>JAREYC010000001.1:248490000-251262500 GCA_030015325.1 Cryptoblepharus egeriae | reverse complement strand
TCCCAGATAGATTAATCTGTGTTCTTATTTTGTAGCCGTTCCTGTCCAATATTCAACACGTTCATTTGATTCTCCGCTAATTAAATGCTATTTTCTCAGCAGAAACCCTTTTTTTCCAATTGGAAATTTGGACTCAGCAGAGCTAAAGAATGGAGCCGTGCCGTTCTCACAGTTAGCATTCCATCTCTGTCTCAAAGCAGCATGTGCGACAACGTGTTATCAGCCTCAAGGAAAGACAGAGCATCATCAATTCACTGGAGAGAAAAGCTGCCACATTGCTCTGAGCTCAGAATCCCCATAGTGGCTGAACAGCTGGATTTATGGGCCTGTGTAACCCAAGCTGGGTATTCCTGATATCAGGGGGAAGAAAAATCAGTCTTTTAAATACAAAACATAAAGCTAGCCAAATAAGTACTGCTCAATCTGTTGGTAGAAGGATGAAAATTGTGGTTTTATTACAACATAATCCTATGTATGGGAATACAGAAAAGTCTTATTGTGTTCAGTAAGGTTTACTCTTGATAACCACTTGGTGCCAGGTTTCTGAGGGCACTTGGGTACAGTTCTCCACTGGATCCTCTATGGTGTATGCTGACATATCCCCCTCTCTTGATGCTATGACACTGCCACTAGTACAGAACATTCAGGGGTTGACTCAAGTTCAGTTCAGTGGCCCAGTTCAGAAGTTTCAGGGATTTAGAAGGCTCAGGGTTTGCCCAGTTGACCCATGATCAGTTGACCCATGGACATACGTCAACTGAGTGTTCACTTGCAGGAAGTTGCCATTTTATTTCCTGTAAGGCCCATTGTCATGGGACACTATGGAAAAATGAAGTGGCAGCCAATACCAAACATGAGTGGCCTCCACTCATGACCATCATTTCCTCTCCCCACCTTTCCCCCCAACAAGGACATTGAATTTGAGGCATGTGGGGAACCAACATTGTAAGTGCCCAGAGGCAGCTGCTTAGAGATCCTTCATGACTCACTGTAAAAAGAAGGAAGGCAGAACCAGGAAAAGGCAGAAAAAGATACACAACCAAAAAACTGTACAAATGAATAATTAAACAAAAACATTAACAGATGAATTTAAAGTGTTTTCCAGAAAATGGAAAGGCCTGAGAAAATGATGTTCTTTCCTGCATGGTAGTACAAATCCAGTGACATGAGAAACAGCCTTGAAGGCTTGCGCTCAACTCCACTGAAAAACCATGACTTCCTAGCACTTGGGGAAGCATTGCTAAATGCTGCCCCTGATACCCAAGATGTGACAGCTTCTAGTGCTCAGTAGGGATGCATGGTCCCCAATGATGCCTGGCACACAGTGTCTGATACCCCATGCTTAGTTCTTGGTGTGCAGTGCTGCCCAGTGCCCAGTAGGGATGCCCATTTCCCAGTGGTATTCAGTGGTGCCCAGTGTTATCTGGTGCTGCCTGCTGCTCACTGTGTGGTGTGCCTGTGCCCAGTAGTGCCTAGTGCTCAGTATGGATGCCCAGTGTCTGGTAGGGGTACCCATTATCCACTGCCTGGTGGTGCCCTCTGGTGCCCTCTGCCTGCTGATACTCACTTCCCACTGCACACTGCATACTGTGCAGTGCACAGTAATAGCTGCTTCCCAATGGTGCCTGGTATGGGTGCCCAGTGTCCTGTGGTGCCTACTGGTGTCTGCTGGTGCCCACTTGAAGGCTTATATTCAACTCCACTGAAGACCATATTCAAGATATGTCTGCTTCTGCTCTCCCCACTCTCCAGCGTTCCAACTCAGCACTCCCTTTCTCATTTCCTTTTCCTCCCTGCTCTTCTTTTTTCCAAGCCAGGGGGGAGAAGGAGTCATAATGGAGGCAAGTAAGTGAACACCGATGGTTGCCCCTCCCTCTCATGAACGGGGCAGAACTGCTTGGGATGATAAGTGCTGGCTATAGTATTATATATCACATTCTCCTTCTTGTGCCTACACTTTTATCTACCTTGCAAAACCTATTTCAGGACCAGTCTTGCAACTCACCAACTAGGCTTTCAGCCCATTCCTACATAATTCCCCATGTGGCGAAGTGCTGCATCAGCATGTACATGTGGCGAACAGGTGCATCCTCCCTCTGGGGAGTTTCTGGTACCTAGAGGTCTCCTCTGGGTAAGGAATCATTTGTTCCCTCACACAGAAGTAAGCCTCTGCCACCTGCTTGGGTGAACTCTGAAGCAGCTACTTTGCTAGGGTTCATCCAAGTGGACCCAAGAAGGTGGATCAAGTCTAGAATGGGGAACAAGATATTGGCCACTGTTGCTAATTCGACCTGGATCCTCTGCCTCCCTGTTCCAGTCCCCTTCCATCATCACCTATCTTGCTGGGTCCAGTGGTGGTCCTCCCATATGGTTGCCAATTGTTGCAGTGTTTGTAATGTGGGCACCAGTGGTGCTGCTGATACTGGTGGGCTGTTTGAAACCAGGAGTCCTGGGTTCCCTAGTAGGGTTGCTGTATGACCTGGAAAACTGGGACAGTCCCAGTTTTTGAGGACTGTATTCGCATACAGGCAAGTTTGATAGGAAGTCCAGTTCTGATTTTGTGGAAGAGAATTATGGCAACCCTACAGATGTGAAAACAAGCATTGGACTTTGAACCAAGTCTGGTTACATCTCCCCTAACCCTTTATTACAAGCTTAGGCTCGCCCTGCCTCATTCCTCACAGCAGGCAGTTTAAATTAAAACTGTAAAGATGATTTCAAGGGGAAAGTAAAAAAAAAAATGGACTAAACAAAGCCGTGGAACACGAGTGAACAAGATTGGCCAAGAACAGCCCGCCTGGTGGGGCCTTATGTAAATTCCATGCTTTAAAGGGCTCAGTAAGTGATTGATTTGAAGGAGAAGCAAGATCCTCCATGGATAAAGTGTTATTATGTAAGTGCTGATAAACCGGCGCCCTGGAACCCATCTGGAGGAGAGCGCTACTGTTGTTTGTGTAATCAAAAGCCTCGAATAACGGAGTCAGGTTGAGACTCTTAAGCTTTTGACAAAAAAGCATGACTGTAAGAATGTGTAGATCTCCCCCCAGTAAAGAAGCTTCAACCCAATTTTCCCCTGGAGACCAGACTTGACACGTCCTCCATGCGACATCCATCACTGACTCAGCAGAATGCAGCTGTCCTCCTCCTAATAGGCAATAGGGGAGACAGGCAGCCCATACTCAGCTCAGTGCCATCCAGTGAGGTCGCCAGTTTAAGGAGAATGCTAAATGTTTTTGGGTGGTGAAGTCTAGAAGGGATTTTGAAGACCTCCAGAAGGATCGCTCCAAACTGGGGCAGCAAAATGGCAGATGTGTTTCAATGTAGGTAAGTGTTAAGTAATGCAGATTGGGGCAAAAAAAATTCAAAACTTCACATACATTTAATGGAATCAGAGCTGTCTCCTCTCAGCCAGGCCTTTCTGGCAGACAATGACACATTTGCCTACTCACAAGTAAAGCTGTGATATTGGACACTTTCACATTCCCATAGAGCTCAATGCATATTTTTGATTTTTAGGTTTTTTGGCCATAACTTTTGATAAGGAGATATTTCAAAACCAATTTTTGCATTGGATTCTGCTCTCCAATCTGAATCCAACAACATATGACATGATGGGGTACTGCACACCATTGCAAAGTTCCAAAATGAAGCCAAAATGGAGGACAATGAAGCCCTTTTGGAGGACACCTGGAGAGAAGGCTAAAAAAGAGGACAAATTTGGACAGATCCAGTCATATGGTCACCCTGTGCACGCCACATGAGGTCTCCTCTGCCATTGAACTAGAGGCCCTGCCCATTTGAAATCCAAAAACTGAGTTCCAAAACAAATTCAGTTGGCTTCAATGCCAAACTTCAGCTCTTTCTGAAGTTGCATTTCAATTTCTTATCCTGTTCAGGCTTTTTGGCTGACTCGTTCGCTAAGCATTAGCATAAATTGGTCCTTCAAAATAAAAAAAATCAGAATGAGCTTTTATGGTGTTGAACTGGAGGCCATCAGTCAAGCTATTCCACTAAATTCTTGGTGTTTTCCTGAATGACCCCAGAATGTGGGCATCTTGCAGGAGGAGGCAACAGAGGGTCCAAGTCCCTAGAGAGAAATATTCACACTGGGAAGGGGATCCAGAATCTAGAAAGTCAACCACTTTAGTAGGGGGCTGAGGAGTTAATTCATTACCCCTCATCACTTGTACGATATATCCTGGACACAATCTCCAGCAGACTCCAGCTGTTCCTGTTCCAGCAACCCAAAGAATTGCTAAGGATCCTAAGATCCTAAGGATCCTAAAAAATCTGACTGCACATCCATCACTCAGTCATAAGAAATATTCTGAGTCCGTTTGTCGGTCCACCAACCTCTTGCAGACACAGACCAGCAATAGGTTTCATTTGGAATCTTTCCTAGCGCTACTTGGAGATGCAGGATTAAAACCTGGGACTTTCTGCATGAAGATGTGTCCACGCCTGTGGACAGCCCCTCCTTTCTCTGGTGTGGGTGACCCAGCTCACTTATGCTCGCCAAAGGAACCACACACGATCACACCAATATCCATTTTATTGAAGCTGTCCTGGCAACCGGTGAAAATTTCTGGCATTGAGACAACAATCTCTGGCAACTTGCCGGAACGCCAAACAGAAACCTCAGATGAATCAGTGGCGCTTTGTTTGTTTTGCAGGTTGGCTGGCAACACCAAAAAAAAAGTGCAGCCAACACTGATTTTAAAAAATAGCACCGATCAAATAATAGCACTTTCCATCCTACAGAAAATCTTGCATTTTCATGACTCTCAAATTCTTTCTTGACATTTATTTAAAAATAGTCCGTCTTGAGAGGTTCAAACTGGTCCATCAACCATTTGCAACCTGGAGAAAGAGCTTTTCCTTAATACCAACTGCTGCTTTCCCCTATCATAATTTTTTTCCATCCACTTGAGTGCTTTTACCCAGACAGCTTTTTATTGCTACAGGACATTCTGCAGCTGTCTTATCCAATGAATCTAATCAACCTGCTGTAGTGAGCTAAATTGTTACAAATGTGAGACTGATTGAAATTAGTGGGTCTTAACTCTTGATCCCAGCGTGGAAAAAAGTGTGACTTTGCATACTGACATATCAAACAATCTTCAAGAAGCCAAAATGAAATAATTGGCTGAGATCCGTGGAGCTGGCTCTGACCACAGTGGAGGGATTAATATAATATTTAATAAATCAAATCAAACTTGGAACTGGAAATGGGGGACATCTATTACTAGGTGCCACTGCTTTATACATGAAATAGTTATGGCAGTTATGCTCAGAACTAAGACTCAGCGATGTTCCCAAATGCTGGTGAAGTTTTCAAAAGCTTATGACCTTTCCAGCCTATGACCCTATCTCTTCCAGATGGATGCCTCCAACAGAACAGCCTTTGAAAATTGAAACCTGTAATCTGATTCTATACAGTTTTTGGACAACCGGTGTCAGCAGTAGTGTAGCCAGAGAGGGGTGTTGTGCACCCCTTTGCAACACACACACAGTGTAAGTGCCCCTTCCCTTTGATCATCCCATTTGATGAATGGTACTGGTGGCAAGTGGGAGGGACTACTTGCACCTGCAGTACTTACCATACTGCCCTTCCTTCTGATTATGCTACCAGATGTCAGAATGGTTCATGTTGGACCATGTAATGATCTGACAATGACATCTCTTCTATCCAGAGATGCCATTTTTGATGACAGCTCTGTGTCAAATATGTCACTGAACCCTTCATCTCTTGCAAGGACCTCTTCTACAGGGAACTGGAATGACATAGGAACTGTTTCACCATGCAGCAATCCCATAAAAAACCCAAGGAAACACCATGGGTCTTTCCAGCAACCAAAACACAAATATTTTCACCAACCAGCTGCAACTATGACATTCTAACAGCTAAACTTTAAATCTCCAACTAAACAGATAAATATCCTTGGCTATTTATCCTTGGCTATCCTGGACTATATTTATCCTTGGCTATCCTGGGCTATATCCTTGGCTATTACTGTATTTTTATGTATGCCAATAAAGGTATTATTATTATTATTACTGTATTTACTCAAATCTAACGCTCACCTTTTTCAGCTAAATGTAGTCTCCAAAATCAGGGTGCTCATTAGATTCAATGTTTAAATAGATTTGAGTAAATGTGGTGTTTTGATTATAAGTATAGGGTGCGCATTAGATTCGATGGCACATTAGATTCAAGTAAATATGGTAGTTGGTGCACAAAATTTGAGACATTTTGTACATCAAAAGGATGTGTTTGTAGGAACTGCCAAGATTCACCCCATCTCCTTTTTTGTTGTCCTTCTATCTAGTCTGATCTGTGAATGAGGTTCCCTCCTCCCAGTATGTTTTGGGAAACCAACAAGAACACTTCCAACATCCCAGATGTCTCCACTATCGCCTGCTACATTCTTGGCTCTGTGATCTGAAAGTCAAAAATAAAATAACTGCAACAAGGCTGCCCACTCAGCAGACTAGTTTCCCTTCATTCTTCCCAGCCTATTTCCAATACAGGCATGGGGAAGGTTATTCCATTCCCAGCATAGAATATTGACCTTGATGGACTGTCTTGTACAATATTTTTTAAAATCCATCATCTGCAAATCAGGTTTAACTTGTGAAACCTAATTAATGAAAGAGACAACAAGCTTGGGCAGGAGGAAGGATCTTTCTGAAGGTGGCCAGAGCTTCCCTGAATTATTTTTTAGCCATGGTCATGCTTTAAAAATTAAATTTTGATTTCATTTTAAATGGGAGCAAGAAGAGGAACACAAAGCAGAAAACAAAAATGAGAGAAGCAATATAGGATTTTGCTGGAGTTTTGACAGACACATCCATCTCAAACTTGCCTGTAATGGCAAAAGCAACACTATCTGCCTTCCAAAATGGTTTAATGGTGCAAAACAAAATTCAGCTGAAGGGTCTGACTCAGCGATTCTTACCCAAGTTTTCTCCATCAAGAAGCAGTTAAATGGGAGCTTCCCTGCAGCCTAACAGAGTGTTGATTGTATTAAAAAAATAAGTCTAACGCTCACTGCCTTGTTTTGTTTTGGTGCTTCAACATTGATTACTCCCAATTCTTACCTAGAACAAGGATTCCTGTGGTCACCAAAATTGCCATTGCTTCTCAGAAAGCCCAGGGAGGTTACTAAGTGCTGTGGGGCAAGGTGGCCGTGCTTCCATCATGTAATCAAAAATGACATTTTGCTGCCATCTTCGATACTGTGAGTAAAGGGGGTTGGTGGGTTGAAACTACAAGTGACATTTAATACATTAGCTTTCTTTAGTTGGGCTGTGAGTGGCGCAAGCAGTTAAGACGCTGTGCCTGTTAACCAGCAGGCCAGGGTTCGAGACCCGGGTCGGCAACACAAGACAGGGTGAGCTCCTGTCCTTAGCCCAGCTCTGCGACGCCAGCTGGTTACAATCGTATTGGCTCTGCCGTCCCATTGGACTAATTCAGTGGTGTGGAGGGGGGGATTTGCTGCTTGGGTAACAGCCTATCTTCCATAACAATCTAACCCAGGCTTTCATGCTTTGCATGCAGCGTATGCAGCGCCGAGCACGATACCATAGTCTTTCAAGACTGACGGAGGCCTGCTTTTTTTTCTTTAGTTAATAGCACCTGGTGCAGAGGTCTGACTTGGATCAGATCACAGCATGGGGGTATTTTAATTCCATTTCCCTGCTACCGGCCAGGCTTGAAACATCACAGCCACATTTCATATTAACTCCAGGAAGAAAACTCCTTGGGGTGGGTGATTGAGGTACGGTAACCATAATGGGGTTAAAGACATTCTTTCCTCATGTTCCCTCATTGGATCAGCATCCCAACCAACCACCTCTGCTGAAGATTAAGGGTGGTGTGAGGGGTCAAAAAGATGTGGTAGTGGATGAGGGGTTTGTAATGGATGAGCAGGAGATAGTTATTGGCATCCTTCAGTCTCGAAAGACTATGGTATCGTGCTCTGACTGGAGGTCCCGAAACAACATCTAGTGTGACTAAAGAGGCCAATGTGAGAGTGGCAATCCCTTCCACACTGAGGACAAATAAATTCCGTCCCCTGCCCAGGCTCCAGGTTTCACTGCTTTCGGGTCTGTCTCCTTGCTTCAGCCTGCCGAACAAGTGTCTCTTCCAGTTGGAGAAGGCCACGCTGGGTCTTTTGCCTCCACGCTGAATGGTCAGGGGTCAAGGTTTCCCAGCTGTTGATGTCCATTCTCAAGGCCTTTAGATCCTTCTTGCAGATGTCCTTGTATCGCAGCTGTGGTCTCCCTCTAGGGCGCTTTCCCTGCACTAATTCTCCATATAGGAGATCTTTTGGAATCCGGCCATCAGCCATTCTCACGACATGCCCAAGCCAGCGTAGACGCCGCTGTTTCAGAAGTGTGAACATGCTAGAGATTCCAGCACGTTCCAATACTGTGTCATTTGAGACTTTGTCATGCCAGGTGATGCCAAGAATACGTCGGAGACAGCGCATATGGAAGGTGTTCAGCTTCCTCTCCTGCCATGCATAAAGGGTCCAAGACTCACTGCAGTACAAGAGTGTGCTCAGGACGCAAGCTCTATAGACCTGGATCTTTGTATGTTCCGTCAGCTTCTTATTAAGCCATACTCTCTTTGTAAGCCTGGAGAATGTAGTAGCCGCTTTACCAATGCGTTTATTCAGCTCAGAGTCTAAGGAGAGAGTGTCAGAGATAGTTGAGCCAAGGTACACAAAGTCATGGACAACCTCCAGTTCATGTTCAGAGATTGTGATACAGGGAGGTGGATCCACACCCTGACCCATGACTTGTGTTTTCTTCAGGCTGATTGTTAGTCCAAAGTCTTGGCAGATAACCAGGCAGATAATGTGGTGTCAGTATCAATTCTCATGTTTTGACATCAGTTTGATAGGTGTGGAGAGGGCCAAGTTAACAGCTAATGAAGACTGTGAGGGACATGGACATTATTTATGGTGAACTTTATTTGGACCAATGGGTGCTTGCAGGGATAAAAGCAGCCCCAGAAGGACTATTGAGGAGCCAGGTCAGTCTTCTTGACTTGGAAGACATAGAGCACAATCCTAAGAAATTTAGGCCAGTTTAACTCAACTCGCCCACGATGGAGTGGGGAGGTTGGGCAGAGTAACGTAGAGTAATGCAGAACAATGCAGAGTAACGCCTATGATGGAGTGGGAAGGTTGGGCAGAGAAATGCAGAGTTGGGCAGAAGTGTCTTCCTGCACCTTTGGACACCCCCAGTTCAGCACAGGACTTTTGCCAAGGCTTAGGCTGGCCCAAGTAAAGGTTAGGATTTAGATTGGATTGAGAAGCATTGGCCTGGTCTAGACTTCACTGTCTGAATTACCATAGTTACTCAAATGTAATGTTCCATTGAATATAATGCACACCCAATACTCATAATCAAAATACTGCATTTACTCAGTTCTAATTAACATCAAATCTAATGTGCACCCTGATTCTGGAGACTGAATTTGGCTGAAAAAGGTGAGCATTTTGAGTAAATACGGTAAGTAAACTTTTGAGGGGGGAAAGGATCTGGACAGGAGCAAATGCTAGGTATATTTTATGACAATAATTTCTTCTAGCTGTTTAGAACCAATAATGTATTCTTTGCATACTGTTACTGTGACTATTATTGGAGAAGGGAGGGTGTTAATTGACTGAAAAGTGAACATTGGCAGGGAGGAAGGGATATTTGGATGGGACAAATTGGTACCAGGAGTGGGGCACCAAGTTAAAGGGATAGTTGGGGGGGGGGGCAGGAGGACAGAACCACATTCATCAATGGGTCCACCTGGCCAGAATGATCCTTAACCCCTTGGTACCATTGGCAGAGCCCAGGAGATGGGTGGTGGGTATAACACAGAATCAGTACAGAAGTTTTTTGTTTGGAAGGGTCTCTTTGCTTCCTTACTCTGGAGTTTTATTGCCCTTATTCCAGTGATGGATAATTAAGATTGTGTCCTCAACTGCTGATGGTTGGACAGAAAGGTGTCTAGAACTTGGCTGCTGCAGCTGCTGAACCTAACCACCACCCCTCGATCCTGTGACCACCCATTCTTTCCTCCCCAGTCCATCTGCCTACCCCACTCCTAACAACCTACCTGCCTTGGTGGATCCAGGGGGATCTTCTGGTACACCCATGAAGGTTCTGGCCTTCCTAGTGGTGCTTGGGCAGTGCACGTTCCACATGATGATGGTGGGCTGTCTATAACAGCCTTCTTTACACTTCTACAATTAAGGGCACAATCCAGAGCAAGTTCAACCTGCTCTGCCCTAACTGCTCTCTCCTAACTATTCTGTATCCAGAGCAGAAAGTTATGCTGCATCCAGAGAGTCAGGAAGCCTGGGCTGCCCTAACTGCTCCAGAGCATGCTAAGTCAGTGACAGCTGGGGAGGGCTTGCTCCTGAGTAGACCCCCTTCAGATCACACTGAAGAAGGAACAGCTGTGGTGCCTACATTATAAGGAAGCCCAGCAGTTTCTGACAACCAGTTACAGCTGCAGTTCTTCTAGTGCAAGATGGATGCTTGGAGTGGCCTGCTGTATCCTGAGGTTAGTGGGCTGCCATAGTTGTGCCATATCCTGAGGTTGAGAGGCAGGGGTTGCAGCTAGGCTGGCCAAGAACTCAGATTTTTGGTCAACACTGCCATTCTTACTCAGGCCTTATCATGGACCCCTATGGGTCTACTCATTACTATACCTGCTCCTGAGGTGGTATATCTCTGAGGGACTGGAAGAGGGCATTTCTGCCTTGAAACAGGCTTTGGATACAGAGTAACTGCTCTGTCCTAGGCAATGCTAAACATGCCCTCAACTTGCCTCTCCTGAGCTGCTTAGGCTGCCCCAGTTAGGGCAGAGCAGGTCCACCTCTCTTAGGGCACCCTATGTTGCCTTGCTCTGCCCTAAGCCTCTTCCAGAGTAACTGGGGTAGAACATCTTGCAGTTGCTCCACCCTAGTGATAGATAGGGCAACCCAAGGGCTCTTATGTGGACAGATTAGTTGCTCTGGATTGTGCTGCAAATCTCTCATATTTTGGAAGCAGTGTAGCATCAATATTTCTGTATTTTATCTCAGTACTGTGACATATCTGGGGAAAACACCAGAAGTTGGCTTGCACCAGCAAAAAAAGAAGCATTTAATTACATTGCCTCTTTTAGTTAGATGAGCCAGATGATGAACAGGAACTGCAGTTTAACTAAGCGTTCCTTGGTTAATGCAATTAATTTGTTGCTGGTATTAGGCCAACCCAATTCAGCATCAGTAAATGTTACAGAGAATTAAGATTTTCTAATGAAATCAACTAGAATACACAGAAAGAAGTTTGGAAGAAAAGGAACTCATGTATTCAATGGAATTCAAGGCTCTAGAGGTGCTAATTTCCACAAGCAGTGAATGGGGCTCCTGGGACCAAGTGCCGCATTGGGAAGAGGGCCAAAGTAAGAAGCACATTGTGAGTTAAGCAACTATACAAGAGGATAGTGTGCTTTCTCATTTCTCATCTCAATATGGAGAGACTGATGACTCAACTCTAAACAGGTTTATTCCTAGTAAGATCAGCGCCTGCTTCAGATTAGGGAGAGGCATTTGGAAAGCAAAGAAAGGAGTATCGAAAGAGGACAAGCAAATTTTAGGATTTAAAACTCTAAACAGGGTTTAAGCTTTAGTGTCTGCCTTAAGCTGTAAAATAAGATTCTAAAGTTAGCTCAGTTTACTTTTTAAATTTTGGGTTTAGATTTCAATCAAAAGGTCCAACTTAAATTAAGAGAGTAGAACCACATAAGGGCTGGCCGACCTTTTAATTTTAGGGCTCCTGGACCTTTAATAAGTGTATAGGGGAGCCTCTACAGTTGAAAAGTGATCACCTAGAACAGGAATCTCCCCAGCCCAGGGGCCAGATGTGGCCCTCAGCAAGACCCCTCTTTCTGGCCCTTGAGCAAGTCCTGTAATCCACTCCAATTTTTATATGTAAACTAGCAAAAATACACCCATGCTGTGGGAGTAAAATTCCCCCCATACGCCATTCAACCACTGCACAACAACCACCCATGGGCATCATCCCCCCATGCACAACACCCCCTGTACAAATGTGCACCACCACCCCATGTGCACCACTCCAAAGCACACCATCCCCCATGTGCACCATCCTTCATGTGCATAATCACCCTAAGCGCATCATCACCCCATACGCAACACCCCCTGTACAACAACCCACCCTGTACAATATCACCCCCTGTGCACCATCCCCTATGCACCCCGTCCCCCCAGGCACAACATCCCTCCATGCACACCCCATTCCCCACTGCACAACGCCCCATGCGCATCACCCCCATGCACATCAACCCCAATGTGCAACACTCCCCTATGTGCATCAAACCCCCCATGCGCAACATCCTCCCATGTGCATCAACACCCATACACATCAATCTCCCATGCACAACATCCCCTTGTGCATCAACACCCATGCACATCAATCTCCCATGCACAATAGCCCCATGTGCATCAACACCCATGCGCAACACCCCCATGTGCAACACCCCCATGTGTATCAACCCCCATGTGTATCAACCCCCATGCACATCAACACCCTTGCGCAACACCCCCATGCACAACATCCTACCATGCGCATCAACACCTTTGCACACCATCCCCCCAATGCACACCATCCCCTTCTCTGTGCATCAGGCACCAGGCACCAATTTGCTAGATGTTAATCTTCAATGTTAAGTATAGGACAAAAACATGTTGCACCCATTTTCAGCCCCTTTAGGGTTGAATTTCTCAACATCGGTTTTTGGTGGGTGTTGACATCATAGAAGAAACACCCTCTCCAAATTTCATGATTTTAGATCCAGGGGTTGGGGCAGAACATCCATCAGTCAGGGATTCTTCAATGGAAAGTATAGGAAGGAAAACGCGTTGTGCCCCTTTTTACCCCCTTCTGGTTTGAATTTGGAAAAACTGGTTCTTAGTGGGTGCCTCCATCATGGAAGGAACACCCTCCCCAAATTTCACACTTCTAGGCCCAGCGGTTTTGGCTGGGCGTTGATGAGTCAAGTGAGTCAGTCAGTGACTTTTCAGTTTTATATATAGAGATTTAAGTAAATTTACTCAATTTTGAAATGTGAATTAGTTTTCTGACCCCAGACACAGTGTCAGAGAGATGATGTGGCCCTCCTGCCAAAACATTTGGAGACCCCTGACCTAGAAGAAGGGCAGATTCCCAGCCAGCTAGTAGTAACCTTGCAGCATTTAGGGTTATGTCATCTTTTTCTTGATAATCCTTGTAATTTGCCCCCTAAATGACCAGCATTGTGGACCTCTGCTAGCTAAATATCTACTGCAGGTCTGTGTGAACCTGTGTTGGGGGATCATGTCTGGGAAGTGAGATTGGATATTACCCCCGGTACTGCCTCCTGCTGAATTACCTTCATCAGTAGTGAGAGATGTGCTGGACTGGGCAGGAAGGTGCAGGCCTTCAGTTGATTCTACCAGCAATATGCTGAATAGTGTGCTGTCAGAAAGCCTTTTATAAGCGGCACAGACTGCTTTATGGCAGACAACACTACCACAGGAGATGTGCCACCATCGGGCAGCATGCATAGGATTGCACTAAAAGTCAATGAATGAATATATTGTGTCCCAAGCCCCTCTGCCCGAGGATTACTGCTATACAGGCAACAGTTGGAAACTGTATTTACCATCTTCCCCATCATAGCTGCAAAACCAAATTTGATGTAATGAAATGCTAGGTCAATTCTTTCCATGTATAATTCAGCAGCTGGGCAAACAACCAGTTATGGCTTTTAAATATTTTACTAACTTTCAAAGAGGTGCAATAGAACATCTGCAATATTTTTTATAAACACAATAAAAATTTTATAAGAAATACTGTGCTTTTGACAGGTTCATTTTATATGTGTGTCAGCTACTCAGATTTGTTGCAGGAATGCTGGAGAGTCCGGGCCGTACTTGGGCCGTTACATGTGGCATTTGGTAAACACAGCTATTTTGTGAGTGCAACTCTGCAAGTGGGCTGCTGATAGGGTGATAGAGAAATGCACAAAAGCTTTCAAGGAGATAGGATGTGGTGTCAACAGACACCGCTTGCACAGACAGGTCCATATTTTCAAGGTGATCTAATGATATGTGCTCCACTGAGCAATGCCTCTACAGGTTGATTGCAATAGGAAATCTAGACTCCGTATAACCTCCCCTTTAGGGAGTTTTCAACCAAGGTATCTGTTGTAAAACTTTACTGTGGTGCTGAAATAACTACTATGACAAACCCAATGTAATATGCTAGTGAGTTTATTTGAAGTAAAATAATAAATATTGAGAATAGTATTAAAGAGTTATACATTTTATAGCATTCTGATATGAAGCTGAAATTTTTACTCTTTGTTTCAGCAGCTTACAGCAATAAATGCAGAATCTCAGTTGTGTATACACAAAAAGTTAAATTTTTAGAAATTCTGCTTATAACTTTGGGGCTCTGATCCAAACCCTGCTGCAAAGCAACAGAGGGCTTCCTATACATTGCAGTGGACCAGTTCCTCTCAATGCTATTAAAATCAACTTTTAAAAAAATATTTAACATTGCTTACTATGCAACATTTCTAGAATATCTATGTACTATATGCAAATCTACAACCCCACAGCTTTCCCTAGGGAAACCTTATATTCACATCCTCCCTAGAGATATTACAGGAATGGGGCTCAATTTAAAACTTACTGTGTACAAGTATTGAAGAAGGAATAAAATACAGGATATTTATACAGATAGTATACAGAGGAATAGCTTAAGAATGAGAATACATGAAATGAAACTTGAAAATAGATTTTTAAATCAAAAGGACAAGTGAACTGGCACATTCAACCACCTAGTTTCTAAGTGCACTTTGTAAGGATGTCCCTCACAAGCAGGACTAGCTTATGGGTTCTCTGGTTCCCCAAATAAAAGACCATCACAATTATCAGTTGCCTTCTCTGCCCCACATTGCAAGGGACACCTGTCAGCCAAGACACCAGGGAGACTAAGGGCACAATCCAGAGCAAGTTCAGCCTGCTCTGCCCTAACTGCTCTCTCCTAACTATTCTGTATCCAGAACAGAATGTTATGCTGCATCCAGAGAGTGAGGAAGCCTGGGCTGCCCTAACTGCTCCACAGCATGCTAAGTAATTGACACATGGGGAGGACTTGCTCTTGAGGAGACACCCCTCAGATCACACTGAACAAGGAACAGCTGTGGTGCCTACAGTGGTGACACGACTCTGCGCATCTGTGTGGAAGTCTGTGCGTCACCCCTGGGATGCGTGCACCCCCTACCTGGACTGCGCGGTCGCCAAAGTTGGCACCTGCACAGTAGTTTCTGAAGCCAACTGGCTTCAGAAAGAGTACTGCACAGGTACCATCTCTGACGCCCATGCAGTACTTTTCTGAAGTCTTTTGGCTTCAGAGGAGAGTGTGCAGGCGTCAGAGTTGGTGCCTGTGCAGTACTCTTCTGAAGCCATTCGGCTGCTGTCCGCCTCCTGAGTGAGGCCGAATGGCTGTGCAGAGGTGCAGACTTCCTCCACTCTAAGGAAGTCTCCTCTGAAGCTGTTCGGCATGCTCTGTGTGTTTCTGCGCAGTGCACCTCAGCTGGCCGTTTGGGCCAGCTCCGAGGACAAGTGGCAGCTTCTGTCTGCTGCTCGGCCTTGGAGCAGGCCGGAATGGGTGTGCTGACGCCTGGGGCCTGCCAAAGGACAGTCAAACTCCTCCGGTGCATCACCCCATACATAGCGCATCACCCAATGCAGCCCATACCAGCCGCACCAGTCTGGTGATGCCACTGGGTGCCTGCCTTATAAGGAGTCCCTGATGAGATGCCAGTACATTCTACAGTGAATACAAGGGGCTTCTTGGAGTGGCCTGCTGTATCCTGAGGTTTGTGGGCAGCTGTAGTTTCTTCCATATCCTGAGGTTGAGAGGCAGGGACTGCAGCTAGGCTGGCCAAGAACTCAGATTTTTGGTCAACACTGCCATTCTTACTCAGGCCTTATCATGGACCCCTATGGGTCTACTCATTACTATACCTGCTCCTGAGGTGGTATATCTCTGAGGGCTGGAAGAGGGCATTTCTGCATTGGAAACAGGCTTTGGATACAGAGTAACTGCTCTGCCCTAGGCAATGCTAAACATGCCCTCAACATGCCTCTCCTGAGCTGCTTAGGCTGCCCCAGTTAGGGCAGAGCAGGTCCACCTCTCTTAGGGCACCCTATGTTGCCTTGCTCTGCCCTAAGCCTCTTCCAGAGTAACTGGGGTGGAGCATCTTGCAATTGCTCCAACCTAGTGATAGATAGGGCAACCCAAGGGCTCTTATGTGGACAGATTAGTTGCTCTGGATTGTGCTGTAATTTAACTTGGAAAGCTCTCTCGCTCTCTTCTGGCACTCTGTATGGACCATCCTGCATCTGCTAGGTTGAGTTCCAGGACCCAAATAGTTCACTAGCCCTGCTTGCAAGGGAAAGAAAAACACAGCAAAAGTCCTCATTACAGGGGTCACCCTTATACAGTGACCAGATTTATTGCATTGCCAACGTGCGAGTTATAAGACAAAAAAGAAAGCTAGGAAAGTTCATAAAAACCCTGCTTATTTTGATATTATTTTAAAATGATGTGTGTCCCAAACACACACCATTCTGGTATTGAAAAACATTTTTTAAAAAACAGGAGGGAAAGAGACATCAAGCACAAACCTAACCATTTCTACTCAAAAGCAAGCCCCATTGTGTTCAATGGGTGTTACTCCCAGGAAAGTGCCTTTTGGACTGCAGCCATCATCTTCCAAAAACAAGGAAACATTTTGGAAATGAATATATTTGGACATCACACTAAGTTGATAGTGGAAAATTCAGGGCAGACTGGGCAAATCCTTTCTCCAGATTGTGCCCTCTAGATACCAAAGGCAAAAATGTACTCATGATAATGAGTGGTGCAATCAGATCATTGGCTTCAGCTATTCTGCCCATTTCTAATATGTCATTAAAAGGAGTAGCTACAGTACTATGAGATAACTTTTTGTTTTCCTTAAGTTTCCTTGTTTCTTATAGCTTTTGCCCTATTATTGCTAGATGACACAGAAACTTTTGGAACATCCCATCACATTTATAAAGGATAAAACTGAGATGCTGCTTCAGATGACTGGATTTCCACTTGAGCCATTTTAAACTGGGTACATTGCAGCCATTTGCGGAGGACGGAGGAGATGGTATTCATTTGACCTGACCCCTGTAACATCCTAAGGCTATGGTGGTTCACATTGTTCTGAATGGCCTGCAGGCGAAGTTGGAGCCCAGCGGATAAATGCTGCCAAAACACACAAAAATGCATTATTTATTATTCTTTCATTTAATTTACCTACCTCAATACAGTGTGCAGCAATTAAACAATCATCTTAAAATGAAACAAGCAATGTTAAATAAAATCACAGGCATAAAGCTCACAAAGAAATCTGTAACAACCATCTAGCTACAAAATTCAATTAATAATAGCCCAGGGTAAAGAGAATAGTTTTTACAGGGCCCCTAAAAAACTCCAAATAAATATGAAGTGGACAAGTTAGGAAACTTTTCACAAACTTTCACAACACCATAGGAAAGTTCCTGGCCCTAAGAAGTACCTTCCTAAATTTAAGACACATTCAGTATCTACTTGAGATCAGAATATCAGAAATGCAAAATATTTTTTTCTCCCCTGTTTCTACATCAACTGCATGTTTTTTTTCCCCTCCCCAAGCAATTGGATTCTGATGCTATGAATTTCAATCATCATCATTATTTTGAGTATTTTCAATCCATATGCATGTGGGCAAGAAGTTTAGTAAAAAAAAAAAAGGAAGGTTGTGGGCTGATAAGTTTCAGGAATTTCTTTGAAGAATATTCTGATTAAAGAACTACATTGCTAGAAGAACCAAAGGTGATGCGACTGCACAATCCAGAGTAATTGTGCTCTTATGTCGACATAAGAGACATTTACGTCAACATAGTTACGGCGCCACCTAGTGGAAACCTATGGGAAATCTATAGAGCAATCCAGAGTAAATTTTTCTTACGATGATGTAAGAGCTCCCATAGTTACTCTGGATTGTGCTGGTTAGGGCACAATCCAGAGCAAGTTCAGCCTGCTCTGCCCTAACTGCTCTCTCCTAACTATTCTGCATCCAGAGCAGAAAGTTATGCTGCATCCAGAGAGTCAGGAAGCCTGGGCTGCCTGCTCCAAAGCATGCTAAGTAATTGACACATGGGGAGGACTTGCTCCTGAGGAGACCAGAAACCAACCCATACAATCAAAATTACAGAGTATCATGAATTGATAGTAGATACAATGCTACTTCTTTACACCTTTTGTTTTGTATTTTCCTCTTAAGTGAATTTTAAATCACAAAATGAACACTATTTTTATCCTAGAGAAAACAAATGTAAAAAGATCAGGGGTGCACTCAATAGTAGGTAGAAAGGAAAACCTACCTTTAGATTTGATTGAATCATTGGCAGCCACATTGGAATCAGCTGTAGGAACAATGAAACTCTATATTATTCCTACTGGGCATAGCCATAATAAATTTATTCCATTTATTACATTTGTAATACAATCATACAACACACATCAATCCATACACATTCTGCCACATGTGCTTATTGTGGATCTTTCTGGCATTTGCCAGCTCAAATTCTTTTAATTCATACTGTGAAAGAAGCAATGAGAATTCCACATTTTATTTGCAAGCTAGGTTCTTTCCTGTTATCCGTGCCCAACAATATTATTGAAACGTACTGTTCTAAAATGTTCCTCCAAATGGCATCAAGATTTCCAATTTTCCAATTATGATCCCAGGAGCTACATGCAAAAGCTAATCAGTATTGACAGCATTAGGCAAAAAGCACACAATTCACAGAATGCTTTTGTGTCAGCCAAGCTTGAGGATGTTAACATTCAGCTGTCTTCAGCTGGTGGGTCATAGACCCAGACAAATGCTCATATAATGTAATTTACATATGTGAATTCCATGTTCTGCTCCTGTATTTTACCATATGAATAAAATTAAAAGCAGGTGGGTCTGATGCAAAGTTCACCTGATATACCCTACTTCCCAACAACACTGTTTAAAGAAATTCAGTGAAGAAAGAAGCACTTTGTACAACTCACAAACAATAGAATGCAAAAAGAATCCAAAATAGTAAGAAGATAGGTTGGCTAATAACTAATCTGGCCAATGACAATAGGTTGGCCAATGTCTAGATCGCATACAAACAGAAAGAAATTCAAACAGCTGGAATGCTTGAAGAACATGTGCAAGAGAGATGCAGGTAATCTTATATATTATTCTTGACATAACTTAAACTAGTGCCCAACCTTAAACAGCGCCAAAGCTGGATATTACAAACATACCATAAGGGACACTGGCAGCCACAATTTTTATATAAAATATAATTGTCAGAAAAGCCCTAGCTAGGAACACAAAACATTTCAGCTGCTGCTTTTAGAAAGCATTGTGAGATCAAGATAATCCTTAAGGGCTAAAAGGATTCCATAAATTAATGGAGGTTAAGTTTATTGTCAACAGCTAGTAGCAACGATAGATAGTAGCCACGATAGCTAAAATGTCACATACAGAAGCAGCATTCTTCTCAAACCCAGGAGACGGGGACAAGGGACGTGGGAAAGCTATCACCATCATGCTCTATTTGTCCTAGAGGCATCTTGAGCCACAAACTAAATGCTTGTTGGATCTTAGACTGATCCAGCAAAGCAGTTTCCACACTCACAAACTGTGAGTGTTATCTTTGGCCTGTTTCTGATAGTATAAGTGCTTGGAGCAGATACAGAGAATTTTGAATGTCATTTTATCAGCGCTTTCATATGAAAATGTTATATAAAGATTAGTCATCCATGCAAGTTTTTGGAGCTGCATTTGTGAATGGAACCCAACAGAGAGCTGGGATCAGCTTCAGAGGCTTCTCTGTGACATGTACTCATTTAATGATTCCACAGATCATTTGATCATGTTCATAACGCAAGGCCTTGAGTGGCTCTCTTGTTAATTTGAAGACAGGTATTGCTGCATACCAACATTCCAGTGAACAACCAAATGTTAACTCCTGTTCCTGATTCCACTGGCTCACTGGAGCTTTCCACACTGTCCAATCACTCTTTCACTGGCCAGCTGCCAATATCATAGGTTCCCATTTCCCATGAGGCATGTTGGGATGATACATTGCTGCTTTTGGGTATTTTGGGGTGGAACTTTAGCAATTGTTTAGCAATTGTTCAGGCATCCACAGATGCACCTAATAAATGAGTTTGCAGAATGTATCCCTGCTGTTAAGCGGTGCACACCTGCAGTGCAACATCAATATAGACATGTCTGCATCCACCAGGTGGGTGCAGGACTTTGCCTTATGATATCCTAGAGGGGTCTCCAGACCCAGAGGCCATATGCAGCACAGAGAATACCTCTGTCCAGCCCGTGGCCAGCCTCTGGTCCCCTGAGAACTTCTGTTCCCCTTGACCGTGTTGATCTTCCCCTTGATCTGTGCTCTGGTCATGTCTGGAAGGAATTATGAGGGCCTACAAATTACTTCCTGGTTTTCCCAAAAATCAGAAATAATTTTTGGGGTCTCTGAAGACCTAAAAAGGTGCTTGGGAAGTGTGGGAATGGGGATTCATTTGAGTATGTGCTTTATTTCTGTGTTGTGTGTGTGTTGGTGCTTGGAGAAATCCTAGAAAATTAACCCATTCATTTATTCATTCATCTAAATTTTATCTCTAATTGATTTATTTAAATTTTATATTTAAATTTTTCTTCTGGCCCTTAACACTGTGCCAGGTACTTGATGCAGCTTTGACTGAAATGTTTGGAGAACCCCATCCCAGAGTGTTGGCTTTCTTTTTTTCCAAGGAAGTCAGTGTGGCAAGCATCTTCCTGTGCTTCCTGAAAACTATTTACCAGCTGCATTCCATTACCAATTTCACCTGACAGAACCAACAGGATACAAACAACACCCTTGTTCAGACACCCCCTCTCGAAGGTTCCATTATTTTGCACCCCCTCTCGTAGTTTCCATTATCTCCCCAAATGGTAACCAGCCTATGTCGGAAATTTCTTCCTAAGGAAAATCCAGACCAGGGGCAAAATTGAGAAACTATAAAGCAACTAAACAGCACTTGTATCTCCAAATTTTTGCATGTTCTGTTGGCAGAATGTTCTGTCTCTGCTGTGAGGTCTCTTTCCCATTTAGTGCTATAAGAAACCTTTCATTAATTGGCAGTAAATGGTTCATACTTTGCTTAAAGAAATTATACAGAAATCTTTTTGGAGGGGAGGAATGGCTTGAATGAACCACACAAATATGACTGTTTTCTTCTTGACTCTTTGCCCCTATGAACAATACTAACAACTATATCCTTTTTGGAAACAGATATAGCCAAGTTTTATAAAAGCTTCACTGTTAAGCGGTGCAACATCAATATAGACATGAACAACCAAATGTTGTTAGCTGAAAACTATTTACCAGCTGTATTCCATTACCAGTGCTATTTTTTTAATTGCTTCAGGGTCATGGGAGAGAGAAAAAGAAGTTTCAGCATCCTCAATTAGCTCAAGGACAGCAAAAATTCCATTTGTATTGACCCAACGCACTTCCACCCCATCGCCCTAAATGACATTCCAATTCTCCGATCTTCTGGAATTGTTTTGGAGAGAATAATGGAAAGAAAAAATAGGAAAAGGCTAAAACAACATGCAGAACTTTGGATCCATTTGGCCTACCTTGACAAAAATAGTGGAATTGCATTCCTGCAAAGCTTCCATTAAGCTGATCACATGAAGACACACCATTTCTACCATCTAGGAAATCAAATGTTGAAAACTTAATAAATTAATGCCCTACACAACATTTTCATGACAACAGCAATCAAATGCCCCATGAGATTGACCCAGGGTGACCATGCATGATTAACCACAAAAAAAGAACAAGGCCACTCAAAATGTAGGACAATCAAGAAAATGTAGGACAAGACAAAATAAAACTTCATATATAATGCTTTCATGTAGTAATTTAAACATTATGTTACTTATTAAATGTAAACATATATATAAATTAGTAATTACAAAAAGGCTACCTGCTGCATGATCACCAGAAAAAGGAGGACAATGATATTTTTTTCCAGGACACAAGGCTAAAAAAGAGAACATGACCTGGACAAAGAATATGGTCACTCTGGATTGATCTTAATTAATTTGTACAGCTGGAGCCAAAAAAAAACCCTTGACATTTGGGTCAAAAAATGATAGCAACATATTAAAAATAGCAACATATTAAAACATATTAAAAATATGTTTTATTTTTTATAACATATTAAAACATATTAAAAATAGCAACATATTAAAAAATGATAGCAACAGTAGACCCACATTTTACATGGGGATTATAGTAGACCCACATCTTCCAGAACTGCATTGAAAACCCACATCTTCCAAAACTGGTGCATCCAGGGAACTGAGACCAATGGGGAACAGCAGATTCACATCTTCTGGCTTATGCTCACCCCTGCTAATTGGGCAAGAGGCACTCTTTCAAGTGGGTATTCCTCCTTTTTTGGCAGGGGGAGAGTAACTGGCCCAGAAATTATCTTTTTGCATTTTAGGTTGTGAGCCCTTTTGGGACAGGGACCCATTAGCTATTAATTATTTCATTTTCTTGTAAACCACTTTGTGAGCTTTTTAGTTGAAAAGCGGTATGTAAGTATTGTAGATAGGAAGAAAATAGTGTATACAGGTGGGACTACAGTGTCTATTGATTTGATATCCACTGATTTGACTTACCACTGATACCGAGGTATGCCTTTAAATGACTTGTAACAAAAGTTAAAAGTACTAAAATCCAATTTCCTACATCGCACATTTTAATAATTATAATTTCATTCCATTAGATTCAATTATTCACCCCATCTAGTGGCTGAACGTGGTGTAGTGTCTGTACAATGCATTCTGGGTAACAATAGAGGTGTAAGAAAGAAAGCTATTTTTCTCCCCCTAGTTTGGTATCCACTAATAGTTTTGGAATGGAATCCCAGCTGATAATGAGGCACAACCTCATTATATACTCAAAACTGTTCTCAAAAATCCCTTAAGTCATTTCTGCCCAATTTTGTACAAATGCAACATACCTGTGGGCCAGACAGAAAGGGGTTAAATCTAAAAAATATATACTTAGGGTGCAATCCAGAGTAACTATGGGGAGTCCTTCCTCCGGCGTAATTTACTCTGGATTGCAATGTAAATTTCCCATATGTTTTCACTGGGTGGTGCCGTAACTACATCGATGTAAATGTCCCTTATGTGCTCTAGTAGTTACTCTGGATTGTACGGCATGTCTTTAAAAACTAGTATCACACTATTAGAGGCATCGACGGAACTGAGACCAATGGGGAACAGCAGATCCACATCTTCTGGTTTATGCTAACTGTGGGGAATGTACTCACTGAGTAGAATGCCAGCACTATGTAAATTATTCTTGTTCTCTTTCTTTTTTGCCAAGTGTGTACAGTTGAATTTGCATAAATTGAATGTGCATAAGATGCAGGTCTACAATATTTCCCTTTGATATTGCTTTATGCAGTTTTAATATCCATGAGTTCAACAAAGAAGTTCACATTTTGCAAATCTTTCTGAACCTCAAATCTTGGCTGACCACTATTAATCACAGAGCCAGAAACTGTTTTTGTTAATTACTGGACTCTGAAAATTAACTTGTTACCAAGTTCATATTACTCAGTTGAAGCAATTTACTGTCCCGAATTAGCAGTGAGTCATGAAAAATGGTAGACAAAAATATTCCCCAGTGGGTTTTTGAGTTGTAAATATCATTTGAATTTTTATGTTATCTAAAAAGACATTTAAACAAATGGAAATACAGTGAGACATAGAAAGCATTTCCAGTGCTTGCTTCAGCATAGAGTCCCTGTGACACCACCAACAAAAATAGTCTTTTTTGTAAAAATGCTAGATCTTGACTTTGTAAGGACCAGTTAATTAAATTTTAAAACATCCTGGTGAGATGGGATGGCATTACTGTGCATTTTATAGAGGATATTACCAATGCAGAGAATTTAATGGCTAGTGCTCAGAGCCACATAAAAATCACTCCATAAAGAGGAATTAAAATTCAGGCATTTCTCATCTAATGCCTTTACTATAGGTAGATAAAGGGATAGTCTATCATGGAGTAAAAGGAATGGGACTGTGTGTAACAGACACACCAAAATAGGGGCATAAGTGACACATTCACCCCAAAACTTAATGGGATGGAAACGTAGGCCTACATCCTAAAGTGAAATTAAGCCCCTTGCTCTGGAGCAGTTAAGATGACTTTCCATAGGATAACACTAGAGGGTGATGTAACTGTGGGGACCCGTAACTGCTATGGATTTTGCCCTCAATGGGATAGGATTCCACATTCATTCATGAGATTTATACCCCACCTTTCCTATGCCAATGTAAAATGCCCAAGGTTTAGTTCTTCCCTTCCTGCTTTCACAACCCTGTGAGGTAAGTGAGGCTTAGAGGAAGTGACCTGCCACACACAAAGGTCAAGTAGGCAGCTTCATAGCTTAGGGAGGATTTGAACTGGCCTGAGATCTTCCAGGTCTCAGGCCAACTCCATAACCGCTAAACCATCCCAGTTCTGTGACCACCTATTTCTGGCAGAGGCAGCCCAAGACCTCTTGACACTGGAGGCAGCATGCCAAACATGCTGCCTCTTATTCAACTCTTGTACTCAGTGATGTGCCAATCTCTGTACCTCCCTCTCTCCAACGTTCCAGCACAGCACTCGCTTCTCCTTCAAATTTACTCTTCCTCTCACTCCCTCTACCTTCTCCAAACCAGACAGCGGAAGCAGGAGGAGGAGCAGCAAAAGCTTATAACTTGACAAAGATGGGCTCTCCCCACCAAACTGTTGCCTGAGGTAGCCACTTAAATGGGCCTTCTGGGTTGGCTGCCCCTGTTCATGGAATGCACTCCTCACTCTTCATTTCAGGCTTGTATCCATTTAGAAGGTGCTATCGATCTACCTACCCTACTTCGCATTGTGATGACAAATTGCAATAGGAATGATTAGTGATCTTGAACAAATATAATCAGTACAAAAAATATAAAGTGTAAATGGGGAGCAGTGTGAGAATAAAAGGCTGGGGAAAGTACAAATTCTGTTCCCATACTTATCCTTTCCTTCCTTCAACTTTCATCCCTCCAGAGGCTGTTCTTCTGACAGAGGTAGATAGAAATGCAGGTCGTTCTAAGAAGTATCTCCTCTTTTGGCAGGATCCATAAATTATCTCCTGCACCGTATAACTGGCCCTGGACAAATTCTGGACCATGCACGTAGAAGGCTGTGTATGTGAGCTGGCTTCTTCCAACTGCATAGTAGTGGTTAACTACTAAAGGTGTGCTAACTATTAAACTACTATACTATCTTGCCACGTGAAGTGTGTGAGTGTATATGTTAATAAATGGTCTATGGATTTTTGTTTTTAAACAGTGTGCCTGTTAGTTTGGGTCTAAACAGTGTGCCTGTTAGGTTAAGTGGCTGCCGCCTGTGAGCTCGGCATCTGACTCACCACCTTGTTATGTGCCATCAGCTGAAGGATACTCGGTGTTACTCGGCTCCAAAACTCCAAAGCTGTGAGGACTGCCGTGAAGCTAAATTCATTCTGGTTTTGAACAGTAGGAGCAACTGCCGCCTGTTCACAATATACTGTCCACAGCTGGGCAAATATGAAAGCATGGAAGAGGGAACACATGTGCAACACTGACGTCTGAAGGGAGGAAAAGAAGAAGAGGGTGCCTCTGAAACAGCATATTATGGGATGCATCCATTTTCCCTCAGAACTTGTAGAGCATAAAAATTCCCTATTTGAACACCACACGCACCCACACCCATTAAAGTAATCCTAATAAAATATGGCTCTGTCAAGCATTCCCTCTGATTTTCTTTGCTGTCAGCATATGGTGAGTGATGTGATAACCCATTCATATTGAAATATCTAGTTTATATTCACAGACCTAAAGGTAGGCAAAGGAACAGACAGGATGAAATCCATGAAAAATTACAGAGTTGTTTGGAATAGGGTGGGGGTGTGGAAATTGAAGGATGAAATAGCTCGGATTGGTGGACAAATGAAGCCTTAACATCGCTAGAGTTACACAGGTCCTTGTAATAAACTGATGTCACAGTTGCTCCCACAAGTGTGATGAAAACCCTTGATTCTCCCCCATTTTCTGCTTTGCACTTTTCTATTCTTTTTGGGAAAATATCGCAAGTATTCTGAGGGACTTGTGTTAGTCAGATGCAGCGGCAACTGTTTTGTTGTTGTGACTTTTCTCCCCCCACCCCAGCACACCCTCCACAACGGACCTGGCTTTGATAGAGCTCATTGGACTGTGAAGATCAATTTTCAACAAGGGAAAATTCAAGGGATCGTGATTCCCACGATGCAATTACTCAGTTGCACAAATGAAATGTGGTTAATACCCTCCAGTTAGGAAAAATGGGAGATATTTACTCTATGCATTTGCCAACCCAGATCTTCATAGAAGCTTGCCTGCCTATTCTGCTGAATATTGCAAGGACCAAGAACCTGAAAGACTTCAGGTTACAGCAAATATCTAGAACTATCTAGAACTATCTAGAACTAACTATCTCTCTAGCTGCATTAGAGATTTATTTCAACAGGCATTTTAGCATCCTTGCAATCTTTGTCTTTTGGGGGAGGGAATCTGTTTCCTCACATTCATTCTTGCATTTCCTTTCCTCTTTTCTATGTATTTTCCAAATTTCTTTTGTTTTTGTAGGTTAACCTATAGACCTCAGTAAGGAAATGGAACAACATTTAAATGCACGTTTATAAATTAACAGTAAATACGTATCTTATGCTCAATAGCTTTGATGTTCAATTATATGGAAAATTGTGTACACTGTACTGAAAAGAAGAGTTGGTATGACTTTTGTTCAATCTATAGTGTTGTGGTTTCCAAATGGTTTCAGTTGGTGGCTTCCATGATCTACTGGACCTCTGGCCCCAGTTCTCCATAAGGGCTACAATCCTATACACTGTATGGGGCTGCTGATTTTTCACAAATATTCCATAGCTTCCTCTGGATTGTTTCCATGGGTCCTCAGTGAGCCGTGGCTCACAGTTTAGGAACCACTGCTACAGTATAATGACATTTAGACCCCACCCACATCATATGCTTAATTGAATGCCACAGTGTAATCATATTATGCAAAATATTCTTACCTTGGACTGTTCTGGAAATCCAATCAAAATCACAATAAGGTGATCGGCAACGTGAGAACCTGCATCCAGCGGAATGGGCATACAAGCGGAAGGGGAATTTGGGCAGACAACATTATGCGTCAGTGAGCCCAAAAGGAGCCATGAGAGCAACCGAATATGAGAAACACACTCTATAAATTCTTTGGGCCTGATGGAAAGACAAATAACATGTTAAGTAGCTTATTTGCTAAAAAATCTACCTATTCCTGCCAAAATTCTGGCTACTACCTATAATTTGTATTTGCATAGATTAACAAAAGAGCATGCACTTCTAATATGTCATGCACAGGTTAGTATCTGGATAAATCACTATGAAATTGTTTTTAAACTCTTGAAAATGGACAAAACTTATTTATGAGAGGCAAAAACTGAAGAAACATATCACAACTTCACTATATATTTATACAGTGGCGTAGCTAGGCGGTTGCAGAAGGTGCCGTTGCACTGGGCTACAACCTTTAGGGAGACTACAACCTGAGCTTGGCACTAATGGCTAAAATTGTGAGAAACGGGCTAATATGAATGGTAATCCTATCATTTTATATATTGTTGGAAAGGTAATTTAATGCAGAATGTAATGAAACTAACTGCACTGGAATATCTATATTATATCAAAAGATATGGCCAAATAACCAGAAAATGAAAACACAAAAGGTGATGGTACAAAAAGTGGATTTTTTAAACTCAACTTTCCCATAATACTTTCTCATTGGCTCTCATATGGCAAGTATCCTGCAATATGAGTGCACTTAGCCAGTGACTATTGTCTTAGCAAGATGCAGCAGCAATTCATCTGTTCTTTTCTCCCCCACCAAAAGTGCACCCCCCACAAGAGAGCCAATGAGATGCAATTCTGATACTGTATGGAATAAGGTGTTAATATGAATCATCTCTCATTTCCATATACATACATTTTATAATAATTCAGTTACCCCATGTTAACTGGGTGTACAGGCACTTCTAAGTGGTGCTCTTCTTCTATTTAGCAGGGAAAGAATAACGATTCCTCTTTGCCCCAGCACAGTTTCCCTACCCAATAAGGGGCACAATTTTCATACTTTTACTTAATTAGATTTAATTTTGTTGTTGCAGGGGAAATTAATTTTTTTTTAAAAAAAAATACCCCAGGATGACATCATTTCTGGTTGTGACATCACTTCCAGGGCAACATTTTGAGCTTTGCACCCAGCTACATTATCATTAGCTATGCCACTGTATCTATATCTATATAAACAATGTACAAAAGGATGGTATCTCAACTTAGACAAATAACAAATTCAGCTTTGCTAAAAGAAATTTATGGGTTTATTGAGGTTGACCTTGTGACTAATTTGTCTTTAAAACCAAGGTCTTTCAGAGATATATGGCCATTAGGAAATCATGCATGCCCATTTGCCCACTGCACATGAAATTATATGGAACTTTGAATACTAGAAATGCTGACAATTAAACTAATACAAAATATGTTCAAAGCATAGTTCAAGAATCTCTGGTTCAAAAATGAACCAGATAGTTCATTTTTCCATGCAGTAAATACACAGTTTGGGTGTTCATCATTTCTTTTCAGGACATGTATTTTCCTAATACTTTACACTGGAATAAACATGAAATTCACACCCTGTACACACTCCCCCAATAAGCTCTACCTGGAACATAAGTGCATGATGTGTATGTTAAGAATTCCTATTGGATAGTACCTCATTACTGCCTACCCAATTGGTACATTATCATAGTTCAAAAGATACTAATATCTAAAGCAAGGATATGCTTTTTCTTAAAAAAAAAAACACACACACACATTTATGACCAACAATTTCTTACCCTTGTTGCATGGCAGATGGAGGATGGTATAGCCAAGGTAAATAACGCACCACAGCCTTATTATCCCTGTGATTGCCACGTGAGATTTCTATTGCAGCAATCTGAGCTAAACCAACTTTGAGATGTCCACCAAACGTGTCCTCATGCAGTGGCTGGGAACATGTCTTCATGTGACTCTGTAGTACAAAGTTATTCAGAATACTGAAATAATTAAAAGGCATACACATGAAACTGAAAGGCATTTTAAAGATGTCAAATCCCAAAGACCTGTAGACCAAATCTCTAGTGCACTCTTTACCCAATAATCAATTTTAGGTTACTTTTAGACCACGGGAAGCCTTTGTTTATAGAATTTCCCCAACACTATTCCTGGATTAATCTCTATATATTAAACTGAAAAGTCACTGATTCACTCACTGACTCACTCATCAATGCCCAGCCAAAACCACTAGGCCTAGAAGCGTGAAATTTGGGAAAGGTACTCCTTCCATCATGGAGGCTCCCACTAAGAACTGGTTTTTGGAAATTCCAACCAGAAAGGAGTGAAAAGGGGCACAACACATTTTCCTCCCTATACAGTGGCGCCTCACGTAACAGAATTAATTCGTTCCGGAGGCAGTTTCTTTATGTGAAACTTTCTTTATGTGAAGCTGATTTTCCCATAGGAAATAATGGAAACTCAGATGATTGGTTCCACAACCCCAAAAATATTCATATAAAAATATTAACTGGATGTAAAAATGATGACAAAACACTGGAATTGAATTCAAAACATGCATTCAATGTGCATGATCTTATGAAGTCTACTTAGGCTGCAGTCCCAAAGACACTTTCCTGGGAGTAAGACCCATTTAACACAATGGGGTTTGCTTCTGGGTAGACATGGTTAGGAGGCTGCAATACAAGACACCTTCAAAGTGTCTCCCCACTTTCTCCTTCTCTCCATCCTGAGCCTCTCTCTCCCCTGTTCCCTTCTGGCTAGCCCTGAGCTGCTTCCCTCTTCTCCACTGCTCTTCTCTCCCTCCGCCCAGTGGACACCTGGCCACAGGAGGAACAGCGCAGAAGTGTTGCTTTCACTATGGGCAGGTGCGCTAGGCAGCCCTGACCCTTTTTAAACAGGCTGCCGGCCAGTGCGTCTGCCCCGACTGCCAACAAATGTTTTCTTTATGTGAAGCACTTCCTTTATGTGAAGCAGAATCCTGGAGAAATTTTGTTTGTTACGTGAAACATACTTTACGTGAGGCGTTCTTTACGTGAGGCGCCACTGTACTTTACATTGAGAATCCCTGACTGATCCAGGCTCTGCCCCAACCCAGAGACTGAGAAGCATGAACATTGGGGAGTGTATTCCTTCTGTGAAGGGAATACCTACCATGAACCAATTTCTGGAAATTTAACCCCCAAGGATCTGAAAAAGGATGTAACACATTTTTGGCCTATACTTAACATTGAAGACTGTTCAACATCCAGCTGATACACTGGAAGGGAGGGTGCGCAGAGGATGATGGTGTGCATGGGGTGGTAGTTCGCATGGGGGGGTTGATGCACATGGGGGTTGATGTGCATGGGGGATGATCCACATGGGGTGGGGGTGTTGATGCACATGGGGGTTGATGCGCATGGGCAGGTTGATGTGCATGCAGGGTTGGTGCGCATGAGGGGTTGGTGCACATGAGGGGTGGAGTGTTTATTGGCATGGGGTGGTGATGCGTATGGGGTGTTGATGCACATGGGGGGATGATTCACAGTGGGGGAGTGTTGATGCACATGGGGGGTTGGAAGGGTATGCCCATGGGAGGGTGTTGCGCATGGGGAATGATTCACAGTGGGGGAGTATTGATGTGCATGGAGGGTTGATGCTCATGGAGGTGGGGGATGGTGCACATGGGAGGTTGGTGCACATGGGGGGTTGGTGTGCATGTGAGGGTATTGCGCATGGGGGGATGATTCACAGTGGGGGAGTGTTGATGTGCATGGGGTTGTATTCAATAATGAAATCATTTATTTAAGAGATTTATATGCCTCCTTTCCTAGGATCAATGCAGTGTATTACTCTTTAAATTAGAAATTTCCAGAACGACAAACTCCACAACAATGCAACAGTAATTTGAGTTGATGTCTGAAGAATCTTATAACTCACCTTTAATTTAGTCAAGGTGTGCATATCAGCAATAAAATCCAACACCTCTCCAACATACTGCCTCATGCACTCCATGGCTGCAGTTCCACACTAAAACACAGAAGAATGACTGTCAACTTACTCCCCAAATCACAATAATAAAATGTTTATCCAGTGAGTAATATGTGAAACTCCTTGCCACAGGATATGGTTTAGGCCTAAAAGCCTTGAAAGGGGGGTTGGACCAATTTTTGGAAGAAAAATCAATCACATGAGCTGCCAGTCATTATTGGTATGTGCAAGCTTGTGGTTTTAGAAGTAGGCTACCCCAGGATGCCACATTCAGGGGAGGGCACTGTGATGCAGATCTCTTATTGACCCCTAGAAGCATTTGGTGGATCACTGTGAGGTATTGGAAGCTGGGCTAGATGGGCCTTTGGCATGATCCAGTGGGGCTCTTCTTATGTTCTTATGATTTAACATATCAAAAGAAATACTATAAACTCTGTATACTGTGATATATAGATATTACACTCCAGAAGGAGAAATTAATGACCACTTATAGAAGAGCAATTCTATGGACTGCAGTAGGACTGATACCACTGTGAATGTATGAAATTTTCCTCCTAAAACCTTCACATCAGCAGCATATTAAAGAGAAGACATTAGGATGTGTCTGGCCAATTTGCCAACAAACTATTAAGCCTTGGCTCAAGTCCAAGGTCATCAGCTTATGAACTCTAAAGCTTGATAGCAGATTAGCCTCTTTTGACAAGCAATGGTTTGCATCCACAAATCCAGGCTGTCTTAATTGAGTTTTAGTTGCTAAAACTTGAAAGGGAGGGAGAAAAGATGCAAAAATTCTGTGCTTTAGAGGTTGACCCAAGTGTTTCTCATTTCTCTATGTTAATATAAAATCTGTGTGGAGGTGAACTACACCACCTTCTGTCTTCTCCAGTGCCACGCCTGTCAGTTTGCTTGACAGGACAACAAACACTAGAAATAAGGTCACGGAGAGCCCTGTCAGAGTGTCCTCCATCTTCCAATATGTTTGGACAGAGGATTCCACACATTGAAATTGAGTGATGGAATGATAAAGGGTATTGTGCACCAGCCTCTTGAATAATAATGCATTGATCTGAAGCCAGAGGATTATTTCCTTTTTTTGATCAGCTTTGCCTCATAGTACTAAATATGTTTGTTGCAAACAGGAAAATTCCCCTGTCATAGAAGGTTTATTTTCTCTCTCGCCAAAGTTACCAGATTCTGTATAATTTCAATTTAAAGGACAAGAAAACAATTGAACCAAAAATAACGATGAGTTTCTTTTTTATGAGATAGTCTACTACTGAGGATGAAAAAGAGTGGCAGAGAAATAGTTACAAAGTTTCAATGTGGATTGTTAATAAAAATTTCCTGAGATTCTGAAGTGATGAGGAGAGAATTATGATGACAATTTTCTGCCTGCCTCTTCCTCATCAAAAGAAGAATCTCATAGCATCTTAAAGCAACTTATTGGCATCCATCATGGCATCCATCATAGTCTTGAAAGACTATGGTATCATGCTCGACGCTTTATGTGAAGCACGAAGGTCTGGGTAGATTAATATGGAAGATAAGCTGTTACCCAAGCAGCAAATCCCCCCTCTCCACACCAATGAAATAGTCCAATGGAATAGCAGAGCTGATACAATTGGTTCCAGCTGCGTTGCAGAGCTTGGCTAAGGACAGGAGCTCACCCTGTCTTGTGGGGACCCAGGTCTCGAACCCTAACCTTCTGGTTAACAGGCACAGTCTTAACTAATTGATGTGATTATGGCATGTTAGAGTTTAAGTCCCACAGGTTTATCAGTGCTACTATGCATACGAAACATGTGTACAACCAGAGCAAGAATGGGAGAAGTAGGGATGGGGCAGAAGAGGGTGGTGATGAGAGTGTTGAGAACGGAAGGGGGCAGGATCATCAGTGGCAGTGAGCAGGAAGGCAAGAATTCTTAAAACTAGACAGCAAAGAGGCAACATTTTTCTACTTACTCCCGGCATTGAAGCAATCATTTGCTTATGCAAAATGGTTGACTCAGCTAGTTTCGTTCCAGCATCTGCACAAACAAACTAATAAGAAATAAAAGGTTAACCAGTTTTGCAAGAGGACAACATGTAATAATCTGGAATTTAGCATTTGATAAAATTACATTTCTTTTTACGCATATTTATTGTTGCTGGCTCAAATAGGATATTAAGAAGCAACATTATTCATCATTATCAACATCAATCAATCAGATTCTGTTTACAAAGCATGTATATCCACATTGATGCAGAGGCAATTGTAAAGTGAATGACGATTTATAATCAAACCTTTTTACACAGCATGAAATCCTTATGCCATCATGTCAATTACAATTCTTCAGTCACTGAGCTAAATCTCTCCCCTTTCTTTTTCTTACTGAATCTGAGTCTTTCTGACTGTACTACCTATTCACTGGTTCTTCAAAGTGATAGAGAATGAAAGCATACAATACATCAAACTTGTACTCCCCAATCCAGCGGATAGCATCATTCTTGAAGTGACCTTGCATCCAGGCGACAACATATGGAGCCACTGAAATACATGCACACCAACCAACTTATGTCAGCTGTCACCTGGACATCACCAACCAAGAGCTGTGTAGAGATGGCTGAACCCTTGCAAACAGGGCAAAGAGACACTTTTCCAAGTGGTGCTCTTCCTATACTTAGCCGGGCGGGCAGTAACTGTCTCTCTTCACCCTAATCAGCTTTAATGAATGTTGGCTGGAGTTTCTTCAGCATCTTTTAAGACATCTTTTTGGAGATCAATAAGGAGAGCCATAAGAGGAATCATCAAACTCTAAAATATTCCTTCCATAAGAAAATATGAAGTAATCCAGACAACCAAGCTCTCCATATAATAATAGGTTCATGGGTAGAAAACCACCTGATGTGTCAACACTTCCACTATAACAGTTTTTTTTTCATTCATAGGGGTGGATTAACTTTAGTGCAGGAAGTGGGAACAAAGATTTATTGTCAATGAATATCTTCATGGATATGGATGCACAGAGGCAAACATGCCCTTTTAAAATATCCTGTCAATCTACTACATGAAGGAAATGCAGCTGAACGTGTTTTAAGGTCATTTAAATATAGTGATAAAAGCCATATTTGTGTACATCAGTTACCTTTTTCATCTTATTATTTCAGTCAATATTATCTGTGTCTGCACAGGAAGTGGGATGGGTTCTTGCCAGACTTATCACAAGGAAAAGACCAAGCAAACAGGACAAAGGCCTCTACTCATTTCCAGTGTGACTCATTTTCACTCCTATCAGTTTCTTTCAAGACACCAAGAGGTTCACGGACAACAGATTTCATGGCATTTGTGTAAAAAGCCACAAAACAGGACCACACAACAGGACAAGGACAAATGTCTGCTGTCCCTCTCACTAACACAACCTGCTATCTGTGATAAAATATAGGGAAAGATTTCAGGGGTAGATGGATGTTCAGAGATCCAGGAGCTCAACTTGTGCAGAATAGGGAATGAAGAAAAAATGCTCTGACAGTAAGGTTGTAGTCAGGAGAGAAAAGCCTAAGCCACAGCAGTAGGTCTGGAAAGATCTTCATCAGAATTTCAGGATGAATTATTTATGACCCCATGGCAATCTACCATATGCCACTGTATCAATACTATGCTGACGAGAATAAGTAGGGGGCACTATATGGCCTTGGTGTCTGAGCCTTCATAAGGCAAAGGGTTTCCCTAGACGAGAAACAGTTATGACTCTTGTAGCTGAGGGGTGGGGGAATATCTCAATGAAAGAGAACATGTCTTACATGCAGAAAGTCCTGGGTTCAATCCCTGGAATATAATGATCAGCTAAAGGTTCAGCAATAGGGTTGAGGAAGAATGCTATCTGAGATTCTAATGAGTAGGGGCCAGATGAAGCACACATATGTTCATGCAACTAGTCCTATAATCTTTGCTTGCACAAATCTCCTGGCCTGCAGGAGATTCCTACACTGTGAATCAGAAACAGAGAAAAATCCAAATGCGCCATGTGCCTCGTGCAGATTATGCGCAAGTCTATTTTCCTCTTCCTCTGAAGTCACACTCATGTCTCTTGGGGTTGGTGTCACTATCAATACTGACAAAGATGAGTAATATGGAAATAATGTGTGTATTGCATGTAAATGCCAGAGTATCTTTTTGCTCAGCCCACTCATTAAAACAAAACATTCTTAGCCCCCATATGATTGTCTTTGTCACCTCGGGTGCCACAATGATGTGTCACACAGCTAGAGTTTTACAGTTTATACAAGTAATACAAGAGAATTACTCGATAATGACAGTGATATCTCCACACGGCACCTTGCTCACCCTGTTTTCACTGTGACAGTTCTTACTGTCACTTCTTGTTCTTATAGATACTTTCACTTCCTGACCCTATATGAACTTCCCATTCTGCCTAGTGGACTACAGCATGCAGCAAAAGGTGTACTGCATAAGATGTACCTTCTTTTCCTCTCTATACCTACAATCCAGGGTAACTACGGAAGCACGCAAGAGACATTACGTGCACCTGTACTTACTGCATCACCTAGCGAAAACCTATGGGAAATTCATATTGCAATCCAGAGCAAATTATTCTTACACCGGAGCAAGGACTCCCCATAGTTACTCTGGATTGCACTCTATGTCTGCCAGATATCCCCTGGCTCTTCAGTATCCACTAACCTGCTTCTGTGCCTTCCTGGGCCTCTTCTACTTGTATTGCTTTTACTGGTGCAATCTTAACCTATTTAGGCTGGCACAACTCATCCATCTCCCCATTCCTGTGGTATTGTGGGAAGGCCAGCACATGTGTCTAACCCCACCTCCCAGGATTGGCACCTGGTGCAGGCCACATCCCCTGCAGCCCTAACAATGCCCCTGTTTCTGGACTGCATCGTGGCTTCACCAGGGCTGATACATTGGATAGGATTGAGCCCTTGTGCAAGCAGCAAAGTAAATTCATTGAGGGGCTGCATTAAGGACCAAGCCATCACAAATCCTGCTGGCAGGAAGGGAGGGCTGGAATCCTACATGATTACTGTACTCTCTCGTTTTGTGAAGCCTTGCCAGTCAGGTATACAAGACCTGAAGAGAGAAACTTTGTCCCCTCCCTTTCAAAAATATCAGAATTTTTGCTTGAATTAATGAGAATGATCCTAAATCACACATATAGCCAAACATCAGCCCTGTTTTTTACTCAGTACCTGTTTTTCCCCCACCTCTCCCCTAAATGCTGATATTATAATAGTTGTTTTTAGGGAAGTCCTTTGTCCTGTGTAATTTAAAACGACAATGTACTTTCCGCTCTTTTGGCAAGTGCTTATTTTCTCTGACTAATGCGCCATTGCTTATGAGAAACAGAGACTTTCTGAAACATATGCCTGATCCCAGCATTGGGCACATCATAGCAAAAGAGGCTGTCAATCCTGCGGAACTGTGTGTGACCTAAGGAACAAGTCTGCAGAGTTCTGCATCAAGCCGTGGCCCATTCCGGTCACTTCCATTTCAGCTGCTTGTCACTTCAAAGTGATTAAGTGGCAATGATTGCCAGTCCAGTCTCTCTGCCGTGAGGATAGCTATTGCCAGACAGCTATATCTAAAATTGTGTCTCCATAATAAGCTACACCTGCTGTGTGCTTCCATATAAGTTTTGAGTTGCATAAACTAAATGAGGGGTATAATATGACCAGGGCCATATTAAAGAACATGGAGACTCTCCACCAATTTAATTTGGGGTGTTCTTGAAGGGATTTTCAATGTTTCTGTATTCACAATGACCTGTGTTGTTGAGGAACAGCTCATGTTTGCCCTGCAGCTCCAAGAACATTGCAAAATATTCTGGGAGGCTCTCTAAGGCTTATACACAGATCTTACTAGACTTCATAGATACCCCATGAGCCAACAACACAGCCTAGGACATAGCCAAAAGCTGTGCATTAATGGGAATCAGTAGGAGTGGGAAAGTTGGTAAGGGAAGTGCTATCAACTGTCAATAAAATCTGCATAACATGACCAAAAAACATCATCCCTTGTTTTTAAGTTATTTTCATGTATCAGGCATCCTCTTGGAAAAGGTATCTCCCTTCCTCTCATACAAAACAGACAATTGTTACCTCTGTTTGGTATCTCAAAAGTGGCCCAGCTTGCCCACCCCTGGTATATACAATAACTGGAAATGTAATAAGCAGAGAAAGAGAGAAGAAACACACACATTCTAGAGGTAGAGCAAAGGGGACAAAGGTTTTAATGTAATAGGGCTACGTGTATATTAATGATACTTTCTGTAGATGTTTAACAGCACAGAGGACCAAAAGCACTAAAACACAAGTTACTAAACCATGTTTTTATACCATACCTGGACCAGAAGGAGCAGGTTCGTGTCTGGTAAGGGTGACTTTAACTTCAGAGCTTGTAGTAACTCTAAGATGACACTGCGTGATAAGTAGAACTTATCTCTTTCCTAAAAGGAAAGTAAGTGCAATATACTGGTGTTAGCTTTATACATTGGTGATGTATTGGTGCTTTTAATCTTTCCGAGTACCAATATCAAATGAAACATATATTATTTTGGATATGACTGGAATAAAATTAACCAAAACAAAGCTGGAAGATAAATCAAAAAGAAGAAGCAAATATTTGCTTCAAAGAGAGAGCAAACATTTTAGATCCCCAAAGAGAAGCATGATCTACAGGGGCTCATACTCCCTTCTGCATATGTTTATGCATCTGCCTGAATTCCGTAGCTCCTGTCCCCTGTGTAATAGAGGATTTCTGAGGGAACAAATTATATTGTACAGGGATGTGGCCAATGACATCTGCTGCTCCATTCCATTGAACATTCTGTCTTGGCTCCTGGACAAATGTGGAGACGGAGAGAGGCATCTCCCTGCATCCCCAAACTAATTTGTTCTCCTAAGAGCAATAAAAGAGACTCCAGATGTCCCCGCACTTTATTGATCTGGCTTTTGTCTAAGATGAAAGAAAATTCCTCTCTCTTAGTGTTTCCTGAGAAAGATGCATGCTCAGTGAGAATACATATTAACAACAATATAAAAAGGCAAACCATAAATAAAAAGATCTCCCATAACAAAGCAGAAACAAGGAAGACACATACCCCATCATTTTCAAAATATCCCATCTTTAATAATAAATTAATCAAAAAGTTTAAAAAACAACAACAAAACTCTCTGGCCCCTAAAACCTGAATTAAGCAACCAGAATTTATAGATGAGGAAAAGCCTATATATTTGAAAAAAATGTATTGTATGGGTCAATAACTGTATGGGAATAATTGTATTCAATTATCCATAGATTGGGTCTGAGACCCCATGTGCATTTCACACATACACATTCGCCACAGGTGAAAGGAGCAGAATTCCCCTTGGCTCTGGATGTTAGGGGGGTTTCCGAGTTCTAGCCATTATCTTCAGTTTCACTTAACCATGGGATGTTCTAGAACGGATCCCACGCAGATACAGAAGCGCATCTATAAATAGTTTGCCCTGCATGAGTTTGTCTAATCTGTAAGACCTTTTAGGAGGGGAAGCTAACACTCAGATAGAATCAAGATTCAAAGCTACCTATTGGATTTGGGTGTCTTAAGCCCAGTCCTATCCCTCACCAACCATAGACAAAACACTGCAGATAGTGCAGATGGTACAGAGTTGTTGAGGAGGTTGGAATTGAATTAAACAAAATACAGGAAGAAACTTTGATGCAGACATTAGAAAAAATACTGGAATTTTTAGAGGTTTTTTAATGTGAGAATTTTAGAATTTTTTTAATATATAAGAACCAGTTGTTGAAGATTTCCAATATTTAGACACAGAATTATTAGCATAATATGGGGGAGGGAAGAGCAGGGGTTAATGTCCAGGCAAAATGAAATACTTTAATTGTGCTTCTTTTTATTTTGAGCATGCATACCCTGTCTTTTTCTCCACTGGCCCAACAAGGTGCCTTCTGGTGATAAATATCTAAAACAATCAGTGTAACAAGCAAAAACATCAGGTTGCTAAAATTAGCACGGTGCAGCACGGAAACAGAAAATAAGTATTTAATATTAGTCCCTTAGGCTTCATGAAAGGGAGAGAAAAAATCACTTGCTTTTTAAATGCCATAGGCTCCCCCAGAGTCCAAAAATGTCCTGCTCACAGATTCAGCAGATGTCTGTCTCACCCTATTACCTGGAGCAAGAGCTTTGGTTTAAAGTCATTCTCCCCTTTTAAGACCAAACTAAATGTTTCTTTATTAACATTTCTGTGTCTGTGCTTGTATCTGATGTCATTTTCAGTGGGTGTGTGTGGGGAGGTAATCATGATCAAGATTGTTAAATCCTTCTCCCAAGCTGTATTCCCACAGAAAATTATCTCTTGAATTTGCTTTAGAATAGGCAATTTTCAGCATGAAAATTGAGTTTTAAATTATCTTCCCCCTACTTTTCTGATCTCATCAGGCCATTCAGCCACTAAGAAAATGTAGAAGAGAATCCCAAGTTTGGGATTCAAATATACTGTTTGACTCATATACTGTTTGGCCATAAGTCCTGTATATTTCTCTAAGAGAGAAAGTTAATTGTGAAGTCCAGTTGGATTAAAAAAACATTCACTAAGGAAGTATCCCCTGGCACCACACAGCACATAACGCCTATGACAGAGTACATGGTGCATGCTATTTGGTGACTAGATGGCTGGGGAGGTAAGTAGAAACCACAGGCTACCAGGCCTCCAACAAGTCTTCTTGGACATATGTTAGTTATTTAAACAAGTATAAGCCCAAGAAGACTGAGGGAGGTTCAGGTTGGGGAAAGGGTGCCACCAAGATCCTTTTCCTGAACTGCCCCCTGCACACCCTGTTCTCCACACCAGAATAATTCCACTGCTGAGCTACCTGCTCTGTAGGGCACCTGTGAGCTGCTCTTGCATGAGTGGGGCCTCTGGCCATTTGCTTGGGTAGCCCCAGTGTGCATGAAAATTTCACACTGAACCAGGATTTATGGTGGCGGATTGTGAATCTGTCACTATAAGTGCCAGATAAAGTAGGACTGATATTGTAGGAATAAGACTGATAGTATTGGAACAGGGCTGATTGGATGCCATAGGGCTGGTTGTATAGGAACAAGTGTAAGAAACTGCCCTATACAGAGTCGGACTATTGGTTCATCCTTCTAGCTCAGCCGATTGGCAATAAAAAGCAGGCCTCCGTCAGTCTTGAAGACTATGGTATTGTGCTTGGTGCTGCATACGCTGCATGCAAAGCACGAAAGCCTGGGTTGGATTGTTATGGAGGATAGGCTGTTACCCAAGCAGCAAATTCCCCCTCTCCACGCCACTGAATTAGGATTCTAACAAGTCTTCTTAGCCCTTCCTGGAGATATCAATGATTGAATTACACCTGGCTTGACTACAATCATTATAAATCATTACAACTCATATAAGATGTTTGACAATTAGAAAGCCAAAGAGGTTGTGGTCACTTTTTGGAGTTAACACCATTTTAAATTATCTCAGGATGCAACCCATTTTATTTTACTTATTAAGTTCCAGCATTAAAACAGTGAAATATCTGGTGAAGTGCTATAAAGGCCATAGTAGAGACTTTATACATAGAACAGTGATTTACAACCTTTTTCATCTCACGGCACACTTAACAAGGCACTGAAATTGTCAAGGCACACCATCTATTGTTTTTACCATTGACAAGCACACCAGGGTGTTCAAAACTCCCAATTTTCCTATTAATGAATGTCAATCTCCAAATTCCCATGGCACATCTGAGGACTATCCACGGCATACTGGTTGAAAATCACTGACCTAGAGTTGCCGCACTCTATGCTCAAGATTCTGATGGAAGTGGTTACAACAGATAAGAAATCAAACGGGACTGTAATATGACTCGCCAAAAGGCAACAGAGGACGAAAGACATGCCAGATATGGAGGTTTCAGTGGCACAGAGAAAAACCTGCTCACTCAGTTGAGAGTGACACAGCTATGGATAAATCAAACTGGTGACCTGAAAGAAAACCAACCTCAGATAAGGAACTGACATGGGTCCCTACTCATGCAGACATGAAAAGCTCAAGATATTTCTGCCATCAGGGACTAGATAAAAATAGTTGACTGTTTCTATAAAAAGTTGACCTCTAAAATGTGTCAGGATGATGAAGATGCATGGCTTGCTGGAAGGCAGTGAAGCAGTACTACTCTGCAATGGAGCTGCACTCACTGAAGGACACTTATGCACAACAGAGATACAATACCACTTTCATGACTTTTTCATTAGTAATAACCAAGGCAATGGTATATGAAAATGCCCACCACATGGGATGTTGCCCACCCACTAGATGCGGTCCATCATGGTGGTGACACAATGGCCGCCCCCTCTAGGTAATGCAAACCCTAGTGACACCAAGCCAAGTATCACTATTAAAGAACCAAATTCAGTTGTGCCAGAGCAAAGTTTTGATGATTTAGATAAATCAAAGAGTGCATTGATATATATCCACAAGGATCAAAAACTTCTGGAGCAGCAAGATTTCAAAACTGTTTTTTTGATGCACTCTATTACAAGTGACACTTGGATGAATGTAACTTTTATCCCATGTTAATAATTCCTGCATGTCCCCATAATATTCTGTTGCTGGTGTGTAACATTTATTTAGTAGGCTTCACATATCCCTGGCAGCCTTGTTTTTCATCAGTGAATTATCTTCAGATACAGCAAAAAAATAAAAAAGCAATGCATAATATTTGCACAACGTCTCAGGAGTTTTGTCAGTTTCATCAGGCAATCTTTGCTATGTAAAATTCAAACCACACATATAAGGTAAAGGTGTCCCCACAGGCTGCCCTGCTGTTGTGACTGACTCTAATGGCATAACTCATCCAAGTTATAACGCTGAAGAGACAACATTGTGTGAACTCTGTGGTCATATGGTCTGCATGATTAAACACCAAAGGCACAAAGAACGCTGTTAGCATCCTACTGAAGTGGTACCTATTTATCTACTTGTATTTACTAAAACATTAATAATCACTTTATAAAGTATTTATGTACTTGCAAACTGCTAGGTTAGCAGGTGCTGGGCAAGTAACAGGAGCTCACTCCATCATGTGGGTCTCAAACCACCAAACTTGAGGTTGACAAGCGTAGAGTCTTTAACCATTGAGACACCACAGCTCTCACATATAACATACACATTACAGCATACCTAAATTTTTAAAAACTCAGAGTTTGTCTCAACTTTAGTTCAACTTAGGGAAATTAACACTGGTGGGTGATATTTTCACCTGTTGCTAACAGACATTAAAAACCACTCAATTACCTTAGTGAAAGCTCGGTGGCATAAGCCACACAATTCTACCAAATAAGCCAGGGTAAAGACTGCATTCTGAATAACAAAACTGAGCAGTTTTGAAAACGGCTCCAGCAGACTCTGCAATAAGAAGAAACAGAGGAAACCTCAGTACACGGCATTTGTCAGCAAAAGTGCCTTCATGTTTTTCTGCAGGAAAGATAGAAGGTTGCAGTTGTCGACAATGAGTCATTTCAGTGACTGCATAGACACTTAGGGATTTCCCAGCATGTATGTTGAGTGAACCAATCCAGGAAAAAGCAGAACATTTTCTTGTGGGTCCTTAGCTAGTTTAGGGTCATCTGCATTTCCATTCATTGTCCATCCTGATTTCATTCCACCCTCCAGCACTTACCTGAACTGGGGCAAGAGTGGAGCAATAGGGGAAAAGGATGGAAGGAGGTGAAAGGCTGGACAAGAACCTATTGGAAATGATCTTGGAGGATTTCCTGCAACAGATGTGGGGGTTGGACTATTAGCCTTTTCCCTTCCAAGTCTATGATTCTGTGAGGGGAAAGGGATAAAGTTTACCCACCTGTTCACCTATCAGATTGTTGCTGTCAACTTTTTCCTCCCTTCCCTCCCTTTCCTCTATAAGGGCCATGGTGAAAGTGTGGCATCAACAGTGATCCCATGGCGGCAATCTACCTGGATGGTGTTCTTCGAACCATTCTACTGTTTTTTTCTATGCCTAAGACCACCATCTGACTATGATGGCTTCCAGGGCAGGAAGGAGGAGAATTAGCCAAGCAGGCAAATTATTTGTCCTCTTTGTTCCAGAAACCCATCAGAATTTTACTAAGGAGCTAATTGTACTATGTATGAGTGGTAATACCATCATGTTATATATCTTTGGAAAGGTAATTTAATGCAGAATTCAACAAATCAAATTGCAATGGAATATCTATATTCTATCAAACGTTATGGCCAATTAACCAGAAAATTAAAACACAGAAGCCTATGGAACAAAAAGTGGACATTCTTAACTCAAATTTTCCCATGATACTGATGGCTCTGAAAGCCAATGAGATGAATCAGCTCTCATTTCCATATAGAATCAGGAATCGAACCCTGGCCTGCTGGTTAACAGGCACAGTGTCTTAACCGCTTGTGCCACCCACAGTCCTTATATCATAATATAGTTAGCCATGCTAACTGGGTATACAGGCACTTCTAGGTGGGGCTCTTCTTATATTTAACAGGGAAAGAATAACCATTCTGCTTTGCCCCAGCACAGTTACCCTAACAAATAAGAGGCACAATTTTCATTTTTCTATTTAATTACATTTGATTTTATTGTTATGGGGAGAGGGGCAACAAAATCTTTTGCAACTCCAGATAGCAAATGGCTGTGGGTGGCGCAAGCGGTAAAGACGCTGTGCCTGTTAACCAGCAGGCCAGGGTTCGATTCCTGGGTCGGCCCCACAAGACAGGGTGAGCTCCTGTCCTTAGCCCAGCTCTGCGACACCAGCTGGATCCAATCGTATTGGCTCTGCCTTTCCATTGGACTAATTCAGTGGTGTGGAGAGGGGGGATCTGCTGCTTGGGTAACAGACTATCCTCTATAAAAATCCAACCCAGGCTTTCATGCTTTGCATGCAGCATATGCAGCGCCAAGCACGATACCGTAGTCTTTCAAGACTGATGGAGGCCTGCTTTAGCTATTCAACTAGCAGAGCAAATGGTGGTGAGCTGCTGCTGAGGAGGAGGAGGCAGGTTTTCCCCAATTTTCTTTTTAAAAATACCCAGGGATTACATCACTTCCAGTTGTGACATCACTTCCGGAGCAACATTTTGAGCTTTGCACAATGCGACACGATCATTAGCTTTGCCACTCCTTCTACTGAAGGCTCTTGGGATCACCCCTTTCATTTTTGTAACTCTATAGTAAATCTATATTCTTCATATTTATTTATTTATTTTTATATTAAGTGCAGCAGTAACAACTATGGTTGCGAGAACCTGTGACAGAGTAGCATCAACTAAGTATGTGCCCTCCAACTTGACAACTTCTCAGGTTTGGGTTTTTACCTTGAGGTAGCACAATATAGTTGGGTTGTCACTAGTGGGTTTTCACTGTGTTCATCCCTTTGTTCCTTTGGGGAATTATGGGAACAAGGTCCTCTCCTTTTGTTCTACACTTTGGGATCAGGTAAAGGATTTGTGTGTAGGAAAATCTTTGGACTCAGGGTTAGAGGTTGGCTGTAGCCCCTCAGGAGCATATGGGCCCTCATCCAGGGCCCAAACTAGCTAAAACTTGATATCACCTATGTCAGCATTTAATGACACACATGGGACCACTGTGGACCCTGGCCGGAGATATGTTTACGTGTGCCATAAGGTCTGCCAGAAAGCCTAGTCTATTGGTGGACTTGCCCAATAGGATAGGGATCTAAATCTACTTCCTAATTACGTAAAAAAATCTCCAGCTTCTTAAGATCTAATTTTCCATCCATATATCAAAGGTAATCCTTCTCACACATTAATGTAACCTAGATACTGAAGCTCTTATCTTTCTTGACACAGCACAATTTCACTCAGTCATAATATTCTTTCTGCTAAGGGATAAGAATAAAAACAGTAATGCAGAAATAAGAACACGTGCATCTGCGCACACACATATGGGGGAGGGGGACTTACCCTAGCAGCACTGCTGGTCGGTATCTTCAGCAAACATATCATTATCCTTAAACTGGAATCTAAAGAACACTGAAAATATATGAAGAGGATAAAAACTGTTACTGCTTTACCTTGAATGTTCATTCAGCATTACTTTGTATCTAACCTAAAGCAATGTTGTGTGTGTACAGCCTTCTTGTGAGGTGGGGCACAGAATTGATAGTGATGGGGGGTAGCTCTCTATCTCCTGAGAATTTTTTTCTTTAAAAAAATAGCAAGTACAGGAAAAGCAGAAATATATTGTTGTGAAGAGTTTTTTTTATGCACTTTTTCCCACTTCACCACTTGATCCCAAGGCAATAAAAAAGGAACAAAGCAACATATAAAAACACAATAAACACAAAACACAGTGGAACAAACTATTAGTAGGAACAATACTGCAGAACACTTAAATGTGAGATAGGAAGAGGGTACAATCCTAACCAATTTACACCAGCATAACACCAGTAAAATAGGGATTCCTGGACATATAAGTAGCAAATAGCTAGCTGTACACTCAGCTAGGGAATCTTGCTCTGTCACTCCAAGCCAACCTATAAACTTCACATTAGTGTTGCATTGGGCATTCATTTCCTTTACTTTTAGTAGTAAGTTCCCAGCTCCCTCTGCTGAGCATTACTATATATACAGTTTGACCAAACTTTTTCTTTGTGACCACCCAGCTAAGTTCAGGCATTGTCCATCAACCTGCTTGTACGTTTTCGACCCCTTCCATTTTAATTCCCTTTCTTTTGATTATATTAACTACTTCTATTTTTATTCTTTGCCTGCCTAGTCCATGTAAAATCAGTGAGCTGTAACAACCTGATAGTTCCTGACACTATTTCAGGTTTTAATTTTAATAAGAATTCCAGGCATTTTGTTCCATCCTGGGAACTTAGGTGTTCCCTCCCTCCAAAAAGCTCTCTTTGCCTATTCTCTTTAGCTTTGAATGGTGGTAGTGAATTCAATTTACCTGCTAATCCAGTAAAAAGGGAAAGTGGGGGGGGGGGGGAGGAAAGTAAGTGCTAAAAACTAGGCATTGCTCCTCCCAGTCAGCCTTTCTTCTCCCTAGATGTTCCCTGCAGTAGTCAAGATCATCCTAAAACTGGTCATAGGCAGTCAAAACACAGATCGACTTGTGACAATGGCATGGTACATATTTCTTCTGTAGGGAAAGTAGTGTGCACTAATAGTAGTAGTAGTAGTAGTAGTAGTAGTAGTAGTAGTAGTAGTAGTAGTAGTTCTTCTGTAGGGAAAGTAGATAGCACTAGTGCTATCCAAACTACATTTCAAAAGGAAACACAGTGTCACATGGAAGTTCATTTCCATATTGTGTGACTGTAAAACAGGAAGTAGTTCTTTGCTTCCTTTAAAATCAGGAGAAATGCCATTGGAAATTGGACTGATAAGATAGAATCTACCGTAGTTCAAGCAACATGAAAAATGAGTATTAGCTCCAACCCTAAATCAATATAATATAGTGTCACTATTGATTTTATTTGTTGTCTGCCATTCTTCCAGCATTTATAGTCTGCTGTTCCTGAAAAGATGCAAAGTGCTCCCAGATGGTCTCTGATATAGCCCCTACCCAGGGCCAAACAGCATTGACTATTCTGCATTTACCTTCAGACAATGTACTGTACATAAAGTTCATAAATGTACTGTGCATAAATGTACTGTAAATGTACTGTACTGTAAGTCTTTATAAAATCCAAGTGTATGGTCCTTGAGTTGTTTAAAACCTTGAGTTCACAGAGTTGCAGAGAAAAAATCATTGTGAGGTCAGAACTGGCATCCACATTTAACAATCTTTTCCCTCAATAGTATTAGACAATCCATATAGAATCCCTATCTTAATTAGGAAGTATGGGGCTAATTCAGCCTCCTTCATGTATATCTCATCTTCATGTACATCTTCATGTTCATCTCCTGCCTGTAGCTTCCAAATGACAGTTTAAAACCCACAGCTCCAACTTCCATTACTAAACACAAGATGAGTACCTATACATTGCCTTTGCACCCTGTGAGCATTCATTCAAAACACATGGAATTACAAAAAAATCCATATGAGTACTATACCTTAAGTGGCAAAACACAAGGCAATTTTGTAAAGAAGGTCTGAAACTGGTTACTGATTGTGGTCCAGAGGTTGCTTGGTGAATCCATCGGCAAAGCTTCCATGAAGGAAGCTATATTTTCCAAGCAGCGTAGCATTGCACCCCCTGTTGGCAAATTCTTTTTGGTGTTCAAACCCTAGAAAATTAAGGCATAAGCAATTTAACGAAGAAAGTGAAGTCAGTGTCGTTTGTTCAAATCTCACTTTCATCAACAAATTACTGTACAAAAGTTTTTTTTTGTTTCATGGATAATAAAAGATTTGCATCAGAAGATATAAAGGAATGAAAAAGTATAGAGGTTTTTGCACATTAGCTTCCCTCCTGTTTGAGGAAATATGTTAAATGGGGACTATACAGATTTATGGAGGAAAGGCCCATAAATTACAAACAATGATGACTGTATGCAAATTTGTTTTATCTAAACTCCTACCTTGTCTTATGTGTTTCTTGAGGCCTCTTTTGACCACTGTGAAACATGGCAAGCTTGACTAGATTGGCTCTTTACTGATCCAGACTACAATCCTATCCACACTTTCCTGGGAGCAAGTCCTACTGATTGTAATGAGACTCCCTTTTAAGGAGAGATGCATAGGAATGGGCTTGCAGTAGGGCTCCTCTAATATTCTTAATATTGCTTAAACACAACTACCCTCGTCAGTTTTGCAGCTGAGAATTAGGTCTATATCCTAAAGTGAAATTAAGCCCCTTGCTCCGGAGCAGTTAAGATGACTTTCCATAAAATAACACTAGAGAGTGACGTTAACTGTGTGGATCCGTAACTGCTCTGGATTTTGACTTATTCACATGACAAGATTTTCACATATGACACATCTTATATTCTGCAGATTAATCTCTCACCAAAGTCAATGAAAATAAAGAAGTGCAAGCCATTCATGGGAAGAGTTGTTTTTGTGGGACAGTGACAACTTGTTTGAAATTAATTTCAAGGCTTTTGATTGCCACATCAGCCGTGTAGATTGCTCTTAAATCACACAGCCAGCAATCTATATAAAATATTAATCTTTAAAAGGGCTTTATGGTATGTGGTAATCGGTCTGCAAGCCCTGGAGACCTGAAGACCCCAGGCAAACAGCAGCCTTGGCTGAAAGATCCCATGACAAGAATGTATAAAGTCTGATTGGGATGGACTAAAGGTCCATTTGGTCCAGCATCCTGTTTGTAACTTCCTGGATATTCCAGGACACCTAGAAAGAGGACATGAAAACAACGTCCTGTGGCAGTGAATTCCATTAATTACATGGAATTCCATTAATTAATTGCACCTTCCTCTAGAAGTCCCAGAGTAATTCTAGCGACAATTTTCAAGGATACAGTTTTATAAAAAAGAGCTATTCACTGTGTACAAAAAGAAATTGTATGAGTGGTTTTCACTTCATCCTTGTGAAGGTCACTGAGAACAAAATTAGAGATTGGAGTATATAAGTTAAACCTAGTAAAAACAACACACAATGTGGAAGTTACTCATGATTGACTAACCTCTAGCAGCTGGCTCAGTGCAGCTATGGAGCTCAGTTCACTGAAATCTATGAGAGATGTGGCCAGGGTCCGTAAAAAACTTCCATCTGCAAAAGACAGCTTTGTTTTTTAACTTGGCTTCGGCAGCATGGAGGTGATGGAGGGTGACAAGAAGAAACCTTAAGCATTGCACATTACCTTTGATGTTGCTCTGGAACAGCTGGGGAAATATACCATTGGGAGCCAGCTGATGGAAAATGCAACGGAGAAACTGCTTGGCCACACCTGCAGCATTCCCTGGGATCATCATGCTGCGGGAGAGAGAGAGAGAGACCAGTGAAAGAACTAAATGCAATTAAATTAAACTAAATCCATCATGAATTTTGTTGTGACACAAAAATTAACTAAAAGAGAAAACAAAAATTAAAATTGTTTTATAATTCTGAAATTGAAAAGAAATTAAAACAAATAGTGTATCAGAAACAATGTTTTAATGGCAAAGAATAAAAACAACAACATGATAACAAAACCAAAAACAGGGGTGCTTGTGCGTGGCCAGAATTTTTTTAAGGATTAACAGTTCATAGTAAAACAAAAACACAGATGCTACTCATTTATTGCATGGGAACAAAACATTGGGGAAATGGGGAAATGAGACTGTACTGCCTTAGAAATGGAAATATTTCATTTTCCCAGGATGAAGACTGCAATATGTTGTTATTAGAAACATTGTGGGTGTTTTTTCCTGCTTTCATTTGCTTTTCTAGAATGATATGTCAAGTGCCTAAGACATCACTGCTAACAAATGACATAATTCATATGCCACATCTCAGCCATAAAGAAAGGAAACGAGCAGTTGAAATCAACTGTGTCTGAGATAGCATAGAAGAAAATTATAATTTTTTCTCTTTTTCACACAAACACCCAGTGACTTCATTTTGAGTTTTCATGCCAAAGGGCAGCAAATCATTACATTTGTGGGAATAATGATCTATCACTTTTGAATTGTCACTCAGACTAAGAAGTGTAATATAATGCAATGCAATATAAATCAACTGAAATAAAAGAAACAGATAAAGAGGAAAAAATCTGATGTTAAACTAATTCCAAATCTTACTCCAACAGGATAGTTCGCATGTGTTCAGGACACAATGTCTGCAACATCAAGCTACCAAATACTACTTGGCACCCTGTCTTTCATATCACCTCAGACAGAAGAATTCAGCTGTGAGTCATCAGCTATGGAGTAATTAAGTGAAAACAAATCAAATGATGATCATACTCTTTATGTGTGAACTTGCCTTTACTCTTAGGGCCTCTTTGTGATGTGATAATCTTTGTGATGTGGGAACTGCTGCTGCATGGCTTCTTTTTGTACCACTTACAGAGCTATCCAGACTTTTGTATGGCCATTCCCATGCCAGCTCAGAGTTTGTGGCTTTCAAGAGTTGACTGGGATGGACAGAAACCCACGCCAGCTCAGGAGTGCCAGATCCAATCCCCACATCAGCCAGCACAGGTAAGTTTAAACTGGAGAGGGTGGCTGGAGAGCAGCTTGGTTTACGATTTGGATCCCCCCATTAGAAGGGAATATTTTGAGGCAAGGAAGGGTGGAATAAGGGAAGGATAGGGATAGCAGCATTGGTGCACATCACATCCTAACCCCCTTTTTCCAGCAAGGTAGCCCTATATGACCTATACAGTTTGTGCAGATGTAAGGCCCCTTACATTGGCTGGTGATAATATATCCCAAGGTGAACTCCAGCCCCTCCTAAGCTGCAGTGGATGCAGTGAAGACCTGGCAGTGTTTGGCCTGGCAGTGCCAAACATCGTTTAGGAATGGGCGGCTCTGGAACATCAAAAAGATGAGGCTATGGAGTCCATGACAATTGTTCTTCTCATAACAGCAATAGCCATCCCAAAATTAGTGGGGTTCTATCATGGGAAAGAGATATAGATATCTCTATGTGGTCCATGCATCATAGATATCTCCATGTGATCCAAGACGTTAGATGTTGCCTGAAAAGTGTAGGAAGGTATGGTCCATTTGTCAGCAGGTCCAATGCCATAAAGATACTATGAAAACACATCTTTATTCAATTCAAAGCCTTCTTCTGGGAACATCCAAGTGTTCACAATTCTTTCTTAGCATAGTACTTTCCTAGAACACCAGACAAGAGTCAGCCATGTGTCTGATAACTAATCTGAGAACTGAATTTATTTTGTGACTCATGTGCCCATCCAACAGTTTCTGCGAGCAAGGATATTTCTTATGTGTAATTTACCAATTCAAAGGTTATTTTTGAAAAAAGGATATTTATAACTACATCAAGAAGGGGAATTGGGGGGGGAATGTTCTATTGATTGTACTGTACCTTTCTGCTTGATTAGAAAAATTGGTGCTTGAAGCCAACCTGGTAGGAAAAAAACCAAACAAACAGTCAAAGTCTTGATTTTAAAAGAATATGAATTGCTCAAAATGAGTGATGCTAACAAATGAAGTTGAAACCCCAGAGAAAAAGACTTCATGCTAATAAACAGACTCTTTTCTAGGGGATAAAATCAATCTTTTTTTTAGTGAGAATGTATTTTTGTAGAAGATTTAAGGCAACCTGGTAAAATGATCCCATTATAACAATAAAATTAAAGAAATTAATTTTGACCTGTGTCTGAGCAAAACTGCAGGCATTTTAAGGCTACAAACTTCTGCATTCTATACAAAGTTATCAGAAAAGAAGGCTTCAAACCTAATGATGCTTTCCTGGGAGTAAGACCTGTTGAACCCAAAGGGGCTTACTTTTGAGTAGACATGGTTAGTATTGTGCTCTATCTGAACACAGTGGAACTTTCTTCCAAGAATATTTCTTCTAATATTCTATAGCTCCTAAAAAGAGCTCAGGGTGGTATGGATTGCTCCTTCGTCCTTCTTTTAATCTTCAGAACAACTTTGTGAGGAAGGTTGAGGTAGTGGAATGTAGACCAACTGTTTCTGGTCTAACCATAAAGGTGCCAGATAGGTTGAATGGATTATATACAGAGCCTTCTACATAACTGAACAGACACATGGAAGTCTCAGAATGGATCACTTTCAGAGGTACGCACCTACACAAAGTGCATAAGAGCATAAGAAGAGCCTCTACTGGATCAGGCCAAAGGCCCATCTAGTCCAGCTTTCTGTATCTCATAGTGGCCCACCAGATTCCTCAAGGAACACACATGACAACTGCATCCAGGTGCATGGTAGTATAAGCACATCACTGTTGTATTCTTTTTCATAGAAGCAGTTTGATTCAGAGTAAAGGTGCCATATCCCCAGGAACACCGGATGACACCAGATGGAACCCGAGATATTTCACCCTGCAGGCAGCGACAAATGCTGACTGCTGTTCCCCAGCTCAGCATCAGGCAAAGCAGGCCGACACTGAGCTGGGGAACCTCTCCGCATGTGCCAAGCTAGCACTAGGCACTGAAGGGAGGGAGCGCCTCCTGTGCATACAAGTTGGATGCGTGTGAGGTCCCTCCTGGCACAAACATAGGGAGGGACCTGTGTTGGTGCCTGGCCGGTGCATGCAGCAAGGGTTCCCTCTCTTTAGTGCCAGGCTTGATCCTGGATAAGGGGTTGCCAAATATGGCAACCCTAACTCAGGGTGCAATCCTAACTAATTCTGGCCAGCACAACTCACCCATTTCCCCATTCCCATGATAGCATGGGAAGGCATGACATATCACCTAACCAGTGGTGGGCTCCAACAGGTTCGCACCTACTCTATAGAACCGGTTGTTAACAAGAAATAGGACATATAAAGTTTAAAAATAGCCATTTAAAAGTGGCTGCCAGATGGACATAGAACCAGTTGTTAATTTCTTTGAAGCCCATCACTGCACCTAACCCTCCTGGGAGTGGCGCAGAAGTATGACACCCTCAGGGCAGTGCAAGGGACATGCAGCCTAACTTGGAGTTAGGATTGCACTGTCAGATAATTATTATTCTTGTGCTGTGGCCCTTAGCCTAAGGACATTGGTAATCTAACATTTATAGCTGTTCCTATACAGAATTCTCCAGCCTCAGCCTCTGTAGTGAGTTTCAAGCTCCTCCATGCTGCTTATCATATATATTTATCTGTAGACCTTTACATTTGGTAGCTGCAATTGTCAATGCAATGAGTGAACTCATTGTAAATGGTAACGAATTATTTTCCACTAATTATGGGATTCTGGGACCCAGATGAACATGCTTAGAAAGGAGAGAAAAAGTTACCTTCCTACAGACTGCATGATATCCAACAGTAAAGGAGCTGCCAGATCTGGGCTGAGATGAATAAATGTTGAGAGAACCACTATGGCGAGACCTAATGTTTCTTCATCATACTCTTCCAGAATGGCTCCACAATCGTGACACCTTTAAGAACATTACAAAAAACAGACCTTGACATTAAAGATCACATGATGTTCCTGCAGCAATTACAGCTAGGAGTGATGGAATGATGGGTGGCAAGAAAGAAGGTACTGTAATTCTGATTTCCTGCATTTAGAAGTTTCATTTCAACTCTCAATGAGTTTCTTTAGCTGCTGAATGACAGCCTACTCCTGCAATGCCAAGAGATCACTTTGAAAGCTGTGCCAAGACTCTGTAATATCTGATCTTAAGGGACATGTCAGATGCAGGAGAGATGAGGCAGAATATCACAGGACATATAACGAGACAAACAACATTGGGGGAAACAGTGCATCTTGGCCCAATGGGAAAGCTTTGTTAATTTGATCAACCACTTGCTAATGTCTCCAACAGATTGTGATATGTGAATTTAATAAAATTTTACAGGCAATCTTCCCTCTGGCAGGAGAAAATGCCAACAAGGTCATGAAAGTCAATCTCATTTAGCCCTGTTTTACTGTCTGCCAAACCACCAGACCAACTGACTGAAATAAATTATTCTCACAGGATATTTATCATGTACCAAAAAAACCCCACTGCCTTCCAGTTTTACCAGAGGATAACATAATAGCCCATATTTCACTGGTTAAATGTATTATTTATCCTTCTGATTGTGTTGTATAATGGTTAGAGCAGAAGACCAGAGTTACATCTCTGCCTGAATAAATGTCTGCCCATAATCAAGTTACAATGCCATTTCTTTGTCAGGTTAACTTCAGTGTCTTTGTCAACATAACTTCAGTGTCTCTAAGGAATATAGTTCTAAAAATGTATAAGAATAATTGTGCGAAGGATAATGAATTCTGTTTATTGGAATGTCAAATAAAAACATAATATGGAATCTAAGCATTCGCTTTGGTACGGAATATGGATATTAGATTATCCGTGGATGCAATCAACTTGGACCCAATCAAATCAGACTCGGATGCAATCAAATCAGAACTAGTCTAAGCCAAAGTGGTACCTGAAGCACGCCAAACTCCACATTTTTAGGGCATTGTGTGCAATGCATCCAACCCAAAATTATTGCCATCATCTCCGCCACCTCTATGGTCACCTGTGGTCACCTTCTTTAAAACTGGCTTGGGTCAGAAGATCCTGAGTGAAATCCCTTTCACAATCCTCCATGCTCTGCCTTTCTGAAGAAGCACTGAGCATTGAAGGTAAGCACTAAAAGAGAAGCTATTTGGGGGGAGGAGAATGTGGCAATGACAACCCTTTTCCAGATAACACTCCTGAAAGGTCAAGGTATGGCTTCAGGCTCTTAGCAGCCTCCTCCAGCTCTCCTGCTGCAATTTTCTATGCCAGTGCTGGGAGAAGCAGCAAGCTTCTTGTGTCTTCCATGACACCAATAAGGCTGGAAGGTGTTGTCATGAAGCAAGCAAGCATGAAGTGCAAGCCATCACCACCTCACCTGTTTAGCACCAGTCTCAGGCTGCTACTCCAAGCTGCCACTTCACCCAGCCTCATGGATGGGTTGGCTTTTGAGCCAAATAATTTTTTTTGTGTGAGAAAACTCTCATAATTCTTATTCAAATTCTGAGAAATTTATGAATTTCTTCATAAAATCCAATTCCAAGAATAAACAAAATTAGAATAGGTTCTTATGTTCTTATATTATGTTCTTATGTGTATAGAATAGTTTTTTTTAAAGTCAAAGACAGACTTCAAGAACACTAGAACACACCTCAACGAGGTTTTCTCTTCCTTGTTTCAAAATGGACTCCAAGGGCTCTCCTCATTTATTTAATTAAGGCTGCAATCCTAAACTCCACTTAGGCAAGCATAAGCAGGGTGACCAGATGCCACACCTCAAAATGTAGGACAAGGGTCCCCAAAAGTCCGGATTTTCAGTTTAAAATCCGAACTTTTGGAGGATCTTATCCTACATTTCTAAATTTTCAAAAAAATTCAAAAAGTAGGACAAAATGTAGGACATCCTACATTTTGTCCTACATTTTCTGAAAGATTACTCCCGGCGGGGCTTACCTTGTCCGAGGATGGGGGGGTAGTGTAGTGCTTTGCGCCAACTAAACTAGCTGCACGGACTGGCGCGCGCCTATAGCGGCCGTCCAAGCAGCCATCTAGGGAGAGAGAAACTATGCGCACAGCCTCTCTATCCCTGCCCACAGTGTTTTTTTTATAAGCAAAGGCTGCGTGCATGCGCACAGCCTCTGCTTGTCCGAGACCATCTGGTCTCCTTTCAGATGGAGTGTGGTCTGCGGCGGCGAAGGATCTCTCCACAGACCGCTCTCCACAAGCGCCACAAGCTAGAAATTATTCTAGTTCCGCTCGCCACAAGCTAGAAATTATTCTAGTTTCACTTCTGCTACAAAGTGTTGCTGCACTTGCTTTCAAGTCAACCTTTATGTTTCTTCCTGGTCTCAAATTGCAAATTATTCAGAGAAATGTAAATGTACTTACTTGTCAGTCATCATAGTAGGCTGATCATCAGCAAAATCTTCTGGTGCTGGTACAAACATACTGACTATACTGGGAGCTGAAAGCAAGCTGGATTTTGTAGCACCTGGAGAGACAAAACGTCAGATGTGTTGAGCTTTAGATAGAACTATTTCTTAAATAAAAACTCTTTCATAGGTGTCAACTACCATATATGTCTTTTGAACAACATTTGGTGGTTCGTATGGATAATTCCAATGAATTATTGTTTCAACTTTTTTGCTGCATTAAAATATCCAGAGATCTGCAAGAATCTGAAGGAGTATATAGACTAAATGTAGAGTTCAGTAAATGAATAAATGTAAGTCGCCTTGAGTCCCCTGGGGAAAAGGCGGGATATAAGTATATTATTATGAAAGTTTGGATAAAGCCTTTTGAATACGCCTGTGGCTTCTGAAAAATTCTCAACAAAACTCAAGGCACCAAAAGAAGAAATGAGATCAAGATCATGTCCTTGCTTTTATTAGCAATCTGTTTCAATTTCTTCTCCAAGAGGTGAGAGGATGCATCAAGGGCTGGTTTCATTCATCAAGACTGGGAAAACCTTTTGACTGGATAGAGCTAAATATTACCTATCTAAAGTATGTCAAAGATAAACTAACCGCAAGAGTCCATTGATCATAATTGGCATTATAAAACAGCAATATTATGCAGTCTGTTATATATAGTACAATAGTTGTTCTATGCTCAAGACAACAAAAACAAAAGCTATCTAAACAAGGAAAAGTCACTCATTTATTATCTGGAAAAAATGAAGAGTGATTTTGGAAAGTTCTGGAAAGTGCTATCTGGAAAGTACAAAGTGATAGTGAAGAGCTGGATTTTTTGTAGAAATAAAAGATCTATCATGTTGAAAAGATGGGTAATCAATTATGGTTCTATTGGAGTGGTTTCAATAGCTGATATTACCTAAAGAAGACTGATACTCTTCATTTATCAAATGGTGCATTGCACAACAAACAGTATGGAATTGTAAATTCATGCTACGATGCTATAGTAAAGAAGAGGGGAATATCAAGCAGCCATTGTGTCATGCTTTCAGTATCAGAATATCTTCTCCAAAGAAACAGATATCCTCAGTGGTGCTTTTGAACTTCATAAAGTAGACTATTGATATTCAAACTTATTTAAGAATTATAACCATGGAAATTGAAAGCCATTTATATGCCCAGCTAAGCTGTTTCTTTCAGGCAACACATCAGAAACTTTATAAGCTATAACCAGGAAAGTCATCCCTACTAGTACAGTACATTATAATAAGAATATATGTATTATGGTGTAAAATGTAAAAAAAATGAACAAAATTCCTTACAAGAGTTGGAACAGATATTAGCTTACAAATGAAAGTGATTTAAGAACCAGTTTACAACACTTTTGAAAGGAACATTAAACACAGATGGAATCAAAATGGAGAAAAATCCAATAACTTCAGAAGAATGTTGTGAGCAGTAATGAAGTACTGTATATTGTACTGTAAATTATTTCCAAGTTCCCCAATTTGGAGAGATACCCACTGGGAACTATTGTGATCCAAATCCCTATATAAAATGGGTCAGAAACACTGTCGAAAGCACTGTCATGGTTGGTACAAGCTGAGCATCTTCGTTGTTAAGCCTCAAACCAGGGCTGAATTCACACTGAACTAACCTCGTATTCTTAGTGGTGGTCCTTCCAAGTCAGGGTTTAGGCAAACTGAGACATTGCAAGGCCTCTTTCCATGCTGTATCTGTTCTGTGAATAAACAGAGAACTTCAGTCTCTTCTAGAGTCCATGGAGAGTTTGCCGTTGGTACCATAGGTTCAACCCCCATAAAACACAGCACAAGCACACATGTGTACACACATGTACACATTTACAAATCTAAAAATGGAAAGCTGTGGTAGGAGGCAACGTCAAGCACACAGTAAAAGAAGAACTAAGATGCTCACCACAATGTCACAGAATATTTAAACATACACAATGAATTTGCAGGAAAAGAGTTCAAGAGTGAAGAGCCGGAGATGAGAAAAAGAAGGCCCAGTGCTTCTAAATTATTTCAACACAATGTCACAATTTATCTGAAGTTAGGTCGGTTAGAAAAAATGCAGATGGTCATAGCAAAGATGGAAGCAGGATGATAGCACCACAAAGATACAATGAACAGAAGAACAGGTTTCCGCAAAAGTAGGCAGGCTAAATAATTCAAGAGGAAACTTACTTTTCCTCATTTCTGTATTTCAGTTTTTAATGTTTTACTGTTTTCAGGCTGATCTTCACCTCACTCCTTGTGACGTAATGTATTTTTATACCCACTGTCCAGATGCCAAACAGACCCTGAAGAATACGTTTTGTTCATTCCTACCTGAAGAAAAAATGTTCTAGTGCTATTCTACTGATACCCCAATCTTCTCCCCACAAATCTCATTGGCATTTGGCAGCACCAGCAGAGTGCATTGAACAAGGAAGGGGGCACAACCTGTAGGTCTGGGAGTAAATAATTTTTTTTACTTACTTCCCATAAGTAAAAAAAAGCCAATTGGCTATGGTGGCTCCTTGGTGTATGGGCCTCCTTGAATTTATGGCAGCCATTTTCCTGGTTACTCAGAGACATCCTTACTTAGATACAGTACATTTACCTACTTAGAAACATCCCGTGAGTCTCTAAGAGATTACCACTACTCCACCTCTGGCAACGAGCCTGGGAAATAACCCAGAGCACTGCAGGGGAGAACTACCCAGTCTCCCCACACATGCTCCCAGTCTTTCACCCAGTCATCACTTTTGGATGCACCTTAGGTCCAAGCCCCCCTCTATCACCATCTTCATCCATCGGTGTATTCCAACAACATCAGAACGTTGTCCTCCCCATTTTGCCATGCTTACCAGGTCTGCCACCAGTTTTTAGTTTTGCCATGTTCCATTGAGGTCATTAAGGTGCACTAGGGTCATGCATAGGAGTCCTGCACATTTCCCACTGTGCCCATGCACTTATCTACTACAGTGTCCTTAAAGCCAGAAATCCTGAATAACTGTAGAATTTGTAGGAGAAATAATATCTGCAGGAGAAATATTATTGAGGGTACAGACTGTATAATGAAGCAGTGTAGAAGCCTACCACATGCCATGGACATAATTGTTCTGCCTTAGGGTCTGGTAGAAAATAATTTGACTCTAGCATAACAAACCAGATAGGAACATGGGGAAAACAATCAAGGCAATCTGAATTATTTACAAATTGAAGCTGCCAAGGCTTCCTGATCCCTAAGGGGGACTCAAACAAAACAATGCAGACCTTAAACTCATGGATGGCCAAGAGGAATAGTAAACTAAACTGATTCTGAGTTAAACACTTATTTCTGAGCCTTGTGTATAAACTAATTTGAGGAAGGGATTTTTGTTCTTGCTTTCCATCTCTGAAATTCTCCCCTGCTTCCTGCTTCACTGCTGAAATCCCATAACGCATGATTTTGGACGATAATTTCAGTGAAACATCTGGTGTCTGTAATGTGCCAAAATCTATCACAGTGTAGAATCATCAACAGAGTGGGACATACTGGACAATTTTATATGGTGCGGGTGATATGACACACAGACCCAAACACTGAAACACTGATTAATAGTTACACACTAAGTTTGTTATTCGTTTGCTCGCTTCCTTGAAAATCTTGGCATGCATGTCTTGTTTTTTACAGAGGCAATGCCAAGGACACAGGTCTTGAACATGTGTACAGCTTCTCCCTGAGCTAGGAAACTATTTTGCACCCATTCGGTAGGGAAGGGGTACCCAAAGTATGCATCTCAAGATAACCCCCAAGGGGTACCCAAAGTATATATCTCAAAATAACCCTATAACCCCTCCAGGAGGGGGGAGGATGGGGCAGAGCATGCGCTGGCCTCCCCATGCTACTATAGGAAATTATGCCAAGAGAGTTACACTGGTCTAAATTGGCTGGGATTGCACCCTAAATGCCTAGGCTATTGGGGCACATTTACAGGAATGCCATGGGATTTTCCCAGTGGTCCCTTTCCCCAGGTATCGCCATCTTGGATCTCACCAAATCTTTTAAAATCAAAGATGGCAAAGTCTAAATCTCACAAGATTTGAACACTATCATCTTGGATCCCTCAAGATCAAAGATATTGGTGCCTGGCTGAGCTGGGAAGAATAGACTGTGGGGAAGTTATGACCTAGGTAAGTGTGGAAATCACTGCTATATGGTATCATGCTCTGCACAAATCTCTGCAGGTTGTAATCCCCTGCTATAGGGAAATTGTTCATCATAAACAACTCATGTTTAAAGCTTAGAGTAGCCCTGAACGTTGCAGTAGAAAAGTTTCCCAGCTGCTTTTGGAAGTGGGATATTAATGCGCATGGGGTTGATGCACATGGGGGACTGATACGCATGGATGGTTAATGCACATTGGGGCTGATGCACATGGGGGTTGATGCACATGGGGGAATGATGCGTATGGGGGAATGATGTGCATGGGGGGTTGATGTGCATGGGGGTTTGATGCATATGGGGGAATTATGAGCATTGAGGGATGATGCTCGGGGGTGGACACACATGGGGTTGATGCGCATGGCAGGATGATGCACAAGGGGGGGTTGATGTGCATGGGTGGTTGATGCGCAGTGGGGAGGATGTTGTATTGGGAAATTTACTCGAGCAACGCAGGTACGCATTCGCTAGTTATATATATAACTAGCGAAAGTGACCTGTGTTGCAGGAGTAAATTTTCCAATACGACATCCCCCCCCTTGATTATATCCCTTGATTTTATATATATCCTATATATATCCCTTGATTTTCCCTATATATATCCCTTGATATATATCCCTATATATATCCCTTGATATATCCCTATATATATATCCCTTGATATATTTCCCTATATATATCCCTTGATTTTCATTGGGGAAACAGCATTAGGGGAAATATTTAAAAACAAGAAATGTAAAAACTTCCTCTGATCTGAATCCACCCTACCACTCTTGATTGCAATTCAGTTTTTGTAAAGATTTACAAAGAGCTTATTCACCAATCTCATTCACGATGTCACGATGTCAAGTGCTTCATCTGACATTCAGTGAAAACTCTGAGAAGCACTGGAGCAGGCAGGCTGACATGCCTGCACTGCATCCAGTGCTTCATTGGAGCTGCTACTATGGGGCAAGGGGAAACTTTTCCTCTTATCCAGGTTAGCTGCAACAGCCCCAAGGTATCCACTGAGACAGTGAAGAACCAAGTAGATGCAAGCAAGTAGATGTGGGGTGATGTGAGTGGTGCTCTGCACCACTCAGGGACCAAGGTTGGGCTCCAGCATTTTACCACATCCCCTCTACCCATCCTCCCCACACCCAGAATGCTCTCCTCTAACTTACTCCCTGCCCTTACCCTTCTCCCATCAGCTTGGTCAATGCAGAGGTCCTGAGTTATGCTGCTGCAGATGGGATTCAGTTTCCTTTGGGCACAGGCTGCAATCCATACTTTCCTGGAGTAAATCTCATTGAACACTGAGAGAGGGTGGATTGGATTCACACTGCTACACACAATGGGACTTACTTCCGAGTTGACATGAAGCAGATCTGGCACCACAATGATGTCACTTCTGGCATGATGTCAATTCTGGTCATGACATCACCGCCAGGTGATTACCATCCCACTTAGTTTGATTGGAGGGGGGGTCCAGACAGGGGTGTGAATGAAAGAGGGGTATGTATGAAAGAGGGACTCAGGCCAAACGTCGGAAGACTACTGTTCAAGGAGGATTTTTCTGTGACAGGAAGAGTTGGTCTATGACCTATTAAGTACCTTTCAACTCTATGATCCTATAACTTGCACTGGCCCCAGCACAGGCTTTGGATTGCTCTGTGAAGCACATGCAGAGCCCTGCTTAAGAGAATCAAACTTCTGCTAAGCTACAGCAGCATGTACGAGTACAACATGTATTGAAAACTGTGCTCTGCTATATGAAGGAAATTATATACAAATGTATATACCAATCGTATCGGCTCTGCCTTTCCACTGGACTATTTCAGCGGCGTGGAGAGGGGGGATTTGCTGCTTGGGTAACAGCCTATCCTCCATAAAAATCCAACCCAGGCTTTCATGCTTCGCATGCAGCATATGCAGCGCCGAGCACGATACCATAGTCTTTGAAGACTGACAGAGGCCTGCTTTTTTATATATATATACAAATGATAAGCAAATGATATATATAAAACAAACCCATCCACAAAACAATTTTTAAATCAAACTTTTACTAATTTTTTAAATCTTGTCACCGCTGATTTGGTACAAAGCTACTCTAGTGGAAGGATTTTCCAACACAGTCATTAACAAAGTTATGGAATAAGTACAGGATTATACAATACTGTGGTGCCTCATATCTAGAGCTTAATTTGTTCCGGAGGCATGCTCTTTAAGTGAAATGCGCTTTGATGACCTTCTAAAAATAGCCTAATTTGCATAAATTATCATTGTCGGTCAATAAATCCGGTTGGTCATCTAAGGGTTACTTATGTGAAGCGGATTTTTCCATAGGAAACAATTGAAACTCAGAGGATTGGTTCCATAACCCCCAAAATATTCATATAAAAATATTAACTGTATGTAAGAATGATGACAAAACATTGGAATTGAATTCAGAACATGCATTCAATGTGCATGATCATATGAAATCTGCTTAGGCTGCAATCCTAAAGACACAATCCTAAAGACACTTAGGAGGCTGCAACCCTAGGGACACAATCCTAAAGACATTTATGAGGCTGCAATCTGTGGTGGTCTGCAGCAGGTTCGCACCTACTCTATAGAATCGGTTGTTCCAATTTCCTGGCGAAGGCAATCTGGTAGCTGCGGGGAGTGGGCAATCACCAGGGAACCGGTTCCTTCAGCTGCTGGAGAGGCAGTTAAAGGGTGCAGCTGGGAGCACTTTCAAATTTGCACCTCCAAGCAACAGCCCAGCAAAGGCCCCACAAGCCCCGGGCGTCCTTTCCTTTCTATGCTTGGAGCAGCAAATTTAAAAGTGCTCTCAGCTGCACCCTTTAACTGCCGACTCCCAGGAAAGTGTGGCTGGGGCTGCAGCCTGAGAGCCCAATCCTATGATGACTACGCGGAAGTAAGTCCCATGATAGTCAGTGGGGCTTACTCCCAGGCAAGTGTGGCAGGGACTGCCGCTTGAGAGCCCAATCCTATGATGAACACTCAAAAGTCCCATGATAGTCAATGGGGCCTACTCCCAGGCAAGTGTGGCAGGGACTGCAGCCTGAGATCCCAAGGCAATCCTATGCATGACTACTCTGAAGTAGAGTAGGATAGACCCTCTTCTCATAGCCTGGTGATTATAATCCTAACCATGTCTACTCAAAAGTAAGCCCTATTGTGCTCAATAGGTCTTACTCCAGGGAACTGTCTTCAGGATTCCTGCCTCCTTTCCAGGATAGATCCTCTTTTCTTAGCCTGGTGATTACAATCCTAATCATGTCTACTCAAAAATAAGTCCCATGACAGTCAATGGGACTTACTCCCAGGCAAGTGTGGCTGGAACTGCAGCCTGAGAACCCTATCCTATGCCTGCCTACTCTGAAGTAAGTCCTATGACAGTTAATGAGACTTACTCCCAGGCAAGTGTGGCTAGAACTGCAGCATGAGAACCCTATCCTATGCCTGCCTACTCTGAAGTAAGTCCCATGACAGTCAATGGGACTTACTCCCAGGAAAGTGTGGTTAGGGTTGCTGGGGGTCACTAACAAAAACTTACATTTTTTAAAAAAAATATTTTTTTTAATTTTTAGTTTTTAAAAAAATTTCCCCTTTAAATTCTCCCCAGCCCCGCCCCCTGACCCCAGCCCCGCCCCCTTCCAGAGAACCGGTTGTTGGGCCAGGCTGGGCCCACCACTGGCTGCAATCCTAAAGACACAATCCTATAGACACTTAGGAGGCTGCAATCCTAAAGACATAATCCTAAAGACACTTATGAGACTGTAATCCTAAAGATACTTTCCTGGGAGTAAGTCTCTTTGAACACAATGAGGCTTACTTCAGGGTAGACATGGTTAGGATTGTGCTTTCAGAGTCAGGTCCCAATTTATGCCCTTTGGACTGGGGGTCCCTGCATGGAAAGGGTGAGCTATGAAGTCTGCTTAGGCTGCACTTCTAAAGACACTTTCCTGGGAGTAAGCCTCATTGAACACAATGAGGCTTACTTCAGAATAGACATGGTTAGGATTGTGCTTTCAGAGTCAGGTCCCAATTTATGCCCTCTGAACTGGGGATTCTTGCATGGAAGGGGTGATCTATGAAGTCTGCTTAGGCTGCAGTTCTAAAGACACTTTCTTGGGAGTAAGCCTCATTGAATACAATGAGGCTTACTTATAAGCAGACATGGTAGCCTTCTTGGAATTAAAGTAGGCTACAAGCTGCTTGCCTAGAAGGAAAACGAGGACAATGAAGATCTCTTGCCAGGACATGTCCTCTTTATCGTCTTTGTAAAGACATGTCCTGGCAAGAGATCTCCATTGTCCTCTTTTTCCTTCTAGGCAAGCAGCTTGCAGCCTACTTTAATTCCTCCCTCCAGCAAAGACAGCCCAAGAAGTCAGCCTCCCTACCCCCACCGGCAGCGCCCCTCCTGAATACACATCACAAATGGGTCTAATTACGCTTGATTGTTGGAGCCTTGAGCAGCTGCCCCTCCTGAATACATATCACAAATGGATGGGTCTAATTAGTCTTGATTGTTGAAATGTCAAGGATAATTAAGAAAAGTAAAGGGCAGCTTGCGCAAGCGCTCATTATGCAAATCTGCATCGTTAAGTCAGGCAGAGGTCCCACATAAGAGAGTGCTCGTTAAGTGGAACACTCATTATGTGAGGCACTCGTTAAGCGAGATACCACTGTATAGGTATTTACCAGTGTCCCAAGTGCTGATATTATGGGGAGCACTAGACTGGTGTTCCAACTGTCTCTTCATTAGCTGGTTCATGGTCAAAGCACCCAGAGAGCCCCTTTTCATCTGCCGGAACTGAGCTGCAAATCAGAAATTAAAGAGAAACTTCAGACAACCATGTGATTGTATGATATTGTAATGTCTAGGCATCATTAGTTTCCCATATTAAAGACTACCTATTAGCCTGCAATTTTTTAATCAACGTAATTGACTTTACTCAGAAAGTGATGAGGTTTGTTTGCAGCTTAGCAATGAATGCTCTGCACAGGCAAGTTCTTAAAATCAAAAATTCTTCTAACTCTCAAAATACTTAATTTTAGTGGATGTTCTCTAATTTTGGTGTTGTGTGAGTGAGAAAAAAGCACCTCTCTATTTACACAGACACAAACACACACACAACTGAGTACCTGTGAATACCAGCAGATGAGTACCAGCACCTATTTTCCAGAAAAATAGCAGTATCTTTATCCAGTCTATCTATCCCCTGCATAATTTAATATTTCTCCATCATGTCCCCCTCAGGTGTCTCTTTTCTAGATGAAAAGCCCCAAACACTACGGCCTTTCTTCATAACGGAGGTGCCCAGCCCAGTCATAATTTTGGTCCTTTTTCCACCTTTTCCAGTTCCACTATATCCTTTTTGAGATGTGGCAACCAGAACTGGACACAATACCCCAGGTGTGGTCTAACCATCAATTACTGTAGGTAGGTAGAGAAACAAGTAGGAAGCCTACCACAGATGAAGACACTACTGGCATTACTATCTTTTTTCCATTCCATTCTGCACCATACCCCAGGAGTTTCTGCAAAATAAAGACTTCTTTCTGCACTGAATAAGAACACTACTAATTTGATGCTGATTGGAAGGACAGAAGCTACCATACGGCTATGCCCTAAATGAATATTCTTTTGAATGAAAAACAAATATTGACTTATCTAGTTTTTTGAAATAATGGTGAAGAGACCACCAAATTAGTCAAAATAATTAGAAGGTGTAAGTGAAATTCTTAAGATTCTCTAAAGTGCAATATCAAATTTAAATACTCTCTGAACAACTACAGGTTTTGAAATCCTCTATATTTCTTCCCTTCTGCAGGAAGGTCCCAGTTACAGTGCAGAGATATAAAATGCTCCTTAATTAGGATGAGGTTTGGTCCCTGGGAGAAAGAAAGGGCATTTCAGCAATGCAAGTGGGAGGACCAGTTCAATGTTTTTAATTGTATCAGTTGGTGAATGTCGCACTGAAGCAATTTCAGATGTGTTTAATACAAAGTGTTGCCCTCTGCTGCACAGAAGACATATCTCATCTTTTAAAACCCCAGAGCACTTTTAAAATGCTTGTTTGATCCATTGACAACACCATTATCCAACTTGACTGAATTGCTGGAATAGATGCAAATTCCAACTCCATTTGATGTAAGGTCCTTGTCTGTTCTTTTTAAAAGTATTGTATAGAGACAGCCTTTCACATCAAAATGGGGTTGAGCAGAGAACATCATTTCCATTTTTTCTCCAGTACAACAGATTAAAATGCAACAATTTCCCTATCAAAGAACGGAAATTAAAATTTCAGAACAGGCAATATTGCTCGGGGTGTCAATGACTGCCAAAAGTATAGGAAATAGGCTGGTTTGAACTTTTTTTATGGCTTCTGTAATGGAAATTGAAGCCTCTCTCAGAGTTATTGCTCCTTTTCAGAGTGTTGGTTTTGATCCTGAGATTTACGTATCTGATTTCTCAAGGACAACTTTGATTTTAAATATTGGAGTTTTTGTGTGGTTTGTTGAAAGGAATATCTAATGTTTGAGACCCAGCTCAAATGTGAACAGCACATACATTCTTGATTAAATATGTTCTTTTTCCCTCTCCATTAATGACTTTTAAAAATAGACAATAACTCAGGGCATAATCCTAACCAATTTAGGCCAGTACAACTCATGTTCCCCCAGTGGCAAGGGGAGGCTAGTACATGTCTGTGGCTATATGAGGCCCCAAGAACTTGAATAGTTTGTAAGGGCATCTGTTTTTTTCTTACATCCACTTCTAGTTGATCTGAACTGATCAAGTACTGTACCTAAATGAGATTATGATGCCAGGTGAATGTATCTAAGCTTATCCAGGAAGGTTAGCGTCAAATGACATAGACTCCACAATCTAGACTAGCTACGGCAGTCCTTGCGTTGACACGTGTAAGATTTAGTCTGGATTGCAATATGAATTTCCCATAGGTTTCCACTAGGTGGTGCCATAACTGCATCAACGTAAATGCCTGTTGTCGATGCAAGGACTGCAGTAGGTACTCTGGATTGTAGCCTTTGTGTTTTTTGGTGCTTCCATACTAGGTTTTTGGGTAATTTCTAAGCACAAAAAATGGTAGCCAAGTTCTTTATGTCAGAGGAAACAAACCTGATATGGAAGATTGACTACTTGTCTCTGGTACACCTGCTTCAAGGGTTGGAGCAGAAGATGATTCTCTTGGCATTTCTAGTGTTGAAAGTACTTTAGTTGAAGCATCTGCAAAGAGAAACCATGTTTTAATTCAGAAATCAGGAAACAACAGTCCATCCATGCTCCCTTCTCTTTCTCTAATATTTCCAGTCCTCCTCCCCAATATGCCATCCAATATGCCAATATGCCATCCAATATGCCATCCAATATCTCCCCAATATGCCAACTAGCCATCTGGTGCCACAATTGACAGGATTTTTTAAAAGATACACTTTGCAAGATCACATGAGAAGAAAGGCATTTTGAAAATCATTTGGAATCAGATTTGTGAATATACCTGCTGGAAGATCTTCAGGATGCCCCTCCAACGCCCTGTGATATAAAAATGAATGCCATCTACTCCCAGGAAAACAAAGAATCACCACAGAGATGCCATTGTGTTGTGTGCAAACTGCCTCCACCTTGATTCCACACTTGACCCCTTACTTGGCCCATAAAGGTTGCAAAGGATGCAGTGGCATAGCTAGAGGGGGCAGAGCAGTCAGTCTTGAGGGAGCCTCACCTTGGCATGCAAGGACCCTTCGCCTTCGGAACCATTCCAAGTGGGAGAAACAAAATGGAACCGGATAGCTCCATTCTATAGAAGTGCAGATGCAGGGGAGGACACCAGGTTACAGGTGTCTTGTTTGCTCCCTGAAGCATTGGGTGGGCCACTGTAGCTGGACCAGATGGGCCTTTAGCCTGATCCAACTGGGCTATTCTTAAGTGAGTGGTTGTCGTACTGCAGTATCAGCCAAGATGGCAACTTAAAAGCAACTGAAAACCAATCCTTCCCAAAATTGGTTTCTGAGATAATCTAAGAGAAGTTTGCCATTCACTAGCCTTAATAAATTGAATATTTATGTAATTACTTATCTAAGACTAGCAATAGGAAGTAAGATGCCCTCTTTTGGAAAACTCTCATCATATCTCTGTGGCCTGCTCCATTTATTCCTTGTTACAGACATATTTTACCTTACTGTTAGAGAAAGTTGAACTGAATTCTTTAATGCCTATTACTGTGATTAGTAGTAGGGTTCCCATTGTAGGTCTATATGGCAGGGTGGGTTACCAGTATAAGAATTCTGGAAATGACATTCAGGATTCTCATTTGCCATTCAGCGTTTGGAGCCCCATAACCCTGGCCTACACAACTTCTTAGCTTGCCTCCATAGCAGTGCCTGGGTTTGTCCCTTTGTACAGGCTATGCTTTGTCTTAATCCCAGACTTCCATGACAAACTCCTTTCCAATCAACTTTCATTCATCCAATCCACTGAATTCCTTGTCTCATCTCCAGGTTCCCTGGGGTTCTCCTCCTGGCACCAGGTGAAGGTTCTGTTCTGGCTACTTTTCTTGCCAGTTTTTAATACTTTGACTTCTGGCTTCGGCTTCCTATTGTTGCATCATAAATTTTCCCCCTTTCTGAGCTGGCTTAAAAACTTAGTTCTGTGTCAGCAGCAGGTATAGAGAGAAATGCAGAATCATACCCTTGAGAACTAAGCAGTTTGTTGACTCCAAGGCAAAAGCATTAAATCCTCAGTGTAGGAAACTCATTTCCTTGGTTGAAAGGTGCCTGCTAGATAGAGTGTGCACTGAACAGAAAGCCTTAATACACACTTTACAAATGACAAGCTCTCTCTCTCTCTCTCTCTCTCCAGGGGTCACTTGCTATCTTTCCTTGGGGGGCAAGTGTAGCTTGCTCCAGGTCCTCTATGACCAGTGAAAATTAAGTCTGCCCCTCACTAAATAGTCCACCTTGTCCTCTGGATACTCCCTCTAGTTACACTCAAATGTGACAAATCTAGAGAAAGTATAACAGAAGTTTGGGAACTGACATGTAAAGGGTAGGTTCCTGTGTTACGATGGGCTCACAATGTTATCAAATCACTTTACAATTGACTCTTCCGGGCAAAACAAGGCTCACTATATAGGTGTCCCTCATAATCCATAGGGTTCTATTCTAGAACCTCTCATGGATAAAAAAAAATCAATATATAAAGAAAACAATGAAAAAATAGGTTTAAAGACCCACTTCCAGGTTTCTTTCTCCTCTATTGCACCTAATGGAATAAGGTAGGGCCTCAATATCTGCAAGGGTTTAATTCTGGGACTGAAAAATGGAATGATTGCTTGCATGACTATCTACAACAGTAGAAAAGCAGTTTTAAACTGTAATTTGCAGTGACCATTCATGTTGAGTTAAATCTGTGTATAAAAAAATCTGTGTATAATAAGGTTGCTTCTGTACAATACATTATTCACTGTATAACAGGCTTACAGTGGAACTTCAGAGGGCAGTTGAGGGAAGGATCAAAGAAAAATGGAAACCTTTTAACCATGTTTAGCATGCAGGTTCAGCATCATGTTCAGCTGTTTGAAGGAGGAAGAGATGAAGGGGTAGTATCATTGCAAGCTCAGTAAGAACATTTTAACACACAGTGGGTAAGGGTTAACACACTAAGGGCGCAATCCAAAGTAACTATGGGGAGTCCTTGCTCCGGTGCAAAAACAATTTGCTCTGGATTGCAATATGAATTTCCCATTGGTTTTCACTAGGTGGTGCAGTAGCTACGGGTACATGTAATGTCTCTTATGTGCTCCAGTAGTTACTCTGGATTGTAGGGTAAGGTTAACACACTGCTAACTCCTTAGCAGCATCATGACTGTGTGTGTTTTAGGGAAAGGATTTAGATAAAGTGAAAGTCATTTTTAGCATGTAGGGCCACTTTTAACATGACAATGACTCTCTAAGGAGCACAGTACAGATTTTAAAATAATCACTTGGGAAAGGGAAATATCTGATTTGTGGCAGATGGTGAGGCCTTGGCGCAAATTATGCCAAAAACATTACTGGATTCATACTGCAATATTTTCAAAATACTATGTTGTTCCTGGAACAGATTACAATCATAAAGTGAGGGTTCACTGTATCAACATTGCGATACATGTCGTCTGATCTGTTATCAGGAATCCCAAAGCAGGTGCATTATGCATCCCTCCAATGGTGTAGCTATAGGAGTATAAAGCAGTCAGTCTTGGAGGAAAGCCTTCCCACAGCATGCAAGGTTCCCCTCACTCTCAGACCCATTCCAGGCAGGGGGAGCCGTAAAGATAGGCCAGATAGCATAAACTTAGAGACCATAATGGGGTAACTGGGCAATTGGAACAGGTAAGGGAGTTAATTCCCAGGTGAAGGAAGCAGAGTATGAAGAACCAATTAAAACAACTGCCTTCAGTCTGACTCCAACTTGCAGATTACATTTTTTCAGCAGGTGGAAAAGAGCTAGTTAAAAGGCCTAGAAGAAGTGTCTTGAATCTCACTCTTGAATCTCATGTTGGCGAGATGAGGCATCAGGCTGGACATCGAAGTTCATTAGTTGGGAATGCTTTCCAGCTGTGAATCTCCAGTTGGGAGAAGCAGACTTTGCCACTCTGTCATGGATGTTTGTATCAGCCATGGTACAAGAGGTAGCAGGATTACCCTTTCCTTTTACTCAGAAGTTGGAAAGATGCAAGTAAGCATTAGGGATAAAACTTAGCTTTATTGTTTTAGCATTGTTTGTGTGTTGTATTTATTCTCTCAAATTCCTAAATGATCCTTACAGTAACAGGTAAGGATTCTTTTATTTAAATGAAAAGTAAAGGTATTACCCACAGGTTGCCCTGCTAGTTGTGACCAAATTTAAGTGCTATCTAAGTGACCAAATCTAAGATGGTGCTTATCCCCATTACAAGGCCAAAGAGCCAGTGTTGTCCAAAGACGTCTCCACTGTCTTGTGGCCAGCATGACTAAACACCAAAAGCACTCGGTACACTATTACCTTCCCACTGAAGTGGTACCTATTTATCATTTTCATGCTTTTGAACTACTAGGTTGGCAGGAGCTGGGCAAAAACAGAAGCTCACTCCATCATGCAATACTCAGGTTTCAAACTGCCAACATGATACCTTCAGGGTGACAAACACAGCATCTAATCTGTGTTTTATTTTTTATGTGATGTTAGCCGCCTTGAGCTCCCTCTTGCAGGTGAGGAAAGGCGGGGCAAAAATTAATTAAATAAAAATAAAAATAATCACTGAGACACTGCAACCCATTAATTCTTTAAATAAACCTTCCTATTATTACCACCCTGTGTCTGTATTATTACCACATAATTGATTCATTAAAACCAGTGTAGGCCACTCTGTCTACTACTGTGATGCGAACCAGAGACTTGAGGCCTGAGTCTCTTAAGTTGGACACTCAGCACCTGTAACCACAGGACTTTCCCTTGGCTGGTGGACGGCTGTTAGAAGAGGTGTGATGGCACCTACTGGATGGCAGTTTGTTTGGTGTGTTTGGTCAGTCAGGTGAACATTTCCAAGAATCTGTATTCAACATGTGGCAATCTTGCCCAGAAACTGTACTCTCCTGATGTAAGTATGATGAAGAAACTAGGAACACGCATTTCTGACTCACTGGGTATGTTTAGCCAATGAACCTAGACTGTGGAAGATCAGTCAGAGAACCTGAACTGTGACAAGACTGGATTGAAGAAGGAAAGCCCATTACTTCAGTGCAATTTTCAGTGCAAATTTTTACCACAAACTAACTTGCGCTGGAACAGGCAGGCCAATTGGCCTGCACTATATCCAAGAGAAGTTGGGGGCTGCTGCTGCACTACCACAGGGCAAGGGGAAAGTTTTCCTTACCCTGGGTAATGCAATAGCAGACCAAATAGTTCTACTCCGATCCGCTCCACTTCAGGAGGTAGTGCAGTTCTGAGCAGACCCAAGCTGCCTAAGGCTGCTCCACAATGCTCGGGAAATTTATTTATTTTATTTATTTAATTTATATCCCGCCTTTCCTCACCTGCAAGAGGGAGCTCAAGACTGCTTAGAACAGGGCTTAGATCCAGAACAAGTCCTGAGTCCCATCCCCCCTTCCATTCCCTGCCTACCCTGGAATCAATCTCTGCCTCCTCTTCCCCTGCCCTGATATGCCTCCTGCCTGTTTCCTTGCCACCTTCTAGTTGCTCCCCATTCCCAGCAATGGGTGAATGTGCCAGTACATCTTGCCAGTCTCTGGGGTCTGTAGCAACTCTCTGCACCAGCCTCCCCTACTCATCGGATGTTGCAGTCATGCTTTAGGACAGTTTGCTACTCCTGAGCTGGCACAAGTGACTTGTGTTGGCCCAAATGGGCAGTTAGGATTGTACTGGTAATCATACGTTTACCTGCCCTTGTTCCTACCTTTTTTTAGGTTAAATAAATTGTCAAATAAACAATAGCAGCTCAGTCCAAGTGCCCCTGGCTGCTGAATGAGAGAGGGGTGGCCTACATCAACCCTTTGGACACATATTATTCCATGGGGTGGAAGAGGAAGATATTGCTATAATTACACGGAAACAAAGCCCAATTTGAATCAGATCTAAGTTCAAAGAGGACTGGGCCTGTCCCAAAGTAGGGAAATCAAATATTTCCCTACTTTGGGACAGGGAAACTAGAAACATTCATGTTTCAAACCCCTCCAATTGCAAATTTGCTCCAGTCACTAATTACACATGAGGAAACTCTCTTTCTACAGAATCTATCCCACAGATAGCAAATCATATCATTTTCAGAAGCTCACCTGTTTCTTTCTGATCTTCCAGCTTGTCTAAGATGTTAAAGGAAATATCAAGGTATTCCCTCTGGATGGCACTCACAGCAATCTTTCTCTGCTTTCTCTGCCGAGGAACAATTTGAATCTTAAATTCTGACTCTTCGGCTTCTTCTTCCTGTTTTTGTTCCGCACTTTGTTCCGTATCAGATTCAGCACCAGCATCAGCATCAGGCTTCTCACTTTCAGAGAGGTTCTCAGAGTCTTCAGGGACCTTAATGAGAACAGTTTTCCCACTTGAACTGGGAAGAGATTCAATAGGCTTAACTTCCTCTATGGATAACTCAGAGTTATCATCAATTGACATTTCCAGAAGAGCAAATGATTTCTGTAGCAGATCTCGCTTTTGCTTGAGTGTCATTGGGCTGCCAGGGGATACTCCATGAACTTCTTCTGGCTTCACCAATTCATCAGTATCCTTTTGACCTTCAGGAACCACCAAAACAGTTTCCTCTTGTGCAAATGATACATTATGGCTTGTTTCAGAAGGGGTTAAGTCTTTGGAGCAATCTTCAATGCTGAACTGCACAAGGGGGGTAATGCTGAGGCTGAGCACAGAAACACTGGTGGGACTTGAAGGAGAGGAGGGAGCCGTCTTGCCAGAGACACTATCATTCAGCTGGCTTGTGACATCAGTTTCCTCTTCATCGCTTTCCACTATCCTGAGAGGAGGGAGAGGTTCAAAAACCAATGAGTCACTATCTGAATTGGAAACAACTGATTGCTTTTCAGGCCCCGATGTTGAATCTGAGGATAGATCAATAAGATCTAAATCTTCCTTTGGAGGCGAACACTTAACTGGGGAATCCACTTTCAGTTCAAATGGCTCCATGCAATTTAACCTGACTTCAGGTATGACAGGTTTCCGTCTTGCTGGAATTTTTTCTGGAATGGCAGATGAATTCTCCTTTCCCCCCGTATCTGGATCATCAGTCTTGGTTGAATAATTTGGTCTCGTTCGTCCATAATCATTCTGCTTTGGTGTTGTGTAAGCGGAAGTGGTAGGTGGCTTCTCTAAGTCACAACGGTCTATGCACGACTTTCGACGGTGTTCATCTAATGTAAACAACAAAGAGTCCGCATTTCCTATGTCAAGAGATTTTTGTTTTAGAGAGCGCAGTTTCTTTTTCTGAATGCTTTCTTCTCTCACACAGCGCAGAATGTTGTCTTGCAATATGCCAGTTTCTCTATATTCAGCCAGTTCTATTTCACCTGGTTGAAACAGAAAAAACTAGTACCATTTCAATCAATGGCTTTTCTCCCTCTCACAATAATGGTTTTTTCATCATCATCAGTAAGCATTACTTGCATTTTAGACATAAATGTGGCTTTTAAAGTTACATTTAAAGAATATGGAAATTCCATGTGACACAAAATTGACTGAAATGGCCCAACATGAAACAACTAAGGTCAATTTCAGGATATACAGAGGGATGAAACTAAGAACAAAGCAACTAAGCTGCTGGCTACGTGGATCTGGTTCATCATGTACATTAATTTGATTTCTTTTCTTTGTCATATTATTGTTCCATGTGTGGTGGTCTTTAGCCTGCTCCACACCATGTTGTGTCATGACTTTTGCTGATGAAAATATACCTGTAAGTGAGAACACAATGAGGCAAAGCTTGGAATGGATAAAAGATCACCATGCAGAAGCTCTGGTGGTAGGCTCTTGCACTGTCACATACACACCAAAATGTACTGAGTTCCATACTGAACATGGATTGTGGGACAGAAATGTTTGAGAACCATTGCTCTTGTCCCCATGGATTCAGCAAGATGGCTGTATCAGATGCCTTCAGATCAACCCCTGGAATCTGTTTATAGTACTTATTTACTGTCAGAAGGACAGCGTGTAAACTGACCGTACTGATGTCATTTTCTCAATATGAGAAATTATCCAAAAATGTACACATCCACATCCAAACACCACTGGACTATGTTGTAGACCACATTATGTCACGTGTGCATTTCCATGGATCAAAGCAACAATGTTCTGTGCATATGATGCAGTAATTGGCATACAAATCTGTTTTATTAAATGTTTTAAATGTAACCAAAGGGAGTATCAAGGATTAAAACTTAAGATTAAAAACATTTTAAAATTCTCTAATTTTAAAATGTCATACTTCTCTGAGCATTCATCTCAACTGGCTGGTATTTCACTATTTTGCTGCCCCCAATTCTTTTCAGCCTTGCAAAAAAGGTTTGAGATTCTTTGTTGCCTGTTCCAGTGGGTGTATCATGAATGTCAGATTCATCAAAGACGCTGTCTTCCTCTGCTTTAAAGAGAAAATAATTCAATGTTATTACTCAGCAAATGCAGTATATAGGTTGATTTAAAATTCCCAGTAGAAAGGTATTAATCCTCAATTTTTTCATAAAGGTCAAATATTCACACAGCTTTGGCAAAATGCATATCAGAGTACTACACAAAAATACCACACGTCTCCCAGACTAACATGCTGACGTATAAAAAATAGTATCTTTTTCTCATGGCCCAATCCTATCCAACTCCCCACATGGCAATGCAGAATGGCTTCCACTGCATTGGCTACCAGAGGTCTCCTCAGGGTAAGGGGATATTTGGTGTCCAAAAACCCAGTTCTAAAATGATCCATGGTGTGCCCATGATGCATGAATTCAGCTGATGACTATCAATTTTTTTTATTATTTTCTTCAAGGCCATCACAAATGCAGCAAAGCAGAAAAGGTATCAAAGTGGGCAAATGACAGATGAGGCAAAGAAATAAAACCCTGAACCTATTTTTACTCATTTTCTTGTTCATCCTCCCAGGATAGCCTCTCAGGCAAGTTTTCTGGAGATGTGATTAAAAGTGACATTGGATCAGCTTGAGGCATCTTATAAAAGGCAAAGTCTTCAAACCCTTCAAAAATATAAAAAACTAATGACTGAATTAAACTTCACACTTCAGTTTGTACAGGGTAACCATATGTCACAACCACAAAAGAGAAGACCTCCCAAAATGTAGGACATCCAATAAAATGTAGGACATGGGAAAACAAAAGCTAAAAACACTAATTTATATTATATATCACCATGGGTGCAATCCAGAGTAACTATGGGGAGTCCTTGCTCCGGTGTAAGAACAATTTGCTCTGGATTCCAATATGAATTTCCCATAGGTTTCCACTAGATGGTGCAGTAACTGCAGAAGCCCGTAATGTGTCTTATGTGCTCCCGTAGTTACTCTGGATCGCAGGGCATGTCTAAGCTACATGCTACCTCCAAATTCAGAGCCAGTATGAACACAAGCCGCAGGTTTTTCCTTTAGGATTTTTTTCCTTTAGGGTTTTCCTTCACATCCTGTTACCCTGAAGGAGCTGCTTGGCCACCATAAAAACTGGCCAGATCCATCAAGGCTCTTCCCATTTCTTCACGTTCTTAATACAGAAAATGGCTGCACCATTAAAAACTTTTCTTTTTTCTTTTTTAACACAAGGCCCAGTTGTGTTATTGTGAATCTTTAGCCCTTCCAGACATTCTAATAAGCATTCCAAGTGGTTTTTTTTCCTCATTTGTTAAAGATACAAAGCAAACGTCTAATAAAATATGATACGGGTGATGACTCACAGCATAAAAAACAACTCAGTTTTTCTTTGGCAGACTAAGCATTCATATGTTTAATGAACAACTGAAAATATTTCTATCTTATGTCTCTTGACTTAAGGCAGTAAAATCATAAAATGTATCGATTAAAGGGAATGTTAAATATTATTTAGTGCTTACTTCCAAGGCAATCAACTGTTGCAAAATTCCTAACAGGTAACTGTCCCCACATAATGTGTTATTTAGAGGTTATTTCTACATAAAATAAACTAAATCTTGTGTTTCATCCAGTTCTCATGGCCCCATTTCCTGTTTTGAAAAAGAATTCTGTTCCACTATCCTACCTGTTAACTGGAAAAAATCTTTTAAAAAAGTGACTCCTGTATATAAATGAATAATGAAAAGGTCAAATGCTAAAGTGAAAAAGAGACCATTGCTTTAACAGCTCAGTCCTATGTATGTCTACTCGGAAGTAAGTTCCATGTACTCCCAGAAGAAAGAGAAATATAGCACAGGGAGTTTCACCATGGCCTTCATCCAAGAAGCTGTAGTTTGCAATGCAGTTATGACCTTGTTAATCATCCGTTTGTTCTAAGCCAGTGGTTCTCAATCTTCCTAATGCCGTGACCCCTTTATAAGTTCCTCATGTTGTGGGGACCCCCAACCATAAAATTATTTTTGTTGCTACTGCTGCAGTGCTATGCACATTTTCCTTGGAGTAAACCTCACTGAACTCAACGGGAATGACTTCTGAGTAGACATGCATAGAATTGGGCTCTAAGGCTGCAATCCTAGCACTTTCCTGTTAGTAGTCCTATTCACTTATCATGAACAACATTGAGGGGGCTTACTTTTGAGTAAAGCACAAGGAGCAGGGCACAACGGTCGGTGCACAAGCTGGGTGCCCACCATACAGCCCACCTGCCAGAGCTCTGGCACATGCTCACACCTCAGGGCACTTATCACTCTCAGCCGGCAGGTGCACTGAGGATCTGGGGTGGGGAGGAGGCTGCCATCTCTGATGAGTGTGTTGGGTGTCTTTCTCCCCCAAGGCTCCAAATCGGTCTCACACCAGCTCAGAGGCTCAGCGGCTTCTTCCAGCCGCAGCGGCTCCAGTGTTTCTGCCAGGTCTTCTGAACTGGCCCCCTGCACCAGTGATCTTTAGGCAACCCCCAGGAAAGCTCCAGGCGACCACCAAAGGGGTCTCGACCCCCCACTTTGAGAAATGCTGCTCTAAGCAATCACAAGACATAAGAAGTCTAGCTGTTTGGAAATAGTGTTCTCTGAGCAATTGCAAAAGAGGGTAAATTCATTCCAGAAAACCATACCCGCCAACATTTGACAGATATGACCGTGATATGGGAGGCATGTGGAATGTCTTCTGAATTTTTTTTTCCTTAACACGACCACAGAGGATTTCAGAATGGATGGAAGCAGCACCAATATTTAAAACTTGCCCAGGCTGTGTTCCCAATGAAACACACATCAGATGCATAGCAGTTAAAAACCAGAATTATTGCAAAACACTTTAGGCCTTCAAATTCAGTGTTTCCTCTGGTTTTACTTTGAAGAGGGATTAGCTCTTAGGTGTTAACAGCATGAACAAGCTGTTTCCAAAGAGGAAATCATTGTCTTGTTCCATTAAAGAATTTTCAGAATCTCAGAAACAAAGAGTCCTATGCCAAGGAACCATTCCAACTTCAATATTCTCAGTGATCACCCCAGTCTCCATCCTCTTGGGCAGTGGTATAGCTAGAGGGGGTACAAGGCACTACGTTTTGCAGGCACCTGAATAAATCTCGCAAGCCACTCCTCCCCTTTGGAACCATTCCAGAAACTTCCATTTTGTTCCCACTGCCAGGAATGGCCCTGAAGAGTGAGGAGTTGTTTGCATGGAACATTTACCCTACAATCCAGAGTAACTACGGGAGCACGTAAGAGACATTATGTGCACCCATAGTTACTGCACCACCTAGTGAAAACCTATGGGAAATTCATATTGCAATCCAGAGCAAATTGTTCTTACACCGGAGCAAGGACTCCCCGTAGTTACTCTGGATTGCGCCCTTAGGCACCCCTTCTAGCTATGCCACTGCTTTGGGGGGGGGGGTAGCTGAACAGTGTGTGAAACATAACATCGCTCTATCACAAATGGTCAGGCCAAAGTATTCCACACAAAACCCAAAGCAGATTGCGACATTACAAAGGAAGCTATGGGCAAAATATTTCATAATGCTTTAATCAAAATTTGATACAGATGTTGGGGAGTTAGGAGAGAGTTGCTCAGTGAATTAAAGTCAATCTATGTGATACAACGTGGTCACAACAATCCAGATGAGGGGTGTCTAAACCCTGGCCTGGGGACCAGATGTGGCCCTCAGCCAGCTTCCATTCAGCCATCATTTAAATATATACACACTGTATATAAATGTACATATATAAAGTACAGTGTCTTTTTTTCCAGCCCCAAACCCACTGACAGAGAGACGATGTAACCCTGACGTTTGGACACCCCTTATCTAGATCAAATATTCCAAAATGCATTATTTCCTAATCAGTGTCATCCACAACATCTCAACAACTTTATGTACACATCTAATATAATACCTTTTTCTTTTTCACTGTATCTACTTATGTTGCTGTTGTCGCTGTATAAGGGGCCAGCCGAGGCATGGGGCTTGCAGCTATGGTACTGAGCATTTAGTGTATTGACCGTTATATGGATGAGATGCAACATAACTTTGCTGGTGTCACAGTCTCTGTAAGGATACTATCCAAGGGAAAAAAAGAAAGAGGGTTTATTTTTTTAAAAAAATATCCAGAACAGACCTGAACAATTTTATTATTTGTACTTTATGGTCGTTTTCTCCTCAGACCTATGTTTGCAAGCAGATTTACAGATTGGCAACACATTCATGCACGTTCCCTTATTCATTTTTGTGCCTGATGTTAACAATCATAAATGAAGATTTTTCCAGGATCTTACCAACTAAAAACTACTAATTACAATTAATTAAAGGCGTGAGGCACAATTTATGCTTCCACAAATATAGCTGCAGGTGAAGAATCTGCACAGAGGGATCTGCACAGTATAGCCCTCTTCCTCATCATTGCTTACACATGCTTGCTGGAAGGTAGAAGTCATTACTTCAATGGAAGTCCCATTTATGCCATAAATCTCAGGTTTCCCTCTCAACCCTGGGACCCAGGACAGGAATTTCTGATGCTCTGGCATGCATCAGCCAATCAATTGTAGCGGATAAAAAAAAGAACATTTTCCTTTTAATAACAACTGCTATCTTGTATATGTTAAATGATATTCGGTCACAGAAAAGTAAATACAATGGTGCCTCACATAAAGAGCTTAATTCATTCCAGAGGTATGCTCTTTAAGTGAAACGCTCTTTAAGTGAAGCAAATTTTTCCATGGGAAATAATGGAAACTCAGACTATTGGTTCCACAACCCCCAAAATATACATATAAAAATATTAACTGTATGTAAGAATGATGACAAAACATTGGAAATGAATTCAAAACATGCATTCAATGTGCATGATCCTATGAAGTCTACTTAGGCTGCAATACTAAAGACACTTTCCTGGAAGTAAGCCCCATTTAACACAATGGGGCTTACTTCTGGGTAGACATGGTTAGGAGGCTGCAATCAAAAACACTTTCCTGGGAGGCTTACCTGGGCTGCTGCTGGAGCCTAAGGTGGTCGGTGGGGGCACTTGGGGGCAGTTAGGGGCAGCTGCCTCTGGCACTGCCAGGCAACTGCCCCCAAGTTGGGGGCAGTTAGAGGTAGCAGCGCTGGCCGGCAGCCCTTTTAAAGAGCCTCCGTGCAGAGCATCAGGGCTACATAGCATGCGTGCCCATAGATAGCATGCTTGCTTGTTAAGTGAAGCGGAACTTGTTATGTGAAGCAATATTTCTTGGAAATTTTGCTTGTTATGTGAAACACTTGTTAAGCGAGGTACCACTGTATACTGAAGTTCTGATGATATGTTTGGCTTGGGGAGTTGCATAAGTGCCATAAGGCACTTCTGGTCCCCTCCTCGGGGGGTTAGCCAGTGCACAGACATGCTCTGGCCTCCCCACACCACTGCAGGAAAAAGGAGATTGATGAGTGTGATGGCCAAATTGGTTAGAATTGTGACCTTTATCATCATGAGGCTGATCATGAATGGAATGGGCCAAAATTATTCAATCATTTGACAACCTGATGAAAAATTGCTCTGGCCTGCATTCATGTGATATGAATAGTACCCTGGATTACTCAGGCATCCGTCAGTCTTGAAAGACTATGGTATCATGCGCAGCGCTGCATGCGCTGCATTCGAAGCTGGGCTAAGGACAGGAGCTCACCCGTGCCTATTGACCAGCAGGCCAGGGTTCGAGATCCGGGTCGGTCCCCATAAGACGGGGTGAGCTCCTGTCATTAGCCCAGCTCTGCGACACAGCTGGAACCAATCGTATTGGCTCCGCCTTTCCACTGGACTATTTCAGTGGCGTGGAGAAGGGGGATTTACTGCTTGGGTAACAGCATATCCTCCATATCAATCTAACCCAGGCCTTCGTGCTTTGCATGCACATATGCAGCAAGCACGATACCATAGTCTCTCAAGTCCCATGATTGATGTCAGGTACTGTGGGAGAGGCTCACATTAGCAAAGCCTAGTTTTTACCTTATAAAGAATGACAAGCAAGGCTTTCAGCCACATCTGCCGAATATGAGGCTTCAAGGACCAGAGAGAACAGCGGGGAGGTTGTTGGAAGTAGTGCCTGAGCTGAGGGCATGTGCAGTATTTCAGCACCTGAGCCACTAAAGGAAGGAGGTGTTTCCCCAGGTTAATATTATAGTCCATCACCTGAAATGAACATTACATTGAGAATCATAATGCTAAACCAGTGAGTCTTTTATATTTTTCAAAAACACAAATTTATATTTTGTAAAAACATTTATATTTTAAAATGTTAAAAACATGTTTAAAATGTTTAAAATGTTAAAAACATTTTAACATTTATAATTAATATTATATGACATAATACATTTATTTGTCAGTGACTTGCCATCTTAGAAATCATGATTGAACATACTATAAGAAATGAACCTACAGGGTACAGAACACACAATGAAAAGAAAGATAAAACAAAATACTCCAACCTAATGGACCCATTGTTCAAATCTCAAGAACAATGTGCACATTATAGCTTACATGTACAACCCCAGCCCACTTTGAATAATATCCTAAAAACTGATACCCCAAATGTTTGGTAAATCATGTGTTCTTCCAGCTCATCTTTGAATCTGTGCACAAATGAAATCAAATCCATACAAAACATGTTTTCTCTGCTCTCTCCATTCCATCAGACCTTTGCAATCTTCTATATTAAACACAAATATGTCTCTCAGCACAATCCTAATCCCTAGTTAGGCCAGCACAAGTCCTGTGCTGGCCTGAGGGTTAGTGGGGGTAGGCCATTGCACAGACATTCACCTGTGTCACACAACACCACAGGACCAAGGAGATAGGTGAGTTGTGATGGCCTAAATTAGTTAGGGTTGTGCCCTTGTATGATATCCAGGCATCCTTAAGTGTACTGTATTATTGCTTGGATTAAAGCCTTTAGTCCCTAATCTTGGAAGATGTACCACCACTTTATTCTAAAGGGAAATTTCAAATTTTAGGAAACAAGCTGATAGATTAAGCTATACCCTAGTGGGCAGACACAGCCTAGAGATTAATTCATTTTGGCAGGGTCTAATACAGTACAGTGTTGTCAAATGCTATCTAAGCAAATCACATCTTCAGTCCCTTTCAAGCATAGTTGTAGCTGTACAATACCACCCTCTGGTGGGATAGCATCTCAAGGATATTCAACATATACAGTATTCCCATCACAGTTTTTGGTGATGGGAAATGTCCTTGCAAATGCAGCAGGAAAATTCACATGATTTTTTAGAAGAAACTAAATTTTTGTGAATGTAAAGTATATCAATTGAACAGTAAGTGATTGTTCTAGTCTGTGGCCTATCTCCTGTACATTCTGCTTTGCATCTAGGCACCCTTTGCCACTCTCTGACTCCCTGGCAACTCTCAGGCAACCAGAGAATTGTGCTTTTAGGAAAGTTACTATACATCCACCCAATCACATGCATAACCAAGTGACTCTCGAAGATGTGCCATTAATTTTGGTAGGAGTGAGGCAGGGCTAACCTTCTGTGGATACAGCCCAGTGAATACGTTGGCTAGCACGGCCAAAAGAATATTTCTTTTCTACTCTGTTCTTTCTCCAACACTCTTTGATGGGCCATATATGTAAGTATACTGCTCAAAGACTAAGTACAGATGATGACTCACATATGTGAACGTTATAAATCAGACAGAAACTTTCAATCCATCTTAAATATAATGCTTTAAGGGAGTCAGTTCACATATTCATTTAGTACAGGAGTGTCCAAATTTTCATCATTAGGACTCCTGGACCTTTAACAATGGTGCAGAAGAAGGAATTTCAGCAGGTGCAGCTCCTCATCTCACAGATCACAAGATGTACCTGCTAAAAATATTAGTATGTCTTCTACATAATTGTTAAAGGTCTAGACTTTCAAAGTTTGGACACTCCTGATCTAATAGTTCCCAAGGGCACCATGATATCTGATTTGACTTCAAAACACCTCACATACCATTCCTAGCAACTTGCCATCAATACAGCTTACTCAGCAAGTCCCACCTGCAATGGGTGCCCATTCAGCTTCCCACCACCAAATAGGAGTATCTCCACATGAATACCCTTTCCGTTCAGTTGTATGGTTTCCCCTCCCACCCACGCAACCATGCCAGAATGGCTCATGGTACACTAAGGGTGAGGGCAGAATAAATGTTCATTTACTCGGGGATAAGCCTCCACAGCACAAATGGGTCTACTTGGACCTGTACAGAATTGCTGATTCAGCAATTCAGCAAATGGACCCATGAAGAGGGTTCAAGCTTGGACGTATGACCTTATGGCGGAATCCCAAACTCCCAGTTAGGCACATAAGTTCTGAAACAAGTCCTTTGCTGGCCTGGGAGTTTCACAAAAGTGCTGTAAGTCCTGTACCACTCCTGGGGGGATTAGGGCAGTGCACAGACATGTGCCAACCTCCCAACAAGGAATAGGGAGACATGTGAGCTATGCCATTACACCTCATATCTCCTGCAGTCCCATCCAGATTGGCCCTAAGGTTAGGCATGTAATCAACATAGCGCTGTACAGCTTTAATTCATCTCAGTGGGATTTGCACTGAAATGAATCTACAATGAATAGACTCTTGTAGAGTGCTATATTTGGTAAAGACTGCACTCTATCCTTGATACTTGAACTGAGAATAATATCTGAAGATATTATATAAGGATATTATAACAGAATATAACTGAGGATATTATTATCTTGAAAACATTGCATGCTCTTAGCAATGACTTTCGTCATAGAGAATAATTGATTAGCATGCACAAAATAAAAATTGGATTCAAGAGAGTACGAATTCAACTTACTTGGGCAATTCCCGCAATAAAGGCATTAAAACAAGTTGAAATACGCATCTTTTGAGGGGCAATCATGAAGCACCCTTCCTGTTGATCATAACCCAGCAAGACATATAAGTGGCGTTTGACTGTGTTGAAAGCCTTTGCGCTGCTGATGTCTGACTCAGCACTACTCTCATCCTTTGCCATAAACTTCATCAGCACAGTAATAAGTTGGTGGACAGTCTGATGATCAATGCCAGCATCCTCTGGGAGAAGGTCCTTTATCGTGTTATCATTCTCTGGTGAAGGTTGCCCTGAGAATACAGAAAAGAACCAACTGGGTAATAATCCACAGATGACAATCAAGTGGAATGTGCGAGGTTCCTTTAAAAAGGCTTGAGACCAAGACTAAGTACTTGATTCTCTCCAAATATAGGTAGCACAACTCTGAACTATCATTTAACATTCTTGCAAGACAACAAAGGAATATAAAAAGCAGACTTCATGCAATAGGGTTGTATAAACTATAAACAGTTGGAAACCTGATCATGCACTCTTGTTCAAAACCACATGCTGTGCTTCTGTTTTATAAGAATTGGTACACAAGCCTAAACAACTTTCTGGCACTGAGGTATGAGCAATGCAACTCCTTGGTAAGGGAACAAACATTCCTTACCTTGGGGATGCTTCCATATCTGCCTCCCAACTGCAGGATACAACACATGCTCACTAGAAAAGTTGTGTCAGTGCTGGAAAGTTGTTTAGGATTTAACCCTAAGCTGATCCATCTGTTTCTTTATTTGGAAAGTATGTTTGTTTCAGTAAAACAAAATCTAGCTGTTACTGTTTATAAAGAAGAATTGATGCTAATGAAGGATGCATGAAATGTGTGTCTGCAAGGATGATAATGCCATTATGTTCTGTATAATTATTAATTGTAATATTTGCTGTATAATTAAAGTTCAACCATCAGCAGCTCTTGTGGATTACTATATAAAAAGAAGCAGTCTCCTGAATGTTAGTTCCTGATTTGAATCACACAGTTTATTCCCATAATCCTTTTATCTAAAAGCCATGGTATAATAATCAACATAAGCATATGGGAATGTTAATTATTCTGGACGTCTGCACAAATACACTCATAGCAATATCTTTAAATGCTGGGAACGATGGGAACTGTGTTTCCCATGAAGGTATACAACAGGAACAGTTCTATACATAAGTATCCAAAGGTGCTTTGAACATTAAAGCATTGTAACTAAGTTCTGCTGTTGTAAGGATTAAAGGGAATCTTCTCACACTCTTAACACCTGAATTCTTGCAAAAATCTTTCCATCATCTCTTGTATTCAGCATCCTCCTGCACAAATTACCTTGCACTTGTTCTGGTGTTCCACCAAGTGCTGGAGCAGACTGCTCATGCCGGGTCAGCCTTGCAGCTAGAAAATGAAAAGAACTGTTAATGTTAATCCATGGATGCCAAACTGCAGATACACATCATGTGGCAGGGAGTTCCAGAGACCAGCTACACCCAGACCGCAAACTGAATATTTTTTAATCTTGCTGCTTTGGGGACCCTTTGAGAAGGCAGAATACAGACCAAACGATCAATAAAAGTGTTCTGATTTTGTCATCAGCATTTTTTTTTGTCCACAGCAGATTTTGCCTTGGGAGAAAGATCATAAAAATAGAGTAAAATCAATAAATAAGGCAGGCTTTGGACAGAACTTGTTGGATAAATTATGGGTAGATGATGCTGAGAGAAAGTCTGTTGGCAGCAGCTTAGTAGCAACTTGCTCCAATCACTTTTGAGACTCATCAGCCTCCACAGCCTCATGGTTTAATTATTGTCTTACTACTATGAGGAAATCCTGAGCAGTTCAGTATTATGTGTCACCTTGGGGTATATTGATCCACCATGTCCTGGATTGTCTAATAATTATGGGCACAATCCTTATCAACTTTCCAGCACTGGCATAGCTGTATCTGTGGGACATGTGCTGCATCCTGCAGTTGAGGGACAGTCATGGACGTCTCCTCAGAGTAAGGCAAAGTTTGTTCCCTTACCCTGTAGTTGCACTGCCCTAACGCCAGTGTTAGAAAATTGGTTAGAATTGTCCCTTAATTGCAGATAGTAAAATTATACAAACAAACTGAAGCATATCATGCTACTGAGAAAGTTCAGAATAGTTCATCAGAATTAGTTCACCAAACTAATTAACAGTTCATCATACAATTAAGAGAATGGTTCATCAGATTAGTTCATCAAACTAATTAACAGTTCATCAAACTGTCAGGTAGACTTCTAGCACAGTAAACAACAGAGCTCCTGCCATTTTAAGCAGGAAGATCTGGATTGGTAGAATTTCCACTAAAAGGAATCATGGACAAAGTGTAGAAAAATGCAGCAGACCCTATTGATCTAAAACAAGTACACAGAAATTATCAAGGTTTTGCTGGGGAGAAATCAGTCCTATATCAGTCTTGGTAAATATTTGTACCAGCGTTAAAAACTGGAACCTATTTAAATACTGTGTACTTAATAAACATCAACTCTGGTCAAATTAGTTGTAAAACAGAGTATAATTGCTAATTAAAAGAGCAAAACAGAAACTACTCAACGGATTTTGGTTGTTAACGTCTCTGGAAGTGAAAGTGCCCTCTTGGATTCCACTGGACCTTTCACGCTGTCCCTCAAAGAGCGCACACTCTTCTGTCGGTTCCGGGCAAAACGTGCCCTCTTGATCTTCCACATTGCTGTATCACTTAAGTTGGCAACATTCGTCCGGACAGCAGTGATAGCTTTTCAAAGAGGATTACAACAAATTTCAGTGCATAGCATTTTCCAGACCAAACTCTTCCTGTTTATCACTCACAAGTGAAACACACACCTAAAGGTATATTCTCAATATGGAATATAGAATCACAGAATCCTACGGCTGGAAGGGACCCAGTAGGTCATCAACCCCCTGCCTGTAGCAGGAAACCCTCCTAGAACATCACCATCATACCCCCTTTGAGACTGGCCTTACACAAGGCTTTCTGCTGAGCTTTGCTCATGAGCTCTGATGGATCAGATCTAGTGTTTATCAAGTCCAGTTTCCTATATCTCATAGCAGGATTGGACTCAGGTAGCACACAGACCACAAGACACAGGTTGAACCTCCCCGTTCATGACATGTGGTTCAAGGAACCTATTTTCACATTACATTTATCATGGTAACAAGGCAGGCAATGAATCAAGATTAATCCAGTTCCTTTCAAGTGGCTTAAACCTTCAGATCAGAAGCAATTGTGATTCTCTCTTGGGGGTAGGGAGGAGATCTGCCTCCCAGATGAAAGGAAATGAAACTGAGCCCTTTGTGAACTTTTCTAAGGCAAGTTTAATTGCCTGCCACATTGCCTTCATAAGCAAGCTGCCTTTAAGCCATTAACTGATACACAAAGAATCTTTATCTTTCAATTTAAAGAGCCAATCTCATTCACTTTGAGACAAAATCGTGTATAAATAAATTGCATATAATTAGGTTACACCTGTATTTGCATCTCACTGTCAGTCCCTGCATCTGGCATTCTATTTACCTGCAGACCCCTAATGAGAACATCAGACTGAAGCTTGGGTTTAATTTGAGCCATCTTTTTAAACACAAATGACCAATATTTAAAACATGCAATATACTGAACATACTGTTCCTTCCTCACCAGTCTGGGTTAGGCAAAAATTCTGCCATCCATAACAAATTTGGATAACAGGGAAAAAAATCCTTCCCAGCCCCTTTGATGAGCTAAACTCAGACTATACAAACCTAGTCATGGTTTATAAATTGTGATGGAGTTTTCCTCCAGAAATCTGTCCAATCTCTTTTCAAAGGCATATAGAATAGATATCACCACTACATCCTATAGCAAGGAGTTCCACAGATTAATTACACACTGGGTTTCCTCAGAACATATCTCAAGATAAGAGAATATTTGTTCTCTTTCACTGAAGCTGCACTGACACTGAAAATCTGCTTTGGCACAAAGAAATGAGGCATTTCTTCACAAGTCCTCTGGTGGCTTAAGATACTGTGCCTAATAACTGTGCCTGTGCCTGGATCCCCTCAAGACGAGGATTTTCTGCTACAGGCAGGGGGATGGACTAGATGATCCACTGGGTCTCTTCCAATTCTATGATTTCATGTAATTAGTCTTCAAAATTGTGGCCAAAGACATGATACAGACCAGTAGTCTAAATGGTTTGAAAAGAGGATTGTACAGATTCATGAAGAATAGATCTTTTGAGTGGCTAATGGTCATGATTATTATATATATTAACCCCTGATAACTGGGGCAAGATGCACTCTTTCAAATGGGTGTTCCTCCTTTATTTAGCAAGGGGTGAATATGTGTAGGGTGGCCCTACACACCCCAGCAATGTCTGCTCTAGTGGCTTCTGCTGGTGGTCTTTTTTTGCATTTTAGATTGTGGGCCCTTTTGGGACAGGGACCCATTAGCTATTAATTAGCTATTATTTTTTTCATTTTCTTTTTTAACCGCTTTGTGAACTTTTTGGTTGAAAAGCAGTATATAAATACTGTAGACAGATATTTCCACCAGGTTCAGCAGTCCTGTGCTTCTGCAAGGGAGCAACAGTAGGAGAGAAGTAGGCCTTTCTGTCCTGCTTGGGTGTTCTTAGAAGAAGATGGTTGGTGACAAAGGGAAGGAAAAAAGACTGGACTAGACATGCCTCTAATATAGAAAGGTTTTTCTTATTATAACATCTTGCTTCAACATGGTAACCGTGCAATATAAAAAATGTCATGCCATCAAATTATACTTACTCGTTGGGAAAGGAAATTCTTTGTTACAATCTAAGTGAAGCTGGGCCTCCAGTGAGAGTGTCTCAAACCGATTCACAAAGAATTCCCAACTTAAGGCTGGAATGTCCTGCTTGAGAAAATGAAGTAGCAAAAGCTTGCTAAGAATCGTGGGCCTGTCCTTGACTACTGTATCAAACTGGAAATCGAGGCAAAGGCATAGGCCCTACAAAGGAAGAACACACAAAAAGAAAGGTTGGAATTATTTTTAACAACAAATCACCAAGGATTTTAAGGGTTAAGCAAATTGTTCAAACAGAAATTATAAGGACCATGGAAATAATCATATAGATATTGTTTTATTTGTCAACAAAACTTGTGCCAGATATTGGCCCTCTTCCTGGGAAGCAGTCCCAGATTGTTCAAATTGGCGCCACCTTTTGAAGATCATCATTTGATCTGAGTAGCCCCATTGACCCTGCTGCAACATTACCCGGGGTAAGGGGAAAAGTCCACGCAGTAGCTCATAACTTGCACTGGATCTAGCAAAGTGCAAATTAGGATTAAGCTGTTGGAATCTAAACTTTTAGGGGCTTCACAGATTATCAACAGCACTTAGCTGTCTCTTTCCCATCAGACATAATGAAAGTTCGGCTCACATTTTCTTTTCAACCAACAACCTACCTGCAAAGCTGGTCTTTTTATTGTATCTAGAAGAAGTCCAGCTCTTGTAGCCACAGCTGGGTTGACATCCTCCACTGCAGTCAAAAAACAGCAAAAGGCATGGGCCAAGGAATATTTCAGCAAGTGGTTTTTGGTCACTGAGTGAATGTCTAGAAACCTACACAAAACAGCTACTTTCTCCACTAGGGAAGAAAATGACACAAGAGAAGAAAAAAAGGAACAAATTTATTGGGTACCTGTTCAGATTTTGTGAACAAAATCTACCTAAAGAACAACTACCTAAAGAAATTCCTTTAAATAGCTAATCTTCTCCAACTGACTTGTAGCATTGCTAGAGGGGGTACAAAGCACTAGGTTTTGCAGGGTGGTTCACTGCACCATGCAAGTGGCCCCACTTAACTTAAGGTTTTTGCAACCCTTCAGCTACACTACTGTTCCTAATTCCATAACATTGTTTAATTCCCATAACACACAAGGCAGCAAAAAAACTTGTTTTGCTAGCTAATTATTCCTGGACATATTTTTCTCTGGAGAAAGCCTCAAGTTGAAGCAAAGCTGTGTGATGTTTAATCAAAAACAAGCAAGTGAGAATTCTATTAACACTCTCCTCATAATAAAAATATTTTTTCCTCTGTATTCTTATTCTACTCGCATGAAAGTAGACATGCACACCAGCTGTTGTTATACCTTCCATCTATAGTTAAAAGGAGTTGGAAGCCCCCTTTCTCTCTTATGCTTATATATTACAATCAATTGCACAGTTGTCTGTATAATGCAACCATATGTCACTCTTTCTGCTTATCCTGAGCTTCTATGCACAGGCAGGCGAAACTACAGGAGCACCATAGAGTGAGCCATGTGTAGTGTAAATGGTGATCAGCTGTCAGCCAGCCCCCTAAAAATGGCCCCAGTGGAATGTGTCATAGCAAATTTCCCCCATGTTGATGACTTGCCTGCTTCAAATCTTATCTTCCAGTCTTTGCTATTGAAGTTACTGTTGATGATTGTCCAGAAAATATCAGCTCCATGTGGAAGAGACAGAGCATGAAGGAGGAGGGGCACAGCCAATGATGAAAGTTGGGAGAACTCGGATTTCACAACTCTCCATACACTGTGGGAGGCACAACACAAGCAAATCTGCTCACATCCTTTTCCATCTTCGCAAATGGTTTACAAAGAGTTTATTATTTATTCAATTTATATTCCACCTTTTTTCCTACCTAATCCTACCCGCGTTCCATGGCAATGCAACAAGACCAGCACAGTCCACCCTGCATCCTGTGATGGTTGATGCAATTCTGGTAGCATCTTCAGGGTAATAACATAAACAGCTAAAATCATTTTGAATAACTCATCAAGTCAAATACTGTTGGGTACAGCTGTGAAATATCTCCTTCCTATCAAAAGTTATGGCCAAAAAACTAAAAAGCAAAACTGCATGGAGCCCTACGGAATGTGAAACTAGCTATATTGTGCTTTTCCTAATAAGTAGACAAATGTGCCTTACAGTGCAATCCTATTTGTGTCTACTCAGAAGCAAGTTCCATTGAATTCAATGGCGCTTACTCCTAGGAAAGTGCTCTTAGAATTACAGCCAAAATCCATTGGAAAGGGCAGACTGAGAGGAATCCAATGACAACAGAATGGTCTTGATCCAATGAACCCAGCCATTACCAAGCCAACATCACTGATAATTGCACTGAACCCTATAGAAAGTGGAACTGAGCTAAACATCTAGTGAGTAAGCAAAGGTCCCTTGGCTCATGTTCAATTCAGGCACAGAGGAATACAAGACTCCCAGAATGGTCCCACTCCAGTGAAAGTGGAGCTTTACAAAAGCAACCCAACCCCTTCCGAGAAAAAATAAAACCGAGGCATAATTGGTACGGTGATTTTTTAAAAAATGAAATATTTTTAATACTGATAATAATTAAATAACTTTGACATGTGGGGTGTCAAAAAATTTGTGGACCTTGGGTGCCACTGGAACATTCATTCCCTTGCTGTGGGATAAGGCCGAACAAGTGCAATGGCGCAACTTGGATCTGGACCTGTTAAATGGCCTGGAAATACTACACTATTGGAGACCATACTCTGTCAATACAGAGGGTACAGGGATTTGCTAGCTACCACCAATGATTGCTTAATTCTAAGTTATAAGCTGCATAAGCCTATAATGAACCTTCTGCTGGATCAAAGGCAGTGGAGAGGTTCAGGGAATTCTCACAGGTTCTATAGAATCCTTTGCTAATGAGCGCCTGGTTCTGAGAACCGGTTACTAACGGTACATAGAACCTGTTGTTAATTTAGATTATTAGGATATAGAACCTGCTGATAATTTATTTGAATCCCACCACTGGTCAAAGGGTATACCTGGCAATCAGCATGTGATCCTGAATGTGGCCTAGGAACTGTGGGTAGTCCTTTCTGGCAATGTATAAGCATTCTCCATTAAGGCAGAGTATCTTCAAGCAGTTCAGCATATTAAAAAGAATGTCTGGCTCTTCAAAACGTGCCATTTCCTGTATCAAGTTTAGAAACAAAAGAAAATTCATGCAGTTTCTCTGATATGCTATGCAATGGCAGTAAGTTTATAACAACATTTTTATATTACCGGTACATGTCTCAGGAGAAAAGCAGAATTTCATCCATGAAACACGATTTAGCAAGAGAGGCTCAAAGGCAGATTAAAAATATTGATCAAATTGTGCCCTACATTTTATATAACCAATTCCACAAGTCTCAGCAAACAGGCTTGAATGTTCACTGTACTACATGGAAAGTAGTCACAGCCAGAAAATAGTGTGGAAGTTTTATTTTGTTCTTAAATCGGATATGATTTGTTGTTTTAATTTGTAGTAGCACAACATCCATTGAGTAATCATTCATCAGCCTGAGCAAGAGCACAATCTACTCATGTCTACTCAAAAGCCATGTCTATGCAAAAGTAAGCCCCACTGTGTTCAATGTGTCTTACTCCCAGGAAAGTGTCTTTAGGATTGCAGCATAAATAGCTTTAGACCTGTGCATAACTACCACATTCAGTTGTAAAATTTTCAGGACATCTCCTAAGAGCACAATCCTAACCTTGCCTACTCAAAAGTAAGTCCCATTGTGTTCAATGGCTCTTACTCCAAGGAAAGTGTTTTTAGGATTGCAGCCATAGAGCACTCAGAAGTAAGCCCCACTGTGTTCAATGGATCTTACTCCCAGGAAAGTGCCTTTAGGATTGCAGCATTAATCCTTTGTTATTTGGCCCTGAAAAGAGCCACTTGTTTTTATTTTCTGTTTATTCTGCTTCTTCTTGCTAGGAGATCCTGGGGAGGTCCAGCAGCCAAATCGTGTGGATGTTTTACATCTTGAGTTGGGGTGCACCTCAAGGAGACTAGTCTACATTACACTACATTACATTATATTCAGCCATATCTAGTATACATCTAGTAACTGCTCATATATTTTATTTTATATTTTATGTGATGAATTTTATGTGATGCTGACGCATTTTTCCATACAAATATATAAATAAACTGAACCACATAATCAACCCATAAGTCTCAGGAGGAAAAGTGATTAAACATTACCTGCAATATAGTATAGATGAGTTTCAGTGTTACTGGAAGCTGCTGGTAACAAAATTTCCTCTCAGTATCGTTTTTTATTGCTCCTGAAAGCAAAGGATTACAAACATTGTGTTAGACAGCCAGAGAGCTATAAACCTATAGCTTCCAAACGTTTAATTCTGGGCCAGTGCAGACAATCTCATCACTTTTATGATAACAGCAATCATCCTGTTATAACTTGGCTGCAAAAGTATGTGCACGTTCCTGGGATTACTCCTAACTAAACACAGTTTGTCTTATTTCTTAGTAGACATGCACAGGATTGCAGCTAGTCACTCGAAATTTTCATTATGCATAAAGGCCCCATCAAGCCAGTGGCAGAAGAACCTGTTTGAGGCCAATTACTCACTTATTTATGTGTTCATTTTTTAAAATCCCACCTTTTGACCAATGACCTCAAGGCAATTTAAAATGCAAATCAAAATGCAATCAAACACAACAAGAGACGGGTAAAAACCAAAGGTGTCAGTTATCATTACATGAGGTAGGAAACTGGTTGTGTGAATCAGTTGTAGAGCAGAAGCAAACAAGATTCAGTGTTTGAGATCTACCTTCTAATAGATAATTTTATCAGAGAAATCACCCTGTTGCCAAATTTATTTATTTATAAATCAGTGTTACCAGATAGGAATGAATCTAGGTAGATTGAAGGTAGGTTTCTTTTTGTCTTGGGTCTGCCTTTGGGAATGCATGTTGGAATCTGGCATGGTAACTGGGGCAATGGTACCTGGGGCACGGTACCTGGGGCAATGTACCCCTAGCACTCCCTTAGTTTTTGCCACTGCTAAGCAAACAGGTTTGCTACCCATGTTGTATATCTTTGCCAGCCTTGGAAAAGTGGTAGCTCCCCCTGAGAAGAAGAATCCCAGTTCACAAAGATATGTGCTAATTACTAGAGTTCCAAAGTATAAAAACTGCTTAGTAGAAGATTTCTAAACTGCTTAACCCATACAAGAAATTTTAGGGAGTTACAAGTATCCCAAACTACAGAAAAACAGGCAAAGCACAGGGGAACAAATCTTCACTTGTCATTGGAGGAAGGCAGTTCAACTCAAGGAAGTTCAACTCAAGGAAGTTCAACTCAAGGAAGGCAGTTCAATGCCTGTTGGGCCATTTCACCACTAGACACACTGGCTACCCATTCATTTCTGGGCCCAATTCAAGGTGATAATTTTGACTTATACAGCTTGGGTATATGAGAATCTATCTATTCTATATAATTTGGTGTATCCCCATAGGTTATCAAAGAAGGTCCTCTTACAAGTGCTGTCACTAAGGGAAGTGTACAAAGTAACAGCAATAATAGGGCCTTCTCAGCAGTGGCACCAACATTATGGAACTTCCTTCCTCTTGAGTTATGAACTGCTCCCTCCTAAACATTTTAGCTAGGCCTAAGACATTTTGATTTAAACAAGACGTCTGAGTTCTCAGGTTTTTCTACATATTTTTAAGGTCTGGTGTTTTACAGGCCAGTGGCTTTTGTAAAATTGTTGCTGTTTTTTATTCTATTAATGTCTGATTCCTGTTTTAAAAGATGCTACTTATTTGTAGTGTTAATGTTTCAGTTGGTTTTTATCTCATTTTAATTTTGTGTTTTTAATTGTGGGTTTTTTATTTTTCAGTGTTGTCAGCTATCTTGAGTCTCTTCGGAGAGGAAGGAAGGATAAAAATGCAGTAAACATATTAATGGTGTATTAGGGAAGAAACATTGGATCATTAATTATGCTTGTGGAAGCATGTATGGTGATGAAGATGATGATGGATGAATATTCATAGACTGCTGTGTATAATTCTGTAGGTAATCAACTATTTTTCATTGACTTGGAAAGTTGAACAGTGGCAAAACCTACTGGGACCCAAAAGCTAGCGTGTAAATATGTAGCTACGTAAAAGAAGACTAAAATCACCAGAAATGAGAACATGGCAACATGGTAAGATCTGACACTGTCTCCTGCAACTCAGCTTATGTTCAAGACTTAATGAGTGCCCATTGCTGACTTGTCCTCCAAAATTCCCAATTCAAGTTCAGTCATTTGGGTCAGGCACACCAGAGTCAGCATGCCAGAGCACGGATCAAAATGGACTGTGAGGTGTCCAAGCTCTGCAGGGTGTTGGGGAGCAAGACAGTCAGCTGAAGGAGACAGAAAGTGAAGAGCGAGAGAAGGGTCGTGTGGCAACATCTTGATGTTTTATATTAAGTGTATAATCCAGTCCTTTGTAGATCTGCTCAGAAATAGTCCCACTGACAGTCATTCAGTGAGGCAGCTTCTTCCTCCCAAGTAACTAGCCAAGGTCATGAGGAACTGATTCCTTGTTTCCCCACCTTCTTTTTCCCTCTCCAGACAATCATAAGACAAGAACCACCTTGGGTTCTACCTCCCTTATCCAGAGTGGAAAAAGACCTCCCATCCTTTGTTCAACCATCACCAGTTCCTTCAGTGTTGGACTAGAGAGCTCACTGCTATCTGTTTGTTGATTGATGTAAAAAATTAACCCCTTTCTGCTTCCTGGCTGGAACTTTCCTATTACTGCTTGCTCAGCCTGAATGACTGCCCCACAAGATCTTTCACGCACCTAAAAAAGTAAACAAGCACACCCAGACAGAGACAGCCTCAAGTCTCAGACATGAGGACTCATTTCTAATTGGCCTCAAACTCGAATCAGTGCCAGAGACATTGACACTGGTGGCTCAAAGATACGTGGGTCTGCAAAAAACACATGTTTTTCAGTCCTTTGGAGTTTTCATCCCTAGAAATCTCCTTCCTTGAAGATGCTCAACATATACTTCCTTTAATAAACTCCATTAAATCCAGATGAACGTAAACACAAATGCCTCCAGATCAAATCTACCTGTATTCTCCGTCGTCTCTGTGTGATTCCCTGGGTTTTCTCCATGTTTTGGTGCTGACTTGTTCTCCTCCTCCCCTTCAGGTCCTATAATAAACTCAGGTCTAGAATATAGAAGACCATCCTCAAGATTGTCCGTAGGTTCCTTTAGAAAGGAGTGAAGTGAATCATTTACTATTTATGTAAATAAAGCACCCTTTTAATACCTTCAAGACAGTTTTATTACATAGCATAAAAATGAAATCAAAAGCAAGTAACCATGTAACCCTTAGAATACCAACCGGGTCCATTAGACCCGGTATGCAAATGTATGCAAATTAGGCTATTTTTAGATGGTATTCTAAGGATTAAGCAATATTCAACAATGCTTTCAAGTCAATAAATAAAACAAGCATGTTATTTATTTTTCACATTTTTACACCACCCCTCCACCAAGATAGAAGGAGCGCATGGTGTTGTACATCATTCCTTCCTTTTGTCTTCACAAAAACCCTGTTGGCAACACTGAAAGACAGTGAAAGACACTGAAAGACAGTGAATTGCCCAAGCATAGCTACAGTAAGGCCCTCAGGGGCCCTGGGCCCTGATACCACCTTCAGAGGGGTGACAAACTGGGGGGGGGGTGTGACATAAATCGGTAAAATCACTAAACGTGTTCAGAATAAACTCATCTACATACAGTGGCGCCTCACGTAACAAGTTTAATTCATTCCAGAGGCGTGTTTGTTATGTGAAACGTTCTTTACATGAAGCAGATTTTTCCATAGGAATTAATGGAAACTCAGATGATTGGTTCCACATCTCAAAAAATATTCATATTAAAATATTAACTGGATGTAAAAACGAAGACAAAACACTGGAATTGAATTCAAAACATGCATTCAATGTGCATGATCCTATGAAGTCTACTTAGGCTGCAATCATAAAGACACTTTCCTGGGAATAAGACCCATTTAATACAATGGGGCTTACTTCCGTGTAAACATGGTTAGGAGGCTGCAATCAAAGACACTTTCCTGGGAGTAAGACCCATTTAACACAATGGGGCTTACTTCTGGGTAGACATGGTTAGGAGGCTGCTATCAAAGACACTTTCTCACTTTCTTCTATAATCAAAGACACTTTTAAAGTGCCTCCCCACTTTCTCCTTCTCTTCAACCTAAGCCTCTCTCTCTCCTGCTCCCTTCTGGCTAGCCCTGAGCTGCTTCCATCTTCTCCACTGCTGTTCTCTCCCTCCTGCCCAGCAGAGGCCCAGCCACAGGAGGAACAGCGCGGAAGTGTTGCTTTTGCTCTGGGCAGGTGTGCTAGGCAGCCCTGACACTTTTTTAAAAGGCTCAACTGCCAACGAGTGTGTTTGTTACATGAAACATAGTTTGTTATGTGAAGCAGAATCCTGGAGAAATTTTTGTTTGTTACATGGAACATACTTTACGTTAGGCGCTTGTTACATGAGGCACCACTGTATATAAAAGAGAAAAGTCACTGACTGACTCACTGACTCAATCACTCAACAGTGTGAAATTTGGGGTGGGTGTTCCGTGACTGAGGGATGCACTAAGTACACGTTTTTGGAAATTCCAACCGGAAGGCGGTGAAATGGGGCACAACAAATTTTCCTCTCTATACTTTGCATTGAAGAATCTGTGACTGAGGGATGCTCTGCCCCAACCCCTGGACCCAAAAGCATGAAATTTGGGGAGGGTGTTCCTTATGTGACATCAACACCCACCAAGAACCAATGTTGAGAATTTTAATCCTTAAGGGGCTGAAAAGGGGTGCAACGTGCTTTTGTCCTATACTTAACATGCAAGACTAACCAACCTCCAGCCAATTTGGTGCTCAGTGCCTGGTGCAGGGGGGGGATGTTGTTTGGAGGGAGGGTTTGCACTGGAGAGGATGCTATGCATGGGGGGTATTGCACATGAAGGGCCATTGCATATGGGGGGCCACTGCACATGGGGGATGTTGCACATGGGGAGGTGATATGCATGGGGGGATGATGCGCATGGGGGGACTGATGTGCATTGCGGGTTGATGAGCATGGGGGGATGATGAACCTGGGGGATGAACATGGGGGATGTTGCGCATGAGGTGGATGCACATGGGGGATTGATGTGCATGGTCGGTTAATGCTCAGTGGAGGGATGTCATATAGGGAATTTTACTCCCGCAACGCGGGTACGCTTTCACTAGTCAAGTCATATACCATTGTACAGTATGTGAAAATGGAGCTCAACAAGTGCTCCAGAAGGCAGCCTTCATCCCCTCCCCCAAAAAGAATAAAACAACTGAAGCTTAATTGGTAATGTGATTTTTAAATATGAAAATGTTAATTAATATCTAATTAATTGCATTAATTATTAATGATGATAATAACTAAATAATTTTTATGGGCCCTGGGTGCCAAATAATCTAGCGACATCACTGCCCAACGATATCTAGGAAATTTTACATCTGAACAGGGTTGAATCTGCCTATTCCAGGTCTAAGTCAGACTCCTAATCCTCCTGGATCATGTAAATCAAAAGCTACCACTGTGTCACTGTGTGTACACATAAATGATAAGGTACCACTGCTAATTTTGATTCAAGCACCCCCTGGTGCCTGAAAACTGTATAACACCCATGTGCAAAACTATTTTCTTGAGGATATTTTGCATTTTCAGTGCAAAACAGCAATGTATGAAACAGCTATAAATTTGCATCATAGTCAAGAAATAAAGGTTCTAAAGACATAGCATTCAGGGATGAGTGATACCCGTCCATGGCTTACCACCAGCCGGATTTCTTCTTTGGGGGCTAGTCTCTCCAGCAGTTCACAAGCCAACTGATAGCACAGGATACTAGACTGACACAGATTACATTCGATTGCCTTTTCATCTTTCTGGCAAGTATGAGAGCCACCCCAGGGAGCCTGAAATACATTGTTTATGATGGAAATGATGTCTTTGGAGATGCTGTTTTCTAAGCCCAAAGTAATGCCATCATCTTGTAATTCCATCTGAAAAAAATAAATTTTAAGTAAGAACTATGAAATTCACAGACACATAGAAGTAATCCTTATATTGCTTCTTTGAGTATAACACTCATTGCTAGACAATATTCATGTGTATTTCACAATCTATGGTGTTTCTTCCTTATTCCCCGTTCACTTAGGGGTGGTGCCAACAAACAGACAGCTCACACGCTGGTTAAAGATCCACATCCTTAAAGAGCTCACCAAATTGGCCTGAAGACTGAACCTTCAGCACTGGTGGCATTGCTAGCATGTAATGCATAATCAAAAAGCAACTAAACACCATAAACAAGCAATACAGGACTTTGCCTGCAATCCCCAGCAACCTGGTACAAGCCCTGAATCTACCCCATCCCTATATCTAAGCTGTGGAGAAGTACTGAAGCATTTACTGACATGTGAAATTAACAAACCTCACCTAAGATTAAGGTGAGATTTTTTACATCAATATGTGATAAACCCAAATTATGGACCAGCATTACAAGATGTATTCTGGTTTGGTTTTTCGTTGGTTTTTGTTTGTTTTTTGGTCATGAACAGCCCAATCCTAAGGGCTTGTAGTGCCCCCAGAACCTGTGCTGGCACCAAGCACTTTTCTGATGACACAAAAGGCAACAGACTAGGATGTGGGGCCTGGCTACCTCAGAAGTGGTTGAAAGGCCAGATCTATGTGCCAGCAGACAACAAATATCTGCCAACACCAGTAAGTTTGTGCAGAGGTGGGAGAGGATGGGAAGTTTGGGACTGGTAAGGAGTTGAATTTAGCAGTAACTGTGTCTACCAAATCATAACCCTTTCCTGGTTTAAATCCCCTGGTCTAAGTCTACACAGACTTGTGCCAGCTGTAGAGCTGCTGCAGGTCCAAGTGCAGGGTTTACTCCATTTACTGCAGTGGCCCAGCACAGGTTTACTCCATGGCAAAGAACAAATGCTCTCTCTAGATGCCTAAACTTTTCTGCAGTATTTGGTGGGGGCCACGCTAGTGCTCATGCATTGCTGCGCGCTTTTGGGGACAGGGACCCTTTAGCCATTAAATTTTCATTATCTTTGTAAACTGCTTTGTGAGCTTTGTTTAAAAGCAGTATATAAATAACACTGAATGATAGACAGAATACGTTCAAAGTACATGAGGGACCTCAAGTACGCACTGGTTCCATTCTGGAATCCTCAGAGCATATCAGGATCCACCTTTAAATGACTTGTAACCATTCCATTAAATTCTAGTGTTCACCCCATCTAGTGGCTGAATGCATTACAGTATTCATAGAAGACAGAAAACTGCATATTGGTGCTTTTTGTCCCTTGTTGTAAGGCATTTAGATGTGGACTTCAATATCAGTGGTAAGTCAAATCGGTGATGCCAAATCAGTGAATATCAAGGTCCCACCCATATACACTGATCATTACATATTGTATTTCTGCTTCAGTTTAAACAGAATTTTTTTCTTACCTGCTTTAAGATGAGGTCAAACATCAGAATGAAACAATTCAAATTCATTTCCTCTTCATCACATTCAAAGTCAATGGCTCTTCCTCCTCCTCCTGGATGTCCAAAATTCCTGAAAGGGCTACGGAAGGGGCTACGCACTGGGCTGCGAAACGGACTTTGGAAAGGACTTGGGAAGGGACTCAGCGTATTATGCTGAACTCTGCGCCCAGGATCAGAGGCAATGCTCACCTAAAGAAACCATTAAAACACACATACAAGATCAGCTCTAAGGTTTTGCAGGCTGAGCACTATAGAACCCATGAAAAAGAATAGGCTTAAAATTCTTTTTAGTGCTTTTGAGCTTATAAAGCCATTTACAGATTCTAATCTTGACAGAATCCAGAAATCAAAGGTGATGCTGTTTCACAGATATTACTCAGCCATCATTTTTATGTAAATACTTAAAAAATTCCTAAGTACCATTGATTTTAAAATGCAAAGAAACAGAACAGTTAGATGACAATGCAAATAAAATTAGGAACACCTTAATTTTATCAGAATAAGAAAGACTAAACACCTGCTGCAAGAAAGGTCATTTTAAGATCCCAACCCAGGAGCACATAAAACAAGAGGTCTGGGATCATACCTGCTTGGCCCATCCTTGATCTACACAATGTATGAGCAAAGTTTTTGTGCAATTTGTACCTTTTTCTGGAAAATAGATAACATGGAAGAGCAAGTTGTGTACAGGATAAACAGGTGCAATCTTTCCCACCCTAACCACACGTTCATTTTTTCATGGTTCGTCATCTGAAAAGGACTCCAGCCTTTTTTATTTCAAAGAGATATGATTTGCATTTGTTTTAATTTCTTTCTATAGAGAACTAATTTCAGTTCTTAAATGCACCACATTTTTACTAGATGCACCTGTTGGCATTGTCAAAGGAGGTGTTCTTTCTCTTTGCCTAAAAAGGAAACTGATCACCAATTACCCTTCGTGCTGCAAGATTCCCAGTTAGTTCACTGACTCTAGATTTCCTCTGATTCGTCAGCTCTTTCACAGAATTGACTCCATCAGAAAACATACTGATTAGTAACTGAAGTGGAACCACAATGTCTAATTCAGATAACACCTAAGAAGAGAAAGAGAAAGAATAAAAGTTCCCAATTCATTTTTAATAAAATACTATCAGCACAATCTTAGGCATATCTATTCAGAAGTAAGCTCTGATCAGTTCAATGGGACTTAGGCTACAATCCATAGTTAATATGGGATCTTTTACACCAACGTAGTTACGTTGCCACCTACGGGAAACCTATCTGCCACCTATGTGGCAATGGTCACTACCTTGGATGACTTCAAAAGGATATTGGACAAACACATGGATGACAGGTCTACTCAGGGCTGGTCCAAGTCTTTCCAACACTGGAAGTGCATATTAAATACTCCCCACCTCCATCCAATTATGCACCAATCTCTAATTCTCCAGTCTCCAATGTTCTAACTTGGCACTCTCCTCCACAATTCCTCCCTCTCTCCCTTTTTCTCTCTTTTTTTATTCCAGAGAATGGATTTGTCCAGAAAAGAGGGACAAGGGAGGCAAGCAAGAGGACAAAGATGAGTGATGCTGTACTAAGCTACTGCCTGAGACAACCGTTGTCTTCACAGATGAGCCAACAAACAAGCAGTGGGACAGATGCTATACTGAGAAATATATGAGGAACACCACTTAAAATGTGCCTAGCTAGCAGGGGACTTAGTACAATTGGCTGGGACCACTGTAATTGACAAGATTATCTTGGTAATCTTTACAACCTTCAGCTTTTAGTGGATCCTTAAATCATTGAAAGAATATACGCCCCAACTTTTATGATTCTGGGTTCAGGGATTGGGGCTGGACATTGATGAGTCAGTGAATCAGTCAGTCTTCAGTATTAAGTATAGGGACAAAAATATATGGCACCCCTTTCCTCCTCCCCCCACTTAGGGTTTGAATTTCTAAAAATTAGTTCTTAGTGAGTGCTGATGTCACAAAACGAATATGCTCCCCAAATTTCAAGCTTCTAGGTCCATGGGTTTGGGCTGGATGTTGATGAGTCAATCAGTGACTCTTCAATTTTATATAGAGAGACAGCTGCATCACCAGGGTGGCTGCATCTCCCTTGGACGCTGATGCAGATATTGTGGTAATATGAACCAGAAGATTTCACATTATATTGGAATGTGCTTCCCCATGAAGACCTGATCATAGAATTAAGTGTATACTCACATGAAGCCAGAGTAGAGCTTGCTCTTGTACAGAAGAAGGATATCCTGTGAACCGACAGCTTATAAAGCCAAACATCTCTTCCATGGAAAATGGAAGTGGACACAGCTCTATATCAAACATTTTGCTGCAATGAACGAAGGACAGAAATTTAATTGACGAGTTCCTTTCAGGAGTTACACAAGGGTATATTGTGTACCCATAAGAAAGTCTATAACACCAATACAGCAAGTCCTAATTTAAAATTTTGTTCAAAATTGTTTCTTTATAAAGTTGATGAGGTCTTTAAAAATGATTCTTGGTTGGGACCACTGCCTGTGCAGTTTCCACATTCTCTCCATGACAGTGTGGGCCTTCTCCAGCCTGCAAAGCTCACGTTAAATGTTAGAAACATTCTGGAGCTTTATTTTTTGACGTTTTTGTGACAGAAATATGTGATAGGGATGAATCAACAATCAAACTGTTTTTGTTATAAGTTGTCTTGTTAAAAGTTCCAGCTCCCAAGAACCTAATGACAGCTTTCAGTGAGTTGCCTCATTCTGATTACCAGTGTTCTGATTTCTCATTCTAATCATCATTGTTCACCCTTTTGACCCCGATATTTTGTAAAAAAAGAGTTAACTCTGCCATAAAACATAAATTATGCACCAAGCTGAATATACATTCAGATCTGAATACACTAAGTACAGCACCATCCTTTGATCCTTTGCTACGGACTTCTTTGCTTTGAAGCACATTACAAAAGGGCAGTGCAGGAGGTATCAGCACTAGCAGAAAGGCCTATGGCCTATACCACACCTCCAGCACCAGTGCAGGCATCCACAAGTATCAGACCAGGGTGACCACATATCCTCTTTTCCAGGACATGTCCTCCTTTTTAGCCTTGTGTCCTGGAAAAATTATTCATTGTCTTCCTTGTGAGCAGGCAGCATGTAGCCTTCTTGTAATTTATAAATTATAGATAATAAATTATATGTACAGTAATAGTCTTAAATTTAATAATACACAGTATTGTATAGTGTTTACATTAGTTACATGAAAACAATATATAGGAGTGTTTTTTTTTTTAAACTTTTATTTTAACACATCCTACATTTTTCTTGGATGTCCTACATTTTAGGGGGCCTTGTCCTTTTTGGGGGTGATGACATATGGTCATCATGATCAGATCAAGAAAGCTCTACACCATGCAGTGGAGGGTTTCTACATGAAATCTGACAAACAGCACAATCCAAACTACAGGAGCTCTTACGTCAAAGAAAAATTTACTTTGGATTGCTCTATGAATTTTCCATAGGTTTCCACTAGGTGGCGCTGTAACTACGTCAACATAAATGTCTCTTACGTCGACATAAGAGCTCCTGTAGTTACTCTGGATTGTGCTGAAAGTGCGCAATCCTAAGAAATTTAGGCCAGCCTAACTCACCTGACTTATCTTTCCATTATGGTATGGGAAGTTTGGCATATGCCTGTGCATTGGTCTAACCTCCCCTCCCGCCGCCCCCCCCTCGCAAAAGAGTGGGGCAGAAATATCTTACTGCGCTTTTGTGTCACCCCAAGGTCAGCACAGGAATTATGCTAAGGCTTAGGCCAGCCTAAGTGGAGGTTAGGACTGCAGCCATAATCTGACAGCTTCTAACAAATGCTCAGCAACATTTGGAAAATGTCCTTGTTCATTACCTTAATACTTCCCTGAATTCCTTGAGCTGATTGTCAGGTACTTCAGTTCTGATGGCTTCCAGCCACTCTGGCATAATACAATCCCACACAGGTTGGTTTATGACATTGTAAGGAATCAAGCACAGAATTCGATTTAAACCTTCTTTTAATTGTGTTACAGTACTACAGGACTTGTCCCAGTATCCGCCCACCTATGGGAAAAAGGCTGCATTAATGACTCATTCTTTCAAACAAACCTAGCTAGAGGGCAGTTTGTAATCTGAAAAATACTTAAAGATGGCTAACAGAACATTTCTTCTCTCACATCTCAAGGGCAACTAAAGCACTAAAACCTATATAGATGGAGGCGTTCAGTGTTTGTATGTCTAATTTTTAAAAAATAATAATAAAACAGGGTGATGCCAGAGGAAATTACATTATGCATTTTCTTACCCTTGCAAACTCCATTGGTTTAGGAAGGAGGCACATCACCATAACATCAAATCGAACATCACACACTGTCTTCAGCCACTTGGTGACAAACTGGGGTTTGAGTTTTTCCACCAGGCTCCCCACTTCATCATCCATCATGTATGCTGTGGAATGGAACCACTGAAAAACCATGCTGACAAGCCGTGCCAAGCTCTCTGTAGGGGTGTTTTCACTAGGGGTGCAGAGGCTCACCTGGAAAACAAATTTTGTTCATGTTATGATATTGACATTCAGATACCCTTGAAAATTACCATGAATGGAGACCGTAAGGCAGGGATAAGTAAAATAAACCTAGGGCAGCAAATTCATTCTAAGAACAATTTAAAAATTAAGTTCCCAATCGTACTCATTCCCAATCCAATTCCAGCACCGATGCAGTTGCAATGTAACCCTAAGAGAAGAAATGTTCCCTTACCTTGAAAGGAGTCTTTGTGAATGCCCCTGCCCCAATTGCAGGATGCAATGCATGACCTTTGAGGCTAGATCAGAGCTGGAAGGTTGGATTGGGTCCTAAACGAACAATGGAGTTGCTCACATACCGGTGTCCCACTTCTGCTATAAATAGGAGAAGAAAACCAAAGAAGCACAACAGACTCACCAGGAACCAAATTCCAAACTGGCTCAAAAGGCGCTGATCATGCTTATCATCATCTTTGTTATCAAAGTCTGTATTATCCAGAGAGTGATGGGAAGAAGAGAGGCCCAGCTGCCTTCTCCGGTTGAGTTCATACTCTCTCTGTTCGGCATGGAACTCAGCCTCTTTCAACAAACTAAGCAAACAAAACACAGCACATCCTATGAACATGTGCCCTTGAACAACACCCATAAGCAGTGGCGTAGCTAAAAGGGGTGCAGAGGGTACAGTTGAACTGGGCTACAACTTTTAGGGGGGCTACAAGCTAAGCTTGACACTAGTGGCTAAAATTGTGAAAAACCAGGTATGTATGAATGATAATACCATCATGTTATATATATTACGCTGCTGTTCCCTTCATGCTTTAAAAATTCCATCATCATCCCAGTTCCTAAGAAATCTTCCATTAGTGGGCTGAACAATTACAGACCTGTTGCCTTAACATCTGTTGTAATGAAGGTCTTTGAGAGGCTGGTGCTTGCCCACCTGAAGGACATTACAGACCCGCTGCTAGACCCCCTTCAGTTTGCCTACAGGACTAACAGGTCAGTGGATGACACTGTTAATATGGCACTGCATTACATCCTGCAACATCTGGATTCTCTGGGGACTTATGCACGGGTTCTTTTTGTGGACTTTAGCTCAGCGTTCAATACTATTGTTCCATCAAACCTCCATTCCAAATTGATCCACCTTAAGGTATCTGCTCCTATCTGTCAGTGGATACTCAGCTTTCTGACGGACAGGAAGCAGCTGGTGAGGTTGGGGAAAATTACATCAAGTACTCGAACAATCAGTACAGGAGCTCCCCAAGGGTGTGTGCTCTCCCCGCTGCTTTTCTCCCTTTATACAAACGACTGCACCTCAACGGACCCCTCTGTTAAAATTTTGAAGTTTGCAGATGATACAACGGTCATTGGACTTATCCGTGACGGTGATGAATCTGCATACAGACGGGAAGTTGAACAACTGGTTCTGTGGTGCAGCAGGAACCACCTGGAGCTTAATCCACAAAAAACTGTGGAAATGAGGGTAGATTTCAGGAAACACCCCCTTATGCTATTTCCACTTTCCATCTGTGGTAATGTGGTTTCAGTGGTGGAGTCTTTCAAGTTCTTGGGCTCTGTAATCTCCCAAGACCTGAAATGGACAACTAACATTAGCAGCATTATTAAAAAGGTTCATCAGAGGTTGTTCTTCTTGCGCCAATTGAGAAAATTCAATCTGCCTCAAGAGCTGATGATCCTGTTTTACAGGGGAATTATTGAATCTGTTCTCTGCAATTCCATCACTGTCTGGTTTGGCACAGCAACCAAACTGGACAAGAAAAAACTACAAAGAACTACAGAGTTAGCAGAGAAAATAATTGGAGTCAGCCTGCCCTCAATGGAGGATATATATATCGCTCGGGTCAGGAAGAGAGCCATGAGTATTGCTGCGGACCCTCTTCACCCTGGACACATCTTGTTTGAGCTTCTTCCCTCTGGATGCTGATATAGGACTCTGTACGCTAAGACATCTAGGCACAAGGACAGTTTTTTTCCTTGTGCCATTAAATTGCTGAACCAACAACTATGCTGAGGGATTATTGGAGAATACTGAAGCAGTGTTCTTATTTGATTGTATATTCTGTATGTATTGTTTGTTATTTATGAGTTGGTGTTTGTATGTACGCAGCCATTGCCGAAGCCAAATTCCGGGTATGGAAATCATACTTGGCCAATAAACACATCTATCTATCTATCTATCTATCTTACTGCTCACTCTGCCGAAGACCTTCAACAACTTATGGACCGTTTTAGCAAAGCCTGCCAAGACTTTGGCTTAACAATCAGCCTGAAGAAAACACAAGTCATGGGTCAGAGTGTGGATCCACCTCCCTGTATCACAATCTCTGAACATGAACTGGAGGTTGTCCATGACTTTGTGTACCTTGGCTCAACTATCGCTGACACTCTCTCCTTAGACTCTGAGCTGAATAAACGCATTGGTAAAGCGGCTACTACATTCTCCAGGCTTACAAAGAGAGTATGGCTTAATAAGAAGCTGACGGAACATACAAAGATCCAGGTCTATAGAGCTTGTGTCCTGAGCACACTCTTGTACTGCAGTGAGTCTTGGACCCTTTATGCATGGCAGGAGAGGAAGCTGAACACCTTCCATATGCGCTGTCTCCGATGTATTCTTGGCATCACCTGGCATGACAAAGTCTCAAATGACACAGTATTGGAACGTGCTGGAATCTCTAGCATGTTCACACTTCTGAAACAGTGGCGTCTACGCTGGCTTGGGCATGTCGTGAGAATGGCTGATGGTCGGATTCCAAAAGATCTCCTATATGGAGAATTAGTGCAGGGAAAGTGCCCAAGAAGGAGACCACAGCTGCGATACAAGAACATCTGCAAGAGGGATCTAAAGGCCTTGGGAATGGACATCAACAGCTGGGAAACCTTGACCTCTGACTGTTCAGCGTGGAGGCAAAAGACCCAGCATGGCCTTCTCCAACTAGAAGAGACACTTGTTTGGCAGGCTGAAGCAAAGAGACAGACCCGAAAGCAGCGAAACCTGGGCCTGGGCAGGGGACGGAATTTATCTGTCCTCAGTGTGGAAGGGGCTGCCACTCTCAAATTGGCCTCTAGTCACACTAGATGTTGTTTCAGGACCTCCAATCAGAGCACAATACCATAGTCTTTCGAGACTGAAGGATGCCAATACAATATATATTTAGAAAGGTTATTTTAATGCAGAATGCAATGAAACAAACTACATTGGAATATCTGTATTCTATCAAAAGTTATGGCCAATTAACCAGAAAATGAAAACACTAAAGCTGATGAACAAAAAGTGGATTATCTTAACTCAATCCTTCCCATGATACGAAAGCCTTTGAGAGCCAATGAGATATGATTCTGATACTGTATTGAAATAATAATATAAATCCGCTCTCATCTTCGTATACATGCGTACATGAATACAGTTACCCATGCAAACTGGGTATACAGGCACTTCCAAGTTATGTTCCTGTTACATTTAGCAGGGAAAAGAATAACCATCCCTCTTTGCCCCTGCAAAGAGGTTTCCCTAACCAACAAGGGACACACTTTTCATTATTTTACTTAATTAAATTTGATTTTGTTGTTGTGTGGATAGAGTGGCAACAAAATCATCTTCAACTCCAGAGAGCAAACAGGTGCTTTAACAATGCCACTAGAACACGAAATCGGTGATGAGTTGCTGAGAAGTAGGCAGGTTTTTCCTCAATTTTCTTTTTTAAAAACACTGTGGGATGACATCCAGATGTGACATGACTTGCGGGGCAACATTTTGAACTATGCACTGGGTTACATGACCATTAGCTACGCCACTGCCCACAACAGCTACCATTTGTATTTTTATTCCTGGCTTCTGCTATTTGTTTTTGAACGCAAACTGAAGGAACCCATTTGAGGAGGTTGAAGAGGAAGCATTCCAGGGCAAGAGGGAATTCTGTTTTTATTCTGTGAATTTTGCTTTTAAATCAATGTTTTTACTGTATGTTTTTATTTGACTTTTGCAAGCTGCCTTGGGCATCTGTTGCTTATAGAGTAAAAGCAGGATATAAATAAACAAACAAACAAATTTGAGGGCAAGGGTTGGACAGGTAGAGGGCAGCAGGGAGGGGAATGAAAGGCAGGGCAAGGATCCAACATAACTGTGGAGCCTCTGGTTGCTCCTATTTTCCCAGACTTAGGTCACCTCCAGAGATAGGTCACCTCTAGAGACCTATTGGGGATGCTATAGCCTCTTCTGTGATAGTGGAGTAGCAGTCCAAAAATGTGCACTGGATACAGCACTGCCTGTTATTGGAAATTTTCAACCATAACGGATTTCAAAACTGGTACTGCTACAATCTCTCTCTCTCTCTCTCTCTCTCTCTCTCTCTCTCTCTCTCCCTCTGAAAACGAAATGTTTGGTGTTTATGTCTTGTCTCGAAATAAATAAAAATATGTTTTAAAAAAGGAAATTCTATCTTTGTGTTTGGAATAGTGTGGTTCAGAACTGTGGGTAGATCACTTGAGGAAAAGCAGAACGGCAGTTAAGAACAGTTAGAAGAGGCAGTTACGGTGAGGCAGGGAGAGCAGTGACAGTTGGAAGTAGTTTGGGGTTGGAGGTCCACTGTGAAATGGGGGGTCAGTCTGCATTCCCAGCTGTATAGGGGTATCCACTAAAGAACATATGTTTTATGACTGGGGGGGTCAGTCTGCATTCCCAGCTGTTTAGGGGTATCCACTAAAGTACATATGTTTTCAGCATAATTTAAGGACAGCCATTCTGTTGTTAGCTCCTGAAGAAAATACTGCCTGGGTTCTCCACTCATGACCCCAGTGCCCCTCATCTCCTCTCATGGCCCACACAACTACTTTGTCCTCCGAGGGTGGGGGAGGCCAAGAGAGGGGAAAGTGGTGGCTGTCCCCTCATTTGACGGACCTTCTTCCTCAACCCCTACAGTCCCCAGAGGTTATTTGATTTCCCCTCCAGGGGAGCTAAGAGGGGGACAGTTGTGGCTGGAGTTTCCTCATTTGGGGGTACTTTCCCCCCACAGCCCCTTGAGGAGTTCTGAGTTGCTCCTGAGGAGGCTGACTCCCCAAAACCTAATTTATCCCGGGCAGGGGGGTTCAAGAGGGAGAAAGTGTGGCAGGAGTTCCTTTGTCTGAACATCCCCCCACAGTCCCCTGAGGTGACCAGGGGGGGAGCCTCAGGTGGTGTATGAAGGAGGTGTGTGAGGCAGTGTATGAGGGAGGTGTATGAAGGCAGCCCCCTACCCAAGAACTCTAGGAATGGAGAGGAAACTCAGGGATGTTCAACATGGGGTGGGGAGTGAATGAGAAGGGGAAATAGCAGAAGCAAGATGATATCTTCCCCTTGCACTCAAACCAGAGATACATACAGATGAGGCCACAGGTAAACCTCTAGTGTTTGTGTGTGTGTGTGTGTGTGTGTGTGTGTGTGTGTGTGTGTGACTGAAGAGTCACTGACTGATTCATTCACTCACTCACTCACCAACACCCAGCCAAAACCGCTGGGCCTAGAAGTGTGAAATTTGGGGAGGGTGTTCCTTCCATGGTTGAGGCACCCAATAAGAACTGGTTTTCAGAAATTCCTATTGAAGGGGATAAAAAGGGGCACAGCATATTTTCCTTCCTATACTTTACATTGAAGAATCCCGGACTGAGGGATGCTCTGCCCCAGCCCCCGGAGCTAGGAGCATGAAATTCAGGGAGTGTGTTAGTGATGGAGCACCAACCAAGAACTGATTTCTAGAAATTTAACCTCTAAGGGTCTGAAAAGTGGTGCACCACATTTTTGGCTGATACTTAACACTGAAGACAGACTGAACAACATCCAGCTGATGCACCGGGAGAGAGTGCATCATATTATTATAAACTTTTAAGTTACTTAATTTATTGATTTGATTGTTTGGGGGTGTTAAAAATTTTCCTGTTTGTCACTTCCAGCCTTGACCTCACTTCCAGGTTAATGACATGACTTGCAGACGTTGCATGGGTCCTGACAGATCATTATTATAGAAAGTGGGTTCTGGTCCTAAAACGTTTGATAATCATTACCTCAGAGGATTAATTTGTCTGAGACAGTTTACCTGATGACAGCTTCCACTGTACAAACAAGTTCCTCAGCCCCACATTCCCTTGTATTAATAGGAGGAGGAGAAGTTTGATAGAGATGAGTCTCCGCTGTTGCCCCAACTTCACTGCTATGATGGTTTGAGTGGCATCGTTTGCAGTAACGCACTGGCCTATTCCCATGACGTCCACAGCAGCCGGCGGAGAAACATGTGACAACAGCCCTTCTAACATGTGAACTACAATTCTGGAAACAATAAATACAATTTCAGCCACTGGTGGTGCTTGACAGCAATATTCCAAAAGCTACTAGATGTTAGAATGAGGAGAGAGTGGGATGGAAGCACAGTTCAGATCTGGACCTACAGAATCCTGAGTAGTTAGTCCTAAGTTCAATGTACAACAAGTCAAAATTTTATAGAAATTTATACTTGCTATATGTTCTCCTTCTTATGTTTGGTTTCCCTACACAATTAAAAGAGACTGCAAAAGAAGATGGCTCTTGACATATTTTCTTTAAAGGCGAAATCCAGAGTAACTTTGGGGAGTCCTTGCTCTGGTGTAAGAACAATTTACTCTGAACTGCAATATGAATTTCCCATAGGTTTTCACTAGTGCAGTAACTACACAGTCGGCAGTACGCAGTAGGTGCAGTAACTACGAGTGTACCTAATGTCTCTTACATGCTCATGTAGTTACCCTGGATTGTAGGATAAGTCTACCACTGTCTAATTCTGCCTCTATTCTTTCCCCCCAAATGTGGTTATTAAAAATCTGCTTTGCTTGTTGCTTAACAAGAAAGCAAATACCATAAGCTAGTCATAATGGCCTCTATATGTCACATGGTTGTGGTTAAAATAAAATATATAGGGGATCAGCCAAGTATGTTGCCCTGAGCAACCTTAAGGAAGTGCAAGATTTTAAAAAAAAAGTAAATTAGAAATTAAATATGCCTTATTGATACAATTTCAGTTTAAACAAATTTGAGCAAATTTCTCTTTTTCAGAGGGACTAGGTAATAGGAAAACTATATGCGTGTATTTTCCAGCTGATAAAGTTTTGCTGAGTCTTAATTTATCCTTTTAATCTTCATTCATTTCAACAAGACCTCTGTGGAAGTAATCATGAATTGGGATGACACTGAATTATTAAGGTGAATTTAGCAGCAACAAAAGAATATGTAGATTATATCAACACCAAAAGCCACAATGTCCACATATTTCAGCAACATCCAGCAAGATCCGCTGCTAAATAACTCAATTTCTTCACAAATGTAGTGAAAGAGACACAGATGGGGAAATTTTGCAGAGGACATGGTGATGAGATGACATTGAAAACAAAAATGCAGTGATGTCCCACCATACACATGGAGGCATCTTACCTTCTTTTGACATATAGCAGAAATTTCAGCTGTAAGGGGAAGGTAAATGGAATAGCAAAACTGTTAAAATATCACTACCAGATGGGATGATCTGGGGACTTTAAGAATATGTAGTAGGGTGGTGACAGTATCTGACTACTTGATTGTATTAATCTATTCAGCATGCCATAGTACTGGTTATAGCAGTCCTATCCTATAAACAGCAGATACTGCAGAAGTAGACATGTGTTGCACTATCATCTGTGAAGCTAAGCAAGTTCCTGCACCTGGAAAGGACATCTTTTCTGTGTACAGCTCTGAGCTAATTCCTCCTACAGTGAAGGAAGAGCCAAAATGTTCTCCTTTTTTCATTTGCATGCAAATGGTAAACTATAATGGTCAACACAAGGGAAAACACAGGCCTATTGTCTATCCAAGGACAAAGACATCAGAGAAGGCATCCAAAGAATAAGGGGTATGACATCCAACGTTGGAAGACATGCAAGATATAGTGCCAGCAAACATTGTTACTGAGCTGAATGGCAATAAACTGGCAGACCACCATTAGTGGAACTCCACCAGACATGGGATTCATGGATTCATTTTCTTCAGTTTTAGCTGGCAATTGGAGAGAAGAATTCATACTACTGTACCTGAATTTAAATATACTGAATTCTAAAACCTAAAAAGCCTTCAGGGTGAAAATAATGTTGCCAAGGGAAAGGTGAGAGAATGAGGCTCCCTCCAATGAAGTGAATGGGACTGGTAACTATTACTAGATAAATATATCCATCAGTGAATGTTCCACTTGGCTGCATCAGAGGAAGATGCGAGGTCATGAAGGCTCTCCAGGCTGGGATCATTCTGTTTTCTTATCATGAACTGTCTCTGTATACATCAGCCAACTGGAGAATAAGAAAGGCAACTAATAAAGTATTTTAATACTAACCTCTGCCCTGTGTGGTGGTCATTAAACATGAATCTATATTATTTTACTTCTCCCTGTTGAATCATCATAAGCTTTAAAAAACAAGCAACTGTGAATTCCCTCGAGAGTACTTGCTGCAATGCCCTTTTTTAAATATAGCAAGTCCAATAAATAATATAAGAACAATGCTTTTATTAGCACACACATCATGAAAATAAAAGCACAAAGGGTCTCCCATGGCACCTTTTATTTCTGAATATCTGCTTATCCTGCAACACATCATGATTATCCTTCTGGAACTGGCAATATAGTCAATGCTAAATTTTTATGAATTGCTTAAAAGCCAGTATTGAACAACATAGCTTCTCATGTTTTTATGCAGTGCCTATATTCACTATAGGCGCATCCCTAACCAATTTAGCCAGCCTAACTCACCTGGCATATCTTACTGTGATGATGTGGGGAGGTCAGCATATTCCTGTGCACTAGCCAAATCCCACCAGGAGTGGGTAGAAGTGCCTGATAGCACTTTTGTGACACCCTGAGGTCAGCACAGGGTTTATGCCAGGTTTGCGCTAGCCTAAATAGAGGTTAGGATTGAAATCTAAATAGAGCTTAGGATTTAAATAAGTTATGACACTTATATTTGTACAGTTATATGACAGTTATAACAGAATTATAAATGAGATGTGACAGCATACCAATATTAATGCAATCCTACACACACTTTCCTGGGAGTGAGACCCAATGAACACAATAGGACTTACTTCCAAGGAAATATGAATAGGATTGACCTGGCAGGCATTCAATTTTCTTCTAACATCCCAATCCTATCTGCATATAAGAAGTGCTGACACAGTACAAATGCAGAGGTGCTGCAGGTACTGCTGAAGAACTCCCTCACCCATAGTAGTTGCTTTGTGTCCTACGATCAGGTCCAGGAAGGGAGATTAGGTACGGCATGTGCCAGCACCTCCAATCCAGCCCCCGCCCAGGCCTGATCAACGAAAACTAGAAGTGCCTGGATAGAAGGTTGAAATTAAACTATTGCAACTCTGCTTTCCTACTTCTAGAGTCTTGGCTGCTTCCGGAAAATAATGGAGATTTGAGAGACCAAATCCTCTACTCTCAGCAAACACTATCTTTATTACACATACGAGAAAGTGTCTTCAACCAGGTTGAAATCCTGATCCAAGGTAATGTTATTCACTGATCTGGTGTTAATCAACAACAGTTTCAAGCTTGAATTGCTGCTGCTATGACACGGGGTCTAGAGACCAAAAAGAGTCCTTAAATTGCTATTCCTTTTTTTAAAAATAGCCCATCCAACCCTCAGAACCAAAGTTCCCTGTAAATTGCAAGACTGCACAGGTCTGAGCTAAGCTCTAGTCAGCATGGTGCTTGGCAACCTGAAAGTTCAGCCATGATACATGATGATAATTTTTATTTGTTTTTGAAGAAGGAAGTATGGGAGAGGAAAAGACAACTGTCTACAGCTGCCATGGGATCAGGGAATGGGAAAAGAGATGTTTTGTGGCCCAATGGACCACCTCTCAGCTGAGCACCCCAAACCATGATGTTCCCTGAATATAAAGTCACACTTCTGACAACAGAAAGATACTTTTTAAAAATTAAAATTCAAGGCAAGCTTCATTCTTCCATCCCCCCAAAACTCACTACCTACCTCCAAAAGCACCCCATCATGTGTTTAAGAAGTGTCCAATCCTAGCTGACCTTCCAGCACTGCTGCAGCCTCAATGGAACCCCAAAATCAGGGAACCTTGAGAAGGCCTCTTTTACTGCCACCACACTCCCATTGACACATTTGCATCAGTGCTGGAAAGTTAAACAGGAGTCAGTTTTATGGGCAAGACTGTTCTTAGCCAAGGTAATAATTCTTCATAGAATCATTAGAATCCTAGAGTTGGACGGGACCTAGTAGGTCATCTAGTCCAACCCCCTCCTTGTAGCAGGAAATTCTCCTAGAGAATCTCCAACAGGTGCTTATCAAGCCTCTGCTTGAAAATCCCCAGTGAGGAGAGTCCATTACCTCCCTTGGCAATCTGTTCCACTGCCGAACCGCCCGAACTGTCATGAATTTTTTCCGGATATCCAACCGGAATCTCCTTTCTTGCAGTTTGTACCCATTGGTTCTGGTCCTGCTTTCAGAAGCAGCCAAGAACAAATGAGCCCCTTCCTCCCTATGACAGCCCTTCAGGTATCTGAAGAGGGCAATCATGTCTCCTCTCAGCCTCCTCTTCTCCAGTCTGAACATCCCAAGTTCCCCCAACCTTTCCTCATAGGGTTTCCCTTCCATCCCACTGATCATTCTTGTTGCTCTTCTCTGGACTTGCTCCAGTTTGGCTGCATCTTTCTTAAAGTGAGGTGCCCAGAACTGAACACAGTACTCAAGATGAGGTCTGACCAATGCAGAATAAAGAGGAACTAGAACTTCTTGTGACTTGGAAGCTACAGTCCTCTTAATGCAGCCTAAAATGGCATTTGCCTTCTTTGCAGACGCATCACACTGCTGACTCACGTTCAGCTTGTGATCAACGGTGACTCCAAGATCCCGCTCACGTGTTGTGCTGCCAAGCCAAATATCCCCCATTTAAACCTGTGTTTTTGGTTTTTATTTCCTAAGTGCAGAACCTTGCACTTCTCCCTGTTGAAGTTCATTCTATTTGTTACAGCCCAGGATTCCAGTTTATCCAGATCCTCCTGGAGGTTTCTCCTGTCTTCTGTTGTGTTTGCTACTCCAGCCAGCTTGGTGTCATCCGCAAATTTGATCAGGCTCCCCTGTATCCCTTCCTCCAAGTCATTGATGAAAATATTAAAGAGAATCGGGCCCAAGACAGAGCCCTGGGGCACCCCACTTAAAACCGATCTCCAGACTGACACAGAACCATTTACTAAAACCCTTTGCATGTGACTGTCGAGCCAATTGCAGATCCTCCTAACAATTGCCTCGTCTAGCCCATATTTTTCCAACTTCCCAATTAAGATGTCATGTGGAACCTTGTGAAATGCTTTGCTGAAGTCAAGATAAATGACATCCATAGCATTGCCTCCGTCCAGTAGACTCGAGTTATCTTGAGTTATCTCGAGTTATCTGCTTGAGTTATCTAAGAGCCAAAGAAGAGTATGCTTGCATTTTCCTCCTTTCCAATGAAAGGAAGATGCAGTCTAGACAACAAAATGGGGCAAGGGTTTTAACCTGCCCTACAGTTATTTCTACTAGAAGACCTGTCCCATTGGCATGTCCTTCCTTATACAAATAGCAGCCACATTAGAATCTGAATGTGGAACATAGTAAGAAAGGATAAAGGTTTGAAGTCTACTTCACCCAACTCATGATCACAATCTGAATCAAGAGGTCATGGTAATTGCCTTTTTGGGGATGGAGGCACACACTTGCAAAAATGCATGTTTATACTGTTCAAACCAAATCACTCTTGATGAAATATTTTGCAGAATTGCTTGCAGAACAAGTCACATTTGTGGACAGGTGCTTTAAGTTGATGAGATACTTTGATTTTTTTAAAAAATTATTGCATTATATTGTTCATGGCACATGGAACACTGTGCGCATAGCACACACAGACATTTGCTTGCAGCAACCTCATGAAACACAGTTTGGGAATTATGGGTGTAGGTGCAGTTAGGTTAGGTTGAATTAGCTTTGAGCACCCTTGCGATCTCACAATTATCATCATTTGATTTCCAACTTTAAATTAAGTCTTACCTTGTGGCAAAAGAACATCAATCAACCATTCACTGTGATCCCTTAAAAAGAAAGAAAAGAGAGTAGGCTTATTTTCCCCCCAGATGAAACAATTTCCCCTTTCAGCTCTCAGAGTCTCCAGTCTCCAAATAGCTTAAGGCCCATCAGAGACTGTTAGAGCCCACACTGTCCCACAACTGCTGGCTGCAACATCCTTTATAGTCCCTAATTAATCATTTCATGCCTTCATGTGCTTTTCACTTTCTCATGGGCATTAATCCACACTGAGCATTAATTCACACTGCCTCTGAACAAGCCCCTGAGCCCTTGCTGGTTCCCCAAAAATGCCAACCATTTTTATGTTGGCCTGCCTGTAAATCATGAGCCTTTTTCCCTACAGTGGATTTTCATTCATTGCCCTCTACGGGAAAGCTATTGACAATTACAAGATTCTGGAAGTAAATTAAGACAGAATAATAGAAAAAGTGAAGTTGCATTTCAGAATATAATGATTTCTTGGTTTGCAAATGTGGGCCAATTTCATTCACATCAGCGCTATTTTTTGCATTACACAGAAAAAGTGGCCACTTCTAAATATGTTTCATAGGAAAAAAAGTAGCCTAGGTTGTCATCATGATATAAGAACTCATTTTTTTACCTTTAAAATTGAAGATGCAAACCAAAAAATGTTTTGTGATAAAGCCTACCAGTTACAGCTTAATCCGACATAGGGTGCAATCCAGAGTAACTTTGGGCTGTACTTGCTCTGGTGTAAGAACAATTTGCTCTGGATTGCAATATGAATTTCCCATAGGTTTGCACTAAGTGGTGCAATAACTATGGGTGCACATAATGGCTGCAATCCAGAGCAAATTCAGCCTGCTCTGACCTAACTGCACTCTCCTAACTATTCTGTATCCAGAGCAGAAAGTTATGCTGAATCCAGAGAGTCAGGAAGCCTGGGCTGCCCTTACTGCTCCAGAGCATGCTAAGTAATTGACACAAGGGGAAGACTTGCCCCTCAGATCACACTGAACAAGGAACAGCTGTGGTGCCTACAGTGGTGACATGACTCTGCACATCACCTGGTGCAGAAGTCTGTGCGTCATCCCTAGGATGCACGCCCCCCCCCTCCCACCTGGACTGCACAGTCACCAAAGTTGGCGCCTGCGCAGTTGTTTCTGAAGCCAACTGGCTTCAGAAAGAGTACTGCGCAGGCACCATCTCTGACACCTGCGCAGTACTTTTCTGAAGCCTTTTGGCTTCGGGGGAGACTGTGCAGGCGTCAGAGTTGGTGCCTGTGCAGTACTCTTTCTGAAGCCATTCGGCTGCCGCTCCGCCTCCTGAGTGAGGCCGAATGGCTGTGCAGAGGCGCAGACTTTCTCTACTCTAAGGAAGTTTCCTCTGAAGCTGTTCGGCATGCTCAGTGTGTTTCTGCGCAGTGCATCTCAGATGGCCATTCAGGCCAGCTCCTCAGACAAGTGGCAGCTTCTGGCTGATTCTCCGCCTTGGAGCAGGCCTGAATGGGTGTGCTGATGCCCGGGGCCTGCCAAAGGACAGTCAAACTCCTCCGGCACATCACCCCATACAGAGCGCATCCCCAATGCAGCCCACACCAGCCGCACCAGTCTGGTGACGCCACTGGGTGCCTGCCTTATAAGGAGTCCCTGATGAGATGCCAGTACATTCTACAGTGAATACAAGGGGCTTCTTGGAGTGGCCTGCTGTATCCTGAGCTTTGTGGGCAGCCGTAGTTTGTTCCATATCCTGAGGTTGAGAGGCAGGGGTTGCAGCTAGGCTGGCCAAGAACTCAGATTTTTGGTCAGCACTGCCATTCTTACTCGGGCCTTATCATGGACCCCTATGGGTCTACTCATGACTATACCTGCTCCTGAGGTGGTATAACTCTGAGGGCTGGAAGAGGGCATTTCTGCCTTGAAACAGGCTTTGGATACAGAGTAACTGCTCTGCTCTAGGCAATGCTAAACATGCCCTCAATTTGCCTCTCCTGAGCTGCTTAGGCTGCCCCAGTTAGGGCAGAGCAGGTCCACCTCTCTTAGGGCACCCTATCTTGCCTTGCTCTGCCCTAAGCCTCCTTCAGAGTAACTGGGCTGGAGCATCTTGCAGTTGCTCCAACCTAGTGTTAGATAGGGCAACCTAAGGGCTCTTATGTGGACAGATTAGTTGCTCTGGATTGGGCTGAATGTCTCTTACATGCTCCCGTAGTTACTCTGGATTGTAGAGTAAGTGTGTGTTATGTGGTGGTTAAAGTGTCAAGTGTGAAATCTCTCGAGGTATGAAATACACCTTGTGACTTTGGACATGGCACTCAACCTGAACTATCCCATAGAGTTATTGAGATGATATAAGTGGAAAATTTAATTCTAGTCCCTTGGATCTTTGTCATTATCTTTGAATTTAAGGATCAAGTTAAGTGAAAAAAATTAACTTAATTACTTACATGGTTATTCATAACATCTAGATTAGGGGTCTCCAAACCCCAGTCCAAGGGCCAGATTACAAGCCTTGTAATCCTATACATTCTTATATGTAAATTTATTCAAATTTGAAATGTAAATTAGATTTCTTGCCCCTGACATAGTGTCAGAGAGATGATGTGGCCCTCCTGCCAAAAACTTTGGAGGCCCCTGATCTAGATCATTCTTAGGTTTTTCCATAGTTATATATTATTTGGTGTCTACACACCCTGCAATCCTTTGGCTGCATTCTTCACAAAGGTAGAGAGGAGGTGGTTTATCACCCAAAGCAACAGACAAGGAAGGATCTATGCACATCTGAAACACACAGGAAGGACAGAATCAGTTTCTTTCTCCAAAAAGGTGCTTGGTAAACAAATCCCCTGAACCCAAAAACTCAAAATTTAATTACTGCCTATGCCCATACTACCGGAATGTGCCCAATGTTGTCTGGTCTCAAAGGCCTGGTTAGTACTTGGATGGGAGTCCATCTGGAAATACCATGTGATGTAAGTTTTTTTAATCTGGTGGACCAAAGTGAGATTCAGGAAGCTGGACTAGATGGGCTTTTGGCCAGATTCAGCAAGGCTCTTCTTACGTTCTTATGCCTGACAAATCATTTCACCATTCAAAGTGGAACTCCACATTACAGAAAACATGGAGATGGCATTCCTGCATCAAGTTGTTCTTTATCTCCCGAATCATCCAAGATCTGTCATCTAGAGTTCAATGCTCTAGATCGGGGTGTCCAACCTTTTAACTTCCCTGGGCCGCTTTGGAAGAAGACAAGGTGGTTTGGGCTGCACATAAACACTAAAAAAAATTTTCAAAATGTAGGACAAAATGTAGGATGTCCTATATTTTGTCCTACATTTTTAAACCTTGAAGTCTCATTGATTTTAATGGAGCTTACTTCTGAGTAGGCATGATGCATAGGATCTGCAGCGATCCTCTCCAAGCTTAACCTTGGAGATATGCTGCAATCCTGAACACACTTTCCTGGGAAAAAGACCCACTGTGGACAACGGGCCTTACATCTGAGTAGACATGGTTAGGGTTGCAACATATCTCCAAGGTTAAGCTTGGAGAGGACCACAGCCCATCCAATGCATCATTGGGCTCTCAGACTGCAACTTGGGAGTAAGCCTCATTGACTTTAATGGGACTTACTTCTGAGTAGGTCTCAAGGGCAGCAGGCACCAGCTGAGATAGAGGCTGAGGCTGCTTTTGGGAGATGTGGGTGGGTGAGCGCTGAAAGGTCTGCAGGGGCCTAAAGCACCCTGAATGACAGGAGCCAGGCAGCCCAGACCAGCTTTGTGGCGGCTGCCCAGGGCAAAGTGCAGAGAAGCACGCGAAATTTGAGAATGGCTGCTGCCACAAAGCCGGTTTTTCCAAAGGTGATGGCCAGCTTTGCAGGAGGGCCGCATCCACCCTCGTCCTGGACCGCATGCGGCCCCCGGGCCGCGTGTTGGACACCCCTGCTCTAGATGCTCAGATAGAAGTTCCACTGTGTTCAGTAGGTTTTACACCCAGAAAGTGTGAACAAGATTGCAGCCCTAGTTTCATTTCATCATCAACTGATGATGATGATGACTCCACTTAGCGTCAGCAGGAATGAGGAAATATATAATGTCAAGATAAAGGAGTAAGTCTACACTTTTCAGAGACCATCATAGCTCAGTGGTACAGCATTTGCCTTGCATACAGAAGGCCACCTGGTTTGGTCCAAGCATCTCCAGATAGAGCTTGGAAGGACTCACCTGTAATCTTAAAGTGCCTCTGCCAGTTAATCATCACAACGCTGATGAAGATGAGGCAAAGGCAGATAGCTTCTCATGGTGGAGAGGGACTGATAGAGGCATCTATCATGACAGCACTACATCTTTGTAATATGTCTTATAGCCCAATCCTCACCTGATCTGGAGCAGGCAGGCCAGCTGTCTTGGTTGCAGTGTTAACTCAGAGTAAGGGAAATTCATTTCTCCTACCCCATGTTGCACAGCAGCTACCCCCATATGGCTACCTGGATCAGTGGCACAGATCCATGAGACCCAGAGTAAGGCCAGGCTGCTCAGGAGGGAGTAAGGATCAGGCATGTGCCAAATCCTGGTCCCTCACCCAGATGTAGGTATTTTTACAACTGTTTAGTAATGCAGTCCTTTCCATGAAGGACAGGTAGTATTTATCATCAAATCCATATGTACTGAGGCTGAGGACAAAAGAAAATGTAAAATCTATTTATGGCCAATTTGAGACATTCATCTCAGGGTCATGCTTGGTGTCTGGGACAAAGACCTTCAAACCTCCTATTTGGCCATTTTCAACCACTGTGCAGTGCCATGAATGGTCCACCACTGTGCCACAGGAATTTTGGAGAGGGTAATTTATTAGAAGGGCCTTTTGACAATTTGAGTGTGCCGTGAGATGAAATTGGTTGGAAATTGCTGCTTTTAACCATGCACACTTTCCAGAACGCTAATTGAAAGACAACATAAGAAAAAGCCTTCACTGGATCAGGCCACAGGCCCATCTAGTCCAGCTTCCTATATCACACACTGGCCCACTAGATGCCTCAGGGAGCACATATGGCATCTCCATCCAGGTGCCCTCCCTGCATCTGTGATTTTGAGGTTACCTAAATCTACACATATCCCTCATGGCTTGTAACCTGTGATGGTCCTTTCCTCTAGATGCCATCACCACATCCTATGGCAGGCAGTTCCACAGACCAACCACACACTGGGTAAAGAAATATTTTATCTTGTCCTAACCCTCCCAACATTCAATTTTAGTGGATGTCCCCTAGTTTTAGTGTTATGAGAAAGAGAAAAGAGCATCTCTTTGTCTACTCTATCCATCCTTTGCACAATTTTGTATGTCTCAAACATGTCCCCCCGAAGCGCCTTTTCCAGACTGAAGAGCCCCAATCACTGTAGCCTTTCTTCATAAGGAACGTGTCCCAGACCATCAGTCATTTTAGTTGCTCTCCTATAGAGGAAATGAACCTTCTCTATTTCCTCTATATACATTTTAAGATTTTGCAACCAGAACTGGATACATTACTCCAAGCACAGCCTCATCAATGTTTTTAAGACTGCAATCCTAAAGACACATTCTTGGGAGCAAGACCCATTCAACACAATTGGGCTTACTTTTGAGTTGACATGGTTCAGATTGTGTTCTAAATGTCAGGAAATTTTGGGTCCAAATCCTATTCCATTTTGCAGCACCAGTACACCCACCATACAGCCTGATGTAAAGGTACAAACATTCCCTCAACTTTAGGAGGCCTTCCACTGCCCCCCCCACACACACACACACACTGCAGGATGTGGCACGCACACCCTATTGGCATGGCTGTCATCAGTAGTAGAAATATGGATAAGATTGAGCTCTTGAATCAGTGAATGGACTAAGAGTTTCTTGTACCACAGATAATCTATAAGCAAATTTTAGAATGGAATCACCAGGGATTTTTTCTTGGGGTACTTAGTACCAGCAACTTTTTCCACCTGCTTCCCCCCAGCAGCTAATTTTAGTCATATGGAGATGACCTACCTATGCCACTGTGGTGAGTACTGGCACCTTTTTCCCAGAAAAAAAACACTGGGAATTACTATAGAAGTAACTGAGAATTTTGGTTACATGTGGCAGTGTCATGATTCAAGTGTTAGGCTCAGGGTTTCTAGGCCTCCTTTTCTGTGTCCAACTCTGAAGGAAGGACAATCACATTTCTGGATCATAATCAGAATGTTTCTTCAGTGGGCACATTCTAAGAGATGCAAATATGTCCATTACCTTCACGGCTGGCTTGTTAATAGCATTATGACATTCAATGTGCTGGCAATGTATGGGATTCCATGCTGAAAAACAAAACCACCACTAATAAACACACAAGTGAATGAACAGCTAAATGTGGATTTAATACAGTATTATGACCAGCAGGATCAAGTATGTGGGTTAAATTGTCAAGATTTGGTCTCAGGATATGGTATTGAACATCTACCAAATTCAGAACTGTTTTAATCTCAAGTTCTAGTGTCTGGCAAATATGGAACTACAGCTCGGAGACAGTATATTCAATTTCCTACCATGCATTATGAATCCAGTTTCAGTGCCCAACATCCTAAGCAATTTAGGCCTGCCTAACTCACCTGGTATATGTTCCTGTGGTGGTGGGAGGATGCTGGTGTATGCCTGTACAGTGGGGCAGAAGTGTCTTATGGCACTTTTGTGACACCCTCCAGGTCAGCACATGATTTATGCCAGGGATTAGGCGCACCTGGAGGAAAAGGAATTCTGCCTGGGAAGCTAGGGAATAATCAGATATCAGCTATATCAACTGAAAACATCTTTTTATTTTCCAAATATATAGTCTTAATTATTCAGTGCCATATAGGGTGTCCATATAGGCGCTGCTTTTTAAACCCTTATATGTTCAGCTAAACCTGCCTAAATTCCCTCTTCTATGCAATAGTTAAAGGTAAAGGCACTCTGTTCTCCATGCTATATAGGGTTGCCACAATTCTCTTGCACAAAATAGGGACAGGACCCTCTGTCCGATTTGGCAGTATATGAACACAATCCCCCAAAATAGGGATTGTCCCCAATTTCCAGGACATATGGCAACCCTAATTCTATATCAACACTCTGAATCCTGCATAACTTTTAAAATGCATTGTAAATTGTTTCACACATGCACTTCAATCACCTGACACCTGTAGCACTGAGCTGTTGGTTACCTGCATGAATGTAAAAGAACCAAAAGTATAAAATGCATACATGTGTGAATCCAACATCTTCAGAATTTGAACAAAAAGCATATACACTAGTGAAGTGAATACTGGTTCAGTATATTCCCCTCTTCCCCATAGTTAGGATATGCTGTGCATATTTTTAAAACAATCAAAGCAGTACATGCATCGTTTATACATTGATTCACTACTGATAAAAACAGAAACGGTTTTAAAATGAAAAACTTCTCCAGGGATTGGGAGAAAATTATCAACCAACAATATCTGCACTAGCCAATCAACATCATTTTAGTCTATAATTATATCAGGTAGGAGTCATGTGGTATGGAATTATAATGCAATAAAAATCAAAGTACGACAGTATATGCATGTGTAAACCAGCCCCAAAAAGACCAAACAGAATGAAGAAGTAGTGCAAAGAACCCAAGGAAGACATGTTTCTACCCTTAGCTAAAGAAACAAAAAATGTTTTCCCCAAATATGCATATATTAGAGGAGAATTAGTACATTGGCATTCTGTGATGGACCTACTGAAGAACTAAGCAGTTTCATTATAGAGTCAGGCCGCAATCCACACTAATTTAGGCCAGCATAGCTCACTTGATTGAGTGAGGAAGCTGGTGCATGCCTGTGCACTGACCTAACCTCCCCAGGAGTGATGCAGAAGTGTCTTACGGCATTTTTGCAACACCCCCAGGACAGCACAGAACTTGTGCTGGGATTTCTGCTGGCCTAACTAGTTACAAACAACCATCTGTGGCTCAGAAATATTAACCACAGGGTCACATCTGTTGCAAACCACACCGTTACACATAAGCAGATATTGTACTGTGCTATGATGAATATATTGTCCACAAAACTTTGAACACAAGGCAGCTCAGAAAAATCCACTTATGCAAGTGTTTGCAATAAGGCATTGTAAAAAAATGCTTTGCCAAACAGCTTGACTGCCTCACTTACCCGTATATTGCAGTCCTCTGTATTCACTTATTGCACCAGGCGGTTTTAAGTTGGGCCAGTAGTGGAAAAGCATTTGTACTGCTGGTGGTTTTACTTGAGAAGGGCCATATGCTATAACATACAGTAAATCCTAAAAGGAAGATATAGACAGCAGGGCTGATACAGATACAGTCAGCAGACAGACAGCAGATAACAGACTGACTTGGGTTACCCATGAACAGGTTTAGGATCTGGCCAAGTGCCTAGTCCTTGCCCATCCTACTGAGTGATGGAAAGCTAACCAATTGCTTCTGTCCCTGAAGTTATACAAATGTTGGTTACTGCAGCTATTTAATACTCTGCAAAGAGCTCAGATCCTACAGTTTGCAAGCATCTGTAAATACAGACAAGCATGTGTAAATGCAGGGAGACAAATATTTAAGAGATTTTGTTGTTACACATAAATAAGAGAAAGATTTCTTTCTAGAGCCCTCCTCTTAAAAACAAAGTCTGGTAAACCGTGGTTCTGATAGAACGTTGTTTTAAAAAGTGGGTCCCAGTGCTAAAACGTTTGGGATCCACTGCTCTACGTTGAGCGATTCCTGAAACCAGAACCAGAGTGAATAGCCTCAAATGTTAATCAGAAACTTTGCATACAGTGGTGTGGTCTGAGCTGCAAACTCAGTTCTTGGGAGGACATTTTTGCTCTGCTCTGGGCTGGCTGCCCATACCCTCCCCCCAAGAGAGATAAACAGAGTTTATGATATTTTATTGTCTTCATGCTTTCATTGTTCTTATCCAGTTTTAAATTGTATATTATTGCTTGTTATTATATGTTTTAATTGCTGTAAGCTGCCTTGAGCTCCCGTTAGGGAAGAAAAGCGAGGTATAAATCAATCAATAATAATAATACATACAAGTATTACCTACAAATAGTATATTAAATGGGATACAGTACTGCAATGTTCATACAGCAGTTCTATACCATATGTTCCTCCAAATTCAGTTCAAAACAAATTGTTCCAAGTTGTTTTGAACTGATCACAAAATTTCACTATGTACTTTAACCACAAAAAATGTTAGGTCACCAACTTACTTTCCATACTTCTTGTTTATACTTCATAAGGCATTCCAGTAACTGACAATGGTATACTGACAGAGGAAAGACAAAATGGAAACATATTTAAATTGCCCTTGCACAGTCAAGGTCCAGAAAACCTTTCCACCATACATATTAATATATATTTGGCAGTACATGTATAGAAGACATAGTTTTAAATGTTGGTTATTAGGATATTGAATGTCCCATACATGGATTCAAGAAGTCTTTTGTCAGCTAATGTTATACAATGACAATCACAATATCATTGTGATATATTTATTGCCACCATTATTGAACAATGTGATAAATATATGTCATTAAAAAGACCTCTTCCCCTTGTTCCAGAATCTACCCACTGTAGTCTTTTTCTCACCGATGGGCAGCCCAATGCTAACTAAGGGCAAAATCCAGAGTAACTATGGGGAGTCCTTGCTCCAGTGTAAGAACAACTTATTCTGGATTCCAGTATGAATTTCACATAGGTTTTCACTAGGTTGTGCAGTAACTAAGGGTGCACATAAAGTCTTGTACGTGCTCCCGTAATTAGTCTGGATTTGGGGGCAAATTCCTGTGCACCGATGCAGCATGGCTTGCAATGCATCCTGCAAAGGAAACCTGAACCCAAGAGGACCCCTTGGGTAAGGAGAAACTTGTTATTTTGCCCTAGAGAAAGCCCCAAATGCAGCTGTTCCACTCAGACATGCACCTGCTAATTCAACAAGTTGACTAATGTTGGCAGATTTTGCCTGGGAAGGAGAATATAATAAAGGACAGGCCAGCATCACCTGTATTGGGTCCTGTATTGGAATTAGGTCCAGGGTAGACCCAATCCACTCTGTTGTTGACTTTCCCCTACCCTGCTGTACTCCTTCCCTACTCCTCTAGTACCAGGTGCAGACCTCACCTGCTCTAATGTGCAGTGCTTCTCAGGCTGGCTCAACCATAGGCCTTTCTTCCGGTGCAACTAACTCCTACAGTATTACAAAGTACTGTATTACGATTTTGCCACAGACTGTGCTGAAGGAGCACATAGTCCTCCAGTGCAATATAACCCTACAATTGTAATGTGACTCACTCAGTCAACCATGCTCTAAACAGTATAGTAACTGGAATAAAAATTTAGTTCTGTTCAGGCTTTGGTGAACCCAGTGGCGTAGCTAGGGGGGATCAGAGCAGTGTCTTGGAAGAAGCCTCACCATTTTGGAGCCATTCCAGATGGGGGGAGCAAAACATATCTTGTTCCCCCTCCCCACCTGGAATGGCTCCAAAGGTGTGAGTCTCCTTCCAAAACTGCTTTGCACCTCTTTAGCTACACCACTGGGTGAATCTTACTCTGAGAGACGTTCTGGAAGCTGAACTACATTAGCAGCTCATTTTGGGGGAAATCAGAACCTACATATTTTTTAAAAGGTTATAAAGGGAATACCATTGTTCTGACTGACCAAAAATAAAGGTTTTTTACAATAACTGAAGGGAGCTCTGGGACTTGTGTCTTCAAAATTGTTCTGATGAACTTGATGCACAAAATGTCAACCCAATGTACTGGGCTTGACACTTATCCCTTGAGACAATTTCATTTTTGTACCATATTTGGACCATTCTGAGCAAATTGTATTTAGAAATACAATCTAGAAATGTACTAAATAAATAAGGTACTCTGCATTTAGTAGCTACATATCAGGCAGAAATCAGCTGATGAGATTTTTAGCAGCACAATGATGTCATGTGGGAGACAGTATCACCATTGACCTTGCTAGTTTCAGAGCTGTTGGAAGTAAAGAGATTTTTGTCTATAGTTACTGAATATACATCCATTCATTAGGTATAACATGACACTTCCCACCTCACTAACTGCAAACAACATAAGAGACACTAGAGGGCATACTTTGTTCTGCATTATAGAAACATAATTAAGAACATGAAAGAACTGCAGGACATGCAGCAATTAACACATTCCAACCTAAATTTAAATACAAACTTACATGCCTATTAATTATCACTAAAGCAACGGTGATAAAAATGGTTGTTCCATTTTCTGGGTGTTAAAACAAAATTTACAGAACTGGCTCAGAGTCTGCACCTTTGTTACACTGTGAAATCTGTTATCACCAAAACAGCTGCTTCAGTCACCAGACTCGGAAATTATAATATGGCTTTTTAAAATTCCTTTGCATAATAAGAACCCAGTAGAAAAGCCCAAATGAACTCATTTGCAATGTTTCATGCAGTGTCAGTTGTCAAGCAACTCTGCTAAAAAAAAATCATAACCTTCTTTTAAATATTTCCTTAAATTCTGCTATATGCACAGTTCATCTTGTATTATTTTCTCACGTTTTCTACTGTATTATGCTCTTATATTTAATCATGGACAGTATTTAGACTGATCCCAAATAGCCTCATTCAAGCAGACTGATCCCATATAGCCTCATTCAAACAGACCCCTTCTGCCCATATTGGCTGACATTAGCCAGTCTTGTAATTCAGAGGTAGCAATTGCACTGGGCAACAAACTTTAGAGGGGTAACAAACTTAGCCTGACTCAAGGAGCTAAAATTGTGAAACCTTAGTATTTTGAATAATACTACCATGTTATATACCATTGGGTGCAGAATTTAATACATAAATCTCTGGGATCCTTTCAAAGTTTCCAGCTCCCATAGCTACATAGTGAGTTTCCCACAATTCTTTAACCCTTCAAATTTGTCACTATATTTCGTGCAACAAACCCATGTGTGTTGGATGAAGCCAGAGTTTCTAAGGCTTCTGGGAATCGTCCAAACCCCTGCAAGGCTCAGCCATATCACACCTGGCTAGGTAACTCTAGTTTTGATTCAAAACTTTATTTCACTTTGCAATTTCCCTTCTCTTGATTTGATCTCCTCGTTCCCCTATTATACCATGGAGACAAGCATAAAAAGTGCATTTCTTTCCTAAACCTTCTTCCCCGGGAATTGGTCCCTTTTCTATTTCACCTATACAACAAATATATCATATGCATTTCCATCTCCCATGAAGGAAGCATATTAACCAGTGGTGAGCTCCAGCAGGTTCACAACTACTCTGTAGAACTCGTTGTTAACAAGAGATAGGACATATAAAGTTTAAAAATAGCCATTTTAAAGTGGCTGCCAGAAGGGCATAGAACCGATTGTTGATTTCTTTGAATCCCATCACTGATATTAACACATCTTGGTTATGGTTGATAGACAATTTTACTTGTATCTTTTCTCCCCTATGACCTTTTCATTAATAAATAAATCCTCCATAATCTATCATTTTGAAGATGCTCCCATCTTGAACTCATTCTCACTGATGCTGATCTTTGCATCTAGCCCAAATGATCCCTTGTTCTGCTGGTTATTCTAATAAGAAAGATCAAGGCTTGGAGAAGGCTTGGCTACTCGGATGCACAAGAATGCAATATCAATTAAACCTATCTGCACTCTTTAAACAATTCCCCAAATAAATATTGGCATATGAACAAACTGAAGGAAATACAGGCACATACCAGGATTCGATGTATACTGCATTGCAATCATTAGCATTGAAGATGCAGACAGATTAACATGAGCAGGTACTCCTTCTCTTCTCGAGGAACCCACTTTAAAAACAACAAACAAAATACTAGCAGCTTGCAATGTCAGACTGCCAACTATCAAAATAAAAATGTTTTTCAAATACTGTTCAGAATGTATAACCAGGTGGCCAAATTGGCTTTACTCTCCTGAAAAACTCTTACAATGCAATCCTACAAGTTTGACAGAGGAAAGGAGTTTCACAGATTAAAAAATTCAGTAGGAATCACGAGAGACTGTGATAAAGGCAAGGGAAAATATAATTTATCCTGGAAATTAAACTTGATTTTGGTTTTATAAGGTGTGGGTGGCAGCATTCTTTAGATTAACTTGGTGACAGAAGCAAAATCCCATAAGACTGATCTATCAATGGATAATTATGACAAGTCAAATGGAACTGAATTATAGTGAACTGAATGATGGATATTAGGAAGCATCTTGCTTCCCTATGAATCTTGCTGGCCACCCTTGAAGATGCACTATGCAACTAGGTGATTTGATTTAATAAAGCAATTTGTTAATATTAATGTATAGGCATAACATGTCTCAAGTGTGTTTTTAGTGTGATGTATGAAAAAGATCATTAAACTGCCAGACTCTTCCAAATGGGAAGGTAATTACTTTGCAGAAACCACATTTTATACTCAATATCAGAAACTCTTGAAGTCCATTCAGCTCACTCTTCTCAATTTTGGATACAGGAACATAGGCTGTTTTTGTGTCAAAGCAACAAAAGATCCAGACAACGGCCGTGAACAAGAACATCAGAATTAAGGAAACACATGAATCTTTGAAATGTATATTTCTCGAAGATACATTTTACGTTTAGTTGTTCAATGTGCATCATTTTATGGGCATAAGAAATCAATCTCCTAAAATACTAATATTATCGGCGTTTGGAAATTCAAGGTACACTGTTAACATAGTGCATGTTCATTTCCCCAAGTGAAATGCAATACACAATACTATGGACAGCAGACTGGTCCACCTAACAGGTAAACTCTGGCAACATGTACAAACTCAATGATGTCAAAACCTATCAAAAGAATTAGCAGTGGTTATTAAAAATATAGAGGTGGGTGGGAGTTTGCTAGTGCAAGCCTTGGTAAGTGTTCTTAGGATTGCAACTAGTATTTATTTAGTAGAAGGTATTGCAATTACCAGCTCTGTGCCCCTGAGACAAATCATGGTCAGCCTGCTCACCAGCAAGCCCTGAATCATTGACTATTAAAAAAAAAAATCATTGACCATTAAAAGACCTAGGGATGGAACTGGCTGTTGGAACATTCAAAATCAGCTGTTTACATAAATAATAAACATAATAATAAACATAATAATGAGAACTATTCCTCATAATAATGAGACTCATAATATGATCATGGAATCTGAATTTAGGCAGCAATGAAAGTTCCTGGAACATTCACTAAATACAGACAACATTCATAACTACAGACAACACTAACAACATTCACTAACTGTAAGATACCAGACAGTTTAAATGTCATAATGTGAACTGTTCAGAGTGTGATACGCACCAGTGTGTTTATCATTCTCCATCACTATTCATGAATAATAATAAATATATGTTGTAGATAAAAATGTACAACAATATTAATGGATAGAATACATTTTTTTAAAAAAAGGATAGACCCCTACCCCAAAGGAACTCACAATCTAGATATGGAGAGGAGTAAGGATTGCATGTAAGCAAGCAAAGAATAATTAAAGTTGCAATCCTAAGCACACTTTCCTGGGTGTATGACCCACTGAACACAATGGAGCTTACTTCTAAGTAAACATGGATAGGATTGCACCCCAAGTGGCAAATCCTAATTTTTTCCCCTATGACTGCGTCTTTGGCATGGGCACAGGCAAAAGTCTTTTCTGCAGAACAATTGTTCCCTTACCCAGAGATAAGCCTCTGCAATGCAGGGATCTATTTCAACACTAGCAAAATAGTTTGTGTAGGTCTGTGTGGACCCATGCTACAAAATCAGGTCCAAGGAGAAGGTTAGGATTTGGCAATTGCTCTGCCACCAAACCAGACTAGATCCCCTTCCCACCTATCCCTTTCCCACTATTCTACCACCCCAACTCCACTGCTAATGAATCATAATATTATTTAGTATTGTGGTCCCTTAGTATAGAGTGACCCATCCCATGAGAGGGATCCATTCCAGTATTCAATATTCCATTGATCATTAAATCCATGGTTGGGCCTCAGAGAACCTTCTGGATGCATATGGATGTTTTCTGATGTGCATTAAGGCCAACCACAGCTTCCCCCCACCTCAGAAAGTCTCCACATGAGACCAGAAGTCTCTGGTGCAACCGGTGCCTTCCCCCCAACTACGGGAGTCCCTTCAAACACCCTTGTGTTCAGTGCCCACAAACACTAAAATCTGTGGATGGGTAAGGAAGGCCCATCATATTATTAAATACCCTAGTAAAATTTACTTTTATTATGGTAGCACAGTTTAGTATTCTGTGAAAGTATCCATCTACATCAATGCCTTAACCTGTGTGCTGAAGTGTCTGCACTTCTGGTCAACATTCTGTGTCAATGAAGCAGGCTGAGGAGAGGGAACTGTCAACGTTCCAACTGTCAACATTCAAGTTACCATTGAAAATATGGGAAGATGAGATGCTAGAAAAGGGGATGGTGTTTTTTTAAACTGATGAATATTGTTAGATTATACCCCTGTAAGCAACAGCTGAAGACTGTTACTAGTCAGAGTTATCAAGCCTACACTTTGTATATTCTGTAGATAGGAACAAGAAGAAATCTATGGTTGTTTCTACATAAGCCATATGCATTTATAAAGCCCTTAATTACCTTAGCAAAGCAGGAGAACCTGCACTTCTCTTTTGGAAATGTATGACAAGGAGTTTACTTACATATAGCCATGGGCAAGAAAGACGTGCTGAGATACTCTATGATATCTTTATGAAGAAATGGTGGGAAGGTGGCTAGAGTAGAGATCATTGTATATGGCAAAGTACTCAAGATGTCGTCATTGAGAAAAGGTAGCAAACATGTGGTTGTGTAAAAAATTGACTGCCCAAGATCTGTAAAAGGCACAAAACAAACATTATGAATGCTTTGTTACAATCAAAATACAAAAAACCCATCTGGTATATCAGATTTTTATGAGGTAGATGAAGTTCCAGCTCCAGGCCAAAAACCCATGTCAGAGGAATGGAGAACAGCCATAGTGCACAATCCAGAGGAACTATGGGAGCTCTTAAGAAGCCGTCCTCACCTGTCACTACCTGTGCCATAGCTGCTCTTGATGGGAATCAACTGGGCTAGAAAAAACTAGGAGGGGAAGATGGTGGTTGGGATAATGGCCAACTGTTTCCTACTTTCTTCAGCAATCCAAGCAAATGCCAGTTGCCAAACATTTAGATGCTATTTGTTACTGGAAAACTTAATGTTTAAGTTTCAACAGATACAATTCAACCAAAGTTCAATGAAGAACATCTGAATCCCATTGATTTTAATGGACAGCTACCTGGGGAAAAAAACTAAACGATGCATAATTGTGTATCTTGAGCACAATAAGGCTCAAACTTTACAGAAAAATTGATTCACCATCCATTCTTTATGAACCCTTTTCCTGTTTCTGAAAGAGAGAACAAATGGTGATCTTGGCAATCCTAAAGGTTGTCTTGCAAGTGCATGCATAGACATGCCCATTTGGAAGTAGGTCCCACTGATTTAAATGACAACTACAGGTGTGCCTTGTTATCCACAAGGGTGCCATTCCAGAACCTCCCATGGATTATAAAAAGTGGAAAAAATAGATTTTAAAACCCACTTCTTTGCACCACCATTGCTCATAGTAAGGTTGTGAATCCATAGCTGCAGAGGTTTGATTCTGGAACTCCCTTCTGATATCAAAAACTGTGTTAAATGAAAGCAGTTAAAAATAAAAAGTCTGTTCCTTTACAATGGTTGAAAAACAGCTTCTGTGGATAGGCAGTCAGCAATTTAAAATGCGAAGGACTCCTTGCCTTTGCCTGTCTTAACTAAAGAATGGAATGATTGCTTACATGACTGTCTCTCTACAACAGTAGAAAAGCAGTCTGTAAAACTAACTTCTAGTGGCCATTTGTGTTGAGTCAAATCAGGATAGATTGGAGTTATACTTTGATGTAAGTTTGTATAGGACTGTGGCCACAATGCAAAAGTATATTAGCAGTATTTTTTTATTTTGACAGGTATTGATGATGATAGCAAATCACAGACCTGAAATTTTGCCAAACATTTGTGGGTAAATTTTGTGGTGAAAAAAGTGACTCATGAGCATTGCTATCAGTGAACTCATGCAACACAGTTATTAAAATATTTCACTATATTTAAAACATTTTAGTTATTGCTATAATTTTAAGAGAAAACTTTCATCTACACTCTTTAGACATTCACATTGCAGTTTCATGCACTAGATATATATTTACCAAAAATGATATCTAAAACTGATAGTTTTCCCAAAAATGGGATATCTAAAACTGGTAGTTTTCCCAAAAATGGGATATTTAAAACTGATAATCAGTTGTTTTCCCTTTTTAAAGGTCATGCAATGAATTTTAAAGGTACTTGTATTGTTAAGAGTGCACTTGGGGCCCTGGGTTCAAATCCCAGCTCAGACAGGACTGTGCCAGACACTGGGTTGTGTCAAGCAAGTCTCTCAGCCTAGCATACTCCATGGTTTGCATCAGGGAGACATTTGATGGGGTTTTACTCATATATACTTCAAAAAATTGTAGCTTTGCATTCATATATACCCATTTTAATATAAATTTGTAGGTTATTCAAATGAATCCCTCTAATTTGGAGAATATACAAAATTTACACCTTTGTTAATTTAAGTCATGTTTAAGTTTTTTAAATTTTTATTTACATGAACCTATATTTCATTTAAAAATCTGTATACATACAGAGATAATGTATTTATACAAGACACAAATTTTTGATCCAAGCCAATGCAGGCCAATCATTTTCATGCATGCTACTATAAATACTACATTCCGAGTAACACACTGACAGTAAGCAATCATAAATTCACTTACCATGTTGTCCATGTTGTAGCAAAGGAACAAGATCCAGCAGAGTCACCAATGTCACGTATAGTCCTTGATAGTCCAATGATGGGTAGTCTGATAACTGAGCATCACGACTTTGCTGGCCGCGTTCGGTGGGAGCATCTCGCAGGACGCTGTAAAGGAGGGAGCGAGTAACAGTAGGGTTGATGGAACTGACCTGTGGTCTTAGAGATGGGGTGAGAGGAAATGGCACAGGAAAAAGACACATGGTCATGGGCACTGTCAAATTGGAGGCATCTTGATTCTCCTTCTTCCCTGTGCGGGACAAAATGCTGTTGGGGGGACAAAGAAAAAAAAGAGACAACAAAGACACAAAGAACAGCACATTACATTGAAATGACACTATAAAACAAATAATAAAACTCCAGATACATCCCACATGAGATGCAATCTGTACCAATACTAGTTCATCTTGCAAAATCTAGCAACCATTCACTTCCATGCTTGGGAAAAAATACAAGTCAAAATTGCTACTTGTGGGGAAATTTCCATTGCATCTCATGTGTTATCTGGTTCATAAGGAGCAAAAATATAAAAATGCATGTTTCAGTGGCACACCCATGTTTCACAGTTCAGCATAATTGGACGCAATTTGGGTTGAAAGGTGGGGGGGACCACAACAGAATTAGGTCTGAAATTTTGATCTTTCTAAACAATCTTAAGAAAGCCGTTTGAACATCATCACTGGAAACCAAGGAGAAAATACTTGCAAAAAATAGGTGTGGCACTTGCAGAAACATGTTTTAGCAAAAATAAACATGTGCGTTTGTTAAGAGAGCCTTAAAAATCACATGTTTATTGCATCAAAATAATGTCTGTATGTATTTCATGATACTGTTTCATGACATTCCGTCAGTATCATCGGAGATAATGAGATTTTAACAGGCACATGGATTTAGAAATAATATAATATTTCTAAAATGTTAGCTAAACTACGTTTGGAAAAGCTTTAAAATAATATATAGTGGATGGGCTGCAGCATATGTTTGTGAGCTAATGAGAATGGTAGTTTGTGTGTGCTTTTTAATTTGGGGGAAGTAAATATTTTAATTTAGGAATACAAACACTTTGTAAAGTGGTTACTTTTAAAATCTAAGGGCTAAGCAAGCATTACCCACAATATCACTGCATATCAGATAGGGGTCTTATTCCACATTGCTAATGCTACTTACGTTATTAATTGAACAAACTACAAACTAAAGGAGAAATAATTTAAAATAATTAAAATGTTTAAAGGGAGTCAAAAGGAAGGTGATATGTACACCAGATTGCTATACCTTCTGAATATCCTTCCAATCAAGATATTCCAATTTTCTGAAAGATTAGAAGTGCTGCTGGAGTAAAATTAAAGGGCTTTAACTTTTTGCTTTCAGGGCCCACCAATTTCAATGGGGAAAGTGTTGCAAAAGGCTTCAAACATTTACTTAGACATCCCACAGTATCCAGTGAGGATTACTCCCAAGTACTACTGTATAAGATTGCATCTTTAAGCAGATGCATAAGTCCACTTATATCAAAAGACAACACACTTTGGTGGGATCTGGCTAAGTTTTTTTCCTAATTTATTGGATTTTTCTAGAGAGTTAAAAATAGAAATACTGTATATTACATTGACAATGCATCAAACCACATATCCATTTTTCTCTGCATGTGTTTTGCACAGAGTTTGACCATCTACAACATTAATCCAATCCTTTCTCCTAATAATGTTCAACCAGGGACATGTAGTAGGGGGACAGCAGGTAAGGCAGAACCATCCCATGGAAAAACACTGCAGCAGCCCCATCTGACCCAAGGAGGTCCTCCTTACACTTGAAGGAACTCTTTCTCTGCTTTCTCAGGTGCAAGGAAAGCTTCCTTGAGTGTAAGCAGGTGGGGCAGCTGAATGGACTATGATTTTGCTTTACCTGCCACCCCTCACTACACATTCACAAGTCGGAGTAAATATCCCATTGATATCATTAGGAAGAATATTGGCCACATCTGCATAGGTATGAAATCACAGTTCTCCTTACACACACCCTGTTGTGACCTGCCTTGCAAATGAATAACCAAAAGCGCAACTTAAAGGAATGTGCCCACCAATCAGGGCTGTTGGTGTAGGGGAAACAGACTCACATAAACAGTTGTAGGACAGGCTTATTACTTTGCCACAACTGGCCATTGTAGATCTAAGTAGGGTTATGGAGACAAAAAGGGACAGAGTGATTACACCTTTAGCCATTGTATAGAAGAGGTGCAGCTTTTTTAACCCTTCCATGTTGAGCTGCCCTTGTCAAAATTCCCTCTTCTATCTGGTAAATGGATAGTCTCTATGTCCCACTTTGCATTTGGGAACCCTAGACCTAAGCAGAGATGGTATGGGCATTATTTATTGGTTCTGCATACTGATATTGTTTTTCTGATGGGTGACCTGCACTCAACACAGCGAAACTTAATGGAACAGAAGCAGTTGTGCCTGGGATTTTCCATCCATTATTCTGCACAAAAGCTTTTAAAATACTGCTAAATCCTTTATTATTATTTTTTATATTCTTCCCAAACAATATCAATTCCCATGATAGCATTTGAGAAATCCAAACAACTCTCCCCTAAATCAGTAGTGTAAATGTACAATAATTGTCCTTCAAAAATCAGGATTGTAATTTTAAATGTTCAAAGTACTTAGTGACTTTTTATTTGAACGATTCTCCTCTTTTCTTCTCAGCTTCCTTCACTTTCCGTTTTCATTCCATTCTATACCTCAACAATTATAACATCACTCAGTGGTTGCTTTCAGAAACCTGGAACACTCAAGGCCAATTTGTTGGCCTCTTCAATAAGGCACCATAAGACTGCACGTTCCAGCATGCAATGTTCTGTTTATCCCCGAACTGCTTTCCAGCAAGAGCAATAAACTCATTATCAAAACCTATAAACACTAAAGGACCGAGGACGTGAATGACATCCAGCGCTATGTTTCCTTAATATTCAACTCTCATATTTCTTTTTTCAACATGGTATTTCTGTATGCAATGCCAGAGGAGGCAACGCATTGGTCAGAAAGGAAAGGCACAAGTCAATAGCAATAGGGAAAAATTCTCACTCTTGCCAGAAAACAGTGGGGAGTAAACAATTCCTGTCTCTTTTCCCAAACCCATGAAAAAGGCTCTACAATCACTCCAAAATGGCTGACCCATTTTTCAAATTAAAATTCCTTAATGTTGGGTTGTCATGACTGTAAGTATGATTGTTTGGGGAATAGAGAGTGGTGTGTGTGCATAGGTTTTATGATTAACCTGTCTTTTTGGACTGATCACATCAATTACTTCCTTAAATTCCTGCACTGTCCACTACCACTATTTCAGGAACTTGGAAAAAATTAAAGTTCTGTGGCACGCAACTGTAAACATTTATTCTTGCTCTTCTACCTTTTCTATGGGTGCAATCCAGAGTAACTACGGGGAGTCCTTGCTCCGGTGTAAGAACAATTTGCTCTGGATTGCAATATGAATTTCCCATAGGTTTTCACTAGGTGATGCAGTGTCTCTTACGTGCTTAATGTCTCTTACGTGCTCCTGTAGTTACTCTGGATTGTAGCCTATATCCCTATGATGGTGATTCTTCATTATGTACCCTGGCTAATTCATTACAAGCACCCATTTTATATTTAGTAATTCATTACAAGCACCCATTTTATATTTAGTATTTCATTACAAGCACCCATTTTATATTTCCAGTTAGTGTTGTAATGCTTTGTTAATCCATAAACTGATCAATTTGGTGCCTGATCCTACTTAATATTCGAGCACTGATGCAGTCACAATGCAGCCCTGAGACATGGGAACAAATATTTCCTTACTTTGAGAAGGCCTTGAGATTGCCCTCCTCACTACAGGATGCAATACACACATCCTGTTGGTACAGCTGCATTAGCACTGGAAAGTTGGATAGGATTGGGTCTTTAGATGCATTTAGATGCAACTTTGAGGGCCAAGAAACTTTTCTCACCAAACTAAAGGACTACATGCTGGGTCTTGTAGCATATTGGGCTTCTTGCCTTTATACAGACTTATTGTCTGTAGTAGTAGTAGTAGTAGTAGTAGTAGTAGTAGTAGTAGTAGTAGTAATAATAATAATAATAATAATAATAATAATAATAATATACAGACATACCCTACAATCCAGAGTAACTATGGGAACACATAAGAGACATTACGTGCACCCGTAGTTGCTGCACCACCTAGTGAAAATCTATGGAAATTCATATTGCAATCCAGAGTAAATTGTTCTTACACCGGAACAAGGACTCCCCTTAGTTACTCTGGATTGCGCCCTTAATGTACATTGCCAATACTCTTCCAGTGCTAGTCTCTGCAAGTACAGCCTCAAGGGAGGATTGCTTGTAGACCAGATCCCCATCTATATGCCTGGGAATCAAGAGGAGATTCTGCTTTGATTTCAAAAGCCTTTGCAACTACAAGAGTGATAAAATTGATAAAAAGGACAGGGCTCATATACTTTTTTTTATTTTTCTTGTGCCTTGAACTGAATCAATTCAGCCCCCTGACAAGCTGCATCTGCTAAAATTTTATATCCTGTCTTCCATATCTTATCACCATGAAGACCATTGATTTTGAGGAGCTCAAATAAGCTCCATCTTCATATCACAGTTCCCTGCCTCACCTGAAAGGAAGGATACTCCAGAAGTTGAAGTAACTTTGATGCAGTACAAGAATACACATTAAAAAATAATCACTTGTTAAGCTCTATGGCACATGAAGAGCCTGGTCTATATTCTGAGTAGCAGCTAAGCAAGATATATCTTATTTTCTCCAGGAAGAAAACCTGTTGTCATTCTTGGGCATTGGTTTGTGATTATTCTTCAAGTTAGGGAAAGAAAGCTGAAAATGAGCAATGCATGAAAATTAAATTCATGCTTAATGCAAAGAAATGCTTTTGCCCAAAGATCAACTTAAGGAGGAGCTCAATGAATCAATGTATTATGTGCTGCGCATGGTGATTTTTATGTGATGTTTTGTTTGTCAAAAAATAAATGCAAAGTCTTTACGTTTTCTCCCCAACTAAAGCCACTTCAGCCCAATTCCCATCCCCAAATTTGTTACACCCTCAAGATGTCTGCAAATCATAGGATCATTCTCATCCCTGATATAACTACCAGGAAGCCAACTGAGGTATTAATATAAATGCCAACCAAATCAAAGCTTCTTTTATAACTGCAAAAATGTGTGTCCCTTCCAAATATGTGCTCCGTTTCAAATTTCCATTCAGTTGTGAGAATTAGTTTGGTGGGCGCCATTTGGACAATCCTGTCACTCAGTGTGCTGTTGGTCTGCACAATTTTACCACCCATGTCTTAATTTCAAAGATAATTCAGGCCTTTTAAAAATACATTAACTCTAGAATGCCTAAGGCTGCAATCCTGTGCACACCAATTTGGAATTAAGGTTCTGGAAATTCATGGGGTCTTACTTCCAAGTAAACATACATAAAATCATGCCTGTTTGACGGTCTGAGTTAACTTTTAAAGTGACAATCTTTTCAATGAATGTTACTTAGGTATTACATCGGTACTCTCTTAGAGTACAATCATATCCATGGCTACTCAGAAGTAAACCTAATTGTGTTCAATGGGTCTTAGTTGCAGGAAAATATGTTTAGGATTGCAGCCTCAGTTTTTACCTAGATTTCAATCCTAAGTATATCTACTAGGGAGTAAACTGCATGAAACTCAGTGGAACTTACTTCCCAGTAAATATGCATAGGATTGTGTTGTACATCTCTAGGGAAATGCTAATGATGTGAAGGTACTAGCAATAAGGCCATAAAGGGAAAGACCAACAAATGGTTCAGAAATATCAGTTCAACAGGCCATGGACCATCTAGACTCTAGAGGTAACTGAAGTTGTGCCCACTTGGATTAACAATAAGAACAGTTTGGTTTGTCAGGTTGAAGGTTTTTGTATTATCATATATCCTGTCTAGGTCTTAGGACAGCTCCCCAGTTAAGATTGTCCAAAAGTTAAGAAATCAAATTGCCAAAAAATTCAGGGGAGTCTCTGTTCAGTAAGGATGAAAACCACAGGTTTTCATCTAGATCCAGGTTTAGATGCAAATGCAATCCACAGAGCACATCTCCTGCACAAGTTCTGATTGCAACTGAAGAACCCAAACCCACATACCACCAATAAAGGTGGGTCCAATATCAATTCCAATTCACTGGAATGGGGCTTTGATGGAATCAACACTCAATGGGCTGCTTTCACACTCTAGACCTGGACATAGTAACTGTATTCATAGCCCTCCTTTTAGGCATCCTTTCATAGCCTTTCATCCTTTCACATTCATAGCCCTCCTTTCATATAGCCATCCTTTCAGGATGGTCAGATTCAGGATTTCTGTTAGCTCATTTCAGATAATGTTGAGTACAGATCTGGATCATGACCTCAATCTTTAGATAGGAAGAGAACCAGGACTTTGATTTAGAGTATGTCTAGTTAAAAGTAAGCCCCATTCAATAGGCCTTACTCCCAGGAAAGTGTCTTCAGGATTTTTGCCTTCAGCTCATTTCTAGCATATTACGAGCAACAACAGCACATCAATACAAGGGATCAGATTTAATGATACCCCTTTTCATATTATGCTGGTGAAAGGGAACCTCCTACTGGGCATCTCCTTTACACACTGTTGGGATAATGTGAGATGCTTCAGGCACGTGGGTGCCTCAGACTATGGATAGTGATTCTAGAGCAGAAAGGAACCATAGCACCAAAATAGTTAGCAATCTTACTGATAGAGCTTCAGAAATCAAATCTTGCTTATTTATGTGTACGTTAAACTGCAAATGGGTTAAAACCAAATCCCAACTGCAGAACAGACCAGGGATGAAGTCCAAATTTTAGCTTTGTCCCTAAGAAGCCATAAATTCAAAGAGGCTGCTCCTATGTTATCAGAACTATGTCCCTGTTTCATATTCTCTAATGGCAAAATGGACCCAATAGAAATTCAGATTTGAACTATCAGTCCTGATTCTAAAGTGGGCATTTTGAATTGGTCTTCTAGAAGCAGAATAAAAAGTCAGTCTTCAGTATGGCACACATGTGGTTTCAGCATGTTCTTCAGGGCAAGAACAACCAGCTAAGTTTCTTTTACAAATGGCTACTCATCAGTCAGAATCTCAGCTAGGAAAACTGGTCTGATCTGTACCTGCAGCAGAACTAAGTGATAAATTCAACTGAACCACTTCAAATGGTGACATTTCTGACAGCCTTCCAGATTAAACCACTGCAAATCGAAAACTAGGACAACGGGCAAAGAATTCGGCAAAACCTTTTCTTCGGCTGTGCTGGCTTTCTATTGACTAGTAATTTAGGTAGGCAATAGTTTTAAAAGTTTGAGTAGTTTGAAACAGTTCAGTCTATTTGACTGCTTGGGCATTCAAACACATAATTCTGCTGCATGTGTAAACCCAACTAGGCGACAGTGGCTGAAGTTTCCATTAATTCTAGATCTTATATTTCATTTAGTGTTGACCCTCCTGGCAGAACACCATTTTTGTTTTCAATAAGTAATTCATATACATCATTTCATCATTTTTTTTTTGAGAGCATAATTTAAAGCTTACCTTAACAATGTTTGAGAAAAATATTTCAGAGTGTTTGCAATATCAGTTCCAGAGGGTACAGGGTAAATGTTGTGAAGAACACGGTTATGGTATTCTTGTAAGTACCGGATCTTGGAAGCAACTGGATTTTGTGTGGAGAAAAAGAAGGAAAAAAATCCCTTAGCTCAATGCAGAACATTAGAAAGTTTTAAAAACATTATAGGTTTTCTACATGATGCAGGCCTCCGTCAGTCTTGGAAGACTATGGTATCATGCTCAGCGCTGCATTCGCTGCATGCAAAGCATGAAAGCCTGGGTTAGATTGTTATGGAGGATAGGCTTTTACCCAAGCAGCAGATCCCCCCTCTCCACGCCACTGAATTAGTCCAATGGAAAGGCAGAGCCAATACAATTGGATCCAGCTGGCGTCGCAGAGCTGGGCTAAGGACAGGAGCTCACCCTGTCTTGTGGGGCCGACCCGGGTCTCAAACCCTGGCCTGCTGGTTAACAGGTACAGTGTCTTAACCGCTTGACCACAATGAAAAAGGGACAAAGTATAAGTGACACAGGAGGCATATGATCAGGATTTTCCTTTTAAAAAAGTGGTTGGATGTGGATTGAAATTGTGCCGTTGGATGGATTAACCCTTTCCCTACACAGCATTTTCCTGATTAAAATTGTCCTGATCACAGACCTCCTTCAGCACAATCCTACACATGTCTATTTTGAAGTATGTCCCACTGAATTTAATGGGACTTATTTCCAGATAATGTGTACAGGATTTCATCCCTGTTATTTTGTTGCATCCTCAAATAAAACCATTAAAATAAATAGGCATAAATATGAATAACCGAATGGCTGATGGTTGGATTCCAAAAGATCTCCAATATGGAGAATTAGTGCAGGGAAAGCGCCCTAGAGGGAGAATACAGCTGCGATACAAAGACATCTGCAGGAGGGATCTAAAGGCCTTGGGAATGGACATCAACAGCTGGGAAACCTTGACCTCTGATCGTTCAGCGTGGAGGCAAAAGACCCAGCATGGCCTTCTCCAACTGGAAGAGACACTTGTTCGGCAGGCTGAAGCAAAGAGACAGACCCGATAGCAGCGAAACCTGGGACCTGGGCAGGGGACGGAATTTATTTGTCCTCAGTGTGGAAGGGATTGCCACTCTCAAATTGGCCTTTTTAGCCACACTAGATGTTGTTTCAGGACCTCCAATCAGAGCATGATACCATAGTCTTTCAAGACTGAAGGATGCCAATGAGTATGAGTTTGAAACCATAATCCAATGGTATTCAAAGTGGGGATTGTGACTCCCTTAGCGGGTCATGAATTCTTTTCAGAGGTGTCGCAAAAAGCTGGATGCAGCCATCTTGGAATCTGGCACTGAATACCTTTAATGTCACTTTCAGTCATGACATCACTTCTGGGGATCCCAGACAGATTGTCATTCATTCAACATTTGTCAACTGAATTCACTTTGATTGCCAAACATTTCATTGATGTCATATTTTCGTCAAATGATGTTTGTACGATGCCGAATGCAATTTTTGTAAACCCATGCAATGATCTTCAAGTCTTCTTTGGTGGTATTTAGTGTTGGGCACAGCAATCCTAACTTGCATTGGAACAGGAAGGCTGGCTTGGGCTGCTACTGTACTACCATGGGTAAGGAAAGACCTTTCCCCTGCCCTCAGATAGGGCTGCAGCAGCTCCATTGGTTTTAATTGGATCTGTGCTGCCTGGAGGCAGTGCAAATTTGAGGAGCAGCCACAAGCTATTCTATGCATGCCCAGAAAAGCAGGTTTGGATCCATCATATCACCAGGACCTAGCCCTGCCGCCTGCTCCCCATCTGCCCCTGGGCATACTCTTCCTATCCTTCCCCTGCCCTGGAACACCCTCTCCTGTCTTCTCCCCCTTTGTCCTCCCCCCAAAAGCCAGGAATGGTCACCGCAACTCACCCCTTTCTCTGTTGCCATGTTGTCATTGGGAGGCTGGTACACCGACATGTGCCAGCCTAACTCCCCCCCCCCCCCAAGACTGTGGCACAGAGTATTTTGTGGCACTTTTGCAACATTACCAGGCCAGTGCAAGAAATGTGCACCAGCTTGGGGTAGGTTAGGTGTATGCTCTAAGGCTGCCATTATATGCCTAATTTTCTTGGATATAAGTACTCTTCCACACAATAGTAGGTTATACTGCAAATAACTAAGTAGAGGTATGCATTCTGTGCACATGCCTGGACTTAAAGCACAGATCTATCTTCTGTGTGGACATGGGTTCCCATTCCACAATTGCCATCTGGAGTCATCTCTTCCAGATTGCTTCAAATGCATATATTTCTTTGAGTACACAGCTTCTGCATGCATGATCTTATTGAAATATTGACATCAACACCATATTGTTTATCCAAATGTTACATATGGAAAGGCTGAATATGAGAGAGGGCAGTTTGCCTAATGCCACCTAATCAATCTACTGTAGTGACAATGTTCAAGGCAGGCATTTCCTGATTCAATTTACCCATGATTCTACATCAAGCAACAGCATTTATATATTGCTTTTCAACCAAACATTCACATAGGTTTATAGGTCTTGAAGGAAAATGTCTGAAAGAAACAAATTTTTCAAGCATAACCCCAAATTATATTCTTGTATGTTTTCCACGTTGAGAACAATCCTAACTCTGGTTAGGATGACAAAATTCCCGGCACAAGTCCATACTGTTTTGGAGCTATCACAAAAGTGCTGTAAAGCACTTCTGCACCACTCCTGGGGGGATAGAACACTGCACAGACATGCGCTGGCCTCCCCATGCCATTGTGGGAACAGAAAGATGGGTGAGTTGTACTGGCCTAATTGATTAGATTAATTAATTGATTAATTGTGCCCAGAGAGAGAAAGAAAGAGCACTCAATGCACCTGGCAGAGTTTGTGGAGGGAATTCTTGCACTTCCCCCCATGTCCTACAGTTGTTACCCCCCCTTCCAACAATGGACACTATATGAAGTGCTTCTCAAATATTTTTGACTAGACACTCCTTTGAACTACAGGGGTATTGACCATAACCTCCCCATTAGGACTAAAATCCTACACAGGCATGAGTTGCTTAACAGCAGACCACTGAATGACAGATTGCAACTGAGAAGTTGCAACTGGGAAATGGGTCACCTTATGGGTCACTGAAGTGGTACCTATTTATCTATTTGCATTTGCATGCTTTTGAACTTCTAGGTTGGCAGGAGCTGAGCTAAGGACAGGAGCTCACCCCGTCTTATAGGATCTGGGTCTCAGACCCCGGCCTGCTGGTTAACAGGCACAGTTTCTTTACCACTTGTTCCACTACAACCCAAGTCAGCAACTGCAAGTCAGCTCAGGACTTGTGCCAGGGCTTAGGTCAGCCTTACTGCATGTTACTGGATGTTAGGGTTGCATCTAATATGAGATGGACAACTTGTTCCTATACAGTTGTTAAGATCCTCATTGGAGACCCAGTTCTGGGTGTCCCTTTCTTCTGAGATGCAACAAGTTAACTACCAGAGACTGGGGCTTTGTGGTGGTGAGATCTTGTCCATAGAACTCAGTCCCCTTTTCTTTTTTTCCTGATGCCAAATGTGATGGCAAAAACCATTTTCTGGGCACATAATAGCTTTGGACAGTTTTGCTGCTGTTGTTTCAATCAAATTTTGCATGTTCATTTTTAAGTTATACTATATGTCTCTCTAGGTTTCAGCCTAAAAATGGGGGGTAGGGTTAAAAATTCACAGTCCATCACATCAAGCTTTTGATTAGATCAGCAGGAGGTCTCCTCTAGGTCTCCTCTAAGGAAATATTTGTTCTCTTACCCTGTATATCACCCAAACCTGCTCAATGAAACCACCTGGATCTGCACTAGGTGCTTGGTAAGATGAGGGATAGGATGTGGTGGAGACCTGCTCTGTTATCCCTGCCCCCCTGGAAATACCCTCTCCCACCCTGAAATACAGTACCTCCTCCTTGCTTCCAGAATGCCTTCACACCACCCTGTCTCTGCGCCATCACCATTCAGCATGAAACTTACTTGCCCTGATAGCCATCAGGTGGGATTGTTGTGATCCTGGTCCCTGTCCCATCCAGGATCAGGACTGCAGGATGCGGCCCCTCACCAGGTGCTGGCCCCTGCCATACGGGAGCCTGCAGAAAGACAAGGAGGCTACACACCACCTCCCCATCCCTCTTATGGCCTTCTGTGGACCACCACTCAATAGGATGAATTGCCACTGGATGAGATGCAGCAGGATAGCAGATGTCTGTTCACTGGTACCACTTACTTGCAGGGTGCCAGAAAGTGCTTTATGGTATTTTTATGACACCCAACACCAGTGCTGCAGCCACAGCGACCCTCTTGTTCAATAGGATAGGGATTTAGACAAATAAATAAAATTGTAAACAATAAGTCATAAGGATGGAGCATAAGCAAGGATCAATGTAAACAGAATTTATATCATATTCAAATATGTTTACAGGCAGAGCTTCTGTAGAAAGGTTTGTGCAGATTCTTTCCCATTTCCATGTGCCAGCAAGTGGCAAAGAAGACAGTGACTCAGAAGCAATTCATCTCCTGTTTTTTTCCATAAGAGCCAATAAGTTGTTTATCACTAAGAAATCTTAGCATTCACAGCCTGGGTTTTTAAGGGAATATGATCATGAAGCAGACCACAATTAACAAGGGCAAATAGTTATCTTGGTTGTGACTTAGGTTACAGGAATAGATTCAATCATTACAAGATTTGGGCAATGCCCTATTGTATGACCTTGTACTCACCTTCTTGCTTGACTCAGTTTTGTTACTACACTTTTGGGCTGATCTATAGCTCCAAGTGGAGCCCAAATATCAACATCTCTGTCATTCTGAATGTCTAGTGAGAATGCTCACAAATCTTTAGGCTGCATAGCGAAATAAGAGGGGAGCAGAGCTGGTTAGTTCTAGTTCTTATGGTGCAATAATTAGGACTATAACACGCTTTGGAATAGTCTGAAATCCCATGGAAAATGGGTGAATTTTCTGTGATCATAGATGTGTCACTCCCACCTCTCGCTCACTGTTGATACCCCATCAAGGACAGGAGATCAGGCATATATCTCATCTACAATACTATTTGGTTGCTTTTTTCATTGAATCCATTTTGCATGTACTGTATAGCATTTTATGCACACACACACACACACACACTTGTGTAAACTTTGCCATACAGTACTGTTGGTGTCAACCTTAAAACAGCCTATGAATGATGTATTTGAAGGATCTTTTCCTCCAAGTCAAGCTTGAGTATTTATTAAGATCTTCATTGGGAGCAAGTTCTGAGTAACCCTTTCTTCCTAGGTGTGATGGGTGAATACCAAACATAGGGAGAAGTAGGGTGAAGAAGGTGGCTTTTGCTGGGACAAGTTGCTAAAGTATAAAACTGAATGCTGCCCAGTGCCGACTAGAAGGAAACATGCAGGTATTATTCATTTCATGGTTGTATAGTCAGAATGATGGAAAGAAAAATTGCATAATAAAATTATACAGCAGATTTCAGATATGAGCTCTGTTGGGAGAATATATTGGTTTTTGAGGTACTATGATAATAAGCAATTGTACTAATAGTAGAAAGAGTATTCTGGGAATTGTCATTTGGTGAAAATACTATGTCCTCAGTCTCAGTAACAAAACTACAGTTCCTAGAATTACCTGAGGAAAGAATGATTTCTAAACCTGTCCAAGTGTAAATACATCTGCAGAATATGAGGAAATTACTAAAATTGTTACTTTAGCAGAATAATTTTTTTATAGTCATATTCACAATTATTATAAATATTAGATTATGATTCCCTGCAAAATGTTGTCAGACATCCCTTCCCAAGTTTGGAAACCTTCTTCTTCTCGTGCCATATCTGTCATCGGATGTTGGCGATCATGTTGGCAATCCTATTTAATAGCACCCCCATCCCCTATAAAGGGTGCCTTTACGTGGGGCCATTGTTAGGTTTTGCCACCATTAACATGATTTTCCTGGGAAATATATAGTGTAGTAGGCTTCCCTTTGCTTTCCACAGCACTGTGCACACACTGTGCAAGTGGCTACCACCACACCATGTGCTGTTCTTCTGAAGCCATTCCAACCAACGGTCTCCGCCTTCAATTGGTACTGGGGAGCCAGCTGCCACTCACCAAATTTCCACTCATTTGGAAATCTACTGCATCAGATTGCCAAAGCCAAGGTCTGCACATCTTCCAAAAGAGCTGTATGAGATCAGTTGTCAAAGACAAGAATTTCTTTGGGTTGCATACCTATTTAACACCCCAAATCTAAAAATGCTTTAGGTTTTTATAAATGTTGTCTGGAAAAACAAATGTTGTCTGGGAAAAACAAGAAGGTTGCATCAAAGTCCAATTTCTATTGTTGCAGGCTCAGCAACTCAATTCCAGGTATTCAGAACAATGTTGCACCCAAATGCCACCTTATTGCTGAACCAGCTGCTGAGACACCCACCCCCCGACACACTTAAAAGTACTGGGTGCTACACGCCCACCACAACAATGCAGAATCTGAGTCATGTGAATTTGAGTCATGACCTGATTTTCAGAACTGCTGACCACCCACATCCATGGGAGTCACCAAGTGCAACATGCTTTTGGAAATCAGTTTCTCATTAAAATGACATAGGAATCAAGACAGCAAGACATCAATATACATGAGAGATTTTATATTCCAGGTTATCTGCTTTGCTACATTTTCTGTAGGAGGTACTTCTGAGCTAACTTGGGCACTTTTTTGTTTTCTGGTAGGAAAGACTGTCATCAGTTAACAGGCTTTATGATCCTATCATTCAAAGGTCTAACCTCTTGGGAGCAACATATCCTGTTTTTTTTCCAGGACATGCAATACAGTGTTTAAATGAACCACATGGAGTCCTACTAGTCAGGCCAAAGACTTAGCTGGTTCAACTACCTATGTCTCACAGAGGCTCACCACATGCTTCAAGGACAATAAGAGTTCTGCATCCTGATGTTCTCCCTTATATATGGCATTGTGAGGTAGCATGTTTCTAATATCAGGAGATTGCACATAAAAATCATAATTCATCTTGATATAATAACCACCTTGGGTGCCCTTCGGGGTGAAAGGCAGAGAACAAATCTAATAAATAAATAGCTTGTAACCTGTGATGGACTTCTTCAGAAATTTGCTCAATCCCATGTTAAAGGCATCTTAAGCAGGTGCCATCTCATCCTGTGGCAAGGAGTTCCATAGATTATCAACACGCTAGATAAAGAAATTTTATTTTCTCATCTAAATCCCAAGATCTAAAACCAGATCACTTGGCTTCATACTGCAGGAAGATGGAAAATATTAGGAAAGTCAGTCTAAAAAAATGAAACAGTCCAGCACTTGAAGGTGATTCAGTTATTGGGGATCTACCATAGGCTGTAATCCTAAAGACACTTTCCTGGGAGTAAGAGCCATTGAACACAATGGGGCTTACATTTGAGTAGACATGGTTAGGATTGTGCTGATATTCTGTTAAGAGGGCCTAAGCAGACTCTTTTCTTGTAGACTAGGCAGGCCCTAGACATGGGTAGTGGTGATATAAATTATTGTCTCTTTGGGTAATGTATCCAGCTGGGTATTGACATAATTCCTTTCCACCTCATTCAATCCTGGTCAAGCTACAAAAAATGTTCAGCTGACTCGGCTCAATCACTCCTTGACAATGTGCCTTATTAGCAGCTGGCTTGTGTATACACTGATTCCACCAACCTCCCTCTTCCTCCACCAACCACATCTCCATTTCTCCAAGCATGTAAATATTATCTCCCTGGCAACTTGCAAGGCCATTATGGAGGGAGGTGGAGAGAGGTGGTCGAAAAAAGCAACAACAACAGAGTGGGTGTGAGCAAGAGAAGCATTATTGATGGATTCCTGAATGTAATGCACTGTTCTCCTTCCTCCAGAGGAAGATGTCCTTTTCTATAGAAATATGCTTCCTAGGGAGGGAGGGACAGAGGGAGGGAAGGAAGGAGAGAGGGAGGGAGGAAGGAAATTCTATGTGTATAATCCAGTATGAAGATTTCCTTTTTTATTTATTTGATTTATATCCCACCTTTCTTCCTTAAGGAAGGATACCCAAGAGAGATATCCAGGAATAAGCAATCATGATCATGCCTAGGACGACAGGCCCTTCCACAAAATCAAGGACTCCATTTCCTTGATTTCTCTTACTTCTTCCATGCACAGAACAGCATCTCTTTCCTCCAGTAAAGAAAGGGATCCTAAGACTATGTCATCCACAGAGTGACTATGATTTTTTGGATCTGGCTAGGCAATTGCAATTGGCCATGCAAAGAAATGGTCCTAAAAGATAAATCCTGGGATTCCAAGAGAAATCCCTTACAAGTACAGGGTTCACTGCATGGTGGCCAAGAGACTCATCTGCCGCATTCAGCACCATGGACAGTGCCAGCATCTTCCCTTCCCAGGCTGCAATCCTAGCCACACTTTCCTGGGAGTAAGCTCCATAGACTATAATAGACAGACAAATCCACAGAGTAGACAGACAAAGGATTGGGCTCCAAGGGTGCAACCATAGTCACACTTGCTCTGGAATAAGCCCTGTAGATTATAATGAGACTTACTTCTGAGTAGGTATGCAGAGGATTGGGTTCCAAGGATGCAACCCTAGCCACATTTGCCTTGGAGTAAGGACTAAAGATTATAATGAGACTTTATAGTAATCATAATGATTTATAATGATAATGATTTATAATTTTAATGGTTTATAATCATTTTATTCAGATTATAATGAGTAGACAAGCAGAGGATAGGGCTACAAGGCTGCAACCCTAGCCACATTTACCCTTGAGTAAGCCCCATAGATTATAATGAAGCATGCTTCTGAGTTTAAAAAAAAAAAGGATTGGGATCCAAGGCTGCAATCCTTGACACATTTGCCCTGGAGTAAGCTCCACAGACTATAATGGGGTTTATCTCTGAGTAGACAAGCAAAGGATTGGGCTCCAAAGCTGCAATCCTAGCCACACTTGCCCTGGAGTAAACCCCATAGATTATAGGTTCTCCCCCTCCCACCTTGGCTACTTACACTGCTCCGCTTTGGTGGACATGATGGGGTCCAGGGGGAAGATGTGGGGTCCCAGTATTGCAGTCGTGGTTGGGGTTTCCTGCTGGGCTAGCGATGAGCAGCGACCTCCTGTCCTTGCAGAGAAAAAGAGCCCCTCCTGGACGAGCTACAGCCCTCCCCCTGCGCTGCCTCTACCATTGCTGCACCTGCAGAGCCTCCTCTCTCTGCAAAAGGGGGGAAAGGGGTGCCTGGGAAAGGATGGGCACCTTTGATGGTGCTACCCAAGGGTGCAAGGGCTGGGGAGAGCCAGCAAATGAGCTCACCAGCCCCAGAAGAAGGTGGTGGAGGGAGCATCAGACTGTTCCATTCATGAAGATGGGGGTCTGGGAGTGGCCAGCATTTAAAGGGGAAGAGGAGCTGCCAGTGGCGTAGCTAAGGGGGGGTCGGAACAGTCAGTCTTGAAGGGAGTCTCACCCCCTGGGGAAAAAAATATCCTGTTTTTTCCAGGACATGCAATACAGTGTTTAAATGAACCACATGGAAGCAATCTAACACATTTATTCAAAAATAATTAGAGTAAATTTGCTCATTTACTTTTACTCAAATATAACCATTTAATCTAATGCACACCCGGATATAGGAAATTAAATTTCGGCTGAAAAATGTGAGTGTTATATTCGAATAAATGAATGTTTTCATTCATATGCATATGAGTGTTTTTAGCTTTTATTTTGTAATGTCCTACATTTTTCTTAGGTGTCCTACATTTCAGGGAGGCTTGTCCTCTTTCTTTTGATTCCAACATATGTTCACCCAGCACTGAATGATCCTTGCAGAGATGTGTTGTTCTGGAGGTGAATGGGGTGGCCATCTCAGGCTGCAAGTTTCCCTTTGAGCTCATGCATGTCTCAGATTGGGCTGGCAACAACCCTTACTCCTCTGTGAGTTAAATACATAATAATATCTCTACTAGATTAGACCCAGGGCCTATCTGGTCCAGCTAATGCTTCCCACCCAATGCTTTAGGAATCACCCAGGATAAAAAGACACCTGCAGTCTGGTGCCCACATCTGCAGTCTGGTGCCCACATCTGGCATTCAGAGACAGCCTACTTCTAAAATAGAAGAAGTTTTGGACAGACTTTTGTTTTTGACAGACCCCAATTTTTTTTCCCCAGTATGTAATTAGTCTGTGGAATTCCTTGCCACAGGAAGTGATGACAACATCTAGTTTCAGTGTCTTTAAGAAAGGATTGGAGAAATTTCTAGAGGAAAAGCTCATCACATGTTACAAGCAATGATGGATATGTGTGCGTATAGAGAGATCTAGGCAAACGTACACATAACATCAGAACTTGGGGACATCCACTAAAATTGAATATTGGGAGAGCTAAATCAGACAAAAGAAATTTTTCTTTGCCCAGGGTGTAGTTGGTCTGTGGAACGCCCTGGCAGAGGATGTGGTGATGGCGTTTGTCCTCAATGCCTTTAAGAAGGGATTCCTAGAAGAAAGGACCATTACAGGTTACAAGCCACGAGGTGTCTGTCTGTGTGTATGTGTGCATGCATGTGTGTGTGTGTGTGCATACGCACACATAAATGTAGGTGAGGCCAACCTCAAAATGTCAGATGAAGGGGAGGCACATGGATGCAGGTGTCATATATGTTCCCTGATGCATCTGGTGGGCTGCTGTCACTGTAATAAAGGAAACTGGACTAGACATGTCTTGACCTGATCCAGTGGAGGTCCTTCTTATGTTCATATAATCAGGAGGTTATACATACCTATCATGGCTTGTAACTCATGATGAACTTTTCCTCCAGAAATTAGTCATCTTTTTAAAGCACCCCTTTCAAGCCAGATGCTGTCACCGCAAACTTCAAAGGAATTCCACAGGTTAAATATGTATGAAATGGAAGAAAAATATCATGAACTTTGTTTTGTTTATTGGCAGCACTAGATGAACACATGAAACTGACTAAACAACCTTCCCTGACTAAACAAAAAGCTGCCACCCTCCATGGCCAATTCGGATGATAGGAAAGAATTACTATCAGGGCCGTCATGATAAGCAACCTAATTGCAGATTGTAATTACCCATCATGGGATACTATACTATACTATACTATACTATATTTCCATGATGGAGGCAAATTCCATGCTTGGGGTCATTAGAAAATGGATTGAGAATAAAATGGCAAAAATTATAATGCCATTGTACAAACTGATGATGAGGCCACATTTGTAGTACCTACTGTGTCCAGTTCTGGTTGTCACATCTCAAAATGGATATAGAGGAAATGGAGAAGGTTCAGAGGAGAGTGACTAAAATGATTGCTGGTCTGGGACACCTTCTGTATGAGGAAAGGCTACAGCATTTAGGGCTCTTCAGTCTAGAAAAGAGGCGCTTGAGGGGAGACATGATTGGGACGTACAAAATTATGCAAGGGGTGGACAAAGAGACGCTCTTTTCCCTTTCACAAAACACCAGAACTAGAGACATGTGCTCAAACTGAATGTTGGGAAGGTTAGGATGGACAAAAGAAAATATTTCTTTACTCAGCATGTAGTTGGTCTGAGGAAACTCCCTCCCATAGGATGTGGTGATTGCACCATAGCCTCAAAGCCTTTAAGAAGGGTTTGGATAAATTCCCAGAGAAAGGACCATCATGGTTACAAGCCATGAGGGATGTGTGTCCACAGTGGTCAACCTCAAAATGCCAGAGGCAGGAAGACACTGAATGCATGTGTGATATTTGCTCCCTGAGGCATCTGGTTGGCCACTGTGTGATGCAGGAAGCTGGACTAGATGAGCCTGTGGCCTGATCCAGAGGAGGCTCTTCTTATGTTCTTATGATCAGACCAGGGAAAGGGGTCAGCATTTGGTGAATGATGCTGCTGCTGCGAAACCTGTCCCCACATAGACCCAATCTCCTCTCCGCTTCCTCCTTCCCACCTTTCCTCCACTCCCCCATTTTCACCTCTTTTTGCCCATGTCCCATTCAATTTGAGGCAGAAAAGGGTGGTGATCAGGGTGGGCAGATTAAGCCTGAAAGGAAGTGGGGGATGGTGGCAGAGGTTCTGTCAGATCCTATCCCCATTCTGACCCTGATCACTGACACAAGACCACTTGGATTTGTCCTGTGAATAGCCCCATAGTGGCTGCTAGAACACTTGCCAGGGCAAAGGAACAACTATCCAGTACGAGATGTTTGTGAGGACTGGGCATTTTCAGAGACAATTGCCTGCTCCATTTTTACCCACCGGAAAGGCAATATGAGGACAGTTCCTGGGAACATCACAAAAGTAGTGTAGCTACAAGGGGGATACATCAGTGGCATAACTAGGTCATTTGGCACCAGGGGACCACAAATTTTTTTTACACCAAAATTATTTAAAGAATTATTATCAATATTGATACAATTAATTAGATAATAATTAATGTTTTAATTTTTTTAAAAATCTTATCAGTGTAAGGGGTGGTGAGCAGTGGTGGGATTCAAATAAATTAACAACAGGGTCTATGTTCATAGAACAATGGGTTCTCTGTCCCATTAGTAACTGGTTCTCAGAACCAGGCACTCATTAGCAAAGGGTTCTATAGAACCTGTGAGAACCCCCTGAAGCCCACCACTGGTGAGGCTGCACTTGTTGAGTTCCACTTTCATTGGATGGGGACTATTCTGGTGGCATTCTGAGGGTACTGGATTCATCTCAGCCTACCCTTTCCAATAGACTAAGGGTGCAATCCTAGCCTAGACTGGCGCAACTCATCATTCTTCCCATTCAAGTGGTGACATAGGGAGGCAAGCATATGTCTGTGCACTGGCCTAATCCTCCTCCAAGTGTGGGGCAGAAGTGTCTTACAGCACTTTTGTGACACCCCCAGGTAAGCACAGGATTTGTGCCAGGGCTTAGGCTGACATAACTCGTGGTTAGGATTACAGCCTAATGCACATTTGCCTGCTCACAAGTAGAGGCACCATACAGTTCACTTTCCAAAGGGCTCCATGCATTTTTTGCCATAACTTTTGATAGGAAGGAAATATTTCAAAGCTGTTTTTTTTTCCATTGGATTCTGCTGGAAAATATGCATCCAATGGTATTATGACTTGATGGAGTTATTCAGAATGATCATAGCAATTTTAGCTTTTTTGTTATTTTGGTCATCCCCAATGAATCAACCCCTCCCCCAGGGCCTAAAGCTCCCCCATTCCCCATAGGGATGCCACTGGGACATCACTATGTTTTGCAGGCCTGCACCATGTCAGCTGCCTCTCCTGACACTCAGTTATTCCCTGCAAATGATAGCAAATGAGACTTTGCTAATGCCATTGGGAATGGTTCAAAGAAAAGAGGGAGGGGTGGCTGCCAGAGTGCATTGGAGCACCCTGAGAAACCTAGTTCTGTCCCCCCTGTAGCAATGCTACTGCATCATGAGGAAAATAAAACAACAACACCTAAATATACAGGCAGACAGAACTAGGACTCTAAGGTAGGTCACATAGCTGCAATAACATTTTGAAACTATCAGTGACAGAAAACAGGTTACACTGATTCCCCAGGATGTACTAACATCAACATGCTGCAGATGCAGGGACACCAAGTCCTGGGAATTAGATTTCTTGTGTCTCCTCAGAGCTGAGAAGAGGTCATTGTTTTCCAGTTTCTTCCCCAGCTTTAAAATCCATCTGGAAATTAGTATATCTTTCCCTTCTGCAGACAAGCAAGTACTACAGAAAAAAAATGGTAACTGAGTAGAAGACTCTGAGCAACGAATACAAAAATATTTTGATTTTATAGGTCATTACTTTTCACTTTCTTCCCAAGTAATTTTATTTAATTAAATCTGCAATGAACTTCTACAGATCTTTTATAATCCATCTGGAAATTACACTATCTTTTTCTTATTGTAGACAAGCAAATAAAACAGAATAAAAATTTTAATTGCGTAGAAATTCCTGAACAATTTATACAAAATATTATGGATTTATTGCTGTAAAAATGTGGTCACTCTCTTTCATTTGCTACTATCTACAGTTCAATGCCATTTTTTTATTCACCTGCCACCACCTGTACAGATTCAGGAACTGATGCAGTTGCTATCAAAGCCCATTAAACATGCACTTTTATCTAGCAGCATATACAAAATCCTTGAATATTAAAGGAATATGTATACAACAAAATAAAGAACAAGTTACCGGAGTCTGTAGACTACAAATGCAGCAAAGATTAAAGATTTTCTCCCTTCATTTGGACTAACTTGATTTTTTTTTTTAGAAATATTTGTGACAGCTCATTAAAAATGGGGGGGGGGGACATGATTCATGCTCGAATGAAATGATAAGGGCAACTTTCTGGATATTAATTTGGCAAAGCATATTTAGCAGATCTGGCTTCTGGGAAGAAAATGTGCTACTGGCTTAATTTTCCACTCACTTGGCTCAAGGGACTGAAGCTTGTTGAATTTTCCCTTCTCTCAATCAGGTTTTGATGAGGATTGAAGAAGCATAAGGGCTAGCTGTGTCATGGTAACTTGATTTCTTGATTTGACTTAGAAAAAAATCAAATCCTAAGCATGTCTACTCAAAAGAAAGTCCCATTGTGTTCAATAATATGTGCTCCCAAGAAAGTCCAAATGATTGCAGCCAAAATCCTTTAATATCCTGATTTGGGTCAGTTTCTCATAAAATGAAGCTGCAGGATTTTCCAGAGCACCTCCAGAAAAGACCTTCCTTCATACTGTCTGAATGTCAATTGGGGTAAAAAACAGAACAAGTGAAAAGAAAACCTTTCCAGTTGCAAAGAAGGTGAAGTGTATGCATGAGTACTTGTTCCTATTTATGCCTCTTGCTGTTCTCTTCAACCATTGTTGAAATGAAAGTTGCTTCCAAGTTGATTCTTTTTTTTTTGGGGGGGGGGGGGTTACCATCCTTCATCCACTCACCTTTTTAGAGTAAATAATATCATTTCTAAGTCATTTATTTTCAAATCAAGGATATTTAATATTTCAAATTTAAAAAGGGAGTCAGTGGTAGAACTGAAGCATCGAAACACCTTTCTAAAAGAAGATCATTTGACTCCTTTGTTATTAGAAATTGGGTTCTAAGTGAACGTACCGTAATTCAATTTCAGATCTTTATAATTTCAGATAATTTTTGGATTTAATTTCTTAATTATTATTCATGCAGTGACTCAGTGGTTAGAAAGCTGTGGTTAGGACGCCGTGCTTGCCAACCAGCAAGCTCTTTGCTGTGCTGCACTCAGACTTCACTGACAAGTTATTTATTAGTTTTTTTATTGTTTGATATGAATGTTCTCTTGTTTCACTCTGTTCCTGTTCCTTCTCCTTATGAGCAGCCTGGGGATGCCTGCAGGATATAAATGTTAAAGAGAGTACACCTCCTCCAGTTGGGGACATGCACCTGGACAACTGTTTCTGCCTATATACAGCTCCTTAATGGATCAGGTTGCTTATGTTTCCTACAATTTACAAATTAACAGAGCTGTGATTTGCAACAGACCGAGTTTGTGTTCATTTGATTTTCTCTAATTATTGGCACAAAATATCTCATAATTCTATTTATCTCTATGACAACAAATTAAGGTATTAGCTCCATGGCTTCTAATGAGATTACTGCAGACTTTTATTTGGGAAAAAATGTGTTTTCACAAACTGACTATCAGGATTATCTGCAGATTATCTGCAGATTATCACATGGTGAGGATAAATTAAAGTTTAAAATTGTATACATTATTCTCCCACAAAAAATAGCAAACTTTTTAGAATATTGTACAGTCACATTTAATTCACAATTTTTTTTATGTGATAAGTCCCTATGTTTTTCTCACCTAGCAGACTTTCTGTGCCAGTGAACAGTTCTGAGTGCTACAAGGAAGTCTGTGACACTGAGGGTGCAATCCTAACAAATTTAGGTCAACACAGCTCACTTGTTTCTCCATTCCTGTGATGGTGTGGGGCAGCAGGCACATGATTGTGCACTGGCCTAACCCCCCACACCAGGAGTGGCACAGAGGTTCCTTATGGCCCTTTGTGACACTCTTGGCCAGCCCGAGACTTGTGCCAGGAGGTAAACTGGCCTAACTGGAGATTAGGATTGCAGCCTGACAGTGCAGTTCCAAAACCTTATTAGGCCAGCATAAAACCACAAAAGTGGGTGCCACAAAAGTGCTGTATGGCACTTCTGTACCACTCCTGTGGGGGCATGGCCTGGCCTCTCCACACCACCATGAGAACAGGGAGATATTCTGCGACAGGTGAGTTGCACTGATCTAAATTGGTTAGGATAGCACCCAGAAGGGGGAATGACATACTCCAGAGCTTCAATGGTCATGCCTTCTTTCTGTCTAAGGTCTGAACCACATGTTAGGTTTATCACATGAAGTAGCTACTTTGGAAAGATTGTTTCAAGTGACTTGAGTGTGCCAGCTGTATGGTATAGAATGATATTTGGTATTTTTCTAGACAATCTCTCTCTCTCACACAACACTCACACACATGTACAAAGAATCCAGGTTATTTTCCCCATGAACTGCTGTTCTGCAAGATATTTTCAGCACTCAACCCACCATGTTTCTTAGAAAATTCTCCCAGGTCCATTCAGCTTATGGGTGCTCCAATGATGTCTACATGTTAAAAGGCACCTAAGAAATACTTTCTGTATAGCAGGGATCTCCAAACTTTTTGGCAGGAGGGCCACAACATCTCTTTGACACAGTGTCAGTGTCCAGAAAACTAATTTACATTTCAAATTTGAATAAATTTCCATAAATAGATATATAAGAATGTATATAAGAATGCCCAAGGGCCAGATAGAGGGGTTTTGCAGGGGGCCACATTTGCTGGCCAAGGGCTGCATCTGGCCCCTGGTCCGGAGTTTGGAGACTTCTCCTCTATAACAAGATTGGACGAGCAAGGGTGTAGATAGCAGCTGGAATGGACCTATGGATGAGAGTTGACATAACAAGACATAACAAGCCTATTCCCAATGATTCGAAGAAGATGGATAAGGATAATTGAAGTAAGTGGCATACTCCTGTAAAGGGAAGAACAAGGGAAGAATGCCCTTGTTAAAGGCAGAGGCAACTATTTGGGGCATATTGTTTAGGGGTCCTAGTGCCAACTTTTTGCCTTGGAGTCAATGAAATCTGAAGCCAGCCCTGTGACATCACTATTGATAAATAGATAAGCAAATAACAATAAGCTTCCCTTCCCATGCCCATGAGGTATAAATAACTCATAATATCACTGCCATATTGACAAAAATACACATCAGATTATTTTATTTCTGCTTAAATTTAAAACACGTTATCAGCAAGTGCTCCAACATCCAATAGATCAGACTCCCCAGTTCAAGATCAGTATCCCTCTACTATTCCAAATATTGAGCATTTGTTTCTACTATATGTTCATCTCTGCTGTTCTAGTTTACATACTTTTTTATTGAGCAATCGACAGCCTTGTTACTCATTAAACATAGGAAACATTTTCAAATGATTTCTTGTACAATAGGGATAAAAGTTAAGCAAAACCTGGAGCCTGGATCATCTCGGTAATCAGAAATGCTTAAGTTCAAGTGCATGAATGACTTCAAGGGATTCACATGTCTCAATTCATGCACAGGTATACTGGGAAGATTAGTGCTTTGTATTGTCCTTTTACTGTGTCTTGTCTTAACATCTTTTGAGTTTTTGTCTGATGTATGCTAGCTTGGTTTGCTGTCAGTATTTAGGATTTCATGGTTCAGTTTAAAAACAATGAAGAAAAAAGATTCCTGTTAGATATCGGGGAAAAAATCCTGACCATCAGGGGGGTTTGACAGCGGAATAGATTGCCAAGGGTCCAGGGAGGTGGTGGACTCTCCCTCACTGGGGATCTTCAAGCAGATGCTCAACCAGCACCTGTCACAAATGCTCTAGGCGGATTTCCTGCTACAGGCAGGGTGACCTATTAGGTCCTTTCCAACTCTATGATTCTAAGCACTTTAAGAACTTCCTATGCATCTAAAAAGTGCCTTATACTGAGAGAGCTATAATATATTGGCTTTCTGTTAATCATAAAAACATGTTCCCTGAAAAGACACCTGGTTAGCTAGATATTAAAAGTAATCCTTGATTACTTGATTACAATCCTTGATTACAAAGATATTAAAAGTAATCCTTGCAATAGGCACTGAATGATGCTGGACTAAATGATTACACTTCAATGAATACGTCATTCAGACTTTACCAGGAATGGTCACCGAAGATGGATCTTAGAATAATTGATCAATTTGGAACATGCACCTGAAGGGACCCTACACTGGGGCAGAAAGTGGAGCATCTGCAGCAATCACTTCACTTTGTAGTCAAGACCACAGTTTGGAATCTTCCATGCTAGGCATCAAAAGGAGAGTACAGTGGGAGTGATAATGCTTAGAGTAAGTGTCAGATTGGCTTGAAATGGCATCCCCACTCCCTGAAAGCAATTTATGGTGATGCCACTGTTGCTCATCTTTGTTAATTGGGGAGCCAGTGGGGTCTGTTCCCCCACTGCATTGGGCCCTGCAAGTCTAAGGACAGCCCTGATCGTCACAAGCTGAATATCCCCTCTATCCTCCTTTGATAGACTATGAATGGAGACTGTGACCTTGAAATGAGAATTCATGCTTAAGATGAAAAACTGAAGCTACCTACGCTACACATAATAGTAGTGGTTATGGGCCAGTATGTGCCAGAACAATGGGGTGTCAATAGACTTTCTCCAAGAGGGCTGAACACATTTTTAAACTTTTTACGTGGGCAGAGTGCAGGTCCAGAATTTTGTGCACTAATTAACATTTTAAATTATCATTTAAAAATATTTTAAATCATCTTACATTTTTGCTTAAGGTCAAAAAAGGCATTGCTGTGAACATATGACTGGGGCTAGCAAGTCGTTCCCATAAATATTTATGGGAATTTATTTGCCAAACTGGGAAAAAGTGATTCTCTGCAGTTAGAACAATGGCATATGGGGGCTAATTCTCTGCTTCTTCAATATTCGCAATCTGGTTTAATTTAATGAGAGGTGAATAGCAGACACAGAGGACTAGATATAGATTTGGACCATGGAGCTGAAGTTTAAACCCTCCATCTTTGGCATGCCATAGCCTCAGTCTATACCCCATGTGCCCATATCACATGCTATAGCCTGTATCTGCAGAGTCTGTTTAATCTGGCTGCTGCTTATTAAATACAAGAAAGCCTGAAATACCAAATTTTCTACTCAAACTAAATTCTACATTGTTCCTTAGACAATACGCTACATTTTCATGCAGTTAACAAGTAAGAGATGAAGATCTTGAAATTCCTTATTCTGCTTTTAGCTGATAGGTAAGACTTCAAGGTGACTTTGTTCCTGGGTTGTTGATAGGTGATCTGAATCTGACGCTCCACACATGCTGAACATGAAATAATGTCTTCTACCTCTTTTTGTAGCTTGGAATATGGCTCAGGACCCATCCGGCTGGTCCGAGAATAGCCAAAGAAAACACGGTTAAACCAATGATGGTTTCCTAAATCAAGGGAAAGGAGGTCAAACAAGGCAAAGTAACACTGGAAGGCTGCCAGAGAACCAGCTTGGTGTCTACAGAAGTACACAGTGCAATTGAATGTTTAAAGTAATAATCTCAGTAATACGATAGATGTTAAAGCCAGTCGCAACAAAAGATTGTTATGCAAATTTGGGCAACAGTCAGTCACTAGATGAATTGTTCAGTTCAACTGAAAAGCCATGCGCAATCTGCAGATTGAGGTCACTAGAGGCTGAAAGCAGAAAAAGAACTTTAAAAGCCTCCCTCACAAGATCTTAACAGCTGTTCTGCATACAGTGAATCAAGGACATACTGCTGCAGCTGTTCACATATACAGTATATTAAGCCAACATAGGAACATATTCTTTCCCTGGTATCCTTTAATGTCCAGTAATAAATTTCACATACATATGAAGTTCTGGTCAATTTAAAATATGTAAACCACATTTAAGGGAGGTGCACAACATGTCTTAAATTGATTAAAACTTCATGTGCACCTGGTCAGAACACATAGATCAGAACTCCATGTGCACCTGAAATTTATTACTGAACAGTAAAAATTTTAATCTTCCCCATTCACTTCACTGGAGATGCAATTCCATATGTGCAACACTTGGGAATGACTAAAAAAAAAAAAGCAGTCCGCCGTCAGTCTTGAAAGTATTGTGCTCGGCGCTGCATACGCTGCATGCGAAGCACGAAAGCCTGGGTTGGATTGTTATGGAGGATAGACTGTTACCCAAGCAGCAAATCCCCCCTCTCCACACCACCGAATTAGTCCAGTGGAAAGGCAGAGCCGATACGATTGGTTCCGGCTGGCGTCGCAGAGCTGGGCTAAGGACAGGAGCTCACGCTGTCTTGTGGGGCCGACCCGGGTCTCAAACCCTGGCCTGTTGGTTAACAGGCACAGTGTCTTAGCCACTTGCGCCACCCACAGCCCTTTGGGAATGACTAGTGGCGAAGCTAATGATCATGGAGCCTAGGGCAAAGCTCAAATTTTGCCCCAGAAATGACGTCACATTCAGAAGTCATATCATCTTGGTTTTTATATAAAAAAAGGAAAATTGGGGGAAAACCTGCCTCCTCTTCTCCAGGAGTTTACCATTCATTTGTTCTTCTGCTGCCTCTCTCAGCTAGTGGAATTGCTAAGGCACCTATATATATATATGCAGCCTGTTAATATAATTTTAGCCACTGGTATCAAGCTCAGCTTGTTGACCCCTAAAGCTTGCTACCTGGTATAACTGCTACCCCCTGCGCTGTGGTCCCATAACCACGCTGCTGGGAAGGACCTCACTATTGAGAAAGACTCAGAATGAACTATTTTAACCCAGCGAGCAGCCTGAAGGTATATGGTACTGGGGTGAGGTTTCTACTCAAATAGGAGAATTGAAATAGCACAGAGGTCCTTGAAGGAAGAATGCAGTATAAAATAAACATGTACTGTTTGCCTTAAAATTGCTTTGAAATATGAAGCTGTGATATTAATTTGAGAGCCAGGATGGTGTTGTAGTTAGGGAGTTGGACTGAGACCTGGATATCCAGATTCAAATCCCTCCTTAACCCCGGCCAGGAAACCTCTTGGGTGACCTTGGGCCAGTCATTCACTCTCAGCCATGCCAACTTCACAGGGTTGTTGTTGTGATAGAAACAGGAGGGGAAGAACTAAAATTTTGTAAGCTACCCTGGGCATTTGGTTTGATATTGGAAAAGGGGGGTATAAATCCGTTACGTAAAATGTTGGTTCTAGACCTGGCCTCAGATCGGAAGAGAGACTGAGAGCCAAACTACATGTTACTTTAAGCACAGTCTACCTATGCAGGTGTGTGCTTGTTTTTTTCTCTCTTTGTTATCTATTTTAGCACAAATAAGCAGGGTGACCATATAGAATGGAAGACAGAGTGCCTCTGCCTTTAAACATTGTATAGAAGAGGGAATTTAGGCAGGTTTAGCTCAACATAGAAAAGCAGCACAGCAAAGCCCAGGTCTACCTATCTGGCTGACTTGGGCTCCTGGTTGGCCATACCTACTGGTATATCTTTTTCTCTTTGTGAGACCAACTGAGATCCCAAGAAATTTGTGGGATCCCGTCCCCCTTTTTTGACTCTGGATACAATTTACCTCCTGCACCCCTCCTCATGGGCTCTGACTTTCCCAACAAACTGACATGAAAATGAAGAGGAAGAGATGAATAAGGAAGCTTTTTCAAAGAGAGGAACTCACCAGTGGTCCCACTTTGCCTTTGGCTGGCTTGCTATGGATGAGACGAGTGCTCCCGTTTCCAGCCCGGAAGAAGGGCAGCGGAGAACAGAGCTGGAGCCCTTGGCGTACAAAAAAGGCCATCACTCAAAGAAGCAAAAGGAGTTTGATTGGCAACCGTTGTCCAATCTGCAGCTTCTAGGAGACCAAATAGGATGGTCTTCAGCAGCCTGTTTTTCTCTGCATAAGCAAGACCTGCATGAAAGCAAAATTCTTCTGAGTTCAAAAGATATGCAAACACTATGTTTATGTAACACTTTAAGGGTTACGAAAATCCAGGCTCTGGTTCTGAGACTCTGTGTGCATTTGCGTGCGTGATGTCTGTCAATCAGTCTGGTCCCTCTGGAAGGAAGAAGGACCTCTGGATCAACCACCTCCCACACAAGCTGATTTAATCACATCAGCTGCTGTGCCCAAGGGATAGGAGGAGTCAGTCCCTGCTAATGAGGGAAACTATAGAGCATGACAGCCCAATAAACTTACCCCTCAGTTCATAAACTGATTGTCCCTCTGTACACATTTCATTTCCTTAAAACAATGAGCCTGATTCACAGACTGCACACACAATGTAATATCACAAGGCACTGCCTGATCCCAGGCCTCCCTCCCAACATCATTAGCCCCAGCAAATCACAAATGTACGGTATTTTTGATCCAGAGTCCAAGCAACTCTTGGTCTCAGAATAATAAATAATGGGAATAATAATAACCCTTGTCATTTGCCATTAAAATTATTACTTATTTCATTTTCTCTGTGAATGTTTTGTGAATTTTTGTTGAAAAGCGGTATATAAATATGATTGATTGATTGATTGATTGATTTGGGAAACACAACAACTGTGTAAAAAAGGTCACTTTACAAGCAGAAAAATCTTCAATTGGCTGAAGGTCTAACTTACTTTCTCCCTCCTCAATCCATTCCAAGAACTGAATCATTTGTAACAAGCAACATGGTTGGCCCTATACATTTTGGCACCTGGGTCAAAATGTCAGATGTTACCCCCCTTCATTAGCTTAGGTAATGCTTAGGTGAGGGAGAGATAATTAGGTGAGAAAGGGAGTGGCAAAGAATGGAGAGCAGTAGGCTAAAATGTTGAACCACCAAGTCAAGGAGTGGAAGCCGTGGAGGTGAGTGGGCAATAGAGGTACCATACTTCTGCCAATGTTCTTCATAAGGCAAGTATTTCAGGGACAATCCTAAAGCTCCTTTGAAATTCCCAGGCTCCTAATGCCTGAGAGTTTTGTGAAAGTGCAATAAAGCTGGCAAGAGGAGTTGCACCAGCCTCCCTATGTCGATGTGAGTATCGGGGACAGGTGAGTTGCACTGGCCAATCTCAACCTCCCTTCTTCTCTGGGTGTCACAGGCATGCTCTATGGCCACGTTTGCAACACCCTGGTCTAGCACAAAGGACTTCCACCAATTAATGTAATCACTTTGCTGTCAGTAACCTAAATGAGACTTAACCAGAGTATGGATGTTGGCAATCCCATTCCTGCCTTCTGTGCCTATCAAGTCAAGGAATAATTTATACTCTGCAACATTGTATCCAGCAGTCCCATCCTCCAACCCAGTTTAAATTTGTTTGTTGCATGAAAATGTGTGTCATTTATGACTTATGGCCTTTCTGTTCCTGGAGCTTTGAATCCCTTGATGTACTCTCAGTTCATTTGTATAGTGCACGCCAAAGGAAAGGACAAGTTTATATAAACCCTGGCTAGATTACAAAGATCCCACAGGAGCTTTGTGCATAATTTCCTCCCACTGTTATGACGAGTATGCTGGGAAATGGTGACCTCTTAGCATTGCTGAGACTTGGCAAACCTTTTCTCAGAGCTTAGCATTTGTGCTTTTGATGTATATTGACATGAAACTTCAAAACAGTAGTGTTACAAAGAGAAAGAAATCCCTGCTTCAATATAATCAGGTCTACTGTGTATTGGGGCTGCACCTAGGTGCTGATTGTTTATTGGACTGCTTTTAGGACACTTTGGGTGCAATTCTAAGAAATTTCGGCTGGCCTAACTCACCTGGCCTATCTTTCTGAGATGGTGTGGGAAGATTGGTATATGCCTCTACATTGGCCTAACCCCCTGAGAGGTGGGGCAGAAGTATCTTACTGCACTTTTGTGACACCCCCAGGTGAGCACAGAACTTATGCCAAGGATTAGGCTGGCCTAAATGGAGCTTAGGATTGCAGCCTAAGATTCATGCTTGTATGTAATCAGTGGCATCACAAGAGCTTGCATCCCCAGGTACGGGAGGCTAGCATGTCACCCCAATGATGGCATGTCACCCTCCCATTTAGCAGGAAGGGCAACAACACAGGCAACTGAAGACTGATGCATCATCGCCCAACTCCCAATGATTTTTTTTTGTCTATAAGTTTTGATTGAGCACCAAGAGTTTAAAAATTATGGACAGTAGTGGTGTCTCACACTCACACACCCAGTGCAACTTGCACAGTGCCACCATATGTCATGTCAACATTCCGGTGCAAAAATCCACGTTCACCACATTTCAGCCTTCTTCTGGCACACAATATCTCAGCCAGATGGTTCACTGGTGATGGAAGTAAAGGTAATTCGCTCATTAAAAAAGTAAAGGTAAATATAAAGGTGTCCACCGCAGGTTGTACTACTAGTCATGACTGACTGTAGGGTGTGGTTCTCATCCCCATTTCTAAGCTGAAGAGACAGCTTTGTCCAAAGATTCTTCTGTGATCAAGTGGATGGCATGATTATACACTAAGACGCACAGAATGATGTTACTTTCCTACCAAAGCGGTACCTAATTACTTGCATTGACATGCTTTCAAACTGCTAGGTTGGCAAAAGTTGGGCAACGGACAAATGCTCACTCCGTCTTGTAGCACCTGGGTCTCAAACCCTGACCTGTGGATGACAGGCACGGCAAATTAACCACTGGGCCACTACAGCCCTTATTACTGGAACTCATTACTCCATTATTAAAAGATCTTCCATGGATCCCCTTTTGTTCATGCTCAGCTTGTAAATCCCTCTGAACACAACCTCAGAAACATTAACCAAGGTCATCAAAGCAGCTGGGGTGTTGTCATGCTATTAAATAAGTACATCAAAGAGTCATAATTATTCAGGCTTCCTCCCTACCTTTAATTTCATTTTATTTACTTTATTCTTGGATCAACACTTCTGAGCTTGTAATTGTATTGAAAACTGAAGCAAGTACCACGTAAACAACTTTCATGTTGTGAATTGCATTTGAATTATATTTGATAAACATCAAAGCAGTTGTAGTTGAGGAGCTAAGTATGTATTTCCTAGGGCTGCAGTCCTATACAGTGGTGTCTTGTAAGACAAACATAATTCAATTCCTAAGCATATTTGTCTTATAAAGCATTCTTTATACAAAGTGGATTTTCCCATAGGAAATAATGGAAACAGACCATTTGTTCCACCACCCAAAAATATTCATATAAAAATATTAACTGTATGTAAAAATCATGACAAAACACTGTAATCGAATTCAAAAGACTGTAATATAATACAGAACACAATTACTGTAATATTAATGAAAACACTGTAATATACTGTACAGTAAACAGGAAAGAAAATCCTTTATGGCCAAGGATGACTAATTTTCACTAAAGGAGTCACTGGTGTCTTTTTGAGCAACTTGAACAAGGAACCTTCTACTGATGCTTTTGTCTTCTTTTGAGGATTTTATGGAAACTGCATTGTCATTAAACAGATTCATTGCTCGCACTTCTTCAGCCTTATTTGGGTGTTAATTTCTACAAAATTTTACACAATTTCCCTAAGTTTACAAATGTCCTTAATCTCATTTGATGTGAGGGATTCCTCCTCCTTATTCTCTGCAGATGAGATCTCCTCCATAAGCTCTTGTGTTGCTCATGATGCAGATCCATCAATTCATTCATTTTACAATGAATTTTTCTTGTAAAACTGTTTGCCTTAACAGGCAGAATTCCTTAGAAATTTTAGATTCTCTTACATAGTGCTTGTCTGACAAGTTATTTGTCTTAAAAAGTACCACTGTATACTCACTTATCTGGGAGAATACCCTGATCCCAATGGGGCTTACTTCTGAGTAATATTGAACATTAAACATGCATAAAATTATGCTGTTCAAAAACTAACATTTATTTTAGTGCCATGGTTTTTTCAACTAACCCCCATTTCATAAGATTTCAACTTCATAGGCTTCATAGCCATGATCCTGCTGTTTTAAATTTTTTCATCTCTATACATGTGCATGTATAAACCTTCTCTTTTCATTATAGTATTTCATTTTTTATGTTTTACTAGCAAAAAGTATACCCACGTTGCGGGAGTAAAATCCCCTGTACGCCATCCCCCCACTGCACATAAATTCCACACACACATCAACCCCCATGCGCATCCACCCCATGTGCAACATCCCCAATGTTCATCCACCCCATGCGCATCATCCCCCATGCTCATAAACCCCCCATGCTAATCAACCCTCCATGCGCAAATCCCCCATGCACAACAACCCTCATGCGCAACATTCCCGTTCATCCCCAGGCGCGTCATTCCCCCATGCGCGTCATTCCCCCATGCACATCATTCCCCCATGCACAACCCCCTGATGCGCAGCATCCTCCCCAGTGCAACCTCTTCCTCCTAACAACATCCCCCCAGTGCACCAGGCACCAGATTGGCTGGATGTTAGTCAGTCTTCCATGTTAAGTACAGAACAAAAACACGTTGCACCCCTTTTTAGTCCCTTAAGGGTTAAATTTCTCCACATGGGTTCTTGGTGGGTGTTCATGTGACAGAAGGAACTCCCTCCCTGAATTTCATGCTTCTAGGTCCGGGGGTTGGGGAAGAACATCCCTCAGTCACCGATTCTTCAATGCAAAGTATAGGGAAGAAAACACGTTGCACCCCATTTCACCCCCTCCTGGTTGGAATTTCCGAAAACTGGTTCTTAGTGACTCCCTCCATCACAGAAGGAAAACCGTCCCCAAATTTCACGCTTCTAGGTCTGACAGTTTTGGCAGGGCGTTGATGAGTCAGTAATGACGATGAAGATTAGTTTTATAAAACCCCTTTTTACCCCCTTCTGGTTGGAATTTCCGAAAACTGGTTCTTAGTGGATCCCTCCATCATGGAAGGAACACCCTCATCAAATTTCACATTTATAGGCCCAGCAGTTTTGGCTGGGTGTTGATGAGTCAGTGATGATGATGATGCCTTTTATATATATAGATTAATTATTATATCCAAGGTTTTCAAGTCTTGATGTAAACTGACTTGGAGGCCCTGAAAAAAAATTGATTCTGAGCTTTGTGAACAGTTGATTTTCAGAAACTAATAGATAAAGAAACTAATAAATAGACAAAATAGAACCATGCACAGCATGGTTCATGTGCTGACACACAGCACAAAGGCACAGCTACTGTGCTAATCAAAAAGTTGGCAACCTTGTATCTCCAGCTCAGTTCAATTATCTTCAGCCATAGCCTTGCAGTGCAAACAGTGCCATCTGGTGATTCCTAAAGAATCCTGCTTGTAGTAGTTGTGCTCTGCCTTAAAGCCATTTTATGACCCTAATCCTCATTTATTTCCAAATGTAAATGGGAGAGAAATTAAAAACTACAAGCTAAATACTTGCAAGAAACATTTGAAGGGCAAATGAGCTGTAAGTACTACGAACCATTTTAATTCATTGGTGTTTGATTTCTACTAAGAGAAGGTTCATTTATTCAGCTGAAAATAAAACAGGTTACACTATAAGTGCAGCCTACTCCAACAAAGCTTCCCCAGAGCAGATACATTTGCCCCAGTGGGGTGATGCTGCATCCCGCAGGTGAGATTAAGAGACAATTTGTTGTTCAGACCTGCACTAGCAATTGCTGACGCATGTCCAAGTGGACCCAAGTAGGTGAATCAAGGCTGGGAAGGGGGGTAGGATAGTAATACTGAAAACCTGCAAAAAGCAGCCCTTTTATACTTTCAAAATGGGGGAGGAAACAATTGCTTGCTATTAATAGGGTTGCCAATTTATCCCAAATAGCCCTGCTTCTACAGCTTTTTCATAGGAGGCAAAGGTTAACCTCTGGCCATTTGGGACTATTGCAGAAGAAGCCACTTCTTTACTAGCTTTTCCCCCTTCCTCCCCTTCCCCTTCCCCTTTTTCAAGGGGAAAGCAGACTTCTAACACCAGATCCTGTCTCAGAAACGTCAAGCTGCTCCCTTTAGTATGAGCTTCTTGCAAATGAAAACTCAGTAAAGCATATAAAGATATGCTTTACTTGGATAGATCCTTTCTCCCTTTTGTAGAGCTAGGAGGGAGTTTGCACAGAGAAGCATTTAAACAGTCACCCTCTCTTTAGATGATTATAAATCAATTATCCTAAACACATTTCCCATACACTGATGTCAACTTCCATGACTCCTCCAAGTTAACCTTCCATTCTTCCAAAACCATCATTATCAGGATTTTGCTCTCCTTTTACCATCTAAAACCTCTCTTAATGTCCACTGCTTTTCATCAGGGATGAAAATGTGACCTGATTTTCCCAGTTAGCAGCTTTTGTGCCATGCGGTGTGATTCATCAAGTCCTCCTGGCCCAAATTAATTTAAATTGATTCCTGGCCAGGGGTGGCCTTAACTTCTTTAATGCTTTATCCATAGTATACATTTTTTTCCAGGCCTCCATCAGTCTCGAAAGACTATGGTATCATGCTTGGCGCTGCATACGCTGCATGCGAAGCACGAAAGTCTGGGTTGGATTGTTATGGAGGATAGGCTGTTACCCAAGCAGCAAATCCCCCCTCTCCACGCCACTGAATTAGTCCAATGGAAAGGCAGAGCCAATACGATTGGATCCAGCTGGCGTTGCAGAGCAGGGCTAAGGACAGGAGCTCACCCTGACTTGTGTTGCCAACCTGGGTCTTGAACTCTGGCCTGCTGGTTAACAGGCACAGCGTCTTAACCGCTTGCCACAATCATGGACAGTCTTCTGCTGTAAGCCTGCAGAGCAAAAGTGAAAAAAGATAAATTCTCATTTAACCACCTATCCAGTAACGGATAATTCCACAGCACATTTGAAAGTACACACAGCAAGGTCATATACACACAGAAAGGTTTGTGCGGTGGAGAGAGCAATCTGAATGATCCAAATTATTTCTTTGTCAAAGAGTTGTTCGTTCCAGGGGCTCACCTTACAAGGTGAAGGACGCATCAGGGAATGAAAAACTGCAGAGAATGGAACAGCCCTGACCTAGGTAATCTGTTGAATTCAATTCAATCTGAAAAAGCGGATTCACATATTGTGGAGGAGGAAATTTGGCAGATTCTCTGCCGTGATACTGACTGAGGGCATCTGTGAGCACTCAAGTGAATTCCTGCCTGCATATCCCCAGCCTGGATTCCAATTTCTTATTTTATTCTTATTTTTGTTCATTTGTCTTATTAATGCTTAGTCTTTAACAGAGCAACAAACAAAATAAAGAGTGAAATCCTATGCATGTCTACTCAGAAATAAGTCCAATTTTATTCAATGAGATTTATTCCCAGGAAAATGTATATAGGATTGCAGCCAAAGTTAACTATTCTGCAGAACTTACTATTGAATATGTGAAAACAACAGAATGCTGCAAATGTCTCCCAAGAACTTTCTCTCAAAACTCACTAGAAGAGTGTTTGTGGTGTACAAAACCTTGTTAAGCTAGAAACCCCCAGTTCCTGATGTGCACGAATTCTCTGTGGTTATTCCATAGTAAGGAAAATGCCCTCTGCTCAGTCAAAAGCACCAAAACCAATCAGAGAAAATTAAAGAGAAATATAAAGAGTAAGAGGAATAGACTCACCCTTATTGAAACAGGGATTATAAAGGGTAATGCTTATAAAACAGCAGGAAACTTCCTGTAACTCCTTGAGAAATCTGTAACAATTAGGGTGCAGTGCTGTATTTAAGGAACACCAGCCTGAGCAGCACAGGTTGTGGTGTAAGACGTCAGATGCTGGTGCAAGGACTGCCCTGCTATCCTACAGTTATACTGAAGGATGTGTCCTGGATGCCAACTGTATGTATCCATCGATGGCATTACAGGGGGGAGTGTAAAGTTCCCTGGACTTCCCAGAGAGGAATTCACTCTCCTCTTTTGTGCTGGATAAGCTTAGGCCACGATGGACATTGGAACATCAATGCAAATTTGGCATAGGATTCCCTTGCTAATGTCCATTCTTTTCAGTGTCCTTTCAGAGCTGAACTTTTCTTTCTGCTTTGGGTTGTGTTTTAGCAGCTGGACATCACCCCAGAAGTCATTCATTCAAGGAATGATCTGCTGTTTCAACCTCTGCTGTTCTAAAGACCAAAATTGCCCTCCACCCTATCTCATCTCCATTCTGCCCATCCCCTGCCTCATTCCACCCTTCCCTGCCTCTTTCCCAACTTCTACATGGGATTACTCACACTGGAGAGATTTTTTTGTTCATATTTTCATGGACCCGGCTGCTTGCTGTTTGTGATGACACCCAGGCCATGTGTTCCAGTGATGTTGTATTTGCGACAGCCACAAAATGTGCATTCCACCTGTATACTAGGCTCATAAGATTGGACTGAAAGACAGCTTCAGTGGTACAAAACTCATATACATTTGTCATTAGATATCCCCTTGTTACAAGACTTTTAACTTGTACAAGGATTCCCCAGAGTTTCAACTTGAAATAATTTCTTAGTACAGTATATTTGGACTGAGCCTTAATTGATGAGGAAGCAATTATAAAGGAGAGTTTCTCTGAGTATGTACAGAATGTAATTCCAACTGAATTCACATGTGTGCATGCTTGCATGCATGTGTTCTAAACTCATACAGGCTTCAGCCTGGCATCAATGTTGAAAAAGTCTGAACTTTCAGTTTCAGCATAAGTTAAAACGAGTCTTTGTCCTAGGGTGCAATCCTAACCAAGGCCAGCTCAACTAATCGGTCTTTCTGTTCCGATGATGATGACGTAGAGAAGTAAGTGCATGTTTGTGCACTGGCCTAAACCTCCCCCAGGAGTGGCACAGAACTGTCTTAAGGAGCTTTTTTGATACCTACAGGTCAGCACACAACTTAGGCTGCAATCCTAAAGACACTTTCCTGGGAGTAAGAACCACTGAACCCAATGGGGCTTACTTTTGAGTAGACATGGTTAGGATTGTGCTCTAATGCCGGAATTTAGACCAGCCTAACAGGAGGTTTGGATTGGATTCCTTTACATAGCTCCCTGGTAATAAGTTTCACTGAATTCATTGGGACTTCCTTCTGCATAGATGGGACTACAGTACACTGTTAATCTGCTAACAAAATCTGCTTTTTGCCACTAGGTGGCAAAAATGTGCAATGGCATTCTTGTAAAATACCATTTTTAAAGCATGTTACATAAAGAGGGAGAGCAGGGAAATGGGGTGGGGGGAAGAGAAGAAAACAATTAGATTGTCCTAATTGCAAGCGATACAAAAGGTATGGCTGCCTATCTGCAAATTCCTTGTGACTATCCATTGAATCATTCTCTGAGACTGGGAGTCCACATCACGATGCCTAACTTGATCCACTGATCCATCAGTCATTCAGTGGTCAAACACAGCTCCCAGTTGGGAGAGGCAGCAGTAGACAAAACAAGCTCTTTCCAGCTGTCATAATGAATGAGAGTGGATGAGTTCAGTCGATGCTTCCGCTGATGCTGTTCCTTGTTTTTGACCACACTGGAATTTAACAACTTTCTGCAAGCGCTTCTGTAATGGAGCCAATTGCTGATGCCAACCTGGTTTAGAATTTACAGTCGCAAGAGGCATACAATAGGATTTCTGTTTTGATACTGAGTTTGGTGAGAGGTATCTCCATAATGACAAGTACCTTCTCTTCTCCTGCGCTGATGCCTGTTAAAGCAGGGGCCTAAAAATACATTTTTCCATCTTAAGATGGTTTTGTCACTACTCAGTTTAGGTCAGGCAGGGGCAAGGTCAGCACATATGCCCTTTTTTCCAGTTTATATCCTCTTTTTAGGCTTTACATAATTAGAGCAATCTCATAATTATTACACTATGGGCGCAATCCAGAGTAACTACGGGGAGTCTTTGCTCCGGTGTAAGAACAATTTGCTCTGGATTGCAATATGAATTTCCCATAGGTTTTCACTAGGTGGTGCAGTAACTACGGGTACACGTAATGTCTCTTACATGCTCCCGTAGTTACTCTGGATTGTAGGGCAAATGTAATAATTGTAATATGTAATAGTTTTAAATTTAATAATAATGTAATGTTAGGGCTGTGGTGTTGCAAGTGTTTAAGACACTGCCTGTTAACCGGCAGGCCAGCATTCAAGACCCAGGTACTACAAGACGGGGTGAGCTCTTGTCCTTAGCCCAGCTCCTGCCAACCTAGCAGTTCAAAAGCATGCAACTAGATAAATACTACCACATTGGTGGGAAAGTAACAGCATTGTGTGCGCATGCAACCCTCATGTCAGACAATACTGGCTCTATGGCTTTAGAAACGGGAATGAGCACCGCAACCTACAGTTGATCACGAGTACAGTGGTGGGTTCCAGCAGGTTCTCACCTACTCTACAGAACTGGTTGTTAATGAGAGATAGGCCATATAAAGTTTAAAAATAGCCATTTAAAAGTGGCTGCCAGATGGGCATAGAACCGGTTGTTAATTTCTTTGAATCCCATCACTGACCACGACTAACAGTATAACCTGCAGGAGAAACCTTTTTATTTTGCAATGTCCTACATTTTCTTGGATATCCTCCATTTTGGAAGGCTTGTCCTCTTTTGCAGTTATGACATTTGGTCAGGGACCAGCAACCTTTTCAGGAAAAGGGGCTGGATTTGGCAAGGACATCATCATATCTCGGTCAAATTCCGAATGGCCAAGTTTCTGGACATAGCCATTCAAAGCTCAGTTCAGGAGTCAAGCAATGCCTACTCAAGCATGTCTACTCAAAAGTAATTCCCACTGTGTTCAACAGTACTTACTTCCAGGAAAGTGTGGCTAGGACTGCAGCCAGAGCCTCCCAACCAGATTGCCACGTGCCACACATGGAATGACAGAGCTGCCTGCCCTATGCTTGCAGAGTCCCCACCACTAAGGGGCAGAAGAGTTGCTACTGGTTCAGCCAATGTGCTTGTAGACACAAGTCATTCTTCCCCCCAAAAAATGCATGGTTCAAACAATAAGTTTTTATGTTTCACTGCAGTATCTTTTTTCTATGCAATTCCTAGTGAATGTGCTGTGCTGTTGGGACTTTGCTTTCTTACTTTGATATATTACCCTGTGATCTTCAAAAGTGAACTGTTGACTAGCCAGGAAAAAAGACCACTGACTTATAAGGATACTGTATTATGTCTTTGATCTATTGAACCATAATGTATAGCTTAAGTATCTGAGAAGAAACAGAGCTGATCAGAGAGGACTAGATTAAAGGACACCTCTGTGAATGATTGTGGCATTAAGACCAGAGACTCCAAGCAATCCATTTTATTTTTCCAAATGGATGCAACTACACTCTTGGATTCTGCGCTGATGGTTACACTGTAGGGTTATTTGGGAGTTTGCTCTCCCAAGGAGAGTGAATGTGAGAAGCGCTTCCCATGAATATGCTGTGCTAACCCTCCAGCCCTCCACATGTTCTGCATTTGCAGCAATGAGTTCTACAAACTAATTACACATTGGATAATGAAATATTTTCTTTACCCAGAAAGGATACTTGAGAAGCTGAATAAAGCTAATTGCATTGTATGTTGAATCAAGACTATTAACTGCATGCTTTTTAAGCGCATGAGGTATCTATTTTATCCTTACTACTCGCCACTCATTCCAAAACCTGTGCATACTGGAAATAACGGGGGACTGGTGCGGTGCCCAATTACACACCTGGAGGCCATGCCCGGTGCTCATGCTCGGCATCCTCAGCCTCCTCTGAAGGCCTCTTGGACATGACAAGAAGCCACTTTGGATGCACACTGGTGACTTCTGGCCATGTCTGGAAGGTGTTCTGAATCGCAGGGAGGCAGCGCACAACCTATCCATGCCTCAGAACACCTGAGGACATAACTAGAACTTGCTAGTGTTTAGCAAAAATATCTTCTGGGACACATCTGGCATACCCACTGAGGACTCAGCATCAATGGATGCTGAGATCTGTAGGTGCCAAAGATGCAGATAAGAAAGGCCCACTGTATTTGGAAATTTCTGTACTGCTTTTCAGCAAAAATATTCTTTTAGAATAAGGAATCCCTTTCCAAAAATGGCTCACAATATAAAAAGAAGCATAAAGGAGGTGCCAGCAACATCTCTCTCTCTCTCTCTCTCTCTCTCTCTCTCTCTCTCTCGTGAGAGAGAGAGAGAGAGGAACCCTACCTTGAGTCCAAACTGTAGACATTGCTTAGCTATAAAGTTTTATAACCATGAACAGTGCTCTTTGAAACAGCATATAAAACAAAATGATGCATTTAGGGCACATAGTCCTTCCAGTTATTAAACTGCTTCTAATACACTCAGGTTTGGGTTTTTCATGTGAAAGATGCAACTAATGTCACTGGCTCTGCAGTACAATTCTATGCATCTGTTGAAAAACACAGTGGTGAATAGTGTTGGAATTCGGGTGCAATGCCAACTGCAGGACCTCTTCACTTGCCGCTCTATGAAACTTGTAGGAGGTGTGGTCTTTGACACTACAGGTATATCTTGTTATCCACTGAGATTTCATTTTGGCACCTCGTGGATTTTAAAAAATCCATGGATTAAAAAACAGTGGAAAAATATATTTAAAGACTCACTTCCAGGCTTCTTGCTCCTCCATTGCTCTTAAAGGAATAAGGTTGTCCCTTAATATCTGTAGGATATGATTCTGGAGCTCCCTGCGGATACAAAAAAATTTGTTATATAAAAACAATTTTAAAAATAAAAAGTTTAAAGCAGCTTTTCTTACTATTGTAGAGAGGTCACTGTGTGATACAGGAAGCTGGACTAGCCTTTGGTCTGATCCAGTGGAGGCTCTTCTTATATTCTTAATTAAAAATACAAAGGATCCCCCACTTTGTTCAGCTGAAGAATGGAATGATTGCTACCTCTCTACAACAGGTTTTAAAGCTGTTATTTGCAGTGGTCATTTGTGTTGTGTCAAATTCGTGTTTAAAAAAATCCATGTAGAACAAGGTTGAATTCCATGCAGAGCCTTGCAAGGAAAAGAGAAGAATGTGTCTGCCAAGCTGCATAATGCATATCTGCCAGGCCATCCTCAGCTGATCTCCACACAAAGGGAATTGCTCTGGGATTTGCCATTCCAAAATACTTTAGTAGCAGGGTCTCTGGTCACAACCAGAACATTTATGTATACAACTATGAACAGTGAGTAAAGTTTCTTATGAAACCTAAACTTTAACTAAAGCTGCAATCCTAAAATCATTTTCCTGAGAGTAAGATCCATTTAACACAATAGAGCTTACTTCTGAGTAGACATGGTTAGGATTATGCCCACAGTCTGCTTCTGAGTATGTACGTTGTACTGATATCAACTAGACAGAGTGGTGGGATAGCTCACCATAGGTAGGGCTGCTTCTGATGATTATTTTAGCTTCTGCATGGGATCCCTTTTGTCCAAATGCAAAACCTTTAAATATATGTAGGATGGACCTGGCTTTGCTTAATCAGCTTGTACAACCCCCTCTTTGTGACCAATCAACTATACAAAGACCAGAGAGGCTCAACTTACACTATAATCCAATGCATTGGCTTGCAGCCCTAAGATATCCTGTATGTCACACTGACTGACACCTAGTCCTAGTGGAACAATTGGATAAGAGGAAAATATAATGCAGGTATCTCCTGCTTTCTAATGCTTCATTTTCTGACAATCCACTCTTTCAACACCTTTCAATTTTACCCAGAACTCATTCATTCAATGCATGTTGTGCTCTTTCACCCTCTCTCTGCTGTTCTAAAGGCCAAAATTGCCCTCCTCCGGGTTGTACCTCCTGGTCTAATCCCATTCCCAAAGTAGTTAATGAGAATCCATTTGCAGAAACCTTTGTTGGGGAGCAGGAATTTGCAAGAGAAAAAGGACATTTGCAATTTGCTAGCTTAAAAAAAGCATTGGAAACATTTATAAACAAACAAAAAATTAGGTTCCACAACAGTTTTCACTTTCGGATGGTGCTCCTGTTCCTTGCTGAATCAACTGTGTATCGCAGATGTTGAGCTAAATAATGGAACTATAACTGAGTACTCCACCACTCCTGCATGTGGGCCACTACATCCTTGCCAAACCTGATCTCACTTCAATGACTCCAAAGTATTTACCAGATTGCAGTCTTATAGTGCAATCCTAAGCATGTCTACTCAAAAGTAAGTCCCATTGTGTTCAATAGTACTTACTCCCTGGACAGTGTGGTTAGAATTGCAGCCTTAAGCTGAAATTCTCTGCATTCCATCCTAGAGAAGGATTCAGGACTTATTACCGAGTCGACAAGGAGAAAATGGCACTGTTGCTATAGTTGGGCTGTTCTTAGTTCCACCTAGCAGCACTGCCATTAAAATAATTTTGTTGTTGTTGTTGTTGTTGATGTTGACTTGATTTTAGGAAGTACCAATGCAACTGTTGTTATGAGAACAGCAGGAGGGGAGGAACAGTATTATTGCAGGCCTCCGTCAGTCTTGGAAGACTATGGTATCCTGCTTGGCGCTGCATACGCTGCATGCGAAGCACGAAAGCCTGGGTTGGATTGTTATGGAGGACAGGCTGTTACCCAAGCAGCAAATCCCCCCTCTCCACGCCACTGAATTACTCCAATGGAAAGGCAGAGCCAATACGATTGGATCCAGCTGGCGTCGCAGAGCTGGGCTAAGGACAGGAGCTCACCCTGTCTTGTGGGGCCGACCCGGGTCTTAAACCCTGGCCTGCTGGTTAACAAGCACAGCGTCTTAGCCACTGGAACAGAAGCATGCTAAAAACCATTTGGGCATTTGCTTTGGTATGGGAAAGGTGGGATATAAATAATTGCTCTTTAGACAAACGGCTGTAGTATCCTCCCCATCCCATTTACACGCTTGCTGAGTCAGAGCAAAAAGTCAGGTTAGCCCAGCATTACCAATGAAAACAACTGCCTGTCTTGTCTCTCTCTGTTTTCAACCTCTCCTCTGCCATGCGCTCACTCACTGTCCTTGGGGCAAACTCTGCTGCTGCTCCTTACCTGCAGAATGGACTGTACCTTAGAAGAGTACCACTAAAGACCACCAAGGTGACAATCCAAGACCTCCCCCTACACCAAAGACAGTCTTATAAGACAGCCACCCCCAAAGTCAGTCACCCCCAATTAGCTAGATTTATTTGATTTAATTTAATGATGTTTTAATCATTGGATTTTACGAAGTATATTTTAGTGGTGTTTTTAATTGATTTTGGCTACAATCCTACAGACACTTTCCTGAGAGTGAACACAATGGGGCTGACTTTTGAACAATCCAGAGTAACTACGGGAGCACGTAAGAGACATTACGTGTACTCATAGTTACTGCACCACCTAGTGAAAACCTATGGGAAATTCATATTGCAATCCAGAGCAAATTGTTCTTACACTGGAGCAAGGACTGCCCGTAGTTTCTCTGGATTGCGCCCTAAGGTAAGGATTGTGCTCTTTATGTCATTGTGATGTGAGCTACCTTGGGTCTCCAGGAGTAAGTGGGATGCAAATACAGAAATATTTATTATTTATTTGTTTATACCCCACTTTTCCTATGCCAATGGAAACGCCCAAGGTGGCTTAGAAAGCTATTATCCTTTTGTCTTCACAACAACCCTGTGGGGTAGGTGAGGTTGAGAGTGAGTGAGTGGCTCACTACCATAAGTTCTAGAACAGGCAGAGTGACTGTATGTCCTCTTTTTTCTGAACATGTCCTCTTTTTTTAGCCTTGTGCCCTGGGGAAAAAAATCTTCATTATCCTCTTTTCCTTGTGAGCAGGCAGCACGTAGCCTTCTTGTAATGAAAACAAAATTCTATATGAGTTTTACATTTAATAAGTAATATAGTGTTGAAACTGACCACATGAAAGCTATGTATATAGGTTATAACGTATATGCAGTGGTACCTCACTTAACAAGCGTTTCACATAACAAGCAAAAATTTCCAAGAAATCTTGCTTCACATAACAAGTTCCACTTCACTTAACAAGCAAGCGCACTATGGGCACGCATGCTATGCAGCCCTGATGTTCTGCGCGGAGTCTCTTTAAAAGGGCTGCTGGCCAACGCTGCTGCCTCTAACTGCCCCCAACTTGGGGGCAGTTGCCTAGAGGCGCCAGAGGCAGCTGCCCCTAACTGCCCCCAAGTTCCCCCACTGGCCACCTTTAACCTCCAGCAGCAGCCCAGGTAAGCCTCCCAGGAAAGTGTCTTTGATTGCAGCCTCCTAACTGTGTCTACCCGGAAGTAAGCCCCATTGTAGTAAATGGGTCTTACTCCCAGGAAAGTGCAGCCTAAGGGTGCAATCCTAACCATGTCTACTCAAAGATAAGCCCCATTGTATTCAATGGATCTTACTCCCGGGAAAGTGTATTTAGGATTGCAGCCTGAGTAGGCGTCATAGGATCATGCACATTGAATGCATGTTTTAAATTCAATTCCAGTGTTTTGTCATCATTTTTACATCCAGTTCATATTTTTATATGAATATTTTGGGGGTTGTGGAACCAATCGTCTGAGTTTCCATTATTTCCTATGGAAAAATCTGCTTCACTTAAAGAGCGTTTCACTTAAAGAGCATGCCTCTGGAACGAATTAAGCTCTTTATGTGAGGCACCTCTGTATTCGGTTATAACGTATGGACACCGACCTAGAAGAATGTTTACTGCCTCTCTTTGGAGGCTGGTGTTGCTGCCAAACCCTTGCCTGAGGTGGCCTCATGGATGGGCCGTCTTGGAGTTTCACCGGGAAAGGAAGTCTACAGGGTGGAGCAACTAGAATTATAGCAGCCAAAAATATGCTGGACTTTAAAACGCAACCGTCGTGGAACATTATATTTCATGACTGTGTGAGAGAGACAAGGATCTCCTTAGGGAAATGACAGGGTCTAGGCTGGAAAATGTGATGTGAGGAGTGGCAGCATCTGAAGCAATGACCAAGAATGATGGCAGCAGCACAGCTTGAACCCAAAGGTGCTCATTACTACTCTCCAAGGTCCTTCCCTCCTCTCTCCAGACCTGTCCTAAGCACTGGATTGGGAAGGAAGGGACCGAAGGAGCAGAGGTTTTACGGAACTCACAACCATCAAACACAAAATATGCCTCTTCAGTAGTTTAGGAGAGGCCAAAAAACACTTTATTCACATTAACTGGGGGGCTCGGTTGGTAAAGGTGGAACATCCCGGGTGAGTCAGAGTCCGTTCAGAAGCCTATTCAGAGGTATGTCCCATATTCCCAGGAAAGTGTGCCTAGGATTGCAGCCCAATCCTATGCATGTCTACTCAAAGGTAAGCCCAATTATAGTCAATGGGGCTTGTTCAGAGGAAAGTGTGCCTAGGATTGCAGCCCAATCCTATGCATGTCAACTCAAAGGTAAGCCCAATTATAGTCAATGGGGCTTGTTCAGAGGAAAGTGTGCCTAGGATTGCAGCCCAATCCTATGCATGTCTACTCAAAGGTAAGCCCAATTATAGTCAATGGGGCTTGTTCAGAGGAAAGTGTGCCTAGGATTGCAGCCCAATCCTATGCATGTCTACTCAAAGGTAAGCCCAATTATAGTCAATGGGGCTTGTTCAGAGGAAAGTGTGCCTAGGATTGCAGCCCAATCCTATGCATGTCAACTCGAAGGTAAGCCCAATTATAGTCAATGGGGCTTGTTCAGAGGAAAGTGTGCCTAGGATTGCAGCCCAATCCTATGCATGTCAACTCGAAGGTAAGCCCAATTATAGTCAATGGGGCTTGTTCAGAGGAAAGTGTGCCTAGGATTGCAGCCCAATCCTATGCATGTCAACTCGAAGGTAAGCCCAATTATAGTCAATGGGGCTTGTTCAGAGGAAAGTGTGCCTGGGATTGCAGCCCAATCCTATGCATGTCAACTCAAAGGTAAGCCCAATTATAGTCAATGGGGCTTGTTCAGAGGAAAGTGTGCCTAGGATTGCAGCCCAATCCTATGCATGTCAACTCAAAGGTAAGCCCAATTATAGTCAATGGGGCTTGTTCAGAGGAAAGTGTGCCTGGGATTGCAGCCCAATCCTATGCATGTCAACTCAAAGGTAAGCCCAATTATAGTCAATGGGGCTTGTTCAGAGGAAAGTGTGCCTAGGATTGCAGCCCAATCCTATGCATGTCTACTCAAAGGTAAGCCCAAATATAGTCAATGGGACTTGTTCAGAGGAAAGTGTGCCTAGGATTGCAGCCCAATCCTATGCATGTCTACTCAAAGGTAAGCCCAATTATAGTCAATGGGACTTGTTCAGAGGAAAGTGTGCCTAGGATTGCAGCCCAATCCTATGCATGTCAACTCAAAGGTAAGCCCAATTATAGTCAATGGGGCTTGTTCAGAGGAAAGTGTGCCTAGGATTGCAGCCCAATCCTATGCATGTCAACTCAAAGGTAAGCCCAATTATAGTCAATGGGGCTTGTTCAGAGGAAAGTGTGCCTGGGATTGCAGCCCAATCCTATGCATGTCAACTCAAAGGTAAGCCCAATTATAGTCAATGGGGCTTGTTCAGAGGAAAGTGTGCCTGGGATTGCAGCCCAATCCTATGCATGTCAACTCAAAGGTAAGCCCAATTATAGTCAATGGGGCTTGTTCAGAGGAAAGTGTGCCTGGGATTGCAGCCCAATCCTATGCATGTCAACTCAAAGGTAAGCCCAATTATAGTCAATGGGGCTTGTTCAGAGGAAAGTGTGCCTAGGATTGCAGCCCAATCCTATGCATGTCTACTCAAAGGTAAGCCCAAATATAGTCAATGGGACTTGTTCAGAGGAAAGTGTGCCTAGGATTGCAGCCCAATCCTATGCATGTCTACTCAAAGGTAAGCCCAATTATAGTCAATGGGGCTTGTTCAGAGGAAAGTGTGCCTAGGATTGCAGCCCAATCCTATGCATGTCTACTCAAAGGTAAGCCCAAATATAGTCAATGGGACTTGTTCAGAGGAAAGTGTGCCTAGGATTGCAGCCCAATCCTATGCATGTCTACTCAAAGGTAAGCCCAATTATAGTCAATGGGGCTTGTTCAGAGGAAAGTGTGCCTAGGATTGCAGCCCAATCCTATGCATGTCAACTCGAAGGTAAGCCCAATTATAGTCAATGGGGCTTGTTCAGAGGAAAGTGTGCCTAGGATTGCAGCCCAATCCTATGCATGTCAACTCGAAGGTAAGCCCAATTATAGTCAATGGGGCTTGTTCAGAGGAAAGTGTGCCTGGGATTGCAGCCCAATCCTATGCATGTCAACTCAAAGGTAAGCCCAATTATAGTCAATGGGGCTTGTTCAGAGGAAAGTGTGCCTAGGATTGCAGCCCAATCCTATGCATGTCAACTCAAAGGTAAGCCCAATTATAGTCAATGGGGCTTGTTCAGAGGAAAGTGTGCCTGGGATTGCAGCCCAATCCTATGCATGTCTACTCAAAGGTAAGCCCAATTATAGTCAATGGGACTTGTTCAGAGGAAAGTGTGCCTAGGATTGCAGCCCAATCCTATGCATGTCAACTCAAAGGTAAGCCCAATTATAGTCAATGGGGCTTGTTCAGAGGAAAGTGTGCCTAGGATTGCAGCCCAATCCTATGCATGTCTACTCAAAGGTAAGCCCAAATATAGTCAATGGGACTTGTTCAGAGGAAAGTGTGCCTAGGATTGCAGCCCAATCCTATGCATGTCTACTCAAAGGTAAGCCCAATTATAGTCAATGGGACTTGTTCAGAGGAAAGTGTGCCTAGGATTGCAGCCCAATCCTATGCATGTCAACTCAAAGGTAAGCCCAATTATAGTCAATGGGGCTTGTTCAGAGGAAAGTGTGCCTAGGATTGCAGCCCAATCCTATGCATGTCAACTCAAAGGTAAGCCCAATTATAGTCAATGGGGCTTGTTCAGAGGAAAGTGTGCCTGGGATTGCAGCCCAATCCTATGCATGTCAACTCAAAGGTAAGCCCAATTATAGTCAATGGGGCTTGTTCAGAGGAAAGTGTGCCTAGGATTGCAGCCCAATCCTATGCATGTCAACTCAAAGGTAAGCCCAATTATAGTCAATGGGGCTTGTTCAGAGGAAAGTGTGCCTGGGATTGCAGCCCAATCCTATGCATGTCAACTCAAAGGTAAGCCCAATTATAGTCAATGGGACTTGTTCAGAGGAAAGTGTGCCTAGGATTGCAGCCCAATCCTATGCATGTCTACTCAAAGGTAAGCCCAATTATAGTCAATGGGGCTTGTTCAGAGGAAAGTGTGCCTGGGATTGCAGCCCAATCCTATGCATGTCTACTCAAAGGTAAGCCCAATTATAGTCAATGGGGCTTGTTCAGAGGAAAGTGTGCCTGGGATTGCAGCCCAATCCTATGCATGTCTACTCAAAGGTAAGCCCAATTATAGTCAATGGGACTTGTTCAGAGGAAAGTGTGCCTAGGATTGCAGCCCAATCCTATGCATGTCTACTCAAAGGTAAGCCCAATTATAGTCAATGGGGCTTGTTCAGAGGAAAGTGTGCCTGGGATTGCAGCCCAATCCTATGCATGTCTACTCAAAGGTAAGCCCAATTATAGTCAATGGGGCTTGTTCAGAGGAAAGTGTGCCTGGGATTGCAGCCCAATCCTATGCATGTCTACTCAAAGGTAAGCCCAATTATAGTCAATGGGACTTGTTCAGAGGAAAGTGTGCCTAGGATTGCAGCCCAATCTACTCAGGTTGACACAGAAGTAAGTCCCATTATTCAATGGGACTTGCTCTCAGGTAAGTGTGGATGGAAGTGCAATTTCAATTCAATGCAGCCGAATCCAATGCAGGTCTGCCCAGAAGTAAGTCCCGTTATGGTCAATGGGGCTTACTCCTGTGTAAGTGTGGGTGGGAGGACAGCCCACTCCCAGGCAGGTCTACTCGGAAGTAAGTTCCGTCATGGTCAATGGGGCCTACTCGCGTGTAAGCGTAGAGAGCAAACATGCCCAGAGAGCAACTTCTCTCCCCGCTCTGCCTGCGCTTCTCCTTCCCCTTCCCTTCCCCGCCAGACCACGTGTCCCGCTGAGTGCCGCGCGTGCGCAGTGCTGGCTCCTCCCCGCCGCCTCTCCCCCTCCCTCCCTCCCTCCCTCCTTCCGAACGAGTCTGGCCAGAGCCTTGGCTCAAAATGGCGGCCGCGGCTGCGGCCGGAGCAGACGGAGGAGGGGGTCGTCGCGGAGGGCGCAGCTGAGAGCGGCCGCCATGGAGGTGCCGGCGAGGCGGCTGGAGGCAGGCGGGGTGAGTGTGGGGGCTGAGTGGCCCTGGGGGTAGGGAGAGCAGCCCCTTCCCGACCCCCCTCAGCGACCCCTCTGAGGGGCACGACGACCCCCTCCTGCCCCACCCCGTGGAGTGCGTTCCTTGCAGGGAGTTCCTCCACCCCCGCCTCAGGACCCACCACAAGGCGCTGGGGGTCCCACCACTGACAGTTGGGGGGCTCAGGCTTTGGGGTGCCCCCTTTTGGGGTCCCTCTTAAGAGCCTCTTCAGTGGCAACCCCCACACTCCTGGCAGCCCCCTTGTTCTTGTGGGAAGCAGCAGACTTGGCCCATGGGGGGCTGCAATGTGGGGGGCAGGATCTGGGGGGAGGAGTAGGGTTTGGGGTGGGGGTGTTGGGGGGCCAGGAAGCCAAGTCTCAGAGTGGGGGTGCTGCTGCTGCTGCTGCTTCCCACAAGAACAAGGGGGCTGCCAGGAGTGTGGGGGTTGCCACTGAAGAGGCTCTTAAGAGGTACCCCCAAAAGGGGGCACCCCAAAGCCTGAGCCCCCCAACTGTCAGTAGTGGGACCCCCACACCTTGTGGTGGGTCCTGAGGCGGGGGTGGAGGAACTCCCTGCAAGGAATGCACTCCATGGGGTGGAGCAGGAGGGTGTTGTTGTGCCTCCCCCCAGGGGGCTGCAATGTGGGGGGGCAGGATCTGGGGGGGAGGAGTAGGGTTTGGGGTGGGGTGCTGGGGGGGCAAGGAAGCCAAGTCTGAGAGTGGGGGTGCTGCTGCTGCTGCTTCCCACAAGAACTTTGTGGGAGGACTTTGCCATCCTCTCCCCTCCTTTGCCCCCTCCTTCCCTTCTTGTCCCCTTCGCACCCGTCCCTTGTCGTACTTTTGCTTTACAATAACCTGAGTGGGGGTACAAGTGTTGGGGGTTCAGACCTGGGTTCAAATTCTACTTGCAGCAGTTTCTTCCGGACTTCATCAAGCTGGCACAATGAAAAGTGCGAAACCGGCTCTTCCCAGAGGTTGCTGTGATCTTACAAAAGTGCCCTATTCACTCTTAGGGAGGTACTGCAATCCTATACCCACTTACTTACCTGTGAGTAGGTCCCATTGAGTTCAGTGGGACTTGAGTTACTTCCTTCTGAGTAAACACAAACAGGATTACTATTGTGGTGTATGTGTTGTGGCAGCACTAATGTGAGAGCCCAGTTCTCTGCACATCTACTCAGAAGTAGATTTCATTATAGTCAACGGTGCTTACGCCCAAGTAAGTGCTGTTAGTACAGCCTGAGAGCCCTAACTAATGCAGGTCTACTCAGAAGTAAGCCCCATTATAGTCAGTGGGCCTTACTCCCAAGTATGTGCAGGTAGGAGTATAGCCTGAGAGCTGTAACCTGTACGTGTCTGCTTGGTAGTAAGCCACATTATTGTCAATGGGGCTTACTCTAAAGTAAATGCAGCCTGTGAGCCCTTACCTGTGCATGTCTACTCAGAAGTAAGCATTATAGTCAACAGTGCTTACTCCCAAGTAAGTGCATTTAGGAGTGCAACCTGAGAGCCCTAAACTATGCATGTCTGCTCAGAAGTAAGCCCCATTATAGTTAACAGTTCTTACTCCCAAGTAAGTGCATTTAGGAGTGCAGCCTGAGAGCCCTAACCTATGCATGTCTAGTCACAAGTAAGCCGCACACCCATTGCGGGGTGTGGATAGGGTGTATCTAAGAGCCCTTGGTCTGACTGAGGATGCTGAGGCAGTGTGTATTTGTGTTGTAGTACAAGCAGTGTTGCTTGCAATGGTGTTAGAGCACATCAGGCTGTCATCACCACCCTGTCCTAACTGTATGTTTTGTTCTTTGTGGATTCACTTAGCAAGCTGTGACTTCCCATTCATTTTGTCACCTGTAATGCACACTGATGTAACTTGTGGGGATAAGACATTGCAAAGTGTTCAAACCCTCTGGTTTGCACCAGTTACATCCCTGGCAGGGGCAACTAATTTCCCAGGGGAATCCTCTGTTTCTTCTTTCCCTGTGCATTGGTCACTTAAGGTTTTTGCAAGCAACTTGCTCTGTGGTTATAACACCTATTCTTTGTCATGGTCTGGTTATTCTCTTCCCAGAAAGCCTCCCCTTGTGTGTTTTGCTTGAGAGAGTTTAGATGACGGAGCAATAGTGGCCCATTCAGATGGTTATCTGGTTGCTCATGGAGTTTTGGATGAATGTAGAATGTGTTCATCTCTTACGTAATACGTGTCAGTTTTAGGTTTGTTAGCTGCCTTGGGCAGCACTGGTTAGAAGTTGGAGCAGCAGTTTGAATCAATAGACAGCTCAGTAGAGGGGAACCGCTGAGTTAAGTAGTGAGAAATCATTCAGTATGCACTACAGTAATCAATTGTAGTCTAAAGTGTAATGTGTGCATGGGGAAAACTTTATTTACTGTGGTCAGTGGGAGATCTGGTGCTGTTCTTGAGCCATTTGGGTACCTTGTAGTCCCTTTGGCTCTTCCTCATTAACCTCATCCTGTTGATTCCTGAAAGGTTCCCTTAACACAAGACGTTGTATTTTCATCTCTCATAGCTGAGCCATAGTATAGATAGTTATGCACTGCTGCAAGTCCAGTTGTTTTAGGATCATTTGAGTTCAGCTATTTTTTCATGTGGGATGCAATTTAGCCCATGTGTCACAACCATTTTTCTGTTGAAAAATAGAATCCCATGTATGATGGACGCTGGTGCAGTATCTTATATATGGGATCATGCAGTCTCAGTGTCTTCCTTTAACTAAGATTTTAGGATTCTCATTTTGTGCAAATATTTTCATCTGGATCATAAAGTTCTTGCTGAGATTCTCCAGAATGAAAAGCAATACACAAAAGCAAGCTATTATCCTATTAGCTTCCAGAATAACTTGGATACAGAAATGCAAGCCGTAGAAACAAATGCCTTTGGAATAGGAGATGGTGATACAGTTTTTCTCTTGTACCAGTTATTTTGGTGCAACTTGTTTGTTCTTTTCAGGCTATGTGATAAATCATTAGCATTTTTCATTGCCACCTATTGCAAACAGCAGGTTTTGTTCACCTTTTTAAAAAAGCTGTAGCAAGTTTGCATATTTCACGCTTGTCTGTAATTCTTATTTCTTATTAACATGTGTGGGAGGCTTTCAGAAAGCCCTGTGGAATCCCAGGGATTCTGATGCTGATATCTGGTGAGTACATCATAGTGTATTGTACTAAGGAGAAGCAGAAAGTACTGTTCTTCTGCTCCCATTTGTATTAAATGAACTGATTTAGACACATTGATTTTTATTTTTTTTTAATCTTATGGCACACTGATAAAGTGCTGAAATTATCAGGGTACACCATGCTGCTTATGGAGAGCTCCCGCCCCAATTGGCCCTACGAATAAATGAGTCTTAACCCAAACCTACCCAGCACGCTTGCAGAGCCTTCACAGCATACTAAAGTGCCATGGTTCTCTGGTTGAAAATTTCTGGTTTATTCTAGATTTGCTACAGGGATCTTGGATTCCTGTGTTTCTCCCCCCAATGTGTGAGAGAAGGAAAGTGAAAGTGTTTTCTTTCTCTTTAAGAACAAGCTGTATGTTTGACGTGCAAGTTACAGTTTCTTCTAGTTATAATAATCCAGGACAATGTTTGCTCTAAAGAGTCCTGGAACCCCCTGATACCCCTTCAAGGGCACCATGAGGACACTGTGAGTGGATGACATCTGTTTTGCACAGTGCCTTTATGAGTGCAGGCTAGCACTCCGATGTTCGCCGGGAGTTGGTGCGTGTTGTTTGGGTCTTTCTGTGTGTCAGTCTTTTGACAACTGACATGGCACATTGTGCTGCTGGTGGGGAGCTCATGTCCCCAATGATCCTCCCCAAACTCCCACACCACACCTGCAGACCGTTCGTTGCATTCCACTATGCTGCAGCACAGCAGTTGAAAACTGCTGGTTTAAATGGTTGAATAAATTCAAATGTGTCAAAACATGGTTTGGCTAAGGCCCAATTCTGTCCAACTTTCCAGCTCCAGATAGCCACAGTGCAACCCCATAGTAAGGGAACACATGTTCCCATACCTCAAAGGCCCCAAGGGTTCTCCCTTCACCATGGTATGCAGCATACAGCACGCAACTATACCAGCTCTGAAAAATTGGATAGGATTGGTCCCTAGGAGTCCTCTGCTGCTGTTGCAGGCTTCCTTGTTACAGTTTCTCCTCTACTGTACTTCCTGGTTTGCTAATATAAATGTCATGAAAAACTAGTTAGGAAAAACTCAGAAGGGTAAGAGATGTGAGTTGCTCATCACATTGATTGTGATATCTACAATTAGTGGTAGTAGCTCTTGGAAATCTCAGGCATAGCCTTTCTCTTTCTCTGTTACTTGAGATTCTTGTTCCTGTAGATGCCAGGAGCTTAGAACCTATGTTCAACACCAGTTTGCCATTGTCTCTGGCTTGAGTGATCATATGCTCTTAAGTGGTAACAGAAATGGTAACTTGTTCATGTTCCAGGCTGCATCATGTATTAATTATGGGACCCAGCCATTTATTTGAAATGCACCCCCTCCTTAGAACTACACATGGCCTATTGGCTAAAAGTTGCACTTACAAAACAAACAAGTGTGACAAACCACCTTCATTGTATATAAGAGTAGACCTTGTATTTAAGTTTTGACCTTGTTGAATTGAATGGGGTACAGAAGTTAGTGAGCATATCATCTAAACATTTTAAGCAACTTTTAGCTATAGTAAACCAAGTTACAGAACCTTATTTTGTTCAAGTGACAGATAGCTTGCTTGACATATAGAAAAGTGGAAATAATGCAAAATTAAAATAAATGTATGTTGTAACTTCCCATTAATGTACCTAGCTGCTATCATACTGTACAAGCATTTTTTCACTCTACTTCATAGTTTAATTTGAAAGGTAACAATTTGCTAAAGATCCACACACTGCACCGTACATTTACAAAGTGGCTGCAATGCCCTGATAAATTGTTTCCCAATGATTTTGCTTGTAAAATAATACATTCTTATTCAGTTTTTTTAAAGTGTGCACCCAAAAATGTAACAAGTAGACTGGCCCTGACTATCTGTGACTGATGGAGGATTTGAACAGGAATCTCTTGTATCCACCCAGTATCCTGACTTAGGTTGATGACTCAGATCAACTTTTAATGTTTGATTTGTTCCCTCCCTCCTGTCTTGATTTGATACCACTGGAACAATCTAGGTTCATGGTGGTGCATCTTTTAAATGAGCTGCTTTCAGATTATATTGCTGGTTTTATTATCATTACATTGGTTGGTTTAAAGTTTCACAGTGAAATATGTAATTTTAGACGCTTTTGAAAATCATCTGAGTATGCATGCACGGACATGCTGCAGTTTGGAGCCTCCTTATGTGTCTTTTGCAATTCAGTATATAGTAGTAATAGGGCTGTGGGTGGTGTGAGTGGTTAAGACACTGTGCCTGTTAACAAGCAGGCCAGGGTTCGAGACCCGGGTCAGCCCCACCAGACAGGATGAGCTCCTGTCCTTAGCCCAGCTCAGCGATGCCAGCTGGATCCAATTGTATCTGTTCTGCCTTTCCATTGGATTAATTCAGTGGTGTGGAGAGGGGGGATCTGCTGCTTGGGTAACAGCCAATCCTCCATAACAATCCAACCAAAGCTTTCGTGCTTCGCAAGCAGCGTATGCAGCGCCGAGCACGATACCATAGTCTTTCAAGACTGACGGAGGCCTACTTTTTAATATAGTAGTAAATGCAGTACTTAGCTTAGTGAGACAGCAGTTAGTTCTTCAAGTTAAATTTAGTTGTACTCAGCCTGGAACAATGTGTCTCCCATGTAGACTGCTGAATACTGCCTCAAGTACTACCAATGGTATGAGTACCATGGTTGAGAAATGCTACCGTAGAAGAATGATAAAAAAAATCACTCAGTAAAGATGTTTTGACTGCTTCTCTTATGACTACTTTTGCATTAGTGTTTCCACTGGAGTTATTCTTTTCAGGCTTCTCTAAATATTGGGTTGCTTTCAGGTTCTTCTTTCATCACCTGCTGCTTTTTCTGCATGCATTAAAGTTGGTACCAGCTATATGTAGATGACTTGAAACTGTATCTCTCTATTTTGGTGCTTTCCTCCTCTATCCAGTTCTTTATCTCCAGCTGCTCAGTCTTTAGCTTCTTGGCTATTTCATCACCATTATAAACGTGATATGCAAGAATTAACTTGTCTTCCTTTCCTCCAGGCTTCCTCTCCCCCTGGTGCCATTGACATCCACTGGATTCAGACATAAACCTCTGACTTTAATTTTGTTTCCTTTCTTCCATGAGACTTCTTCCTGAACACTGTGGGTTCTTCTCCTCAGGCTCTTTTCATGATCTGGCTAGTTCCCCTCTAGTTCCTGCTTTTTTTCCTCTGACCTTTCTTTATCATGCTTCATTTCTCTCTCCTTTCTGCAAAACTCCAACTGCTGAAACTATTCACTCTTCTCATTGTTTAGGCTATGCAGTGTTCCTGTTCAATTCATTTCATTGTCTCTTTGAGTCTTTTTGTGTCTAGCACAAATTCCTCTTCCTTTCTTCCTAGGTTCTACTCAGCATCAACACTACCATCACTCCTATTTTTATTCTTGTCATGTGACCCTCACTCTTCCAGAATCTTTTCCCAAGTCTTTTGCCCTTTTAAGTGACACTTGCGCACTCTTTTTCTGCTGTCCTTTAAGTCTAGAATTCCCTTCCAGACCACCTACGTCTATCACCCTTTCTTCAGATTCTTCAGCAAAACTTGCTTCTTCCCTAAAATATTTGGCATTTGCCCTGGCATTTGTCTCATTATTATATAAGAATTTTTTCCATGTTGAGAATAATAATATCCTTCTCAGCCGTTGGATATTCCAATTGGTTGGCATGAATAAAAGACTGTCGCTGCCAAACTCAAAAAGTTCAAAATAATAAATCAAATTATCATATTGGTGAATAGAACTTGGAAATAATGATGTTTGTAAGTTGTGGGGTTTGTGTTTGATTTCTAAACTTTATGTATAAGTTGTTCTTATTTTGAGCTCTCCCAAAAGAAAAGTTTCTCTTCTAGAAAAGACATGGCCAAACTGAGGTAGTGTTGATCTGTATGGACTCATGTTAAATACATCGTGAATGTGAACTGAAGTTTCTCATTGTGCCTTAATTAACTAGGTCTGTGCTCTTCAAAGTGGGGTCATAGCTTCATTTCAGAGGGTTGCGAAAAGCTGTGTGCAGCCATCTTGGAATCAAGCACTAGGCACCTTCAATGCCACTTCCAGCCATGACATCACTTCCAGGGGGTCCTCAGGCAGATATCATTCTTAGAAGGGGTCCTGGGATGAAATGGTCACGTATCACTGAACTAGGTAATGTACCTTAGCTAGCTCTGAGCATCTTATTTTAGACTTCGACACTTGTTAATGGGGCTGTGTTGTCATATTTGGACAATGAGCTGGTTTACCAGCATGAACAGTAATATGGGGAATTGGTTGTACGTGCATAATATATTTTCAGTACATTATAAACAGTTTATTAAAGCTAGCTAGCATACTGTATAAAGCTGTGGCAATCTGGGCTCAGTCACATTCTTTGGATCAGTTGGTACTATCTGCTTGAGCAGTAGAAAACTCATGCTCCCCATCCCAGAAGTAAAGAATGCTTCCCTCCCAGTAGAGTTCATGCATGTTTTTCAGTAGGGATTTGAGTTGATAGCTCTCTTCCCTCCATGCTCTTAATAACAATCTAAGTATTCAAAATAGTTTTGTAACTCATTAGCTCATTTTTAATTTGTTATTAAGTTTTGCAGTCATCTTTGAGGGTAATGTTTTACCAGTGCAATAGGTCGCTTTACACAAAACTGGGGCAGAACCATGCCGGGTGACATTAGTAGGTCCTTTTCAGCAGAAGCAGTGCCCATATGGCATACTTTTGATTGCAGTTTTGCTTTTGGCTGTTGGGTCTGCTACTTTTCTCCTGTTGTGGCATGGTCCACTTAGCCCTGTGCATTTTTCCCCTGCTTAGTACTGATAATAGCTTACAAAAAGTGGCATCCTATTTAGTAATACTGGAGTCCTTCTTTTGCCTTTGTCTTCAAGTATTTGAGAAGGGTTCACACCAAAAATGTTAGTAGGATCATAGTGCTTGGTATGGTTTCTGTCGTTCTAATGAATTGCTAACTTTGTGCTTCCAAATCTGATCCTTGATGAGTACATGTGTTTGTCACTGGCGTTGGTCACAATAGCCCACAGAACTGACAGTACAGTAATCGTGTGGAACAAACAAAGCTGTTCCTGGCAGTAAAGACGCTGTGCCTGTTAACCAGCAGGCCAGGGTTCAATTCCTGGGTCGGCCCCACAAGACAGGGTGAGCTCCCGTCCTTAGCCTAGCTCTGCGACGCCAGCTGGATCCAATCGTATTGGCTCTGCCTTTTCATTGGACTAATTCAGTGGCGTGGAAAGGGGAGATTTGCTGCTTGGGTAACAGCCTGTCCTCCATAACAATCCAACCCAGGCTTTCGTGCTTCACATGCAGCGTATGCAGCGCCAAGCACGATACCATAGTCTTTCAAGACTGAGGCCTGCTGCATTTGTTTCAGGATTTTGGAAAGTCGCAGCTTTTGTAAGAGTCAGATTTTTTTAAAAAAAACCTAATAAAGATCTGCAGTTGGTTTCCTTTCTTTAAAATTATTCTATAGAGAATGCTGGCAAACAGAATGAGATGTGTTTGTCAAAATAGTCTAGTCTCTCGACAGTGTGCCTCTAAAGTAGTTCTGACAGGTTGTTGTAGAGCTGAATGCTGTTTGATCATAATTTGCCATGTTTAGTTAATAGGTTGGGAATCCTGGGTGTCTCCAGGGTTTTTAGCTGTTGAGTATTTTCCTCCAAGTGTCCTTTATTTGTCTATAAAGTTGCTCTTTGTAAGGAAGAGAAATTTTCAAAGTGACAGGGTCTGTGCTTGTAGACTGCATCCATACCAAGACAGTCTGTCAACCAACATCATGTAACCCTCACAAAACTATTTTAAGTTTTTCTCACTGTCCCATATTTAAAATAATTGCTACTTGAACATGTACAAGTTGCAGTATTAGAACCACTGTTAATGCATGACTTAAATCTAAATTTCAGCAATATTTCTGACAATGGGGGAAAATGGAGGCAAGAATCTGAATGCATTTGGACACATATATTTACCTGCCTGCAGTAACCAAATATTACAATTTGGATATTACAAATATTACAAACCAAATTTGGATTGCCTGGTCCACTTGGGGGACGTTTGGAGGAAGAGGTTGCACGTGGAGGGATGTTGCACGTGGGGGAAGTTGTGCATGGGGGGGGGTTGATGCGCATGGGGGGACGTTGTTCAGAGGAAGAGGTTGTACATGGGGTTAGGATTGCAATATTAGAACCAATCCAAGTTGCAGTATTAGAACCACTGTTAATGCATGACTTAAATCTAAATTTCAGCAATATTTCTGACAATGGGGGAAAATGGAGGCAAGAATCTGAATGCAGTTGGACACATATATTTACCTGCCTCTAGTAACCAAATATTACAATTTGGATATTACAAATATTACAAACCAAATTTGGATTTCCTGGTCCACTGGGGGGACATTGTTTAGAGGAAGAGGTTGTGCGTGGGGGGTTGATGCACATGGGGGGTTGCCTGGTGCACTGGGGGACGTTGTTCGGAGGAAGAGGTTGCGCTGGGGAGAATGCTGCACATGGGGGGAAGTTGCGTATGGGGGGATGTTGAGCAGGGGGGTTGATGCGCATGGGGGATATTGCACGTGGGGGATGTTGCAGGGGGGGGGTTGACGTGCAGGGTGGCTGATGCTTGTGGGAGGAATATTGCATCGTGAGGGGATGGCGCATGTGGGAACTTTACTCCCGCAACATGGGTATGCTTTTCACTAGTTACTTAATATTACTCTGGTAGCAAAGGAACTTTTGATTCCCTGGATACCAGATAAAAGGCAATTTCGCTAATACTACAGGCCAGCCAGTGTTTGCAATGCAGTATATAAACTTGCAGATTAAGCACAATTCTCCCTCAGACTTAGGCTGCAATCCTAACCACACTTCCCTGGGAGTTAATACTAGTAAACACAATGCTGCTTACTTCTGAGTAGACATGCTTAGGATTGCACTGGAAATGTCAATCTGTTTTCAAAGTAAAAATGAGATGGTTTTAGGGATGACATGGTTAAATTGAAGAAATAGTGCAGTAGGTCTTTGTGGACTGAGTCTTGACTGTGGGCCATAATCACATCCATGGGGCTTTATTCATTTTCCTGTGGCACCTACCGATATATCCCCTTTAGGCCCCTCCCTCAGTGTTCTGGCTTGTTTGCACAACAAAAGCAAAGGAGGGTAAACATATATGTAGTAGTGTTATAATGGCTATATGCATCAGTACAAGAACAGGATATGTGTGTTTGATTTCTAATTGTCTTATTTTATGATAGAGAGTAAGCTTTACTGTAACAAAAATAGTACTTTTGGTCTTCTCCTTCTGTCCCATTACATACTATTATAGCACTCAAAAACTATCTTAACACTAGTTCATTAATGAAAATCCGACTCCCATGTATTCTGAATAGTTGGCTACTTAATTACTGGTAATCTGCTGAGAATGAAAGAAATCTGCTCTTTGAAAGAAAAAGATAACCTTAAACTGTTTGGCTGTAGAATATGTGTCTCTTGCTTCCCACCTTGTCATTTAATCTCTTAAAGTCCCAGTAGAAAATGATATGAAAATGCTGGTGTTGGGAGGAAACCTGTATACAAAAGCATGGCTGTTACCCAAAGCCCAGTTTGCACACAGAGCTTTTTGTTGGATCAGAGGTCCAGGTCTAGGGACTGTTGGCTATAAGCCCAGATGCTTCAGATTATTGCTTGTTTCTTTTGACATTCTAAAGTTGTGAAAAGTGATTGGGAACATATAAGAAATCTTGAGATGCTTGTTATGTTGCAAATATAGGTCCTGACTAATTAGTTTGTTTCCCTTCTAAATTCTCATCTATATACAAGTGGCACCTCACGTAACAAATTTAATTCGTTCCAGAGGCATGTTTCTTCTGCAATCAAAGTCACTTTCCAAGTGTCTCCCCGCTTTCTCCTTCTGAAGAGGTGCTGTTTTTAGTATTGTTTTTAGCTGGTTTTATTGTAAATTTTTAGGAGGGATGCTTTAACTTTTTTGTATATTCTGTATTTTAATTGTGTTTTAATCTGTATTTATTATCTACTTTTAATGGTGTTTTGTTGTTGTTTTTAATTGTTGTTAGCCGCCTTGGGTTCCCTTTCAATAGGGAAGCAAGGTGGAATATAAATGAAAATAAATAAATTTACATTGAAGAATCTCTGACTGAGGGTTGCTCTGCCCCAGACCTAGAAGTATGAAATTTGGGGAGTGTACTCTTTCTGTGAGGGGAGCACCCACCAAGAACCAATGAGAAAATTAACTCCTAAAAGTCTGAAAAGGGGTACAATGCATTTTCAGCCTATACATAATATAGAAGACTGGCTGATCAACATCCAGTTTGTGCATTGGAAGAGAAGATGAACGGAAGGGGATGGTGCACTTGGGGGAGTTTGGTGGGCATCGGGGGGGGGGATGGCGTATCGGGGAAATTTAACTCTCACAATGCAGGTATGTTTTCACAAGTCCAAAATAAAGTTGTATATTGCTTGGGTTACAGCACCTTAAAACAACTTCAGGTGTTGTTAATTTATGGAGGGTATTGTGTTGCATAAGCAACACATTTCTTTTAAGGATTACATTTGTTTGGGAGGAGTTGCTGATTTTAAAAATCCAAATGGTATAAGTGATTTTAAATGGTGGATATATAACTACAGTTCTTGCGTATCAGTTGGAGAAGTTGTCTTATGTTCTTCCAAATGCTAAAGGAGGATGAGGAAGCTAACTTTTTAATAAGGATGCCAAGCCAAGAATAATATTTTCTGTGTATTGTATGTATTTTTTAAATTGAGCCAGCATTACATTCTGCACAGGACTAAAATGAATTTTCTGAATTACTAAGTGCTGTCGTTGCATTTTTCATGACCAGGCGTATATGACTTTTTCACTAACTGATAACTTTTGAAAAGTGAATTACAGATTTGAGGTGAAGGCAATTTTACAGATAAGTGGATACACAAAAAATGTATGTACTTATCTGTTCATACTTGTGCATCAAGGGATAATTTGAGCTGTGGTTTCTGATAAGGTATTCTCTGGCAAGAGTTGCCTGCTTCATGTTAGTAAGCAAGTCATACATCTTGCAGTACATTTGTGGACAAGTGTATAACAGTAGTGGTACAATATCAGAAAAATCTGGTGAACACTTTTCATGTCATCTCCTTTTTTACAGAAGTTAATAGAGGCAATTGGCTATTTAAACTTCTGGTCATTAGCTAAGACAACAATGTTAACAACCATTATTTAACTTAGACTAGATGTACTTTTTACTCAGCTCAGCGAGGCAATTTTGATTTGACCCTGGATTAGACCTCGCCTAGGTGGGAATAACGCTAAAATGATTATTCTGCTTGAGGAGGCAGGGGAGCAGGCATATAAAGAAGAACACAAGGCTCCAAAGTCAAGGGTTCTTATCTAATCCTATGGATTTCTAGATGGTGGGACTCAGTTTGGATTCTCTGTTGCTAACTGAGGACCCCTGCTAAGTTCTGCTTTTTTTCTCTCACCCACTTGAGGTGGCAGCTAGTTGAAGTGCTGTTAGCTAATTCCTAGGGTGAGCTTAATTATGGATTGGAGGTGTGAAAAGCATTCTTTGTTTTTAACCACATTCAGGAGTCCTAAGGAGTTAGCTATGCCAACAAAACATCAAATATGCTGCTGTTAGTGTGTGGAGCTGGAAATCTTCATCTAAATTTTGGAGTTTTGAAAATTCAATTAGAATTTGAGTAAATAAGTCTACATTCAGAGTCTACATAAGTCTATGTTGGAGTAGTGAACATTAGTCAATTAAGTGGGGTGATTAAATGGCTAAATACAAGTGTGGCACTGCTAGCTTGTGGATCTGTTGCTTGTTTCCATCAGTTTAACTACCTCAAGCTGGGAGTTGAACTAGATGGCCTTGAAGGAACATTCTAACTATAGGGTTCTGTTACGTTAATAACTTCATTACTTGTCTGGTCCTTGGCTCTTCATGAAGACATCTAGAACCAAGTATATGTGCATGAATCTGAAATCCCTGAAGTCACCCAGACCGACCTTGCCTCATGGTGAGGAAGGCTGGAAGTTAGAATCATAGAATCATAGAGTTGGAAGGGACCTAGTAGGTCATCTAGTCCAACCCCCTGCCTGCAGCAGGAATTCCCCCTAGAGCATCCCCCACAGGTGCTCGTTGAGCCTCTGCTTGAAAATCCCCAGTGAGAGAGAATCCACCACCTCCCTTGGCAATTTGTTCCACTGCCGAACCGTCCGAACCGTCAGGAATTTTTTCCGGATTTCCAACCGGAAGTTCTGCAAGCTCTTGCTGATTTCACCCTTTATTGGTGCCTTAGTGGGTCTTTAATCTCTTTTCACTTACTCCTATTTGCTGTATGATATAGCAAAATCTATTTGCCATTTCTTTCACCTAGCCATCCATCCATATTCTTATCCTTCGGTTAGATTCTGTATGCCATGTGTAGAGACATTTATTTCTGGTAAGATAGGCTTACAGCCCAAGTCTTACTCAATATAGTGGCTTTATATCTGAATAAAACAATGTTTTTCAAACACCTTTAGCATCTGGTAAAGGTATGTATTCACTGCCTTGTGTGCAAGATCCTGTTTACTGTTGAAGTATGTTACAGTGCTTTTTGTGGGCTTAAATACTGTGTAAGAGCTATATTGCCTCCCAACCACATGCTTAGCTATACTATGCAGATTAGCTGCATTTAAAATTTCAACGTCTTATTCATTCATAATTCAGCACAACTAGGACTTTGAGTTTATTCCAGTATCTCATTCCCTCCCTTTCCAGAATGTTTAACATTTGCATTGGTGCATACCTGGTCCAAGTTAATCAATAAGAGTAAAAGTCAACTTGTCTGCTGCCTTTTTTTTTTTGTTCAGTTGTAATTTCGGGGTAATAATAAGTATCTATACATACTCCTTTTCAATAAAAAGTCCACAATGTGATAAAAGTACCTTAACAATTGCAATCTTGATAATAGCAAGGTTTGTTCTTACTTGAAAAGATGTGGTGTGAGATTACAGTCGTTATACTTGGGAGGATTGTAATAATTGGTTTTTGTTGTACAGAAATGGAGGCAAAGAACCTGCCTGAACCGTGTCTGAAGTTTTACCATGGATTATGGGACTGTGCGCTGATGAGCCAGCAAGTGGAATGCCTGAGTGACTGACTGAAGAAAATGGGTGCTAATGCTTCGAACTATCCTCATTCGTGTTCCCCAAGGGTAGGGGGAAATTCTCAGGCACAGCAGACATTCATTGGTAAGTTATGATGACTTTTTCATTAAGGATTTTTTTACTCGTCCAGAGCATTGGCAGTCTCAGACTTATTTTCTGTTAATAAAACTAGACTCTCTTTTGCAATGTGTGTTAACTTCATAGATTCGCAGTTTTCAATGAGTACTGGCAGTGTGTGTTTAACTGACAATACTATGAAAGTTTTAATCAATTTTCACTGTTACAACATACAGTATCAACTAATTTTCTGAACTTTTTCCTCCTCCTACTTTCAGATTTACAATGCCTATGCAGTTGAGGTGTATAGTATAGCTACAGTACACCAGGCTGATCTAGAGTCAAATTCCTGTTATTTTCCCCACAAAAACAAAACCACAAAACCCTTCCATCTCCCTGTCCCCACCTCCTGAAACCAACATATTTTCCTGTCCACCACATCCTGGAGCCAATATAATATGTCCACCACATTTGCTGCTGCTGCAGGTTTGAATGCTGGCTTTGGGATCACCCCATAAAGTCTTTACATGATACAGAAGTGGTAGAAAAAGGTAAAAAACTGTTGTAAGAACATTGAAAACCAAATCTTCTCACAAGTCAATTTGAATTTTTATTCTTCTCCAAGTCACAGGCCCCTGGTCCCAAATCACTTCTAAATCAGTAATGTCAGTGACTTGAGTTGACACAAGTTGCAGAAAACTTGAGGCTAGTCATCAAGACTCAAGTGTCCATCTCTGTTTGGAGGCTTATAAAGCAATGGACGGAAGTGGTTTTTCTCTAGGTACAAGAACTTAGGTGCATCTAGCTAATCTCATTTACAGTAGGTTTAAGACAGATAAAGCATTTTTATACAATTCATAATTACCTAGCAGAAGGGTTGCAACAGCCTTTTTTTAGCCATTGTAAGCTAGTGACCAAATTCCTAAGCTAGTGGCCCAAATATGGTCCTATCCATATTCCTGCCATGTGATCCAACATTTGTTTTTTACACCATGTCAAACCAAAGTAGTCTCTATGGGTCTACATAGATCATGCCAGTGAAGTCACTTGTGCAGAACAAAGGAGCTCCATGTAGGGCTTTCAGGCCAAAGACACGAGTAATGATGTGGTTGAAGCCTGAGCTGTTTCTCTCGTCCCCAGCACTGAAAGCCCCCAGTCTTTACTCTGCCTTCCCACTTGCCTAATAGGATGTTTGCAACAGCTCATGTACCACCAGCAGGAGCTTCTTTAGAATTGAGCTATGAGTCTTGTGTCTGCTGTGAACTTACCTCAGGCAAGCCTTTTTCTCAGCCTCAGATCCCCAAGTTGTATCAGGAGAAAATAATACCTTAAAAGATATGGTATTAGATGAACTTTGTCCTGATCCATCAAGTGAATTCTTACATTTTTACACCTGACTGACTGAGAAAATGTAATACATTTACTATACTATATAAATGTTTCATTTTTCCAGCACTGAACATATTCTGAAAACCACCTGCTGATATGGCCTCTACTATAATTCTAGCTTCTCACTTTCTGTCTGGCTAGAAAAAATTACGTGAATCATTAAAGCATGTAGGATCTGAAAAAAGAAAAATGGCTTGCTGCGTTTTGCCCTGACCAAAATAATTTAAGACTCAGCTGTGAAAAGCAGACCACTACTAATCATGATTAGATTATTGTGGCATGCTGTTTGTGGAGGCTGCCCCTGGTCCAGAAATTACAGCTAGTACAAAAATGCAGCAGCTTGTGAAGTTGCTAGAGGTTGGAGATTTGACTTGGACATGCTGCAGCTCTGACTACTGCACTGACTGCCAATTTGTTTCCAGACTCAATTCAAGGTGCTGGTTTTGACTTGTAAAATCTTAAATGGCTCGGGACCAGCGTATTTGAGGACTATCTTCTTCCATACTGTTTGGCTCATTCTCTGGGGTCATCAGAAGGAAGCCTGAAGACTTTTATTTATGAAAGTCTGTGAGGCCTCATAATAGCTGCTTTTATCTATATTTATATTTTCTTCTTCTTCTATATATATAAAAGAGAAAAATCACTGACAGACTGATTCGCTCACTGACTCACTATTCATCAACGTCTTGCCAAAACCGCTGGGCCTAGAAGTGTGAAATTTGGGGTGGTTGTTCCTTCTGTGACCAAGGAGTGCACTAAGAATCAGTTTTTGGAAATTCCAACCAGAAGGCGGTGAAATGGAGTGCAACGCATTTTCCTCCCTATATTTTCATTGAAGAATCAGTGACTGAGGGATGCTCTGTCCCAACCCCAGATCTAGAAGCATGAAATTTGGGGAGGGTGTTCCTTCTGTCACATGAACACCCACCAAGAACTGTTGTGGAGAAATTTAACCCCAGAGGGGCTGAAAAGGGGTTCAGTGTGTTTTTGTTCTATACTTTACATGGAAGACTGACCAAAGTTCAGCCAATTTGATGCTCGGTACCTGGTGCAGTGGGGGGAGGATGTTGTTCGGAGGGAGATGATGCACATTGCGGGGTTGATGCTTGGGGGGGGAGATGATGCATATGGGGGGATTGTTGTGCATGGGGGTTTGATTCGCATGGGTGGTTGGTGTGCATGAACTGTTGATGATCATGGGGTGTTGATGCTCATAGGGGACAAGCACATGGGGGACTGATGCGCATGGGGGATTGATGCGCATGGAGGTTGTTGGGTATGGGATGATTCGCCATGGGGGGATGGCATACATGGGAATTTTACTCCCACAAAGTGGATACGCTTCTCGCTAGTCTATACATATAGTGTGTGTATGTGTGTGTGTGTGTGTGTGTGTGTGTGTGTGTATGTATATATATAAAGAAAAGTCACTCACTCATCAATGCCGAGCCAAAACTGCTGGGCCTAGAAGCGTGTTGGGGTGGGTGTTCCTTCCGTGACCGAGGGATGCACTAAGAAATTCCAACCGGAAGGGGGTGAAATGGGGCGCCAACGCATTTTTTTCCCTATACTTTGCATTGAGGTGACTGACAGATGCTCTGCCCCAATCCCCGGACTGACTGCTTGCTATAATCAAGAGGTTATACTGGCCCAGTGTCTGATTTTTTTCCCCATGTAGACGACTCTGTTCTTGAATGGCTGGGTGGACTGGACATTAATATCTGATTTAACATAAGTTCATCCATTGTATGCCATATACTAAATAAATATTAAAACCAAATGTGATTCAGGGCCTGGATCTAAGACTGAGGCCATTCTCCAGATTCCCTGGTCTTCTGAGATGCTGAATAAATAGAGGAAAGGAATACCTCCATGGAGTGCTCCACTTAAAGAATCCTATTTCCTTGAGGCTTGCCTAGCTCCTAGTTTTAGCGCATATGCTGCCACTAAGCAAATCATATTTTCTCAAGATGTTTAACATCTGGTCTGCTAACTTTTTCTTAATGTACATATCCTGTGCTTTTTTTACACATTACAGTGATGGGGAGATTTGTGAAATATCCAAACTTTAATTTTAGTGGGTGTATTAAGGTTGTAGGCTTTTTAATGTGCTGTACAGATGTTAAGACTAGCTATGTGCAGGATACATTCTATGAACAGGAGCAAGGCACAGTGATACTGTTGGTAAAGCATATGTGTCTTAGCAGTAGGTATGACTGGGGCTCAAGTTCGTTGGTTTGGGCAATCATCCACTCCTTTTAATATCACTGGCTCAGAAGCAAAGCTTTGTGGAAGATGTTCTAAGGCCATAATATTTTGCAGGTCAGTTTCTCATGATTAAAATAATGTTTCTCTCTGTACTGCCACAAAGGACAAAGTAAGATTGAAGTATGGGAGAGATTTAACGAAATTTTTCTCATTTGGATTTGAGGCTGGATATTTCATATTAGAATTATAACGCATAAAATATTTTGTTAGGGCACAAATGTGGAATAAGTTCATGATAGAAACAATGTCTCCTTGCTATCCCACCAGCCCCAATAAGATAGGTCTTGTTCAAGATAAATTTTGGGTATACTCAGGAATAAGGAGGACGAGGCATTTCTGAGCCCGTCCCCCTAGAAAGGCCTCCGCACCCTACTTGTCCTGTCTCCGACACAACTCACTCTGTTTACTTGCAAAAGTTGTAAACAAAAGCCCTACATGACTCTGTCCCCTTCATTCCTCTTTCCACTTAAGATGCCGAGCAGCCAATCAGTGTAGCAGACAAGCATATTCTGGCCAGTGGATGCTGTGAGAACCAGGGGAGGTTCCTTTCTGTCCAGGTTCTGTGCCAAACAGAGGTAAAATTGACACATTTTGCAGAACCAGCAACAGGTTCTGGTACAGCATGAGCCCCTGCCAATTTTGGGAAGCATAAACAGAAGTTAGCCCTTTGGTTCCCCAACCCATCTCATAAACAACTGCTGATGCTCCTGCTAGCTCCTACACAGCAAAACATGTCTGAAAAAATTTAAGCAGACAAGATAAGGTGGTATGCTGCATGTCTTTTGTGTGTGTGGCTTTTTGTGTTACTTGACTCATCTGACTTGAATATGAGCGCCAAGTCGGGGGCTCTAACACAAGTGTGTTTTCTACATGTGCAACTCACAAGTTGCTGTGTCAGCTAAAAATCTGCACTTTCGTGTCTCCTGACTCGAATTCTAATATCTGGAAATAGGGACTTATTGAAATCAGTAAATGTGGAATCTTGCTACTGTATATGCCGAGTAGCCAAGGGAAAATTTTTTTCTCCTATCTTATCTATCTTCTTTCTATATATATATAAAAGAGAAAAGTCACTCACTGACTCACTGACTGACTCATCACCGCCCTGCCAAATCCGGTGGGCCTAGAAGCGTGAAATTTGGGGTGGGTGTTCCTTCCGTGAGGGAGGGGTGCATTAAGAACCGGTTTTCGGAAATTCCAACAGGAAGGGGGTGAAAAGGGGTGCAATGCGTTTTCCTCCCTATACTTCGCATTGAAAATTGCTGAGTCAGCAACATTCGGCCCCAACTGCTAGGCCTGGAAGCATGGAATTCTGGGAGGGATTCCTTCTGTCACCTGAACACCCCCCAAGAACCATGTGGAGAAATTTAATCCTTCAGGGGCTGAAAAGGGGACAACGTGTTTTTGTCCTATACTTAACATGGGTGACTGAACAACATCCAGCCAATTTGGTGCTCAGACCCTGGTGCACTGGGGGATGTTGTTCGGAGGAAGAGGTTGCACTGGCAAGGATGCTGCGCATGGGGGGAAGTTGCGCATGGGGGAAAGTTTCGCATGGGAGGGAGGTTGTGCTTGGGGGAAGTTGTGCATGGGGGGAAGTTGCGCATGGGGTAACTTGTGCATGCGGGTTTGATGCATATGGGGGGATAGCATACGGGGGAATTTTACTCCCGCAACACTGGTACGCCTTTCACTAGTGTGTGTGTGTGTGTATATATATATATACACACACACACACACACACACACATATATATATATAACTGAAAAGTCACTCATTCACCCACTGACTGACTCATCACCTGCCAAAACCACTAGGCCTAGAAGCGTGAAATTTGGGGAGGGTGTTCCTTCCATGATGGAGGCACCCACTAAGAACTGGTTTTCAGAAATTCTAACCAGTCGGGCGTGAAAATGGGTGCAACACGTTTTCATCCCTATCCTTTGAAGAATCTATGACTGAGAGACGCTCTGTCCCAAGCCCTGGACATAGAAGCTTGAAATTCGGGATGGTGCAGGGTGACCGGATGCCCAAATCCCAAAAAGAGGACAAGGTTCCCCCCCAATTCCTGATATCCAAGCAAAATTCCTGACATGTTTTTTAAAAAAATGTAGGACACCAAATAAAATTTAGGACATACTAAAATGCTAAAAACACTCTTATTGCTTTCCTGTACTTTCAACGCTATATTTTTTTAACTTTTAAAACCTTTTTGCAAGACCTGTTTTCACCAACAACGCACATGTAAGTGGCTCAAAGCAGACATGATTCTCACCCAGGATGACCATATGCCATTACAAAAAAAGAGGACAAGGCCCCCCCAAAAAATGTAGGACGTCCAAGCAAAATGTAGGGCAAAATAAAACCTGAAAACACTCATATGCTGAAAATACTCAAATGCTGCCTTGTCCAGCATTTGCTGAACTCCAAGTGCACAGGATCAAGACCATTCTGGAAGCCTTGCACTTTCTGGATTGACCTTCCACACCAGCAAGGCATGCTTGCTTACTTGTGAGTAAAAGCGACTGTACAGTCTCGCTTTCAAAAGGGGTTAATGCAGTGGAGCTTGGAGGAAGGGTTTCCTTGTGAGGTGCCTGGTAGTTGCTTCATTTATTGGATCAGGACCAGATTTCTCTCAGCCTACCCAGAAATATCTAAGGCAAGTTTGCCTATCTGCAAGTAAAGGCACAATAGAGCTCCCTTTCAGTTCCCATAGAGATTAATGCGATTATCAGGAGTCTCTTTTTGGGGTGATTTTGGAGGCTCCGTTCATTGGATCAGGACCATTCTGGTGTTGGATTTATCTCAGCCCGGCCTTTCTGGCAGACTATGGCACATTTACCTACTTATGAGTAAAGTTGCAATATGGGGAACTTTTCTTTCCAATTGCATATTTTTGTTCAGTTTTTTTGGTCATAACTTTTGATAAGGAGATATCTCAAATCTCAAAGCTCTGCAATACGAATCCAACAACATATGACATGATGGGGCATAGCACACCATTGCAAAGTTCCAAAATGAAGCCAAAATGGAGGACACCTGGACAGGAGGCTAAAAACCTGGACAAATCCAGGAATTTCCAGTTATACTGTCACTCTGCGAGGGTGTTCCTTATGTGATACCCACCAACAACTGATGTTGAGAAATGTAACCCGTAAGGGTGCAATGTGTTTTTGTCCTATACTGTACTTAATATGGAAGACTGACTGATCAACATCCAGCCAATTTGGTGCCCAGTGCCTAATGCACTGGGGAGGATGGTGCATGTGGGGGGGGGTGTTGATCCACACAGGAAGGTGTTGCGCAAGAGGATATTGCACAATTTGGGATGGTGTATGGGAGGTATTTTACTCCCGCAGTGCGAGTACAGTTCGTTAGTCTATACAGTGGTGCTTTGCAAGAACAACATAATTGGTTCCGGATGCATGTTTGTCTTACAAAGCGTTCTTTATACAAAGCATATTTTTCCAGAGGAAATAATGTAAACTCAGACGATTGGTTCCACCACCCAAAAATATTCATATTACAGTACTAGCGAAAGGCGTACCCGCGTTGCGGGAGTAAAATTCCCCCGAATGCCATCCCCCCATATGCATCAACCCCCATGGTTAACTTTCCCCCAGGTGTAACAACCCCCCATGCGCAACTTCCCCCAAACATATCAACCCCCCATGCACAACTTCACCCATGCGCATCAACCCCGCATGTGCAACTTCACCCCATGCGCATCAACCCCCATGCGCAACTTCCCCCATATGCATCAAACCCCATGCACATGCGCAACTTTCCCCCATGCGCAACTTTCCCCCATGCGCAACTTTCCTACATGCTCAATTTCCCAGCATGTGCAATTTCTCCTCATGCGCAGCATCCTCATCAGCACAACCTCTTCCTCTGAACAACATCCCCCAGTGCACCAGGGTCTGAGCACCAAACTGGCTGGATGTTATTCAGTCTCCCATGTTAAGTATAGGACAAAAACACGTTGCCCCCTTTTCAGCCCCTGAAGGGTTAAATTTCTCCAGATGGTTCTTGGTGGGTGTTCAGGTGACAGAAGGATCCCTCCCAGAATTCCATGCTTCAGGCCCAGCAGTTGGGGCGGAATGTTGCTGAGTCAGCAATTCTCAATGCAAAGTATAGGGAGGAAAACGCATTGCGCCCCTTTTCACCTCCTTCCTGTTGGAATTTCCGAAAACTGGTTCTTAGTGCACCCCTCCCTCACGGAAGGAACACCCACCCCAAATTTCACGCTTCTAGGACCCAGCAGTTTTGGCAGGGCGGTGATGAGTCAGTCAGTCAGTGAGTCAGTCAGTCAGTGACTTTTCTCTTTTATATATATAGATGAATTAACTATATTTGTAAGCCATGCTAGCGTTCTCCTAGATCTGGTGCTGCCTTTCCTGCTTAGTGATAAATGTTCTTATTGAGCTTCCATTAATGTGGTTTTAACAGTCTTCATGTACTGTAGAAAGATTGACCCTCTAAGGTTGCAATCCTAAAGACACTTTCCTGGGAGTAAGACCCATTGAACACAATGAGGCTTACTGGATAGGAGTTGACATGGAGTTGACATGGATAGGATTGTGCTCTTAATTTTTCCTTTTAACTTTTTTTGGTCCCCTCATTTTTCTTTCTTTGACTACCTCTGTTGGACCTCCTTTGTAACTTTCTGATTGTATATATGTTGAACAATATGGCACAGTGGTCACTGTCCCCTGTCAGTTCAACAGTGCTCCAGGATTGCCCCATTTCTTGTTGGTTCCAAGATCAGCATTTTAGACAAACGACCATTAACATGTTGCCAGTACAGGTGTCCCTTGTTATCCACTAGGGTTCTGTTCTGGAACTTCCCATGAATAAAAAATCAAGTGTATAAAGAAAATAATGGAAAAATGGATTTAAAGACTTACTTCCGGGTTTCTTGCTCCTCTGTTGTGCCTAATGGAATAAGCTAGTGCCTCAGTATCTGCAGGGGTTTGATTCTGGGACTGAAAAATGGAATGATTGCTTGCATAACTACCTCTACAACAGTATAAAAGCAGTTTTTTTAAACTGTAATTTGCAGTGGCCATTCGTGTTGAGTCAAATCTGTGTATAAGAAATCCATATATAACAAGTTTGGACTAATAGTGTGTTGTTGTGTTTTTTTTGGAGCCAGGCATTTCCCCCACACTTCTGCAGAGGATCTAACTAATGGCTCCTTATCCCCAGAAGAGGCTCACAATCTAAAATGGTGTGGGAAGCAGAACTTAGACCAGCAGTTATGCCGAATCCAAGCCTCCATCTGAGGGCAGCACATTGCAGCCAGAGGCTGCTCTGGTCTATTCAGACTTAAGCCACTTCCAGAGATAGTCTTAGTAGACTTTTTGGGGCTGCTGCATCTGTATCACAGGGAAGGGAACAAGCCCCCCCGTCCCTGCAGTAGTGAAATAGCAGTCATTATATAAATGTTTTTAACAATAATTGATGTTAGAAGATAAATATTAGGAAGTTAATTCTGTAAAAATTTAATAGCCATTCAGCTTTTAAGCTACATAACATTTAAAGATTGACTAGCAGCAGTAAAACAAACTTGCCGGTTTACCTGGATCTTTTTATCACCAAAATGCTTTATTACTAGAGCTCCCTCATGCTGGTTAGACCACTCTTACCCAATTTGGATCTCAAGACCAACATGTTCAGTTCTTTTTAAAAAAAGTGAGAAATAGGAGCATAAAAACAAATAATGTAGCAAAATACAGTAGGTTGGGCTGAAGATTTGTCCAGAGTCTCTTAAAGAATATTTTCCCTCTTTGTATGTGTTCCTCTTTCTGTGTGTGATTTATAAATGGTTTTTATTTTTTCAATCAATGTATTCGACCAGATCTTCTTCTTGTAAAACAGCCTTTAATGCACAGAATGTACAGTGAAGACATGATTGTAGGAAGCTGAGATGTAGACATCTGGGGTTTTTCCAGATTAAATCCAGAGCATTAACCTAATGTAATTCTTCTTTGGTTTCAGGAACATCCTCCTATTCTCACCAAGGCTATGGTTGTGAATCCAAGCTGTATAGTCTTGACCATGGTCATGAGAAACCTCAAGACAAGAAAAAGAAAAGCTCTGGCCTTGCCACTCTCAAAAAGAAGTTTATTAAGCGCCGAAAATCTAGCCGGTCTGCTGATCATGCCAAGCAAATGCGTGAGCTGCTCTCAGGCTGGGATGTTCGAGATGTCAATGCTTTAGTGGAAGAGTATGAAGGCACCTCAGCCTTAAAAGAGCTTTCTCTACAAGCTAGTTTGGCAAGACCAGAAGCCAGGACCCTGCAGAAAGATATGGCTGACCTGTATGAATTTAAATACTGTACGGATGTGGATTTAATATTTCAAGAGACTTGTTTTCCTGTGCATCGTGCAATTTTGGCTGCAAGGTGCCCATTTTTTAAGACGCTGCTTTCATCTTCTCCAGAATATGGTGCAGAGATTATAATGGATATCAACACGGCTGGCATTGACCTGCCTATGTTTTCTGCTTTATTACACTACTTGTATACAGGGGAATTTGGCATGGAGGACTCAAGATTTCAGAATGTTGATATTCTCATGCAGCTTAGTGAGGAGTTTGGAACACCAAATTCTTTAGATGTTGATATGCGTGGGCTCTTGGACTACATGTGTTACTATGATGTAGTTCTCAGCTTTTCCTCTGACTCTGAACTGGTTGAAGCTTATGGTGGAAATCAGAGCTGCATAGACGAGGAGCTAAGAGCACACAAAGCTATAATTTCATCACGATCCCCCTTTTTTCGACATCTGCTGCAACGGAGAATACAGACAGGTGAAGAAATCACAGATCGGACGCTAAGGACTCCAACTAGGATTATACTGGATGAATCAATCATACCAAAAAAATATGTGAGAGTCATTTTAAACTGTATGTATACAGACTTGGTGGACCTTTCAATTTTGCACAGCAGTCCTTCAGTGGGAAGTCTAAGTGAAGTTCAGGCTCTTGTTGCAGGAAAGCCAGTCATGATGAGGGCTGAAGAAGCTATGGAACTGTACCATATAGCCCTCTTTTTGGAGTTTAATATGCTTGCACAAGGTATGTTATATTTCAGAATGTCTTGCTGTTTTGAATGTGGTTAGATGTAGTAGAACACCTTTATAGTTATATTCTTCACTATATAATTGAAGACCAAGCTGTGTCGGTTTAACTCTGGGAAAAATTCTAAGACTTTATTTATCTGTGCGAAAATATATATTCCCCCCCAAATAAATTATAATCAACTGAATTAGATTTGGGCTTAATCTTGGTATGGGAAAGAAGGAAGTTTCTTGAAAATGGTGTCAGGCACCTGTTAACTTTTATTATGATTGTATATTCATTAGAGGGACTTTTTAAATTGATCATTCTAAAATTCTTTTCCTAGTAATGTGTCTGTAATGTTGGGATACAACATTCTTAATGCCTGCGTGCCTTATCAACAAACAGCAGTGTGGTTCAATTGCTTTTCAAAACCATACTTCATCTTGAATACTATATCGTTAGATTTTTTAAAAATACGTATTTCTAGCTGCTTGACAGGACTTTGTTTATCTACTGTTGAATGGAAAAGAATGTTTCTCAGACTGAGAAAGTGCCTTTGTTTGAATTCAGAAAACCCCTTAATCAGATCTGTTTCTACATTCAGGAAACTAAATGCCTGCATTTCGAGAGAGATTAGGCAAATCAAAATAATTTATGTGAATGTTCTTATTCTACATGGATTGAATCCAAAGATCTTTTGCATGCAGAAGCTGTCTTCCCCTTTCAGAAGGATTGTTTTTACACTTTGTGTTGCATGCAAAGTGGATAAGACTGCACACATACCTGGTTGCAAGCCTCTTTGAACACAGTGGAACTTGCTTATATGAAAACATAGGCTTATGCTGTAAATGTTCTTGTGCAGGAGCTTCAAGGAAACATGAGAAGTATTATAGAACCTGTCTATAATACTTGTTGCTTTTTGTTGAACAGCACAAAAAGCTTTTTTCTTTGTCCCAGTTGTTCAGAGTGAACCCAATATGACTTGTTAAAGCTACTCTTTTCTGAACCTGAAATACATGTTTAAAAACTTGTTATTCTGAGTGCAAGAGGAAGAAGTAGAATGACTACAAGTTGATAGGAATGTATGTATGCAGTAACCTAAATGGAAACGAGGAGATAGCAGTATCTTAAATAGAGGCATGTAGCCCTCTAAGTTACAACACTCCTTGAGAGCCTATTATAGAAAACAGCATGTTTTCAAACATTAATCACCCCATTAAAATAAAAATAGCAGTAGAGATTTCATAATGCCACTTGAAATACCACATGAAAAAATCACAGAATGCAGCCCTTTGTTAAGTTTTATTCCCATGGGAAACATCCAGTGGGGGATTATCATTGTATAGCCCCAGGAATGATTTATAAGGAAACATTTGTCTTTGTAACTTTTTGACTGTAATGGGTTCTTGGGCTTGTCTGTCGGTTTTGCTGGCTAAAAAGTGAGATGTTTTCTGAGGTGGATCTTCAGTTATGTTGGAAGAGGGAAAAAGTGTCAAGGTTCATCTCACTTGATGGGGTTACAGTTTTCAGTTATTACCTAAATTTTTCTGTTGATATGAAACGTATGACATGTAACTCAGTCACATAAATCACATTTAACCCCTACAAAATGATAGCATGCCTTATTATGTGTTATTGGGCAACACTGGGAACCATTGGACACCATACACTTCTAGGTAGCAGACACCTCCATACCAGGCACTCAACATCATCAGGCACCACATTGGTTTTTAGTGTATCCTTATATCACAAAAGGAATATGCTCACAGAAGGAATATGGGTGGAATCACATGGTCTCTATGAGGCTTAGAACACCATCCAAAGGAGAGGGGAGGTTGGAAGGGCCATTACAGCCCCCTGTATACAGTGTGTCATCCCTCTCCTTGTAACATATCTCACCTGTTTTCCCAATATTTATGGCTATAAACAGCCAGGAAAAAAATCGGGTATGTAGACATGCAATCCTTATTCTGAATTTCCATATGGAGGCATTGTGATTTCTGTAAAGAACAGTTCTTAGCCTGATTAGCTATGTATATTATGCAGGAGTTGACATAATTTCCCTGACATATTGGGGACATATTTGGGAAATTTCAGAGTGGTAAGAGCCTTTTAAACCAGCAGACATTGACTGGTATACTTTAAGCTACAACAAAGGAGAAAAAATACACTGGTATCTCAGGTCTGATTGTCAATATCATATTAGAATGGGCTGGGGCAATATCAATGAACAATTGATTGTGGTGATAATACCCTCGCTCAATAAATATATTTAGCTTCTGAGCATTTCAGCAATACTTCCAGACCAGTGTTAAAAAGAAGATGAACATTGGCCACCATGAGTTTATTTTTAAAATGTGATGTGTTGGTTCCACATTGCAGTGATCTCTGGGAAAGTGCTGCACTTCAGTTCTGCACCCTGTAATGTCCCCTGCCATAACTGCCAACAAAGAAGATTCAGGTCTAGATACTCTGGGGGGGAATAGAACCTTGGAAATATCTGATGCTATTCCTGAAAATGGGTTTTCCATTTTTCTAAGAGGAGGCATCCAAGCAGAAACATAACATTGTGCAACTTCATAATAAACAACACCCAGACCATCAAAATGTGCAACAGAACTTAAGGTAATCCTAACCTAGGCTGTGACAACTCTATCAGTTTTCCTGTACCTGTAGTGATGTAGGGAGGCAAGTGCATGTCTGTGTTCTGGTCTAATCCTCTCACAGGAGTGGCACAAGAGCATCTCACAGCACTTTTGTGACACCCCCAAGCCAGCACAGGACATAAACTGGAGGTTAGGATTGAATACGTTCATCATTCATCATTGGCATCCTTCAGTCTCGAAAGACTATGGTACTGTGCTAAGAAATGGTGGTCCTAAAATAGCATCTTTTCTTACTAAAAAAGCCAATTCTAGAATGGTAATCCCTTTCACACTGAGGGCAGATACAGTCTGTCACCTGCCCAGCCCCCAGATTTTGCTGGTTCCAGGTCTGCCTCTTTGAATAGTATGAAACAAAAGATAGCAAGCCAAGACCCGTTGTCCTGTCTGTCTCAGTTGGATTTCTTTAAAAAAAGGTAACAGAATCATTGTTCCTTTGCATACAAGACAGCCTGGTAACTTGATCTGCCAGTTTGTTGTAGCAAAACCTGAGCTTAGTTTTGTTTAAGTGTGTACCTGTATACAAAACTACCACCTGTGATCCTTCCTAGATAAACAGACATGGTTATTCAGAAAAAAATTTTTTTTAGTACTGTGTGTTGTATATGGGACTGCTTTCAAACACTATTGTATAGTGTATTGTATAGTGTATTTGTATAGGGTAGAATGAGAGTAACATCTGGGATCAGTCAAATGAAGCGTTTACCATTATTCTTATCCTGGAGTAGTGCAAAAGGACCTTTGGCACTCCAAGGCCAGCACATGACTTGTGTCAACGTAACTGGGGGATAGGACTGTAGCCTGACTTTCTAAGGCTGCAATCCTAAATCCTATTTTCCTGGGAGTAAGACCCATTGAACACAATGGGGCTTACCTTTGAGTAGACATGGTAAGGACTGTGCTCTTAGGACAAAAGAGCAGCATAAGCATTTTTTCTAATAAATAAAATTGGAATTCAGTGTACTTTGGAAATGACATTCCCAGCAGTTGGGCAACACTGGAAACTATACCAGTGATTAAATCCTTCTACTACCTGAAAACTCTGGACACGGTAAATAAGTGTAATATCACAAATGTTGGCTTGGATTTAGCTGACAGTTCAAAATGGAGAGTTTAATTCTTCCTCCTTTCTCCTCCCATCTTGAAGACCATATGCTACATCCATATGCAACTTGACAACATCCTGCTGACTTGGATTAGACGTGTTGTATTTGTGCTCCTAAGAACAGTTGGTGTGATGTTTCTAATGTAAGAGACCATTTCCCCAGGAGGCACTTGTTCTCTCTGGTAAACATGGTGATCAGCAACTTATAATTCTTTTGCTTCAGGCCAGACTGTTCACTAGAACAAGAAAATCCACATCCTCAATCCTTGACGTCAAATGTTCAAAGTTTTAGCATTATCAGATGATAATCAAATTGCTGTTTCTCATGTTGTATACCTAGTGGTGGGATTTAAATAAATTAACAACAGGTTTTATATCCTAATAATCTAAATTAACAACAGGTTCTATGTCCCATTAGTAATCAATTCTCAGAACCAGGCACTCATTAGCAAGGGGTTCTATAGAACCTGTGAGAATCCCCTGAAGCCCACCACTTTGCATACCACACTAAATCTACTTGTTGAAAATAAAGAGTTAGAGAAAGTGGTTTTCCCATTTGCTTTTGAAATAGGCATAAGGTAGGTGGCTTGGGATGGGAAATGAACCTAAGAAGGAAGCTGCTGGTGTACCTTGAACTTTAAGAATTGTGGATCATATGAATAAAAAAGGGGTTTACCATGGAAGTGTGGCAGCAATCCAGCACAGGCAAGCCAGCTTACCTGTTGCAGCACAAGTTAGGATTGCACTGTCAGACCATAGTATTACACTCTACAGCCTCATAAACCAAATAATTACCACAAATATTCTAAACTAAAGCTCAAAGTAGCCACCCACTTTCAGTAGAGTTTACTCTCATCTAAATGCAACAGTGATGAATGTTGTGATGAAGTAATTGGGGCTAAGAGTAGACCAGCAATTAGTTGACTGAAGGAGCCTAACTATAAATCCTTGCTATTTGTCCTTACATTTAGGTGGGAGTATACTCAGCAGATGAAAGAAATCACATCTACAGATGGAAGGGAATAATGGTATTCCAAGCAAAGGCTCCTGAACCTGCACAGGACTTTTGGGGGAATTAGAAATGTCCCAAAATGCAGAAAAACAGGGCATTCATCACATTATATATAGATATATAGATATATAGATATGCTTAAGTGCATATGAAAGTCATTAGATTGTATTGCAAATTAGTCTTTGTTTAAATAAGAAGACAACGAAATTGTCAGTTTTATTGTTCCTAAACATTTTAGCCTTGAGACCCACTTTAAAAAATCTTCACTTTACCAGCAGTTTATTTATTTATTTATTTATTTATTTATTTATTTAATCAATTTATATCCCGCCCTTCCTCCCCCGCAAGGGGGAGCCCAAGGTGGCTGACATCAGGGAATAAAACATCATTAAAATAGCACATAAATAAATATTAAAACACCATTAAAATATAATTAAAATACAATTAAATTGAATAAAAACATGCAGATTAAAAATATTTTAAAAACAGTAAAAAACAATAAAAACAACTGTCCCCCCACCTCTGCCCCATTTAAAATGCTTTTTTAAAATATAAGGTTTTAAGGCTCCGCCTGAAGCTCCGTATTGAGGGAGCTTTTCTCAGTTCAAAGGGGAGGGAGTGCCAAAGCCGGGGTGCCACCACCAAGAAGGCCCTATCTCTGGCTGCCACACCTCTCACATCTCTAAGTGGCGGCACAGTCAGTAGGGTCCCCTCATATGACCTTAGGTGACAGGTCGGATTGTACAGAAGAAGGTGGTCCCTCAGATACCCTGGACCCAAGCCGTTTAGGGCTTTAAAGGTCAAGACCAGCACTTTGAATTCAGCCTGGAAACGAATGGGCAGCCAGTGTAGTCGCTGAAGCAGTGGCCCGACAGAGTCGAACCGATGAGCCCCAGCAACCACAAGGGCCGCCGCATTCTGGACTAATTGCAGCTTCCGGACCGTCTTGAGAGGCAGCCCCACGTAGAGCTCGTTACAATAATCTAGTCTCGATGTCACTAGGGCATGGGTCACCGTGGGTCAGAGTTCATTCCTCTGTGGCTATAATGGTGATGGGGCAGCAGTACTCCCCTCAGGTAACAGGCTGTTTAATTCTTGATACCCTTTCAGTTTCATGAACCATCAGAAATGGGGTTATGACTCACTAGTGGCCACAGACCCATAATTTACAACTGCAGCTTGTAATTTCTTGCCTAGGTCTTCCAACCTATATGCACTTTAAGCACGATGAGCACTCACCAGTTGAATCTAAGGCTAGCTGTTACAGAGCTATAAATAAGGCTATATATTTTTTCCTACTAGAAATATTATGACAGTTGAAGATTTAGGAATTAAGAGTTCAAACACAATTTGTAGGCTTAAACTGAACTTGTTAACATATGCCTTTGGACCTACATGTCCTGAAAGGAATTCATTTATATATAGAACTAGCGAAAAGTGTACCCGCATTGCGGGTGTAACATTTCCCCCTATGCCATCCCCCCATGGCGCAGAAACACCCCATGCGCATCATCCCCCCTGCGCATCATCCCCCCATGTGCAATGTCCCCTCATGCACAACTTCCCCCATGTGCAACTTTCCCCTGTGCGCAACTTTCCCCATGCGCAACTTTCCCACATGCGCATCATGTCCCCATGTGCAACTTTCCCCGTGCGCATTACCCTCCGTGCACATCATCCCCCCATGTGCAAGTTCCACCCATGCGCAACTTTCACCATGCGCAATTTCCCCATGCACATCATCCCCTCATGCGCAACTTTTCCCCATGCGCATCATCCGCCGATGCGCAACTTGTCCCCATGCGCAACTTCCCCCATGCGCAACTTCTGCCAATGCGCAACTTTTCCCCATGCGCATCATCCGCCGATGCGCAACTTGTCCCCATGCGCAACTTCCCCCATGCGCAACTTCCCCATGCGCAACTTCCCCCATGTGCAACTTCCCCGTGCGCATTACCCCCATGCGCATCATCCCCCGATACGCATCATCCCCCCATGTGCAACTTCCACCCATGCGCAACTTTCACCCATGCACAACTTTCACCATGCGCAACGTCCCCCATGCACATCATCCCCTCATGCGCAACTTTGCCCCATGCGCATTATCCGCCGATGCACAACTTCCCCCCGTGCGCAACTTTCCCCATGCACTTCATCCCCCCATGCGCAACTTCCCCCATGCGCATCATCCCTTCATGTGCAACTTTCCCCATGTGCATCATCCGCCGATGAGCAACTTTCCTCCCATGCGCAACTTTCCTCCCATGCGCAACTTTCCACCCATGTGCAACTTTCCACCCATGCGCATCATCCCCTCATGCGCATCATCCCCTCATGCGCATCATCCCCTCATGCGCATCATCCCCTCATGCGCAACTTCCCCCATGTGCAACTTCCCCCATGCGCAACTTTCCTCCCATGCGCAACTTTCCTCCCATGCGCAACTTTCCTCCCATGCGCAACTTTCCTCCCATGCGCAACTTTCCCCATGTGCATCAGTCCCCCATGCGAAACTTCCTCCATGCACAACTTCCCCCATGCAAACTTCCCCCATGCGCAACTTTCCTCCATGCACAACTTTCCTCCATGCGCAACTTCCCCCCATGCGCAGCATCCTCGCCAGTGCAACCTCTTCCTCCGGAAAACATCCCCCAGTTCACCAGGCACTGAGCACCAGATTGGCTGGATGTTGTTCAGTCTCCCATGTTAAGTATAGGACAGAAACACGTTGCCCCCTTTCCAGCCCTTGAAGGGTTACATTTCTCCACATGGTTCTTGGGGGGTGTTCAGGTGACAGAAGGATCCCTCCCAGAATTCCATGCTTCAGGCCCAGCAGTTGGGGCGGAATGTTGCTGAGTCAGCATTTCTCAGTGCAAAGTATAGAGAGGAAAACGCATTGCGCCTCTTTTCACCCCCTTCCCGTTGGAATTTCCGAAAACCGGTTCTTAGTGCACCCCTCCGTCATGGAAGGAACACCCACCCCAATTTTCACGCTTCTAGGCCCACCGGTTTTGGCAGGGCAGTGATGAGTGAGTCAGTGAGTGACTTTTCTCTTTTATATATATATAGAAGATGTACATCTTACCCAACCCTTTATGTCCCTGAGTGGGTATACCATATCTCTGATCACTAAACGGCTATCTAGTTGAAAGATGTTCCATATTTTAGAAATGTATAAACCACCTTTCCATCATTAAAGTGAATCTCTAAAGTGGCTTATAACAATATAAAAAACCAATGTAATACAGGAAACCATCTAAATAAAAACGATAAAGCAGTGCCAAAATGTTCAACAAATAGAATCATTATAAAATCAGCCAACCACAGCCAACAGAACAACCACTTTCCTTTGGGAGGGCCTCCTGATTTTGATAAACTCTTCCCTGCAGCAGGAAGGGAAGCTGCAAATTAAGTGTGAGTTTTCTGTGCCCAGGAAGACAATGTGGGCTGTCAAATATAAGCAGGGCAGAAAGAGTTTGCAACCAAACTTGTGCCTGATGGGGGAGGCTGGAAATAGAGTGGAAGAAAATGTGGCAGAGAAAAAGTGAAGATTCTTGGCTTAAATATTTTACCGCATTCTTCTCTAGGGAGCTGAAATGGGAACTGTTATGGAAACTCTGGTAGCAAACAAACTTGAAAGACGTGAAACATGACCCCTGTCTCTGGAAATCAGATAAATACTGCTGAAAGATTCTAGTGCATTTCTTTAAGTCTATTGCAGAACCTCTTTCCTGTTGCCTTTCCTAGTTCTGTCTTTCTTCCTCCCCCCTCCACATTCCATCAGCTAGTCATCCAAAACAGCCTATTCTTGAAGAATTAAAAGCTATATTGGGGGCATTCAGTGTATTTGGTGTGTGTGGCAGATATTACCCTGGGTTACTAGTTTTCCAAATAATTCTGCTGGCTGGATCCTGCACATGGAAATCCAGAAGCCGGGCATGATTAAGTTTATCTCCTACATGTGCACTTGTCCCTGATTGTAGAGTAATGATTTCTATTAACAAGGTGCTCAAATTGTCAAGGCACACCATCAGTTTTCTGGCAATTGACAAGACATACTGCTGAAGGCCTATTAATAATTAATCTGTTGCTTGTTTGCTTCTTAATTAATTGTTGCTTCTATTACTACTTTTATCATTTCAAAAAACATTTTAATAAAATAATAGTAAATATATTAATTAATTAATTATTAATAATAATATTAATTAATGAAGGCACTGCTGAAGGCCTATTAATAAATATCCTTTCTTCAAACTCCTGTTTGTACACCTGTGAACCATTCGCAGCACACTAATGTATCATGGCACAGTGGTAGAAAATTGCTGATGTGGAGCATCCAATCTTTTCTCTAGGCAGGATTTCTGTGGTGGTGGACCACTTTTCCAGAACTCATTCTGCAATACTTTTTTCTGTACTTCTAATTCTACCTTTTTTGCTCCTTCCCTTGCTACTTTCCATACTGTTCTCCACTTTTTTGTTGCTTCTATTACTACTTTTATCATTTGGAAAAACATTTTAATAAAATAATAGTAAATAGTTTTGACATCTTTTCTTCAGGCCAGCTGAGATATCGTCTCCCATCCCAAATTACATGAGGCTGTGTGAGAAGGTCGCTTGCAGAAGTAAATTGTGCTAAAGTTAGAGTTTGCAGAAAAGCACCAAAATGTTCTTTTTGTCCAGATGCTTGGAGAAATCTGACACATGCAGAGTGGTTTGTTAGATAACCTCTTTACCTTGGAGACCTCTTACAACTGAATAGTTTTACCAAAAGCATATTTTACAGAGCAACAAAAGGGATCACTTGAAGGCATCACTTGAAGCCACAGATATAACTCTGGAAATCCCTAAACCCAACTTCTGTGACTCAAGGGCACAAAAGAGCTGGCAAGTCCTGCAGTGGTGATGGTGGGGAAACATTTACTCCTCACATCTCAAGGAGAAGTCAGTTTAATGTTTGGGGATTGTAAAGCAACTAGTTAAGAGTCCTAGGTACCTCTGAAAACCAGAGCCTCATTTTGCAATCCTTACCCATCGGTAAGGCCAGTAGAGCTTCCTCCTAGGTTGGCGTGTGTGGGATTGAATATCTTATGTAAATATTGAACTTTGATAGTAGTAATCACAGTGATCAGAGTAATGTGGCAGTGTTATTTTTTTCCCTCCTTATAACGTGAATTTTAAAAAGAAACTTGCTTCTTACGCTCATGTCTAGAATTTAGGGCAGGAACCTGTCTATATGTTTTTCCTTTGGGTCACTTCCTCTGCTGCTGTGCTGGATGCAGAAGGCTGGAGGAAATCTGTACAGTGTGATTGCTGTTCGGCTGCAAGATTCACTTGCCAAGTATTTGCAGAAAGCTTGTCTCCCCCCCGCCCCCCCTTGGAACATGTAGCTCAGCAAACTGAAACTGTTAAGTATCTGGCAAAGGGGCTGGTTACAGACATGTTGCCATCAGCAGATGGGACAGTTTGCCTGTGTTGGATAAACAATGATATGAGACAGTATGCAGAAGTTTGCACTGCATATAGACAAGTCCTTCAGCAAAGTTAATAGAAAATATTAGGATAGGTGCAAGACCCTATCAGGATCTAGTATGTAAGAGAGATTCATAGATGAGATCATAAGCAAAACACAGCAAAAGCAATGGGCATTTCTGTCCTAGTGTTCAGTTTCCTAATTAAAAAAATACAGAATGTTTGCCGCCATTAAGACGGCTGTTACTTTTGGATTTCCATTTTATTAGATAACTAGCAAAAATGTACCTGCATTGCAGGAGTAAAATTCCCCCGTATGCCATCTCGCAACTGAGTATCAACCCCCCATGCACATCAACCTCCCATGCACTTCAACCCACCATGCTCATAAACCCCCCATGTGCAACAATGTCCCATGCACAACATCCCCAATGTGCAACATTCCCCATGTTCATCCACCCCCATGCGCATCATCCGGCCATGCACATCCATCCCTCATGCTCATCCATCTCCCATGCACATCACACCCCCATGAGCAACATTCCCCCATGCACATCAAACCCACAGTGCATTAACCCACATGCACAACATCTCCACATGTGCATCAACCACCCATTCGCAAGATCCCTCCATGCACAACAATCCTCCATGCACAACATCCTTCCATACCCATCATCCCCCATGCGCATCACCTCCCCAATGTGCCTCACCCCTCATGCACTACATCCCCTCATGTGCATCCACCCCACTTGCACATCGGTCCCCCATGGCTGATGCACATCAACGCACCATGCTCACAAACCCCCATGTGCAACATCTCCCATGCGCACCATCTATGCATGTGCATCAACTCCCATGTGCATCAATTCCCCATGTGCAGTCCCTCCATGCACATCATCCCCCATGCACATCACCTCTCATGCGCAACATCCCCTCATGCACATCCATCCCCATGCTCATCAGTCCCCCATGCACATCATCTGCCCATGCGCAGCATCCGCGTATGCACATCACCTCTCCATGTGCATCACCTCCACATGGGCAACAGCCCCCCATGCACAACATCCTCCCCAGTGTAACCCCTCCCTCTTAACAACATTCCCCCAGTGCACCAGGCACTGAGCACCAAATTGGATGGATGTTGGATAGTCTTCCACGATAAGTGTAGGACAAAAATAAGTTACACCCCTTTTCAGCCCCTTAAGGGTTAAATTTCTCCATATCCATACTTGGTGGGTGTTGATGTGACATAAGGAACACCCTCCCCAAATTTCACACTTCTAGGTCCAGGAGTTGGGGCAGAGCATCCATCAGTGACTGAGTGTTCAATACAAAGTATAGGAAAGAAAACACGTTGCACCCCATTCCACTCCCTTCCGGTTGGAATTTCCCAAAATTGGTTCTTAGTGACTCCCTCCATCACAGAAGGAACACCTCCCAAAATTTCACGCTTCTAGGCCTGGCGGTTTTGGCAGGGCGTTGATGAGTCAGTAATGATTATGAAGATTAGTTTTATAAAATGCATTGCGCCCCTTTTCACCACCTTCTCGTTGGAATTTCCGAAAACTGATTCTTAGTGGATCCCCCCCTCATGGAAGGAACACCCTCATCAAATTTCACGCTTATGGGCCCCGTGGTTTTGGCTGGGTGTTGATGAGTCAGTGATGATGATGATGCCTTTTATATATATAGACTAGCTGAATTTACTCATTATTGCAGGAGTAAAATTTAAATAAGCAGTATCGGACAGCAGGCATTGGGTACTGGTAGCTGTTGGCAGGCAGCAAGCACTGGGGGCCACTGAGCACTGGTGGTCTGTGGGCAACAGTGGTACCACCTGACAGTGGGCAGCAGGCACTCACCAGACATCCCTACCAGGAATCAGGCACTATCTGGCATAGGACACCACTTAGGACCCCTACCAGGACCACTGGGCACCACCGTGCACCATGGGATATCCCTATCATGCACCAGGTGGCATCGGGCAGCAGGCACCCCTACTGCTTGCCAGGCACTACTGAGCACTTCTGCAAGGCATAAGGCATGGGCCACCAAGCTTCACTGGACATTCCCCAAATTTCACATTTCTATGTCCAGGGGTTTTGGCTGGGCATGGATCAATCAGTAAGTAACCCTATGACTTTATATATAGAAAATAAGTGAATTTACCTGTCATTGCAGGAGTAAAATTTAAAGAATATTTGTGGACAGTGGTCTCTGCTAGGCATGAGCAGGCACAGGGCAGCAATGAGTACTGTGCACCGTAGACACCAGGCAATGAGCACCAGAAGGTGGCAGCAGTCATAGTGATTCAGGCACCACTGGGCATGGGCATTCCAGGAACTGGGCGGCACCAGGCACCCCTACTGGGCACTGGGCATCATCATGCACCACCAGACACTGGGCATCCCTACTGGGCACCAGGCACCAGTGGGTAACATTAGGGCATGAGCCAGTGGGCATCACTGGGTACCAAATTGGTTTATAAAGAGTCCTTACATCACGGAAGAAATACGCTCTAGATCCCAGAGCAAAAACGTATAGCATGCACGTACCCAGTGGTGTTTTCAGAGCAATTGTTATCCTACTAGAGTTGTTGATCAGTGAAAACTGAATATTGAACAAACTTATTGTTCTTTTCATTATCCCTTAACTTGGTCCCAAACCAATTCCTAGCTTTAATTATTTGTATGCCTCTTTAGGTGTGTCAGTAAAAATGAGTGAAAATCTTTCAGTGAAAATGAAAGATTTGGCCTATTTACACTGTCATCATGTTAGACATTTCAAAGAAAGTGAACTCCAACAAGGAAGCCATTTGAAAGCGATGACCTAATTTTTCCCCCTGCAACTAATTGTTTGTGTTCTAGGAATGCAGGGCTTCAAATACTAAAGATCATTGGCAGACTGTGTCCCATTTGCTAATGCTGCTGCAGTCTTCCTCTCCCCTCTCCTTTTATTGTTCCATATCAAAGCTTCACCTTCTCTTTCACTTTTAACTTGGCAGCATGCTCTTCTTCTGTCCCATGATGGTATCCTAGGCAGTAATTTAGCTTATGTGAAGTGTGTGATGCTCTGCCATTTTCTCCAGAGGAGATCTTTAACATTTTCAAAGGTGTGCTTGAATTAAAAACTACACACCTTCCTTTAGGACAGACCCCTCTACACTGAGTATTTATACAATGTATGGCTATGTTGATATGAGCCCATATCAAATGGAGCTGGGTTTGGACTCTGTCTGGGAATTTTTCTATTACTTCTTATAGATCTTTCCTGGAAAAATTTGCATGGGTTTCCAATTCCAGCATAATGGACAGACTCCAAGGAACTATGAAACTAGTTCTATGAACCCGAGGGGGTGTTAAATTTGTTTTTCTTGAAGAACATGCTACCTTGTAGACTGCTTTTGAGATGGATGTTTCAAAAGTTGGCTGTGACATGGTTTGGATAGCAATTCAAAGGAGAAAAACCAAAAGTTCCATTGGGTTAGAACAAGCCTCTTGGGTTAGCCAGAACAGCTCTTTGGATCCTGGCCAACGTCCTTCCTATATCAGATTCATTCAAATAATTTTCATGTGGGAAAACTGTTACATTGGAACAGTGTATAGTTCCACAGGGCTAGTTATTGTGAGTACACTCCCCCTTCTCTCTCTCTCTCTCTCTCTCTCTCTCTCTCTCACACACACACACACACACACACACACACACACACACACACACACACACACACACAACCCAGACCGATTTTGGGAGAGTAATTTTTGCCTTTAGACAAGGAGATGAGAAGTTTAAAAAGCAGAGCATGCATTGAATGAGTGAGTTCAGGGTTATTGAAATGTGTTGAAAGAGCAGAATGGTCAGAAAAAGAGATCCCTATGCTCTGGCCAACTTTCAGGTTGATAAGCACAGCGTCTTTGCTGAGCAATCACAGCCCTTTCTTCTGTATCAATACAGTGGAGGTCAGGATTGTAGAGTATGAGCAAATTGTAGAGTATGAGCACAATCCTAACCATGTCTACTCAAACGTAAGCCCCATTGTGTTCAATAGGTCTTACTCGCAGGAAGGTGCCTTTAGGATTGCAGTATACCTCCTTCAGGCTTTCTTTTGCCCCCCCCCCCTTTACATAGCAGTGAGCCCCATGCACTATAATAGACTAACTTACTTGGCTGATCTCTCAGGAGAAACTGAGCAGGTGCTGGCAGAGTGCCAAACCTGGACATATCCCAGCCAGGACTATTTTTCACTTGTTTATCAAGACATGGCTTGTATATCAAGTTATAGTTTATAAGAAATGTTTGCTTGTCCTGCAGAACACTCTCAATCCATGTTTTTACTGTATATGGCTAGTAAACTGATGGTATTAGTAATTTCCTCCCACCTTCACTTTGCACTGAAAGCAACCTTATGGGTGTTGTTGTTGTACAGCAGATAGGAAGTTCATATGAACAGCAATCACATTAAACATATTTAGAAAAGTTAAAGTTATTGCTTGAACATTATTTCAACTACTGCTTCTTGTTCTTTATGAACAAAAATTAGTCATCTACCTTCTGGATTCCAGGAGATTCTTGGAGTTGTACAGTGTACTTGCAAATGACTGTCTGATTATTTTATATGTAATTACATTAGAAAGAAAATTGTCAATACTATAGATAGATGCATAGATTCAAGATAAGCTACAGTATCATGTCTCAGATGAAAATTCATGCAATCTGTTTGAAAATGTTAATCCATTCTTTACATATACTGTACTAGAACAAATCTCTGCCCTGGACCTGCTGCTCTTGTGTAGCACCCTAGCCCAGTGGTGATCTTCTGATCGTTCTTTTGCAGCAGAAAGGAAGTTTAACAGCATAACAGTGTTTTAGACATGTTTCTGGAGCTGAACAGTCTACATAGACTTCAAGGAGGAGAATATGAATGTAGTTGGTTCACATATACAGTGATGCCTCACATAATAAATTTAATTCGTTCCGGAAGCATGTTTGTTACGTGAAACGTTCTTTACATGAAACGGATTTTCCCATAGGAAATAATGGAAACTCAGACAATTGGTTCCACAACCCCAAAAATATTCATATAAAAATATTAACTGGATGTAAAAATGATGACAGAACACTGGGATTGAATTCAAAACATGCATTCAATGTGCATGATCTCATGAAGTCTACTTAGGCTGCAGTCCTAAAGACACTTTCCTGGGAGTAAGACCCATTTAACACAATGGGGCTTACTTCTGGGTAGACATGGTTAGGAGGCTGCAATCCAAGACACCTTCATAGTGACTCCCCACTTTCTCCTTCTCTCCATCCTGAGCCTTTCTCTCCCCTGCTCCCTTCTGGCTAGTCCTGAGCTGCTTCCCTCTTCTCCACTGCTCTTCTCTCCCTCTGCCCAGCGGACACCTGCCACAGGAGGAACAGCGTGGAAGTGTTGCTTTTGCTATGGGCAGGTGCGCTAGGCAGCCCTGACGCTTTTTAAAAGGGCTGCCGGCCAGCACATCTGCCCCAACTACCAACGAATGTGTTCTTTACGTGAAGCACAGTTTGTTACGTGAAGCAGAATCCTAGAGAAATTTTTGTTTGTTACGTGAAACATACTTTACGTGAGACCTTCTTTACTTGAGGCGCCACTGTACTAAGGCAGATGGACCTGGTGTCTGAACTTTAATTTTACTTTTACTTTTGAAAGTTAATTCTACTTTTGAAGGACTAGCATGATTTGCCTCATGTAAGGTGTGTGTCCTCAGGAGTGACCTTTTCCTTGGAAATTTTCAGACAAAATAAGAAATATCTAATGTATTTCTGATCCAGTGAAGTCACCATATTTTGTCTTTTGTCCGAAACATGCTTTTAAAAATATGTACAGTGGTGCCTCACTTAAAGAGCTTAATTTGTTCTGGAGGCATGCTCTTTAAGTGAAACGCTCTTTAAGTGAAGCAGATTTTCCCATAGGAGATAATGGAAACTCAGATGATAACCCAAAAAATATTCATATAAAATATTAACTGTTTATAAAAATGATTACAAAACACTACAATATAACACTGTACAAAGCACTGTAATATACAGTAATACACAACACAGCAATAAAGAAAATACTGTATAGTACTGAACTGTACTGTACCTTTGAAAACCTTCATGGCTGGTGTGAGGGTTACAGAGAGGGGATGACTTTGGCTGAAATCCTAAAGACACTTTCCTGGGAGTAAGACCCATTGGACACAATGTGGCTTACATCTGAGTAGACATGGTTAGGATTGTGCTCTTTCACAGTCAATAATGGAGTCACTGCTATCCATTGGCTCAATGGAATCTATTGTCTTTTTGTGCAACTTCAACATTCCCAAGCTGCTGATGGGGACCAGCACTAGAACATTGATAAGGCACACCTTCCACGCTGCCACACACAGATCCCACATACAGACCTGACTCAGGCTGCTCCCCCTAGACGTCCTATGAGTTCCCTGGCAATGGAAGCCTATTCCAAACTTTGCCCAGGGCCCCACTGTAGCTCAAGCTAGTCTCCTCGTCCCGCCTGTGGGTTCCCTTGCCATGGAAGCCTGTTCCAAACTTCCTCAGAAGTGCTCTTTATTCAAGACAGTGCTCTTTAAGCAAGTCAAAATTTCTGAGAAAATTTTGCTCTTTATACAAAACGCTCTTTATTCAAGACGCTCTTTATTCAAGGTACCACTGTACCTACTAATTTTTGTGATGCTGTGCAGTTTGTAATCATTCATCATTAGGCGTGCCTATTCTGGCAGTTTGTGCCCGGAAGTTGGAAAAGGGACATAACTGGGGAGGATAAGGCAGAGAGCAGGTTAAAATTTCCCGTGTCTGCCAGCTCAGTGCTGAAACTCAAACCAAACAGTCAAATCAGCATTTCTGTGGTTTGACAAGCCACCACATGATTCTTCATTTTTTTTAAACCCTTGCTGTTGCCTGTCATATTTCTGTATTGTGAAATGGCTTAACTTGTCTAGAATGTAATCTTTGTGACAAGAATGGAAAGAACTTAAATTTGGTTTTGAAGGCTTGCATGTCATAAGCAGCTGTACATGTCCCTCTCTTTAGTGATGCTTATAATCGTACATTAGTGGAGGAAGAATACCTGCAGTAGTAGGTTCAGCATGTACAAGGTTTAGTGTCTGTTCCACATATGACTAATATAAATACAAAGAGATCTCTGCTATTTTGGATGTTAGAAACTTAAAAATAACACAGAAATGAAAATGACGTAATTCTGAGGTGCTCCTGCTGGAGATGGAATAGAAAATAGCTTGGGAAATACTTTTGAGATGCCATAAAATAATTGTAGCTCTGGATACTTAGCATAAACTTCATTGTGTAGTTATTTTATTAATTTTACTGATATCACTCTTATGGTATAATCTTATACACATCCTTTCAGATGTAACAATACTTCCTCTGTTAGAAGTAATTGTACTATAGATACAAGCATTTGTTTTTTAATGACTGATGGAAGAAATGTTTCTTCATGTTCTATATGTATTAGGGCTGTGGATGGCGCAAGTGGTTAAGACACTGTGCCTGTTAACCAGTAGGCCACGGTTTGAGACCTGGGTCCCCACAAGACAGGGTGAGCTCCTGTCCTTAGCCAAGCTCTGTGACGCAGCTGGAAAACCATCGTATCGGCTGTGCCGTTCCATTGGACTATTTCAGTGACATGGAGAGGGGGGATTTGCTACTTGGGTAACAGCCTATCCTCCATATCAATCTACCCAGGCCTTCGTGCTTCGCATGCAGCGTCGATACCATAGTCTTTCAAGACTGATGGATGTCAAGTGTATGTATGTGGTCTGTGTTCAGCCTTAAACATCTTCAGTGAAAGGATTTTGATGGTAGTATTGGGGAAAACCTTTGGTCAAGACACTTGGAAGCTGCTTCTAATAGGAACAATATGACTGGATTCATTTATCTGATTTGATGCTAACTTGAAATGTTTCATGTTGTATACCCTTTCCCAAACATTTTAAATTTGTCTATAAATACAGTCCACTCCGTCCTTAAGTGGATGGATGGAATGGACTTCAACATTTGATTTATCTCATATCCATGTATTTTGCCATATGCTAAATAAATAAATGTCTATAAATACTAGTTTGCAGTTTTCACTCAGAAGAGCAATTCTAGTTGTGTACTTGAGATCTCACAGTGATGAATTGTATGTTAGATTTCATTCCTGAAGAGTTGGATGTCATTGTACTGTGTTTGGTGTTGTGTTTTTGCAGGCTGTGAGGATATTATCGCTGAGAGCATCTCGCTAGACACCTTAATTGCCATTCTGAAATGGAGTTCTCAGCCATATGGCTCAAAGTGGGTGCACCGCCAAGCACTACATTTCCTCTGTGAGGAGTTTACCCAGGTCATGACTTCAGATGTTTTCTATGAACTCTGCAAAGACCACTTGCAAACCGCTATCCAGTCTGACTATTTACAGGTACTACTTTCATGACGTCTTTATCAAATTGTAGCCTATTATGGGTATGTCCTGACCCAGCTGTGTAGAACAGCAATGCACTGCTCTTAAATCTCTACAGAAAAAGAAAAAAACTGCTTGAATTAGAGTGTGTTGAATGTGTGCCTTTTCTCTTTTTATCCTGGCATATGTGCACACAAACCTCAAGCAGAGGTAGTGATTAAGGAAAGTATTCTGCACTCTTGGCACATAACTCAGCCCAAATTGAAAGCCTAATAATAGTCTAAAGAAGCAGTTGCAAATTATTTTAAATGAAACTCTTCTAAGTTTAATTTTTGCCTTGCCTGTTCAGAGGTTTATGAAAATTATATAGTAGTTCTGGCACTAAAAACATATGTTTTGGGGAGGAAAAAAGGAAATCAAGCTCATCATTTAAACACACTTTTCTTGTAGAAGATACAATAAACACCTTTTCAACCAATTGGTATCTCCCTCTTTTTCCTCTTTTCAGTTCTGCAAATTAATCAGTGGAAGACATTCCATTGTGTTTTGTTAGTAACTATACCTAACAGTTAAGTTAATCTCAAAGAAACCTGCGTACATGCATGTTAAGTCATTCTTTTATTATTTTTCGCTCTGGCGTAAGGAAAGAGGATGTTCCCTCCTGCGAGTCTTTTGCAAGAATGTATTCACCTCACACTGAGTTCTGGGGGCAGCGGGAAAGCAACAAAGAGGAATTTTCATTGTATTTTGTGTTATGTTTTATGTTGTAAGCTACCTTGGGGTACCCCAAGACCAAAGACGATCCGAATTTTTAAAAAATGAAATAAATCAGATCATAAATATTTAGAAGGTCGGGTGGCTATAACATACTGTTGGACTAAAAACTGTCTGTATACTCAGTGATAGTATATGCTGCCACTAAACTGAGTTTATTAATGCATTTTTAAAATGCTGATTTTATAGGCAAGTGAGCAAGATATCCTGAAATACCTTGTTAAATGGGGCGAACATCAGCTGATGAAGAGAATAGCAGACAGAGGTAAGTGCTTTTTAACATGCAGTTCTAATCTAACCCTTACAAAACAAATTGCTGTCTTTAGTTATCTAAGTTTAGATACTTCACTGTGAACTTGTATGGTACATATAGAGTTGCTTAATCACTGAGAACACTTTCTGTATTGCCAAGTGGTGTCCACTTCACATGTTTACTAGAGTTCTTTGGAGATTCAGGCAGTGGTCTTCTTCAACCCCTTTCCCCTTTTTCAGCCAAAGGTACTGAGAATGGAACCTATAACTTTTTGGCTGCAATCCTAACCACATTTTCCTAGAAGTACTATTGAGCATAATGGGACTTACTTCTGAGTAGTCTTGAGTAGAAATGCTTTACTGCTGAATTGTGTTCAGTGTCTAATTCTTGACCACCCTTGGACATTCTGAACATAAACTCACTCACCCTAATCTGGCCACTTGTTTTGGACACAAAAATCTCTCTCACATTCTCACAGAGTTCCCCAGATTGCCCAAAAAACTTGTCCATTCACTAGGTTGAAACTTTTCTTACTAGGCTTTCAGAATATGTTAAGGTTCTGTGTCACAATGTTAGCCTAGCACATCAAACCTTAACCAGCTGTTGGAAGTGCATTCATCAATTGCAGCCTTTAAATTATTATTAGTGGGAGAATTTGGCATGTTTGATGATCCTATTTGTGGGGCCACATTCCTATGTATGTCTACTCAAAAATAAGCCCCAGTGAGTTTAGTGGGATTTAGTCCTCTCAAAGTGTTTATGATTACAGTCTTACTACTTAAATGCCTGCGAAGGGCATGATCAGCGAGGTGCAGTTCAGTGATGACTTCTTCTAAAAGTTAAAACATGATGTTCCCAAGCCTTTTTTTTCTTAAGCATGCAGAAGGCTTTTCTTCCTAGAAAAACTGTATTTCTCAAATGAAGCCAAACAAAGATGAACTAGTAAAGTCTACAAGTCTCGAAGAAAGTCTAGGTCTTGGTGGCCCAGCAGGGCAGACTTTTTGACAGACTCTGAAAAATCCCATCGCAGCTCCATCCACTGCCTTCTCTCGGCAACTCAGAATCCAGAAGTAATTGGTAGTGGCATCATCGTGTCAGCATCAATTACTTCCATATCTGTGTGCTTGGAAGCAGACAGCAGTATCTTGTGCGCCCCCCCCCCTCCCAGCTTTTAAAAGTTGGGCTACACTGGCTTATGTCATAGCCTTTCCTTATAACTTAAGTTATTATACAAGTTAGTGATTTTGTGATAGATGAATGTTTGTTTAACATGGCTATTTACTATTTTTTTTAAAAACATGGGCAGGTAAGTCAGTTTTTTAAAATAGGTATATATTGGGTTTAAAACTTTCAGGTATACTGTCTGCTTATTTTCCCACAGAGCCCAATTTGCTCAGTGGCACCGCTCATAGTGTGAACAAGCGAGGTGTGAAGCGGCGAGATCTTGACATTGAGGAACTGAAAGAGATTCTTTCTCCTCTTCTGCCGTTTGTCCGCACTGAACATATTTTGCCCATGAACAGTGAAGTTCTGACAGATTCTGTAAGTGTGTCCTTAAACTTGCTTTAGGGTCTGTTTTTATAACATTAAAATACCTCTTGTTAATTTATATTATAGTCAATAATAATCTTTACTGTGAATCTTATGCAGAGTTTTCTCTCTCTTGGGGCACTTTCCCAGCCTGTCTGAACCTACTGAAAATAGGGATTTTTATTCCTAAAACATAAAATAGTCTGTGCATACCTATGCAACAGTCTATGCATAAAACACTCTATACAAGGGTAAACAGAATGCAAGATACGGGGAGTGGCAGCAAGATGCAGATACCTTCTGGTCTTGTGTGCTTCTTGTGGCAACTGGTGGGCTTAAAAAAGGTGTATTTTAAAAAGGTGCCCTGTGTCTCTTACAGATGAAGAGAGGTCTCATTAGTACTCCTCCTTCAGATATGCTACCAACAGCAGAAGGTGGAAAGTCGAATGCATGGCTGCGACAAAAGAATGCGGGAATATACGTGAGGCCACGGCTATTTTCACCATATGTGGAGGAGGCCAAGGTAATTGTTGCTGATAACACTTGCCTAGTAACTAACTTGATGCTTGCTGAGGAGCTCTGCATTAAATTCAGAAATTTTCAGTATAGCAGTAAAGATATAACAGCTTTTAATATCTCATCCTATTGCATTGTTATTGTTGTAACTCCCCAGTTTCTGTGAAGGTCTAGCACGATCCCCAGGATCATGCCCCTTTGGAGAATAAGAGCTATTTTTAACAGTAAGAGGTACTGCCGGGGACCAGGAGGCCTGGGGAGCTCTGAGGAGCGCTTGCAAGGTTTCCCCCACGGCTTGAAAAGAGTGAAAATTGCATTCTCATTTAAACTGGGTCTCTGACTTCTGGTTTAAACCGGATCACTAAAAAAGCAGGCCTCTGTCAGTCTTTCAAGACTATGGTATCATGCTTGGCGCTGCATACGCTGTATGCGAAGCATGAAAGCTTGGGTTGGATTGTTATGGAGGATAGGCTGTTACCCAAACAGCAAATCCCCTCTCTCCACGCCACTGAATTAGTCCAATGGAAAGGCAGCGCCAATACGATTGGATCCAGCTGGCATCTCAGAGCTGGGCTAAGGACAGGAGCTCACCCTGTCTTGTGGGGCCGACCCGGGTCTTGAACTCTGGCCTGCTGGTTAACAGGCACAGCGTCTTAACCGCTTGCGCCACCCACAGTCCTTAGCCGGATCACTACTTTTATTCTTTTTAAGCCTCGGGGAACCCTGCAAGCACTATGAAGTGCTCCTTATACCTCCTAGACTCCTCTTGTACAGTTATAAATAGCCCCCTCATTCTCCCACAGGGGCACAATCCTGGGGATTGCATCACTGCCCTAGCCTCACTCCATAAGCCAGTAAGAGCACAATCATGTGCTCTTACCATGTCTAACCATATCTACTCAAAATAAGCCCCATTGTGTTTCATGCTCCCAGGAAAGTGTCTTTAGTATTGCAGCCTTAGTCCATGAAGACTTACTAAGGGAGAAGAGCTCCTTGAAAGTTTGAGAACTACTTATTTAGTGTGTAGCTATTCTGAGAGATTTCAGTATAAAGAACAGAGTTTAAAAAACATTTTAAATGTCTCGGCTTAACGATATCCATAAGATCCAGATCTCACCTACCTCATGTCCAAAAATAGGTGCCTCTAAATGCTGCTACTTTTTCCGCTTCAATCTTGATAAACCACTGAGTATCTAGTTAAACAGTGGTCCTTTAGACTGGATAATTCATTTATATATATCTGTGTTGATGTTTCCAACAGTGTTTCCAGAGAAGACTTGCCATGTCTTCACTATGTTTCTCAATAGTTTTGCTCCTTATAAGTTCTGGTTTATCTTCTTACAAAGGTCTTGTTTGCTGTAGATCTTTTGTGTGAGGAACTGCTTTAAGGATCATAAAACAGATCTGGAAGTAACAGTGGTACTCTGTACTTGTCACACTTTTTGTACAAAGAGTGAGCTGAGGCTCTCTTTTCATTTTATGAGTACAGTATGCTAAATAGGACTTACATATAGTCTAGCATCTCTCTCTCCCCCCCCCCCCCAATACACACACAGTGAGAGATTAACCAAGAATGCAATCCTAATCCTCAATTATGCATGCTTAGGTCCCAGCACAAGTCCCATACTGGTCTGTAGGACTTGCAGAAGTGCTGTAAGGCACTTCTGTGCCACTCCTGGGTGGTTAAACCAGTACATAGACCTGCACTGGCTTCCCCACACCACCACAGAAAGGTGAGTTATGCTGGCCTAAATTGGTTAGGATTGCACCCTGCTTCATGTGTGTAAAAGTGACCATGAGGTAATCTAGAACTAAGGGTGCAATCCTGACCTAGGCCAGAGAGAATGGCCCAGCTAAGTTGCTGTAAGGTAGGCCATATCCTGAGTTCACAGTTAGGCCAAATCCACAGGGCTGGGAGGCTTCTAGACTGGCCTAACTGCTGCTGAAGAGGCAGCAATGCCAGCATGCTTACTGGACTGTGAGAGTTGTGCCATATTCTGAGATGTGCTGTGTCCTGAGGTTGAGAGGCAGGAGTGGTGCCTAAGACTTAGAACTTTTAATTTTGCTTCCATTTTTACTCTGGCTTATCAGTGACCCCTATGGGTCTACTCAGATTTATGCCTGCTCCTGAGGAGACCTAAGTCAGAGGAGCTGTGAGGGGCTATGCCTCCCCTGAAAACAGGCTCTGGATATGGCCTAACTGTACTGTTCTAGGCCATGCTCAACACACCCCTGCTGAGATGCATAGGCTAGCACTGCTAGGCTGGTGCAAGTCCATCTGTCTTGCGCCAGTCTAAGTGGACTTTCGCTGGCCCAAGCCTTTTCTGGTGCACGTAGGCTGACCTATCCGACATTAGACTGGCCCAAGTGCCAGACAGGCTAGCCTAAGTGTACTTCAGCATTGCAGCCTAAGGAAAGAAGTCCTTGAGCAGTTTGACTTAACCTCCTTTTAGTAACACTAGTGAATAGCTAGAGATATTTGCAAAATATGTTTTGCCAGCTGCCACATGATTTTGTTAAGATCACATCATATGGCTTAATATAATCAAGGACTCCAGAGAGAGAGAGAGAGAGAGAGAGAGAGAGAGAAGTTAATTAATTCTCAACCTGATAATGTCTTTAAGTAGAGGTGTCCAAACTTTCAACTTCTGGGCACTAGGACCTTTTATAATTGTGTAAAGGAGGGAATTTCAGCTGGTGCAGCTTCCCATCTAACAAATTACAAGCTGCTCCTGCTGAAATTCCCTCTTCTATTCAATTGTTAAAGATTCAGGCATCCTAAATTTGAAAGTTTGGTTGCCCCTGCCTTTAAGAATAGAACCTGGGACATTCTGTTTTCATGGCATATATTCTACTGCTGAGTTACAGCTACCTCCATACTCTTGTGTTCTTTCCAGGAAATGGATGTCATATGCAGTCCAATGGCTAATAATGGCTAGCTTATTATGGTAATCTAATACCTGTTTAAATGTTTAGTAACTGGTTTTTTATTTTTGTTGTTTCAGTCAATTCTTGATGAAATGATGGTGGAACAAACTGACTTGGTTCGTTTACGTATGGTTAGAATGTCCAATGTACCAGATACTCTTTATATGGTAAACAATGCAGTTCCTCAGTGTTGCCATATGATAAACCATCAACAAATAAGCAGTAATCAGTCCAGTCCTCCGTCTGTTGTAGCCAATGAAATCCCAGGTAAGACAATCAACAGATGTATCATTTTCATAATGGTAAATATACAGGCATGGATCCGTGATGAGTTTGGGTATGCCCATAAAGTGTTCTTCTTTTTTGAGTGATAGTTTCCCTTACCATATCACAAATTGCTTTTCAAACTTTATTGGCTACGATGTATTCTATTCATTACAAATCTATAACAATATATAATTCATTATAACAGATCTGTTCATTTGTTACATCACTGGAACAAATGGCAAACAACTTGGTGCACACTGGTGATACCTGCCATCACCCCTCTTGGGGTATTGGGTACCAGGTGGAATGGACTGGGAAGGGGGTGGGTCTAGCAGCAGCACCTGCCAAATCTTAACCCCTTCCTGGGCCCAATCTGCCTTTATGGATCCACTCAGACTTTTGCCAGCTATATAGTATACACACTAGGTCATAAGGGGCCTTTCTCAGAATAAGGGATTAAATGTTCCTCAAGGAAACCTTCATAGGCCAAAAATATAGTGAATGCCCCACTGGCTCCACTGCATTGCCATGCAGGGAGTTAGTTAGAATTGAACTTTTAGAACCAAATAAGAATCCTAATAGTTGTTAATATTGTTAACATTTTGAAAAAACAAGCTGGGCCAAGATTTTATTTCTGGCTTCTAAAATAGGAAAGCAGTTCTTTTGTGAGTATTTGTGGATAGATGAGGGGGTGCAAAGTGGAAACATTTGTGTGGTACTTGATGCATTATTTAATTAGCCTTTGGTTCTTGTTAGTCTATCCAAATTCTATAGTATGTAAACAAAATTAAATACTCACTTAGCTGCACATGTCATGCATTAAAAATTAGTCGCTTGTAAGCCCAATCCTGTGTGGATCTATTCTGTAGTCTGATTATGTTCAGTGGGGCTTTCTCCCAGAAATGTGTGCATAGGATTGTAGTCTGTGTTTAATAAAGTGGCCCAAGTTAAACCAAGAGCAGTCTGGTGTCTTTCTTGGGTTGTGCAAGGGTAAACAGAATGCAAGATATGGGGAGTGGCAGCAACTTGCAGGTACCTTCTGGTCTTGTGTGCTTCCTGTGGCATCTGGTGGGCTGCTGTGAGATACAGGAAGCTGGACTATGTAGATGCTGGGCCTGATCCAGCAGGTCTCTTCTAATGTTAAAAAATGAATCCCCACAGTATGTCTTAAACTCTGCTTATTCCACTGGTAAAGATTTATCAATTTCTGAATAATGTGATTGCAGAATAACAACTGAATCTTGGCATCTATTTTAGTAATTTAGGGTGCTTGCGCATAACATAAACACATTCAACCAAAAATATGAGGGTGGTCAAGATCAGAAGAAACAAAAGCAAAAACTCTTGGTAAAGATGTTCCACAAAGTTTATTAATACTTTTCATTCAGAAATAAAGTTGTTGTCCCAAAGTTTTACTCCAAAGTTTTGGTATATAAAAACTACTTGTTCTAAAGCCATTCATACTAAGAATCCTGTCTGAAAAGTAATAGACATGCTCTGATCTTTAGAGTATTTAAGGATGCTTTTGGTGCAAAAAATGCATAAGTAGAGCACCCCCAAGTTATAAAAGCATTTGGACTCAAACATAAAGACTGTGGGTGCACAATAATGCAACAAATTTTTCTTGTCATTTATGCCCAGGTAGGCTTTAAATATGGCCAAGGGAAATGGGTTCCAGCCCTTGATTTCTGCTTCCAGGACTCAATGAGTAGTCTTATATCTGGGCCAGTATTCTGTGCCAGTTTGGTGTGGCAAGCACAGATGTTGCGTATTCTTCTGGCCTCGCTTCTTACAGCAGTTTGTCTGCCAAGGAACAACACAATTTTGCCAGTTCTGAAGAAGGGAGATAAGCTGCTTTCTTCAACATGTGTTTCTTTTGATTCAAGTAAATTGTTCAGAGTTGTGCACTATCAAGAAATACAAGCTATTTTTGATTCCAAAAGTGCAGATTGCAGAATAGAACTGGCCACCTGAAAAAGAAACACAGGGTGTTCCTCACATTTTCTCTAATTCTGTTTACTCACAGCACAGGAATCTTAGATTTCATCGTGCAATCCCATTTCTCATGTGTCTGCCTATCTGAATATCATGGTAGAGTAAAATGAGACATTTGAATTCTCAGCCCTAGAACTTAAAAACAATGTGAAAATAGCACTAGACACATGAAAAGCTTACTTAGTGATTTGGGTGTACGTAGGTTTATCCTCTGATTGGATCCTGTAGTTGGATTGCTGGTAGGATTTGGCATTTTTCACACACCACACAGCAGGCTGACCAGTTGATTTGCATGGTCCAGTCTTTGTTCTGAAGGCCGCTTGGAATACTATTTATATTACTAGTACTATTACTATTACTGCTGTATTACCACTAGTACTCACACACACACACACAACAAAGACAACAATCTCTAGTCCCAAATGAAATCAGTCTTAGTAATTAACACATGCAGCTTTGTAACCTCGAGGCTAATATTTTTTAAGGCACAGTTCGGGGATCTGGCCTTGGATGTTGGATGACTGTTTGAAAAGCTTCAGTTTTGACTGAATGCAGTAGCTGCCTCCTCTCCAGGAGTACACCAAATGCACTGCTATCTTTCCTGGCTCCCCATGAACCTCCATGCAGAATTTAAAATGCTGATTTTGATAAATAAATCTCACTTAGTTAGCTGGAAGAGCACATTCCTTGAGTTCAGATGGTCCCAGGTTCAATCCATGGTGTCTCTGGTAGAGCTGCAGGATGACCCTTTACTGAAAGTCCAAAGAACTGTTACTGTACATCTAGCACAGAACTGTAGACAGCACTATGCTAGATGGCCCAAAAGGTAGCATCATATTTTCAGGTACATCATATTTCTGTAGACTCCACTGAATGTATCCTTTTGTCCCATTCAAGATTAAAATTTTGATGATGAAATAACTTCTCCAATCTTTTATCACAAAATTTGTTGGTCTAAAATTAAGGTTTAATACTTTAGAAATGTGTGTATTTGGGTCAGCTTTTAACTGCCAGGGAATATGATGTACAGGGTAATGCTAATTATTTTTCTTGTGTGTTAAAACTTTTATCTGTGTATTTCACTCCAGAGGGCTTTGCTGGGCCCTCTTATTCCCAGTCCTGACTCTGAAGAGGAGCTGGGAATAGAACTTTATTTCTAAATAACTTTCGATTCCCCAGTAACTTTGCTTTTTGATTTCTTAATGCATAGCCATGTGAGTTTCTTATGTTTCCACTGGGTGAATAAATACTTAAATGTTGTTTCTCAGAGCATTAATTAAAGAATACAAAATGTCACAGGAAAAAACACTTTCCATTCATGTGCATGTGTTTCACATATCAAATGATAGCCCTTGGAGAAAATCTAATTTCAAGATAAGCCCTTAGAATAATGGAGTTGTCAATAACTTATGCTGGCCTGGAATTCATATAATTTTCAGGGGCAGGAATAATGAGGCATTTTTGGAAATAGCTTTTGGTGCTGTAATGGTCTTGGCTTTTCAACCATCAACCCAAAATGTCAAACATGTGCCAATATTGAGTCAGCTAGTAGCATTCCAGGGGAAATGTAAATCTGAGATTTTAAAACATCCTGGATCAGGTAATAAAATAAATGCATGATAAGGGATTTAAAAGGACAATTTTAGCAATGGAGAAGCAAAGAGGGTCTTATTTGTGGTTGCTGTTGTAGAAGCCAGATTGTGGCAATTTTGTTCCATACTGATGATTAAGGAAGAAGTTCTCAAATGACAAGGAAGGGGGGAATCCCATCTGTATAGAGAGAAGTGGGAACTGAATCCCAAAATCACAGGTTCCCCCTCCCTATGGTTTCTATGAACATTGCAGCCACAAAACCAAACTGCCCTAGCTTCAGCAAGCACTTGGAAGTGTTATACACAATTTTGAACTTAAAAGATTTCTGGAGTGGTGTTGATAGGTTGGTTGCTAATGGGGAAAAGATGGCTTTTGTGAAATGAGACACAGCAGAGGCATGCTCAGAGGACATAGTGGAAGAAACCTAGGATTAAAGAGGCTTCTTGGGACATAGCAAGGGGAAGAGATGGACTGCCTTGGATTTATGCAGCATGTGGGAATTGGTGATCATGTACAGAAAACAATCTGGAAGTTGTCAGTAGTTAATTATTTTATGAAGGGAAACAGGAGGAAGTATGTAGCTATTTCACCCTACCAGTACCTGCCTCTATGGACCTTAGTAGCTCAAGTGCATACGGGGCCATTATTTCCGTTCCCCCAACAATATACCTTTCAAATGCTGGTCTTCTATATGACATTAATATAGTCTAGGCTTTGATCTTTAGGCTTTGTAAGTTTCGGCTTTGATCTTTAGAAACAATAATACCAGTTGCTTGTGGAATTAGTTGGAGCACATTACAATAGCACATATGATTTCAACCTGGGTTTTTTCTGTACATGCTGTGTTTTCTTTCCCCAGTTCCTCGTCTCTCTATTGTTAAAGAGATGGTCAAACGGCTGCAGGAGATCCGCCATACTGAACAGGTGCAAAGAGCTTACGCTCTGAACTGTGGAGAAGGGGCTACTGTCAGTTATGAGATTCAGATCCGTGTTTTGAGGGAATTTGGACTTTCAGACTCAGCTGCTGAGTTGTTGCAGGTAAGAAATGCCACCCGTAAATGAAAGTAGGACACAGTACTTCAGTGCACTTTAAAATGGAGATGTTTGCATATGATCGCATGCAGACATCTTTTTGAGATGGCATGGCACAACAGGAGTGAATACTGCACTACTGAAGAAAAGTTTTGGGCAGTGGGAGAGTGCCTGCTCTGCTACCATAACCCAAAAGTTTCATGTCAGTTAATGGAATAAAAAGCCTCAACACATTACAGGTGAATAATAATCTAACCAGTTCCTTAAACATTTGAATTACAGGACAACACAACAAAACAAGTTGAATAAACTTTGTGGTTAAATTCCACTTTGGGTGTTAAATTCCATGTCAATCCAGCCTTTCTCCTAAACACGCCTAACTCAGATAAGCTTCTGCAGGAAAAATGGAAACTTATCTGTTTAATCAGAATTTTTCAGGTGATTTTTTTAAAACACCCACCAAAGTATTGTGATTGTAATGATCTTTTATTGTTTTGATAACCTCTGAGTAACTCCCACCATGAAACCATCTAGAGAAGAATAACCCAAGAACTCCCAGTCCATGAATTGGCCTGCAAGATGCTATCTTTCTTACCTGGGGATGTTGGCATCTGCTCTCCTCATTCTGCTACTGTAGTCACCCTCTCTCCACCACACTTCTTCATCTACTCTGTTTCCCTCTTCTTTCCTTTTTCCAGAAAGTGAAGACAATGGAGATAGCTTTATAGGTGGGCCGAACCTGAACTAGAGGTTTTTTGTGACTATGGCTACAATCCTAAAGACACATTCCTGGGAGTAAGACTCATTGAACACAATGGGGCTTACTTTTGAATGGTTAGGATTGCACTGTAAGTTGCTTAAAAATGACACTTTAGCACTAAAGCAATGTAATAGCAATGCTGGCAGTCCATTTCCACCTCTGATTGTCAGAACAGATGAGGCATAGCTGAGAGTTCAGTTATATAAGCTAAAGGTTAAATGCTCATTGGCATGCCTGGCTTGGTCTTTCCTGTTGCTGTAGTCTTGCCTTGAACAGTCAGGCATTTAGAAAAACAGGTTTAGCAATCATGTAGAAGTGGGACACATTCTGAAGATGATGATGGTTGGTATCCAGTTTTTTTAATCAACTGTTTGCTGTCTTTCTGTTGCAGAATCCTCACAAGTTCTTTCCTGAGGAACACTTTGGGGATGAAAGCCCACTTTTGACTTTGAGACAGTCGGGGCGATGTCGGGTGAATAGTACACCCACTGCAGAAACTATGTTTACAGAACTAGACTCTTTTGTGGCCTTCCATCCACCACTGCCCCCTCCGCCACCTCCTTACCATCCACCAGCTACTCCGATTCACAACCAGTTTAAAGTTGGGTGGAAGCAAAGGGCACAGAGTCAGCATCCTTCACGTTCCTTTTCTTACCCTTGTAACCATTCACTGTTCCAAGCTAGAACTGCACCTAAACTGGCTCCACCTATTTACTTACCCAGTGTCAAAGCCACACCTCCTGATTGCACTAACACCACAGGACATGGAAGGCAAACGGTTGCAGCCGCAGCAGTGGTGATGGCTGCTGAGAAGCAAGTGGTAAGTATGCCCCACAAAGAATTCACTTACTCTCTTTACTCACTCTGTTTTGCATAACTAATAGAATTTACCCATCGTTGTGGGAGTAATTTAAATATATTTGTGTATACTGAGCATAGGTAGGCACTTCAAGGCACCAGTGGGCACCGGGCACCAGCGGGCACAGGGAACTACTGAGTGGCAGGTGGCAGGCTGCGGCAGGCTCTGGGTACCTGCAGTCACCAGCAGGCAGTGGGCACCAACAGCCACTATGCACTGACAGGCACCACCAAGCAGTGGGCACCATTAGGCACTACCTGGCATTCTTGTCAGGAACCGGGAGCTACCAGGCAGTTGGCTCCATTGGGCAATGGGGACCACCAGGCACTGGGCACCATGCATAGGGCACAAGACAGTAGGCACCATGAGGCAGCAGCAGGCTGTGGGCACTACCAAACAGTGGGCACACTAAGCACTGGGCATCCCTGCTGAACACCACGCAAACTGGGCATTGGTACCACTGGACACCAAATCAGTTCTTAGAAGATCCTTATATCACAGAAGGAATATACTCACCAAATTTCATGCTTCTACATCCAAGGGTTGCTCCTGTGTGTTGATCAGTCAGTCTTCAGTGTTAAGCATGGGGAGGAAAACACGATGCACCCTTTTCTACCCCCCTCCAGTTTGAATTTCTAAAAATCAGTTCTAAGTAGTGTCTCCTTCATGGAAGAAACATCCTCCCCAAATTTCACACTTCTAGATCTGGCAGTTTTGACCGGGCATTGATGAGTCAGTCGGTGACTCTTGGATTTTATATAGATAGATGATGATCACACACTACCATAATGCGGCTGGACTCTCTTGCTGGTTAGAATAGAGAAGATGAGTTCCCTGAATCCAAACAAATTCAAATGGAGTGAGTTGCTTTTCTGCTATTCGTAATTACCATATTTATCCAATTCTAATGTGAATCTTTTTAAGCCAAATTTTCCATTCGAAATAGGTGCATATTACATTTGACAGCACTTTAGAATCAGGTGAATATGGTAACATTGTCTTGAAACACAAGACAAGGGGAGGGGAGGAGACTGCCACAGTCGCTGCTGCTGCCTACTCTTCGCCCTAACCACCTCTACACCCCAGAGATGTTGCTCTTTGCAGGCTGCACTCCTGCTAGCTGAGATTGCCTAAGGAGGAGGGGTGACAGGAGGGAGAGAAGAAGGAGGTGAAGAAAAGGGGATCGTCCCTCCAATGCTGTCCAATCTACAGGAGGGCTTGCAGGCCGGAAAGGGCTCCAGAATCTCCCCTCACGCCAGCTCCAGCATGCAGCCCCCCGTTGCAAGAGAGGGAGGGTGGGAAAGCATGAATTGGAGGGGGAAGGGGGAACAAGGCACAATCCAAGGTGATGCTGCTGGCTTGCTGGCTGCAATTGGATGAGCACACATGGAGCTCACCATTAACCCAAGGCTGCACTCAACCACCTGGTGCTGGAGGGAAGGGAAGCACTTTGGGAGTGGATGAAGAGACAAGCAAGCAGGCGGTATCAGCAATGACAATTGTGGCTGTCTCCACCCGTCACCCTGCCTTGTGTTTCAAATCAACGTCACTGCATTTACCCAATGTGATGCACCATTGAGCTGCACATTACAATTGCCAGCAAACCTTTTTTAGTCTCAAGCCTTCTAACATAAGTGTGCATTACCTCAACCGTGCATTAGAATCTGATAAATACAGTATGTGTACTTAGTTCAATTTCTTTAAAGCTGCACATATGGCATCCTAACATTTTGGAGGCTTTGATCCAAGATTTTACTTTTAAATCAGATTGTATTCAGCCAAATAAAGCACAAGAAGGGTAACCTTCAAAGTGAATTCAGGGCTTAGTTTTTCCAGGCAAATTTGTCTTGTCTATGTACAGACTTTTCCCCCTCAGACCCACATCAATATTACTTGAATTGTCTGCCATCCTTTCAAATTTAAAGCATGTATGGGAAAATCTTAAACAGAAACCATAACTGTTAACCATTTCATCACATTTGGTTGTATTTTTGCAAATGTCCTAATGAAAACTTAAAAGCATATTGTTAACGTTTCTCCTGCCTTAGTTGGAATGAGTCAGATTCCTTCTCCATTATTTTAAAATTATTTTCTTTTGTATGTTATTTAGAAAACTGAATTCAGATCTAGACTATTTCCCATTGCTAAATCCATATTATTTGCTTGTCTGAGTAATAAGAAAAGTATTTTATTGGACAAAGTTGACTGCCGCTGCAAGTCCGTGATAGCTGGATTGGAATCCAGCTGCTTTCAACTGATTTTAGGGAGGATACAATGGGCTTGCCACTGCAAGTTCAGAAGTTGTGAGTGCATTAGGGATGCCGTAACTGATGTGGCTTTGGACTTTGATTCATAGTGCACCAGGTTTTTCAAATAGTTTACTAGCTTTCTGAGATACATTGGTGTTTTGGAAAGCCAGACGTTTGAATCCTGCCTCAATCTGAGAATTCTATTTAAAACTGGGTCAAAAGCAGTGGGAAGAGGAAAAAATAAGCAATTCACATTATTATTTAAAAATACCATAGGTTGATTTTGCTAAGTACAATGGTCCTTCATCTTAAGAATATTAATCTGTTCCAGGTTGCACCTGGAAATATTGTATTGAGAATGCAGTAAAATACAGTACTTTGAATTTACCTCTACTTTTGTGCATACTTTGATGTGTATTTTCAATTGAAAAGTTGGTGCTTTGAATGCCAAGTGAAGAGAGAAAGTGAAGTATAAATTTGTAAATCCATGATGCTAGAATCTCCTTTATGAATACCAAAACTCTGTGTTACAGGAAATCAGTTTTTTAAAAATCAGTCAATCAATCAATCAACAGTTTAGTTTCAATTCACTTCAAGGTAATTTCAATTCACTCCAGTTCTCCCTCCCTCCAGTTTCAATTCACTCCACTTTCCCTCTTATTTTCCTTGAAGATAATGTAACTGAAGATTACATGTAATTGAAGATTAATGTAATTGAAGATAAAACAAAACTATGGTTTTGTGAAAAATCCATGGATAATTAAGTTATACCTGTATCGCTTTTCAACAAAAACAATTCACAAAGCAGCTTACAGAAAAAATCAAATAACTACATGACTCACTGTTACAAAAATGTTTACCCTACAATTCAGAGTAACTACGGGAAGACTTAAAAAGCACTTACTCTGGATTGCTCTATGCATTTCCCATAGGTGGCACCATAACTATGGCTGCAATCCTAAAGACACTTTCCTGGGAGTCAGGAAAGTTCTGTTTACAGAGTCCATTGAACACAGTGGGGCGTGCTTTTGAGTTGACATGGTTAGGATTGTGCTCTATGTCGGTGTACTTACTCTGGATTTTAGCCTTACAATCTAAAAAGTTGCAGAAGAACACCAGCAAACAGCCACTAGACAAGAAGACTGTATGCTGGTCTTCTTAAGACCTTAAGAAGACAGATTCTTCCCCTAAGAAAAGCCCTGCTTGAAAAAGTGACTCTTGCCCAGTTTGTAGAGCAGTGATTTTCAACCTTTTTAATCTCACGGCACACTTAACAAGGCACTGAAATCGTCAAGGGACACCATCAATTGTTTTTACCATTGACAAGGCACACCAGACTGTTCAAATCTCCCAATTATCCTATTAATGAATAAAATTCCCGTGGCATTCCTGAGGACTGTCCACGGCACACTGGTTGAAAATCACTGTTGTAGAGGATAAGTGGGCAAATTTAGGTAGGCTGAAGTACATCAGGGAGAGGGAAGGGGGAGTAGAATTATGATTGTGATGATAGCTAGAATGGAAATGAGTAAAACTGCCTGTGCATCAGTTGCTCTTTCTCTTTCTTCACCCAGGGGACTCAGCCTGTGCTCAATGAGCTGATGCCTGATATTGCTATGGGTGTGTCAACAATGTCTCTCAAGGACAGGCGACTGCCAGAGCTCACTGTTGACACAGAACTAAGCCAGCCTGTTTTGGAGGTTGGACCAGGACCACCCCAACACATTTCATGTATCCAGACAAGGCACATACACAGTTCCCGGAAAAAACATTCAATGGAACAAAAATTGGATACAAGGGAAAATCAACAGGAGTATCCTGATTTCTATGATTTCTCCAGTGCTGCATGCAGGCCTTCCACCCCTGCTCCTGGTCGGCATACTCCTTCACCTTCTCAAGGCATCTGTTTTGGCCCAGATTTGTATAGCCACAACAAAGCATCTCCCAACGGCTTAAAGGCCACCCATCTAACAAATCATATCTCTCCTAAAAAGCTAGAAGACTCTCGGCGAGAGTATGCACTTTCTCACGAGGGACATCCACACAGACTAAAGAATGAACCTATACACCTCGATGTCTTAGAGCAACCTCCCCAGCGGCTGGACTTGGCATTGGCTGCCCAAGAGAACACTGGAAATGGCTCAGTTCATGCAAGGGGACGAACAAAAATAGAAACAGACTTAACCTATGGGCTAACCTCCAGCAGGCCATCCCTGCCTGCATACAGTTCAGAAATCCATGAAGAACCCTCCAGTCGGAGACTGGCAGACATTGAGCCTCTACAGCACGAAGCGCAGAGAAGTGCAGATTTAGAAAGGGAAGAGGCAGTCAGCAGAGGAAGGAGATCTCCCAGCAAACCAGACTTCTTATACAAAAAATCTGCCCTGTGAAAACCACCTTCACATCTTCTCTGTGCCTAAGAGTTGTGAAATATCCAATCTTTGCAATCTGTGGCCTGACTTCTGTTGGGCAAGTTAATTAATGCCAGCCGCTAATTTTTTCCTGGGTTTTTTTTTGGGGGGGGTGGGGGGTGGGTGTATATACATGGCTTAATTAGAGATGGCATGCTTACCAGTTGATTTGTAATGCTGCTTCTGCATTTGTGTTCTGAACAGGTATTGTTAAGCCTCTCTTTTTTAATGAAACATATTTTAGTTGCCACCTTTAAAAAGGGGGGGTAGCGTTTTGCACCCGTTCATTTAATTGTTTTTATACTAGTATATTACACTTTTATTGCCACATTTTAAAAAGCTGTATGTTCATATTCTTCGGGGTATTTTTTTAATCTTTCACCACCATGTGCATTCAGTTGCACAAGCTGAGATGTATTTTCTTATAAGATGGTGACAATGTTTGTTTGTTTTGAATGACTATAGGAATTCCAAAGAACAGCACATCTAACTGCTCTGGTTAGGTCTGAAACCTTCCTGGTCTACCACTACCACTAGTGCACGAATCCAGCCTAATATTTTTGTTCTGTTTACAGAGTCCATGGCAGCTGGCCTTCTTCTTGATGTAGCAAGCCCTGGCAATAGCTTGTGGCTGGGATTTTCTGTGGAAGTGAGGAGTGCAACTCCTAATCATAGGGATTCTTGAAATCTCCACTCCTGTATCATTGGGGGAGGGGGAACTGACACACAGCCTCTGAGAAGCACTTAATGAATTGCTAGGTTCTGGATATATGTAGATACTACAAACTGATAATATTGTAAATGCTGATCATTATCTCTTTGTATGAATATGCAGAAATGAGAAGGTTCCATATTGAGTCTTGAGTACGCGAGAAGATGCCGCATAGCGTCAGACACTGATGTTAATTCTCCATCTTGTTTTGCCTCCCCAGAAAGGCATGAAGTTTCCTGCCTTCTTTGTTCTGCCTCTAATTCAAGAAACTTAAGGGCTTCAGTCTTAGTGATGTCATACAGTGTTCCTTGGCACTATAAATCTTTATGAATAGAAATCAGATTGAAGCATTATGGTTATAGCTTCATTAGCTGTAAGGAGTTTAGCACTTAATCTCTTGATTCCCAACTTCTTGAATGTGTGAATTGTTTTCATTTTTTATAAAGGTGGACTCTATGGTTTTGTGACCACAAAGTAGAGATGCAGGACTGATAGCATAGACATGTCAGTTGCCACTAATGATGGCCATTTCAAAGGCACTGCTTGGAAATACTGTCGTGGAAAATTTCCAGTGCCAGTATGTGGTAACAACAAAAGCCTGACTTGATGCAGTGGCCAACTCTAAAGCTCTTCCATCACCTAAAGACCTCAGTTAGAATACAAACTAAAGGCTATTCTAACCTTAAATCAGACTCTGTTTTTTTATACTTGACATTGTTCAAATGTAAATTTTGTTTCCTTGTTTAGTCCCACTTTGACTAAAGTCCCACTTTAGTCCCCCTTGTTTAGTTTCCACTTAGGGAGGAAACACTTTAGTCCCACTTTGTTCTTTTAAAAGAATCAAGACTATCTCCTATTGTCCTTTGCTCATGGCTATTTTAGGGAGGAAACACTGTTTATTAGAAGGAAACAGAAGCACTCACGCATTTTTTCATGAAACTGGGTGCAAGATAAGCAAGATTCTTTGCCAGGATGTTCACGCATCCTATAAAGCATCCTTTATACTTTACGAAGTATAAATCCTCTCTAAGGTGTGCTGTTTTAAAAAAAAATTCAGTATGTTCTGTGAACAATTGAATTAAACGGCACAATTGCTGCAGTGGTGACTTCAATTTGTGGCGAACTGCCTTTTGCTTAGCTAGGTTTATAGCCCTGGTGGCAGAGAATCCAGGACACTTTTGGCTCATTAACAAAACCATATTTTATCATGCCACGTTTAAGGTAAGAAAATGGCATTTAGATTCTTTAATAGTTGCCTTCCTTGTTTTAAACACACACACACACACACACACACACACACACTTTGGCCACAAGCAAATTCTAAGAGAATTCATTGGATAGGATCTCATCCAATGTTTTATGGCAGTCTTTCATGGTAAAGGAGATATCAGTACAGCTCTTGAGGTTGATATTATCTTGTAGATAACTTAAGACTGTTAATTCTAATAGCTCCCACCTACATTCAGATACATTGAACTGTAATTTAAATCAACTCTTCAAACAGAAACCCACTGAGAATGCCATGGCTGTATTGATTTTTTTTGGTGTTGTGCTTTTTCAAGTAACTTTTGTCCACCCCTAAAAGAGCCATGTATTTGATGAATTCTGTCCCAGTAGTGGTTACAGAATTAGCTGAGAATGTATTGTAGGACTAAATATGTAGTTTACTCATGGTTTTTTTTACTGTGGAATAACTTGGTGAGAATCTTTTAGATGCATATTGGCTTCCAGAAAATGACACTGCAGCTTTTGAAATCCCAAGTGGCCATTTTGCACAATAGGGCAATATTCTGGAAAATGAGGCAAATCCTATAAGGAGTAGAATTTTGTACAGTGGATCTTATGATGGTTGGGAAGCTTAGACAATCCAAAATATAACCTCTCATTCAGTTAGAAATGGGGACTAAATACCTTAAAGTATTTGTGGTGATGTGAGTGGTTTCTATAGTTTGATTTTTCTCCCCAGTTAAGACTTGATATTTTAATATGTTAACAGCACATGGGTCCCGATTAAGAACTTTGACTTAGTAAATTTCCTTCATGTCTCCTGCTGGATCAATTGTTTGATTTGATCAGACAGGTTCCTTAGTAGGTCTTCTATGACCCACCTACTGGAAGCCATCCCATAGTCCTCTTGTGCTTCCTTAAAGAAAAGACATCTTTATTTTGTATTTATATATTTGTAAGCAGCAAACAAGAAAGAAACCAATTAAAGCCTAATGAATGACATGTGGTTAGGAAAGCAGCTATTTCAGGTGTTTACTTGGTCTAAGAACAACTGGATCAAACATCATTTGTGCCATAATGAGAAAAGAAACATTCACTTTCTGCTGGACAGACGAGTTATTTAGAACTTCATTTATTCAGAGTTTGTCCCTCCGTAAAGCAGGGCACATGAAGCAGCAAGGAAGTTCCAGCTGCTGTAGTAATCAACAGCTATACTGTATGCTTGGCATTTTCTGTGCACCGTACAGTTTTAGCAGCTTAAAGATATAATCCTTTGTTTGCATGAAGCACTTCGAATAAATTTTGAAATTTCACATATTCCGTAACCATACAGCTGTGGTTTGAAAGATAAATAATTACTGTACTTGCTGAATAAGTGGTACATGATGAAAGGAGCTTCTGTGTGAAAACTTAACTAAATAGCTAATTTAGCTTCAAGACAATAAAGGATCTTGTCCAAAACTGCATCCTGCTAAGAAAAGCCTGTTCCAATCCAGGATCAAGAGGAAAATATGTGCAAAGTGCTTCCATATACACACAGTGTGCATCTGACTTGCTTCCAGAGGCATGAGGGGCTAGTGCTCTAGAGTTCCTCAACTTTTAGTAGGAAGGACCATTGAAAAATATGTGTGTACACAAGACTTTTTATCCTGGCCACTGTTTACAAATAAGCATTCTAATATTAGGGCTACTTTAGAGTAATTGTTGTCCTATAAAGTCACAATAGTTGTCTTAGTACGTTTTGTGTGCTAATTTCCTTTTGATGCTTTTTCCCTACTAGAGAGAAAATCAGATTGGCCTTGCACTGCTCATTAATTTTGGTTTAAACTTGGCATATCACAAAACATTTTTCATCTCATATGTAGTTATTTGAAATGGGCTGCAGATGGCACTATTCTGGCTATTCCCAATGTCTGTGTATTTATATGGTGGAGGGTAATGTGTAGAATGTTGGGGGAAGCGGAAGGGAAAAAATTGGTATTTCTATACACGTATGTATTTCTGGAAGGTGTTACATGTTCCTGATGTTGTTGTGCTGTTACTGGTATAAAGTGCCTTCAATGCTAAAGGCTCAGAAACTTTCTTAAACCAACTTCATGTCCTATGCAAGTGTTTTTTCTACAACCCGCATAACCAGTACTTTGTAAAACTTGTTTACGCTTCAATTGTACATATTGGGTTTTTTAAGAAGATATAGTATTTTATTTAGGTACCTCTAGAATTGAATTCTAGTCTTGTGTGATGCATTGTAAAACAATACATTTCTCTTTTGAGTACCATTACAGTTGTAAAAAGGTTTTCACTGGTTCTATTTTTCTACTGTTGCTGAGAAGCATGTTAACACTGACTTTATCCTACATATAGTTGGCGTTTCAAATAAATGGCTTGTCTAGAAAAAACGTGTGAAATTTAATTTAGTCCCCATGCATGACAATGATGTTCTACTTCTGGCTCCATGATGCTAATCTATAGAAATAGTTTCTTGAGAAACACGAACAAAAACAATCTTAATTGCAAGGCACAGCTGCCAAATATACCCTATGATCATATTCACTACTTTAAAAAACCCAACTTGTTGTTGAGAGACTCTATTAAAACTACACAGCTACATTATGGAATATCCTATAGTTTATTGACATTTGTTAAGACTACCCAAAGACATTGTGTAGGAAACAGCAATTACACTAACTAGTATTCTTCCTGCCTATTTATTTAATGGATTTATACTGTCTTTCTCATGTCAAATTATGGCCAATGGGGCTTTCAAATCTTTTGTTCCTCCCTCCTGCTGCCCTCACAACAACCCTGTGAGGTAGGTTAGGTTGAGAGTAAGTGACAGGCCCAAGATCACCCAGGAAGCTTCAGGACAGTAGGTTTTTATTTAGTTATGTCAACTGTGTTCTACAACAGGGGTATCCAAAGTTTTTTGCCAAGGGGCCACATCATCCCTCTGCCATTATGTTGGGCTGGGAGAGGGAATTAATTAGAATAAATAAATAATTATTATTTGCATATATGCAAATTATAATGTGCATAAATTTCCATAAATGAATACATATTAATATTTATAATACTTTATAATATTAGCAGAGGCACATGTCTTTGGGGGGTCTGGAAACGGGGTAAAACTAAATTTAAAGGTGAAGGATTTGCCCTTTAGGAGGTAGCTGAAGAGGGCATGCTGCTGCTGAGATGCCTTCCAGAGCTGCCACACCTGCCCGCACCTATAGCTCCCTCTCTAGCACCTCATGGTCATGTGCCGCCTCTTTACACTCTTGGGGATATAAAAAGCCCAGCCCATCCTCGAGAGTGGAAGTGGGGCAGAGATCCTGCACCCTCTGGAACCTTCTGCAGGAGAGCAGGTGTGTGGCCAGGCTGGGGGAACAACACCGAAGGGACAGCCTCATTCCCTACTGTGCCTCCCTCGGCAGCCCTCCCAAGGCCAGCAAAGCAGCAGCAGGCCTGGAGGCACCAAGGCCAGGCAAGTGAACAACACAGGCAGGTTGCAGGGCAGCAGGTCAGCACAGGGCCCTCCCTGCCACCCTACCAGCCAGAGGCGTGTGTGAGGCTGGTGAAGGAGCACCTCGCTGCTCTACTGCATTCAATGCCACCCTTTCCTATGTATCTCTTCTCTGAAGCCCCTTTGCAGTCAATGGTGCATGATCCTAGGAAGGGGTAGAAAAAATGCACCCTTAAAGACCAGTCCTACTTAGAAGCAGTCTCCTCTGCAAGAGGCATCCAAGAATATGGTCCAGTTGTAGTTCAGCAGCAGTGCAGGGATGGAGAAGCCCCTGGTGAGTGGGGGTGGGGGGCAGAAGAAGCCACATGTTGGCTGAAAGACAGAAAAGCCCCAGGAGGTGGTCTCCACATGCACATATATAACTTTAGAATCATTTCAGCATGCAGACTAACATTGTAACATTAGTTACAATGCACTGCAAAAAGCTTGCTGACCCTTGAATTGGGGCTTCAGCTCCAGTGCAAATCTAGCAGTACATGGAGCCAACAGTTTCAAAACTAACTAAACATCATGTGAATCTACACAGCATCATACAGATAGCAATATTCTTGTACACAAGTGGTCATCCCGTGTTTATGTCTTCCTCTGTTTGATACTGTTCTGGAGCAATCCCTGTCAAAGATTTAAAGACCCAGAACAGTGCTACTCAAACTAGGGGGGTTGTGACCCCCTAGTTCCTGTAAAGACCCTTGCAGCTACACAATCCCCAGGATTGTGCCCCTGCCAGGGATTTATTTATTCCTTAAAATAAATATGCTGGAAAAATAGATGAATGAACTATCAGTCAAAACTCAAAAACTTGCTTGGGGTACTAGTTACTGTCAAAATGCCCCCCCCAACTCACAACACCCCTCATGATAATCAACTATTTTATTGAGATGTTACAGTTAAAGGGTGTCACACACTTTGACTGCTGTGAGCATATGCACTTAAAATACTTAGAATGAAATAGCAGCTCATCTTTAGAAAACTGATCCAGTATTTCTGTCCAAGATTTATTTATCTACAGTGATTAAAAAAGGTCCCAACTTCCTATTTTACAAGTGGTAAACAGCTTGTTAGGCTATTTATTTTACAAACTAAAACAAAATTCTTCCAAAACATGAGGTCTCCCATGCAGTCTTAAAGCAAAATGTAACTTTTGTAGAACCAGCCTGCACAATACTGCAGCCTCCAGGAAGAGAAAAATAACACAGGAAAATGTCACTATTTAAAAAGCTCCATACAAATGAAATTTTTCCAGCAAGAAAACGTTGGGGATATTTACTCTTGTTTCAAGGGGATAATTGATTGTTTAGCTAGAAATTGTACTTTTAACAGGTTCATCAATTCACATTTTGCTTTACTGAGGGTTTAGCTTTTAAGAACAGACTTTATTAGAACTTACACAGGTAAGCTAAGCACAACAACTCTTGTCCTGAAAGAGAAAGAGCAGGCTCATCTTTTTCTCCTAACCACATAACAAAACCACTATTGCCTACACCAACATTGGATGCTTATTTGTTGCTCCCAAAGACATATGCTTAAAGGCTATCATAAGGCCAATGTAACCTTGGATCAAAGATCAAATAACTTTGATATACCCTTCACACCTCCATCAAGTCAAACATTTATAAAGCCATTATCCTGTTATTTCAGCAGATCTGTCATGAAATCAGAGCACATGTCTATGCTGCAAAGCAATAAGCGTTGTAAGTCAGATGAACAAAATGTTGGACTAAATCAGAGGGGAGTAAATTAAAAGCAGAGATGACAGAAAAGCTTGTGACATTTAAGCCAATCTAGCTGCAGTAGTATTGCATCCGATCTGTCCTCCTCCTCTTTCGAGACTGAAATTCTTCAAAGAACTGCTGAATGTCCTCTCTCTTTACAACCTGTTGGGAAATAAAAGAAATGAAGAGACAAAAAGCATTACTTTTGCAGAAACTAATAGAACAAATACCATATTTCCCAGCTTATTACACACACTGGACTATAAGATGCACCAAAGTTTAGAGGAGCAGAACAAGAAATAAATATTCTGAACTAAGTGGAGTAATAATATATTTAATAAAATATAGCAGAATAATATTACAACCAAGTGAAGTTAACAGTGGTATTAAGAATCATCATCACTGTCATTAAAAAATGAGGAGAGACTTTTAAGGTTCAAGCACTTTTCTAATTTTCTGGAAACCCCAAGAACTCATCATTTGCAACCTCTAGCAAACCAGATTCTCTGCATTTGCAAGCCACAATTGCAAGCCTCCCAACACCCCTAGAAAGGATGCATAGGATTGCAGCAGTAGGGATTCTCTCTCTCTCCTGGGCTGCTTCCTCCTCCCCTCTTCCCACCAGTGCCCCCTTGTTTTTGCCTGTCTGCCTGCCTCCATGCTCCGCTATTCCTCTCTGCTCCATTTATTTCTTTGGGGGAGGAGCCTGTGGGGAAATCTCTGTCTCTCCCCCCCAGCTTGCCCTCGCCTTCCTATAGGCCTGTCCTGCCCAGGAAGGCAGAGCACAGCTGCAGAAGGTGCTCCAGGATTGGCCCCTTCACTCCATAAGATGCACAGACGTCACCCCCTTTGTAGCAGGTAAGAACATCATCTGTAAAATATTATTCTTTCAAATGGCAAGTATTAGGGAGTCTATTAAAATTATTTGCATTATCAAAATTAGTTGTGTTTCAGTAGCATCTGAAATTACAGCTAGATATATAGTAACAGGCGTTTACTTAATTAATATATTGCTCCACTGTAATGGACACAGTCCATGACAACCTTCCCATAAGTCTTTCCATTCGAACAGACTTTTAAATTATCTGTGGCTCACACTGAAATCAACTACAACAGTTACTCCAATATGACCTGGCAATACCCATTTAAATACAAATTTAACTATACTTACTGTCCCTTCATCAGCAAATCTTTTCAGATAGTCCTTCAGCTCTGTTTTTAAGTCATTGTATTCTAGAAAAGAATTAAACAAAACAAGATTTCAGTCATTATGCTTCAGAATTTATTCTTATCTCCAGTATAGCTGCCAACCTCGCACCAGAAACAACCTAATAAAAGGCACTTAGGGCCGAATCCTATCCAAATTTCCAGTACCGGTACAGCTGCAATGCACCCCTAAAAGAAAGGGAACAATTAATTCCCTTTCCTAGAGGAGGCCTCTGCGGCTGTCCATCCACCACAGGATGCAGTACATGCACCAATGGCACAAATGCACAGGCACTGGAAACTATGATAGGAGTTAGTCCTTAGCTAGACTGCCCCTCAGCTTTCATTATCCTTACTTTTTGAATCCAACATAACCTTGTTTAGTGTTGGTCATGATTAAATGAATTTACACAGAAGTTTGGATCTAAGATTCTCCAGGAAGTCCTAACTTGGCTACATCTTTTTTAAAAATCCATTTCAATTTCAGTCAAAGCAGACAAATGGCAGCACACTAATTGATGCTAACCAATGACCACCATAATGCTAACCAGTGACCACTAATTGATGCTAACCAGTCCCACTCCCAGCAATCCCACCACCAGGCAAAGCAGGGGATCCTTTTGTAATTACGTTCTGAGGATGAGACAATGTGCTCCTTTACAGTTAGTGGCAGTTGCATAATACTGTATTTTATTTTTAAAATCTAATTTTGACCTCCACGTGGAAATTACTTACCACAAATGAGTTCCACCTGCTGGACTCTATTCATGCTGTTTAGTGTGTCCATTAGAGGATCTCTCCTGTCGGTTTCCTGGTCTCTTGTCCCTTTATTCTCATAGGCCAAGACTGTATCACATTCATCCGTTAGGAACGCGACTTCCAGATCAGAGTACATTTTCTGGAAGACAAATCACAGATCAGGCAATCTGTATCATATCATTTTATCCAAAAGGTGCCATTTCGTTCTTTTCAAAAAGGCATCTGTATGGAAAGCAGGCTAAGTTGAACAGAACTATGGTTACTTTAAATGCTGTAAACGCAGTGGCGTTGCGAGGTGGTTGGAGACTCCCAGTTAAGGAGAAAAGAAATGCCAGAGGAAAAACAGCTAGGAACGGAAATGTGGGCTGGTAAAGGCAAGCCCAGCGTGCTTGTCTAGGGAATGCACCATGCATTTGCAACATTACAGATAATATGGGATGCCTCCTCTAAATGACAAACCGCTAGAAGAACAGTTTTTGCACAAAGCCCCTTGTTCTACCTTCCTTGTTCACCAGGTCTCAACAAAGATTTCTGGTTATCTAGATTTTAAAACCTTAATAGATCATACAAAATATTGGCAAGCAAAATAGGTTCTTTTTTTGTATACTGCCCTAAGCCATTCATTAAATTTCTGAAACTATGAGTTTTATCCAAAGGAGCACCTGCAGAAATAAGGTGGCATTTTATATTGTCTGTGTGCTGGTTGTGAATGTGGAACAAAATATACAACTTGTATCTACATACAAGTCCTTTTCTTACACAGATGGAGAGCTAACCAAACATAACCCAAAATCAGTTAGCCTGTCAATTGCAGGCTAATACTTTCCCTCTTTTGTACAAAATATAAACATTTCTTTTAAAAAAAAGACTGAAGAGTCCAAAAAACCCACACATACCATGCATTCCTTGCAAGTGCACAGTTTGCTCCGCCAGGTGTGTGGCCAAAAAGTGGCTGTGTTTTTCTGCAGATGCAGGTACTGGTTGGCTTTAAGTTCTTGCAGCTTGCAGGTGGATGCTTCATTCTTGTCCGTCTATAGTAAAAAGAAAAGTTAGTTTTTCAACTTCTATTTCCAAAAAGTTTGTGAACTCCAGCATCTTCGTTTTCCAGAAACACTCTCTGCTTCTAACTCCATTGTTTGGAATCACAACAGGGAAGATGATGACACCAGAAACAGAAGTGTGGACTGAGAGCCAAGGGTACCATAAAAGAGAATACAGTAGCAAGCATCCTATTCTCCTCAAATTCCCAAAAGATCTCCTATGCATAGATAGTACTGGTAAAAATGTCACCCGGGAAATTTGTAAGAAGGAAGCCTCAGTGCTCCTAACTTGTTAGGAAAATAAGAGCACTTTCATCTCAGGGAAAACATTCCATTCTTCCCCCCTCCACCCTAATACATGGCTTAGATGTTCCAAGCTCTACAGTTTCTTTGTCATACTATGTTCAGTTCTTTGTCATACTATGTTCAGTCATAGCCCATGATGAGACATACCACACTACTACAGGTGTCCAGGGTTATCCATTAGGGTTCCATTCTGGAACCTCCTGTGGATAAAAAAATCAGTATATAAAGAAAACAATGGAAAAATAGGTTTAATGACCCACTTCCAGGTTTCTTGCTCCTCAATTGCATCTAACTGAATAAGGTAGTGCCTCCATATATGCAGAGTGATTGCTTGCATGGCTGCCTCTCTACAACAGCAGAGAAGCAGTTTTTTTAAACTATGATTTGCAGTGGCTGTTTGTGTTGAATCAAACCCATGCCTAAAAAAATCCAGATATAACAAGGTTGGATCTGTATTAAATCTTGCACTACCAAGGCAGATTAAATATCTTGACATTGGCTGTGATGTTCACAAACCATATAACTACTCAACTATAAGGGTGGAACACTGCCTAAATGGTTTGTCTGATTTTCTAACAAAGTAGGAAACACACATACCCCTACAACATTGCCTAGAAGGTTAACAATGTCCTGAGCCACAAAGGTACACAAACTTCACAACCAGCTACCCAGGAGACACAGAGGCACATAGTACCAAGATTTTTTTCTAAATTAGCTGAAAAATATTGCTAGCGAGCAGCAGCCAAGGAGGAAGGGGCAGATCCAGCCCATTTGGTGCATGCATGGCCATAATGTGTCTGGCCAAAGCCTTTAGTGGTAGATACAAGTGCAAATAAGATTGCTAGAGGCATATACTGCTAAATCACTCCTAACCAACTGCCTGTTAACAGAGAGATAGCAGGAAACAACTGAGGCTGCTACTAGATCTCCCTCAAATGTGCTTGGAAGACAAGTGGTGCTAACAATATTCAAATAAATAAATTCAAATAAAAAATGCACATATTTGATTCTTCTCCCCTTTTCATAGCATTCAAACACAGGAACCAACGTTTTGGGCCACCATCTGCAAGAGACGGCATTTTACCTCAGAACACACAGAGTCAGTGCTGGTAGAAGGCTCATTATTTTGTAGGACTTTATCTTCTCCAGTCCTCGTCTGATGATCTTCACCATTCTCATTTTTGATTTCTTCTTTTTCTTCAACATTCAGTAAGTCTCCATCATCAGCAGCAGGAGTAACTTTGGTGACAGTCGGAACTACAATAGGCAGGCATCCACATCCAATATTAGCATCTTCACACAGGAAATTATTCTTTTTTGGACTCAGGTAGCACACTCTACAGCACAAGGCCACATCACGCTCCAAGACGCAATTCAAAAATCAACACTATTCTACATGACATGTAGCATGTACATGAATCTACATGTCACTGCTTTATTATTTTTGTTCTCCACTTTCAAATGGAAAAGGTTGGGGTAACAACCTGCCACTTCATCTCTATGAAAAATACTGAACTTCAAGACCTTCAATATAAAAACTATATAATATATATATTCCAACAGAAAAACAATACAAAAGTATTATTCCGATATTAAATTCAATGTAAAATGGTTCAGATGCTTGTTACATGTGTCATGCTCCCATATACTGTACTGTTTAGCATATTTTAAAATTAAGACAGTCTGGCTTGGCTCGTGCTGCTACACATATGCACTCATAACTTGCTGAAATCTCTTACAACAGCACGTCAAGAGAGGGACAGAAAGGTGTCTTCTAGCAGCACACATCCAGCACACCTGTCAGGCATGATGAGGATCTCAAGGCAACTCTCTCTCAGAACTGCTGTCCAACACAAGACTGGAAATGTGCAAGGCTCTCACTGCTTTATCAGCTGCAAGCAGGAAAGAGGCACCTTTCTCAATATGGAGCCATTTAAGGGGAAGGGAAATCCCAGAGCTATGGCACCTCACCAACTATGCCAATGCAGCATCTCCTGCCCTTTTACACTCTCCATCTTGTCTGTGTGCACCCAGTAAGCATGAAATCCATTCAGATTCTTGATGTCATACATCCAAATGTAAGAGCCATTCACTTCCAGAAAAACTATACATACAAGTGATCTACACACATGAACTGAATAATATGAGAGAGGAATCTCTTAAGTGGATGCAATAAAAAACCCAGCTAGATCAGACCAAAAACCCATCTAGCCAAGTATTCTGATCTGCAATGGTCCACAAGTTGTCTCTGGGAAGCTCACAAACAGGAAAGGAAATACAACTCTCTCCCACCATTGCTCCCCTAATGTGACATTTACAACACAATCCTAAACCCTGGTTAGGTCAGCATAAATCCTGTGTTGGCCCGGGGGTATCATAAAAAGCCTTATGGCACTTCTGTACCACTCCTGGGAAGATTAGGCTACTGCACAGGTGTGAGCCGGCCTGTCCACACATCTATGCAAATGGGAAGATGGGCAAGTTTCGTGACAGCCTAAACTTGTTAGGGTTGTGCGCCCATTCAGACACTGAACTTGGAAGCAGCCCATTTCCACCAAGACCTCCATGTCCAATCCCCTTTTAAAAGCATCCACTTTGGTACTATCACCAGGGTAACAAATTTTACATGCTAATTATGCATGCTTTATTTTTGTTTTTTACATCTCCTACCAGTCATTTTCATTGAAATACTAGAATCCTGGTTCTACTATTGTGATGGGGGGGAACAAATATTCTGCCTCCACACTGTGCATACTTTTACAGAATTCAATTGTGTTCCCTTTTAATTGCTCCACAGTTAAAAAGCCACAAAGATTGCAGCCTTTTCATTTAAAGAAGATGCATCTCTCACCATTGTGAATGCCCTTGCATGACTTTCAAAAACAAGAAAATCACAAGGTGCAATCTTGCATGTACAGTATTTGCCACTACAGTATTGAACTGCTGAACGTGAACAGTCGCTCTTTCAGATGGGTTTCTCCCCTCATAACAAAGGCTAGCAGCTGATCATCACAGGCCATATGAAAAAATACATTAACAGAAGCGATGTCTTTATTCTCCTCACCTGCTAACTCTGAGGCATATGCCCAAAGAAAGGGGCAGTGATCCATGCAAGCTTGACACACCATTTCATGGAAGTCCCCACTATCAGGCGGGACCACACCAAGATGCTGAGACAAACACAAAAGGAACACAAAGTGATGGCGCATTAGTGAAAATATGGTTATACGCAACCCAAATATTAATTTCATTTAACAAAAAAGCTGCAATGTTTACATTAAAATTATCCACATACTGCCTGCTTCAACAACACAAAAGTTTTTACTAACAAGCTATAATTAGAATTATACCACAGTAGGTCTTGTGAGATTTATGTGACTATATGAATTAAGACTGTAAGCTCTGTACGCTTTAGGAAAATCCAGTCTGACAGGTTCCATCTATCACTGCTTCGCTTCCAACCTTTTCCACTGAATTAAACGATTTTATTAGCTGTGCTCACCCTTCCATGAAACCAGTCTTCACAAACTATACACTGGATCATTTCATCTGGAACCTAAAAGAAAACCAACATATTACAAAATATATCATCTGTGTTGGCATCTTTGAAAAGAGTGAAAGATTCAGACACTGCAAAGTGCCATGCTTGTTCACTGATGGACACAAGTGAGAGGCGGAATAATATATTAGCTGCAGGGGAATGGCAGCAAGGTGCAGGTATCTTGTCTTTATATTCCCTGAGAAATCTGAACTAGATGGGGTTGAGCCTGAGCATGCAGGGATCTTAAGTCTGTATTTTCGTACATTGCCAGTTTTAAAATATCTGTTTTCTCTCTTTGTGGCAGAACCACATACATGGGAAAAAATTACAAAGAACATTACATTTAATTTGATGTCATTTGCCCCAAACTGGGCTACTTTGACAGTATTTACCCTTGCAAATTTAAGATCTTCCAGACCTTGCCAATGTAAGATCAACATGCAGAAGGCATCATATGCACTGCAGCATATGTCAGGTGGTTTGTTCTTCCCCACATCTGCATAGCCCATATTTCATGGTGTATCCCCATTTCCTCAGGTTGTCCTTAGATAGTCCTACCCTAGCATGCAGTCCATTTAAGGATTTCCACACAGGCCATACCTGGTGGGCATGCCACCAAATTCCTTCAGAGACACATTCAAAGACTTTGATACGGTTTTAACAGTTCAGTGGTGGGCTCTAGCAGGTTCGCACCTACTCTATAGAACCAGTTGTTAACAAGAGATAGGACATATAAAGTTTAAAATTGGCCATTTAAAAGTGGCTGCCAGATGGGCATAGAACCAGTTGCTAATTTCTTTGAATCCCATCACTGTAACAGTCCAATCCTAACCAACATTTCAGTGGCATGCACTGCATCCTACCATGGGGGAGGGCATTCACAGTGGCCTCATCAAGGTAGGAAAGCATTTGTTCCCTAACCTCAAGGTTGCACTGAAAAGTTGAGTAGGACTGTTCAATAAGGCTTCCTACATTTGGCTCTCAAATATCTCCGATAATATTCCTCCTATCTGAACCTCCTGGCACTTCAAAGTAGGACTTCAAATTAGGACTTGTTTATCATTCATCAACATTACCTTCACTTCCTTTACTTCACTTATAGAAGTTTCTTGGTTTTCATTTTAAGATGCTTAACAAAATAACGTTACTGAGAAGTATCATTCACTGCCTGAATAATCTGCATCTTACATAAGAGATTAAAATGTATCATCAATATCTTACCTCATCTTCAGGATCTGGATAAGGTCTTTTACAAACACAATACAATCCGTAGAAATTGTCATTATATTTATTTGCTGGATTCACTTTTGTCTTTTCCTAGGGAAAAAAAATTGGAACATGGCTTGAAAACAGGACTTAGGAAGCAAATTTATTTAAACAGAATGGCCCTCAAGTGACATCCTAACATATCAGAAAACATTCAACACAGCTTTGATGTTCAGCCGTTCTGTATGCATAACAAGTGCCTTCCTGAATCTTGCTTTAAATCCAAAAAAATCTAACATTTGCAGTATCCAGTTTCAGAATTGGCTAATAAGGAAGAAACTAAAGGATTGATTTTACACTGGGACAGCTTCACTGCATATATGAGCAAGACAAGATCTCTGGTCTAACACTCCTGATTTTATCACTTATATAGCATTTTCTGTTCACTCAAATTAAGAAACATGCTGAACTTGTATTTCTCCACATACCTTGAATGCAGCAGGAGAACAAAACACATATGAATACCTGACTCCCGCAAGACAGTTCAGAGCGCAATCCTAACCAATTTAGGCCAGCACAATTGAACCATCTTCCCATTTCCACAGTGACATAGTGACTTCCCATTTCCCATAATGACTTCCCATTTCCACAGTGACATGTCTGGGCACTGGCACCCCCCCCCCCCCAAAGGACTGGAGCCAAAGGCACTTTAGCAAAATACCTCCAAGCCAGAACAGGATTTCTGTCTGTACTTATGCAGGCTTACCATGAGTGAGGATTGCACTGTGTGTGTGGAGACATTTCCATGAAACAACCATTCAGAGAGAAAAACATCTGAATGGGATTCAATATTTATATTACAGGACAGCTAGGAAATGATCTTGTTTGCACAGGCACCCATACAGACCAACCTGGACCACTAGCTATTGATCATATATGTCATATTGGTATTAGATTTCCTTCGTAAACCACTTTGTGAACTTTCTGTTGAAAAACTCTATATAAATACTGTTGTTACTGTCAACTCAAAAATAATTAAGGCAGAATACCTCCTCAATAACTCCTCAAGTCTCAAGACATATTTTACTTCTGCTTGAAATGCTTATGTACACACACAAGAACAGGAAGTATAAAAGCAACCTCTCATGCTGCACAAGCAATACTAGCTACTGCTTCTCTTTCAAAGAAATATACTTTATACTTACTGGAAACAGCTTGCACTGCAAATTTTTAAATTTGCTATTTCCACAATCACAACAAAAGTTTCTGGAAGAAAATAAATAAGAGTCAGAATGCTGTCTTAATGTTTTGTTAGCTTGTGTAACATCTTGGACAGAATATAAGCATACTCATATTTAGACAAACATTTTTACAAGTGCAGGCATGCTCCCCATGTCTGCAGGAGTTCAGGGGAGACCTGCAGAAGGGGCTGTTGACTTCCTGGACAATCACCAAGGTTTTGTCTACCCCCACCAATTGGGAGACAAACCTCTGGGTTCATGTGTCAGGGCACTCATTCCTGTGTGACTCCTCTTAAGGAGGAATGACCTGTTTTTAGTTCCTAAGGTTGGTTGCTCCCCACCACAGAGTACCAGTGAGATAAGCAATTTTGTATATTCTGCTACCATCCTATCAGAAACATCTCAGTTATTAGCCTCAGTTACAAGAGCATTCATTAAATATTTTCTTGCATTAAAAAATAAAGTATAAAAATGCTGTGATTCGCCAATTTAACGGCAAATAATCCAACTTCAAAAAGTAACACAAGAACAACTATTTTAATTAAACTAAAATAAACGTTACCTTTTTGTGTACAATTCAAATAATTTATGGGTGCCGTGACATTCATAACTGCATGCTAAACAGATTCCTGCTGGTTCTTCCCCTGGTGGTGTACAAGTACTGCAGGCATACAAGGCTTGTCTCTTTACTGCACCCTAGAAAAACAGCAACAAAGTAAAAATTCAGATGCTGAAAAGATGTTGTGTCAGGAATTCATTGTTGCAGTGAGATACTAAGCAGCTATTTTGAGTTATACACACCCGATGTGTTCATTCATACAGGAGATTCCATAACTGCTCCTGCATACTTAAGTATATCCTAGTTCTCAGGCACCTAGTACTTAATCTGTTATGTTCAAGTTAAGCAACAGTAATTTGCATTTTTGCAGGCAGTTTTTGCAAGTGAACAGCAAACATACCTAAGCAACAAAATATGCACTATCAATTTTTAGTCCTGAATAAACAGAAACAAAAATCTAAAGCTAAGATTAACTGAAGTCATTATTTACAAGAGCTTAGATATGGGGGATAGTATGATATATATCAGAGAAACACCACCTGGTTTGGAAGAGGAAATGGAAATTGTGTTTTCAGCTAACTGTAAACCAACTTGACAGCCTCATATGAGATATAAAGACAACAAACACCTAATTAAATAAATTGGTATTCCAATTAATCTGAAATTGATTTGTCACATACCATGTTTTTATCCAAAAATAAGCAAACAAACTAGGACAACAAAAGTATTTTTGCATAAAGAACAAAAAAAAACACGAAAAGGAAGCAACGATCGCACCCTGCTGTTATATATAATGTTCCGGATGTTGATCTTTTCAACCAGGGTCTCCAGACTATGGCCAGCAGGCCACATCCAGCTTACTAACATATTTTGGCTAGGCTGCTGAAACCAATGACATTATAGTGGTATGCATCCTGCCGCTCATATCATCCTGCTGGTTGAAGCAGCAGCTGGACAGGGTCATTCTTGCCATGCAGAAGCAAGCATCCTTTACCTCTAAATACTGCAAATATTTTTCTCCTATTGAAGAAATGTACTGTTACGATTTTGGTACACCATAAGAACAAGACTGGGTGATCTGGTCAAGTTGATGAATGTTTGAGAACACACTTTTTATAGTTTTTGGCACACTATTCAGTATAAAAATACTAATCCTCTGTAATATACTATCAGGCAAAAAGTTATTTCTACTTCAAAGCATTACTTGAGGTGAGATTTCAGATGCCCACTACATGTACGAGGAGCCACCAGAAAAATCAGCATTTTCTGGAGGACCACAATAGGGAAGGCATACCAATGGAGCAAATACTGTAGTACCAAAGAACTGGAGAACAACCTGAAAGAGGAGCACTATCCAAAATATCCTTCTGCAGTAATGAAAAAGTTTTGAGTTACGACAGTAAGGAGAGACTGGCTATGGGATTGACCACCTGTATTCCTAGAACTAAGCAGAGTATCAGAACTGGTAGGAGCTTCAGAGATCACGTAGTCCAACTATGTGTTCGGTAAAGGGCAATACAGCCTTCTTATGGGCAGCCTCTCTGCTTCAAAAAACCCCATGAGGAAAAAGAAGCAATTTGCATGAAATCAACTGTTACTTCAAAGAGCATTTTCTTTAACTGGGAATCAAGTCACATCTGCACCACCCTGTTGCTTTATGGGTACAGATATAGATGTGTATGTTTGCATTTAGGCCTATATATGCAGCCTACTGCTAATTAGTTCTGCTTTAGATATTTGCCTCATGTGGTTGTAATGTTGCTTTCATGGGAAAAAAGGCAGGGAGTGCCTTTTATTATCTTTTATAATAAAAAAAATAGTCCACTCCCTTCCATCCAGGATATTGCACAAAAGCAGTGCCTGAGAAGGGTTTGCAGTATTTTTTAGGATGCTACTCATCCCCTTAATGACCTGTTCTTTGTTACCCTCGGGGAGGAGGCTCTGGAGCATCTGTTGCAGAACATCTAAATTTGGAGTTTTGTTCCATACTGCATCAAATTAGTGAATCTCAATCTGCCTTTTTCCACTATGTTTCTCAAAATGGGCAGAGTTAATTTGACAATATTTTATTTGAGTGTATGAGTTTACTCCTGTGAGCAAGCCACGTAATTTCATTTTGTGTGAACAAGTGGAGATGTGCGTGTGTGTACACAGTAAAGTGAAAATAAAGCTTGTCTTATCTTTTATCCAGACATCCAAAATCCAGATTATTACAAAATCTCCAATGACAAAGAAAGGTCTTGTGCTCATTCCCATTACAGTGGAGATACAGACTAAGGGCACAATCCAGAGTAACTACGGGGAGTCCTTGCTCCGGTGTAAGAACAATTTGCTGTGGATTGCAGTATGAATTTCCCATAGGTTTTCATTAGATGGTGCAGTAACTACAGGTACACGTAATGTCTCTTACGTGCTCCCGTAGTTACTCTGGATTGTAGGGTAGGGCTACAATCCACAGTAACTACAGGGCCTTTTACAACTATGTAGCTACGGTGCCACCTATAGGAAACATATAGGAAATGCATAGAGAAATACAGAGTAAGTGCCTCTTATGTCTTCCTGAAGTTACTCTGGATTGCAGGGTAAGTTCTGTTTTCTGCTCTGCGTAGTCAAAGGCCTACAAATACCTGTATTTGTAAAAGTACAAGAGGAGGCATTTCTTGCTATATTTATGCAATTGCTCCAAAACCTGGACCCATCCAAAATTGAAGCACCTTCCAATTCCAAGCAGTCTTCTTTCCCCCACTCCTTCAAGGAGAAAAATCTGTGTTTCCATTGACCAGAGATACATAATGTCAAAAAATCAGCTGAAAAATGTTTCTTATACCAGGCTAAGGCTGGCATAAAATCTGGTGTTTAAAGGCCAGATGCCATCCTCTTTATTAATACTTTATTGTTGTTGTACAAGTACAGAAGGTGCACTTTTCTGGACAGAGCTTGTGTGTACGTGGCACCACTACACACGACCCTGTGTTAAGTCCTGTGTGGAGAGTAGTTGTACTACAGGCAGCTGGTAGAGCTCTTCTCACTGTGTGGACGTGGACACGCGGACGTGGATCTGCCTTCCTTCCTTGCTTTCACCTTCTGACTCTGGTGAATCATGAAAGCTTGTCAGCTCGCAGTCTCCCATCCAGGAACTGTCCGGGTCCTCCCCTGCTTAGCTTCCTTCAGCAGCTCTGCACTCAACCATCAGATCACACTTGCTGCCTGTAGCAAAGAGCTCCGCAGGGTAATCATAAGCTGAACGCAGGCGGAGTCTTTCACCTGATGCTCCCCAAGTCTGAACTGAAGCTGACCTGTATGTGAGTCAGGGGGAGGAGGAGGGGGCTGGAGATCACCTCCCAAGGAAGGCATCAGGCTTTCCGCCTAGCCCAGCCCCTGCCCACACTGGTGGAGATACGGTGGGCGTGGCCTGCCCCACCTGCACAAGCCACGCCCATCAGGCCACACCCAGCACTACAAAGCCACACCTCTAGCACAAAGCCACGCCCCAATCCAACCAAGCCACGCCCCTGCACATTTTGACAAAGCCACACCCACAACCTACCCCAGCCACACCTCCAGCACGAAGCCACGCCCCCAACTCCCTACAAAGCCGCATAACACAAGCCACGCCCTAGAGGAAGCCACGCCCCCGTTTATTTCAACAAAGCCACGCCCAGTCTGTCCCAAAGGCCACGCCCATCTGTAAGCCACGCCCCCCGCCTCCAACGTGGCCACGCCCCCTTTCGAAGCCACGCCTACACTCCCACCTGTGAGTAACTGCAGCGCTCGTGGTCGCTGCCCCCCAACACGGCCCGCGCCTCCTTCTCCAGCTCCTCGTTCTCGGCCAGCACCTCGGCCAGCGACACCACGGGCTCCTCGGCGCTCCTCTCCTCGCCCCCGTCGAAGTCCCCGCCGGCCTCGGCCTTCTCCATCCTCCCTCCGTTCTCGACTCCGAGGAGGAAGAAAAGGCGGGAAAACCTTCAACGGCCGCCAGGGGGCGCCTCACGCGCAGGCCGGAAGCGGAAGCACCATCCCAACCGCCACAGAAAGACGCTACGCCAAGAACAAAAGGACGCAAGGTCACGTGACCGTCACGCGACGCACATGCGGATCACCAGCCAATCACAAAGCCAGGAAGATAAGGGCGTGGCGCGCGAGCTATGTGGGCGGGGTTGGGCGTGTTGTGTATAGAGTTAGGAAGAAGTCTAGACTGACCTGTTCCGTGTCAGGTATGGAACTTCCGGGTTTTCAATGAAGAATTCATTTTCCACCCATGGGATTTTGGGTGCAGGAGTTTGATCTGCACAACAATCTTGCGTGGGAGGCCCTGATGATGCTGTGCCCCAAGAAGAGCCCTGCTGGATCAGACCCAGCCAGAGCACAATCCTAACCATGTCTACTCAAAAGCAAGCCCCTTGTGTTCAGTGGAGTTTACTCCCAGGAAAGTGTCTTTAGCAGTGCAGCATTAAACACTTTTATTTATAAGGAACAGTCAAAACTATTAAATGTAATAAATTTATGAATGACAAGCAGGCTACATGCTGCCTAATCACAAAGACAAGGAGGACAATGGTTTTTTCCAGGACACCAGACTTTAGAAAGAGGACATGTCCAGGAAAAGAGGACATATGGAGAGCCTGGACTTGTGGCGGGCCAGCTCTTCCCTAGGAGTGGAGAAAACAAAGAAAAACCGGAAGTCACACAACTGTGGTACTCTGTGATTTCCTATCTCTAGGTCATTTTAATGGGCGGGGCTACTAGTGGGCGGGGCTTCTTCTGTTTGGCTGCCTTGTGTGCCTCGCTGTGATTGGCCGGGGGCGTGTTCCGTCGTGTGATTGGCTGCTGCGCGTGGCGCGAGGGTAGCGATGGAGCTGCGGGCGGAGCTGAGGGGTCGAGACGGTGCGAGGCGGGAACTGAGGGTTCGGTGCGACCCTGAGGGGGAGCTGCGGGGCCTGCTGAGCGGCCTAGTGCAGCTGCGCCAGCAAGTGGCTGCCGTTCTGGGCCCCCTGGTGGAGCAGGAGAGCGGAGCAGGGGACGGGGCTGCTGGAGGTGAGGGAGAGCCTGGCTGAGGGTGGTCAGCAGGCCAGGCCTTGTAGGCCCCAGCCAGGCCCAGGCTTAGGCCTGCCCATGTAACTCCAGGCCCTGGCTCCAGCAGGGCTCACCTGAGGGGGCAGGTCACCGGCCACACTCTCTCTCCCCTGCGGGCCACCCACCAGGGGGAGAGAGAGTGTGGCCGGTGACCTGCCCCCTCAGAGTGTGGCCGGTGACCTGCCCCCTCAGAGTGTGGCCGGTGACCTGCCCCCTCAGGTGATCCCTGCTGGAGCCAGGGCCTGGGAGTGAAAGGTGCCCCTGGCCCTGGAGGTTCCTTCTGGCTGCCCTCACTGGGAGAGTCCTTTCCCCATAAAGTGAGAACTTGTTCTGTCTGTAGACCAAGGTAAAGTCCTTTCATCCCTTTTATCTCCGGCAGGGCTCACCTGAGAGGGCAGGTCACAGGCCACACTCTCTTATATATTCAAGAGCAACTTAACTCACATTATCTGACTCATCAACATTCAATGATCTGACTGAAAATCTAAAATAATAATAACCATACACTAGCCCTACAATCCAGAGTAACTACGGGAGCTCATAAGAGACATTACGTGCACCTGTAGTTACTGCACCACCTACTGAAAACCTATGGGAAATTCATATTGCAATCCAGAGTAAGTTGTTCTTACACCAGAGCAAGGACTCCTCGTAGTTACTCTGGATTGCGTCCTAAGGCTGCAATTCTAAAAACACTTTCCTGGAAGTATGACCCATTGGTCACAAAGCAGGTCTCCGTCAGTCTTGGAAGTCTACGGTATCGTGCTTGGCGCTGCATATGCTGCATGCGAAACACAAAAGCCTGGGTTGGATTGTTATGGAGGATAGGCTGTTCCCCAAGCAGCAAATCCCCCTCTCCACGCCACTGAATTACTCCAATGGAAAGGCAGAGCCTATACGATTGGATCCAGCTGTGTCGCAAAGCTGGGCTAAGGACAGGAGCTCACCCTGTCTTGTGGGGCCGACCCGGGTCTCGAACAATGGCCTTCTGGTTAACAGGCACAGCGTCTTTACCACTTGCGCCACCCACAACGGGGCTTACTTTTGAGTAGACCTGGTTAGGATTGTGATCTAAATACAATTCTATATACACTTTCCCAGGAGTAAGGCCCACTGAACACAGTAAGACTTCTGAGTAGACAGACATAGCATTGCGCAATTAGGCTGCAGTCCTGCCAGTTAGGCAAGCCTTAGCCTCAGCAGAAGTCCTGTAAAGGCACTTCAGTACTCCTATGGGAGGGTTAGGGAGGGCCAGTGCACAGACATGCGTTTGCCTTCCTACCTCACCACAGGAATGGCAAAACCAATGAGCTGTGGAAGCCTAGGTTAGGATTGCACCCTTAAGCTTTCATGGCCAGATGAATCTAAAACACAATTGCTCAAGACTTCACACCAAGGAAAAAAATAGGATTTGGTCCCAGCATTTTGCTTTCAGCTTTGGAAAGCATCCTGAAGGTTACAAGTACTCTTATATCCTCTGTTGTGTAATTGCAATTACCAATATTTACTCAAATCTAGTGTGCACCTCAGTTTTAAAAAGCTTGAGTTTTACATGTTTACTGGCAATTGTAATGTGCGGTTCCAAAACAGGTGCAAAATTTAATGTTATAATAATATGATAGTGGGTTTATGTTATGATTTTTACCTAATTGCACTACTTTACTTTTTTATTACAATATAGTAAACTGAAATACAGAATACTGAAACATGGTTCTCATTTTGCAGACATGGTCTTCATATGTAGTAGAATGAGGAAAGAATGTGTATTAGAAAGAGCTCGTACTGCTTCTTGGTATTTGCAGCCCATTCAAATGCATATTCCTTTTCTCATTCCACAGCGGGGTGTCCAACCTTTTAACTTCCCTGGGCCGCATTGGAAGAAGACTGGTTGGTTTGGGCCGCACATAAACACTAACAACTTTTTTTAAAAGTAGAACAAAAAATAGGATGTCCTACATTTTGTCCTACATTTTTTAAACCTTGGAGTCCCATTGATTTTAATGGGGCTTACTTCTGAGTGTTGTTGTTGTTGTTGTTGTTGTTGTTATTATTATTGTTATTGTTATTATTATTATTATTATTATTATTATTATTATTATTATTATTTTAAAAATTTGTATCCCGCCTTTCTCAGGCTGTCTAGCCCGACTCAAGGCAGCAGAAACATAAAACACAATTCATGATGGCATGATGCATAGGGTGGGCAGCAATCCTCTCCAAGCTAAACCTTGGAGTAAGACTCATTGATTATCATGGGGTTTTCTGCAGAGTAGCCATGCATAGGATTGGGCTCTCAGACTGCAAACTGGGGAGTAAGTCTCATTGATTTTAGTGGGGGTTACTTCTGAGGAAGCACGATGCATAGGAAGGGTTGTGATCCTCTCCAACTTACCCTTGGAGATATGCTGCAATCCTGAACACACTTTCCTGGGAATAAGACCCACTGGGTACAATGGGCCTTACTTCTGAGTAGACATGATTGGGGTTGCAGCATATCTCCAAGGTTAAGCTTGGAGAGGATCACAGCCCATCCTATGCATCATTGGGCTCTCAGACTGGAACTTGGGAGTAAGCATCATTGACTTTAGTGGGGCTTCTGAGTAGGTCTCAAGGTCAGAAGGCAGCGGCTGGGATAGAGGCTGAGGCTGCTTTCGAGGGATGTGGGTGGGCAAGTTCTGCAAGGTCTGCAGGGGCCTAAAGCTCTCTGAGTGCCAGGAGGCAGGTAGGTGGAGGAGCCAGGCAGCTCAGACCAGCTTTGTGGTGCCCATCCAGGGCAGTGTGCAGAGCAGCACGCAAAATTTGAAAATGGCTGCTGCCACAAAGCCAGTTTTTCCAGCTTTCCAGGAGGGCCGCATCCACCCTCGTCCTGGGCCGCATGCGGCCCCCAGGCCTCGTGTTGGACACCCCTGTTCTACAGCATATGTAAAGCAGCCCTTAAGCAGCAGCCATCTCCAATTCCTGCTTTAAAACACTTGTATTTTCTTCCACTTATCTTCCACTTGTGTTATAAGCCATGCTATCCAAACCAGGTGACTACTAAAATAGAAACCATAATTCTAAATTGTTAGATTTTGTAATAGTAACATTCTTAATTTATTTCCTTTTTTAAAAGATGGGATATAAAGTTTTTTAAATAACAAAAACAGTCTATAGGTCATCATTCATTGAAGCAAGATGCTTGTATCAAATCACTTAATGTAATTATCTATTTATTGAAAGGTGATGAAGATGAACAGGATGAGGATGAAGATGAGGAAGAAAATCACATTAATGCCCAAACATGTCCTGTTGGACCACCATTAAAACGGAAAAAAACACATCCCTAATAGGACATTTTAAACTAATTTGAATTTTATCTTAGTAGAGATTTTCCCCAGGAAAACTTTTTGTGCATATTTGGAAACACACTCCTTTAGTTGTTTTATACTGTGAATTAAAAAAAGAAAAATGTGTTATTTTAAAAAAAATTATGTAAAAGTGACAAGTTGAAATGTGCAAACAACCAAATAAGAAAGTCTATTCTGTTTTAAAATAATTGGCTACTTATACAAAATACAAAAATTCAGAATAAAAACAATTCCTTTTTAAGTATTCTTTTGTATTGGTTTTTTCTTTATATTTTGTATCTCTAGTACAGTGGAACATTGATTTAAGAGCAACTTGAATTAAGAGCATTTTGTATTCTTGGGAGGACAGGAATCGTGCCCAACGGCCTCTTCAGCCTACCCTCCAGCTATCTCCTCTGCAGCCTCCATCTGTGCGTGGAGCCTCTCCAAGGACCAGGTCTTACGTCGATCAGCATCCGATCCTCAGGTACAGCTTTTCCTGGCCATCTTCTGGACTTCTTTGAGGAGGGTTAAGGGACGTTGGCTGAGAGTTTCACCCTTTTATCGCTGCCCTGTCTATTGTGTTGTAGCCTTTTGCCATCATGACTTCAAGTGAGGGATCTGGCGCTACAGATGCTGCTCTTGCACCACCCCAAGAAGTCTCTGATCCCACCAATGCTATGCTTGCTAAAATTGAGGCTTCCATCTCTGCTGGTTTTGCAGCAGCTTTAGAGACCATTCAAAGGACTGTGGCCTCCATGCAGTTGCCACCACAGCCCACTGCTCCCCCCGTCTTTCCCCCTCCCCCTCCTTATGGGCCTCCTTCAGAGATACCAGGCTCTTCTAGGGCCCCCCAGCTAAAAGACCCAGACATTCCTCTTCCCGCCTCTGCCGACACCAGGCAGACCCCAAGACCCCAGACGAGGAAGATGACAAGATTCCCCAGGGCTCACACCTGATGATGCCAGATCAGTTCTCCCAGGTCTACAAGGACATCCTCCAAGTTCTAGAGTACCAGAGGGGTCCCGAACCAGTACCTACTTCCCAGGAGACGCCCAAGTGGGGGACTGCAGCCTTTCCCCCTGAGGAACAAACATCACTGGGGTTCCCACTGCACCCTTACTTTCAACGCCTGATCAAGAAAGAGTGGTCCTCCCCTGCCAAGCAGAAAGACTCCAATAGACCCTCTACCAAGTTCTATGCCTTGTCATCTGAAGCCATGGAGCAGTTCAAATCCCCTGTAGTTGACGTACCAGTGGCCACCCTGGGAGCTCCATCCGCAGTACCAGCTGATAGTGATGGCCTACCTACGGACCCTAAGGATCGCAAGGTGGAGGTCTTCACCAAACGCTCCTTCCAAGCTGCTTCTGAGGCACTGAAGACCTGTGTTGCCTCCTCCCTAACCAACAGGGCCCTTTTAATTTGGATGCACCGTTTCTCTCAGAATTATGATCTCCCACAGGAGGCACTAGAGGAGATCAACCGTATGTCAGTGCTTGCAGCCTTTTCAGCAGACACTGCCACCGATACCATTCAGTTTGCCTCCAGAGCCATGGCTGCTAACGTGGCTACACGCAGAACTACCTGGCTCAGGAACTGGGACGTTGACTCCTCTGCTTACTCTGTTGCCATGGGTCTCCCATTCATAGGGGGCAAGCTCTTTGGCAACTCACTAGACCACCACCTGGTAGAGTCCAGAGACAAAAAGATGCACATTCTGTAATGTAAAAGACAAGGGGATGACATAACTATTTTGACTTGTGCTCCTTTATAATACTTACAACCAGTATTTGTAAATAAACAGATTTTTTGTACAAATACAGGGCATCTCAAGAAAATGTTTAGTTGCTAAATTGTGTCTGACTCTATGACCCCATGGACTGCAGCGCACCAGGCCACCCTATCCTCCACTACCTTCCAAAGTCTGTCTGAATTCAAATTCACTGATGCTATCTAACCACTTCATCCTCTACATTCACTTATCCTTTTGCCTTTAGTTTTTTCCCAGCATCAGTTTTTTCTAAGGAGTCTTCCTTTCCCTTGATGTGGCCAAAATATTTAATCTTGTACAAATATTTGTACACAATTTCCAATGTCAAATTCATTGTGCTATAGTTCTCATATATACAGGGTGATCCTTCGTATCTGTGGGGGTTCCATTCCTGGATCTCTGTGGATATGGAATCTGGACTACAGGGGCTCTAGGTTTATTCAGAGCTGCACTTGCTCAGGTCTTACAAGGCCTTCTGGGGGCCAAAAACACTATTAGTTTTTAGAAAAAAGTGCAATCACAAAAACATACACTGCACATTGTATATATAGCTCTTGCTCAACCCGGTTAGACCAGAAGCTCAAAATGTTCCCATTGGCATTGTCTTAAGGGAGTTTCAGACATCATCCAGCGCATAGCTTGGAAAGATTCCATGCAACTATGTATGTATGAGTTGGATACCCTGTAGATACATTTTAATTGCTGTAACATCCAATTAATAGGCTTGGCTGGTTCTGGTCTGTAATCAAGAATGCAATCATTTGATGATGAAACTCAAGAAATCTGAGCAACATTTAACACTGAAACCCTTGTGAGAATGTGTAGCTGTACTATAGATGGGCTACTGATGGATTCCATTCCACAAATCCAATGGTCCCATCAGTCCAATATACATCTGCTTGACTTGTTCTTAGAATTTTTTTATGTAAAATAATTCTTTCCCCAGATGTCTGAAGGCTGCTGCAACAGGTATTCTAGGACACTCATAATAAGAATTCATCTGGTGCAGCACATATTCCCAACAGGCAAACTGCTGGCTTGTCAGCACTTGTAGTGTAATGAGAATACTTTAAATATTGTGGCACACATGGAACATTAACACAGGTAAGAGCTTTTCAATAGTGCTGCATATAAGAGACTTAATTGAATCTGCAATTGATTTCTTCAAGCATGATGTTTTGGTGACAGCAGGCTTAATTTTTCCATTTAATTGAAGCAATAATCAAATTACTAATTACCCTAGAATGTTATAAACAAATTATAAACACAAGCTATATAACTATAGACCCTACCCTGCCAGTTCAAAAGCAAGCAAATATAAGTAGATAAATAGGTACCACTGGTGGGAAGGTAACAGTATTCCATGTGCTTTAGTGTTTAGTTATGCAGACCACATGACCACGAAGGTGACTTTGGACAGTGTTTTGGCCTTGTCACGGGGATAAGTACCACCCTTAAGTGTCGGCCATGAGTAGCAGGGCCAACCTCAGGGGGACACCTTTACCTTTATATACATGTAAAAACAAAAATGTACATCCCAACTGCATAATAAAGTATAGTACTACGACATCCTATATAAAAGTGACTGTTTCAGACAATACAACAGTGACATTGTTTACTTCCGTCTGTAACAGTAAAAACCAGCCACTTTGACATTTTCTTTTGTTAAAATTCTTGCAACTTTGAAAGCTTTCCAAGATTACGGTAATAAATCTCATGTAAGCAGGCAGAAAGCAGTGGTGAAGAACTATCTCTGGGTTTTCAGAGTTCTGCATGATACTCAGTTGCATTTTTCAACAGAAGTGCTGATTTTTAGAGTATAAAAGTCAAGAAAAATCCATAGAAATAATTTTCACTGTACTAAATTGAACAGGAGAACAGAGAAAGTTAATGAGTCAGAAAATACCACCTGCTTTGGAACACAGATCTACAGTACCCCTTGCCTGCTTTAAAATGTCATGTCCGCAGAATTACAAAGTACTCCTGGCTTAAAACCATTGGGTTTTAGGAGGCTTTGGCCCATATCCTAAAGACAAAGTCATATCCTAAGCCCTTTATTCCAGAGCAGTTAAGGTGACTTTCCATTAGATAACACTTGAGGGTGATGTAACTGCATGGACCCGTAACAGCTCTGGATTTTGCCCTTAGTCAAAAAAGCTGCAAAACTTGGCCACATGTTTGGCTTAAGATGCTGAAATGGACACCGAAGACCACAAATCCTTCAAGTTCTGCTAGAGATCCTGTACATAAGATCTGTTGAAAAAAGGTCCACTGCCATCTGAACAATCCAAGACCCCTTTTTACAAAGACCCCTTTTACTGTACAGGCGTCCCACACTTATTAGGGGATACTCCGGTTAGGCATCAGAGCACCATCCAAAAGCAGAAACTGTTGAAAAGTGAAACTCAATCTTTTTTAGTTTATAATTTTGCTTCCAATACTTTTTTAGCTTGCAAATTACAAAAGCACCTTTTATCTTGCAAATTTCTGCTGCCACCCAAAGATTTCTGCAAATGGGTTCTCATTAAATCCTTTGGGAATGGGATTAGACCAAGAGCTACAATATGGGGGAGGGCAATTTTGGCCCTTAGAACAACAGAGAGTTAAAAGAGTAAAATGCATTGAATGAGTGAGTTCTGGGTATAATGTGTTGAAAGAGTTATTTATCCGAACTTTTATCAGGACCATCAGAAAAGCAGGGAATACCTGTACTGGATTACACTTTCTAAATCTTGCAGATTATTCTCCATGGAAAAGTAACCCTTTCCAAATATCCCTTACTCATACTATATTGTTATTAGTGAACAAGGAGGCAGGTTGCTAGAGAGATTTTTACTACTTTTAAAGGCATTTCTAGCACATTTTATATCACATTTCAACTATAAACAGAACATAGATATTTTAGCTGCTTGTTTATAACGCAAATTTAAGAAGTACATGCCATGACTAACAGGTCTCCTAGACACAATTACTCAAGAGTCAATCCCACAGTATGCAGCAGAGGTTACTTCCAGATAAATGTTCATAAAATTGCAGCCTAAGAGCTATGGACTAGTAGGCTATTTCTGTGACTGTTATTACCAAGTACCACAGTGTTTCTCAAACTGGGTTAGGACTTACTAGGTGGGTGCTCATTCATTTATGTGTATTTTTAAATAGATTTGTCTGGACCTCATTGGCAAAACTTTGGGGAGTTTGGGGAATTTGGGGAATTTGTTTTCAACAGATCAGCAACTGCTTGGGAGGATTAGGAAGGTGGGTTTTTTTACTTATACTTTCAATTAACTAAATTAAAAGTTTATGTTTTTAATTTTTTAATATGAAAGTGTTAAAAAATTTTCTACTTGCTGTCACTTCCATCCATGCCATCGCTTCCAGTGGGTCCTCCTAAACCAGGGGCCTCCAAATGCATCAGAGGGCCACATCAGATATCTGGCATAGTATCATGGGCCAGAAATTCAGTAAAAACATGAGAGATCAAACTTAGATTAATGAATAAATTGGCTCAAATTTCCAGAATTTCTGCCAGCACCAACAAATAGCACAGAAATAAAGCACACACTTAAATAGACCCCCCATTTCCTCCCAGCTCCAGTTGTGTTTGGTCAACTGAGTCAGAGGTTCTTAGAGGTTCAGAGGCTGGCTGTGGGCTGGTTATAGGCTCACCATGGCCTGCATTTGGCCCCTGGGCCAGGGTTTGGGGACCCATTCCAAATAGTTGGTCCTGGTGCTAAAACATTTAAAAACCACTGGTCTAGCAATTAAAGTATTTAGTTTTAGGGGTCCTCCTTATGAACCTATTGTTGCTAGACTGAATGTGGATATGGTACTATGTTGAATGTTTAGTACATTTTATAGGCACTGTGGGGACACAGAAGAATGGGAGACTGTCTTAACTGACAATATAGTTGCTGTGCATTTCTTTGGGTGACCAGGAGGGGAGACAGCTAAATAGAACACAGAAAATTATTTGATGTTTAAGACAGAAGTGAAAGGAGTCTCTGTAGTCACATTTTTTTATAAAGATATACATGTGCAGTCCTTATACGCAACACACAGAACATGTTAAATAGTTGGTGATTCATATCAAAGTTCAAAAAAGATCATGATAGGCTTAATGAAAATGTAATAAAGGCCTCATTTGCACTGTGTAAATGGAACTGTTTTCTGAATGCAACCTTTCTGAAGAAGAACACACACCCACGTCTGAAACGCCACTTTTATGATCATTCCAAACTTTTACACATTATAACAAAGAAAAACTCATTTTCACTGATTCTCATCTTAGGGAAAGCATGACAATTTGGGGAATGGGATACACAGTGAAGTCAAGTTTCAAACATGATTCCCAACTGAAACTTCAGGAGGAGTGTAGAAATTCTGCATCATAAGGCATTATGAAAAATGTTGCCCTCAAGTTTCAAAGAAGGCTCAGTCATTCCACCACGGAGAATGCACCCTTCCTTAAAATCAACTTTTATTAAAAAATAGAAGGCAGATTCTCTTTTCAGTAGTTAACATTTTGACAGAGACGACTTCCAAGTCCCACTTGCACATTCGGTGGTTGCAGCCAAGCATCTCCAGACAATTTAAAAGAGCTATGAGAAATGCAATTTTTTCAAGTGTCAATCAATTGCAGTCTGCTGATTTGGTTGGAGGCCTTTACAAATGTTTGGTGACGATTGCAAACAACAGCCAAGCAGATAGGAATGATGCAGTAGCCCACTGTTTTGGGATCAGCTCTTGTGCAAGAATAAAGGAACAAGAACATTTGTAAATAGGGGATTAAAAAGATAATGGCCCATAGCCAAAAAGGTAAGGATAGTAGTCGAGTTTTTAAGGAGTGCATCCAGGTGGTTTCTTCTCTGAGTTTTTCAGGGGGCTGCTGAATGTGTTCCAGTGCCAGTCTGTTGTAAGTCTCGTTGATTTCAAAGACATAGTAAAATGCTGCTGCGCTTGCTATTAGATATAAAACCACACCAATCCATCCCATCCTCTGACGGAAGTTCATCATTCTCCATGCTCTGCACCTTAAAGCAAAAAGAAAATCACAAAGACTTGGAAAGAGGGAAATCAACATGTCATGGTACAGGCTACACTACAAAAAAAGACTACAAACACTGCCCCTCTTACCCAAAGACATGCCAGCTTCTACTCCTTCCACTCTAAAAATGTTCTGGCTCAGCAACTTCTTTGCTCCATATTTCCTTCTCTTTACTATTCTAAATTTCCGTTTCTAATCCAGGGAATGGAAGGAGGAGGAGGAGGAGCAGTGGAGGCAAACAGGCAGATTCACAGGCACCCATCATCAATCTGTTACCTGAGCAACTACATAAGCAGACCCAGTCCATTATTGAGACCAGCTTATGACGTAGGTTAGGATTTTAAAGTTACCCCAAAAAACTAAGCAGGGATTTAAAACTTGTCTCCTCAATCCAAGCTGGAATCTTGTTCTTTTAACTACTTTAGAACATTGAAATTAGGAGAAAACTGAAAAGTAAATTAAGAATTGTATGAACAATAGCACTTCAATGTGGCAAGTTATTTTCTGTCAGATTTGGGCTACTGTTGGACTATTCCTGGACACTAAAGAAGGGCAACAGTGAATTCCAAAGTTTCATCTTAGGACATCTTGATTTTTCCACACTAGCTACCAGTCCTTGTATTTCTGAGTTGCAAGGACTAGTCTTCTATATATATAAACTAGCGAAAAGCATACCCGTGTTACGGGAGTAAAATTCCCCCACGGTGCAACATCCCCCACGCGCGACATCCCCCACGCGCGACATCCCCCATGCGCATCAATCCCCCATGCGCATCAATCCCCATGTGCCTTAACCTCACATGTGCAACTTCCCCCAGTCAGTCAGTGACTTTTCTCTTTTATATATATAGAAGAGAAAAGTCACTGACTGACTCACTCACTGACTCATCAACACCCTGCCAAAACCGCTGGGCCTAGAAGTGTGAAATTTGGGGTGGGTGTTCCTTCCATGACCGAGGGGTGCACTAAGAACCAGTTTTTGGAAATTCCCACCGAAAGGGGCTGAAAATGGGCGCAACCCATTATCCTCCCTATACTTCGCAATGAATTGATGACTCATCAACATTCCACCCCAACCGCCCCACCCCCCAGACCTAGAAGCATGAAATTTGGGGAGGGAGTTCTTTCTGTGACATCAACACCCACCAAGAACCCATGTGGAGAAATGTAACTCTTAAAGGGCTGAAAAGGGGCGCAGTGTGTTTTTGTCCTATACTAAACATGGAAGACTGACCAACATCCAGCCAATTTGGTGCTAAGTGTCTGGTGCACTGTGGGATGTTGTTAGGAGGAAGAGATTGCACTGTGGGGATGCTGTGCATGGGGGGTTGGTGCATGGGAAAATGCGCATGGGGGAATTTTACTCCCGCAACGCGGGTACAAATTTCGCTAGTAATAAATAAAAATAGTAATAAACAAATGAGTCATCTGTACTAAAGATGAACCAGCCAGCTGTAACAGCATGCTCACTCCTTTCCAAAGCATGTGGATCAAAGAGTTCATATGTGATCTAACAATTCTCAGGAAGGAAGAAACAGAAAGCACAAGCCCATGCAAAACTGTTACCCTGCTGACTTAATCTTTATACAAATGGCAAGTGAAAAGGTGCCAGGTTGAAGGCTTGCTCTGGATAAGGCTACAACTATTGTGTTAAAAAATTTAAGGTGCATTCATGGTATTCTTCAAAAGAAGCTACACAACAGCTTCAATCTTTAGCCAGCATCCTATGAGAATCTTGATTACCATTGGACATTTAAGACTAATCTACACTGATTTAAGTAACCTAAAGCAGCCATGTACATAAATTGCATGGAGAGCATCAGTATATAGATACAGCCAAAAACTGTATTATTTAAATCACTACAGGGCTTTAATTGTACCCAGCCATATGGTGTTCACTGAGGCCAAAGGTTACCTCTTTTAACATGTTATGTACCCATTGTATTCAAACTATTTTGGTCACATCCTGGTATAGCTTAGTTCTAACTAATGTTTCCCACACATATCGGCCTGATCAGAAATTGGACCTGCTCATATGAAGGTGGAAATGACTTTATGAACAACTACCAAAAAGCATACCCGTGTTGCAGGAGTAACATTTCCCTATACACCATCCCCCCCCCGGCGCATAAACACCCCATGCGCATAAACACCACATGCGCCACTTCCCCCATGCACCACTGCCTCCCATGTGCATCAACCCCCATGCGCAACTTTTCCCCGTGTGCATCAACCCCATGCACATTATCCGCCCATGCACAACTTCCTCCCATGCGCAACTTATCCCACATGCGCAACTTATCCCACATGCGCAACTTATCCCACATGCGCAACTTATCCCACATGTGCAATCTCCCCCCAGGCGCAACCTCCTCACCAGTGCAACCTCTTCCTCTGAACAACATCCCCCCAGTGTACCAGGCACAGAGCACCAAATTGGCTGGAGGTTGGTCAGTCTTCCATGTTAAGTATAGGACAAAAACGCGTTGACCCCTTTTCAGCCCCTTAAGGGTTAAATTTCTCCACCTGGGTTCTTGGTGGGAGTTCAGGTGACAGAAGGATCCCTCCCAGAATTCCATGCTTCTAGGCCCAGCAGTTGGGGCGGAATATTGATGAGTTAGCAAATTCTCCAATGCAAAGTATAGGGAGGAAAACGCGTTGCGCCCCTTTTCACCCCTTCCAGTTGGAATTTCCGAAAACCGGTTCTTAGTGCACCCCTCCCTCACGGAAGGAACACCCACCCCAAATTTCACACTTCTAGGGCCGGCAGTTTTGGCAGGGCGGTGATGAGTCAGTGAGTCAGTCAGTGACTTTTCTCTTTTATATATATAGATCTACAATGACCTAGAAAAATGTTCTAAAAGGGTGCTATTGCAATCAGCTAAAAAGAAACCATAAAGCAAAAACTTTCCAAATGTTGATAATGGGTTCTCTATTCTCCAGTATGCTTCCTCCTTTTGCCTTTTGTGCTTTTAACATTACTGTACATTACCTCGAAGGGGTTAAATGGAAAGCCAAGATAGCAATATTTTTAAAATAAGCAATATTTCCAAAACACAATAAAACCATTATAGGAGTTCAAAGCTGAATTCTTCAACATTTTCTTATCTCAGCTCTGACCTAGACCAGGAGCCAAAGAGCATAAGGAAATTGATTGGTGTTTTGAGTATGCCGTATTTATTGTGACTGAAAGATGCCCTTTTTGCTAGGCTGCCCAATTAATTTTTTCTTCTTCCCAAGACAGCATGGATTGAAGACTTAATTCTGATATGGATCAGAAACAAAGAGACTGCTACAGTGGACACCCATTGTATCAAATGCTCAACCTGGACTGGAAGGGTGACTAAGAGTATAATCCTAAGCATGTCTACTCAGAAGTAAGTCCCACTGTGTTCAATAGAACTTACTCCCATGAAAGTGTGGTTAGGATTGCAGCCAAAGACAATCCATAACTAAGAAAGGCAACTGATAAGCCAGTCTTATGAAAGTCATGAAGCACTTTGGCAGCAATGAAGTTTACTGAGGGTGCAATCCTAACCAATTTAGGCCAGAACAATTCACCCATCTCCCTGTTCCCATGGTGAAATGTGGAGGCTGGCGCATGCCTGTGCACTTGTTTAATCCCCCCAGGAGTGGCACAGAAGTGCCTCATGGCACTTTTGCAACATCCCCAAACCACCAGAGGACTTGTGCCAGCCTAACCAGGGGTTATGATTGCACTGAAAAAACTGAAAGTCAAAACTACTGGAAATGATCGTACAGGAACCCAGCTACTGTCCAACTATTGGATCAACTCTTTATGGTTGAAGCAAGTCTTCATCATGTAATCTGTGCTCTGGAAGGACAGCCACATATGTAGCACCCATAGCAACATGTAGCGTTTCTGATAGCAAGCAAAGAGAGTAAGTGGTGGCACTGGGTAGGGGTAACTGGTTCCATTCCACTTGTGCCATCAGAGAATGTTTATCTGCAACAACACATGCTAATGTTCTACCAGACACCCAACTACATCAGTTATAAGATTGAATGGCCATACATCCTGCTGTTATTGTAGTCAGTCTTCCCAACCATACTCAAACGAATAGTGGGTTTGACTATCTTGATTTCTGCCAGTGAGCAACAAATGGGTAGCAACTTAAAGCTATGGTAGGCCTACATAACTCAAAAGTCAAGGCATCATTTAGCTGACAGATTCATTTAGTTAAACCTATGGTTTTTCCCAGCTAGTATGGCTGTGAGAGCTAGACCATAAGGAAGGCTAACCGCCAAAGGATAGATGCCTTTGAACTATGGTGCTGGAGAAGACTCTTGAGAGTCCCTTGGACTGCAAGGAGATTAAATCAATCCATTCCCCAAGAAATTAACCCTGACTGTTCACTGGAAGGACAGATGCTGAAGCTGAAGCTCAAATATTTTGGCCACATTATGACAAGGGAAGACTCCTTAGAAAAGACTTCTGTTGCAAGAAAAAATGAAGGCGATAGGAAAAAGGGGCAGCAGAGGATAGGGTGCTTCAACAGCATCATCAAAGCAATGAACATGAATTTGGACAAACTTTGGAAGCAGGAAGATAGAGTGGCCTGGCATGTTGTGATCCACGGGGTCGAAAAGTGTAGGACATGACATAACGAATTCTACATCTACAGTATTTATATACCGCTTTTCAACTGAAAAGTTCACAAAGCGGTTTACAAGAAAATGAAAAAAATAATAGCTAATGGGTCCCTGTCCCAAAAGGGCTCACAATCTAAAGTGCAAAAAGAACACCAGCAGAAGCCACTAGAACAGACATTGCTGGGGTGTGGAGGGCCAGTTACTCTGCCCCTGCTAAAGAAAAGAGGAACACCCACTTGAAAGAGTGTCTCTTGACCAATAAGCAGGGGTAAACAAAAGAAAATTTAGGGTGCAATCCTAAAGACACTTTCCTGGGAGTAATACCTATTGAAGACAATGGGGCTTTTGAGTAGACATGGTTAGGACAGTGCTCTTAGTGTCCTTTGATGGCTGGAAATAAACATACAGTACTATAAAGATACTGCAGAGCTATTATAATACCGCAGAGTATTATAAAAATATTCAGAGCTTCCTCTTTGAAGATTCTAACCCTATAGGTTTGGGTTTTGAGAAGCCCTTGGAACAGAGGTGTGCTGAACAATACCATTCTTGCACACTCTTTGCTGCAAATATACATAACACATAACCACTGTAACTTGTAGAACTTGTTTTAACTGTAATCTCCATCTTACTTTTTTTTAAAAAGGAAAAAGCAAACACTACAGCTGACTAATGGTCATGTGGTTGTCATTATCACTCCAACATGACCATGAGATTTACAGGCACAAGCTGGTCAGAAGAATAAAGATGTTGAATCAAGCATGTTCCCACCCCCACCCCTGACCTTTAGTCATTCCCAAATCTTCAGATAGTAGATGCAGAACTGAAGACAGGATCTAGTGTTAGAAGCACTATAAGATTACCACTGAATAGTGTATATACAGCTCAGCTGAAATCTAAGAATTTGAGAGCTCTCTGCCTGACTCTCTGTCAAATAAGCAAGCATTACTTTCAAATCAGCAAGCATTCCAAGACATGGCTGCAAGCAAATCTGAAGGATGATGGAGAAGTCAGATCAGCAAAGCAGTGGAACCATGTGAAAGTGAAAGCCAAACCTGATTTTTAAAAATACTATGTATATATACTGGTGTTCCTCGTTATTCACTAGGGCTCTGTTCTGGAACCTCGCATTGATTTTTTAAAAAACCATGTACAGTATAAAGAGAACAACAGAAAAAGATGTTTAAAAATCCACTTCCAGGTTTCTTGCTCCTCTTTTGGGACTAATTGAATAAGGTAGTGCCTCATTATCAGCTGGGGTTTGATGCTGGGACTGAAAAATTGAATGATTGCTTGCATGACTACCTCTCTACAACAGCAGAAAAGCAGTTTGCAACCTGATTTAATCAGAAGTAGACTCATTACTTTCCATGTGTGTTATTCTTAATGATGCACTGAACTGCAGCCTAGAACTGTGTTTCCGATGGAAACAAGGTGTTTTAAAAACAAGACCTCTGCCAAACATTTGCAGAATAAAACAAGGCTGTGGAAGGGTCAGGTATCTACAGTATTTATCTACAGTATTTAAATACCGCTTTTCAACTAAAAAGTTCACAAAGCGGTTTACAAAGAAAATGGAAAAATAATAATAGCTAATTAAAAGCTAATGGGTCCCTGTCCCAAAAGGGCTCACAATCTAAAATGCAAAAAAAATTTATATAACCCTATGATCCTGCTATAGAGAAGGAGGTTTGCTTGATTCAAATGGAAGTACTGAGTCCTGGCTTGCTTTTTTTCCTCAGAAGGTTAACTTCAGCTGCAGATTGAAGCCTTCATTGCCATGAAAACTAATAGCCCTCTTATTACTATTATTATTACTATTATTAATAGTCCCCTTGCTGCCTGAACAGCCCCAACTCCGAGTGACCCACAGGCAAAGAGAAAATTTACATTTGATTTGTTGGCAGAAGTGGTAATTAATAACTGAACAAGACATCCTTAAAGTATGCATTCCTGCTTAAGAACAAAAGAGGTCCCTACTGCTGTTGTATCAAACGAAGGCCACAAACTTCCGTGGGAGTAACCCCCATTAAATGCAACGAGCTTCCTTCTGGGAAAAGGTTTTTAAGACTGCTATACAAATCCCTAGAAACAACAGGAATTTGGAAGTCCATTAAATTTGACCAGTGGTCCATTTCAGTACTTCTGTCCACCATCTGTTCATCCTTTATCAAGGGACTTAGGCAAGCCACTGTTTTAACCCCATCAACAATATATGGGTAATACTAGCCTGGGCTATAAGGAATATCATCAAGGTTACCAAAGAACCACTTTTTGGTTATTGAGTTCAACAGTCATGTTTCCAGACCTTTATATCAGACATTCTTATCTCACCAGGGAACTGTGATTGCCTGCAGTTCCCAGCCAAGTGTTCTCGTTGTGGCTAATTTGGATTAACCGTGAGCAAAATGGTGCACAACACCAAGTATTTCCTTATCGATAACAGAAAGCAAATGCTTAAGTAGTACACTGACCAGTTCCTTCTGCGTAATACTAAGAAACACACAGAGCAATCCCAGTAGTGTCTACTCAAGAGTAAGTTCCATTCAATGGCACAACACTGCATGGCTTTCACTTTAGCGCCTCAACAGAAGTTGAGACACAACAGAAGTGTGTTTCAACTGATCAGATCCAAGATGTGCATCACTGGATTATTTCAGGGCAATATCATACTTTTCTGTTTCCTGCTCCAAGTGGGCTTGCTCTGTGATCATTCCACAACATGCAAGTGAGCAATATTGTTCAGGAAACAACTATACTGGTATGAAAAATATGTCAAAGGATAAATATATGTCAAAGGAAAGCTTTGACTGAAGATCAAGCAGTATACATTAAAATTGCTGAATTATCCTTACTTGGCCTTCTTTGCTCTTCCACTTACTACCCCAACCTATCATAAGGTCTAATCCCATGTGCCAGCCGTGTTGGTCCAAGACCCCCTGCACTGGTGTACTAAATGCTTCTTCCCTTTATCTGGTGATTCACCCACCTCTGTTTCTCCATCGTCCTGGAACAGAAAAGAAAAGGGAGCACACAGCTGAATTGTGGAGGAGACCCTGCCTACAATCCAGAGTAACTACGGGAGGACATAAGAGACATTGAGCACAATCCTAACCATGTCTACTCAAAAGTAAGCCCTATTGTGCTCAATGGGTCTTACTCCCAGGAAAGTGTCTTTAGGATTGCAGCCATTATGTGCAACCACAGTTACTGCACCATCTAGTGAAAACCAATGGGAAATTCATATTGCAATCTAGAGCAAATTGTTCTTACACCGGAGCAAGGACTCCCCGTAGTTACTCTGGATTGCGCCCTTGGGCTATAATCCTAAACTCCAGTTAGGCTGGTGTAAACCCTGGCATTAGTCTAGTGCTGATCTGTGGAAGTCACAAAAGTGCTGTTAAAGTACTTCTGCTCCACATCGGGGTAGGGGTGGGTGGGTTAGGCCAATGCATAGGCATACGCCAATCTCGCTACACCACCATGGAAAGATATTACAATGCCAGTTCAGTTGGCCTAAATTGATTAGGACTGCGTCTTAATAGAGCATTTCCCAGATGCACATCTCTTGTAGTCTTGTGTGCACCTTGAAGCATCTGGTGGGCCACTGAGATACGCTGAACTAAAAGGGCCTTGGCCTGATCCAGTGGTAAAAATGCTGATCAGGGTAAAAATGCTTCATCTGAGCTATCTACGTGATTTTAACCTTAACCACAGAAGTGAGTGCAATCACATTAACTACAGGCATCACATTAATTACTTATATTATGTACCCCACACTAGCAAGCCAGCCACAGCAATTTAACTCTGTAAACAGCAACAACTGATATTATATTCCACCTACCTATTTTGGAGTAGTCTTTCCATGTGAACTCTCACTGAAGCAGAGGAAACTAACCTGCAGTAAGCACATGAAGAACTGGAACTAGCTAGAGGTTATATTACCCTTGACCATATCTTTCAGGACAGTTTTTTCAGTTTAACCCATACAGTTTCCACTTCCTTGGTAAAGATCTGTATCTAGTCAGTTTTCTCAAGCTTATTCTCAAAATCTGGTCCAACAGCCTTAGTTAAGCAATCAAAACCAATTTCAAATTTTAAAAGACTCTTGGGTACAACAGCTCTTACTCCAGAACTGGGCCAGGATGGTTCCTCCAACAGCAATCTGATAAAAAATATTACTGCGGTGTTCAGCAGCTTTTCCTATTTTCCATGATGTCACAGCTCCCTGGGACTGAATCTGATTCAATTGAGCTCTGGTTCATAAGAAGATTTGGGGAGTGCCACAGAGCATGCACAAAGTTCCTATCCTTTTTCAATGAGTGACACCAAGCAGTTCCTACAAATTTAAAACGGAAAAGGGAATTTCCATTCATAATGTAAAAAAGAGAACTTGCAATGTGGAACATTGACGGGGGAGTATAAGCCCCAGAACCTGACATTCAGTCCTACAAAACTTCTTCCCCTTTCTTCAGCACTTAATATCGACCAGTGCTGGGAAATTCAGCATTAATTCTCAATGGCAAGTCACAACTTCCAGACACAAGAATTACACAGATGAACACAGAGGCATAACTAGATGCCTCAGCGCCTGGGGCTGCATCGTCTTGATGTCACATTATATCATGATGTCACTCCAGGTTCTCCTTGGAAGAGGTGGCACTGGCAGCTCCCCACCCCACACACTCCTGTTCCTGTGGAGGTTCCTCTTTTGTGTACAGCAGGGTGTCCAAACCGCAGGAGAGACCGGATTGTGGCTTGAGGCAAGCCTCCATGCAGTCCTTGGTAAAGCTCCATCCATCCAGCCCTCTGGCAAACCTACAGAGGTGAGAAATGCTCTTCTCCCAGGAGGTATCCTCAGGATGGTATCGTGAGAGCTGGGGAGGCTGCATGCACCTCCTCTTTCTGTGCATGAAAATGCTTATGAACCAGTTTGAAGATAACTCTCCATTTGTGTTAGAAAGTGTTTATGAACTGATTTGAATTCATTAATTCATAAGTTCCATCTCTAATATATTCACTTAAATAAATTTATTCAAATTTGAAATGTAAATCAATTATTTTTTTCAGCCACTACCAACCCGTGTCAGAGAGATGTGACATATGCAGAGTGATGTACTCTGATGTGTCTGAACATGTGATGAGTGCAATCCTTCACCACTACCCCTCAAAGAAATCTGCAGGTACATCAGATATACAAGAATATATACCAGACACATATGCCAGATATACAGGATCAGGAAATGGGTGTGTGTGTGAAGCCACCAACACCATCTCCTCCAAGGACTACCCAAAAGTGACTGCCTATCCCATTACCACCCCTTCCGCTGGGGCAGCATCTGGGGCAGGTGCCTCTTGGGTCTCCACTCTTAGAGTGCTCCTGAGCATGCACAGAGTGCAACCCCTCACAGAAATGTCTGAGAGAAGCCTCCAGGGCCAGGACCTGGGAGGTCCTAGAAGTGAATGCCTTCAGGGAGAACCTAGAAGTGACTGCCTGTCCAACTGCAACCCCTTCCCCTGGGGCAACACATGGGGTTGGTGACCCTCAGACTCCACCCTAGTGACACCCCTGAATGAGCATGCTCATCATGAAAGGGGATGAGAGTGCTCCTGAGCATGCAAAGAATGCCATCCCTCACCGTCACTCCTCACAAAAACATATAGATATAACAAAGAGAAGCCTGAAGAGACTACCTATCACATTGCAACCCCTTTCCCTGGGCCAACTGCCCCCCAAGCTGTACCTTAGTGACAGCCCTGGATAAGAGTGCTCCTGAGCATGCACAGAGTGCAATCCCTCACAGAAATGTCTGAGGGAAGCCACCAGGACCACCTTCTCCAGGGATGACCCAAAAGTGACCTCCTGTTCCACTGCAACACCCTCCCCTGGCGCCCCTTAGGGTCCACCCTTGTGTTAGCCCTGGATGAAAGTGCTCCTGAGCATGCACAGAGTGCAATCCCTCACAGAAACCTACAAATATGCCACCAGCACCACCTCTTCCAGGAAGGACCCAGAAGGGACTGCCTGCCCCACTGCAACCCCCTTTCCTGAGGCAGCACCTGGGGCAGGTGTCCCTTGAGCTCCACCCTAGTGACACACCAGAAGGAGAGTGCTCCTGAGCATGCACAGAGTGCAATCCCGCACAGAAATGCTTGAGAGAAGCCACCAGGGCCACCTTCTCCAGGAAGGACCCAGAAGTGTCTGCCTCTCCCACTGCAACCCCCTCTCCTGGATCAGTGACACCTCTGGAGAGGAGTGCTCCTGAGCATGCACAGAGTGCCTTTCCAGAGAGAGGAGCGTCATGAGGACCAGAGGGTAGTCCTGGGAGCTGCTGGGCTCCTCCAGAGGAGGGCAAGCCAGCCAGCCTTCCTCCCTCCGCTTACCTTCCTCCGCCGGGGACGGGAGAGGAGACGGGGGGCCGCAGTCACGTCATGCTGCTCGAGTCCCCCTCAGGGTCCCAGAGTGCGGGCCCGGCCATCCCTTCCGTCAGCCCAGCGCCCGCCTCCCATGGCGCATGCGCGGAACGCCTCCGCCATTAAGGGAGGGAGAGGCCTGGAGCCCAAAGAGGACCAGAGAGGACAGTACTGCGGTGGCCAAGCGACGGCGGAGGCCTGGGGAAGGCTCCTCCTGGGGGGCTTCCTCGCCCCCTTCCCCCCAAGGGGTGCCTGAGCCACCACTGAGCTTCCTACCCACTCAGGCTGTTAAGACAGACTCCCTGCCACTGGAACTCCCTGCCACTGGATGTGTGATGGTATCTAGCCTGCACAGGGTGACTGTATGTCCTCTTTTTCAGGACATGTCCCAGTGGGACAGGCAGTCACTTCTGGGTCCTTCCTGGAGGAGGTGGTGCTGGTGGCTTCTCTCAAGCATTTCTGTGATGGATTGCACTCTGGGCATGCTCAGGAGCACTTTCACCCAGGGCTGACAAGGGTGGAACCTGAGGGGCGCCAGGGGAGGGTGTTGTAGTTGAACACACAGCCACTTCTGGATCCTTCCTGGAGGAGATGGTGCTGGTGGCTTCCCTCTAACATACTTGTAGGTTTCTGTGAGGGGCTGCACTCTGTGCATGCCCAGGAGCACTCTCTACCGGAGTGTCAACAGGGTGGAGCCCAAGAGGCACCAGTCCCAAGGGAGGGGTTGCAGTGGGACACCCAGTCACTTCTGGGTTGTCTCTGGAGAAGATGGCCCTGGTGGCTTTCCTCAGATAGGTTTCTGGGAGGACTGCACTCTGTGTATGCTCAGGAGCACTCTCCTCCAGTGGTGTCAATTGGGTGGAGCCCAAGAGACACCTGCCCCAGGTGTTATCCCAGAGGAACGGGTTGCAGTGGGACAGGCAGTCACTTCAGAACCTCCCTGGAGAACGTGGCTTCCGACATACCTGTAGGTTTCTGTGAGGGGCTGCACTCTGTGCATGCTCAGGAGTACTCTCATCCAGGGTGGTCACTAAGGTGGAGCCCAAGGGACACCTGCCCAATGTACCGCCCATTGCACAAATTGATGGTGAGGCCACATTTGGAGTACTGTGTCCAGTTCTGCTTGCCACATCTCAAAAAGGATATAGAGGAAATGGAGAAGGTTTAGCGGAGAGCAACCAAAATGGTTGATGGTTTGGGACACCTTCCGTATGAGGAAAGTCTACAACTTTTGGGTCTCTTCAGTCTAAAAAAGAGGCACTTGAGGGGAAACTTGATTGAGACCATGATTGAGAAAGTTGGATAGAGTATGGTATGAACAGAGTGGACAGAGAGATGCTCTTTTCCCTTTCACATAACACCAGAACTAGGAGACATCCACTTGAATGTTGCAAGAGTTAGGATGGATAAGAGAAAATCCTTTACCCAGCATGTGGTTGGTCTGTGGAATTCCCTGCCACAGGATGTGGTGATGGCACTAAGCCTCAATGCCTTTAAGAAGGGTTTCAACAAATTTCTAAAGGAAAGGACCATCATGGGTTACAAGCCATGAGGGGTGTGTGTAGACATGGACAACATCAAAATGCCAGATGCAAGGAGGGCACATGGATGCAGGTGTCTTGTGTGCTCCCCAAGGTATCTGGTGAGCTGCTTTGTGATACAGAAAGCTGGACTAGACAGGCCTATGGCCTGATCCAGTGGAGGCTCTTCTTATGTTCCCTTCTTATTAGTAACAGGTCATGGGATCCAAGGTTGCAATGCTACAATAAGCCCCATTAACTGCCATTGTTAAAAGCAATTATATATATATAATAGCCTATTAAAAGATCTATAACATTTCCCCAAATCCAGGCACATACCACAGTAGCATCAAGTCTAATACCACATATTAAAAATAAAATTGAAATGAATAAGTACCCCTCTAGTATGTCCTAATCCACAGTTTGAGAAACACTGCTTTCGCTACTGACTTCCAATTTCATATTGGGAGTTTATAGCTACAGTTTACTCTTCTCTCTTGCAAACTTTTAAGCACGTATAGAGGAAATAATTGCCTTATTCCTTAGTTTATCATTTTCTCTTCAAGCTTCTTGGACCAATGTGTCAAATATGTAACTTAACAATTGTTTATCATGTGCTAAACACACAAGACTAGTTTACAATATCTCTCCAGTAATAACATTTAAGATGTGTTGCCTCATTTTTTTCCTGGCAAAATACAACATAGATAACATATTTCCACAGTAGTACAACAGAATACACCCACTTTATATAAAGATGCAGACAGCAGAGAGATAACATAATAGGACGTTCAGGTACTTCTATATGACTTTATCTCACGGAGACAGAAACAGAGAAGCATGAGACAAAAGCTATTTCCATTTGAATGTGGCTATTTGTGAGGCTGTTGCATATCGTAAGCCACTGAAACCACCACCCCATCTCTATTTTGCCATATCCTATGTCTTTACACTCAACGGAAAATCATGAAAATAAAAAGATAGTAGAATCAGACCCTCCAAAACTTACAGGCTTCTTCCTTTGCTCCACCAGATAAGAAGTGAGAAATGCTTTCTAGAAAAAGCCATGATCTGAAAATAGTTTGCTTGACTAGAAGAGGCTGCACCCCTGAGAAACGATAGCTCTTGTGGCTGTAGCCAAGAGATTTATAATACTTTTAGGGCAGTCTGGGAGGAGGGGGCAGATGATGTAAAACTACCCCACTGAAGTGAATAAAAAAGCATCTCATGAGGCTGCAATCCTAAAGACACTTTCCTTGGAGTAAGGCCCATTGGACATAATAGTGCTTGCTTTTGAGAAGACCTGGTCAGGATTGTGCTGTCAGATGCCTTGTCTACTTACACCTGAGAATGCTGGCTTTACTCCTCAGCATCTGTGGTACTTTTCCATAAATTGGGCAGTTCTGCTTCACTTACCACCTCTGCATCAGTATGGTATTGGTAATAGGAGACAAGATTTCATATCCACTTCTCTGCATTAGCTTTATCATATTTACTTGGACAGTTGTTTACAGTGCATAATCCTAACCAATTTAGGCCAGCATAGCATACCCATTTCACCATCCCATGGCATGGGGAGGCAGGTGCATGTCTGTGTATTGTCCTAACCCCTTAGGAGTGGCGCAAAAGTGCAGATGCCACCATAGGGCTCTCCAAACCACAGAATGACTAAAAGCAGTGATAACAGAAGTGGGTTCTGATCACTATTTTTAGTGTGGTCAGAAACAAGGAGAGTGAGAAGAATACATCCCTATCTACTATTAGAGAAATAATTGCAATCAGGAGAAAGTTGTTGATCAGATTCAATCCTTTTGGGACAGGGACCCATTAACCATTATTTTTTCATTTCTTTGTAAACTGCTTTAGTTGAAAATAAAACGTGATTAGTTGAAAAAGGGATCCTGGACATTTAACAATTGTATACAAGAATTTCAGCAGGTGGAGCCTGTCTTCTCACAGATGACAAGCAGCACCTGCTGACATTCTTTCTCCGACACAATTGTTAAAGGTCTGGATCCCTAAAGTGGTCCAGATTTCCCATCCCTGATCTAAATCAGTGGTTTCCAACCTTTGTGAATCCATGGATCCCAAAAATTGGAATCATCATGGATCACATGCAGGGGGGAGGGTGGTCTGGCTTCCACCCTCTCTGTCTCCTAAGCACCCCTTGCAGACTATCAGAGAGGACAGAGGATGACAAAGTAGTTGTGGCTGTGGATGGTCTCCCATAGGAGATTGCTTGCTTGGCAAGAATCTGGAAGTGATCAAATGTAATATTTTTTTTCCTGAAACTTTATGGATCTTTTTTCAGGGTCTTGTGGACCACCTGTGGTCCACAAACCACAGGTAGGAAACCAATGATCTTTGAACTCAAGGCTACTTCTTGCACTGCTATCGGGAAGTGGAATGGGGAAAGGCTGGGGTTTTTTTTTTGCAAATAAGGAAAAGGAGCATCAGCCCTTTAAATTACGGTAAATACATTGTGTATGCCTGGAGCCTTTCTACTGCCTGGGGTAAAACATTGCAATGAAATGTAGCAGCTGTGTCCTTCGAAGGCACTTGATTGAGCAGAAGTAGATTACAAGGTATTGCTCAAAAAGTGAAAGAAATGGTGTTGGGGGAGCTAAGACTGGACTTCCTCCCTGATTCCCCTACAAAAAGGGGGTCTAAGATCATTGAGGTTCTGATATGAGGATTCAAAATTAATAATCTTATGTAGCTTTAAGGATGCAGATTGGTGATAGGTAGAATGTAGAACAGGATTTCAAGAATGCAAAGTTTCTGGCTTGCAGTTATTCAACAATAGAAGCAACAAAAGTAAAGGTGTCCCCTGCATGTTGCCCTGTAACCTTCAGCAGGGTGTAGTGCTCATCCCTATAGCTGAGCCAAAGAGCCAGTATTGTCCTAAGATGCTTTTGCGGTCATCATGTGACTGGCATGACTATATGCCAAGACGCATGGAACACTGTTACATTCCGACCAAAGTGGTACCTATTTATATTGGTATTTATATGCTTTTTAATTGCTAGTTTGGCAGGAGCTGAGCAACAGACAGGCGCTCACTCTATCTTGCAGCATTCGGGTCTCGAATGTCAGATCTGCCAACATTCAGGTTGACATGCCCAGCATCTTAACACTGAGCCACTGCAGCCCTCAGAAACAACAAAAGGCTCCCATGTTTTTTTTAAAAATGTGGCCCATTCAACTTGAAAAAGGTTTTGAAGAGAAAGCAACCAATAATGCTCAGTGATATATAATATTTATGCTCAGTGATATAATATTTAATGACACATCTTCAGCTATAGATATATAGTACTGTGTATTTTTAGCCATGCTTTTTGATGATAAAAATGCCTGGTTCCATGGGCTCATTTACATTGGTTATGTGCAGAGCCATATTAGTCATATGGCTGACTAGGCTGAAGATTAGGAGCCCTATAGGAACTAGGGACCATTCATTCATTCATTCATTCATTCATTCATTCATTCATTCATTCATTCATTGTGTAATCTTAACCTAGGCTGGCACAACTCATAGGTCTCGTCATTCCAGTGGTGATGTAGGGAGGCAAGTGCATGTCTGTGCACTGGCATAACCCTCCCCCAGGAGTGAAAAACAGACGTGCCAGACGGGGCCTGAAACACAGGAGCTTTATTTGTGACTTTAACAAGACAATATGGAAAAGGTGTCACCCTTCAGTCAAAATACAGGGGACCCCATATTTGAGGATTCTGTATCCCCAGTGTGTACAAACCGCACACATCCCCTCCAGAGGGCTTCCCCACCCTTCTCAATTTATACATATAAAACTTAAAAGTGACTCACTCATCAACACCCTGCCAAAACAGGGTCTAGAAGCGTGAAATTTGGGGAGGGTGACGGAGGCAACCACTAAGAACCAGTTTTTGGAAATTCCAACTGGAAGGGGGTGCAAATGGGCACAACGTGTTTCCTCTCTATACTTTACATTGAAGAGTCCCTGACTGAAGGACGGTCTGCCCCAACCTCCAGACCTAGATGCATGAAATTTGGGGAGAGTGTCCCTTCTGTCACATGAACACCCACCAAGAACTGATGTTGAGAAATCCCTTAAGGGGGTAAAAAGGAGTGCAATGTGTTTTAGTCCTATTCTTTACATTGAAGACTGACTGACATCCAGTCAGTTTGGTGCCTGGTGCACTGGGAGGGAGGGTGTGCATGGGGGATGTGCATGGGCCAGATGGTGTGCATGGGGTGGTTGATGCTCAAGGGCAGATGATGCACATGGGGGTGATGAGCATGGGGTGTTAGATCCAATGGGGGATGTGCATGGGGGTATTTTACTCCCGCAACACAGGTACATTTTGCTAATAACTTATAAGTAACTTCTGGTTCCTCAGAGAAACTGGAAATCATGTTTTTTTTTAAAATGCAGAACTCAGTCTGAGCTTGATAAGCCTTGGGATGATGTTCATTGCTTCTGCTAAGCTCAGATGCCCCTGCAGGACTTCAGGGATGGGCATTCGCCCATATCCATGGAAAGGTTCTGGAATGGAACTATCACAGATTAGGGGGCATAATGTACCTGAAAGCAAAGAGGTCGGGCCATCCATTAATACAGCCCTGACTACATGGCTTGGTTTGGGAGGTGTGCTATAGCAAGAAGCTTATAAGGAGCCAATCCTATCCAAATTTCAAGCACCAATGCAACAACAATTTAAATCTAAGTTTTCTGGATAGATAGCCTCAAAGATTTCCTTTAACTCTACAATTCTATGAATTAACCCTGAACTGGAAAACTGTACAGTTCTTATTTAAATCTACCCAGAAAACAATATTATTATGTTAAAATACTTGAGTGAAGATTTTGTCTTCTGAATTCCATTGAAACCCACTAGATGGAGCACATTACCTTCCAAAATAAGACTAATATGATGCTCTGTTTTAAAAAACACTTGCCTGGTTCAGCTTTTTTTCCTAGTTTGGGTGATCAAAACTGTAAATGGATAGTAGGCAAAAACTGTCCACTGCTTGTCCCAAAATACTCCTCCAGTAGATGTTCAATACTGATTCCCTTTGCTGTCATCCAATTTGTTTATTAAGGTTCTAGTGCAGCTGGTGTCCTTAGGTTTTCAGACAAACACCCAAACAGATGATAACAGATGAAAACAATAATTTAATGTGTTTTAAAGAATCAAACAAATCATAAATTGAATTTAAAAGGCAAAAAAATCAAAAGCCTAGCTAAAAACTACATTTTAAACAGCAGAATCAAATCACTTTTAATGTTAAACTAGATACTATTACTAAGCAATAGCAGGCCTCTGTCAGTTTTGAAAGACTATGGTATCGTGCTCAGCGCTGCATACACTGCATGCAAAGCACGAAAGCCTGGGTTGGATTGTTATGGAGGATAGGCTGTTACCCAAGCAGCAAATCCCCCCTTTCCACGCCACTGAATTAGTCCAATGGAAAGGCAGAGCCAATACGATTGGATCCAGCTGGCGTCGCAGAGCTGGGCTAAGGACAGGAGCTCACCCTGTCTTGTGGAGCAGACCCGGGTCTCGATCCCTGGCCTGCTGGTTAACAGGCACAGTGTCTTAACTGCTTGCGCCACCCACAGCCCTTTAAAGAAAAAGCAGGCCTCCGTCAGTCTTGAAAGACTATGGTATCGTGCTCGGCGCTGCATACACTGCATGCAAAGCATGAAAGCCTGGGTTGGAGTGTTATGGAGGATAGGCTGTGGGTGGCGCAAGCGGTTAAGACCAGGTGGTTAACCAGCAGGCCAGGGTTCGATTCCTGGGTCAGCCCCACAAGACAGGGTGAGCTGCTGTCCTTAGCCCAGCTCTCCGACGCCAGCTGGATCCAATCATATCAGATCTGCCTTTCCATTGGACTAATTCAGTGGCGTGGAGAGGGGGGATTTGCTGCTTGGTTTACTAAGCAATAAAATCACTCTAAATGCCCGAATGATTTTTTAAAGTCTTGATTTGGTGCCTGAAACTTAGACAGAGGTGCAATGTGAGAGGCTCAGTAAGGAGGATGTCCCATCATCAAAACCATTCCTAGAGCACAATCCTAAGTAATTTAGGCCAGGGCAACATACCCGTCTCCCTGTTCCCATGTCTCTATACTGGCCTAACACTCTCAGGAGTGGTGCATAAATTTCATATAGCACTTTTGTAGGGCCAACAAATGCTAAAACATACACATATATAATTTATATATATTAATATAATATAAATATTATAATTATTAATTATTAATAATTATATTAATGATTATTAATTATATTTTAATATTAATATTATAGTTATTAATTAAAAGTATGTGAAAGATATATATATCTTTCACCTGCTTAAATTTAAACACAGTGCAATCCTGAGCATGTCTTCTCAGAAGTACAGTAAATCCTTGGCATCCATCAGTCTTGAAAGACTATGGTATCGTGCTCAACGCTGACACTGCATGTGAAGTACGAAGGCCTGGGTAGATTGTTATGGAGGAGAGGCTGTTACCCAAGCAGCAAATCCCCCCTCTCCACACCACTGAAATAGTCCAATGGAATGGCAAAGCCGATACCATTGGTTCCAGCTGTGTCGCAGAGCTGGGCTAAAGTCAGGAGCTCACCCTGTCTTGTGGGGAACTGGTAAATCCTCTTGTGTTCAATAGTACTTATTCCCAGGAAAGTGGGGTTAGAATTTTAGCCTATATTACTTAAATGTAAAGGTGTCCTCCACAGGTTATGCTGCTGGTTGTGACTCACTGTAGGAGCTGGGTTGGCAGGAGCTGTGTTAAGGATGGGAGCTCACCCCATCTTGTCTCAAACCCTGTCTCAAACAGGCAAAGAGCACAGTCCTAACCATGCCTTCTCAAAAGTCAGCACCATTGTGTTCAATGGGTCTTACTTCTAGGAAAATAGGAGGCTGAAGAACTTGGAGGCTGAAGAACTCTAGGAGGCTGAAGAACTTGCCTGGGAGGAAGATAGCTGCACTTTGTTTCCTGGGCCACTGGACCAGGCTGAGGACTTCTGCCATTGTCAGTAAACTGTGTGCCTCCCTACTGAGGGAAAAATACCAGTACAACCTGCCTCTTGCTGCTTGGCTCCGCCTGTTGCTCTGCCATAATGTGTTTACCATCTGGAGGGAGCTCAGGGGAGGGGAAGTCAGCTGGGAGTGCTGCCACCATTAGTAGAGTGACGGGTCATGGAAGATATGGTGGGAGGGGTCGTGCAGGCCGTAACAGGAGAAGGAGGGTCAGTCGTAGACAGACTGTCCCTCTTTATGGCCCTCCCCTCAACCCTCTGACCTTAGGCAGCCTGAGCAGCAGCCCCCTGAGTCTGAACCTGCTGCTCCTTAATGCCAGGTCAGTAAACAATAAGACCTGCCTGGTCCAGGATTTGATTCTGGACCAGAAAGCTGACCTGGCCTGTATTACGGAGACCTGGTTGGATGAGGCCGAAGGTGTGGGCCTCTCCCAGATCTGTCCACCAGGTTTCTGGGTGCTGCAGCAGCCAAGACTTCAGGGGCGGGGAGGTGGGGTTGTGATAGTCTACCGTGATTCTATCCCTCTCACCAGGTCCCATGTCCAGCAGTTCACAGGGTTTGAGTGCCTCCGTGTTGTGCTGGAGGGGCGAGACAGAATAGGGATTCTGTTGGTGTACCGCCCGCCGTGCTGCCCAACAGTCTCCCTGCCTGAGCTGACCGGGGTGATCTCGAGTGTGGCGTTGGAGTGCCCTCGCCTTTTAGTGCTGGGGGATTTCAATGTCCATGCCGAGGCACCCCAAACATCTGCAGCTCAGGATTTCATGGCCTCCATGGCAACCATGGGTCTGTCTCAAAGAATATCTGCCCCTACTCATGATGCAGGACACACGCTGGACCTTGTGTTCACTGCTGGGCAGGTTGATGGTGATCTGGATGTGAAGGACATCTCCATCACCCCATTGCCATGGACAGATCACTACCTGGTGGGATTTAGACTTATCGCAGCCGGTAGCCTCTGCACAGATGGGGGACCACATTCCATGGTCCGCCCCCGGAGACTGATGGATCCAAATGGTTTCCTGATGGCTCTGGGGGATTTTCCTGCTGCCAGAGCTGGCGACTCACCCGGCTCCTTGGTCAATCTCTGGAACACGGAGATGACCAGGGCCCTGGATGAGATCGCTCCTGAGCGACCTTGACCTGCGGTAGATCAAACGCAGCTCCTTGGTTTTCTGGGGAGCTGCGGGCTTTGAAACAGCAAGGTCGACGTTTAGAGCGACGGTGGCGAAAGACTCGTGTCGTTTTTGATCGGGCAGAGGCCAGGGTTCACTGGCGAGCCTACTCTGCAGCGGCGGTGGTAGCTAAAAAGGAATACTTTGCTACCACCATCGCATCTGCAGAGAACCGTCCAGCGGAGCTCTTCCATGTGGTCTGGGGCCTACTCTGGCCCCCCTCGCTGATGTGGTAGAGCACACGGAGGCTCGCTGTGGTGAGTTCGTGCAACACTTTGCGGACAAGGTCGACCAGATCCGGCATGACTTGGACGCCACTTTAACAACATCCAACAATGTCCCTGGGGCACCTGTCTTATCCATCTTTTGGGATTCTTTTCAGCTTGTAGAACCTGAGGATGTGGACAGGATTCTCTGTAGTGTGAGACCATCTGCTTGCCCGCTCGACCCTTGCCCAGCCTGGCTAATCAGATTGGCCTGGGATGGACTGGCCAAATGGACAGGGAGGGTGGTGAACTCCTCTCTGAGGGAGGGGGTGTTGCCGCCTGCATTAAAGCAGGCGGTGGTTCGCCCCCTCCTGAAGAAACCCTCCCTGGACCCTAAAAATTTAAACCATTATCGGCCAGTCTCAAACATCCCATTTCTGGGTAAAGTGGTCGAGCAGGTAGTAGCGTCACAGCTTCAGAGGGTCCTGAATGAAGCTGATTATCTGGATCCCTTCCAATCTGGTTTCAGACCAGGGTTTGGGACAGAGACTGCCTTGGTCACCTTGGTGGATGACCTACGCCAGGGAATGGACAGGGGGAGTGCGTCCCTGTTGGTCCTGCTGGACCTCTCAGCGGCCTTCGACACCATCGACCATGGTGTCCTTCTGGGTCGATTGGCCGGGTTGGGGATTGGAGGCACTGTTTTGCAGTGGTTCCACTCCTTCCTGGCTGACCGGTCCCAGAAGGTGGTGCTGGGGGATGCTTGTTCGGCACCCTGGCCTCTTCGGTGCGGGGTGCCACAAGGTTCCATTCTATCCCCCATGCTATTTAACATCTACATGAAGCCGCTGGGAGAGGTCATCCGGAAGTTTGGAGTGAGGTGTCACCAGTACGCTGATGACACCCAGCTCTATCTCTTCTTTCCTCCTGAGTCCAAGGAGGCAGTTGAAGTCCTGAATCGTTGTCTGGAGGCAGCGGGGGACTGGATGAGGGTGAACAAGCTGAGATTAAATCCTGATAAGACAGAGGTTCTCCTGGTCCGGATGTCCTCAACTCAGGTATTGGAATATCATCCCGTTCTGGATGGGGTTGCACTCCCTCTGAAGGAGCAGGTTCGCAGCTTGGGGGTTCTCCTGGATTCGCAGCTGCTCCTGGAGTCCTAGGTGGCGGCTGTGGCCAGGGGAGCCTTTGCTCAGCTTCGGCTGATCCGCCATCTGCAACCATACCTGAGTCGCTTGGATCTGGCCATGGTGACCCATGCCCTAGTGACATCGAGATTAGATTATTGCAAAGCGCTCTACGTGGGGCTGCCTCTGAAGACGGTTCGGAAACTGCAACTAGTCCAGAATGCGGCGGCCTGTGTGGTTGCTGGGGCTCGTCGGTTCGACTCTGTCGGGCTACTGCTTCAGCGACTACACTGGCTGCCCATTCGTTTCCGGGCTGAATTCAAAGTGCTGGTCCTGACCTTTAAAGCCCTAAATGGTTTGGGTCCAGGGTATCTGAGGGACTGCCTTCTTCCGTACAATCCGACCCGTCACCTAAGGTCATCTGAGGGGGCCCTTCTGACTGTGCCGCCACTAAGAGACGTGAGAGGTGTGGCGGCCAGAGATAGGGCCTTCTCGGTGGTGGCACCCCGGCTTTGGAACTCCCTTCCCTTAGAACTGAGGAAAGCTCCCTCACTACAGAGCTTCAGACGGAGCCTTAAAACCTTTTATTTTAAAAAAGTTTTTTAAATGGGGGCAGAGGTTGGGGGGCTTTTATCTTTTTTATCTTTTCTGTTTTATTGTTTTTAGTCTACGTTTTTAGCTTTAATCTAATTGTATTTTAATTACACTTTAATGTGTTTTTATCTCTATTTATTATCATATGTAATTTTAGTGGTGTTTTATTGTTTTTTAATTGTTTGGCTGCCTTGAGTTCCCCCCTGTGGGGGAAGAAAGGCGGGATAAAAATTACTTAAATAATAAAGTAATAAAAAAATGTCTTTAGGATTACTGCGATGGTGTCTTAACCACTTGCGCCACTACAGCCAATATTACTTAATAATATCTAATTTATTAATTACAAGAAGGCTACATGCTACCTGCTTACAAGGAAAAGGAGGGTGTTGAAGATTTTTCCAGGACACAAGGCTAAAATCCAGGACATGTTCTAGAAAAGCATAACATATAGTCACACTGCCCCAGACATAACATATATTCACACTGTGATGGAACTGTGTCAGCCTATCTGGGGGTTAGGATCGCTCTGTCAATTACTACCCACCTCACCTCTGAAGGCACATGGAGAAAATTTCTGATTCAGATCTTAATTCTCAGGCAGGCATTGGTCTTAAGTCTGGTGGAGAGTTTCATGCACAAGTCTGGTGGAGAGGTTCATGCACAAGGAGGTTTATGGAAGGTGAGGATTTCAAAGTATGTTACAAACCATATACCACCCACCTTCATTTCCTTCTCATATATATATATATATATATATATATATATATATATATATATATATATATATATATATATATATATATATATATATACACACACACACACACAAATAATATATATTTGAAGACCTTATTCTGAAGGTTTTTGAGGCCTATGGTGGCTGTTTTTAGGTATTTAATATACTTTATTGATGTCTTTTACTGCTGTCTGCCTGTTTTTATATAGTCTGTTTTTACTTAGGGTTTTATAATTTTTTATATAATTTTTAAGTGTATTTTATTACTTGTTTTTAAAATTCGTTATTGTTAGCTGCCTTGAATTCCCTTCCAGAAAGAAAGGCGGAATATAAATTGAATGAATGAATGTACAAATAAATACCGGTAATCAGAAATATAAAAACATATAAACACCTATAGAAGTAACCATACTATGTAATGCTGTAATTCAAATTTTCTTAATGTTCAACCTACTTATTCTTAGATTAACAACTCGTTGGAAGCAAAATGATGAAGTTCATGCATATGAAACTAATGCAATGGGGCAAATTTGTCTTGGATTTGTTGCTTTGAAGACCAGATTTGTTGATGTGAAGGCTGCCAGGATTTTGGTATTGTTTAAAAGGCCATATAAAAAGGATTATGTACTATACCCACATTTTTTTTTATGGCTGCAAGCAGGAAAGGTAGATCTTTTCTTTTGACTCCCCTGGATGCTTTCCATTGATCTCCAATCCTTGTTGGAGGTATTTTGCAAAATATTTTAATTGATATGCCACACAATACCATTAAATATTACGTATTCCAAGTCTATTCCCTTTAAGGGACTGATACATTGTATTTTTGGATAGCCTTGACCTGTTCCCTTGATGAATAAACATGATGAACATGTTTTGCCATTTCACAAAACTGAAAGCTACTTTGGGTACTGAGATCATTATAGGTGCTGCTAACTTTGCAAACCAAGATAACTTGGAAGTAGCCCAGCGCTTGAAATGTGCTTTAATTTTATTACTGGTGTAAAATTCAGTTTTCTTGGTTGTGGTGAATTGAAACATGCACATTAGATTTGATGGTGCATTAGATTTGAGTAAATACGAGTAGCTTGCAAATAAAGTTGAGAATTGAGATGAAACTTGAGTTACTACTAAACACAAAACAACAAAACTTGGGGCCAGTCACTGGATGTTTGGAGGGCGTGAAAGAATAAGGCCATTCCAACTTGTCAAAGGTCTTCATTGTTTTGTTGTCTGATGTATAGCATTTAAAATGCAGCCAACAAAATCAGCTGGCTGCCTGAGTAGCATAATACCAGCTTGGTCTTTATTGATATACTAATTGACAGAAGCATTAAACTCTTTCACTTGGTGTGCTGTGAAATGTTGAAGACCTGATTAAGTACTGAAGTGCGATCTGGTGCTTTACTGGATTAGTATAACAACCAACTAGCTTGTTTCAATGAATCTGGAGCAAGATCTCTCTCTAAGATATCACTGTAGCCAAATCATGTATTAAAATATTAGATAACCTTCTATAAAGGCCATTTGCTGGAGACATATAGTAGGCTACAATCCTATACTCACTTTCCTGGGAGTAAGCAACATTGAACTCAGTCATCAGTGGGATGGAAGGGAAGCCCTACGAGGAAAGGTTGGGGGAACTTGGGATGTTCAGCCTGGAGAAGAGGAGGCTAGGGGGAGACATGATAGCCAGGGATGGGCCCAGCCTGGCCCAAGATCCGGTTTGCCGGAAGTGGGAGGGGCCAGACCAGGGTCAGGGGGCGGGGTCAGGGGCCAGAGCGAGGGACGGGCCCCAACCCTGCCGCACGGCACATGTGCCAGTTTTCGCGCATGCGCAGTGCGTCTCCTGAAGCCCGGCTTCAGGAGACGCAGTGCACTTGTGTCCAGCTGTCTCCTATGGCAGCCGCGGTGGGCAAACCAGTCCCCGCGGTTCTCGCCAGCAGCCGCTGTGACCGGCTTGCCGGCAGCCGCCTATAAAGAAGATCCATCTGCCCACCAGTGGATTGCCCTCTTCAGAGACCTGAAGGGCTGTCATAGGGAGGAAGGGGCTCTTTTGTTCTTTGCTGCTTCTGAAAGCAGAACTAGAACCAATGGGTACAAACTGCAAGAAAGGAGATTCCAGCTGGATATCCGAAAAAAATTCCTGATGGTGAGGGTGATTCAGCAGTGGAACAGATTGCCAAGGGAGGTGGTGGACTCTCCCTCACTGGAGATCTTCAAGCAGAGGCTCGACAAGCACCTGTCTTGAATGCTCTAGGAGGATTTCCTGTTGCAGGCAGGTTGTTGGACTAGATGACCTACTAGATCCCTTCCAACTCTAGGATTCTATGATTCAATGGGACTTACTTCTGAGTAGACATGCATAGTCCCTATATGCTTAAAAAACTCTGCTATCCCCTTTTGACTTTCAGTTTCCTATAATTTTATTAAGGCTGAAATCCTAAAGACACTTTCCTGCGAGTAAGACCCATTGAACACAATTGGAGTTTACTTTTGAGTCGACATGATTAGGACTGTGCTCTTATGTAGTACTTTATGTGTCTGGATAAAAATAAACAGATTAATATTGTTAAAAACTGCTTCATTTTGTCCTGATTCAATTTATCTTAAATATGCAGCTCAGAATAGAACTACTTCAGCAAATTCATTATTTTACAGGAGTTAGAAGTTCCAAAATTTTGTTCCCAGACAGCTTTACAAGAATATTTGACAGTGCAATCCTAGCCCATGGTTAGGCTGATGTAGCTCCCAGCACAAATTCCATGCTGGCCTGGAGGGGGGGAAATCGCAAAAGTGTCATAAGGCATTTCTGTGCCACTCTTGGGGGGGGGGGGGTAGATCAGTGCACAGACATGTGCCAGCCACGGGAAGGGAGAGAAGGGTGAGTTGTGCTGGCCTAAATTGGTTAGGATTGTGTCCTGAATTTATTTACAAAAATCTTTGTATTTTTGTCTGAAATGAGTTGCGGCTGTAATGGATTTTTCAAATTTAAGGTCTGTAACTCTATATTCTCTTTCCAAATTAAGCTTTTATAAACTTGGAGGTACCTGTTCTGTTATGCTTTTCCTCTCTGGTGGCGCAAGAGGTTAAGACACTATGCCTGTTAACCAGCAGGCCAGGGTTCCAGACCCAGGTCCCCACAAGACAAGGATCTCTTGCTACAGGCAGGGGGTTGGACCAGATGATCCACTGGGTCCCTTCTAACTCTATGATTCTATGATTTCCTCCAAGTTGCCAATTTCTGTAATTAACTTGGTTGCTGTCTCTGCTTTTTAATGAAACACATGTCTAATATACATAATAATAATACCTCTCTAATCACAGCTTTCATAGCATCCCGAATGCTTCCAGTATTTCCATGGAGGAAAAGATGGGAGAATATTGTTTAATTTCTTCATTAACTTTATCAAAGTACTGCTTGCTCTACAAAAAGGAGTTTAATCAATAAGAGTTTAACCAGGACTATGGAACAGCCACTAAAACTGAATGTTTAGGCCAGACAAAAGAAAATACTTCTTTACCCAGCATGTAATTAGTCTATGGAACTCCTTGCCTCTTGATGCCTTTGAAAAGGGAACAGAAAAATTTGTAGAGGAAAAGACCATCACAGGTTACAAGCTATGATGGGTGTGTGTGTGTGTTTGTGCCCGTGCTTAAAACAATGTATCTGATTGTGGGTGTCTTGTGTGTTCCCCGAGGCATCTGGTGGGCCACTGTGTGATCAAGGAAGCTGGACTAGATGGATCTTTGGCCTGATCCAATGGAGGCTCTTATGTTCTTATTCTCCACAACAGGGTTGTGGGCCACCTATAATGTAGAAAGTATGGTGCCATGATCTGAGACAATATTCTGCCTAGTAGTAATTCACTTGTAGAACAGATATCACAGAACAAATAATGTCCTCCTTAGAATATATATAAATATTTTACCAGTAGGTGCAGAGAGAAACCTGGAGGCCTGAGTAAAGGAAAAAAACAAACCTTTTTTGGAAGCTATTACAATAATTGGTTTTTCTCAGTATACATCACTGAAGGATTTTGTTATTTATTTGGGACTTGTTTCTTCTTGCTTAGCCCCGACCCTGTACCATTACTACATCTCAAAATTAATCCGCAGTTATTAAATTGTAAAATCTCGTGTTTCTGAAAAAGAATGAGAAAGCAATTGGTAGCTTCAGCATTATGCAATACAACACCCAGCCTGCTGATATCAAATCTCTCCATATTTCTCTTTTCCAAAATGGAAAATAATATTTTGCCTTTTCAGCAGGTAATTCACCAGAGTGAATTTGATGTCTTTGCTTAACTGAACTTGTCCATATTCAATCCTAACATGCTCAATCCTAACAGCATGCTCAGTTGGCATAATACCCTTGCACCAGCCCAGGAGTGTCGTGAACATGCCAAACAGCATGTTCACTCCTCTTTTCAAATTATCTGGGCTGGCGCAAGATCCTGTTTCTACTGTTCCAAGGAAAGGTAAGTTTGCACCCACCAAGGGAAGTTTGCACCCGCAGTTAGGCCAGCCTAAGCCCCATGATAAGTTCTTTGCTGACCTGGGGTGTCACAAAAGTGCTGTAAGGCACTTCTACCCCACTTGTGGGGGGAGGGCGTTAGACTACAGCCCAGGCATATGACAACCTCCCCACACCACCATGGAAAGATATGCCATTGTGAGTTAGGCCAGCTTAAATTTGTTAGGGTTGCACCCAAAGATTCTTTGTGATATCTCTTTGTGACCACAGAAGTCATAGATAGCGTTCCACAAGACACTCTCAGTCTAACCTGTTTCTCAAGGTTACTGTGAAGATAACTTGAAATAAGCCCGCATGGCATGCCTCATCCTGGGAGGAAAGATGGCATACAAACAAGATAACAATGTTGAGGGTGATGATGTGATTTTTTTTGTCCTGGGCTATTGAAAGGATTTGTTTGCCCTAAAACAAAAATGTGTTACAATATAAACTTGTGCAGAGTGACCATGTGTCCTGTTTTTTCCAGAACATGTCCTCCTTTTTAACCTTGTGTCCTGGGAAAAAAATCTTCATTGTCTTCCTTTTCCTTGTGAACAGGCAGCATGTAATTTTCATATAATTATAAATTATATATAATACAGTAGTTTTAAATATAACAATAAGTAATATGGTGTTAAAATTAGCCACATGAAAGCAATGTCCATGAATGTTTTTAGCTTTTATTTTGTCTTGTCCTACATTTTTCTTGGATGCCCAACATTTTAACATTTGTCCTCTTTTGTGGTTATGACATCTAGTCACCTTGAATGAGTGGAATGTCATCCCGTATATGTCCCACTTTAATACAACATCAAACAATTTAAAAAAAAACATTCTAACTACTAATGTCCCAATTCTGACCTCAAGCTACACTGGCCTCCATATATACTGGTGCAGAAATAGCTTCACTGGTTCAGCAGTCTGCCCACTATAGGCATGCAATGTACGCTGGCATAATACAAGCCTGCAAGGTTGGATGTCACTCATACAACAGCAGAATTATGAGAGGCCAAAACAAGGAGATTAGGGTGTGATGTGGGAAGTGTGAACAGGACTCAACTTAATGATATCCTAAGTTAGGATTGTGCTATAATTTGCTTTGGGGAAAGAATATATTATTCATTTTATTATTAGCATTATATAATTTCCTGAATATCTTGCAGTGGCAATGCCATATTTGAAAGCACTGGAATCAGGGACTATTTAAAATGAATGGCTTTTGACCAATGACTGATCCATCAACAAATATCTGAGTCACAAAACTTATCTGAGTAATGAAGTTGATGCATGAGTTCTTGTCAGATCAGGAGCAATTACCACTTTCCAAGTTATGTACCTGTGTCACATGTTTGGTAACGCTGTTTCCTTGGTAGGGCCAGTTCAAACATTGGATAATATGGAGCACTACTGATAAGTCAGCCATAAAGTCAGGGTGTGTCCCAACTATAACTTTTGTATAGCTGAACTCAGTTTTATCTGTCAGTGTCATGGCATTTGTATGTTTCCTGAATCCAAATTTTCCTCCACCCAGAACTGCAAGCTTGGTTGTAATATTTTCCACTTTAAACAACATTCAATTTACACGCTTTATCAGTGCAGCCACTTTGATTTCATGCAATTTGATATATGAGGACTGGGCAAATTTAGGAAAGGATTATGAAAGGGCCAGTATCCATTTTTGCTGAAAATTACTGACCATATATAGAATGATGGTGGGTTGGAAAAAATGTGTCTTTATTTTTTCTCCTAAGTGTCACCCAGTTTCTCTGCTACCCTAACATCCTGCATTAAATATGTTAACGATTGCTGTGACTTTACAGTTACACACAGTGCAATCCTAACTCCCAGTTAGGCTGGCACAGGTTCCTTACACCGTCCAGGGGGTGTCGTAAAAGTGTCATAAGCCACTTCTGTGCCACTTCTAGACCAGCACATGGACATGCATCAGTTGATATGTACTCCCCATGCTACCACGGGACATACAATGCATTGTTTGCACTGCCCTAAATTTGTTAGGATTGTGCTGTCAATCACTGGCCAAGGTCCAGAGAGGCACTCAACTCATTCAGCACCATTCAAAGTGCTTGAGACTTGTGTTTCTCTTGCACATTATCTCCCTGGCCTCCAACGCATCACAGCAAGAGATTTTTGAAACTCACCAACAGTTTGCAATACAAAATGAAAATCTCCTGCTCAAAGTGAGAAATGTCACAAATATATTTACTTAAAGTCCAACCTTGTTAGACAAAATTTTTTTTATACACTGATCTGACTCAACAGGAATGGCCACTGCAATTCATAGCTTTAGAAACTATTTTTCTACTGTTGTAGAGAGGCAGTCAAGCAAGCTGTCATTCCATTCTTCAGCTGAGACAGGCAATGGCAGGGGTCCTTTGAATTTGTAATTGCTGATTGCCTCTCTACAACAATAAGAAAAGCTGTTTTTAAACAATTGTAAAGGGACACACATTTTTTTGGGTATCAGCAGGGAGTTCCAAAAACAAACCCCAGCAAATATTGCTGCACAACCTTGTTCCATTACGAGCAATGGAGGAGCAAGAAACCTGGGTCTTTAAATCTATTTTTTCAGTTTTTTATCCATGAGAATTGAACCATAGTGCTGGGGTCTTCAAAGTGGGGTTTGCAACCCCGAGAAGGGTTGTGGGGCTCCCACAAGGGGGGGGGGTCATGAAGGCTGAGGGACCATAATCTTGGTCCCCACACCCTGGGGACCGGGACCTCCCAAAATCAACTTTGTGACTGTGCGTCATACCCCATCATGTCATATGTCATTGGTTTCATCTTGAAGAGCAGAATCCAATTCAAAAATCCATTTTGAAATATTCCTTCCTATCAAATGTTATGGCCAAAAAACTAAAAAAATGCATAGAAAATGCATGGGAAAATGTAAGTGATTTATTTTGCAGCTTTACTCGCAAGTAGGCAAATGTAGCATTGTCCAGTGGAAAGGGCAGGCTGAGAGCAATCTAAGGACACCAGAAGGGTCCTGATTCAATGAGTGCAGTCTCCAAAATCACCCCAGAAGGACGTTCCCTCCTTCCCTTTGCATTGAGCTCCATTGAAAGTGTGAAAGGTCAGTCCAGGAGTCAAGGCTTCCAGCATGGCCCTGATCTATCTACAGTACTTATATACCGCTTTTCAACTAACAAGTTCACAAAGCGGTTTACAAAGAATATGGAAAAATAATAATAGCTAATTAAAAGCTGATGGGTCCCTGTCCCAAAAGGGCTCACAATCTAAAATGCAAAAAAGAACACCAGCAGAAGCCACTTGAACAGACATTGCTGGGGTGTGTGGGGCCAGTTACTCTCCCCCTGCTAAATAAAAGAGGAGCACCCACTTGAAAGAGTGCCTCTTGCTCAGTTAGCAGGGGTCTAACTGATCACAGGCACCTGGAGCTTACAAGTGTTCCAGAAGTCAGAACCCCCCCCCCCCCCAACACTGAAAATGATAAAAACTGGCTCTGCAGGTAATGTGAATTTTTTTTTTAAATTATTTGTAAAAATAGTTCAAACTCCTTTACTCCCTCTCCCCAAGCTTAATGCCCTGTCCTTATACCTCTGGGATTTTTTGGGGGGGGGATGGTTAAGGCTGTTTTAATTTTATTTTTATTGATTTTATTTTTATCAGATGTCCTTTTTCTCCAGGACACAAACTCTTTTTATCCTTGTATCCAGGAAAAAAAAATCTTCATTGTCCTCCTTTTCCTTGTGAGCAAGCAGCCGATAGTCTGCTTAGAATTAATAAATTAAGGCTGCAAGACTAAATACACTTTCCTGGGAATAGGATTGGGTTGGGGGTGGTTGGGAGAAAGCATGGAAACCTGGCGGGCAAAGTGACCATATGTCCTCTTTTCCAGGACAGTCCTCTTTTTTAAAAACCTTGAGTCCTGGATTGGGGGTATCAAGTTTGACAAGGGGGTCCTGGACAGATTTCAAGATTGAAAGGGGGTGTTAGGCTGAAATGGCTGAAGACCACTGCCCTAGTGTATAAGGGACATTATAAGGGACAATGAGGGACACCTTATTGTTATCCTGCCTTTCTTGCCAAAGATACCCAAGGAGGCTCAAGTCATCTCCCTCCAGTGATGTCCTTCAACTGCTGAACAGTAGCTCTTTGGAACCCAGCCATGTTCTTGTGCCTCTTGCGTGCTTTGTTTCAGAAGCCCCAATTTCATCATCATCTCTGGGAGTTACATAAACTTCAAATGAATACCCAGAGAGCAAATAGTCTACATTGTTTTAATCTCTTCAGCTTCAGGGTTTGTTCATTTAAAAAAAAATACAACCAGGAAATTTGCTTGTAAGAAAATCTTACCTGGGGCATATTTTGTCACTCATTTCAGCTCAGAAATGTCTGCTTTTGAACACTCTGGAAAGAGCAAGTGGCAATTTTTCTTCCAATTTAATTCAGGGCACAATCCTATACATGTCTACTCAGTAGCACATCCTATTCTGTTCAGTGGGGTTTACTTCCAGGAAACTGTGGATAGGATTGCAGCTTGTCTATTCCAGCTGCATACAAGCATGTGCTGCACTGGAACCACATCATGTGAATTATCCCACTTTGAACTCCTTTTTATTTCTGAATTTTATTTTATTTATTATGCGGCCTGGAAAAGATGGGATAGGATCTTGGCACATACCAGTAATACTGAGATCATACCCCTCCCCATGACTTACAAGCACCAGTGGAGACTTTCGGTGCTGCTGCTATAAAAAAGTGTTTCTGATCAAAGTTTAGCTAGGTGATTCCTACTTCATGCCTGTTACTCAAGGCACTGGCGTACCTAGGTCATTTGGCACCCAGGATCCCCCGTAATAATTTAATTAATAAATATCAGTATTAATGCTATTAGATATTAATATTTTAAAATCAACTTACCATTAGACAGTCCTAACCATGATAATGATATGAAGTTACTTGACTGGAAAAGCAGGACCTACCGGATCACTCCATCCTCGCCCATTGAAATGGACAGGTTTTGGACTGTCCGATTACTACACACATACCAATCTCAGTATTTCTCGGATGCAAAGGAATTTCCCAATCTACAAATGCCCCTCAAGCTAAATAATGGAGCCAGGGTCGGTAAGAAGCTAGCTGTGGGTGTAGATAAACATTTCCAGAGGAAGACAGTCTAATTTTCAGAGAATTGTTCTTTATAAAAGGGGAAACGTATATGGATGAGATTGTGTATGAGCTGGCAAAGTTTAATCCTGAAGGAATTGAGCTATGAGTCAGGAGTACCCCAATCAGACTCTGCCATGACCTCACTAAGTGGCCTTGGGCAAGTAACTCTCTCTCTCTCAACTTCAGTCTTTCCCATCTGGAACATGGGGATAGGGAATAGTTTAAGAAAGTATAATAATACTTTCTTAAAGGATTTTGTGAGAATCCATCACAATACTACACACATAGATCCACAATTCTATTTTCTGATTGCTCAGGGTAGGTTTCGGGGAGAAGAAAGAAAGAGATGTTTTGGCTAGTTCTGCAAAGGAGAGGAGCCCACATCTACTGAAGTCTTCTAACTCTAAATTTAGTATTTAGGCAGGAAAAAATTAGTATTTTTCCTGTATTTAGTATTTAACCAGTATTTAGGCAGGAAAAATCCAGTCAGCTGGATATAATCTTCATTATTTGTAAGATCCAGCCAGTTAAATCATTCAGAATGAATGGGGAGTACAAACGTCAGGAACCAGATTATAATGCTTCTGGTTTCCCTCCACCCACAAACATCATGCTGGACATTCACAGTGGCATTTTTACACTCCCATTTTGGGAAACAGTGTGTAAGTTGCAGTTTCCAAGTACTCATGCCCTGCACAAGGACAAAATTACTCTATGGGCTTTGACTTTCCTGTGAAGCCAAACAATAGCATCACCAGCATTTACTGTACACACTCTTCTTGCTGGTTACAAAATACCCTCTTTCCTCATTTCCAACCCCCCACCATGTCCAGCATTTCTTTCTTATACTCTGTGCTTCCCACATACAGAAAAGTCCATTTCCACTACTTGAATAACTCGGTTTTGGTTTTTTTATAAAAAAATTAAAAAATCACACACCACCCGGTGAATCAGCAGCCTTTAATCAGCATTTTGGGAGATGAAATCCACAGATCTATTTCCTGCTCACTCAGGGTGGGTCACCAGAAAGATCCTGTTGCTGTGTGGAGAAGAGGCAGAAAAGGGGTTATACAGAGATCTGGTAGTATTACAATAAAGCATGGCATATCATAATACGTAATCCCTCATGGAATCTGCACCAAAAGATCAAGTTGCTAGATTGTAATGTAGAGAGTGAATTTCCAATGCACCAAACAAATAGGCAATGTGTGGGACACCACATTGTCAGCCAGTTTTTCCTTTAGGTGACCACCCACTTCTCGGCTCACTGTTGAATCATACAGGAATCGGATCATATTGGAGTACAATTACCCTCTCATAAGAAGAGCCCGACTGGATCAGATCAAAGGTCCATCTAGTTTAGCTTCCTACGTCTCACTGCGGCCCACCAGATGTCTCCTGCATCCAAGTACCATTCCCAGCATCTGGCATTCTGAGATTGCATCTCAACCTACATCTTATAAGTAAATAAATAAATTAATAAATAAATCCTAGAAGAGTGGGAAAAATACTCTCCTATTTGATGATTGTGCGCATGATCTTATTTTTTGGGTTGCAGCCAATGGCACCGTACCATAAATACCAATGGAAAGTTTCTGGTGACTATTATTTGTAGCATAAACCTATATGTTGCTTTTACACAAGCCAGAGCTGACTGATCGTCAAAGAATTCAACTACCGTAGCCTGGGGAATCACTCATAGGTGCTTTGAAAAGCAGTGCTTATCTCCAAACTTTTTTGTTTATTTTGATTTTATTTTTTACCCCTCTTCCTTCAAGGATTTCACAGTACATAGTTCATCCTCTCCTTTTGGTGCACATGCAATCCTGTGACATAGATGAGGTTGAGAGATAATGACTGGCCCAAGGTCACTCAGGATGTTTCATGATTACCTGGTGTATAGACTGGTTTGATCACCTTGCAGTCCAAGGGACTCTCAGGAGTCTTCTCCAGCACCATTATTCAAAGGAATCTATTCTTTGGTGCTCAGCCTTTTTATGGTCCAGCTCTCATACCCATACATTACCAAGGGGAAAACTATAGCTTTAACTAGATGAAGTACAAGGCTTTAAAATGTGGCTGAGTCTGTAATCCTACATCCTTGCCTAGGAAGAAGCTCCACTGAATACACTGGGACTAACTTCTGATGTGCATGATTTCACTGTCTGGAAGCCAAACTCTGACCCCTTCTTCCAAACACAGGTGGCCTGCTTGCACTGGTGATAATGTCAACCTACCCAGCATCAGAGTCACTTGTACCCCTCTTTTTTATAATGTATCACGTTCTAGCACACAATGAAAAAAATCTTCTGGACCTGTTCTGCAAGATTTTGAAATTGAACATATGAGCTGGAGTTGTCACCATTTGCCAAAATTTCGTGGTCTTGGCCAGTAACCAGAAAAGAAGGCCATAAAGCATTTTGATGTTTGCATTTTTCTACTTTCTGCCAGATGGACTAAAGATGTCTGGTTTCATACAGAGAGTCGAAGTTTGCGTTCATGGTGCCTGCTGAAGGCCAGAAGTGACATCATTCAGCAGAAAGTGACATACCCTACAATCCAGAGTAACTACGCGAGCACATAAGAGATATTATGTGTACCTGTAGTTACTACACCACCTAGTTAAAATCTATGGGAAATTCATATTGCAATCCGGAGCAAATTGTTCTTACACCAGAGCAAGTACTCCCCGTAGTTACTCTGCATTGCGCCCATCATCATGCTGACGATGGCCAGAAATAAGTACTTTGTTCTCACACAAAAACTCATGAGTTGCAAATGACCAAGGAGAAAATGTGCAAATCTTGTTCATATTTTCAAAATATGAGACAGCCCAATTATTAACCTGTAGAGCCCAATTGTAACTGGAGCTGCATAAATTCTGAACTGCATTCTGGAACTGCATCCTGCTTTTGGGTCTTATGTTTGATACTCCTTGACTATCCTTTAGTGCAGGGGTCTCTAAACCTATCAACCAGAGGGCCACATCCAATACCTGGCATGATGTCGAGGGCCAGAAAAAAGTGCAAAAATATAAAATTTAAATAAATACATTAGAGTTGGAACCTTGAGTCTTAGATGAATGAATAAATTAGAATGAATGGGGTCAAATCTTCAGGATTTCTCCCACCAACACACATCACAGAAATACAGCACATAGTCAAAATTGATTCTCATTTCCCCACCTCCCAAGTATCTTCTAAGGCCTTTGAATGGCACAAAACGTTATATCTGGTTTTGCGGAAAACCAGTTTTTTTAGCCCCTAAAAGCTCCCTCCATGCATGACCAAAGCACAGTTCATAGGCTGGACAGACCCCTGCTTTAGTGGGTGACTATATCACTTTTGGGTCACCCCCCAGGCTGGCACAGGTCTTGTGCCAGGACTTGTGCTGGCCTAACCTTGGGCTGGCATTAGAAATACAGCTCAGTCATGCCTCCTATGATGAGAACCCCCACCCCCTTGAGGACTTCACCTTCCGTAGGGTGAAACAGCCAGAGGACCAGAGACCTTCCATAAGAGACTTTCCTTCTTTGTGACAGATCTGGGAGGAAACCTACTGGGAGATGGTAAAAGTAGCCGGGCGGTCCGGGGCCCAACCCGGTAGAGCTATGACCTATGGGCCAGACATCAGCATGTATAGACCACTGGGGCACTTGCTCTAACTCCCATGGAAAAGGGGAGGGAGGGAAGAAGGAAGGGGACTATAAAAGGACAAAAGGGGTGGGAGGACGGCAGAGCGTGCGCGGGAGAGAAAGGATCGCCATCCTTGGAAGAGAGTGCTGGGGCACTTCATCCAAAATAAACTGCCAGGGGAACTGTAAGAGAAAAGAAAAAGATAATGTTAAAGAGTTGGACTTGTTGAGTACTTACCTGTTCCTATTAATTGTGTACAATGATTGTACTGATCTCTGAGGATCTCAGCTGGAAGGTAACCTGGAAGAGAAATGAGACATGAACCTTGTACATAGTTTTTTGCCAATCAATGAGTAAGCAAAGATTTATGCAGTAAAATTTCACCTACGTTTATACTCACCTGTCTGAAATCCTGGTTCTTTTGCCTGCATCGTTGTGGGAGGAAAAGATGGAGGAAGATTGGGGGAAAAGAGGAACCCCTCTCATGTGGTGGGATGACAGCTTGGGGCTTCACACCCCCTTGCAGGACTCTTTTCTAGACTAATGAGCCCCAAATGCTACAACCCTTTCTCAGTAAGTGCCACAGCCCATTCACTTTTAGGGTCATCATTGTAGCCCTGGAGCCCAATCCTACACATATCTAAGAGCATAAGAAGAGCCTCCACTGGATTAAGCCAAAGGCCCATCTAATCTAGCTTCTCACAGTTGCCCACCAGATGCCTCGAGCGCACAAGACCTGCATCCAGGTAACCTCCCTGCAGCTGGCATTTTGAAGTTGTCCATATCAACATCTATTTATACATGCATGCATCTACGCACAAACACACACCCCCCCCAATCATGGCTTGTAAACTTTGACGGTCCTTTCTCTAGTCTAGGAATTTGTCCAATCTCTTCTTAAAGACATTGAGGCTAGATGCCATCACATCCTGTGGCAGGGAGTTCCATAGACCAGCTACACGCTAAGTAAAGAAATTTCTTTTGTCCATCCTAACCAGGGGTGGGCCCAGCCAACCCCAAGATCCAGTTCGCCGGAAGTTGGGGGACGGGTCAGGGTCAGGGCTGGGGCGGGGCGAGGGGCGGGCCAACGTTGGCGCCTGCGCAGTACCTGCCCTGAAGCGGGCCGGCCCGCTTCAGAGCAGGTACTGCGCAAGCGTCAATGTTTTTGTGTTTCCCTGTCGCTGGCGGTTCGCCAGTGGCAGGGAAACAGGAAGATCCGGCTCGTGCCCGGCTCGAACCGGGAAGTGCCCACCTAACCCTTCCGATATAAAATTTGAGTGGATGTTTTGTAAAAGGGAAAAGAGCATCTTCCTATTCACTCTATCCATTCCTTGCATAATTTTGTATGTCTCAATCTTGTCCCCACTCAGGTGCCTCTTTGCAGACTGAAAAGCACATAATTTAGACTGCTCTCCTCTGAACCTTTCCAATTTCCTCTCCTTTTTGAGATGTGGTGACCAGAACTGGACACAGTACTCCAAATGTGGCCTTGCCATTGCCTTGTACAATGTCACTATAATATTAACTGTTTTATTCTCAAAGGGCTCCAACGCTACCCAGAAGTCAGCCTCACTACAGACAATAGGACCTTCTTCCAGGACCCTTTGAATAGGATTGAAGCCTTCCAGCTGAATCCTATGTACCTCTACTCAGAAGTGAGTCACATCAGAGTCCATAGAGCTTTTTTTCCAGGAAAGTGTGGCTGGGATTGTATCCTTGTATCCCAGACCTATGCATCTCTGCTCAACACATCAGAGTCCACAGGGCTTTCTCCCAGCCAGGAAAGTGTGTCTGGGATTGCATCCTTGGATCCCAACCCTAAGCACTTCTACTCAGGAGTAACCCATTAGACTCCATGGGGTTATTTCCTAGGAAAGTGCGGCTGGAATTGCATCCTTGGATCCCAAACTTGTGCACCTCTACTCAGGAGTAACCCATCAGACTCCATGGGGCTTTTTCCCAGGAAAGTGTTGCTGAGATTGCATCCTTGGCTGTACTGCTGCTGCTGCATAGGTATGGATAGGACTGCACTTTAGAGGTGTCCTACTGCAGTGCCTGTTCCCTCTGCTCCACCAGGTGCAATGCTGCCCCCTGCAGGTTGGCTAGGGTGGGGACCCCCTTGGCTTGGGCACCCAAGGGTGCCTCTACAAAGCTTTGTGCAAAGGAGAGGCTGCTGGTGTTGGAGCTGTGCTGATGCTGCTGGCTGGGAAGGCTGCAGAGAGGGTGTGTCCTGCAGCTCCCACCCCTTGGCTGGGGGTGGAGAGAAGAAGAGGAGGAGGAGGAAGTAGTGGAGGAGAATAGCGGGCGAATGGAGAGCTGAAGAGGCATAGCCTGCAAGGGCTGCTCTCCCTGCAAGGCTCCCTTCCCTACTGCAGAGCCTGGGGAGCCCCTTCCCCTGCCTTGCCCTCCCTGCAGCCCCTTTCCCTGCCTGGATCTTGCAAGGAGCCATGAGATCCTGGGACTGGGGTCAGCCTTGGAGAGTCTCCCTTCTGTTTGGAGAGCCCTAAGGTCCCCCACCCAGACCCCACTCCAAGCCTCCCCTCTCCAGATCTGCAAGGAGAGAGACCATCCCAACCAAGGTGCCTGATTCCTTGCTGCATCCTTCCACCCCATCTTTTGTCCCCCCCTGCTTTGGGAGGAAGAAGAAGATGCAGACCTTCCTCAAAGGGAAGAGGGTGGGCTACTGGCTGAGTGAGAAGAAGATCAAGAAGCTGAATTTCCAGGCCTTTGCAGAGCTCTGCAGGTAAGAAATCTGGAGGGGGTGGGGTGGGGTGGGGGTGAGGTTGGAGGGTGCATCTTCTTATAAAAAAGAGCCCCCCAAATGATTAAGCTAAATGCCCACCTTTCTGACTCTTCCAATGGCCCACCAGATCTCTGGGAAACATGCAGGACCACAACAGACCCACATCCTGGTGCCATCCCTTGTACAAGGCATTTTTAGGTAGCCTACATCTAAAATTTAACCACCAGGGTACTAACTTGGGTATCCTTCCTTTAGGAAAAAAGGCAAGATATGAATAGAATAAATAAATCAGGAGGCTGCATTTAAAATCTTAACTACTGTACTAGGATGGGTATCTTTCCTTTAGGAAGAAAAGGCAGGATATAAATCAAATAAATCAGGAAGCTGCACATCTCCATCATGGTTTGTGATCAGTGATGGACTTTTCCTCTGGAAATTTGTCCAGTCCCTTTTAAAGGCATCTAAGCTAGATGCTGTCACCACATCTGGTGGCAAGGAGTTCTGCAGACCAACACAGGAAATGCAAGGAAGATACAGTCAGCTTTGTTTTGTTGCTTGGCAGAGCTAGGTATGTTTTTTGAAAATAAAATTAGGAATGCACATAAGAGTAATTTGTATCTGGATCGCCTATATCTCTGTTTCCCTATATCTCACTATGATCCACTAGATGCATCAGGGAGCACACAAGACACCTGCATTCTGGTGCCCTCTCTTGCATCTGGCATCCTGTGGTCGCCTACTTTGGGAATCAGGAGGTTGCACATACCCGTCACGGCTTGTGATGGACCTTTGATGGACCCTGTGATTCCTCCCAAAATTTGTCCAGTCCCCTTTTAAACATATCTAGGCCAGATGCCGTCATCACATCCTGTGGCAAGGAGTTCCTTCCCCGCCTCTGAATAATGACATTTTGATCTCTTTCTGTAGATGCCTGTATATGTGTGCATGTATCTATATATGCTTGTTAGGATGGGTCTGTGTCTCTTTTATCATTTCCTGGTATATCAAATCAATGCAGAGCATGTTTCTAATGCAGCTGGGGCTTAAGAGCCTTGGATAATTGCTATTTGAGAAATCAAGCCTTACAAATTATAACACCCTAATCTCAAGCAGTACTAACAGCATGAGGGTGCAAGCACCTTATCATTTGCTTGGTTTGCCTTGCTGCCTCCTCCTCCTCATTCTCATTCCTTGTATACCAATAACACATGGGATAAAATGTGAGGCTTTGGGGATTAGAGAGACACGTGCAGGTTTTAAAACATGAAACATATCGAGGGAAGTTTTCTAACTATTTTAGTTATTACTCATGCATTTCCTGTGCTTTACTGGTAAATGGAATTGCAGTAAACTGGACCACAAAAGGTAACCTTTCAAACTGGAGGAATACGGGTGGAAGACTTGCAAGGACTCCAGTAGTATTTTCCTTTAGGGAAATGGTACATATCCATGCGGCGTACATGTATATTTGTGACATTTTTGTGCATGACCAGTGCACTACCTCCCTGAATTTTGTTTTCCTGGACCCACCACCACCCCTTAATGATGGCATTGTTTTTAGCTTATAAAAAGATAATGGTCAAAATATAAAATAACGGTTGAAACAAAAGTCCGTAAGCAAAGATGGGCCAAAAGAGTGCTTTTGGTTAGAATATATTTGGAAGAATCTATGAAAAGGCCTTTCCTATTCTGTTCCTTTGCTTGACTGTTTTGTGACTTGATAAATGTGTTTATTTCATTCAAGTGCTTTCAGATCTTGATAAAAAATCATGACTGTTGGGTTCAGGATGGAACCAAAATAATAATAATGGTTCCTGTTAACTTGCAATGGGAGCATATGAATGAGTTGATTATCTTGGTGTATAACACAAACCATTGAGATCTGCTATACATAAGTCCCGATTGCTGTGGAAAGTGGAGATCTCATCTCAGAGATTGCTGAGTAGTTTAGTACGAAGATTTTAATGGGAAGTATTTTTACTTTTTTCCTAAATAAAAGCAATTAGTTTTTGTGATTTGCATTATTGGTGGCTGTGAATATATGTGGCAACTTTTTATATTGTTTATTACTATTTCTTAACTTCCAGAATTCCCGGAGTCAAATATGCCAGATAATGTTTCGGTTAAAAGTACAGGAATACAATAGAGCCCTTATTTTAAAACATCCAGACTACATTCCGAGTGTTTTGCTAGACTGACAAGATTCTCTGCTCCATTTAAAATTATTTGGTCTGTGCTTCCCAGAAATAGTTCACTATAGTGTTTTGACTGAAAACATACTTGATAAACTCTTAAGTGATCTTTCCAAGGGGCAGCGCAAGGTTAGGGACAGGAATAGCTGACGACCTTCCTGGTGCATCACAAAACTGAAGTTAGTCAATAGCCTAGAGATGGTGAAATCTTGAAAAATTAGTCAGTAGCCTTGACATGATTACTGGAACAGATCATGAGTAGTGTTCACTTAACCAGAATATGAGTAAAACTTACAACCAATTCTTTTCCTGTCATTCAGATGATGATGATGTGGTGACCACTAGCATAGATGGCTTTAACTGGGATTAGAAACATTTGTAGAGGAGATGAAGTATGGTACATTAGTCATGATGTCCAAATGAATACCATTTGTGGAAAGGGTAGGTATGCCTTCATTTTGTGCTTTGTGGGCTTCCAAGTGGCACCTGGTGGACCATTGTGGAATCCAGGGTGGTGGCATTTTGGACACAATCCAGAGTAACTATGGGAGCATGTAAGAGACATTACGTGCACCTGTTACTGCATCACCTAGTGAAAACCTATGGGAAATTCATATTGCAATCCAGAGTAACATGTTCTTACTCCGGGGCAAGGACTCCCTGTAGTTATTCTGGATTTCACCCGTTATTAATGAAGAGGACAATCCTCATCATGACTATTCAAAAGAAAGCCCATTGTGTTCAATAGATCTGACTCCCAGGAAAGTGTCTTTAGGATTACAGCCTAAGCTGAAAAAAGCCTCATGGAATTCTTGAAATTCTGACAATTGTTTTGCATAAAGTACCAGTGTATCCCTTTGGGTCATGTCCGGAAAATTTAAATGATGGTAACCTCCTGTATCTTTTGTATATGCTACAATTCAGTAAGGAATGTATGCAAGAGCATCCTTTAAAAAAAAATCCTATGTTCTTTAAATATCTCCTCCTGGCACCGTTTTGCAGAAGAGCATTGGCACCTGTTGCTTCAAGGTGCAATGTGGAGGCAAACTATATAGTTCTAGTCTTGCGAAGCCTGATTTTTAGTTGTGTTCCAGAAAAGCCTCACACAGACCCGATTGTGATGTTAGACCTGATTGTTACGATAAATTACAGAATGACTGGTGTGGCTAGGATTACGTGCCAAATATTGGAGATACTTTATTAACATTTTCCTTACCTGATGTTATATTTTCTGTATTTTTGTCAGGTTTTTATTTGGCAAAATTAAGGTTGAGTGATTTTCTTTTAAAAAAAGGAATTTAGGCTGCAGTCCTAAAGACACTTTTCTGGGAGTAAGAACTATTGAACACAATGGGGCTTACTTTTGAGTAGACATGGTTAGGATTGTGCTACTAATTACATTGACAGCTTAAATTTGTATGTGAGGAATGTTTGCACTGTCTTAATGTAAAATATTTTATAGTATGCTGGATCTGAGTTGTATTCTCTTTTTTGTCACCCGAGAGGGGGTGCCTCTCTTAAGATGGCGTGTGCCATCTACAAGATACAAAATACTTTACAATTACTTTTTTTACAGCTTTACAAATACTAGTTGCCTTGGATATCCTTGTTAGGAAGAAAGGCAGGATATACATTGAATAAATAAATAAAATACTTGTAATAAACATGTCTCTGAAATATTAATTTTCTGTCTGATCAGGGGCTTCTTAAAGAAGCCTAAATTTATGACATATTGTACCTTCAGTTAAAACACAGACAGCACAATACTATTCATGTCTACTCAAAAGTAAGCCCCATTATCTTCAATGGGTCTTACTCCCAGGAAAGTGTCTTTAGGGTTGCAGCCTTAATATAATATCAACCACAGCTAAAAAAACTTAAAGTCACTAAAATATTCTATATGTTGAATTGTGTATTGCATACTGCGTAAACCAGTGGTATTCATCACAAAATCGACAGTGCAATTTGAGTGAATATTACAGTATCTTTACTCTCCTATGCCTTGAAACAGTTCTGCTGTACTTTACCTACTGGGAAGAGGCAGACTTTGGATCTCCTGGAGTGCCACAAACTCCAATTAGGTACTGTGGTTATAATGTGGTAGTTACAGGAAAATGGGCAGAAGCCATCCGTCCCCCGGGCAGATATTACCATATTATATCAATGGACAGGCATGATCACGAGGAGGTGAGCAGGATTTCTGACCCGGACCAAGTTAAATTGGAATTCTGTGTTCTCTGAGAACAGAACTTCCTCCTTATGGTGGGACTGAAATAAGTTTGCATTTATGGTTTGCACAAGAGATTTTACGTAATATGGACCTTTCAGAAAAATTGCCAGCTTTTCTACTTGTTTCACGCACTGACACAGCTTTGGGTTTTTACTTGCTTTTTATAGACTTCGTCTAGTTTTTTGACGTCTGTTGCATAGGGCTGTTTCATAATTTTCTGAATCATAATATTTAGTTTTGTCAGGGTACAGATAAAGCTTTTCTTTTTCTGTGAGCAATTCTCATTTAACTTGCGAGAAGAATGGTAGTGCTCAGCTTGGCATCTCCAGGCTCAACTTGGACAACGGATCACGGTTGAACGTGGCTGTTTTGGGATTGGAAATGGAAGAAAGCTATTATTTGAAAGCAAATATGTGCCCCAGCTCACTTATGGGATCAAAGAAGCTTTTGCTATTCTATGCGCTCTCAGAATGATGCTGAGATTGGAGATTAGACCTGTAAAGCACCACACAAGAACATCCAATGGAAATATACAGAAATGTACCATAATCCCTTTCCCAATTTCCAAGGTGCCTTCCCTGTTTACGGTGGGGGAAATGAAGAGAATGTTCAACATAAAGCAACGATGGGCAATTCATGGTTTTAGAAGATAAGAAAATTGTCAAAGAGCACAATCCTATCCATGTCTACTCAAAAGTAAACCCCATTCTGTTCAATAGGTCTTACTCCCTGGAAAGTGTCTCTAGGAGAGCAGCCTAAGTTATTAAGCAGGGGGGGCAGTTTGGGGGAAAAATGGATGATCTAGTTACATATATTTTAACTATTTTACAAAATATATTTAGCTAATTTTTGCCTTGCTTCCACTTTTCCAAAAGTATTTCATTCCCATCCATGCATGTATCCTTATTGACATGGAAAGTGTGTGGTAGATCGTGAACCCAAACCTATGCATGTCTACTCAGATGTAAGTACTGTATTATTATATTCAATGGGGCCATTGAATTATATTCAATGTGGCCATATTCAACATAGTGCCATTATATTCAATGTCCCAGTAAAATGTGGGCAGAATTGCAACCTGTATCTAACTTTTGAATATACGTACCATGCTAAAGATCAGCCTGCTTACAACCACCCCCTCCCCACAAGTCTTCCATGTTCTTCTTTTATCAATACTTGTATCAGTTTTTTTCTCCACAGTTACAACACTAGAGTAAGTCACCAAAGTATTGCTCCTGGGCATGTCAAGTCTCGACAAGCTTATGCGGTTGTTTGACATGTGAAACTCATGACAGATAATTCAGATGATCTGCTCTGTCATGTGTGGTGAAACTGAGGACAGGCCAGGAGAAGCAGAACACAACCTTGTGTAAGGTCATATGAATTGGCCACAGTTCTTAGAAGAGGGGAAATAGATATTTTGCAACCTGGAGAGTGCAACTTCCAGTTTTGGTTTGATTATTGTGGAACTACAAAAAGATCTACAGTGAACTGTTACACGTCTTCAACTGTTGCATGTTTTCTCAGTGTGAGTGCCATGCCATGGTGGGGTTACAGTCCCGGCACCAAAGATGTGAGGTCCACTGCCTACTATGGGCAAACCAGATGCCATATTTTCCCAATGGGTGGTTGGTTATTCCTTCACGCAGTTTATCATTCTGCAATTGGAGGTAGCATGAGAGGGGTTAAACTCTGTACTATTTTAACTCGAGAGCTTCTCCTCAAGTGGGTCAGGATAAGGGATTTAGATCTCTACTTGCAATTATGAATAAGGAACTGCCGTCGTAGATCAAATTAATTAAAGGAAATCTTTGTATACACAGGCTTTGGGGTTGAATACTGTTGTCCATTGTGTGTTGTGTACGAGGGACAAGTGGGCCAAATATGCAATGTGATAGAGGTGGAGGATAATCCTAATCTGATGCATTAATCAGCTTATTTTAATAGTTGTGAAATAATATGGCAGATCCTTCCAGGAATTCTTATTAACTCCTCCCAAACTTGCAAAACTAAATAGGTTTTTGTCAGATGTTTGCCTTGTACCACTTAGGATGTAATCTCCTAAAGTTAAAAATAATATTTTAAGTACTTTTTATGAACAGTGTCTCTCCTTACCTGAGTACAATATTTTGATGTTCAAGCAAGAACGATGGTTGGGAAAAACAGCTTGGACTTAATCAAATTTTAAAAGCTGCCTTATGCTGTTTTTATTTGTGCAACTGTTATATTCAAGGCAAGGATGAACTGCTTGTTTCAAATGTCTTGATGGCAGTGGGTGAGCTAAGCTTAGTTGATGGTTTTGTTTACTTTTGCTCCTAGATCATAAGGAAGAGCATAAAATATTGAGCTAGTAGCTTCTCTGCTGTGAATTTTGGAAGAAAGCCACTGTGATCCAGCTCTAGAGACCTGGATTTGATATTTAGAATCTGGGTTAAACTCCGCAGTTAATGCAACAATTATTTTTGTTACTGATGGACCAGTGTGCATGAGTGTGTTCTGCAACAAATGCACAAAATGTAATTGACAGGTGCTCACCCTTAAAGGAGCAAATCATGTCTAGTGGCTGTCTGAAGTTCTGTGTTGTGGCATTTAATGTTATAAAAATTGAAGCGTTCTGTCTCTTTCTTTAAATAATTCCTCCAAAAGTTAACAGCTTCCTTACTTGGGTACAAAACAAAAGGTCAAAAGTGGCAAACGTTCTTCTTCTGTGCCATATAAAATGTTTAGGTGTGAGCTCCATTCCATCTGGAAGAGTTGTATGAGCTTTCTGTAGGGTAGTGACCTACCTCACAGGGTTGTTGTGGGGATGCAAAAAATAAAAAGCTATGGAAGCCACCTTGGGATTTGAGTTGGTGTGGGAAAGGGCAGGGTATAAATCACTAAAATAAATAATAAATCAGTGAGACTTGCTTCCAAAAAAGGAGTTCATGCCCAGCTCAAAAATCCAGTTGGCATAGAGCCTAACAAAAAAGCCTCCCTGTTGTATCCTGATGCCGTTTAATTCTTGACGCTAGTCAGGGATGGGATTGCTGGAAAGCTCTTGAGATCCCAAGTGGCCTACCTCTCTTGATTTCTCCGTTTAGTATTTACTTTCTTCGAACTTCTTTTGCAAACACATAATTATGCAACCCGGTGTGGTTTTCCAAAATGCCTTCTCTGAATTGGCATTCAGACGGGTGAATCAAAGTAGAGAAGTTGGAACGCGAGGTGGTGACCAAGCTGCTTTCTCCCCTTGGGACTTACGTCCTGGAGCCAGTTGAAAAACCAGCTGAAAACAGCTGTGAGGAAAGAGTTTGGAAGGGAATCTGCTGATGGAGGAAGGGCTCAACATCTCTGATGTTCAACAGAGACAGAGGGTGCAATCCTAATCAATTTAGGCCAGCATAACTCACCTGTCACCCTGTTCTCATGGTGTTGTGGGGAGGCTGGTGCATGTCTGTACATGGCCTAACTCCATCCCCCAGGAGTAGTGCAGATGTGCTTTATGGCACTTTTGTGACTCCCCCAGGCAAGCCCGGGACTTGTGCTGTGACTTACATCAGACTAATGTAGGATTGAAGTCTGAGGGTTCTAAGCAGGCATGATTTTGGATTGTACTGGCACTCCCCACTTAATTGCATGGGTTAAGGACCAGAGCACTGTCCAAAAGAGAAAGCCGTTGAAAAATGAAACCCATATGGAAGACATAGAATCATAGATTCCTAGAGTTGGAAGGGACCCAATAGGTCATCTAGTCCAACCCCCTGCCTGTAGCAGGAAATCCTCCTAGAGCATCTCCAGCAGGTGCTTGTTGAGCTTAACTTATAACTTATAAATATATTTATGGAAGACATAAATATAACTAAACTTCCCTTTATAATGGTTTAAAACAGCTTTTCTTACTATTGTAGTGGGTGGCGCAAGCGGTTAAGACGCTGTGCCTGTTAACCAGCAGGCCAGGGTTCGAGACCCGGGTCGGCCCCACAAGACAGGGTGAGCTCCTGTCCTTAGCCCAGCTCTTCAACGCCAGCTGGATCCAATCGTATTGGCTCTGCCTTTCCATTGGACTAATTCAGTGGTGTGGAGAGGGGGGATTTGCTGCTTGGGTAACAGCCTATCCTCCATAACAATCCAACCCAGGCTTTCGTGCTTTGCATGCAGCGTATGCAGCGCCGAGCATGATACCATAGTCTTTCAAGACTGACGGAGGCCTGCTTTTTTTTTAGAAACATAGTAGCAATTAGAAATGCAAAGGACCCTCTGTCTTCACCTGGCTTAGCTGAAGAATGGAATGATTGCTTTCATGGACAACAGTAAAAAAAGCAGTTTTTAAAACTGATTTGCAGTGGCCATTCACATTGAGTCAAAACTGTATATAAAAAAAATCTGTGTATAAGGTTGGACATGTATGTTTAAAATACCTGAAAAGGAAAGTCTGTGTCTTTCTCCTTATGTAAGCCATCCCTCTTCAATGTTGTATGTTCCTTCATATGTTATGTTGTTTTTCCTTCCAATGTTATATGTTCCAATTCTTCAGTTTCTTGTGTTTTGCTAGGGAATTGTGATTGACTGCACTTTGGTATCATGTGCCTTTTAAGAGATTGGCTAAGCTGAGCCTGGGGTAGCGGGGAGAGGGTTCCTATCCAGGCAATGCCGTGCTTGTGTTTAATATCTCAAGGATGTAACTTTTGAATTAAAAGTGGGGGGAACGGAACAAGAAGTTATTTTTGGCAAGGATTAATTCCACTCCTCCATATGGAGTTCTTTGGAATTGTGACAAAGCAAGGTCAATCGTAGCAGAAATAACTGTTGGAAACCTGTTATGCGACAGCTTAATTAGAGAATTGAGGTACAGCAGGGTATAAATAAGGGACAGCTTTTTTTATTTTGTCCAAGAACAGCTCTTGAGTGGGTAATCGGAAGGCTTTCCGTGTGTGCTTAGGTTACTGCGCAGTAGGTGGGAAATACCTGGGAAATATCTGGCAAAAATCAGTCTGTTCATAAACTGTACATTTTAGGGAAAGCAGCAACACTGGTCGAAGACTGCTGAGCAGAAAGGGGAACATGGATTAATTATTTTATTTAGTTTATTTATTAGGTTTGTAATCTGCCTTTCTCCCAAAGGGGCTCTATCACTGTAAGGATCAACCTGGTGTGGGTGGCAAGATTCTTGAATTTTGGACAGCAGCCTCAATTTCTGTGTGGCTGCATGATTGCTTTATTACAGTGGTCAGCAACTGGATAACATCAAAGGTCTGGCTGGGGCAGGACCTGAATCCTTCTGTCTCTGAACCTCAATCTCTTTGTCCCGTTGGTGTCTCTGAAAGTGAAAGCTTTAGACAGGGGTGTCAAACATGTTTCATCCAGAGGATCTGAGTTAGAATTCATGGTGCCTGTCGTGGGTCGGAGATGACATCATTAAGCAGAAAGTGACATCATCAAACAGATGATGGCCAGAAATAAGCACTTTTATTCTCATACTAGTGAAAGTGTAAACGTGTTGTGGGAGTAAAATTCCCCATGTGATGTCCCCCCACTGCGCCTCGTCCCCCCACTGTGCCTCATCCCCCATGTGCATCAGTCCCCCATGTTCATCCACCCCATGCGCATCACCTCCTCGTCTGCAACACCCCCAATGCACAACAGCCCCCATGCGCAGCATCCTTCCCAGTGCAACCCCTCCCTCCGAACAACATCCCCCCAGCGCACCATGCACCGAGCACCAAATTAGCTGGATGTTTGTCAGTCTTCCATGTTAACTATAGGACAAAACACGTTGCACCCCTTTTCAGCCCCGTTAGGGTTAAATTTCTCAACATCGGTTCGTGGTGAGTGTTTATGCAACAGAAGGAACACCCTCCCCAAATTTCACGCTTCTAGGTCCAGGGGTTGGGGCGAAGCATCCCTCAGTTATTGATTCTTCAATGCAAAGTATAGGGAGGAAAATGTGTTGTGCTCCTTTTCACCCCCTTCCAGTTGGAATTTCTGAAAACTGATTCTTAGTCCCTCGGTCATAGAAGGAATACCCATCCCAAATTTCACTCTTCTAGGCCCAGCGGTTTTGGCTGGGTGTTGATGAGTCAGTGAGTCAGTGACTTTTCTCTTTTATATATATAGATAGAACTGATTAGCTGCAACCAGCAGATGAGAAAATGTGCAGACTTGTTCACACTCTCAAGGTACAAGAGAACTTGTTTATCAAGCTGGGGTTACCCAGTGATAGTGGGAACTGGATACACATCTTCTGGGGGCCGTATTCTACCTATGGGGTTTACGTGTGAGCCCACTGCTCTAGGCAGAGTTGATTCTGAAAGTGAAAGAAACACTGCCACTTATAGAACCTTATATGAACCTTATAGAACCTTTTATCTACTGTATTTCCTTCCTTTTTGAAGTCAGCGGTTGGGTTGGGGGTTGAAGTCTGGCTGGGGGTTCTAGAGGTTCCCTCTCTAGAAGGTGTAGCACATTGTCCACAGATGTGATGTACAGTATATAGTGTTCAGGGCCCTAGCAAGTTTACCTGCCTCTTACTCTTGTTTGGAAAAAGCAGGACATTTTATTAATGCATGACTCTCTTGGCTGCAGAATGGATTAGTCTTGGAAGACAAAGAAAGTCAGTCAGAATATTTTTGTTTTACTCTTTCCTCCCTGTAAAAGTTCATAAATAATTTTAAAAGCCATTAGTGTGTATGTTCCTTAGCCCTTTTTGTTTGGCTTTGTAGGACACAGGGTATTGAGTTACTCTCTACAACAAGCAGGCAGCAAGTTGTTGGCTGCACAACACGAGGAATTATGTCTCAAGCTGTGGCCATAAAATTCTCAGAATTGTGCGACGTGTGATGGGTCAGAAAGCGGATAGCATTTGTATATACAAGTATTCAGTGCTAATTGAGCTTATGGTTGGCATATAAGAATTTTATAATATCTTCCGAATGTTCAATAAAGGTGTCTTCTGTTCATGTCATGCATGATTCATCCGTTTATAGAGAACTAGCTGACTTTACTGTCGTTGCAGGAATAAAATTTAAAATATTTGTGGTCACCAAGGCATGGCTGGGCACCAAGTGGATCCAGGCACTGTTGACACTGGGTGGCAGGCACTGGGTACCAGTAGCCACTGGCAGTCAGCAGGCAGCAGTGGGTTCTGGGCAGTGGCGGGCAGCATGCAGCGATGGGCAATGGGGGCCAGCGACGGGCACGGGGGGCACCAAATTGGTTCTCAGTGGGTGCCTACATCACAGAAGGAATATCTCTCCACATTTCACGCTTCTAGGACTAGCATTTTTGGCTGGGCGTTGATGAGTCACTGGACTGTCAGTGACTTTTTGATTTTATGTACGGTATATAGATTAGTGGATTAATCTGAAACTGTCTTGGAGAACTCTCTAACTTGAGTTACTACTGACTTGCAAGCATGGTGTTTCCCAAACTGTGGGTCATGACCTAATAGTAGGTGAGCTACTAAAGAGTGACAGATCAGATAACTAATTGTCTCAAACCCGGAGACTGTTTGAAAATCAGATAACTTGTACTGCTAGTTACTCTGCAAACAGTTCGGCTCTTGCAGTTTATGTAAGTCTAGTGATAGAAATATTTGAAGAACTTTTCCTAGTTATTATTTATATTATTTTTATAGATCTTCTTTTTAATGAGTCTGGTAAACTTAGGTGTGTCACCATAGGGTGTCATTTTCAAAAGTATATCCTGGTGTTGACTCTAGGTTAGTGGTCCCCAAACTGCTGTTGTGATGCCCTCTGTGCTGATGTTGGGAATCTTGGCATCTGGAATTAATTGGTGCTGTTGGGGAGATGAGGACCTACTCATTTTACTTACCGTACTTACTTCTGGGTTGCAAGTCCACAGAGCAACCCTGAAAATGGTGATAAGACACCAATGGAGCTACTCCACACAGTCTGGGAACCACTCTGTATGATACGAAACACTAGATTTAAATGCTTCTTAATGAGTGACAGGGAAGGGAGGTGGCTTATTCTTCTGTGTAAATCTGAAAATAATATGCAGATGGTGCTTATGATTTAAAGATGCTTTTATTTTCCATACATGTAGATAAAATGTTTTTTTTTTACCTGATGAAGTTGAAAGGCCTTGCAATTTTGGTTTCATTGGAATTTGTTTGGCATACTTTGCCAGAGTTATAAAGTTTCTGAGCTTGAATAATATTGGTTATTGACTGTGTCCTATGTTATCATCATGTTGGAATTGTTCGTTAATTCTTAACCGAACAACTGATGTGTCAGATGATTAATGCTATGAGTAAGAGAAATAAAGATGTTGTTAAATTCTCATTTATCATGCTCCCTACCCCTCTGCTATCATGATAAAATGCTTCAGTTATTTCATTATTTCATCCCTAAACTATTTCTGTGGCAAGTGATTCTGGTCCAAAAGAAAAGTGTGCCATTCTCTTGCACTTTCATGGATGATGCATATTGGCTGTCATTGTAGCTATTAATTGGTTTCATTGGACAGTCAGTCTGGTGTAGTAGGTTAGAGGGTTGGATTCAGACCAGCATGACCCAAATTCAGATTTCTTCTCAGCCATGAATTCCACTGAGTGACTTTGTGTCATCTCCATCCCTCAGCCCAGCCACCCTTACAGGGTTGCTGTGAAGATAACAGGAGGGGAGGAAACAGTAGTGGGCTTCAGGGGGTTCTCACAGGTTCTATAGAACCCTTTGCTAATGGGAAACCCTTTGTTCTGAGAACCGGTTACTCATGGGATGTAGAACCTGTTGTTAATTTAGGTTATTAGGACATAGAACCTGTTGTTAATTTATTTGAATCCCACCACCGGGAGGAACTATGTACACTGCCCTTTGTTCCTTGGAGGAAGGTAGATTATAAATATTAAAGTTTTGACATATGTCCCAGTTGTCCTAAGATGTCCCGTTGTCCCAGATCAGAAATTTTCACTCTTTTAAATCTCACGGCACACTGATAAGGTGTTAAAATTGTCAGTGTACACCATTAGGTTTTTGACGTTGACAAGGCTCAGCATGCTGCTGGAAGGGGACTCAAATCCCCCAATTGCCCTACTAACTTGCAGACCACCTATAGGACAGCCAGTGCACACTGGCTGAAAATCACTGTCCTAGATTAACATTACATTTAATAAATGCACAAGAATTGTATAGTGACTTTATTTTGTATTCACTTCTTCCTCAACTAAAGATGATTGTGCCTCTTGTTAGTGAAGCCTACTTATTTCAAGCAGGCCTCCATCAGTCTTGAAAGACTATGGTATCGTGCTCAGCACTGCATACGCTGCATGCGAAGCACGAAAGCCTGGGTTGGATTGTTATGGAGGATAGGCTGTTAACCAAGCAGCAAATCCCCCCTCTCCATGTCATTGAATAAGTCCAATGGAAAGGCAGAGCCAATACGATTGGATCCAGCTGGCGTTGCAGAGCTGAGCTAAGGACAGGAGCTCACCCTGTCTTGTGGGGCCGACCCGGGTCTTGAACCCTGGCCTGCTGGTTAACAGGCACAGCGTCTTAGCCGCTTGTGCCACCCACAGCCCACAAGCAGATCATTGGTAAATGCTTCTCATTGCTTGGAGGTCCATGCATTTTTCTGTTTTGTTGTGCGCTCTCCCAGGCATTACTACTGCAGGAAGCGGCTCTGAAGCAGTGCCTAGTGAAGTTGCACCCATTATATATTGGTTGCTTTTTTGCTTACTCTGAAAGACTCATTTCCTGCGTAGCCTGTCAACCCCTATATGTACACATTTACACAATGGACATTGTTTAGTGAGAGAGCTGGCACAGAACTCTCTTCCTGTAATATATTTTCTACTCTAGCCTTGAAGTTACTTTTTAACAGTCGGCATAACCCCTCACTCCTCTTACTAACTTTCTCCTAATGATGGCTCTTGATGACATTAGATTAACGAATTTCAGTCTTTTTCATCTCATGGCACACTGACAAAACACTATAATTGTCAAGGCGCACAATCAGTTTTTTTATGATTGGCAAGGCACACCATGTAGCTGGTACGGGGTTCAGATCTTCCAGTTGGCCTCCCCAAAATCCTGTGGCACACCAGTGTGCCACAGCACAGTGGTTGAAAATCACTGCGTTGGATAGTGAATAATATTTCATGGTTTTGGTAACAGCACTCAGTTTTCAGTTTTGTTTGTTCCGAGCTAAAATCCTGTTATTGAATGCCTGTCTGACTCCTACAGGTGAAGTTTATATTTAACCAGAAAATTGTAGGACTGTTAGACAAACAGGGAAATGTTTGATTGGTTGATTATACTTTATAGAGTGCTTCTCAAAGTATGCTCCTTAATCTTAATGTCTTGTTTTTCATATGTGAAATAGGTGTAATAGCTAATTTGGCGGGTATGTGTGCTAGCTGATGATGCCTGATACAAGATGTAGTTTTCCACATATTTGAATGTGGAAATTGCTGAAGTGTTGCCATTAACAGAAAATGATTCTTTTCTTCTGAAGAAATACAAGACTGTGGCTGCAATCGTAACCTCGCCCTGGCTTAAGTCCTGTACTGACCCGGGGATGCCACAAAAGTGCCATAAGATAATTCTGCGCCACTCCTGGGGGAGGGATAGGCCAGTGTTTCCTTGCACTGCCAATACATTCCTTGCAGACATGCACTTGCTTCCTTGCAACACCTTGCATCACCAAAGAAGACAATGAGTTGTGCCACCTTAGGTCAGGATTGCACCCCACGGAGTCACTTGAGCCTTCCCTATAACTGTTCTGTGAATTGATGAACATCAGTGCACTTTCCATAAGTTTGAAAGATTTTCAGCTTTTTTCCATCTCATTGCACTTCAGAAACGCATTAAAATTGTCAAGGCACATCATCAACCTTTTGACAATTGACAAGGCACACCATGCTGTTGCTGGGAGTTCACATCCCTCAATGGCCTATTGATATTTAATAAATTCTTGAAACTCCCATAGCATACATGTGAATCATCCATTCCACACCAGCGTGCCATGGCACACTGATTGAAAATCTCTGCTCTAACATCCCGTAACATGCTTGACAGCAAATCATTAAAGGTCATTGTGCTTTAGGACAGTTATGCACATAGAAATATATTCATAGGTGTGGTCTGTGGTCTCTTCCAAAGTCTGAAGGTTTTCTTTTAAGATCTTTTTAGTTTACTTCCTTCATCATTTAGATGTCCTTAAATTCAGCTGCTGTAATCCCTTGCCTTGACCCCCAGCATGTGAAAAAGTGAGGCACAACTTTCATAAATAACTCATAAGAAGTTTGTTGGAAGTGTTTGCTGGAAAATTGTTTATAGGGTATTTTTCAATTAAGACAAGAGTTGCTGTAAGACGCTCTTGGCCAGTGTTTCTCAATATTTGTCCTCTTACAAATGTTGTCCACCTACTTGAAATTCCACCTGAATTAACTGGTGATGACATCATTGCCATTTATTTCTGGGTTGGGAAACCAGTGTGATGGGACAAATATTAGTAAGGGGTTTGTGGTGGATGAAAGGTTTTTCACTAGTGTAGAAAAGCATGCTTTGGAGCCTTCTACCGTTGTTTGTTGTGTCAAATGTCTGGTCTTACTGCTGGACGGCTACTGTCAGTGGGTCCAATGCGTACTACAGACCCCAACAGAATTACCACTGGTGACATTATCTCTGGTGGTACCCTTGCCACCGGTTGAGAACTTCTCTCAACCAGTGACTTGTTTGCCCCAAAGATGAAATCATTTGAAAAGTTTTGTAAAGAACAGCACCTTCCCCTCTTGTTTTTGGTGTCCCTTTTCTTGTACCTAAGTGATTGTGTGATTTGATGCATGCTGCAGTTTTGATATAAATATGTTCTCTTGAGTTTTGAGACCCCTAATCTGCTCATAAGTATGTAAACAGCAAATTCAGAGAAGTTGTAAGAATAATTAAATGGGAGTTATGGGGGCATTTTGTTCAGTGCAGGCAAAGAATGGTACTAATGTATTGCAGTGGGAGACGAGGCCCAGTAAGGATATTTTCAGCTAACTACATGTTATTCATTCCTTAAGCAGCTGAAGTTATGCCTGTGTGTGGGTGTCTCAAGAGTCAGCATGACAGCAGTATTCTGCAGGAGATAATTATTTGGTATTTTATGATGCTCGAATGACTGTCTTAACATAGTCTGACCCCCCCCCCCATTTCTTTTTTTCCCTTCTTTGCCAGAGCAAAGTCAGGTTTCTAGCTTTTTTTTAGTAAATTCATTTAATATATCTCTATAAATGTGAAATCCCTGGGCCTTGTATAAATCACAGTGGCCATCTGTTCTGGTGAAACACAAAAGTAATCTTTGTCCTCAAAGCTTGTCTCTTGTTGCTGTGTTGAGGTTTTATGATTAGGGTCAGTCTGTGAAAAGGTAATGCTCTTGACCATGTTCACAGAGTTGGGTTTGGGACACAAAATAATGCATTTCTCCTTTTTCTCTCCTATTCAGATTGCCTTGTTGCTCCTAATTTTATGCAGAGATATGGAACCAACTTAAATCCAGGTTCAAAGCAAGCCATGTTGCTGCTTACCCCAATAGTCTTATGTAAACACAGTTAAGGCTGGGGTGTGTGTGTGTCAAATTCATGCATTAAAAAGTGTGATCCAAAACTGACTGTCTACTTGTATTCTTCAAGTCATAATTTTTGCAGTTCTTTGAATAGTTCCTATTAGTCATCCCACAAACATTAAATGATTCACCATAACCTTTCCTTGAGTTGTTGGATCACTCCCCATAGTTATCTAGAAGCAATACAGGTCTTTGGCTGATTACTATGACCTGTTTGAGTGGCAGAGGCAGCAATTCTAAAGACACTTTCCTGAGAGTAAGCCCCATTGAACACAATGGGACTTACTTTTGAGTAGACATAGTTAGGATTGTACTCAAAGTCTTGAATGAAAAAAGCTTAAGGCACAATCCTATGCATACCTAAGTATGCATTGGATGACATCCTCAGTCAGTCACTCTGACAAGATAATATGAAAACAGGAAACAAGATGTAAAGAGATAAGATCTAAGATTTTTCTGGCCAGATATATAAGATATAAAGGATTTATGTTGCAGTGCAAAATGTTTGCATTCGGACAGGGCTGCTGTTATGTAAGTACTGTGATGACTGTTGTTCACAGGAGACTTCAGGCTGCTAACTTATACCCTTTTTCATTGCTTTTGAAATAACAGTACTGGCAATTATTTTTAGAGACCAGCATAGTGATACAAAATTGTCTTTATTGAATGAAATGTTGGTGAAAGAAATATCTGGTCGTTCCATCTTAACACACATTGATGAACTTAGTACCAATGTTCTTTCGAAATATAACATGGTACTAGTCTCTAAAGTTTCTTCTCATGTGACCATAAGATCCATATTAGACAAGGAAAGTTTTTTTTCCATATTAGAGTGTAAGGAAATATTGCACTCTAGCTAGATAGCCTTGCTCTGAAGCCATATAATGCAGTGTTTTCATAGTGTTAAAATGGCTATGAGCCTTTCTTGTGGAAAGCAGAGCGATGTGGTGATGTGGAAGCAGAGTGATGTGGATGTACATTTCCAATTTTAATGTGGGAAGCAGAGTGATATTTAAATTTATAGTTGCATTATAACATGGGTTTGAAAACACTTTATATATGAAGGTGGTGAAGTACTTCCATGCCTTTATTTAGAAGGATCTGATAGTGCCGTCTTCCCAGCATGTGTTGCACCTGATGCACATGAAACAAGGCTTTGAAATGCATGTGCCTGTATGCTAGATGTACCGGTATATCCTCTGGAATGAATGAGCTCTATCCTGCACATCTAAGCCAAAAGAAAAAAAAAGAAATCAATATTCCATTGATTTATTATGGAACAAGACTGTTTACCACCTGATCCAAAGGACTGATGTTCTTTGCTGGTAAGCCAAAGATTAGAATAAGAAACAGTACAATCTGTGTTATACTTTTAAATCAAAAAAGTTCACAAAGCGGCTTACAGAGAAATCACATAACATGATTCTTTGTGGACTTGTGTGTTCACGTTATGTATTCTAAATACTAAATTGTGTACGCTAAATACACTAGAATACACAACGTGTGTTCTAAATACACAAAATAGTACACTGTATTATCGTGTAGGGCAGTAGCTACCAACTTTTTAGCATCGGACCTACTTTTTTAAAAGGACAATTTACTGTTATCCTGGGGACTATTTGGGGGAATGAGAGCCAGGGAACACATCAGAGAGAACCACCAAGGAGGCAAGAGAAAAGACCAAGATAAGAAGTGGGCCAGAGATCTTTAGAGATTTTAAATCTGAACGAGATTTGAAGAGGAAGGTGGCAGTTGGTCAAGGAACTGTCACTTCTGACGGTCAGTGAGAGGGAATGAAATGTCGATGGAGGAGGAAAGGAGAGGCTCTGGCAAAGCTCCTTTTAGGGAGCAGGGCAGTGCCGGATTTATGTATACGCTAAACAAGCTATAGTTTAGGGCCCCACTCCCTTGAGGGCCCCCCAAAAATTTAAAGGAAAAAAACTGGATTTACATTTCCAAAACATAAGATATAAAACCTACATACAGCAACAGTGTTGTGTAAGTCCATAAACTACCATAAACCATATATTCAACACAGTGACAATTTGTTGTTGACAAAGGACAGCTGGACATATAAAGGGCCCCATTATCTTCAATAGCTATGGGCAGTGGTTCTCAATCTTCCTAACGCCGTGACCCCTTTATAAGTTCCTCATGTTGTGGGGACCCCAACCATTAAATTATTTTCGTTGCTACTTTATAACTGTAATTTTGCTACTGTTATGAATCGTAGTGTAAATATCCAATATGCAGGATGTATTTTCATTGTTACAAGTGAAATGTGTGTTCTATGCACAAATTGAACTCAGTGGGATTTATTTCTGAGTAGGCATGCATAGGATTGGGCCCTGAGGCTGTCAGTCAGCCCCAGTGCGTGTGCAGCTACAGCCGGAGGTCTGGCAAGCCTGACCTGGCCCCCTGCACCAGGGGTCTTTAGGCAACCCCCAGGAAAGCTCTAGGTGACCCCCAAAGGGGTTCCGACCCCCACTTTGAGAAACGCTGGCTTAGGGCCTCATCTAACCTAAATCTGGCCCTGGGGTAGGGAGAAAGTCTTTGCAGAGGCTATCTCTCAAAAAGGGAAATTGACAGCACATTGGGGATGGAAGCTCCCCATAAAAAAATCTTCATATCCCATTATTGAGGGTAGCTGGGATCAGCTGCAAATTACACACAGTCCTAACAATGTCTACTCAAAAGTCAGCCCCATTGTGTTCAATCTCTCTGTTCAATGGGGCTTACTCCCAGGAAAGTGTCTTTAGGATTATAGCCTTAAACAACAGCACATATCCAGAAGACAGTACCTGGGCAGTAGGAGAGGCGATAGGGACTGGAAAATACCTTATGTGAAGGAAGCTAGTAAAGGAACTCCTTTATACCATCCCACCCTTACCTCCATGCCCTTACCTCAGAGAGCCATAGATATCTTCTAGGTATTGGTAAGAAAAAGGCCAGCTGGACATCAAGTCCATCAAAACTCAGGAGTCAGTAAAGAACTTATATAACTTAAGGTCAAAACAAGGGGATTTCAACATTCATCTGTGACAAGACAACAAAACTCAGGAACACTTGGTGAAGACCTACCCAAGAGAAAGACATCATTCCATTTAAAAGACTATTTTACAAGGCACTTTGAAGTAACAAGATTACTTGAGGAAAATAAAATAGTAACTATAGTCAAATTTTTATACGTCTTGGTATATTTAATATGCAAAAAAATGTTCCTCCTAGATGGGGTAAGTCCCCCACCACCTGACCCCATACATGGGATGGATGTAACATGCCCACGTAGCATTATTCGACAAAAAAATCTAGAAATATTTTAATATTAATAATCGGGTTCCTGTGCACCCAGTGCTTACATAATACATATGTGTAGACAGTTTGTTATATTCTCTAATATATTCTGTATTATACTCTAGAAATGGTGTTCAAGGATTCTTCTCCAAATATTTTCCGGGTACCCAGAAGCTGGAGAGCACAATGTGCATTTAGGGACTTGTTGGCCAGACAGAAGGCTGAAGCTGGGTTCATATGTAATCTACACATCATGCCATTTACAAAGTTGGATAATGTGATGTTTTAAGTTGAGAATGTGAAGAACCATGTCCCATACTTTTGGAAACACTGGTCTAGAGGTGTTGTGTCCTTGGAATTGGTTGATTTGAAATTATCATCCCACATTTGCAACTAAAGCAGTGGTATCATTTAATCTGATATGAGATATTCTGGCTAGATGGTTGGAGTAGCTCTTGCGGTGTGTAGCGACTGCCTGTCCACCAGTATACATGTGTGCCAAATCCATTAGGGAAATAAAGGATGACGAGACCCAGTGCCCTAGCCACCTTGCTCCCTTCTGTATCCCAAGATAGAAAGTTGTATGCCTTTAATGGTATCAATCCGGTGCAGATGGTATAAGACAGACTTTAACCTTGACTGTTAACAGTTGTGCTGAAGATTTATTCTTTGCCAGTTAATGACAAACCAGAGTAATAAAAATGTAAATGAATGGTGCCTCTCTCCTCATAGTCTAATGCTTGAACTTGGTGGTTCCCAACGTTTTTCACTTGTGTACCCCTTGATGCCCATTTCCATAAATGTAACCCACATATTATGGGTGCAAGGCATTCTAACAATAGATCTGCATTTCCCTTCCATTATTGCTTTTTGCTATAAGGCAGATCTATATTAGACCTGCCTTTTCCCTTTCCTCTTTTCCAAGTAACCCTATAATCTTGGCAAGAATCCTTGGCGGTATACATATCCCACGTTGGAAACCACTACTTTAACTGCATAAAAGCAATATTACGGTAGTACTGAATGAGAGCTTCATCACATGCGGGTTCTACCATGATAGCTTGTGAACTAGCAATAAAAAGACAGCAAAAATTCCCAAGTGCGTTGAAATTGGTGTAAGAGATGATATAGATCTGTAGCTTTAGTGCAAGAGCACCTGAACTATGTGCTAGCATTATACAGTATATTAATAAGGCTGGTGGTTGTATATTGCTTTCAGCATCTGCTGCAGCTGATTTCTCTCATTTGTGTGAATGTTTTTCTTTAGGTGCTTGTATAAGTGGTGTGTGTAGGCATTTTTCTGGGGCAGAAAGCTGCAAGATTTTCTTTTATCATGCCAGTTTGAAATGTGAAAGCGACATTCTACGTGTCATGGAAAAAATCATGCAGACAAAAGTGGAAAAAATTGTTCAGAACAAAATGTTTTATGTTATCTTCTTAAACCTTTCAGGTTTACGGTATTGGTAATACCTAAAGCTTATTATCTGAGGGAGAGCACAATCCTAACCAGTTTAGACCAGCACCATGCACCCATCTCCCCATTCCTGTAGTGGTGCGGAGAGGCCAGCGCATATCTGTGCAGTGGGCTAACCCCCCCATGAGTGGCACAGACATGTCTTTTGGCACGTTTGCAACACCACCAGGCCAGCATGGGCCTTGTGCAAGCCTAACTAGGGGTTAGGATTGCACTGTCAGTGAGGAATCCACAGACAAGGTAGCTTTGGACAAACCTGCTTAGATTTGTGGCCCCAGATTTATTAAGTAGTAGCCATACTTGCTCTTGAATATATGGATACTGCTTTACATTGAGACAGTCCAGCTAGCTTACTATGATCTACACCTCTGGTCCCGAAACCTTTTCAGCTGGCAGCTTCCTTGACCTACTTGGCCATTGGCCATGACTTCCCATTAGGGCTTGTATCTGATACACCGTATAGTATGGTTGACTTTTCACAAGAATTCTGTGGCCCCTTGACTAGTTCTTCTACTTACCAAGTGCCACGGTTTACAGTTTGGGATGCATTAATCTTCCCCTTACTGGTGCTGGCAGTCCAGGATGTTCTCAAAACAACAGTTTTTCCCAGCCGTAACTGGATGTACTGTCATAATTTTAATTTGGGACCATCTGATACAAAACATGTGCTCTACCACTGATGTCTTGGCACATTATTGTTTACACTAGATTTCACAGAGCAAAACTGCTCTTGTTTTTTTGATGCTTCAGATCCTTGCTTATGTTATGAAGGGTTGGATCATCTACACATTTAGATAACTTGAACAGGAAGAAAAATGCAGAATTATTAGCAATATACCTTTCCGGGAGAGAAACCAGAAGATCACTTCCTCTTGTTGCTAAATTATTCACCATTGCCCAAGAATCAGTGGGAGGCTTCTTTGACATAAAGCAGTTGTTGGTGGTGGGGAAATGTCAGGCTTACTCAGTCTGGCAATCTACTCATATGTGCTGAAACTTTATAGCTAGCAAGATATTAAAAACTTCCAGAGTGGTAGAGATTAAGATCTCTATGTAAAAGATTAAGAGATTAAGATCTCTATGTGTAAAGATGGTCTTCCCACCACCAGTGTCCTCTGCCCTTGTTCTTGAAACCATGCTGTAGAGATTGTAGACGGAGGCTCATGCTCGTCTGTGCGTTATGATGCATCTCTTAATGCTTCTTATTTGTTTGGCAAGAGGTGCCATCCTTGACTTAGACAACTCATGTTGAATTTATGTGCAATTTGCTGCACATTTGTTTTTCCACTTCATACAATCTGCTAGGTAGGCATTTAGTTGAGCACTGGTTTGTGTTTAAATAGAGTGGGCATTGGGTTCTGTGAATGATCATTTCAACTTCTGTGAATTTCCAGAACTTCCCTGTTTCAATACATTATGTTGAACGTAGGTGAGAAGATACATTTTTTTATCTTAAGGGCTTATGTCCTTTTTATGGCATCAATTACTTGCTTACCAGTACTGTATAATTTTTTTTATATTTTTACAGCAAGTTTTCTATAAAATATGTCACGATTGAAGAGTGTAAAAATGTATACTGGGAACCCAGTTTAATTTCTGAGAGTGGCGCTCATATTATCAGTACAGGACTGCTGAGTAACAATGCTGCTGAATAACTAAAAAAAAATTACCGTCTTGTAGTTCTTATGTAACAGTAAGATACTGGCACGTTGAACTACTTTGTGAAAAGAATAGCCTCTATGCCAGCTTTATCATGCTGTAGCAGTGATCTAATTGAGACAGTTTTAACTGAAGCTTACAGCACAGACCTATGCATGCTTACTGAGAAATACCGGTAAGTCTCATTGTATTCAGTGGGGCTTATTGCAGTGTAGTGACAGCCCTTTCCCCCCAAGCTAAAAAGCCCCTGATCATTTAGTAGCTCATCTTTGCATCCCCATACAAGGTTCAGGGTTCCTTGTACCTTTTCCCATAGTATTATGGAGATGGCGCAAACAGAAATGCACTTCTATCTGCATGGTATGCATGCCTATTAGTGATCTGACTCATGTCCAACTACCAAGCATCTGTTCTGTCAGTGATTTGTGCACATTTTGCAGGTTAGAGAACCAAAGAAAGAGCTAAGGGTCCCCAAATTATTACAGAAACACTGAAATCGCATCACAGCTTTGCTCATCAGCTGAGAGCAGACAGTGACTCAATAACTGAGAGATCCCAATTAACGTACAGACCAGATAAGGAGCTACTTTAAGCCTTATGTTTCCCACTCCTGGTATTGAACCTTGGATAAGCAGCATTCAATGTAAGTAAAGCTCTACTAGTCTGACTGTCCAATATATCTTATTTTAATTATTCTATTGTTTTCCCTAAGTATTAGTAGACAGGCACACGATGCTCACAAAGTGAGAACTTCTTTCTGATTTGAAGGGGTTATGAAATTTAACCCCTAAAGTAGTGATTTTCAAAAATTCCACTAAGCTCTCCCTTTGCTGTCCAAAGTCCTAATTACTACTTTCTAACTTTTTTCCCCAAAGAATCATTTGGTACATGGTGCGTGGTGTTTATACTCCAGTGAATCATCTACTTTTACTCTTCCTTGTAAATGTGGAAAAATTAGATTAGAGAGTTAGATCTGATTAGAGAGTTAGCTTGATTCGGTGGATCTATTTCTGTCTTATACTTGGGTTCAAATCTCAACTCTTACCTTATGAAGCAGTAATGTGGGGCACTTTACAATCTAGCATTCTCATGTCTTGTATATGAAATGGTTAAAATTTCCATTTGAGTTAAATGATTTTAGTGGGGCTGGAACAGAAATTTTACCTCACTTTATACCCCAGAAACTTCTGTTTAATCAAGCTTTACAGCAGTTTGTATTCTATTTTGCAAATAGTGTGATTTATAAAATTAGCCTTCATTGGGTTTTGACTTTAGGATACACATCTCTGTTGCATCTTGGAATTTTGCAGACGGCATATTAATGTCTTGGACATTGTTTGTTCTCAGCTTTGCTATAAAGATACATTTGGCCCATGGATCAACATTTCTTTATGAGTACAGAATCAAGAAGCATTTGTATACCACATATTGGATCCCGGCAATTTAAAAATGTATCATTTCTTTTCCTATTACATTGGCCAAATCTTCTTGAAGAGGAGAAAGCAGCATTTAAATGTATCTAAATTAAATGACTCTGGCTCCACCAGACCTTAGACTTGTTGACTGAAGATCTCATCTACTCCTGTTTCAGCAATGTGAAACACTTGCTTTGATTTCATTGATAAGCTGCAAACTTATCCGTTATAGAATTCCTTATTAGTTTGCATATGGGTGAGACGCACTACGCTTGTCTTACAGTGTACAGCCCACAATGAGGGTTGCTAATTTGCAGCCACCATCTGATGGGACAGATTTGTAGGAAACATGAACAAATGGGTCATGTTAGGGGCATCTTTGATTATCTGTTGGCATGAGGGGTGTTTTGAGTCATGGGAATCCTGCCGTTCCCTTGATAAGTTCAGGCCAGATCTTTTAAGCCTGCATGTATTACTTGCAGTGCAGTCAACATTGGTTGATTGTGCTCCAATTCATTATCCTAGATGGCAGTGGTTCTCAGATTTGTAAGCACTGGGACCTACTTTTTAGAATGGCAATCTGTTGGGACCCAGATATCATTAACCTGGAAATAATCACATAACCAGAAATGACATCAATTAGGGCTTGAAACCTAAGCCACAATCAGCCAAAGGTCCCATTACATAGTGCACTCATGCTGTATTTTGCACACCTGCATGGCACACTGGCTAAAAATCGTATTCCTAATGATTGGGCTATGTCCAGTTGCTGAAACTGTTCAGTACCCATATTGCTAACTAGAGGCATAGGGTTACCCCTAGTTTTCCTGGTTGATTTCGCCAGAGCAAAGGAACCACTGTTGACACAGTACTCCATCTCCTTGCAGGATCTTGTGCGCTACCATTATAGTCCCAGCCAACAGTCTGAGAAACACTGTTGCATAGAATACCTGCAAAAATTGGTTTTAACTTTATTTGAGCAGTGTTTAAGTTTATTAAGTTTAAGTTTGTAAATAAGTATTTTTGATTTGAATTTTTTTAAAACTTTATAGTGGTGATTTTATTACCATATTTGCTTGAATCTAATGCACCATCTAATCTAATGCACACGATGATTTTAAAAGGCTTGAAATTAAAAAATATTTACTGGTTGTTGTAATGCACAGCTGCAAAGCAGGTGCAAAATTTAATTTCACTGCATTAAACATTGAGTTATATGACAATAATATGACAATAGGTTTATGTTATAACTAGTGAAAATGTACCCGCGTTGCGGGAGTAAAATTTCCCCGTACACTATCCTCCATTGCACATCAGTCCCCCTATGCGCACCACCTCCCCATGCGCAATGCCCCCATGCACAGCATCCACCCCAGTACAAACTCTCACTCCGAACAACATCCCCCCCAGTGCACCAGGCACTGAGTCCCAAATTGGCTGGATGTTGGTCAGTCTTCCATGTTAAGTATATGATAAAGTTGTACCACTTTTCAGCCCCTTAAGTGTTAAATTTCTCAACATCCATTCTTGGTGGGTGTTCATGCAACAGAAGGAACATCCTTCCTGAACTTCATGCATCTAGGTCCAAGAGTTGAGATGGGGCAGTGATCAGTCAGGGATTCTCAATGGAAAGTATAGGGAGGAAAACCTGTTGCACCCCATTTCACCCCTTTCTGGTTGGAATTTCCAAAAACCGGTTCTTCGTGGATCCCTCCATCACGGAAGGAACACCCACCCCAAATTTTACGCTGGCGGTTTTACCTGGGCGTTGATGAGTGAGTCAGTCAGTGACTTTTCTTTTTTATACATATAAGAGTTTTGCCTAGTTGCACTACTTTATATAACAATGGGTTTGTTTCATTTTTTAAAATCACAATAAACTAAATACTGACCTATACTTATAATCAAAATATTCTATTTACTCAAATCTAATGTGTCATTAAAATTAATGTGCCCCCTAATTTTGGGGACAAAACATGGCTGAAAAAGATGAGCGTTAGATTCGAATAAATATAGTGTATAGCTATGACTTAGCAAGGTAAGTGTGTCTGGGTTGTCATCTTAGAGAGATACTATCGTACGTTGGCAGTTTTGGGAAGTTATTGTTCTTCTGAAAGTCTATGAAGGAACTATTTTGCTCTCTCAAAAGGAATTGATGTTAGATGCATGGTGTGATCCATTATTCCCCTTTTCAAACCCAAGATTCTACCTGTTCTCTAATTTGCAACACAAGATTTAATTTTGATGTGAACTTGTTTCGCCATCTTTCTTGGTGCATATTTGTTTTGAGGTATGCAATTGAGGCATGCAGTTATTTCAAAAAAGGAATCATTTTTTCTTTTATACATATTGGAAATAATAATTCTGAGGTGCAAGTGGACAATAGGGGGAATACCAGTCTGCCCCCTATCATAAGATCAGGACTGGGTAGGGAGAGGAAGCTTTCACTGTAAAACTGGTTTAGGACAAACATCATTCTTCTTATTTCTACTCTTTGTTTTACTCTGTATCAAAACAAAGTTAGTGTGATATTGAAAACTAAGCTGTAATCCTAGTTTAGGCCAGCCCCAGTTAGGCCAGCATAAGCTTGACCTCGGGGTGCCACAGAAGTGCTGTAAGAATCTTCTGCACTATTCCTATGGGAGGGTTAGGCCAATGCACAGGCATGCGCTTACCTCCCTATATCACTATGGGAAAAGGAAGACCGATGAGTTGTGCTGGCCTAGGTTAGGATTGACTCTAAGTGAACCAGTGGTATTCTAGATCCGGAAATGTGAGCGAACCTAGGGTAAATGTTAATCTGAAAAGTTCTGAATTAAGACAGGTAGTCGTACTAACCAAGACATTTGTTAATGTTTAGAGTGTTCCTGGATGCCCTAATTTTTTTATTTGAAAAACCTGACTCAGAAATTCACTATAAATTGGGACTTTAAGCACAATCTTAACCATGTCTACTCAAAAGTAAGCAGCATTGCGTTCTATGGGTCTTACTCCCAGGAAAGTGTCTTTAGGATTGCAGTCTTTGTCACTGATTTTTGAAATTGCAATAATTTGAAATGGATGAATGTTCTATTGTTCAGTATTTTGCATATCATCACATAAAAAGCACTGTTGTGGGGTTTTTTGGGGGAGGAGGGAAAGCTGATAATCTCTTTGCAGCAGTGAGACACTTGTTTACTTTTTTTGTTTGCATGTGGTGTTCACACAAAGCAATTTGCATATGATTTCAAAAAGTGGCAAAATGTTACGTACTTGGCATGTTTGCCTATTACTGTGATGCCATTTCTAGGGTTTAGAGATCTTGAAGCAATTTCTGTTTTATAGGTGAAATTTGTATAAATTCTGTGTTATACGAGATACATTTAAACATTAATCTTACTTCTGCATTTGCCAAAGATTGCTTGAATGAAGTGTGGGATATTCCTTTACCCACTGCACCCTTTTCTTTCTGGATCTATATCTTCTATATATATAAAAGAGAAAAGTCATTCACTGACTCACTCACTCACTGACAGACTCACTCACTCATCACCGCCTGCCAAAACCGCCAGGCCTAGAAGCGTAAAATTTGGGGTGGGTATTCCTTCCATGACGGAGGGGTGCACTTAGAACCAGTTTTTGGAAATTCCAACCGGAAGGGGGTGAAAAGGGGCGCAATGCGTTTTCCGCCCTATACTTTGCATTGAAGGAAAAGTGACTGAGAGATGCTTTGCCCCAGCCCCCAGTCCTAGAAGCATGAAATTTGGGGAGGGTATTCCTTCTGTCACATGAACACCCACCAAGAACCGATGTGGAGAAATTTAACACTTAAGAGGCTGAAAAGGTGTGCAATGTGTTTTTGTCCTATACTTAACATGGGAGACTGAATAACATCCAGCCAATTTGGTGCTTGATGTCTGGTGCACTGGGGGGACATTGTTCGGAGGAAGATGTTGCACTGGGGAGGATGCTGTGCATGGGGGATGTTGCGCATGGTAGGTTGATGGGGGACTGATGCGCATGGGGGGATATTGCACCGTGGGGGGATGGCGCATGGGGGAATTTTACTTCCACAACGTGGGTATGCTTTTCGCTAGTCATAAATATAATCGAGTATAACTTCCTGGATTTGTATTTAGATTTTCCTGTCACTTTTAATCAGAATAAAATACTATAGTGCAAGTTCATATCAGAACAACTGTGCTAAACCCTACAGAAAGAGATACTACCAATCAAGACATACCGAAATATAACTGACAAAAACAAATTTCAATAAGCTTTGAAGGGAAACCAAAATATTTTGAATTTTCTATTTTCAAAATTGAATGAAATGGAAAAAAACAAACCTCACTGAATATTATAGTTTTTGTTTCTAAGGTTACAATCCTAGCTATGTCTACTCAGGAGTAAGCCCCATTGTATGCAATGGGTCTTACTCCCCAGGATTGCGACCTAACTCATCACTCCTAACTTTTGTTTCTCCTCATCACTCAGGAAGCTTGTTAGCATCAGGACTTGAGATTTATTCCTCTAAAAAGTCCGCATGGTGGTGGGGTGTTTTTTTTTTTTTGTTCTGCTTCAAAAAAGTCCAAATGAGAGTTAAAGTATCACCCAAATCTCATACTTTTTCTACAGTCTTAGTAGCATTCTCTATCAGATCAAGAAAGTTAAATGCTATGGCAATTACCTTTTATGTTTTGGAAACATTTACTTTTTGCACTTCTGTTGGTTATGGAGCATAGCATGCTTTCTTTGAAGATTCTTCTGCCTTCGTTCTTAGAAAAAGCATTGTGTTTTGCGGTGCATCTGCAATAAAATTTTGAGTGGCTCCACTGGGCCACCTTTTAAAAAATAACAGTGATGTGTAGAGTAGTATACAGGCACCTCATTATATTGGTTGGATTAGGGACCGGAGCATGGTCCAAAAGTCAGAACTGTTGAAAAGTGAAAGCCAATCTTTTTTAGTTTATAAATTTTTTTACCAATGCTTTTTAGCTAGCAAATTGCAAATGCCCTTTTATCTTGCAAATTCCTTCTGCCACACAAAGGTTTCTGCAAATGGATTCTCATTAACTCTTTTGGGAATGGGATTGGACCAGGAGCTGCAACATGGGGAGGGCAATTTTGGCTTTTAGAACAACAGAGAGTAGTTGAAAAGGCGGCACATGTATTGATTGAATGAGTTCTGGGAATGATTGAAAGGAGTTGAAAGAGTGAATTGGCAGAAAGGGGTATACCTGTACTAGTGTTATCTTAGATGACAGCCGCAGTGAAAAATAGTCTTACAATTTTCAACTTGAACAATCCAAGTTCTATACAGAGAAAAATATGGTGATTCAGAGTTTTATTTGTTTTCATATTCTGGCTAGTGCAAGTATGAACATTTCCTTTTCAGGGAGCAATTTCTGGTATGCAACGAAGCGTGATAAGTACTCTCAAAACATCTGAGATTTCTAGCCAGCTCAGGTGGTGGCCAAAAGACCTAAAAACCTTCAGTACTGCTATCCAAAATTCTGATTTGGCCTTTTCTATGTTTTTTAAAGGTTTGTTAGGTCTGCTTTCTGAAGTTGCCAACTTTTTATTCTAGTTGCCCCAACCTTGAACAGCAAGGATCTTGGGACTTCAGAGTTGCACGGTTATGAGGCTTGCACAAGTTCATCAGGAGGACAGGACACATATAACTGATGGCATATACCTCGAAGAGCTCCGAACTAATCCAAAACAGGAAGAATGCAAGTTTAAGAGGAAAAGCATTATAATGCCTATGTACGTAAAAGGCCAAATATTTGATTGAGGCTTAGAAATGTTAGTCTGGCAAAGTCAGGATCTGTTTATCAGGATCTTTTAGGCAGATGCATATAAGATCATTAACAGCTGGTCTACTTAGACCCATTGAGTTTAAATTGACTTACTTTTAGATAAGTGTGTACCTCAGTCTTAAGAGTCTAATCTCTGTAGTGCAGGCATTTATAGAACTAGAAGTGTCATGTACCTTAAAATAATCACTTTGAAACCAAAACGACTGATGAGTTGCTTTTTCCATATTGTTCAAAGATGTTTTATTTTTAAAGAAGGATTCCTAAAAGGTACATTCCTTGTTTTACATAAGTGTTCCTTCGCACTTGATGATTTATGTATGGTTTTTGTACAAACAAGACGTAACAAGTGAAGTGAGAATTTGCCTTTAGGCTGGCAATAGTTGAAATTCCTTTCCAATCCCCATGACATATCTTGTCAGACCTTTTACTTGATTTATTTTCCATACCCGCAATATGCAATGTACAGAACCAGGCTGCATTATGTCATTGCACTCTTTTGAGAACTGGATTCTCTTTCAGAGATTTATCTGCTCTGTGCCATGGAATAGGAACACTCTCTGTGTATTTTCTGATAATTTACTGTACATGGTTATTTTATTTCATTGCTTTTAAGGGAATAACGTTATTGGGTAAGATCTCCTCCAGCTGCCTTGCTACGTGGACTTTTCTGGCTTTTACAGGCTGCAATAATCTTAATCCTGAGCAAAATGTCTTGGATTCAATAATCTGTTTCTACTGTAATTCTAATCCAGTGTAACTCATGATTATATGAATGAAACTGGAAGGAGAGCCCGGTATTTTGGATTGAAATTTGAAGTCCAGGGTATACAGCAATTGTTCGTATTCAAGTTTTAATACAAAGCTATGTTTTGCAAAAATAAAAAAAAAAAATGCAAGTTTGTGTAAACAATATCTATCTCATCTCTGAAGATCCAAAGATAACATAATCATCATTAGTGAAACTGTGGGACTTGGTTTGATTTTATATGTTCATATACCCAAATTCTTCCCCCATCCAGCATTCTTTGAGAGTTATCTTGTGGATTGCCAGTATCTTGTGTCCATCCACACTATATCCTAAGTGTGGAGAGTTTGTAAGATGGAGTGTAACATTATCAGTTTGTTGATGGCCTTGCTACATGTTTCATCAAAGCAGGATGGTGGTTGCTTGGATGTGAGCAAACCAATCCAACTGAATTTTTTTACCCAACATGTAATTAGCTTGTGGAACTTGTGTTGGGTCCCCCCTTGTAATAATAATTTGATTTTTTCAATCTGTAATTGTATGGATTTTACATGCCACCAAGAGAGCCATGTGGAAGAAGGCAGCTTATTTTTAAAATTCCTAACATTTTAAAAGTTTGTACTGTATCATTGCAATTTAAAAGTACTTGGGTAATCCATCACAGAAAAATACTAGTCCAGAACTGTACACTGTATATTTTGGGAGTTGTCCTTGAATTGATAATTTGGAGCAGTGAACATTTTAATTACAGAATTTACAATTTACTATGCCTTAGCTGAGTTGATCTTAAGCTTCATCTTCTTCTGATCATACCACGATGATCTAGATCAGAGGTCTCCAAGCGTTTGGACAGGCGGGCCACATCATCTCCCTGACGCTGTGTTGGGGGCTGGAAAAATTATTTACATGTCAAATTTGAATAATTTTACTTAATTTTACGTATAAAAATGTATTGGAGACATTACAAGGCTTGCCCATGGGCTGAATGGAGGGGTTGAGTCTTGCAGGGGGGCCAGGTTTTGGAGACCCCTGATCTAGATATAGAAGGGTCTGTAGTGTAGGGTTATAGCATAGATCTTGGGGCCCATGACTGTAGCTAAAATGTAATAGTTTTCCTTGCCATAGTTAAAAACCAACATTATAACTTGTAGTTTGAAGTCATCATTTGCATTAATTACATCAGCCATTTTTGCTAATAAAAAATGGTTAGAAAACCTTTATTGAGCAGAAATATGTCTTCACTTGGACCCATACGTCCTCTTTAAAAAGTAAAACATTTCTTTTTGCAAAGGTAATACAAGTTCACTGACTTGGTTTTCTTGTGTGTTTCTGTGTAAATCAAGTATGGGCCTACAGTTTTAATTTGAACTTATATACTTTTTGCAGTTGAATCATCCGTAATATGTCATCAGTTTCATGAAAACAGCTGTTGATGGCCTTATAAAGGATTTTTTTCGTATATATGTTGGCTATCAGTTCATTGCTGTTAAGAATCTCATGAAAGCATAATAAAAACTTTACGATGGGGAAAAATGTGAACAAACCTTTTGGGAATGATTTCATGCTTGGTTATTTTTGCCTCTATCCAATTACTATTTTGGTTATTTTGCAAGCAAGCACTAAAGAGCTCAAGATAATTACATATAGAAATACTTTGGCTTGGGAAAAATTGCAGTCTTAGAAAGGGATATAAATGGGTGATACATAGGATTGGGTCCAAAGATGCCCTTCCATGAGGGGAAAAGATTTGGTCTTGCGAGTCCATTTCCACTGACCTCCCTTCTCTCCCCTCCCATTTTGCACACTATTCTTGAGGGGGTCTTAGGAATATTAGATACTTCAATAACCTTAGATATTTTTCTTCTGAAATTGGGATCTTAGAATGTAGGTTACTTACATCCCAACATCCTTTCCTCAAAAAAGATTGACATTTTTGCTGAAATTTATTCCCACTCTCTTGGATCAGTGTTCCTAATCCATGGGTCAGGACCCATCAGTGGTTTGCGAGCCAATTTTTGGTGGATTGCAAAACGTTTTAAAAACATTTTTATAAACCGTGCAAGCAAACTTGCCCATTTTGTAGCAAAAAAATTTAGTTAGCTGTTAGCAGTAATCTTCATAACCCTAAATTAAAATGTCACATTTTCCCATGTTAGCTGTTGTGCCACAGATCACATGTGAACCAGTTCCAGTGTCTTGTCTGGTCTAGAAATCCCTAATTACATGTCTTGTTCACCTCTCTGGGCACATTGGGATGATTGTTAAAGTTTGAGGGAAAGTCCTCCAGGGGAAATCACCTCTAGGGTATAGCAAATGCCTGCACACACATATAAAAGATGAAAAGCTCCAGGACCCCAATTATTAATTAATTAATGATTAATTACTTCTAGCTCGCTTTTTTGTCTAGTGGATCGTGAGAGATTGCAGTTTTTAAAAGCAGATCCCAGTGCTAAAAATTTTGGGAAGCGCCATCTTAGACGCTTGATTGATTAATGTCATCCCAATATAGGATGCATAGGGAATTGTTATTTAAAGCAGTAATTCATGAAACATTATTGAGTAACTTTCTTTCTTCTTCTTTTCAGGAAAAGAGGTATAGAAGTCATACAGGTGAGTACAACAAATGTATTTGCTATCCCTATTGCCTAATCTTCTTTTTTTAAAAGTTGATTGTTCAGTTTGAGAGAATTTGTTGATAGAGACATAACATGTTTTAAATTTATGGTGTTCGATTCTGGTAATTGGGTCTTTTTGAGGGGATACTCACCAGTACTAATACCGGCACCTCAATGCTTCCACTCCAAGTAGACATACTTATGATTACAAATAACATCTTCATGGTGAGTACCCCCACCTTTATTTCTAGAAAAAGGCACTGCTGGTAATAATTAGTAAGCTGGTGTTATTGGAGAACTTTGCAGGACCCACTTTTTAATATGACACTATGTCTGTACCTACCTAGGTTTACCAGGCTTATAAAAAAGGAGTTTAAGAAATTATAGACCCAGAAACATTTATTATCCTATATTTATACATGCTTGCAAAGTGCTGAGCTCCTTGCAGGACAGCTATTTGAATTCTGAAAAGATTCAGGACTTGAGGACGTTATCTGTTTCTATCACCCTTTGGGAACCCAAACTTGGGTTGCAATCAACTAGTGGGTCTGGACCCACAGTTTGGGAACTAAGTTTGAATGAAACATTACACCATTCCCTTCATCCTTCTAGTTGCTAAAGCTAAAATAGGGTAAGACCAGTGTGTCATTAAGTTTTTAACTGAAATATCCAGATCTAAATGACATAGGCTGCAATCCTAAAGACACTTTCCTGGGAGTGAGCCCCATTGGGTATCATAGGTCTGACTTCTGAGTAGACTGACATAGGATTGCACCCATTATCTGATTTTAATAATTTCCTTAGCTAAAGATGCCAAACATTAACATAAGTTTTGTAATTCTGCATTCAACTGACATATAAACCAAGGACTTTGCTGTAAGAAGATGAAGCAAAGCTGTCCTCATCATGTGAGAAACAGTGACAATTCTGATTATTCAGGAACATAATATGTGATCATGCTCCCGTATATGTCTTAGTGGTTGAAAGGAAAAATGAGGGGTGATTGAGAGTTCTGTGTGAAACTGGAAAAGGTGTGTTAAGCTTGGCTTGAAGCTCTAACAATTTGTAGGAGGGAAAAAGTGTCAGACCTTTCTAGTGAACATAACAAATCTAACTATAAAACAAAGAAAAAGCTTTTATCGTTATCCCACAGAGCATTTTAATGCAGCTTTTGTGCATTGGCTGGAATTGCTAACATAGAAAAATGGAGTTTTGTGATTCTGCGTTTTCCCTTATGCCCTATATCTCTCTGTCCATATCTACATATCTGTATCCAATGCAACGTGTACTAAAGATATGGTACAGGAAATCATTAATGGTATGTGACCTTGCATTCTGTAGGAAAAGGGAGTCTTCCTATGCATTTCTAATGAAATATTTGTTGGTACATTGCCCTTGTTTTGTTTTGTTTTTTGGTGTGTGGAATTGTGTGGTGAAAGAAAGAAAGAGTTCTTGAGAAAGAGAAAAATTAGAGGCAATGGATAAGACAGTACCAGAAAGTTGGATTCTCTTCTTTATATTTCAGCTATTGTCCTGTTGGCATGTGTGTTGGATTGCTTAAAACCACACTTGAAATATACAAACCAATAAAAATTTTTATATAGAAAACATTTATCGTGGTTTTGGACGAATCTGCATGACTGTAACGTGGCACATTCTGCTGTCATACAGTCACTAAACAGAATTGTATTCTAGGGTAGCACCTCATTAGGATTTCATCCCACCCTTTGCCACTTACGAATCACCTTAGTCTCCAAATAATGTTATTGCTGGTCCATTTGTAACACAGCACAAAGATGTGTATGAATTCATATAACAAGAGGTACAATTAATTCATTTAACAAGAGGTATAAGAAGAAGAAAAATAACCCATTGCTATGGCTTACTGCTATAGCTTTTAATAGTGTCATGATCAGCTCGACCATCTGGAGGGTTGGTGAGTAAAGGAAAACTCTTGTTTTTTTTTTTTAAAAAGGTTGGACCCATGATATGGTCCCCTCCAAATATATTTCTTTCATTTATATACAGCAAACGTACTTTGTATTTTAGTTTTTAAAATTGTTCTTTGGAAAAAGACAATGGCTGCAATCTTAAGAACACTTTCCTGGGAGTAAGTCCCATTGAACTCAATGGAACTTACTTCTGAGTAGACATGAATAGGGTTGCACAGAAAAGCTTCTATACCCTCTCTCTTCTCCTGGCTGTAACAGATGAGATGGAAAGTTTCCAGTTTTCACTTTTTAACTAAATCCTTTTTGTCCAAATTTGGGGAAATGCTTTATGAACAAATCAGGAGATCAAATCACAGTTTGGCCCTTGTTTGTTTACTTTTTCACTAGCCACAATTTTCCTGAGTTTCAGGGTAGCAGGGAATTGAGGTTAAGAAAAGCGTAGAAGCTTTTGGTTTCTTGCACATGAAAAAGGCAGTTGGGAAGGAGGGATGTACAAGTCTGTGGTTAGGATAATTTGGATCACAATTATCTAAGCCACAATTTAATTGGTAGTCTGACCTGGGCCTTAAGCTTGGTATGTTTTTGATGTAACATCTGAGACGGGTATATTTTGTATATTTTGGGGCTTTATTGTGTTTAGATAACAATGAATGCCGTATTTTGCCATAATTCTATGTGACCAAAATGGTAACCATCCCAAATTCATGTTTGTTTCTTAAACCATCCCAAATTCACGTTTGTTTCTCTCTCTGATCTTGCTTTAACCAGTAGCCCATCTGATGTGCTCTGTCTCTGATGCATTGCCTGCTTGTCATCTCTATATTCAGCCTTGGCCAATTAAGCTTAAACTGTTATCTTAAAAAGCACAAGCATTGCAGTTTCATAATAGCGTGCAATTTTTTTTAAATTGGCCATCGCCAGCACGCTGCTATGCTGAATATTTGCCTGCTTGTTTTTGTTGATTACTATAACTGTAGTACTTCCTCATAAATCGTACTAGGTTTGTGACCCGAAATTGCTGGCAGGCTTGAGGATGTCACTTTTTAGTTGCTGAACCCTTCTGCATGCAGTGTGTGCTGGGGATGGGGAAATACTGAAGGTTACCCTGATAAGAGATCCAGTTATATTCTTTCACGCTAGTTTATTCCTGAAAATCACCACTTTCTTTACTGTACCTTACTGACTCTGTAATGGACAGCTGTGAAGAGTCCCATTTGTTGGACAGGAAGGAACTGTAGGATGTATATTTGTGTTAAATAGTGGGATACTTTTGATTTTTTTGTGTTCTTTGTTTCGATGCATGTTCCAGTTGTGCATCCTATTGTGAGATGAACCAAATTTTGTAGGAATATAGCACTGAGAACAATTATCATATTATACTGTAGAGGGCCCAGTTTCCAAAAGGTTGGCCCTATTTACAGTAGAGTTTTGCAGTGCCTGAAAGTATAGCAAATTTGTTGTCTCAAAACCACCTCTGTTATCTTCTTAAGGCATAAAAATATGCAGATTCATTATGCTTGCATTTACATTTATATAGATTACAATCTGTAATGATTATTATATCTGTTATGTAATACTAGGTCCCTTCCAACTCTATGATTCTATGATTCTAATTTATATATTAGATTGTAAGCTGAACACTGTGTGGCCTCTTCATTCTTTGACAGGTCAAATTTAGAGAGTTAGGTTTTTAAAAATAGCATTTTCACACTTCCCCCATTCGGCAGATTGTGATGAAATTGTGTCCCTCTCCATCTCTCCCCTACTCTCACAGGTTTCTGCATCCGACTCATGTAGGCTTGCCACAATTCTCTTCCACAAAATCAGTATGCCAGTATGTGAACACAGTCCCCCCAAAATCTGGGGTTGTCCCTGTGTTACAGGAAAATGGCAACCCTAATCTCATTTATCCATCTAGCCCTTTCTTTCAGCTTATTGCTTTCCAATCCGGAAGTACTGCAACTGGCAATGGTGTAATTGCCAATTACGGTACTTCCAGTAGGTGGTCCATGAGAACGCTAAAGAACGCTGACCTAAATAAAGGATATATACACAGATCCCTGTGAACACAGCCCTTCAGTTTGATTTATCATTCATTCGCCTCCTGTGCCAACAGCCTCAAGTACTAATAGTGGTGTGTCTCAGATGCGCTGCCTATCTTTGGGATCAAGGCTTTTGACAAAATTTTGGGAAATAAAACTGTAGGTGCATCCTTGCATAGGGTTAAGAAATCTTTAAGGTTGAGGCTTCTACCATCTTCTGGCCCCGTGAGGCTCCAAGGTCAGAATTGCAAAACCCGAGCAAAATGTCCCCTTTTATTTCAGCTGCTGGCATGAGAATGAAAATAAACACACTTTCCCTGATCCCAGCTCTCCAACATCATTCAAACACTGCTTGTGTTGGAGGGCTTCCAATGGAGTCTCTATGTATATGTTACTGGATATGTATTTTATAAGCTCCCTTTCCTTGGATTTATTCCGCTGTTCTTGCTTATTCCAATTTTTCATGCAAAAATAAACCCTTCAACGTCTCGGGGAAAACAGCCGTTGCCTGGCAACGTTTGGTGCAAACTGTTTTAGTTCATATTTTACTTTGACTGAAGATAAACTTATTGGGGTTTTTTAGTAACTTTTTGGGTGAATCCAGCAGTTTTAAAGGAACAGACAGCACAGTCCCAGCTGTCCTCTTGGCCAATTCTCTTGTACAGGACGCTTGCAGTGGCCCTATAGGTCAGTGAGATGCACTGGCTGATGTTGGCCAGCACAAGGGTCTGGGGATCTGGAAGGTTGGGGGGGAGATTGTAGGCAGTGGGTTTTCCCTGGGTGGGTGGATGGGGAGCTGAAAGTGGGGCTAGTATCTGGAACTTGTGCTGGATCTGATCTCCACTCCCCGGGCAGTGCAGAATATCTTTAGTTTGCTCTGGTCTGCTTGGCTAAGCAGACCCATTGATGCTGCTAAGTAGACACATTGGTGCTCCAAGTAGACCCATTGATGTTGTTGCTGTTTTACCTGGAACAAGATGAAAACTTCCCCTTGCCCTGTAATAGCATAGCAGCATGCGTGAGCCACATGCATGCGCCGGATACAATGCAGGCCAAGTGGCCTGCCTGTTACAGTGCAAGTTAGGATTGCACTGAGATAAAAGCACTGAGATTAAATGATTATAAAGCAATCTTTTTAAAAAATCAATATTCCCGAAGGAATTAATGAGAATCCATTTGCAGAAATCTTTGTGTGGCAGCAGGAATTTGTAAGATAAAAGGGGCATTTGCAATTTGCTAGCTAAAAAAGCATTGGAAGCAACATTAATGAACTAAAAAAGATTGCATTCAACTTTTCAACAGTTTTCACTTTTGGTCAGTTCTTTGATCCCTAACCTGTACATTGGACAACAATAACATATCCTAGACGAAAAATATTCCAGCCGGAAGGGGGTGAAATGGGGTGCAACACGTTTTCCTCCCTATACTTTGCATTGAAGAATCCCTGACTGAGGGATGCTCTGAAATTTGGGGAGGGTGTTCCTTCTGTGACATCAACACCCACCAAGAACTGATGTGGAGAAATTTAACCCTTAAGGGATTGAAAAGGGGTGCAACGTGTTTTTGTCCTATACTTAACATGGAAGACTGACCAACATCCAGCCAGTTTGGTGTTCGGTACATTGGGGGGATGTTGTTTGGAGGGAGGGGTTGCACTGGGGTGTTGATGCGCATGGGGGTGTTGATGCGCATGGGGGTGTTGATGCACATAGGGGGTGTTGATGCACATAGGGGGTGTTGATGCACATAGGGGGTGAACATGGGGGATGTTGCGCATTGGGAGGATGGCGTACGGGGGAATTTTACTCCCGCAACGTGGGTATGGTTGTGTGTGTGTGTGTGTGTGTGTGTGTGTGTGTGTGTATATATATATATAAAGTCACTGATTTAACACCCAGCCAAAATCACTGGACCTAGAAGCATGAAATTTGGGTAGGGCATTCCTTCTGTCATGTAGGCAAATACTAAGAACCACTGGTGCCCACTGTGCACTATCCACTGTATTGTTGTGGTGCTTGGTACCCACTAGTACCTGCACCCCAGTGGTGCCCACTGCCGGCTGGTGCCCGCTGCCTGGTAGTGCCCACTGTTGCCCACCTGAAATTTTGCTCCTGCAACAGCAGGATCAATCTACTAGTTAATATAATGGACTGTCTTCTCCCATATGAAACTGCTCGACCGCTACACTCAATATCTGGGGCTCTTATCTACATTCTTCCATTGCATGTTAGGTGGGTGGTGTTCTGTAACAAGGTTTCTTCTTTAGCACCCCACCTAAGGGTGGGAAAGTCCATGAGATGTGCATAGCTCCTTTACTAGTGGGGGAAGTTGGTGATCTCTCCCCCATTTGTATTTATAGTACTTGTATATCTGTAGGCTTGTCATTTCTAGGGTAGTCATGATTATACAAGTATGTGTGCTAATATAACTGGTATTATTTTTATTTTGACATTTTTGGCTGATTGAGCCACCTTAGGGGGTTATTGTTAAGGACTGAAAGCTAGGATTTAGCTAAAAAATGGGGAAGCAAGATGTTGGGAAACTTAGGAGTTCCTGTTCATGAAAGGTTATGGAAGTTTCTTGAACCCAAAATGGAAAATGTTGTTTTGGCCACAAATTGTTGAGTTGTCTTAGTGAGTGTGATTAACTGGGTTTAACAGATGATCGTAGCTGATGATGATTGTAGCTGTTGATTTTTTAATGGTAATTTTTGGATTATGTGCTGCATATAGAATGGGCAAAAATAGATTGGGATCTCACTAACTAGCTGCTTGTATTCAACTCTTTAGTAAAATGCTGTCAGTTTAGTGCTGGCTACAAGCAACTAGAATTTCAACTGCACACCAAACGGTTTGTACATCCCATCCACGAAGCTTGTGAGCACTTCTATCCTTTTGCCAATAAGTTATTGTTTGAATTTTTTTCTCCTCCTGGTTGACCTTCCTATGAAAACTAGTTACGATATTTGCTGCGTTTTGACAGAATCAACTGAAGAATGGTAGCAATACCTGCTACTAACTCAGTCTCGCTAACGTCTTTGACTACCATGTAAGGAATCTTGGCTAACTGTACCAATAGGATAAAGTTTTTAAGCTGTGTTGACAGAGTAGTGTGGTTTTGAAGCATTAGAAAATTGTTTGCAAGATGAAATCTTTATGGAAAAATCTTAATGCTTCTTAATTCCACTTTTGGATCCTGTACGATGTAAATATGCTTGCTGATTGAAAGGGAAGATGCAATCAGTGTAATCTGAAAAAGGTTTCCTAATTAAGTTTATCTGTGGATCTGTTACAGAGAGGTCAGTGTTTTGAAGTGGGTAGTCATGTGAAAAATGGAGTATGCTTGAATAATAATACCACCATCTTGTATTCTTGGAAAGGTATGGTAATTAATGCAGAATGCAATGAAACTAACTTCATTGAAATATCTGCATTCTATCAAATGTTACGGCAAATTAACAAGAAAATGAAAATGTCAACTGTCTATGGGAGAAAAGGTGGATTTTCTAAATTCAAAACTGACCTATGAGACTGATCTGTGAGCCAATGACATGTAATTATGATACTGTATGGAAATAATATGATGTTAGTCAGCTTCCATTTTCATATAGAGACATCCCCCCTTATTGGGCAGTTAGGGATCGGAGCACAGTCCAAAAGTGAAACCCAGTGAAAAAGTGAAACCCAATCTTTTGTCTCTGACCAAGAAGGGCACAATTTTTAATTACTTACCGTAATTACAATTGATTTTGGTGTAGAGGGGGCTTTTTTGATCTCAGATAGATGTCCTGAGAAGCTGAAGGAGCATGTAGAAAACAGCCAATTACAGATTGCCTTATTTATATAAGATTTATAGTCTGTTGTATATCTTGCTAAAGGCCCATCCTATATCTCATAGTCTAGGAACTAAATATAGTGTTCTCATTATTGGGTTTCATTTTCACCGTGTAATATAACAGATAGCACTAAACCCCATCCTACAGGGCAGTACGGTTCTTGGGAAAGGCAGCATGGAAGATGACAATGCACAACTTGTTGGGATGCAGTAGATGTATGGAATGCATACATACACATACATCTACATGGCGCACACACAACATTAGAGCAGGGATCTCCAAACTTTCATCTTCAGGGCTCCAGGATTTTTAACAATTGTGTAGAGGAGGAAATTTTAGCAGGTGAAGCTTTTCATCTCAGGGATCACTTGCTGAAATTGCTCTACACAGTTGTCAAAGGTCCAGGAGCCCTGAAGTTGAAAGTTTAGAGACTCTGATTTAGAGGATTGATATTGATGATCAGTTTTGTTCCATTGTACTGCTTGTGATGAGCATCAGTAACATATATTCTTTTGTCAAAGCATCTTAAAACATGGCTTGTTTATTTTAGATAACGTGTTATCAGGTTGGGAGAAATAGAGGCAGAGAGCATTGGATGACGGATATTGCTTGATCCGCATTGCTAAGTTATAGGGACTGATTTTGAAGGAGCTGGCCTGTAACCTAGAACCATTCAATAAGAAAAGCAAACACGATGATAGTGAAATGTTTAGTCTAATAAATTGAGATGCAGTAGGGCATGTCCAGCATAAGAAATACAGGAGGAGGAAATATTTGCTATTTGCTCATGGGATACACCCATTGTGAAATTTCTACTAATTGAGTATAGTATTTGCTGGAGGAATGGGATCGGAAAGAAAGGAATGCAGGATCCATGATTATATTTAGCAGGGGATGTATTATGGTTTGCAACTGGTTTCCAGGGGATGTATTATGGTTTGCAACTGCCTTGGGTTTCCTTTTTTTAAGGAAGAAAGGCAGGATATACATCAAATAAATATATCATGAAGATCAGACAGTTACCCTAAGTCATTGGTCTTCAAAGTGGGGGTTGGTACCCCCTTGGGGAACTGCAACTTCATTTTGGGGGGTTATGAAAAGCTGGGTGCAGCTACCTTGGAATCTGGCACAGGACACTGTTAATATCACTGCCAGTCATGACATCACTTCCAGGAGATCCCAGACACATTGTCATTCTTAGAAGGGGATCCTAATGCTTGAGTACCACTGCCCTAAGTTAATCAGCTTGAGGCAAGGACCATTTTGGCCTTTAAAATGAACAAGGTGAGAAATAAGGTGTGATTGTAGGAAAACTGCATTATGTTGCTGTAACTGTGGATCCAGGTTCCCTCAGTGGGTCTTGACACAATTGTTAGTGGTCTTGAGCTGTGGAATAGCAGTACACCTGATGGCAGAATCTAGGTGCACTGTTATTCCTGAAAAGAAAAGGAAAAGGGCAGCTGATACACACTGTTCTGGTGCCACCTCTGAAACCACCTTATTGATCCCTGGTGGTTGGCAGTGATATCTGCTCTTTTCAGCAGTGGTGACCAGATTACAACTGTGTGTGTGCCCCCATACCTATGTCTGACCTGACCATCACCTGAAAGGAAGGAGGCTACCTGAAAGTGACATAGATTGAACTTGTAGTGTTGAGATTTTGTGTATGTTCCTGTGGTAAATATTGGTATAATACAATTATGGCCAACATGTGTCCGTAAGTTTTATTACAGTAGTTGCTGTGATCTTGGGCTGTCGTGCCCCAATTTTTATCTATGATTTTTTTCAGTCAATAGTGTATAAAGTTCTCGTTAATGTTTTACTGTCACGCCTTCCTCTTTGGACTATCGCTAACAAGATTATACTAGTTCACATTGCTCAATTGATAAGTTTTGGCTGATGTGTGAAATCTCTTCCTCAAAGATGATAAATAACTTTTGGTTCTTTATCCCTCTATGTACCAAGTTGGTATGTTTTTGCCCTGGGTTTTAAAAAACACCCAGTTCACATTATCCAGTATGGGACAAGCCAGAGGAAATGTTTTAAAACTGATTTATTGAGGTCTGAACTAGAGAGCACTGAATAACCCTTTTGAAATAAAAGCTACCAGTTATGAAAATGCTTGTAATTTTAGTTGTCAATAGATCTGGCATTTTCCATAGATCTTTGAGAATTAATAGTATGGAGCCACCAATATATTTTGTTCTTTATCAGAGAAGTGAATCCATGGTAACTAAGGCTGCAATCCTAAAGACATTTTCTTTGGAGTATGACCTGTTGAGCACAATGGGGCTTACTTTTGAGGAGACATGGTTAGGATTGTGCTCTAAACCTGTAATCCATGTCTTTGAGGTTCCCATATCTTTACGGTGGATCTCTGTAAGACACTGGGGTTTTGTGGCAGACGATGAATTAATGTGGAATGTGTATCCTGAAAGCTGGTGGTTTTCAGACTTATTGTCTAATCCTCTACAGTCTTCTAGGGAATGCAATTAAGTAGTTTGGTAATAGAAGTGAAGAAGATCTAGGTAATGTCTTGGAATCAGTTCTGTTGTTTTTTTTCCTCCTATAAATGATTTATGTTTTCCTTGGTCATTAGTAACTCCCTGGGACATACTATGCCATCCTTTCTCTGATCTTTCTACTTCTGGTGCCTGACATGTATGAATTATCAAAGCTGTTCCATTCTTTAGCTAGATAGCCTGCTATTGTTTTTCAATGGCGTTCAAATGTTCTCTGCTCAGAATTTATTAGGATGGTTTCAGATCAATAGGATGTTGGGCCAAATGTTATCCAGTATGAGCTGCTGTTCAAAGCTCTCTTTCATTACTTTGTAAAGTCGAAGCTTTGGGTGGAAGTGACCCAATTCAGTGACCTCAGTCCTTGTTTGAAGTGAAAGGAGATGCTGTTAGGAAAATAAATGGACAATAGAGGGCAGTTCCTCTTGCACTTGTGAAACATGTTCTCTTTGGAACCGGAGAGGAGATCAGTCAGGTTTATCCATACACAGTGGTGCCTTGTAAGACAAATTTAATTCGTTCCAGAAGCATGTTTGTCTTACAAAGCGTTCTTCTTACAAAGCAGATTTTCCCATAGGAAATAATGGAAACTCAGACAATTGGTTCCACAACCCAAAAATTATTCAAATAAAAATATTAACTAGATGTAAAAATATGACAAAACACTGTAATTGAATTCAAAACACTGTGATATAAAACAGAACACAATTACTGTAATATTAATAAAAAACACTGTAATATAAATATAATATAAAACAGAAAAGAAAAACCAAGAATGACCAAGGATGACTAATTTTAAGAGAGTCACTGGTGTTTTTTTGAGCACCTTCCACAAAGAACCTTCTAATGACACAGCTTTTGTCTCCTTTTGAGGATTTCACAGAAATGTGACATTGCATTTTCATTCATCAATCACACTGCTACAACCGAGGGTGATGCTTTTCTACACAATTTTGCACAATTTCCCAATGTTTACAAATGTCCTTAATCTCATTTGAAGTGAGGGATTCCTCCTCCTTATTCTCTTCCTCCTTATTCTCTTCCTCTGCAGATGAGATCTCCTTCAGATGAGATCTCTTGCTGTTGCTCACGATGCAGAGCCATCAATTCATTTGTTTTACAACAAATTTTCCTTGTAAAACTGTTTGTCAAACTCTGCCAAAACTATCTTACAAGGCACTCTTTGTCTTACAAAGCAGAATTCCTTAGAAATTTTAGTTTGTCTTACAAAGCGTTCTTCTTACAAAGCTTTTTTTCTTACAAGGTACCACTGTATATAAAATTGAAAAGTCATTCACTCACTCACTCATCAACACCCTGCCAAAACCACTAGTCCTAGAAGCATGAAACTTGGGGAGGGTGTTCCTTCCGTGATGGAGGCACCCATTAAGAACCAGTTTTCAGAAATTCCAACTGGAAGGGGGTGAAATGGGGCACAATGTGTTTTCTTCTCTATACTTTACACTGAAGAATCTCCAACTGAGGGATACTCAACCTCAATCCCTGGACCCAGAAGCATGAAATTTGGGAATGTATTCCTTCTGTGACATCAACACCCATCAAGAACCAATGTTGAGAAATTTAAGCCTTAAGTGGCTAAAAAGGGGTGAAACATACTTTTGGCCTATACTTAACATTGAAAACTGATCAATACTCAGCCCCAAATCCTGAACCTGCCAGATAGTGGTGCCCACCGTTGTGAGGAGGAGGTGTTGTGCATGGAGGATTGATGCACATGGGGGGATGATGCGCATGGGGGATTATACTGATGGGATGTTGATGTGCAGGGAGATGTTGCACATGGGGAATATTGCACATGAGGGGTTGATGCGCATTGGGGAGGTTGCACATGGGGGATGTTGCACATACGGGGACGATGCACATGAGGGGATGTAACACATGGGATGTTGATGTGCATGGGGGGATGTTGTGCATGGGGGGGATGTTGCGGGGGGATGTTAAAGTTTTTACTTTATATTTGCAGACCAAACCAAGCATTTTTCTTTGGGGAATCACTTGCTATAGTTTGCTCAGTTCTCACATGTTGGCTATTCGTGCTCGGAGCTCCTACACAAACAGTGTTCAGCAAAAACATATTTGTGTGTGACAACCATTTCAAGATAAATTTCTAGCAAATTCAAGTTGTCTCCAGTTAAGCCCCAAACTGATGGATGGTGTTCTATCTGCGTTGTGTTCATTTCAGTGCTGATAGGCTATGTTGTTAACTTCACAGTCGGCCAGTTGTAACTGGCTAGATCACAGCCTGAGCTTGGTGTGCGCAAAAGGTAAACTTAAAATGAAGCAACCAACTGAAGATGTCCTTTAAACATTGAGTTCTGGGGCTTGTTAGATCCCTTTATAGTAACAGACCTGTATATAAAATTGCTGCAAACTTTTGTAAGGATACAGAACATTGCTAGTTGTGCTGCCATACTGCAAAATTTAAATCTGGTTCCCTGCTGATACAAAAAATGTGTTAAATAAAAGCAATTTTTTAAAAAAGCCTTTCAGTTGATTAAAGCAACAACCCCTGCAGTTTTCAGACTATGTTATAATTTGCCAAGTTGCCCTGTGTAGTGCAAATGAGGTCTTGTTCTGCTATGCAGATTTGGTCCTAATAGTCCGCTGCATGCATACTCTAGCAGCTCCGATCCTGGACCCCGATACACTGATGTCATTAGACAATCTGGAATCTAGAGAATTCTAGGTAGGTTCTAATGGGATCTGGCATGATGTGGGACATAAACTTTTGCAAGCCCCCCCCCAAGCCCTCCCGCAATTCTGCTCATATTCTGCTGCCACCCTTCTGCATTTCCATAAAATTTCCCCCTCCTGATTGGAAAAATTGCTCATTGAACTTCTGATATTAATTTTTTTAGTAATGGAACTGTAACACAACAGAAAATAAATGATATATTGTTTTGATTGCCTAGCATTTGTCTTATTTCTGCGACCTTTCCAGCTTGCTTGGGAACATTTTGTGTTGTGCTGCAGCAGGGAAGCAGAAGGACTCTTAGCTCTTCATTGCTTGAACATCAAACATCTAGCTGAATGCAGAATAAGTTATCTTGGATATGGATCAGCTCTTAAATGTATATATGCTTCATCTGGTAAATATTACTTTTGACCTGTTGCCTCTGGGCTCTTTTGTCTTTGTTAAAAGGATATGTCATGTATTGCAATAGGAATTGTGTGGTGTTATTGTATACACAACGGTCCTCTCAATAACCACAGTGAAAAGAGGGGAAACGTGAGTTGGGTTGAACATCTGCAGTGAACCTTGAATTAAATGAACTTCCTAATGCCATACAAAGTATAATTGTTTGCCTGCAAGGATTGTCTTACTTAAGTCTTTTTTCCCCATCTTTGCTTGGTACTGAATCTAAAAGGCTTGAAACCTGAATCTAAAAAGTATTTTTCCCCTTTTGGTGAGATACACGAATGTGCTGTTAAACCAACATCTATGCTAGCTCAGATCATGTTTTTTCAAATAGAAACAGAGCACTGATATACTTGTTACTTCTAAGAGTCATGCCAGTAACAAAACAAAAAAGATAATCTCTTGCCTGAGGAAGTTACAGTGTAACCCTTAGATGACCAACTGGATTTTTTGTCCGGCAATTATAATTTATGCAAATTAGGCTATTTTTAGATGGTCATTTAAGTTAATTTAGTGCACATGCAAGACAAATAAAAGCAGGGAAGGGCGGACCATATATAATTGGTGGTGTATGTATGTTATCCTCAATCTCGGGTCCTCTACCAGAGGCCTGGGAGTTTGAGGGTTCTGCTCAGTATCTTAGCTGTTCCCAGCAATGCGCTTTTCTGGATCGAGTGTTCTGCTGTCCCTCCTGGAATCTGTTGGAGCCATTCTTCCAGCTTGGGTGTCACAGCCCCTAGTGCTCTGATCACTATTGATCACTCTGATCACTAATGTGATCACTATTGGGATCACATTCACCTTCACTTGCCACAGTCTTTGTAATTTCTCCTTCAAACCCTGACACTTTTCCACCTTTTCATGCTCTTCTTTCTTGATGTTGCTGTCGTTTGGTATCGCTACATCTATCACCAGGGTTGTCTTCTGGGCCTTATCTACCACCACAATGTCTGGCTGGTTAGCCAGTACCTTCTTGTCTGTCTGGATATGGAAGTCCCACAGGACCTTAGCCCTGTCATTCTCCACAACCTTCAGAGGGGTCTCCCATCTGGTCTTGGGAAGGGCTATCCATCGGCTGAGCAGATGTTCTTATACACGATGCTGGCTACTTGGTTGTGCCGTTCAGTGTATGCTGTTAGTATACATAGTAAAGTATATACATAGTAAAGAGAAAGTTACTGTCAAACCTTGAGATTGAACACAATATATATATTCTTGTATGCCTAAACAAGTCTGGTGGCTGCCAGAGTTTTCAAGGACATATATGTCCATGGCCTATGGCCCTCCATATATATATTCTGTGTACTTGAATTACTTTATAAGATTTCAGTCCTTTGACTTCAAGGCTATAGTAGCATCATTAGCAATGGTCTCACGAATTGTTGCTAATTATGAATTCAAAGCATCACACTGATGAAGTCCTAATGCTGATGATGAATAGCTCAGAAAGAGCAGAATTTACACAAACAAGAAATTTGAAAATTTGAAGAGAAGGACAGAAGAGGAATATGTGAGTCGATGGGCACTCTTGATCCCCTCCTAATCATGCTTGTGAGATCAGGCAATATTGCATTTGCTTGGGAATTGCAGGACCAATATGGCTATAGTGGGCTTGACCGTAGGTAGCCTATTTATGCATTGAGACCATTTGTTGGGTGTACAATTGACTGCTGTGCCAATAACCTCTCGCCTCACTGTTGCAATTTATGTAAGTGCAGATATGCTGAGGAATAAAGTATTATATAAATGCAACTTTCACAATCTTAACTGCTTAGTTAATGGTGTCTTGATTGCCTTCAAATATCTTATCGGGCTGTAAATAAAATTGAATGCGTTTGCATTGGGGTGATTCTCTTGTGCATTGCACTTTGTTCCTTTTTCATTTCTTATAGCATGCACCATCAGCAAAAAGTCCTTAACTTTCTGGAACGTGACCTGTTCAATTTCCTATACAGTTTTCCTTAAAGTGCAATCTTGTGCATGTTTTTTCGGAATTAAAATCTGTTGTGTTGAATTGGACTTACTCCCAGGAATGTGTCTTGTTGGGGTGCAGCCTTAGTTTTGTACATTTTTGCTGCACGCTGTGGTGTTTTGGTGTTTGTAAAAGAATTGTGAAGGGCCAGAGTAGAAACGTAGGGGAGACTGTATTGAATGGACAATGTAGAGCAATGTCAAGTGTAGTATTTTTCCACTGGTATTTTACCAGTGCTTCCAATTCTTGGTCATCCTTGGCTGAACCTAGAGTTGTGCCAATGCAGCCAATTCTTGGTCATCCTTGGTTGAATCTAAAGTGGTCATTAACTGCATGCTCAAAAGAAAATTCATCATCCAAGAGGCACCATTTGAACTTCAGTGTAACTTCCAGTTGTCAATGGCAGACCAAATGGTGACAAATGGTTGTGTTCATCTATACCACTTTGTATGGTCTACCTACTGTAAGTATCATAAGATGATGATAACCAGTTCAGAGGTTCAGAGCAGATCTGCTGCACCTTCTGCTTGTTGTGCCTTTTACAATGCTGCTTGTTGTACTGTATTGCTGGTCTCGCTGCCACATGATGTAGGTCTGGGGGTCCTGTGAGGACACCACCTTGATTACTACTGGTGGAATGAGTACTACTGGTTGAGAAATACGGGTATGGAGGAAGCTCATAAGACTTGGCTAACAATCTGTTTTAGTTTGTGAGTCTTACTTACTATGATCTAGTAACATCAATTGCTGATCATGTCTGTTTATTCCTGATGGATACAGTCCAGTAGTGATGAGTTAAACATGCATTACAGCACGCTGAACAAAAACTTGTGTATGCCTGTATTTAATCAAATAAAATATTACAGAGGAAGAGGAGTAAAATGCTTCCTATGTCTATGATGCCAGCTACTAGATCCTTATGTGAGTTCATTTTAAAGCTGGAACTAAGCTTAATCCAAATTCATGCATGTGACATCTCTCCCCCCACCAAAAAAAAATTTCTACAACCAATCTAGAGGTGTATTGGGTTAAAATATAGCTATCCCTTTAACTTGCTTTGCACAGAAGAAGATCTGCATTTGGCAATACCTGATTTGAATGAAAAGGATCTACACCGTACATTTATTGCCAGCAGAATAAGTCCAGTCTCGCTAAATCAGCTTGGATAAGTGGATGCCTATTTTGTAATATATAAACAGGAATCATCTGAGGTTTGATAACATTATGTTGAATTGGAGAGGGATGAGGAGGTTGCATCCTTCCATTGTGTGTACTCTTCAAACATTGTTCAGTGGACAAGGAGATGGACTAAATTGGATACCATGTTCCAATAGCTTCAATTTGGGGGATTGAGTTGAATTCTTTGAGCATTTTTTCGGTGGCCAGCAGGGAATAATACAACTGGCCCCACATGTTCACAGTTTGCACAACTGGCCCCACATGTTCACATGTTTCTGGGGGTAACATAGAGCAGCCCCTTAGGGTGTAGAAAACTGCTGTCTGGGGTTCCATACTGAAAGGACAGTTCTGCTGGTGGGCGTTGCTCAACCTCCCAAAATGAGGGGTATAAAATAGATGAAAACGAGTTCTTTGTGTATTTGTACTTCAAATCCATCCATTTGTCTACTATCCTTTCCAGATAAGGGTAAAAAACAAAACAGATTTCCCCCTTGAGGGCTCAACATCGTAATCCCAGTCAAGCTCTTGTAATGATACAGGAGAACAAATCTTGTATAAATTATCAGCTGTTTTTAGAAGACCATATGTACACGTTGGGATCTAAGAAAATAAAGAAGCAAAAATGTACTATTGGAGTTTAAATGTTGCAGGATTAAAAGACATGACAAATTGATTTAATTAGTCTATACTTGTATACTTTGTACAGTACTCCTGTGCACCTTTATCTAGGAGATGTGACTAATGTAAACACTTTTTATATTTCTTCTGCACGTGTGTGTGCACGCACACATACACAGATATGTTTTGCTTCAGGGATTAAGAAACTGATTTCTTTTTTGATAGTTTTATTTTAAAAGGCCAGTGATTGAAATATTCAAAATCAGAAAGTTAAAAATAAAAATGAATGGAGATGAAAAGAAAACAGATGTAAGCTGGGTTACAAGCGCAGTGTTTTCAATCTACATTTCTTTGTTCTGTACAAAGATCATATATCTTACCTTCGTATCTTAAACAGTTTGTTGTACAACAGTACATTTTCAACAAAATAAAAAGTTGTATTATCTGCTCATCAAATCTATATTTCTTTTCCATAAATCCGATTTCCCCTTTGCCTATAGGAAGTCCATTAATGGTTTCCAATTGTCCACACAATATTTACTGACTTCTCTGTAAGAAGAATTGTAAGTTTGTCCATTTTAGCAAGGTCCGATATCCTTATTTGCCATTCTTCCACTGAACACATCTCTGGATTTTTCCAGTACTGCATTTAGCATTTGCCATATACTGTATAAAATCATGGTTTCAAAGTTTTGAAACCATATACTGTTGCCATATACTGTATAAAATCATGGTTTCAAAGTTTTCTCATCTCTTGATCCCTCGTTGTTAAATGGCACATGGATGGTAATCTGCACAAGGACTCTGTTTATGTGTGTGTTCACTCACATCACCTCTGAGTTAAGAGAGAACAGTATGTAAAACAGAAGTAAGCCATTTCAGGTCCTTTTTGTTTAACAAGATATCCAGGACAGTACACACTTCTGTCTGGATTCACAAAGTTATGAAATCTTGCTGAGAAGCTACCTGGTTGACTGATCTGAATATGAGAATTGAACTCCAATTCAACTAACTGTCCTGGCTTTATGACAAACCTGCGTTAACTAATTTTAAGCAAGTATTGATTTGTCACTGGTTTTGTCCCCAAACCAATTCTGTTCATTAAAAGTGCTGTACTCATTACTCCTGACAGTCATCCTATGGGCTCTCGGTAACAAGCTCAGCTTTCTAGAATCCTGCAATGAATTTAAAGTGGAAGTGGTTTCATCTCTTCAGACGTTTAGCTGAAAAGGACTTTATATTTGTCAGAAGGAAAAAGTCCAAATTGGAATCTATCTGGAGTTGTTGGCTGTATTGGGACACAAAAGGTGGCAGTATATTTTTGTTCCCAAACTTTGGCTAGCTGCAAATATAGGTAGCCAATTAGCAAGGGGACTGAATGGTCTTTTGTCACAAAAACAAGTTCCCCTTTTTAATGCTTTTAAACTCCAAGAATTTCTTTTTCTTTTTCAATTGGCAGACTAGTGACAACCCAAAAAAAGTACTGTCAAGGGTTCCCGCAGGAGGTTCTTACAGCAGGGGACGTTCAAGTTGTGATATATTGGATGTAGTGTTGAAGTTAGAGATTCTGTGTTTTAATATTCACTCTTCTATGAAATGCAAAGTTTCAAAACACAAATTTAAGAAACCACTTTTCATCAAACTCATATGTCTGATTTTCTATAACAGCTTCTCCAGAAATACGTTGGCCTAGATATTAAAGCATTTCCATTTTCCCATTTTTTAAAACCATGCAGAAATTTTTTTTAAACCATGCATTTCCATTTTTTCCATTTTTTAAAAACATGCAGAAATTGTGAAAGTTGATATTTTCCAGTATAGAGCAATACAGGTTTTGGTTACAGTTAAAAGATGTAATTGAGGTATTGTATTTACTTGAATCTGACTCTCACCTTTTTCAGCCGTTTAGTCTCCAAAATCAGGGTTCGCATTCGATTTTATAGTTAATTGAATTTGAGTAAATGTGGTATTTTGATTATAAGTATAGGGTGTGCATTAGATTCAATAGCGCATTAGATTCGAGCAAATACGGTAGTTCCAGAGTGACCATGTAACATATTCGCAAAAGAGGACAAGATCCAGCTACGTACTGCCTGCTCACAAGGAAAAGGAGGACAATGAAGATTTCATAGAATCATAGAGTTGGAAGGGACCTAATAGGTCATCTACTCCAACCCCCTGCTAGTAACAGGAAATCCTAGGAAATTTTTCTAGGCTAAAAAAGAGGACATGTCCTGGAAAAAGAGGACATGTGTGAGAATTAGCCAAAGTGAGGCTCAGTCTGTATATTTCAAAATAATTTATCTTTTGATACAATTTCATTTTCTCCTTCACCTATACTATAGCAGTCTCACTGTGCGCCAAGCATAGAAATATAGTGGTTTTAGGGTGCAATCCAGAGTAACTACAGAGAGTCCTTGCTCTGGTATAAGAACAATTTACTCTGGATTGCAATATGAATTTCCCATAGGTTTTCACTAGGTCGTGCCGTAACTACAGGTGCATGTAATGTCTCATACATGCTCTCATAGTTACTCTGGATTGTAGGGTTAGTGTAGTTAAAGTTAAACTACATACTTGATTGGTATCATGCCCTTAGAAAATTCATGTCCAATTAGAAGCATTTCACACTTATCTGATACGTTGGGGACTAGCAGTGTGGTGAAAAGCAGAAATGGTTGAAAAGCAGAACCTGGTCTTTTTTGTTTGTTTACAAATATTGCTTTTTAAGCTTTTTTTGCAAATTCCTGCTGCCAAAGATTTCTTCAAATTGAGTCTCATTAACTCCTTCTGGAATGGGAATAGACCAGGAGATAAAGCAATCATGTGTGCGCGTTCTCTCTCTCTCTCACACACTCACACACACGCACACACACGGACACGGACACCTGTACCAAAACAGTCTGACTCACCATGTCCTAAGTAAATCAGAATGGAGGAGGGCAATTTTAGACTACAAAACAGCAAAGAGAGGTTGAAACATGCATTGAATAAATGACTTCTGGTATAACCGAAAGGTGTTGAAAGAGCAGATCATCGGGAAAACAAGCCACCAGAAAGCGGGGGATACCTATACTCCAGTAATCCAGGAGAGCTGAAAACAGCCCATAAGCATTCTGAGATTTCTGGGGCTGGGCAAGGTGGATAACCAAGATCAAGTCACAACTCATTACATGAGACGTGGATTGTTATGGATTAAATATCAGCTTCACTAATGGCTGTGAACGTTTTGTAGGGCTGCTGCTCCACTTAAGTGAGAAGGTAGATTTGCTTTTTAGGTGGCCAATTTTCTTTGGGTTTGGCTGAAATCCTAAAGACACTTTCCTGGGAGTAAGACCCATTGAACACAATGAGGCTTACTTTTGAGTAGATATTGTTAGGATTGTGCTCCAAGTCTTTAGACAAACTTACTGATAAGTATACTATAAATTTTAGAAGTAGAGCATGCCAAGGCTTGCAATGTGAGATTCTTTTCATGAAATTTTCTTATGAATGATTTATTTAATCTTGTATCCTTGTTTATTTCTTATTTCCTTGTGGCCTTACATATTATGCATGCTCCTTTTTTTCCCTCCTTACTCAGGAACACTGAGATGGTGACATGGTCCAGACAGAACAGTGGCTCTCTGCAAACTGTAGCTTGCAAACCATGTTCTTCCTCCCAGTATTTTTTTCCTTTTTTGGATTTACCATTACCAGAATTAAGCATCATAATGGTATGCATATGGTTAGTGCCAACCAGAATTTTCTTAAAAACAAATTTGCAGACCTATTTCAACACTTTTTAACAATCTTAGTGATATCCATGGCTTGCATCATTGCCTATGTAATGTTCAACCATTGTTAAGAGAATTCACCAGCTTTTATGGAGTCGGCCTTAAATTTGCATGGGTTGGGGAGATGTAATGATTTATAAGGGTGTGAAGGGGTTCAACCTTGAATTTTTTTGATGTGGAATATCCAAGGCCTATAAGTGTAAATTGCTTCCTGTATTTGTGTTTTCATTGCTTCTGTGTTTCTGCCCGGCTCTTTCTTTAGGAAGCTCAGAGTGATGTACATCATGGTTTCTCAACCTCTGGTCCGGGGACCACATGAGGTCCTTGGCAGCTGCCTGACCAGTCAGCGAGAGGACTCCACTAAGTGCCTCTTGGAGGATTGCAACCTCAGAGCTCAATCCTATGCCTGTCGACTCAGAAATAAGTCCCATTATAGTCAATGAGGCTAACTCTCCAATAAGAGAGACTAGGATGGCTTTGTGCATTTTCAATGCATCCTGCACTGAAAAAGGTTGAAAATTCCTGCTCTGAGTAGACATGCATTGAGACATTGGGCTGTCACCTGCAATCCTTTCCACAGTAACCTAGCAATAGCTCTGTTTACTATAATGGGATTTACTACTGGTGGCAGTTGTGCTGTGCTCTAGATGAGGAAGCCCTCCCTCCAGGTTGCCAAAGGCAGAACTCTCCCCCCACCCCTGGACTGGTACCTGGACATTTTTTATTTTCCATAGAACCAATCCCTGGGGCCAAAAAGGTTGCAGACCACTGGTGTACATAGTCTTCCCCCTCCCCTTGCAGTTTTCCTCTGGAATTGGATAATTTTCAGCATTTTTCAGATCGTGGCACACTGACAAAATTGTCAAGGTATACCATCATTTTTTTGGCAAGGCACAATGGTCCCACTAATAATATTCTCCCGAGAATTTTCAGTGCACACCTACAGACCATTCATGACACACTGATTAACAATTTCTGGGTTAGACCAAGATATAGTGACTGTTCTAAGGTCACCCAACAAGATTCATGGCTTTGCTGTGATCTGAATCTGGGTTTTCATGTTCCACATCAGATGCTTTAATCATGATATTCAGCAGATTGAAGATCAGGTAGTTGGTCAAGCTCTTTAGTTTTCATCTGGTTCAAAGAAATTGACCAATACCACATGGGGAGCACAACCCAAAATCTTATGGACCTCAGCTCTTGCCTTAAGTGTCTCTACAGCAGAATACACAGCACCAGTCTGGTGGAACTTTTCCCATGTCAAGCATGTCAATACTGCGCTTAATGAAACAACACAAAATGTTATAGGATGTTTAAAACCGACACCAACTGATAAACTTTATTGAGTTTTGTGTATTGCACACCCAGATGCGAGGAGATGAGTGGCGGCAGAAAAAGAAAGATATAAACAGCAAACAGACCCCCGGCATCCTATGTATGGATGGCACAAGCCCCATCCTCCATGACTGAAATCAAGAAAGTGTTTGCTAAGTTTAATAGAACCAATTCCATCAATTCCAGAAACCCGCTGAGCGGAATTATTACCCGCCGAGCAGCACAATTGCAGCCTATACCACAATGAAAGCTGGACCAATTTCAGGGAAGAAGCCATGCCTGGGTACCATCTCCCATATGAAACATGGAAAACATTGAATAGATTAAGAACAAACGGGTGTTGAAATGTGAAAACAACTTAGGGCACAATCCAGAGTAACTACGGGGAGTCCTTGCTCTGACGTAAGAACGATTTACTCTGGATTGCAATATGAATTTCCCATAGGCTTTCACTAGGTGGTGCAGTAACTATGTTAACGTAAATGTCTCTTATGTGCTCCCGTATTTACTCTGGGTTGTAGGGTTAGAGACTTGGGGCTACATTACAGGAGATAGAAAGTGTGAATGTGGGGAACTGCAGAGCCCTGAACCTTTATTGACATGCTGTCATCTTAATGGTCCATGCATGATGGAGGATTTGTTCCAGGCCAATGAAAAGCCATTCAGACCGCTAATTTCTGGGCCTCAAAGGTAATATATCGTAAATGCTTCTGTGTGAAACCCAAATTTGTTATCGTCTTGAAATGTATAGTTTCCATCTCAATTTTTAGCTTCTAATTTTTAATTTTTTATCTATTAATTATTAAAAATTTTTATGTATGATGTCCTGGACTCGGTAAATAAATAAATCTGGTGCAAACTACCACATCCTTCCCCTTTTTGTTCACCTCATATAGGGCAGGTTCATTAGCTGCTATCAATTAACCACATTCCTTTGCCATATTCGTTTGCCATTCCTTTTCCACATGTCTTTATTCCTTACTCCTCTGATGAGCATGTGTGATGGGACAACAATGTGTGCAAAGTTTCTTCTGCCACCTACTCATCCTGTTAGGTTTGTTTCTAAATGCTCTTATATTGTATTAATTTTTGGTAGATTTTTACAACATGAAATTATGGTGATGCTGCTTTTGGAAAAGTCAGAAACCACATAAGGTGATTTGGATATTTGTAACGTTCCCAGTATTGGTTTGAAAAACCTTTTTTGTACCTGGTGTGCTCTTGATAACTTATCAAAGTTCAATGGCAGTGAAATATTTTAAGTGCAAAATGCCTGGTTTAAAAGTGAATTAATGAGTGGGTTTGACTCTGCCATTCTAACCCCCAGCCTTTTGTTCCAAGGGATTGTTGGCATATGATGCCCATTCCCCAGCTGTCCTGCAATGCTTCAGAGCTCAGCATGAATTATTTTGTTTAATGTTCAGGTCCATTGCTGCAAGAAGCGGGTGACAGAGTAAATTAGTTCTGTTCTTGTGTGTCTTATTATATAGGATTTCTGTCATTCGTACTCATAACAAGAAGCAATCAAACGGCTTTCAGCCCCAGCAGGCCCCATTCCACTCTCTTCCTTCAGCTGATTTCTCTTTGCACTATACATCTTCAAATAACTACCAGGAAGACTTTAATCCCTTATGTTTCACAGGCCTTTGTTCTGTCCTGAAGAACCATTTTATACTTAAGCATTTAGATGCAGGGCAGTACACTGTAATTAAACTTTGCCTTTTCCACTAGATTCAGGCTTTCTGGAGAAAGATGAAATAGAAGGATGCGTGCAGTTGTAACTTTGCATTCATATTTTGAATATTCATGAATCAAATATTTGAATATTTATGCATATTCGTATTCATATTTGAATATTTATGAATATTCATATTCATATTTTGACCCTTAGAATGTTAAAAGTTGTGTACATTGTCAGGCTAGAGAAAAAAGGGGTGGATAGGGACATGGTGTTATTGTATTTTGCAGATAGGAAAACTGGGATGTACATTTTCTAGCAAGCACACTGATGGAGATCTCTTGAGGATACTTGGAAAGGTTGTTTGCATGTTCCATCATTGACTGTTAGAACCTTGGGAGGGACAGTAGCTCAGTATTAACAGGGTAGCACCTCCTAATTAAGGATCTCCATTGTAAGGGTCAGTAAATACCTCTGCTCTGAGGCCTTAGTTTAAGAAGTAATATCAATTATAGAGGACCATCTCAGGCCAGATGGGTCAACAGACTTGCTCAGTAATGGGTAACTACAAACATTCATCTCTTTCCAGATTTCCATATTCACTGTAGAAGGAATGATTACTATTTCTGTGTAGAAATATTACAGGGCAGCAGTTCTCAAATTGTGTGCTATAATGCCATGGGTGTCATGAGGTACAAGCAAGCGTGTCACAGGCCATGCACTGCCCTGGCAGGGAGGCCATACAACTCCTAATAGTGATTGGAGGCTCAACATGAAAAAGAGACTCCAGTGTGCCAAAACTATGCACTAGGAAAAGCCCACAGCTGAGGTGGCTCAGTGGTTGAAGACACTGAGCTTGTTGACCTGAAGGTAGGCAGGTCAGTGGTTCGAGATCAGAGTACTGTGAGATGGAGTGAGTTCTTATTACTTGCCTAACTTCTGCCAATTCAGCAGTTCAATAGTATATAAGCGTAAGTAGATGAATAGGTACTACTTTAGTGAGAAGGTAACAGCTTTCTGTGCACTTTGTTATTTAGTCATCATGCTAGCTCTCTGACCACGTAATAGGAATGAGCACTATTTCCTAGAGTCGGTCACAAGTTGCAGGGCAACTTCACAGGATTCTTTAACCTTTACTGAGACAAAGCCCTCTTATCTGCCCTGATCTCTATACCATTGTTTAAGGACATAAGAAAAGCCTCCACTGGATCAGTCCAGCATCCTGTATTGGCCCAACAGATGCCTTAGGGAGCACATATGACACCTGCATCGGGGTGCCCCCACTGCATCTGGCATTTTGAGGTTGTCCACATCCACCAATCAATCTACAACTAGGTTTGTAGTTGTGCACAGTGTTTCCAAATGTGGAAATGCAACCATTTCCACTGGCCTAACTCCACCCAAGACTGGCCTGGGTGCAGCACACCATGCAGGGTGCAGCACACCATGAATGCAGCGCATTGGGTTTCATTGACAGTGACAGTGAGGACAGTTTGGCAGTGGAACAGATTGCCAAGAGAGGTGGTGGACTCTCCCTCACTGGGGATCTTCAAGCAGAGGCTTGACAAGCACCTGTCGGGGATGCTCTAGGAGGATTTCCTGCTGCAGGCAGGGGGTTGGACTTAATGACCTACTAGGTCCCTTCCAACTCTATGATTCTATGATTTCTTCGGAGTATTACTGAATTTGATCTTTGAGGAGATCAAATTTGAGGAGAAGGAATACTCATATAAAACTAGAGTCATTGCCCAGCCAAAACCACTAGACCTTGAAGCTTGAAATTTGGGGACAGTGTTCCTTCTGTGATGGAGGCACCCACTAAGAAGCACTAATACATACACACATACACATATACACACATACACACACACATTATATGCCCAAAGTGTCTGTATAGACACATTTGCACTATATGGAATAATCATAGTACTCATATCCCTGTGATTTTTAGATGCAGAGAAAATAAGATTAGCTAACCTAACAAGCTTAGGTTGTTAAACTAAACTCCTTGTCACTATGCTTATTTCTGTTGGCAAAATTAATGTACTGACCTGCTTAACTTAGGCTGCAATTCTAACTTCCAGTTAGGCCAGCACAAGTCCTGTACTGGCCTGGAGATAATCACGAAAGTGCCATCAGGCACTTCTGCGCCAGTCTTGGGTGGAGTTAGGCCAGTGCACAGACATGTGCCAGCCTGCCCAACATCCCAACAGGAACAAACATATGAGTGAGTTGTGCTGGCCTAAATTGCTTAGGATTGTGCCTTAAATTTCTTATTAATCCCAAATCTTAAAGTTTTTTTTTCATTTCTGTAAAGAATGAGGAACTGGAAGTTCACCTCATTCATTTACCTACAGTATTAGATTCTCTGCCTGGCTGTCCTCAGAGAGATCTGTTTGATTAGGCATTGAAAGGGGGAGAGAAGCGGAGACTGCGAAGCTTCCCCAATTCAGCAGACTTCATTTATCAGCCCTTTGCTGCCTCAGCAGAACTTGTGAATGGGTAACAGCATGAGTTAACCATGTGGCGCGTAAGGGTGGGTGGAAGCGACGGATGGAACGGAAATCCTATTTGTTGAACTTTTCACTCCTCTGTTAACAGCCTGCAATGGTTTGGTCTGAGTTTGCCCTTTGCAACAAGATCAGGCTGGCTCTTCTGACACAAAGGGAGGTTTATATGCCGCCGTTCTCCCTCGTTGCCCTTTGGCTCTATTGTCAACAGCAAGAAGTGCTAAATAGTTGAGCGTGTTTTGGCATAGAGAGCAAACAGGAAGCTTTCATGGTTGGAAAAAATGTTAAATATGGTAATGTTAATTAAATGGCATACCTATATATTTGCTTGCCTGCCGTAGATAGGTTTGCTGATTGCATATTACTTTTTTCTAATGGTTTAAATTCTTTAGCACCACATCCCACTTTATAGAATAATTTGTCAGGAACCATCGGAAATGATGTCATTAACCTTAAAGTGATGGCATGGCTGGAAGTGACATCGGCTGCAGTCCTAAAGTAAGATACAATCCTGTGAGTAAGATCCATTGAACACACTTACTTTTCAGTAGACATGGTTAGGATTGTGCTAATCATCAATTTAGGCTTCCAACCTAAGCCACGATAGCCTAAGAGCCCATTACACAGTGTGCATATGCTGTTATTTTTGCATAGTATGGAATACAAACATTCCAGCTTGGAAATCAAAGCAGACTTAGATCCTTCTCCAACCACACAGCCCTCATTTCCAGCATCCTATCCTTTTCCTACCCATAGCAAAAACCAAGCATCGTTCCTACTACAAGTCCCATTAGCTCTGCATCTTTTATTTTCAGCTTTATAATTTCAAGGACAATTGAGCCAAGTGTTGTGCCACCACTTTAAATTGGCTCGTAACCACCTAGTGCGTCCCGATCCCCAGTTTAATAAGCACTGGTGCTTGAGTTGCCATCCTTTTAAATGCTGTGGATCAGATTAAAGTTTGGAAGATGTGGCAACTCTGTGCCTGTTGTGCTGTCATCACAGCACAGATGCTTTGCTATGTGTAGAACCCCAGGCATCTCCTGATGAACTGAGATGGTAAAAAATTATGTTATGACACCTGCATCCCACAGCAGGCTGTATGGATTTTCACTGCAATTGAATCAGGAGGTGCTTACATAGCCAACCACTTGTTTTGCAGTGGGAAGCCCAAGGCTTAAGAACATGCAAACACTATTTTCAAAACTTCTGAATTTTCTTGCCAATAAAATCAGTAATGTTTTACATGCAGTGCAATTTTATAGGTATTGCTTTTCATTTTTTCCAAGCTTTTCATCATCCATCTAGTCCCAATAACAGCTGTGAGATATTCTTGTCATCTCTGTAGGCTGATGTCATCTCTGTAGGCTGATGTCTATTGAGACTAGTTTTTCAAATGCCATTCTAGTCTCTCGCAAATTTGTGGCATGAAGGAAGTACCATACTTCATCTCATGAATGAAAGAATATGGACTGAAGAAACAATATTTTTTAAATTGCCCTTCAAGGTTGCTTTATTAAAAGCTTGTTTGTGGTGTTCATAAAATGACGTTCTCAGACCTGAAATAAACAAAAATCCTGTTTTTCCTGGCTTGGTAGCCCCCAGTGAATAAGCATACATCACATCCACGGAAGGGGTGCCATATACAGACTTTGGACAGGGTCGGTGTGGACTGTTGCTGTACATTTTGTACAAAAGAAGGAACATGAAGTTGACAGAGAACATTGAAATTACCATCAGAGAGCTGAGTTTGGACAATTTATAGAAATATGTTGAGTGCCTTCAATCTGAGATGGGTGAAGTATACAAAATGCACAGATGCTTTTGCCTTAGTAGGTGTTCAGCTTGAGGTCTGTTCATGAACTTGACCTACTTGACACTGGCAGATGTATTAACATTTTAATTCCAGAGAGTGCAATGCACATTAGATATTAAACTCCTTAGATTTAGAAGTGAGATTCTCCACTTCCCTTCAACTATTTGGTGTAAATTTCTTCATTAGGCTTACTAGAATAGCTGTGGAAACCAAGAATAATATTCCATGTTTATATTGCACTTGAGTCAGTGACGTACCTAGGTAATTTGGCATCCGGGGCCCAGAAATTTTTTTACAGCCCCATACATCAGAATTATTTAATTATCAATATTAATTAAATAGATATTAATTTTTTTGTATTTTAAAATCACCTTACCAATTAAGCCTCTATTTTATTCTTTTATGGGAGAGGGAGAGGGTGCCTTCTAGTGCACTTGTTGAGCTCCACGTTCACTGGATTGGGACCATTTTGGTGTCCTTGCATTCCTCTGTGTCTGAACATGAGCCAAGGCATTTTGGTCACCCCCCTCCCAGTGTGTCACTCCTGAGGGTGGTCCCCAGAGAATGGAAAAGGAGGTCAGCGGGAATACCACAATAAACACACTACTGTGTGTGCAAGACAACATTTCATAAAGATATTTTATTTAGTTACAAAATTTATATCCCGTCTTTCTCTTGGAGATCCAAAGCGGCTGGTAAAGGCAGATTCTTGACTCTGCCTTGCTTTGACAACTAGTTGAAGAGTTCTGGGAGGTTTGCGCCGATTGATGGGGGGGTAAAAGAAACTTTGGGATGATTGTGTTTAATGTGAAAAATACTTGGAAAGTGAGAGATGCTGAAAAGAGCAGGAAGCAGGAGGGCAGGAATTTTGGCCAAGGACAAACACTGGCTCATTGTTTTGCTCAGCAGTGGTCCATCAGAAAAGTACACTAGACTTTGTGAGGGTTGTGACAGGAGCTGATATTTTCTGTCTACAAAGATTTCTTGGGGAGGCGGGTTAAGTGTAAGGACTTTTTGTGCCAGTTTACAAAAGGAAAGGTGGACCGTGGAAGTACTCCAAAAACTTTGCAGCTTAGAAATATTTCCTTCTCTAGCTAAGAATTATTCCTAGAACATGGAGAACATTTTTGCAAATCGGCTAATCAGTGCAATAATAGCCGACGCTGTTGGTTTCCTTGGTTAGAGATCACAATCTGGAGAACCTGTTCCACTTTAGAAACCAGAAACGTGCCTGTTCCTCACTTAAGCAGTTTGGGCAATCATCTTGCATGTTGGGGGAAATCCAAATCCATTTGTCTTATGTCCACCAGCTGCCTCTAATTTCTAATTGTTCCCTTACGAAGCACAGCTGTTTGCACCCATGGGTGCAAGATGCGTGAGCAGTGAAAAATCTTGCAGACTAGGCTCGGCCACCCAGATCACAAAATATCTCCTACAGTCTTCTTTAAGATGAAGCATGGATTTTTGAGTAGAACAACTCATTTACTAGGAGGAGCCAAAGTGGGGAATTTTAATGCCAATTTTAAGCTTAAAATTAAGAATTTTCAAAGTTCTTAAAATTGTAGTAAGTAAAGTTCTTTGCTTTAACTAAGTAAAAAAGTAAGTAAAATTCTTTAAAATTTAGTGAGTAGATTTTAAGAATTTTTAAGCTAGCTACTGTACATTACACTGGACCGATTCCAGTATTTTCTGTTCTAGGCTTATAGGAGAAATGCTTCTAGAGAGAAACTTATGAACAAATGGGCTGGGAGTTAAAATCCACAAAAACCTCTGCACTCCTGTGTTCTCACATGGTTTTTGTTCTGCTGTGTCATTCTTTATAGCATTTATTAGCTAAGAAAAGGAAGATAACAAAAGCTACATCTGGACCAGAGCTTGTTGTGCAACATGCTTAAAACAATTTGGGGAAATGCATTTTAAGAGGTACCAAGTGTTATGTGTTTGGTTGAGAAAAGAGATCGTACACTTAAAAAAGTGTAACAAGAGCTCAGTTGGTTCAGACTACCCAATCCTGGCAAGTTTCTGGTAGCAGCCATCCAGAAACCTGTTAGAAGTCTACATGCATTTGCATTTGACAAAACAGAAGCAAAAGTAGCATTGAGCCACAGAAGGCAACACATCTGGTATGCGTAGTGGCGTCACTAGGATTTATGTAATCTGGTAAGGGAGGCTAGCACATCACCCCTGTGATGGATCTCCTCCTATGAGGTGGGCAGGCAATTATCTAGGTGATGATGTACATCTATTTATTTATTTATTTATTTGATCAGTTTATATCCCGCCTTTCCTCCCCCGTAAGGGGGAGCCCAAGGCGGCTAACATTAGGGAATAAAGTGGTGTGCATCTAGTGATGTACCATTCCTCCAATCCTACCGGTTTTTTGGCTATGACTTGGCTGATAGAGAATTTGAACATGGTTTGTTTCATGGCATTCTGCAAGAAATTATGAATCATTGACATACTGTATTTACTCAAATCTATTACTCACCGTTTTCAGCTGAATTCAGTCTCCAAAATTAGGGTGCGCATTAGATTTGATGGTTAACTAGATTTGAGTAAATACGGTATTTTGAGTATATGCATAGGGTACGCATTAGATTCTAGTAAATACGGTATGGTATAACATGATATAATTCAGAAATATTACTTTTTAAATTTTGTCCTGTAATAGTGGTGTGTGTGTCACCCTGTGCAGCTCATATCCCCCATCAATGCAACAAGGCAGTACTATTATTATACTATTATTAATACCTTTTAGTTCTCATTGGTTCTGTTTTTCCACTTCTCCATCACCTGTTGGCTGTGAAGTAGAACTTTAGTGTTGCTTATTACTATTGCTGGCAGGGAAAGGAGGACAAGAATGCCCTTGAATTCCTTTTAGCAGATTTCATCCTTTCTATTGTTATGTTTGCAAATGTTTGTCTGTTGCCAAAACTACTCGGTTTTTTCTCTATGTATGGAGTAAGGCTAATTCCTTACTGATTTTTACTTTCATAAATGTTTTAAAAAGAGTGGTAGTGGATAGTAAAATCTGTGGATGCTGGACCTGTGTTTAAGGCAGGCCCACTGTATATCTTACTTGTTTTTTAAGGAGTTGGGGAGTTTGGTGGAAGTAAGTGAGTAACGTTCCTGAAGTATCTTAAAGCTTAACTTGATGTTTGTGCTTTCAGCAAATTACTTGTGGAATTTCTTTATGTGCATCTAAATTTGATTGCCATTGGAAAGCTATACTTGCCAATATTTCTTCATGGCCTTTCATTTAGTTATCTGTCGAATAACGTGGATCACATAGATTTTAAGATTTGAATGCTACTGGGATACCAGCATGCAAGTTCTGCTCATGGTTTTTTCAAAGTTCGTCCACTCTTGTCATCTCCCCAAGGATGTTAGAGTGGTGTTTTGGCAACAGCCAGTGTGTAGTGAAAGACATTAAAGGAATACTTGAATGGGTTTGGGGTTTTTCCACAAAGTGGCTTTCCTTTTAATCAAAATTTTTAGACTTTTTCACATTTAAAAAGCAATTACCTGCTTGGCCAGATTACATATCAACTCTGTCAATGCAAATCAATATGGTGCTCCACCTGAGGCCCAAACTGTGACTGCATCAGATTCAAATGCTACAGATTCAAATGTGATACTCCTGTCACAGTGTCAGCGATGCACTTTAAAATGCCATGGGGCACACAGTTAAAGAGTGCTAAATCCTATCGGCCCTGACACTTACTGTCTTTCATTGCCCTACCCCATCCATTCCTTTTTTCATCTAGATACATTTCTGGTTGAAGTCTAGCTGAAGGGGAAGGCAGAGAAGCGTTCAATTCTGTGGGCAGATGGTCCATAGCTATTCTGGATTTTTTTAAAAAATGCAATTGACTTTATTAACCTCTTTCCATGAGGACTATATTGGCACCAAAACAGATGTGTAGGAGCCAAACAACAACAAACTGGGAACATTTACTTGCCCTAATTTTTCTTAGTGTTAGAGTCTGGACCCTGTTGGTGGGTCATGACCCAATGTCTGGTGGATCCTGCAGAGCCTCCAATGAAAACACGGGAAGGAAAGATCAGATAACTAATTTCCCCAAGCTCTAAAGCTGTTCAAAAATCAAATAGCTGTTCAAAAATTAAATATGAAAATCAGATACCCAGTCACCTTGGGTATCCTTCCTTTAGTAAGAAAGTCAGGATAATAAATCAAATAAACAAATAGCTGATAACTGCCCTTTAAAGAAGTGAGCTCTTGCAGTTTGCAAACATGTTTAAATAAAGGGAGATAAATGTTTGATCGTCTCTTTTCTGGTGTGTGTTTTTCAAGTCAATGACAGATAGTGGGGGCAGATGAAGCCTGGATCACAAAACAAATGTAAGAAGAGTCTTGCTAAGTAACTATTTCCTAAGGATGTTCCTGATCTAATATTTGATTTCTTCAATGGCAATCCTATGAAAGCATACTGTTTTGATCTTTCATTACATTTCCCCCCTGTTTTTTTCCAGCTTGACCTTACCAGACCAATAGAAGATCAAGGCCCATTAGATGTGATCATTCATAAACTGACAGATGTCATCATTGAAGCTGACCAAAATAATAGCCAGTCACTGGAGTTGGTTCACAGGTTCCAGGTGAGTAATAGGTTTTGTTACTTCGTTGCAATTTATGGAGGTGAAGGAGACAATGGCTTGGTGACTGATGTTGGCTTAATGATTGACAGGCTTATTGTGCTCTTTTAGTCCTTTATCATGGATGAAAGAGTTTTATTCCATGTCTAATACAGCAGTGTTCTTAAAAAATGAAAAATCACCTCTACCTTCTAGTGGTTTTAGCACGCTTTTCACAAACAACGCTATTTTTTGTATTTGAAAATAACGTTGAACTGTCTGCTGCAAAACAAGAAAGGTCATGTAATGTCCTCTTCCTACTCTTTCTATCTAGTAACACTTTCTGAGAAGGGTGTTCCAGACCTCTACAACACACGGGTAGACTTAAAATTCTCTGATAGTAAGAATAAAAGTGTACTGGGGGAGTCTTGGTATCCACACAGGTCCATTCTTGGACCCAACCACCCCCCTAGACACTAAAAATTGTGGATAAGCCTATCTATTTTTTTACCCCTTTGAAACCTCCAAAGGTGACAGTCCAGGTTGGGCCAAATCTGGTCTGGGGGACTTGCACTGATCTAGATGCACAGATGGAAAATCTGCAGATAAGTAAGCTCAACCTGTATTTCTATCATTTAAATTCCCCAGTTTGTATCTGCACCTCTACAGCTTTCAGAAGAAATGCTTAATCAGAAGAATTCCCTTTTGTGTTTCCCATTTAAAATTGTGAAGATAGAAGTATTTTATCTGAGGGCAGAACTACGTATCATAATATAACACTGGGATGCTTCTGAAAACAGCCTCTCTGTGGCATGTTCTCCTTTGTAATCTGCAAGGTCACTGTGTTGTAACCCATGTTTCTGTAAATATACCCACTGGCTCACCACCATGAAGAGCATCTTTTGCTCTGGAAAGAACACAGCATTAGGAAGAGTCCCAACTTTTTTGAATCTAGAAAAGGGCAAGAATTCTCCCACATGCAGTGCTGACCTCAGACAGCTGGAAAGCAGCAAGATGTTCTACTGCTTTCCTAGTGCTTCCAAAGCCAGGGTAATAGAAGGCAGGTCCAGTCCCTTCCATTGTACTGAACCTTGAAGACATTCTGGAAGCCATGATATGTCCAAAGTCAGTGTGAAGAGTGTCCCTCACAAGGTGTCCTGAACCATGGAGATGCTCAGAAAATAGTGACATCTCACTGCTTTGAGAACACTGTATAATGAACCCTCAATCCTCTTCCTATCCTATCCTCTTCCAATGCCCTTCCTATCCTACACTATTCCTAGTGTAGGAATGGACACAGATTCTCCCTGAAAGGTTGTGGTGTGCTTGGAGGTCATTAAATCAGAAGATCCTTCACTCTCTTCTTGGGTACATGAAAATTTGGTAAGAATAAAATTTGGCCAATCAAAATTTGTGGTTCCTTGTTTTATCTTGGGATTTGAGAATTTGATGCATTTTATGTGTCTTGAATGTTTTTGTCTAACACACAGCGAACAAACTTCAAGCTGAAATGGGGGAGCTTCATATCTCTAGATCTCATATCCACATATAGTATTTACTTATGGACAAATTGGGTCTATTCCCACCAAAGGGGAGCAAAGGGTAGGGGGCATTCCCTTGTATCTGTGTTTTCAGTTTATCATAAGGATTCTAGAACAGAATCCCTGTGGAACCAGACATGTCTGTACTTATATAGGAGAACTTTTTCCACTATCTGTCTTTACTGTCTTGATATTGAAAACAAAGTTTGAATTAAAGCCCTTGTCCACTTTAAAATACTTTTATCTTGGCTGTGTCAGCTCAGCTTATTAAATTGCTTAGCTGGAAACAAGATGGTTAGGTATTGAGAGGATGCCATTTAAACATAATAAATACAAGAGGACCTTTGCACCATAGTTGCAGCCAAATGCCAATCTTCAGATAAACACAGCAAGAGAAATATTGTTCCCAGAGCTTGTTCTACTCTGTACTTTTAAAGTGGGTTTCTCAATAGACGCACTTATCTATATATGGTTTAAGTATCCAGTTACATAATTACTTAAGCCAAGTAGAAAAGAGTATGAGAGTTCAATCCTAACCAATTTAGGCTGGCAGAACTCATCCACTCCTTGTTCCTATGGTGGTTTAATATGCTCATCTGGCACATGTCTGTGGACTGGCCTAACTAGATCCTAATCTACAGCAAGGAATCCAGATCATGTGATATGAATAAATAGTGAACTGTAAGCCAGTGTTCATGCATGTGTTAATATTTGCCTAATTCTTTTTTCATCCTCCCAAGTTTATAAAAATGGGGGGAATTTGTCAAGGGAGGGAAGGCTATTTGACAGTGGATGGTGGAAATGGTTCCATTATAGGAAATTGCAAAGAGAGATGTGTAAATGCACATAATTAATCTTCATCTGAGATCAAGTTCTACTCAAGCCTGTGTTTAGTTTTTAGGAATTCAGCTGGTACTTTTCACATATTTTCTGTTTGCATTCAAAATCTTTGAGTTTAGTTTCCTTTCTGAAATGGGCTAAAAAACTGCACATCTTGTTCTGCTAGTTTTATTGTTAGTTTTAAAACATCTTAAAGGATTTTTTGTTTGAAGAATTGCATTCCATAGGAATACTTGAACCATTACATATATATATAATTAAAAATAACGAGGCTTCCAAACTAGGTACTGGACCAGTTATCTGAAAAATAAACCTTAGCTGCAAGTTTACTGCCCTAAAAAGATCATATGAAGTGGAAGGGGTAAAAAACTAATAGAAAAGAGATGAGAGGCAGAATTATAGGTCAAGGGCTACAAAGCCAGAGGTATGTTTGCATAGGTTGTTTATGCAAGATGGGGAAAGGTGTGGTTGTTGAGCAAAAGTGAGTTGAGTTCCAAGGAAAACGGGTGGCAAAAGCAAAGACACAGATGCTTAAATAGGGAAAGTAACACAAGGTTTCCCCAAGATGAAAGTAGTACTAGAGTCAAGACCAGAGAGTGAGTAAAGAGAAATAATGGAAGAAAGATAAGACGAAGTGAAGACTTTAAGTAACGTATAGTGTGATCTTAACTTATGCCAGAGAGAATGGCCTAACTATCACAGCCTGAAGTAGGCCATATCCAGAGCTGACACTTAGGCCAAATCCACAGGGGAAGGAGGTCTCTAGGCTGTCCTAACAGATACTGAAGACCACGCATGAAGACCAGCAAGCATCTGGGGAAGGCTTGCTCCCGAGGAGACCTGCCTTAGATCACACTGTGATGCCTGTACCCTGCCTGCCATATGAGGAAGCCCAGGAGTCCCTGGCAACCAGTTACAGCTACATGATGGAAGAAAAGGGCATGGCATGGGATCCCAGGACTGCCAAAGGAAGAGAGCAACACCTTCACCAAATGGAGGGAACTCAAGATAAAAGGGGGAAAGGACCAAAGAAAGCTGTGAACATCCACATCTATTGTTGTCATGAGGTTCATGGAAACACTACAGGATGTAGAGCATAGGGGGATGCAAGGGGATATTGGAGTGGGTTGTTGGGCTGTATCCTGAGTTCAACAGGCAGGAGCAGTGCTTAGGCCAGCCTAAGACTTAGTACTTTTTCTTTTACTTCCCGTTTTACTTTAGCTTATCATGGGCCCCATGGAGTCTTCTCAAATTTATGCCTACTGCTAAGGTGGCCTAAGTCAGAAGGGCTGTGAGGGAACATGTTTGCCTTTGAAACAGGTCCTGGATATGGCCTAAGTGCACCATCCTATGGCCATGCCCAGTATGTCCCCAGCACACCTCTGCTTCACTGCCTAGGCTAGCATTGCTAGGCTGGTACAGATCCATCTGTTTTGGACTTGCCTAAGTAGACTAGGGTCCTCTGATGGTTAAGACACTGTGCCTGTTAACCAGCAAGCCAGGGTTCAAAACCTGGGTCCCCACAAGACAAGGCTCTCCTGCTACAGGCAGGGGGTTGGAGTAGATGATCCACTGGGTCTCTTCCAACTCTATGATTCTATGATTAAAAAGTGAACAGCATTCCGGGTGCATGCAAGCCACATGTTGGACAAAGTTGGCTCTATGATTCTAGAAACAGGGATGAGCACCACACCCTGCAGTTGGTCATGACTAGCAGTATAACCTGTGGGGAACACCTTTAAGTGGACTTCTGCCCACCCAGGCCTTTTCTGGTGCAGCTACGCTGGCCTATCCTAGTGCCAGAGAGGCTTGCCCAGGTGCACTCCAGGATTGCACCCTTAAACCTATCCAGTTTAGAAAATGGAAGCTAAAAATTGAATGTAAAAAAGGGAAGCATGAGCGAAATGCAATAAAAATGAAAAGAAATTGCAGTGTCTAGAAGTAAAAAAGTCATAGTAGGATACATTTGAGTCCCAAACATAGCATCTCTGGTCTCACAAATGGTGTTCTGTGCTGAATATATTGGGCTGCAAGCCGTTTCCTCACACTTCAACAAGAAGTCTCATGCTCTGTATGTAGTTTTTCAGTGGAGTGTTATCATAGGCTCCCTTTGCATAGCAAGCCCATTCAGAGCTTCAGCTTCATAGGGTCATTGGCTGATCTTGTTCTGATATTGCATCCTGTACCCCTTTTGCTCAAGAGCGCAGACCTAATTGCCTTTCATTTATCTTTGTCATAAGGATTAATGTTATTGTTTTGCTGTAGCTTTCAAAACAGGGCATTGAATAATAAACAATCCTGTCTGTGTATGTGTGAAAGAGAAAATATTATGTTAATTTATGCCCAGCTTAATGGATTGCTGCCCTTTTCTTCATTGGGATGTGTTTTAAACAATGTGTTTATTCATTGTACAAGTACTGAACTAACAAACTAACTGGCGCTTTGTTCTAAGTGTCACCCAGTATGTCACCCAGTATGTGCTGGGTGATGCCAGATCTGGTGGATATTGCTTTAAATTTGGAGCAGCTGGAAATGTTCCACACCGAGATATTTGTCCACGGCCTTCATTCACTGTTTATACAATTGTAGTCTGCTGACCATTGTTCACATGAATTTTTAATAGAATTTTTATTGTGGCTGTATGTACTATGAATCTAACGGATATGGCGGCTCAATGGTTAAGACACTGAGCAGGAAGGCCCTTAAGTACTCGGGAGTTTGAGACCCAAGCTCCTGTAACTCATCCCTGCCAACCTAGCAATAAGCAAATTGCTTGAAAATAAGCAAATGAAGGTAGATCAATTAGTACTGTGCTTAAAACACATGAAAAGGTAATGCGTCCACATGACCTTGGAAGCATCTACTGGCTCCAAACCTTAGAAACTGAGCTTTGCCCCAGGGTGACCATATGTCATAAGCAGGTTTTGAAAGACAAGCAAAAATTTCTAATAAATTTTGTTTTGATATACAAGCATTGTCTTGATTAAACAAGCACAAATAAATTGTCCTGGCCGGTGACATGGCTGGTTTCAGTGCTCTGCCAGCACCTGCTCAGCTTTTCTTGAGAGTCTTAGCATGTCTACTCTCAAATAAACCAATTAATGGGGCTCACTCCTTTGTAAAGGGAGCAATGGAAAGAAGCTTGAGAAACCTATTTCATATTTTTTCTAACATAAGCCCTATTATAATCAGTGGGGCTCACTCCTGTGTAAGGAGGCATACTGCAACCTGAGAGACCTAAGTGCTGATTAATTTGTTTTATTTTTCTTTATATTATTGTATTTTCTTTATTTTGTATCATATTACAGTATTATAATCATTTTTGTATGACTTTTTGGGTTGTGGAACGAATCATCTGAGTTCCCATTATTTCTAATGAGGACGTTTGCTTTGATATACAGCTGCTTTAGATTACAAGCATGCTTCCAGAATGAATTATGCTCATAATCCAAGATACCAATGTATATAATAAATTACAAGAAGGCTCTTTGATGTTGCTCACAAAGAAATGAAGGACAATAAGCATTTTTTCCAGGACACAATGCTTAAAAATTGTCCTGGAAAAAAGGTACATATGATCACCCTGGCATTGCCCTCCACAGTTAATCACAACTAACAAGCTTCTTGCAGAGATTCCTTTACCTTTTGAAAAGGTAAAGATGCCCCTTGCAGGTTGTACTTCAAGTCATGGTTGACTGTATGGTGCAATGTTCACTCCTGCTTTTAAGCCTTTAGAGCCAAAGTCACTTCTGTGGTCATGATCATGGGGCTAGCATGATTGCCGAAGGTGCACAGAATTCTGTTTTACCTTCCCACTGAAGTGGTACCTATTTATCAACTTAAATTTCCATGCTTTCAAACTGCTTGTTTGGCAGGAGCAGTGCTAAGGACAAGAGCTCACCCCGTCTTGTAGGACCTGGGACTTGAACCCTGACCTGCGGTTAGCAGATACAGCAAGATGCACCACTACAGCCCCTATAATTCACAGCTGCTACTATGAACCAGCCTTAGAAGTTATGCCCCTTAAAAAGTATTCCCAGGAAAATAACAAGAAAAGAAGGCAGGACCTTGTACATAAGTTCATATTATAGAATTGCCACACAGTGTCTTTATTTCATCTTAAAGATCTTCAGTCCCAAACCCACATTGTCTCGTGGGGATTTATGGCATCAATGTAGGCTTGTTGAGGATACATTTTTATTGTCATCTAACTACAAAGGGGAACTCATTTTCTGCAGGGGTTTCTTTCCCAGAACCCCGACAGTTTTGGTAAATATGGTAAACAAACCCATAGTTTGTGCCCTTATCCAGCCAGCCACCGTATTTATATACCATTTTTCAACATATGAACCCAATCAGAGCTGAGCTCCTGGATAAGTAAGCATGTATAAGCTGCTTTTATTCTGGTCTGAGACCATAATAAAGATGAATCAAATTGAATCCAGAGACTTATGGGGCCATTAAGTCAAGGGAGAGCCACCAGTAGAATCTCTGAGTTTATAGGAGTGTAATGCATCAATGGTTCTTGATGGGAATCCGTGAAGGTATTGCCTGCATCATTCTATCCATCCACAACCACCATGCTACCCGGACTCCTGTCAAAATAAAATCATTCTTGTGCTGCTGCTGGCCAGTCCCTCCAGGTATTCAGCAGTGGAGGAGTCATTGCCCAGAGTCATCGTCCGTACGTCAAAATTTAACTTAGAGTAGTGATGGTCCAGTAAAGATTTATCTCAATTTATCTTAGAGGAATAGAATATGACTTGTAGGTATTTGACCTATTCCATGTACAGCTTTAAGGGTCATAATTATCTCCTTGACTCAGGCTGCAATCCTAAAGACACTTTCCTGGGAGAAAGTCCCACTGAAGACAATTTTGACTTTTGAGTAGACATGGTTAGGATTGTGCTGTCAGGCTGCAATCCTAAAGACACTTTCCTGAGAGTAAGTGGGGCTAAAGACATAGTGGGGCTTTCTTTTGAGTAGACATGGTTAGGATTGTTCTCACAATCCTGTAAGGCAATGGGAGTCAGTATCAATATTGGAATTGAAGGATGCTTTCTTTTCAGGTAAATGACTTGAAGAATCCAATTCTGGGATATCCTTTGCTCGGGATGACCATATAGAGTGGAGGACAGAGTTTATACTCTACTTTTAAGTATTTCATAGAAGAGGGAATTTAGGCAGGTTTAGCTCAACATAGAAGGGTTTAAAAAGCAGCACCTGCATTGTATAGAAGAGGCAATTTAGGCAGGTTTAACTCAACATAGAAAGGTTGAAAACAGAAAAATAAAACTTGGAAACTCAACATAGGCTGCAATCCTAAAGACACTTTCCTGGGAGTAAGACCCATTGAACACAATGGAGCTTACTTTTGAGTAGACATGGTTAGGATTGTGGTCAATAGAAAAGTAGCACCTGCCTAAATTCCCTCCTCTATGCAGTGCTTAAAGGTAGATGCACTCTGACTTCCATTCTATATGGTAACTCTGCCTTTGCGGTAAAATGATCAGAAATATCCTGTTTGTGCTGGCCTTAAAATGAGCCCCCCCAATTAGCATTGCTAGGGTTTTTACATGTGAAAGTAACTGATCCATTTCCCAAGAGACGTAGTCCTGCAGTAGGTGGTAGGTAGTATTCCTGACTAGACTTGCTTTCTGGGCCTGAGAGACACAGAGCTGGAGGAATCCAAGGACAAGCTAAAAATAAGAGATGCCTTAATATAGCCATTCTAGTTTGCTCTTGCTCAAAGGCGCATTTTCCTTGCTTGAATTTTTTTTTAAAGTTGCATATTTATTTCAGTGACATGGTCACACAGCTCTTCATTTATAGCAAAACAGCTTAATCCTGGAAAGGCCACATTTCTATTTTTTTTCCTTATACAGAAGCCTGTGGCTAAAGAAAGCTGATTCACAGTAGCAAAATTTATCTTAACTCATTGTGTTTTATAATTAAGATTCCCTATTATACCTGCTTGGATGTGCTTTTGCAACCGGTCACTGACTCAAAGTGTGCAACGTCAATTGGTTTTCCAAAATTTTTTGGGGCTGCTATGAACTTCGTGAAAAGCTGTAATCATTTGCTTAGTGTATATCCAGAAACTAGTTTTATCACTATGTATTTTATGTTCCCTTTTGGGAAGAAAGGCAAGGTATAAATCAATGAAATAAATAAAGTAAAAATAAATATTGTGCATTCTCTTTTAGGATGGGGAAGGAGATCTAAAATAGAATTAAAAGCATTGCCTGAGTCTACACACTAGGAAGAAAGAATAGGGTTTGATCCCAACACTTCACTCTCAGCTTTGGAGATCATTCTCAGGGGTTGCAAGTATTACATTTGTGATGCAAACGTTCATACATAGAAACATATCTTCAAGATACAAACTTTCAAACATAACATCTGCTGCATTTAAGGTACAATAACAATATTTTAACAGCAGTTTTGTAAAAATGTTTTAACAGAAAACAGTATTAACAGTAAAAAGTACTTTTAAATAGTAAAGATATTTAATTTACACTACTTTTTCATTTTTTTCTTTTTTACTTTCGGTGAAACATGCATTTATGTGTGGCGTTTATGAACAAATCAGCTTATAAACAAGCTTCTGGAACAGTAGCTTGTACTTCTTGTACAACTTCTGTACAAGAAGTTTGTTCAGAAGTAGGGGGTTTACTGTCCTCTACAGGAGTCCTTGTAACCCTTGAGTGTTACAAAGCTGAGAGTGAAATGTTGGGATCAAACCCTATTCTATCTGCGTGGTGTGTAGAATTGAATAATATTTTTAATTGTTTTAGATTTATCTGACCGTGAAAACCTGTGTGTTTATAAGAATGAGAATGTCCATAACTGAGCATCCTCTCTCGTTTATATTTATGATATATGAGCCCTATCTTTGAATTTATTTGCCATTTCAGACTTAACTTTGCTAATGGAAAACTTGCCCACATTAAAACTCTTTATCTCCTCTGAATAGGCAACATAAGGGACATTTAAAAGGAGATTTTAATTGTTCCCCATGAGTCATAAACAAAATTGGATATAACTGTAATATTAAGCAACCTATCCATAAAAGAAGGGATCCCCAAATTTATGCTGCTGGTTCTGTTAAATGGTTAGTCTCTTGAAGTATACCGGGAAAGAGACTGTTAATGTGTGGTATACGATGTATCAAGCAAAGCCCTTTTTTGTAACCTCTTGGTAATCGAATCTAAAAGCATTCAGTGTATGCAGCGTTCCAAGGAAAACACTATTGGCAAAAGACTTAGGAAAATGCTTCCCCACGTGTTCGGTTAAGGAAAAAAATTCATGTCCACCTAATGAGGTGCCCTTAAAACTTGGGCCTTATAAGGGTAGATCTTCCCCCAACTGTAATCTGATAATCTTTTTCATTTTTGGTCCATATGGATGAAACAGATTTCATGCTAGTGTTAGCAGACATTGTTAATGTCATACATAGAACCATGATCCACCCACATGATCACAGCAGATTTAAGTGTTAACTGGGAAGAGTTTGGGAATAATTGCATGGATTGTAGTTGTTCCATGTTATGCATGGACAGACTTAAGATACCAGGGTTGGTACTATCTGGAGCCCCAAGGAGGGGATATTTAGCAGTTGAGCTTAAAAGCGTTCTGTCTGTCTGTCTGTCTGTCTGTCTGTCTGTCTACCTACTGTATTTGTATACTGCTTTTCAACTAAAAAGTTCACAAAGCAGTTTACAAAGAAAATGAAAAAGTTAATTCATAGCAAATGGGTTCCTGTCCCAAAAGGGCTCACAATCTAAAAAGCTCTGTGTAGGGATTGTTCAAGAGGGTAAAACTAACATTCTTTGGTTATGAAGTTGCTAAAATTTGGCTTAAAGGATCTCTGCCAAGTGACATTTAGCTCCAAGTGAACCTTCAATTTAGGCCAGTATCATTATCAGAGAAATGTGATCTTCAGGAAGCGAACATGTCTTTACATGGACAAAGACCTAGAAGGTAGACCCACTCCAAGAGGCAGGTTGAGTTGAGGACCAAGGAAAGGATCTTTTCATTGGCTATTGAATTTTTATTCATTTTTGGACCATTTTGGAAGCAGAATTATAAAAAACAAGGTGGTACTTCCTTGAGATTGATGAAGAGTATTCCAACTATCTCTTCTTTAATAAGGTTTGTGTACATTGTCATTGGCGGGCTGTGCCCCTGATGTGTCATTCTGGAAATTTTCCACTCAATTTAATAATTCTTTGCTGGGTTGCTGGCAGGCTTCCTTGACCAATATCTACCTTGAAAACCAAACAAAAGGTAGTCTCCCACAGATCTTTTGTTTGGCTTGCCACTGTGTTAATGATTATGAAAATAGAAATCTGGGTCAGGTTGACCATAACCCAAGAATGAAGTCCTTCGAAGTCTTTTACATGTATAAGACACATGTAAATATGATAGATACACTTGATAAGCCAGGCAGAACTGATGATTAAAAAACACCACTGGATGAAGCTATAACACCTGGCTTATTAGCCAGGGCTGGTGTAATTTTGCGATTAAGAGACTGTTGGGGTGACCCTTTCATCAGTGGCAGGTGACGAGGCATGTAAGAATGAACCCCCCTGTTCTGTATTGAGGTGTCTAAAGTGTTTTAAACACTAGCTGACTACTTTTTCCTTTGTTAGTATAAACGGAAAGCAAAAATCATTTTATTTTTAGATTCTGAGTTTGCATTAAAAGGATGTGTAGATTAATCAGTATCATAGGATGCAGCTTGTCCAAGAAACTGCATGACTGACCGCATTGTATATACCACATAAAGTTTTGGTGTAGGATCAAACACCTGTCACTCTTTTGTTGACGAAAAGTTTATTGGCAGGGGTGGTGTGATTCAGTATCATTCACTCAGTATGATCTGCTCTTCAGGATTCAGATTCATGACCAATATCGATGGTCATGATCTTCAAGATGCCGTACTTTCTCTATTCAGCTGGAGAACTAAAATTTTCTTCAGAACTGCTCAAGCATTTTCAAAAGTCCACTGTTTCTTGAAGATCTTTCAAAGACTTACTCTGCAATCCAGAGTAACTACGGGAGCACATAAGAGACATTACGTGCACCCATAGTTACTGCACCACCTAGCAAAAACCTATGGGAAATTTATATTGCAGTCCAAAGTGAATTGTTCTTACACTGGAGCAAGATTCCCCGTAGTTACTGAATTACACCCACTGGATGGCAGCCACTGGATTGCACCCACAGTTTATTGCGCCCTGTAGCAATCTGGATTGCGCCCACAGTTTATTTCAGTATTTCTGATCCCTCAGATGGGATATTAAACAGTGGGCCTTTGATTTCTGCAGGGGATCCATCCAGGACCGTCCCTACTTGGATACCAAATTCTTTGGATAATTGAATCCATGGGGGCTGGTGCCTCACAGCAATAACTTACCTGGAGACTGCACCTCACCCATTTAGAGGTTGCACACAGCCTCCTTGGAAGTCCTCCTAGATATGATTGGAGAGGATTCCCAGTCACATCTGGGAAGACCTCTGGGGCCCTCCAACCAGTGGTGAGCTCCAGCATGTTCGCACCTACTCTGTAGAACCGGTTGTTAACAAGAGATAGGACATATAAAGTTTAAAAATAGCCATTTAAAAGTGGCTGCCAGATGGGCAGAGAACCAGTTGTTAATTTCTTTGAATCCCATCACTGCCTCCAACCATAGGCTCGGCATCTTCAGATATTCAGATCTGCTGAACTTGTGGATCCCACAGTACTCATTGGGCCAAGAATTCAAGAAATAGTTTTACTTCAATAAGTTCAAGACAAAACAAGTAACATATTTCATTGCAGATATATGTCTGGAAATATAAGCTAGAAAGTGGAAAATATTCCATTGACCTTGACCTTTCAGTTCCAGCAGCTGTAGCTTCTCTCACTTGACCTGAGAGACTAGCCACCTTGGGTACCCCAACCAAGCTGGAACTAGCTGTCTTGGGTTCCCCATTGTGCTGTAGGAAGGTGGGGTAAAAATTCATTCATTAATTTAAAAAATAATTCTTCTTATCTCACAATAGCAAGTTAATTTGGATAACTTGACATACAACCTGCAAATTCAGGGATATTCTTTGGCATGTAAGCTGAATTTAGTATCTTACACTGTGTTTATCCTACCAATTAAATACTTTTCTGCAGATCTGTTCTTCAAGCTAGTAACCTTTTGCTTTGCATTTCTTCATTCTTCTAGGAATATATTGATGCTCATCCTGAAACTATCATTCTTGACCCCCTTCCTGCTATCAGGACGCTGCTGGACCGATCAAAATCTTATGAACTTATTAGGCAAATAGAGGCCTTCATGCAAGGTGAGTCAACAGATTATTTCCTATGTTTCTCCTCTTTGCACATGGAGGGGGATGGAAAGCTTGAAACCAGGTACAAAATATATTCCGTATTCATGTGCAATTCTCCCAATGCAAACTGTTCATCATCTGGAATAAGATATATATTCAGAACATAAAAGTGGGAATGGAAGAACTAATGAACTCACAGTGGTCTAATTTCGGGTGCATTTAAAATTTTAAGAGGCAGCCGAGCTTGAGTCAGAACAATAAAAGAGAGAGAGGTTGGGAAAAGCAATTCTAAAGTGCTAGTTAGGTCTCTTCCTGATGTGTATTCTTGCTATTTGACAAGATATAATTTCAGCAGAGATAAAATCTTTCAGCATGTGGTATCGTTTTATCTCCTGCCTCATTCTGTCGTCTTGACTATTGTGCTGTGCACCGATTACTTTAATGCTTTGAGGAGATGTTTGTCCTACTTGAGTGTGACGACTTGAGATTTCCTGGTGTGTTTTTTTCTGTTACGTAATGATGATTTTAAAAAGACTGTTGTCAGACAACCACCTCCCCCTCCTTGGTTTTGTATTAGAAATTCTGACATGGCATATACCCTGCTTGTATGTATTAACTAGAGCTGTTACATAAAATGATGTCCCATTTCTAAATGTCAAAACATTTTATGACCTAACCATTGCCGTTAGTGTTGGCTGTAACTGGCCATCACCCAGGTGTCTACTGCCTGTGTACCATCCCTGTCCTGTGAAACAGTCCAAAGGCAAAAAAGTACATCCTTTTGTAGATTACATCAGATGTCCTTTTTGTTAAAGGTGTTTGCTGTTCAGCTATAAACTTTTCATACGCACCTGCTTCAAAAGTGCATACAGGTGCCTTGAAATCTGTCCCAAAATTATGCTCATTGCTGAATAATTATGGCTGCAGTCCTAACCCACACTGTCCTTGGAGTAAGTACTATTGAACACAATGGGACTTTCTTCTGAGTAGATACGCTTAGGATTGCACTGTATGTCAGCTACTTATGTTAATGCAGCCCTGCAAATGCATTGGCTGCCCTCCCTTTTTCAGCCACCCCACACAGCTGACTCTTGTTCAGCTTGTGATCCACAAAAGTTCTATTTTTTATATATGCTGGTGCCAAGCTGTGTCTCCCCTCATTCTGAAGTGTGCCTCTGATTTATCTGATGATTTATCTCTGTTGAATTTTGTCTTGTTGATGTGGGTCCTCTGGTTGAGCCTGTCAAGAAAATTCTGAATACTGATTTGGTCAGTTTCCCCCCTCGCACCCACCCACACAAGAACACAGTATTGCATCTTCTATGTGCGTCTTTGGTTTTTTTAGTTTATTTAAAGAGAGAGAGCATATGCACCCCTCTGCTGTACATGACTCACAAAACATTGAGCTACAGGAAGTTCTGGTTGCTACTGTTCCAATTATTGTGCAGCAGAGACAAGAGATCATAGGGTTTGCATTCAGGCATGCTGTTTATCAGGGGAGGATTGTGTGTTTGATCATGGTTGTGAATCAAGCTCTTAGATAATCCAACTACAACTATAGATTGTGTCCATGAAAAGTGAATTAAAGATGAATGGAACAGCCCAGGGTGCTGGATTTTGCCTGTTGCCATCTTCATTTGGTAAACCAAAGCAATACTGTGAGCTGTTTTCTAAGAAGAATTGCTGGTTTGATGGAAAGGGATTATAGCATTCCTGCCTCTAGGATTAGCCTCTTGTTTCATTGTTCTTAGCCCATGGATGTATGATCTGTAAAAACAGAGTAGGAGCGATCTAAAATAAAATTTTTATTACTGAGTGAGAAATATCTAGCTATTCTGCTTTCTAAATTATGGTAATTGGCCCATTCTTTCTGCAAAGATTAATGCATCATTGACTTTGTGCATTCCCATTTAAATAGATCTCCATGAATGTCTCATTTTAAATTGCTTTTCTTCCCCCACCCTAAATATAATATTAATCCTCTTCTCAGTGAATGTGAATTGTTTAGTTTTTAAATACTTTTTCCTAACAACAAAGGTTATTATCTCCTAGCACAGTTTGAAGGAGGTTCACTTCCAATGACAGGATTTACAGTTCATTGTGGCCAGGATTCAGAAAGGCTCTCACCCTGGTGAAAAACATGTCTAATTGCACCCAGAGGGTCTTGATTTCCAGCTTCCTGCAGTATATCAAATGCCACTGTGTAGAGTTGCCCAACATTCAGGAGTAGCTTTTGAAGAAGCAGAAGAAACTGCAGTTAGGAAGGCGGCGGGGGGGGGGGGGGTAATCTGAAAAATCCTGATTGTGCACGCAAAACAGAGCATATCACCTTTCAAATCAGAGTATCCATGTTAAATTGAGTTGAGCATGCAAACATATAAAACTGCCAGGTCTTCCTAGCTTGATATTGTCTCATCATTGGAAACAGTTCTTTAAGGTTTCCTCGAGCTAACAAAATTTCCCAGTTGTGCTTATGAAAAATCCTTTTTCTATGTGTAGGTACTTGGGATCAAACCAGGGGCTATAGGAAACCATGTAACTAAGATCTGGTCTTTCTAGATAGCCCTATAACAAAGCCCCTTCTCTGCCCAGACATGAAATTCAGTTGAATGGGTTAGGACAAGTAACCCTAAACGACTTAACATTTTTTAAGCCTGTGTATGGCAACCTAAATTCCTTGGAACACAGGTAATTAATGCACCAAATATGTAAGTCAGCAAGTATATTGGACTTAAGTAGTGGCACAGATATATGTTCAGAGTTTCTTTTCTAGGATTGTTGTCCAATAAAGAGAGCTTGTGGGTTTGTGGGTTTGGTAGTGGGTCACTTTATTAACTTGAAAATGAAATTAATAACATTTAAATTCTGCAGCATGGAGTTACAGGACATGGGAAGCCCACTACAGGCATTCCCCCCACTTATTAGACGGTCTAAGGACTGGGAACCCATCCAAAAGTAAAAACCATTGAAAAGTGGAACCCAGTCTTTTTCAGCTTGCAAATGCAAAATGGCCACCAAAATATCACTTGCAAAAGCCTAACTAATACATATTTATTAACACGTAGCCAAAATTCATAACAAATTACAGACAAATGAACAAAGGCATGTGTGGGCAATGAATATCTAATATATTTGAATGATTGTTATTTATTGAAGAAAGTCATAAAGAAATGCCAAAACATGTTGATCACCATGTCACATGCAAATCAACATCAGGGAAGACAATTTTAGCCTTTAGACCAGCAGAGAAGTTGAAATAGTGAAGTACTGTATGTGGTGAATGAATGAGTCCAGGGTATAATTGAAGAGTAAGAGCATCAGCCAAAAATTCCCACCCAGTCCCTGAGTGATCAGCTAGTCTTGAACTATTCTAAGGGCAGGAGGATGGGACTGGGGAGTCCTTTGCTTTTCCCCCTTCATAAGGATTTACCAGTGGTTCCCAAATGCCCACAATATGTTTAGTGTTTTTATATTGTAATTGAACAAGCAAAATAAAACTCATGTTCTAGACCAGAGTTTTAATTTCTTTTAATGTCCCAGAAGAGGGGGAAAGCAGCACTTCAAGAATCTGCTTCCTGACGCTTCATTGTGAAACCCATCTGTACACGGGCAGAGAATGTCTTGTGTTCGGTATCTAATCTCTTCCCCTTTTATTGCAGTTCCTTTTCTTGTCAGAGGAAAGTGTGATTTTTGCATCCCTAACATTTGTTAAATTAGTTTCTAGGATGGGAAATTTATTATGGGGCAGATGGTAACGTTTCTAAACTGAGAATCCCCTCATCCTTTCGGAGCTTTATGGGGCTGAGTTTTTACTTGTTGGAGTGACCAAGAAAGGTCATGTCTGTTTCCAAAGCAAAGCAGGTTTGTTTTTAGATTTTCTACTTATTCTGTTTTATTTACAGACTCCAAAAGTTTCCATAGGCACAACTCTAGCAGATGGCTGACTAGATAATGTCAAGGCAGTTGCTTTCTGTAAATTTATGCTTATTTTTTTCTCCAGCTGGGTTCTCCCCAAAACTATTAATAGCAGAAAAAATCAACAGCAGTCCTCTTGCCATAGGTTTTTTTTTTACTAGAATTCTTATGAGAATCCTGCAATGGGACTGGTGGTCTCTGCTGCGCAACAATGCCCCGATACCCTCCAATGACCAGTGCCTATCAGTGCCCATTGATCATCACTGCCAGCTGTTTCCTGGTGTCCAGCAATTCCAGCTGTGCCCAACCCACAATTTTGCTTGAAATTTTGCTCCCACAATGGCGGGTAAATTTTGCTAGTCCTAAAATACGTAAGTGTAGGGTCTGAGATAAAACAGTAGTATGTTTAAAATCAGATCTACTGTTTAAATATGTTCTTTTAAAACGGATGCACAAACATCTTTTGGTAGTAGTCCCATATCGTCTCTGACACTATGTCAGAAGCCGGAATAAAAGAATTTATTTACATTTTAAATTTGAATAAATTTGCAGAAATGGATATATGAGAGACGGTGTTGGCAGGTTTGTAACATGCGAAATGCAACTGACACATCAACACTGTAGGGGAGAGAAATCAATTATCTGAATCTACGATGATTATGAACACAAGAAGTGAACAAATGTTCGATTTCTGTTCAGCGGTTGTTGGCTGAAAAAGGGTTTTCCGCTTCTCCAATCAGCTTACCAAAATAGGCTATCTTCTTGCTTTCCGTCCAGAAAGTGAAACTCATAATTATATTCTTCTGAAGCAGTAGCAACGCAACCCAAAGCGAAGGACAAACAAAAAGAAGTGAAAGATCCTTTCATGCCAAAAGAGCTTTGGTACATTAAAGAAAATAGTAAGCATGTTGACCAGCTGACAGACACATTTTGCTGTGAATTCATTATTCATGGAGACTGAAGGAACAGGTGCTGGGGACAGGATGTTCTTTCAGTGACAAATAATTGCCTGAGAATAAATGCATCCTATTACATAGGATTGGGAACAGCAGGGAAGGGAGTGCGGAATAGTCATATGTTCCCAAACAAGCTCCAACAGGCATGTGGATTAGGGCTGCTGCCTGAGTTAAAGAAATCCTAACTCATGAATCACAAGGTGTTGGATTTAACCATTTTATTGATTTTAATATGCTTGAATTTGTATGTGGATAAACAGCTCTAAATGGAAAAAGCATGCCTTTTATTTTGAGGGAATGCCCAGATATGGCCCAGCTATCATGTACATCAATACTATGTATAACCTATTTAATGCAAACGTGATTATAGCCGTCTATGTATAGGGGATGTATTTCCTTCTCTGTAAATCTACAATTTTTGATTTAATTAATTAAAAAAAAATCTTCTGTGTGATGGCACTTTTTAAAGCAAGGAAAAGGATTTTGATTCTGGTATTGTGTTTCACAACTACAAAACGGAAAAACAACCCCCATGAATTGATTCCTTTTTATATGCAGTCATTATTTGCCAGCTTTCTAAAGCTCTCACAAGGATGATTGTTCCTGTAGGAACTACTGTACTCTATGGTTTCTTTATCTTTATTCTCTTTATCTTATTCTTCATCTAAAATCTTTATCTTATTTTCTGTCTCATCACCTTATTACAGTAATTTTCAGTCTTTTTCATCCTAAATAATAGATTCTCAATAGGTTCTAAAAACATCAAGGCACATCATCAGGTTTTTTTGTCAATTGACAAGGTGCACCATGCTGTTGGTGAGGTCTTACATCCCGCAATGGCCCTATTAACAAATGTATCTAAGCTTTTTGAAGCCTTACCACTTCACATGGTCCATGTATTCAAAGTACCACGAGTTTTGTCTGGGTTGTTACTATTTGAAGTTACTTCTGTTTCTAGGTTGGGAGACAAGATGAAATACAACCAACATCAATAAGATATTCAGGGTGGATGGGAGGGCTTTTTCCAGCATGGAAAAAGCAGAATTTGGAGCATCTAACTGCTGTTTGTATCATATTCTTAGTCTAGCCACTGGATGGCAGGTCTGCAGGGGTCCTCTATTACTAAGGAGTACCTGGACACAACCTCTAGTACCACTGGGGATACCTGTACCACTACTTGAGAAACACTACTCTTCAGTATGAATTTTGTCCCATGGGATAGTTTGGAACATGTGTTTCCCATCTTGTAGCATGGGAAAGTTAGTCAACTTTATCCTTAAGTATTCTATAACAGATTGTAAAGGTAGAGACCCAAGTGCTTAGTACCAAAATAAAAAGACAACAGTTTAATAAGGGGTAGGGTATGGAGAACTGCAGATAGTGAATTTGAAGATATGGGGGAGGGTACCTGGACAGGAAAGCTAGTCCTTTATCCTTACCATGTGCTTTCAAGATGTATCTGCATACAAAGTTGTGACTTGATTGAGCTCAGCAATTCTCATCAGTTTTTTTCTGTCTAAAATGAGCAGGAGGAAGAGAGGATGATGGTCATGGTTGAGTCAGGAGGGATCAAAGAATAATTAAACAGTGCTTAAAGAAAAATCCAGAGGACGGAAATGTAGAACAAAAGCATGTTCCATTATTTGCTGCATATTTGGAGGACAGCTCTTTCTTGAGGAATAATATTCCACAAATAAATCAAAGCATTTAAACTCTGCATCCAAAGATAATACTGGAAACCACTGAGTGGTGAACTGCTGTTAATAATTTAACAAAACATTTGTCAAATTTACAAGGTATCTTTTCAAAGTTGTCCTATTCCACTAATTGAACAAACAAACCCCTGTTTATTTTTGCCCTACTTGAACATTAGTTTGTTGCTTAGATCTTGTTTTCAGTAAGACACCAAATCTGTCTCTAAGCTTTGCAACTTCAGCTGCAAGCGGTGGCTCATGTGATGGCACGCCTAACCTCAAAACAATAAAAATTCCTTCCATCCTAAGATGTAGTTGAAAAGAAGGGTTGTAGGCCAGTATTTTTCCTGGCATCTAGCCTTCTGTGGCATGTATATTGAGGTCTCATGTGAACCCCCTCTTACAGTTGAGGTTTCCCCAATCTTCATAATCATAAGTACCATAATTGTTGATATAATTAGTTAATTTTGCTGTACAGACTCTATATTCTGTACGCTGTTTGCTTTGGTATGGCTTATTGCTAATGCAAATAAAGATTGATTGAACAAGCATATGTACCAAAAGTGACACCCCCCCCCAAACTGCCATTCTGAGCCCCACAACGACTGTAGGTGGATACATATGGATTCTGCAAGGGACAAAAGAACCTCTGGAAAATAGGTAGACATTGCTCCCCTCACCTCCAAATAGTGCATAGAGCAGGGGTGTCCAAACCCCATCCCAAGAGCCAGATGTGGCCCATGACAAGCTCAGTGAGGCCTGCAGCAAGATCCTCCCCCATGCAGTTCACAGGCAAGCCTTGTAACCCCTTGGCTCTATCTCTAAAACACTCCCATATGAAAATTTACATAAATGTATTCAAATTTGAAATGTAAATCATTTTTCGGTCCATGGACACAGTATCAGAGAGATGATGTGACCTTTTTGCCAAAATGTTTGAACCACCCTGCCATAGAGGGTTGCACCTGTGGATAATTGGAACAGTTAATACAGAGTCTGTGGATACAGGAATCTTGCTGATTGCATCATATACTATATCTCGTTCAGTAAACTGAACAAAGCAATTTAGGGCGCAATCCTGAGTAACTACGGGGAGTCCTTGCTCCGGTGTAAGAACAATTTGCTCTGGATTGCAAAATGAATTTCCCATAGGTTTTCACTAGGTGGTGCAGTAACTACGGGTACACGTAAAGTCTCTTACGTGCTCACGTAGTTACTCTGTATTGTAGGGCTAGATATAAAATGCATGGAAGAAAGAGCAAGATAATTTTTTTTATTTACTCTTACATTGCCAGAAAATACACCAGTAAGAGAAGCTTTAATATTCCCATTCAAAGATCTTGGAGATATCTTTCTCATGACTTTCTCATTTAACTATTTAGACAAAAACCCTGAATGCTCAGCTTATATAGTTGAAAAATAAATAGTTGAAAATGTTTTCCCCAATTCCGGTGCAGCGTGATAACATAGCAACTACTTTTTGGTTTTGTGTCACAACTGTGCTAACACATTACTTTGTATTTTTCTTTGATTAAGGGTCTTTCAGTAGAAAACAGTAAAGCACAAGCAGCTGTAATAAGGCTTCCTAAAAATATAAGCAGGGCTCTCATTTTGATTATGCTGAAACTGATATGCTGAGTTTTTACTAAATTTGTGTCTCCAACTCAAAAGAAAAATAAACTGAAGTCTAGGAAGGGATATGAACTAACTCAACAGAGAGGAAATAAATTGTCCAATAAATCAGATTTTATTTTATACAAGCCGTGAGACGTTGGTGTAAAGTGTCTAGATTGTTGAATTGAACTGTGTTTCTTCTTTGAAAAGCAGCCAGAATGTCAGCTGTCTCCTTAAATTTATTTTATATTGCAGTTCAGATTCTCTTGTTAGAAGAACGTAAATCCAGGTGAGTACAATTGTCATGAAGCAAGGTAACTGGACTGCAAGGTAGAAAGTAAACCTATTGCTAGACGGTGAGGTTTTTTCCTTAATCCTTTTGTTAGTATCAGCTAGAGTGGTACCTTGGTTTACAAGCATAATTCGTTCCTGAAGCATGCTTGTAATCCAAAACACTTGTATATCGAAGCAAATTTTTCCATAAGAAATAATGGAAATGATTTGTTCCACAACCCAAAAATATTTGTATAAAAATTATTACGATGCTGTAATATAATACAAAACAATAAAATACAAAATCTAAATAAAAATAAAACAAATTAACCTATACTTAGTCTCTTCAGTCTCTCAGGTGCAATCTGCCCCCTTACACAGGAGTGAGCCCCACTTATTATAACAGGGCTTACTTTATTGTAGATATGCAAGGCTAAGGCTGCAATCCTAAAGACATTTTCCTGGGAGTAAGACCCATTGAACACAATGTGGCTTACTTTTGAGTAGACCTGGTTAGGATTGTGCTCTATGTTTCTCAGGCTCCTTTCCATTGTCCCCCTTATGGTGGAAAGAGCCCCATTGACTGTAATAGACTTACTTCAGAGAGGACATGCATAGGATTGTCTCTCAGGAGAGGCTGAGTAGGTGCGGGGAGAACACCAAAACCAGCCATATCCCGGCAGGGACTATCTTTTGCTGGTACTGCAAAACATTACTTGTATTGCAAGACAAAATCTATTAGAAATGTTTGCTTATCTTGCAAAACGCTCTCAATCCAAGTTCCTATCAATCCAAGGTTTTACTGTAAATTCATGCAAAGCTTTTCATAGCTAGAGCTGAAAGTATATTTTTTATGGGATAAGGTTGATCATCACTGATTTTTTTCCCAAGGAATTTACAATACTGCCTTCTGTGTCGGATCATGGTGTTGTATTTACTTGCTAGCAGTGAGTCTCTTGGATTTATGATGTGTTTTCTCTCCCACCCCAGACGTACCTGAAGATGGGCAGGATTAATCTTGAGATCTTCTGCGTGCAAACAGCAAACAGTCATTGAGCTACAGCCCCTCCCTTTTCTTTACATTAATGAAATACCACCAAGATTCATATTTGGCATAAGAATTTGTGTAGTTTGGTATACTGATTGCAAGATCCTGAACATCCAGGGGACCCACTTGCCAGGAAAAAGTATAGCAATCATGGTTTTTTGCTCCCCCTTCCTCCTTTAGGCACACATGCTCACTTGTTCTGTCCCTCTCTCCTCAGTTCTAACAATTTGGAGGTGGCCTGTATTGTCTCAAACCCTATACAGGTGTCCCTCATCATCCTCTCAAGTTCAGTTCCACAACCTCCCATAGATAAAAAAAATCAATGAATAAATAAAGCAATGGGAAAAATAGATCTTCCCACTTCCAGGTTTCCTAATAGAATAAGGTAGTGCCTCAGTATCCGCGGGGTTTTGATTCTGGGTCTGACGAATGGACTTATTTCTTGCATGACTGCCCCTCAACAACAGTAAGAAAAGCAATTTTTAAAACACTGAATTGTAGTGGCCGTTTATGTTGAGTCAAATCTGTATATTAAAAATCTGTGAATAACAAGGCTGAGTGAACACTTAGGGCCTGATCCTACTGAATGTGTGCCAGCCAAGCATCAGAGCTTGGCTTTACCAAATCCATATCCCTCCCGACTCAGCGCCAGGGCTTCTTTACTGCAGTAGCCTTATAGTCATCATAGAGTTGAGTAGCCCCATTGTGAAGCTTCTTAACCATACTTGAATGAAAGTGAGGAATATTCCTTTTCCCTGAGGAGACATTAGGAGGTGTTGCCACCTGCCCAGTTTCCATAGGTAGCTGTTTTGGCACCACTGCAGCCTTGGGCACTTCAGGATTGGTCTGTTAGAAAGCCATCCAGATTCCCATTTGATGGCATGGGACCCTTCTAGGCCAAGGTATCCAAACTGAAAGTATCCTAAGAAGAGGGAGCTGGGCTTCTCAAAAATAATTATACTTTATACACAAGTATATAAATACTCTAAATGGGAGGACAAAATGTTGCATACGGTTATAAAACCCAGTCATGTAATGTGCCTTCATAAAAGAATTAGTGATTCTCATTAGCGATGGGTGAGCTCCTAGCAAGGCCGGAGGCTACATGACTCAACAAACCTTCCTTTATTTGTCCTCTGTGAAACATTTGAGCATGAACAGCTAATTACACCGCATTGGCGGTAGCCACAGTCTGTCTTGAGCACTTGGTGAATAACTTGAAGCCTTAGCATGTGTGCGTCTTTACAGAAAAAAAATCTCAGCTTGTAACAGGTATTGTACAGTCCCTCGAGTCCATTGTCAGATCGAGGTGCTAGTTGAAAGGACCCCTTTGTTAACATCCTTTATGAAAGGGGCTACTTGTCTCCCTTGAGTGAAATTCAAACTGCCGCTTTTCTGAACTGACCTTCGACTATGCCGCCCTGCGGGAATTCTGCCCTCCAAAGGCGCAATCTACAAAACAGATATGAAAGTACTTGTCCCACCAAAGGACACTATTCTTATAGCTGAAAAGAAATGGCTGAAAAGAAAGTAAACATCGGTTGGACAGTGGCAGGTAGTCTGTCCAGATTGGTGTCACCTGGTTAGGTTGTTGAATGTACCAATGCATCCTCTTTAATACTTTTTATTGCTACTAGTAATGACCCGCAGCTATTGCTTGCTGAAGTACAATATAACAACATTCATCAGTTTAAAAAGGACTCCTCAATTGCCAGAGGACCAGGGGGATAGAACCTTCAGCTTGCTTGATTGATGCAGAAGATGCGGCTCCTCAGCCTCGGAATAGGGCTATGGGAATAAAAACCGCAGCCTGCTTGATTGACATAGAAGATGTAGTGTCTCAAGTTCCTCTGGCACAGAAGATCTTGGGAATAGAACCCTCAGCCTGCTTGATTGTCACCAAAGATGCGGACACAATAACACAATGGTCAACGTTCTTATGTAGATAAAATAATAGCTGCTGCAGTACATAATGACTAGTACAAGACCACTAAGGAAATGCTTAACACTGCTGTATAATAGGGGTGATCCCCAGAGTAGTGTGTCAAATGATGATGCATTTTGTTGGATTTCAGTAGTTTTAAATCTTTTTGCAAGCTTCTACACACATTTGAAGGGAAAGCAATGTAATGTTGTTTTATTTTTAATAACTCACATTAGCCTCACCTTGTTTGTTCCTCCATATTGAGATCAGCCATGTTGAATCCACCAGGCCAGGTCAACTTTTCAACCCTTAGTAGCAGTGGTAACTCCTGGTACAGCATGAAGAGGAGGAGGTATGAAATTCTGGAGTACCGTACATACTCGAGTATAAACCAAGGTTTGGGGCCAAAAAAATGCTCCCCAAAAGAGATGAGCAGGGGGGGAAGCTGTGAGAGGAATATTAACACTTTCTGTTCAGGTTCCTCTGGCCACAACCAATTTTTTTAGCATGGAAACCTCTCCCCCAAGGCATGTCTTGGCATGTCTCCTCAGGCATGTCTCCTCAGAAGTAAGCCCCACTGGAGTCAATGGGGCTTACTTCCAGGAAAGTTTGGATTGCAGCCTTAGAGCCCTTTCCTAGGCATGTCTCCTCAGAAGTAAGTCCCACTGGAGTCAATGGGGCTTACTCCCAGGAAAGTTTGGATTGCAGCCTTAGAGCCCCTTCCTAGGCATGTCTCCTCAGAAGTAAGTCCCACTGGAGTCAATGGTGCTTACTCCCAGGAAAGTTTGGATTGCAGCCTTAGAGCCCCTTCCTAGGCATGTCTCCTCAGAAGTAAGTCCCACTGGAGTCAATGGGGCTTACTCCCAGGAAAGTTTGGATTGCAGCCTTAGAGCCCCTTCCTAGGCATGCCTCTTCAGAAGTAAGTCCCATTAGAGCCAATGGGGCATACTCCCAGGAAAGTGTGCATAGGATTGCAGCCTCACAGCCTTGTCCTAGGTAGGTCTACTCAGAAGTAAGTCCCCTTAGAGCAATGGGGCTTACTCCCCATCACTGGCTCCATACCTTGCACTTGAGTCTGGTTAGAGATCAGAGCTTGTATGAGAGTTAACTATGAGAGCTCAACCCTAGGCATGTCTACTCAGAAGTAAGTCCTCTTAGAGCATTGGGGCTTACTCCCAGGAAAATGTAAAAGGATTGTATCCTTGTATCAATCCTAGGCATATCTACTTAGAAGTTAGTACTATTATAGTCAATGGGCTTTTCTTGGGAAAGTGTAGACAGGACAGCAGCCTCAGAGCCAACCCAGAGACTGCTGCGTTTCCCACCCTCGGCTTATACGCGGTTCAACAATTTTTCCCAGTTTTTTGTGATAAAATTAGGTGCCCCGGCTTATACATGAGTATATCCAATACCAAATCCAGCCTAGTACCAATCCCATGCTTCTTTAGATCAGTGGTGGTGTGTGGCCTTGAGATGGCACCTGAATGATCAAGATCATCTAGTGCTGATCTATTTTTCAACACAGGGACACATTGTCCAGTGTGAAACTGTTGAATTAGAACAGGGGTGTTCAAACTTTTAACTTGAGACAGTTGAGACAAGAAATTTCTTGTGAGACAAGAAATTGAAATTCTCTCCTTTACGCAGTTGTTAAAGGTCCAGGTGCTCCAAAGTTAAAAGTTGTGCATAGGGGGTTTCATGCGCATGGGGTGGATGAACATGGGCGATGTTGCACATGGGGGTGGATGCACAGGGGGGGTTGATGTGCATGGGGCATTGATGTGCAGTGGGGGGAATGGCATACCGGGGAATTTTACTCCCATAACACGGATATGCTTTTCGCAAGTATTATAATATCTGACTATTTTCCTTCTAAGTTCAGCAAAGTCAAATGTGTAGTCAGAATTACTCTTCTGGGAAATCCAGGATGCCTCGTTCCAAATTCTCTACTGTAAGAGAAGGGCAATTTCGTCCCCACCCACTATGTGCAAGTGAGACAATATGCTCCTCTTGCTGCTGCATCAGGACTCAAGGAGAACATTGTGGAAAAGACTGAACACAGCATAGCATCTGTTGCCTCCACCTGGGGTTCTATGTGTATGAACATAAGTACAGTACTTATGACTCTATTTTTATTCCATTTTCTAAGGGCATGTGGTGTGTGTGTGAGGAATCAAAATTAATTTGATCAAGCAGGGATGGCATAGTGTACCTGCTTAAGATGCACAGTTGGATAGAACACATCACCAGCAGGATTTCAGGAATCGTTCCCCCTTTATATTTGCATGCATGACAAATAGGAAGGAGTTGAAGTTGAATCGGACAGTTTTCTGACTTAAAGCAGAGAGATTTGTTAGGCATGTGGATGAGTATTCTGCCAAGGACCAATGTGTTCCCATGTATCTCAGTTAAACCAAGTTAATACAAGTTAAGGAACTTTCTACTGGCAGCGTCTTATAATTACTGTAGTACTGTTACTTTCAAATTCTAGTGCCTGTCTTACAGCAATGAGACAAAAGCTTTGAAGCCTGGGAAACTTTAATTGATGCAACCTCAAAGCATCAATCTGTCTGTCAGCCTGTTTTAGCAAATGCTTATCCTGTGTCTCTCTCTTATAAAATATGTATAATACTAGAAGAGAGCCTTAAGGATCGGAACGCTGGAGTCTTGGCTCTCTCCACCCATCCTAAAGCCTTTCACATACAGTTGATTTAATTAGCAGTGCTAACCAATGTCTCTGATTCCAATAACATATGCCAGCAGCAAAAACCCTATTGCAAAAGTAATCTACTTGTGGGAATGAGCTGCAAACCTGGAAAAAAAAAACTATACCGAAGGTGAACCGTGATCTTGTATGAATTTTTCAATCGTCATCCAATTAGACCAGAAGTCTCCAAACTCCGGCCCTGAGGCCAGATGTGGCCCTCAGCAAGCCTCAAGATCCCACTATCCGGTGCCTGGGCAAGCCCTGAAATCCACTCCAGTATATTCTTATATGTAAATTTATTCAAATTTGAAATGTGAAACAGTTTTTTTGGTCCCTAACACAGTGTCAGAGAGATGATGTGGCCCTCCTGCCAAAATGTTTGGAGGCCCCTGAATTAGACCAACATATAATAGTTACTGGCTGCGGAAGTCCCAGACACTTAAAATTCAGACACTTAGGCTTTGAAACTTAGTTTATGAACAAAATCAGAAATTGGTAATGAGGGCTCCCTATGGTTCTATAGACTTGACATAAGTAAATTAGATACAGCTAGATCAGTGATTTTCAACCCTTTTCATCTTGCAGCACATGGGCAAGACACAAAAATTGTCAAGACATGCCATGAGTTTTATCACCATTGTCAAAGGCACACCGTGCTGCAGGAAGAGGGCTCAAATCCTCCAGCTGCCCTACTAATGACCTCCTTAAAGTCCCACGGCACACTTGCAGACCATCTGCACACACCAGTGGTGTGCCACGGCACAGAGGTTGAAAATCACGAACCTTGGTGCATCTAAAGCAGTTGACTTCATTTTCTTTCTGCTTGTGAGGAAAAGCCATATACTGAGTTGTTGCTAACTCTTTCTCCACTTTTTAATTTTTTAAATTACACTACTTATATCCCACCCTTCCCTTGAGGTGCTCAGAGCAGCATACATGATTATAATTGCTTCTAAAATTGTATCTTCTCTTTCATGTGGCTTTGGGTATCTGGAGCACTTTGCTGGGCAAGGAGGGATGTGTGTGGTGCATTTGCTAACTTGATTTTCTTTCCAGCTGTGGTCCCGGTTGTCACTTTTGTTCTGGTTTATAGAGAACCTTGCTTTGACATAATACTCAGAGAGGGATCGGACTTGGTAATGTTTTTGGCATCTTCCAGCGCTGAATCTGCACATTTTGGTGGTGTATGCCATACTTCATTGATGTACCATCTTGTCTTCCTTTGTGTAAAATAACTTGGGGTCCAGTCCTTTCCAACTTTCCATGCACTATGTTGCATGGAATATGTTGGCATAGCTACATCAATGCTAGAAAGTTGGATAGGATTGGGCCTTTCTGCTCTTAACAGGCATGATGTGCAAAAGGCGGATGGGGAGGAAATAAAGTAGCACATGTTACTCTGTAATGTACTATGTACCCCGATGGTGTAATAAAAGAAGTGGGTTATAACAATTTTTAGCTTACCCCTTCTGTTTTTTTGCATGCACCATCATTTTCTCCTCACATCTGAATGCAGATTTTGATTAACTTCAGATTTTGAAGGACTTGCAGGCAACTTTCAAAGATAAAATACCACCTCCACCACCCCTGTTACTAGAAGAGTCGCTGTAGGATAGAAATCCAAATAGCACACCCTGAATAATGTAGGCATCTCTTTGACCCTCTTTCTTTCAGATGAGAGAATCTGTTCTCCACCATATATGGAGCTGACAAGTGCCTGTGGAGATGACACCTTGCAGCAAATAGAGAAGAATGGAATTGCGTTCCCATTCAGTATGTAAATAATCTTTATACTGTCACACAGTCCTGATTTTATGGATGAATCTCTGGGATTATTGTAGAAGCCTTCTTTCTTTGGACCTTCTTTCTCAGTCCTGTAACTGTACTGTTGTCATTATCTTAGGCGGAATTGGACTTTTACATACCCCCTATAACTGAATGACAAATGATGAATTTTGGCTCACGGGCAACACTTTATATATATTTTGCAAATGTAGTTGCATAACAGGAAGTCATTACATGAAATCACATTGGTCTGTGTAGCCGTGGCATATCTAGGTCATTTGTTACCCAAGGCCCCCCAAAATTTTGTCACTTCCCCATAGCGAAAGTGGAAGGATGTACACTTTGCTCATGCACAGAGGCACTCAATTTTACTTCAGCATCCAAAGAAACCAGGCTACCAATTCAAACTATAGCTTATCACCACAATTCTACCCTCACATAAAACAGCTCCCTCTCCACCAAAGTCCCCAAGGACATCTCTAGTAGTGCTCAAGACCACCTCCCATCCTAGTTCCATACTGGGATGCATTTTATTTTGCAGCTAAGCCTTTCTGTGTTTTTTAGATCTTTTGAGAACCCTGTTGCATCTAATATTTTGAGGTTTTTTATATTTTTTCTGGAAAGTCTAATCCAGACTATCTGCTGGAGAGGCTTGTTGCAATACAAATAGGGACTGTATTTTGGTTGCATTGTGGCTCTCCTTTGGTATAAAATGTGCTGACCCACGCTCACTCTCTCTCACTCTCTCTTTCTCTCACTCTCTCTTTCTCGCTCACTCTCTCTCACATACACTCACACTCTCTCACACACGCTCGCACAAAGGTAAAAATAAACACTAAATTTTGAATTACAACAAATGAGGGAAGTAAGGGAGAGAAGGATTGAAGCTTCTCAAAGCCCAAAGAAGCCTTTGGAGTGGACCCCGTTGCTCACTTTCTCGCTGATGCCTCCACAGCTCCCAGCAAAATGAGATACAGGTTGAGGAGGAGCTTCTCCTGATTCCCAGTGCACAAGCCATGCTGGAGATGGAGCAGGACTGCTTTGTAGACCTCGAATCAGCTAGCGTCCAAATCCTCTATGTGAGCATTATGCATAGATTTGCTGCTGCTGTGCAGCCTGCGGCACCCCCTGCAACTTGGTACCATGTGCCCAGGGCCCCACCCAGCTCTTCCATAGCGACACCACTACTGTGTAGCTCAATCTTGTCTGAAAGGCAAACTTGCCCCCTGAGTTTTTACAGAAAACTGCATCTCCTCCCCTTGCTATTCTGGTTAAAACGCTGCATTAGAAACTTTTGTTCTTGCTCTTCTCTGCTCTCTACACTCACAAGTTTGCATTTCTGTTTTTCCTTTGCAGTTTGTAAGACTAGAGTGGCCCATGGAACCAATTCTCATGAGGTAAGTATATAGTGATTCACCTCCTGCCAAGTCATGATTTGTCAAGGCAGGAAGGTTGGGTGGGATCCACCCAAAAATTTTAAAGATACTTTTCTTTTGTATTCATTCCAGAGTCATTGTTGATTAAAGAAATGATGATGCCCACAACTCTTATTTTCTCCAGATATTTGCCAAATCAATTGCTGGATACATTTCAGAACTTGTGTGTACGAACCTTTTACAACCAGCTTGTATTTGTTTGCTGAAAATAAGCAGGGCAAGAGAGTATTTTCTTTAATATTTTCATAGTGCTTTCCATAATTGTATGTGGATAATGATTCTCAAACTTTTAATCGCACAGTTGCCTACTTGTGAGTAAACATGTGATTTGGCTCAGTTTCACTTTCCAGACGGCTCCATGTTTTTTCCTTCTCTACTCTCTGCTTGTCAGTATCACGATTCACCCACAATCAGCTTGTGACCCTCTTGTGAATTTTAGAAACCCTGTAGTATGGCAGTCAATAAGAGCGTCTCTCTTGAGATCATCTCGTTCTACTATGGAGATATTTTAATTTTCTTATGGATGTGACTGAAATATTGATGAAGTCACTGATTCTTAACCAGGCTCTAACTGGTGGTATCCATAACCCTTAAGAGTGTGGGATCCAAATAATAAAAGTAAATAATAGAAGAGTGTGGGATCCAAATACTAAAACTTGACTGCTAAAACAATAAAAATTATTGTTATATTGGATTAACTGTCACCATTATCAACACACATTGAGGTGTTCTGTTTCTAGGTAATCATAGTAGTAAACAAAACTATTGACATCTTATGAAGTTATACCTAATAGGGACCTATTAGGACCTATTAAAATAACCTATTAATTACCTATTAGGTAATAGGATTGATGATGATATCAACAGTTTAGTAAAAGGAATATGAGGAAATATTAAGAAAACCTACTATAGGAATCTGAGAACCAGCTAACACCTCAGTCAGAACATACTGAGGTTTGCAGTCTGATTTTTTGAAAGTATTTAAAATCAGAATACATCTGCCCCTGCAAGCTAAAAATTGAGGAGATAGCTAGGTTAGAAGCTGGGTGTCAGTTGACCAGCCAGTAATAACAAAGTACGTACAACCACTATGAATTTCTTTGAGGCCCCACACTTAACTAACTACTTCTGTGACTAGTAGGTAATGAACAGAACTTTGAATAACATTATTGCTGCCCATAAAACTAAGGGAGCCATCTGTTGAACACAACCAAGTGTCAACACGGTTAATGGCAGTAGATTCTGTGCATGAAAGCCATGGTACCCAAAAACATTAAAAGTGGAAGCTTGTACTGTCAACCCCACACTGTTCATTCAAACTTATGAATGCTTATTCAGCTTCTTCCTGAAATCCTTCCCCAATATATCTTGGGTCTTATTCAGCCCTTTTCAAGATTTAATAAAAGAATCGGGCTGCTTTGTTCAGTATGTGTTCACTTAAAATTTCATCTGAACGCTGAGAACAGTGACAGTCACCGTGGGTTGCCATCTGGCTCTGCAGTTTGCAGAAGATGAATATGTACTGGCAAATCAAGTCTTGGTTGAGTTTATTCATTGACACTCATTTACCTTTATTTTGAAAAAGGAACAAAGTGAAAGCAGTTGCAAGGCGTATTTTGTGGAAGTGCAAGATTTGGACAGTGTTGGCACACACTATCGCTTGGGTTTTTTTGGTGTTCAATCTGAGCCGTGCTGCAAATTTGCAGAATTTGCAGCATTCAGGCCATCTAAATGTCATGAAGACGGTACCAAAACCACACACACTTTGCAACTGCATACCACAATTGATGATGTGGAAGAGTGCAAAATGCAGCATGAAAATATTATTTGTAGCTTAATATTAAAGCCTGGTGTTTGCTATTGGCTCATCTTCATACTGCCGAAATTATTAATATTAATATACCAGCTTCAGTAATCACTGCAGATTCAAGAGGAAAACAAAGCAGTATTGTGAGGACTGAAAGTTTAAGGACCACTGGTATTAGAGGTAGGGACAAAAATTTAGCCAAGTACCTCATATGAATACCTAGAGGTAACTTCTGTGATTGGTTATTTGATCTGATAGTACAGACTGCCAAGCTGATAGGTGCCAAGGGAAATGTATTGAGCCCATGGAAAGTGAAACTGAGCTGGATGTGTGTGTTTACTCATGAATAGGCAACCATGCTTCATTCCACTTAAAAGGGCAGGCCCCCAAAACACTTGAGACATACATTCCCAACAAATCTGACATAGAAAAATACCCTGTATTAACTCAAATCTAATGTGCACCCAATTTTAAAAGGCTTGAGATAAAAGTTCCCAGGGATTGTAATACACAGCTAAAAAATTTAATTTTAGCACATGTAACAATGTATTATATGAAAATAATAACATGATAATGGTTATGATTTAGGCTACAATCCTAAAGACACTTTCCTAGGAGTAAGACCCATTTAACACAATGGGGCTTACTTTTGAGTAGACATGGTTAGGATTGTTCTCTTAATCTAGTTTAAGGGTGCAAATCTAATGCGCACCCTGAGTTTGGGGATTAAATTTGTCTAAATAAGGTGCACGTTAGATTTGAGTAAATATGTTCTATTGAGCCCTGTAACAAGTGAAATTGAACCACATGTGCATGTTTACTCATGAACAAGCAAACATGCCGATGCTCCTATCAAAAGCCCAGCAAAGGGGAAAACAAGGCCAATAGCATCATCTTGATCTGATTATTATGCAGCTCAACAAGTGCTCCAGAATGTGCCTCATCTCAATACTAGAAAGAATAAAAACCAAGATTTGAGCAACTTGTAAATGAAACTTTTTTTTAAGTCTCATAAAGCTGGGTTCCAAGAGTGTGATTTTTAAAAGTGACCCTGTGCTAAAAAGTTTCAAAACCAATGTCCTAGATCTAATTTCAGTACTTGCCATTTATCAATATCCTTGTTTTGAGCGTACTGACCATAAACAGCAAAATCCAACCCACTCGAACTACTTCAACCTGAACCCGCAGTTCAAGTGCTTTCTTTTTCACAGAAAGAGATGTCAGTTAAGAATAATTATGCATTTTATGCAGCAAAGAAACAGGATTGCTGCAGTTTACACTGGAGGCTTTTCACAAATGTGCATCATAGTACAGTATCTGGGAACAACAGAATTTAAAATTGCCAGTTGTGCAAATGAAGGGGAAAAAACCTCATGCGTATTATTTTCCTTGTTATTGCAGAAAATACAGGTGTGACGCAGATATGTATGTACGCTCATTGAGATCACTGTATTGTCTGCTTCATCTTCCAGATGGCTATCATATTCAACCAGGAAGGTCTGAAAGCTGTCCAGCCCCCATGTGTGATTCAAAGCTTTATCAGCCACAATGCCGTCCTTTATAAAGTCTTTGTGGTTGGTGAGTCATACACTGTGGTGAAGAGACCTTCTCTAAAGAATTTCTCAGCAGGCGCTTCAGGTAAACTCTTGAATAGCCATTCTGTTTCTAAACTGGAAAGAATCTTGCTGACAGTCTGCTGGCAGGAGGAACTTCTAAATTTTTAAACCCTCCAGGAGTCATAATTCCCCCTTCCCCACTTTAGCATGCAAGTGAAAAGGGTCTGGAACATATATGAAGCTTCTTTACCCAGAATCAGACCATTCATCCGTCTTGGTTGGTATTGTCTATACAGACTGGCAAGGTTCAACAGGGTTTCAGACAGGACTCTTTTCCCAGCCTTACCCACCTGGGACCTTACCAAAGTCTGTATCTGTGGTACTTTGGCATTTCAGCCCTGGACCCCCTTTCATACTTAAAAATCTGTCTAGGACCCCCCTCAAACTTATCAGGATGTGACATCACTGTGATGCCAGCGCTCCTCCATATCTACTTGGAAGTAAGTCCCATTGTGTTCAATAAGACTTACTCCCAGGAAAGCCCAATACCAGATTCTAAGATGGTGGATCTGACCCTCTCGTGACCCCTCTGATGGAGATCCCAACCCGCACTTTGAATACCACTGGTCTATATATCTCAGCTGTGTTCCTTCCCTTCCATAGCGTGTGTTTGTATGTGTTTGCGTGTAAGGATCTGTGAACTGTGGCACCTGTTCCCCAATATCATTGGAAAACAACTCATTAGGAAAACATCTCATGAAAATAGGACATCCTTTTTCTCCCAAGACTTCCCAGTTAGAGCAGTAGCAGTCTCATGCGTCCTGCCTCACTGCGATATATCAGTCTTATGATGGTTTTTCTGACTGTAACACTAGGGCTGAAATCTGAATCTCCAGTTAGGCCAGCCTAAGCCCTGGCATAAGTTCTGTGTTGACCTGGAGGTGTCACAAAAGTGCTGTCTGCACCAGTTCTGAAGGAGTGTTAGGCCAGCACACAGACATGCACTTGTCTCCTTACATCACCACAGGAACGGGAAGACCAATGAGTTGTGTCGGTATAGGGCTGTGGATAGCGCAAGTAGTTAAGACATTGTGTCTGTTAACCAGAAGGCCAGGGTTTGAGACCCGGGTCCCCACAAGACAGGGTGAGCTCTGTGATGGAGCTGGAACCAATCGTATCGGCTCTGCCATTCCATTGGACTATTTCAGTGGCATGGAGAGGGGGGATTTGCTGCTTGAGTAACAGCCTATCCGCCATATCAATCTACCCAGGCCTTTGTGCTTTGCATGCAACATCAAGCCTTCACATGCAGCATCGATACCATAGTCTTTTGAGACTGATGGATGCCATTGGTGAGACCTCACCTTGAGTACTGTGTTCAGTTCTGGGCACCTCACTTTAAGAAAGATGCAGCCAAACTGGAGCAAGTCCAGAGGAGAGCGACAAGAATGATCAGTGGGATGGAAGGGAAGCCCTATGAGGAAAGGTTGGGGGAACTTGGGATGTTCAGCCTGGAGAAGAGGAGGCTGAGGGGAGACATGATTGCCCTCTTCAGATACCTGAAGGGGTGTCATAGGGAGGAAGGGGCCAATCTGTTCATAGCTGCTTCTGAAAGCAGAACTAGAACCAATGGATACAAACTGCAAGAAAGGAGATTCCGGATGGAAATCTGGAAAAAATTCCTGACAGTGAGGGCGGTTCGGCAGTGGAACAGATTGCCAAGGGAGGTGGTGGACTCTCCCTCACTGGGGATCTTCAAGCAGAGGCTCGATGAGCACCTGTTGGAGATGCTCTAGGGGGGATTCCTGCTGCAGGCAGGGGGCTGGACTAGATGACCTACTAGGTCCCTTCCAACTCTATGATTCTATGATTCTAAGTTTTTGTGTTGGCCTACATTAAGACTGCACCCTAAACTTATTGCAGGGTGGAAAGTGGTTGCTCAGGATGTTCCCCTTAATATCATGCTTCCTGACCACCTTGCAAGCATCCTTATGTCAGTGACCTGGACTGCTAATCAGCTGAATAAAAACATCTGTTTCTTGGCATCTAGACTTCTTCCCCATGTGAAGAAGGATGCCATCAGCTCTAAAATGCCCATGAATGGAATTCCTGGATTAAATAGTTATATGAACAAACCTGGCCTTTTATTTTTTACAAACCTGTGATTTATGGTGGAGTAAGACATGAAAAGGGGCACTTAACCAGAAACTCTCAGTAGGTTTGTTTATCTTCATTCCCTACAAGAGAGATGTTCTTGGATTTCATCATCATCCTGTGCTCTGCTTTTGCTTCGCTCAACTCTCTGGCATGTTGGGTTTCTGCTGAAGCCAGGCAGTTGCTTTGTGTGGGTGTTTTTTTATGACTTCTTTTCCAGGGACCAAAGCCTTAGAGAGCAATGAGTACTGTGTGACCAAATGTATCTGGGTGACCTTGGAAACATTAAAAACATTTGGATAAGAACTAATGTAGTTTTAATAGTAATAGGAATTTAAAAATTGTGTTTGAAGTTGCAAAATCCAAAAAACCTAGCAAACATCCAGATTTGGTACAAGTAATATAATAAAATTTTTTAAGTTAAAACTTTTCCTTTATGATTTTAAATAATCATTACAATATTTCCAGCAAGAGTTGTAATCGAATCATTTCAATCTATAATCAACTGATGTTTTAGTTGATTAATTGGGAGGGGGCAATTAGAAGTTATTTTGGTTCTGTTACTGAACAGGAAATAAGAAACTATTAAGCCTGGTATTTCTCCCCACCCCACACACACACACACTAAAAGCACTAACTTAACCATGTCAACTCAAAAGTAAGCTCCATTATGTTCAATTGGTCTTACTCCCAGGAAAGTGTCTTTAGGATTGCAGCCTTAGTAGCATTCTAGTGCAATCCTATATATGTCTGCTCATAAGTAAATCCAATTCTTCTCATCCTACTTACTTCCAGGATATTGTGCACAAAATTGCCGTGTCTGAGAAATTTATTATCTCACCCTACTTGTAATATCCTCAGAATGGTATCTTTTTCAGTATTCTGAAAAGACTATTACACTGAGATTTTTGAAAAATGCAAGTTTTAATTGTTCTGAACAGGGAAAAAAATCATATTTATTTAATAAAGGCAATGACAGTAAGCTTTCCACTGCACCTCTCCAAAGCAATTTTTATTCTTGGGTGTTTCTTTCTTTCACAATTAGGGAAGTGAAGTGGCATAACTAGATGACCTCTGAATTTGTAGCTTCCTTCCTCTGCCTTTTAAAGAGACTAGAAGGCACTGATAATATAACTTTTTAAACTAGCTCCACTTACTCCGTCATTGGCTGCTAGTTCTCAAAGCATCCAGGAAGCTTCCTTTGCTAGCTGCTCATGTAAAAGAAATATTCAGCAGCTGCTCTTTCCAATCCAGAAATAGAAGTCATGATAGAGTTTATTTTGGGGGAGCTCTAAGATCACTGTAGATGACAACTGCAGTCGTGAAATTGAAAGATGCCTGCTTTTGGGGAGGAAAGCTACGGCAGGACTATACAACATAATTAAAAGTTGAGACATCAACAATTCCCAACCCATTTATTCATAACAGTCTCATTGTCATAAAAGAGTACTGGTCCTTGAATGATGCAAAATTTGAACATTGGAAAAGAAACTGTAGCTTCATGTAAACACCTTTCTTGTTTTTCATTTGTGTTCTGAAGGTTATGCCTTATTTCTTAATCTGTAACCCTAAATATTTGATGAGCATCCCGATGTCTGTGTGTTTAAGAAGACATCACAATAGCCATTGTCTGTGTTTGTCAAGTTCTTGGAACATAAATTTGGCATTTAGTATTCTGCCCTGCCAAACAAATGTTTAGCATGATATTAGTCATGAATTGCATGGGATTTAGAAGGCTTTTCCTGGAAAGGAAGGCTTCCTTTTAGAAGATGTGATGCATTTTCCCAGCAGTCAACCTACATTTTGTCTCTGGCAGAAAACTGAGTTTCTTCCCCCAGGTTGTATGTATAAATTACTTTTGCAAGTGCTGAGAAGCATGTGGTTACATGAGTGTCACAGTCATCTGGTTGGTAGTGCCTCTGGCTTCACTAAATGAGTAATGCAGTTTCTCTCTCATAGTGTGTCTGCACAGTTGTTTTACTGTGGGCTTTCTTTTTCTTAGCAGGGTAAGAGCTCTTTAAAGAACAAAATCAAATTCAGAAACAAAAACCAAAAATGACACTAACATGTCTGTCTTCTTTCTGAAGCAACAGTGCCCTCATATTTCACAAACATGTTCTTTTTAAGATATTTATGCTGTCTAAATGCTGTGCATTCCTCCACTCTGCCCCCCACCCATTTTGCAGCTAAGTTGCTACCTTCCTATCGATTATGCATGGGTAAAATATCACACTACTTAACCTGGAATGAAAACTATGGAGCTGTGATATAAAGCCAGGATTTATAAATACCATCTAAGGACCCACAGAGTTGTTAGTCTGCACCACCCCCTAGTGTTGCCTTTGACAGTTGAATCATTTTAGGAACCATTTCGACACGCAAGAGAATTTTCTGTGTATCTATACATTTGTAACCTGTACATTACCTCCCCAGGACTGTTTTATAATGCTGATATTTTATTTTATCTCTTTCAAACTGCAGATAGAGAATCAATATTTTTCAATAGCCACAACGTTTCAAAGCCAGAATCCACTTCAGTCTTAACAGCAGTAAGTATTGCAGGTGTCCTTCCAAAAATAGGGATTGACTTATTCTGTCATGTTCCACTTTAAAGAATCTCTCATCTGCAGGGAGGAAATCATCAAAATACTTAACCTTCCTACATTAAGAGAAGAAACAGTTTAGGTTTTGCCTGACATTCCTTCTCTAAAAGTGACCCCACTTGTCATGCTATAGGTGGTGGAGAATATCCTCGTAAGATTATACTGCCATATGCAGTATGATATATGCCATAAATCTGGTTGAAATATTATACTGCCATATTTTCCACTGGCTACAGCATGACCAGTTCTGGTATCCACATTCTCCAGTTCCACCCCATCTTCCAGCACCAATCAATTTCACAAGTACCTGTTTACCCTTAGTCGAAACAAATCACACTAAAAACTGTTAAATAGTTTTCAAAAAACAAGTGGTGAGAAAATTACCCATATTTTACCATCAAAAAGTTGATGTGTGAAATATCAGCAAAACAGTAGCATGATTTCCAAGATGAGAAGCACATCCATAATCTCCACAATATGGAGCCCCTGCATTTAAGATAAACACCAAGAAAACTATCAGGACCCATTTCCCCACTAGGATTTCTCTTCCACTTGAAAGCTGAAAAGCAGTGATTTAAAAGTGCCTTTTGTGCCAAACTGAAACAACAAACCAAATGGTAAATATTATCCAGAGTTGCCTCCAATAGGGGTGACCACTGCTTGCATCAGGCTTTGAGAAAATATCCCATTTTGGAAGAGGCTACTTTAGAATCAAAGGCTGCAATCTTAATCTTAATCCCTGTGCTGGCCTGGGGAGTGTCACAAAAGTACCATAAGATACTTCTGCGCCACTTCTGGGGAGGTTAGGCCAGTGCACAGACTTACTCCAACTTTCCCACATCACCATGGGAATGAGGAGACAGGTGAGCTATGCTGGCCTAAATTGATTAGGATCGCATCCTCAATGTTATAAAGAACTTAAGAAAAGCCTTGTTTAATCAGGCAAACAGGTAATCTAGTCCAAGGTCCTGTCGCTGACAATGGCCCACTAAATACCTCTGGGAGCAATCGAGATGTGCTACCTTCATCTTGTTGTCATTCCCATAAGTCAGGCTTTCAGAGATATGTCACCACAAAACCCTAGGATTGAATATGGTTATCATGGCTTGTGATGTAATTTTACTTTTGTCATTTGTAACTCTCCTACCAGTTGAATTTACTGGATGTTCTCTCTTCTCACACCTTTCTTGACAGAAGTGCCTGAAACGCTATGGCCTTTCCTTACGAGGGATGGGCCCTAGCCCACTAATCATATTGGTCACTCTATCCTGCACTTTTCCAGTTTCATTGCATATTTTGAAATCAGGCAACAAAAACTGCATACAATATTTCAGATGTGGTCTTGCCGTCCATTTTTATAACAGCAATGCTTATTAACCATTTTATTCACAAAACACTTTTTTGATTGTCCTGAGCATACATTTCAGGTGTGCATCAGTGAAATCAAAATTTCACACACATACACTGATGGTTTCTGAGCTTGCTATGATGGATCTGGAGAGAGAGATGAGGGTCCTGGCAGGAGAGGTGATTGTCAGCTCAGTGAAGTTTCATCCCAACATGCGGCACCTATTAAGACGGCCAGTTTTGCTACTCATTCCACCAAAGTGTCTTTTTAGTCAAAACTTCCCATATAAAACCTGTACAGATCTCTCCCTGACAGCACAACATTTTATACTGTTTTAATTGTATTTTATTGTTTTAATTGTATTGTACTATGTGTTTTATTGATTGTTAGCTGCCAGTTGGAGAGAATGGCAGAATACAAATCACTAGAGATGGCCAGGTGGCCATGGCTTTCCTGAGAATTATGTGTCTGCTTCTCTTTTGCCGTTAGTGAGATATCACCTTAGCAAGAACTGGACTTGCATTCCTGGAAAAGTGTGATTGTTAACTAACTTAACCATATCTTGTGTGTGCTCATGAAACCTCAAAAATTAATCTGTCTTCCTGTAAAACTAAACACTAGTTATTGCAAATGTTGGAGAGCAGTTTGCCATGCAGTTAATCAATCAGTGTTTTTAGATCTGTTGGTTGGAAAGTTAGGAAACTGTGCATGACAGTGCATCAAAGAGTGGATCTTGGTGACAATCCACATATCCTCAGTTTGTTTTTTTCTGTTTTTTCTTCTTTGTAGCTTGATAAAATTGAAGGAGTTTTTGAGATGCCAAATGACGATGTCATACGGGCATTATCAAAAACACTGAGGCAAGCCCTGGGGGTCTCTCTCTTTGGGATTGACATCATCATTAACAATCAGACCGGTCAGCATGCTGTCATTGATATCAATGCATTCCCAGGTAAGAGCAGGCTGCTGCATAGTATGCTCACCTACTATACGTCTCATTCAGAATTCATAGAAATGGATGAGGTCTGAAGGTGATTATCTTTTTGGTTCGTAGCACCTGTGCATCCCTCTTGTTGTCTTCTGACCCAGAGCTCACTTAATTAGCAACCCAGTTTGCAGTAGTCTTTGTCCCCTAATTTTTCTTGTTGGCCATTGTTATCTGCCCTGCAAGACTAACCTGACTTTTCTGGGTTGACTCAGGCTAATCCCCTGTGATTTTCAACTATTTAGATGTGTCCAGATGCTTTCTAGCCAGTACAAAAGTAGCTCCATGAGTAGCTCCTACACTTTTGTGGAAGAAAGAGCCTGATCCTATCCAACTTTCCAGCAGCTGCAATGTAGGCCCAAGGTTAGGGAATAAATGTTCTTTTATCTTGAAGACGCCTCTGTGACTACCCCTCCATTACAGAATGCAGTGCATGCTCCACAGCTAGCGTTGGCATGGCTTTATCAACGCTGGAAATTTAGATAGGTCTGGACCCCCAGACCTCAGATACATCCCTATTCCTACACAGCACAGTTGATTTAAAGGTTATTCCTATTGAATGTGTTTTTTTGTTTGTTTTTTAGAGAAAGAGGGAGTTGCAATTGTGGAAATCTATTTGTGTTTGAGTATTCAGGCACAAAACCAGTGGTGGAATTCAAATTATCTATATCCTGATAACCTAAATTAACAACAGGTTCTATGTCCCATTAGTAACCGGTTCTCAGAACCAGGTGCTCATTAGCAAAGGGTTCTGTAGAACCTGTGAGAACCCCTTGAGGCCCCACACTGCACACAAACGGAGTGTCAGTAACACAGAAACTGGAGTTTGACTAGGAATGAGAAATTAGTTCTCTGAATTGAAATATTCAGCTTAATCTAAACACAGGAGACATATCACAGGTGACTAAATTAATATTTCTTGCTGTAATGACTAAAAAATGTCCAGGTCTCCTTGCTTTATCCTGTGTTTGTTTTATTCTGTCATGAAGATAAATCTTTCACTGGAAAATATACATTTAAACATTGCAGCTTTAAAATGGTGGGCTAATTTTCTTTTCCAGTATTCTCCCTAAAATAAAATCATGTTTGGAATGGAAAGGTTTTTTTAAATCTTCTTAGTTCTTCTCTTCAGGATCAAGACACTCAAGGGTTGTTCCAATAAAGATTTTCAAGGCCAGACTCCAACTGTGTGTAATGTATTGTGGCTGCTTTTGTTTTGCAACCACCTCCCTAAAATAAAAAATGGGGGCCCAGTAAAACCATGACAGCAAGATGCGAGATTTCAGTACTTTTTCCACACTGTTGTTCAGGTTGCGATTTTCCCCCAGCACTATTTCTGAAAGGAAAAGCACCTCCACTTTCTTCCATGGAAGTTTTTTTTTCCTGTGTGTACAGGCATAAATGTTTGTGAAGGTCAACCAAAATCATAGCAGATGCAAGGTATTCAAGCTTATCCCCCCCTCCAAGTGTTTTTACTGCAGCCTGCACACTATTCAGATATGAGGAAGCAAAACAGTAGTGGTTAAAACATGTACATATAATGTGAACATGGAATTTACATGTAATGTATACATTGACTCTCAGTGCATACCCTCTTCAGTCATGTGGTGAGCAGGGAAACTGAGATAAATTTTATCAGGGGGTACAGAACTTTGGGCCCCCTTCTAAGGGTGAGGAGGGGGTAAAACAGAATGGGGGGAGGGTGGCTATGAGGATTAACCAAATGGGCAGGGAGGAGACAAAACAGGGAAAGGGACAGGGTCTGTGAACCCCCTGAAGTGGTCATCAACCTGGAAGTGAAGCCATGGCTGAAAGTGACATCAAACTGAAAGTGACTTCACTGTGATGCCAGAGTTCCTCCATGTCTTCTTGGATGTTAGTCCCTTTGGCTTCAATCAGACTTACTCCCAGGAAAATATGGATTGTAGCCTGTGTACCCCATTTCAAGATGGCAGCACCCTGCTTTACACAGCCCCCCTGAAATAAAGTCACAATCCCCTAAGAGGGTCCCAACCTCCACTTCCAGAACACCACTCAACAGGACATCATTGCAGGAAACTTCCATAGAAGTTTTAAGGTGTTCTCTGAGTTGTTTTAATATGGAGTCCACTTACCAAAACAGGTGATTATTAGTCTGTGTTTTGCAACCCACTTGGTTTAATGGTTATGCGAAAAGGACTGGTCAAGGGGCTGTAAGAATTGCAAATGGGAGAATGGGAAGGGAAAGAAATTTGCCAGAGCCAAAGAAGAGAGACCTGAATTATTAAGATATTTGGAAAGTGCAGACTTGAGTGCATTGGAATCCCCACTTCATCCAGAATACATCTGTGGGCTGCTGATCTCACTCCATTTTCTGTGGACACTCCATAACAAATTGTTGCTCTTTAAAATGTAGGTCCTTTGTGCTGAGATTTGATCATGTGAAGAGCAAAACTATATTCATTTTAAGATTTGCATTCTGTGTTTCTTTTCTGGGGGGGATAAAAAATCAAAATGGATCATAATAAATGATTTAAAAGGACAATATATGAATAGCAAGTTTTAAAAAATCAGTAGAACATTCATAGAAAGCAGCAACTAACACAGAGCCTTCAACATGGAAAAACGAGTTGGGGATTAGCCAAACGGGCAGGGAAAAGACAAAACAGGGAAGGGGACAGTGTCTGTGAACCCCCTGAAGTTATATCCGTGTACCCTGATATCCCCAGTGCATCCCCCTCCAAATGCTTGCCTAATATATTGACAATAGCTAATTTTTGCCTTTCCTTTCTCAGGCTATGAGGGTGTCTCCGAGTTCTTCACAGACCTCCTGAATCACATAGGTACCGTCCTGCAGGGGCAAGCACCTGAGATGTGCCAGCTCAACCCTTACAAGCATTTGGCAGAGCAGACCAGCAGTTTAGTGGCCGAACGGACATGCTGTGCTAACACAGGCTGCCGGAGCATGGTGGGCAAAGACCCCTGGATTGTGAACAGCGAAACCAACAGCTCAGTGAAGCTCCAGCATCAGAGACTCGGCTACAACACAGCAGTGTCTCCCAGCTTTCAGCAACACTGCGTAGCCACACTGGCAACAAAGGCTTCCTCTCAATAACCCCATCAGCCCCACAAACTGAGGAAAAACTGTCAGTCCCAGGATCAGTGGAGTGATTGGTAATGCAACTGCAAAATGATGCAAAAAAAAATTGGTTCAACGTGAGTTTGAAAAGGACAACCAAGTTGGTGATCTGGGTCCACTTCATCAGATTCCTATATAGTGCAGATCTGTAGTGAGTTTACACCTGATTTTGTGTGTATGTGCGTGTGTATGTGTCTTTTAAAACACTAGACCTTAATGTGGGAGCTGGGATTTGTGATGGTGTTAACCTTTTTCCTTTGTAATCGTTAGTGACCAGAATTTCAAGTATGAGTTGGTAAGGATTGTCTGAATGTTGCACACTTTACTTCAATAGCCCCTTCTTGCTCTTTCCCCTTCTACTTCACAAAGTAAAGAACACCCAAAATATCATCAATTTATTGTGCACTTAAAAGTGAAGAACACCCAAATAGCATCAAAGTAAAGAACACCCAATAGCATCAATTTATTGTGCACTTAAAGGATCACTGACTTGGCCAAAGCCTGAAGGGTCAGGCTGGTCACTTTCACTGGTTTGACCCCAATTTTAAATTGTTGGCCCCCTTCTTCAGATAAGTTTGTACCTGGCAACTCTTTTGCCTGGATGAAAATCAAGGTGTCCTATTTTTTCTGTTCTTTTTTTTTTAAACAAATACACAGTTTCACCATAATTGACACGAATATAAAATAGGGAGTTCGTTTCAACCAGATCTGTTTTTCCCATTGAATAGTTCTGCCCTTTATCAGTCCTGAAACTGCAAGCATCAGCTATGTTTGTGACCCCTGCAGAATTCACTAATTGTGCTCAATGCAGAGTTTTCTATACAATTGTAAAAATTTTGGTGGCTTTTTACAATCCTGTCCACTTTGCTGTTTGGGACTGTCTCTTGGGTGTAACTTCACATGGATATTTTATAGCAAAGCCTGATGACACCTTCAGACTCAGTAGCTCTATCCTCTGTCCATAAGTGGTTAGAAAATTCCAAATAAATTGCAATTAACTGAACTGATCAGACCTTAAAAAAAGATCAGTGTATGTGCTAGTGTTGGGTTTTCTTCATGTTTGAGACAATTCATGGGTTGTTTAAGGAATGCTAAGAATTTTATATATATATATAAAATATATATATATATATATATTCTTATATATATATATATATATATATATATATATATATATATATATATATATATATATATATATATATATATTCTTATATATATATAAGAATCCAGAGGAGAGACTGAATTTTATATGGATTTGAGTTCCAAGAATCGGTCTACATGCTTCCCAACATGGACTCTCTGTTCACATGGCAAGAGAGTGCACATGTATGTGTTGTGGACTGTGTTGTGGACTGTGCAAAATTCTCCCCAGTTTTTAGAGGAAGAAGCATATGAATTACGAATGCATACTGATTGCATCATCTAACCGATGCTATGTAGTAGAGGATACAAATGTTCTCACTCAGCAACCATACATATTTTTTCCATAATGTGTAAATGTTACTGGACTTACCATAGTTATTCCCATTGATGCCATATTTTCCAGTCTATGATAGGGAAAAGTGAGAATGATGAGATTATCTGGCTTTGAGGCAGTGGAATAAGAAAAAAGTGGTTTTTAAATAGTGGTTTCCCAAGATCTGTCATTCCTTTTGGATTTCTATATCAAACTGGCATTGTAATGATTCTAAATGATGTTCTTCCACTGTTGCTAAAACTACTACTACTATTGCTGAAACATCATATGGTGTAGGGATTTGCATCAGCATATTTTACAAGCTTTGGATGAGAGTGAGAAGTAGGTTGAATGTGGATTTGTACAGTTTTCCGATGCAGCTCATGCCTGTTCAGTTACTGCCAGAACTCTTTTGCTGTTTTTTGCTATGATGTCATTATGCTCATTGGCTATCACTTGCATAGGTGGAGATACCCATAACCTTTACTGAGCATTGGAAAGAAAAAGCGAAAAAGATATGTATGAGACATACACCTTCTGGAAGCAACCTTCCAGGATATGGTGGTGCTAGTATGGCATTGATTCTGGATTTTTCAAAATTCTTATTTCTATTAAAGTGGCAAAATTTGGATTGGGGATGAGCAAACAAGAAGGGGACAGAGACTGCGCAGTCTGGTTTAGTAATGGGACACATTTTCAAAACTATGTTTACATGAATCTGAGTATTGGATCCAACTGCAGTTTCTTCATGACGTTTCCTAGTTTTAATGATGAATAAGTTTCTTTTCATGGCTGCCTTCTAAATTTTGGCTGGCCTATTTTGCACTGCTTTTATTTCTCCAAAATAAACTACTGAAATATAATTGTGCATTTTATATTTGTTTATAAAAATTAACGGTTCTTTGTAAATTCTCCGAAGTCTTATTACAAAGTCTGTCTTATTAAAAATGCAACCTAGATCTTGTACTTATAACTAGAGCCTGCCTTGAATTCAGTAACCAGATAATTGCCAGCTTCATTTCCACCATAGCGGTAACTAATGCTTATTTGACAGTGGCAGCAGTGCCCTGCAAATATTCTGTAGCTAGATGGCAATACAGTTGGGTTAACATAACAAATACCTTGTAATCTGAGAGGAAGTCAATTTCTTTTTCTGTCAGGAACTTGTGTCACAGAATGCCATCCTGCTACTTCATGAAGGTCTCCTGGGCGCATAAGCCCCCTATCCAAAAATGGTCAGGTTTCATCAGTGCAAAACAGCACAGCCCACATTTGATTCTAGAGAAGTTCATTTGTTTGTGACTGTAGATTCGCATCCTTGTCACAAGGAGAAATGGTTTAAATTATTGTTCAAGGCGCTAGCATGCAAGTCTAACATTTGTTGCAAAGAATCTTTCTGACCCCACTCTGAAATATCGCCCCATGGTATTATCTGGTAAAGCACTCCAAATGTGAATCTAGCCGCATATTTTCTTGTTATCAAAAATAGGTACTTTGTACAGCCTCTTGTACATAGGTATCCTGCAAAATAAAAAATTGAGAGAACTTTGAAGCACAGTAAATACACACATGAAACTGCATTTTAATGCACTTTGTGTATATGCAACTGGTTTGTATGTTTTAAAGAAACTTCCACAAAAGAACTGAAAAGTTAGGGAAAATCTTCCAGTGTTGGTTTAGACAAAGAATTTGGAGACCTTATTTGATTGATCTATTTGGCCTTGCTCAAAACCAGAAAACCATTTAATGAGTGTGAGTTGCTAATGTATGTGATGAGATTTGTTCTGCTAGCAGGTTATTTGGAAGGCAGCAGTTCCCGACCTTTGTGTCACAACACTCTGGATTATCACAGGACACTTTCCAGCGCATTATGGGGTCCCACGTCCGGGTAGGGAGATTAGGTTGGAGACATGGTATAGTGGGAAGAGCTCTGGCTTGCAAAAACAGCACACTGGGAAAAGCCTGCTTACCCTGACTCCCTTTGCCCTGAGATGCCCTACAAACCTTTGTTATAGTGACATCTCGGAGCCCAAACTTGGAAATAATTAACAACACCATCACTGCCAGTCACTTCTGGGAGCCATGCAATACACAAAAGGGGGTGATTCACAAATCCCACAAGCTCAGAAACATGCTATAAGAGATTTTCAGAGAGTCTCTGGAGATGTATGTCTCTTAAATTGAATCCTCCCTTTGAAACAACTGTATAGTTGCTTATAATCACACGACTTACCCTAAATTGGTTACATAGTGAAAAGTAAGACTGGAAATACAATTTAATCCCGCTTCAGATTAATGTTAAAACCTTGTAATTCCCTGTTTTTCTTATGACAAAACAATTTAAAGTAGTGATTTGATTATAAATGCAAGTTAATAATTAAAAACAAAAGAACTTTCAATTACTGCAAGATGGAACCAAGAAGAAATTCCTAGAATTATGCATTATATGTCAACACATAGCTGGATGAATCCACGTGTTTTGTTGTTGCTTTTTTTCTTACACATTTTTTAGTCCTCGGACAAATGTTTGTTGTATTGATTCTTTAAAGTTGTAACAGAATAAAGCAGTTTAGGTTTCAGTAAAACCATCTGGCAACGTTAGGACTTTTTCAGGTTGTTCCTTCCGTGATTTGGCGCCTCTGGCTTAGAATGCAGTGAAGCTGAGATGTTGCAAAATCTTCAAGTGCATCCTGTTCTGTTATGGCATATCCCAAACTCCAGGAATAGGCAGGGAACAAATTGAAGGAGGTCATGGACATGTGTGGTTTGGAAGGTTTCAAACCCCATTTGCTATAGAGTCAGACCCTTTTGAGAAGTGCCGTATGAATGCATCATTCAGGTTCTGTGTCTTTTCCAAAACATATTTTTAGAAGAATAAACTCAAGCCCCTTCAGTGTAAATGAATTACGGTAGCCATTGGCACACTCAGCTGGTTGGATGACAAATGAGCAAATTTTCATTTCTTCTTTGTATCTGCTGTAGCCTATTATGTAAATTATTCATGGCACTGACCTGTATTTTAAAACACTATTAAGTGACATTATGTGAACATATTCTAATATACCTGAATCATTATTTGTTGCCTTTTTGTTAAAATCACAAGAATATGTTTTTCTCTTTTTAAAAGGAACAGTTGAAAATTGTTACCTTACCTTTTGTTATCCAGATAACGCCGTCTGGCTTAACAAACTTTTCATGTAGTTTGAAAGGTTCTCATAAAGACTGTGAGTGTGATTATCTACTTAACAACTTGTACTTTTAATGAAGGGACGGCCCTTGTTCCATCAGTAAATTAAATCACAGCATCAATTTGCGCACCAAAAGCAACAGCCCTAAAAACTGTGCTTTATGTCTGAGATGATCAAGTGTAGTGTAGAAGAACATGGATTAGGCCCCCCTTTTTCTTCCAAGGTGGCATTTGCCATTAAATTTTTCTAAGTACTTATGTGTTAAAATACTTATTCTGCCTGATTAATCTGAGACAATTTTAAGTGATTAATGTAACCAATGAATCACTTTTACCTTGCAACCCTAATTAAACCTCATTTTAAATGAGTGAATCCCTCCTCCAGCGGACAAACTTTTAATAACAACCTGCAACTCAGTACTAGTTGTGTATTTTTACTAAATGTTTAATCTCTCTTGACCATATAGATGTTAAAAAAGCTTTATTCAAGATATTATAATATGCATACATTGCATGTCAGTAATATGCATAAGAAAACTTTCTTTCCTTAACTATCCCATTTTTATTATTTTATTTTGCAATTGATCTGGGTTTTAATAGAGCTCTATACTGAGGTCCAGTCTGCACAATGATCACATAATAAAACTGCTCCTGGCATATACTGCTTCAGGTTTTGAGTGTTACTCCAGGGGAAGAAGAAAAATCCTACATATAACAAGCTCAGATCAAGGAGAAGGCAGTGCTAGAATTTTTGTTCCTTAACATCTGCCTTGAAACTTGCAAAGAATGCTTATGTGTACAGTATGTATGAAGTTGAGTAAAACTCCATCCACAGTCCAAAACAAATAGGAAAGCCTTTTGATACCTCAAAGCCTCCCAGATATATTGTGACTAGCTTTGGACAGTCCCAGCGTTGTCAAATATATCCATTTTCCTTATGACTTGCTGCTTTTGTATACCAGACATACTCAAATAACTGGCTGGGTAGCTTGGAATACATATTATGAGTGTCATTGCTATCGACTTGCCTATAAAAAATGGGGACCACAAAAACCGTTCACAATTCCTAGTGAAGGTGGGAGAGGAGAAAGTCTTCCTTTTTTGCAAAGTAATCTGTGCTACATTAATGCTGCCTTCTGCCGTCGGCACAGTTAACTTCCTATGGTGACATTTCAACGTGCAGATATTGGTTGCAGGTATGTGATATTGATATTGGTTGCAGGTATGTGAGTATAAATAGTAAGCGTTCTATACATCAGACTACGTGTTACCCACGAGCATGAGAGAGCTGTCTTTTATCTCTTTTGTATAAGTTGGGGGGAGAGAGACAGTGCTGTAAAAATGTTATTAGATGTATTTTTTAATTATTTATTTCTTTAGGGTCCCTCCACCTCTAGTGTGTGTACTTTAGTCATATGCATTGCCCTCCCAGGAACATCCCACTAATATCCCAATGAAAACTGAACTCAGTGTCTTAACCTGTAATTAAAGAACATACACCTTCGTTTGGTGGTGAAATTTAGGAACTATTGTGTCTTCTACCTTGTAAGGCATGCTTAGCAGTTTTGTCCCCATTTCAAAATTCCACCCATTTGGGACCATTTTCTTGATCATAGCAAGTTTGCGTATCAGTCTATTCATGTCCATCTGTGACCCTTTGCCACTGATAGTGTTACACGTGTGAGTGTTGTGATTGCTTTGGTCCTATTCACAAATTACTTTTCTGACAAACTAAATGGGTTTTGTATTTAATTTGTATATGTGTGTGTATATACTGTATGCACATATAAATCTAAAATAAGAAAAATATCTGGGCTTATATAAAAACCAAAAATGCTAGCTCCTTAGCTTTTTACATGTACTGCATGACAGATATTATTTTTCAATAATAATATGGTGCTTCTCTTGCAAATTGTTGTCATTGATTTCAGTAGTAGTTAATCCCTTTTCTGACTATTTGCCAAACACCTGTGACAGATGAATTTTGATTTTTAACAGTAAACTGCACTTAAATATCATCTGTTGTTTCTGTGTCTACTCTGGAGACAAAAGTTGTCCTTTTTCCAAATACATGATAAAATAAATGCCTTATTACAACATTGTATCTTGCATTCTTGTTCATAGTCTTAGAGAACTGGGTTCTGGCCATGAGTCAAGTGAGTCTTTGAAAATTAGGACTTTCTGATGCCTTTCTTTGGATCCTAAATAACAACTCCCAGGATGTGAGCCTAGTTTCATTCTAGTCTAGCCTAGTCTTCTTCTCCCTGGATACACACATGTCCGAGGTTTCTTCAAAACAATACTTACCAGTTACTGATTTAAATGTTGAAACAATTAAATGAGAGCTTTCCCACATTCATTACAGTGTATCTGAGGAACATTGGAGCATAAATAATTGTTTTGTGTAATCATAGAATCATAGAGTTGGAAGGGACCCATTAGGTCATCTAGTCCAACACCCTACCTGTAGTAGGAAATCCTCCTAGAGCATTTCTGACAGGTGCTTGTTTAGCCTCTGGTTGAAGATGCCCAGTGAAGGAGAGTCCACCACCTCCCTTGGGTGATTAGAGTGGTAACTTCTCAAATTTTTAGGTACAGGCTTCCTTATAATGAACTTTTTTAACTTTCTAGTGTGTCCATACATAAGTTTTCCATCCAAATTGAGCATCCCCAAAAGATCAACCTTTTAACATGAGTTGAAAGTTGAAGGGGTTTGTCCACCTTTACATTCTACCAAAGCATGCCCACTCAATGAATCTATAGTGTTTCATTGTCACCCTATTTTTGGTTCGAAGGGTGTGTGTGGCTGGTCTATAGTCACCCAATGAGGTTCATTGAGGAACAGGAATTTGAACCAGGTCTGCCTAATCCAACCACGATACCACCTTGGCTTTTAAAAAAAATTTGGGTTTTGCATGGATTTATTGTGTGCAAGAATGCAACTGAAAGAGACAAAGAAAGGAGCCCAAAATTGTATGTGTTTTATTATTGTCCTTAATTTTTATATAGAATATATTACAGTGTTCTCATTTTTTTAATCAAAAGACTACCAAGTTATTGCAAGTTACGTTATCCGGTAAACATACTAGTTAGAAGTAAAACATTTTAGAAACATTTCATGGCTCTTTTTTAAAAAAAAGAAAAAAGAAAAAATGGAAAATCAATAACTGATTTAAAAGAAGCACAAAATCAACAACAAACAGATGATAATGAAGCACAGCACTATTGCAGAGAGTGAGAGAAGACTGGTTTTTTTCTAGTAATGATTGGCATCCTATGCAAAATGCACTTGCTCTGTTATTACTTCCTTTTTAAAAAAAAATGCAGTGTTAAAAGGATGAGTTAAATTTCTGGCTTTTTGCTGATGTCATGTGGTATTGAAGCTCTAGGCTTTTCGCAGGGCATGGAGCTTTTGGGCCACTTTCTCCAACTCTGCTTCTATTGCTGCAAGGCTTTCCAGCTCTTGATCCTAAAAAAAGAGAGAGAAGGTACAAACAATTAGTGCAAACTATTTTAGTTAAACGGTGTTGTCCCACCAAAGTAGGCACACAAGCTTCTTAACAAGGTTTAAAGACATGTTCTTGGGTACCTTCAAGATTTAAACTGAAAAAGTGTATTTTGAGATTATATAGTGTTTATAGATTGCCTTTTGTTTATAGGTATCTCAACTACAGGTATATCAGTTCAGATCAATTTATTATTATTATTAAAGTACTGATGAGATAAATATCTATAGTCTACCTTTTTCTATGTAATTTCAAGGTGACCAAAAAGGGTTTTCTAGATTGTCTCCCTATCACATACTGACCAGATCTGGTCTGCTTAATAACCACACACTGGAAGTGTACTCCTAATGAATTCTGAAACACTGAAGGAAAAGAGGAACGACATGTTCCTGGCATTGAAAGATTTAATACATCCAGGCACAGAAACACTTTAGCATTCAACTTGGAGAGGCCACATCCTATGGTCTTGGATCCAGTTAACACATGAACCAATGCTGCCAATGCAGAAACCAATTATCTGGTGTTTCCATATCATCCCTTCCCCCAAGCAAACAACAATATTCAAATAAAGGTTATGATGATCGAAAGTAGACATGATCTGAACTGTGAAATTGCTGCTATTTCCAGATCAATCACGCCAGCTCTCAATTTGAAAGAGCTGTTTCTAGTGATCTTGAGATGTGGCCACTTTTCAAGAGCAGCTATTTGAGTTTATTACATTATAAAGTACTGCATTAATAATTAATTGGACATCCTTCTGCGCACACACCATGCTTCTATTAAAGGAGCTTCCTATCCAAGCATACGCTACAATAAATGTAGTTCGCCTTTAAGATGTTCCATGGCTCTTACCGGTTATGTGACGCACAGTGGGACAAAGAATCAATCAAAACTTTACATCTAGGCTAATGGGTTCTGAGCTGACTGTGACAAATCTGGAGTGAGATCTTAATGTGCAGGTGGATAACTCAATGTAAGTGTCAGCCCAATGTGCTGCAGCAGTGAAGGAAGCTAATTCCATGCTTGGACTCATTAGAAAAGGTATTGAGAATAAAACTGATAATGTTATGCCACTGTACAAATCAGTTAATATTATGTCAATGGTACTGATGGATCGCAAAGATACCTATAGACTAAGGGTGATGGTGGTGGTGCTAAATAGAGGGAAGGGAGTATAGCTGGATTAGAAAAGGAAGAGAATGGAATGGGTTGGGTGGTTCTTAGGGGCACCCCAAGTCTGCCTAGAATTGCAAGTTTCATCTCCCCCATGCATATTCTGCCTTCCTTCCCCCCAGGTTGCAACAGAAAATGTAGCAAATTTTGAAAATCAGCTGACGGTTGGAATCCAATTTCTGGTGGGTCCCACAGGGCCTCCAACAAAAAAAGAGGTGACAGAAAGATCAGATAACTAATTGTCTCAAGGCCATAGGCCAGTGATCTTCAACTGTTCCATTTCACAGCACACTGTTAAAGCACTGAAATAGTAAAGGCACACCACCAATTTTTTTTTACAACTTTTTACAATTTTTTTTTACAAAACACATTGTGCTGCCAAAGTGGGGCTCACAACCCCAACAATGGCCCTGCTAATAAATTATTCTTACAGCACACTTGGTCCAAAATTCAAAAATTAGCTGGTAATTTCCCTACAAATAGATGAGCTCCTTCAGTTTGCAAGCTGATGTAAATATAATTTCTTTCTAGATCACCTTTTCAAAAACAAACTTGTAAAGCCAAGTGGATCCTGATAGAGTGTCATTTTAAAAAATTGATCCTGCTGCTAAAATACCTGAGTACCACTGTCACAGAGAATCTTTTTACTTCCTCGGAGCTTACCCAGCCTGCTACTTCACCGACTATCCCTGATCTGGCAATACCAACATGAGCCCGTCTTTTTCTGGCCCCTTGTCTAGTCTTCCTTAAGAGGATTGACATTTTGGCCTACAGGCAATAGCTCTGCCTTGCCTACCTGTGTAATGAAAGTGCTGGCATTGCTTTGGGCAACAATGCACTTGACTTAAGGGATGAGGATTTTCAAGGATCATAGAAACCCTTGGCTAATATAATAAGACGCAAGATTTCCTTCCAGTGTCTGCAGAATTAGCTGTGTGTTTTGTTTCCTTTTTAAATTAACCTTGAAGATCAAAATGTATATGAAAAGCACTTCATATATGCTCTTTTCCTGCATAGGTTCTGGGCAAAAAAAGTATTCACTGTCTTGTGTGAAAACAGCAACTATGGTTTTGCCACAATTATATATTCACTCTATCACATCACGATTACATATAGACCAAAACGGGACAGAGGTTTACAATGTTGACCTGAAACTGACTCTGAATGAAGTCTGGACTACCTAGGCACAAAAAATTGTTATACAGTCTTGACATGCTAAAATGGATTTTTCTCATTTAAACATGACATGCCTTCCTCTATTCTTTAGCGTGGCTAAGGAGGGACTTCTCCAAATCCCTGTAAATCAAGCCCTGTATCCTGCTTGATTTCCCTTCCAAGCGCTAAGCTATCCCTTGCAGGTTGTCTTGCTCACCATGTCCAACTATAGAGAAGCCTCCATGGCACACGGAATGCAGTTACCTTCCCATCAAAGTGGTACCTATTAATCTACTTGCATTTACCCACTTGCATATACAGTATTTATATACCGCTTTTCAACTAAAAAGTTCACAAAGCAGTTGAGAGACTATGGTATCGTGCTCTGCGCTGCATACGCTGCATGCGAAGCACGAAAGCCTGGGTTAGATTGTTATGGAGGATAGGCTGTTACCGAAGCAGCAAATCCCCCCTCTCCATGCCATTGAATTAGTCCAATGCAAAGGCAAAGCCAATATGATTGGTTCCAGCTGCATCGCAGAGCTGGGCTGAGGACAGGAGCACACCCTGTCTTGTGGGGCCGACCCGGGTCTCAAACCCTGGCCTGCTGGTTAACAGGCACCGTCTTTTAACAAATTAAAATTAATAGCTAATCAATAGCTAATTGGTCCCTGTCACAAAAAGGGCTCACAATCTAAAATGCAAAAAGAACACCAGCAGAAGCCACTTGAACAAACACTGCTTTGTGTGTGTGTACACACCCACACCCACACACACACAACCAGCAATGTAGGTTCATATGTCGTATATATATGGATGGATGGGATAAGGTATATTGTGGGATACCTAGGTACTTATAACTGGTCTCTACATCTGTTATGTACCTTCTTGGTGGTTCTACCCCACTGGTCTTAACCACCTTTCCTCTCCTTAATATCATTTACTATTTACAATCCCATGGAAATCATGAAGAGGAGGCAAGGAAGACAGCAATATCCAAGTACCATCAAAGAATACGACAGATCCTGAAAAGCCAGCTCAATGGGAAAAATTAGATACATGCCATCAATACATATGCGCTGCCAGTCATCAGATACCCTGCTGGCATAGTAAGCTGGCCACAGAAAGAAATGGGAGTGGCCGATGTGAAGACCCGAATGCTCCTCACAATACATGGGGGTTTCCACCCCAAGTCTAACATCCAGAGACTATACACTAGTCGGAAAGAGGGCGGCCGGGGTCTGATGAGCATCAAAACTACTATCCTGGATGAAACCCAAAATATCCAGGAATACATCACTGAGATGGCACCCAAAGATGAGCTGATGAGAGAATGTCTCCAGCAACAACAGCAACAGCATATACGGAAGGAAGATCAAACTGAGGAAGTGTCCTGGCAAGTTAAGACCCTGCATGGGATGTACCATCGCCAGATAACCGAAGTCGCTGATACTGGGAAATCCTATCAGTGGCTGGAAAAAGCTGGCTTCAAAGATAGCACTGAAACCCTCATCATGGCAGCACAAGAACAGGCACTAAGTAGCAGGGATTTACAATGCAAGACAAAACCCAAAGTGCAGGCTGTGCAGAGAAACGTCAGAAACAATCCAACACATCATGGCAGGGTGTAAGAAAGGAGTACACAGTGTAAACCAGGAAAAAACACAGGAAAAATCCAGTTATATGCACTGAAAATAATTCAGCTTGTGAAGAGTTTTGCAACAAGAAGCAAGCTGTTATCTGCATGAGAGTTTCAGAATGCGCTTGAACATGCTGAATCTTTTCCTCTTCCAAAGACCGATCATGATGGTTCAATTAATGCTGATTTTTTCCTGAGCTGATAGAGTTTTTGTTCTGTTACTGAAACCTCAGCAACAGTTGTTGAGGTTTGCAGGGTTATGTCCCTGGTGTCTTAGCAATTCCCTGAAAACAAACTCCTGAACAAGAAGACAGAATAACTGCCATTTAAAAAGAGAGAGAGACGAAAGGAAGAGAGATGTTTTTCCTCTTTTAGGGATGTGAGAATGACAGTGTTCCTATACCTGCCTTGGAACTCAGCAGGTGCATTTGTCATGAAAGGGTTAACCACACTGAAACACACACCCCCAAAGTCCCTTACAGTGGCATTCTTGGCCTCTGTACTTTCTGGGGACACTCCAAGGGTGCTGCCAAAAATGTAGGACAAATGTAGGACATGTTAAAAGAAAGAAAAAAATACTTGTGTTGGTTTCCTGTACTTAATGTGTTTTTAATGCTTTTAGCTGTATTTTTATTTATAGTACTGTTTATTATTGTATGAATTATTGATTGTTAGCCACCTTGGATGCACTTCGGGGGAAAAGGCAGTGTATGTACGCACATACATACGTACGTACGTAAGTACCAGTATCAGGGTGACCATACGACCGGAAAAACCCGGATTTGTCTAGATTTTTAACCTCCTGTCCGGGTGTCCTATATTTTGGTTTCATTGTCCTACATTTTTGCTTCGTTTTGAAACTTTGCAATAGTGCACAGTACCCCATCATGCTTTATGTCTTTGGATTCATATTGAAGAGCAGAATCCAATGCAAAAATCAGATTTGAGATATTTTCTTCCTATCAAAGGTTATGGTTAAAAAATCAAAAAATAAAAACTATAAAAACAAAAAAATACATTTTTGGCAATTTTTTTAAGCGGATAGGAATTTTGGCCTGGGATTAGGAATTTTGGCCTTGGGGTTCAGGAATTTTGGGTTTGGCATCTGGTCACCCTGCAATACATAGTATTAGCAAAATGGTTGCTCCAGCCTTCTGATCTGCTGCAGAAATAAAAAGGGAGGTAGTGTTTTCCTACGTACCACAATGGTTTAGCAAACCCAAGTTGGAGCTGTTGTGACTCTCCAGCACAGCCAACACATTTCACCTGAATTTATTTATCTCACATTCAAACTATGGGTGGTGTGAAATGTGTCATGAGAGCCTCTGGGTTCATATGACAGTTGCAACAGAAACCATAAGCACATCGTAAGAAAACTTCTTAGGGAGGGAGGCAGAAAGGAAATTTCCTTAGGTACCTACGACAGCTTTGGCCATTTTTGTTGGGTGCACAGCACACTGAGAAAGACCTCACATATCCCTGTCCTGATCAGACCCTCTTGTGTGGTTCCTCTTTGTAAAAAATAGACAAAAATGGAAGCATAAACCAGACAGATCTGGTTTGACCCTGAAATATACTCCCACCTGTAAGAGGGGGGAAATTATGTAATTTTGGCTAAAACAATTTTTATAAAGCAGTTTGCAATTGGGCAGAGGCAGGTAGAAGCAAAGAGATAGAGGAGCACGTAAGCCAATGGTGCATCACAATTTTACATTGTGAGCCCTTTTGGGACAGGGACCCATTAGCTATTAATTATCTATTAATTTTTTTCATAGAATCATAGAATCCTAGAGTTGGAAGGGACCTAGTAGGTCATCTAGTCCCACTCCTGCTTGCAGCAGGAAATCCTCCTAGAGCAGTGGTTCTCAATCTTCCTAATGCCGTGACTCTTTTATAAGTTCCTCATGTTGTGGGGACCCCAAACCATAAAATTATTTTGCTACCGTTATGAATCGTAATGTAAATATCCGATATGCAGGATGTATTTTCATTGTTACAAATGAAATGTGTGTTCTATGTACTCAATGAACACAATGGGATTTATTTCAGAGTAGGCATGCATAGGATTGGGCCCTGAGGCTGTCAGTCAGCCCCAGTGCACATGCAGCTACAGCCGGAGGTCTGGCAATCCTGACCTGGCCCCCTACGCCAGGGGTCTTTAGGCAACCCTCAGAAAAGCTCTAGGTGACCCCAAAAGGGGTCCCGACCCCCACTTTGAGAAACGCTGTCCTAGAGCATTTTTTTTGTTGAAAAGTGACATATAAATACTATAAATAGATAGATAGATCTTGGAGAAACAGGTAAACTTGACCAGGAGCAACGAATCATCTCCCTTTTGGTGTGCCTGCTCCTGGTCTCCACTTATACTCAAATAAATCTGGCTTTCTAGGATGGTCCTCTTCCAAGGAAATCAAATATGGATTGCACAGACCTTGGAACATCTCATCGCAAAAGGAAGTGGAACATGCACTTGGTGTATGTGAAGACACATCCCATGCAGTCTTCTGATGGGACTCAAGATAGCATTCTACATATGGTTATTGCAAACGGAGGGTCCTACCTCTGTCCTTCGGTTAGCACTCCCTTCTTCATCCTTTTTCTCCTCCGGCACGGCAACCAGTGGAAAGCCCCCCTCATTGCTTTCTTCTTTCGAGTGATGCTTTGGTTCCCTCCTCACATCATCCTCAGGGCTATGGAAGTCATACTTGTGGGACCTGAAAGCCAGTTTCATGGACCTGTCCGGGTCTTCATTGCTTTCATTTTCCTCCGTGCGCTTGGCAGTGGTCAGTTGTTTGGCCAGCTCATCCATTTTGTTCCACCTCTTGGCATCTTCTAAATCTTTGGAGGGCTCTTCATCCATTTCTTCACTTTCAACATCCCTGTCATGGGAGGTGTCTTCATCCCGGGTGGTTTCATCTAGAGAGTGATGTCTTCCTCCTTTCACACTGCGGGATTTCTCTTTCTCTTCGGACAACTTTTCATCCTTTTCAAAACTTTTACTGCTTTCATTTTCTGAATAAAATAATTGGACATGGGACATAAGATATATATATGGATGTTAGTGTTAAATACACCTTGTTATTGCACCAAGTCATAGTACGTTTTTATCAAGCGATATTGAAACATATATTCAAACATATTCAAACATATATTTAGATGCATGTTTCACATGTTTTTATAATGTAATGTTGCTATTTTGTTCTGATATTTTAATATAATAATGCTATTCATTCATTATTTAATATAATAATGCTGATATTTTAATATAATAATGCTATTCGATGCATTATTTTATGAATATTTATTTTATGAATAAACCTGTCCCTGAAAATTAAACCTGCCCCAAATTAAATTTAGAACCTGTCCCTGTACACTAGAATTTATTGCTTACCCTTTTTCAGCCAACTTTAGTCTCCAAAATTGGGGTGTGCATTAGATTCTATGGCACATTAGATTCGAGTAAATACAGTATTTTGATTATAAGTATAGGTAAGTATTTAGTATAACAGTTTACTCTATTGAATAAAAATGTAGTATAAATCCACTGTTGTATAAAGTTGTGCAACTGGGTAAAAATCATAACATAAACTCATTGTCATATTATTATTATTGTCATATAACTCATTGTTTAATGCAGTAAAATTAAATTTCCCACCTGCTTTGCAGCCGTGCCTTACAATTGCCAGTAAACCTTTTTTTAAAAAAAAGTCATGCCTTTTTAAATCAGGGTGTGCATTGGATTCAATGGTGCATTTGATTCGAGTAAATACAAATATATTCATACTATTAACTACTTTATGGGCTCAATCCAGAGTAACTACGGGGAGTCCTTGCTCCGGTGTAAGAACAATTTACTCTGGATTGCAATATGAATTTCCCATAGGTTTTCACTAGGTGGTGCAGTAACTACAGGAACGCATAAAGTTTCCCTCCTTCAGTATGTTCTCTCCCTCCCTTCTTCCTCTTATGAAATGGATACCCCATTTTTTATGTTACGAGGCCTAGAATACCATCAACAGCTATTACACCAATTCCCACCTAAATCATGTTTTCTTGTGTGCTACCAACCATTACACCATACAGTAATGTAATAACATACATTCCGAAACATACTAACCCAGCATGTCCATATGTCATACCTGTGATAGAGGACAAGTCCTCCTCAAAATGTAGGACACACAAAAAATGTAGTATATGATAAAATAAATACTAAAACATTCATATACAGTACATGAATCCCCCACTTCATGACAGTTTGTTTTCAGACACCATCCAATTAGAACTCATTCATTCAATGCATGTTCCACTCTGCTGTTCTAAAGGCCAAAATTGCCCTTCTCCGTTATGTAGCTATGTACCTCCATTATGGTCTAATCTCATTCTTAATGGAGTCAATGAGAATCATTTGTAAGTCTTTTATGGCAGCAGGAATTTCCAAGAGAAAAGGGGCATTTGCAGTTTGCTAATTAAAAAAGCATTGGAAGCAATGTATATAAACTAAATGAGTTCCACTTTTCAATTTTGGACAGTGCTCCAGTCCCTAGCCTGTTCAATAAGTGGGGGATGCCTGTGTATTGCTTTTATGTGGTTAATTTAAACCCTATATTACTTATTAAATATAAAACTATTTAGGCTGCGCTTCTAACCTCCAGTTATGTTAATTACAATCTCCAGATGTAACGCCTTTTAGCTAAGGAGACCCAGAGCAAAAACTTTTAGGATTATTTTTTGTAGTCACCTGGAAATTGATGCTAATTCCTATAGAATCTGATCAATATAAAAATATATGATGGAAATATATGGAAATTGATGCTAATTCCTATAGAATCTGATCGATATAAAAATATATGAATGGATTGCCTGTCTGCTAGAAAAATAATGCTATTTTGGAAATATCAGAACCTTAAAATAATTACCATAACTGCACACATAATGAAGCTCAGAATTCATTAGCGAGCTAATATTCTTGCTAGCGAGCATGTGCCTTCACAGATAGCAAGTTAAATCATGGGAGATAGAAGACTAATCTGAGTAAACTTACCATCTTCCCTTTGATAATCTTCATTCTCGGTGCTGGTAGGATGTTCCTCATCAGAAGTGCCTTTTTCTTCCTCTTCTTCTTCCTCCTCCTCTTCCTCCTCCTCATCCTGGTCTTGTACCCTGTCCTCTATCTCCTCATTTTCTTCCTCTTGGCTAGTTTTGGCAACATGCTCTTTCTCATCCTCAAACTCCTCAGTGTCATCTGTCTCTGCAGCTTCTTCTTCATCTTGGTGTCGCAGGCTGGGTATTTCATCCTCTCTGATATCATCATGGATGTGATTGTCCACAGCATCATCCCAGGATAATTCTTCTCTCTTGCTAACCTCATTGCTCTTGAAATCCTCAGAATTCTCTTTTCTGTATTCATGGTAAATGTCTTGAGCTCTGGGGTCCCTCTCTTCCAAGCTGTTTCTCTCATCCTCTTTTGAAATATCTTTTTCTGTATTTTTCTGACTTTTCTCTGCCTCTAGCTCAGCAAAAGATGCAGTGGGTTCCTCCTCAGGTGTACCCTCTAAAAGATCTGCAAGAGAATGATAAAGCAGGCAGTGTGTGAATTAACATTGTGTGAGAATATGCCAGAAATCCACATCAAAAGCAATCACAAATTTGCAACTGAAAAAAGAAAATGTGCATTTGGGATAAAGGATGCAAATAGGACAGGGTCGCACATATGAATGTCTGGAGGACGAGGAGTCTTTGGAATGTGTTTCTTTGTTGAACATTCAAAAGAATAGGGGTATCAAACATATGGTCCAAGAACGCTAACCTCTGCATGAAACAAGTCTGACACTCCTGGTCTAGAACTTTTCAAAACTTGCCAAGGTGAAAATGGAAAAAGAGCGGAGTCCATAGCCCAGTGGAAGAGCAAATGTTTGCAAGCAGAAAGTCATATCTATGGCATCTCCTGGCATCTCCAATTTAGGGTGAGAAAGGTACCTACCTGAAAGCCTATCTTAACTGCTGCCAGTCAAATAATGACTTCCAGTTTGTGCTGATCACTTAGAAATCAGCAATTCTTTTTAATGACATATTATCATACATAAAGAGAAAATTAAAGCAGGCCTCCGTCAGTCTTGAAAGACTATGGTATCGTGCTCGGCGCTGCATACGCTGCATGCGAAGCACAAAAGCCTGGGTTGGATTGTTATGGAGGATAGGCTGTTAACCCGAGCAGCAAATTCTCCCTCTCCACACCACTAAATTAGTCCAATGGAAAGGCAGAGCCAATACGATTGGATCCAGCTGGTGTTGCAGAGCTGGGCTAAGGACAGGAGCTCACCCTGTCTTGTGGGGCCGACCTGGGTCTCGAAAACCCACAGAGAAAACAAACAAACAGTAAACAACAGATGTTCAAAAGGAAAAAATAGATGTAAAAATATATAAAGGCGGGAAGTATTTAAAAAGGGGAAAAAATAGATAAAAATTACAGTGTACTAATATAACATGAGTGAAGCAATAATTCTAACAACAAAATGTTTTTCTATTTCTAAGCCTAACATCAGCATTTATTTATGTGGTTTTGTTTTGCACATCTGCATACAGTGCTTTGAAACATATAAGTATATAACACATAAGTATAATGTTGATGATGTTGAACCATTGTTTATAATTGGCCATTCAGAATATCCAATGCATTTGTTTGTGCCTTAGGATCATACAATCATGTTTGAGTGATGAATGGTTGGACAGATGTTACAAAGGTGCCATCAACATGATCCACAGTTTGACAGTTTTATGGAGAAAGGAAAAGGGGGAGATGAGCACATTTTAATATTTGCTCTTTGGAACTCCAACTAACACTGAAAGCTGTCAGGAGCCATGAATGTGACAGCAACAAGGTCACAAGATCATTTACAAGATTTATCAAACCTGTATGATTATATGTCATAACTTCAAAAGAGGATAAGGCGCCCCAAAATGTAGGACATGATAAAACAGAAACTAAAAACACTCATTATTAAATTTAAAGCAATTGCATATAATTTATTACATGCAATTTATTGATTACAAAAATGGATTCATGCTGCCTGCTCATGAGGAAAAGGGGGACAATGAAGAATTTTTTCCCAGGACACATGGCTGAAAAAGGATACGTCCTGGAAAAAGAGGACATATGGTCACCCTGATCATTTCCCATAAGAGATTGATGATGTGGCATAGTCATTTGTTTATGTGTGTGTGTGCATGCATGTGCGCATCAAGGCCGTTTGAAACAATATCCACCCTGATGTTTCTCTGCTTATTTTCATGCAGGTTATGCTGACACTGACCTCCTTCTGTATTCTTGTTGCTTTGGCTTTCAAGGACTTCAGAAAGCTCATCTTCGAAACCACTGCTTTTCTTCTGCTGCTCTGTTCTTTCGTTTTCTCCTGTGCCAGACATGAAGATAGGATGAACCACACTTGGCAACTCTCCAGTTTTAAACTATAAACCAAACTTGCCTTTACATTTGCCTTCTTGCCTGGATATGTGGCCTTACATTTGTTCAGTGTTAAGAATAGTTTTACTCAAAGTTTTACTCACAAAATGTTTGTGTGTGCAATATTTCAATTGCAAGAATGAAATAACCACCAATTTCCTAATTGCTAAATAATAAAATAATTGCTAAATAATTAGCAACCATTACTCTGGTGTTTCATTGCTTTTCAGGGAGTGTCAGTAAGATGACACCATGGGGGGGGGGTGACATCACTAGCGACCAAAGTCACTAAAATTCCATCTTGGAATCTGTCCCCAAACAGAGATATACTCAAAAGGGGGTCCTGGGTTGAAATGCTCTAGACCACTGGTCTAGAACATTAAAGAAAACTAAGGGCAAAATCCAGAGGAATATGGGGAGTCCTTGCTCCAGTGTAAGAACAACTTAGGGCAAAATCCAGAGTAACTCCGGGAAGTCCTTGCTCCGGTGTAAGAACAACTTACTCTGGATTCCTATATGAATTTCCCATAGGTTTTCACAAGTTGGTGCAGTAACTACGGGTGCACGTAAAGTCTCTTACGTGCTCCCGTAGTTACTCGGGATGTGGGGGTTAGTCTGGATTCCAATATGAATCTCCCATAGGTTTTCACTAGGTAGTGCAGTAACTACAGGTGCACCTAAAGTCTCTTATGTGCTCCTGTAGTTACTCTGGATTTGGGGGTTAGATTCTCAGGATGCCACAGCTTGATTAATTCAAGTTTCAGGATTAATTTAAGAATTCCCGAAATCCAAGTATATTTGTCAAACCTCCAAATTTCAGCCAAACCATACCTTGAATTGCAATCTCCTGAAGCTCTTTTAGTAAGTTTTGATGACGAAGGATAGAAAGGATCCTTTCATCTGCACAAAAGGAAAAAAAAGATGCTTATTTTGGAATCCTTCCAGTGGCAAAGAAATTGGCACATAGTGAATATCAAAAATTCATTAGCAAATCATGTTCTTTTTGTCAAATGTATTCTTTTTGCTTAATCTATCATGGAAGCTAAAAAATTAATAAAAAATTAATATTAATATTTTATTAGACTCGTGCGCTGCAGAGACCTCATTCTGTCAATGCTAAAATTATCAGCGTTTGAACCAGAGTATTTATTATAGGAGACTGATCTTTCTTTGACTCCCAGGCAATTGTTGTGGGGGAAATAAGCATTGTACTGTACCTCCTTGAAGGATTTCTAGGCATTCCTGACTGAGTGGGAGTGGATTGGGCTTTGACACAGTATCAGAGATGACCTCCACAATGCACTTCATCACCTAGAAAAACATAAGGAAGAGGATTAGGCTTGTCTGATTTCTGTAGCACTGCAGCAGTGAAGGGGAGGGCATGCTGGCCTCTAACAGAGTCACTGAGTCAGACTACTACTGTCAGCACAGAATTATGTGGAGCTATGGATGAGATGCAGTGTTTCTTTGTCCTACGGGGAGATGCCAGAGATTGAACCTGGATCCTTGGGGTGCAAAGCATGTGTACTGCCAACAACCTGTGACTCCTCCCTACTGGGAAGTTGCCTCGTCCAAATCAGAATGATCCTCATGGCAAGCCAGAGAGCTACCTGTTCCTAAACACTGGCCAGTGCATGAGTAGCTGGAGTTTACATCCACCCTTCATGCCCGAAATAACACTCGGTTTCGACCACTAGTTGCCCTGAAATTGCAGAATTGAAAAGATGCTTTTTACAACCCCCTGAAATACAGTTGCAACCCCCCAAAGGGGTCCCAAGCCCCATTTTGAGAACCACTGGTATAAATTATTGTTTTGATTGCACCTCACTTGAGTGTACTTTAATGATTTCTTCTTTATTGTACCTTTTGTGCAGCTTCTGTTGTGGAGCCTTTGCCTACTTTTCCAGATTTCTGAAGTTTTGTTTGTGATGGTGTATCATCCTTTTCACTTCTGATAATTATGGTACCATGGAAAACATAATCCATTGGTAGAGATGTTTGAAAAAGGTGGTATTTTTAAGCAGTCTTGGAAGACTATGGTATCGTGCTCGGTGCTGCATACGCTACATGCGAAGCACGAAAGCCTGGGTTGGATTGTTATGGAGGATAGGCTGTTACCCAAGCAGCAAATCCCTCCTCTCCACGCCACTGAATTAGTCCTTACTCAAATTTACACATAGGAGTCCTGGTGTAGGAACCTCAGGCCCCAGCAACCTGGCATGAGTACTGTTCCTAGTTCCTCTTTTGAGTACCATTAACATTATCCTCTTTATCTTTCAATGTAATGCTGATAGCTTTATTGAGACAGCACTGCATCGTTCTGCTGGGTCAGTTCTCTTAATTTAGGAAGAATCCATCAGATGAGATTGGATGATGTCATCTTTTTTCATTAGGAGAGAGCTTGCAGTAGTGTATATACAAATCTCAGATTCAGTCCCTGGTATCTCTAGGTAGAACTAAAAAGACCTACAACTGAAATGCTAGAGAGCTGCTTCCTGTCAGTGAAGATAATACAGAGTGAGAATAATCCAGAGATAATTAATTATTTATTTAGCATTTGACAATATAATCCCAATATTTGGGGTGTACATGGTTCCTTCCCCTTTTGATCTCACAACAGCCCTGCCAGGTAGGTGAGGCTGAGAGATTGTGAACGGCCCCAGGTCACCCAAGAAGCTTTGTGGATGAGTGAGATCTTTCAAGTCCAACCCACAAACCACTACAAAACTTCAACATTTGGACTGCAATCTTAAAGATACTTTCCTGAGAGTAAGACCCATTGGACACAATGGCTTTATTTTTGAGTAGACATGGTTAGAATTGTGTTCTTAGTTGATGGAGAGCACAATCCTAACCATGTCTACTCAAAAGTACGCCACTCATGGGTCTTACTCCCAAGAAAGTGTCTTTAAGATTGCAGCCTACACACGGTATTTCCGTTATTTCTCTTTGCTGGATTCCTTTTGCAGGGGGAGCTTCCTGAAGAATATCAAGTTTTTGCTGTCTATTTAGTTTTAGTTTTTTGTTCTGTAAAGTGATATTCAGGATATTTTTACCAGCAATGGTGATGGATATTTTCCCCATGGAAATCATGAGTCTGCCATTTGTCCCATAAGGGTGAACAAAAGTGAGTGCGCATGGCATAGGTTCAACTTATTATTATAGAAGAGAGAATTTCAGCAGATGCGTCTAGTAATTTCATATGCTGCATGTGCTAAAATTCCCTTTTGCAATGATAAATAGATTTTGGGTTCAATCCTAACCTAGACCAGAACAACTCATTGGTCTTCTGGTCCCTGTGGTGATGTAAGGAGGCAAGCACATGTCTGTGCACTGGCTTAACTCTCCCCCAGGAGTGGTGCAGAAGTATCTTATGGCACTTTTGTTACACTCCCAGGCCAGCATGGGAATGGTGCTAGGACTTATGCCAGCCTAACTGGGGATTAAGATTACAGCCTCAATTTATTAAACCCACCTTTTGATGCAAAACATTGGTGGACCCCATCAAGGGGCAGTCCAAGAATGTATGGTTCCTATAGTGCTGCTCCCTTACCCAGTGATACGCCAGCCTCTAATACGTCTGTCTCCAGTGTTGACACTCAGAACTCTCCCCCACCCCATATATCATAATTTATCTCTCCTTTTCCAACCCAATGAATGGAAGTAGAGGCAAGTAGGCAGACAAAAATGGATATACCCCACCAATCTGCTGCCTGGAACAGCTGCTTCATTTGGCCTAATGGATGGCCTGACTGTCCCCACCTTAGCTGTTTTGGAGGTTGTAAGTAATCCATTATTTATATGTCCTTTCTGGAGGCAAAGGAGAGAAAGATTTTCTTGCAACATGCCTTGGATGGCTGTAATTAGCTCTAGGTCAGCTATTGCTTTACCTTACTTTGAACCATAGCATATATTATTGTAGGGTTGCCATAATTCTCTTCCACAAAACAAGGGCAGGACCCTCTGTCCCATTTGCCAGTATGTGAACACAATCCCAAAAAGTCAGGACTGTTCATGTTTTGGGGGATATATGGCAACCCAACATTACTGTCTCTCCTCTGTGCATTATACTCTACACTGAACAGCAAATTATGCCTGTAGTTCTCCTCCTAAGGGAAATTGCCATGTCTATTAATTATCAAGAGATCAGCAAAAGGAAGCTTCAGCATGAAATTTGTCTTCAAAGAAGTACTAGCTGGCATCACATTATTTTAATTTGGCAAAAGGTTATATACAGATTAACATGTCTTTTCAGTAGTAAATCGTACTGTATTCAGTGGGACTTGTTTGCATCTGTAGGATTTCAGCCTAAGGCAAAAGAAGAAAATTATGTCCCCCCCACCCCACTGATTCTGCTACCCAAAGTGGCTGATTCAAGTAACATGTGAATTCATAGTGAAACAGATTGGTGAATTATATGTTGCATACCCAATGAAAATCAATGTATTCAGTGCAGATTGTTTTAGCCACAAGAGGCAACCGAATTAACTCACAGCATCGACCTTCTGGTATTGATCCCCCAGCATTACTGACAAAGTCGGCATGAGATGCTGTGGCAAGGGACCAAATTAGGATTATCAGGCACATGATGGTTGGCATGGAGAAACTAACAGTGCTGGGATGAGAAGCAATAGTATTAATAACTGTTTATCCAAATTATTATATTGATAATATAATAAATTATCAGTTTATTATCTTTTCAACTATATGTATCTTTTCAACTATGTGCAACAGGTCATACCATTCCCATTTATCATCGGGGGACCAATCAGCACTCTTGCATTTAGCATTAATTCATTAATTATGCTCTTATCCCACTCTTCCTAGGATACTGAGAATGGCTTGCATATTTCTATGCATATTGTTTGCATATTGCAACCCAGCACAAAATAAGATGTGCTTTAGCCAATTTAGGTCAGCCTGGGGTGCTATGTATTGGATTGAATCCTGGGTCCCAATTGTTCTCCCATCCCAAGACACTGTTCTGGATCCAGGCTCCTTCATCTTCATCTTCACCTTCAGTCTTTTTTCCCTGTGCTTTCACTTCTATAGAGCTTCACTTGGTTTTACGATTTGGTCTCTCTAGACTTTAACAACTAGTTGGGTATGGCCATTGTGCAAATGGCTACATTAAGGAATAACATGAAAGCAGGATTCATTGAATTGAAGATGGCATTATTTTTGATGCCATGGGGTAGTAAGGAAGGGATTTTTTTTAATTGAATAGGCTTCTCTCAAATGACCACTACTTAACAATCTGTACAGTTCGGTGCCATGGAAAATGCCAATCTACTCTTCACAATGGAAAAAAGAAACAGAATTACAGTGATGAGCCAGCATGAAGCCCCCAGATAGGATTCTGTAATTCCCTGGCATATTCAGAAGCCTTCAGAACTGCTGTTGGGCTTACTGGTAGTTCCAAAGAAAACCATGCTTTGGATTTTAAACCAGCTATGAGAGGGCTGTGTGAAATTTACTTCCAGCCAGGTGCCATGAGAATAGTGTTTTTGGAAAGATTAAGGATAATTACTACAGCCAAGAATCTGACAAAAGGCTTTTCCATCCATGAAAAAGGGCACTTCATTTTCTGGCGGATTTCGGTATGAAACAGGGAGAGGAGGCAAGGTTGGAGGCCTGGAAAGATGCTATTAGCATTTACCAGGAAAGCCTATTTCAATAAATTGAAGGAGGGCAGCAGTTTTGAAAATGTCCTACATTAAACATAACATTAGGAAATTTTCACCACACATTTCCAGCATGTAAAATACAGAGAGCGATTAATAGGGACTGCAGTGGTGGCTGTGTCAACTCTGAAATTTACAAAATCAGTCTTGCAATGATTAGCCAAGCCATTCCTTCATGCACACTTTGCAAGATGCATTTTTTTTAGCTGTGCTTAAATATTTTGCATTTATCTGCAATGCTGTGCAAACAGGCTTGGGCAAACTGCTACTTGGCCAAAGAATATGTGCACATTTAGGTCTACGGTATTTTGGCTCAGAAAAGTCAGCAAATCAGATAATCACAGAGATAGGATGTGAAGCAGGGGACAAATAAAAGCTGAAAAATTAAAATCATGGAACATCCACATGAAATAGAGCATGTCCCATAATGTTAAAGTTAAAAGTAAGGCTTCTGAATTTGAATATGTTAAATTCCAAATTACTGTAATTTTTTTTAATTTGCCCTGATATAATATTTCCTTTTTTATTATTTTAGCTTATTGTGCAGGAGCCTTTTAATTTTAGCCAATTACCTGACCGCAATCAAACCAACTAGAAGAAATCTGGACACTGACATGGACTTCCATGTTTTTTGCTGACTTTTGGGAGCCATGTATGAAGACTGGGGTTAAATACTTAAATATATGCAATTGCTCTACACAAAATGAGACAATTTGCCCATATCACTCACTATCACCTTTTGACAGGCATCCTGGAGTTGCAAAGGATCAGTGCTGTAATCTTCTGCATGCATGGCATGTGCTCAATCTTGTAATCTTCTGAATGCACATCATGTGCTTGCCTCTCAGCTACGCAGTCCCTTCCCAAAGGTGTACATCCATTTTTGATGCATGTTTGGATGCAACACACTTACTGCTTTCACCTTGATAGTGTTAGGTGTGAATGTGCATTCATACCCACCATCAGAGGTCACTTGTTTTTGCAAGCAACAAACATACGTGTATGACTTTGTATCCTCAAAGAGTAGAAAAACATATGCTGGCTGTAATCTAACCCCTTGTGGCAAAGGAGGTCTGTCTACCCTCTGCCTTATTGTAGCTTAGTTTACTTAATCCAGGTCACAAGCAGCAGACAATAAGCAGAGACCAGGTGCACTGCAGAAGGTAAATAGCTTTGGATGACTGTAGGCTTAAGAAGTGACATTTCATTTAACAGGGATTTCTTTCACTCCAACATGCAATTTATTAATGTTGTATCTTGCTATATCTAATGGAAAAATTTCACAATTAAAAAAACACAACCTACTATGTTAAAGATGGATCATGTACTCTGCAGGTTGCCCTGCTGGTGATGACCAACTCTAAGGATGGTGCTCATTCCCATTACGAGACTGAGGAGTGTTCTCCAAGGATATCTCCATGGTTGTGTGGTTGGCATGATCAAACGCACCAAATGCACACAGAATGTTGTTACCTTCCCAGCAAAGTGGTATCTATTTATCTATGTGCATTAACATGCTTTTGAACTGCTAGGATAGCAGGAACTGGGCAAGTAATGGGACCTCACTCTGTCATGTGATACTTGGATACCAACCACTCACTTGCCAAACTTCAGGTTAACAAGCATAGCATTTTAAATCAGAGCCACTGCAGCCCAATTTCAAAGGATCAATGGATATTATTAAAAATTCCAAGTAAGGTGGGATAGTCCTTTTACCACACTACACTAGCTGGAGTTGTAAGTGAGCCAGGACGCAGATTAAGAAACTGGCTTGAGACCTGAAAGATCCAGATTCATATCTACCCTCAGTCATGAAGCTTCCTGGGTGACGTTGGGCCAGTCTTTCACCCTCAGCCACACCTACCTCACTGGGTTGTTGTGAGGACAAAAGGATAAAAGCTTTGGAAGCCGTTGGGCATTTGCTTTAGCATGGAAAGATGGGGTATAAGGCTGCAATCCAAAAGGGATTTCCTAGGATTAAGACCTATTGAACACAATGGGGCCTATTTTTGAGTAGACGTGGTTAGAATTGTGCTCTGTATCCCTTAAAATATATGTAAATATGTATATATAGTTCTTTTGCAACCTCACCACCAAGTCCCCTTATGTGTACAGAAGATGCATTTTCCCAGATTATCTGTTGATATTTATCCCTTAAACCAAGATACATTTGTATATCTGGTTTTAGGGGTTTTTTTGCTTTTTGTTCAACAGTTGTAATGATAATTTTCAACCACTTTTCCTTTAATGGGAGAAGGTTAAGGTTAGCAAAAGATGGACTTACAGAGCTACAGGATATAATTGGAAGGCTAATTCAACTAACGCTTGAGGCTCCAAAGAAAAGTATCTGCTACTAAACTTCACTTAGGAAGCCACACATGTGCCATTTCAGCACCCAAAGAAGAACAGAAAATGGGATATATATACCTTTACTCCACTTTGCACATTGTACATCAACATACACTTGGCAGGGATTTGCAGCCGCTCTTGGACAAATGTACCTGTACAATGCAGGAATTCCCATTTGCTTTTTTTGCATTGCACTTTACAGTTTTAAATATTTTTCTCCCTTTTTAAAACTTTTAAAACAAGCAATTATACAGTGGGAAGGGCCCTGTAAAGTGGCAATTTTGTTATTTCTTCTTAATATTTCAATTACTGGTACTCTGTCAGGGAATCAACTGAGTAAACTGGTGGAGAATGTGATTTCTTCAGTGAACAACAATATTCAATGGACAGATTTTGATTTTTTTTTAATCATCCGATTTTGGCAACTCACCTTGGTGTCATCTTTAGTTGTTGGGTTTATTACTGGAAGTGAAAGTACTGCAAGAGATAATGAGAGAGAAAGAAAACGGTATTTTAATATTAGATATTTCCTGGAACTGTATATTTATTTAGTGATAATTAGCCCTTCCAGAAGTTAATTTCCAGTTAGGGGCATGCAAAATTCAGCCATTGCAAGCCAAATGGGAGGAGGTTTTTAAAAAAAGAGAGAAGTGTTGGAAGAAAGCTACATGGTTACGATTAATAATTATTTTTAAAAATGAAATCCAACATCATGAATTTTCTGCTGTTGTTGGGGCTTTAAAACAGAGGAGAGTGGTTGAATTCCTGTTGGAAATACCTTAAATAGGCCCCCAAACTGAAAGACACCAGACTGCAGTAATGACTTCATACGGGGAAAGGGGTCTGCAATAAATCATTCAGAAGTCAGTTGCAGAATCCTTGATGCATCCTTAAGCAGAGGAACCTGATGGATACTTCCATTAGCTTTCCATGGGTGCACCAAACATTTGTTTATTTGTTTGTTTGTTTATTTATTTATTTATTTAAGGCAAGCTGATGAATAACAAATGGAAAATAATAAAAGAAAATAATAATAGGAGGCTAGATCAAAGAAATCAATGAGAGGAATAACATGCATTGCTGTTAAAGAGGTTTTGGTATACAAAAAAAGTTTGATGGGGTAAAAATGATCCTGCAGTTCAACTAATATTATGTTGGTATCTTGCTTTTTTGGTCCATTCAAGTTTCCTTCCAGGGGAATGCTTAGCATGCAAACCTTATGCCTTCCAAGCCTAAGATACATCGCCCTTTAACATCCCACCTAAGGTGATCATAACTGAAAAAGAGGACAAGATGCAACCAGCATGTAGAACACCCAAGAAAGATTTAGGACATGACAGAATAAAACACTAATATATTTTGCTTTCAGGTGGTTGATTTAAACATTTATATTAATACTTAAAACTATTACATGTTTTACATTGTTTACATGTAAAAAAACAAGTAAATTGCATGTAATTTATTAAATTTCCGTCCAGGAGGGTGCTTCCAATGCAAACCTTATGCCTCCCAAGCATAAGACTTATTCCCCCATCCCATCCCACCCAGGGTGACCATATGTTATAACTGAAAAAGAGGACAAGACTCAGCCAAAATGTAGGACACACAAGAAAAATGAAGGACCATATGTTATAAACTGAAAAAGAGGACAAGACCCAGCCAACATGTAGGACACCCAAGAAAAATGTAGGACCATATGTTATAACTGAAAAAGAAGACAAGACTCAGCCAAAATGTAGGACACACAAGAAAAATGAAGGACATGACAGAATTAAAGCCAAAAATACACATATTTATTGCTTTCAGGTGGTTGCTTAAACATTATATTATTATTAAATTTAAAACTATTACTTGTACTTTATTACATCTAATTTATTCATTTCATGAAATCTCCATGCTGCCTGCTCAGAAGGAAAAGGAGGACAAGGAAGATTTTTTTAATCATAAAAAATTATATATATATTTTTTTTATATTTTATATATATATATATATATATATATATATATATATATATATATATATATATATATATATATATATATTTTTTTTTTTTTTTTTTTTTTTTTTAAAGAGGACATGTCCTAAAAATTAGGACCCTGTAGCTTCAGATGCAAATCCAGACTCCCAACCTTCCAAGAATAAGACTCATGTCTCCATCCCTTCCAGTGGTGGGCTCCAGCAGGTTCGCACCTACTCTATAGAACCGGTTGTTAACGAGAGATAGGACATATAAAGTTTAAAAATAGCCATTTAAAAGTGGCTGCCAGAAGGGCATAGAACCGGTTCTTAATTTATTTGAAGCCCATCACTGATCCCTTCCCACCCCATCCCCATTTCTTACCCCCCCTCTTCCCTTCCCTTCCCTTCCCTTCCCTGGGTGTTGGTGCCTCTGTCCTTGGTGCTGAAAAGGACCAGGGCTTACCTTGCGCTACCAGGAGGACCGCCAAGGATGCTGCAAGCATCATGATGCTGGAGGGCAGCAGGGAAGGCAGGTGGGCTGCAGAGCAGGTAGAGGGGATGGAGTCCTTGCTGGCTTATGGGGTGGCAGTGGGTGGCTCAACTGGGCTGGAAAGGTGACATTGGAAGAGGGCTGAGCTGCTGGACGCAGATTAACAGGCGCCCTGCCCTAGATCCGCTTGCTCCTCTAATGCCTTTTGCTGATGCTGATCCTCTATGGGGCACTGCAGCAGCCCTTATATAGACACCCCTCCCCTCCCCTGCCCTGCCCTCCCATCCCTCCTCCCCTCCGGAAACAGCGTCAGGAGGAAGGCAGCAGCCCAGATCTCTTTCCTTGGCTCCCCATTGCAGAGACTGATCAACCCCCAAAGATGTCCCTTGGCCAGGATACTCAGCAGCAGCACCACAAGCTGCAAGCAAGGCATCATGTAGTTCTTACCCTAGCTGACCATATGTCATTTTTTCCCAGGACATGTCCTCTTCTTTAGTCCTGTGTCCTGGTAAAAGATAAATAAATCTGCATTGTCCTCCTACATGCAGGCAGCTTGTAGTCTTTAAAAAACTATCGCTGCAATTCTGAAGACACTTTCTTGGGAGACCCACTGAATACAATGGGGCTTACTTTTGAATAGACATGGTTAGGATTGTGCTCTATATACAGTGGTGCCTCACATAAAGAGCTTAATTCGTTCCGGGGGCATGGCTCTTTAAGTGAAACACTCTTTAAGTGAAGCAGATTTTTCCATAGGAAATAATGGAAACTCAGACGAATGGTTCCACAACCCCCAAAATATTTGTATAAAAATATTAACTGGATGTAAAAATGATGACAAAATACTGGAATTGAATTCAAAACATGCATTCAATGTGCATGATCCTATGAAGTCTACTTAGGCTGCAATCAAAGACGCTTTCCTGGGAGTAAGCCCCATTTAACACAATGGGGCTTACTTCTGAGTAGACATAGTTAGGAGACTGCAATCAAAGACACTTTCCTAGGAGGCTTTCCTGGGATGCTGCTGGAGGTTCAAGGTTGTCGGTGGGGGCACTTGGGGGCAGTTAGAGGCAGCAGCGCTGGCTGGCAGCCCTTTTAAAGAGCCTCCATGCAGAGCTTCGGGGCTGCATAGCGTTTGCTTGTTAAGTGAGGTGGAACTTGTTATGTGAAGCAAGATTTCTTGGAATTTTTGCTTGTTATGTGGAAACGCTTGTTAAGCGAGGTGCTTGTTAAGCGAGGTACCACTGTATATAAAAGAGAAAAGTCACTGACTCACTCACTGACTCACTCACTCACTCATCACCGCCCTGCCAAAACCGCTGGGCCTAGAAGCGTGAAATTTGGGGTGGGTGTTCCTTCCGTGACGGAGGGGTGCACTAAGAACCGGTTTTCAGAAATTCCAACCAGAAAGGGGTGAAAAGGGGCGCAACGCGTTTTCCTCCCTATACTTTGCATTGAGAATTGCTGACTCATCAACATTCCACCCCAACTGCTGGGCCTGAAGCATGGAATTCTGGGAGTTCCTTCTGTCACCTGAACACCCCCCAAGAACCATCTGGAGAAATTTAACCCTTCACGGGCTGAAAAGGGGGCAACATGTTTTTGTCCTACACTTAATATGGGAGACTGACCAACATCCAGACAAGTTGGTGCTCAGTGCTTGGTGCACTGGGGGGGATGTTGTTCAGAGGAAGAGGTTGCGCTGAGGAGGATGCTGCGCATGGTGGTTTGATGCTCATGGGGGATGTTGCACATGGTGGTTTGATGCGCATGGGGGATTGATACGTACGGGGAGTTGAGGCACATGGGGATGATGAGCTTGGGGGATGTTGCGCATGGGGGGAAGTTGCTCATGGGGGGAAGTTGCGCATGGGGGACTGATGCACATGGGGTGTTGATGCCCATGGGGGGAAGTTGCACATGGGGGAAGTTGTACATGGGTGACTGATACGCATGGAGTGTTGATGCGCATGGGGTGTTGATGAACATGGGGAAAGTTGTGCATGGAGAAAGTTGCGCATGGGGGATGTTGCACATGGGGGATGTTGTGTATGGGGGAAGTTGCACATGGGGTGTTGATGCACATGGGGGATTAATGCGCATGGAGGAAAGTTGCACATGGGGAAAGTTGCACATGGGGGACTGATGTGCATGGGGTGTTGATGTGCACGGGGGAAGCTGCGCACAGGGGACTGATGCACATGGGGGAAAGTTGCGCACGGGGGACTGATGCACATGGGGGGACTGATGCGCATGGGGGGACTGATGCGCATGGGGTATTGATGTGCATGGGGTGTTGATGCGCCATGGGGTGCTGATGCTCCAAGGGGTGATGGTGTATGGGAAATGTTACTCCCGCAACGCAGGTACACTTTTTGCTAGTATGTAATAAATTATATGTACTGGCATCCCCCCACTTATTGGACGGGTTAGGGATCACTATTGAAACCATTGAAAAGTGGAATCTAGTCTTTTTTCAGTTCGCAAATACAAAATGGCCACAAAAAAGACATAAATATATCACTCGCAAAAGACTAAATAACACATATTTATTAACTTATGGCCAAAAGACATAACAAATTACAGTAAAATGAACAAAGGCATGTATGGGCAGTGAATATCTGATGTATTTGAATGATGGAGAATCAGGCCTCCGTCAGTCTTGAAAGACTATGGTATCGTGCTCAGCGCTGCATATGCTGCATGCAAAGCACGAAAGCCTGGGTTGGATTGTTATGGAGGATAGGCTGTTCCCCAAGCAGCAAATCCCCCTCTCCACGCCACTGAATTAGTCCAATGGAAAGGCAGAGCCAATACGATTGCATCGCAGAGCTGGGCTAAGGACAGGAGCTCACCCTGTCTTGTGGGGCTGACCCGGGTCTCGAACCCTGGCTTGCTGGTTAACAGGCACAGTGGAGAAAATCATAAGGAAATGCCACAAACGGTTTGAGCACCATGTCACATTCAAATTAACAACAGGGAAGACCTTAAAGGAGGAATAAGAGGAATGAGCACCAGTCTTAGAATCAGTCATTACTAGTAAATCAGCAAATCCAATAGGCACAGAGATAAGAGGTAGGGCAGGAGACAATTAAAAGTGGGTCAATTAAAATTATGGAACATTGACATGAAACAGTCGTGCCCCATAATTAAGGTTGCCATATGTCCCCAAAAACAGGGACAATTCCAATTTTGGGGGATTGTGTTCATCTACTGGTAAATGGGACAGAGGGTCCTAACCTGATTTTGTGGGAGAGAATTATGGCAACCCTACCCATAATGTTAAGGTTAAAGATAAGGCTTCTGAATTTGAACACAATGAATTCCACGTGTCTTAAAATTTTTCCCTGATGTAATGTTTCCTTGTTTTTTGTTTTTAATTTTAGCTGATAGTGCAGTGGTGTTTTATTTACAGCAAATTAACTGGCAGATGCACTCAAACTGACCAGAAGAAATATATCTGGTCACACTGGAACTGCAGTGGCTCAGTGGTTAAAAGAACTGTGCCTATTGATCTGAAGAATAGCAGGTCAGCAGTTTGAGACCAGGGTGCTGCACAACAGAGTAAGTTTCCGTCACTTGTCCCATTCCTGCCATCCTAGCAGTTTGAAAGCATGTAAATGCAAATAGATAAATAGGTACCACTTTGGTGTGAAGGCAATGTCCTGATGTCAGGCCAGCCAGGTTTCCCTATGTTGCATCAATCATGGCTTGAATGACACCAATCCAGAACAAGCAGACCCTGCCACCACATGGGACAAATGCTGAAGAGGTTGTCTTGATATCCAGTCACCTGTTTCCAGGCCAGGTTGTGTGGCATCAGGTTGGATGTTTGAACGATGCAGGGGTCTGGGACATACAAAGTTGTGGCAGTGGAGTAAGAAAAGGTTGATCATGGCTGCAATCCTAACCACACTTTCCTGAGAGTAAGTACTATTGAACACAATGGGACTTACTTCTGAGTTGACAGGCTTAAGATTGCACTGCTATGTCCTAACTCCAAATACATCAAAATGTAGGGCACCCAAGAAAAATGTAGGACATGACAAAATAAAAGCTAAAAATACTTTTATATAGTGCTTTCATGTGTTAATTTAAAAATTATTGTTAAATTTTAAACTATTAAATATATAGATGTTCCCTAGAATCATAGAATCCTAGAGTTGGAAGGGACATAATAGGTCATCTAGTCCAACCCCCTGCCTGCAGCAGGAAATCCTCCTAGAGCATCCCCGACAGATGCTCGTCGAGCCTCTGCTTGAAGATCTCCAGTGAGGGAGAGTCCACCACCTCCCTTGGCAATCTGTTCCACTGCCGAACCACCCTCACCGTCAGGAATTTTTCAGGAATCCAACTGGAATATCCTTTCTTGCAGTTTGTAACCATTGGTACTAGTTCTGCTTTCAGAGGCAGCTAAGAACAAATGAGTTTCTTTCTGATGGTTCATTTTCTGATCTTTCCTGATCAGAGGTCTTTCCCAATCCTATGTCCTGGATTTCAGCTAGTTCATCTTGAGATTTCAACTGGCATTTCTAACCGGGAACCATCTGTGTTTTAATTTTGATCTGTCTCTCTCTCTCTCTCTCTCTCTCTCTCTCTCTCTCTCTCTCTCTCTGACTTCCAGTCCTCCTTTTTGCAGAATTCAGGCTCAGTTGCTTTAATGGAGTCTGGGATAGCTAACAAACCCAGATTCCAAGGCCTCTTATTTCCTTGTGAGAAGAGCTGTTATCATCATGCAAGTGAAGTATGTTTTGGATGTCAAAATATAATAATGCGCGTGCCTAAATATAACAGCTTCAAAGACCCAACTGTCACCCATCCGCATTGTTAAAAGGGTATTCATCTCATGTAGTTACTTTTAGGTCACCAGTAAAGTCTTTGAAGCCCTTTGAATTCCTTTGCTTCGACTGCTTGAAGCAGCCTGAAATTAATTGCATGAATTGCTGAATATCTTGCTTACACTTTGTCAAAAAATGCATAGATGTCGACAGAGGGAGTTTCAGTGTCTCCCAGTAATTTTTGGACTAGTCTTTTACTCCCATAGTTGTTGTATTGGTCCATGTAATGTAATGTGTACCAATTTTGTGATGCATGAGCACCGAATGCAAACCTTTCTGGATCAAATAAAAGGTCTTTCTGATCTGGTATCCTGTTTCTGCCCTCCCTAGTAACATCTGATTTACCATAAGTCCATGTATTTGCCATTCGCTAAATAAAATAAATCTGCCCTCCCATTGCTTCCAAACACACATATACAACAACTAACACTCCTGGACACACTGTTGCTGAGCATGGAAGTGATATTAAGTGGTCATAGAAATTATTGACAGACCTTCACAAAAATCTCCTTTTGAAGGCACATCAAGCCCACACTATCACATTTCATGATGGCAAATTGCCTTAGGTTGCAATCCCAATGTTCTTTTAGACACATTTGTGCTTCCTTGTATGTAAGAGAGGGTGACAGAATGAGATATATGGGCCTCCCCGTGCCAGATCCCAAGAAGGAAGCATAGGGGTCTAGGGAGCCCAGCATAGGGTTCTGGGACAGAGGTAGGGAGAGAAGGTGGCAGGTGGGCCCATGGATGGTCAGGACCTAGAAGAGAGAGTGAAGTGTTCATCTGGCATTTACGCCAGATCCTAACACTCTGGTGACCCAACGTAGCACTGGGCTACTTGGATCTACATCATTTCTTTCTGTGATACAGATCCCGGAAGCACCATTAGGAGGCTGCTCCATTACCCAAGATGAGGGGAATTAATGTCCCTTGTTCTGGGCTGAGCCCCAGACAGCCCTACCCTGCTGTTTTGATAGATTTGATACTAGTTTTAGCAAAATAATAATAATAATTGGCATATACAAGGCTGATGAACCTCTGCAGAACAATTTATTTTTCTAAAAGTGTGTAATATAATATTCCAATCAAACAACTGATTTTTCCCAAAGATTATTTAATAGCTGGTTTTGTGTGAGCTTTTGTTAGGGTGGCGTGGCATGCATTAGTGCCAACTTCAAAAGAGTCATTTGTCTGATCTGTGATGACCTGAAATATCTTGTTCATTTGATGCCTAGGTTTTGACACATGTTGATTCACCTTCTGAAAGCTAAGCGTGCAAAGTCCTCTTTTGCTTCAGCAGCTGGTCTGGGTTATTGCTCTGAAATTGTCACAGCAAACAAAATTAGCAGGTTTTTTTAGATTACATTTATTTTTCATCAAAGCCAAATAAAGGATTTGTGAGTGGCTGGATTTTCAGCTATGTTGTATTTGGTTTTGCAAATACATGTGTGAAGGCGTAGGCTGGTTGACTGAAACTGTGTGGTGTATTACATGAGATAGTTTACTCTCATTAGAAAAATTACACAGCTGGCTTTCCTTGGGTGTTAGTGAACATTATGTGACTCAAAGTACAATGCTAACCAATTTAGGCCGGCATAACTCCCCTGGCATATCTTCCCATGGTGATGTTGGGAGGTCTGTGCACTGGCCTAACCCTCCCAGAAGTGGGGCAGAAGTGCCTTATGACATTTTTGTGACAGTCCCAGATCAGCCCAGGATTAGGCCAGCCTAACTGTAGGATAGGTTTGCAGTCAGTTAGCACATCAGCCAATGGCTGGGGGTAAGGAAGTAGGACTCAAAAAGGTAAAAGTCATTTTAAAATTTGATTGCGTAAAATCTCATGTGAGATTATACAGAGTGAATATTTTTGCATTTTAGTAATGTCATTACTAGAGACTGGGTTTAGATACCTCCTATATTGTTCAGATCTCCTTACCTGCTAGGAAGAGGATGACATCACTAATTAGTTTAATGATCCATAAAAGGAAGGAAGTCTGGGAAGTGATGCATGTCATTAAATTTCTCATCAATAAGGGGAAAAAACATTGCCATAATAAATCCTGCAAATGCATGTCAATTGTTTTTCACACTCCTAATATTGATTTTTACCTTTGAGCGGTGGTGGTGGCGGGGGGGGGGGGGGAGACTCAGCAAATTTGCTTTTCTTGGGAACAGATATCTCAGTTTAGGTATTGAAGGCTATTAAAAATCCTCATTGATTATTGAGGTGTTTGGAGGGAAGAGGGCACTCCGATGTACAAATCCTTAGTTGCACCAAGACTACTTTCTGATCATTAGATCATTACTCTGCCTTGAGTGCCCTTCGAGGAGAAAGGCAGAGTACAAATCTAATAAATACATACCCTATTTACTTGAATCTAATGCTCACCTTTTCCAGCTGAATTTAGTCTTCAAAATTGAGGTGCACATTAGATTTGAGTTAATACAGGTATTTTGATTATAAGAATAGGTGAGTATTTAGTTTAACAGTTTACTATATTGTAATTAAAATATAGCATAAATCCATTGTTGTATAAAATAGTGCAATTAGGTAAAAATCATAACATAAGCCCTTTGCCATTTTATTATTATCATAACTCATTATTATATGCAGTAAAATTTAATTTTACTTTACATTACAATCGCCAGTAAACTTTATTTTCATCTCAAGCCTTTTACAATAGGAGAGTGCATTAGATTTGATGGCACATCAGATTCAAGTAAGTAAGTAAGTAAGTAGTAAGTAAGTAAGTAAGTAAGTAAGTAAGTAAGTAAGTAAGTAGTTGAAAATGAGAAGTTTGACTTTTTTTGGCCTTAGGTCAGATATGAAACTTTCCAAAATGGCTTTTGCCAGCCAACAGCTAATTAACCCCCCCCCCAATCCAGAGTAACTATTCTACTAGATGCGTTGGAGTGGATTTGTGTTGACACAGCTATGGCACCATCTAGTGTTAACCTATGAAAAATTCATATTGCAGTCCACAGTAAAAATTACGGTACATCCGTCGGAGCAAGGGCTCCCGTAGTTACTCTGGATTGGAGGGTAAGTCTGATTGTAGGTCACCTCTGCAGAAATTACTTTCAAGTTCTTCTTTGATGTGGTAGAAATGCAGAAGTCCATCAAATATCACTTCCAATCTACTGTTGATCTTTTCCTCAAAGCAAATAATCACATTCTGAGAGCTCTTCTCAATGGTATTAATATCACCATGTGGGCCTTAAGCCTGACCCATACATACAAATGTAAGTGTATAAGCCAGTGATATTCAACCAGTGTGCTGAAACACACTGGTGCGCTGTGGATAGTCCTCAGGTGTGCTGCAAGAATTTGGGAAGGTCATTAATAAATAGGAAAATTGGGGGATTTGGACAGCCTGGTGTACCTTGTCAGTGGTATAAACAACAGTAAGTATTGGCATCCATCAGTCTCGAAAGACTATGGTATCATGCTCAATGCTGTATGCAAAGCACGAAGGCCAGGGTAGATTAACATGGAGGATAGGCTGTTACCCAAGCAGCAAATCCCCCTTCTCCATGCCACTGAAATAGTCCAATGGAATGGCCTGGTGTGACAATTTCAGTGCCCTGTTAGTGTGCCATGAGATGAAAAAGGTTGAAAATCATTTGTGTAAGCATTGTGGTGTTGCTGTCCCCAATAGGCAAGAACACAAGTTTTCTCTTGGCTGGAAATTTCTCCAAATCAGCCAATAACCAGATTTCCCAGAATATTTAATTTAACAGCTGTGGGCTGTTGTTAAACTGGAATTACTTCATCATCTCGAGATACTTGCCTAGTGGTCATTGACTAACTTGTATCCCTGGGGCAGCTTAAACTTGGCAAGTACATCTGGGCAAGCTGAAGTTACACATACAAGATGAAAAGGGGACACATTTTCTTTTCAAAAACTGTGTCCATGCGGTGATCAGTCTGGCCAAGTTGTGCCTTCCCGCAGAATTGTAAGGGAAAAGGCATAATTTCCCTTCCTGCTCAGGCTCAGGAAAGTGCCGCAGTTATCCTTCTGTGCTTATGGATCTCAGGCTGTACTTGGCTCTTCATTGCACTTTCTCTCCTCCTGCACGTTGTATTAATGAACATTGGGCAGCAGCCCAGCTCCTGATCCGTGCCAGCCATCCTGGAGGACAGAAGCCAGCTGAATGAGGGTCAAAATATCTGAGATCTTGCTTTTACGTGCTGTTGCCGCTGCAACTGTCATGTTGACTAAAATGGAGATGTTAACTGTTGGATAATAAGATGTGAATGGGAGGCTGCACCAGATGTAATGATATAGAAAATGGGCCATCATACCTAATTCCCCAAGCAGTACTGATACATCATTGATACTGCTTCCTGACTTCGATCTGCCCTCCACCCTGCCTTGATCTCTATGTATTCTTCCACCTCCCTTCTCAATTCCACACACCCTGCCTCCCTTCCTTCTCCTGCGTTGACTTACTGATGCTGTCCACTGGCACATAGTTGCTTGCCACTTGTGGCAGAGGCCAGGCTGTGCTGAATGGCATGTTGAACTATGTGACAGCCATAAAAGATCCTAAACTGCAGGACCACTACTTATGATAGTATAAGCTCCTCTGGGCCGTAAATGGACACCCCCCCATCATTATGCTGGCATTTGAGAGCTTTTTCCACCCTACTAAGGGTGCTAATCCAAAGCATGTCTACCCAGAAGTAGATTCCAGTGTGTTCTACGGGATTCACTCCCAGGAAACCATGTATAGGATTGCAGCCCAAGTATGCTCAACTGTGGCAAGTATGCACACTTTCTCCAAAATTGACAACTCTGACCCCCTTAGCTACACCACTGATTTGCCAGCTACGCCACCACTACGCCAGGAATGGCTTTAAAGAATAGGGTTCTCTTGCACACTCCCTCTAAGACTGACAGCTCCCACCCCCCACTCCGAACCATTTAGTTCTTTCATTTTCTTTGTATACCGCTTTGTGAACTTTTTGTTAAAAGTGCTATATAAATAATGTTGATTGACTGAGTGAGTGACTGAGAGCACAATCCTTAATCATGTCTACTCAAAAGAAAGCCCTATTGTATTCAATGGGTCTTACTCCCAGGAAAGTGACTTTAGGATTGCATAGTAAGTGACTGAGTGAATGACTGAAATGGGTCTTTGAGACATTGGGAAACCATACTTAAACATGCACAGTGTAATCACAGCTTCCCAGCCCAAGCTGTACAAAATGGTTGTTATTTTACCTGCAGGGTTGGACTGCAGTATAGAACATGTTATGGAGTCCTACCACTTGTGTGGCCATTATTGCCACGTGCCTAAGTTTTGCAGAGGAGGCTTACAAAAAGTGCTTTGGAGACCAGCACTGACTATCCTCCCGCTGCCTGCTGAAAATGTCTATTTATAATAAAGAGATATTACACTAAAATACCCAAAGTTTCCAGCACCATCTTTGTGTATAGAGAGAAGGGAGAGGGAATCATGTTTGCTCACATTTGCTGGCCACAGTGACTACAGGCTGAACACATGCAGGCTGAGTATGAATCAGGATTCTCTTAATTCAGCGTTTCTCAAAGTGGGGGTCGGGACCCCTTTGAGGGTCGCCTTGAGCTTTCCTGGGGGTTGCCTAAAGACCCCTGGTGAAGGGGGCCAGGCAGAGGTGGGCCTGGCCTGGTCCAAGAACCGGTTCTCCGGAAGTGGGCATGGCCAGGCTGGGTCAGGGGGCGGGGTTGGGGTCAAGGGCGGGGCCAGGGAGGTTTTTAATCTAAAAATTAAATAATTAAAAAATAAAATTACTTACTTCTGAGTAGTCAGGTTGGGCTCTCAGGCTACAGTGCCAGCCACACTTTCCTGCGAGTCAGTCCCATTGACTGTCATGGGACTTACTTCAGAGTAGGCATGCATAGGATAGGGTTCTCAGGCTGCAGTTCCAGCCACACTTGCCTGGGAGTAAGTCCCATTGACTGTCATGGGACTTACTTCAGAGTAGGCATGCATAGGATAGGGTTCTCAGGCTGCGGTTCAAGCCACACTTGCCAGGGAGTAAGTCCCATTGACTGTCATGGGACTTACTTCAGAGTAGGCATGCACAGGATAGGGTTCTCAGGCTGCAGTTCCAGCCACACTTGCCTGGGTGTAAGTCCCATTGACTGTCATGGGACTTACCTCTGAGTAGTCATGCATAGAATCATAGAATCATAGAGTTGGAAGGGACCTAGTAGGTCATCTAGTCCAGCCCCCTGCCTGCAGCAGGAAATACTTTTGAGTAGACATGGTTAGGACTGTAGTCACCAGGCTAAAAAAGAGGATCTATCCTACTCTACTTCAGAGTAGTCATGCATAGGATTGGCTTGGGCTTTTAGGCTGCAGTCTCAGGCCACACTTTCCTGGGAGTAAGCCCCATTGACTATCATGGGACTTACTTTTGAGCAGTCATCATAGGGCTCTCAGGCTGCAGTCCCAGCCACACTTGCCTGGGAGTAAGCCCTGCTGGCTGCTGAAGCAGCAGTTAAAGGATGCAGCTGGCTGAGCATAGAAAGGAAAGGATGCTCCGGGGCTTTTGGGGGTTTTGCAGGGGCTTGTGGGGGGCTTCGCTGGAGCGGCAAATTTAAAAGTGCTCAGCCAGCCTCTTTAACTGCCGAACCGGTTCCCTTGTTATCACCCCCTCCCCGCAGCTGCTGGCTCGCCAGTGACAGGAAAGTCTAACAACCGGTTCTACGGAGTAGGTGCGAACCAGCTGGAGCCCACCACTGGGGCCAGGTCAGGCTTGCCAGACCTCCGGCTGTAGCTGCGCGCACTCTGGGGCTGACTGACAGCCTCAGGGCCCAATCCTATGCATGCCTACTCTGAAATAAATCCCATTATAGTCAGGGGGCCTTTACTCCCATATAAATGTGGATAGGATTGCAGCCTTAGGGCCCAATCCTATGCATGCCTACTCTGAAATAAATCCCATTATAGTCAGGGGCCTTTACTCCCATATAAATGTGGATAGGATTGCAGCCTTAGGGCCCAATCCTATGCATGCCTACTCTGAAATAAATCCCATTGTGTTCAATCTGTGCATAGAACACACATTTCATTTGTAACAATGAAAATACATCCTGAATATCGGATATTTACATTACGATTCATAACAGTAGCAAAATTACAGTTCAAAAGTAGCAACGAAAATAATTTTATGGTTGGGGGTCCCCACAAGATGAGGAACTAAGGGGTCACGGCGTTAGGAAGATTGAGAACCACTGTCTTAATCAGAGCCTAGTCCTTCTAGTACAAGAAACAGCATGTCTTTAGCTAGTGATGCTTAGGTTAATTTGACCAAATTGGGCCCTATGCTCAGAGGGGTCCGCTATCAGCATGGTGAGTGGAGTGTCTGTAGCCCAACTGGCACCCCAACCAGTACCTAATGCTCTGACATGGAATCCAGAGGTCCCCGTCCTTTGACAGCAATTGGGGGAACATATATATTTAATTTTGTGGTTCAGATTTGTAAGATGGGCTATTTTTGATGAAAAGCTAAGATATCTATATATATAAAAGAAAAGTCACTCACTGACTCACTGACTCACTGACTCATCACCGCCCTGCCAAAACCGCTGGGTCTTGAAGTGTGAAATTTGGGGTGGATGTTCCTTTCGTGATGGAGGGGTGCACTAAGAATCGGTTTTCGGAAATTCCAACCAGAAGGGGGTGAAAAGGGGTGCAACGCGTTTATACTTTGCATTGGAGAATTGCTGACTCATCAACATTCCTCCCCAACTGCTGGGCCTGAAGCATGGAATTCTGGGAGGGATCCTTCTGTCACCTGAACACCCACCCAGAACCATCTGCAGAAATTAACCCTTCAGGGGCTGAAAAGGGGGCAACGTGTTTCTGTCCTATACTTAACATGGGAGACTGAACAACATCCAGCCGATCTGGTGCTCAGTGCCTGGTGAACTGGGGGATGTTTTCCGGAGGAAGAGGTTGCACTGGCGAGGATGCTGCCCATGGTGGGAAGTTGCGCATGGAGGAAAGACGTGCATGGGAGGATGATGCGCATGGGGGGAAGTTGTGCATGGGGGAAAGTTGCACATGGGGGAAGTTGAGCACAGGGGAAAGTTGCACATGGGGAAAAGTTGCACATGGGGGAAGTTGCGCATTGGGGAAGTTGCGCATCGGCAGATGATGCGCTTGGGGAAAGTTGCACATGAGGGGATGATGTGCATGGGGGAAGTTACGCATGGGTGGAAGTTGCACATGGGTGGAAGTTGCGCAAGGAGGGATGATGCACATGGAGGAAAGTTGAGCATGGGGAAAAGTTGCGCATGGGGGATGATGCGCATGGGGGAAGTTGCACATTGGGGAAGTTGCGCATCGGCAGATGATGCACTTGGGGAAAGTTGCGCATGAGGGGAAGTTGAGCATGGGTGGAAGTTGCTCATGGGTGGAAGTTGCGCATGGGGGATGATGCGCATGGAGGAAAGTTGAGCATGGGAGATGATGTGCATGGGGAAAGTTGCGCATGGGGGAAAGTTGCGCATGGGGATGATGCGCACGGAGGATGATTCGTACGGGGGAAAGTTGCGCATGGGGGAAAGTTGCGCATGAGGGGATGATGTGCATGGGGGTAGTTGCGCATGGGGGAAGTTGCACATGGGGGGATGATGCATATGGGGGATGATGCATATGGGGTAATGCGCACAGGGGAAGTTGCACATGGAGGAAAGTTGCACATGGGGACATGATGGGCGTGGGGACATGATGCGCATGGGGGGAAGTTGCGCATTGGGGTTGATGCGCGTGGGGACATGATGCGCATGGGGGAAGTTGCGCATTGGGGTTGATGCGCATGGGGGAAAGTTGCACATGGGGAAAAGTTGTGCATGGGGATGATGCGCATGGGGGATGATGCACATGGGGAAAGTTGCGCATGGGGAAAAGTTGCACGTGGGGAAAGTTGTGCCTGCGTGGACATTGCGCATGGGGGGATGATGTGCATGGGGGATGATGCGCATGTGGGAAGTGGCACATGGGGTGTTTCTGCCCCATGGGGGGATGGCATAGGGGGAAATGTTACACCCGCAACGCGGGTACACTTTTCGCTAGTATAGATATATATTACATCTTGGCTTTCCACCAAAAATAGCCCATCTTACAAATCTGAACCCCAAAATTAAAGCAAGCAGCTAAGGAAAGCAATCTCTCTCCATAAATCTTATTGCATAAAATCATGATCAAAATCAGTAACTTTGTAATTGAAATGGTGATTTGAAGATAAACAGTAACCTTGATTGTCCTTGCAGGAGGCCCCAGAGCTGACTTTAATTACAATAAGTCTGGCACGCGATGGTTAAGGAACATATTGGAGGAATAGGATAGCAGAGCTCGGAAAGAACAATATTCGAATGATGCCCTTATATTGTAGTTAGCCAAGAGAAGTCTTTATATAGCTCAGTTTAGCAAAAAAAAAAAAGAGTTTAAATCCGTTGGTGCAACATAAAACTGCCATATGCATTACAATTTAATTTATCTAAGTGGCTTGGAGGATGTGTTTGGATGAATAAACATGTGCTTCTTTGATAGGACATGGTTGTGTCCAACAAATTCTGCATGCACTCAAAATTAATTACATAAATGAAACAAACATAGCTATTTCTCAGTCTAATTTATTGCTGTTCCAAAATGATGTGTCTCCTTATTTAGATTTTATTTTCCCCAAAGACTGGGGTCACGGATAAAAGAAACCACATAGCTGACATATTCAATCAGAACACTTTTGGATGTGAGAAACAAGATTTAAAACTGCCAGATTGCAAGTTGGAGTTTTGCCTGTATTTTTAAATCATCTAAAGCAGAGGTTCTCAAACTGTGGGTCCACAACCCACCAGTGGGGTCACATCACAATTTTTAGTGGTTCTCAGAACAGACTGGGGAGATTTGGCCATGTGCGTCACAGGTTAAACAAGATTCTATGTGGGGAGCATTGCTGCCCAATCACCATTAATTGATGGTGGTATTGATACATCAGGCAACAGCCTCTAGGACCGCTGTAAAGTTTAAGAGCTGCTGCTCTCCATGTTGGGGAAAGGACTATCTGCTGGAAAAAAATATAAATAAAATATAACTTTATATTTGTCCTATAACATTAACCCTGCAGTGTAGGTCATTATTAATTTCAGTTCCATATCACAGATGGGGGACTGAGGCTGAATGAGGATTATCTCAAACAACACAGTGTCTTCATGATTGTACTGACATGGTGAACCAGGAACTCTTTCTTCCCTTATAACCTTAACCACTTTGCTAGCTCTGAATGGACAGATTGTTGCTGTTATTAAACTTAATATTCCACTCTTTATATTCCACAGTTTAGGGTTGCACATTCATTTTATCCTCCTATCCTGTTCAATATCAAGCTGTTTATGGCTGATCAACCTATTTATGGCTGATCAGTTATTAAAATTCAGCCTTCCCTAATCAAAGTCCAGCACTCCAATCTCAATGCCATGATTCATTCATTTAGGTCACAGCAGGAAACAAAAGTTAGCAACTCTCAAGTTTTTTGCTGGCCTTCACCAGAGTTGTATACCTAAGGTAGCCAATTTTTTAAACTTAGTTGCATTTTGCATGGAAATATAGAAGGCAACTATTTTCCTGGCAGGGGATTGATGAAATAAGTGTGTGGATGCAATCCTAATCCCCAGTTAGGCAGATTTAAGTCCCATGCTGGAATGGGGGGGAGGTGTCGCAAAAGTATTATAAAGCACTTCTATGCCACTCCTGGGGGGTTAAGTCCAGCGCACAGACATCACCATAGGAATGGGGTGATGGGTGAGTTGTCCTGGCCTAAACTGGTTAGGATTGTGCCTTCAGTCACCTTTAATTTCGGTATGGTAAGCAGTGTAAAAGGTCCAGGTGCCCTGGCAGTTCTAAAGTTGGCAACCCCAAATGGACCACATTTCTAAGAAAATCAGCCCCTACAATCTCTATCTGTGTATTGATCACATTAACACTGTCACTAATGTTATTTGTGCTATTATTAGTAATTACAACAGCATCCTTTTTCACTGCAGCTGATGCTTCATTAAGATGCTATTGTCTGCAGCACTTTTCAGCCAAAATGTTCCAAAATTACGGTAAGCTTTTACCATTTAAAAAATACAGCTGGTCCTTTTTTAAGCCAAACTTCCACAAGGGTTGCAAATGTGCCAACTATTTGGCAACCAGAACCCTAGACATTTCCCTGCCTCAGATAGATTCGGTCAACTTCAGTTCCAATCCTGTTCACAACTAGGTCTACAACAGCTTCCAGCAATGAGCTACATATGGCTGATGCAGTTCCAGATCAGCCTGCTAGCACAGTTCCCTTGGTCCTGAGAGCCCAGCGTCAATGCCTGCTCTAATCAATAATAAAACCTACACAGCTAAGATCGTTATTTGTAATTAGAGAACTTGGAAATAAAAGGGGTTGTTGTGAAAACTTGTTTAAAAAGCCACAGCATGAGCATGCAACTCTGCATTGAGGATATATCAACGATTTCACATAGTGGATTTGTTGCCTGGAGTACACAGCTGTTACAAAACACAGGAACTTTGCTTTCAGAATATTTTTATCCTACGGAAACCAATGGGAAAACTTAAGTCACAGGATTCTTGTCAGTGGTGTAGCTAGCTACACAGGGGTATAGCTTGTCAGTTGTGTGCCTCAGTCTTATCTCGCTGCAAAATGGGTCTAACACCATATTTACTCAAATTTAATAGTTACCTTTTTCTGCTGAATTTAATCTCCAAAATTGGGGTGCACATTAGATTTGATGGTGCATTAGATTTGGGTAAAGACAGTGCAGTATTTTGATTATAAGTATAGGTTAGTATTTAGTTTAATTGTTTATTATCAGCACAATCCAGAGTAACTACAAGAGCTCTTAAGAGACATTTAAGTCGGTGTAGTTATGGCTTCACCTAGTGGAAACATATGGGAAATTCATAGAGCAATCCAGTGTAAATTTTTCTTATGTCAACATAAGAACTCCAGTAGTTACTCTGGACTGTGCTGTAAATTGTACTAAAAATGTAACATAAACCCATTTTTGTATCAAGTAGTGCAATTATTGGTGCAATCCCAACCAATTTAGGCTGGCATAGCTTCCCATGGTGCTATGGGAAGGCCTACCCATGCCTCTGCACTGGCCTAACCTCCCAGGAGTGGGGCAGAAGTACCTAATGGCACTTTTGTGAGACCCTCTAGACAGCACAGAATTTATGCTGGGATTTATTCCAGCCTAACTGCGGATTAGTGTTGCAGACTAGGAAAAAATCATCACAAACTCATATTGTCATATTGTATTATTGTTCTATTATTGTCATATAACTCATTGTTGAATGCAGTAAAATTAAATTTTGTACCTGCTTTCTAGCTGCACGTTATAATTGCCAGGAAATATTTTTTATCTCAAGCCTTTTAAAGTTGGTCTGCACATTAGATTTGATGGCACATTAAATTTGAGTAAATGCATGGGTATTTTAACTTGGAGCTGCATTGCAGCTGCTTTGGCACTGGAAAGTTGGTTAAGAGTAGCCTGCCAGTAGAGGAAGTGTGATTCACACTCAGAAATGCTTACCACTACTGTTATTCCTATCAGATCATGGATGATATGCTTTGCTGCACTGAGATGTTATAATGCAATTGACTCATTATCGTGTTCTGGTTGAAAGTCGCCTAACATGGCACACAGGCAATATGCTCCTTTTGTTACAGCAAACTAGTCAATAACTATGGCCTAGAAATGAAGCTGCAACCGAAGGTAATGCATCCGAAGGGCATACAAGAGGATTTCTGGGAGCAAAATTCAAGCTGAGAGCCCGATTAGCCTTCCAGCTGCCTATCCATCCCCCCAACCTCAGTAAGCCTGTATCACATGATCTGGCACTAGTTTTTAGGTTTTGAAAATAAAGTTTTTTCAACGGAGAGGAAGCCACTTTGGAGACAGCATATCCCCTTTCACTGTAGATAGCCATCTGCTTGGTGTTTATTATAACTGATGTGTTCCATTGGGAGGATGAGGCAGGAGCTGATAAAGCATTTAGACTCAAATCCACACTGCAATCCCATCTAACTTCCTTTTTTTAATTAATCACAGCCACTTTCTTGCAAGGCCACCCAGATAAATGCTTCCTCTGAGCCACAGTACCGTTGATGCGATTAAACAGCCAGTACACAGAAAAAACAATTCCACACCAGTCGCAGCCTTGGGTGTATGTTTTTCATTTTATTTTATTTTTAATGCATTCTGGTGCCCTCTCCTGCATCTTGCATTTTGAGGTAGCCTACATTTAAAATAAGGAGGTTGCACAGCTTGTAAGTTGGAGGATGGCCAAATAAGATAGTTGCCTAAGGTAATGGATTTGCAGGAGAACCATTGGCCCACTCACCTTCAATGCCTCTCCATTGGCCCACTCACCTTCAATGCCTCTGCACTCCAAGACTGGAAAAAGAAGCGAGGGAACGAACGAACGAACGAACGAACGAATGAATGAATGAATGGAGGAGAGCTGGTTACAGCATTGAACCAGAAGGAGCAAAGGCTGTGAAAGTATAGGGGGCAAGTATATAGGGGCTTTTGACATGCCAACTCAGGTGCCAACCTTTTTGAGGTTAGCAATTTCTCTCCTGAGCAGGGATCTTGTTTCTTTAAGAAATCTGAGACTGAATACAGGTTCGTCTCAGCTATTAGAAACATTTTATTTTCTCTGTAAACCTCTTTCTATTGAAAAGTGGTATATAAATACTGTTGGTTGATTGATTGATTGATCGATTGGTCTTCCACCATGCAGCCATTCACCTACTTACTTCGATCCCCTTGCCACACTACTAACTGAAGCTACAGAACTCTACACACTACAAAATATTCAGGATGGTATCTATTTATTCTAGGAATTTGATGCTGTGGGCCTTTCTTAGCATTGGACTGCTAAGGCCAGACAGGCCATACCAAGATGACACTAATAATTTATTAAAATTTAAAGGACTCCTATATGGGCTGTTGAGTTAACATAGATTTCTTTGCTCACTCAAACTCTGCACAAATGCTAAATAAATATTAATTGTGGCAGGTCAGATTTGTATCAAAGCAAGTGAGTGTAAGCTGTATTTTTGCATAATGTAAATGGGTAATTCTCTGGTCTCTCTCTTGTAAATATCACCGGCCATCAAAAACTGAGAAACCAGCTTCATAAATTGCTGCTCAGAAATGGATTACATGCTGGGCAGCTGCAATGAAAGATTGATTTTCATGCCTACCCAGAAATGCCACTGTTAACTTATTCCTTATGTCTCTCCTGGGACTAGTTTAACTGAGGGCACAGAACATAAGCACTCCAGCTAGGATGAGTTGAACAGCCTTGGCATAACTGCTTTGTTTTAATTATCAGGCTATTAACAGTAGCCATGTTGGGTGTTTGGTTGGTAGTTGCCAACATTTATACCAGCTCCTGCTCTTTTACATTACGGTATGGCACTGTCATTTGACTGGCAGGCATTAGCAGATGGGAATGCTTAGCTCTCAAATGCTAAGCCTTCAAAAGCTTTGCCAGCTGATTTGTCCACATAAAACTGCAATTAAAGGCATAGGAACAGGCTCAATACTTCTCAATACAGAAGCTATATTTCCTGGTCAGCTGGCGACCTTATTCAGTAGATAAAAGTCACCATACAAAGGAAAGTTCAGGAAGAGAGTGGCAAAATGGTGATGAGCTGTATTTGAAAAGTCAACCTGAAGGGGATCAACACATATTTCTCTCCTACAGAGTGTGTATTATATACTCTACATGTAGAATTAGATGTGCTTGTCTCAGGAGTAGTACCAAAATGTTTCAATTTAAAATTTTATGAAAGAGACATGTAGTGTACCTTCTTCCACAGACTCGTGCCCTTGATGCATGATAGGGCAAAAATGCACATATTTTGTACTTGGGCACGGATTCTGGTGCAATGTGGCTAGCTGAAGCCCTAGTAGCAGTCTATAAGAACTGTTACCTCTGTGTCCACAATGTTGTATGCAAGGGAGTATCAACATTCTATAATTTATTCTCGAGCACGAAGGGAACATCTAATATTTCATTAGAACTGCTGAACTATATGCTATACAATAATGTGTGATGAAGGAACAGATGATTCCTTTTTCACTAAACCTTTGGACAAATACTAATAATTAATAAATAACAATGTGCATTTATGCGCTTTGTCTGGTTATCCTTCTTGGAGCTAAATGTGTGATGGAAAGTAAATGAACATTACCAGCAAAGGACATAATGCAAAATGGAAACTGATAACATTCCAAGGTATAGAACAAAATGTTGCATTTTAAAAGCCATCCTAATCAGAAAGCAGTGGAAATTGAGTGGATTGCTTCACATACGACTCCTTTGACCTCTACATTGAGGCTTCAATAAACATAGTGGAGTGTTGCCAACTTTCTTTTAATCCCATTTGGCACAGAATTAGAATTTCAGCATGAAATGTAACTTTTTAGTGTCACATCTCTTGTTTGGATGAATTATTCTGTTACTGAATCTGACTGCTTCATAGGCTGGGGTTACCTATCCCTGTCCACCCATTTTCCTTTGCAGCACCAACTGCTCTTCCTCCTCCTGCTTCCTAGATTGGAAAGGGAAGAAGGGATCAAAATGGAAGTGAAGAGGAGGACAGAAGATAGAGCATCCAAGATACTTTAGTCCAGTTATTCTCAAGGTGAGTGTTGGGATCCCCTTGGGGATCATGACTTTATTTCAAGGAGGTCACAAACAGCTGAGTGCCACTACCATGGCATGGAACATTCAGGCTGCAATCCATACTTTCCTTGGAATACCGGTAAGTCTCATTGAACACAATGGGTTGAAAAGCTAGAGCAGTGGTTCTCACCTTTCCTAATACTGCATCCCTTTAATACAGTTCTTCATATTGTGGAGGAGGTTGGGCCAAGGGGCCCAACCATAAAATTATTTTTGTTGCTACTTCATAACTGTAATTTTGCTACTGTTATGAATCATAATGTAAATATCTGATATGCAGGATGTATTTTCATTGTTAAAACTACTCAGAAGTAAATCCCATCACAGCCAATGGGCTTACTCCCAGGAAAGTATGGCAGTGAAGCCACTGCAGTGATTATCTCCCCAGAGCAGGGTTCCTACCCTTTAAAAAAGTTACTGGCTGGCATCATCCTTGGTATGCAGGTCTACTCAGAAGTAAGTTTCATCACAGCCAATGGGCTTACTCTCAGGAAAGTGTGGCTGAGAAGCCTCTCCAGTCATCCTCTCCCCACAGCAGGGTCCTTTTATGGATTCAGACAGGCAGACAGGCATGTGTGTTCAGCTGTGTGGCCTCTGGAGCTGCAGGGTGCTCCAGTGTGCTGCTGGTGGGGGCAGGCGGCTGTGGGCAGGAAGGGAGGTGGGGAGGCAGTTGTTCCAGAGGCTCTGGAGTGAGGCATGGTACTGGGGCTTGGCTGGGCAGGAGATATGGTCTGCCTGGTCTTAGGCAACCCCTGTGAAAGGGTTTTTCGACCCCCAAAGGGGTTGTGACACACAGGTTGAGAACTGCTGTGCTAGAGAATCACTGCTCTAGTCCATCACTCTGCAGTTTGTATTGATGGCAGTTTGGAGAGAGAGGTGACAGTAGTCGATCAGGGTGGATTTTGAGTGGTGGGCTGACCCACTCAGACCCCTTGGAATCAGCAACCCACATCATCCCTGGTATTTCTGGGCAGGGTGAAGATAGATCACCACTTGAAATATTGGCTTCTTTGGAGGAGAGGTCCCTGGATGCTTATAATTGCGTTGTAATGTCTGGCATCTTCACGGACGTTCTCTGAGAATCAGGTGGAGCAAAAAAAAGCATGTGCAATAAAATCATATGGGCTGCACCCATATGATGTACCCCCCAAAAATGCTGGAGCCAGGTTGCTGGGGGCCCTTGAGCAAAACCCAATGCATCCTCCTAGATGCATTGACCCACCACAGCCCCTCAAGCTTACTGGCATCCAAGATTATGGTGGTGGCAGGTATCAGATCCTCCCATTGGCGAATGGTAGGAGTGTCCGGCATAGGCAGCTCCTCCAATTCCACTGTCCTTAAGCAGGACAAGTACTATATTTACTCAAATCTAATGCTCACCTTTTCCAGCTGAATTTAGTCTCCAAAATCAGGGAGCGCATTAGATTCAATGGTTAATTAGATTTGAGGGAATGTGGTAGTTTGATTATTATAGGGTGCACATTAGATTTGATGGTGCATGAGAATTTTTAGTAAATACGGTACTTTCATCACATCCCACCACTGCTGCCATTGGTATGAAAAGAGAAAAATTGTCCCAACCAGCCAGATCCTTTGACTGGCAAGGACCTTTGGCCAAGTCCAACCTCTCAGACTCTCACCATCAGCTTCGCTCATGTGGTCTGTGTCTCTCACCCAGAAACCACAGTTTGCAATTTCACTTCAGTTTCTTCACTCTATTCAGTACCTCTTCTGAGTATGAGGACACTTGCCTTGGTAGCTTCCCCACATTTCAGTGCCATGTATGTATATCTCCCAAATATAAACTTTAATTAATGATTATCTACTGACCATGAAGATATGTCACTACAGGCTTCCTGACCTATTATTACCAGGAATCTCTACAACAAAGAAATGGTCTAACAGAAATAGAATAATGTTGTGTTTTACAAAATAATGTGGACAAAAACAGAAATTTGCCCCTCTTTGCCTCCCACAAAGAGCCCCATCATAGACAAATTGATCCAGATCAGTGTCAACTACTGCTGGGAGACTCCAATGATGTTGCTAAGCACGTCTCTGTTTCCTGCTCCTAAGCTTTATCACTTGCATCTTTCACTGGATGGATCTTTTATCCATCACCATAATTAAGTTTATAGGTGGTTCTGGAGAAGCATATAAAATAGCAGTAAATGTCATTTCAGGTTACCCACCACCAAGGATCTCTTCCATCATCTCTTCCCCCCTCGGGCACTTTAGATTTGCTGCCAACTGTATCCACAGCAGTGATATGCACTAAACTCAGTCTCTGAAACACACTCTCCTCCCCCCACCCCCAATAATTTTTTTAAAAACTAGCGTCTTCTCTCATTCAGAGCCAGGGCCCACTGGCTCAATAAAGGCCCATTGAAGCAACCAAAAAGTTCCTCTTCTAAGTGCTATGCTGAGTGATTGTGCAGACTCCATTATTTCTTTGCCCAGCATGTAATTAATCCGTGGAACTCCTTGCTACAGTATATTGTGATTTCATCTGCACTAAATACCTTTAAAGGGGGGTTGGACAAATTTTTGGAGGAAACGTCCATCAAGGGTTATAAACTACGATGGGTATATGCAATCTCCTTATTTTAGAAGTAAGCTACCTCAGATTGCCTACTTGCAGAATGACTTTATGACTTGTCCTCTTTTTTAGTCTCCTGTCCAGTTGTCCTCCAAAAGGGCTTCATTTGGGCACTTTGCAATGATGTGCAATACCCCATCATGTCATATTTGCAGAATCCAATACAAAAATCAGTTTTGAGATATCTCCTTCCTATCAAAAGTTATGGCCAAAAATCTAAAAATAAAAAATATACATTGAGCTCTATGGGAATGTGAATTTGCCCAATATTGCTGTTTTACTCATGAGTAGGCAAATGTGCCATTGTCTGCTGGAAAGGCCAGGCTGAGAGGGATCAGCCTGTCCTCCTTTTGAGGTTTGAGCATCTGGTTACCCTGCCTACTTGGGATCCTCCAAATGCAGAGGATGGCATTAGGTCAGTGATCTCTTGTTATCTTGTATCTTCCTTGTGCCACTGAAACACAAACCAGGTCTAGGTGGACCTTTGGCCTGATCCAGGAGGGCTCTTCCTATGTCCATTACATGAGCTTTTTGAGTAAACACTTCTTGATTAAACTCCAGTTCAGAACAGCTCTGGTTACTTTGCTAGCTTATTAAAAATCCACAGTCCGTATGTTCCTTTTGCACAGTCAATTAATTTCATGCATGTTCATAAAGCAAGAAGCGACAGGGATTTAATTAGGTGGCTCCATTTGTATAGTTATATCTAGTTTATGTGCAACAACAGGATATTGAAATCAGATGTGTATGTAAATAAAGACCTAGTGTAAAATTTGAGGGAGAGAAAGGGAGACCCATAAGGAAATAGTCACCTTTGCGCAATTTCTTTAAACTAGGAGATATAAGGAGTTATAGGAGATAAAGCTGTAATCCTAACCGCATTTTCCTGGAAACACAATGGAACTTATAACAGAGTAGTCATGCTTATGACTGCACTGTAAGACATTAGTTGCACAACTAAACCAGTACTAGGCTTATCACTGCTGTGGAACAGTAAGATTCAAAAGGTATGTGATGTACTATATCTTAAGTGACCACCAAAAGATTCAGTTTTCCACTTCCTCAATTCTAATGAAGACTGATGCACATCCAGCTGGCACCAGAGCAGAGGTCTATGGAAAGGGTTGCTTAGCAGGGTCATCACACAGTTTAAAATCCCCTTAAAGCACACTTACGTATGACTGCTACTTAGAATTACCATTGTGTTCAATGGGGCTCACTCCCAGTAATGTATGTATAACAGTGGTTCCCAAACCGTGGGTCAGGATCCACTGGTTAGTCATGACCAGATTTTTGGTGGATCACCAAAAGATCGTGATAACTAATTCCCTCAAGCCCTGAGGCTATTCAAAAAACAAGATACTAATCACCTTGCTCAGGTTCTGCAATTTCAATGGTAGCTGCTAACTGTCCTGCAAAGAGCTGAGCTCCTGTGATTTGCAAAGTAGATGGCCCTGCAAGAAGCCTAGCTCCTGAAATTTGCAAGCTTGTGTAAAATAGACAAAGTTTGAGGGTCTTTTCTTGGTTATTATTACTTATAAATAAATCTTTCTAAATCTCTTTTTTTAAAATAACTGGTTAAACTTATGTTTAACAACAAGAGTGTTGTTTTAAAAAATGGGTCCCAACTGGTGTGATTGTCAAAATTTTTGGTAATCACTGGTGTGATTGCCAAAACACTAGTGTGTTTACCTTAAACTTCTCTGAAATGCAGCAAAATAGTAGTTACCAAGTTTGGTAACTTTTCGCAAGAGCCTCCTGGACTGACTTTTCTTGCCAAATGTCTATGAGAAGTCTCTCTCCTCCTTGCTCCACAAGACAGTGAGGAAGCCCCTCACTGGTAGAAGGAATAGTGAGAGCCATTGCAACACCTGTTTCCTCCGCTTCAATGGATCCACAGATCCACAGATTTAATCAGATCTACTTTCCTGGTTTCCTCTCCTGCTTGCAACAATTTGGGGGGGGGGGGATTACAAATTAATCAGAAATTAGGCTAGGGAGAGCAGATGGCTCCATTTTAAAGTTGAAAACAGGATGAGTGGTGATGAAAGAGGGTTCTGCTGGAAATCAGTCCATCTCACCAACTCCAAAGACACCAAAATCACAAATTACAACACTATGCGGCTTTTGGAACCATACATTCAAAACACACATGGAGAGATAAAGTTGGAACTCACAGAATAACAATGAAAAGGTCATTGGTTTGTGTCATGCTGAAATATTCATGGATAAGGAAACCCTGTTGGGTTTCACATCCAGATGTGAAGTTATTTTGTAGGAAACACTTGTTTCTACATTGGGTTCTACATGTCTTGTCTGGGCCTTGGTGTTTGAGCACCATGAGTATGAACATAAAAGTGATTTAATGGGATGGTGGCGGTGAAAGAGCTGACAATGACCATTTGCTCAAAACAAATGAATCTCACTGAACAGATTGCAGAGAAAAACAAATTTATAGTGGGTGGGTAATGGGACTGGTTAATCTTACCACTTGCTCAAGCAAGAAGCAGACCATTGCCCTCCTTATCACACTCTTGCAGTGCTGCAGTGAAACCTGGATGACCTACTTTTGGGTTTCACAGTGGTATGTGGAGAACACAGTAAGACTGTCAGTACTAACATGCTGGTTAAAAAGGCACAAAAGTGGTTATATTTCCTGAGATTACTCTGGAAGATAAATCTGTCACAGCATCTGGTTGTGTCCTTTGACAACAGCACCATTGAGAGTGTCCTGACATATGGCATCCTGGTGTGGTATGGAAATTGCTCTGCAGTTGATAAAAAGGCTCTGCAGAGAATGATAAAGACTGCATAGAATATCATCAACTCCAATTTACCTTCCTGGGATGACATTTTCACATCCTGCTATCTGTGAAAGTCAAAGAGCATCCTCAAAGTTTCTTTTCACCCAGACCACAACTTTTTTGAACTGTTGCCCTCTGGTAAATGGTATCGATCCATTAAAACACGCACCATACAATTCTTGGTTTTATTCTAGAGCCATAACCATACTGAATAATGAATTCAAAAACCAATATAGTGAACAGTGAACAACATAGTACCTTTTAATATTCTTATTGTGTAATACTGTACTATTATTATATTTTCAGTGTAATATGGACATTGTTTTATCCTAATATATGTCACCTGATCAGGGCTGTGGGTGGCGCAAGTGGTTAAGATACTGTGGCTGTTAACCAGTAGGCTAGGGTTTGAGATCTGGGCCAGCCCAGCTTAGCCCAGCTCTGTCCTTAGCCCAGCTCTGCGACGCAGCTCGAACCAATCGTATTGGCTCTGCCATTCCACTGGACTATTTCAGTGGTGTGGAGAGGGGCATTTACTACTTGAGTAACAGCCTATCCTCCATATGTCCTTTGAGCTTTGCATACAGTGTCGAGCACAATACCATAGTCTTTCAAGTCTGATGGATGCCAATGCTTAATATATGTCATTTGAAATGTATATGTTGGTACTGATTGAATGCATGGAAAAGAATTGAGCATTGAAAGGATGAAGTGTTGATGTCTGACTGTAGTATAAATTTTTACTTATTTATTCTATGTATATGAAGTCAGTATCATGAATTGCATCTGAGGGCGCAGTCCAGAGTAACTACAGGGAGTCCTTGCTCCAGTGTAAGAACAATTTGCTCTGGATTGTAATATGGATTTCCCATAGGTTTTCACTAGGTGGTGCAGTAACTATGGGTACATGTAATGTGTCTTACGTGCTCCCATAGTTACTCTGGTTTGTAGGGTAAATTTCATTGTATATCCTTGTACAATGACAATAAAGTACTATATCTGTCTATTTAATTATTAAAGGAAATATCTCTGGTTTTCCCTCCCAGAAGCTTGAGGGGAGCACATGCATTGTGAAGGTGATTTTCCAAGCTTTCATGGATACACACTGAAAATGTGCTAGGGAACCATTTCCCTTTGGTCTCTGCAAGGAACAGTGGTGTGAATTCAGCCGATTTACTTGTACGCATCAGTGTGAATTGACTCTGTTATCACACTCTCTGCTCCATGCGAAGCTCTGCTGGTCAGATGTGCCTTAAGTTATTATAGACCAAGAGGATCTGTAACTAGACTTTGAGCACAATCCTAACCATGTCTACTGAAAAGTAAGCCCCATTGTGTTCAATGGGTCTTACTCCCAGGAAAGTGTGTTTAGGATTGCAGCCTTTGACATGCTGCTGTGGCTGTAACATGCAGGGACCATCCATCACTGCACCAAACCTCATGTGATAGCCATGCTGATCCTGTTAATACATTTACTTTGAAGCTGATGTACTGTACCTATATCAGTCCACGTTTTTTTCCCCTGTAAAACTTCTACTGTGTTTTGGGTGACACATTTTTTTTTAAAAATGATATATTTCAGGAAGCAGACCATATTTACATCTTTGAATGTGCTTTTTCCTTGGCGCCAGCCCCATCAGATCTTCCTGCAAAGAGGTTTCATTAAGTCAGGCTACAGGCACCATATTTTTAATCATCAAGGTTGGCTGTTTGCCTGGATACTTCACTCCTTCTACACTGATATCGCTGCCAAGACAGGCCTAAAAACAAGTCAGTCCCTATTTTTGAAGCATAATCTCTGTGCAGATTCTATGAGCTATATTTTTCATGAAACAAGTTATCACCCAACACAAAATGCACCACAATAAGATTTTGCTCACAGGTCAGAAAGGGTTTGTATCTTTTTCATATTTTCTTTTACATTTTTTCTGAAGTTTCTGTAACCCTTTCTCTCCTGCTTTCCTGGCTTTCATTTGTAAAGCTGCATCCAATGAGTGGCATCACTAAGGTTTGCTTTACCTGGTGCAGGAGGCCACTGTCAAAGATGTATGCAATGGGCAGAGCAGCACACCTAGCAGAAGGCATGATGGAGTCAGTCAACATTTTTACAAAATGTAGATATTTCAGCGTGGCTTCATTGCATTTTGCATGAAATTACACAATGAATGATATATAACAAGATGGTATTATTTGGGAATAGTGAGAATTTAAAAATTTTGGGCAGCGGTAGTGTCACCTCCCTGTGCATGTCACACAGCAATGCCACTGCGTCTACCAGTAATATGACATTCAATTTTGGATTGTGATATAAATTGCATTTACACCCAAATGCACATGAGAGAGAGAGAGAGAGAGAGAGTCCAGAAAAACTTTCTAATGATCCTTGTCTGCATATTGAATTAGTGATGGCCCTGGAGCAATATTTAGAATGACACAGAAACAGGGACTGTGTTTAATTAGAGCTGACAGCCATAATGGTGTTGCTTGTAATACTGTCAGGGGATTGTCTGTCATTTATGCACAGCACTGAAAAGTTCTGCAAAATTCTCAATGCGGAGGCAAACGTCTTCATTGGCATGAGTGCAACAAACTCAGTTTTGCCTTTTATGATGATGACAATCTCCATCTGTACCACATCAATTTCAAACAACCACCTTATCTGTGGTAGGAATTCATTGCTGGACTTCAAGTGGATTCTTAACCTTATGTCCATGGAGTCACTAGGTAAAGATTTCTACCTCCATGATCATCTGAGGTGCATGAGAGAGCAAGACTGGAGACAAAAAACCCATTATTTTTAAACAATTGCTTAAAAGTATAAAAGTGGTTAAAGTGGAGTATAAAGAAATGAAATATTTGTAACCATCTCTCAAGCACTTAACATTCAGCTCATCTTTTTTATTTAATAAATGCAGACATATGCTGCAATCCTAAAGACACTGTCCTGGGAGTAAGACCCAATGAACACAATGGGGCTTACTTTTGAGTAGACATGGTTAGGATTGTGCTTATAGTCCATATCCAAGCCTTCACAGACTAGTTAGAGTTTCCATTCAAATCCCAGAATATATCATTACAGCTCAGTTTTTTATAAAAACATGCAGAAACGTATTTAACTCCATTGTCTTGGTTAGTGAAGTGAAATATCGACAGTTATAACATCAGTGGTGATAATTTTCCCTTCATCAATATATTGTCCCATAATGTAAGTCAGGCTGTCATCTGCAGAATCAGTGAAAAATTGCAAGAGGATTAATGGAAGCTGAAGTGAGGATGAGTAAGTTCTCAGGAGAAGATCTAAAAATGATAGAAAGCTAATTTGAGAGACGTTTCTGCACAAGTGGTTAAGACACTGTGCCTGTTAACCAGTAGGACCCGGGTCCCCACAAGACAGGGTGAGCACCTGTCCTTAGCCCAGCTCTGCGACGCAGCTGGAATCAATCGTATCGGCTCTGCCGTTCCATTGGACTATTTCAGTGGCATGGAGAGGGGGGATTTGCTGCTTGGGTAACAGCCTATCCTCCATATTAATCTACCCAGGCCTTTGTGCTTTGCATGCAGTGTCAAGTACGATACCACAGTCTTTCAAGTCTGATGGATGCCAGTACGTCTCCATAAGATATCCTGGTCACCTAATGATAACTAAGGGCTCAAAGAATAAGAACCGTCACCTTGAACTGTGTCTGAAAACATGCCTCAAACTTCATGCAGAGCTATAACAAGGGCAGAGCCGAAAGGGCACCAAACAGGGTGACTATGGCTGCAATCCTAACCACACTTTCCTGGGTGTAAATATTATTGAACACAACAATGGACTTATGTCTGAATAGACATCCTTAGGATTGCTCTGCAAATGTCATAGCCGCAGGCATTAAAAGGCTTTCAGAGGTCAGTCATGTGCCTCCAGTCCCAAAAAAATATCCTCTGGGTGTTCCTTTTGATGTACTTGTTTTCAGGGATTTATTCCTGTTTATTTTAAGTAAGCTGAGTGGGAGAATGGGGTCCACTTGAGTGTGTACTTTATTTCTGTCGTTTGTTTTGGTGCTTGGAGAAATCCTGGAAATTTGAGCCCATTCATTCATTCATTCATTCATTCATTCATTCATTCATTCATTCACGTTCAATCTTATTTAAATTTTATATTATTTATATATTATTTATAATATTTTATAAATATATTATTTATATTTTTTCCTTGACACTTTGCTGATATATGGCCGAAAAGTTTGGAGACCCTGATTTTCAATAAATAAGGAAAGAATAAGAATAAAGAATAATCTTTCCAATAAAAAAGGAAAGAATATATATGCTTTGCATATCGTGTTGTCTGCCCCTCAGTTTCCAGGAAAATCATTCTAACTCATCACTTTCATATGTAAACTTTCATATGTAAATTGAAAAGCATGGGAACTTGATGTATCCTTGTGGTACCATGTAGGACAGTTCCAATGGGGTGAAGCAGAGCCTCTTCCTTTTTTTTCCTCATCTCCTTTGCTGTTAAAATTCTCTGCCTCGAGGCATAGAACTGCCTGTTTTTTAAATGCATGTTTTTGTTCCTCAGTAGAGTGTCATGTACTCTGATGGTACTAAATAAATAAAAACGCATCAAGCTTAGGCTTGAGACATTCTGGTAACACGTGGCTTTCCTGCAGCAATATTAATTCTATTGATTTATGGAGCTAGCTTGGGTAGATTTTTGATTTTGTTGCTATATTCCTGTCTGCAGGAGAGAAAGTTTCTGTGACTCATGAAAGCAAAAGTGCTCTTAATTAAAGGACTGTTTTATTTTAAGGAATGATGGGTTGGAGTTTGAGAGCTACTAGGCATTTTAAGTCTGGTAAAGGCATACCAGGGTCATTTGCCCTCAACTCTCATTAGCATTCCTTAGCTGCTAATAAGCTCAGGCTTATGTTGATGAACTGTCTTCACTTCCATGCAGGACCAGAAACTTATCAGGAGGGGAAAAAAAGAATATTTTTCTACAGAAACCATAGACCACTGGGAGAGACAAGCTTTGTCTGGTATGAGACAATTGTCTCAGTTTCAGAAAGAAAAACAACAGTATCTACCAGTTGTGGATCCATTCTAAGAAAGTTTTCTGTAAAGCAGAGGTCTCCAAACACAGGTCCGCAAGCCACATCTGGCCCTCAAAACCATGTCAAGATATATGATGTGGCCCCAGAGCTGAAAATTTTGGAGACCACATTCTAAAGCAATTCCTATTTGTTTTTGCAGAGTTAACTAAGAAGCTGAATATCATATTTACCGTAATTTAAATTTCATTGTATGATTAAATAATTGGAGCAGGTGGACAAGCTATATATATGGTGGTGGCCTAGCACTCGCTCCAGCACCCCCAAAGCCAGTGATTCTCTAACATTAGAATCATAGAATCCTAGAATTGAAAGGGACCTAGTAGGTCATCTAGTCCAACCCCCTGCCTGCAGCAGGAAATCCTCCTAGATCATCCCCGACAGGTACATGTCAAGCCTATGCTTGAAGACCCCCAGTGCGGAAGCGTCCGTCACCTCCCTTCGCAATCTGTTCCACTGCCGAACCTCCTGAACCATCAGGAATTTTTTTCCGGATATCCAACTAGAATCTCCTTTCTTGCAGTTTGTACCCTTTGGTTCTAGTTCTGCTTTCAGAAGCAGCTATGAACATATGAGCCCCTTCCTCCCTATGACAGCCCTTCAGGTATCTGAAGAGGGCAATCATGTCTCCTCTCAGCCTCCTCTTCTCCAGGCTGAACATCCCAAGTTCCCCCAACCTTTCCTCGTAGGGTTTCCCTTCCATCCCACTGATCATTCTTGTCGCTCTCCTCTGGACTTGCTCCAGTTTGGCTGAGCAGAGCAGCCAGTTAATGAGCAGAGCAGATTCATGTGCGAGCTGTTTGAACCGCCTATAATGGCTACCACTTTTGGAATGGCTAGTTAATAAATGAAACACACAGTGGTGCAGAATCTGCCAAGCAAGTACATTAATGAATGCCTTACAAAGCAAAAACAAGCTAACACATGGACAGAAAACATTGCAGTGCAGCTTATTTAATGCAGGTCAGTGCAATATTGGAAGGCAAGAACTAATTTGTCTTTGGACAATTTTAGCTTAGTGTGTCATATCTGCCAACATTAAAAGCCCCAAAGAAAATATAGATCCCCAGCCTAGACATAGGGCGAAATCCAGAGCAGTTATGGGTCCATGCAGTTATGTCTTCCTCTAGTGTTATCTTATGGAAAGTCACCTTTACTGCTCCAACACAAAGGGCTTATTTTGACTTTAGGATATGGGCCATAATCACACATATGTAAATAAAATATAGAGCACCTTTCTAACCATGTCTACTCAAATGTAAACCCTATTGTGTTCTATAGGTCTTACTCCCAAGAAAGTGTCTTTAGGATTGCAGTCACATATATCCCACCTTTCTTCCATGTTGGAATTCATGCTGGTGTACATGTGACTCTGAGGTATTTATTGGCTGACGGACAATTGAAAATGTTAAACCATAAATTACTGTCATAAATTAGATAAATATAATTTTTTAGCCAAAGGCTGTCATCCCTACCCAGTGATGTCTCAGTATCTGCTGCTTCCTCCTTCCAATGAGCTTACTCAGCATACTCCTCTCCACTGCATTTCCTGTTCTTCTCTGCCCCCCTTCTTTTTCCAATACAGGGAGTGGAGGAGCAATGGGAGGAAAGCATATGGACATCAATGGGTACCCCACAATCAGTCTGCTGCCTGTGATAATCGCTTTAGTGGTTGGGCCACCCCTGCCTCTTCCCAAAGGAAGCTATGAACACATTCATTGCAAGTTATCAAAGATTCCTACAAAGAACCCTGCTGGATTAGATGAAAAGGTATCTAGTCAACATTCTGCAGCAACCACTGTTGGTATACCAGTAGGAATATTGGCCATATGGCATTTATATGGGAAGTGGAAATTTATGAGCACAACGTTCTGCAGCACTTTGTGTCTTCATGCACATCCTGTTGAGCAAACCCTGCTGCATTTTACTGTCTGTCTATGTAGCCGTGAAATGGAGAGAAAATTAATTTGTGTTCATTTTCTAAATCACTCTAAAGCAGTGGTTCCCAAAGTCCTGGGTCACGACCCACTGTTGGGAACCAAATCTGGGCCATCCACCCTTCAGGACCTCCAGGATTGTCCAGATAGTCTATTGCCCTCTCTTTGGCCACCCAATGCTAGAAATAGCACAGCCACAAAACTGGAAGTGTGCTCTGATTGCCAAATGGAGATGGAGCTGCAGACCTCCTGGACCATCCCTGATGCCAGCGTGATCCCACAGGTGAGAGGAAAATCTCCTTGGTTCCCATGGTGTTGTGACTGCTGAGGCACCTTTGGGGTCTCCCTCCCATACCAGCCTGCCCCCTCCAAGACTTACAACAGTCTCAATGTCCTTATAAGAATTTAGGAAGCTGGACTATGGACCTAAGCCTGATCCAGCAAAGCTCTTCTTGTGTTCTTCATGGTATGGAAATCATCAAACAGCTAAATTTCCTGCATGTGCCTTGACAATGGAGTGGTCTGAGTCATATTTCCTGAATAAGAGGAGTGGGGGAAATAAGGTTACACATAAAAGAAAAGAACCTGCCTCTGTTTGCTCGCTCCAATGAATGAAAAGCACAAATGTCCTTCGAGGGTATAGAAATCTCCTGCCACCTATTCTGTTAGCTTATTTAACAGTTTTTCTCAGGAAGGTTTACACAGCATGTCAGGCAAATAACAGGCTGTGCCAGTTCCCAGCATGATCACAGCGATAATATAAAATAAAGATATTAGTTTGAAAAGAGGAACGTCCATTTCCTTGTAATTTTCCCTGGCTTGATTGCTAACAAATAGCCGCCTTAATCAAGGCTCCTGCGTTTGCCACATGGCCCCGTTGACAGGCACAAAGCAAAGGAGAATACAATTACAAATTTACCTCTATAACCTTGATAAACCCAGCTGATAAAATATGCGTGTACCTTACTCTGGCGAGAAAAACAACACTTACCTTGTGGCCATTTAATCACAAATGGTTTCAAAAGCTATGGCCTGTAAAAACAGTCTTTAAAACTCTTTAAAATCCCCAAAAGGGGGGCAGTCAACGAAGGGACACAGCTCTATGTGGGGACCATTTCCCCACTCCCCCCCCCCACACATACCCGTATTATATTTCTGAAAGATAAAAATTATGTTCTTTCCATTAATGCCATTAGAAAGCAAGCAGGCTGATTCGGATCAGGGCTATGCCATGACCCCCATATCACAGCTTTAATCTACATATACATGGATCTGCACATGCAAAGTTCTCTGAGGGGAGAACTCATGGGCACACAAATTATACATGATTTAAAGCTGTTATTAATGTTTTTTTAACAGAGTTATTATCCCAGTTTATATTGATTGAGATGGTCTTTATTTCAGATTTCAGGTTACTACTGAGTTTTGTTGTATTAATGATTACTACAGTATTTGATATTCCTGTTGTTTGCTCAGGAGTGATCTCTACATATCGCCAAATCATGAGTTCCCATTATACTGAGATCATCCATGATATCCTGACTTTTAACCAGAAAGGTCTTTAACATTGTATTGCATTCTCTGTGCTTCAGCAGAAATAATGCTTAACTAGAGCCCCAGTGTTAATCTACTGCTGTGTTGCCAGATCACGTGTTCCCTGTGTTGTCGGAACGCGTGTTCCAATGATGTAGCACACTCTGGTTGTTGCTAAACATGATGTGCACAGCCTGGCCATGGTTATGTGTGAGGTATAACTAAGTTGAGGGTTGAGGTATGTGTGCTGAGGATGCAGTGGGTGTTTATCAGAGGTGGCAACTCTGCTAATATGTTATCTTCTTTTCCATCCTCAATCCATCTATGTGGGTCCACTTGGATTTGCTCATACAGAACGATGTAGACCCATGTGGAGGCTCCACCTGTAATAAGGTATCCTCAGAATGCATTTCCACTAAATAATCTTAAACCACAACTTAAAATATGAAAATCCAAGTTAAAAGCATGTAGACAGAAGGATGAAGTCAGTCTGTCTCTTATTTAGGGTGACCAGATGTCATAAGTGCAAAAGAGGACAAGGCCCCCCCAAAATGAAGAGCACCCAAGAAAAATGTAGGAGATGATAAAATAAAATCTGAAAACACTCATATATGTATTGCTTTCATGTGATTAAACACTAGGGCTGCAATCCTAACTTTCAGTTAGGCTGGCCATAAGCCTTAAGTTCCATCCTAACCTGGGGGTGTCACAGAAATGCCATAAAACACTTCTGTGCCATTCCAGAAGGAGGGTTAGGCCAGTGCACAGACATGCGCTTGCCTCCCTACATCACCACAGCCCAATGAGTTAAGCCAGCCTAGGTTAGGATTGCACCATACATTACTTATTATTTCATTTAATATATAATATATTAATTACAAGAAGGTTACATGCTTCCTGTTTACAAGTAAAAAGAGGACAAAAAAGTTTTTTCCCCCAGGACACTAGGCTAAAAAAGAAGGACATGTCCTTGAAAAAGAGGATATATGGTCACCCTGTCTTGAATGGATGGGATAGTACAGACTGTGATGTCATAGAAATCAGTTACACGTTCTAGAACAGTACCAGAGAAACTGTGAAAACAGGGAAGGCATCACTGAAAGTTGTGATCTCCTATATTCCTATTCCTAGCGCTATCATAAGGGCCTTTAAGGAATAAAAAGGAATATCATAAGTGCCTTTCAGGAATAAAAAGCTATCGAAAGAAACACAACATCCATCTGAATAACTATGCAAGAAACATATAAGCAGATGAGAGGGTGACTTTCCTGAAATCGAAGAGAAGATTTCTTCTTCCCCTCAAGTATTGTTGACTTGCAGTTTTTCAAGAGAAGAAAGGAAGAAGAGAAAGATTTGCCACTGGTGAAACCGATTGACATTATTACAATAACGACCGATTGTCATTATTACCAGGAACTGATTGACATTATTAGTTGGGAGACAAAAGGAAGGATGGATGAGACAGCATCCATATCTGGTGGGTCGCTTGGTTCACGAAGTGGAGCAAATGAAGGAATCCCAGAAGCGAAGGAAAAGAAAGCTAAGGATGGGATTGGAGGGGAGAGCAAGAAAGACATCAAAGAATCCCAGGCAAGTGAAATCACAGCCCCAGGTCCAATTTCTGACAACGGGGTAAGTGATCCAGTATCTTTACAGAAAGAGCCCCTGAGCAGTCCGGAACCCAGTAACAATTTGAAGTCCCAACAGAGCAATAAATCTAAACCCTCCAAGTCAGAATGTGTCAAGAAGGGGGAAAGTGGTCGGAATGTTATCAGCAAGGGCAAAGGCCAAGTAAAAACATCCAGTAGTATCCAGACAAGTTTAAACTGGGAATTCACACCTGATCCAGAAGTCGTAAGTAAGTCCGTGGCCTGCAACATAAATGACAATAAATCTAAACCCTCCAAGTCAGAATGTGTCAAGAAGGGGGAAAGTGGTCGGAATGTTATCAGCAAGGGCAAAGGCCGAGTAAAGACATCCAGTAGTATCCAGACAAGTTTAAACTGGGAATTCACATCTGATACAGAAGTCATAAGTAAGTCCGTGGCCTGCAACATAAATGACTTTGCAGAAAAAGAGAAAGAGGTAGCAAATGAGACTAATGAGAAAGAGGTAGCTTCTGCTGGTGGTACAGGAACGGAGCAGCAGGTTATTCATGACGTAAATGACTTTGCAGAAAAAGAGAAAGAGGTAGCTAATGAGGCTAATGAGAAAGAGGTTGCTTCTGCTGGTGATACAGGAACGGAGCATCAGGTTATTCATGATGTAAATGACTTTGCAGCAAAAGAGAAAGAGGTAGCAAATGAGACTAATGAGAAAGAGGTAGCTTCTGCTGGTAATACAGGAACGGAGCAACAGGTTATTCATGACGTAAATGACTTTGCAGCAAAAGAGAAAGAGGTAGCAAATGAGACTAATGAGAAAGAGGTAGCTTCTGCTGGTGGTACAGGAACGGAGCAGCAGGTTATTCATGACGTAAATGACTTTGCAGAAAAAGAGAAAGAGGTAGCTAATGAGGCTAATGAGAAAGAGGTTGCTTCTGCTGGTGATACAGGAACGGAGCATCAGGTTATTCATGATGTAAATGACTTTGCAGCAAAAGAGAAAGAGGTAGCAAATGAGACTAATGAGAAAGAGGTAGCTTCTGCTGGTAATACAGGAACGGAGCAACAGGTTATTCATGATGTAAATGACTTTGCAGCAAAAGAGAAAGAGGTAGCTAATGAGGCTAATGAGCAAGAGGTTGCTTCTGCTGGTGATACAGGAACAGAGCAACAGGTTATTCATGAATTATATGTCTCCCCAAGTTTAGGAGAAGACGTATATAAGGGTGTCCACCAACCAGCCCAACTTCCTACTCAAGAGTCAAAGGCACAGAACCAGAAGGCAGAAGGTCATGTATCAAACAAAATCCCTTCTCTGTTGCAGATCGATGCCCGTAAGGAGGAAACCTCTGTTTGGATTCACCCTAAAACTGGAAAAGAAATGAAAAGTAGCCTCAACCAAACAAACGTCCAGTGGGAGAAGAAACCTCTTTCTGAGGTACTACGTGCTACACGTCCAATGCCAGAAGGTGTCTCCTGGGAAAGTGGAAATGGAGGTTATCCACCGATAAGCCAGAGGATCCATGTCCCCTATAACCCAGATGATCCAGAATGGGCTGGGTACCCCAATCCTTTTGAATACTAATAGCTATACCATACCATTGTTGGTGCTTTTTTCCACCAAATACACTACCTGTTAGGCAATTTAAATACTGGTTATGGTGTCAATGAAATTTAATGGTGCAAGTTATGAAATTGTGCAGTGGTCTTCAAACTTTTTCATGTGTGGCCTCAACAAACATAGAATAAGTATAATGTGTAAGTGTTATGATGGGGACTCACCATTGATCCCATTCCCTTCTGGGACTCTATCTGTTCACTCACTGCCTCCATTGCTAACCACTGTGCTCCAGTGTTATACCCTCCCAACACTGTTCACTTAACAACATATTCCAATTATAAAGCATGGAAAAAGTTACCATTGAGGCCTGGGACTGGTGAGAACTAGTTTATCACAATTGCTAAGAACCTAAGATACCTGAAAGGGGTATATCCAGTGGTGGGCTTCAGGGTTTCTCACAGGTTCTATAGAACCTTTTGCTAACGAGCATTTGGTAGTGATAACCGGTTACTAAAGGGACATTGAACCTGTTGTTAATTTATTTGAATCCTAGTATATCAGATGCCTAGCTTTTTATGTAGCGGTAGTCTGTGGGTGGCTGTGGGTTGGCGCAAGCGGTTAGGACACTGTGCCTGTTAACCAGCAGGCCAGGGTTCGAGACCCGGGTCGGCCCCACAAGACAGGGTGAGCTCCTGTCATTAGCCCAGCTCTGCAACGCCAGCTGGATCCAATCATATTGGCTCTGCCTTTCCATTGGACTAATTCAGTGGCGTGGAGAGGGGGGATTTGCTGCTTGGGTAACAGCCTATCCTCCATAACAATCCAACCCAGGCTTCCGTGCTTCGCATGCAGCGTATGCAGCGCCAAGCATGATACCATAGTCTTTCAAGACTGATGGAGGCCTGCTTTAGTCTGCTCCCCTGATAGTCAACCTTCTTTCATTCCTGCAAGTTGCTGTGCCTCCGCAATGACCTCACAACCCTATTGGGCTTCAGAACCCAAGCTTGAAGGATATTAAGTTAATGGAAATATGTATTTGAAATATGCATTTGAAAATGAAATACACTTACAAAGAAACTTATATCTTTGTTCTGAAAAATCAGCACCACTGGTCCTAAGGACTTCTGGTGGTGACACAATGCAATTCTAGGCACACCTACTCAGAAGTAAGTTCCTATTTCAGTTGGATTTACTCTCAGGTGTGTATAGGATTTCAGCCTTAGAGGTTTAACATCAAGCATTCTGCAGTGGCAACCACCAGGGGTCCAATCCCGTCTTCTTCAGGGCTGGTGTTCCTTGGTTGGCACTGCTCTGGCTACCAAAAATGCTATGTCTACCAACACATTTATGCCAGTGAAGAGAATGCTGGGCTGGTGCCATTTTGTGTTGGGCTTCATTACTGGAGTGACATATTGCTGAAGTGCCAGGTGGTAAGTTTCCTAAAAGTGGTTGGCAAAGCTTTTTTAGGGTACAGGGATTGCACAGGGTGGTGGTGAGTAGGTCGACATGAAATGGGGTAAGAAGAGGCTAGGATTACTTTGTAAGGATTTAACCAAAAAAATTAAAATGCTTGAAATGCTATTCAGAGATCATTAAAAGAAGCCCAAATTCTTAACTGAGCAGCTGTGTAAAATAAGGCCTTTTACTGCTGGCCTTACTGGACAGGGTTCAGTGTCACTGTATGAGGAATCCATGGGGTTCCTGAGATGTTATTTTGAAACATTATATTAGGGTTGATGGTTAAAATGTGACATTACTGGAGCAAACACCATAGCTGACCACCAGCACTAAATGTTCAAAGACTCTGATCTTGTTATGGAATCAATGGAGCCAGATTTTGTCTTCTGCAGATCTTTAACAGTTAGTGAATGATCGAAACATACCCCTTCATGTGACAGGCATGAACGTTAAAACAACAAAGTTGCATCAAACATACCAAGAATGATGGTGTGAGTGGGATAAATGGGAGGTGAACTAGGGCAGATGGGATTCTGAAGGGACACTGACACATTTTGGAGAGAGTCAGCAACTGGGAAGTTTCAGTAGGTCTATTTGGAAATATAAGGGGATATCCACAATATGGGCTTAAATTGCATTCCATCTATGGAGGAAAACATAGGCGTTGCAAGGGGCACAAATATGCAATAGAGTCAATACAGAATTCTCAGCATCTTATAGATCCCAGGTTCTTGAGCATTTCAGTCTAAGACCCACTTCTGAGACTGTATCTGAAACTATATCTGTCCCAGAAATGTTGTCATCAACCTGTAATGTGATGTCATAGCCAGAAGTGACATCACTGTGATGCCATGGCTCTTCCATATGTATTCAAAAGTCCCAATTAATTTTTCACTGCGACTTACTCCCAGGAATGTATGGATTGCAGCCTGGGTGCACCATTCCAAGATGGTGGCACCTGTCTTTTTCTGATCCCCCTGAAATGTTTCAACCTCTAAAGGGGGTCCCAACCTCCCATTTTGAGAACTATTGCTGTACAGCATCACTTCTTAAAGGATCTGCTAATCTGGACCGGGTATTTTTCTCCAGGGTGTCCAAGGAGATGCTCCACAACCTAGCAGTCGATCAGTCCAGTTTGTGGACCATACTTTGAGGAGCCCTACTTCAGGGAAGCCCAGACAATTAACAGACTCCAAAACAATTGCAAATTTATAGCAGACACGGCTGCAAAATCAGTTTCTGTTCCTTGAATGTTTTTTCATATAGAATATAATGGGCAAGCAAAGCTTTCCCAAAGCACCCCAGTTGGTGTTTTCAAAAGATAAGCTTTTTCTCCACAGGAGGAATAAGCTAATGACTAATTAAGACTTGCATATGAATTGTTATTTTGCATTTGCACTGAAGTCATGGACTCGAATGTTTAGAGCAAGCACTTCAGGATTACATTATACCTCTAACATTACACACAAGTTGCAAGCTATACTTCCTATTCTATGCTTTATTCCTTTATTACAGTTTTGGAAGATTTTTAACGATGGTGTATACACAATCCATGTCCTAAATTCTTCATGGGTGTAGCCCTGATGCAAAATCTGATTAAGAAAGTGCATGCAGTTTTAAAGCATTTTTATTAGTTGTCTATCACTTAATAAAATGCCAAGTCTCCAGTTTCATTCTATACACACTTATCTGGGATTAAGGACCATTAAATTCAGTGTGGTTTTCTTTTGATGAGACATATATAGGACTGCACTGTGAGTCTGTGGCTCAATCAGATCAGTTGCCTAGCCAGGGCTGGCCCAAAACCTCCTGATGCTTGAGGTGGCATGTCAAATGATATCTTACCTAATTGAGTGCCAACCTCTGTTCCTTTCACCATCTAATATGCTAGCTCAGGACTCTCTCCCCCACATTTCTTCTTGCCTATCAGTCCCAAAGTTCCTTTTCCAATCCAGAGTGTGGTTGGATGATGGACGGCTATAAGTAGATGATCACGGTTGTCCCCCCTCCAGCAATATGCTGACTGAGGCAGTTGCTTCACTTGGTCCCATAGGTGGGCCAGCCCTAACCCCAGCATTCTGTTTTTCACAGATGCCTCTCCTGAGGCCTCTGAAAAGGACAGGAAAAGTAGGGCATGAAAATGGTTTTCGTTCAGCAGTTCAGGATATAATAGTCACATGTGTATATCTAATTAGACCAGAGATGGGGAAGATCTCCTGAAGATCTTGGCACAGGAGATATTCCAGGCCGGGGAACAAAATGGAGGCATCTAAAAGGGAGAAGCCACTTACATAACTTAGGTCTTTCCCCACCTAGTTGCACTACTCAATTTAGGGCTTCCTGAGATTGCACAAGTGATGCCACTAGTCCATCAGAACAAATAGTTTATGACTACCTGGGCATCCCCCCCTTTGACCTGATCAGGAAAGCATGGATGACTAATCAATTGACACATGCCAATCTCATGTGAACTGGTTAGGTTCTAATGTTCTTGGAGAAGCCAAAGGAGTCCATGGAATTACCTGTGCTCGGCCATGCAGCTTTTCCTGCAATTGTTCCAATACAGTGTCTCAGGTAAGCCTTTCTCCTACTGAATCATAGAAAGCTTTCTTTAAGGGAAAGGAGGGTGGACAAAAGGACCAAGGGAGCTCCATCATCACACATAGGGTTTTTTTTTAAACAGGCTTTGAAACATCTCACAGCATTTTCCAATTAGTTACTGCTGATTTTTCCATGAGGGAGCACTAACGCTGTTGCAATGGAACAGCAACAGCTGCTCTTGTTGCAAAGATAAACACCACACATATTAAATTATGATTTAGTTAGATACCACGTCTTCGCTAAGCCTTTATTTTTATTTTTTCTTGTAGGGCAAATATAAATTTAATTGCATAAGGTATTCCTATAGTATGTGCTAGTACTATAAAATGGGTGCTTTCAAGGCAAAATAAGGAGGGCGTGGAAAACTCAAATTTAATCCTAAGATTGTTTTGGGACAAGTTATGGGATCACGGTTGAAGTGTTGGACTTTGCCTGCAGTGATCTGAGCTCAAATGTCTGTTTGGGGTATAAATGTAATTAGGTGACCTTGGGCCAGACACTTTCTCTCAGTCTAATGTTTTAGCTTAAGGCTTGCTGAGAAAATGGGGGAGAAAAATCTCATCCGCATATACCACCCTCATAGAGGATTGTTGGGTTAGATGTGTGAAGTAGGAAGAGGCAGCATCTATATGTTCTAAAGGAAAAAAATAGCTGCTTTTAACATGCAAACTGAGATGGTTCTGGTTCTTCTTCCAAAAGTTCTGTGACTGCCTATGTTGTTGGATGGACACAAAACAGACAAATCACAACCCAGGTCTAGCCGAAGACCTCTAGATACCTGAGGAGCCACCTTTCTTGACACAGTGATGTGCTCACCTCTTCTCCTCAGGCGCTCCAGTATCCAGAACTTTCTTCCATCTACCTTCCCTTTCTAGCCCCTCTTTTCCCATTCAGGTGGAAGCAGAATGAGAGCAAGGAAAGCAAGCAGACACACGGACAAGGCCCACACACCTATCTGTTGCCTAAAGGAACTGTTTCAGATGGCCCAACTGTTTCATCATGGTCCAGCCTTAGCATAACCCCTTCCCACTGATCAAGGCAAAAGGGACTTGAGGCTTGCTGTAGTCTCTTCTTTGTGCCCCCAAAGTTCTAATTCTCTTATTCATCTCAATTCAGTATTTGCAGAATAGCGAGGAGTGGGTGGAAAGTCAGCATCAAGAGGCCACAGGAAACTTGCACTGATAGATCAATACTTCACAGATGTAGGAAGCTATACGATTGCACAGTCAACAGAAGTTAAAAAGTAACTTGAGCTGGGTTGCCAATTTGGTTCTCATTTGCCAGCAACTTCGACGGAAGTGACTTTAACGAAACCTGCTCATGAAACTGAATCAAGTTTAAATGTGCAAACAAGATTTTATTTCCCTGTTAAATGGCCATGGTGACAAACTGGTGTACAACTTGTGGAGACTCAGAAAGACTGAGCTGCAAATGAAGACTGTATCTCTTCACAAATCTCTTGGTAGTGTTAGGCAAGTCACTCCTTTTCAACCCAAGCTGCAGGTTTCTTTCCTTGCAGGATCTCTATAGCAAGACAATATAAGAATACATAATGTCTTGCTTATATTGTCTTGCTATAATGTGAAGTATTTCGCATACTCAGAAACTTAACAAATGTTAAATTTTTTTATACTAATGTCGTAAGACTGATACCATGAACATCTAAAGACATAACGGTTTAATAAGGCTGCTAAAGGGCTGTGGAAGAGGAGCAAGGAACAAAGGCACTTTGTATGTACACAGCTATACATTACTATTAAAATAGATGTTAAAAATGCCACGTCTGCATCCCTATGGAATACATTTCTTGCATGCCAAAGGATCAAAAATAAAGTAATGCATAATATATCTTTATTTCTTTTTAAAGCTATTTACAGATATGGTAATTCTGCCAAACAGCTGTCAGGTCTGCAATGTATGAACATGTTCCAGAAAAGCTAAATGTATTTACAAATTTTAAAAGTGCAGAAAACAGTCAGAGTAACTGGGAAAAAAAATTATTTCAGCTTCTAAGTACAATTAGTTTCCCTGATTAAACCCCAATTCCTGTAGGATTAAAAATATTAAATGACCCATAGACATCTATGCTTCCCCAAAACAGTGTTGTTCTAGCAGGTATGCGTGGTCTGATGTGTGTATTCTATAAGAGAGAGTGATAAAAGACAAAACAGAAGCTACAATTGATTTAATAGCCTTTCTCCAAGGAAATTGCTGATGTTTTATGGAAGTCAACAGTACTAAGATTGAAACACCTGCCCAATAATTCAAGTCTGCCAGAGCAGCAACAGAACAGATGCAGCATCTGACCTATTTTTCGTGCCTCCCAAAACTCTCCCTTCTAAGGAATCAGAGGCTTCAAATACACCATCAGGAAAGACAATACAGTATTAATCCTTGGAGTCAGTTCTGTTCCTGAATTGTATTTTATTTCCCCTTTGGACCATCAGGATGCATTTCTGGGGTGTAGGTAAGTAGAACCACCATGACCCAGAGGTGAAGCAATGCCTGGCAAAAGGAGAAATGGGAGTTAGTACACAGAAATGTAATCAGAAGAAAGGAAAAATCTTGATCCATCTGCAGGTGTTCCAAGACACAAAAAGTGCCACCTTTTACAGTGTACCACCAATTTCATTGTACCCTTTTTCAGTGTATCACAGTGCCATCCATTTCAGTGTACCCATTTCAGAACTGGGAATAGTTATGCTCATACTAGCAGCGCAACCACAAATGTGCAAATGTGGTTTTACGAATGGTGGCAATGATGGGGGAAAATTTCACATGCACATATTCATTTGCCTCAGTTGTATCACACCTTAAAAAAATAGGACTACTCCATAAGGCTACCCCATTGTCACACTCTCAGAAGGGACATTAGAACTGTGGAACTCCCCTCCAGGGAGATAAAGTTAGCTTCTTATCACTTTCATATGATCAATCAAGAATTTATCATTTTGGAAAGCATTTTACCCCACTGGAATTGGACTTTAAACTTTAAACATGTGGTACTTCTGCTGCTTTTTATTTTTTAATATATTCATGTTTTAAACTTTTTAATATATTAATTTTTTAAACTTTATAATACACTGTAAGTTTCTTTGGGTGCAATCCTAACAAATTTAGGCTAGCATAACACACCTGGCATATCTTCCAGTGGTGATGTGGGGAGGCCAGAGCATGCCTGTGCACTGGCCTAACCTCCCTGCCCCTAGGCGTGGTACAAAAATGTCTTATGGCACTTTTGTGACACCCCCAAGACAGCACATGACATGCTGGGGCTTATGCTGGCCTAACTTGAAGTTAGGATTGCAGCCTTAAAATGGAAAGCAGGATAGAAATAATTGTTTAAAAACAGTGAGTGGCTTAAAAAGTTTAATGGCTGAATGAACATTTGAACTCCAATTCCCTCCTCAAGTCTATACGTTGCACTCAGTGGGCACTATATCTGCTACAGCAATGGATTTGAGAACAAATTTTTGCACTGAAAAGATAAGAGTACATACATTTCATGCACAGGGTGCTAGATCCCAAGCTGTCAGCCACAACAAATGCATTCTGTAGGGCATTCTTAAATTAAGTTTCAACTTCATATTTCTACCAGAGCCATTATGTGCACGCTTACATTTGTCAAAACAAGGATTCTGTGCAATTGCCATGCTCCTGACATATTATGAAAGGCCTTTCAAATACTGTAGTGTCCTTGTGTGAAGTCTCCTGTGGGCAGTGACAATTGCTGAAGAAACGATAGGTTATACCGTAGAAAGGCTAATCCCTCCCGATTTATATAACTGGATACTAATCTGATAATTTTAGCAGCCAAGTCTTACAATCTTGCAAGCCAAGCCCTTTAAGCAGAAGAGGGGAATCGACGTTGCCTGTTTAACATTCAGAGCTGGCAAAGGGAAGGGTGGAGAAGGCTGGTGTCTGGCTATAGTGCTGTTCTGCCCCCTGCAGCATTTTACTATTGCAAAGCCCAGGAAAATGGTAGTCAAAGAGAAATGTTACTATTGGATCAATGGATTTATAAAGTCAAACTCTTATTTTTGTGGCTGAAAAAAATATTGATTTTTTTCCATGCTCTTGAGGGTAAGATGGCTCACTGCAGTCCTTTCATAAGGTTATATGTCTGGCTGCTGGATCAGGCCAAAGGCCCACTTGCCCAACTATCCAATTTCCCACAATATTCCCACTCAGTTGTTCTCAACTTTTACACAAAGATCGAGGAAATACTAAGCCTTTATGAGCTGTGATGGGGCAACACTTCTGAACACTTCCAGACTGCACTGGTCTTGAGGGGAAAAAAAGCAGTGGTTCCTGTTGCTCTAGGAAAGGGGAGGTGTTATGACCCCAGATTGGGAACCACTGAGCTAAGGAGCAGACCCTGCATTTGCCAGTTGCAACTAATTCCTAATCCCACACACTTAGTGCTGTTTGAAAACAATGTTATATATATGTTCTCGGGCATACTTCTGGGTAAAATATTATATATATTACTCAGAAATATGTCCGATGTGTTCAGTAAAGTCTTAGGTTGTGAACCTTTAGTTGAAAAAAAGTATATAAATACTGTTGTTGTATGCATATTTTACTAGAAACAAACACCTCTAACCATGCTGAAATCACAATACTGGTTATTATATTACAGATACTTATATACTGATTTTCAAAAAAAAGTTTGAAAAATGGTTCACACTGCAAAAATAAATGGTCCTCTGTCACAAAAGGGATCCCAGTCTAAAAAAAATGCTGAATAACACCAATAGTCTCTAGAAGAGACACTGCACTGGGGTGAAGGACAATTTCGTTCTTGTCTTTAAAGGGGGCCTTTTTGCCACAGTAGCAGGAATTATAGCAGAGGTTCCTTTTTGAAAATGCTGCTCTAGTAAAATAAAATGAGAGTAAAACTTAAACTTCTTTATAAGTAAATAAAAAAGGAAAACTTAAAGAGAACAAACTGGAGAACTTCTAAACTATCTGATGCTTAGAAAGTACACCCAAGTGTAATAAAAAAGTTTTTTAAAGATGACAACCACATGAAGACATGGTAATACCATGCTGCTCAATTCCGAGACGAAGGTTGCATAACCTACTTCCGAGCTGCCAAAATGAATGATATTCCATTTTCATTGTGCATGTCGTTCAACTCCTGTCAGACTAAGATTATACATTATGTAAGAAAGACTAAAAATGCTGGGGTTTAAAGGAGATTAAACACACTCACCATATAAATTATTACAAATACCCTTGCGATGGGATACCGTCGCAGAAAAATTCCAAGTCGTATGCTGTAATCAAATACAATACAAGCACATTAGAGGCAGGGAAAATGGATTTTATTTTGCTTGTATTTTCCCTGACAATCAGACATGAATGATTTCTGGGTCCTGGTTATACCTTTTAAACCCAATTACAAAAATATTAAATAAGTCAGAAATAATACAAGAAGTCAAGTTCCTACCTTTCTCACAATAGTAAACATGGTATAGTAGCTAGAAAAGCACCTGGGTTCAAATTTCAACTGCTCATGTGGATGACCTTAAGCCATCCTCTATCTCACAGGTCTAAAACAGCAGCATGGGGTTGTCACACAGATAAAATAGGGCTGGAGAACCATTCACTGTCTGTAGTGAGGGAGGAGGAAAGATTGGAACATAAAATATAATACATGTTGCCTATAACCGCTTAACAGTGGAACCCTATTCATAAAATGGCTGTTGACGGAATGCATAGTGCTCCACTGGCAGCTATTTTGGGGATACAAGAGGTAGCAGCACTTTTTATTCATTACTGGATCTCCCTGGACCCATTGGAGCAAGTAAGGCAGTGGCAGGGAGATGGTGAAACAGGGCAGGGGGAAAATGGGAATGGGAGGCTCTAGATCCAGTGGCAATGGTACACACTGGATCCTATCCTCTTTTTTCCCCTCTAATATTCTCATAATTGGCTTTAAAAGGTATAACTAGGACCCAGAAATCCACTGTTCAAGCCTCTCCACCTATTTCTCTCCTTGGACATGTGCCAGCAAAAGAGCTGGAGCAATCCATTATGGAGCAAGAGGTTTACAGAAAGGTAAGAGCATCCTCTTACTCATTCGAAGTCTTGGATTCGCTGTTTTCATTTTATCCACTAGTTTTTCAAAGTGTTCCTAATGCGTCTGATTATTAAAGAAAATATTCCAAGATGGTGCATTTTCCTCACCTAAACTGGTCAATAGTGCTGGCGGCTTTGCGGACTCTGCCATACATCCCCACTACGTTGCCAATATCGCTAAAAAGGACAGGAACATTTCGCATGCGGGCACCTAGATTAAAAATACATACATATTTTTAAATTAAGCAACAAGGAAAGAATTTCATTATCCACAAAAAGTTTTAATTTTCATGCTACCTTGGCCTGGCAAATTGGGAAGAAGAGACCAAGTAGTGACTCTGTAAGTGTGTTGAGGAATCCTGTACCCGATGGGGACAAAGTTTGGGAACCACTGCTATACACACTCTTACCTGGGAGTAAGTCCCATTGAACTCAGTGGATTTAACTCAGAGTGGAAACACATAGGACTGCACTGTAACCCATTACTCAAATTACTTAAGATATAATACTGAGTAGAGATGCAGTTTTGGAAATAATGCAAAAGTGGACTGGTGTGTAGCTTTCTCCCTTAGAGGGTGGAACAGAAGCTTCCCAAGTACCTTGGATCAGTCACTATCTCCCAGTTTCATCTACTTCACAGGGTTGTTGTGAGGACAAAAAGATGGGAGCAGCTACTTAAGCTGTCCTGAGCTCCTTAGAAAAGATTAGTATAAAAATGTGGTTGATTGACTGACTGAATGACTGAATAAATAAATAAATAAAAATAATCTTGTAGTTATCTCTAGTCTTACAATTTACTGGAGAGTAATAATTTCCCTCAATTAATGACAGAATTTTTGGTTCTTTGGAAGATCTTGTTAAGGTGACTATCTGCATCAAGAGACGTGAGCTCCAGAAAAATAAGTAATGAAATTGCTTGCTGGAGAGAACGCTGATTAAAATCTTCTTTTTAAAAAATTGTCTGTTTTGTATAATAACTGATTCATCATACTAGTTGACTGACTCGTGCCTTCAACCATACACCATATTATTGCTACATTCCTAATATGGTAGAAGTGTAGGCAGGGAAGAGGGTTGAAATCATGAGTAATCACTTTTATGGGTTAAAAGAAGGGAAAAAATTGATAAGCTCAGGGCAGACAAAAGAAAGTCCTTCCCATAATGTTCAATTGATGGATTGTCACCACAGGATGGCCTAATGACTTCCTGTTCCTTAGGTGGCTTTAGGAAGTGCGAAGCTGGAAAATTTTTTCCATGAGATTTTGTTTTTGCTCCCTCTCTGCACCATGATAGCCACGAGGCCTGCCCCTCCTAGTACCTTCCTAGTTCTAGGTGCTGTTTGAAACCACCCCTCCTAGTCATTTTTCCAGCTTCTTTTGTGGGGACCCCCCTGGCCAATTTGGCCACCTTCGCCCCTCCTTGATTTTTTTGCAAAGTATACTTATACATACTATATAAACTCACTTATACAACTATAAACTAACTTATACAACTATAAACTAATAACTAACAACTTTAACTTATACAAACTATAGGTTTGTATAGGTTGCCTTTTTTACAGCTTTTGTAAAAGCTTCCCTCCTTCTTGTTATTACAAATTTCAGTATTTATTGTTTATTTAATAAATGCAGTTTTTGAATCAGATTTCAAATATTCTCTTTGTACACCCTAATGAGCAGCACTTATCACTTTAAGAGCATTAGAATAGGTGCTAACAACAGTTTTATAACAGTGGCCAGTTATGCACACCTTCGAGCTTACGGGAACTCAGGGAGCTTCGCCTGATGTAGGGTTGGAATTAGACAAATTCATGGACGGTGGAACTTCATGTTATCAGATGCAATGGTTAAATTTACAGAGGCAGGATGTCAAAGAAAACCAGTTGTTGGAGAGTTGCTGCAGGACAGGACTTGCCATCACATCCTGCTTATGCACTTTCTAGAAGCATCTGGTTGGCCACTAGTTGTTCCCACTAAGGTATTCATGTAAGAAGTTGCCTTATGCCGAGGCAGGCCATTTGTCCAGGTACCTCAGGACCACCTCACTACTGGTCAGTACCAGCTAATAGTTTTTTACTAATACAATTTTACTATTGTGGTTCCCCTATGATCAGCTCCACTCAGCATTAGTCAATTCTGAAGTACCACAGTCAGTGGTGGGCTTCAGGGGGTTCTCACAAGTTCTATTGAACCCTTTGCTAATGAGCACCTGGTTCTGAGAACCGGTTACTAATGGGGCATAGAACCTGTTGTTGTTCTTGTTAATTTAGGTTATTAGGGAATAGAACCTGTTGTTAATTTATTTGAATCCCACCACTGACCACACTGCATGAGTAATACCAATCCATTGAATAAGCCTCCTCACTTCTAAGCAAAGGAGCTATTATTAACAGTCCTCAAAATAGTCACTGCATGAAGGATAGTGAATTTCCCATTATTGAAATTTACTATAATACTTTGGTTTTTTTTAAGAAAGAAGGTGATCAGAGTGCCACTCAGACTTTTGGTCTCCAAAATAAAGATACCTTGGACTAGGACTGGATTAGTTGTTCTCATTATCCATTTTCCTGGTTTCTAAGGTTATGTGGGAGGCACATTATATGTTTCATGAAAACTGATAAGATATGGAACTTATATTAAATGTTTATGTTAGACATTATGTTAAAGGGAAGTAGCAATGCCTCCTAAAAGCAAAAAGACAAATACATCAGTCAACATATCTATTGAAATGAGGCTCAACTATATGAGACTTTAACTACGCCACTGACATGTTGTTTAGTTCAGTTAATTGTCAGTGTGGGTACTCTCAACTGGGAATGTGGTGAGAGAATAGGATTAAACTATGCGTACCTCACCCCACACCCCATAGTACAGTCCTGATTCAGAAGCCCTACTCGTGCACTTTGCAGAATTAAAAAAAAAACCAAGCATGGCAGGGCTAATGAGATTATTAAAATCAAATGTAGCTTGGTTTTTAGTTCACTTTGTGCTAAAACATGAAACTATCAGAGAAGACTCTTCGATCCCATATCAGACAAAAACATGAAAGCAAAATTTTGTCAAGCAATGTAGCTAATAACCGTTAAAATTGTATATTTTAAAACTTTTTGTAAGCCGCTTTGAGTTGCCGATGAAGGTTAGTTAAGAAAAATGAAGTAAAAACAACTACATGAATATAGTGACTGGACAAAACATTCAACATAAGAATCTGCTGATTGAGCTGGTCTGTCCATAAATTCAGGCAGACCAACTTGCAATACAAATAAGGGCAGTTACTTCTTTAGTTACTAGAGCTGTTGGTCATTATCATTCCACCATTTCTTACCTTCACCATTGTCAATTCCTGCCATATTGATAGACGGACCATTCACTGATGTGCCTTGGACCGTCTTCAGCTGTTGTTCCAATCGCTCCAGCTGGTAGACTAAGGAGTTCTTCTCTGTGCTTAGACTCTCCAACATGGTCTGCTTCTGAATCAGTGTCTCCGTCAGTTGATGTAGTCGATTTTCCAACTCTAATTGACTGCTGCTGCCTAGTGTTTTGTTTGTTAGCTGTGTGGAAAAACCAAACCCCCCCCCCAAAAAAATAAAGGGTACTGAGATGAGAAATAAAAAGACCTTTTGACTGCCATGTAGGCCACATTATCTACTGTGTCACATTTATAAGATCAAACATTCTCATCTTGCCAAGCATTAAGCAAGCAACTGCTGTCTTCTTCCCATCCTGCCATTGATTGAACTTTTTCTGCTCTGGCTGAATGTCACTGACTTGATTTCAGCTGTTTTACAAGGCTTTATATTTTAACTTTTTTTGCTGCATTAAGGACACCTTGGAAGGAATAAAATGGGTTATAAATTACAAAAATAAGGAAAAAAATGCTCCACCCAAAATCAGATGTCTTCCTGCGATTCTTTTTTTATATAAAAGGCAAGTTTTAATGGGAATAGAACGCAAGAGTCAGTTTTGAAAGCTCAAGCTCTCTAATAAAAGAAAGTTTCATTTTTAATTGGGTATTGTTTTATACAAGAGACAGTTAAGATGTGAAATTTTTAAAAGAACCAACTTCTGGATCAATCTAGCTCAGAGGTTCCCAAACTGGATATCATGACAACTTGGGGCATTGCAATATGCGTCTGGGAGCATCATGGGACCCATACTGGCCAAGCTGTTTGGCAAAGTGTATTCAAAATGATCCACTAGAACAGTGGTTCTCAATCTTCCTAACGCCGTGACCCCTTTATAAGTTCTTCATGTTGTGGGGACCCCCAACCATAAAATTATTTTCATTGCTACTTTATAACTGTAATTTTGCTACTGTTATGAATTGTAATGTAAATATTAGATATGCAGGATGTATTTTCATTGTTATAAATGAAATGTGTGTTCTATGCACACATTGAACACAATGGGATTTATTTCAGAGTAGGCATGCATAGGATTGGGCCCTGAGGCTGCAATCCTATCTACATTTACATGGGAGTAAAGGCCCCCTGACTATAATGGGATTTATTTCAGAGTAGGCATGCATGGGATTGGGCCCTAAGGCTGCAATCCTATCTATATTTACATGGGAGTAAAGGCCCCCCTGACTATAATGGGATTTATTTCAGAGTAGGCATGCATGGGATTGGGCCCTGAGGCTGCAATCCTAGCCACATTTAAAGGCCCCCTGACTATAATGGGATTTATTTCAGAGTAGGCATGCATAGGATTGGGCCCTGAGGTTGTCAGTCAGCCCCAGTGAGCGCGCAACTACAGCCGGAGGTCTGGCAAGCCTGACCTGGCCCCCTGCACCAGGGGTCTTTAGGCAACCCCCCAGGAAAGCTCTAGGCGACCCCCAAAGGGGTCCCGACCCCCACTTTGAGAAACACTGCACTAGAATGATTCAGAACAGTTTCAATCAGTGGGTTGTATGTGGAGCCACCGAAGAGCCCTCTTGTGCTCTATTTCACACAATTTTAAGCTGTTTTTCCAGGCCTGAATCCTGAAACTAAATGCAGATGATTTCAGCACATCATGTGTCACTGATACTGACTTCCAGGTCTGGTGTTTGATAGAGAAGTCAAAATAAGTTTGTGATGTGCCGGTATAGATGAATGAAATACCCTCCTAATGGGTTAAGATGTTGGCACAGACATTGATGGTGCCAACTCTAAGCACTACTAGAATGAGCTTTAGATTGTTCATTGCCTACCTGAAATAGATAAGAAACAGTTTTTATCAAGACAAACAAAATTTACCTGGTTTCGCAGTTTCTGAATTTCCTCTTCTCTGTCCACTATTCGACTCTGCAAAGTATTCTTTGTTCGATACAATTCTTCTTCCGTATAACGAAGTTCCTAAAAAAATAAAAAGAATCAGCAGTGAGATTTTCATGAAGAACAACAATCCTAACTAATTAAGGCCAGCCTAACTCACCTGGCATATCTTCCCATGATTGTGTGAGGATGTCAGCCTTATGGCATTTTTGTGACACACCCAGATCAGCACAGGAATTATGCCGGGGTTTATGCTGGTCTAAGTGGAGGTTAGGATTACAGCCTCAATAAGCTACAGACTATGATATGCATAGGTTCAGACTATGATATGAATATGATGTAGAGCCATCAGCACCCCACGGTTTCTGAAATCCATGAATACTGAGTCCCATTGTAAATAGCCTTTAAATACTAAAAAGTGCACAATAGTTGTCTTAACTTTGCATGGCAAACCTGCACCATTTCCAAAATCTTGGGTCAATAAAGCTGTAAAGGCTTCCTTCCGGTTCTCCCAATGTAACCCAGAATGTATCAGTATAAAGCAGAGGTTCCTGAGAGAGTAGGGACCCTTGTCAGTAATGGTGGGGTGGGTCTGGAGTAAGGGGATGACCCAATGGTCCTGCATCTACTGCAGTGCTGCAGGGATCCTGGTGTGTTTTAGTGTACTGGTGGGCCTCTGCTGAAGTGTCCACGAGGGTTATGGAGGCTCACTTCTGGATTAGGGTCAGATTCAGTGCCGCAAACTCTGGTAAGAGGCTCAAAGCAGATTGGGCAGGTTTTTTTGAGCATGTGAAAAGCATATACAGGAACTCTGCCTACCAAGTTGAGCATCCTACTGCAGCTTGTCACACTGCATTGCTGGTCTCACTGATAGGCAGCAAATTACTGAGAATCCTGTGTGAACCACCAGATGCCACCTCAAGTAACACCAGTGGTATGAATAGTTGAGAAATTCTGATCTAACAGATTAATTTCATTCCACTGGATTGTATTACATTCAACCCAATCCAGTGGTTGAACTCAGTACAGTTCTATACCAGGGGTTCTCAATTTCCTCCTCCTCCTGGCAAGGAAGGGGACAATGCAGTGACACTATCACCAGGACTGCACCACTGTCAGGGGTGCACAGGCTTTCCTATATTTAAAGCAGCAGAGTCTCAGGTGCAGGGAGCCCTATGAAGGCCTCTGCAGGGGTCCCAACACGCAGAAAATTTTTTTAAAAGGTTGCAACCAACTTTTAGATTGCAATTGCAAAATCTGAAGTGGGTTGTGATTTTTTTAAAAAAATATATTTTCTGCAGATTGGAGAGCCCTGCCAAAGCATCCATGGGGCTAACCCACACCCCATAACATTATGTTGTAACATGACTTTTTTTGTAAGTAAAGGGTAGCGATCCTGGGGATCCCATTGCTGCATTCCCTCTTCCTGCCTCTCAAAGCGGTAAGTTTCTTGGTCCCATAAAATGTGAACAAGATAAAATGCCTTTTAATCCTGGCTCAACAGCTGGGTTGTATTCCTTAGACTACAAATTACTCTCTAAACATATTTTCCTCCACGTCTGCATCAAGTTCTGAGGTTCTCCAGTCAAATTCCAATTTATTGAAGGTAGAAAAATAGGATTTCATTTCCCTCGTACAACCATGACAAAACAATTGACTCTCCCCAGAGCTTACCTGTTTCTGCCTCTCCAGTTCTGCCTCCACTTCCTGTTTGGCTGTTTTCTGAGTTGCAATTTGGTCTTGCAGATCTTGAATCTGTTCTCTTGTCGACTCGGCTTCACTTATCTGCTGTGCTTCCATATCCTATAAAAAACTAAAGATTACTTATTTGTGAAATTTTACAAATAATCCTTAGACAGAGCTTCTCTAATGGTGGGTTGAGGCCCACTAGGTAGGCCATCATACAATTTCAGGTGGGTCCCCATTGACTTCAAGGTGTATCTCATTTTTAATAGATTTGGTCCTCTCATGGTATATGATTGCATTTGGGGAAAGTTACAAATCTGTACTTTTAACAGGCTACTATGAGTATGCTTTTAACGATGATAGTCAATGGGGCTTACTCTTAGGTAAGTGTGGATAGGATTGCAGCCTTTTGAGTTATTTGGGGAATTTTTTAAAAATCATCTTTAAATAATTTTTAAACTTATACTTATTGTAAACTTGTTATTTGATTCAGTTGTATGCTTGATGTCACATCTGGCCATGACATCACTTTCCTTGTTGGGTCCTGACAAATTGGCATTCTGAAAATTGGGTTTTGATCCTAAAACATTTGAGAACCACTGCCTTAGGAAAAGTATTAGTATTGGCATAAATCAGTCTTAAAAGACTATGGTATTGTGCTTGATGCTGTATGCGAAGCACAAAGGCCTGGGTAGATTAATATGGAGGATAGGCTGTTACCCATGCAGCAAATCCCCCCTCTCCACACCACTGAAATGGTCCAATGGAACGGCAGAGCTGATACGATTGATTCAGGCTGCGTCGCAGAGCTGGGTTAAGGACAGGAGCTCACCCTGTCTTGTGGGGACCCGGGTCTCGAACCCTGGCCTTCTGGTTAACAGGCACAGTGTCTCAACCACTTGCATCACCCACAGCCCAACACCTTTAGGAAAATCAGCAAATATTTAGCCCTCTTTCTCATGGCCACATTTTGGAAGGTGATGGAAGTGACCCTAAGTTGTACACTCCAATGAACAACTACAACAGGGCTATTGCCTTTAAATGACTCAACGGTATCTTCAGGATGCTGAGTTACCATAAAAACAGCAAACTTTTCTTTTGTATCTTGCTTTTCTACTGAAGACAGCATCGGCTGTGGTGTTTACCAAGCTGTGAGCAAACACCATCGGTTGTGGTGTTTACCTGGCTACCAAGCTGTGAGCAAAGCAGAGAATAATTGACTGGCCCAAATTTTATGGCCAATCATATGACCAAGAAATTTTATCCAAACCCTGCAAATTTTATGGCCAAGAGAATGGTTTTACCCCCGGTTTCAATATTATGGTCAAGGCAAGCAAAAGGGGAGAGAAACAGAATCAATGCCCATTTCTTTATCATTCTGACAACCAGCCATGTCTTTGCTCACAGTTAACTGCAGAACCAATACCTGCAGTTCTGTCCTCAGCTGCTGAATCTGTCCCCGCAGCTTCTGCATCTCCTCCTTCTGGGTGTCTCGTTCATGCCTCAGTTCCTCCAGCTCCATGATGCTTGCTGTTTGGCTGTCCAGACCTTCAATGACAGAACCTTCTTTCAGGCTGTTGATCAACTTTTCTTTAGACTGGGGTGGAAAAAATGAGTGCTCATTAATAAGACTGGAACAGCCATCGCCTGCTTGATAACACACACTGGGCTTGTGCCAACTTTGCGAGTATCTATGAAAAGCTACTTGATTACATGCAAGGTTTAAAAGCAATGTCACTTCCCCTATTGTCCTCATCACCTGGTAGTCAGCAAAAGACCACTTGTATGCATGAAGACTTAGCTGAACCGTTATGACCAGCTGTGTGTACACACATGCATGTTTTGCGCACACACATCTTTTCCAATTAAAATCTGACTTAATTTGCCTGGGTCGAAAGAAAAAGGCTGAACCTGGAGAATGCGTGTAGCTTTCTGTTTGTAGTCCACCAGTTCTTGCTTAGCAGATTCCATGCCAGCTTTGGCTATTTTGACTTGCTGCTGATATTCGTCCGCTCGCCGCTTCTCCTCCATGTACTTTCTCTCAGCTGCAGTAACGGCTTCTGCCAAGCTCTGGCGCTCCACTTCCATTTTACTGAGACGAGCTGCAAATTCTTTCTGTGAGGATTAAGTATAGGCAACATGAAGCTAGCAGGAAAGTCCTTACAGTGTTAAAAGCAAGGAAGACACAACCCAGTCTTGGTTTTTCCCTGTTATACTGTGTATTCTGCCATTTCTAGGAAACTCAGAGAACACACAAGATGTTCTTTAGCTTCGCAACTCATTTGGGAGCGAGAGGCCAAGTGGTGGACAGAGAGAAAAATATTTTTGTTTAGCTCTGTATAGGGTTGTGCTCAGTTGCAGCCTTCTGTAGAGAAGGCAGATCATGATCACATTTTCGCAGCCTTTGATACATGCTGATTAGTTCTAGATCAATTGCTTTTTGTGTTGGAATTCTGTAGCATGCAAAGAAGTTGATCAGTGTCCACAAGGTTCATTGAAATGAACCGTAGAGGTTCATTTTCTAACCTTGAATTGGTTAGCCATAACAGGAACTATTTTCAGAAGTTTGTGAGTGGCAAGTAGTCTTTCCAAACATCTTGCTTCCCTCCCACCCCAACAACCCCTTAATGTTTCTCCTTAAAAGAGCAGGCAATGAGAGAGGAGATGAATCCAGAGCAATCTTTTCTGAAATAACTTCCTTAGCAAAGAACTGTGCCAGCTTTTGGGCAACACAGGACAATGTCTAAGAGCTTTACAGAATTTTTAACTGCCTACTTGTTAACAAACAGAAGTTAGCTCAACTAAAGACACTACTTTTTATATTCATTATCTTGGATAGGATGAATGAGAGGAGCCACTGTGATTGAAGGAAACCTTCATCTGAGGATGCAGAAATATCAACAAGGTATGAAAATCTGAAGAGAAAATTCTTCAATTAGTGATTTGAAGCAGTAATGCTCACGCCTGCTGTTCTGACCTGCATCTGCTTGTAGCTGTCTTGCTCTCGCCGGAGGGCGGACTCTGCATCATGCAACCTCTCCTGAAGAGTCTGAAGAACCTGATTGTGCATGCTGTTCCCCTCACTGTTGTCCTGAATTATCCTGGACAGGTACAAAAGATTTATGTGAACAGGAACAAAGTATCCCGCTTGATTTCAAAATACAATCCATAATGTCATTTCCCTATAAATTATTATCAACTTTATTTATATCCGGCCTTATTCATAAAAGACTCAAAGTGACTTTATTATTATCGAACTAAATTATTATTATTAAATATTAAATTGTTAAAGACAGTTCAATTTATATATTTCTCTCAACATCGGATAGCATCAGAGTTGTAGAAATTATTCCTCTGTCGTTCCTACTTCACAGAGGAAGTTTCTAATAGTTTTTAACAAATCCTCAGTTTACAAACTAGTTCCTTTTCAGAAGCTTGTTTGTAAGTTGATTTGTTCAAGTCATTGATGACAGTGAAAGTTTAACCCAATTTGGAAAAAAAAATTAAAAATGAAAAAGTAGTGTAGTAGGTGATGTTTGTATGTATGAAAGTTCACATCTGGAATGTTCTTAAGTCAAGGATAGCCGCTCTGGCAGCCTCCTGCCTCACGGGTTATTATGGCAGCCATTTTTGTTGCTGTGGTAGTCCTGGAGCCACAGGATTGGAATGCTCATTAGCCACAATATGACCAGGACAATTTTCATATGTTTTGTTTTCCAAATCGCAGCCCCTGAACTACATCACAGGCTGGTCCTTAAAATCTGGGAATTTGAAAAGTTATTTATAGAGCTACATGTAGAGGCTGTTATTCTGAAAAACCAGGCCCTGCCAGTGAGTGTGCAATCTCGTGGTTACACATAATGAGTTTCTACTGTGACCTTCCAGACTATGGGTTTTCAGGAATTTCCCATTCTGTACCTGAAGGGAAATGCCACAATTGGACATTAGACCCAGTTTGAATAATGTCTTATTGGCACAGAAGCTACTGCCCCTGGAATGGTTTTCAATGGTTAGGTATAAGATCAGAAGGGTCAGAAGCACCACATCCAGCTTCCACAATTCCACTCTACACCTTCATGAACAGCAAAACTGGGGCACAATTCTAACCACCTTATCTCTTTCTATCTCCAGTATTTATATACCGCTTTTCAACCTTAGTCTAGCTCAACTCATCCATCTCCGTTCCCGCAGTGGCATGTGGAGGACAGCGCTTGCCCGTGCACTGGCATAATCCCCACACTTCAGGAGTGGCACAGAAGTGCCTTAAGAGACTTTTGCAACATCCCAAGCCAGAATGGGACTTGTGCCAGCCTAACCAGGGTTTATTATTGCACTGTGGATGCCTGTGGTTGATGTGGTAAGAATCATGAAAGCTTACAAACATTATGGGAGCAAAAGAAGAATAGTTTCATACCAGTCAGGTATCATTTACACTGGTTCTTTCTGTGTATAATGAGTATAGTAAAGAGAAATAAGCTGCCATAAAGAATCTGATTCCTCCAAAACTCAAGTGGCAATAATGGGACATTCAAATACCGTGATTTTTCATTCTGCAGGCTTTCTAGTGCTTCAGTGCGTGAATTTAGAAGCTGATCAGCTTCTTGTAACCTCACTTTCAAGACCGCCAACTGGGAATCCTTGGCAGCAGCAGCCTCTGTCAGATCATCAACTTGAGCTTGAAGTTCTCGAACAAGCCGGTCGTTGTTTGAATTATCAGCATTCCACTTTTCAACCCTTGCTCGGGCACTGTTTAATTCTGCAAAGTTCACAACAGCAAATATTAGCAGGATCAACCAAGAATGGCATATTTAGAGCCTGCATTTCTGGATTAACATCTAATATCTAATGCTTTATTTCCAAAAATTATATTATCTACTTAAAAGCCTTAAGCAGTACGTTAGCGTGTGCCTGCACCTTCTGGCCAACACTCCATTAAGGGTCAAGCAGACTGAGGAGAGGCAACTGTCAACATTCCATTCCCATTTCAACTGTCATTTCCAACTTCCTTTGGACACTATTCCCATGTGTCTCTAGGGCAAAGAAGGCTCAGGGTTCTATTTCCATGTGCCTCTGGGGCAGAGAAGGCTGGGGGTGACAATTCAGGAGGGCCACTGAGGAGAGTAACAAAAGGGCTATACTGTACAACAGCTACAGATTTTTACTTGTATATTATATTAATACAAACATTCATTTTCTCTGTAAACCACTTTGTGAACTTTTTGTTATAAAGACTGTTGATTGATTGATTGTTAACAGAAAATCTTTCAATAGTTTAAACATTCCCTCTACCTTTTTGGGTTTCTTTGGCTCGCTGAATTAATGATGCCATTTCTTGATTTAAGGATTGCACTTCGTTCCGCAAAAGTTGATTCTCAAGGCGAAGATTGGACAACTCGTGTGAGTTGCTGTCGTTAGGCACAAGGCTGGGATTCACTTCAGGAATTTGTGTTGCTTCTTTTTTAACTTCCAAATCATTCTCTAGTCCAGAACTGGAACTATCAGGAGTATCTGAATAATAATAAGGGAAACTTGATATTACTTTTAAAAATTTATTCAATGCTCTTACTCTCTAGACCAGTGTTTTTAATCATTTTCCTTTTCACTGTATACTGAAAAGGTGCTAAAATTGTCACGTTACAACACATACCAGCAGAGGACTTACAGGTCCAATCCTTAGCTGCTCAGAGTGCCAGGACTGCCACTGTGCCTAAACAGTTATGGTATCTTAAGCACATCAGGCAGCTGTTACCATCTCCTTGGAAGAAGGGAATGTTTGACCCCTTCCCCTGTGTAAGGAAAGTAGCCCCATAATGTAGCTACTTGATTCTGTCGCAACCCTTGGGCTACCACAGAATCAAGAGACTCTGTGCTGAGTTCTGGGTCTGGCAGCTGAGCTCCAATGGCACTGCAGCCCTCCTTTAGGCCAGCATTAGTGGTTGCAGACGTGCCTTACATGATCCACAAGGCCGAATGAAATTTGCCAGAAACTTGATAGATTTCTTTCTTTTGCCACTTGCCCACCCTTGTACAAAAAGTATATAGTTAGTTACATAGGCAGATGAAAACACCTGGCTTTAGTTCACAGTGTGAATATTTTGGTGGGCCTAAATTGTAAAATCCTCAGGTGTTGTCTTCAGGCCAAATAACACAACACCTGATTAAATTAACTTTTTTCAGTAATCAGAGGAGTAATTCAGGACAGGTTTACATAAGCCTCCCCACACTTCTTCAAATAGTCCTGTCCACCATGCAGAGAGCAACATTTATGAAATGGGACACCATGTCTAATTTTACCAATACAGTATAGATCCTTCAAAATACTTATACTGTAAAAAAGAAGGGATTCAATCACACTGGCATCCTAGTTCACAAGTTCACTCTTGTGCATGGCAGCGAGACACACAAAATTAACCCTAGAAGAAATATGTAAAACTGTACTCATAGAATACTTATGCACACATAAATAGCAGAACCAACAAGTGATTTTTGGATACAATTAAGTACAGCAAAATGCAAATTCTAGAGAGCATAATCACCTAAGGGTGAAATCCTAACCAGTTTAAGCCACCACAACTCATTACACAGATGGTGTGAGGAGGCTGGTGCATGTCTATGCACTGGTCTAACCTCTCCAGGAATGGAGCAGAAATTATTTACAGCACTTTTGCAACATCTCCAAGCCAGCACAGGACTTGGGCTGGCCTAACCTGGGATTACGATTGCAGTGTGAGAGTCTCCTGCACAGTGAAGCTGATGGAAGTGCATGGCGAAGCTGATGGGAGTTGTGACTGCCTTCCCATTGCTGGATGCACCTTGAGACAATCCATAGCAATCCATCTAGAACCTGACTATGGAGCTCAGAGACAGCTCCATTTTTACACCAATAAGAATTATATGATTGACACTGCTTTATACCACTGGTACTCGTGCATTTCAGCCTGGGACCCCCTTTCACTTAAAAATCTGTCTAGGACCCCCTGTCAAACTTACCAGGATACAACATCACTGTGATGCTAGAGCACTCCATGTCTACTCGAAAGTCTCCTTGTATTCAATGAGACTGACTCCCAGGAAAGCCCAGTGCTAGAATCCAAGATGGTGGATCCTGAGGTTGTAACCCTCCAAGGGCAGGGTTGCCATATGTCCCAGAAAACCAGGACTGTCCTAGTTTTCAGGGATTGCATTCACAAACTGGCAAATCTGAGAGGGGTAACCCTAACCCAAGGGGGATTCAAACTGCTTTAATACAATTAAGATATGCACTGTGCCTTGCACCAGCACCACCCTTTAAATATATCTGAAATTATCCTTAACTACCATTGTCTTGACTCCGAATAGAAGTGTCTTCCCCAGTTTTGATGCTCTGTGAACTTGCTGACACCGAGCTAATGCTTGAAGTCCGAGAATGGCTTTGAGCAACAGTTGCTCTTGTTTTCTCTCTCTTAAGATCCATTCTGCCATTTGGTTCCTTCTCAGAGCTATTGAGAAAGTCAAAGAGGAGTTCATCATTAGGTTCCGATTTTTTCCTTCTCACAAACTGGGAAGACGGTCTGGGTGTGGAACCTGCGTCCACAGAAGGAGAATTTTCCACGGCTGTCCTGGATGTTGCTTTGACATTTGCAGTTCCTGCAAGGATTGTGGCCTTCTGATGTTTAATATTATCCGCAGCTGATGAGATAAAGCTCGATATAGGTGAAGCCTGATACTGCTGTTCTCCGGCCTCTTGGTGCAGCTTGGGATACTCGCTGACAGCACCCAGGTTGCTACTGCTGTAGGTGACATTGCCTGCAATCTCCTTCTTGCTTAAAGCAGTTGCAGCACCTTGATCTACTCTGTTGAGAAGGTCCTCCGCCTTCCCAGCGAGCTCAGCAAACCAAGACATGGTGGAAGTCAAAGACAGAGAGATGACATGGAATTACGTCATTAGGTATTCATCCTGGAAGAAAAGAATAACACGAACAACAGAAATTTTAGATCCTTTCTTATGAAATATCAAGAAACAAAGGAATCTAGTAGATGATTGCTGTATATCTATTTAAAATGTATTTTTAATAATTATGCTGATGAAGTTGTTTCATCACTCCATCGATCTGGGCTAAGATCCAAATACCTGTATTTACTCAGATCTAATGCACCATTGATTTTAATGCACACCCTGTACTTATACTCAAAATACCACATTTACTCCAATTTACATCAATCTAATTAACCATTGAATCTAATGTATACCCTGATTTTGGAGACAAATGCTGCAATCCTAAAGACACTTTCCTGAGAGTAAGACGCATTGAACACAAACGGGTTTACATTTGAGTAGACATGATTAGCATTGCATTCTAAATTTGGCTGTTAAGAGGTGAGTGTTAGATTCAAGTAAATACAGTATATCACCAATATATGCATAACATTGTGCCTTCTACTCTTTAAAGGCTGTGTCATCAATTAAACAAATAGCACTGGCCTACTTGCTGCATGTTCATATATGGCTTCTTTTTTGCACCTTGTTGGAAACAGACCCTACAATCCAGAGTAACTACGGGAGCACGTAAGGGACATTACGTGCATCCATAGTTACTGCACCACCTAGTAAAAACCTATGGTAAATTCATTTTGCAATCCAGAGTAAATTGTTCTTACACCGGAGCAAGGACTCCCCGTAGTTACTCTGGATTGCGCCCAAAATGTGAACTTTTATGCGCCACAATAAAATCAGAAACAGGATTGAGGTTAGGCATCTGAGGATAAGTACAAAACCTTCACTCCTTCTACAGTTTACCCCACTTTTCAACCATTTTCCTTCCAGCCGGCACTTTGATACTTGAAATGAAATAGGAATTTACGGAAAAAACTTGGGAAATGAGTGTTAGGGGGGAGCCATGAGATCAAGAAGGGTTAATCTTCCCCATCCACATATCTCTTCTGCTCAGCTCTCCAGCCCATCATCCACCTGTGGCCAATCTACATTGAAACACACACATGTTGCTGCCACATCAAGGCCAGTTTTCATAGAGGGCTATAGAACTGGTCCCTCAATGATCCACCAGCAAACCTTCTTGAGAAAGCCCCATTGTAATGAAAGGCCATCGTGCAAGTATTAAATTTATACAAAGTCTGTACATACAGTAATGCAGAATGCTATTTCATATCAATTCAATGGCTAAACAATTTCCTACAAGGTAGAACTGTGCTAAATAGTATTGATTAAGTATATAGTGTTTGATGGGTCCATTAGCCTGGCAAGGTAGAATTTAATAATGGTCAATCAAAATATTTTAAAACCCTTATTGATCAGCTACTACACATTTAAGCACCATTAGGGGCCTGTTTACACAATGATTTTTTTTCCCACTGCACAAGTAGTTCTGACCTTTCTTGGGCATGCATTCACATAAATAATATCCAAATCCTTTAATCATAACAGTGTTTTTCCAGCCTCTGATCAAAACTGCTCCAAGCCTTCACAGAATTTGCTCCAGGCACATATGGCTACACAAGTGCATAACTGGAGATTGCTGTGATTGTTTACCCAGATTCCCCCCCCCCTTTTATTTTTAAATAAACAGCCCTTAAATAGCATAGCCAAGCCATATGTCAATATTTTAAGAAAGTCACACCCTTGGCAAACTCTCATCTGCCATGTCTGTGTAGGTGGCTTTTTTGGAGCATAGACAGCATACCAGTAGGAAAATGGGTCACAGAACCAACAAATGGGATGTACAAGATGCTTGGCATATGAACCATAAATAGTGACACAATCCATTGACATTTGCAGGAACTCTCACCTTTAAAAATCCAGGTCTCTCACCTTTCCCAATGACATTCTCACAACCCAGAGGTTGGTCTGTCTGTCTGTCTGTCTGTCTGTCTGTCTGTCTGTCTATCTATCTATCTATCTATACACACACACTCCAACCAGAAGGGGGTGAGAAGGGGTGCAATGCGTTTTCCTCCCTATACTTTCCATAGAGAATCCCTGACTGAGAAGATCCTCTGCTCCAACCCCTGGACCTAGAAGTATGGAATTTGGGGAGGGTGTTCCTTCTGTGACATCAACACCAACCAAGAACTGATGTTGAGAAATTTAACCCTTACTGTTGTGCATGGGAGGATACCTTAAGGGGGATATTTTACTAGTTTAGAAGTAAATGTTACTCACATTTCACTAGTCTAGAAGTAAATGTTACTCACATTTAATGTTGCCCACAAAGCAGCGCCTAGTAAATTGTTAATAGAACTGCATAACATCAACTCCCCCCCCCCCGTATCATGCAGCAAGGCGTTCTGCAGATTAACTTTTTTCTTTTGCCTGTTTTAACTCTCCCAATTTTCAATCTGAGTGGATTCCACTGTTTCTGAAGCTGTGTGTGAGAAAGAAAAAAAGCCTACCCCTACCCACTCACTGCATGATGTCCCCCCTACCTCATGAGGCAGGGAGTTCCACCGGCACTCAATGTGAGCAGTCCCTGGTTCTGGGATTGAGTGGGGGAAGAGCCTCCCTCCTTCCACTCTCTCCACCCCATCATGTCTCCCCCCCCATCTCATGAGGCAGGGAGTTCCACCGGCACTCAATGTGAGCAGTCCCTGGTTCTGGGATTGAGTGGGGGAAGAGCCTCCCTCCTTCCACTCTCTCCACCCCATCATGTCTCCCCCCCATCTCATGAAGCAGGAAGTTCCACAGGCACTCAGAGTGAGGGGCCGTCCCTGGTTCAAGGGTTGAGGGGGGGAAAGAGCCTCCCTCCTTCCACCCCATCATGTCTCCCCCATCTCATGAGGCAGGGAGTTCCACAGGCACTCAGAGTGAAGGGGAATGCCCTGGTTCAGGTGTTAAGGGGGGGAAGAGCTTCCCTCCCTCCACCCCATCTCATGGGGTAGGGAGTTCCTCAGGCACTCAGAGTGAGGGGCAGTCCCTGGTTGAGTGAGAGGTTGAGGGGGGAAGAACCTCCCTCCTTCCACTCCCTCCACCCCCATCATGTCTCTCCCATCTCATGAGGCAGGGAGTTCCACAGGCTGCATTACTCCCCTCCAGGGCCACCAGAGGCTGAGACCCCCAGCACTGCCACCCTCGACCGACCCACCCACCGGTCTTTCAGGCCTGAGCAGCCTCTGGGCCCTCCTGCCCCGCTCGGCCTCCACGCACCAGCCTGAGACACCAGCAGACGTAAACGCGATCGCAGAATCTGATCTTTCAGGGCCACCGTCCAGCCAGCCAGCACAGGCTTCCCGGATTCAGCTTCCGGGAGACGTGGCGATGAAACTTCGGGCACTAGGACCCGGAGACATCCCGCTCGCGACGCTCTACAAGTCGAAGGAACAGACAAGACCGTTTCCGGAAGTGACGAACTTCTAACCACGCCCCTTTCCTGTGCAGAGTGTGTTTGGCTCATAAACCTAGGAAAAGGCTAGAGTCAACGAAAGGAAGCACTTGCGGGTTTTCACTACAGAACTTTTATCACTATGAAAGACAAAAGAAATGCATAAAAACAGAAAAATGGTTTTTGGGATAATTTAAGATTTTTTACACATAAAACAAACTACATTTTTGTCCAGTTAGAAATAATTAACAGCAATAAAAAAGCAAATAATTAATTATATTATATTAAAAATAAAAAATAAATTGTAAATGATAAATTATATTTTTATAAACATTATTATATTTAAAATGTGGTGTTATTATATTTTTATAATATATAAAAATAGATATATTGTTTGATAAATAAATGTTTTAAAATTATATATAAATGAATTAAAAATGATAAATTAAAAATTATAATTATAATATATATTTATAATATATTAATATATTATTAATATAATATATTATAATATAATATATAATTAATATATTAAAATGTAATAATAATTATAATATATAATATAATATATAATTAAAAATTATATATATTATATATGTATAAAATTATATATATGTATATATAAAATGAAATTTTATATATCTATATAATTTTATATATATATAAAAATTTTATTTATATAATGGTATAATAAATATAATTAACATAAATAGCACAATCCTAACCATGTCTACTCAGAAGTAAGCCCCACTGTGTTCATCCAAATTCATGTTCATCGCTTCAGTGACACTATCTAAATAAATGAAAAATAATATATTATAATACAAATACAAAAATAAAACAATGAATACAATAATAATAAATAAGGGTTCTATCCCATGCCTGTCTTCTCAGAAGTAAGTCCCATTATATTCCATTCACTGAACACAATGGTGCTTACTTTCGTGTAGACATGGTTAAGACTGTGCTCAAAATATTCATCATATATATTCATCATCACCTCTGGATCTCTACTAGGACGTAATAATACCAGTAATAAGAGGAAAAGGTTTCCACAAGTTCACAATCCAACTTGTAATTTCTCATTATCCAATTCATTTACCCAGCATGTAATTAGCCTGAGGAACTCCTTGCCACAGGATTCACTATATTGTACTTAAAATGAAACATAAACCCACTGTTGAATAAAGTCATGCTGATGCTGAAAGATTCGATGGCGCATTAGATTTCAGTACATGCGACACATACGTTGAAATTGTTACATGCTGTATTTTCCAAACTGAATATGGAGTTTAAATCTTCAGTCAGCAGGGGACACTGTTTCAACAAAAACAACAGCAAAGAGGCTAGTGCTGTGGTACTCAAAGTGGGGGTCAGGACCCCTTTGGGGGGTTGTTACCTCAGGTCCAGCCCGGGGTGGGGGGTTGTATGAGGATGGGATCTGCCATCTTGGATTATGGCCCTGGACTTTCCCGGGAGTAAGTCAATGGGACACAATGGGGCTTACTTCCAAGAAGACATGGAAAACCTTTGGCGTCACAGTGATATCACATCCCAGAAAGTATGACGGGGGTCCTGGACAGATTTTTAAGTTTGAAAGAGGGACCCAGGCTCAAATGCTTGAGTACCACTGGTCCAGAGGCACTAAGCTTAACCCGATGATTGTGGCATAAATGTGCATGAGTGACACCACATGCCAACCAATGCATAATACATGGGTATAAAGAAAAAAAAACTGCACAGGAGTGGTCATGAAAATATAAAAGTCTGATGCAAATGTTACGGGTTCCACTGTTAGAGATCCCACAAACATGCTCACTGACCATAGCTTTGGGGAAAGTGCTCTCTACAATGCGGAGAATGTGGAAGAACCCTATGAAACACTTCAGACAATCCATAAAGTCCACAGAGCATGGCAGGCAAGCACATCACATTCCCTGTTCAATGCTGGCACCAAGTTGGTAGGGACCCTGGGGCAAAGCCCTGCATACTGTCCACCAACACGTACACTGAAGATGCATTGGTTGCCATACTACCACCAATACTGAGTGACCCAGCCATTTGAGCCCAAGCCTATGTGTATCTACTTGTGCACTTACTTATAAGTTCCATTGGAGTCAGTGGGACTTACTCACATGATGTGGGCCTCCATCACTGCCTGACCTGTTATCTAACACCACTCCAATCACCCTCACATGTTTACAGATCACAGCAGAAAAAAAACAGCATAGACCTATAATACAGTATTTACTCAAATCTAACACTCACCTTTTTCAGCTGAATTCAGTCTCCAAAATCAGGGTGCGCGTTAGATTTGATGGTTAATTAGATTTGGGTAAATACGGTATTTTGATTATAAGTATAGGGTGCACATTAGATTCGATGGTGCATTAGATTTGAATAAATTCGATGGTGCGTTAGATTTGAATAACTACTGACAATGGAAAGGAGAGAAAGGATAGATAACTTTTTTAAAAGTCTGATAACCAAGCTGGGTCCCAAAAGGATAACTTTTAATAATAAAGTGGATCCCAACACTAAAAGTTTGGATTCTAATTCTTATTCTGCAATGTCGTTATAGAGTGTCTCCTTGAAGTTTCACTTCATTGTCCACTGTGTCACATGAGATACACGGGGAAAAAATCTTGTGACTCCAGAAAGACTGGTAGATTTGCTGCTGGATATGCAAGTTTACCCTATGTATTCAATGGGGTTTCTTCTCAAACATAAGATTGCAGGCAAGTTTGTAGGCTGATAGCCTAATCCTATGCATGTCCTTGCCATAATCCTGCGTCCTAATCTTTGAAGAACCCAAGAATGTCGACAAGATCCTTTGGAGTATGAGTTTATCTACTGGCCTGTTGGATCCATGCCCAGTATGGCTAATTTGATTTGTGTGGGAGGACCAGCTGAATGGACAGAGATTGATATTAACTTGGATTGAAAGTGTTTTGCAAGACAAGCAAACATTTCTAATAAATTTTGACTTGATATACAAGTGATCTCATGATAAACAAGTTAAAAAATTAGTCCTGGCTGGGATATGGCCAGTTTTGGTGTTCCACCAGCACATGCACAGCCTCTCCTGAGAAACTAGCCTATACATGTCCACTCTAATGTCTGGACCCTTCTATATTTGACGACTGTCAAGCAGTTACTTGGGCAAAGTGAGTGAATGGGTCTCAGCCCCACAGGACTCGGCACCATGGCCCGCAGGGTTCTATATTGTTCATCATGTTGTTTAACATCTACATGAAAACACTGGAGAGGGGTCATTGGGGGATTTGTAGTTCGGTTCCATCAATAGGCGGATGACACCAAACCCAGCTCTGTGGCTGCAATACTAAAGACATTTTCCTAGGAGTAAGACCCATTGAACACAATGGGGCTTACTTTTGAGTAGACATGGTTAGAACTGTGCCATCTCTCCTTTCCACTTGATTTGAGAGTTGTTGTCCTGGCTCTGGAGAACTGTCTGGAGTCAGCTGGGATCTGGATGAGGATGAACTAGCTAACAGGTTAGGGGGCAGTGGTCAGAAACAGGGCCTTGTAGGTGGTGATGACCGTACTCTGGAACTCCTAACTGAGAACAGCATCCTCATTACCAGTGGGGCCTGAGGACCTGTTAACATAGGTGTCCTTTGAGCAAGGTGACCATATAGAATGGAGGACAAAGTGCCTCTACCTTTTACCATTGCATAGAATTGAGATAGGTTTAGCTCATCATAAAAAGAATCATAAAGAGTTTAAAAAGAATCAGTCAATCAAAAAACTGTCTAAAAGTCCCTTTAAAATCAATGGGGCTTACTCCAAGGTAGGTATAGTTACGATTACAGCCTGAGAACCCAGTCCTATGAATGCCAACACAGAAATAAGTCCCGTTATAGTCAATGGCACTCACAGTGCAAGCTTAATCATGCCTACTCTGAAATAAGTTCCACTGAGTTCAATGGGGCTTAGAGCACAATCTTAAGCATGTCTACTCAAAATAAGCCCCATTGTGTTAAGTGGGACTTACTCCCAAGAAAGTGTCTTTGGGATTGCAGCCTTACTCCCAGAAAAGTGCTCTTAGGATTGCAGCCTTAATTTCAGGAAAGTGTGGATAGGATTGCAGCTTGAGAACCCAGCCTATAGATGTCTACTCAGAAGCCCCACTGATCTCAATGGGGCTTGCTCCCTGGAAAGTGTGGATGGGATTGCTGCCTAACAGTGGCAGAATTCCAGTCTATTCCTGAAAATGACCTTGGGTGGCACTCAGAGCCCAATCCTGCGCAGGTCTTCTCAAAAGTAAGCACTATTGATCTCAATGGGGCTTACTCCCAGGAAAGTGCTGCTTTCAAGTTTGTTGACTGCTCTCCATGCCTTTGCTAAAAATGCCCTTGGTTGGCACTCAGAGCCCAACCCTGTGTAGGTCTACTCAGAAGTAAGTCCATTGATCTGAATGGGGCTTACTCCCAGGAAAGTGTGGCTTGCAGCCTGTTCAGGGTATTCCCACCATGCAATGCAATGCAATAAGCAATGCCAATAAATCAGGCCGTGCCACCCCCTCCAGCCACTCCAGGGCTTGCAAAGGGGGTCTGGCCAGTGTGGACACGCCTTGCAGAGGGAGCAGTGGCTGCCAGCCTTGCCAATCACCTCCTCCCCGCCTCTGCTGGGGCTGCCATAAGAGCCTGGTCGAGGCGTTAACCTCAGTGCCCGCAGTGGGGTTGCGCTTTCCAGAGGCAGCTGGGCAGGTAAGAGGCTCCTGGCAAGGGCTGCAGCTGGGCTGGAGGGACCTGCATTCCATTCCCCCCACCCCACCCCTGGAATCTGTTGGGAAAGGGGAGCAGGCAAGGCTGCCACCGTTGATCCCCTGGATCAGGACCCTCCCTGGGGCATCACAGCTCCCTCTTCTCCAGGAGGTTGATCTCCCAGGTAGCCACCCAGGGGTCACCCCCCTGGACTGCCCCCACACTTGGGCTTCAGGGAAACACAGACCCTGATTTGGCTCTGTGCCAACCTTTCTCTGTAGAGGAGCTCATGGTGTACAACCTTTCTCTGTAGAGGAGCCAAGTCTCCCCCAGGTTGTAGACCACTCCTCTCCCAAAAAAAGTCTGCTCCATGTAGTGGGAAACCCCCCCCCCCATCTATTCTTGCTTGTATACCATCTGCCCAGAAATCTATCCCAGGTACTAGAGCACCCCTCTCCTGAAAAAGTCTAACCCTGGTTGTAAGATCATCCCCCCTAAAAAGTCTAACCCTAGTTGTACCCCATCCCCCCCAAAACATTTATTCCAGGTTGTAGACTATCCCCCCCAGAAATCTATCCCAGGTTGTAGACCACCCCCAAATAAGTCTATCCCAGGTTGTAGACCAGAAAGCTAAACCAAGTTGTAGAGCACCCCCTCCTGAAAAAGTCTATCCCTGGTTGTAGACCATCCCCCCAAAAGTCTATCCCTGGTTGTACACCATCCCCCCAAAAGTCTATCCCTGGTTGTACACCATCCCCCCAAAAGTCTTTCCCTGTTTGTGGAGTACCCTTCTCCTGAAAAAGTCTACACCATGCAGTAGACCCCCCAAAAAATGTCTATCTCTGGTTGTAGACCATCCTCCCAAATGTCTATCCCTGGTTATAGGACCCCCTCCCCCAAAGTGTACATTAGGGTGTAGGACCCCCCCTAAAAGAATCTTTCCCAGACTGTAGACCCCCCAAAGCTAGATCTCCCCTCCCCAAAAGTCTATCCCTGGTTGTACACCATCCCCCCAAAAGTCTATCCCTGTTTGTAGAGTACTCTTCTCCTGAAAAAGTCTACACCATGCAGTAGACCCCCCCCAAAAAAGTCTATCCCCGGCTGTAGACCATCCTTCCAAATGTCTATCCCTGGTTATAGGAACCCCTCCCCCAAAGTGTACCCTAGGGTGTAGGACCCCCCTAAAAGAATCTATCCCAGACTGTAGACCCCCCAAAGCTAGATCACCCCTCCCCAAAATGTCTATCCCAGGTTGTTGATCAAGATATGTCTGGTTGCCTCAGGTATCCAGCCAGATGTTTCTGCTTGGTTCTGTGCCGTCCTTCCAGTTTTGATGAAGTAGGGGAGTCACTGATGACATGCCCCCAAATTTATCTTGGGGGTACTCCCCCTAAATCTGGCAGGGGTACCTCCCTCATGAGGAATGCTGTAATGTTTAGGGCTCTTCAGTCTAGAAACAATGTGCTTGGGGTTGAGACACATGACTGAGATATAAAACATTCTGCAGGGAATGGGTATTGTGGGTAGAGAGGATGTTCCTTTTCCTCTTGCTCCACCAGAACCAGGACACTAATATTAAAATTGAATGTAAGGAGAGGACAAACAAAAGAAATATATCTTTATTATGCATATAATTAGTCTGTGGAACACCTTGCCACAGGATGTGGTGATGGTATCTGGCCTAGATTCCTTTAAAAGGGAATTGGATCTGGAGTAAATACCCATTGCAGGTTACAAGTCATGATGGGTATGTTCAACCTACAGATTTCATATGTAGGTGACCTCAGAATACCAGGGAGTGGCACCAGAATACAGGTCTCGGGTTGGCTTGTGTGCTCCTTGAGGAATCTGATGGGCCACTGGGAGATCCAGGAAGCTGGACCACATGCGCCATTGGCCTGATGCTCTTAAACCCACCCGAGGGACTATTATTATACAGTAGCATTGATATGGCTATCTGTGAAAAGAGGGTTCCATTCTTTATGCTCTTTGCTTGGAGAAGGCCACAGTGAGGAAAGAAGGATAAAGCTGTAATATTAGGTCACAACTCTGAAATGGAGGTGCGGTATTTCCCCTTGTCAACTCAGTAGTATGTTGTTAGTACCAACTACCAGTATGTTTTGCACTGGATGGGGGAGATCTCACTATTTATTTGGCATCAATAGATGGTAGCGATATGGAAGGCACGAGACTTTTATTACCTTCTTGGATGTTAAGCTATATCAGTTGAGACAGGGATTCTCAAAATCCCTGGGTTGGGACCCTCTTGAGGGGCTGAGACTTCTTTTCAGGGGGGTTGGGGAAAGCTGGATGCCCCCATCTTGAAATGTGGGTGCTGCCATCTTGGAATCTGGTACTGGCCCCACCATTTTGGAATGAGGCACTTGGGTCACAATCCATACTTTCGTGGGGGTGGGGGGGAAAGTCTTATAGAACACAATGGGCCTTACTTCCAAGTAAATCTGGAGGGTCTCTGGCATTACAGTGATGTCATTTTCTGTGTGGTATCTTTTCTGGTCATGACATCATTTTCAGATTGATGACATCACTTCTAAGGGGGTCCTGGATTGAAATGCTTGAGAACCACTCAGTTGAAAGATGCTTCTGCGCGTATAGTTTGTGTTGCTTTTGGTGGTGATTCAATGTTAGGTCTGTGAGAGATGTGGCAATTTGTGGATTATAATTGTTTGGAACATGGAGATGTCCAAGGCAAATAAGGACCATTTCTGTAGAATTGTGGTTTTCAGGCAGAGTTTTTGGAAACTTATCAGGTCTGCCTTAAAGACTTGGTTGCCCATCACAACTAAGCATATGAAGGTGACTTCTACTGGAGGGTCAGCAAACCAGAAGATTCAAAATGAAGCATTAATGGGTGCAGGAGACTGTTTATTGAATGAGAAAAAAATCCATTGCCGTCCTGATGTGTTATGAGCCAAATAGCTTTTCATGGGTGGAGGCCATGCAATGTTCTGTGGGAGGCTGTTTTGGATTGAGTCAGACCATTGGTGCACCCAACAATTTATTATTGTCCATGGTGACCTGTAGTGGTTCTCTAGCATTTTTAGACAGGCGTCATTATCTCCCCTGCCTAGCTATGGAACTTGGGACCTTTTGCCTGCAAAGCACATGATTTGCACACCACGCGGTTGTGTTTCGCAATGAAACCCAACTGTTCAGGACAGAAGACTCGGCATCTGAGAGCAGAAGCAGATCCATGTGTATTTGGTGGGTGGTATGAACACTGCCAACTCCAGATCTCGGCTCCTATACATATAATTAGTCTGTGGAACTCCTTACCACAGGATGTAGCGATGGTATCTGGCCTATCTGGTTGGGTAGACCTAGCCTCTGCCTCTCTACAACAGAAAGAAAAGTTGTTATAATGCTGTTAGTGGGTCTTCATATCTATTTTCCCACTCTTCTGTATCCACAGATTTTTTTTAATCCATGGGAAGTTCTGAAATGGAACCCTAGAGAATAACAACACCTGTAGTTTTGTTTGGTATCAGAAAGTTGTAGGTTACAAGATCAGTAGATCCCTTGGCTAAACGGGCTCCTGTAACTCTCATTTAAGGGTGTGGTAAGGGGCAGAAGGGAAGCATTGCTCCATCTTGCCATTCAGGAGTTTCCGGATAGCAATGCGGTGTTCTTTCCAATGCAGTTTTGAAGTTTGTTTTCCTGGGAATTTTTGAGATCCTTGATTCTTTGTGGGGTTTTCCATGATTAACTTTTCCGTCTATAGCAGTGCCATTCAACTGGCCCGACAAACATCACGTATGGGTGGCAGGTATAGTCCTCCCTCAGTGGATGGGTTAGGGACTGGAACATCATCCAAAAGTACGAGAAAACCATTGAATAGTAGAACCCAGTCTTTTTCAGCTTGCAATTGCAAAATGGCCACCAAAAAGGACATAAATATCTCTTGCAAAAGCCTGAATAACATACTGTATTTATTAACACATAGCCAAAATACACAACAAATTACAGTAAAATGAACAAAGGCATTTGTAGGCAATGAATAACTTGTGTTGAATGATGGTAATTTGCTGAAGAAAGTCATAAGGAAATGCCCAAAACAGTTTGATCACCACGTCTCATACAAATCAACATCAGGGAAGACAGTTGAAGCCTTTAGACCAGCAGAAAGAGGTTGAAAGAATGAAGCATGTGTTGAATGAATGAGACCCGGGTGTAATTGAAAATGAACCATCAAAGTAGAGGATAACTATATAGCTAACACAGGCTGCAGAATCTTCCATAACAGCAGGGATTCTGTAACAGACACTTGGTTTCTCAGCAAACAAAACAATATAGAATATGTGAAAATGTCCACCACGTTACAAGGTTTGGAAAACTATATGTGAGTAACTAGAGTGTTGCAATGAATTTCAGAAACTATTATTGAAAATGTTTTTAAAATACTGGTGGTTTAAAATTTCTGATATCAGTTAAGAAATTTTGGGATTTAGTTGGGAATATTGACTCCAATTCGCTATTAATAAATCCTTATGTTTCATGAAACACGAAAAAAGGGGCACAAATATTTTTAAAACATGACCTAAACCAGGGGTGTCAAACTCATTTTTACCCGGGACCAGTTAGGATTTGTGGCAACTGTTTAGGGTGGAAAGTGACATCATTAAGTAGGATGTGATTTCAGCTACAATCCTAAACACACTTTCCTGGGAGTAAGTGCAATTGAATGCAATAGGACTTACTTCTGAGTAGACATGCTTAGGATTGCACTGTTCATTGAACAGATGATAGCCAGAAATCTCTTGTTCTCACAAGGGATGCTTTTTACCTGCAAATGAGTGAAGAAAAAAATGTGTAAATCTTATCCAGATTTTCAAGATATATGATGTAATACAGGGAGAACCCAGTTATATTAGGGGCCAAATAAGTTGCTTCTGACCAAAACTTCTTCAGTAGGGAATCCTCGTAGGGAATTCTGGAGATCTAGTTTTAAAAGTTCAAATCGGAAGTATAGATATCCAAACTATCTGAAATACTATAACGTGTAACAATTGTCTGAGCCAATGATTTGGTATTTATTGAGGAAAGATAATGGAATTGAAGCTGATCTTTGATCGATTGCATTTTAAATTTGTCACATGCTCAGTCTTGCTGTACTGTCATCTATGTCAGTATTTTAAATAGACAAAGAGCAAGGCTGAACGTCTGTGATCTGATAATGTTATCACCAGTATCCACAGTGTGGGAGGATCAATGTGGGATGGTGGTACCATTTTGGGGGACGATATGAATCTTTGTTTACTAAGCCTTTGTTTTCCTGAAATATTGCATAACAATTTTGTTTCAGGGTCAGAGTTATCTTTTCTGTTACCCATCCTTGCTATTAGATTATATCCTTAGCGCTTGAATATTTGTATACTTAACAAAAGCATCAACTTGGAAGCACTTTCCAAATTTGCCTAAGCAAGGCAGTAAATGGTCTTGTGACACTATTAACTCATAGTGGGTACAATCTTAACCAATTTCAGCCACCACAACTCGCCCATCTCCACATTCCCGTGATGGTGTGGGAAGGCCGACTCATGTTTGTGCACTAACTCTCCCTCCATGGAGTGGCATGGAAGTGCCTTATGCTTACGGCACTTTTTTTTACATCCCCAGGCCAGCACAGGACTTGTGCCAGCCTAACCAGGGCTTAGGATTGCACAGCCAGGCTACCTCTCCGGAAGTAGATACTGACACGGGATGGGCGTTTATTGGGCGAGAAAGATACAGTTATATCTGCCCATGTGCTTGTTTAATTTGCATGCATTTCCCAGCACTACAGGATAAGGAAGTCATTCCTGTTGCTATTGAAAGGGGACCTCAGATGGAATTATTTTAATTATAGCCCATGTTAAAACTTGCATGCATTGCTGAGAAAGTGTTGCCTTATCAGACTTTTAAAAGGGCCCATTTATTCTAATTTTCTTTTGCTCAAAATTGGTTGCACTTGTAAACACTATGTACATTTAAGCGTAATATTTTTGATCTTCTAATCATGGTCTGAAGAGTTGGAAGCAAACCCTGAGGTTTGGAGCAGCTTACTTCTCACCTGGTTGGTATGACTGGTCTGATGAATGACCTGCCTGCGCACATCATTAGCTTGCTCTTATCATTGGAACTTGCAAACGAAGGTTTCAATGAGCCCCAGCGGGCTTCTTTATTTTTAGGCTTCTCCACCTATGGACTTTTGAAGTGTCCTATAAATTTAAAAACGGCAATAAAGAGTACAACAATAGCAAAATGCCCCAAAGGCAGAGAGCCAGGATATACTATTCAATTTGAGCTGAATAAATATTTGACAGATCAGAAGAATATTTACTTCTGGAAGAATATTTACTTCTGGAAGAATATTTACTTCTGGAAGAAAAACTCCATGACTGAAACCATAGAAAACTCCATACGTGTTCTGTAGTCTAGAGCAGGAGTGTCCAAACTTTAAACTCTACAAGTGTAGAAGAGAGAATTTCTGCAGGTACAGCTTGTGATCTGTGAAATGAGTAGCTGCACCTGCTGAAATTCCCTCCTTTACACACTTGTTAAAGTTCCAGGAACCCTGAATTTAAAAGTTTGGATACCCCTGGTCTAAAGGTACAAAAAAAGTCACCACTACACTAAAACTAGGAAGGTGCAATACCTGAACATGTCTTGTTCCAGTCCTCTAAGGCTTGGTGTGGTGCATTTGAAAAGTTGCTCCTGGGTGTATCTCAACACTGCAAATAGTACTTAAATATTTATTTCCAACATGATGTTGTAGGAATTCAGTGTTCCTTTCTGAACAGCCGCATGTCAGCCAAACTGACCTTTTTCTTCCTGTTACGATGTCCTTGCCAACTTGCTTTTTACTGAATCATCAAAAATAGATCATTAACGGGGTGAGCTGCTTGTTCAGGCCACATTGCACGTTGTCACTCATTGGCGCTCAAGGTTACTTCTGCCCTTCTACAGATTGTAAGTTTTCAAACTTGTATTATTGTATTATTGTATTGTTGAGAATTGGCATGTAATTGTGGTTTAGCATGAAGCACATGTCTCCAGGCTTGTTGGCGTGTATGGATAAATCACGTGTGTGCCAAGAGACGTTGTAATGGTTTTTAGAAGCACAGAGTGGAGGAAATGATACTGAGTTTATAGCATTGCTACTGTTGCCTGCTGAGCTTAGTGGTTAGAGCTTAGTGGTTAGAGCTAGAGAATGCTGGCAAGTTAATTATAGTTGGATTTCTAAAGTGGCTCCCACCAGTTAAAACTGGCATGTCCCCAATGAAAACAAGACACACAAAAAAGGAAGTACAGGGGGAAGGGATGACTTGGGTGCAGTCCTAAACCACGCAGGCACAACTCATTGGTCTTCTGGTTCCTGCAGTGATGTAGGGAGGCAAACACTTGTCTGTGAGCTGGCCTAACCCTCCCGTAGGAGTGGCGAAGGAGTGGCAAAGAAGTACCTTAGAACACTTTTGTGACAACCCCAGGTCAGCAGAGGAGTTATGCTTGAGTTTAGGTTGGCCTAACTGGAGGTTAGGACTGAAGCCTATGTGATGATCCTAGAATGACGGCTTAATCCTAAACAATTTAGACCAGCATAACTTGCACACTCTCTGTTGCTGTGGTGGTGTGAGGAGGCTAGTGTATGCTTGTGCACTTTGCGACACCCCAGGCTAGCACAGCACTAGTAGCAGATTAACTGGAATGCAGCCTGAACTTTAAACCTAATTTTGTCCCAGATCTGATTTCACTTTTATTGTCTGTTACGGAATAGGGAAGGCTCAATAACTCAGTCACCCAAGATCTTTGGCTAAAATGTTGACATCCCTCTGTATTGCAGACACTGGCAATTTGGCCTGGGGAAGGGATAGAATAACCACAGGGTTTTCTTCTGATAACTTTATTGGTAGGCCTTGAAGGAGTGCAACCCTACAAAGGGGTACTTGAAAAACTGAACGAAAGGTAGATATGGCAACCCAGGCATTTGTAGTGTCGGAGCAATAATTGGGGTAGAGGAAGACCATGTCCTGCAATGTCAGTGGGTAGCCTTCCTATTCCTTGTCTGTTTGGGAATAGGACTTTAGGATGTATGGGTGACTTTAGGATGAGAAATTTAGGGTTTATTTCTCCTCATGCAGACACATGGCAGATTTTGCTGAAATGAAATGTACCACTTCAGGTGGACAATTGCTCTCATGTTAAATGTTTGCATATGTAGAAAACAAGCACAGAAGTGTTCAGGCTAGACTTAAACCTCTTCTTAAACCAACTTCCTGATAAACTGGTTTTTCCTTGAAGGGAGGGGGTCTCTGTGTTGTGGTATAGTTTTTAAAAAAGATACTATCTATCGTCAGCAGAGGTGCTGCTACATGGGTAGATCAGACATTCCTCAGCTCAAATTGGAAAATTGGTTGTAGCATTGCCAAGCCTGCAAAATGGATGTGGTATATATGGTAGAAATTCAAGAAGGTGGGAGGGATTGAAGACCTACAAATGATCCTGCATCAACTAAGGCAAAACCACTTGTCTGTCTACATTCAGGGTGACCAGAATGTCTACATTCAAGGTAAAAAAATAAAAGACAAGGCACCCCAAAATGTAGGACAAACAGAAAAATGTAGGACGTGGCAAAAGAAAAGCTAAAAGCACTTACACATTGATTTCATGTGGTTATTTTAAGCACATTACCTATTAAAACTACTGTATTTCCCGGGTCATTACATACACCGGATTATGAGACGCACCAAAGTTTAGAGGAGAAAAACAAGAAGAAAAATTCTGAATCAAATGGTGTACTAATTAATTCTGCTATGTTTTATTAAATATATATTTCAACCATGTAAAGTCAACAGTGGTATTAAGAACCTTCTTTAACATTCTTTAATAATAATACATTCAACTATGTAAACATTCAACCATAGAAATACAATTAACCATGTACCATAAATGTACCATGTACTATATTTAGAGCCATCATCACTGTCATGAACTCCAGGGTTAAAAGATAGCATAGGGGTTGAAAAAAGAATAGATCCCCTGGTGGCTTCTCTGAGTCAAATACCACTTACTTCTGAGTATACATGGAAAGGATTGTGCCCAAAGCTGAAAAAGACCACATGTCCTAGAAAAGGGGGCAGATGGACACTCTGTGCAGGCCAAGTCAATCCCGGATTGGCTTAAACCTGGGTGCCTGCCAATCTAGATTCTATGAGATACACACACACACGTATATATAATACATATAAAAATGTTTTGAGTGTGTGTATTATATATTTTTCATATTATATATTTTCATTCTCTTGGGGAAGGGGGAGTGTGTGCATGTGGAGGTGGCTTATGGGGGTTATTGGAGGGAGGGGAAACTAGTACGTAGAGGGTTTCTAGGGGGAGCATTTAGGGGTGACTGGTGGGGGTGGCTGGGACTGGTGGGTGCAGTGGGTGGTTGGGAGGGGGAGACACATTAAAATAAAGGAGAAATACTCATTGTTTTCCTGCACTTAATTTCTACACTTTTAAAGGGCTTTAAGAACTGCAGTGACTGCAGGTTGTTCAGAGCCAGAGAAACCTGAACTGAGAGGGTTAAAAGGCAGGCAGGCAGGGATTAACTTCTATGGGACCAGTGGGATTTTGGACAGGTTTAGTCTGGCTCCTCAACAAGGGCCTGTCTGGCATGGGAGTCCCTGCCAGTAGCTACACTACCACCAGCATAGCCCTTGGTATCACTGGAGCACACAGTCCCACCACCACAAAAAGGTACTGTCCAAACCCCTACTATGAAGGAGATAAAAGTGAGTAAGCGGGGTGGACGAGAGAGATGAAGAGAGTGCTGACTTGTGCATTTCACCTGAGAACAGTGAAGTACTATGGCAACTCAGCCTAGCTTGCACGGAGTTAAATCTAGATAATAAATAATTTAGAAGTTTATGTTGTATCTTTATGCATCAAATGTCAAGGTTTTTGCGGCTGCAGCCCCTTGCTGTTTCAGATGAATTGCTGCCTGGGAGGTTAATGAAAAACACCTGTAGAAATGTGATGCCAGCCTGGACAGCAGCATTAAGGCATGATGTGCAACACCTGGGTGAGCTAAATGAAAAGATGCTGAGTCATCCTCAGCCTGATTAACTGGATCAGCTGGCAATCCATATAAAAGAGGACTGGCTTTACCGGTGGTTGTTGGGTGTTATTGGTCATGCTGCTAGTTGTACTGAAGGAGTGTAAGGCTGCAATCCTAAAGACACTTTCCTGGGAGTAAGATCCATTGAACACAATGGAGCTTACTGTTGAGTAGACATGGTTAGGATTGCACTGTTGTGTTTGGACTGCCTTATTGTGAACCTACCTATTGGGAGCTGTCTGTGACCATCCTTTTGTCTGCTCCTGTAAATACAAGTTTGGGAACCTACGATCTGTGCCTGTTGTGTTCCTGTCTAGCATCCCTTCTCCGGCCTCACTCCTGCTGCAACTCTGCCAGGGGCTCCACGTCCTAACATCAGGCTCCCATCTGAATGCATACTATACCACTTCATGTCTCCATGCCTGACAAAGAGAGGACCCTTTGGCCACACAAACACAGTGTTATCTAGGGCAGTGTTCTTCAGCCTTGGGATTGCACCTGGGAATGAATAAGGTTGAAGACTAGAGCACCATCAGGTAAAGGGGAAACGTTTGATGTAGGAAGAAATTATTGCCCAATCCTGCTCAAGTTCTTAGAAAGTGCTCAATAGCTTTTCCTAATGTTAGTCTTTAAAGTAACATTTTCTGCTCTCCAATAAGAGTATGTTGTTGATCTCATGGCCAGTGCTGGTAGTGCTAACAGAGCTGGAGAGTAGGCAGATAGGATTACAGGAGTGCGCTGGGATTGATGCGGGGTCCCCAGTTTCATGACTCACTGACTGAGGTTGTGGAATAAAAAAGATTGAGGACCCCTGATCTAGATCACTGATTATCTTAAGTTATATATGCTATATATTCTTTTCAGTCAGGATCAGCAAGAATGAAATATGTCTACACCAAACATCTATTGATTATTAACTAGCAAAAACATATCGGCATTGTGGGAGTAAAATTCCTCCTGCCCACTGTCCTCCATGCGCAATACCCCCATACAACATTCCCTTATGGAATGGGGTGAGGAGAGAAATAAGAGAACCATCCCTTTAAGCTTTCCTTCCCATATTAAGCTTTCCTTCCCATATGAGCTAACTCGTGTGTCCTCATTTCCCCCTGCCTTAAGTGACAACACTGCAGACTTCCTTCCTCAGCAAGGATTTTTTTTTACAGGATGAGATGGCAAGTTTTAGAACAGTTGTTTGTATAGTCATTTTGACTCTTGAGATCTGCAGCTTCCTCGATCTCCCCCCCCCCCAATCAAATGTACACTGGACCATCTATCCCATAATGAGAGAACCTGGGTTGAAGAAATAAATTCTATTTATTGCTACAAGGATGCTTGAAGATGCCAAGATTTCAGTCCCACACACATAGTTTAGGAATGTACTGAACTAGGTAGCTTTTAGTTTTAAGTATCATGCATAAGATTGGATTTGTCTGATCTGATCTTTGTTCTGTTGGCAAATATACCACCTCTGTGTTGATTAAAAGTGCAGTCCTAACCAAATTCCCAGCACTGACATAGCTGCCAACACTATTTGTGTGCCAGAGGGGCATGTGCTGCATCCTATAGATGGGGGAGATAGTCAAGGAGGCCTTCTCAAGGTAAGGCAGCGTTTGTTCCTTTACCTTGTAGTTGCATTGCCTTTACCCCAGAGTTGAAAAATTGGTTAGGATTGTGCTCTTAAGTCTAGGATCGCTAGTATCTCAATTCAAGGCTCATCCAGAGTTGATTACCCTAAAATGTCTCTGTTTAATATTGACGTCAAATAATTGATTGGGAATTGGCTATTCTGGCTTTATTAGAATCAGATTTGGAAAGGACTTCAAGATCAAGGCCAGTATAGGCTATCTGTGGTTCCACCATCCCCAAAAGCCTGTTCTTAACCAGGAGTGTTCCACTTCTTTTCATCAGGACATTCTTCCAAGTCTAATCAAATTATTAATTTGTTATTTTCTTAATTCCCATAATTCCTATAGATCTTTATTGAAGAAGGAAGAGAATGGCTTTGAAGTTCATTGTACTGTTGAGCTGCATCCTGGGAATCAGCACCTTTCCCCTAGAAGACCCAGAAGATGGAGGCAAACATTGGGTTGTTATTGTAGCAGGCTCCAAAGGATGGGAAAACTACAGACATCAGGTAAAGTACATTAAAGAAATCATTTTACATACTCATTGATATTTTTAGAGACCTTGTAAGCAGCCTTAAGCAGTTGCTTTTGCATGAAAATGGTGGGGTATAAATCCCTAAAATAAGATTGTGCAGCACTCTTAAATAGTGTTGACAGAATAAAAAAAAATGGTGTAGTGGTAAGATCTGGGACTAGGACGACATGGATTCATGCCCTTGGACCAGTTACAATCTCTTGGCATAATCTGGTACAACTCACTTGAGTGCCCCAAGATAACTTTTAACGCTTTGTCAGTGTGGCACAAAATGGAAAAAAGGTTTAATATCTCTGATCTAGGAGCTAATGGTTTTCACACCAGCGATGGGCTGTGGGTGGCGCAAGTGGTTAAGACGCTGTGCCTGTTAACCATCTGAAGCCTCACAAGACAAGGTGAGCTCCTGTCCTTAGCACAGCTCTGCGACACCAACTGGATCCAAACGTATTGGCTCAGCCTTCCCATTGGACTAATTCAGTGGCGTGGAGAGGGGGAATTTGCTGCTTGGGTAACAGCTTATCCTCCATAACAATTTAACCCAGGCTTTCGTGCTTCGCATGCAGCGTATGCAGCGCCGAGCATGATACCATAGTCTCTCAAGACTGACAGAGGCCTGCTTTTTTTTTTTATTTAGAATGATACTTTGTCAGAACCCACTGAAAGTTATTTCATGGCCAAAAGTGATGATATCAAGCAGGAAAATATTAGCAAATCCATTCAACAAAATAAAGGGCACAATCTAGAGTAACTATAGAGTCCTTGCTCCGACGTAAGAACAATTTACTCTGGATTGCAATATGAATTTCCCATAGGTTTTCACTAGGTGGTGCCATAACTACATCAACATAAATGTCTCTTACGCTACGTCAACATAAATGTCTCTTATGTGCTCCCATAGTTACTCTGGATTGTAGGGTAAGTTAATTAAAAGTTTAAAATTTTTAAAAATTTATTTAATATTAAGAACCAGGTCCCTAACACCACCAAGCAGTTACTGATCTGTTTAAAAAACATTCTCCAAACTTCCCAAAGGTTATAATCTTGTCCACACTTACCTGGGAGTAAGCCTCATTGACTATCATTGTCATATTCATAGTAGTCTTTCCTTAAAAAATACAGATCTGCAACATTCCCCAAATGCAGTTGCATACCCTGATAAAAATAGAATACATATTCAGATGAACAGGGACCCTGAAATTAGCCCATGACTCACCTACTTGGTCCTAACCAGCAGTTTGAGAAACACTGATCTATCTAGTCTTTGCAAAGTACAAATGGGGTGGAAGACACAGATCCCTGGTTGAAGAAGCTTTCTGTATCATAGTTGGACTATGTAAAAGAAAATAGAAGAAAAATTGTAATGTTGCAACACAAATCTGTAAATTGCATGCTTTAGCAAATGTACTATGTAAACATTGTGGTATTGCACATCACTGGAACTGTTAAAACACCTACCCTAAAATTTTTCTAAAGAAATCTGTGCTGGTGTAAACAGGATATTGGTACATAGTGTGGTGGATTTGGGCAATCAATTTCTTGGTAACCTGACTCTTTTAAAAGGTGCTTTAAAGTAATCCTTGGGACTCAGACTTTTTAAAAGTAAATATGTTCTCTTTTTGCTAGCTGATCAAGGCACCTTCAATCCTTGGATGGTATTCAGTAGCGGCTCTCTTAGTGTGACCTCAAGTCTCCATAACAAGAATTTTGCTGTCTGTATAGAATACTAGGGATCATTCAGTGTTTTTTGCTCAAGCAGTAAAGCAGCATCATTCTCATGATCAATATATTCTCGCTTTACTCCCTCCCCTATGAGGAGCAGCTTAGATTTAATATAGACAGTGATCTTTACAGTGAATTGAAAGACTGCTTAGTCCGATTACAGTTGTGTATTGAATTGGGTTTCCCAGGCTGAGTCATAACCAACTATGGGTTTCCCAGGCTGAGTCATAACCAGAGGGGATTTTCTTTTCCTCTCTGGGGACTCACCAATGAACAGAAAGTGTGATCAGATTTTGCATAAAACCTAAACTGAACTGTCTCAGAGTTGCATCTGAAACTGAGCTGCCTTCAAATATCTGGGGTGAGGACAATTGTATGTCCAACCAGCAACAGAAGGTGGTTGTGATTACAAAAATAACCTGCAAAAGACCCTCAGTGGATTTTAAAAATTAGTGGATACCAAATCAGTGGAAAAATTGTTTTATGTCGGTTTTAAAAACCACTTTCAGGTTTCTTGCTCTTCTGTTGTCATCCCAGAATGCATTGGCATTGACACTATGACTCTTGATCTTGTATGATCTTGAAAGACTGGTGTCATGCTCAACACTGCATACGAAGCACAAAGGTCTGGGTAGATTAATATGGAGGATAAGCTGTTACCCAAGCAGCAAATCCCCCCTCTCCACGCCACTGAATTAGTCCAGTGGAAAAGCAGAGCCCATACGATTGGATCCAGGTGGCGTCGCAGAGCTGGGCTAAGGACAGGAGCTCACCCTGTCTTGTGGGAATCCAGACACATAGAACCCTGGCCTCCTGGTTAACAGGCACAGTGTCTTAACCACTTGTGCCACCCACAGCCCTTATTCAGTCACTAGATGCAGTGAATAATGGAATGAAAATGGAATAATGGAATGAAAATTAATAATTTAACAACACATAGGTATGAAATTGGATTTTGGTGTCTTTCCCCCTTGTTATTGGGCATTTAAAATGAATCCGGTATCAGTGTTGAGTCAAAGCAGTGGGTATCAAATTGGTGGATATCAGGGTTTGGTCTGTATAGGCCGTATACCAGGCTTCAGGTATTTCCTGGAATTCATAGATCTGGTATTTGTAGTTTCATTTATTAATGGATACTGGGAGGATGGAGGATTTATGGATGCTATGAATACTCCAAACATGTTCAGAAAATTTTAAAGAAGCCCCCAGTGACTTGCCCCATTGTCACATAGCAGTTTTGCAGACCTGTGAGCTACAGTTTTATTGCAAGGCAGCTGGTAAAAGAAACTTGCTTGTATCTTTCAGGCCGATGCATGCCATGCTTACCACATTGTGCACCGGAATGGCATCCCCGATGAACAGATCATCGTTATGATGTATGATGACATTGCCTTTAATGATCAGTAAGTAAAGCAATTCATCAGGAAAAAAGATTTTGCCAGTTAACAGCAATGCCCTGAATAGCTCGTTGGATTAGAGGACCTCAAGGTCCAATTTTATGACCTGTGTCTATGGTGGGTTTTGAAAAGGGATTTGGAGAGTTATTTTAGACAGATTTAACTTTTTACAGTCTTTAGGCCAGGTTGTTTATACCAAGTACAATATCTGGTATTGGCTGAGCTTGACATACTATGACTGTCATGTTTTGGTTGATTTTTTTCTTCTTAAAGGAAACACAGAAACCCCAAAACTGTATTTCTTTATTTCCCTTCTCTGCTTTCAGAAATCCAACCCAAGGCATAATCATCAATAGGCCCAATGGCTCAGATGTGTACAAAGGAACCCCAAAGGACTATACAGGAGAGGTATGAGTTGGATTTCTTTGCTTACTGAGCCAGGAGCATTGCTAGCTTTGAATATGAAATTTTCCCAAGAGAAACGTGGCATCACTAATCCATTCAGAAAAGAGTGCCTGTGGATGCTGGGCTAGCTCTAGGGCTGGCTTGATGATAGGCTCACCTTCTCCAAATTTCACACTGGTCCAGTGGTCTTGGCTGGCCGTTGAAGAGTCAGTGAGTGAGTCGGTCAGTGACCTTTCATCTATATCTTCTATATATATAAAAGAGAAAAGTCTCTCACTGACTCACTGACTGACTCACTGACTGACTCATCACCGCCCTGCCAAAACTGCCGGCCCTAGAAGCGTGAAATTTGGGGTGGGTGTTCCTTCCGTGACGGAGGGGTGCACTAAGAACCGGTTTTCGGAAATTCCAGCCGGAAGGGGGTGAAAAGGGGCGCAACGCGTTTTCCTCTCTATACTTTGCATTGAGAATTGCTGACTCACCAACATTCCTCCCCAACTGCTGGGCCTGAAGCATGGAATTCTGGGAGTTCCTTCTGTCACCTGAACACCCACCAAGAACCATGTGGAGAAATTTAACCCTTCAGGGGCTGAAAAGGGGACAACGTGTTTTTGTCCTATACTTAACATGGGAGACTGAACATCCAGCCAGTTTGGTGCTCAGTACATGGTGCACTGGGGGATATTGTTCGGAGGGAGGGGTTGCACTGTGGAGGATGCTGTGCATGGGGGGGCTGATGCGCGGGGGGGGGGCTGATGCGCGGGGGGGGGGGCTGATGCGCGGGGGGGGGGCTGATGCGCGGGGGGAGAAGTTGCGCCATGGGGGATGGCATATGGGGAAATGTTACTCCCGCAATGCGGGTACGCTTTTTGCTAGTTGTATATAAAATTGATATAAAATCCCTCAACAGCGCCCAGCCAAAGCAGCTGGCCTAGAAGCAAGAAATTTGGGGTGGGTGTTCCTTCCATGACAGAGGCACCCACTAAGAACCAGTTTTCAGAAGTTCCAACCAGAAAGGGGGTGAAATGGGGCATAACATGTTTTCCTCCCTATACTTTCTGTTAAAGAATCCATGTCTGATGGACACTCTGCCCCACTCCGTGGACCTAGAAGTGTGAAATTTGGGGAGGGTGTTCCTTCTGTGACATCGACACCCACCAAGAATCGATGTTGAGAAATTTAACCCTTAAGGCACTGAAAAGGGGTGCAATATGTTTTTGTCCTATACTTTTATATAGAAGACCGACCAACATCCAGCCAATTTGGTGCTCAGTGCCTGGTGCACTGGGGGGGATATTTGGAGGAAGGGGTTGCACTGGGGAGGATGTGGCACATGGGGGGTGGATGCACATTGGGAAACATGGGAGATGATGTACATGGGGTTGATGCTCATGGGGGGGATGAACCAGGGGTTTGTTGCACATGGGGGTTGTTGCGCATGAGGGGATGGCGTACAGGGAAATTTTACTCCTGCAACGCGGGTACATTTTCATTAGTTTATATACAGATAAAAATATTACCTGCTGGAAGAGCACTTTAAGGATATTTTTTCCTTCTATATTCTCTTTTTAATTTCAAATCTCTCCTGATCTGTAGGATGTCTCACCAGAAAATTTCCTTGCTGTCCTGAAGGGTGATGCAGAGGCAGTGAAGAATAAAGGCTCAGGAAAAGTAGTACGAAGGTAACAAAAGAATTGTGTATATGGAATGATTGTAAAGCATAACCAGTGTGGTATAGTGGCTAGAATATAGGGCACAGAAGACTTGGTTCAAAATTTCCCTCTGCTATATGATCTTGGAATAGTTGTCACTCACTTTAACCTACTTCACTGGGCTGTTGTGAGGATAAAAAAGGAGAACCATGCATGTCACCTTGAACTAGAACTAGATTCAATGGTACAGGCTACAAGAGAAGAGATTCTGAATATAAAAAAGCAGGCCTCCGTCAGTCTTGAAAGACTATGGTATCGTGCTCGGCGCTGCATACGCTGCATGCAAATCACAAAAGCCTGGGTTAGATTGTTATGGAGGATAGGCTGTTACCCAAGCAGCAAATCCCCCCTCTCCATGCCACTGAATTAGTCCAATAGAAAGGCAGAGCCAATACAATTGGTTCCAGCTGCATTGCAGAGCTGGGCTAAGGACAGGAGCTCACCCTGTGGGGCCGACCCGGGTCTTGAACCCTGGTCTGCTGGTTAACAGGCACAGTGTCTTAACCACTTGCGCCACCCACAGTCCTTGATTCTGAATATATATCAGGAGGATTCCTGCTACAGGCAGGGGGTTGGTTAAGATGACCCTTTAGGTAATTCTGTTTCTGTGATTCCATGAGGAGATTTTTATCTTTACTCATACAGTTTATAACATCAGAACTTGAAAAAACTAATCAGAAAGTCCAACATACTCAATTTTTAATTTTTTTAGTGGCCCTAACGATCACATATTTGTCTACTTCACTGATCATGGAGGCCCAGGAGTATTGTGTTTTCCAGATGGTGATGTAAGTATGTATTTTGCTCACCTTCAGTAGGAATTTATCTGAGTTGTATATGAGCCTAAAGAGTTGTGGCTCCATAAATGACGATTTGTTTAGGAATATACAACACAGCCATAGGCAAGTTGGACCAGTTTTATTTAATCCCAAGAGCTGGGGAGGACTTTTTCCAGCCCTCTTACTATAAATTCTGTGTTGTAGGTGTGATTGTGTTCTTGGTAATATCTTATATCTGAAATTAAGAGTCTTGAGGGTTGAGCTACCTTTAAGCCCAATTCATCTGGAGGTAGCCCTTTCAAGATCCATAGAAGACTTGAATAAAGCCAAAAGGAACAAAATAAAGTCCAGAAAGGCACTATATAAATACCTGTAATTATTTTTCCATATAACAAGACTTGGCATGATTTATTTTTTTACAGAGAGTACAGTCTCAATTATAATCTTTCCTCTAATTCAGAAAATTAAGAGTGAGAGCTGACATTTGAATGGGACATCAGTTTTTTGAGGACTGTGTGTCGTGTCTGAAAATCAAATACAGTAGATGCAAAATATCTTCATTATGTTACCTTATAAATGAAGATATGATATTGGCTGTAGTCAATATGTTTGAGTTGGATGCTTATCAGCTACCCACAAAAGTAAAAAGCAGCCTTCAGATGAGCAGATTAATCTGACAATATAGATTATTGTAGATAAAATCATTTATTTATATATACTCTCTCTTTATACTCTCCTTCCTACTTCCTACTATACCACCTTTATACTCTCTCCTTCCTACTATCAGTGTTTGTTATGTTTCCTTACAGTTTTTCTGAACTGTGGTTGTCTTACTTTACAGCTCCTTGCGGAAGACTTGAATAAGACTATCGCCCATATGTATCATCACAAAAGATTCAAGAAGGTAAAAGTGCTCTCTTTCCTGCACCCAGAAAAATACTTATTTCCTTTCAACTTTCTCTCACTTCCTCTTGGGAAACTGTTAATGCGCACTTTGTAGGAACAGCTTTGTAACCACTAGCTGCATATTGGGGGAAGTAAGTAACTGGGCGATAGAGGTGTTGTGTTAAGGGGAGGAGTGCAAGCAAAGTGTTTTCTGGCCTAAGAATAAGGATTTCATATTCTTTTGAAACCCTGACCATGTTTAATGTAAACTGCAGATGGTGCTTTATATTGAAGCATGTGAATCTGGATCAATGATGCAGGATCTACCTGAAGATATTGATGGTAAGCAATCAGTGATGTGGTGCTGTTTTGATCTAAGAATTGTCAACCTTCCCAACGTCCATCAATGCTGATCCACATTGAGAGAGGTTAGAAACATTAAGGGTCCTAGTCCTATCTGATACCAGGGTTGTGTTCCCTTTGAAAGCAGATACTAATAATTCATGTGTGGGCATTAGTTAAATTACTTTCTCCTCGTTTTGAAAATGGGAGGTTACCAGAAATATCAGTCAACAACCATCCTATGAATATAACATAAAATGAAAGTTGTTGAAGGCACTGTTGCCATTTGTCACTGCCAGGAATTTCACAATGATAAGTGCAGAGTCTTTACTTACTACTTACAGTTTTGCATAATCTCCAAGAATCATGCCATATATTTAAAAAGCACTTGGAACCCAAACTCTGGCACTCTAAATCAATCTCGACATGTTGGGCTTTGGCAAAAAGCTCTTCTCTTCAGGTATAAATGTAGTATAATTCCCTTGGGCACAATTTACTTTTGCTTGTAGGCTACACAGCAATCCAGTGACTGATTTAGATTAAATATATCAGTTTGTTTTAAAAGAAAAAGAGCAAAGCAAGACTTCCCTTATCCCTTATCCCATATCTGCTTCTCCATTCTGTTCGTTAGAGGAGGATTACTGACTACCAGAAAACTCTGGGTTGGGGCAAACGTATGTAATCAACTTGGGTCCTGTCCAATGGAACTGGTTTGTGGATCGGGCTGTGTCTGACCAGAATCAATTGTGGAAAATCAATCATTCTTTTCCTCTTTTCTTGCAGTTTTTGCCACTACTGCTGCCAATCCAATGGAATCCTCTTTTGCATGTTATTATGATAAAGAGCGAGATACTTTCCTTGGCGACTGGTACAGTGTCAACTGGATGGAAGATTCAGATGTGGTGGGTCACTAAGCTCGAGCGCTGCTGCTCTGGTTTGATTTAACAAAATTGGAAGCAAAAATGTTTTGCTCCCCTTGCTCAGAATGGCTCATAATCCCCAGAAGGGGCTGCACATTTCATGGAAGTTCCCTTCAAAACGTATTCGAAGTTCCCTTCAAAACCACTGGATATGGGCAGCCTGTTGAGCGCTTAAGAGCCACATCTGCTATCATTCTCCTGCATGGTGTTGGGAGTTTACTGATCCCTTTTTAAAAAAAGAATTTTTTAAACTTGTGCATGTTTAGTACAAACTGAATTTCTGCTCATCTGAGTTTTCTCATGATTTGATTAATTCGTCCATGGCACTTCTGTGTACATGTGCAGTTTGGGAATATTCAGTGATGTCAATCATGTGCGCTTGTGTGCATTCTCAAACTCAACATTGTTTAAAGCAGGCATGGCAAACTAGTGGCCTGAGGGCTGCATGTGGCCCTTGCAGGCACACCTGCGGCCTTCAAGTGATCTCCCCACCCCCAGAAGCAGCTCAGTAGTGGTAGCAGTACACCTGATTTTGCGCGTGTTGTGCGCCTTGATTTTGAGCCAGAGAAAGAGCCCAGAAGAAAGGAGGGCTCATGTGCAGCAGCTGCTTCTGCTGCTGCTTCTTGGGGTTCCACAGCTCCTGCAGAGCCCTGTTTGTCCTCCCCACAACCTTGCAGGCCATCCCCAGCCAGCCCTGACTCTCCTGCAGTGTGGGAGCATCTCAGGCCATCCAGGGTCTCCTGCCTGGAAGGATTGCATAGGAGTAGCATGCATAAGATTAGGATTTGAGGCCGCTTTCCCATCCACACTTTTCTGGGAGTAAGTCCACTGACTATCATGGGACTTACTTCTGAGGAGACTCGCAGAGGCTTGGATCTCTCCCTCCAGCCTTGTACTCATGGTCCTGAGAATAAGCCCACTGACTACAATGGGACAAACTTCTGGTGCAAGGAGACCATATGTCATAACTGAAAAAGAGGACAAGGTCCTCTTGTAGGACATAACAAAATAAAAGCTAAAACACTCATATTTACATTTAATGTATATTCATGTGGTAAATTCAATTTTAAACATATAAATTTAAAATTACAAGTATTTTATTACATTTGATTGATTCCAAGAAGGCTACATGCTGCCTGCTCACAAGGAAAAGGAGGGCAATTAAGTTTTTCCAGGACACAAGTCTGAAAAAGAGGACATGTCCTGGAAAAAGAGGTCATATGGTCACCCAGTACTTTCCTGGGAGTAAGCCCCATTGACTATCTGGGACACTCCTGAGTAGACATGCAAAAAATTGGATTGCAGCAATTGGGAGACACCAAAGCTAATTTGGCCCTCTGTATGAAATGAGTTCGACACCCCTGGTCTAAAGTATCTGGGATAAAGATGAAGAAGGGGAGGTAAACTAGCCATTGACTCCAGTAAAGTATTTCGTTCTGGGTGGCTTGCGGGCACCAGAAACTGACTTATAGCAAAAGCCGGTGATGGAATCATTGCGTCCTGGATAACTGTGTCCCAGTCAAATGCATCCTAGTATTGATTATTTGCATACATTCTTTTTTGTCTTGCAGTCTTTTTTGTCCCAGGAGCACACTTAAGATTTGCAGGCACCCCAGTGTAAGAAACTCTTTTCCACTGGAGCTATTGGGACATCAGTGGCAATGCGCAGGCACTTGCCAATCCAATCATCAAGTGCCTGTGCCTAGCCATTGCTGCCACAGCCCCTGTGGCTCTGACGAAGAGAAGGCAGAGTCTTATGGCACACTGTGCTGCTTGTAAAACATACTGTGCTGCAGCCACCACCCCCACTACACTACTAGTTCAATTATATGTGTATATTGGATGCCTGTCTTTATTAAACACAAAGATAGGGTGTTATGGCTGTGATGACAATCTTGGGAGCCTTCCATCCAGTTAGGCTATTCTAAGACCCAGCCTAAGCCCTGTGCTGACGGGGCTGTCACCAGAGTGCCATAAAACACTTCTGTGCCTTGAGAACCAGCAAACAAGAGATTTACCCTACAATCCAGAGTAACTAGGGGAGCACGTAAGAGACATTATGTGCACCTGTAGTTACTGCATTACCTTGTGAAAACCTATGGGAAATCCATATTGCAATCCAGAGCAAGTTGTTCTTACACCGGAGCAAGGACTCCCCGTAGTTACTCTGGATTGCGCCCATAGTCCCATTTTTATCTCTACACCAAGCAGCCAGTGAAGTATGTTAGAATGAAAACGTGACGGGCCCCAAGTCCCCTCTTAAGCTTTGCATATGAGGAAGGATTTAGAACAAGCCTTTCTTATCTGTACACTCTTTTTGTGGTGTAAGGCTAAAAGTGTTGGCTGCAGGGAAGAAGCAGCAAGTTAACAAGTATTTATCCTCTGTGTACATCTGAGGCATCTGATGGGCTGCTGTAAGATATAGGTAGCTGGAGTAGATGGGCCTGATCCAGCACAGTTCTTCTTAATGATCTTCATTGCACAACTTATCTATTATTCACTCTGGGTTTATATCCTATGAGGTTTTTTATGAGTGGTGGGGAGGCCCTTGGGAGTGGAAGTGGTTGTGGCAGGTTGATCAGATGCAGAACTCAAAATCCCCACCCCTCTCCAAAATTCCTGTCCTCCAAGCCACAATTCCCACCTGGTTAAAAAATGTAGGATACCCCAAAAATGTAGGAAATGTTAAAATAAAGCTAAAAACACTTGTATTGCATTTATGTACTTAAATTTTGCACAAATCTCATTGCAGTAGACCAGACATTAACCAAAAAGGCACATAGTTAAGTGATCCAAGCAGCCATCCTTTCTTAGGCAGTCATGCAGAGGCTTGGTCTTTCAGCCTTTCCTTTGCTTCCTTACACAATATAAGCTCCACTGACTGTAATACTTTGGAGTGGACACAGCTGGGCTTGGCGGCTTAAAACTTAAGACACCATCCCTGCCCTGAGAAGTTTGCCAACTTTACACCCAGCCCTGCTCCTCTGCTCTGACAACAGCTGGATGAAAGCCCCCAAACCCGAGCAACTCAAGCGCGGCTGCCATAAAACATAATTAAAAACATAAATAGAACAATTTGATAAAAACAGAACATTCAGTTAAAACAACATAGATTAAAAACAATAAAACAAGAGCCCCCCAACCTCTGCCCCTAAAAAGCTTTTTTTTAAATAAAAGGTTTTAAGGCACTGCTTGAAGCTCTGTGTTTGAGGGAGCTTTCCTCAGTTTGAAGGGGAGGGAGTTCCAAAGCCGGGGTGCCACCACTGAGAAGGCCCTATCTCTGGCCACCACACTTCTCACATCTCTTAGTTGGCAGCACAGTCAGTAGGGCCTCCTCAGAAGACCTTAGGTGATGGGTCGGCTTGTACAGAAGAAGGGGGTCCCTGAGGTACCCTGGACCCGAGCCATTTAGGGCTTTAAAGGTCAGGACCAGCACTTTGAATTCAGCCCAGAAACGAATGGGCAGCCAGTGTGGTTGCTAAAGCAGTGGCCCGACAGAGTCAACCACATGGCAAGCCCCAGCAACCACATGGGCCGCTGCATTCTGAACTAATTGAAGGTTCTGGGCCGTCTTCAGAGGCAGCCCCACGTAGAGCGCGTTACAATAATCCAGTCTCAATGTCACTAGGGAATGGGTCACCATGGCCAGATCTGAGTGACTTGGGTATGGTTGCAGCTGGCAAATCAGCCAAAGCTGATTCTCATTGGTGGAGCCATCCATATATTGGTGGATCCATCTACAAAGGCATAGAAGCAGGGAAGACTGGGGTTTCTCTGGTCAGTTGGCAACCCTGCTTTTAAAAAATCATTTCTTCCTCCCCCCCTTCCTCTCCAAAGTCAAACTCACTGCAGGGTTTCAGAGTAGCACCACTTCCAGGCTGCCTCCTACCCCTACTCTGCTCTCCTCTCAAGCAGCCTCAGCTCCCTCCTTCCTTCCTTTGCAAAGCAAGCAGAGTTTCCTCCCCCAGATCTTTTTCTCTGAAGTGACTGGGAGTCAGTGCCAGGCACAGCCATTTTCACAACCATTTGGGAATGGCTACTTAAAGGCCCATTTAGAGGCCTACTGGGGCCTCTCTGGGACGCAGGCTGCAAAATGAGAATTTGGCGCGATGCTTGCTGGGAGTTGGACTAGATGACCTATTGGGTCCCTTCCAACCCTATGATTCTAAGATTCTACTGTTGTGTTCTTCCTAATAAGGAACTGAAGCCATTACTTATGTGTGTGAGGACATTGGTGTAGTCACATGCCTGTCTGTCTTTTTTGTTTGTAGGAGGATTTGAAAAAAGAAACTCTCCATAAGCAGTTTCTGTTGGTGAAGAAACACACGAACACCAGCCATGTGATGCAATATGGAAACAAAGTGAGTCTGTGCTTCGGGAAGGGTTTGTGGTCAGTTTTGTGTCAGCCTTTTGCTTGGGCGACTTCAAAGTTGCAGTCTGTAGAAAACAAGCCATGGATGTTACCAAGCTGGATACATGGTGTGGCATGGGTGCTATGTTGCTTCATAGCCACAGTTATCAAAGTGTGTAGTTGGAGGCTTCTGGAATACGTTTTTACCAAATCCAATCTCCAGTTTTTTCATCCTAAACTTTGGAATTGGAAAGAAAACATAGAAATTGCTGGTGACTTCCTTTTTGGTTATCTTACCCTTCTCTTTATCCTTGGGGCTGTGGGTGGCACAAGTGGTTAAGACACTGTGCCTGTTAACCAGTAAGCCAGGGTTTGAGACCCAGGTCCCCACTAGACAGGGTGAGCTCCTGTCCTTAGCCCAGCTCTGCAATGCAGCTGGAACCAATCGTATTAGCTCTGCCGTTCACTGGACTATTTGTGTGGCGTGGAGAGGGGGGATTTGCTGCTTGGGTAACAGCCCATCCTCCATATCTATCTACCCAGGCCTTGTTCAATGCAGTTCAGAAGGTGCTTTTCAGTGTTCCCCATATAATCTGTTTTCCAGGCAAATAACTCAGTTTTCAAATGCTGCATCTGTTCAAAATGTACTTATTCTGTTCTAAGTGGAGGGTTTTTAAATTTCTCTTTCAGACCATCTCTCACATGAAAGTGGCACAGTTCCAGGGTTCACCCAAGGCACCCAGTGCTCCCATTTCCTTGCCACCTGTCAGTCATTATGACCTCACTCCCAGTCCTGATGTGCCCCTTGCAATCATGAAGCGCAAACTGATGGCCACCAATGATATTTATGAGGCGAAGTCGATTACAGCTGAGATGAAGAAATATCTGGATGTAAGAATGAATATATAATTTGTGTAACAAATTTTTAAGTCGGAGTTAACTGAGCTTGAATGAATTATACCAGTCCATGTTGTGCTTCCTTTAGTTTTGTTCACCCTGTCAAAATAGATGAGACTGGTCCCCAAATCCTACTTGCCTGTCAGCACCTTATCCCTAATTCTTCTACACTGCACGTATAGTGTCCCTTATCTTCTCAGGTACTGTATCCTTCTATCTCTCCTTCACAAAGCCTTAGCAGAACTGAAGCTTCTGAAAGGGCTGCACTGGAAAAGCCAAAATATTCTGTTGACCAAATAGGTCATATCCTGCCTGCACGCCTTGTGTTTGCCAGCCCTTTTAAGTTTGATAATATTAGATTTTCCCAAGTTCAGTAACTCAGAATCAACCCTTCTTAATTTGAATACATTGTTCTAAACAACTTGGAAAACTCTCCATTTCTGAGGTTACCAAATTGGTTGGAACAGAACTAGAACTTTGAGTTGAGGAGGGAAACTTGAACCATATGAGTATCTGGGACAGAGGGAAGAGTTGGAGGTTTGTAGGAACAGGAGACGGGGATAAAAGTCTGATGATAAAGGGTAGATATTTAGGGCATATCTATGAGTTATCACATGTGTTTTCTGGTTTCTAACAAACCTCTTAAACATCCTGAAACAGCTTTTTCAAAGAGTGCTTACATAAAAGTTCTTGCTCTTCTGAAGGACAAATTCAATTGTACTGGTAACTGCGTGGTACAGTGATGGAATAAGATTTGATGACAGGCTGAGATTGTGTGGTGCTGTGAAACTTGAATATTTCCATCTAGGAAAGTCATACAGAAGCTTAGCTTTTTAAAAGGTTAAAAATGAGATTTGGAATGGAGTAGATAATGAAGTGCAGTGCAGGGACATGCGTACTGTGAACTCTGACACTGCCAGAGGCATTCCCCATTGAGCAGTTGTCTTAATCCAGACATTTCACTCGGTGTATTTGTTCAAATCTCTACTTTGAAAAACCAGTGGGATTGTTTTGTGGGAGTGTGCATGTGCACAACTTATTCCTGCCCCTATATAACTGCGTGTAAATCGGTGTCAGTCAAATCTGCATTCTTAAAGCAGGTTCTCCTCTGACCTTCAAGAGTCTCTTAACTAAAGTAGCAACTGAAAATCATGGAATTTTAGGATGTGGAAGCATACATTTTATATACTAGTGAAAACGTACTCGCATTGCAGGAGTACAATATCCCGTATGCCATCCCCCCTATGCGCGACAGCTCCCCCCACGCACAGCATCATCCCCACTGCAACCCCTCCTCCGAACAACATCCCCCCAGTGCACCAGCCACCAAGAATCAAATTGGCTGGATGTTGGTCAGGCTTCCATGTTAAGTATAGGCAGTGATGGGCTCAAAAGAAATTAACAACAGGTTCTCTGCCCATCTGGCAGCCACTTTTAAATGGCTATTTTTAAACTTTATATGTCCTATCTCTCATTAACAATTGGTTCTGTAGAGTAGGTGCGAACCTGCTGGAGCCCACCACTGAGTATAGGACAAAAACAAGTTGTACCCCTTTTTAGCCCCTTAAGGGTTAAATTTCTCCACATGGGTTCTTGGTGGGTGTTCATATGACAGAAGGAACTCCCTCCCCAAATTTCATGCTTCTAGGTCCAGGGGTTGGGGCGGAATGTTGTTGAGTCATCAATGTAAAGTTTAGGGAGGAAAACACATTGTGCCCTATTTCACCCCCTTCCGGTTGGAATTTATGAAAACTGGTTCTTGGTGACTCCCTCCATCAGGGAAGGAACACCTACCCCAAATTTCAGGCCTGGTGGTTTTGGCAGGGCATTAGTCAGTCAGTGATTTTGCACCTCTCATAACAATCGCCTCATGTGAAGTGTGTTTCATGTAACAAACAAAAATTTCTCTAGGATTCTGCTTCACGTAACAAACTGTGCTTCACGTAACAAAGCACACTTGTTGGCAGTTGGGGCAGATGCACTAGTCAGCAGCCCTTTTAAAAAGCATCAGGACTGCCTAGTGCACCTGCCCACAGCAAAAGCAACACTTCTGTGCTATTCCTCCTGTGGCTGGGCATCTGCTGGGCAGAGGGAGAGAAGAGCAGTGGAGAAGAGGGAAGCAGCTCAGGGCTAGCCAGAAGGGAGCAGGGGAGAGAGAGGCTCAGGATGGAGAGAAGGAGAAAGTGGGGAGACACTACGAAGGTGTCTTGGATTGCAGAAGAAAGTGCCTTTGATTGCAGACTCCTAATCATGTCTACCCAGAAGTAAGCCCCAGTGTGTTAAATGGGGCTTAATCCCAGGAAAGTGTCTTTAGGACTGCCGCCTAAGTAGACTTCATAGGATCATGCACACTGAATGCATGTTTTGAATTCAGTTCCAGTGTTTTGTCATCATTTTTATATCCAGTTAATATTTCTATATGAATATTTTGGGGGTTGTGGAACCAGTCGTCTGAGTTTCCATTATTTCCTATGGGAAAATCCGCTTCACGTAAAGAACGTTCCACGTAACAAACATGCCTCTGAAACGAATGAGTTTGTGTTCTTTTCTCTGTACAGGTCAGAGAGCTGATTCAGGAGTCTATGGGCAAAATCATCCTGCTTACAACAGGCTCTGAAGAGCTAACCAAGAAAATCTTGTCAGACAGGATGGACATCCAGAATCATGGCTGTTATGTGCCTGCTCTGAATTACTTCAGAGACCGTTGCTTCAACTGGCACACCCCTTTGGTGAGCATCTTAAACTTAATGGTCAGATCAGACACTGGGACCAATGGTGAGCTTCTGGATGTGATGGACACTGAACTTGGCCGAAATACACAGGAGCTGTCTTTTCCTGGTCACTCCTACATTTCAGTGCAGAAAACTGAATGTCTTTACCTTCTAGCCATCTTTTAGATTGACTATGTTATATTTCCAGTGACAAGAGATCAGAGTAGCAAGCAAGTTGCATGGATGACTATGTGCAGAGAGTATCAGCATTGTGGTGATGTGTAAGGTTGTACACATGCAAGCATTTCTCCTTATGAGTGCAGGCACCTCAAGCCTAAATGCCAGGCTATTTGTGTAAAACTGTACTTACAGTGGTATACTGCAGATAGGTGATGGAGCATATGTATAGCCAGGGCAGAGACTGGCATCATTCCTGGCTGCCATATAGGCATTTATCCAATGTTTGAACGCTTGGAAAGGATTGGCAAGAATCCCAGCTTGGATGGGGAAAAGAGTTAACTTTTTTCTGCTTGTTTCCTTTCAGTATGAATATGCCCTGAGACAGCTGTATGCCTTAGTCAATGTCTGTGAAATGGGATATCCCCTTGACAGGTAATGTCATGCCTGAGCTGCAAGTGGGTGGTGGGAGGAACATGATGGAAAAGGGAGGTTGGGAGCATCTGCGTCGGTTGGAGCAGAACAGGATAGAGCAGGGATGGGTCCCTGCAATGTTAGCCTATCTCAGGATCTTATCTGTTTCTCTCCCTTTCCCTCTCCTGCATTCTGCCGCAACAAAAAAGCTGGTGCAGATCTGAGGAGACCATTGGGGTAGAAGAGGCTTGCCCTTGAGCAGTGGTATTCAGGCATTTCAGCCCAGGGCCACCTTTCAAACTTAAAATCCCCTGTCAAACTTACTAGCATGTTGTCTGATTCCATTGTTTGCTAAGTGAACAATAAGTTTGCTAAGTCCAATTCATTTGCTAAGTGAACTTTCACCTTGCACCCTATATTGCAGAGTCTGCTAGAGATTGATTACCTCCTCTTTATTGTGTAAGCAGACACTCTGCCACATGTTATAGGAGACCTGATTGCCTCATTTTTTGTGCTCTGGCTATCTTATATGTGGTCTGTCATTAAGCTGTCTGTTGTTAAGCAGCGCGTGCTTTAATGTTTGTAATATTAAAACTTTTTTTTCTCCTGCAGAATACAAATGGCCATGGATCGTGTGTGTTTTGGCAATTAACAAAACCGTTCAGTCAAGTAAAATAGCAATTTAATGATATTAATGGAAACCAGAAGTGTTGACAAAGCAAAACGGACCAGTGAAGAGCATCCACTACAAAATGTCGTAGCCGAAGCTTTCCTGGGTCTGCACCAGGCTTTGCACTTTAATGAAACCAATGCACCGATACCTCTCCAGGTCTTAGTGCTGTATTCCAGAAGCTGCTTCTTGGAACTAACCACTTCATCAGAATCAGTGTGTTGATTTTTGGGGGTGTGGGGTGATCTGTCTTCAATGATATGACCATTTTACAACAAGTGGGGTTGTTTGCCCAAGTTTGCTCTGAACTGCTTTTGGTTTTTAACTTGTCACTCAGGTTTTTGGTGGTGACCTTCTGAGGGCTTCCCAAGGAATACCATAAATACCCTGTTGTGATCACTACTTCCTTTTGGGTTTGTGTTTTGTTTATAGCAATGGAAATTAACGCTGTAATAACCAGAGAAGATACACAGCTAAGTGATTTAAGTTTTTTAAAAATATTTTGGCTCAGGAATAAAATGCCATAGTGTGAATTTTGTTTTTAGTTTTCAAACTCTGCAGAGTGGGAGAAAGTATTGCTTGTGCTTTAAAACACACAAGTGTGTTAGATTTATGCAGGAAAATCATAAAGAGGGCAAAGCTCACTGTGACAGTGAGTTTAATTCATTTGCTCCTTCTGATGGAAATTGTCTATTGCTGTTTCTTATTTGTTTACCCAACTCAGTGAAAGAGTGTATTTGGAGTAACATGTTCAATAAAACTTGAGTGTGTATGATTCATTGACGTTAATATTTTTTTTCTTTTGAAGTGGGTGATTTGTCAATTGTATTTGTTTGTACACATGCAACTCTTAAACACCTGGCTTTCCAATGTTTGGAATCACTGGGATTTTTCAGAACTCCAGCAAGCATTTACTGGCAGATGAGACTACTAGTAGTAGAAGACTGGCTGGTTCTCTTGGAATTTTCTACTATTACATTTATTTATAGGATTTATATCCTGCCTTCTCCACAAGCAGTCCCAAGGTGGCTAACACCAGAAGTAAAAGCACATGAATCGATATATATTTAAAATATTTAGAAACATTAATTTTTTAAAAAAAATATAGGCAAAAATACCCTTTGGTGTACCCAGAGGTGTCACTAGGTTTTGCATCACTTATGCCTCTATCCACAGCGGTTATGGATAGAGATGCGTCAGAGCAAAGTGAACGGAGTTATCAACAGAGTTATGGCACCATCTGTTGTTAACTAATGGGAAATCATTTTGTGATCAATTTGCAATTGTTACTCCATTGGAGCAAGGACTATCCATAACTGCTCTGGATAGAAGAGTTAGTAAAAGAGTACATTGTGTCATCCCTTTTGATGGAGATCCTCCCCTACCAGACCCTCCAGAATAAATTACATCAAAGGCCTAAATGCTGTGCCATCCCAAGGGCTTGTATAACTCCGATTAACTTTAAATTTATATCAGTATATCATTGTACAGGGCAGCCACCAACCTGGTGCGCAGCCTGGTGTCACACATTTGAATAAAAGTTATAGTATTAGCTTTGATGCATGGAAATTAGAATCAACTTGTACTTAACGCCTTATTGGTCCCTGCTCTTGTCATAACAGTACTTCATCGCTCTCAGATCAATCTGTCTCATTGGTTGGTGCTGAGTTAAAGAAATTACTTCTTGTTGCATAAGGCAGTTGTTTTCTTCCAATTGGCTATAACTTTTGGTAGAATACAGATAATTCAGCATTACATAGTGCATGCAACGATATTAATTATATGATCGTGATAATAGAAATTTTCTAAAGGGTTTCCTCAATTTTGGCTGCTAGTGGTATTGCCTCCCTCAGGTGATACCACTATGTTGTGCCATCAGTGATGGATATAGTCCAATGGTGATATCCAACAAGCCTGTTTGTACCACTGTACAAAGAAAGGCAAGAGTCATGGTTCCTTGACCAAAATGCATGAGGTTCTTCAGCAGTCAAATCTGCAACCTGGTTTGTTTTAATGTGAGTTTGTTTTCAAATTTATCCATGTCTGTCTCCAGGGAATTTTCCTTTTTCCCCACAAGGGAATATGCAATCATTTGGTTTCAGTGTATACATAACGGTGTATACAACCACTAACTGGGTTGGTACAAACCTGGTACTTAGAGCAGTAGTACTTGGACATTTCAGCCCTCAACTCCCTTTCAAACCCTGTCAAACTTACTCGGACATGATGCCAGAGCTCTTCCAAGTCTACTCAGAAGTAAATCCCATTGTGTTCAATGAGACTTACTCCCAGGAAAGGCCAGTGCCAGATTCCAACATGGTAGATCTCACCTTCTCATGACCCCCCGACTCAAGATCGTGACTCCCCCCTGGGGGTCATGACTCCCACTTTGAATTCCACTGAGAGAGCTCCTGATCATCTGTTGGTCTTCTAAGATTGGTATGTGTTAAGGGTCATCCTCTCCCCCCCCCCCACGCTAAAAACCATTTGAAAAGCAGATTAATGTGCATATGGTGTACAGTCACCCTTATTTCACCTTTGTCAAACAGGTTGTACAAGTTTTTCAAAAACATTCCCTATTTGACCAGAGGCTATACAATGGTGAGAAATACATTATTTATTTATTTGATTTATATCCCACCTTTCTTCCCTAGAAAAAGGAACTCAGTGCTGCTAACAGCAATTAAAACAACAACTAAAATTAACAGAAAATACAATTAAAATACTTTGGGCAATGATGGTGTCACTTAATTTTTTTAAAGGTAGCAACTGGCTCCAGGATAAGGGACAGACATTAACATTAAGGGACAGACAGGATAACACAAGCACAGGTGATACATCTCTGCCTGGGTCACTGTCACTGTGTCCACTTACTCAGACACTGTATCAATACCACTATTATTTTATTTGGGCGCTGTGTGCCTAGACGTGGCTTATCATTTGGGCACACCAGTGCAGTCACCTGGGCTCCTGCTTGCCAGGGAGCAAACATTTTATGACTCCTTTGATAACGCATTCATACAGATGGTACTATCAAAAGTACTTTTACTTGTGGCTTCTGCCTTGTTGCAGGTTTTGAAAAGGGGAAGAGAATGATCCCATGACCAGGACTCATGCGTTTTAGCCTCATGTCACATAGTAAGCTGGTTGCATGGGCTGACTCGTACATGCATATCTCCTCGAGCTGAGGCTGGATGTGTGCTAGTGTTCAACTATCTCAGGATTAAGAGCCATGAAAAATGTACAATGATGTGGAATATGTGACTTTTATTTGCTCCCCACTCCGACACTAGTTCTGATGTTTCATTGTTCTTTAAATGAAAGCTCTGGTTGAATATTTGAAAATTAGATCTATCTATCTACCTATCTACAGTATTTATAATACCACTTTTCAACTGAAAAGTTCACAAAGTGGTTTACAAAGAAAATAGAAAAATAATAATAGCTAATTAAAAGCTAATGAGTCCCTGTCCCAAAAGGGCTCACAATCTAAAATGCAAAAAAGAACACCAGCAGAAGCCACTAGAACAGACATTGCTGGGGTGTGTAGGGCCAGTTACTTTCCCCCTGCTAAATAAAAGAGGAGCACCCACTTGAAAGAGTGCCTCTTGCTCAGTTAGCAGGGGTTTTAACCAGCAGCATGCCTTAAACCAGCAGCAAACGTTTGTTCCTATAATGTAGTAGTAGTAAATTTATTACTAATACAAGCAAAAAGCGTATTCACATTGCAGGGAGTAAAATTCCCCCATACGCCATCCTCTCACTGTGCATCAGTCCCCCATGTACATCAACCCCTCATGCACATCCACCCCCACGTGCAACATCCCCATATTCATCCCCCCTATGCATATCAACTCCCCATGCGCAAATCCTCCATGCGTATCATCTCTCCATGCATATCATCTCCCCACATGCATCATCTCCCTATGCGCATCAGTCCCCCATGCGCATAAACACCCCCTTGTGCAACATCCCCCCATGCGCAACATTGCCCATGCACATCAAACCCCCATGCGCAGCATCCTCCCCAGTGCAACCTCTTCCTCCGAACAACATCCTCCCAGTGCACCAGGCACCAACCACCAAATTGGCTGGATGTTGTCCTAAGTATAGGACAAAAACATGTTGCACCCCTTTTAAACCCCTTAAGGGTTAAATTTCTCCACATTGTGACAGAAGGAACTCCCTCCCCGAATTTCATGCTTCTAGGTCCAGGGGGTTGGGGCAGAATGTTGATGAGTCATCAATTCTTCAATGCAAAGTATAGGGGGGAAAATGCGTTGCGCCCCTTTTCACCCCCTTCTGGTTTGAATTTCCGAAAACCAGTTCTTAGTGCAGTCCTCGGTCACGGAAGGAACACGCTCCCCAAGTTTCACGCTTCTAGGCCTGGCAGTTTTGGCAGGGTGTTGATGAGTCAGTGAGAAATGTACCACTGCGTTCCATGAGGAACCACTAACGGGAGAAAAATTACAACCTTGGATCCTATGTCTGCCACAATCCTATGCCTGTCTACTCACAAGTAACTTCTGTTATAGTCATCCTGATAAGTGTGGATAGGATTGCAATCTCTCAAGTTTGTATGAAATGGAAAACTATAGACACAGGAATCTCTTTTACCAGATACATTGGCAGCAGTCAGATTAGTTCCTTTGTAACCCAGACCTCTTTCACATGCCTTTTAAGCAACCCAGGTAGAAGGTCATCTAAGAACTTGTGATCTTTTGTTTCACAACTTTCATCACGAGAAGATACTGATTTTCTCAGTTTCCTAACAGAAAGGCTGAGAACAGCAGAATCCAGATGTTGCCTGTCTCTACCTACGGGAAATACTGGGTAAACAGGTCAAAGCATGTTTTCTCAGCAGTCAGATTGTTTTTCTCTTAAGGGCAGCAATGGCTGTTTTGCAATCAGAGGGTCAAAAATGAAACCTTGTGCTCAACGTGGCCTACAAATGTTTAAAGAAGGAATTGTTCAAGAAATACACCTTTTCCCCTCTCTCCAGTAGCTCCGTCCACACATATACCAGCAAAGAACGGCCATTCTAGAGCTTAGCAGAGAGGAAATGTGTTGCAGTCCAGTATGGGTAAATCACTGTGCTGTACACTGTTGTCTTTCAACATTGCATATATGTAACGCAGGCCAGTTGTGTACACAAATGTGTGGGCTGATCAGAAAGAGCTAAGTCTGCCGGCTAATAATAACTTTTCCTTGTTTTGTCTTCACAACTATTAGAAGTGTGAGTACAGCAGCACCTGGCAGTCTGTCTAATCACACAAATTACCATATTTGTTCACAAATGACTGGGAAAGTCCAGTTTTGTTCTGTTTAGTTTATGAGCAAAAATATCTCAACACCCATCAACAGCAAAATGGATTGAATGATTGTTTCAAGGTGATCTAGGATCCCATCTGTTGGAGGCCTTGAGATGATGCACAGAGCCAACCATTTAATCCGACTTGTACTGAAGAACTGGTACCCCCTATACCATCCTGTGGCCCTTCTCATGCTGCTACTTTTCACATGTAGCTCTTAAAAGATGCAGAGCCTAACCATGTCTACTCAAAAATAAATCCCACTGTATTCAATTGGTCTTACTCCCAGGGAAGTTTCTTTAGGATTGCAGTGGATTGTACATAACACAGCAACTCTCCCACTTCAAGATAACAGTGTGCTTGACATCACCCAGTAGGTTCATGATTGAACAAGGTTTTGAATATGGATCATCCCTATCCAAATTAATCCTTGTACATACCCAGACAACACTCTGGCCTATTCAAACACTTCTGGCTTCTGCAGCAGCCTTGTAGAAAAGTCAGCCTGCTATAATTGATGCTCTCCACTGAATTCTCTGGAAAACAGTAATATTAGTTTGTTAATTATTGTAAGTCTGGATTGCACAAAGTGGCTGGTTCAGAGAGCAAAGTTTCCTGAAGCTGAGTCAGATCCAGCCGGCCTGCTGCCAAATCATGTGCAGCATCTGAGTCACTCAGTAAATGGGTCAACCAACCCATCACATGATTGCAATGGATCAAAAACACTGCACTGCTAGATGGAGATTAAAATCACCACCAGCAGGTGCAACTCTAGGAAATCGGCTCTTACATTGACATTTCGCAGCTAAAAACGAGGACACCCTTGCACCCTGGCCGTACTATTCCGTCTATAATCAATCCTGATCTCACACTAGGGATCAATGCTTGAATTTCCAGCCTCTCCCATTACACATTGTACAGAAGGCTCTTTACTGTATTTCTTTTTATGCCTAATAAAGGTTTGCAATGTAATGTAATGGTACTAATTTTCTCTGCGCTGAGTCAGCCGACTTATTTAAAAACAAACATTGCTTGTTGCTTTGCCTAGAAAAGATTAATTTCCCATCATAGCATCTCATGAGTTCTACCTGGGTTCATGCACAGGTGTAGCCACTTTAAACAAGGAAATGCTACTTCATTTTTGGGGATTAATGTTCTGGTTATTTTCAACCTTTATCAGCTCTTGGCACACCATCAATCATCGGACAATTGACAAGGCACACCATGCTGATGGTGGGCAGTTCAATTCATTACTAATGCTATTAATAAATGATATTTATTTAATAAATAAATTTTTCAAAATCCCACAGCACACCTATAGCCCACTCATGGCACACTGGTTGGACATCACTGTTCTAATGGAAGGCTTTCCAAACCTCAGACCAGAAGCCACATAGGGAGTTTGGGACAGGCCCTCTGCTTTGTGAGCAGAGCGTAACATTCAATGCTGCTTGTATTTCCAGCTTTTGGCCTGACCTTGTTTGCATTTGTTACCAAGGCCATGATACAAGTGCAGCGACACTGCCCATCTTTTCATCTTGGTTGCATCTTCCAGATTAAGGCTCAGATTGAGGCTTTCTATGAGCAGGCCTCCATCAGTCTTGAAAGACTATGGTATCATGCTTGGCGCTGCATACGCTGCATGCGAAGCACGAAAGCCTGGGTTGGATTGTTATAGAGGATAGGCTGTTACCCAAGCAGCAAATCCCCCCTCTCCATGCCATTGAATTAGTCCAATGGAAAGGCAGCGCCAATACTATTGGATCCAGCTGGCGTCACAGAGCTGGGCTAAGGACAGGAGCTCACCCTGTCTTGTGGGGCCAACCCAGGTCTTGAACCCTGGCCTGCTGGGTTAACAGGCACAGTGCCTTAACCGCTTGCGCCACCCACAGACTAATCCTTAAATTTGTGCCCCAGATGTTACCTATAGGTAACATCTTGAAAATGTCTCAGGGTAAACCTGGAAGGAGAAATCCATTGGACCTTTACTTAGTCCTAGCTGAATCTCCAGCCATGTGCAATATCTACAGCAGTGTTGGGCTTGGTGCCACATTTTGCACAAAATAATTTTTGGGTCTGGATAAATTAAGTCCAGAGCCCTGATATCTGGGGAGCACTAAAAGACTCTGTACACCTCCTTGGAAGTGAATGTGAACTACACCTGCAAATGTACCATGTGAGCAATGGTTTCTACGCAATGGTTAAAGGTACAGGCACTCTGTTCTCCATTCTATATGGTCACCATGGTGGAGAGGCTCAGGTACAAGGTATTCCCAGTTGGCTAAACAGAAACATTGTGGCACAAACCCCAATGCAAGTATTGGGGTCTACCAGTAACCCACTGATTCCTGATTGGTTAAGACAATTGCTGTCTCCTGCCTTTCATCTTCAGTGAGCTTATTTTCTGGCAGGATGGAGCAATGTCAGCAAGAGGAATCGACAAACTCTAGCATGGCATAGATTCAGAGAAGAATGTAAGCCTTAGCCGTGGGATTTTAAATGCCAAGAGAACCAGTTTCATGGGAGGAATGTTGACTATGATAAAGTCAAGCTGTTGCAGATGTTATACTATCATTAGAAGGGAGAGACAATCACTTCCAGCATAAGAATATACTGTAAAAGAAAGGCTGGTGAGTAAAAGGCCATCCTGTGACCCTGAGTTCCTTTATTTGTAAAATTCAAGAAGGCCAAACTGAAATTGTGTTGGTGAGGATTTGCACCCCCAAAAGTCTTTGTTTATGTTGCCTCCATGAACCAGACATGGTATCCAAATACATACTAGGAGAAATAAATACATTAACATTCAAAGAAGCATCCTTATAACACTTGAGAAAACTGTGTAATGAGGAAGACGTATTTTTAAATTTTATTGGGAAATGTGCATCATCTTAATAGGAAAAAAGTCCCCCTAATACTGTGCCATCTCCATATCTGCCCAAATATTGTGTGATGTGTCTCATAGCATTGAGTTAGACTATGAAGAGATGTATGACTTCTTTAATACCAGGCATGGGCCTTCCTATTGGGCAGGATGGGTCATCCCACCTCAGAGGGATATCTGAAGATATCTTCAAGAGGCAGCAAATCTCAAATAGTTTGTATTACTGAGATCCGTTTACAACAATGGAAAAGTGCCTTTTGTACGTCTCAGGCTCCAATGTGCCACAGGCTATCTTTGAAGTTGAAGACCTCTCAGGCTTTGATGCTCTACAATAGGAGTCTCCAAACTTTTTTGGCCAAAGGGTTGCATCAAATATCTGGCACAGTGTCAAAGGCCAGAAAAAATTCAAATATAAAATTTAAATAAATACACCAGAAATGGAACTCAGATTACAGAATAAATGGGCTCAAATTTCCAGGATTTTTGCAAGCACCAACAGATGGAACAGAAATAAAGCACATCCTTAAAGGCACACCCTTAAAGGCACCCTCCACCCCATTATCACAGCTCTAGTTGGAGATGAGAGGCTGGCCATAGGCCAGCTAGAGGCTTACTGCGGGCCGCATCTGGCCCCGGGCCAGGGTTTGGATTCCCCTGTTCTACAGCCTGAGATGTTGCCATGTTGCCCATAAATTCTAACTGGCCACTTGCACAGATGCCACATCATTCGCTCATTGTATTGAGGTTTGAAAAGATTCAAGTTTTTTTCCAAGACTGACCTTTGCTTGGAAAATTTCACTTACTGTTGTAAGTGAGAAAATGCCCTGCATGTTGCCCTACCACTGTTCAGCTCAGAAGTCTTTCCATTGTCCTTCAGAAGCTGGGGAAGATCAGGACATTGGGCAAGAAGAAATGGTATACAAATAGGCTGCAAGAGAACAGCATGGCTATTACACAACATCAGCCTCCTTGAGAATGGGAACAAAAGTCTCTTCATCACCTATCTGTTTATAAATAAACTGGAAAGTTGGCTTGGGTTCTTTGTTCAAGAAGTGCGATTTGATACGGTAAGGAAGGGCTTCACTATCAAGCCGCAGGCTCTTGTCATCGACAAGGATGAAGAGTCCAAACTCCTTAGGTTCGGAGACATCAAACTTCTCAGCACACTGTTGATTCAGCGACTGTGTTGTAGAATCAGTCCGGTAGGCCAGTGTCCTCGTTTGGTTATCAGCCTCCATAAAGGAAATTGTGATGAAATCCTGGGAAAAAAGGAGCAAGTAATAAATATATAATATGAACATGTAATAATATAAAGTATGGCACCGTCAATGTACAATGTACAATAATATTTATTTATTTAATTTATTTATTTAATCAATTTATATCCCGCCTTTCCTCCCCCGCAATAATAGCATATTTCAGCTGAATGAATATTTTTTGGAAGATCTTGCGTATAATGCAAAGCATCCATTTTTTCTCCCCCTTCTGTCAAACTTTAGATGGTAAGCTATCTGAGGTAGAGAAATGTCTTTTGCTAGGTGTGGGCCTGGTTAGTTAGCACAAGTCCCATTCTGGCCTGCAGCTATCACAAAAGTACTGTAAGACACTTCTGTAAGACACACTTGAGGTGGTTAGGCCAGTGCCCTGACACACACCAACCTTCCTACACTACTGTAGGAAGAGGGAGATGGGTGAGTTGTGCTGGCCTAAATTGGTTAGGATTGTGCCCTACAAATAACACAATATTAATGGGGTTATACAAATGACAGTAAAGAACTCAGATATGAAATCATTTGCACCTATGATCAAAGCATCACCGATGATACCTCAGTGATCATTTACAACCTTGTAAAGCAGGCTAATTTTTTAATTACCGCATAAGTATTATTATGGGTGGGTGGGAGGGCTAAGGCTGAAAGACAGTGCATTGACTTAGAGCAGGGTGCACAAAATTTTTGGTTTCCCTCTTCTCCAGAGGATTATCAGGCTCACCTATGGGTAGGTAAAGAGGGTTTGCTGCGGGCTGCATGGATGGTCATGGTTTGGGCACATTTGAGTGAGCTAATGTAATTCACGAGAGCAGATCTGAACTGCTCATGCAAACTCTTGACTCTCAGCCATCACACCAGGATAATCATTTTGTATTGGATAGAGGTGAGCATTTACTAGCCTCAGCTGACCGCTTGTGAGGCCAACCAATACCTTCCAGAAGGTGTGCTAGTTGCTGCCCCTCATTTGCTGAAGTGCATGCTCTACTACTTCTCTACTCCCAATGTTAATTGGAGAAGGAGGGATGGAGCAGAGAAAAGGAGGGGAGTAGTGAGCTAGAACATCTCTGACATTAAGTGATGATGTCAGTTCTGATTGTGACGGTTCCTGACAGATTCTCATTATAAAAAGTGGATCCATGCTAAAAATTTGAGAACCACTGATCTAGTTGATCCTAAGGCTGCTAAGTTCAATGAAAACGGTGTATGAAGCTGCCTTAAGTTTGCCTTGCTATTTGTTTTTGAATTAAAATAGTTAACTACATAAATTTTTTGGGTAGGATTTTTTAATGTGAGAAAATGATCTGTGTTGCCACCTTGTGGTTGAAGCTCAAAGTGATTTAAATGACTTGTAAGCTCAAAGCCGTACAAAATACAAAAAAAAATGCCTGAACAGTTCTTGTCATTTGGACCTTATGTGAATATTGTTAGTGATCCCGTATCTGAAGATTCACCTATCCAGGGATTGGGTCTGGGGGCCCTGCCCACCCTTTAAAAGGCATTAAAATGTCACTTCTGGCTTTATGGAGAAACTGGAAGTATTGTTTTGATTTTATTTTGGAGCTCAGAGGACCATCTGGAGGTGAGCAGAGCACAGGTTCTGTCACCTCCAGGATGGGGGCATTCACTGGAATCCTCATTTTCAGTAAACCACCAGGGGGATTTCTGGAATGGAACCCCAATGTTTATTGGGGTGTGTGTGTAATCATGAGATTGAGTAAATGAGAACAAAGTCAGACCCTTCAAAACATGGCACACGTAGCACAATGAAGTAGGACAAAAGGTGGAAAACTTTGATTCAGGGTGCCTTGCCTGATCCAGCAATGCTCTTTCTATCTTATGGTTTGGAGACAAATGACAGCCTAATATCCATTAGACGTGAAGTAGGAAGTGAAAGTCTTTGGAAAAAGAGAAAGGCAAAAGTCATACTTTGCTGTTATTTGGGAACAGGACCTTTCACTCAACCTACATTCGAGTTAACCCAGTTTACAGAATGAAAGAAGTGCTTTGGTGGATCAGGCAGTTTCCTATATTTCACAGTGCTCAAGAGATGCCTCTGTGTCTGTGAGCACCCAAAGTCAACAGTATTCTGTTGCCACTTTTTTTTGCATCTGACCTTCAGTTTGATGGCTGGGATTGCATTTACCCCCAAATCCAGAGTAACTACGGGAGCACGTAAGAGACTTTAGGTGCACCTGTAGTTACTGCACCACCTAGTGAAAACCTATGGGAAATTCATACTGGAATCCAGAGTAAGTTGTTCTTATACTGGAGCAAGGACTCTCCGTGGTTACTCTGGATTTTGTCCATAGTCACCACAACTTGCAACCTGTGAAGGACTTTTTCTTAGTACAACAGTAGAATAGGTAGCAATTCAGCAAACAAGATTTTATTGGCCTAGATTTCCCCATTTTCTTATCCATTCTACTGAGGACAGAAATAAGGTCACCTAATGAAAGATATTTCACAGACACACAACCCAGCTCCACATGCCTCCTAACCTGCACAGATGAACGGGATGCTCGGGCTTTATTAAGTGTCCTCCTCCTCTCCCAGCGGTGAATTGAATCTTGAACCTCGGTGCTCAGCTGCCTGGTGACTGTGATCTTGTCGTAGCTCTTGATAAGCTCTACTGCCCCATAAGTAGTGATTAAATAATAAGAACCTATGAAGAAGAATCAAACTGTTCTTGATTTCAAGGCTTAGTTGGAGACATACAACTGGCAGAGATAGCTGGAGTCATGTCCCCCCACCACTACCACCATCACAAATATGAATTCATGAGCTGAAATGGGACAATCATTGAAAATACAGAAAGAAAAAGTTTGGAGACAAGGAGACTGTAAATCTAAGTCTAAATGCTGTAGTTAATTAAAGCGGCCAGCAGATGGCACATCTGCAACATAAAATGCAGAGTATATCACCAAGTTCTACAGCTCCACAAAGATATAGGATGAGGCCCAAACCAGATGTGCAATATGGAACTGAGAATTTTCCATAGATGGACTGCACATTTAAAAAACCCCAAATGGTTTCTTTATCCATGAGTATTTTCCAATGTACTATTAAAAGACAATTTTTGCATTTTTAAATTCCACAAGTTCCTAATTTTCCAGTTCAGTGACCAGTCACAAGAAGCCAGTGTGATTATTATTAAACATACATTTGAATGTTTACATCCATCCATAGAAATTCCACAGACTTCACCATAACGGTGGACACTGTGTCCATCAAGTACAGGCCAGCTCAATACTTGCAGAGAACTATGCTCATCAGAGGTCCTCCAGGTCTTACTCCTCAGAAGCAGTGACCAGTACACTCTCAGAAAGTAATTCCACCCTCACCCTTCCTGGGTGAGGAATTTGCTTCTTTTGACACATTTTTTCTGAGGGTGGTGGACCTATGGATCACACTGGTGGGGAGGGGCAAGCTTTGCCATCATGCTCCAGTCCCAGGGACATGCAGTATGAGGGCAGCAGGTGAAGCAAAACTGCTCTGACATTGTCTGTGGAAAAGCACCACAGCTGCCCCGCCTGCTTACACCTGAGGACACTCTCCTGCTTTCTCACATGTAAGGAGAGCTTCCTCATGTGTATGACTATGGGGGAGTTCAGCGTTGAGATGCTTTCCCATTGACTTTGATGGAGTGGTTTGTCCTAATCTTCTACCCTGCCCTCCATTTCCTTGTCTGATCCTGGCTTGCGTGACAGTGGATGACAGCCACAGTTACAATAATGTCCGAAGCAGGCTTTCACCTCTTACACTGAGCCCACTATGGATGCTAGATTACAAAAGTTCTGCCATTATCATTCTGTAATCTTCGTGCTTGCAGATTCCCTGCTCTTTATTCAAGAGATCTCTCCCATTCCAAACACATGAGGCTCTGTTCCCTTTGGGCCACTGCTAGGTATTTATTGCCAAGGCAGCAACAGTGTCAAATGGGGCATATTTGTTTGCACAAGCACCCTGGGGCACATGAATTCCTCAGACACATAATCCAAGTGCCAAGTCACTGAAGGAACAGCACATTTTAGCCTAATGATTACATTATTTCCAGATTCCCGATTTAAAGACAGGATTGCAAAACAGCCCTCTCCAAAAATAGAGTTTGAAGGAATCAGGCTTTTAAACGAAAGCCAGGAACACAACAGGCTGGTATCATGATAATAATAATATACTGTATGCTTAGCAAATCTGACTTCTGCATAATTTTGCTGTCCCTACTATCATATACATTAGTATGGAGATGTATGATGCAGTTCAGTCTTTACAACTGTGCATGTTTGTAAAACCCAGAGCATTGTCCAAAGCGACACAATGCAGCAATATTGCTACAACTAAGGAAGTCTGAGTTTGGCCAGTACCTAGATGGGAGGACACCTCAGATTTTTATGTACCTGTATGCTTAGGGTTGCCATATGTCCTGGAAAACCAGGACAGTCCCAGTTTTCAAGGATTGCATTCACATACTGGCAAGTTTGGCAGGGGGTCCTGTTCTAGTGTTGTGGAAGAGAATTATGTTAACCCTATATATGCTTCAATGAGCTCCAGGCTGGAAGACAGGTGAGATATAAATGCAATAAGAAAACTTACCAGGTCATACATAGACGAGATATTGCATTGGTCACGGATTCCTTGGTGACTCAGAAATTTATGAGGGAATTGTGGCATTATTATCAGCTATTACGTGCAGTGTCAGTCAATGTATGTTTAAGTCTTCATGTCCAGTTATGGAAATAGCTGGGTTTCCTCTTCCTCCTCAAAAGTTTGAACAGTGGTGAGAATGCTAGGGGCCAGATTTCAGCACCATTTAGGAGTACTGGAAGCTCAGTACAGTATTTGAAAGAAGAGGGAGGAACAATCTTCACATTTCTATGTAAGAAAATTGCATGTGATGACACTCTGCATGTTGCGATGTTCACACACGCATGTATATCGCCTGATTTTCTCAGCCCTCAATGATTAACAGAAGAGTGTTTGAATTAACTTCATTGAAAAGTTGGAGGTGATGTGAAAGTTCTGCTGTCTGTTTGCTGCATGGTGGCTCATCCAGACATACGCATGGTTATTTATTATGTGAAGAGCATACATATATGAACCAGTCCTGTTTTGCATAGCTGGTGTACACAGTTGCTTGGTTGGCTCATCAGCAAGTCTTGTCTGTCAGAATATGGCCAATGGGTGCTGAGTGAGGACTTCAGCTAAAAGCTAAGTTCAAAAGTCCTCTCCACATTTTGTAATAATGCCATTATCAGAGATATAGAATCTTTCCAACCCAGATTCTTTTTACTTATGGCTCAAGTAAATGATTCTTTTTACTTATGGCTTTTTACTTATGTACAGGCTAGTCCTTGGCAGGCAGCCACAAAAAAAATCTTGCACTCATAACTTCTTTCAGTGCAAAAGAAGCTATGCCCAGAACAGAGCTGAAGCAAGGATACTCATTTACAAAGCTGGCTTCAGGGCCACTTCCACAAACCCATTTTCACCAGCACAAGGCTCTTTCACTTTCATGAAGACCAACCTCACTCCTTCCTCTCCTTGGTAAAGCAACACATCTGAGCTCTTGCTTACCTTCACCCAGTTGGAGAGCAGGGTCCATGAGCTCCATCATGTACTCCACATTCAGAAGCATCTCTGGCAGGTCACTGCGGGCCAGAACATAAAGGAGCACTGGGAGAAAGTCATCTGCCCCATAAGGCTTTCCTAAAAGAAGAAAAGGCATATTCAGACAACCACTCACAAAGTAGGGACTCATTCAGACAAGCAAAACTGACATAAGACAAGAAGAAGGGAAGCATGTGAGTGTGTCAACCCAATCTAAATGTCAACTGTCAACCAATACATTTAAGAACAACTGTGGAGCATTGATTTTAAACCTGAGGCACACATGTAGCTACTATATCATAGCTGAGCAGCTCTGGGCTTAAATGGAAAAAAGGTGGGGTGCAAGTGCTGGAGTACGAGGGTTATGGGGGGTATTAGCAGCAGTCCATCTTGTGTGTTTTGCCTTGAATGTCAAAACACTAGGATATGAAAATGCTAGGATATGAAAATAACAAATAAATAGCTGCCAACACAGATTAAAAATACATCATATGCTAGAAAATGTGCAAATTGATTTGACAGCAAGACAAATTTCAATATTTTCCCCGTGGTTTTGCTATTGTAAATATAACCACCTTTTGAACACTTATCTTATGAAACTGATTTTCTTGTGAAGAGTTTCTCTTGCTGTGTGAGTGGCAGTTGCAGAGGACCATTACAATGAGGTACCATGCAGGAAAAAATAAAGATTTTGAGCATGGGGAACAAAGAGGTTGAATCAGGGCCATTTCCTTTTTATATCCCATTCACAGAGCTTTTTTTATATCCCAAACACAGAGCTCAGGACAGTTTCAAGAACTTCCTAGTCATCTATACATCCAGGACTAACCAGGCCCAGGCTTCATTAGCATCATTAAAGCATGTACATCTCATGTACATCTCTGGAAATAGTTATGTCCATTACAGCATAAACGACTAACATAATCACTAGAAACAAAAATCAGTATTGCTCTGTATAAGAAAAGATTCCATCTCTAATTAGTGGAAGACAGTTGCTTATCATGCAGCAGTTGCTTATCATACTAAACAAGTATAGTAGGTGTATTCAGATCTGATTCTTTTAAATGAAAAAGAACCATTTGTTGCCCAAACAATCTATCCTGGGAAATCTTGAATCTATGTTACTTAATATAACATTTATTTGCTATGTTTAATATTAATTAGTTGTGTAATGTCTGTTTCATTCTACCTGTATTTGCTAGGACTCATTGTCAAATCAAAAATAAACTTGAGCTGGAAATCTTCATTTGGTCAGATGACCACCCTGTGTGAAACAGAAAGCAGAACTTCAATCTGGCACCACAGTGTCGGAGTGAAGATTGAAAGGCTGCATTATGTTTTCTCCAAAATAGGTTCCTTCATTAAAATCTCAAAGTTCCTTCCCACACTACTTCACTGATTTGTGTGATTACATTTTTATCTTGCCCCTTCTCCTAGGAACCCACGCCAGCTAGTGATGGTTACTCATTTTTAGTCACTCAACAGCCCTATGAGAAAGATCAAGCTGAAAGAGAGAGAAAAGAACCGATTGAGGGTTCCCTTGAGTGCTTAATGGACTCAAGGTGTCAGGGATTTGAATCAAAATTTCTCCCATCATGGTTCAATACCACAATACTTATATTTAAAAAGCAGGTTGAAAATAGTGTTGAATTTATTCACTATCTGTGCAATCCTATTTGTATCTACTAAGAGTTTAATGGGGCTTACTCCCAGGAAAGTGCTCTTAGGATTGCAGCCATAACCATTTTTCCCTCAGCCAACTAGGATGCCTGAATAATGGACTGACATTCCATAATAATGGACGGTTAGGTTTTTTTGCAGTTTATCCTAGAAATGGTAGAAGAGTAGCATGCATTTAAGCCTTTCAAAATTCGGTATTTGAAATACTGAAAATACTCAGGTATGAAAGCAGAGCCAAGAAGGGAGATCAAAGCCACAGCCACAAGAACAGAGCTTTCCCCCATGTGCAGGAAGTCTGCAGCCTTCTTATATACAGCAGTGGAATGATGGAGACATGCTAGAGCAGGTAAACCTGCATAGGGTTGTGGAATGGAGTGGAGGGAGTGAGTGGTGAAAAGAAGAGGGAGAGGATGGTGGCAGGGACAGAGAGGAGAATAAATAAGGTCCAGGAAGAGGGTAAGATCAGTTGCTATTGCGCACAATGAATCCAAATCCCTTTGCCAGGCCAGATCTGCCTTCCTGGGTCAACATGAATTTATACCAGTGATGTAGCGGGTGCAAGTCCAAGTTGACTCCCAGTGGCTGCTGGGACTTAACCAAGACAAGGGGACAAATCAGTGGTGGGCTCTAGCAGGTTCGCACCTACTCTATAGAACCAGTTGTTAACAAGAGATAGGACATATAAAGTTTAAAAATAGCCGTTTAAAAGTGGCTACCAGATGGCATAGAACTGGCTGTTAATTTCGCTGAATCCCATCACTGGGACAAATGTCCTCTTACCCTGAGAAGAGGCCTCTAGCTGCCGTTATTGCATTCACACAGAAGCACATGGCAAAGATGCAAGTTTACAACCATATTCCTATAAGCGTTTTAGGAACTTAATGTCAAAAATAGAAACAGTAACATCAAATAGTAGCATCAAAAGTAGCTCTTGCTTTACAGCTGTAAGGCTTACAAACACTTTTCCCAAGTGAGGCCACTTAATGATGTTTAGACATCTGTACATTGTATGTATGGCATTTCATACACACATAGGGCACAATCCAGAGTAACAATGGGGAGTCCTTGCTCCAACATAAGAACAATTTACTCTGGATTTCAATATGAATTTTCCACAGGTTTTCACTAGGTGGTGCCGTAACTATGTCAACATAAATGTCTCTCACGTGCTCCTGTAGTTACTCTGGATTGTAGGGATAGACTATGTACAAGAGTCATCTATCTAATAGGACCAAATTATGAAGATCCTCTAAAATTAAACATAGGGTGAATGTGATCCCATGGTGGTAGATAGCCATCAATTTCTGAAATGCTTCCACTGGCCACAATCCAACATGGGCTGAAGCCCACTGAGATCAGTGGACTTAAACATGCTTAGCTCTGCTTTGGACTGTAGCCATTGGCTCTTTCTAAGTCTTGCCTATGTGCCAGCTTTCCTTATTTGTCAAAGACAACAAAGTTTTTCTTTCAGGCTGAGAATGACGTTCAGCTGGAGTCTTAAATAAATAATCAATTTGTTCATCAAAAAGAAAACTGTAAAATAAACCAAGGAATAGAACAAGCAAACTAAAAGCTAGTTCTGTTAAAACAAAGCGGCAGAACTGGTAAGTGTTAAAATTCTCTTTCCAAACTACTTTTCTTGCTATTAGCAACACAGTTTTATATTTAACTGGAATCCAGTTTCTTGGTTTGGAAAAAAAATACAGAGCCATATATAAAATATTGCCTGATTGAAAAGCTCCATGGTTCAATTTGCCATGGCAGTCAGGAAGTCTCATGGGACCAAAAGATATACAGTGGCGCCTCACATAAAGAACGCCTCATGTAAAGTATGTTTCACGTAACAAAAATTTATCTAGGATTCTGCTTCATGTAAAGAACATGCTTCACGTAAAGAAAACATTCACTAGCAGTTGGGGCAGACACGCTGACTGTGTTTTATATAACTCAATAAAGATCTGAAATCCAAGACTGCAACATATACCATAGTTACATATACCATAGTTTTGCTAGATGCAATTAAAGGGCTTCCACAAACAACAGGTTTGTAAATGCAGGACTGAAATGGACAGATGCTTTTCTATTAGGAATCCACATTTGGAAATCACATTGGATTATTCCCCATACCTCTGCCTCTTGTATAAGGATGGATAAAACTGCTAGGACCATTTTATTCATCTGTCTACTTTACAGCCATCCTTTAAGCATGTTCACAGCTTGGCCAGTTAATTCTGGGTTGGGAGTCCAGATGCAACATTATAAATATCAGTAACGAGGTACAGGGTGAATGGGATGGGGGGGTGCTTTTTCAAATACAGAAAAGCATGTTTTAGAGCTCTGCCTAACAAGCCACAGTGGAGGACACCTGGATGCAGGTGTCATATGTGCTCCCTGAGGCATCTAGTAGGCTGCTGTGTGAAATGGGAAACTGGACTAGATGGGTTTTTGGCCTGATCCAGTGGAGACCCTGCTTATAGTGTTCTTAAACCAAGACTTCAATTGCTGTTTATTGCATTCCTGGTCTCACTGCTAGGTGGCAAGTTTCCTGGGGTCCAGTGAGTACCACCAGACACCATCTCAAGTACCAATGATAGTATCCCTACCACTGGTTGAGAAACGCTGGCATTGCATATGAAGCTAATGTGATTTTTGCTTTCATACACAAAATCTACATTGGCCAGAAGTCTCATTTGTATTACAAATACTTCTCATCTGCACCAGCAAGACCATTTACATATATACAGAGTGAAGCTCAAAGGCAATTAAAGTCTTGCATATGAAAACTCTTCTTATGCAAGGAAAATGTAAGAAACTAAAGGAAAATAATCTGGTTGAAAGCCAGTTCACAGCCATTCTTTTCCACTGAATCTTCATTAAACTGCATAAAACTGAGAGTCTCTTCCAGGCACCTAATCCAGGTTTGAAGGACCTAATCCTAATCCAGGTTTGAAGGACTAAAAATCCATGATAAAGATCCACAGATCAGGCGCACTCAATACAAAGCGAGATAGTCAAACAACATGAGTAGAAGGGGTCAGATGCAGGGTGTGCATGAAGCATACATGCAGAAAACTACCCCCATTCTATAATGAGCCATTATCTGGGGGTCTGTGTGTGCTCAAATTTACTTGTGACCTTGGCAAATCAATCCGGCACAAAAGCTCAGCACAAAGGGAAGGGGATGACTGGCAATGTGAATACTTTTAACTTGCTCAAGAAGTTTGCACTGGATGATAAATCATGGGATCAATTTCACAATATCCTTTTAAAAAATAAAGTTTATAGATATATTTCAGTAAAAATCCTGAACATTATCATAAATATTTTAGATACGTATTAGAGATATGAATATTGCTTCACTATTTGTAATTTTTGCCCTGAGACTTAAACATCCAATTCAATCCCAGTTGTAACTTCTCACCCAAATGCTCATTAGCAGCAGTGAGTCCTTCAGTGGCTGCTTCAATGACACTGGAAATGGTCTCTCTCGTTCAAGGTGGAATTGCCTTCGTCCAAATCCTGCTTTAACTCCTTTGGAGTTTTCAATGACATGAAACATTTGTTTCATAAATATCAATAAGAGGCTTAAAATAAGCCCTCTCCTATGCGACAAACCCCCCAATGCTATTATCATCTCTAGGCCAAGTATCTGCAACATCAGCCACTGGTTGCGCTACGGTGCCTGAATGAAATTGGAATTTAATAATTGAATGCAGAGTTAAAAGGAACTGGAATCAAGCCCAACCCTCCATAAAGAAATTATGTTTCTGTCCCCACATATGCGCAGATATGCTTCTCCCTTGGCTCAGCAGGGAAAATAATCACTAACAGATCTCATCACTGTTTGTGCAAGGATCTCAGAACACCTTACAACCTCACTACAACAGAGCGTAATGGTCAATAGCTCAATTACTGTATTTACTCAAATCTAATGCTCACACTTTTCAGCCAAATTTAGTCTCCAAAATAGGGAGCGCATTAGATTCTATGGTTAATTAGATTTGAAAAAATGTGGTATTTTTATTATAAGTATAGGGTGCACATTAGATTTGATAGTGCATTAGATTCAAGTACTTCAGGTATTTCACAACTAGTCAGATCCTTTGTAACTTAGAAAACAAAAAGCAACAACTGCAGGAGATTTCATGATGGTTCTACAATACCTGGTTGTCCCTGAGACATGGAGTCATAGATGAGTTTGCAAGACTTCAGGAGGATGCTAATTTTTTTCTCGGGTGAATAGGCTTTATGCATGTTGGTGAATTTCTGTAGGATTTTCTCTAGTAGTGCACTTTCGGGCACACTGGTGGTGACTCCCAGGTCTGTGGTAGTTGTATTTTGAATAACTTGCTGGTTTTCCTTTAGTAGCTGGAATGATCCATCTTTGGTGTGGATTTCCCTTAAGTAGGTATCAATGGCCTCTTTTAAAGGCTTCAAGACACATTTGTGCAAAGCTGACTCGATGATCACCTCTGGAAAAATGAGAATAAGACAAAATGGGAAAATGTGATAGATACAAAAAGGCCCAATAGGTTCACTCACATTAGAGCCAGCCTAGAAATATACTCATACAATTTAACAACACCAATTTGTCTTCTGAAATACCCAACAGCCCAATCCTAATTAAATCCCTGTGCAGCAATGCAGCAGCACCAGCTGCATCCAGTTGGTGATTGTTGGCTGCTGGATGGCTACTCAAGATAAAAGAACATTTGTCTCCTTTCCCCAGGGTAATCCCCAGCAGTTTCTATGGGTCAATATTACTAGTGCAGGTCTGAGGTGACCCATGTAGGCAGCCTCAGAATGGGGTTAGTATTCAGAATGCACAGCCACAGAACCTGATTCCTTCCTGGACTCAGTCCATTCAAAACTGGCCCTTGTATGTTTCAGTGGAATAATTCAGAAATGTTTCCAGCAAGTTTTGTACTGGCATGCCCAGTGATGGAGACAAAGGCCAAAATCCAGAGTAACTACGGGGAGTCCTTGCTCCAGTCCTTACTCTAGATTGCAATATGAATTTCCCATAGGTTTTCACTAGGTGGTGCAGTAAAGTCTCTTACCTTTTCCCATAGTTACTCTGGATTTGGGGGAAAGTTATTTTAACCTCAATATAGCAAATTAATTCTGAAAAGTAGAGGGAGGACAGGGAAGTAGGCCACCAAGGCCTATAATTTGGGAGACAGTTTTACAAAGCTGGACAAGGGCTTAATTAATAGAAACTGATGAAATCATTGATTTTGGAAACATTCCAAATTTGGGAAGTCTAAGTAGTGGAATTTGGCTTGGATGAGAGGGGGAAAGCAAGGTTGATGGCAATCTGAAGACTGCATATTTGGAAGAGGAGAGAGGCAATTTGGCCAAAAGTAGCGCATTCTGAAGAAGTGGAGGGTTTTTGCCATTTCAATTTGAGAGGACAATGGAACATTCAAGAGGAAATGTTGACAAAACAGCAATGCAGAAAGATGATTCACACAGAGTTGTTGCAAAGTGAAGCAATCCTTCACGGGTTGGCAGCCATTCTAGCAAAGGGGCCAAATGTTCAGTGATGATGCTATCACCACTCTTCTTGGGTTGACCAGTTCCAGGAATCAACTGCATGGAACTCAGCTTAGGCAACGAACCTCCTACCCTGGTTACCATGTGCCAGTCAGGAAATAATAGGGCTGCCTGGCTAGACTTGTGGAATCCCGGCTTGCAGCAGCACAGGGTGAGCCTAGGACTCCAGAACTGTGTCCAGAACAGTTCTGTTTACTCCAGAACACAGTAAATTGGTTGGGAAGCACCCAAGACAACCTCTACACATGCTGGATGAACTTGGGTTGGCAGGTTCGATCTGGCCCACGGCCACAAGTTGCTAAACTCTGCTTAAGATCTTTCATTTCCCTCTCACTTGCTTTGCCTCCTAAAGGTCTGCTGAATCCTGTAATTCTCTTAAAAGCTAGTACTGCTATGCAGTCTTGGCTGTGACTCAGTCATAGAGCATCTGACTTGAGAAAGTCTCAAGATCTCAGGTAGGGCAGATCATAGAAAACCTTCATTGGTTTGTGCTGACAGAAGTGACTTAGGGTGCAATCCTAAAGACACTTTCCTGGGAGTAAGACCCATTGAACCTAATGGGGCTTACTTTGGAATAGACATGGTTAGGATTGTGCTTTTAGACAGACAAATGGTCGGTCTGCAGGGGTGTTCAAACACAGGGGTGTATGCAGGGGTGTACAAACGCAGGTCACAGTGAGCTTCTTTGTGGCCCATGGCAAACCCCCCCATCCATCCCATGGGTGAGCCCTCAAATCATTTGGAGGTGAGGGGAGCTCTGCTCTTTGGAGAGTGTTCTGAGGGCCAGGGAGGCTGAATGCACCTCCTCTCTCAAAGTGTTTGGAGATCACCCACACACTCTGTTAGAAAGTGTTGATGAAATGCTTTGAAAATCACTCCTTCTCTGTTGGAAAGTGTTATGAAGTGATTTTGATTCATTAGTTCATTCATAAGAACAATCTCTAATATGTCAATTTATGTAGATTTATGTGAATTTATTCAAATTTGAATGTAAATTAATTCTTTTTCCTGGTCCCAGACACAGTGTCAGAGAGATGATATGGGCCCCCTGCCAAAACGTTTGCCCCCCCCCAGTATAGAGCCACCTTCTATGATCCTCTTCTTATGAACCTACATTTGCACCATCAAAATGTGTCTTTTACAGTTCAAGCCATTCCTGTTTATGAACTAAAGTATGTAGCTATTGCCCAACACTTGCTTAACATTCAGCAAGGAAACAAAAGTTGCTCTCCCATCAAACTTGCAAAAGTAGTGCAAATTGCATCATGATTAAGCAGCAGGCTTTCAGTCTTGAAAGACTATGGTATTGTGCTTGGCGCTGCATATGCTGCATGCGAAGCACGAAAGCCTGGGTTGGATTGTTATGGAGGATAGGCTGTTACCCAAGCAGCAAATCCCCCCTCTCCATGCCACTGAAATAGTCCAATGGAAAGGCAGAGCCAATACAATTGGATCCAGCTGGTGTCGCAGAGCTGGGCTAAGGACAGGAGCTCACCCTGTCTTGTGGGGCCGACCTGGGTCTCGAACCCTGGCCTGCTGGTTAACAGGCACAGCGACTTGATTATGCACAAGTAAAAACATCATACACCAAACAAGGCATACAAATGTTATGTTTGGGATTTTAAAATGTTAATTTTAGCATTAAAAACGTTACATTTTAGTATTATATAACGAGAAAGATTAATTATAAAAAAAATACAAAATTCAAGGTAAAAAGGAGAACTCATTAAGCCAATGGGGAACAGATAAAAGTTCAGGGAGACAGTCAAGCCATACAACAGGTAAGTTTTGAACTCTTGCCAAAAAGCCAGGGTACCTGAGAGAATGCCTCTTTCCATACATTCCAGCCTGCCCTCTTAGGTCTGCTGAAGAGATGGTTCTACAATAGATGCATCACCAGGGAGAGCATTCCATATTTTGGAACCGCTACAGAGAAGTCTTACCCACTAGTGCCACTTGTGTCACTTGGGGCAAAAGTACCACTTAAAGAAGCATCTCTTCAGAGCACCTAAGAGGGCAGGATGGAATGTATGGAAAGAGGCATTTTCTTCAGATACTCTGGAGCTATGGAAGTCATGGAGGACCTTAAAGGTTAAAACTAGAAACCTGAATTGTGACTGGAAGCAAATGGGCAACCAGTGTAACTGCTGAAGGTCCAGATGAGTAATAACATTAGGCTCCCATAACTACTCAGGGCGCTGCGCTTTGCACTAATTGCCATTTTTGAATTGTTTTAGCAGGTAGTTCCACATAGTGTGCATTGCAGGAGTCCAGCCTTGAAGTTAATAAAGCATTGGTAACTGTCATGAGTTCCAGATGGCTCAAGTACAGACTCAGTTGGTGCACCATCTTAAGCACATGAATGCATTTTTAGCAACTGCTATTACCTGATTTTGCAAGGAGAGCTGAGAGTCCTGGAAAACTCCCAAACAGTGCATTGTTTTTTGTAAAGGGAGTGCAGCCTGTTTCTGAGGTATGAAAAACCCTCTGAGACCATCCTTGCATGCAAGCAGCAGGGAATTTCTGTCTCAAGGTAGGGAAGGGTTAACCTTTCCTTTCCCAGCGAGGGTGGGAGAAAGTTCTTTTGCCCAATTCTGATAGGAAAAAAAGCCAGATGATCTTTGAAGAAAGGATGGCTGTTCTATATTTTCACAAACATATTGCTTTAAAAATTGAATAAAGCACTCCTAGTTTGAGTCTTTCCATTTTCCATACTCCTATAACTGGCCTGACCTACCCCATCTCCACTCTCAGCTTATGAGACAAATAACAAGAAGTAAGATTTGGTAGTAACTACTGAGCAGATCAGTGTTTTGAAGTTAAATATCCATGCACTTTGATTGGTAGATAGTAGGATTACCAACTATTACTATTTTTGGATATTTTTCTACTCAACATAACATTATGTAATTGAACCAAGGTGACCCTGTTCAAATATAATGCTTTTAGCCTTTCAACTTGGAGATTAGTGTGACGCCTCCAACCCAATTCTGGAGTGTTGGGAACTATAGTAGGTAATCATAAATATGTATAAGCAGAATACAATTCTGAGCCTGCTGAAGTTATTAGGAATAAAATAAGAGTAAAAGGTCACCCAGAAGGATAAGTGACTTGCCAGTCCCTATAATCCAGTATGAAATCATAACTGGAAATAAGTCTCATTGAACACAATGGTTTTTACTTCTGAGTAGACATGCATAAGATTGGTCTATGAATGTCAGAGTCAGGGCTGGATCAGCCATGAGGACAGGTGAGCTGACCTGCCTTGGATAGTGAATGGGTGCAGGCTGCATCCTTTACCAGTGTGGCTGTCTCATCTTACTGTCACTTGTTTCCTTATCTCTTTCTCCTGCTCTGTGGCTCAATGTTTTGAATAGTGCAGCAGGGCAGAAAAAATAGGCCAGGAGTACCCACTTCTGTTTCTCTAGGCTTCCTTGTTCCAGTTCTGCTTTGCTACTCTATTTAAAACATAGGGTAGCAGCACAGGGAGGGGGGAATTTATTTATTTATGCATTCATTCAATCACTCACTTTATATCTTGTCTTTCTTCCTTAAAAAAGAAAACCCAAGGTGGCTAACAATGTTTAAAACAACAAAAATACAGTTAAAACTAGATAGAAGTGATAAAACAAAATATAAAAAACAATTAAAATACAATTAAACTATTTGACAATAAAAACCCAGGTTAAAAAACAGGCAGACAGCAATAAAATGACATCCTAGCAATAAAATTTCTAAACTGACATGGAGTAGATGGAGGCGGTGATGGGTCACTGCTTCTCCTCCCTCACTTCTAACCTAAAATAAATGAGGAAGGAGTGATCAAGTAGTGTCATTGTGGCAGTAGCAGCAGAGATGGGTGCCAGAATTTCAGCAGCACTTAAGATGCCATTGGACAGGCCTAATCTAGTACAGATCCAAGTAAAAAAGCAGAAGGGGAAGATACTACTATTACCCCAAACTCTTGTGTTCCTAGAGGAAAGGACCATCACAAGTTACAAGCCATGAGAGGTGTGTGTACATGTGTGTACACAAGATGCCAGATGCTGGGGAGGTCACCTGGATTTAGGTGCCATATGTGTTCCCTGAGGCATCTGGTGGGCCACTGTGAGATACAGGAAGCTGTACTAGATGGGCCTTGTGCCTGATCCAACAGGGCTCCTACAATCATTTCAGCACCCATGTCAGTGTGCCATGAGATGAAAAACTGCTGAGTTACAGTTTTTCCTGCACTTGTTTTTCTTAAGAATAATCTGCAATGGTGGGCCGATTTGGACTGTAACACATCAGGACCTTTCTCCCTATGCTTTTTCACACTGTCTCCCAAAACTATGCACCCCCAAGGTAGGGTGACCATATAGAATGGAGGACAGAGTGCCTCTACCTTTAACCATAAAAGAGGGAAGCATAAAAGAGGGAATTTGGGGAGGTGCTGCTTTCTGTAATCTTCTATGTTGAGCTAATCCTGCCTCAATTCCCTCTTCTTTGCAATGGTTAAAGGTAGAGGCACTTTGTCCTCCCATTCTATATGGTCACCCTGCTCCAAGGTCCCCAATAGCAGCATAAAGCATTTAAGCAGAAGGACTTTCAATGGAAAATGTTGTGGGAGAAAGGGATGGGCTCTCATACTGATGTTCCAGTTTTAATTGGAAATCTCATGGTGGCTATTTCTAAAGAAAAACAAATGCAGGAGATTCAAGATTCAAACATAAGGACACAGCACTGGACCCACACAAGCATTAAGCATCTATGTATGTCAGTAACATACATGTCAGTAATACTCTGCACCAGGTCAGCAAGTGTCCCCTTCCCCCAAGGAGCCTCCAGTGGCTGTCTGTTGGCCACTCCATGCAGGAGCCATTTCTGCACTGCTACTCCTCTGGGTGCTAGGCACCTCAGGATTGGGCTGGCCATTACATATTTAAGGCAGAACCTAGCAGGATCCTATTTCTCAACCTTGCCCATGTCATATGATGGTAACATAGGGTAACCTCAAAATCCAAGGCTGAGCAATTGGTAATAAGCATAGAATGCAAATGCATTTGAAAAACTTAAATTATACTAATTTATCATCAAATTCATCATTTTTTCTTTTTTATCCATCAATCCATCATTTTATTCTTTTTATGTTTAGACCTTACAGTGCTCCTGAAATTTGACGTATATTTGGTACAACAACAATAAAGTATCTTATCTTAGATATGCAAAGATTGGAGCCAGACAGACATTTGTGGGGCTGCTCTTCTAGATCATCCTTATGAGTGTAAATGTGGAAACGATCCCATTTTAAGGTCACCAAAGTCTGGGTCTCAGCACATCAACAGGCAATCAACAAAAATTAGGATTATGTATCTCGTAATCATTTAACTTGCACTTTTTAGTAACAATAACAACCATTCTAAGAAACCAAAGAACAAGAGAAGACTTACCAAGTTGCTCTTCACTGTGCACAGCCTGGTCCACAAAAGATTTCAGCTCTGTGCTTTGTATTAAGTAGCTCTTCAGCTGCGTCATCATTAAGCGGATCTCCTGAAGCATCTCAGTGCTGGAGCTCTGCCTGGCCATCATCTCCAGGCTGTACACTTTATAGTCCTGCACTAAATTGCCAAAGTAGGAGTCCTTGTCCTGGGCCAGCTCCACAATCTTCTTCTGCACCTTTCTGTCAGCAGACAGGAAAGCCATGAAGACACTGCTCAGGCTGACCATGGATAGACGGTTCTTGGCCCGGCCTAAGATCATGGAGCGGGTCTTCTTCACCGAAGGGCTCATCACTTGTTCTAACTCATCCTCAGTGCTACTGGTGGAATAGGAATCTTGTTCAGAGGCAGGCGTTTGGGCCCCTGTATTGCTTACTGGGCAGTCTAGTGAGTCACGAGAACTCTGGCGAACTGATAAGCTGACGGGCTTATGTCCAAATGTTGATTCCCTTTTTGTATCAAAGCATGTTTTTGTCGGCAGAGTGTCTTGTATTTTTGGACTACATTCTTCTGATTCATCGATACTTATTTGTTTTGAATGGCAAGAGCTAGCCGATGATGGCTGTCGTGAGAGTCTCTTCTTTCTAGGAGGTGGGATAGGTGGCTCCCTTGGCTTTGACGTGGGCTTCTTCTCTAGCTCAGTCACATTCTTCTCATTATTAGTTTTTATTTCTGGACACTGTGAGAGTCTGTCCTTTGTAATTCCTTCAATCATTTCTGGAGGTTCAACATGTTGAAAATCATTACTAAAACACTCAGTCTCAGCACTTGGTCTTTCTGCCAATTGCCCTCCAGGCAATGAACACCTCTGAGATTTATCCAGGCAGTCTTTTCCAGGTGTTCTTTCAGAGAAACACCTTCTTGGAGGAATTAAAGGAGGGACACTTTTCTTTGAATTTATAGATGAAGTATCACCTGGAAGACATGAATCTTGGTGACCATCTTCTTTCTCTTTGCAGATCTCAGCTTTCATTTCTTTTTTGTTTTCCGCCAGATCTTGAACTTGACCTTTTCCAGAGGAGACTGGGCAACTATGAGATGTCTTAAGATGCTTCACAGCATGTGGGAGTGGAGGTGGTGGTGGAGGTGGTGGTGGAGGTGGAGCAGGGCGACAGGGAGATTTCTTAAGTGACTTTGTCACTGTGTCTCTAGAAGGAGGTTGTTCCCCACAGCTTGCCAGAAGAGGAACATTCACGGGAAATGGATTGCTTCTCTCCTCTATAAAAATAGGATTTACAAACCACAGCCTGTCATTTCCTAGTGACAGCTCAATTTCACATGAACAATTGTTTGTGCTGCTTGCAAAACACTGGTTTGGTTTTTTCCCTTTTTTTGCCTGGGATGCAGTGAAAGCAGGGCCTTTCACAGAGTGTGGAAACCTTCCTCTTCGCCTTTGATTTAAAGAGGAGTCCCAGAAACCTGCTCAAAATAATAAAGCAACAAAGCATCAGAATGGAAAAAGGCTACTAGTACTTTAACCTCAAAAAACTAAACATTCACAAGTCTTGCACAACAGAGTTTTAAAACTTCCATTGCAAGGGAAAAATGAATAGTGTCACTCTAGAATTGACAAATTCCATACGATGGCATGGCCATATTACATAGTACTATTAAGGATGAGGATGGATGTAAAATTACAAGTGCAAATATCCTTTAAAAATGAAAGTACATTTTATGACCCAAACATAACTGGACCTTGTGTCACTAGTACCACTGACAGCACATGTGTTACCAGGCTGATGCCATAAATGGCCAGAGGTGCAGTGTACATGCCAATGACTATAGGAGGCCCCACAGTGATAATAAGTTGTTAATGGGGGCAGGAAGGGGGAGGTTTGCAGACAAGCTGGAGTGGAGAGGGAAGAGCAGGGGCAGAGAGTGGGTTAGAGGGGGGTGATTCCCAGTGGCCAAAGGATATGCCTCAGGTTGTAATCCTAACCTCCAGTTAGGTTGGCCTAACCTCCCACATAAGTCCTGTGCTGACTTGGAGGTGTCACCAAAGTGCTGTAAGACACTTCTGTGCCACTGCTGGGAAAAGATTAGGCCAGTGCACTAATATATACATCACTTCCATACATCCATTGTCTCCATACATCACCACAAGAACTGGAAGACCCATGAGTTGTGCTGGCCTAGGTTAGGTTTACACCTGATATCTCCTACTTTTCCTGTCACTGGACTTATATCAGCTACAAAGCTGGCATGGGTCCTAGGACTCAGACCAGGGTAACCATATGTCCTCTTTTTCTAGTACATGTCCTCTTTTTTAGCCTTGCATCTTTGCAAAAATATTCACTGTCCTCCTTTTCCTTGTGAGCTGACCTTCTTACTATTAAGAAATTAGATATAATAAATTATATGTAATAGTTTTAAATTTATTAATAAGTAATATAGGCTGCAATCCTAACCTCCAGTTAGGCTGGCATAGGCCTCATCATAAATCCTGTGCTGACCAGGGGGTGTCACAAAAGTGTTGAAAGGCATTTCTGCACTACACTGTCCTCCCCACACCACCACAGGAAGATATGTGAGGTGAGAAAGGCCAGCCTAAATTGGTTAGGATTGAGTCCATACTGTTTAAATTAACCACATGAAAGCAATATGCATGAGTGTTTTTAGCTTTTATTTTGTCATGTCTATCTATCTACAGTATTTACCGTATGTACCACTTTTCAACTAAAAAGTTCACAAAGTGGATTACAAAGAAAATGAAAAAATTAATGGCCAGTGGAACCTAATGTCCTACATTTGTCTTGGGTGCCCTAAATTTTTTTTGGGGGGGGAACAGGGGGGGCAGGAGGCTTGGCCTCTTTTGTGGTTATGACATATGGTCATCCTGTGACAGATGACCTACCAAAGGAAATTTCTGGTCGGCTTTCTGGTTGTCCCAGGAAGCATCTGGTGAGCTGTTGTGTGACACAGTTAGCTGGACTTGATGGGCCTTTGACCTGATCCAGTGGAGGTTCTTCTTACATTCTTATGGCTTACTCTCTCCAGAGCAGTTTTGCAACTTAAAATAAGTTAATTATTTACTTTAATAACATTATGCTACTTTAATTGTATTTCAAGTTGTCGACATACTTCCTAGAACAAGGGAAAGGATGAAACCAAGTGTTAATCTGGTGGTTAACTTGCAAATGGGTATGCATGCAAGGCAACATGTGGGTTTAAGTACACATCACCGGTGAAGAAGAGTGTAACTTGGCTGCCAATGAGTTCATCACACGAAGGTACCTATTGTGCAAAATATTGCTTCCATTTCGGGTGACCATGCAGTGATGCTGATGATTGCAACAGCTTGAAAAAATGAACACAGTGATTTACAGGAAACTCTAGGTCACATTTGTAAGAGAGAGAATGTATTATTACATGCTATGTGACATGTTCTCTCATGAATAAAAATTGGGCTAAAATTTCCTAGCACAGTGGTCTTTAAAGTGGGGGTCGCAAAACCTGCGGGACAACCATGTTGGACAACCAACTTTGCGATGGTGCACACTACATCATGTCATATGTCAATGGATTTGTCTTGAACAGCAGAATCCAATGCAACAATCCATTTTGAAATAGCTCCTTCCTATCAAACGTTATGGCCAAAAGACTGAAAAGCAAAAGTATGCATAGGAAACGCATGGGAAAATGAAAGTAATTTATATTGTGGCTTTACTCGTGAGCAGGCAAATGTGCCATAGTCCAGTGAAAAGGGCAGGCTGAGAGCAATCCAAGGACACCAGAATGGTCCTGATCCAATTAGCACAGTCCCCCAAGACCCCCAGAAGGAAGTTCTCTCCTCACTGCATAGCTGTGTTTACTCGCAAGTCAGCAAACACTTTGGCTGGTGTGGAAGATCAGTCCAGGGAGTGCAAGACTTCCAGTGTGACCGTGATCCCAGGCACCTGGAGCTTACATGTGTTCCCTTCTCTCCCCAAGCCTAATTTACTGTCCTTATCCCTGTGGGATATTCTTTAATGTTTTTGGAGGGTGGGTGGGTGTTTAAGGCTGTTTATATTTATTTTTCCTCAGATGTCATCTTTCTTCAAGACAAATCCTCTTTTTATCTATGTTACCTATGGGATAACCTATGTTATCTATGGGATCAGTTACCCTCCCCCTGCTAAATAAAAGAGGAACACCCATTTGAAAGAGTGCCTCTTGCCCAGCTAGCACTCCTCTTACATTTAGCAAGGGGGTATAACTGTCCAACCTAACACTCCTCATCCCAGCAATGTCTGCTAAAATGGCTTTTGATGGTGCTCTTTTGCATCTTTTTAGATTGTGAGCCCTTTGGGACAGGGACATTTTAGCCATTAATTATTTCATTTTCTTTGTAAACCACGTTGTGAACTTTTTAGTTGAAAAGCGGTATAAATACTGTAGATAAATACTGCAGATAGAGTTGTATCACTTGACAAGTGCCTCTTTACCTCTTAGTATGGTAGTATTATTTTATAGGGAAATGAGAGCTGAATTATTGGTTCCATGCTGTATCATAACAACATCTCACTGACTCTCAGAACAATCAGTCTCATTGGATAGTTATTGGATAGTTTTCTGCAGTTATTGGCTCTGCTGGTAACTTTAGTGCCAAGAATGTTTTTTCAGATCCTGCAGCTTTGCTAGCAAGACCTCATTCAAGACTCAGCAGAGACTTCTTGACAAAAGCAGCAAGAAGTTGGTCCAGCAGTCTGGATAGGCCAAAAAAGAGCAACAATTAAGTTATGTATCTTTGGTATGTATATAAATAAATAAGACAAAAATTTGTTTTGTTTTGTAAATCAAATAAATGCAGTGAAAAAGGCAGTGGAAAAAGGGATTTGTTATTAGGACCGATAATATATTAAAAGATGGGGAATTCCTCTCCTTAAAGCTGCATGATTCTGGAGGAAGTGGAAATTGACAATCAATAAGACCTCTAGATTATGAAATATTTCCTCTTGAAAAAACAAAACTTGAGCGCACTGCCTGCTGTTTGGGTTGAAAAGGTTCTGTTAATCAAGACAAAGCAAGAAAGAATCCAGAATGTTTCATTCTTTATCCAGATTTTCTTCTTGAGCATTTCAATCCAGGGCATCCTTCTGAGAATGATAATCTGCTTGGGACCCCACTGGAAGTGATGCCTTGGTTCCCTCCTATCCAGGCATTGTGGTGATGGAACTTATGATCTGTCAATAGAGGGCTTGGGCTTCTGGCATGACAGTCACAGTAATGGTGTGTGGAATGGGGCCACCAGAGTGAATAGCTGGTGATTACAATCACCATCACAGTACTCAGCACCCACTGGTAGTAGTAAATTGGTAGTGGGCAATGGAATGAGTAGAAAGAGGGACTGGGATGTTACCAGCTGGGAGTATGCTGGAGAAGGGCAGGTATGGAAATTTGTGATTACATTGTGCAGTACATTGGGCATTAAGCTGCAATCCTAAACATGCTTACCTAAGAGTAAGGTCCAGTTAATATGGTGATTCTACTTCTGGATACACAGGTGTAGCACTGTGCTATTATGATATCCCAGTCAACCCACCATGTGAACCTCATCATAGCTTGCGTTCATCCCGTATGGCCCAACTTCAAGTCTGAGCTTTTTTGGATGCTAGACTGGCTTCTGCAACTAGAAGGATCTTCTCAGTTGTAGCCCTGGAGTTCAGGAATATTCTTTATCTCTCTCTTTAAAATCACTAACTTGGTACATTCGTACATCACCTTTCCATAAATTCATGGCAAACAAACAAATGTGCCATAGTCCAGTGAAAAGGGCAGGCTGAAACAAACAAATAAAAGGATCTAGTTTCCTTTTTGCCATTTTCTGCTGTTATTTGATGACATTTCTGATGTTGATTTCTGGAGTTTTCATTTTAGGTTACCTGAACGTTGATATTTTACCATTTTAATGAAATTGTCTGATTTGGAAAAGTGTGTTGAAAAGTGGTATATGAATTATATAATAAATAAGAGTCCGATTCTGACCTCATCATGCCGCCTTACACTTGCATTGAGCAAAATGTGCTAGAAGACCTGCCTTCAAAGCTCAGTGCTGGGTCAGCACAGGTGCCAGCCTAGCACTGGTGCTGGCTGCATGCCTCCTGGAGCAGGGGGTGAGCTCTGGATAGTGGAGAGGTTTGTTAGGGGGAAGCATTCCAGGGCAGGATGAAAGATGGGGAAAAAGCAGGGGAGGGAGCAGCAGGAGGAAACAGTTGCAACTGGTAGAATCCTATGAATCCTATGTTTGGCCTTTAGTCTGACATGGGGCACCTCAATTCTGTGCCAGCAAAATGGCTGGTTAGAAGCCACATTGAGAAGCCTCATTGCTGAGAAGTCCCCTTCCACTGAGGAGACCATCTACTTCCTGGATGTAGCAGTAGACATTTTGGTTCCATTAGTGCAGCAGGTGCCAGGAAGCTTAGTCCTGGATGTTAGATAAGGATTCGGACACACAATCTAACATTTGGGCTTCTCAAACAGTTGAGGAGCATAATACTATTTTGAGCTGTGGAATTTTTCCTTTCCATAACCTGGTATTGAGGGTAAAATGGATTTTTAGCGGCAGCCAGGAACATATTTGGGCTTACAGTATATTTGGGTCAAGTGAGACTAATAATCAAGCTTTAGGAAAGACACTTTAGGAAAGATGTTGCAAGGAGACTGTAAGATGCTTCCTGCACAACTTACCTATTCCCAGATTAGAGATGGTTTCTAGGTCTGTAACAGTATTAGCTTCCAATATTGCTTGCGGTAGCCTTAGCGTGAAGGGAAGTAAATCTCTGGGGGAGAAAAGAAATAGAAATACAAATGGGGTGGCAAAAAAGAGTTTCAGTTTGGTTGCTACTGCTCCCTCTCTTGTCCTATATATGGTATTTTAAGCTATGTCACAGTGATGAAAGCAGAACATGCTTCCAAGAAAGCTGACTGCTGAACAACATTTTAAAGAACATATTATTATGGAGAATAGTCATTGATTTAGATTGTCAGGTAGCCACATAGCACATTGGCTGATTACACTGAGCTAATAGCATAGAGCACAATCCTAACTGTGTCTACTCAAAAGTAAGCTCCATTGTGTTCTATGGTTGTAACTCCCAGGAAAGTATCTTTAGGATTGTAGCCACACTCTCATATTAAATTATCCCATAAGTTTGTTGCTGCTGCAAGTCTACAAGGAATTAATCCTCATATATGCCACCCTAAATTCTTTGGGGGAAGAGCAGGATAGAACTTAACATCAACCCCATTATTTGATCTCTCAAGTCTCACCTGGATTGACTGTCATAATATTTTCAATATCGGTCAAATTAGTAGAATTTACAACAGTGTCAGGGTGGTATAGTGGTTGGGAACTTTGACTGTGAGATTCTGGATTCAAAGAATATTGAGGATGCAATCCTAATGAACTTTCCAGTACCAATGCAAGGGCAATGCAGCTCTGAGGTAAGGGAAGAAACTTTCCCTTACCTTGAGGAGGACTCCACAGCTAACCCCCAACTACAAGACACAGCACATCCCCTACTAGCACAGCTGTGTCAGAACTGGAATGTTGGTTAGGATTTGGGCTTGGGTAAACTTTGGTCAGCTTATCTCAGTCCAACACACCTTATTGGTATGTTGTGATGACAGGGAGGTGGGATTTTATGTCCTGAAAAAGGGTGGAATAAAAAATGAGTGCCTGTGAAGGATCTTCTGAGCCCAACAGAGGCCATGCCCTGTCAAGGCATATATATACAATACAGGCATGCCCCAGTATTAGATAGATAGATAGATAGATAGATAGATAGATAGATAGATAGATAGATAGATAGATAGATAGATAGATAGATAGATATAGATATAGATATAGATATAGATATAGATATAGATATGTAGATATGTAGATATATATATACACACATACACACACACACACACACACACACACACACACGCACACACAGTACAGCTCAAACATTTTGAGAGCTACTGACGTAGCAACACTGTCATCCTTTTTTATTGATGACCAAAGGCTTTTAAAAAGTCAATTATTGTAAAAGTTCTGAAAACAGGCAGGAAGAGGCAAATTTTAGTTAGCATGACATTAAAAAAGCTTAGCTGGATCTTTTCCTACTCTGTAAGAAATCATTCACATGACTGGCATGAGTGATGAAGCAAATTGCCTGCCTTGGCAGATCTCAGAATGGCTAAGCAATGAACTCACTGTATCCTTCCTCCTCCCTTCACTAGTGTTTTGTCTTACATTAACCAGAAACACTCACCGCCTATGTTTTCTTTAGTCAGCACTCTCCTTTAAAGGCAATTTGACTTACCACAAACTCTTTAGGTCTGGCTAGAGTACTTGATTGGCATGGACATCTAGTTATTTGTAGGATTCAAATGTTTTTCAATACAATCCTAAATTTGCACTGCAATAGGGAGGCCAGTGGATCTGCCCCATATCCAGTGCAAATTCTGGGATCCTGCCACACTACTGTGGTTTTTCCCCTCCTTACCCCGGATTATGCAGCCACAGCCCTAGTGTGTCTACTTGGAGCCACACCACTGATTTTGGTGGCACAACTCTAAGTAGTGGAGGGGTCAACTCTGAGCAGGGTGTCCAGATGTCTGGCTTTCCCCAGATTTCTCCAGGTTTTATTACTTTGTCCGGGGGAATAGGAAAACCCAAGAGTGCCTATGGCATTTCATGCAGCTCAGATTTCCCCAGCCCTACACCTCCAGCTCTTAACCCTTTCAGTGCCTCAATTTGGGCAGAAATTGCAAGGGAGGAGCAGCAGCTCTGCCTGCTTCTGCCAACAATTCAGGCTCTGCTCCACTTCCAGACCTGCAAGGTAAATCCTGCCTGGGGATCCTGGTTTTACTCTGCTTCCTCCTTCCTTTACATCCTGATCCTTCTTGCTCCCTACAGTCTGCTTTTGCACTCTGCACACCATCAGAGGCACTGCTGATTTCCCTTGGTGGTTCCCACCTCCCTCATACAGAGATGTCCTCCTTTCTATCCCCCTCTCTGCTTGATATCTTGCTTGTGTGTATGAGTGTGTGCTTGTGTGTGTGTATGAGTGTGTGCTTGTGTTTATGTTTGTGTATGAGTGTGTACTTGTGTATGTGTGTGTATGAGTGTGCTTGTGTTTATATGTATGTGTATGAGTGTGTGCTTGTGTTTATATGTATGTGTATGAGCGTGTGCTTCCGTTTGTGTGTTTATCTGTGTCTGAACCACATATGTTGGAGTCACTGGCTTGTGTTATGCATCTACAAACTGTTCCTTTAATGTCTGGGTCTGAATCATGCACTTTCAAGGTTTTCAATTTTAAAAGTGTTAAAATTAAGTACAGTGATGCCTCACGTAACAAATTTAATTTTTGTTACGTGAAACGTTCTTTACGTGAAGCAGATTTTCTCATACGAAATAATGAAAACTCAGACAATTGGTTCCACGACCCCCAAAATATTCATATAAAAATATTAACTGGATGTAAAAATGATGACAACACTGGGATTGAATTCAAAACATGCATTCAGTGTGCATGATCTTATGAAGTCTACTTAGGCTGCAGTCCTAAAGACACTTTCCTGGGAGTAAGACCCATTTAACACAATGGGGCTTACTTGTGGGTAGACATGGTTAGGAGGCTGCAATCCAAGACACATTAAAATGTCTCCCCACTTTCTCCTTCTCTCCATCCTGAGCCTCTTGCTCTCTCTTGCTCCCTTCTGACTAGCCCTGATCTGCTTCCCTTTTCTCCACTGCTGTCCTCTCTCTCTGCCCAGCAGATGCCTGGCCACAGGAGGAACAGCATGAAAGTGTTGCTTTCTCTATGGGCAGGTGCGCTAGGCAGCCCTGATGCTTTTTAAACAGGCTGCCGGCCAGCGTGTCTGCCCCAACTGCCAATGAATGTGTTCTTTATGTGAAATACAGTTTGTTACGTGAAGCAGAATCCTAGAGAAATTATTGTTTGTTACTTGAAACATACTTTACATGAGACACCACTGTACAGGAAAGCAATATATTTTTGCTTTATTTTAAATTGTCCTACATGTGTCCTACATTTTTGGGGTGTCCTACAATTTTTTTAAGTGGGCATGAATTCTGGCTTGGGGGTAGGAATTTCAGCCTTGGGGTTCAGGAATTTTGGGTTTGGCATCTAGTCACCCTGACTCTGAGGACAATGACACCAATATTGTAGAAAGATGCAGAGAGGAAACCTCAATTTCCTGACAACTAAAAAAAAAAAACAATATTTCATCATTTCCATTTTGATATGAGCAAAAGTGTGAATTTAAAATAACAGTTTGGAGGTTATTGGTTTTTTTCCAAAACATAGCAGCACTTTTAAAGTATAATAAATGTAAATTACCCTTGAAGGAATCTATTGTATTCTCTAACCTATTTGGTTTTCATGAAACAACCTGAGGCACCTGCTTCATAGATGTCAAGTATTTCCAAACTAGGTAATTACAAAATGCTTGAGCTACTTGTAAGAGGAGAGACTGCAGTTAACTTTTCATGGATTATGGAGGAACCAGTCACTTCACTACCACTAGTGACATGTTCCAGTGTGTCAGGGAAACACAAACTCATATGCAATATTTGCTGTTATCTTAACTTTTTGGTTCTAAAAAAAGAAGTTTTCCAAAAAAAAAAGGGGTTCTGGAAGGTACTTCGTATGTCCAGCCAAACTTCAGTAATTGCCTGCCCACTTAGCCAAGTACAGGAAGTTGGGTATCACAGGAAACAGAGGAAAAAAGATCTGGTTCCATTTACAGCCTCTACAGCCTCATAGTTTTTAAAAGCCCTTAACAGGAAACAATATACCATAATAAAATAGGTATCTCTGAGCATATACAGAATACTTTTTCCTCACTCCGAAACATCTGCCACCTTTTTCTTAGGTGATTGCAGACCAATGTGGTGAACCTAAGGTACACGTGCCAGGGATGGCACTCCGAGCCCTCCCAGATGGCACCCAGTTATAGTGCCACCCCACTTGCGCATGCCCACTGTTCCAGGCATGACTGATATGCACCAGCCCTGTCATTTCAGCTCAGCTGCGAAGAGAACTTCGCAAGTCAAACTGATGCATGGTGGGAACTGGCACAAGTAGTGGGCAATGATGCAGTCAGTGGCACTTGGTACAAAAAAAGGTTGCCTACCGCTGCTGTAGACCATATGTTTATGTAACTTAAGGGTTGTTATGAAGATGATGAAAGGGGTGGAGAGAAACTTGGTTGTTTCCCTGAATGCCTTAAGAAGAAGAGCTGAATAAAACTAAGCACATAATCCTAACCATGGGCACAATCCAGAGCAACTACGAGGAGTCCTTGCTCCGGTGTAAGATAATTTTGCTCTGGATTGCAATATGAATTTCCCATAGGTTTTCACTAGGTGGTGCAGTAACTACGATGTCTCTTACGTGCTCCCGTAGTTACTCTGGATTGTAGGGCATGTCTACTCAAAAGTAAGCACCACTGTATTCAGTGGGTCTTACTCTCAGGAAAGTGTCTTTAGGATTGCAGCCTAAAACGGAAATAGGACACAAGGATAGGACCCAGGGGCTTCCAAGAGTCAGATAATAAGTGCTCCTATGTAAGGATTAGTGTTTTGCTTTTTCTTAATGTAGAAAGCCTACAGTTCATGGTGGATGAACAATTTGGTTATGGTTCATAATCAAATTTGAGTATGGTTCATCTTTGATTACAGGGTTACTATAAATCTCTACCATAAAACCAGGACAGGCCCCCCTGTCAAACTTGCCAGTATGTGAATGCACTCCCTGAAAACTGGGACAGTCTGGGTTTTCCGGGACATATAATGTCCCTATTTGATTACAAAGACATGAATTTCATTCAGCAATTGCTTTTGATGCACTTTTCCATTTTAAGATTCTCTTTCTGCTACAGAAAACCGAATCCTAAACTTATTCACTAGCCAAAAATGCTAATTTCTTTCTCTGTATCTTACAGGGAATAAACTGGATTAAGCACTGCCTGGAAGAACAGACAGTCTGCCATATTACGTTATTCTTGGGAAGAACATTTTGAAGATAGTGGGAGGAACCTGTGAACGATCAAACAGATCAATAGCAAACCCACAAACATCATATTTGGTTCTGGAAAGATCATAAATTGCTTAGGAATACACTGAGGCATACTATAATTTTCACTGCTTTTGGAAAATATTGCTATAAATAAAATGTTGTGCCCTCAGTAGATAGGTTGGAATGGGATCTCTCACAATGGCTCAGCAGGGAATCACCCTCCACCCTCTTCCTGATCTCATAAATTCAAAGCTACAGTCTGAAAGTCTGTGATGAGACTTAGAGCCCTGACCTCTTTAGTGCCAGTGGTACGAGCATCCTACAGCACTGGGTGCTGTAAATGTGTCATAAAGCACATTCTGGGACAGGGGAGGGTGGAGAGGTTGGGACTGTGGGTGGGAGGCTGCAATGCTAACTTCTACTTAGGCTGACCTAAATCCTGGCGTAAGTCCTGTGCCGAACTCGGGGTGTCACAAAAATGCCTTCAGGCACTTCTGCCCCACTATTGGGGGGTTAGGCATTCACCAACCTTCACACACCATGGGAAGGTATGCCAGGTCAGTTAAGCCACCCTATGTAGATTAGGATTGTGCCCAAAGTCTTTTACGTTCTTGATGTAACTTTACTGAGATATATGAATGCAGGAACAGCAAGAGAAGCATATCCCTCACTTTATAGTATGTTTTATTGCATATTGCAGTGTTGTACCATTATTGCACTGTTATTATGAAGTTACGTTTTAACTGCATTTTTTAATGGCTGATGCCTGGCATATTTTATATATAAATGAGTTTTATTGTTTTTAAGGGCAAAATCCAAAGTAACTATGGGGAGTCCTTGCTCCGATGTAAGAACAACTTACTCTGGATTCCAATATGAATTTCCCATAGGTTTTCACTAGGTGATGCAGTAACTACAGGTGCACGTAAAGTCTCTTACGTGCTCTTGTAGTTACCCTGGATTTGTGGGTAAGTGTATTTATTGTTTTATTCATGTTTTATTGTATAAATTATTGATTTTTAACTGCCTTGGATGTCCTTTGGGGAGAAAAGTGGAGTGCAAATCCAATAAATAAAATAAAATGAGAGTTTCATAGCTTTTGGTCACATGACTACCTTATTGTTAATCTAAGTTCTGGGTGTGTGTAAACTTCTATATACAGAGTACAAACTGGGACACTATTGGACCATATCTACTTATGTTCATTGAGGAGGGGATATCAACATGATGGTTATTAGGCAAATTCTTCCAGACCAAGTAAAAATATTAGGCTAGGATGATTGTTGGTGGCAACAGAAATGTGTTTGGAAGCACTGACAGATCACCCTACATCTGGTAGCACTTCCTTTCAGAGTGGCAATGAACAAAGATTCAGTGTCTACTTGGGTACAGATGTAGCATTACCACAAAGTCAAGGAAGATTGGCATTACAGATTAGATACATTATATTACAGGTAATTACATTTATATCTGAGAATCAACATATTATGGGTTCCACAACTAATATTCAACAAAATAATATGTTTAATGAAACTAACTTCAATCATTTAGTGGGATTTAAATGGGCTTAACTACGTGAAAAATTGTATCCAATGTCATGAAAAGTTGCTTTCTAAGTCAAGGGCTGACTAACTTTAGGTTCAATCTTTTTTTATTTTGGTACCAGAATCCTTTTGGTTCATTTTGAATTGATAACAACAGACTGCATACTCAAAATCACTTAAGAATTACTGCAGCAGCTATCTGTGTTGTTTATGAATATGCATCCTTGATTAAGAACATAATTAGTGCTTGGAATGGATCAGGATACTCTTAGTCCAGCATTATTCTTTGAAGACTCCTAGCAACCAGCAAGCAATTGGTTCACTGGAAAATAGCCAATGAATTACCAGTACATCATAACCTAACTTATTCCGGTTGGATATCCGGAAAAAATTCCTGATGGTTCGGGTGGTTCGGCAGTGGAACAGATTGCCTAGGAAGGTGGTGGACTCTCCCTCACTGGGGATCTTCAAGCAGAGGCTCAACGAGCACCTGCGGGGGATGCTCTAGGGGGATTTCTTGCTGCAGGCAGGGGGTTGGACTAGAGGACCTACTAGGTCCCTTCCAACTCTATGATTCCTCACTCGAAGAGCCATGCACAAAAAATGTCATTAGTAGTGTCACTATGTTGGGAGGCAGGTGTCATAGGCTGCCGCCCAGGGGGAGTAGTGACACCACAACACCTGAGCCTGCATTTAGTTATCTTCAGCCTGCTCCAGATCGCACTCTCACCAATGAATATATTTTTGCCACTTGCTTGCAAGAACACAAAGTAACTGATGTGGGCCAAAGAGGATTGAAATGGGCCAAACAAAATGATTAGGTCTGGAGTCAGCCAAATAAAAGCAGTCTGGAGCGTTGATTTTCACATTTGAAAAATGCAGTAGCCCAGAATGTCGGGGTAATGTGGTTACATCATTATATCACTCACAAACTTCTGCAGGTAAGCAATGCACCAGGTGATACCCAGCTAAGGGACACCTATGTATGTCATTCACCTTTTACATGCTTTTCTGATCAGGATTATACGTTTCCTCAGCTCTCATTCATAATTTAGACTACTGTTTTTCACTTCAAAATATGGTTAACCAATTCTGGTTTGATTTAACCACTGTTTTCTCAGTTTGGATATGATAGAAAACTGTGGATTGCCTGAACCAAAAGGTAAAAGTGGGAATCATAAATGCACAGTGGAGAGAATATCTGTGACCCTCTGGAATGGTCTGCCAAACCATTTAGCTGTTATGGTTTGACTGTAATATATGAAACAGAGAATACCAAGAGAATCAAGCCAGCACCCCACTCCCATGTACGTTCTTATTATAAGGGAATTGAACCACTAGAAATTTATGATTGGGGGCATAATCCTAACCACCTTTCCAGCATTGGCACAGCTGTACCATTGGGGCACATGCTGCATCCTGCATTTCAGGGGCAGTCATGGAGGCCTTCCCAAGGCGGAGTGACCAGATGCCCAAACCTCAAAAGGCAGACAAGTTCTTGGATTCCTCTCAGCCTGGCCTTTCCAGCAGACAATGGCATATTTACCTACTCACAAGTTAAGCTGCGATGTTGGGCACTTTCACTTTCCCATAGAGTGAAATGCATTTTTTATTTTTAGTTTCTTGTCCATAACTTTTGATATGAAGATATTTCAAAATCAATTTTTGCATTGGATTCTGCTCTTCAATATAAATCCAACAACATATGACATGATGGGGTACTGCACACCACTGCAAAGTTCCAAAATGAAACCAAAATGGAAGACAATGACACCCTTTTGGAAGACACATGGACAGAAGACTAAAAAAAGAGGACAAATCCGGAAATTTCTGGTAATATGGTCACCCTGCCCCAAGGTAAGGCAATGGTTGTTCCCTTACCTCATTACCTTTACCACAGTGCTGGAAAGTTGATTAGGATTGTGTCCTAAGTTATTCAGTACTTTTTTACTGTCCAATTCAGAGGCTAATTTTTAAAAAATTCAATTTAAACTGGTTTTGAACTGAATATGTCATACATAAGGCTATAATTTGTTTGCAACAAACACACAATTGTTTTACTTGGAGAAAAGGTTTTAAAACTATCTGCATTTTGAAAAGATTTTTCCAGCAAAATACATAAAACAGAATAAAAAAGAGGACTCTCAATCAAAATATATACCTGACTGCATGATCATTAAATCACCGTATTTACTCGAATCTTAGGTTCCATGTTCTCCTAGAAACTAGTCCTTGATGCCATACATGAACCCATGCCATTAATGAATACATAAACTGAACTTACCTACTGACACAGTAGAATGCAACCAGTTTGAAGATATCTTCAAACACTAGAAGAGATCCTTCCAGGTACAGTACTGATGAGAGACAAGAAAAGTATTCAGGAACTTTTCTCACTAAACAAGAGAGAATGACAAATGGGGCGTGGTACTTACTCATTTTGTAGTGGAATGAGGAAACATATATATTTTGCCTGGCTGATTCTGGGGAGGCCTTTAAAAAACTAATTGAGATAATTTTAATCTTGCTTCTTTCTGTTTGATCTAGTAGTAAATGCTTATACTAGCTCATAATCAGCCTGATCAGCTTCTGCTTCTACCGAGTAGATTCGTTGATGCTTATCATTACAAGAGGTCATGCAGCCCCATGGGACACATCCAGTGGTGGGCACCAGCAGGTTCGCACCTACTCTATAGAACCGGTTCTTAACAAGAGATAGTACATATAAAGTTTAAAAATAGCCATTTAAAAGTGGCTGCCAGATGGACAGAGAACCGGTTCTTAATTTCTTTGAAGCCCATCACTGGACACTTCCACACCAGCACCCACCTGCTACTGTCACTAGTGTGGAGAATCGTACATCTAGGTTCTAAATTAAACATAATTAAAAATCATAATAAAGGTCTGGTAAGCAAACAGAATGTTTCTCAAACACATGTGAAAGCCAGCAGGCAAGCTGATGTAGCCAAAAATATGCTTCCACAAATGTTGCAGGTTTTAAATAGGAAGCTCGTCAGTGATGTTTAGCTCCCTTCCTAGAGCATAATTTCAATCTCACGTTTATAAGCCATAAATCAGATTACTAAATTTAGGCAGCAATCCTAAGAGCACTACTTGGGAGGAAGCCCAGTTGAACTCAATGGAACTTACTTTTGAGAAGACACAAATAGGATTGCACTGTTAGTAAGTTACTGATCTGATCCATTGGGGCCTGGTCCAGTGGGGCACCTTTTATGTTCTTATGATTGTACACTTTCTGACCTCTTCCTTCTCTTTTCTAGATAACTTTTCTGAATCATTAGGCAGGTAGTGGTTTGGATGAATGGTAGTGGTTTGGATAGTCCCTCCACATGTATTCCTAAACCCACTTAGTAGCACATGTAGAGAGGTGGATCACATTGCACAGTGCACATTATACACACATATACACAGTTTAATAAACTGGGGAGAAACTGTGAGGAGGGGCCAGGATACATAAATAACATGAAAATGCAAGTCTGTTGTCTGATCTGTCCAGAGAACATTCACATCTGAATATGAACCTATGGAATATAAACAATCCAATCAGTGATTTTTGTGACCACATCTTATACCTTGCAGGAGCATCTCTCACTGTTTGTTACTTTGGAAGCCAGTTGTCGTCTCTGAAACCAACTGAACTTATTGTAGAACATGGGTACAGTAGTTCTAGATCCCTTCCTGTTTACCTTCCTGTACTGATTTCTGTGTGGTTTCAGTGAGGAAAGCCACAAGCTTTCTACTTTGTAAAGACCTCTTGGACGCAATTATAATGGATCTTCAATCCTATCTTTTACATCTTGAAGCTCCTATTGCAAGAGAGGGATGCTAATTTACAAAGTTTAGATTTACAAATATTTATATTTTCTTATTTACAAGGTTTAGAATAATGAAACTTTAGATTTGAAAAGAAACATACCCTGTGTTTAAGGCAATGCTAACTAATTTTGTGCCAATCGTCTTCATACTGAGTATAAAGTTTATCTCTAGCTCTGCTGATACGACAACCACGTTTTTCTGTACTTCTGCTCTCTGCCTTTCATGGGACCTAGATTTTCTGATTATGTTATTAATCAGAATAGTTGCTGGCATTTATGTGTTCAAAGCCGCCATCTTTCTGTCCCAATAGCTCTTTATGTAGCCAGAAATGTCTTTTATTTCTCCAAGTACAGTCTATGCCATATAATCCTGTGCACATCTACTCAAGAGTAAACCCCATTTTGATCCATAGTATTTACTCTCAGGAAAACATCACAATGTCATAGGGCCAACTACTTGTTTTATTAAATATATGATTGTAGAGTTTCCTAAGCTCCCCCGAGAGAATTGGGAACATCGGAAGTAGTGATGGGGCAAGAACATGGTGGATATCCTGATGGCACCATAGAGACTTAGGTGCAATGTAGACCCTGTGGTGCTGGAATTGCTGTGGCACTGTCAGGGGACCCTTCCTGGACCAGTCCCCTAAGAGCAAAACGTCCACTTCTAGTTCCCTTGTGGGTCCCAAACCTATCAGTTTGGGAATCATTGCTATCGAGCCCAATACATTTTTGCTACTGAGAATAATACTTTTGTAACCAATAGTTCAGACTGGAACTAATATCCTATTTGAAATTGGGATGATGGTGTGGTTGGGGCTTTAAACATTTGCCCCTCCATTATCCTCATTTGGATCAATTGCCCCATAAATGCTATTTGTCCCAGGCAGCTTTGGGAGTCCAAATCCAGACTGGGTTTCAATGTAGGCAGAGGATTATTGCCCTCCATCTCACATACCCTGTTCTCAGTAATGCACCTTGCAAGTGCTATTTACCATAGAAAATTTAATCACATTATTCCCAATGACATTTTTTTGAATGCATTTTCCTTGCCACAGGATGTGGTGATGGCATCAATGCCTTTAAAAAGGGATTGGACAAATTCCTATAGGAAAAAGGCCATCACAGGCTACAAGCCATGATCGGGGTGCATATGAGTGCGTGTACATAAATAGATGTAGATGTAGGCAACCTCAAAATGCCAGATGCAGGGGAAGGCACCTGGATATAGGTCCTGTATGCTCGCTGAGGCATCTGGTGGGCTGCTATGAGATGCAGGAAGCTAGACTAAATAAGAAGGGGGTGGGTTACGTCCAAAGGGAACCTAGGAATGAGGAAAATGCTCTGGATGGAAATTGCCAGGGCACAGCTGTAACTCAAAAATCTTTAGAGGGGCCTGGCCTTACAAAAAAGGAGGGAAATGCATTGAGTTGCAACCTCCAGGGCTTAAGTTGCATTTACACAAATGCACAGAGCCTGGGAAATAAACAAGATGAGCTGGATCTTTTAGCAAGTGAAGGGAAATTTGATTTGATAGGAATAACTGAAACTTGGTGGGACGACTCCCATGACTGGAACACACAATTGGAAGGGTATCAGCTGTTCCGGAGGAACAGAAGTGGCAAAAGGGGAGGTGGAGTAGCATTATATGTCAAGATCATATATACTTGCTCTGAAATCCAGGAGAGTGGTCCGGATATCCCTGTGGAGTGTGTTTGGGTAAAAGTAAGGGGGGAAAATAAGAAACAAAACACTGTGGTGGGCGTCTACTATAGACAGCCAGGCCAAGGAGAAGGAGTAGACGATGTCTTCTTGGAGCAACTGGCAGGCATTGCAAGGAAATATGAGGTAGTAGTAATGGGGGACTTTAACTACCCAGACATTTGCTGGGAGACAAACTCAGCCAAACATGGAAGCTCCAGTAGATTCCTGATGGGCCTGGAAGATAACTTCATGGTCCAGAAAGTGGAGGAAACGACAAGGGGAGGGGCCACCCTTGACCTGATCTTAACAAATCGTGAAGAACTGGTTGATCAGGTCAACATAGTGGGAACTTTAGGGGAAAGCGATCATGAGCTGCTGGAATTTAGAATAATGTGGGAAATAAAAAGAGTGCAGAGTGAAACTTATATGTTGGATTTCAGGAAAGCTGATTTCAACAGGCTTAGAGGAGTCATAGGTGGGATCCCATGGGTTGATGATCTAATGGGGAAAGGGGCCCAAGATGGGTGGGAGCTCCTTAAGAGGCAGCTTCTACAAGCACAGTCAGAAACAATTCCAATAAAAAAGAAAGGGGGGAAAATGCTGAAAAAACCAGGTTGGCTCCACAGGCAACTTGGGGATCAGCTGAAGTTAAAGAAAGAGAAGTATAGGGAGTGGAAGACTGGAAAGATCACCAGAGAGGAGTACAGGCAGGTAGCCCGGTCATGTAGGGAGGGGGTCAGGGATGCTAAAGCTCAGTATGAGCTGAGGCTGGTCAGGGGAGTCAAAGATAACAAAAAGAGCTTCTTTAGATATGCCCAGAGGAACAGGAGGAGAGACGAGGGGGTGGGGCTGCTCTTGGACAAGGATGGACAACAGGTGTCTGGAAACCAGCAGAAGGCGGAGCTGCTCAACTCCTACTTTGCATCCGTCTATTCACAGAAGGAGGGCTGTGCAAATGGGGGTGCGGGATCACTGACTGATTCGGGGATGTGTTTACATCCCCTAAGAGGTAATGAAAACATGGATGGTGCAGAACAGCAGATTAAGATTGACAGAGAACTGGTTCGAAACCACTTAACTGGCCTAAATGAATTCAAGTCATTTGGACCGGATGAGCTGCATCCTCAAGTTCTTAAGGAACTGGCAGATGTCCTTGCAGAGCCTCTGTCGATCATCTTTGAGAAATCCTTGAGGAGTGGAGAAGTGCCTGGACTGGAAGAGGGCAAATGTAGTCCCAGTTTTTAAGAAGGGGAAAAAAGAAGACCCAGGAAATTATAAACCAGTCAGTTTGACTTCAATCCCGGGCAAGATATTAGAGCAAATCATAAAACACACAATTTGTGCACATCTAGACAAGTACTCCGTGATCAAAACAACCCAGCATGGATTTACCAAGAATAAATCTTGCCAGACAAATCTGATCTCCTTTTTTGATCGGGTTACGAGCTTACTGGATAGTGGCAATGCTGTGGATGTCATTTATCTTGACTTCAGCAAAGCATTTGACAAAGTCCCACATGACATTTTAATTAGGAAGTTGGAAAAATATGGGCTAGACAGGGTAATTGTTAGGTGGATCTGCAACTGGCTCGATGGCCGCACTCAAAGGGTTTTAGTAAATGGTTCTGTGTCAACCTGGAGGTCAGTTTCTAGTGGGGTACCCCAAGGCTCTGTCTTGGGACCGGTTCTCTTTAACATTTTTATCAATGACTTGGAGCAAGGGATACGGGGGAGCCTGATCAAATTTGCAGATGACACCAAACTGGGAGGAGTAGCAAACACATCAGAAGATAGGAGAAACCTCCAGGAGGATCTGGATAAACTGGAATCCTGGGCTGTAACAAACAGAATGAATTTCAACAGGGAGAAGTGCAAGGTTCTGCACTTAGGCAATAAAAACCAAAAACATAGGTATAAAATGGGGGATACTTGGCTTGGCAGCACAACATGTGAGCGGGATCTTGGAGTCGCCGTGGATAACAAGCTGAACATGAGTCAGCAGTGTGATGTGTCTGCAAAGAAGGCAAATGCCATTTTAGGTTACATTAAGAGGACTGTAGCTTCCAAGTCACGAGAAGTTATAGTTCCTCTTTATTCTGCATTGGTGAGACCTCACCTTGAGTACTGTGTTCAGTTCTGGGCACCTCACTTTAAGAAGGATGCAGCCAAACTGGAGCAAGTCCAGAGGAGAGCGACAAGAATGATCAGTGGGATGGAAGGGAAACCCTACGAGGAAAGGTTGGGGGAACTTGGGATGTTCAGCCTGGAGAAGAGGAGGCTGAGGGGAGACATGATTGCCCTCTTCAGATACCTGAAGGGCTGTCATATGGAGGAAGGGGCCAGTTTGTTCATAGCTGCTTCTGAAAGCAGAACTAGAACCAGTGGGTACAAACTGCAAGAAAGGAGATTCCGGCTGGAAATCCGGAAAAAATTCCTGACGGTGAGGGCGGTTCGGCAGTGGAACAGATTGCCAAGGGAGGTGGTGGACTCTCCCTCACTGGGGATCTTCAAGCAGAGGCTCGATGAGCACCTGTTGGAGATGCTCTAGGGGGAATTCCTGCTGCAGGCAGGGGGTTGGACTAGATGACCTACTAGGTCCCTTCCAACTCTATGATTCTATGATTCTATGTTCATTTTGACCAGAGATATATGAAACATCTTTGTTTTCATTTCTCTTACTTCTGCTTTAGTTTGATGTCTAGTATGAGGAAGAGTTCTGGTAAAGTCACTATTTTGTGGGGTTTTTTTGGACCTAACAAACTGTGACTGGTATTATTTTTTCATGCATTTTCTGATAAACATGATATGAATTCTGCAACGCATCTACCCACATGGCAGGAGGAGGAGGGAGTGAGAAGGTGTTTTGTTCCACAGAAAAGAGAACAGAAAAGAGGAAACTGTGTCTAGTGGCTAGAGGTATATTTTTCAGGAAGTTCAGACTGCAAGGGATTAAATTTTAAAATGGGAACCCTGGTACTGCTTCATGTCTTGTTCCAAAGCTCTTAGGTTCAATGTTGTCATCAATTCTGATATTATTCAGGATAGTCTGGAAAGTCCCTACCTTGAATCAGAAACTAAATTCATCCTAAGATGAATTCATCCTAAGATGTGGAAATACCCTGCATTTTCTAAATATACAGAAAATAAACTACTTCAGGGAACAATATGCTACCCCCACAAGTCTGTATTAGTAATAAGGGGTGGGGAAAAACAGAGAAATACTTCTACTCCCAACTGCATGTTCTGATCTGAGCTCAATTCCTGCTTCATACGATCTTTACATATAAAGAACCAGGGTGTTTTTTTGTACCCAAGAATTGAATCCATGAATTGCACACAAGCTTCAAAGAGCTTTGTGGATCACAGCCCCCTCTGCCCTCCACGTTGGCAGGGGCTCATCCCCAGAGTCAGATCCATCATGCGGAACTTGAAAGTGTGAGTCCGAGGATGGAAGGAAGAAAAAGTCATCCTCTGGCTTTACTTCTCTTTTCCACTCTCCAGAAATATTTTTCACAGGTTTACACTTGTTTGCCAGACCTCTAAAGAGCTCATGTTGCAACATTTCCAAACCCAATTCAAGGTGCAGATGTTAAATTTAAATGGTTTGAGGACCACACATCCTATGCCAGCTACTAATGCCTGATACTAATAGCTTCCTGAAAGACAATGCTGGGTATCCCCTCACCTTTGAAGGTGAGGTAGATGGTAATCTGGGACAAGATTTCTTAGGCATGCCCTGATCCAACAGCAACAACTATTTTTGGGTGCCAGTTGAAAAGCTTCATATTTGTCCACAATTGAAAATTATCGTTTTTATTTCTTGAAGGGTTTATACTACATTTTAATTTTCTTTAAGTTTCTCTTGGTAGTCCTTGCTTCATATTAATTTGATGATTATTTTTTTTTACTGTTAATCTTAAATTAGTGCTGTGGACTGGGACACAATTCCTTTATTAATTGGGTTTTCTCCCACATGTACAACAATCCTGTGAGGTAAATTACAGTTCATTCCAACCTAACTGTTTCCTTCAATGCAGCTGTGCCAACAGAGCTTACTCTACATCCCATGGGAAGCCAGTCCCCAAGCCCTCCAAGATGTAAGGGAATATTTTGCCACATATGTCCACTCTCGAATGGGTCTCCTCCCATCTGCACCAGTCATTCTTCTGGTACAAGTTCAAGTAGACCCAAAGAAGTGGGTCTTTAATCCAAAGTGGATTAAAGCAAAGAAGAGAATATGATATTAGTGGAGATGCTTGTCCATGCTTGACACTCTTGCCTCCATCCCTTCCTTGCCCAGAAACTTTCGTGTTCTTCTCTCTCCCTACCTTATCTTGCCCAACCATTACCTCACCAGCAGTGGCAGATGGCAGTCTCTATGCTGGCCCATGTGCATAACCACCAGTAATTGCACTTGGTGGCTTCAAGATGCCACTTCTATTGGCATCCTCTTACTTTCACCATTGGAATGCACATTCCACTAGCGGAGAGGGTAGGACTAGACTGTTAGAGCTCAATCCTAGGCAGATCAGAAGTAAAGAGTAAGCCTCATTGTAGAGTAAGCCCCACTGTAGCCAATGGGGCTTACTCCCAGGAAATTGTGAGTGGGATTGCAGCATTTGACTAAGAAATACTGACTAAGGGCACAATCCAGAGTAACGACGGGAGCACATAAGAGCTATTATGTGCACCCGTAGTTACTGCACCACCTAATGAAAACCTGTGGGAAATTCATGTTGCAATCCAAAGTAACTTGTTCTAACTCCAGAGCAAGGACTTCCCATAGTTACTCTGGATTTCATCCTAACTCAAATTACCTAGGGAACTCTATGATGGGGTGTGTGATTTTGTGTGTGTGTGGGGGGGGGGGGGTGATTTAAGCCCAGTTATACCAAATCTATCCAATGAACATACAGCAAAACAGACCACACATGAGTATTCTGAAACTGAAAAACTATTTCTATTCATATAATTTAATTTGACTCTCCTTGTTTAACCCTCCTTGTTTAAACTAATGAATATTGATTCTTTATTTTTGTCAGAAAAAAACCAAGGTCAACTCTCATGCACTTAAAGAATAATAGTGTCTGTCTTCCATGATTGATCCCCGTGAAGAATTTAACCCCCATGTAAAATATTATGAAAGAAAATAATTTTGCTATAGGAAACCTACTCTAAGGCTGCAATCCTAAAGGCACTTTCCTGGGAGGAAAATCCATTAAACACAATGGGGCTTACTTTTGAGTAGACATGGTTAGGATTGTGCCCTAAGAAAAAGACACAAAACCTTTAAAACACAAAACTATTCAGTTGCCCTGGCATTCAGGTGTTGCAGTCTCCTTAAGAAAAGTGTCCAAGTCCTTTTTTCTAGCCATGGAGTTATTTCACTAATAGAGACAGCAAGGTGGACTTACCGTTAATAAGAAAAGGAGCCACAATCACGACCCTCAGCTTGCTCCGGTGTGCTGTGGTCAAACTTACTAAATATGGAGAACTGACAAAGCAATTTCTGGCACATGGCTTGAGCTAAAAATAAATTGAGCAACCAAGACTGGAATGCTACATCTCTAAGGCTCTGAAGATCACTTGGCATGTGTATGGTGTTCTGCCTGTATACTAGGAACTACTCTGGAAACCTTTTGTTGTCTTTGCATCACTTCTACATGATGCTTAACTCTTTGCCATCAACGGCAGAAGATATTTCTATGCATTTCTTAGTCTGGGTTTGTAATTGCAGAACTGCAAGAAACCTGCTGTCTTCAGAAGGGCATACTTGAGTGGTCCATCCTCAATGCTATCTTGGTCTAGGATAGGCTACAGGTATTCTAAACCTTTCAACTAGTAATTTTCTTCACCTATTTTTTTACAGCAAAAGTAACATTGGGCATAATCCTAACCAATTTAGACTTGGTCTAACTTAGCTGTGAGTTAGGCTGCCCTAACTCACCTGGCATATCTTCCCATGGTGGTGGTAGGGAGCTCAGCATATGCCTGGGCACTGGCCAAACCCTCCCAGTCAGGGGCATCACTAGGGTGATGTGGGTGGTGCGTTCCGCACCAGGTGATGTGCACTGGGGGACCCAAAAATTGCAACTTTGTGATGGTGCATCAAACCCCATCAGGTCACAAATGGATTCATAGCAGAATCCAATGCAAAAATCAGTTCTGAAATATCTCTTTCCTATCAAAAGTTGTGACCAAAAAACTAAAAATAAAAAAATACATTTTGCTCTTTGGGAATGTGAACGTGCCCAATATTGCGGCTTTACTCATGAGTAGGACAATGTGCCATTGTCTGCTGGAAAAGCCAGGTTGAGAGGAAACTTGTTCTCCTTTTGAGGTTTGGGCATCTGGTCACCCTGGACATCACTATCTCTTATTATTTGAAAGCTGATGAAGGAATCATCTTCTGGTGACCACTACTATTTGTCTTCTTTCCTGCAAGGACTTCTGTATTTCCGACCACGCCAGTCCACCTGGCGGCCTTAAAGAGAACAACTCAACAGCAATCACAGTTCTTTGGCTCCCATGCGAACGTTCCTGTTTCCTTCTTGCCCCTTTCCCCTTCTGTGTTATACACATTACACTGCAAGCAATTATTAACCACAAACCACTTAGCCTGCATTTGCAGGAAGGCAGCTATAAAAAGATAGGGAAGAACTGACGTAGTATAATCTCTAAAGTTGCAATCCTAAACTTCAGTTTGGCTGGCTTAAACCCTGGTATACATCCTGAGTTGAACTAGGGGTGTCACCAAAGTGCCGTAAGACACTTCTGCCCCACTCGTGAAGGGTCAGGCCAGTGTAAAGGCATATGTCGACCTCCCCACACCACCACAGGAAGTTATACCAGGTGAGTTAGGCCAGCCTAAATTGGTTAGTATTGTGCCCTAAGAAACTCACCTCTGTCATGAACTCGCAAGGTGGTCTTAGTGCAAGCCATGCCCTCTCAGACTCAGCTGTAGTAAAAGGGGATAATATGTTTCAGGTCTGTTGTAAGAATGATACCAACACATGTGAAATGCACAGCTCCATGAGTGTCACCATTTTGGCTACCCTGAGCTCCTCCGAGGAAAGCTAGAGCACAAATGTAACAATCCCACAAAGCAAAACTCTCACCTAAAAGCCCTATCAGTACACAGTACACAAAAGCCCTACCAGTACACAAAAGCCCTACCAGTACACAGTTTCAGGTAGTTTGTGCAATGTTTCTTTAAACTATTACTAATGGAACAAAATATTTTAAAGTGCAGCAGTACTTGTGGGCTTACAGAGGTAATCAAGACTAACATAAAATAATCAGGCATTTCTGATCCAATGTAGAGAAAGACTGTTCTTTCTAAAACTAAAGCTGCTTTTTTCTCCATTTCTACTTAGCGATCCTTTTGGACTCCCTTATTATTCATTATATGAATAATGCATTGATGAGAGTACTGATAGTTTCATAACTCCTCAGTTGTTCAAGCTAATTTAACAGGCTCTGAATCATGATATGCCACAAAACCCATGAATATTCTAGCATGCTTACACCATACCAGGCTGCAGTTGCCTGCAATGCCAGATATTCAAAGAAATCTATGCACATTTTTTTAACCTTTTAAAAAGCAGCAGTGATGTTAACGTGACTACTTATAATGTCAGCTATCAGAAAATGAGATCAACCACTCCAGGGTGCAGCAGAATAAAATGTAATCCTGATTTTATTTTATTTTGGGGGAAAAGGATGAAGTTTGGATTGTTAACTACTGAGAAGAGCATATATGCATTTAAGAGGTTTGACCTGTTTTTGGCACAATTCATTTCCCCTGTGAATGCAATTTCTGAAAATACCCTGTAGATGAAATTTCATCTGTAAAAGGCTTTTGTATGCCAGGCTGCACAGGGTATTGCGCTGAGTTACGTTTTGTGTTACGTTTTAGCATTTGAATTCACTTACTCCACCTTGCCAGCATGAAGCATGAACTCAGGCATGCAGCAATGTGTGATCTAACAAAAGTCATCCCAGAAAATTACCATGAATATAATTAAGGAAGGCAAATGTTCCACTTCAAAATGCAGCTGGGGAAATTATCCCCTCCCCAAATTAGTAAGTTAGCCAAGCTCATCTAGGATAGGAATTCTTGCCTCCTAACTCTTCCTTGGGTTATCCTTAAAGCTGAATTCTACGCAACTCACTGTGTGGCAACAAGGTGTGTGCTGAGGTGTGTGTCCTCAGGGGTTTTTTGAGCTTTGGAGGCATCCTGGGGTAAGTCCATGCTAGCGATTTCACTCACGCAAGTCCTCATGAACGCAGGGCTTAGGCAAGGAAAGGGACAGGACATCAATAACATAACTGCTGCCAATAGTAAAGGGTTTTATGGTCTGTGGCTTAAGACCCTGATAGGATTGAGCTATCAGATTCATATATGGAATGCATTACTGAAACATATGTAAAGATTTCTTCCTTGAATTTTTTTTAATGATCAAGCACAATTCTTAATATGTCTAGAGCAAGGTGCCCATATGTCCCCCTTTTCCAAGACATGTCCTGGATTTTACCCTTGTTTCCTGGGAAAAAAAACTTCGATGTCCTCCTTCTCCTTGGGAGCAGGCACCATGTAGCTATTTTGCAATTAATAAATTATGGGTGCACCAATTTAGGCCAACCTATCTCACATGGCGTATCTTTCCGTTGTGGTGGTATTGGGGGTGGGGGTTGGCATATGCCTGTGCAGTGGCCTAACCCCCCCCCCCCCAAGAGTGGGACAGAATCGCCTTATAGCACTTTGGTGACACCCCCAGGCCAATATGGGACTTACGCCGAGGCTTACACTGGAGGTTAGGGTTATAGCCTATATGTAATATTTTTAAATGTAATAATATGTAATATTGTGTTAACCACCTGAAAGCAATATACAGTGTATCAGTTATTTTAGCTTTTATTTTGCTTTGTCCTACATTTTTCTTGGGTGTCTTACATTTTAGGGGGGGGGGGGCTGTCCTCTTTTTTGGTTATCCTCTTCTAGTGGCTATTGATAAACCGGACAAAAATCTAGAACCCTCAGCTATAGAGGCAGAATCACTCTGGGATCCAGGTGTTAAGAACTAACAGGGGAAGCTCATTATCCTTACTCCTCATGAACATATACACACACCCATCTACACACATCTTTTTGCCTTGTGATATACAGTTGGCGGGGACAGCTGAAAAGGCCTTCTTAGCAGGCTATGGAATTCTTTTCTCCCATCATAGTGAATTCAAGCAGAAAGTAGAGACCATTTGGTTTGAACAGGTGTCCAGCAGTCTCATAGTCCAATCCTAAAAGCAGCACAGCTCCTACAATGGGGCTTCTCAAGTCTATGCTGGTTATTTTGCCTTGGCCTTGAGAGGGCATGTCCTTCTGGTTTGATAAACAGTTCAGGATCCAGATTTGGGGGCAGTGGTTGATCCAGACAAATGATGTCATCCCAAAAAGACTGTGAAGGAAACACTTAACCAGCTATGAAATATAATTCTCAGCCCCAACAAACAGCACTTCCTCAAGTGTATGACAGGTGGTCCTTTTTACAGCCGATGAATAATGCAATCACATGCAACATCAGAAGCCCTCAAGTAATGATGAATCAGCATAACCCAATCTCTTTATTTCCCTATATTTTTACCCTTCAGAGACTGTGAACTCACTGCTATCTTGGAGCCATGACTTCTATAATTAAATTTAGTTCCCCAACCACAACAATTATCTTGAGGCTAAATGTTAGATCTAAAGGCCTTGGGAATGGACATCAACAGCTGGGAGACCTTGACCTCTGATCGTTCATCATGGAGGCAAAAGACCCAGCATGGCCTTCTCCAAATGGAAAAGACACTTGTTCGGCAGGCTGAAGCAAAGAGACAGACCCGAAAGCAGCGAAACCTGGGACCTGGGCAGGGGACGGAATTTATTTGTCCTCAGTGTGAAAGGGATTGCCACTCTCAAATTGGCCTTTTTAGCCACACTAGATGTTGTTTCAGGACCTCCAATCAGAGCACGATACCATAGTCTTTCGAGACTGAAGGATGCCAATGATGAAATGTTAGATGGACAGTACCTTTTTGTGGTGGTGGGATTGTGTGCTGCAGTAATACAAAGGGCTATGCTGGCAGTAGCATAGCTACTGTCCAAAATCCCACTGAACATGGGGTGTCTGGAGAAGAAAAACTCCCACCTCAAACCTCCACTGCCTTGTGACTATACCCATCTATGGCTTCTGGAGTCAACCTCGAGGCAAAATCCAGAGCTGGAGTCCCAGAAGCAGTTCACGACTGTATACAGTCACTTTCTGGTAACTCCTGCGACGCAGCTAGAACCAATTGAATCGGCTCTACTGTTCCATTGGACTATTTCAGTGACGTGAAAAGGGGGGATTTGCTGTTTGGGTAACAGTCTATCATCCATATTAATCTACCCAGGCCATCATGCTCTGGAGAGGACACTCAGGGCATGATACCATAGTCTTTTGAGACTAAAGGATGCCAGTGATAATGAAATGCAAGATTCTCCCTCCAAACCATATCCTTACAGTTAGCTAGTACTACTTCAGCCCTAGCCCTCTATAGCATTGCTTACAATAAGAGTTTATCCCCCAATCTTGACAAACCCATTGCTGCTGAAGGAAAATGCACACCCAACTATGCCTGGCAGAATTGAATGATTGGAACCGATTCTATAAAGCTTTTGCAAGAGATCACCTAATCCAACTTCTGGTTTCCAAGTGGCCCAAGACTTTCCAAGTGGGCTTTCTAGCTCTGGAGGGTAGACTGAAGTGGTGTGACAGGTGTAGACATGATGGTGCTTTCCTCCCTGGTTTTTCCACTGACTCACAGAGCAACCGTAACCCCCAGTTAGCCTGGTACAAGTCCTGTGCTGGCCTGGATGTGTTGCAAATGCGCTGTAAGGGATTTTTGCACCACTCTGGGGAGGGTTAGGCCAGTGCACAGACATGCGCCGGCCTTCCCATATCATAGCAGGAACGTAGAGATGAGTGAGTTGTGCAGGCCTAAATTGGTGAGGATTTTGCCCTCGGATTTGGGAAGGAGCGTAATCCAAGAGAAATGTTGAAAAGGCCATATTCCTGACCAATATCAGTCTAAATTCTAACAGATACTTAAGGGGATAGCCTATCTTAAGGGCACAATAGTTAGGGATTCAACTATTCTAATCAATATAGTCAACTATATTCCTACAGTTGTAGGAATACTGGAAGCAGAAAAATAGCCAGGACAAGAAATAAGTTTCAAAACTGGAGCAAAACTTACATGATTTCTCTTCTTTAATTTTGTACTCCAATACTTCAGAAGCTTCTGCCTGAGATGGGAAGTGAACTGAGAGAAAGAGGTTTTTCAAGTTCTCATCCTTCCTAACCATGAATATCTAAAGAAAGGAAAGAGGGTGCAGGACATTGTATTAGAATTAGAAAAAGTCAAATCTAACCTATTTCTTCATCATAATACCAGGACTAGGTCAGCAGTTCATAATACTACACCACTTTCACCAAAAATACCATTGCAACAAGACCAAATTCTCCTTACAAGTAAAACTGCTGATAATATTTTTTAGCTAAAATTGATTTTTCTTGTTACTCTTGTTAAAAAGAAAAGAAATGAAAAATATAAGGTAGACAGTCACTACAAATTGGATGGAATTTCTACCTTTTTTCCTAGGGAAAGGAAATAGAGCTTGTGAGAGAACTCTGCCTGACTATGTTTTATGGTTGCCAGATCTGAAACTTTTGGACTGATATGCAGGTTTTGGAGGGCCATTTCTGCTTTCCCACTTCCATTCAAAATTTAGTATAAGCTGTTGATAGGCCACTTCTTTAAGCCTTCTCCTTCTGTTTGGAAGGACAAGAGATGGATGGTGGAGTGATATGGCTAGTTGGCATACCTGGGGCACTCAAAGGACAGGGCAAAGCCCCCTCCGTTCCCCCCTCCATTGCCTTTCTTAGCCCAGTATAGAGAGCTGGTGAGGCTGAGTGCTTTTGGAAGGAAACCAAAAGCGGAATTTTTGGCAACCTCCTTCTTACATGTAGGCGACCTCAGAATGCCAAATGTAGGGGGGGATACCAGGATGCAGGTCTCTTGTTGTCTTCTGTGCTTCCTAAGGTGTCTGGTGGGCTGCTGTGAGATACAGGAAGCTGGACTAGATGGGTCTTTGGCCTGATCCAGCTGGGCTCTTCTAATTTTTAGGCTTTCCATAAACCACAGAAAGCCTCATGGTGGGAGCATTCTGGCACTGGCATAACAAGAGTGTACCCACTATGGCATTTCAGTCCCCTTGGGAAGATAGACAGGGTGAAAATACTGAAAATAATTATATATATAAAGTGCTCAACACCATTTATAGCCACTTATTGGACACTATTATCCAGTTCTCCTTTTTTGTATTTCATTGCACATCAAAAGTTGAGACCTTGTGATCTCAGTGCTTGCAGTTGAATGGGTGCAAAGTAAGGCTTGAGAAGCCTTATGAGTAAGGCTTGAGAAGCCGTTATGAGAGACATCATCATGACAAGACCAAGGAAGTAGAAGAAGTTGAGAATTCTATAGACCAATGATTCCCAAGCTGTGGCAACCACCAGTGGGTTACAACCCAATCTTTGATGGGATGTGAAACTGAGAGGCTGATACCTGACAAGAAGAATACATTGAGCACTATGGAGACAAAAAACAGTTTATGTTCAAGGAGGCAAAAGTGCCTCGGCACCTATTAAGGCCAGGCAAAGGAGAATGTGAAGTCACCAGAATGGTCCACACTGGATGAATGTGAAACCCAATAAGCACTACAGAAATCGGTACCAACCATCACAATAAAAATAATAAAAAGGGACTTGTGTTACTCATAAAGTGAAACTTCGAGCTCAGAAATTTAGGTGTGTTCTTATAGAGAATCATTTAAAGAGTGGATCAAACATTGAGAAACACTGCTGTAGATAGTGGGAAGATTTGTTAATTGGTCTGCAATGAAACATAGATTTTTCATGGAAAATAAAAATTGTGCAGTATCTCATAGAACCCTATGGAAGAAAAAAGATATTTTTAAAACTAGATTGGATGACTCCACATGTCTTTATCCTTTGCTGAGATTTTGTCTGATGGATTCGAGCCACTTCCATTCCAGCCACGATCCAAAGACCATCCCATCAAGCTGGCCCCTGGATCGATAACCAATGACTTCATTCTTCCTTCCAACCGTTCTCTCTGATAATCCCTGCTGGCAGCCTTGCAATACGTTGGCCACAAATTTGCCCTGCTTCCGATCCTCAAGCCAGCTAAGGCAGCTGCCTAGCTCCTGGGCTTTCTTTAGAGCCCTCTTTCTGCTTTTTAAACACCACATTGAAACAGAAAAATTGCCCAGTCTTGGCATGCTTCCCTCACAATTCCTACAATATATACATCAACCTCACAAGCAGAAAAAAGATAAACAAATTTGATTCTTGCCACCAACCCATAAATTTTATCCTTCCTTGTTTTTAAGGCATGCCATCAAATTGATGATAGGTTAGCGGCTTCTATCATTTTATTTCTTTCAGTGAGAACTTATTTGGGTTAACTCTTTATTTTGATTCTCATTCCTTATTATTGTTAAATTTGCTTCATGATAAAAGCTCATTTGTTTCATCCTTCCTTCACTCCCCACCAAAACATTTTGCTATGCCATTGGCCCCTACATAGGACTCCAACACATGAGATAGTTTCCCCCATGTGCACACGCTAATGTGCATTTAACAGCACAACCTGTTACAATGGGAAAATTAAGAAAACTCTTGAAGCACCGAACAACATGGGCAGATGAAACATTTGACTCAGTATTACCAACCAGATTCAAGGAAAAAAGAATCCTGCTCAACAAATAATGATCTTTGAGGAGGAAAAGATGGAGTGCTATCAAGAGTTGGAGACTTACCCCTGCTGGTTCCTTGCAGAGCACATCAGCAGCTCTTTCCTGACTAATGCACAGCTGAAGCCAAGTTGGGCATGTTTTGATGAGCTTCTCGAGGACACTGATGCCTGGAGGGGAAAAGCAATTCCTCTGAGCTGCAGGATGGTCCAACTGGGTCTTATCTTGCTCTGCATCACCATTACCTGAGAAAGGCCTAGAAGAACAAGTGGAGTGCTATGAGGCAGCTGCCCAAAGCATGCTCTGAACAAGGAATGTTGAATGAGTAGAAGGGCTCTGGGGTCAGTATTTATTTTAGATCTGCCTTGAACCCCTCAGTCAGGAACTTGAATTAATAAGCATAAAGGAATTCCACGATAGCTTCCATCCTGTACCTGATCTTCCCATGTTAGCTTCCATCCTGTATCTGATCTGACCTATGAGGCATTTTAATAAATATACTGTAGGCTGCAATCCTAAACACACTTTCCTGGAAGTAAGCCCCACTGAATATAATGGGACTTACTTCTGAGTAGACAGGGTTAGGAAAGCATTGTGATACAAATCATTTGGTACAAGGCAGAATGAATTTACTTACGCACTATTTCCTTATATACAGCACACCAGCTTCCCCTGTTCAACTGAGAGGAACCCTTTTATGACGGGTCATAAAAATTCTTCTTTTATAACCTTACAGCACTACCCACACCTGTGTGGAATCTGAATAAGTAATCATGGTTTAGCCATCAAGCTTCTATTAATGGCTGTAATTCCCCCTCCTACCTTGGCAACAGAGGAAGTGGCAATAAACTGTAAATGAAACTCAAACCAAGAACAAGTGAGTCCCTTGTTGAAATGCTCCTTTGCAGCCTCTCTCAATTAATGTGCCACCTTTTCTGAGTGCAGTGAGAGATACAAGGGTGTAAGCAGTGATGGGCTTCAAAGAAATTAAGAACCGGTTCTCTGCCCATCTGGCAGCCACTTTTAAATGGCTATTTTTAAACATTATATGTACTATCTCTTGTTAACAACCGGTTCTATAGAGTAGGTGCGAACCTGCTGGTGCCCACCACTGGGTGTAAGAGATACAAGAAGAAGGAGGAAGGGGAGAAGCTATGAGAAGAGAGGTTCTTCAACACCCTATTTTAATTTTAATACACAAATATTCCTCGAATCCATAAAAGCTTTCAAGGCAGCAGTGACGTCCCCCTCCCTGTCAAAGCCTCCATTTTGCTCTCCTGGTCCAAACAGGAAGGGGGCCCTGTATGCCACAGTCAGGCTCCCTGCAAAATGTAGGGCTTTGGACCCCCCTCTACCTAAACCACTGCAAGGCAGTCTAAATACAAAGGCATATTTTTTGCACAGAAGGCTTTTTTGGGAAAGTAGTGTGAGCAGCTAAATGAGGGTCTGAGATAAAAAAAATCAGGTCTCTGTCAGTCTTGGAAGACTATGGTATCGTGCTTGGCGCTGCATACGCTGCATGCGAAGCACGAAAGCCTGGGTTAGATTGTTATGGAGGATAGGCTGTTCTCCAAACAGCAAATCCCCCCTCTCCACGCCACTGAATTAGTCCAATGGAAAGGCAGAGCCAATACGATTGGATCCAGCTGGCGTTGCAGAGCTGGGCTAAGGACAGGAGCTCACCGTGTCTTGTAGGGCTGACCCGGGTCTCAAACGATGGCCTTCTGGTTAACAGACACAGCATCTTAACCGCTTGCGCCACCCACAGCCCTGGGTCTGAGATAGTGCAAGGGAAACCTGAGGGCAGAGTGACCATTGTTCTCCTTTTCCCAGGACAGGTCCTCCTTTTAGGCTTGTGTCCTGGAAAAAGCTTCAATGTCCTCCTTTTCCTTGTGAGCAGGCAGCATGTAGCTGTCTTGTAATTCATAAATTATATGTAATAGATTTAAGTTTAATAATAAGTGATATAGTTTTTAATCAACTACACAAAAACTATATATATGAAAATATATAAAGTTTTTTTAGATTTTATTTTGCTGTGTCCTACATTTTTCTTGGGTGTCCTTCATTTTGGTGGGCTTTGTCCTCTTTGGCCATTATGACATCTGGTCACCCTGCTTGAATAGGGTTGCCATATGCTCTTTAAAACCAGGACAGTCCTGATTTGGGGGGATTGAATTCACATACTGGCAAGTTTGGCAGGGGATCCTGTCCTAGTTCCGTGGAAGAGAATTATGGCAACCCTTTGCTTAAGGGGAAAGCAGGATATAAATTGGGAACCAGTTTTTATTAACAGATTAATGTGTGTATGAAGTCTGAGTTCAGATAAAGGCTTGTATGGGATCTGGAGAAGTGCTTCCATTTTCCAATTTTAGCCACACAACATAGTCTTCTATCACCTGTCCTTATAACCTAAATTAATTGTGATTTGTTGTGATTTGAGACCTCTGCAGCTTCATTTTGAATACTATATGTGTATCTAAATACCATAGTACCTCCTAGAAAACTGAGTGCTAAAGGAGGTAAGTATAACACTCTTCTAATGTAGATGCAGCAGTTCTCAGTCTGTGGGTCCTGAATCACCACTGCTTCCAAATCAGTGTTTGATGGTCGTGAAAATTAAACAAGTTGATCGGTCACAAGAAAATTCTACAGAAACCAAAACAGAGCTGTATGTGCACTTATTAATGAGTAGATGAGCATGCCTCAGTCCACTTTAAAGGGCAGGCTGAGAGGAATACAACACCACCAGAATGGTCCCAATCCAATTAAAGTAGGCTTCTAGTTAGGACCAGAGATTGCAATCCTATACACACTTTCCTGAGAGTAAGTCCCATAGAACACAATGTAGTAGACATGCTTAGGATTGCACTTGATATAATTTTATTTTTAAAAATGGTTCCTGATACACTGTGCCTGTAAACCAGTAGGTCAAGGTTCAAGACCCAGGTCGCCACAAGACAGGGTAAGCTCCTGTCCTTAGCCCAGCTCTGCAACACAGCTGGAACCAATCATTAATTAAGTGACCATTCCATTGGAGTATGCCATCAATGGCATGGAGAGGGGGGATTTGCTGCTTGGGTAACAGCCTATCCTCCATATTAATCTACCCAGGCCTTCATGCTTCATATACAGTGTCGAGCACAATACCATAGTCTTTCAAGCAAATGCATGATGCTTAAACATTTGGAAACCAATATGTTGATGTGTTCACAGTACTATATTCACCAGTTCATTAGGTCAGAGTCTGTCATCAGTGCTGTGTGGTAGTGGTGGATTGTGACTCATCCTTGGGAACCACAGACTTCTTGTTGAATGACGAATGTAATGTAAATGATCATGCCCACTGTTTCCTCCCCAAAGCATTGCATGGTAGCAAATGATTTATCCCATGCTAGCAAGCATTTGCCATTCTCATTGGCACAATACACAATACACTGCTTCTGTTGGCTGAAAGCACAGGACAGGCTGCTGTACTTTCTCACACCAAACCTTTGGGAAATTTTTATAGCTTTTAATCCTCTTCCTTTTTTACCAATACTGTAAACATTACCCAAGAACTGACATTCTGGGAGTGAAGACTGAAATGCAGCTGTTGCAAATGGCAACATGCCATTCAGCATGGGCAGCCCATTGCTGAAGTTTTTCTTGAGGGGGGTGAGTGGGATGGGGGGCTTTCCTCTTTTGTGTTTAAAACATATGGTCACCTTGTCCATATAGCAGTGTCCTCCTCAGTTAAGTCTTTAAAGGAAGAATTGCTTGGTTGATTTGTGCTCTTGGTGGAGTTGCATACAAGCTGGAAATCAGGACCTGCCAGAATGTAAAAAAAAGAAATCCAGCCTTTCTGTTCAGCCTAAGGTCACTTGAAGGATAAGATGTCGAAAGAGAACTTTCTATGGCTGTCAGGTACAAAGAAGGACAAACAGCTCCCTCTGGCTTCCCCACCACCCATCAGCCTATGATTGGCCTCAATCATTTTCATTTTGTTGCACTGCAGATCTATTGTCTGAAACAAATAGCTCCCAGCAATGAAAACTCTTCCTGGAGAACAATGCAGCCTCCTGAACAAATTGGTCCACCTTCCCCTCTAACTGCAGTTTCAGTATACATCACAGAGGACAGGTTATGACAGGCCGGTACTGAACCAAACAAATGTGTTATTGAGTCCCTGCGGAGGCTCCTGCAAGAAGTTCATTAGCACTTTAAAAATAAACACTCAAATTGTTTTCTGCCTAAAGTTAGATTTATCCACAGATGCGAGGAGCAGGTGGAATAGCATTTGTGAAGAGTGACATTTTAAATCCCACCCCTGCATGTTATCACAATAGGAACAGCTAGCGGTGGGGCTAACAATAGGGAATGTGCAGAGTTAGGTATTAGAACCCTAAATGAGGGTGTGGAGGGAGAGGGGAGATTAGGGACAGAGAAACAGTGGGTATGCAGGCAGTTAGCTCCTTTCCCCCCTTAAGGGTTCAGAATGTAGGTACCAGCGTATCCTCAACTCCCTGGGAAATCTGCTATAAATGTGGAGAAGCACTTCAGAACAGGGAAATGGCTAGTGGATTCAGCACCTCATGCTTCTTTCAAAATTCCACTACCAGCAGCATTAAAAAACATAGCATTGACATTATTACTTTCCTTATAAAAACATTAAGAGAATTTCTTAACTACACTGTAAGTATAGCAATTAAAAATGGGCATTGATGCTCTAATATACGTAATGGAATGTCATGCATGGTTAATGTTTCTCCCCAGATATTTTTAGCCTGAATTCTAAGACCAATGGTGGTCTGCAGCATGTTCTTAGGTGGATTCCAAGGTCCTGCTGAAAACAATCGAGGTAACAATTAAAATGCTTTTTTTGCAAAGCAAGAAATGGCTGCCATACTGTATGAAAGTCCCATTGGGATTGCAGAGTGCTGAAAACGGCTGGGGAAAGAACATGCTCAACTTTGCTAACAGTTCAGTCCAAACCATTCTGACTTGGCAATGCTGGATGCGATCACTGATCAGCACAAGCATGTGTGCTCTTGGTTGCACAGGGTGAACTGGCACAGGTATATGTGTACTAGGCAGCTTGGGGATTGGAAGAGAGTGGCAGTAGGTGGAGAGGGGTATTTTTTGATGGGGGGCAGAATGGTTAGGGCCAGGAGGCAGGCACTGTCAGCAGCAGGGGCTGTTCTTATGTTTTGTTCTTAAGCAAAGAACAGGTGACCATTTGACTGGAAAAACCTGGATTTTTAGCTTCCTGTCCGGGTGTCCTACATTTGGGCTTCATTGTCCTACATTTGGGCTTCATTTTTTAACTTCATGATGGTGTGCAGTACACCATCATTTCATATGTCGTTGGATTTGTACTGAAGAGCAGAATCCAATGCAAAAATCAGTTTTGAAATATCTCTTTACTATAAAAAGTTATGGCCAAAAAAACTGAAAAACAAAAATATAAAAACAAAAAAATACATTTTTGGCAATTTTTTAAGTGGGTAGGAATTTTGGCCTTGGGGTTCAGGAATTTTGGGTTTGGCATCTGGTCACCTTGTTTCTTAAGAAACAAACCAATCCAGACCTCAGGTGTTTTGTGAGCCAAGTATGGGTCTGCATCCATCCCCAGGAACCCTATCTGAGCTTCCTTAATCCACACAAGCTATATTGCTGGCTTAAATCTGAGAAGCCCCAAAGAGCTGGCTGGGGCTTAACTCAAGGTAAGGCCAAAAATTTCTCTTAATCTACAGGTGATGTCCAGCTGCCTCCTAAACTACTTTGGTTGCAGTACAGGTCATGCCAGCATAGCATAGGATTGCACTGTTAAAGCAATCCACTTTCAAACCTGGCTTTCCAATGGGAACCGTGGCAAGAATCGACACTGCAAGAAAGATAAAGCTTGATTGTCAGAAAGAAGCAACAATAAACTGTTTTGGTATGCACTTTTATTAAGTTTTGCAGTGAGCTAATGAATGGAAAAATGGATTTAAATTATTATCTCTTATTAAATCTTATTGGGAATTGCCTTGACTTAAATTATTGTTGTCCCCACATCTGTACTTACTAAGAAAATGGCAGAAAACAATTGAGACTTACACGCAGATGTGTAAGGGCACAATCCTAACCAACTTTTCAGTATGGGCATAGTTGTGCCAGTGTGGGGTGTTCTGCATCCTGAACTTGGGTGGCAGTCACAGAGTCCTTCTCAAGGTAAGGCAACGTTTGTTCCCTTTACTCAGATTGCCTTTACCTTGGTGCTGGAAAATTGGTAAGGTTTGTGTCCAGTGGTGGGCAGCAGCAGGTTCGCACCTACGCTATAGAACCGGTTCTTAACAAGAGATAGTACATATAAAGTTTAAAAATAGCCATTTAAAAGTGGCTGCCAGATGGACAGAGAACCGGTTCTTAATTTCTTTGAAGCCCATCACTGTTTGTGTCCTAAATGACCTAGATTCAATCTGAAGAGAGCACAAAATGCAGAGAGGAAAGGAGCATTCCCAGGGCAGCAATGCCTTTAGTTGCAAATGAATATTTTTTGTTATTGTTGCTTTAACCAACTTGTTCTGGCCCTTCAGAATGTGATGCTTCTGATTTTAATTTGCCCATTATCTGTTCTGCTGATTTGTATCTGTTGTCCTGATTGTACAGCTTACTCTGTGATTTTTTTTTGCAGTTTTTTATGGTTTGATGTTTTATTTATTGTGTTTTATTTGTTTAACTTTGATGCTGCCCTTAAAAGTTCAGATACTGAATAGTGGCAATGGGAGCATGGATCTGCAGATCAGGCCTGTGAGGGGTCAGGGGACCTTCCCAGGTCCAATTCACCAACATCTCTGGGTCAGGTCTGGTTTGACCCAGGTATTAGCACTGGGACATACACAGAGACAAGGAAGATGAATGTCCCCCTACCAAGGAGACTTCCAGCAGCTGAAATGTGACTGTTGGATGCAGTATAGCCTGCACTGTTGGCATTACATTGCTGTATAGGCATTTGGTGAAGATTGGACTGCCCTTGTTTTTGTTTTTAGTGTGTTAATTGTTTATAGAAAATCTTGTGTGAAAAGGTTGGCAACATTTAAAAAGGAAAAAAGCCCCCTTTAAACATAATCCTGTGGACAAATATAAAAAGGGAATGAAGCTCATAGATGCTGCAAACTGGAACTGGAAAGCAATTTAAAGAGTAATTGGTGCTCCCAGTGGATTATTCCCTTTCCTAAAATGTCCAAGCCCTGAGTCATATTGTTTGATGGAGCCAGTAGAAGCAAGGGTTTAATCTTTCAATTGCTCCCGGCAGGCAGGACATCCAGAGGCCAGGCTGTGAATAAGCTCAATCAGCTATTTAATCTGACAGTGACTCCACAGCAAACACCACAGGTAGCTCCAAAGGAAAAGAGAAAAATGGAACAGCTTTTGAGCTTCCTCCATTCTGCCAACACGTAGGATTTGCAGAGAAACAGGTCACTGCTATTGTACTCTATGGGTGTCTAATGATTTATATCTATGCTGTGCCTTGAATAGCACCCCAGGCTGACAGCTTTAACCAGGCTGTGGACTGAACCTCTCCCGCATGATCAACTAGGAAGAACCTTGCATGTGTGCTTAATAACAGATAAAGCATTCTTGGAGTAAAGGTCAGGGTGACCAGATGCCATAACAACAAGAGAGGACAAGGTCCCCAAAATATAGGACACCCAAGAAAAATGTAGAACATAAGAAAATAAAAACAAAAAATTCATATATATTGAATTCTGGTAGTCAATTATAATCATTATTCTTATATTACTTATTCTTAAAACTATTGTATGTAATCTATATATATAAAAAAGTCACTCACTGACTGACTGACTCACTGACTGACTCACTGACTCATCACCGCCCTGCCAAAACCGGTGGGCCTAGAAGCGTGAAATTTGGGGTGGGTGTTCCTTCCATGAGGGAGGGGTGCACGAAGAACCGGTTTTCGGAAATTCCAACCGGAAGGGGGTGAAAAGGGGCGCAACGCGTTTTCCTCCCTATACTTTGCATTGAGAATTGCTGACTCAGCAACATTCCGCCCCAACTGCTGGGCCTGAAGCATGGAATTCTGGGAGTTCCTTCTGTCACCTGAACACCCACCAAGAACCATCTGGAGAAATTAACCCTTCAGGGGCTGAAAAGGGGGCAACCTGTTTCTCTTCTATACTTAACACGGGAGACTGAACAACATCAGCCAATTTGGTGCTCAGACCCTGGTGCACTGGGGGATGTTGTTCAGAGGGAAAGGTTGCGCCGGCGAGGATGCTACGCATGAGGGGATATTGCGCATGAGGGGATATTGCGCATGAGGGGAAGTTGCGCATGTAGGAAAGTTGCGCATGTAGGAAAGTTGCATATGGGAGGAAAATTGCGCATGGGAGGAAGTTGCGCATGGAGGAAAGTTGTGCATGAGGAGATGATGCACATGGGGGAAGTTGCGCATGGGTAGAAGTTGCACATGGGTGGAAGTTGCACATGAGGGGATGATGCGTATGGGGGAAAGTTGCGCATGGGGGATGATGCGAATGGGGAAAGTTGTGCACGGGGGAAAGTTGCGCATCAGCGGATGATGCGCATGGGGAAAGTTGTGCATGGGGAAAAGTTGTGCATCGGCGGATGATGCACATGGGGAAAGTTGCGCATGAGGGGATGATGCGCACGGGGAAATTGCGCATGGGTGGAAGTTGCACATGGGGGGATGATGTGCATGGGGGAAAGTTGTGTATGGGGGAAAGTTGCGCATGGCGAAAAGTTGTGCATCGGCGGATGATGCGCATGGGGAAAGTTGCGCATGAGGGGATGATGTGCATGGGGGAAAGTTGCGCATTGGGGGAAGTTGCGCATTGGGGGAAGTTGCGCATTGGGGGAAAGTTGCGAAATTGGGGGAAAGTTGCGAAATTGGGGGAAAGTTGCGCATTGGGGAAAAGTTGCGCATGGGGAAAAGTTGCGCATCGGCAGATGATGCGCATGGGGAAAGTTGCGCATGAGGGGATGATGCGCATGGGATGCGCATGGGGGAAGTTGCGCATGAGTGGAAGTTGCACATGGGAGGATGATGTGCATGGGGGAAAGTTGTGCTTGGGGGTTGATGCACATGGGGAAAGTTGCACATGGGGAAGTTGCACATGGGGGAAGTTGCGCATCGGCGGATGATGCACATGGGGGAAAGTTGCGCATGAGGGGAAGTTGCACATTGGCGGATGATATGCATGGGGGAAAGTTGTGCATGAGGCGACTTTGCACATGGAAGGATGATGCGCATGGGGGATGATGCGCATGAGGGAAGTGGCACATGGGGTGTTTCTGCGCCATGGGGGGATGGCATAGGGGAAAATGTTACACCCGCAACGCAGGTACACTTTTTCCATGCTTCAGGCCCAGCAGTTTGGGCAGAATGTTGCTGAGTCAGCAATTCTCAATGCAAAGTATAGGGAGGAAAACGCGTTGCGCCCCTTTTCACCCCCTTCCGGTTGGAATTTCCAAAAACCGGTTCTTAGTGCACCCCTCCGTCACGGAAGGAACACCCACCCCAAATTTCACACTTCTAGGCCCAGCGGTTTTGGCAGGGCGGTGATGAGTCAGTGAGTCAGTCAGTGAGTCAGTCAGTCAGTCAGTGACTTTTCTCTTATATATATATAGATTACAAGATGGCTACATGCTGCCTGCTCACATAAAAGTGATAATTTTTTCCAGGACACAAGGCTAAAAATGACATGTCCAGGTCACCATGGCAAAGGTTGTAAATTTAGCAGACAGTAGGAAGGTTACTGTATGTATGGGGTTGCCCCCTAAGAGATATACTTAGCCCCTAATTTGAATCTTCCTGTTTTATCTTTGAAAATTTTGTAGCCCCCTTTTTTGCAAAGTGAGAAGGAAAAATGTGCAAGGAAATCTGAATAATCTAATCAACTGCTCAATAAGAAACACACCAATCCAGACTTTGGGTGATTTGTGAGCCAAGTATGAGTGAGTGAGTGTGTTACTTGAAAACAATGTATGATTTTACTAGCTAAAAATCTGGCTTGCAGACATGTACCAAATATGGCAGGTCAACCACTACAGTTCAGTGTACCATTAGTGCCCAGCATGCCACTATCACCACAAGGCTTTGGCTACAGGATGCCTACCTAGAACTCCCTCCTTCTCTTGCCACCAAAGAGTCACTCCCCAGTTCTCAGAACAACAAAACTTGTGAGGCACTTTGCAATATGGTTTGAGTTTGGCAGTGTTAACTGAAAATATGACTTAATTAATTGCACAGCAATTACTACAAAGTACAATCCTACTTCATTAGTCATGAATTACAGGATCGCTCAGCTGGAAACAAGAAAAAAAATTGCATGATAATTTGCCATCAGGGTTTAGTGGTATCAAAGAAATTAGCTGCATGGCTGCCATCATACATTTCCCTCAAGTATAAGCAAATTACACAGTGATTTGCAACCTTTATAGCGTTGTTGGGATCAAGGGGCTGATGTGTGCTCTGAACCAGCAAGGATAAGTCCTTTTCCTTGGACATGATGCTCACTAGACCAAAGGGTTTTGTTTGCTGTTTTGTTTTTTAATTCACAAGAACATTGGCAATGGTACAAGTAGTCCATGTGCTTGAAGATGGTTGCATTGCTCAACAAGCTAAATGAATTATCTGAGAAACTGATGGGAGGGACCTAATTTATGAAATTCATGGTGTATTCTTGTAAAAGGATTTTGCATCCAGTTTTCCAGTGAGTAGTTAACTAGTTGGCCTTGAAATAGGCCTGTATAAGTTGTGGACTGGTCCAGCTTATTACACAGGTGTGGCTAAGGCTGTCCTCTGGTCATTCAGACAGGTACCTTTCACCAGAAAGATAATTTAGCTCTGGTTCCTCCCACTCATCCCCTCCAAATCAATTCCCCTACAACAGCTGTGTGGCACAGCTGGAATCCTTTAAATCAAAACAGATAATCTCATCCTATTTATTTTTCTGTTCTTGTTATATAATAAATTTCTAGGAGACAAAACATATCAAAAAGTATGCAAAAAGGCCCCCTGGGGTACTGAAAGGGGGAAAGTGGCATGTCCATGCAAATCAAAAGCCACTTTTTATTCAGAGACTGATGTAAATATATTTTCTAAATTAAGAAACTACACTTTCATTTTTCTTTTTGTTTCTATTATTGCTATTATCAAATCTGATATTTGCATTTGTTCCATGAGTCTTGCATTTGTACCTTGATTTCAACCAAAGAAATACAAATGTCATTATGATGTCAGCATCCCATGGAGAAAAAAAATACTCCAAGGGAAGATTTATCAGGCATCCATTTAAGGCCAGGCCACTGGCGGTGACTGCAGGATTGTCACTCTGTGGCTGCCTGAGATGGCAAAGGGCAACAGCTGTCACTGGTGACTCTTTGTAAGAACAAGAATGATGGATTAACCTTCAGACTTATGAGTCCAAGGCAGACATAATCTAGGACAGACCTGTTTGTGCCAAAAACCATATGTGTCAGCGTGAGTTCTTTGATGGCCTCTTATAAAGACCATTTGATCTAAGCATGACATAACATCTTCTGGAGCCAAAGTAATAGCCCATATGGAATTAAGTGGAAAATACTAGTAATTGCAAACACTTCTTCAATAAACACATGTAAATAAGCAGGCATGGAGCTTTTTTGTTTGTTTCAGTTGTCAATGCAAATAATAATTTACTAATTGGGCAAAGAGGCAGCTATTAAAGTGGTGTTCTCCTGCGGTATACTGGTGAGGGCCAGCAACACCCATGCCAAGGTATCACCAGGGTTCATGTTACCTGATGTGGAAGCCAGTGTGTCACCTCCCTGTATTATGCATGCCGAATGGTCACTCATAGCTGGAGCTGCAGAGGCGCACTGCATACAAGTGACCACTGCATGTGTGTGTCAGGCTTCTCCAGCATTGTGCTGGACAAGTGTGCCTAGACCTAGATTGGAGAGGTCTAAAACACACACTTTTCTGCTGCTAGTGACACTCCTGGTGATGCTCGGGAAGGATTTGTCAAACCCCTCTGGCACAACATCTGGTGCAGACAGCACCAACTGCACCCGCAACTGCATTTTCTTGGCTGCAAATGTAGTACTGTGAGTTGTGCAAGAGGATTGACTCACTTTAGGATGAAATAGAGAAAGGGGTGGACAGAACTAGGAGGTGATAGGGCAGGAAGGAGAGTGGATCAGGCATGGAAAGGGGGATGGGTTCAGCAACAGTGCACATGGAATCCCGATCCCTTCCTGACCCTGATCTGCCTGTATGGAACAAAGTAGATCAGTGATTTTCAACTGCAGAAGGTCCTCAAGTGTGCCATGGGAGTTGGGGAAAGTCATTTATTAATAGGAAAATTAGAGGGTTTGAAAAGCCTGGTGTGCCTTTTCAATGGGAAAAACAACTGATGGTGTGTGTGCTTTGACAATTCCGGTGCCTTGTTAGTGTGCCATGAATTGAAAAAGATTGAAAATCACTGATGTAGATTATGCCAGTAATATTGCTGGTGCCAGTCTGAGCTGACTCATTGCAGCTGCTAGGGTTTACCCTAGGGCAAGGGAACAAACGTCTCCTTATCCTGAGGAGACCTCCAGCAGCCGAAAATCCCTTGCAGGATATAGCAGAAGCTATCCTGTTACCACCAACTGTATAGAGCAGTTTAGAGAACCTACTTCATCTACAAATAAGTACTGCAAAGCAATGTTCACACAACTGGAAGGAATTTTAAAAATCACATGATCAGACCCCAATTGCCAAGGAGAAACACCTTTCCACCATCCTGCAATAAATCAGCCTGCATGGCAGAACCATCAAGGAAATCCAGATTCTTTTCTAAGAACACAAGATAAACATCTGCAGATGTACATACTGTACCTGCTGGCTGCAAGATATAAAATTTCTGCAGAATCCAAACAGGATGGAACTGGCTGGAAGGCCAAGGCCAGACTACTGCATGCAAACTTGTGAATGTGAAACTGCTTTTTCTAGAAAAAAGCAGTTTGGGGATGCGATAATTTTTTGGCAGAAGAATGGCATTTAATTGTTTCGCTCATCTACTCTTTTTGCACAACGTTACAGCAGCTGCAGCCCTTGCATGTCCTAACCTAACAGTTATCCACGTTCAGTTGAATTCTAGAGTTGCCAAATGTTGTGTGCAGCTGCCTTTGAAGTCTGCAGTGCTTCTGTCCGTGCACAATATATCCACTGGGCTGATTCAGTGGCATGGAGAGGGGGGATCTGCTTCTTGGGTAACAGCCTATCCTTCATAACAATCCAACCCAGGCTTTCGTGCTTCGCATGTAGCGTATGCAGCGCCAAGCACGATACCATAGTCTTTCAAGTCTGATGGAGGCCTGCTCTCTCTTGCTCTTAACCAGTGCTTAAACAGCAGCACAGGCTACTGGCCCATTTCCAACAGTGCTGGTATCTCAAAAGCCCCAAATAGCTTGTGACCTGGCCACCTGAAGAAATGCCTGCTCCCACATTGAATTCTTCCTCTGGGCACCCCTGCCTATGGGAAAAATAAATGGGTGGCAGCTCGAGAGAGGGCTGTCTAGGTGCTTGTGCCCAAATGGTTGAGTAATCTCCTTAGGGTGGCACATCTGACATCTATCTTGTCCTTTAGATGTCAATGAAACGTCCTTTTTATTCTCCCAATCTTTTTGAAAGAAATGTTTGTGTGGTCTTTTATGTTGTTTTTATACTACTGTTTTAATGCTATTTAAATCTGTGCAGCTCTTATTCTGTAAATGAGACACAATGCTCTGCATTGTGGAAGAACAGGAAGAATACTCAGGAAGAATAGGAAGTGTGTTCAATGAGGCTTAGTCCCAGGAATATATGTGTACAGCACACCTATTACCGACAGCATTTTAGCATGTGGGTGTGCATGTACTTACAAGCGCCCTCTGTCTTATCTCTGTCTCTTTTCCTTTTATAGATCTCTCTGTTTTTGGCAGTGTTTCATCATAGAATACAGTACCTGATAGAATGGTTGCAAAGGTGCTACCTAAATATTACTCATTGTCTGTATGCCTTTGGAGGGCTGCCAGTATACTATCCTTTGTAACAAGGAGTGGTCAGAACTGTATTAAAGAGTAATAGATATTCCTTCTAAGTGCAGACTGTATGAGACAATGAGTTAAACAGGTGATATGAAGAACTCATGGCTCTCCTCATCATCATTAATTATTTCATGGGAAGGGGAAGAATTGATTCATGTGTGAAACAAATTACATGACCCATAGAAAACAGTAAGTAGAGCAAACTGCAGTTCATTTGCAAGGTTTTATAAACTCTGGATGACCATATGTCATAACCAAAAAGAGGTTCAAAAACTATTACACTCAATTTATAACACATAGACCCCAATCTATGCATGCCTACTCAGAGGCAAGTCCCTTTACAGTCAATGGGTCCTGCTCTGAGGGAAGTGTGGATAGGATTGCAGCCTAAGGGTGCATGTATTCTGGCAGAAAGTTGGGGTGAATCCAGAGTCAGAAAGCCTGGGCTGACCTAATTACTCCAGAGAAGGGAACAGCACAAGTCTGCTCCTCCAGGCAAGTTAGTTGCACCTGGGGAGGGCTTGCTTCCAAGGAGACCTGCCTCAGATCACACTGAACAACAGATCACACTGCCTGCCTTATAAGGAAGTCCAGAAGTCCCTTACAACCAGTAACAGCTATAGCACGAGACTGCAGTACAGCAGTACCTGTAGTGGAGGGTGGATGCAAGGGGATTATTGGAGTGACTGGCTGGAGTTGTCCTGTAACCAGAGGTTGGTGGACCGTCGTAGTTGTGCCATACCCTGAAGTAGAAAGGCAGGGGTTGCAGATAGGCTGGCCAAGGATTCAAAATTTAGCCAATACAGTACTTCCATTTTTACTCTGCCTTATCATGGACCTCCTATGGGTCTGAATTAAAAATTCAGAAATAAACAGATGAAAAAACCTTCCTTGGGTTAAATAGTTATTCTTGTATTTGGTCCGTAGCATGTCATTGCAGGAAAAAAATACGATATGGTTCTGCATGAAATTAATCTAACCAGACTCAAAGTGTCCAAACTGGCTGCTGAATCACTTTTTTAAAGTTAAAAGTCTGAACTTGAGAGTTAAAAAATACTGATGAGCCTGAACCAGAACTGAGCTCCAATTGTTAATAGTTTGGCTTCCTGGTTTTCCACACTTATTCATTTGAGGAATTTCTATTCTGGCATTCCATTCAGAGAAACACTTTTCATATTTTTCTTCCCTAAGCAGTTTCTAAGCAAAATTTTTCAAAGTATCCCAAACCAAATGATTTCTCATTTGCAAGTACACTAAATGTAATGTGGTGAGCAGTTTCTGTTTTCCTTTAGCAATGACTGTTATGGAGTAATCTCTTAAGAATGTGTCCCTCGCAGTCAAGGAAAACATTGGATTGCACTGACTTAACTAACAGATGGGAAATTGTTTAGATTTATTGCCAAGTGATGGCGTTAAGGCTGGACCAGCTCCCAGGCTTGGAATTAGGCAAAAGGGTGTGGTGTGAGGCTGCAGATAACATCACCCCACCTACTGAACCCAGGGCACCCTGAGACTCGGAAAGTTAGCACTTGCTGAGCCAGCATATGCTTCAAGGGGACCCTGAATTCCTACAGCATGCACCCCAGCTATCCCATGAACAGTCCAGATTTTCTACTACCCACTCCTGCTAAACAATCACCCCGTTTTGTCCCTACTTCACCTTTTGTGAGGAAGCGCATTCAAAATGTAGTTTGTGTGAACTTAATGATTTGACATATTTCAGGTTTGAGTCCCAGCCAGAGTTTCCAAAAGCTACACTTCTGAGTATGGATGGAGCAAATGATTCTCCCACATACTAGTTCCTAAAAGCACATTTAGCACAAGTGCTGGCCACCAATACTGAATGTTCAGGGGCCACCAAACCTTGTGGGCCCCCAGACTCCTGTCACTATGCTTGCCAATGCATGCTCATGAACAACTTAGGGCCAAAAACATGAAGCCTATCATTAATGCTGACAAATTTAACTTTTCTTTTTAAATGCAGAAGCTGGATCACGTTCCAAGTAGGTCAGGATAATGGAGGGACCAGAGAGCTTTAAATCTACTGTCTACCATACCCCTGCTTCAGATGGGGGGCGGGGAGTTGCATGGTTGCTATTTTCAAGAGAAAAAACACACTTAATAGTGCATAGACTATAACCCTGACACTCTCCATGTCATGTGTCAGTTTGCAAAGGACCCAATTCATGTGCAGGTTTTAAAAGGAAATTTTAGCCTATTCACTCTGAAATCCTGTTATGGGATAACTGGACAAGTAAATTGATTAACTGTATATGTATTTCAACATATATAGCCAAAGCAACAAAAACCTCCTCCCTTTTTAACCCAATGCAGGGTTAAAAAGAGGTTAAGAAGCATGAGGCATTCAGTGAGCCAATTTGGATGATAACAATTCAACTGACCACATGTGATTTGGCACATCTTGTCCCCTCCCGTGACCAAGGGAATCTGGGGCAATTTTCCATAACCACATGGGGTGGTAGTTTGTTGAAACCCACTACACTTATCAGACCTATCAGACTTATCTCTTATCATAAAGGATTTGTTAAACTTATCAGAGCATAGCGGAGCGGTTCAGTCAAACTGACCTCATCACATGATTAATGCCTTGAATCCCCTTAGAGTCACACAAGAAGAGACCATGATGTGTGTGCACTGTGCGTGTGCATCAGTGGTGGGCTCCAGCAGGTTCGCACCTACTCTACAGAACCGGTTGTTAATGAGAGATAGGACATATAAAGTTTAAAAATAGCCATTTAAAAGTGGCTGCCAGATGGGCAGAGAACCGGTTGTTAATTTCTTTGAAGCCCATCACTGGTGTGCATGTCTTTTTAGTGCATGGAACCAGTTGGATGGGTATTATCAAAACAGACAATTCATGATTATAGCCTTTCTCCCACTTCCTTCTGTCTTTTATAGCTTAAATCTGACTGTTGTTTACCTGAAAGGGAATACATCATGCTTATTTGCATTGCATCATTTGCATTCTGGCCCATGTAGGCTTTACATTACATTAACATTGCAAAGCATATGAAACAGACATCAAAGCTTCCAACTCATCTCCTTTGGCTGCCTTGATGGATAACACAGTGCAATCCTATTTGTGTCTACTCAGAAGTAAGTTCCATTCAATTCAGTGGGGCTTTTTACCCAGAAAATTTTCTTAACCCAGAGTATTAAGCCTCACTAAACTAATAGGACTTTCTTCTAAGCAGATATGTGTAGCATTGCAGTTTTAGTGTTTTATTTCCCCTCACTTCTCCACTAAAGGCCCTCTAGGTGATTTATAACAACAAATATGCCATTAAAACTCATATATTCATTAAATTTATTAAGTTTATTTTATAGTAAAACCAATTTAAAAGATCACACAAAGTCTTTGTGTCTTAGGGCACAATCCAGAGTTAGAGCAGTGAGGAGTGCTCTAGCTGGGCTGCCCCAACTACAGTATTCTGAATCCAGAGCAGAAAGTTATGCTGCATCCAGAGAGTCAGGAAGCCTAGGCTGCCCTAACTGCTCCACAGCATGCTCAATAGGCACCAAGTAAGTGACACCTGGGGAGGGCTTGCTCCTGAGCAGACCCCCCTCAGATCACACTGAACAAGGAACAGCTGTGATGCCTGCCTTAGAAGGAAGCCCAGAAGTTCCTGTCAACCAGTAACAACTGCAGCATGAGACTCCAGTCCAGCAATATCTCTAGTGGAGGATGGAGGCAAGGGGCTTGTTGGCGTGGTCTGCTGTATCCCCAGGTTAGTGGGTTGCCATAGTTGTGCCACATCCTGAGCTTGAGAGGCAGGGGTTGCAGATAGGCTGGCCAAGAACTCACTCAGATTTTTTATCAACACTGCCATTCTGACCTGCCTTCTCATGGACCCCATGGGTCTACTCATTGTTATACCTGCTCCTGAGGTGGTATAACTCTTGAGGAGCTGGAAGAGGGCATTTCTGCCCTGGAAACAGGCTCTGGATACAGAGTAACTGCTCTGCCCGAGACAAGGCTAAACATTCCCTCAACATGCCTCTCCTGAACTGCCTAGGCTGCCCCATCTAGGGCAGCCCAGGTCCACCTGTCTTGGGCCAGCCCATGCTGCCTTATGCTACCCCAAGCCTTCTCTAGCATTACTGGGCTGCCCCATCTTGGACTTGGGCCACCCTAGTGAAAGATAGGGTACCCACGTGCACTTCTGGATTACAGCCTAACCCTACAATCCAGAATATCTATGGGAGCACATAAGAGACATTATGTGTACCCATAGTTACTGCACCACCTAGTAAAAACCTATGGGAAATTCTTATTGCAATCCAGAGCAAATTGTTCTTACAGTGGAGCAAGGACTCTCCATAGTTACTCTGGATTGCGCCCTATGTCTCCCTTCTCCAGGATCTCATGCAAAAGATGTCATGGGCAAATTCTCAAATAGAATACAATGACATTTCACTTCTCCTATTAGGCAGGGTGATCAGATTTTTCCTGAATCCCAGGCAAAAATTCCTACCAGCTTAAAAAAAAGTGTAATTTTTTGTTTTTGTTTTTCGGTTTTTTGACCATATCTTTTGATAGGAAGGAGATATCTCCAAACTGATTTTTGCACTGGATTCAATACAAATCCAACAACATAAGGCATGATGGGGTACTGTGCACTATTGCAAAGTTTCAAAATGTAGGACAATAAAGCCAAAATGTAGGACACCCGGACAGGAGGCTAAAACTCCGGAGAAATTCAAGTTTTTCCTGGTCATATGGTCACCCTGCCTTTTAGGAAGTTACAACACTATATTTGACTCCACTTTTAAATGTTTTTTCAATAAATTCTTCTGATTTTGATATTAAAATTTACACATTTTGCAGGTTTGTGTAGTATTGTATAATATTGATATCCCTCAGGCTTGCAAGGCTATGGTATCATGCTCGACGCTGTATGTGAAGCACGAAGGCTTGGGTAGATTAATATTGAGCATAGGCTGTTTACCCAAGCAGCAAACCCCCCTCTCCACATCACTGACATAGTCCAATGGAACGGCAGAGCTGATACGATTGGTTCCAGCTGCATCGCAGAGCTGGGCTAAGGACAGGAACTCACCCTTTCTTGTGGGGACCCAGGTCTCAAACCCTGGCCTACTGGTTAACAGGCACAGTGTCTTAACCACTTGCACCACCCACAGCTCAGGTTTGATAGGAGCTTTAAATTTTTTTTTTAGAAAAACCTGGAAAAGCTTTGTGATTGTAGGTGACAAAGGGTGCAATCCTAACCCAGCCTGGCCTAACTCATCTGTCTTCCCATTCCCGTGATGGTATAGGGAGGCAAGCGCACAGCCTAACCCTCCCCCAGGATTGTCTTACGGCACTTTTGTGACACCCCCAGGTCAGCACAGTACTTATGCTGTGGCTTAAGCTGGCCTAAGTGGAGATTAGGATTGCAGCCAAAGGTACAGAAGAAATTAGCATGTACTCCATGAGCAGTGAAAGTGCCAATAGATCACATCCATTCTTAAAACAGTTACAGATTCAAAAGTTGAACCTCACGGCAGCTTTGGAGCTAATGAAGTATTTTTATCATGTCTCTCAGCTCAAAGATTTATAGTTCTTAAAAGAGATGGACAAAGGAAACATGCTTGCAGCTGTGGCTGCAAGCAGAGGAAGTTTTTGCTACACATGTAGAACTCAGACCATGTGCTCTGTTTGACCACAGTGGCTTCACTTGCTCTGTTGTTAGGCGCATGAAAGGTTCATTTTAATTCACAGCGGAAAAAAAAACTAGCCAAGGATGTTTGCTTTGAAATGTCATTCTATATGATGCACCATGTCCTTCTTGCCTAGAGCAGAGTTCACTGTCTTTTGTTGAGTTACTTTCAGGCTGCATTGGCAGATGGTTCTAATTCAGCTTACGATGTAGGACTGTACACAAACATTTGGGTGCATCAAGACATACCAAATTAAAACTACGTCCTTGAGGGAACAATCCCAACAAATTTAGGCTGGCCTAACATATCTTCCCATGTTGGTGTGGGGAAATCAGCATATGCCAGTGCACTAATCTAACCCCCAGAAGTGGGCCAGAAGTGCTTTATGGCACTTTTGTGATACCCCTAGGTCAGCAAGGACTTATGCCAGGGTTTATGCCAGCCTAACTGGAGATTAGGGTGGCAGCCTCAGTTTCTACAAATCCTACACTCCTACAAATTAACAAATGGTGAACAGGTTCATTTGAACTAGCCTGAAAGCTGAATTTTGTATTACTCAAAAGGTTTCACATCCTTTTATAAAACTAAATACTGCAGTATTCATGTTGTATCTGCCATTATGAGAGTTCATTTACTTTCATCATTGAGAATTTGTAAGCGTGTCCTTACAGTTCTTCTCATAAAACAATGGTCTTTTATCTCCCTTATCATACTGGATCCTTCTTTATTTAAAAATATAACTTCCAGGCAAATATCTGCAAATGGAATGAGGGTGGGATAGCATCTGTTTATTGGAAAAAGCATAAATGTTCTTGCTACAATCCTCCCTGAATCCATCCCCCAGAAATATTTGTGGTTGGCTGTAATAACTTGTTTGAAAGGGAAAGCACTCTCCCATACTCAGGTATCCTGTTATCTTTATGAACTGTTTCCAAATCCCATTGCTCAGCAGACAAATCTCATGGAGAAGTGCAAGAAGATTTTTCTGTACATTTTTCATTGTACTGAACACTTTTCAGACTGGTGCAGGTTACATTAAGACAAACGTGCTTGGCTGAGTTCTTGATGCTAGCTGAGTTTCAGTCAACATTAATATTCCCACAATTTATGGCAGGTCTCAAAAATGCCAAATTGAGATCAGAACTGTTGATTTGCTAGCATGTGGCTTCTTTCCACCAAGCTGTAAAACAGCAAAGCAAAGAACAAAACATAACTTGCCTCTCCACGCCTGGAACATGAATAACGGTAAACCTTCTGCATACTCAACACACAGCATCTGAAGTAAGGAAATCCTTCTCTATGGCAAGAGTGAGATCTAGCACCTCCAACAGCAGCAAATAAGGCTGGTTAAGGATGAACAGAAATTATCTGATTTTGTACCAATTCATTTCGTTTTTCACATACACTGAAAAGCCTCTTTTTTGGCATCCGACTCAAATAGTTCAGCAGCGTTTGAAGGGGGCTATCTCTAAGGAAATCCAGGATGCCTCACAAATGATTAGAAAAACTAGTCAGGCAGGGAAGAGACCAGAGACTGAGCAAGAAGGCAGTATTAGCCAGTCTTTTATCATGTGGGATGGTTCAGGGAATGAAGTATCATCCAAATTTGACCAGAGTTGAATTCTATCCTCAGCTCCTCAAAAAAGGACAGAATGAAAATGTAATAAGCAATTTAAACAGCAGAGCTGGAGTTACTGCTTGGTGTACGTGGTTTTTTTCTATTCCCTTTTTACCACTTGGGACCATATTTTGCAGAGCCAGAAAGGCTTTGTAGCAAGTCTCACTGGGGGGCTCATGATCTGACATCAGTGTCCAGGCTAACCCTCTGAACTCATAGGTTGCTGAATGTGTTCTTGAGCATGTGCAGAATGCATTTTCCTCATTACTGTGTAGACAGAGACAAGTGGTGAACAGGTCCACTGAATAGATCCAGATCAGTGATGTGAAACAAACTTCAGTATCAGATTATATTCCCCTACTCGTTCCTTGAAATTAAGTGCTCCTGGTCAGAGTTGGACAAAAGGAAAAAGCATGTACATTGCAGGGACCAGGTTGTTGGGACCCTGGGACAAGCCCTGTTCAAGGGCCCCCATGGTGCCTCCTGCCCATGCTCTGATGGCTCAGGGAATGAATAATTGCCAAAGCACAATAATATTGCCAAAGTTATTTGCAACAGAATTGACAGTTCAGGGACTGGCCTATTAGACAGAATGTCTGATGGAAGTGGACCTTTGACTATTGTCCAGTTCAAACCCTTCTGGATGTGAACAGCATTATTAATATGACTCCACCACTGTCACCTTTATTTAAGACTTGGAGACAGGAAATAGTTCATTTCCCTGAACTATACACATACACATCCCAGTATCATCGCTGATCGAACTTGCAAGTTTGAAACCCTACCGAAACCACAAAAACCCTGTGGGGGGAGAGAGAGAGATAGTGAAATGAATGTGCACTACCACCAACGATGATGCAACTATCATACTCCTTCTCCAGCAGTTTTGTGTGGTGGTCTTGGGTGGCTGTGTATAAGGGAAATGTGATGTGGGAGCAATGTCTTTGGGCACAACATTGCAGACTTTATGCTGAGGTTGCAATTAGGCTGATAGGCTGCTTAATATTCGCTGAAGTTAAATGGATAGTCCTGCTTAACCCTGAGCGGGACTGCAACTGATCACTTCTGTTTGAAGGAGTTAACAGACCCTATTCCATAAAAAGTTACTCTTTCCTAGTAACTGTGCCATTTTTGTCCCTTTCTCTTGTAATCCTGTTCTCCCCTCCTAACACCAAAGCACATTGCTAAAAGTTGTAGTCTTTTGTTGTTTGAACTACCCGATGGGCTAAATCAGGATTTCTCAACCCCTGGTCCGGAGACCACTGAAGGTTCTTGGCAGCTGCCTGACTGAGAGGACTCTTTTAAGTGCTTCTTCCCCTCCTCACAGCAGGAGGGCTCTGTTGGAGAATTGCAGCCTCAGAGACCAATCCTATGCCTGTCTACTCAGAAATAAGTCCCACTGTAGGCAGTGAAGCTTACTCCCAGGAAAACACGGCTAAGATTGCAGCCTCAGAGTCCAATCCAATGCCTGTTACTCAGAAATAAATCCCATTTAAGTCAATGAGACAGGGCAAAATCCAGAGTAACTATGGGGAGTCCTTTCTCCGGTGTAAGAACAACTTACTCTAGATTCCAATATGAATTTCCCATAGGTTTTCACGAGGTGATGCAGTAACTACAGGTGCACGTAAAGTCACTTACGTGCTCCCACAGTTACTCTGGATTTGGGGGTCTCTAATAAGAGTGACTAGGATGGCTTTGTGCATTTTCAGTGCATCCTGCATTGAAAACGGTTGAAAATCCCTGCTCTGAGTAGACATGCATTGAGACATTGGGCTCTCACCTGCTATCCACAGTAACCTAGCAATAGCTTTATTTATTATAATGGGATTTACAGCTGGAGGCAGCTGTGCTGTGCTCTAGGTGGGGAAGCCCTCCCTCCAGGTCGCCAGAGGCAGAACTCTCCCCCCCACCCCTGGGCTGATCTCTGGAAAATTTCTTTTCCACAGAACTGGTCTCTGGTGCCAAAAAGGTTGAGGATCACTAGGCTAAATGGGACTTACTTCCAGTAGGCATTGTATCCTTGGTCTGGGATTGTCACTCTTTTTTTACCCACACTTCATGTGGGGTTCACACAGTGTTGTCATCCATCCATCGTCTTTTGTCAGGATAATCATCCATCCATTGCATTTTCCCCAGGTTTTAATTATTACATTTTATTAGCAAAAAAAATTATCTTTTTGAGCATACTGCTACATACAAGGACCACACATATAATTCATGGCTGGCCCAACCATGACACGATGCAGTATGGCAGATAGTGTGGGGGTCAGAGGCAGCAGATTTGGGATATTCTTCACCCACATCTGCATGTGCCACCTGCCTCTAGCCTCCTGCAGACATGAATCATACCAATCTGATTCCTAGTGGGAAGTTGATCATCTGCTACCTTACCCCATTCTATCACACTGTTTTTCCAACCTGATGTATGGGACTTCCAGGTTTATTTAAAGAAATGCATGAATTTGTTCATGTGATCCTTTTAAACAAAATCAGAAGTCCAGTGCGCCTGGGTTTGCAAAAACCACATGATGGACCAGGTGGGGATATTTTTATCAGAGGCAGGAGGGCAAATGGCACCAGACATTGTCCCCAGGCACATTATTTCTTATGTGAATGTTAGTGAAGTTGTTCTTTTTTTACAGTGCATGTCCAGACACAACAGACCACAACAGAAATCAAGGGTGGGTGTGTGAGAAAGTGAAATCCTAACCCCTCCTGAGGCGGCACAAATCTCTACACAAATCCTAAACTGGCCTGGGGGTGTCACAAAAGTGCCTCTTCACTACTCTTAGGAAGATTAGACTAGTGCACAGACATGTATAGGCCTCCGCATTGTCACTGTAGGAACAGGGAGATTGGTGTGTTGTGCTGGCCTAAACTGATTAGGATTGTGACCTAAGTGTATGTGCGTGTGTGAGAAAGGGGAGGGTTTGTTTCAAAGACGTACAATCCTGCAATGGGAATATAGGTGTGTACTGCATGTGATTCAAGTGGAAAAGTGGCACCCCAAGGAGTCCTTTTGGATGTGCCCCAGGTAGATTATACTGTTATCTCCAGCTTGCACGCATTTCCCTTCCTTCCCAGTCAATCTAGGTCTTTCTCCCATGAGCTTCCCTGCGGTATCTGGATGTCTCAAAGGTTTTTAAAAAATCAGAGATCCTTGTCATGGCTAACATGCTGTTTTTTCCACTTGATTGATTAAAGTTTTTATTTGTGATGTCAACTTCCTCCAATTGTGTCTATTTCCTTCTGAAAGGACTTTTCCACTTCATAGGCCATAATCTAGACTGACTTACAATACAATCACAAAGCCCTTCCTTTTTATAAGCAGTTCCTTCCCACCTAGCTCTGCAAACAAGAAACCAAACATTTTGCTTGTCAGGGCCATGGTGATGCAGTGGTCAGAGACTACTAAGATGTGGGAGAGATTATTCAAGCACACGTATAACCCTGAGCGCTTTAGATGCAGGTGGAATATAAACAATAATAATAATAAAACAAAAAAATTTGTTTAAATTTTTTTCAGGTTCTAAAGCAATCTCATTGGAGTCATGCTACGGCCAAGTTTAATCACACAATCAATTTATCAACTTATAAATGTAAAAGTCTCCTTATAATTGTAACACTGGCTTGCAATCTTGTAAAGGACTTCTTTTCGCATTCCCTTGACAGTTTTGTGAGTCCACACTGTGGCTTTTGAACCACTTGGCAGTGCATTGAACTACTTTTTAGAAGCAACCCATTATATGGACCCCACACTGCAATTTTTGCAAATGCATCTCCTTGCAATCAGAGAACCTACCTTTGGGTTTCAACATGAGGGATGAATTGGAAAAAGATCAAAGGATCCCATCTTTGGGGGCTCCTCACCCTCCTCCAATAACCTTTTCCATCTCTGGATGCTTGAAGTTAGCTGTTGTCCAGGTCTTTGCAAAATTATTGGCAACAAACAGCAATGCCGCTGCTAATGTGCAATAGTTGTAGCTCTTGCTTGAAACTACATTGGGAGACCTTGAGGGTTTGGTACTGATGTGAACATATAAAACTGCCCCAGTACTGAGCCTGACTATTGGTCTTCCTAAGCTAGTGCTTCCTTCTCTGGCTAGAAATTGCATTCCAGGATCTCCATGAAGGGCTTGTCCTACCATCAGCTTCTTAATCCCTTTTAAGCTGGAAATTTTGGGAGTTCAGCATGACATTTTCTGCACGTTATGCACTATGCATCCATCTGTACAACCAACCCTTGTTTCAAGACTTTCTCCAGAAACTTAAGGACCAGGATTGTGTTGCTTCTAAGAAACAGGCTGTATTAGACAGGAAACTGAGGTCTCTGGATCCCTCCTGTTGTGGCTTCCTGTGCTGCTGACTTGGCAGCATAACAATATATGGGAAGTGCTTTAGGTAAAGGTTCTTTCTTTTGATGAGCATAGAAAACTAGCCAGGCAATGAAAAGGCCAGACAGTTTAGGTACCAGTAGAGCAACATAGCAATCCATGAAAGCCAAAAACAGAGGCAATTTTAACCAAAATTTGGTAAAATCCAAACTGCTCAGAGAAGTCTAAAAGTGGCATAGGATTTTTGAGAGGAAAAAGAGCAGATCCTTTTCCTATATGCAAGGCTGCCCCAGGACTTCCACATGCATGCCGCCTGGTGACCTCTTTGGTTGATCTCATTGATGGGTCCACCTTATCTATTTGATATGAAACATATAATATCATGCATCCCAACATGCTGCCCACTTTTTTATCCTCACAATGGAACATATATGTGTTCATCATTTACCCGACCTAAAACCTCACAAATATTTATAAAGAGAACAGTTCTGCAGAATTGCATATGGGTTGGCGATGGCACTAGTTCTAGCCCATAAAAAAAGCAGGCCTCCGTCAGTCTTGAGAGACTATGGTATCGTGCTCTGTGCTGTATATGCTGCATGCGAAGATGAAAGCCTGGGTTAGATTGTTATGGAGGATAGGCTGTTACCCAAGCACCAAATTCCCCCTCTCCACGCCACTGAATTAGTCCAATGGAAAGGCAGAGCCAATACGATTAGATCCAGCTGGTGTCGCAGAGCTGGGCTAAGGACAGGAGCTCACCCTGTCTTCTGGGGCTGACCCGGGTCTTGAACCCTGGCCTGCTGGTTAACAGGCACAGTGCCTTAACCGCTTGTGCCACCCACAGCCCCATAAGCACCACCATAACTGCCACTTTCCTATTCATATGGAACCATTCCATCCCTTGCAGAACTACTGTAGTTTTTTTTTCATAACTCATTCCAGAAGTTGGAAAAGTCAGTTAGCTTCCAAAACCACCTCTCTCCAAACATTTCATTTGCTTGAATGCTGACCATAACATCCAACATACCCTGTTAGGCAGCACCTGAATTCTTCACTATCCAGCCATTCTTTATGGCCACCAACCTTTTTGTTCCAGCTAACACTGATTTTGTACCATTTAGGAGCAGCCTCCTGTGCAGAAATCAACAGGTTACACTTTTGGTATAGAGCTAAAATGATGAGAGGAAGACATTAGTTCACATCTGTGCATGCCATAAGCATGCATGTGCTTACTACATGTGTGTGCCACAAAATGCACAAAAGGTGGTCATTAAAGGTACAAAAGCAAAGCCAGTTGAAAGAGGGACACCTCTTCTTTGCCATGAAATCACCACATCCATTGGGCACAGCTGGCACAAAGAAGTCAGTCTCCCTCAGGATTCATGGGTAGGCTTTGTTATAATTCCAGAGACACACAAGAGTACATAAGAACAACCTGCTGGATCAGGCCAAAGGCCCATCCCAGAGGTCCAACTTCATATATCTCACAGTGGCACAAAAGAAAACAAGAGACCCGAATTCTGGTGCCCTCCCGTGAATCTGGCTTTCTGAAGTAGCCAGCATCTAAAATACAGAGGTTGGCAGTATTTTGCCCATTTCTTCCAGAAATCTGTCCAATCCCCTCTAAAAGCCAACTAGGCCAGATGCCATCACCACATCCTGCAACAAGGAGTTCCACAGATTCATTTCACACTGGGGAAATAATTTTCTGTGGCCTGTCCGTACTCTCCCAACACTTAATTTTAGTGGACATCCCCAAGTTCTGGTGGTGAATTCAGCAGACTAACGACATGCTGGGGAAAGAAATATTTTCTGCTGTCCAACTTTTCCAACACTGAATTTTAGCAGATATTCCCTAGTTTCTGGTGGCAAGGAGTTCCTCAGATTAATTACATGTTGGGGAAAGAAACATTTTCTTCGGTCTGAATTCTCCCAACACACAGTTTTAGTGGATTTCCCCTAGTACAGGTGGTGAGGAGTTCTACAGTCTAATGACACATTTTCTTTGGTCTGTCCTAACTCTCCCAACACTCCATTTTAGTGGACATCCCCAAATTCTGGTGGCAAGTAGTTCTTCAGACTAATGACATGCTGTCTTTGGTTTGTCTTAACTCACCCAATACTCAGTATTAGTGGACATCCCCTAGTTTCTGGTGGCAAGGAGTTCCACAGACTAATGACACAAAGGAGAAACTTTTTTTTGCTTAACTCCATTTTAGTGGACTTCCCTAGTGGCAAGGAGTTCCACAGACTAATGACACTCTGAGGGAAAGAAATCTTTTTTTATTTTTTGTCTGTGCTGAGATCCTCATTCCAGGAGAGACTGGAAAGAGCTTCTGGTGCCCAGTAACCCCTCCCTCTCCATACCAAGAAAAGTTTCTCCCCACCCCTCCAAGTCCTTGTTGCTTCATTTGTGAGGCACAAGGGAAGGCTGTAGAGGAGACTTACTGCAAGAAAGTATGAGGGAGGCTGTGGGGAGAGAAGTTTCGTCTCTTCCTCCCCCCCCCCCCCCAAGAGAGGGCTGGCAAGGAAGGGGACTTGGAGGGGCTCACCCAGCAGCTGTGGCGGATCCTTTCATGCTGGTGGTGGAGGGTGAGGGGCTTCAGGCGCAGAGAAGAAAGTTTCTAGCTTGGCATGTCCTGAAAGGCTTGGGCAGTCCAGCACTCCTGAGGGGCCAGCAGTGGCTCCAGTCATGCCAAGCCAGGAGGAGGAGGAGGAGAAGAGGAGGAGGAGGAAGGTCTTCCCCAACCCCTCAGCTCTGCGCCTCTTGCTCTGTGACTTCCTCGTTGCTGCTCACAGGGGCTCTCAGGAAGAGGCAGTCCTGGGTGGACTGGAGAGGAGGGCTGGCTGCTGGAGGGAGGGAGAAGGGTTCAGCCCCTGCCCCTGGTTGCCCCTCAGGCCTTGGGAGGGGGGCTCCCCAGCCAGCCAGGCAGCCCTGAAGGTACCTGAGGAGAAAGAGGAAAGCTGCAGAGCAACCCAGCTGGTGGCAACTCAGTGTCCAGCTGTGGATTCCTAAGGCATGGGGAGTAATTGGAACCAGATGCAGGCAGGAGATCTGGAAAGTGGGGTGGAGTGGGTGTGGGACCTCTGAGGAGGCAGTATTCCAGGCTGGAGAGACACCCACTTGCAATAAGGTGGACACCCACTTGCAACAAGATAGACATCCCCTTGCAACAATGTACAGGCATCCCCCTGATCCACTTGCAACAATGTACAGGCATCTTTCTGATGCTTCATTTTCTGACTGTTATCCTCTTTCAACACCTTTCAAATATACCCAGTACTCATTCATTCATCACATGCTTCACTCTTTCAACCCCTCTCTGCTGATCTAAAGGCTAAAATTGGTCTTCCCTGATGTTGATAAGCATGTGACACAGTGATCAAACTGATTTTGGCATTTCCTTATGACTTTCCTCTGTAAATAACCATTATTCAAATACGTAAGATATTTATTTCCTACGCGCGCCTTTGGGCACAATTCTATGCATGTTTACTCAGAAGTAAGTCCCATTGAGTTCAGTGTGGCTTACTCCCAGGAAAATGAGTATAGGATTGCAACTTTATTCATTTTACTGTAATCTGTTATGTATTTTGGCTATGGGTTGATAAATATGAATTATTTAGGTTTTTGTAAGTGATATTTGTGTCTTTTATGTGGCCTTTATGCATTTGCAAGCTGAAAAAGACTGGGTTCCACTTTTCAACTTTTTCACTTTTGGACAGTGCTCTGATCCCTAACTTGTCCAATAAGTGGGGGAGGCCTGATCCTGAGCTGGCTGACAGATGGAGGGGAGTGTCCTGATTAGGTACACTGTTGGGTTCCCAAACTGTGGGTCGTGACTTGTTTTTTGGTGGGTCACCAAAAGAGGATGGAACACATCCAGTAACTCTGCAATCCCAGTTTTAAAACAGCTTTTCTACTGTTGCATAGAGAGGCAGTTGGGCTGCAGTGGCTCAGTGGTTAAAGGTGTTGTGCCTGTCAACCTGAAGATCAGCGGTTAGTGACCTGAGTACTGCAAGACTGAGTGAGCTTAATTGCCCAGCTCCTGCCAATCTATCAGTTCAAAAGCATGCAAATGCAAGTAGATAGTTTACCTACCTACTCTATTTCAACTACCTACCACATTTTAACTAAAAAGTTCACAAAGTGGTTTACAAAGAAAATGGAAAAATTAATTGCTAATTAATAACTAATGGGTCCCTGTCCCAAAAGGGCTCATAATCTAAAATATAAAAAGAACACCAGCAGAAGCCACTAGAACAGATTTTGCGGAGGTGTGTAGGGCCAGTTACTCTCCCCCTGCTAAATAAAAGAGGAACACCCGCTTGAAAGAGTGCCTCTTGCCCAATTAGTACCACTTTGTTGGGAAAGTAATAGCACTCCATATGCTTTGGCATTTAGTCATGACCATGACCTCTTTGGCTTAGAAACGAGGATGAACACCACACCCTGGCATTGGTCATGACTAGCAGGGCAACCTGTGGGGGACACCTTTACCTTTTACAGAAGCAGTCATGCAAGTGATCATTCCATTCTTCAGCTGAGCCTCTCTACAACAGTAAGAAAAACTGTTTTAAAACCTCTGTAATGCATGTACTTTTTATTATTTTTAAAAAACTGGTTTTATTTAACACACTTTTTGTTACCAGCATAGAATCCCAGAATCAAACCCCTGCAGATACCGGGGCACAATCTTATTCCATTAGGAGCAACAGAGGATCAAGAAACACGGAAGTGGATCTTTAAATATATTTTTTCTCTGTTTTATATTTACCGATTATTTTTATACTTGGGAGATTCAACAATGGAACCCTAGTGGATAAAAGGTACACCTGTACAGTGGCACTTCGGATAACAAATTTAATTCATTCTGGAGGCAAGTTTGTTACGTGAAACATTCTTTACGTGAAGTTGATTTTTCCATAGGAAATAATGGAAACTCAGTCAATTGGTTCCACAACCCAAAAAATATTCATATAAAAATATTAACTGGATGTAAAAATTATGAAAAAATACTGGAATTTAATTCAAAACATGCATTCAGTGTGCATGATCCTATGAAGTCTACTTAGTCTGCAGTCCCAAGGAAACTTTCCTGGAAGCAAGACTCATTTAACACAATGGGGCTTACTTCGGGGTAGACATGGTAAGGAGGCTGCAATCAAATAACTTTCTTCTGCAATCCAAGACACCTTCAAAGTGTCTCCCCACTTTCTCCTTCTCTTCATCCTGAGCCTCTCTCTCCCCTGCTCCCTTCTGGCTAGCCCTGAACTGCTTCCCTCTTCTCCACTATTCTTCTCTCTCTCTGTCCAGTGGATGCCCAGCCACAGGAGGAACAGCACGGAAGTGTTGCTTTCGCTATGGGCAGGTGTGCTAGGCAGCCCTGACACTTTTTAAAAGGGCTGCCGGCCAGCGTGTCTGCCCCAATTGCCAATGAAGGTGTTTGTTACATGAAGCACAGCTTGTTACATGAAGCAAAATCCTAGATAAATTTTTGTTTGTTATGTGAAACATACTTTATGTGAGGCGCTTGTTATGTGAGGCACCACTGTACTTAAAAGGCAATCCTAACCAATTTAGGCCTGCACAATTCAGCCGCTCCTCATTCCTGAGGTGGTGTGAAGAGGCCAGCAACATGTCTATGCGCTGGCCTAGCGCCCCCATACCCAGGTGTGGTACAGAGGTGCCTTATAACAGTTTTGCGACAACCCCAGGCAAGCGCAAGACTCAGGATTGCAGCCTTATTCATATAATTAAAAAGTTAACAAGTGCATTTTTCCAAGTGCATTTTTTATTTTTTACTACAAGATATATAATTGAAAATTAAAGCTGACTTTTTTTTGGGGGGGGGGGGGTAGGCATTGCATGCAAGCAGGCAGTTAGCTTTGTGGAGAACACAAAGTAGTCTGGCCCTACTTGCACTTCAGTGATGTTTGGAGGCTGGACAAATTGCAGATATGCTCATCCTCTAAGTTGCGCACCTCACAAGCCTTTGAAATGTTTCTTTCTAATATTAAATTTGCCTGGATCATGGGCTTCATGGTGGAGCTTCATTAGCACAGCTCCAGGGAAGGCACTTCAAATGTTCAACTTCATCTTGCTTTGGAGCAAGAGGTGATGATGATGGACTATTTGCCAGACTTGGGATTTCATTGACTGCCAAAGACCAAGTGCTGCTCAAAGTGGAGAGTGAATCCAAAGATTGTTTTGAAAAACAAGATTGGCACAAGACTGACTATACATCAGAACTTAGATTTGCTGATGAGTGGAAATAAAGTAGAAGTAGCATTGCTTTCTCCTGCCCTTATTGCTCATATAGAAATAAATGGGTGACAAAGAACCCACCATCCTAAGCCGGGGTGTCCAAACATTTTGCAGAAGGGCCATATCATCTCTCTGGCACTGTGTTGGGCCAGAAAAATTAATTTACAACTTTGAATAAATGTATATAAATTAACATATAAGGATATATTGGAGAGGATTAAAAGGCTTGCCAAAGGGCTGGATAAAGGAGTCTTGACATGAACTGAGTTGGGACTTGCTGCAGGCTGCATCTGGTCCTTGGATCAGGGTTTGGACACCCCTGTTCTAAGTCAATGCTGGGAACCCATCATATGCTGCACTTGTTCACCTGTTGCCTGCCTTCCCCTCCACTAGTCCATTCATTTGGCCACCCTCATCCATGTAGGAAAGCGTACATGTGCATAGAGGGGCAATCGCATAGGTTGAACCTCACCATCAGCAACATTTGGTTCCAAAAAGCTCCATAGATACCCATTTTTGTAATTATATAAAAACAATTGTTTACCATTGTATCAAGGCAGGCAATTAATGAGTGTGAATCAAGTTCTCTTTAAAACAGCTTCGTTTCAGCTCAGAAGCAGGACTCTGTCAGTCTTGAAAGACTATGGTATCGTGCTCTGTGCTGCATATGCTGCATGCGAAGCACAAAAGCCTGGTAGATCCTTTTATATTGATGTGATAATCACATGGAGGACGGGAAGGGTCTCCCTCCTACCTGAAACAGAAACCAAAACCCTTTAGGACAGTGGTCTTTGGCCATTTCAGCCCAGGTCCCCCTTTCAATCTTGGGAATCTGCCCAGGACCCCCATGTCAAACTTGCTGCTCTCAATCTGGGACACAAGGCTGAAAAAGAGGATATATGGTCACTCTGCCCAAGTCCCCATGCTCTCTCCCACCCCACTGTCCCAGTCACACAGGTCCTTTCTTACCCCCAACTTCCCCCAAGCAGCCAGTCTCTCTCCCATCCCACTGCCCTGAACCTCCACATGTGCTCTCTCTCTCTCTCTCACACACATACACACAGACATACACCTTTTATCCCATGCACTAATTCGCACTCCCACAACACACATACACGCATACCCATCCCATGCATTCACACACACACACATGAATGCGCACACAACTCATGCACTCATACACATGCATACACACACACAACCCATACACCCCATGCTCCTGGGAGAAGGTGGACTTAGAGGGCACTTAGATGCGCCTGCAGCAAGAGGACCGTGTGGAGCAACGGGGAGGTTGGCAGTACTCCCTCCCCAAGCCTGGCTGTCCTTTTCTTTCTGAGAGCAGCCCCCCCCCCCTCAAAATGTAGGACACTCAAGAGTAGAAGATAACAAAATAAAGCTCATATGTATATTGCTTTCATGTGCTTAATTTAAACACTAATTACTGAATCTTACATTTAAAATTATTATGTTTACAATTTATTATATATAATTTATTAATTCCAAGCAGGCTATAAGCTGCCTGCTTACAAGGAAAAGGAGGACAATGAAGATTTTTTTCCGGGATACATGGATAAAAAGATGTGTCCTGGAGAAAGAGGACATCTGATTAAAAATAAATAAGAATAGCCTTAAACACATACACACCCTCCAAAAGCATTAAACCCCAGAGGGATAAGGACAGTGTTAGGAATGCGAGTCCCTGCAGGATTAGCAGAGCTAAGCAGAGTAGTTGTGCAGAGGATGAGAGGGCAGCAGCACAAAGTAAACACACAGCTGTTTATAGTTCAAGATAACTATATTGTTCAAAAGACAGGCAGAAGATAAGTCAAGTAACACAGTCCAAGGTCAAAGCAGTAGATCAGTCATATACATACATCCAGTTGCAGGGTTATTCCAATCTCAGTAATCCAGTTAAACAGTCCACAAGTCAATCCAGATACAGTCCAGTCTTTCAGAGCATCAAACAGTAATAATACTCCTCCTCAGTAACCCACACTTTGCAATAATCTCATACACACTTAAATATAGTGACACACCACTCAGTTAGAGATATTGCAGTCATGTGACCAGTGACTCAGCACTTCCAGTTCTGCTGAATCATGCTGTAAGAGCAGTTACAGATTGCATCTGCTGGATTGCATCAGCCTTGAATCAACTTGCCTGACCAAACATGTTTCATTATTAGATTCAAACCCTAACAGACAGGAATTTAAGCTTCGGGAGAGAGGAAAGGGGAGTTGGGACTATTTTTACAAATAAATTTTTTAAAAAAAATTTCACAATACCTGTAGAGCCAGTTTTTTTTAATCATTTTCAGTGTTCAGGGAAGGGCTGCCTTCTGGATTACTTGTAAGCTCCAGGTGCCTGGGATCAGGGCCATGCCGGAAGCCTTGCACCCTCTGGATTGATCTTCTACACCTGCCAAAGTGTTTGCTTACTTGTGAGTAAAAACAGCTGTGCAGTGAGGAGAGAACTTCCTTCTGGGGTGATTTGGGGGCTGCGCTCATTGGATCAGGACCCTTCTGGTGTCCTTGGATTGCACTCAGCCTGCTCTTTTCACTGGACTATGGCATGTTTGCTGTTCACGAGTAAAGCCACGATATAAATTACTTTCATTTTCCCATGCATTTCCTAGGCATATTTTTGCTTTTCTGTTTTTTGGCCATTTGATAGGAAGGAGCTATTTCAAAAGGGATTGTTGCATTGCATTCTGCTCTTCAAGATGAATCCATCAATATATGACATGATGGGGTAGTGTGCACCATCACGAGGTTGATTTTTTTGGAGTCTCCAGGACCAAGATGGCGGTCCCTCATCCTCTGTTACCCCCTTGTGGGGGTCACAACCCCCACTTTGAAGACAATTGCTTTAGGAACCTTTCTTAGGCAAGCTTAACTGCCTGCCACATTACCATGCTAAGCAGGCTCCTTTTAAACCATTAATTGTGACTTAAGGACTGTTTATCTTTTAATTTAAAGAGCCAACCTCATCCACCTTGAGCCAAAATTGCTGATAAATAAAACTGATTGCTGATAAATAAAAATAATTAGGTTATACCTGTATTGTGGAGGTAAACAAGGAGCAGATGCATGTGCCACCACTAGAAGAATTCAGTGAACAGGGTAAATAAAGTTAATTGATGACCAGGTGGCATGAATGGCCCCTGCCAGGGGACCATATTGGAAGGGAAGGAATCCCATAAGCCAGTGATTTTCAACAAGTGTGCTGTGGCATACTGGTGTGCCACAGATAGTCCTCAGGTGTGCTGCAGGAATATGGGGATTAACATTCATTAATAGGGAAATTGGGGGAATTTGAACAGTCTGGTGTGCCTTGTCAATGGTAAAAACAACTGATGGTGTGCCTTGACAATTTCAGTGCCTTGTTAAGTGTGCCATGAGATGAAAAAGGTTGAAAATCTCTGCCATAAGCAATTGATCCCATCTTAACCAATGGATTGGGCTTCACTGTTTTCCTCTTCCTGAAGTAGCTAGTTGGAATGGAAGCTGATGGTGGAAGAGATGATCAGAGGAATAAACTAATGTGCATTTAACATGCACAGAAAAAGAAAAATCCCATTTAAGCAGCCAGCTGAGCACAAACTCCACACTGCATATAAATATGCATGATCACTGATGTTTATGCACATTTCCTCCTGAACCCATTGAAACACTGCTTAAAAGCAGATTTATCTACCAAATTCCCCCCCAGACAATGCAACTTTAGACATGCTTGCAGCTATTAAAATATTTTGATGCACTTGCTTCTGAAAGGACAGTGCAGCAATGCTGGTGAACTTTTGTGATGGCTAAAGGGGAAAGCTATGACAAGAAGTGCATTTACTAAAGCTTCCTCGTTTCATGCAGATTGCATAACAATAATGCTTTCCCCACTGTACCTGAGTAATGGATGCTACATAAGGATGGAGAATGAACCACTGTGGTCTCCTGTGCGGTTAACCATGGATTACAAGCCCTTTTACAGCACAAACTCCTTTTATATAACTGGTCATCAGGGACTACAAAGTCTAGCCTATGGCTGATTTTGTTCATTGGACTGGGACTTTCGCTTGACACTGAGCCACTTGCAAACTATGTGGACATTAATGATAACCTCTTATCAGAAAGAAATAAAGGAAGACCCTTAAAAAGATATACAGTATTCTGAATGAAACATGGCCTGAATGTATAAACCAGTCTACACTATTATAATGCAAATACTGTTCTCATCCCAGTTCCTAAATCCCACAATGTTCTTTTCAGACTGATGGATATATTATTCCCAAGAAAAACCATAATATTCATTCTCAAGTTGTCCTTATATATTTTATTGACAGTGTACATATGTTGATATATAGTGCCATACAATACTGACTGCTAGGTTTCTGTTAAATATAAATCTTTCATTTATATTCTATTTTTTCTCTTCTTTTTCACAATAAAAATAATCAAATTTCATGCCAATATTATATAACAAATTATCACATTTGGATTTTTTTTTTAAATGACATACATATCTGTACAAAGAACCCCATATCACAAAAGCATTCACAGTGCATAAGGTCACGGTCATTGAAAAAATAAATAACATGATAAATAGATCTGCGTAATTTACAGTTTACAAACTCATCGTTTTCCATTCTCCCAGCAGCACTATAAAAATATCATGGTTTTTCCAAAGAGGTACCACCACACTGCACACCCTGTTGAGTGTGGGACAGAAATCTACGTGGATCAGCAGTTTGTTCTGTGCTCAGAAAGGTCCCTGAATCACTGCACCCAACAAAGAAGAGCTTTGCTGGAAAGCATAAGTCACTGAAAACAAACCGCTGCTTCTTGAAGAATTATATATAGTTTTTACATATGATTGCTAAATAAAGGCCATAATCTTGCTTCAGTGAGACAATTCTCAGGAAGCACTGGTCTTATCTGAAGACCTTGCCAACCCTGTCTTGGATTTTCTCAAAGTTACCAAACATCAAAGCATATTGCACTCAACAGAGCTAAGGAATCTACATTCTTTCAGAGAAAATTAAAATAAAACAGAATGTTTACAATTGTCTTTAAAAGGATGGGAAACAGACACTAGCTCTCCATTACAATCTTTTTGTTTTGTTTTCAGAAAGTGCATTGGATATGAGGAGTGCAGTCTGATGAAAATGTCATCTACATAAACAGTAATGCATCAAATGGACATTTGCAACATCCATAACCAGAGGTATTGCTTCCAGCAGAGAATCACATCTGCTTCTTTGTGCAGACAAAACAAGCTCCAATAAACCCTATGGTTTCTCAGCAGCTTTCCGGGGGTTTTTAAGTAAGAAGATAAAAAATAGCTAAGGGTACAATCCTAACCCTGTCTACTCAGAAGTCCCATTATATTCAATGGGGCTTACTCCCAGGACAGTGTTTTAGGATTGCAACCTAACCAATGGTGGGCTCCAGCAGGTTCACACCTACTCTATAAAACCGGTTGTTAATGAGAGATAGGACATATAAAGTTTAAAAATTGCCATTTAAAAGTGGCTGCCAGATGGGCATAGAACCAGTTGTTAATTTCTTTGAATCCCATCACTGACCCTAACTCTCCACCAATGCAAATGTTCTCCTGCAGGGGAGTGTTGGCTGTACATCGAGCCTGAGCCAAAGAGTCCTTCCATCTTCACTGCCCCGTAAATTGCAAAAATGAGAGGGGAGTTTGATGTGTTCAGGGCTGGGGCATGATCTGGAGAGGAGTCAAACTTACTGGCACCAATGGCACTCCTCCTGGTGCAAATGGCACTCCCCCTGCCCTGCCATAATCTTGTTGAATGACAGTAATCCACTTGTAGTATTGTGTGGTGGAAGGGTGTTCACATGGGCAAATGGAAGGATACAGCATAACAAAACAGTGGTGGTAGGGGAAAATGGCAAAAATTCTAAGCTGGCTTGAGCTTTTTCTTTTACTTTTCTCTCCTGCCCAATTTTAAGCTGAACGTTCTCCACTGACTTTTGGCTCACCCTTAACTCGGGCACAAATTCAATCCAAATCCAGGAACCTGGTTGGTGTTTCTCATGCACCTCAAAAGGATTTCCATGCACCCTAAAAGATTTCCAGAATCCTTTGTGACATGCTAGGGCTACTTGGCTTTCAAGCTGACGGGAAAAGGATTCCAACTGTAAAAAGTCAGAAAACTGCTGGCTCTAGGGAATGTTTATTAAATAGCCTAGGAAAGCAATATGGAATTTTGAAAACATTTTTAAGGTCATAAAACTAAAAAGTGAACAGCATACACTATCAACATGAGGTTTAGCAGTCATGAGCTCCTGCCTTGTTAAACAGTATGAATAGCAACATTTCTAATTACTTTTGAGCTAGGATACATTTCTAAACATATCAGATAACTAGAAAAAGCCAGTTTGCATACACTCAGACAAAAGTATAGGGCAATGCATACAGTCTAGGATTGTTTGAACAGAACAAGGAGCAAAGGGAGCCTTCCGCTATAAAACATGGGATTATAAGGTGCTGCAATATGTAATAGCAAAAGTCTTTGGTTTCACATGGGCACAAACAGGATTTGTTGTTTGCTTTAAAAACAACCTTGGATTTCAGTTTGTAAAATTTCCCACAATAGCCTGAGCATTCAGACAGTGTTGATAACAAATACAGTCCAAGTTCAGATGAAACAACCTTACCTTTAATATTGTCATACAATTTCAATCAATCAGTAACCCTTTTGAGAGGAAATGAGATATGGAAGCTAAGGAGGCAGAGAAGACAAGAGTGCTAATTCCTACTAACATTCACAAAACACTTCCATGAGTGAATACAACTTTCTGTACAAAGTTCAAAATAAAAATGATTCGAAGAAAACAAAAATAAATGGGAATTTTTTTTTCCTGTTTTGAAGTTGGCCAAACAATAATAAAAATCCACAGATGAGAAATGTGCTACTTATTTGTCACAACTGTGGTGTAAGAAAAAGCAGGCCTCTGTCTGTCTTGAAAGACTATGGTATCATGCTCTGCGCTGCATACGCTGCCTGCGAAGCATGAAAGCCTGGGTTAGATTGTTATGGAGGATAGGCTGTTGCCCAAGCAACAAATCCCCCCTCTCCACACCACTGAATTAGTCCAATGGAAAGGCAAAGCCAATACGATTGGATCCAGCTGCGTCGCAGAGCTGGACTAAGGACAGGAGCTCACCCTGTCTTGTGGGGCCGACCCGGGTCTTGAACCCTGTCCTGCTGGTTAACAGGCACAGTGTCTTAACCGCTTGGGCTGTGGATATGTGGATGTGGATGTGTGTGTGTGTAAATATATGTGTATATAAATATATAAAAGAAAACTTGGCACAAGGATGACAAGCAAACAAGCTACCACAAAAAAAAAAATGTGAATCCATGGTGAACACATGGGCAGGTGGTCTTCCATGCTAGCTTACAACCCAAGATCAGTGTTCTTACTATGATGCAGCCATAAAATAAACACAAAATAATCCTTACATACTGACTGATAACATACAACAACTCATTATATACTGCAGTACATATTCAATAGTACTTTCAGCTGGAAGCGTATCAAGTGAGAACACCTACAGCCGAATGCAGGCTGATGCAATAACTTTTCAAAATCAGAAGAATCCAACTATTTTTTAATGTTGTGTTCTTTTGAGAGTGTTGCAGAAAGCTGAAGACAATGTAATTTTTTAAAAAAAAGAGTGGTTTGAGATTAGGCTTCCCATGTGGTCTGCACATATGTTTCATATGTTCCCCTTGTTGCTTCTGATCATAACAGACTTTGAAGGCTGGTTTAAATAATCTCACAACCTGAAGGCAGAAGTATATGGGTGTCAAACCTTATTTCAAACCATCTGCAGCTTTCTGAAAGCACTTGAGTCTCTCCAGCCCCAAAGAGAGATGAGTGTGTAGCTGATAACAGGTCTGCCTCATTTTGACTAAGAGCATTCTTGTGAACTCACCCAAGACTCTGCATCCTAGTGGCAACAAGAACAGTCTGATCAACTGGAATATTTAGGAAGACACATGGGTTATCAGTCTACAAAGAGGACATGTATGCACTTGAAACAGAAGCAATGAAATCAAGATATGTATGATTACTTCTGAAATGTATAGGGAAAAATATAAAAGTGGAATAGTTGAATAAAAATGGAAATGCAAAACTAGCCTAAACATGAAAACAAAACCTAGTGAGACAAAGAGCACAGTCCTAAACATGTCTACTCAAAAGTAAGCCCCATTTGTTTTCAATGGGTCTTACTCCCAGTGTTTAGGATTTGATTTCAAAGAAACAGGCTTAGGATCAGTGTTCCTTGGCACTGATCCTAAAGCAAGGAACTGAATTCTAAGCAAACAGGTTTAGGATCAATGTTCCTTGGCACATTTACTTGGAAGTGTTACTGAACATACAAGTCTTACTTATGAGTAAACATGCACAGGACCACCCTGCAGGTAGGCCCCAATCCACATTGCATTTTTCTGCATCCAGGATGACCAGATGCCCAGACCTCAAAAGGAGAACAAGGTCTTGGATTCCTCTCAGCCTGGCCTTTCTGGTGGACAACAGCACGTTTGCCTACTCACAAGTAAAGCCACTATATTGGGCACTTTCACTTTCCCATAGAGCTCAATGCAGTTTTTTATTTTTAGTTTTTTGGCCATAACCTTTGATTGGAAGGAGATATTTCAAAATCAATTTTTGCATTGGATTCTGATCTTCAATACGAATCCAATGACATATGAAATGATGGGGTACTGCACACCATTGCAAAGTTCCAAAATGAAGCCAAAATGGAGGACAATGAAGCCCTTTTGGAGGACACCTGGACAGGAGACTAAAAAATAGGATAAATCCAGAAATTTCTGGTCATGTGGTCACCCTGTGCATATCTTAAAGGCTGACTCACATCCAATAGTGCATTATATCTTTGAACAGAGACATCCTAGGGTCACTATGTTAAATGCTTCACTTATGCTTTTCTTATATTCACAGCTATAGACCAGCGCTCCCCAAACAAACCCAGCTGGGGACACCCTTTTCCAGCACTAAATCCTGGAATTGAATGGTGGTGATAAATTTTGTGATGACATCACCACCCAATGAATTCCATGTTTGGTGAACAGAAGCACAGCTATTAACAGAGGCAAAGAGACCAGGGAAACTGGGGGGGGGGGGGGGTGCTTTTTCAAGCACACTTTTTTTTTGTCAAATCACAACTAATTTACTGGTTTGTGAATCAGTCTTTCTGAGGATTGCGATGTCACATGTAAAAATTGTATACATCTTTTGGACATCCATAAAGCATACAGTCCCCCAGAAAGCAAATCTTACAAGTTTAATCCCTTGGTCACTTGGGTATCAACAGAAGAGAGCCTTTCCTTTATCCATGAGTTATTCAGCTCCTAAATAGTCAACAAAACTTAAGACTAACTTGGCTAACACTCTAATAAACAGTTTGTACAAAATATATTTACTGTTGGACTGGCTATAAAGCATGTTCTTAAGCTTCTGTAAGGGAAGGAACACAAATCCCTGGTTATCAAATGCAATAGGAAAATGAATTTTTTCCAGATGAAAAAAATTGTTTTAGGAACAAACACAAGGCACAAGTCTGATATTAGTCTGGGAAATTCTTGGCAAATATTGCAGAAATATAGCTTCTGGGACTTATACCAAAGTTGCAATTAGTAAAATGCCAAGTATTTATCAGGCAGTTCATCTTGTTTGCATGGCTTGGATGTAATGGTGCTTTGCACATGGATTAAGTGCATTATCATTCTAAGAATATTTATATACTACATTTTCAACAAAAAAGTAGTTCAAAAAGCGATTTACTCAGCAAAGTAAATACCATAAATATTTATGGGAATCTTCAGCATATATTGCTGCATTTGATTGCTCATTGACCCTTAAAATAAAGTGTGCATATTCTTTGGCAAACTCTCTCTCACTCTGTACTTGTGTGTGTGTTTGTGTGCATGTGTCTACATGCACACAGAGGTGTAATGTTTAATGTTTTAGGCAAATATAAATAAATCATAAAGAATCATTTTAGCATACATTTTTTATCTGCCCCAAAGTAATATGTAATAAAATAGAAAACAGGGATATGAATTTTCAGAAGTCTAGACTACTGTAAAGTGCAGGGAACTTGCATATTTTGTCATTAAAATCATGAATACATGATATTTACATGAGTGTTTTGGTTTGGTGATGAATTATTGGATCCTGAAGCAAAGAGCAACCAAGAAGGGAAGGAATTTCAGATACATTCATATATCTTTCCTCCTCTAAAATGAGGAGAGAAGTGTACCATTCAAGTGCCTTTTCCTATACAATGTCTGCAGGCCAGTCTCAGTTTGTGACACTCCCCAACTATAACAGGCTTTAATTTTCCTCCTGTGTTACATATTATATGGAAGTCCTCTATAGTGGTATAATGCAAAGTCTCAAGTACTCTGCCCCATACAGATCATCATCCCTAACATAACCAAACCTTTCTTATCCTATTGGCATTGCTGGCTATTCTTTTAAAAGGCTAATTCAGCAATTTACCATGGTCCAGGCAACCTTCTTTCATGGTACCCTCTTTTTCAAGCTCTCCCCGGCCCCAGCATCTTAGATCTTGCAAGAATTGTGTGAGATCCTACAAGATCAAAGGTGGTGGTGGCTGGATAGCCAGAAGAAGAGGCTGCAGGGGACATCTTGGAGCACCCTTGTAAGTTCACCATGGGACTTGAGAGCACTATAGTGCAGAGTCTGGGAATCACTGGACTAAACCAATCAGACAAAAATGGTGTAGGTTTAAGAGTGTCATCACAGACACATAAGACTGCAGTGTGGGCATGCAAACCTCACAGTCAGTTTATAGAGACAACTGTTCCCTTTGTCTGGCACAGAAACAAAAAAATCAGTTCAAATTCTGGTACAGTAGCAACCATTAATGCTCTTCCACCTCCTGTTTGTGGACTAGGCCACAGAATCGGCAAACAAGCTAGCAAATCCATCTTAAGCAGCATTCAATAGGCTGTTCATTGGTTCCAGGGGCAGGAAGAGAAAAACAAACATTTTTTCAGGTGCATGAGGCAGAACATATTGTCTCTGCCACACTCCAAGATTTGCCATATATGAGTATAGTTTCAGCTGTTATTATGCCAATTATGATTTGCATAAGTATAAGTAAAATAAATTTGTGGGACTTGGTTCTCAATTTAGTTAATACTGAATTATGTATTACAAAGACCAAAAGGAGATTGACAAATGTGCTTCTCCTTTTGCATAAAACTGTTCAAAATGTAGCAACTAACTGTGAAGCATTTGTTTATAAAGAAAATATTCTTATTTACTGCACACTGCCTGGTAAAATGAATCACCCCTGTATAATTTTGCTTTGAAAAGAATCAGCAGTTCTGTGCAATCTGAATAAATAACACATTGACAGAAGATGTGTTGTGTGGATATTTGCACAAACCACACTAAAATCTATTGGGTCCTCTCTCCTACTGTTTAAATGCCTCTGGGTTTTTTAATATTCATATGCATATAATCAGATTACTCAGAGATAATCTGATTACTAATTAGTCACTACAGAATTGAAGCTATTTCACACATGACATTTTTAAGCAAACACTTTAAAACAAAGGCTTTAAAGTGATAAGTTATATCTATGGATGTCCAACACTCAATAGGGAGCCAAGTCTGGCTGCATCTCTGGCTTGAATATGCACTGATTAGCAAGACCATGTTTGCCTCCCTGTAATAATGAAATAGTTGGTGTCATCAAATTCCCTTCAGAAATTATGACAAGAAATCTAATTCTCTTATGTTTGAGATGAGGTGGTTTGAAAGTTCTATCCCTGATTCACACCTGAAATAAAATGAATTATGCATATGTGAACCAATCCCTATAATATACCCTTTGGCCAAATCCTAAAGGCGACTAAAGCATAGCTGGAAGGAATATTCCAGTGGCTCTAGGCACATTCTGGCTGTTGCAAAAGGCAACAAGCTGGAGTGTACAGCCTGGTTGCTGCTGCAGGTACCAGGTGGCCAGATCTGTGTACCTTCAGGCTCCTTCTAGCACAAGAAGCTGAAGGGAAGTGGCAGAACTGGACAGAGAGTGGATAGAACAGGATAGCAATGGGGTTGGGAGGCGAGTGCATCAGCACCAAAAGGAAAGGTTTCATGGCATTAGCATCCACTGACACCTAACTCCCTTTCTGATCTTGATCCCATGACCCACAGTAGGTCCAAATGGATTAGCACCAGAAATTATCATGGGTGCAGGTCCAAGTGGATCTGGAAGCCTGACACGTACACACCTCGAGGTCAGTGGTGGGCTCCAGCAGGTTCGCACCTACTCTATAGAACTGGTTGTTAACGAGAGATAGGACATATAAAGTTTAAAAATAGCCATTTAAAAGTGGCTGCCAGATGGGCATAGAACCGGTTAATTTTTTTCTAGCCCATCACTGCTCGAGATACATAACAATGTTCCCTTACTCTGGGGTGGCCTCCAGAGGCCAAAACTCCTCTGCAGGATATTTCAGGAGCTACGCTGGCACTGTTGCATAGCCATGAAGAGTTAAGAAATTCAATAATTTAAATTAGCTAAATACTATAAAGAGGATTTAAATTTAAAACTGAGCCTAGGCAAGGAAGAGAATGCCCTACTTTGTACTAGCTCAAGTGTGGGCTAAGGCAGGACTTCCCAAACGGGTACCCCAGCCAGGGAAGCTCTATCCCTATTTCTTCAAGGGTGGAGGAATGGGGGATGGCAGCAATGTGAAGGGCATTTTTTATTAACCTTGAGTCAATGCAGGAGTCCTGAGGGATCCAGGGAAACCTCCCTAGGACTCCTGTGCTGACCCCTGCTTAGAAAAAAACTCACTGTCCCTTGCATAATCCAGGGGATTGTGTTGCTGCCTTAGCCTCTTCTCTGCACACACTTGCCTTGAGTCTAAAATTCCAGAGGAGTTTGAAATTGAAGATGTTAGGGGAATCTTTACAGTAGGAAGAGGTTAATGTGCAAAAAGAATGGCTTACTAGCTGAGACAGTAATGCAGCCATCAAGATTTTTGGGTACCAATTACTGATATTTTCAACGACTTCTGAACAGTCCTGTTTGCTTCATACAATAAAACAATATTCTGTTGTTGATAAAGTTATTGTGGGAATTCTGCCAAATAAATGTTGTCTATGCAAAAATATATCTAATCAGTTTTTACTTCTGTAATTTTTTAAAAAACCATCCAATATATTTTTCATTTTGTTATACATGTTAAAAAAATAAAAAGCTATATATAAAGATATCTTGTGCTTCTTTAGAAACTCTCTGTGTTCATCAGCAGCTCTGCAATACATGATTTTGGATTCCAGTAGCAGTTTTAAATTGTGCTAATGGATTTGGTAAATCTTGGTTAGGGTCAACATGCCATGTGATAGAAAAATCACTTTAAATTTTACCACATGCACTCATGTTTGAGTTTCTCAATAAAGGTCAAAAAAGAGTATTTTGCATTTCCTCCACAGAGAGATACATAACTTCTAGATGTGGGTATAAGTAATGCATCCTAACATGCAGGAGACAAGATGTGAGAAACAGGACATGTGTGCGAGGCACTTCCTTTTCCCTGCATCTATATTTAATAGGTCAGGACAATTTCTCAGTCACACCCACAGACCTCTTTCATTTCTGATATTCTTAAATGCTTAACCCTTGGGAAGAAGGTCATGCTTTGCAAAATATAAATTAAGCCAATAATGATTCTCAATGTACATTTGGCATATTTTAGAACCTGCCCTGCAAAATGCTGAGCTGGGGAGGGCAGCAATGCAGCAAACCTGTAGCTAATTTGGATCCTTCTTGGAACCCTCCAAGCAACTGCCCATATTCTTAAGCTAAAAAGTTTTCTTAATTGCTTTACTGGATCAGAGGATGGACAGCTTCAGGATCTTATCAGGCTTGGCTCATAAAGATGTTCACAGTGCAGTGCTGACTGGATAGATTTAGTCTATTGCCAAAAGAGTGCTCATATGCTGTGCAGGAAAAGGACCATATGTGCACATGTTTCACAATTAGTCTGATGCATGCTCGGGTTCCAAATTTGCAAAGCAGGATGACTTCTTCTATTGTGTTCCCACTGACTATCCCCACCCCAAAGTCTAACTTATGATCCTGCACTGAAAAAGAAAGGATAGGTCACACCAAGATGGAACTGCACACATCTTCTGTGGACTCTAATTCAGCCCACAGTTCAATCCACTTTCAGGTCTGTAAAGATGGGCCTTCAAAATGGAACAGCAACAAACAGGGAGATTGCACAGCATTTTTAAGAGATTATCTACACTGAAAATTAAAACACCTTCAATTTCACCTATGATGACTGGGAAGGCATTTGGACTGAATAAATTGGAAAATGACAATTTACAAATAATGAAGGAACCTTCAGGATTCTGGTCTTTCAGTTCTCCTGTAACATTATGGGGAAATATTTAACTTACTAGTGGTGGCACATGTTTTGACTTGTCAGCTTACTATACCATGTACGATCATGCTCAAAAATTACAATTGTTCTTCAATGATTACAGAGAAGCATGAGGTTTTTTTTCCTTCAAGTATGGCTATCCAGTTTGCAGTGTTTCAGTTTCCATGATTTTCGGAGTATATCACCAGAAGTGCTGAATTATCAATTTCCTGCTTTCTTAGTGTAATTGTCTTAAGGTCTTTCACATCCTTTTTTTAAATAAAAAAGTGTGACAAAGTACAACTCAACACCACCAGTGATTCCTCAGTGAAAGTTCTCTATAAACAGAGCACATGAAAAGGATAAAGGTCTTTCGTAGTGCATATTACATAGTAAGTGCATTAGAACCCACTGGCTGAGATGCTTTAAATGAGACAAGGTAAAATCCTGACACATTTTTCCTCTTGTTTGGAAAGCCATATCCCAAAAAAGCAAGGTGCTGTTTCTTTTCCAGTCTTTGTGTTATATCATGAAGCTGATGGACAATGGTCTGCCTAAAGTTACTGGAAACCACAACAGATGTTACTGTTTTACCAATGGGCATTTGCAAAATTTGAATGAGATCCACAGAGCTGCAGGACAGAGAAGTAAATCCAAAAAAGAAGAAAATGCTTTGGTTGCCTTAAACTTGCGGGTTATTTCAAGAAAAGTCTTGTTTTCCTTCCAAGTAGAGGAAAAGTGCTTGTAAGGTGATGAAGCAGGAAAGACACTCATATTTTGGATAAGAAGCAGGTGCAAGTGTAAAATGTCTCTTGTCATTTATAGCACGATGCAGCCAGACAATGATTCTTGGCAGGTTCTTTCAATCGTCTTCTCGGCACATTGGAAAGTTGACAAAAGTGAAGACGTTAAACTCTATCAGTATCGAGAAACACAGGAAGATGGCATAAAGGATGAGAACATAGATGCCCAGTTTCCTGTCAAGTTTCCATTTATTGAAGTGGATTCCACCCACCTGTAAGAACACAAAGCAGGAGTTAAATTTAGAGCAGAAGGAAACAAATGCTACAAGCTAAAAGAGAATCTTTTAATTTGGATTTTTTTCTCTCCAACTTTTTTTGACTGCTTTTCTAAGTCTAAAGTCATTGTGAAAACTTTAGCTGTGAGCACTGATGTTCCCAAACTGTATGTTTTGACCCACCACTGAGTGTGTAATCTGGGCCATTTTCCCTTAACGGGAGTAACCCAGTAATAGGGTCCCCAAAAGTGCCAGTGATCATGGTGCCATGGGTCCCAGAAATATTTGAGTGTACCTGCGGTCTACCATGAGGATCTTGGAGGCATGCAGCCCCCTCTGCATAGATACCCTGAGCTCTGATTGCCAAATGGAGCTCAGTCGAACAAACTGGAGGTGAGCTCCGTTTAGCAATTGGAGCTCAAGACAGCAATACATAGGGAGCTGCAGGAGGGCTGTGAACCTCCAGGACTCTCATAGATGTTTCAATAGCCCCCCAAATACACTTAATTATTGCAGGGACATTGCAGCACCAATATGGCAGTGGTTCCATCAGGGCTTCTCCCCTCACTCATATCCTGCTCTTGAATGGTCTTACAAGGTTTCCTATTCCTGCATAGGAATTTGGGAACCTCTGTGCAAACATACCAGTATGTTGCTTTGAATGGTTAGTTGGGAAGAGACGCTACAAGAATGAATACAAAATGAATAAACAAACATCTTTCATGTATTCATTAATCACCTACATGTCTATGGTTGCTAAAGAGTCTTGACTGTTTTCATACTCTAACTTTGGACAGTCTAAAGCAATATTTTTATTCCATTTGCATACATTGCCATGGGTGTTTTTAGATAGAAAGCAATGCAAACAAAAACTAAACAAAAAAATTGTCCTACATGATATCTGGTTTGGGGATGTTAAATGCCACCTATAGAACTGCACAAAATGATGACAAATATGTCTCTTGGGGCTCTGTACAGAGCTCAACATGCACAGGCATCTACAACACATGGACTGCTCATATCTCTAGGGATGCTGGGTCTGAACATTATATTCGTGCTTTATAACTGTAAAGAGAGGGAATGACTAATACAACAGAACCACACTTACAGTAAGAGCTACAGATCCCAGGAGAAGCACTACAGAGTAGACAAGTCCCTTGCTGTTGATCTTAACCTGTAAAAATCAGAAACGAGAAACAACAGTCTATATCTTAAAATACAGCATATAGCAGTTTTCTGACGAATTACTGAATCTCTAATGTGTGATCAGTAAAAAATAATAACAAAAATAAATCCTAAGCTTTTTAAGTTAACAGCAAACTGAAAACCTTGTACAACCTTTGAGGTCAACAGGAATTCTGCTTTGAATTTCAGCAGAAAAGGTACATCGTCGAGAATCGTTTAGTGTTCAAGGTTTGTTTCTACAACGAAATATTAGCTGAAAGGCCCAAGGATTAAGTGAACCAAAACCAGGAGGTGCAGTTCTTGAGTGGCACTCTTTTTGACCGATGTGACACACTGACACAATGTTGTAGGGCGACAATGCTGTAGGGCACAACAGCAGGGCAAGTGATTCCATGAAATGAGAATGCTAAAGCGTCATTGTGAAGAATTTGACTGAAGTCGAGTAAGTATCCCAGTTCTGAGCTTGCTGGAGCTTGCTGGAGCAGCAGTGCTGACGTGGCTACCATCATATCCAGTGGGCACCAGGAAGCATTCAAAATCTCCTCAGGGGAGAGGACTTTATCTGCTTCCACCAGGGAAATCCCCACGGGATTCTCAAGTATGTGCTGGCTATTTTGCTGGCTCAGACTTGAGAGATTTTGTGCTGGGCCTTTTGCCCCAACTTGGAGTTCAGGATCTGCAGAGCAGAACTCCACCATTCTCACCTCATCCCACCCCAGTTTCCCAACCCCCAGATGCTGCTCTGTTGCCCAGCAGTTATATCCCTGCTTACTGAGCAATTCTTTCAAGTGGGTGTTCCTCTTTTATTTAGCAGGGGGAGAGTAACTGGCCCCACACACCCCAGCACTGTCTGTTCAAGTGGCTTCTGCTGATGTTCTTTTTTGCATTTCAGATTGTGAGCCCTTTTGGGACAGGGACCCATTAGCTATTAATTAGCTATTATTAATTTTCCATTTTCTTTGTAAACCGCTTTGTGAAATTGTTAGTTGAAAAGCGGTACATAAATACTGTAGATAGATAGATATCCCTTGGGTGCCATCTCATCCTTCTGCTGGCACTGGGCCCAGTGCTGGTGTTCCCTATTCCAAGGGTGCCATAAACATTATGGTGGTAGGGCTCAGTGCAGGCACTAAGTTGGTGGCACTACTTTACAACTGGGGCTTTATTGGTGGCACTGCTTTAGAACTGGGGCTTAATATTTTACGATTGGGCCCCAAAGTAGGGTCAATGGCAACTCATCATACTAAACTATTAAATGCCTCAGCGTAGACATGGTTCATTAATTACCTGCATCTCAGAGATTTTGCTGAAGCTTCTTGGACATGCTGTCACTTATATACGTCTTTGAATCTCTACCACACTTGGTGAGGCACCACTTCCAATTCAAATGTTACATGACAACAACATTGTTTTTTATTCCCCTACTGCAGCTATTCTCAACCTTTTACATCTTGTGACTCACTGAGGTGTTGAAATTGACCAAGATACACCATGGTTTTTTTACAGTTAACAAGATTCACCACACTGCAAGATCACATCTCCCAGTGACCCTAGCGATATATGGCTCTTCCCCAATCTCCCATGCCACACTTGCAAACCATTTGGAGCACACCAATGTGCCACAGCTCAGTGTTTAATAACTGCTATCTTACACGATTAATACAGAAGATTCAAAAAGGAAAATAAGGAATGTATATACGTACAATAGAGCCATAGCTAATCACCATCGTTTGTAAGCCCCACGGTACTCCAAGGCCAACAAGGATGTCAAATACATTGCTGCCTATTGTATTCGACACTGCCATGTCGCCAAGGCCTGAAAAACAACACTCATTCAATGAAACCAGCATTTTGATTAACAGAATGACAAACAAAAGCAGTCATTTTCATAAACATTATAATGATAGATGCTGCATGGTGAAAGGAATGAACAACATATACCAGGCCAGGATTCAAAGAAGCTACACTAATTTTAAATGTTTCATGGAGTTGTGGTGTCACTTTAGGGCTTGTATCCTGGCATCAGTATTGTACTCCCCCCCCCCCCAATGCAACATTTTATCATGTTGAAACTTAACATGTGAACTTGCCCAAGTTGTTTGTATGTGTGTGTTTGTGCACGTATGTGCCATTCAAAGGGAAAAAGGAAAAGATTCCATTGAGAATGCCCAAACTCCCATTGGCAATGCCCCCACAAATGGCTCCACAATATTGTGTTGAGTTTTTGCTCTGTTTTAATGCTTTATTTTTCATGTTTAGTGTTCAAATTAATGTTCAAATTACTGTTAACATTTATGTTTGAACAACTTGCTATTATGTTCCTCTTTTTTCTTCATTCATTTAGGGAAAAATTCCCACATGAATTTTTCCTCATTTGTTATGAGCACTGTAAGTTGCCTTGGATGTTTGCTTTAGCATTGGAAAGCATGCTTCAGCACGATATTATTATACCCTGCAGTAATAACAATAACAATGTTATTTTGTTAACTGTAGGTGAGAAGAAAAACAAGTCAAAACCACTAATATAGCAGTACTAGGGGACAGCAGAATAAAAGAAAAAGAATTGGGGAAAAAAAAAACAAAATACAAATTGAATAGAAATTGAAAGGCTGCAGCAAAAGAAGACCCAAGTGATCCCAGTGGTGACTGGTGGTGTCCTATTCCAAAACAGCTTGAAGAGAACCTGAACAACATCAAGGCAACAGAAATTAACACCCACAAACTATAAAAAGTAGATTTACTGGGAGCAGCTAACATCTAGTAATGATATTTATAACGGCAAAGCAGGATTAAAAACAATGCACCCCAGGTCCTTGGGAATAATTCAGTGTCTGAATAAGACAAACCAGTCAATAACATCTACCTAACAGTGTGAAAATCTCATCATTGTCATACCTAATTAATTAATAATTATATTTATATCGATGCCCCACCTTTATCCTGGGTAGGCTCCCAAAGCAATTTACAATTTAAATAAAAAGAATCGAATTAAGGGCTGGCTGATGTTAACTATGTCACACACAGCAGCTCTGCAGAGTCTTCCAGCAGCTAGTGCTGTCTTTTTTTATTCCAATTCTAAAATTTTGGACACATTTATTTACTGTATTTATATTACACCTTTCTCTCTGGAGACCCATGGCAGCTTCTTAAATAGCACACGTACCACTTATTAAATAGCACAAGCTCCATCTGTGCAAAACAGTTGCAATAAATCTGCCCACTGAGGAAGAGAATAAACACAGCATTTGTCTGACACCATTGCAGCCCTCACCTTGTCTTGCTACTATTAAACTGGCCATGCAGTCTGGCACACTGGTTCCTGCAGCTAGAAAGGTAATGCCCATGATAACATCAGGAATCCCCAGGGTGTATCCAATCACGGTAACCTATGTGACAAAGGAAAACAAAGTTGTTGAAAACAATACAGATGTCTTTTTTTGGTCCTGCACTTTCAAAAAGATTTGTGACTCACGAGTTTAATTCTTTGAGTGTGGGGGTGTTAATATGAACCAAGTGAATAAGTTTCAGTATTTCAGCAATGGAACTAAATTGCAGCATTAACCTGACTAATCAATTAGAACAAACAAAGCAGTTGGCAAACAACAGAGATAAATGTGAGAATACATCACTTTTATTTAACAGTAGGTGATCCAAACGGGTTGTGCTTGTGTGCCATAAAACTTTGCTACAATCCTAGCAGTATCTGGGGTAAAGGTCCTTTCTAAATTTAGGAAGCTCCTTTCTACTGAGTCTGTCTAATCAATCTGGTAATGGCACACCACTGTTTCCCCATCGGGGTCCTTTTGCATTCCTACCTAGAGTTCAAGGAATTGAACCCAGGACCTAAGTGCACCACAGGTGCACAACCATGAAGCTACTGTGGTGATAGCTGCTGCCCCTTCTCCTGACCATACGTGGTTCTTCTCCAAACTTACATGCTTCTCTTCCACTGATTAGACTCAGCTACAAGTACACAGTAGAATTAAAGAAGGTGGGGTAATAAGAACATAAGAGCCCTTATATCCAAAGTATAATGTAGCCCATCTAGCCCAGTATACAGTATCAAGTGGCCAAATGCCTCATAAGACGACAAGATACCAGCATCCACTTGAAACTGTCTTATAGCTGCCTTCTGAAGAAACCAACTTCTAAAATCTGGAGGTTGCACATACACATTATGGCTTGTATTCTGTGATGGAGTTTTCTCCCTTTGAAAGAGAAAAAATTGACAAGGAATTCCACAAATTAGACTGAGTAAATATTTTCTTTGTCACGAATATGTCTATGTGATTAGTTACAGCAGTCAAACACATAAGGGAATAGTTTGCCTAGCACAGTAACTGTTCCTTTTGTATTCCTATATGCTGAAACTGGAGGTTGAAGAAGAAAGCAAGCAGCACATGACCAACTTTTCAGTTGGTAAAACAAGTAACTTTGTACTCACTCACCAGCCACACCATGACGTACGAAAACAGAGCAATCCATAGAGTGGATAAAATAAATGTCAGCATGAAAAAATTCTCCCAGCGTGGTTTGCTGCAGTTTGGGACGGTGAAAAAGAGGAGGAATATCAATGGCCACGTCAGAATCCATTTGACTTTGTTCATTTTTCCATCTGGATAAAGAGAAAAGGGAAATCACTTGAGGTTTATTGCAAAATGTTATAAAGTATAACATAATATATATATATATTTAAGTACAATTAGGTGAAACTAAGAAGAAAACGAAACGAAAGCTGGTTGCCACTCTGTGTGTGTGTTTGTAGGTGAGAAAGAGAAACTTGAAAGGAAGGCAGCGCAAGCTGATGCCTCCTGCATTAAAGCAAGCAGTGGTTCACCCCCTCCTGAAAAAGCCCTCTTTGGACCCAGCTATATCTGACATCTATCGGCCAGTCTCTAACCTCCCTTTTCCGGGCAAAGTGATTGAGCGGGTGGTGGCGTCTCAGTTCCAGAGGAACGCAGGTCCTGGAGGAAACTGATTCAGTCTGGCTTCAGATCTGGCTTTGGGACGGAGACAGCCTTGATTGCCTTAGCGGATGACCTACGCTGGGCACTGGACCTTTCTAGTCCTCCTGCACCTCTCAGTGGCTTTCAACACCATTGACCATGATGTCCTTCTGGGACGGTTGGCTGAGTTGGGGGGGGGGCATTGTTTTACAGTGGTTATGCTCCTTCTTGGCTGACAGGTCCCAGATGGATGGGGGACTCCTGTTCAGCACCATGGCCCTTTAGGTGTTGGGCGCTGCAGGGCTCTATATTGTCCCCCATGTTGTTCAACATCTACATCAAACTGCTGGGAGAGGTCACTCAGAGATTTGGAATTGAGTGTCATCAGTATGCTGATGACACTCAGCTCTATCTCTCCTTTCCACCCAATACTAAGGGGACTGTCTCTGTCCTGCAGTGTTGTCTGGAGGCTGTTGGGATCTGGATGAGGGCAAACAAGCTGAAATTAAATCCTGACAAGACAGAGGTCCTCCTGGTTCAGAAATCCTCAGTGCACGTACTAGATAGTTGCCTTGCTCTGAACAGGGTTGCACTCCCCCTGAAAGAGCAGGTTCGTAGCGTGGGGGTGATCCTGGACTCACAGCTTCTCTTGGACGCTCAGGTGTTAGCTATGGTCAGGAGAGCCTTTGCCCAGCTTTGGCTGGTGTGCCAGCTACAGCCATACCTGTCTCGATCGGATCTGGCCACAGTGGTCCAAGCCTTGGTGACATCAAGAATATTATTGTAACATGCTGTACGTGGGGCTGCCCTTGAAATTGGTTCAAAAGTTATAGCTAGTTCAGAACACGGCGGCTCAAGTAGTTGCCAGAGCTCGGCAATTTGACTCTATCATTCCACTGCTCTGGTGGCTGTACTGGCTGCCAGTTCAGTTCTGAGCCAAATTCAAGGAGCTAGTTATAACCTTTAAAGTCCTAAACAGCCTGGGACCAGCGTACTTGAGAGACCGCCTTCTTCCATATAATTCTGGCACATTCTCTGTAGAGGCCATCTGTGGTGGCCCTCTTGGTTGTGCTGCCATGGAGAAAGGGTAGGGGAATGGCGGCCAGAAACAGGGCCTTCTCGATGGTGGCACCTGCATTATGGAACTCCCTCCCCTTTGAATTAAGATCAGCCTCCTCTCTTTTAATCTTCTATTTAAAAAAGCTTTTGAGGCCACATAATGTTTTTAATCTGTCTTCATCATCCCGAATCTAATCTTACTGCCGTTTAGTTGTTTTTTTAATATTGTTTTTAATTGTATTTTATTGTTTTAATTGCATTTTACTGTCATTATTTTTAGCAATTGTTAGCTGCCTTGGGTTCCCTTCGGGGAGAAAGGTGGAATACAAATAAAATAAAAAATAAAAAAATAAAAAATAAGCAACTCACTAGGAACAGCCCATACTAATCAAACTGCGGGGTTTTGATCCCCCCATTCATGTAAGGGTCCTGTTTCCATTAAGGGGTGGGGAAGGGATAGTGCAGCAACATGATCCTTAGCATCACACCTCTGCAGGGGAAGGAGAGTCTATTTTAAAACCTAACAGAGGTGCTGCAAGGCTCTGGGGAATGTGGGGAGCCTTGGGGGGATCTGCAGAGAGCTTGCAGGGCTTGCCGAGGCTTGGCAATAGTAAAAGTAGTGATTTTGATTATCCCAGATGTCTGACTTCTGGTTTAAACATACTGGGGAGGAAGGAGAGTGTGTGCACTGGACAGGGGAGTAACAGACACTAAAAATAACCAGAGATTTTAAACCATGGGTCTTTATGGCTGTTACATAAGCTCTTGGACTCCTAAGTGAGCCTTTGCTCTATTATAGTCTACAGCAAAACAGCTGAAATCCAGCATGGTCAGCTCTGCATCAACTATCATAAGGGATGTTCTTAAAAAATTGCTGAATAACCAGATTAATTCTGCTAGCAGTATAATCAGTGACCCTATGCTTACCTCAAACTATTGTGCTTTCTTTATAAAGTGCAGGATATAAGAAATACTGTTGATTTTCTCCAGTTATACTTCTTTAAAAAAATGTCCTGGTTCCTAAATAAAGTCCCAAATGGTGGTGTTTATGGGGAGCTAGACGCCAATGATGTAATTTGCTAGAAGTACACATTGCAGCATATTATTAAAGCCAATGGATTTTCCAATGAAACACAATAAGTAGGATACAATTTGGAACACAGTTAAACTAATAGGTAAAACCACAGATTTATTTTAAGCTGCTGCTAGCAATTACTTTCAATTTTAAAGTTCTTAAAAACATTTGTGTCTTGTTCATGCCAGTGTACTGCAGTCATTTATCCCCAGTGGCTGAATAAGATACTACAGCTAAAGGTGACCTTGTCATGAAACAAGGGTGAGCAGCCATCAGATACCTGCTTCTGTTTCATTTGGACTGAGTATTTGCTTGTTATGCTAGAAGTAGATGTTTTGTGTTGAATGTGAAAAATCAGTGTATTGTTTTGCACGGAAAGATAGAGATCTAAAAAATAAAATCAGACAGCAGGTAGTGGGAGACTCCCAACAGTTACATGCTTCATACACGGGAGTCCCATTTACATATTTAAGCATTTACTTTCACCTTTGAGGGTGGCAATAATAGTCAATTAGCAGTAATAAAAATTAAAACAAAAACCACTTATTAAATCAATAAAACCAAAAGAAATACAGCATCACTTTAAAAAGTAGCACAAAATTAGTACTGGAGAGGACTCATTAAAGCTCACATGTACGGTAAAACAAAGTGGCTTTCCCAAAGCACTATTAAAGAGGGGTGAGGCAAACCTCTTGGAGAAAGGAGTACCTTATTCTGTGTGCCACAACTGAGAAAGGTTCTGTCAAACAGCAACACCAATTGAACCTCCAGTGACACTAAGGGCGCAATCCAGAGTAACTACAGGGAGTCCTTGCTCTGGTGTAAGAACAATTTACTCTGGATTGCAATATGAATTTCCCGTAGATTTTCACTAGGTGGTGCCATAACTATGGGTGCACATAATGTCTCTTATGTGCTCCCATAGTTACTCTGGATTGTAGGGTAAGATAAAACAACCTCCAAAGATGCCAATGGGCTATGCATCAGTGGCAGAACTTCTAAATAGATACCATTCCCTTCAATGGAACCTGTGCAAGAGACCTTCCTGGGTGCATCACGTGTTAAACCATAGAAAGCATCTGAGTTTTCTGCTTCAGATGAGTCCTGACTACAGTCATCACAACCTACTCTTGCTATATTGATTTCAAGGGGACCTGCACAGAAGAACTTACTCAATATTCGGCTATTCCGTAGAAGCTACTTGTTATTCTTCCCTCAAAGGTCATGTTGTTCTGCATTGTTAAATTAAAGGTGATGAGTTAACTGAGGGGGAACAAGTAATTTTTGCTGTGCAATCCTATCTCACATTATCAATTTGTGAATCATTATGGAAAAATGTACTACTCATAGAACAAGGATGCATCTTCTCAAAACCTTTGCTGGCATTGAAGAATTGCAAAGTGAGATCAAAGGTGAGTGGGAGGGAGTAGAGAGATAAGCAATTAAACCGAGCTACTTCATCACTCTCTGTCAAGGTCTCCATGTCCTTTTTGAAACTAGATCAAATTAATCGGTGCAGGTCAGGGGAAAGGGGCATGCGGGGGCAATTATCAAAATTCAACATTTATTGAGGGGGAATAAAAGATAACACCAAGCTTGCAATTCCAAGCGAAAGAAGCACAAATGGACAAAAAATAATCTAGATGCACCCTTGTGGCCTGATTTATATGGTGCAGTCAGCCATTTGGGGCACATATAGACAGAAACAGACAAAGGTTTCATATCTGCAGAAGTGCTTTTTGCAGCCCATAAAGAATTTTGAGAACTGTAGTTTGCTGAGGAAGCTGACATTTCTCTATTAAAAATCCTGAGCTACATTCTCTAGGGCTGCCTGGAGAAAGAATCGCTATTAAATCTTCATGAACAAGAGGTGCTGGGAAAATAAATCCCTAGAACTTGTAAATTACAAATTATAGGCAACCTGGACACAAAGACTCACCCATCTAACTTTGCGAAGGAAGCCACTGAAACTATCCACGCATAACGCAGAGTGTTCAACATTGCAGTTAATGAAAATGTGTGCAATTGCATGGGAAGGGGGAAGCTTGACACAATAATGGTTTGGCTAATTCTCCCCAGCAAGCAGTCTTGTCATTAAATCTGTAGTGTGCTTTTCAGCTTTACCTGGTGGTGAAAACGGGGACAGGTCACTTTGCTCAGTCTCCTCTTCTTGGTTCTCGACATGGATGGCCCCATTTTCGATATTCTCATGTTTACCATTTTGGGTCAGTTTGCCATTGGCAGTGTGGATCAATCGCTGGCGCTAGAAGGCAGAGAGATTAAAACCAATTAACACTGAAATCATTAGAGTCTTCCAATCTTGCCTATTTTGAACTTATTGTACATATTTTTTCTAGGGCAACTTCAAACAATTATGTATTTAATAACTACCTTATTGAACTCAATGGGTAGAATCCAAAAATTCCTCAGGGATGTTTCATGTCCTTGAGCTCTCCATTCAAACATTGTATGGCTGATATTGGAGTGCGTTCCCACACTACTCTACAAATTAACAGTGCAATCCTCATCCTGTCTACTGTCCTATTGTATTCAATTGGGCCTATGCCCAGGGAAGTGTATGTAGGATTGTAGCCTTGGTTTTTAAGTTCCTCCAAAGCAATTTAGTAAAATAATACCAAGAATCAAAACAAAAGCAATTCTCCTCTCCCCTCAGTATAATCACAAACTTAACACTTTGAGATAAATTAATTTAATTAAAAAATTTATATCCCGCCCGTCTCGGGCAAATTAGCCTGACTCAAGGCGGCTGACATAAAACATAATTAAAAACATAAATAGAACAATTTGATAAAAACAATTAAAACATTCAAGCTAAAAAACAAATAGATTAAAAACAATAAAATGATAAAGGTTATCTATCCATATAGCTGAAAAAATTTAAATAATAAATACAGTTTATTTAATAATAAATACATTAATAAATAATACTTTAATAAATACAAATATACTTTAATAAGTATAGCAAAAAGAATGTTCAATAGGGTTGGAATACAGTAAGTTCAGATCTTTCAACTTTAAAAAGGGCACTCTAGTTAACAGACTTTTGTCCCCTTTTCCCAGGGAAAGCCCAGAGATTCTCAAGTCCGTACCAATTATTTTGCTGGTTAATCCATATTGGGCTTTGCAGACTGATCCAGTTGAGCAGGTACTGCCATCCCAAACCCCTCCCAGGCCAGTTCCTCCCCTACCCCATTCTGCCTATTCACTACCAATCTCTTCCTCGAAACTACTCCATGCCAGACAGCACTAGAGGAGCTCCAGCAGCTCCTTCTTGTTCCAGTGCTGAAGACATGTGCCAGGTTAGAATTGGCACAGAGGGTGTTAAAGTTTAGGCCCTTAGTCTGGTGCATACAGTATGTACTCGAGTATAAGCTGACCCAAGTATAAGCCAAGGCACCTAATTTTTACCAAAAAACTGGGAAAACTTATTGACTCAAGTATAAGCCTAGGGTGGGAAATGCAATAGCTACTGCTGTTTTAATTAAGAAAAAACAGCCAATATGGTGAGCCATCAAGTTCCTACATGCAGGGAGGAGAGGGATCAATCTGCTGACTTGGTTTTTTTTAAAGAAGGAAGCAAAGCAGCCTTTCCTGCTTTTTAAAAAGGCTAACCTAAGCTGAGCTGCTTGTGCAGAAATCCACTTCTTTGCCCATCTTATGAAAAGTATAAGCTGACCCGAGTATAAGCCGAGGGGGGGGGGGGGGGCTTTTTAAGCATAAAAAATGTGCTGAAAAACTAGGCTTATCCTCGAGTATATACAGTAATTAGTCTGTTACTAGTACACGTCATCCCTCATTAACCACTAGGGTTTCATTCTGGAAGTCTACATGGATAAAAAAATTCCATGGTTAAAAATGTGGAAAAATAGATTTAAAGACCAACTTCTAGGTTTCTTGCTTGTCCATTGCTCCTAATGGAATAAGGACATGCCTTAATGTCCACACAGGGGTTTAATCTAGACTCCCTGCTTATACTAAAATAATGTGTTAAATAAAAGCAGTTAAAAATAGTGAGTTACTTTACAATTGTTTAAAAACAGCTTTTCTTTGTATAGAGTCAGTCAGCAATTAGAAATCCAAAGGACATTCATTGCCTTTGCCTGGCTCAGTTGAATAATGGAATGATTGCATGACTGCCTCTCTCAACAAAAGAACATGAAATGGGGTCAGGATCCAGAAGTTGAGCCAGATCCTAAACCCAGTCATACACAGTCTGGGCAGCTCTTGAGGTGGCACAAATCTGAGTAATCCCATTGGGCTGCTGTTTAATCCAGAGTAAGAAGCAAATCCCCTAGCTTTGGGCTGAGGTGCTTTCAGCCCAAACCCTTCTGTGGATGTGGGGCAGGTTTGCCAGCTTGCCTGCTCCAGGGCAGATTAGTACTGGGCTGTTAGTTGTCTGCTGGTCTCAGTGGGAGATAGACACAACTTAGCATTACCTGGACTGGAGCCAAAATTTCATGAGTGCCTAAAAGCACAATCCTAACCATGTCTACTCAAATTAAGCCCCATTGTGTTCAATGGATCTTACTCCTAGGAAAGTATCTTTAGGATTGCAGCCTAAGTCTTTCTCAATTAGTTATCCCAAAGCTAAGCAACTACCTTAGCTACCTTAAGCATGTGCTTGAGCTTCTGTGAAGCAACCAACTTCTACAGTCTCACACTTTTATATACAAAAGGTAGCGACAGCTTAGCATAATAGGCAATGTTTGGAATTATCTACAGCTCTGATTCAACATTAACATATTTGTGGCCCAATCCTATGTTTGCAGTAAACTGGAAAACCATGAGGTCTGCCAGTGCAGCTGTTCCTACTAGTACAAAGGCCAGAAGTCCCTGAGCATCTGGCCAGAATTCTGGCCAGAAGGCAGTCGGCACAGACTGGCTGCCAGCATGGTTCTGCCTGCAGACGGGCACTGTTTGGGACAGGGATAGACAGAAAAAATATTAACGTCTTCTGCTATGATTTTCTCTTAACCATAAGATAGCATGTCTCATTCTTGTCTGATGAATATTAAAAGTATGTTTTGGTAAAATGCGCCAGCAAAGCATTGAAGGTAATAGCTCTCATCCACTATACTTTCCAGAAATTGGCCTCTGCTGGCGTAATTCCTTTGAATGGGAAGGCTCCATGTAGCCATCATGGTTAATAGTTAATGACAGCTCCATCCTCTATGAATATTTCTAATCCCATTTTATCAAAGCCATTAAAAGCCAGTGGCCATCATTGCATCTGGTTAATTCCATTAGTTAATTATGCATTGTGTAAATAAGTATTTCAGACAATAGCTTAGGTACCCAATATGAATTATGAATCATCTTTCTCCTTTTACCTAATATCTCCCTTTCTCCTGATATCTCTAGCTTTTCATTCTTCACCACAGGCAAACATTTAATTGCACTTTCCACAATGAAAAGGGCTTTTTACTCAAAAACATTCTGTAAAGCACCATATATTCTGTACACTGCATAAAATACTCATAATATTGCAAAATTGCATAAAATACTCAATTGCAAAACTAAACCCTTATTGAATAACTAACCTACCAGGTTATTTGTTCTTTGCCTTGTAGACTCACCTCATTAATAATAAGCCTACTTGCCATCCGTAGCCTGGTTCTTGGTCCAAACTTATTCGTAATCATGATTCGGAGGCCAGCTTCCGGAAAGCGGAACTTTGGAGGACTGGAACAAATGATCTCATCCACCATCACCACAGAATTTCGACCATACTGTTGCGTTCCCTTCACTATTGACCACAATGCCATTGGTTAGCTACAAAATCTGTTTCTGTGTTTACCCTATTTGCCCTCAGTTTATCCTTGACTTTGTTGAAAGATAAAGAAATTCAAAACTGTAAAAATCTTTAAAGGTTGGATTGGGCTGCCAGCCAATAAGGACATTTGGCCAATTTAGGGCAAACATTTCAAGATGAAGCTGTGTGGAAACTGTGGTTGGATTCTCCCCTAACTATCATATGATTTTGACAGGCCTTCTGTTACCTATGAAACTTTAGGCATTATTTAAATAATAGTGGTTGATTTCAACAGCAAAATTAAACATGTTCAACTTTCTCCTGTGTTAAGGAAGGCACCAATTCAACCTCTGACTTGCACTAAGAATATGTTATTTTTGTTGGGTCCTATGCAATTTGAGACAGGATTCTTTCTTGTCTTGGAGCACTTTCTATACCCTATTTAGCAAAATAATTAAGGTCCCAATCCTATCCAATTTTCCAGCTCAGGTGCAACTGCAATGCAGCCTCAAGATCAGGGAACAAATATTCCCATGCCTTAAGGAAGCCTCTGTGACTGCCTCACTACCACAGAATGCAGTACATGCCCCATTGGCATGGCTTCACTGGCACATGAAAATTGGATCGGATGAGCCCCAAGCATTCTCAATAAATTTCCACATACAGGGTGACCCTATATCCTAACCACAGAAGACAACAAGGACCTCAAAATATAGAACACCAAAGAAAAATGAAGACAAAATAAAAGCTAAAAACACTCAAGTATATTGCTCAGTGGTTAACTTAAACTCTACATTACCTATTATTAAACTTAAATTATTAAATTTAAAACTATTACATCTAATTTTTTATTTCTTAATTGCAAAACAGGCTACTTACTGCCTGCTCACAAGGAAAAGGAGGACAATGAAGATTTTTTTCTAGGACACAAGGCTAAAAAGAGGACATGTCCTGGAAAAAGAGGACAGATTGTCACCTTGCCCCCATACAATACAAACCATTCTGACATTGAAAAAGATTTTTCTCAAAATAATTTGGGCACAGCAAATTACATATTGCTAGAGCAATTTGGATGTTGTCTCTGCTGCCAAAATCACCAGGATTTTAAAAGTACTTGAATTGTCTGGAGTAAAAATAACAATAATCAGATGTCAGAAACTGAGAAAATGGGAAGCTAACTTAAAATTTAGTGCTACTATTAGATAAAAACAAAGGATGTAATCCATCAACAACTATGATTTTGTAATAAATTACACCCTAAAATTTCCCCACTGTAATGTTCCATTATGCTAAAACTTCAAGCTACTGTTCAGTTTCCAAGAACTTGTTTTGATAGCTTTATGACAATGCATATAAAGGGGAGTGTTATGCTATACTAAACAGTATTTCTAAACCAAGAGACAACACATGCAATCCTGATAATTAATAAAAGGAAAACATAATAAATACACACAAGCATTATAACAAATGTTACTAACCAGACATAGGAAGTGCAGTAAGGCTTAGCAGACAGGAGACATGTTGTTAGAATACACATTACAATATAGTGTATATTAACCCCAGAAAGGAAGGGGTACAGATGGAGGCAGCGGTGAGTGAGGGGCAATACCATTCTTTATTGCCGATGTTATTCATTTGGATAAATATATGCATGCAGGTTACTTACATTGAGTGAACCAGGAGAATTTAGTGTGAAGAAGTGAAAAAAAACCCTGTTAGTGCACAATTTTAGCTTGAGGATACTGAAAACCTGGGAAAACACTTAGCTGAAGCAAGAGTCACAGAAAATCCCTCAAAAATTCTAATAATCACATGCCTGTTATTTCACAGAATGAAGACAGAAGTGAATGAGTAGGAAGAGGCTGAAACTGATATTTTATTCAGACCATAGCATGGACAGCAATTGAGTCTTCTAAGGCTGCATCTCCACTGGATTTGTGACACAGTGCTACACCGGATACCCAGGAAGCAATACATGGTGAGGGAGGGACTGGTACAAAGCTGGGCTGGACTCTGCACAGTCATCAATATGATCTTCATATGCAGAAGCTCTAGATCTGTGGATCTTCCCTCCTACTAATCTTCTACTTCCAGGATAGTGTGTGTGTTTTATATAGAAAAGCATTAAAATGATACCAACATCAGACTTAAATTGTATAGTTGACTCTACCACTCCATTCTATTGTGTGTAAAAACCAGATTGTCCTTGACCCATTAGGGCTGGTGCTACTTGTGTTGATTGCATATCACCCTTACGGTACTTGCTGCTTAAACCTGCAGTGAATCAAAACACCTGCTATCCAAGAAATTTTCTATCTGGAAACATCCTAAACCATAATAAATATGAAACATAAAACAAAACAAATCATATGGGTTCACTGTCTGTTCAATGGAGGCATCATTTTGGATTGTGGATGTCCACCATCAAAGAAGGAAACATGCAAACCAAGTGATTAGATAGGAAATGAAAGGGGTTTTGAATAATTCTGTATTAGGAAGATAATACATGATCTTATCCTAATGGAAGCCAATTGGAGTAACATATTATGTATGGCACAGGTGACGCTCTCTAAGCTGGTTAAGGCAGAAGCTCTGAATAGGAAATCCTCAGATCAAATCTCCACTTAGCCATGAATGGACTTGCACTCTCTTAATGTCAAGAAACCGGTCTGCCGGTTTCATAGTCTGTAAATGGGATCACAACACTGGACTGCCTTATAAGGTTGTTGTAAACATTGAAGAACTCTGAGACCTAAGATCACTACGGAAATATTATTAAATTCTATTAAGTATAATTACTATAAAAAGAAGACCACAGAAGCGTAGCTCTGAGATTTAATGAAAGGATGACATTTTTAAAGAGTTAAGACTCAATCCTAAAGATTGTACAGTGCTGATGCTGAGCTCCTATGATAGCACTATGGCTACAATCAAGAGTAACTACAGAGCCTTTTACACTGATAGAGTTATGGTGCCACCTATGGGAAATGCACAGAGCAATCCAGAGTAAGTGCCTCTTACATCTTCCCATAATTACTCTGGATTATAGGGTAGATGTCACAAACACCATAAGGCACATGTACAGCACCTGGAGAAGAGGGGCTGCCAGTAGCAGTGGCCTGTGTTTCATGGAAAGGGAAGAAAGGCTGAACAGGGAGGGGGAGGGCAGGATGAGGGAGGAATTGGAGTGGAGTAGACTGGCAAAGTTCTACTCAATCCATTTGAGTGTGTGCTTATTTTTGTGGTGTGATTTGGTGGTTAGAGAAATCCTTAAACTTAGAACTCACTCGCTCATTCATTAATTCATGTCCTATCTCTAATGTATTTATTTAAATTTTATATTTAAAGATTATTTTTTTCTGGCTCTTGACACAGTGCCAATGGCCAGAACTAGTGGCACAAGGGAACTTTGGCTTTAACTGCAGGGTTTTACAACAAGGGATAAAGTGTCCCCAACTTACCCTTTGATTGTTGCTGCTGCTTTGCACAGAAGCAGTGATGTTTCTCCCAGCAGTTCCACTGTTCCCCTGGGAGAGAGGCTGCATATTGATGAAGCATCCCTCCGAGAGAGAATCTGGAGGAAATACCCTTGGCCATCAGTCAATGGGAAGCAAACAGCAGCTGTTGGCAAAGCTTCTTCCTTTGTCTACTTTCAGCTCTCTCCCCCAAATTGCTGAAATTAGGCCTGTTTTGTTTGCAACCTGGCCTTTCCTTTAAAGTATGGAACATCCTTGGTTAATCACAAGTCAGTAATTTATTCCCATTCTAGAACTTGGAATATGTCACAGGAGAAAGAAAAATGATAAAGGAGTACACAGCTGTCTCTTTGTAACAATGTACAGAAAAAGAAACTCAGTTTAAAACTCTGCATTCCTAGTACTATTCTTAAGACTTCCTAGTACTCAACTATGACTCTCATCCCCACATTCCTGCCCGTGAAAGGGGCAGTAAAGTTAGATGAGTGGCATTTTTAGCCTATTTTAGAGGTCCTAATTCTTAGGAAAAGCTGGTCCACGCTGCCCAATGGTGCCCGGTGCCCAGTAGGGATGCCCAATGGCTGCTGCTGCCTGCCACTGCCCCCAGTACCCTCCGGTGCCACCATATATATATATGAAATTTAGACAGGGTGTTCCTTCTGTGATGGAGGCCACCCACTAAGAACCTTGGCATTCATCAGTCTTGAAAGACTATGGTATTGTGCTTGATGCTGCATGCGAAGCAAGAAGGCCTGGATAGATTGATATTTTGGAAATTCCAACCAGAAGGGGGTGAAATGGGGTGCAATGTGTTTTCCTCCCTATACTTTACACTGAAGAATCCCTGACTGAGGGATGTTCTGTCCCAACCCCCGAACCTAGAAGCTTGAAATTTGGGGAGCATATTCCTTCCATGACAGGAGCACCCATCAAGAACCAATTTCTAGAAATTTCTTGCCCAATTAGCAGGGGTTGGATATCCATCCAACTTTAGGAAGCCACAAAACATTTTGCTTTGCTGCATCAGAGAAATGTAACCCTTGCAATCTAAGGGCGCAATCCAGAGTAACTACGGGGAGTCCTTGCTCGTGTAAGAACAATGTGCTCTGGATTGCAATATGAATTTCCCATAGGTTTTCACTAGGTGGTGCAGTAACTACGGGTACACGTAATGTCTCTTACGTGCTCCCACAGTTACTCTGGATTGTAGGGTAAGTTTTGAAGCACCTGACTTCTACCCTCCCAAAATCATCCTACTCGATGATTCTTGATAAAAACCAAAACCAAAGGTGTGTGGGTCACCACAACCAAAGTTGATGGTGTCCAGCTGTTTTGCTTTACCACCAAAATATTAACATCAACAATGAAAGTACAAGTCTTCGTTTCCTGTTCAAGTATCTCATCTTTGAAACTGGATTTTGAAAAGTGTTATGAGAATCCAGTAATAGAAGCTTTTACGTCAAGCCAGTTAAAGCTCTTAAAAGCAGTAAAAGTTACAAGCATCAAAGGCAGCTCGGCAGTCTGAACCTCCCTTTTATCTATACCTCCTTACTCAAGTAATAGAATTCCCACTGTCAGGATTCAGTAGGCTGAGAGCAGGTGTCCTTTGTTAGAAAATAATCAGACTTTGCACTCTTATTCTGGAGAAGGTTAAGGGGAGCCACAAACTCCACTGACCCAGGAGAGGTGTTAAAAAATCCAGGTATCCTTGGTGAGCACAGATGCAGAGAGATGTTTGGCCTACTTTGGAAGATTGTTGACCTGAACAAAGTGAAACACCACTCCAAGGAACTGTAAACAGGCCAGTTAGGTCAATGGACCAGAAGTGGCATAGCCTGAATAATAGCCAAAAAAGGCTGCCTGCTTATGGTTGTGGAGAGAACAAATAAAGCATGTTGCTGGAAATATTTCTCAAGGCACAATTTTTTCAGAGTAGCTAAGATTCTGCAATGCATGTAATCGAATGCATTACATGAAAAGATTCATAACTTACATGCATTCAGGCTGACCATATCGAATGGAGAGAACAGAAATACATCTTGGCTACCTACATTTTACAAATTTTTTGTTATTCATTATACTAATACACCCACTTTTCAGCCAGAATTAGTTCCTTTGTATGCATTGCTGAATCTTTCATGTAATGCATACATGTAATGCATGCAGGGTGACTAGAATGGCAGACAGAGTGCCAATACCTTTAAGCACTGCACAGAAGAGGGAATGTAGGCAGGTGCTGCTTTTTAAACCTTTTTTGTAGAGCTTATTTGTAGAGCTGAAAAAAACCTGTTTTGTAGAGCTTTGTAGAGCAATGCTTAAAGGTAGAGGAACCCTGTCCTCCATTCTATATGGTCACCCTGCATGCCTTGCATGTTTGCATTACATGAAAGATTCTGCAATGCATAACTGAAAAATGGGTGTATAAGTATAATGAATAACAAAAAATGGCAAAATGGAGGTAACCAGCTTGTATTTCAGTTCTCCTTTATGTGAAAAAATAATAATAAAACCAAAACCAGGAAACTGTTCATGTTAGAACACTAACTCTAGTGATCCAGATCAGTCATAGACACTGGGAGCAGTTTTCCAGCATTGCAGATAAGGATCCTTTTCAGCTGTCCCCTGAGGTACCAGAGACATAAAATATGCACTCTGCAACTAAGATTTGCCACTTTCCCTTTGAATTGCAGTAAAAAGACAGTCCTTGTGAATGCAAGGAATAGAGTTCCTCTGTTCAATATTTTCCCTGCATGAAAACCTTCTTCAAATCTCATGAGAATTATTGCAGAGGTTTGCTTATTTTCTTTAAGTTGTTTATTTTCTTGAAGGAGGATATAGTATACTGTATATCAGTTTAAGACAAAAGGAAATTTGGCAGGATTACAGGACTGGGAACAGACATACAGATTCAGCCATGCAAAATTAGTAAAACAAAAAAGGAGAGAAAATTCCTTGCTGAGTGGCTAATAATTCTACATACAAGTGTTTATGAATATGAAGTTCTCTCTCTCCCCAGTTTAAAAAAGAAGTCAGAAACTTTTGCTGTTTTCAAAGGATGCTGACATCCTTTTGCTTTTCCTACTCAAGAACTCGTAATTCCACTGAAGAAAGTGCAAAGAAGGCTACCAATCCTGCTCTACAGGGTGAAAATAACTGCATCTAAGGACACCACATGACATTAAAGTGCCCTAACACCCACTCCACCCTTAAGTCCAGTGCCATTCTGAATGCTTATGTTTTCCTGCTGTTCCTTACCCAGCAGATATGCATGAACAATGAATAAAATATTTTTGGTCCTTCATGCTACTGCCTTTAATAGCAGTGTTTTGCAATCTTTCTACCAACAGGGAACCTTTTTCAGAACCACATGCTATTTAAGAAATGCCTGTCCTCTTCCACAGGACCATACAGATTGCAACAGGTTCTAGAGTATAGGGTATTGGGGCTTGAGTGTAGGGTACTGAGGCCCCAACACACATTCCATGCATCTCTGCAGCTGCACTGTGCAGAAGAAGGAATGGAGGGGATAATCTGCCATTTACTTTTCTTCTAAGCTTGAAAACCAGTTTGGAAAACTGTTTGCTTTGTTATGTTTAAAGGCAAGGATTATCAACTGGTGGTACATGCTAGGTGGTGTTGGATGGTACGTGTAGCACCCACAACCTGGCGCTGAGACTGTAATGGGAATTTCCAAAGGTGATAGAAAGTTCAAGCTGGCAGGCAGAGCTCTAGTGCACAGTTCAAGCACAAGAAAAAGCTCACCTGCCCTTAGCCTCTGACTGACCATGGAAACTGCTGTCTTGGGATCCAAATCCAGAAGTAACTGGAGATGACACCATTACCAGTTACTTTTGGTGGTACCTCAGAGGACAGTGTGGGGAAAAGTGGTATGTTGGAGAAAACAGCAGCATTGAAAAACACTGTTCTAAAATAATAATGGAGTGCAATATTTTGAGAATATGAGGTCTATGGAAATGTGAAATAAGGTCTCTAACCTATGTGGCCACAAGGGTGGGTCAGTTGTCAGCATGCTTATTATTGACCCCCATCAACTTCCATCCAAGGAAAAAGAACTCAGAAATCCCAAGAGAAACCAAGACAGACTTAAGGAAATCTTGAGGGGCATCTGCAGAAGTGTGTTCCCTACTGAGCAAAGAAGTTGATACCAGCAATGTTACAGGCACAAATGTTAGAATGAAAACACGTATGCCAGAACAGATGAAGATGGCCCTAAATATGGTCCTAAATGTTCGATTTTGTTGAATCTGTCTGAAAGCAGCAGAACAAAATTTGAGAACTGAATTGTTTTGCCTGAGAAGTTTCTGTTATCAGTGTGTGAACAGGAACGGTACTTCATGTCCAGTTTTTGGTCAGCTCCTGTCTGCTTAGCCTTACCTGTCCACAGCAATGGCATGGCTGGGTCATCGCAGCTAATGTCATAAGAATCATTACCATCTTCCAGTTCACTGTTAACGGTGTTGCCATTCCCAACATTCATGCTTTTAATAGTAAACAACTTCTGCATCTTCACATTGAACCTAAAGGTGGATCAGGAAAGGAGAAAAATGAAAATTTTATGTCAAACGTTTAACTATCTACAGTTAGAGGGAAACTACACATGGCCTGTGTTTTCTCTTTTTAATTTTATTGTGCTAAATATCTTGTGGAGGAGCACAAAGCAGAAAGAATAGGGAGGGCTGGAAGTACATAATACTTGGCTCCTACTTGTGGTTCCAATCTTGATTGCACATACCACCTCCATGCTATTTCTAATGACTGGCAATGGAGGGAAGGTGTGTTCATTAGGTTTCATGCATTAAAAAATGTTCACTTGTGTTTAATAAAGTGGCTCATGTTAAACCCAAATTGGGGTACAAGGATGAATAGAATGTCAGATGCAGGGGGTATGGCAGTGAGATGCAACTTTATTAAAAGCTGCAGTCTTTTGTGCTTCCTGTGATATCTGGTGGACCACTGTGAGATATAAGAAGCTGAACTACATGGTCCCTGGGCCTGATTCCCACGGTCTGCGTGGTCCCATGGTCTCTGAAGCCTCAAATATGGAAGGTTTTTTCCTATGAAAAACAATGTGCTGATGAGAGGAGCAATTTATACCAGAACCATGGCAGAAGCAAAGTTCTAAAGCTCACTCTCCACAATGATTTCACCCTCTTTTCTCCTCCCTCTAATATTTATGACAAAAACAAAACACAAGTACATTTCTCATAACATGTTGCTTGATTCTTATTATGTTTTCTGTAGAACTCTCTAGTGTATACTACAATTCTACCCTAATTTTCCTTACAACAACTCTGTGAAGGTAGAATAATGTCCACTTAGCATAATTGACTGAGGAACACCTTACTCAATGGTCATGATCCAGCCAAAGTTAAGCACTTGTAGTAATTTCAAGGGGAAGGTCAAGGATATGCTTAAAACTCTTTCATACACACTAAACTCCGTGAGAACCAAAAAATACATAATTTCAATTGGAATGGACACTGCTATTAATGTCCACCTGTGAAAATGAAATGCCTGAAAACATCAAATGTTTACATTATGCATATTTGTATGGCAAGGAGCTAGGATGACTTGCCACAAGTAAACACAGAGCATACATGCCACGGTATAGCATGCGGAGGTGATCATCTTTAAAAAGTTGTTTTGAGTCTGTGATCATTACAGAGGTCAATTTTGGCAACATGACAATTGAACAAAGGGTGAAACTAGTTTGCATGAAACCTATGAGCTTGATAAATTGCACAAACAAGGCATGTTCTCTAGATGTAGAAGAATTTTATAGGAGTTCCAGTGGCTCTAATCTCATGCTCTCGGAATAAGGAGTTTGGTGAAATGGTCTTGAATGCAAGTAAACAGAGGTTTCTTCAGATAAAGATGAAGTACAGGATTAAAAAACTTCACAAGTTCCATCTCTTTTTTGAAAGATCTCTCTTCTGGAGAATAGTTTACTTTCTTGTGGGTCCACACCCTCCATTAAATGTTAGCATCAGTTTACCAGGTCAGCTCAGAATGAAAACACACAGTAAGTACTTAAAAAGAACATCACTGGTTCAGGCCAAATGCCCATCCAGTCCAGCTTCCTGTATCTTACAGTGGCCAACCAGATGTCTCAAGGAGAACACAAGAGATCAGCATCCTGGTGCCACTCCCTTCCATCTGGCATTCTGATGTACTCAACTTCTAAAATCAGGAGGTTGGACATTTGTCATCATGGCTTGATGAACTTTTCCTCCAGTCCCCTTTTAAAACCGTCTAGGTCAGATACTGTCATGACATCCTGTGACAAGAAGTTCCACAGACTAATTACACACTGGGAGGTTAATGAGTCAAGGGTGCTTGATAGACTGCAAGACCAGAATGAATACTATCAGCTGACTCTCCAGGCCAATATGGACACACTAGTCCTTTGGCTTCCCGACAAGGTCCTCAGTTTGAGCAACTGATTGTAATAAGAGGCTGATGAACAGATGTATTTGTTTTTACTACTTTCACCCTGCCCTGCATCAGGTCTGCTTACACAGGTTTACCTTAGACCTTCTTAGACTCAAATAGCTTAGTTAGAACCATGTGTTCTTTGGAGCTGGTTCTTCCTGGAAGAGATCAGGGTCCACAACTGATCCTAGAGCCCCATATTATCTCTGAACTTGATTGATATATGACACTTTATACCTCTGACAACTCCTGCCTTTGTTTACAAGATGACATCAGTTATGCACAAGCCAAACTACTGGCTCCAAAGTACATGAGCATGAGATAACTGTGCAGGACTACAACCAATTTAATCAAAAATTCACAATAACGTAACAGTTTCTTTTGTGTGGTTAAAGGAGAGCATTTTTATTTTGTTTCCTCTCTTGAGAGACTTATTTTGTATTCCTAGTGTTTTGGAAATTCCCTTAGTTACGATTACATAACCTTAAAGTCAATGCCACAAAACCTATAAATCAGACTCTGACAGCCAAACTCAGTTCTTGAAGCTGGCAAGGATTTTACATTAACCACATCAACATTTGAAGGCTATTAACAAGACTCAGAAAACTGCAGGTAATTTTTGTACATCAAAACAAAACAACCTTTGGCATGCCATGCACCGCGGCTATGGAATACTTTTCTAATTTAATAATTTTGGGTATTGATCCAAAATATTTAAAGAAGAGGTATAGTGAGTATTTCTGTTGTGTTGAAAAACAGTGCAAAAACAAAGGTTTTGGTCTGTCAACTGACTGATAGCTAATATAAAACCATTCTCAAGCACTCCAGTTTCTTGCATTTATAGAATTCAGTTGTGCTCGAGTTTGGGTTAAATAATTCTTTATGTGATTGTAATATTCTGATTAGTGCTAGAGGAAGATAGAACATGAAGATCTAAATTCATTTTTGGGTTTCTACAGTACGGACATAGAGTAACTGATGATCTTTATCTTGGAACTGAAGGGCGAGACTGAAAATATGGACTTTTTTTCTGGTCAGGGCTGGTTTACAGTGCAGTTGTCACTTAAAGAAGCTTTAAATTAATTATTATTAAGTATTAATTAGTTCTTAGCCAACTAATGAGAGCCAAACTCTTTGACAACGTTTAGCTTGAAATTAAGGGGTGGTGAGAATTTAGGGGGCAAATTCATGCAAAGACAATTTCAGGCACAGTTTTGTGAAGGGCTTATCACTGTTGATGAAATGGTTGGTGGCAGTTTTGCTTATTTGAGGCCACAACATGTAGCAGTGGTGAAGCCCTTCCTTATGTCAAAAGGGTACTGTTATTTTTTTCTAGAATGCCTTAAGTGCAATATGGCAGACTAAAAAGTGAATGTTAACTTGCTGATTCTTGTTAATGTTCCTATTTATGTTCTCTCTCCACGCTAGCATTTTTCTGCATGTTTGCTTAATGCAAGATAGATTTTACTCCAGTGTAAAGACAAAGATGATGGAGTATGCTGCATCTTGTGGAAATAGGTTTCCCCCTTAGAGCACAATCCTAATCATGTCTACTCAAAAGTAAGCCTGACTGTAGTAATTGGATCTTACTCCCAGGAAAGTGTGTTTAGGATTGCAGCCTTAATCCATAGTTTTCTGGTATTCCTGGAGGGGGGGCAGGAACATATCTACCCTGTATACAGGGAGACTCCTTTACTTTTGAGTTTGTTTCAGGCTAAAAAAAGGTTTTGTTTCAGGCTAAAAACCAGATGTTCAGCATTTGGTTTAACTCTAGTTAACCAGATGGGGAAACTTAAACATGATTCACATTACAGTACTGTTTTGCTGAAGTAAGCCGCCTTGGGTCCCTCTGGGAGAAAGGCAGGGTACAAATAAAGTTTATTAAGGTGGTACTTAAAAGTTTATTAAGGTGGTACTTAAAATAATAAAGAAATAAATTTAGAACACTCAGGGCACAATCCTAACCAATTTAGGCTGCAATCCTAAAGAAACTTTCCTGGGAGTAAGACCCATTGATCATAATGGGGCTTACTTTTGAGTAGACATAGTTAGGATTGTGCTGCTAGACCAACCCTAATCTAATTCACCAGGCATTTCTTCCTGTGATGGTGTAGGGATATCAGCCTATGCCTGTGCACTGATCTAATCCCCTAGGAGTGGGGCAGAAGTGCCTTTTAGCACTTTTGTGACATCCCCAGGTCAGCACAGGACTTATGCTGTGGCTTAGGCTGGCCTAACTGCAGGCCAGCCTAAGGATTGTAGCCTTAATAGGATTGTAGCCTTAATAAAGCAGTGTAACAATAACATAAGATTTATACAGATTTAGAACCTTAAATTAGTATTCCTCCAACCTTCTTGCTATTTTCTAGTTCTTCAAAGAGCAATATAAATCCAATATATACAAATTTATTCCCAGACATTCATTTTAGTTATCACTCATAATTCATTTCAGTTAGGACTAGTAATTCCAGTTAGGACTATTAAGTATCATGACCCATTTTTTAAATTTAGCCCTTATTTTCTACTGGTGACCCAACTTACATCTCAATCTTACATCTCCCTCCAGCCAATGCAACTGAGATACCTAACCATGCATTGTATCCTATGGGAACAGTTTCAGGGGTTTCCTCTAAGTAAGGAAACATTTGTTTGAAGTCGTGGCCCAGCCATGCTGAAACCATGCTGAATCCCAAGCTTGTCATGCTTGTCAGATTTTGTGATGCTTTAGTAAAGGACCTTGTAGTGCTGGAATATTAGTCCTGGCAGTGGAAAGCCCTAATAAAATTGACGCATTATTGAAGTTTCTGTTCCAGACAAAGTTTAACACTTAGGGAGATGGACCGGAATCTGGAAGAACTAGGTTCAAATCCCCTTAAGCTGCGAAGCTTCCGGATGAACTTGGGCCAGGCACTAACTCTCAGCTTCACCTACCTCACAGGGTTGTTGTGAGGCAAAAGGATAAGAACTTTGTAAGCTGCCAATAGCATTGGAAAGGCAGGGGATCAATCTATCAATCAATCAATCACAACTCTACTCAGAACCATAGTAAGGGTTTTTGGCATCCTTAGCAATGCCAGTTGGAATGCACTCTTTCATGTGGCCCAATTGCTTTCTGAACGCCAAGCGGGCACATGCACTGTAAATGCTTTCTGAAGCATTTCAATTGGAATGCATGTGCTTGATCAGCACCCAATGAGGGGAGTGACGAGGGGTGCCTTTTTCTGAGGGCAAAGCAGTTGGAGTGTGTTGTTAGTCATTCCTCCCCCGTGATGGTGCCCACGCTACCTCAGACCTAGGGGAGTGTTTTGCCACTGCTAGTTCTGTTCTGACCAAGAAAAAAATAAAGGAATAATTCACTTATTTGGTTTGACTCCCTGTTCATAATAAACAATCTGTAAGGAATACTTGTAGGTATAACTCTGCTGAGTTGAACGATCTGTGCCTAGAAATGTCTAAATTATCCCGATTCCTACAGGGGCCACAGAAAATGCAGAGAACATATAAGTGCCACCAAGACCCTTTTACTTTGTAATACCCAATATATCTCTATGACTGGTACGAAGACACTACATTGAAAATTTTCCGCTCCTGCAGTGAGAGCCAATAAACTTGAGAATAGGCAGGGAAAGCGGCTAGTAGCCTTGTGTTCTCCATATTGCCTACTTAGCCATTCAAATTGGGTACTTTTAATATGAAGAATAAGGAAAGCAAGAAAAAATATCCTTTCTATCCACTCCTGCTCTCCCTCCCATGTACTCTCTTAGAGTGAAAACTGTGCATTCCCTGACACTATAAACCATCTAATCTCTATAGAAAATAATTGTTCCCCAGTCACTTTCTCCCTCCGACTTGCTTCAGGCTCCACAGGAAAACAACTATTTGTTATCCAACTGCTTGCTGTACTGAAGAGAATACATTTAGATTAAAATCTTATCTAATATGAGGACTGCATTAGAGATCATACAGGAAAATGAAACTTTTTTTCAAAGTTATCAAAAGCCCACATGTTAAAGCTGAACGCGATACCAGATGAATGATAATCAAATACCACAGAAGAAAAGAGAGGGAACAGAAAAGCACTTACTTCATGATAAGTATATAGAATGAGTACATAATGATGAGTATAAGGCTTTCCCACCTCAAAGAAAGAAAAGGAAGGAAATTAGTAATGTACTGGATGATAATTATTTATATTATTATTACTACGAATATCTCTACCAGTGGCATCACTAGAGTTTGTGTCACTCGATGCAAGAGGCCCCCATGTTGGACCTCCTTCCATGCTGTGAGTGGGGCAATGTCCCGGGTGGTGGCAATGGTGATGCACCATTACTCTAGCCCTGCTGGTATTTTGGCTATAACTTTTTATATAATAGAAATAATTCAGTGAGGTTTGTTTCATTGCATTCTGCATGCAATTCCACTTCAAATGTGATATAACATGATGTTATTATTATAAAACACAAAGATTTTTTTAAAAAAATTGGCCAGTAGTAGTATCATTCCTCCTGAGCACATCACCCAGTGTGACCAACAGCCCCTTCATCCCCTAAAAATGCCACTGATTTCTACACTGCTTTTCAGTGAATCAGTGGTGGTGCTACCATTAAGTTATAAATCACATCTTTTGGAGAAAAGTGCCACTGGTAGTAGACTGAGCAACAGTTGCTGTGCTTTGTGAATGTAGATCTCCCATTTATTAATACAAAAAAATTGTCATGTGCAAAGGATTACCTCTGCTCCAGACAACCACACCTTCCTTTGCAGCCCTTATGACTTCCTCTTTCTTGAGATTATTTCCATTTATTATCTGCCTTTCTCCAGTAATATCTCCTGCCCTGGGGCTTTCTCTGTTTGCACCCCCTAAACAAACTGTTGACTTAATTTCCCTCTTCTAAGGCCTTTCTCAATTTACAACAAAGGTTTTTATAAGCAATAACATACCCATTCCTCAAACCCCTTCTCCATCCTTATGGTATGTATGGTGCAAAGCACAGTTATGTGCACTATGTACTGTTATGTACTTGTTCTGCATCACCAATTTGCTCCAAACTGAGCTCCTTTGTGCCATTAGACCCTAAGTACTTGACCAATTAAATTTAATCATCAAGTGAGCTAAAGAAATAAGAAGGGAAGCTTACCATACAATTTTTTCATCATATATAAACTAAAAGAGAAGGAAAAGAAAGAGAGAAAATGACATATTTCTAACCCTTCGGAGACTTTTCAGCTACAGTACACAGCACATGAAGAAAGTTTACAATGGCAGATATTACGGATTTGATATAAAATTAATCTGAAGCAGACATTTTGATAAATTTTATTCTTAGCTTATTCAACTGATTGGTGTAAAATCATCATTTCAGTAGTCAGGCCAAATTTAATGCTTCAATGAAATTGAGAATTTATGGCAACGGATACTATTGAATATAAACAATTACATGCTAAGTAGGTATGTCCGCTCCATGTTCAGTCATGGTGGAGCTTGATATCAAAGTACAGTGGCACCTCATGTAACAAATTTAATTTGTTTCCGGAGGCATGTTTGTTATGTGAAACGGATTTTCCCATAGGAAATAATGAAAACTCAGACGATTGGTTTCACAACCCCCAAAAAATATGCATATAAAAGTATTAACTGGATGTAAAAATGATGACAAAACACTGGAATTGAATTCAAAACATGCATTCAGTGTGCATGATCCTATGATCCTATGCATGCATCCTACTTAGGCTGCAATCCTAAAGGCACTTTCCTGGAGTAAGACCCATTTAACACAATGGGGCTTACTTCTGGGAAGACATGGTTAGGAGGCTGCAATCAAAGACTCTTCTCAAAGACACTTTCAAAATGTCTCCCCACTTTCTCCTTCTCTTCATCCTGATTCTCTCCCTTCCCTGCTCCCTTCTGGCTAGCTCTGAGCTGCTTCCCTCTTCTCCAGCGGACACGGAAGTGTTGCTTTCGCTACAGGCAGGCGCGGTAGGCAGCCCTGATGCTTTTTCAAAGGGCTGCCGGCCAGCGCGTGTGCCCCAACTGCCAATGAGTATGTTTGTTACGTGAAGCACAGTTTGTTATGTGGAACATACTTTACGTAAGGCGTTTGTTACGTGAGGCGCCACTGTATGCGGTATGGCAAGATAGGGTCCATCCAAAACCAAGAACATATGCCACAAAATATGTTTTATATGCCACAAGAGGCCTTTATTACAATTGTAATGCCAAAATCCCTGTCGAGCTAGATCTCTCACTTTCCTAGGTTTTTTTTTTTTGTTATTGTAGGTTTTCCTGGAAAGTTTGCTTAGAGGGACCCTCTTCACTCCAGAGGATGGAGGTTGTCCAGAACAAATGGATAAACCCTGTGAGGTTACCCCTGTTAGACTGCACCAGGTGGACTTGATAGCTGAAACTCCTGGTAACTCCTGAAACCTCGGCTGTGGATAACAATTGAACTCCTGGCCCCTTTAAACCCAGGAAAAATACACAATTCAGACCTGAGACTGGCAAGGTCCTGCCACTTTCCAAATCTTCTCATCTTCATCCTTGGTCTTCCAGCCCCTGCTTGGCTTAGGCCCATCCCATCACCTCCTCATCCTCCTCCATCTTGTATTTGCCTCCTCATACCCTGCTCATCTTTTCACCACCACCTCTAATGGTTTCACCTCCTCCCAATCAGCTGCCTCATGCAGCTAGCATACTGTCTAACTTACTCCTTGGCACCCAGAGCTGACCCATCATTGGGTGTCCCAGTTCCACAAAGGCGGTGGGAACCTGCAGTTCCACAGGACTCATTAGAATTCCACAATAGACTACCAAGTCCAGATCCTGGAACTGTATTTCAGTCTTAAGAACGAGACAGTGAACAGCAAACTTCATAGAACGCACAAATGTATGTGATGAATGACTCATCAACCATTTAAAAAATGAAAAGTAGCTTCAAGAGGCTGCAATTTTGAGTGGAGGAGTCAAGAGGGAGAGTACTTAACTATGGCCACAATGGTTATTTTTTCACTAAAATTGCTCACCAACCTCTTTTCCTTCCTCTATGAGGATTCCAGATGTGTATAAAATAATGCTTTTCATTTTTAAAAGAGTCAAGGCTTTGTTGCACACATTTGTGCCTTACATGCAGTTTGCACCTTTGCCTAATGAATACTCTTGCTCCTTGGTGCAAAACAGCCCAGTCACTCTTCCTTTGGGGTGGGGGCTACGATGCACAGTTGGAGGCCAGCAGATTACAGGTAGAAAAGAGAAAGAGAGGTGTACTTGAGCATCAGGGTAAATGATACCATTGCTAACTACTTTGTTGCTGGGGGTTTAGACAGAGCAACTTCAAATGTGAGCAGTCTTGCTCGTGAACAGTGTTCACTTTGAACTTGTCTTCTGTCACCTCTTCCAGAGCAACAGACCACATAAACTCTGAATAACGCACTTTGGTAGCATCCATACCACAGAGGATCCTGGATATAAATTTGAGAAAATATATACACAATTTTATCAGTGACCACATTTACTGACATTTCAGAAGAATGTATCATATAAACAAGTGTTTCTTATTCATCATAAGCTCATCCCTTCCTAGTGAAGGTGGAGAAGCAAATGGTAAAACAAAAACTTACCACAATAAGCACGATCACAGACAGTGTGTAGTAGACAGAGTCCCTGAACACAGACCACCAAGTTAGACGGACCACCTGAAAAGAGGGCAATTAACTATATGCAAATGTCACTCAGCAAATCCTTCATTTTAGATGTCAGCAAAACTTATCTTGAAAATAAATCATATTACTTTCCGCTATATAGGAGCAATACTGTAGACACTTCATGTTGCCCTGCTTTCTCATGATTCATTACCTAGAATTTATCATTTACACAAAATGCTGTCAGCAAACATGAATATTCTTCAGTGTCCCTTTGTCTAAATATGATATTAATACATATTTACAAATAATTTTGTACCAGTTTATGAATGAGTATATTTTAGGTGCCTTTGATGTACAAAAGAAAAGGCCATCATGGGTCACACGTTACATGATGTGTATGTGCAATCCTTGGATTTTAGAAATAGTTGACCTCAGAATGCCAGATGTAGAAGAAAACACTGTTGTGCTGTTCTGTTGTGCTCTCTGAGGCATCTGATGGGCCGCTGTGAGATACAGGAAGCTGGACTAGACGGGCCTTTGTCCTGATCCAGCAGAGCTCTATTGTCAGTGTTTAGTCTGTGGAACTCCTTGCTACAGGATGTGGTGTTGCCTACTAGCCTTGATACCTTTAAGTGGGGATTGGACAAATTTCTGGAGGAAAAATCCATCATGGGTTACAAGTCATGAGGGGTGTGCGAACTCCTGATGCTACATGCAGGCTACCTCAGAATGTCAGACTGTGGGGGAGGACACCAGAGCGTTGATCTCTTTATGTCTTATGTGCTTGCCTTCTGTCTGTTTTGTGTGAGGCATTTGGTGGGCTACCATGAGATACAGGAAGCTGGATTAGATGGGCCTTTGGCCTGATTAATTGGGGCTCTTCTTATGTTCTTAAGAAATACAGTTTTCAGACCTGAGTTCTTCTAAACTAAGCTGTTGGGTGGATAGGCTGGGGAAGTAAATAGACAGAAGTACGTTTACAGATGTACATAAACTAGTTGAGATTCTAAAATGGTAGGAATCACAATGTGGACTGAAATGCAAATGTATAAGCCACCTGCTGCATCATTTGAAACAAAATTAAAATGAAACAAAAACACCATCTATTTACGGAGTTTTGTCAAATGGAAACTACAGCTAAATTCCGTGGGCACAAATGAGCCAAAATTAAGCACCTTTAAATTCTACTGATCCCAATAAGAGAATTTAAAATATGTTTTAAAATATGCTTTCCTAATGAAAGTAAGGGGACTTCAAAGAGTTTAGCAGCATATACTGCATCCAGCATATACTGTATAATGATGCAACCCTCATTATTAACTCATAGGGTGCAATCCTAATCTCGCCAGCATAACTCATTGGTCTTCCTGTAGTAATGTATGGAGCCAAGCACATGTTTGTACACTGACCTCATCCTCCCCCAGGAATGATGCAGAAATGCCATTATAGTACTTTGGTGACATCCCCAGGCCAGCACGGGACTTGTGCTGGGGATTATGTCAGCCTAACTGGGAATTAGGATTGCAACCTTTGAGTGCATTCCTAACCAACTTTTGAGCACTGGCATTAGGGCATTGCAACTCTGAGACCTTGACAAGACCTCAGTGACTGAACCCCAACTGCAGGTTGCAACCTGTGCCCTACTGGCACAGCTATGCCAGTGCAGGAAAATTGGTTAGGATTTCCCCTCAGTCACAGAAAAGTTTGTAAGTTTGCAGCCTAACTGTGCTGGATGGCAATCCCTGTTTGTTACAGTTTACTAATTATCAAGAAATATTCCAATTTGCCATGATAAAAAAATTCTGTGCTCAATTGAATTCAAGTCAAATAATGCACTACTGTCAGTCCAAAGGGTTTATCTGCAAAACACATGTTTTTTCCCCCTAAAGAGGGTCAGAGCCACTCAGAACCATTCCAGAATTCTTCTTAAATCAGCTCCCTAATTCATGTAGCCACATTCTCTGTCTTAAACCTTGAGAAGGATAAATACAAGCACTATTTACTAAATATTATTCCTTACTTTAATTCTTATTTTTGTGTACACAAGGCAAGTGGAACAGTAATCCAAATCACACTGGCTTAACCAATATAACATTCATATGTACAAAGGCAGAATACATGGCTCCTCTTAAAGCGGAAAGATCCCAACCAAAATCTATGGCTCAGCACTGAAGGAATGTGTTGTTTCCTTCCAGGCCAATATTTACATTAATCTGTGTTGGCCCATTGATCCATATTCTGCAAAACTGCATGTAACTGACTTATTTGGCAGTAGGAACTGTACCTAAGACATGCAATAATCACAATAAAATTATGTCTTTGGTATTCAAGGAAGATTAATTATGTGCAGAACAATTTTCAACAGAGAATGAGAGTTCCTACTAACTTGTCCAGCAAAGATTCCACAGACTCCAATAATACACAGGATATTGAAAACTGCTGAACCAACAATGGTTCCAACTCCTACATCACCATGAGTGATAAACACACCTGGAAAAAAAAAAAAAAAAGAGAGAGAGAGAGAGAGAGAGAGAGAGAGAGAGAGAGAGATAGAGAGAGAATTATATGGCATTATATATTACTTGACTATAGTGGGAGATATACATTAACTTGGAATTTTTTTTAAAAAAATGATGTTTGTCAACTTTGCTGCAATTTACCCATTCTGTATGAATGAAGCCAAAATTGTTATTAGTTCCATTGAATAGATCAGGAAAAGTTGTACAAGCTAGCTCAGTTTCATTTGTTTAGGAAAAAAAACAGCAGAGGAAATATTGTATCCCAAAGTTGCCAGAATCTTATAGTTGTACTGTACATCTACCCAAACAAACCGCTATATTTCAATAACTATTCTGCATGTGAAGCTATAACTTTGCAAAAGTTTGTTTGAGATATGTGGGACTGTGCATACAATATTTCATCAAAATCCGTGATGGTTGTGTGGGGCACTTTTCCAAAACCAGAGCACTTGACATGGAATGAATCAAGGGTGTTGTAAATGTCTGTAAGATGCACCTGCAAGCCCCAACACTTGGCCACCATTGGAACTTGCCCAGCACTATCACATGTGGGGAACTTGCCCAGCACTATCACATGTGGCCAACACTGGGGAAGCACCTATTATTTGCTACTCAGTGGACTGCATGTGCCACGAAGTGGTGGAGAGCTGAGAGAGCATTAAAGAGGCATGGAAGGAGGTGTTCCAGGATGGGGACAGGGTGGGTGGGAGGTGCAATGGAAAGAGGGAGGGAGATGGGACTGTTCCACCAGATCTAAAGCTTCCATGGAGGACTTTTTGCCCATACATGGAGACTTATTTTCTGCACCAGATTAAAAGCTGGTACAGAAATGAGTAGCCCCATTGTAGACTTGCTTACTTACATGGGGCAGGGAACATTTATCTCCTCCCTCTGAGGAGGTGCAAGCAATCACCTGCTCAGTCACAGGATACTACAGCAGCCATTCAGATGAGTGCTTGCAGGGTTCCCTGTTGCCTGGAAATAGTGAAGTAGCAATCTTTCTATTACTACTACTTTTTCTACTAATATTTACTTTTCCAAGTTTCAAGCTACAGGGAACCTTGCATGTGCTCTGCAATACACTTTTAGGAGGGATGCTTTAACTTTTTTCTATAATCTGTATTTTAACTGTATTTTAATTGTATTTTAATCTGTATTTATTATTATCTACTTTTAATGGTGTTTTTTGTTGTTTTTAATTGTTAGCCACCTTGGGTTCCCTTTGATCAGGGAAGAAAGGCGGGATATAAATCAAATAAATAATAAATAAGCACTTTACTATAAGCACACACATACACAAAGAAATGTATTCTATTGTCCCTACACACAAGCACAGTAATACAGTAACAAACTATAATACAGTAGACATACCCAAAAGACATAAACCTTCAAACCTTCAACCAAATGCATGTTTAAGGTTTGCATTTATTGCCCATATTTGAGGTGGATTTCTTACCTATTACAGATGCAAATAATTCTGGAGTTGAGCTTCCTGCAGCCATAAATGTGGCTCCTGCAACATCTTCACTCAAATGTAATTTCTGGGGTGAAAAATGGGATTCGTTGCATTAGCACTATACACCACTAAGGCTGCAATCCTAAAGACACTTTCCTGGGAGTAAGACCCATTGGACACAATGGGGCTTACATCTGAGTAGACATGGTTAGGATTGTGCTCTAAGTCTGCTTAAAAAACTTATCTTTTTGCTTTCACAAGAAGCAATATGGGTAAGAAAATCAAGCTCAAAAGTGCCATCTTTGGTGGTAATAGGGCTCTGTGACTGACTGGCCAGGTTACCTCAATGCCATTTTAACCATGGTTTGGATGACTCCAATCCAGAACAAGTGGACCCCACCACCATATGGGACAAATGCTGAAGGAGTTGGCCTTTAGAAACCAATGAGGGAGACCACAAGCCCTTAAGGTACAAACCAAGATGACTATAAGACCAGCATGAAAAATGAATTAACACAGTGTACATTCAGTCTGTTGGGCAAGCCTGAGGTTCCTTCCCCTTAGAATACCAATTATAAATTAACAAGAATATAAATGTAACTGAAAATTCTCTTTCACATACCTCGCAAATTTTTTCTAAAGATGGAACAAAGAAATCATCGCACACAATAGCCAAGGCATAGAACATATACAAAGCCTGTGGGGAAAGGGAGAAATAAAACACAAGCAATTAAAAACTGTTGTTAATTTCCACATTCAAAATTAATTTCCACATTCAAAAATATCTTTATACAGTGGTGCCTTGTATGACAAAGTTAATTCATTCCGGAAGCATGTTTGTCTTATAAAGCGTTCTTCTTACAAAGCGGATTTTCCCATAGGAAATAATGAGAACTCAGATGATTGGTTCCACAACCCAAAAATATTCATATTAAAATATTAATTGTATGTAAAAAAGATGACAAAGCACTGTAACCAAATTCAAACACTATAATGTAATAAAGAACACAATTACTGTAATAAAACACTGTAATATACTGTCCAGTAAATCAGAAAAGAAACCCTTTTCTGGCCAAGGATGACTAATTTTCACTAAAAGTTACTGATGTATTTTTGAGCATCTTTAACATGGAACCCTTCAGAGTATGTGTGAGATATATCTATGCAAACTACATGGGTAGTTTACAGCAGCAGCAGCAGCAGCAGCAGCAGCAGCAGCAGCAAAGGCTTCTGCTTGAAAGGAAAAGGGGCAAGATCCTATGCTGCCTACTCAGAATCAAATCTCATTGATCTACTGGGGCTTACTCATAGGAAAGTGTGTAGGATACCAGCCTGACTCTTTCCAAGTTAGCAGCAGCAGGAGCAATGGCTTCTGCCTGGATTGAAAAGGGGAAAGATCCTATCCTGTCTACTCAGAATCAACTCCCATTGAATCCACTGGGGCTTACTCACAAGAAAGTGTGTGGGATGCCAGCCTGACTCTTTCCAGGTTTGCAGCACCAGCAGCAGCAAAGGCTTTTGCCTGGATGGAAAAAAGTGGGGTGGAGTGGCATCCAGGCAGGGAAGGTGGGGGAAAGAGGGGTGGTTGCAGGGGAGGCTTCCTTGGGGGGAAGGGGTTTCTTTTGAGGGGGGGGGGGTCCAGGAGGGGGTTTCCCTCCTACCTGATGGAGGCTGTTGCAAGGGCTCAGCTGGCTGGACTGAGGCAACATGCTGGCTGGGGAGGCTCAGCTGTTGCTGTGCATCCCTCTGCTGGCCAGGTGCAGGTACTGCAGGCAGGAGGAGAGGGAGCCCAGCTTATGGGCATTCGTCTTACAAAGGCAGAATCCCATAGAAATTTTAGTTCAACTTTCAAAGCATTAATCTTACAAGGTACCACTGTATTCTGCTGCAGTCTGCTGTACTGTTAAACAAAACATTAGACTACAAGTCCAGTTATTTACTTTTATTTATACCCCACTTTTACTCTATAAAAGACTCAAGGTACCTGGGGAAAATATACTAGCACAGTACTATTGGATGTAAATACTGTCTTGATATACAATAATCAAGCAGAAAGTCAAAATCTATGGTCACTGTGAGTATAGTCCTAACCTATTTAGGCCAGCACAACTCACCCAATCTCTCCATTCCCACAGTGGTGCAGAGAGGCCAGTGCATATGAGTGCATTGGGATAATCCCCCCAGGAATGACCACAGAAGTGTCTTGTGGTACTCCCAGTGTATATGAGAGCAATCCTGATGCACTCTTGGGCTGATAAAAGTCCCTTGGACCAGTCCAGGAGTATCACAAATATTTCATCAGGCACATCCACACCATCCAGAGAGGAGCCAAGACCATCACAAGAGTTGCATCAGTCTTCATGTATTACTACAGACCGTGGGCACAGGTGAATTGCGCTCAGTCAGCACAGGGGTCAGGGACAAGGGAAGGGTGAGGAGAAGATTGGCGGAATGTGTTCGGGGGCTGGAAGTTGGGTAAGCAGTGGGTGGGACAGTTGGCAGGTTGCCAGAAAGTGGGAGGTAGGGCTGGGATTGGGTTCTTTTACAAGATCCATGCCCCATTCCCAGGCATGCATCAGTACAAGGTGGCTTGGATTTATGCTGCTAAAACTGGTGGTGCAGTTCCACATAGAACTATTGGGGTTGTTGCTGCATTACCCAGGATCAGGGAAAACATTTCCCCTCACCCCAAGGTAATGAAGCAGCAGCCGCAAACTTGCACTGGATGCAGCACAGGCATGTTAGCCTGCCTGCTCCAGTGTAAGTTAGGAATACATTGTGGGTGGGTGTGTTTATACAGGAAAATCTGAGTATACTTACACCAAGAATGTGAAGCAGTACTGCTCCTTGCTGCCTTTCTTTATTTGTAAAAACATCGTCAGGAAATTCGTGGATGGCTGAAAGTAGATGGAAGACAAAATATTAAAACATCAGATAAAACAGTCAAGGTGGGTTAGTTGCGTGCACTGCAGACAGTGAAACTTTCCTTGTTTCTCTGGAAAAAACTAAGACTTCAGAATAATTATATCTCAATTCCATCAGTATTCCTTAAGTAGAGATTATGGGCTCAATACAAGATGGAGATACCTGTTTCTGGGGCTTATGTAAACCAATGCAGTGGGAAGAATTCAAACTCCTTTTCTGGACTTGATCATATAACATGGCTTCACACAGACTGCTATGACAATGGTCAGTGGCTATTAAAGCTGACTGGCATGGCTATGATCATGCAAATTTGTCAAAGATGGCAAATACGTGTCCATATAATGAAGAAATAAAAGCTATAGTATTCTCATATGCTCATGCCCCAAATTTCCATACCAGTGAAAGAAGTTCATGCTTCATCCTATCTGGGTTCTGGTTCTATTTAGAGAACGCTGCTAATAGCTTGCAGTTCTTTTGTAATACATTACTGTGTTTACAAATATACATGTTTGAGCATTTTATAAAGCTATGTGACATGCTACTGCTATCAACAAGAAATCACATCCACAAGAATACACTTCAGAAAGTGTCTGAGCTCTTGATTGACTCTTTTAGCTTCCATTCCAGACTCTTGATCTCACTGAGTATTCAAGCCACCTGATCCCATTCAAAATCTTTGGTTTTCTGAGACATTAACAAAGTTCCTGAGGGACCTGCCTCAAATGGGTCCTTAGACCATTAATGTTTGTTAATCAGCTTTTGTCCATACTGTACCCAACTGGCTAGAATGGTGAAAGAACCTGGATAGAGCAAGGTCCTGAAGCAAAACAGAAGATTCTAGTTTTCCAACAATACATACAGTTTATATGAATGTTTAAGGCACAGAAAGAAGGTACTAATACACACCATGAAACAGAGTGTGGGGCGGAAGTTTGAGGTTTAGACGATGTTGCATATTAACACTGGAATGAAAGCAACATTATTAATCTTCTGGGATGTTGAAGAGGATAATCCGTAAAACAGTTGTTAGCGTGCAATAATCTTCAGTGACTGTGTGAATTTTTCAAGAGGCCAGAATTGCTTCACATTATGTAAAACTGATGCATCTAAGTAAAGCTGCAAACTTAAATCCATCACCTCAGCAGAGAGGTGCACCTCTGCACCAACCCAAGACACTGCTTCAGTCATGCTGTATTGCGTCTCTTGCTTCCCAATGCAGAAGGCGGTTTTAATCCCCTTCTATTATTAACTAGCAAAATGGTTGGTAGACTGGTAATAAGTGGTAATGAGGGCAAGAGGATCCAACAGGACCATGTTTCATAACATCAAATACAAGATTTCCCAGTCCCACCTGGTTCTTCATAGTCTCAGTTTCCTTCAAAATCCTAAATTAATCAACACTGTTAAAGGATTAATCACAAACTTGCTTAAGGCTATACCCCACACCTGTCATTAAAATGGATGCATGCTCTTGCAAATGTAATTAGCGACATAACTGCAACACTCACATTTTCATGCCAAAAATCATAAGAAGGTGCACTCCTCCCTTCCTTCATTGGGGATTTTAAATAGCTGGTATTCCACTACTTACTCTGGACCATACTCAAAGCAATGACAGAGTCCTATGACTGGAACAACCCCATTGTTTTTCTTTCCCCAAAAGCCACCATGGGGTTTCTCACACATGGGGTCACAAGAGGATAGAGCTTACCCTTTTGCCTAAACCCTGATGCAAAGCAGCTCTCCCTGCTGCTATTCACGAAGAAGAAAACCAATGAGCAAGAAAAATCCATGGGAAGTAGTGGGATATTCGTAATATCCCAGCAAATAGTGGGATATTCGTAATATCCCAGCAAATAGTGGGATATTTGTAATATTCGTAATACTTACATAGCAATCCTATACATGGTCTACTCAGAAGTAAGTTAAATTGCATTTAACATTTTAAAGCATGTATATCACAAGAAATAATGGAGAGGCAGAACGTCACTATGCTGTTTGGTTTTATTAATTGTTAGCAGAGCTGTCGCCTATGCTATTATGCTGAATGTGGCAGTGGAGTGATGGGGCAAGCAGCCCTCACTCCTACCTATGTCAACAAATTATATATCTAAGGAAATGCATTAAAATAGGTTGCCATGTACACTGTGACCTTTATCCTCCTCTTGGAGTGGACACCAAATGACTCCATTTCTCCAACTTTTATAACATTTGTTTTTCTAACCATGATTCTACTTGATGCTGATTGAACCCACGGTGGCTTTTCTGTATTTTAGAAGAGTTACATTACATCTTTCCAAAGCCACAAGCTGCATTAACAATTTGGATCCTATTTAGAGAGGGATAATGCTTCCATCCTCCTATTTTGTGAGTTCACGTGAGTCTGCAAAGGACTCATTTTGAGCCCAGTCCTAGTGGGCTGTAACGCTGGCAGAACAAGTGGTTCATCAGTGTTAACTTCCTCACAGTAGTTGAAAAACCCCTTCCAGCAATGCATGGGATTTCACACTGCCAGAGTGAAGAATGCCAGAGCCTTCTTCCACATACCAGAATATCACTGAGGACCTGCCAATGCAGGTAAGTTGGCAAGGACATTGAGATGGGTTGGGGGAAGGGTGCAGTTAGGAGGGCACGACGAAGCAGTGACAGTGGATTTGGTACAATAGCTCTAGGAAGCTCTAGGAATAGCTCTAAGAAGCTGGTGGGTTTGGCATCTACAATGGTTACCAAATCCTAGCTCTTTTCTCAAACCAGACCGGTCCATGCAGATCCGTACCAGTGCTCTTGCTCACACAAATCCAAGTAGACCAGTATCCATCATGGATGCTCAGTCCTTGGTAAGGAACATAAGATGTTCCCATACTCATAGGAGGCCTCCATGAATGTCTCCCCCACATGATGCAGTGCAAACTGTTTTGACATCATTGCACTAGCGCAAGGGGGAAAAGTTCCCTTTTGAGAAGGAAGGCAGGATATAAATCAATAAATAATAATAAATAGGATTTTGCTATTCAATTGCATTTGTATACTACCTGTATCATAAGCCTGATAGAACATCTCACCAGCCACATGGAACTGCTTTTTTATGGGAGATCACACCAGTATCTCATTTTATTGCCACAACAACCCTGTGGTTAGGTTAAGACTCACTCAAGAACTTTTAGTACAGTGCATCACCAAGCTAAGTGTGAATCTGAATCCTGACTTCCAAGTCCTATGCATAAGTCTGCAAATCCAATGTAGTTATGTGCTAGAAATTCTCAGAGAATTCTGTGGGTCATACATTTGAGTAAGCCTATGACTGAACTGCAGAACCAGCAGGTTTACTTGTCATTTAAAATTGTGTTTTTAATTGCTCATGCCTTTGCACCACAATAAAAATTAAAATATATACTGTATTACTGTCAAAGGAATTCATTTGTTTTCTTTCATTAACTCTATCTGACAAAGTACCAGATAGAATGAATGGGGAGACAATTGCATATGATCCTGCCCCTTCCCTTAAGGCATAGGTTTCAGTTTTCTGAAAAAGCATAAAAAGTCCTTTTTCAATCTATAAATTAACAACAGAAAAAAGCAAAGCTAGCCAATTTCTTTTTTAAACAAACTGAGAATTAATGTTCCACAAATAATTGCACTATAAATATCCAAATTCTTTTTAAATTTAACAACATACTCCTACAAAGAATAAAAGGGAAAGTTGTTGCTTTATTGTCCATGTTTATATCTGAGCAAGTTCCCTAATTTTATAGTGTCATCTGGCTTTGCAGAAGTCATGCATATGACTGACACTGGTTTCTGCCGCTTAGTATGGTTATGGGATGATTATTTCAACAGGCATTCTTGGGTTGCATGAGAGCTGTGCTCCCATATGCCCTGTCTATACTGCTGAAGGCAGCCTGCCAATAGACTAAGTTCTAAAATCTCATAAGCCTGATAGAACATCTCACCAGCCACGTGGATCTGCTGTTTTATAACCCATCCAGGCATGTGATTTCTTCACCTTATCACCAGCTGATTTACTCACACAGAGGCAAGAGATTCTTAATAGGATGGTGATTGTGCAGGATGTCTTACGGCTTCCCTGACACAGTTACTAAAAAGAGGGTTATTCTGTTCTGCAGGGAGAAAACAGCATTTTTACTTTACATAAGAGACTGATTTTTTTGGAGGGGAATGAAAAAGGGAATTCTTGATGAAGGATATATTGATGTGCTGCAGCAAACCAAATAATTTTGGAAGTGAATTTGGCTTCTTCTATTTTAAATAGACCACCCTGTTCCTTTGTCTTCCAGCCCATTTTCTTTAAAGCATTCACTATTTCCGAGCCCAGTCTTATCTTCAGCTGCCTGCATGACCTAGCACTACTGATGGAGTCTCCACAACATCTTGTGGATCAGCTGGAGACCAGGCTGATAGGGAAAAGCAAGTAAATAGGATTTTTAACTTGCCTCACCTGCTGCTCCTTGGTCCCCAATGGGACTCAGATATACACTTTTGCTAGCATAATCTGTTAACTTGAAGAGGTTGCCAGGCTTGGGCCAAAGGCTCCTGATCTTTTAGGTGCGGATGCTGAGATCTAACCCAATCTGCTCATAGCATAGCCCAATCTCTGCCCTGCCAAGATCTTCCCAGCTTAACAGCTGGTCTGCAGCCTGCTACTGCCAATATGGGGTTTACCAGCTGCCACACTGTCAGCAGCAAGCCACAGAATTACAGAGCTGCTGCCCTGTAGGAGTAAACAGGGAAAGAAAATTATTTAAGCTACAGGTAGGCTTATCTTGAAAGAAGGTAACCCTCCCATCATAGATGTTGAATTGAAGACACTTCATACATCTAATGAAGCAGAATCCAGCCCACAAAACCAGGTGCTACCATAAATGTGTGTTTTTAAAGACACCAACATGATTCTGTTGTTTGCAATTCAACAGTCTTAACACAGCTATCCCTCTGGAATCTACAAACCATATTCTTTTTTTCCAAAACAACCACCCTTTTCTTAATGGACAACAGATTGCACCTGCGCTCTGCCTCCGATATCTAAAAAGTATTTAAGAGAGTTTCTTCTGACTTACCAACTAGTTCATTTAAATTAACCAACCAGTTTAATTTAAATCTAATTAACCATCGAATTAACTGCACAAGCCAGACTGCAACCTGCAACATCTCAGAAAACCATTCACTTATGTAGGTCACACTGACCATCCTGGTAAGATAATGACAATCAGTTGCAAAAGAGTGTGGAATAAAAAAACCCTCAACACGGTGGCGAAGCCTGCTTCTGATAATCACTTTGATATGGTGCAAAGATCAAACTTTCTCTCACAGGCTGAGAACCAAATGGAAAGGCAGCAAGTAAGCTTCTTGCGGTCTGAACACACTTGTTCACCCTCTCCCAATTTTGCAAGCAACAGCAATTGCTAGAACATTTAATCTCCACCAAATGTTTAATTCAATTTGCAGGGCTCAACCAAGAGAAGGCTTCTAAACATGATTAGCTTTGCCATGGCATGGGGCCGGTTATCAATCAAATGACTGACTCAAACAGCAAATTTATTCATTTACGAAATATTTACACTGTGGAAGATCAGCGTATTACAGAAATAACACTTCAGGCGTGTGCTTTCACTGTGAAATTACACAGTGATAGTCAACATTACAATATGTAACACTAATTCCTTGTTAAAATGTGGGCTCTTATGGCCAATCCTAATGAGAGCTTGTGCTATTGGAACACACATTACCAAAGCATTCATAATAAATATGTGAAAGATCTCTTAAAAAGATAGGGTGCAATGTCAGCAGCGGCCTCTTGCTCAGGCAGACAAGCAGGGGGTTAACACCAGAACATTGGATTTATCAGAATTTTGCAGCAACTGGCCAATTGTACCCACCAGAACAGCCGCAAGACACTACACAGGAACAATCAGGTTCTTCAGCCAATGTATTTAAATAATTCAGGGAGCAGGCAAAAGAATGGTCTTAGAGCAGCCCAGAGTCCAGTACACAAAACCAGAACAGCCCAATACAACAGACACCAACCGCCTCATGTTTACCTTACCCACCGTGTAGTTGGTCTGTGGAACTCCCTGCCACAGGATGTGGTGATGGCATCTAATCTTAATACATAAGAAAGGATTGGACACATTCCTAGAGGAAAGGACCATCACAGGGTTACAACCCATGAGGGGTGAGTGCAGATGTGGACAACCTCCAAATGCTAGATGCAGGTGGACACCTGGATGCAAGTGTCTTGCATGCTCCCTGAGACATCTGGTGGGCCACTGTGTAATACAGGAAGCTGGACTAGATGGGCCTTTGGCCTGACCCAGTGGAGGCTCTTCTTATGTAATGGGGAGGCTTCTGGTGCACTCCTTCAGGTACCAGAAGATTGTGTCTCAGTCTTACTCAGGTTCTAAGCATCCGCGATAAAGAAGCTTTGTTCAGTAATTAAAGATGCTGCGCTTGCTGACATAAAGGTTGACACTCTTGAAGTCACTAAGGATGGACGACTGTGTCAATGCAACTGCAGCTAGCACCACCAGCCAAAGCTGGGGAAATGCACTCTGGGCATTGGGTTTATCAGAAAGAGAAGCAATTCTAGGAGCACTCAAACTGCACACTCTATCCTGTGTGAATCCAATCAGAGTGGAAAGATGTCTTAATACCTGTATCAAGAATTTCCTGATACTAGGCCCTGAACTAGAATACTAGGCCCAGAACTTTCCTGAACTAGGCCCAGGGTGACCATATGATCAGAAATTTCTGGATTTGTCCTCTTTTTTAGCCTCCTGTCTGGGTGTCCTCCAAAAGGGCTTCATTGTCCTCCATTCTGGCTTCATCTTGGAATTCTGGAACAATGGTGTGCAGTACCCCATCATGTCATAGGGTTCGTACTGAAGAGCAAAATCCAATGCAACAATCTGTTTTGAAATATCGCCTTCCTATCAAAAGTTATGGCCACAAAACTAAAAATTAAAAAAATGCATCGAGCTCTATGGGAAAGCAAAAGTGTCCAATAACGTGGTTTTACTCGTGAGTAGGAAAACGTGCCATTTTCCACCAGAAAGGCCAGGCTGAGAGGAATCCAAGACCTTGTCCTCATTTTGAGGTTTGGACATCTGGTCAACCTGACAAGGCCACAACCTATCAGCCCATGTTTGCATGCTAAAAGTGGTACAGTCTTAGGATTTTAGTATTCTACATCTCACGTACTTTCTCTAGGACTGATAAACTGGAATCAAGTTATAGCACAGATTTCCAGAATGGATATCATTCTCCAACCTATAACATTCAGATCCTTATGGGGTGCCTCTGAATATAGCACTCCCAAAAGCAAGAAAGAAAACCTCTTTCTAGGTAGATCCTTCCAAGTTTACTTGAAAAAATCCTGATGAATATATGTGGACATTGGGAATAGGACTGCAGCCTTAGAACTCCATGACTACATAAATGTTGGAGGCTCAGATTTCTCACATCTGGTATTTTTAGTACATGCTTTGTGACCACAATGCACCTGTATAATCATGTTTGGTTCTACTCCAGACACCTCTCTCTTATGGGCAATTTTTTGGGGGACTTACATATAAAAAGAGAGTCTAATTCACTACATGACTCAGTACTGTGCAGAGATTCCCAATTATCTAGTCAGTGTTCTGTCCGAAACTACTGTGTATAAGAGCTTGCTCCAGGAATGGATTTTAAATCTGTTCAAATTTGAGGCTGATTGGAATTCTGTGTTCATACTGATATTGTTCATACTGATACCCAAGAACAAAATCGAGGCATTAGTATCCCCTCCCCTCCACAAACCAACTAAAATGATGTTACTCAAAACTTATTTGTGCTCCGGCCTTGTAAAAAATGGTTTTGTGATATTCCTACAATACAAGATAGACCAGCTCCTTACAAGTTACTACCAGTTAGTTGCTGAGAAAGAAATTTTGTTTCCAATATTACAAATGCTTCCATATGACACCCCTGCTAACTGGGCAAGAGATACTCTTTCAAGTGGGTGTTCCTCTTTTAGTTAGCAGCGGAAGAGTTACCGGCCCTAAACATCCCAGCAATGTCTGCTCTAGTGGCTTCTGCTGGTGTTCTTTTTGCATTTTAGATTGTGAGCCCTTTTGGGACAGGGACCCATTAGTTATTAATTAGCTATTAATTTTTTCTCATTTTCTTGTAAACCACTTTGTGAACTTTTCAGTTGAAAAGCGGCATATAAATACTGTAGATAGGTAGATAGAAAGATAGCTCCTGCATTACAAAATAGACCAGGTTACTACCAGTTACTGTTACTACAGTTACAAGTTACTACCAGTTAGTTGCTGAGAAAGAAATTTTGTTTCCAATATTACAAATGCTTCCATATGGCACATACTCCAGAGAGATGAAAGGGGGCCAAATTATAACACTCTAGGAGAGACATAATGGGGCATGGCCTCCATTTCAAAATATATTCTAGGGAACCAGAAAAAAGATATGGAATTGCGTCTCAGAAGACAGAAAGAAAAAGAAGAGCACTGCAAAAGGAGAGGTAAAAATATTAGTGCTAAGAGCTCTTTCCTAAAGGGGGAAAAGCCCCTTGGGGGGGTTCTGAAGACCAAATATTACAAATATTGGAAGACAGAAAGATGTTCTGAAGTTAACACAATCTTTTGCAGTCACAGGCAAAGCAACCTCTAATACCCAAGACAAATTTAAAACAGTGTATCCAGATACAACAACTAAATAAATTTTGAGTTGGAAGGTTCCTATCAAAAAACTTGTCAATGACAGGCAGCTATTACACAAAGATCCCGGATTCATCCATGGAAGACCAACAACAAAAACACAAACAAAATCAGAGCAACATAATTAATTGCTCGTGTTAAGAATCTTCACCAAAAAGGCAATAAGCTGATTAGACTAAGTTGGACTAAATGTAGATGAATTCCAACTTTGCAATAACTTAAGAAATATCTAAGCGGGCTTTGCAACGTGTCATGCATGTTTCTACTGTCTTGGATTCTATGAAACAGGCAAAAGAAAATGCCATGTTACTTTTCATTGTGGAAAAGGCTGGATTCAGGATAATTGGGGAGGTGCTCAGGACTCTGGGATTCAGAATCAAGGCTGAAGCTATAAACCAGTGTCAAGTACCAGTGTCAACAGAAAACAATCTTTCCCCCCCTAAACTTACTTGAGACAGAAGGGCATGAATTAAAAATTGTTATTTAATGAGCAGATGCGGGGGGGGGGGGGGCTTACATAACAAGGTGCAAAGAAAAGCCTACAGTATGTTTATATGCACAAATTGTAGTGTTGGGATATTTTTATGGCTCTGTAAGCCACCTTGGGTACCCTTCTAGAAGAAAAGAAGGATACAAAATGAGTTAATAAATGTACACATACACAGTTTTCCAAGATCTGGTGCCAAATCCCAGATTCTACTTTGAATTACTTTAGCAATCAGTACAAACACACGAAAGCTTTCTAAGCGCTGCTTGTTCCCTCGTTTTGCCATTTAACAAAGGATGAATCGTTCACCATAATATGTATGCATGCTGTGCCTTTTTAGTCTCGGGGACAACAGAAAATTGATTGAAACGCGGTTGATGCCGATTGACACATTTTTTTTACATGTATAAATCATAATGAATGCATGGGAAGTGAGAATGACTCTGTATTGTAGAATATTGTTTGAGTTTATTTCCCTTCACATGATATTGTCGCTAGGAAATTGCATACTCTGAGTGGGCCTCTGGTTGGTGACAAAAGACTACAGTCTCCTTCTCCTTAGTTTGCAACCCCATGCAATTTTCAGAAAATACATTTGGACGGATCTTCACAAGATGGAGGAGGGCATCCACAAAGTTAAAGATATAATATAACTAAATTCCTCTTTCCTCTCCCAAAAATGGGCAGCAAGGAGAGGGGGTGGCTCAGGAGGGGAATACTTGGCATCCCTCAGTCTTGAAAGACTATGGTATCATGCTCAACACTGCATGCGAAGCACAAAGGCCTGGGTATACTGATGTGGAGGATAGGCTGTTACCCAAGCAGCAAATCCCCCCTCTCCACGCCACTGAATTAGCCCAATGGAAAGGCAGAGCCAATATGATTGGTTCCAGCTGCGTCACAGAGCTGGGCTAAGGACAGGAGCTCACCCTGTCTTGTGTGGACCTGGGTCTCGAACCCTGGCCTTCTAGTTAACAGGTACAATAATATTCCCTTATTCCTCCATAAGCCTCTCGGTCTACAATGGGTCTTCCTCATACCTCTGCCAGCTCTTTAGCAGAGAGGATGCATAACAGTTTTACCTCTATCTATTTTGTATCTCTAAATTGGTTGGATTCAGGCTGTAATGTGTTAAAACCACACGTGCGGGTGCCAATTAATCTTCTTTGGAAATCCTGTGAGATCAGCTGCTGACGTGTGATATTTGCTTCAAGAACCTCTCAGAAGAGTTTGAAAAAGAACCTGCCTTTTCTCACCGTTTATTGTGGCTTGGACTTTTCTTATCACAGCATAGAGCTCCATGTTTGAGGAGAACAACTCCAGAGTGCCACCTATGGTTAAATTTTTCTTCTGTCTGGCAAATATAAGGTTAGTACAGTATTTTAAAACTGTGTGCTTGGTCAAAATGTGTGGGATAGCAATGAACGTGCCTTGTGCAGGATGATGAGGCTGTTATGGTAGAGTAGCAAACACTTTAATCACCTGCAGTAAACCCTTGGGAGAGACGGCCGTGACACCAAGCCAGATACATCTGGCAGGAGACATTTTTATCCCCATTTACTTAAATCAATTAAGTTAAGTAGCCTGAAAATTTAACACATTATTCCATCACATCAGCATTTTGGACAGCCTGAATGCCTTGAGGTGAAGCAAAAACAAAAGCAATCTGATGCTAGCTTGCATCCAAACAAGTTTCAAAAGCACTAAATAGCATCATCAGGGTGACCATATGCCATAACAAAAAATAAAAAATAAAAAAGGACAAATCCCCTCCAAAATCTAGGACACCCAAGAAAAATGTAGGCAAAACAAAAGCTAACACATAACAAAAGCTAAACAAAAGCTAAAAACACATAAATATTGCTTTCATGTGCTTGATTTAAACATTTAATTATTTATTATTAAATTTAAAATTATTACATATAATTTGTTAATTACAAAAATGAAATATGCTGCCCATTTATAAGGAAAAGGAACTCAATGAATTTTTTCCCCAGGATACAAGGCTAAAATTCAGGACATGTCCTGGAAAAATTGGACATATGGTCACCCTGAGCATCACGAAAAAAGTAATTAAAACCAAAAGATATCACATAATAATGTAAGTAGAAGTGTTGTCTTCACTTACTTTCCTGCCAGTGAGTTTCTTTTTTGTTGTTGAATATAAGTGCATAAAATTACTAAATCAGAAGCAGCAAAATCAGAGCATGTTACATTCAATCCAAGAAGAATTCTGAGGAGAAAAACAATCTTTCAAGATATTTATTTAAATAGTGCCGTCAACGTGCACTACAGTCCCTGAGATTGATGCAAAGGGAAAGAACAGAGGAAAAGAGGCAAGAATAAACAGGGCAAACCTTTGTGATTTTTTTCCAGTGTAATATTAAAATGCTTAGGCTGCAATCCTAACCTCCACTTAGGGAGTTTAGGACGACCTAAGACATATGCTGACCTGGGGCAGGGTGACCATATCCTATCACCAAAAAAGAGGACAAGGCCCCCTAAAATGTAGGACACACATTTAAACACTACATTACTTATTATTACATTTAAATATTTTATTAGAGGCTACATGCTACCCGCTTGTAAGGAAAAAGGCAGTTCGAAGTTTTCTTCCAGGATGCAAAGCTAAAATCCAGGACATGTCTTGGAAAAAGGAAACATATGGTCACCCTGACCTAGGGACGTCACCAAAGTGATATAAGACACTTCTGCGCCACTCCTGGGGGAGAGTTAGGCCAGTCCACAGACATTCACTTACCTCCCTACATCCCCACCTGCAACTACCTTTATGTAGGCAGTGCTGTTGGAAATCCATGCTGGCCTGCTGGTGCTGAAACTAAGCTCCCAGCCACTGGTGGAGGTAAACACGAAGTGGTGCAGGGGCTGGGAGAGGGTAGTGGTGAAAGCGTTCTATAGGTGGGGAGAGATGTAATGGGATAGATGACATGAAGGATGGGATGGGATAAAAATGGCAGAGAAGGCTTTCACCATATCCCATCATCCAGGCCTGGCAACCTTACAGGGGATTGTTTCAATTTGCATCAGTTAAATTGATGGTACAATTGAAAGTAGCCCAGTTGGACACGTTGGGGTATTACTTGGGAAAAAGAGAAAACATCCTCTTACTATACCAAGGAGACCTCCAACCTGCTCTTAAACTCTGATAGAGTGAAGGCCATGTGGCTCTATGTCAGTGCTTGACAGTTGCTTATACTTTAGGCTGTCAGTTTCTGATACGTAAGACACATTATAGTTGCAGGAGGAAGCGGGGACTGTGGCTTCCATCTAAACACACTTTCCTGGGAGTAAGACCCACTAAATACAATGGGACTTACTTTTGAGTAGACATGGTTAGGACTGTGCTCTAAGATTAGCAGAAAAGGTTTTCAGACATTAGCACCCTTGGGCCATTAATGTCAAAAATGCATATGTAAGGACGACAGAGATACTGTTGATTTTTTGCATCCATCTTTGCAATTCTGGATTTGGGAATAAAATAAGACATATCTGAGATGTCACTCCATTGATCGGAATTACAGTCTGAAATTGCAAAGAGAGGAAGTGTTTGATAAATAAAATAAGATAACATAGAATGACACCAAAGTGTGCTCTATTGAGAAATTGGCATTTTAAAAAATAGAGCATTAAGCCCCTCCGAACCCAACCATACTTATCTCACAGTAGACATGCCACCAATCTAGACTACCGTAGTTTTATTTCAGGCTGTCAAATACCACTTGTGGTTGAAAATTCGTGTTAGCCGTCATTAGATCATGTATGCTACAGCTTCCCCTTTGATCAGATTACATGGGTGATGGTTAGTAACACCGATGAAGATTTATTTATTTATAGTTTGTTTATCAGTTGACACTCTCAAAATAATTAATTCTCCTTGATATGTCCATCTCCTTGGTATCACCTTGTATTCTGCAAAGAACAGTTCAGATGGCTGAACCTTTTTTCATAACACCTACAATGAAAGGGCAAAGAATCATCTACATTTTTAAAATTAGAAATTCTGAAATTTTTTTCCAAAGACAGAAAGGATTCTTCTGGTCTGAAAAGCCATTTTCAACAGTTTGTTTTCCTCAGTCCAGAAACAGGATTTTTATTGTAGGACCAAAATAGGCATGGAATCACATGTTCCCATTTGCTTTATAAAACAAATAAGAAAGCCAATTTTCCTCTGCAAGATGTATCTCCATCCAGCAGATGAAGTTGTATCACATTAATTTGCATCACATGTGGCAGACCAGTGTGTCACCACTGGTTTTACCTCTATGATGGACCTCTTCCCATGCCTAGGACAAGGTACCATTTTTCCCAGCTTATTACACTCACCGGAACACGAGATGCACCAAAGTTTAGAGGAGCAAAACAAGAAAAAAAAATATTCTGAACCAAATGGTGTACTAATATATTTAATAAAATATAGCAGAATAATATTTCAACCATGTGAAGTCAACAGTGGTATTAAGAACCATTATCACTCTCATTAACAAATGAGGAAAGACTTTAAGCTTCAAGACTCTTCTAATTTTCTGGAAACCCCCAAAACTCATCATCTCTACTGTCAGTGATTGGCGACTTTTGCATAAACCTCATTGTAAATAGTCCAGGAAGGCAGGTAAATTGGGGGAGGGGTTCTTTTGGGGGGTAGGTAGGAAAGGTGAGGGGATCTAGGTAGATAGGGAAGAGTGAGGAAGGCACAGCATGGAGCAGGAGGGACCAGGTCTTGTGCATGTCTACTTTGAAGCAAATCTCCAAGCCAGGGAAGGCTGCTTAGGATTCCAACTGCACCAGGGTGACCAGAAGCCAAACCCAAAATTCCTGAACCCCAAGGCCAAAATTCCTATCCTCCCAAGCCAAAATTCCTACCCGCTTAAAAAAATTACCAAAAAATGTATTTTTTTGTTTTTATATTTTTGATTTTTACTTTTTTGGCCATAACATTTGATAGGAAGGAGATATCTCAAAACTGTTGCATTGGATTCTGCTCTTCAATACGAATCCAATGCCATATGACATGATGGGGTAAGGTGCACCAGGATTGGCCCTATCACTCTGTAAGACGCACAGACATTCCCCCCCCGCCTTTGGGAAGAAAAAAGGCATCTTATAAACCAGGAAATACGGTAATAATCTGAGTGTGTGGGCAGAATCCACTAGATTTTTAACTATACCTTTTGATGGAATAGATATTTCAGTGTTGTTTGTTTCAGTGCCAGTTGCATGAAATTGCATATTTATTATGTATAAACACATGATGGAATTTTTGGAAAATATAAAGACAAACATTTTTGGTCAGTAGTGATCACATATACTCCACCATCCACATCTCACCTGTGTAGTCTGCAGCCACACACCTACCTCCGTACTGACACCACTGTCTTCATCTGCACTTTGTAATACCAAAAGGAATTCTACTGGTTGGGTTATCTGATTTTCATCAAAATGTGAATATGCACATTCCAATCTCTGTGAAAGTTTTTGCTTCTCTTGGAATGCTACTAACTACCAAGCACAAAGAAAAAAAATTAGGAGTTTTTTGTTCTTGGGGTCTGGAAGAGTGTACTTGTCTTCCCCAGCTGTTCATTTTGTACACCTCTGCTCTCACATTTCTGCCACTGCATGCATTTGATTCAGTTCTCACTTTAATCTCCTTTTTCTTGGACCTTTTGCCTTCATTATCTTAGTGCCAGTCTGATTCTGTAAAGCATTCAAGGTCATGTCTATCTGGAAACTGTGAAGGTTTCAGCCACACTTTTAACACTCATAAATGCTGAATAGGTATAGTTTTTAAAGGTCATAATGGTATTTTGAATTCCCACTTCTTCTGGAATTCAATTAAAGGGAGGCACCCAAGTGCGAACCTAACCTTTGAAAACCTAACCTTAGGTGATACTTTCAACTCAGGTGTTGCTTGCCTCTGTCATGTAAAACAGAATGAGCAAGGACTCCAGTGTCACCCAATGTTACTTCATCTTGTAAGGAACAGGGTCCTGTAGCAAGGGGAAGAGCTAAATGAATTGAAGGCCAACCTGTCTTTCTTTGTGGGATATATGTTCATGTTATCAATCAACACTGATTGATCAACATTATCAATCAATATTTTACAACCCTGATTCAAACACAACATTAGATTTCCAACATGTGTTCTGTAAAATCCTAGGGTTTCTCAGAAGCTCAGCAGTAGCAATTCCTGAATGAAAACATTCAATAATAGTGGATGAACAGCACAATCCAGAGTAACTATGGGACCTCTTACGTTAACATAAGAAAAATTTACTCTGGATTGTTCTATGCATAGGTGGCGTGCCGTAAATGTCTCTTACGCTGATGTAAGAAATCCCGAAGTTTCTCTGGATGGTGCTGTAAGTTCCATTAAAGACAGCTTGTCAGCCATGACTGATTTCCAATGGAATATATCACTACATGCTGCTGGTTCAAAGACACACTTGTGGTTCACACAGAGCTATAATAAGGCACTGTGAGATGTCACATGTCCCACACCTGCATGATGACATCTTGCAGGAGCACCTTTGGAACATAGAACAAGTACACCAGAAAGGGATGGCAGAAGATTACAAGCAGATGAAGGATCACAAGCGGAACTCTTGTCTGTTTTCTGTTCACTAGAAAAAGACCCCTCACTAAAGCTGCAATCCTAAACACACTTTCCTTGGAGTAAGACCCATTGAATACAATGAGCTTTACTTTTGAGTAGACATGGTTAGGATTGTGTCTGTAGAAACATAGGCTACAATCCTTCAGACACTTCCCTGAGAGCAGACTCATAGAACACAACAGGACTAACTTTTGAGTAGACAACCTTAGGATTGCACCCATTGCCAGGAAGTTATAACCTTATTTAACTTCACAGAAAAGGGTATTTAGAATGGAAAATGTAGTTCAGGTCCAACCTTGTTAAACATGGATTTTTTTATACACAGATTTGACTCAGCAAAAATAGCCATTGTAAATCAGTTTTATAACTGCTGTTTTGCTGTTGTAGAAATAGTCATGCAAATAATCATTCCGTTCTTCAGCTGAGCAGGGCTCATGCAGTGGGTTCTTTGCCCTTCTAGAGTAGTTGCTGACTGTTTCTCAACAACAGTAAGAAAAGTTGATTTTAAAAGCATACACCTTTTATTTTTAAACTGCTTTTATTTAACACATTTTTCTGTATCAGCAGGGAATCCCATAATCAACCCTACAGGTATTGAGGCAAAGCTTAATTCCATTAGGAGTAATGGAGGAGCAAGAAACTAGAAGTGGTCTTTAAATTTATTTTTCTATCCATGGTTGTTTTTTACACTAGTAGATAACAAGGAACACCTGTAGCTCCCTCTCTTCTTAAAGTGTGCCCTCCTATATAATTCCAGTTTAAATGCTGGAATACCAGCCTCTACTCACTAATGTTCATGTAAATGAAGAACCCCTGAAATAATAGTGTTTAATGGCATAGCACTCAAAACCTGTTCACTTCTTTAGAAAGAAAAAGAAAAAAAACTGTGAACAAAGGTTTATAACAGCAGAAGGATTTGTTACAATGGGAGGAGGAGTTTACGTGATAGCTGAAGTCTCCCTTTAGTTCTCCTAACCAGGTATGGTTCTTAAGATCTCAAGTCAGTTTCTCAGAAGAAACTGTGACCATGCTTCAATGGTTCTTGAAGAAAAGATGTGGCCATGCTTTAATGGTTCTTGGCAATTATACTGAGCACACACAGAAGAACTTATGTTAAGTGGAAGCCTATTTCACCTTTTCATGAAAGAAACAACCAAAACTGTTGCCTAGGGATAGAACCATTGTTCGGTGGTAAAGCACATGCAGAACGTCCCACGTTCAGTTCCTGGCTGGGAAAGCTACCTCCCCTGAAGCCCTGGAGAGCCACTGCCAGTAAGCATAGGCAGTGCTTAGAGATATACCATAAATGATCTGGCCTCACAGGAAAAAGCTTCATTAAGTACACAGTGCATAATGCACTTTAAATTAATTTTTGCCTACTTTCTTTCATCATTGGCTTCAATCTCGAAAGACTATGGTATCGTGCTCAGAAGCAGAGGTCCTAAAACAGCGTCTTTTATGACTAAACAGGCCAATTCGAGAGTGGCAACTCCGTCCACACTGAGGGCAGATACAGTCAGTCCCCTGCCCAGCCCCCAGATTTCGCTGTTTCCAGGACTGCCTCTTTGTCTCAGCCTGCTGAATGAGTGTCTCTCTGAAGAAGGCCATGCTGCTTCTTTTGCCTCCACGCTGAACGATCAGCGGTCAGGGTTTCCCAGTTGTTGATGTCCATTCCCATGGCCTTTAGATCCCTCTTTCTACTTTCTTTAGCCTATCAAAAGCTGCAAGGGTCTGACCAGTGCCTGGATGAGAGACCTAACAACAACCTAACAACCTAAGACCTAACAACCTAAGAACCTAACAACAGTGCCTTGAGAAGGAAGGATTTAAAGAAATGCAGTAATATATCTCATTTTTTTACTACAAGTTTAGAAGCCAACTCTCCAACTGTGTATTCGCTTCCCCCTTCACTAAAACAAAGGTAATTACAACCAAACTGTCACCATCCATTTGCAGCCAAATAGGCTGCAATCCTGAAAGCACTTTCCTGGAGTAAGACCCACTGGACACAATGGGGCTTAGTTTTGGCTAGGCATGATTAAGATTGTGCTCTATATTAAGCAATTCCAAAAACATTTTCAAAGGAACATTACATACCTTTTACAACAACTCTATCCCATTTTCAGAATTGTAAAAAGCTAATTGGTAGCAGGTCTTTGATAAAGTTGACAACCACCTTCAATCTTACTTGTAAAATCCAGTTTGCTTCAGAAATTTCTTTCATGAAATGTCAGATGTGATTCAGCTGAATACAAGGTGATAGTGAGAGTGTCTGTGTGTGGCTATATGTATATAAAATTTTAATCATAAGTAAATATCAATAAATTATAAATAAGTAATGTATATCAGAATTCATCATTTGCTAGAAATTATTTCAGTCCAAAGTTTTTTCTGAATAAACAACATTATTGTTCTTCCAGAGTCACATTAGGACATAGGCTTACAGCAGGGATAGGCAACCCCCAGCACTAGTGCCAAGCTCAGCACCCAGAATGGTGCTTGATGGCACACCATGGCATCCCAGCACATACAGCTAGGAAGTGTTGCCACTGCTGCTGTCCCAATTGCCCATAGGAAGCTGCCTGTCACCATCAATGGCACTATCTCTCCCAACACTCACCCTACCCTGCCAATATCAGAACAGAAGAGGAGAAAGAATGTTCCATCCTCAATTCTGCACTTTTCTACTCAAAAGTAAGCCCCTTTGCAATCAATTGAGCCTACTCCCAAGAAGGGGCGGAGGAAAGGGCACTCTTAGAGCCCAAACCTAAGCATCTTTGCTCAGAAGTAAGCCTTTTTGCAAGAGGCACGGCATGAATGGGATTAGGCTGTTCTTCAGCATCTTCAGCTAATATATAATTTTATAATTATGTTGGCACACGGAATCACATTGTAACATAAGTTCTGCACTACACTGCTGAAAAGTGGCTGACCCCTGGGGCTTACAGTGCTCTGCCAAAATGCTTGCTCTTGGTACTTTTTGGTTACCCAAAATACAACAAAACCAGACTGTGGAATAAAATCAAAAGCACAGACATCTTAATTAGAATCATCCATCAGATAATATTTCCTACAATGCAATCTGATAAAAATTTGGACATACATGGTTTTGCATCACTTAAAGAGCTTAATTCGTTCCAGAGGCATGCTCTTTAAGTGAAGCTGCTTTTCCTATAGGAAACAATGGAAATTCAGATGATTGGTTCCACAACTCCCAAAATATCCATATAAAAATATTAACTGCATGTAAAAATGATGACAAAACACTGGAATTGAATTCAAAACACTATAATATAATACAGACCACAATTACTGTAATAAAACACTGTAATATTCTGTACAGTAAAAAAGAAAAGAAAAACCCTTATGAGCAAGGGTGACTGATTTTCACTAAGAGTCACTGGTGTCTTTCTGAGCAACTTTCACAAGGAACCTCTCTGTGTGTGAGATCTAGACAGGCAGTCTGCAACAGCAGAGGGGACAGATCCTATGCTGTCTACTCGGAATCAAGTCCCATTAAATCCACTGGGGCGTACTCACAGGAAAGTGTGTAGGCTGCATTTTGCATGCACAGCAACATCAGAAGGGCAAGATTCTATGCTGTCTATTAGAATCAAACTCCATTAAATCCACTGGGGCTTACTCGCAGGAAAGGAAAAGCGCAGGCAGGGAAGGTAGTGGGGGCAGAGGGGTGGTTGTAATGGGGTCCAGGTAGGGGGGGCTTCCTTGGGGGCAAGGGGTCTGTTTGAGGGGGCTGCAGGAGAGTATTCCCTCCTACCTTATGAAGGCTGCATAGGCTGGGCTGATCAAGTTCTCTGGCTGCAGGAGAAGAGCAGCCATCCTTGTTCCCCTGATGAAGAGGCTTTTCTGCTCTCCCTGCTGGTCTCTTCCATGTACTGAAGCGGGGAGAATGTCCTGCCTCACTCCCTCAGCCCAGCCAATGCTGGGGAGAGGCAGGGAGAAGGACAGGGAGCCCAGCCAATGGGCACTCGCTATGCGAAAAATGCTCTTTAAGCAAAGCGAAACTACACAGAAATTTTTGCTCTTTAAGTGGAATGCTCTTTATGCAAGGCACTTGTTAAGCAAGGTACCACTGTATTTCAACCGATTTCTATAAACATGAATGTCCTACACATGGAACTGCAAGATTGTTCCTAGTTTCTTCTTCTGACCAACCCCAACTGAAACACTGGACACCTGTGTTTTTAAAAACACCTGAAGTTTTTAAAACACTGTTTGAATTTGGATACTGGTCCTCATCCTGGAATGGGACACTCAAGCTGCTTTTCCAGGAGTAAATCTCATTGGACACAGTGGGACTTACTTCCAAGGAGACATGGAGTAGGTCTGGAACCACAGTAATGTCACATCCTGTTTGGGGTTCACAGACAGATTTTCATTCTCAGAGGGGGTGATGGGCTGAAATGCTCAAGAAGCACTGATTCAAGACATCAGATAAAATTACAATAGGAGGAAGGCTTCTAGAAAATACACTGACTTAGCATTCTTATTGTTGGTCTGTGCAGAAAACCAACACTTCTGACAGTGCAGAAAACACTGTGCCAACTTTGAGTGTCACAAACTTGCTGTAAAGCACATTTGCAATTACGGTATTCTAGTGGAAGCAGAGGTGGTGCATCCCCACCAAGGGCAGAGAGCTGAGCACTCTACCAAGTGGTGGAGGAGCAGAAGAATGTGGATTGGAGGTGGGGTTTCCCAGGGTAGGGAAGGCAGGGAAGGGACGGGGAGAGATAGTGGACAAGAGCTCTATCATATCCTGAACTAACCCCTATCCTGGGGTTGAAAGTCCTACAAAGGACTACTCAGATTTGCATCAGTAATTTAGCTGCTGCAGATCCAAGCAAACCCAATGGGCATTGGGAACAAAATGTTCCTTTACTAGGAAGAGACCTCCAGCCTGCTACTAACATGTGCTGGATATAGTTTAGAACACTGGGCCCAGCTGAGCCAGCATAGGTTAAGATTTGATTGCCTATTTGTTAACACCAAATCCCTGGCACCATGTATAGGAAGCAGTCAGGGAAATGCCTACAAAATAATGCTTAGCATCTTGTTCTACTGTGAATCCATGCTGAAAAACAATGAAGGATTCAGTCCAATACAAGCATAGTGTAGCCACAGGGTGTAGGAGTAGCTTAGGGTTCCATTATGTTAACAGCACTTAACAATCTGAGTGTACTTTAAAAGAGGTCAGAACCCGCTGTTAAACATGTGCACATTATCCCTGCTGGGAACAAAATTTAATTTGGCTTTAGGGAAGGGAAATTAAACTATAAAGAAACCAATACTCAACAATGCCATTAACAACTTTATTTGACAAGAACGAAGATGTTTTAGGACGAGTACTCAGAGGTTATTTTTTTCCTTGATTGCTTTTTAAGAAAAAACCTGGAAAGATTTGACTTTCATTGCAAAAAGATTTTGAGTTTCATGAACAGATCCCTTCAGTTGAAAGATCTTTCTGCATTTCTCATGCACCAGAGAATCCAAACTTTACGACAACCATAAAAGAGCAAAGATGCAAATCTACTTTCTCCTTTTTAATCACCTGCGTAACTTGAGTGGGAGTGAGCTGTCCCCTATTCAGAAAGAAGCATAGCACATGGAGGGATTATACAGAACTATGCAAAGCTGTGCAGCTCCTGGAAGTCTTAAGATGGGCATTCACTGCTTAAAATTCCTAACATTTTTACTTTTTATAAAGTAAAATTATTTTACTTTTCATAAAATCTCAGCATTGCAAAACTACAATATGCACAGCAGTCCATTCATTGCCATTCTGTCCAGAACATGGAAGACAGTTATTATGGCTAAAGGACTTCAGTTATCTTAAATAGCCCTCATGGGTATTTATGTGATAAGTCCATCTGAGACAGCAGCAAGAACAGTGATTTTCAACCACAGATGTGCTGCAGATGATCCATAGGTGCCGCAAGAAGGTTGGTGCTCATTGGTTATGGAAAAATCCCTCTATTCTGCTTAATCTAAGTCCTGGCATGAAACTGCTGTCCTAAAAGTGAAAGGCCCTACAGATGTCTCATATGTGGATTGTAAGGAGAGGTCTCATGAAGGCTCCAGTTCTTTCCCTCCACTGAATAGACTGGCTCTGCCCTTAATGCTGCCATCCACAGTTGTTTATAAATGGTTCACAAAACCATTACCCTCCCCCTCATAAATGAGTAATTGTGGCTGTTGAGCAATTTCACTCTTATGTTCACCAAATGGCAACTACTGATGGAACATAAACCCTCTTCCATTCCTATGTAGTCATAAACCCTCTTCCATTCCTATGGAACATAAACCCTCTTCCATTTCTATGTAGCAAAATGTGAATAACCACAGTGACCATAACTCTTCACTGATGGAAGTGTGAAAGAGAGAGATTAAATAAAGTTATATAGTTTAAGCCTACACTTTCTACAGCATAGCCACAAATTCTAGCCTAAGTGGTACCAGCGTTCATTCTCTCCCAAAAATCCTACAGGACACCATGCCACATACCATGGAGTGCTCCCCTCCATACAGCCAAGACGGTGAATTTAGGGGATAGAACTATCCTGGAAACTTCAGATGTGCCCTGGGATATTTAATTTGATTGTGCTTACTTCATGCTTTTACCTTAAGAACAATGCTTCTGTCTAATTACCACACATGGCCAATAGAGACACTACATATTGCTCCCCCAGTTGCCACTCATGGACAGTAGAAAACATTAAACCACAATGCTCAACTTGAAGGACAGAGAGCGGAGGCTCTCACAGCATGATGGAGTTACTGCAGGTGTGATCCAGGGTCCGGGAACAAGAAGCCCTCACTCCTGCCATTGATATAGGACAACTCAAGGAAGCAATAAGCTTGTGAATTCCCTGAGGGCATTCTTCATTAAGACATATAATTATCACAACCCATGCAAAATCTTTCCAACAATGTCAAATCAAACTCTGGAGCTTCACTTAAAGAATAAAATATGTTTATTTGTTTTATCAAATTAAGTCCTGAACTGGCATACAAAACCGGCATCTCAATTTAAAATAAATTACTAATAAGTGCAGAGTATCCCCTATATAATGATTTAAAAATAGGCAGAATAAACAGCAAAAGCCTTTAAGATAATTGCGTAATGCCCAAGAGACTCTTCATTGCACTTCACTCGCCTTCCTAATTTACTGCTTTAGTTAGGACCACTTAACTCTGTGCATGGCCAGCTGCTCCTTCCTTCTGCCCAGCACGCACTGTGCTGGTGGCAAACAGGTTTCCTGAATAAATTGGTTACAACAAGCTGGAAGTCCATTTTCCCAACAATGTCTAGCCTTGTGTTTGGGAGGTTTGCAATTTGCAACTGCAATAATACCAATAATCTGCATGAACATGAGGCTCTGAGCAGGAAGCAAAGTGCCTGGCCGTGCACAGAAAGGCCATGTGAAATGGCACTTAAGCCTATTAAGATGCTACCAGCAAACAGCTGGAGTGTGTCGTCAAATAATTTCTCCCCATACCCCGAGTGTGCAGTTCTTACAGGAAAAAATGAAAACCTTGCTTTGCTAAGTTCTTTCTGCTCTTCTCTGACCAACTTCCTCCCACCCCTGCAAGCTTGTTGGATGTCCGGATTTCATGTGTGCCCATGTCTCAAAGTAAGCTCCAGTTCTCCCTATCCAATTCCCAAGTTTCCAAGTGACCTTGATCAAAACAGAGTGTTACATTAAATTCACATCATGTAAGATGCTCTGGACTCCGTACTCTTAAAGGGCACAGGCAGGGGCAAGGCAGCAATTTGATTTCCAGGATTTCACCACTGCAGGTATGGAAGGTGCATTTCTTTAACAAACCTAACCTCTTACTGGGGTCCACAGAGCCCCACAAGGGACAATGTAGGTATCCCCCACAGCTTGGAAGCAGAAAAAATTAAAAATAAAAAGTAATTACAACCCACTTTTGGGTTGTGATTAGGAAACAAGAAGTGGCTAGTGATTGCTTGTGTTTACTGTTACCAAGTTGCAGGGAGTTCTACAAAGCCTCCTCCTGTCATAGGGTTTCCCAGACCCCCCTGATCATAGCAAGAGGTAAGGCTTGTTAAAGAAAAGCTCTCTCTGAGCCCACAGCAGTGCAAACTTGGAGACTGTGTCGCTGCCTTCCCTCCACTTGTCCAAGACATACTGGTGGTCTTGAACTACCGCTAAGTATGAGAACCGTTGTGAAAGGCTTTTGCTTAGGATACTGCTTTTAAAGTACTGTACTATATTCCTTTTTTTGCTCTGTTGTATTTTTCTTTGAAGCCAATTTACTGTTTGGTAAAGTAGCTTTACATTATTCTTAATGTACATAATTGTTATGATCGTTGGTCAATATGGGAGTTGTTTCCCAGAATAAAACAAAAGAATGCAACATTTTATACAACATAAACATACCTGTGCCAGTCCAGTTCATATTTCTAATGTCCTCACTAGCAAACAAATTGCCAACACCTCCCCCAGTATGTAAGTCATCCAGACAGTCATCCAAAGCAACATATTGCTACCTTCTTTCTCCTAATAATGAAACTGTGTTTAAGCAACAATCATGTTCTTTAAGTCTCTTGAACAGTATAAAAACAGCAAATTCCTAGCCAAAAGGTCACAGCATACTGTTGGTCAAAGAGCACATGTATCCACACACTCATGGACTTAAGACAGAATGAAAACACAGTGTAACTCTGGCTAATCTCATAATTACAAGAGGCTTTTGTCCGCTGCCGTTAAATAATATTAAAACCCAACATTTCAGTTCAAATATGAAGTCATTGCCCTATATAACCAAAATAGAACAAAAAGCTCTGCTTCTTGCCATTTTAAATATATAATACTTAAAGGAATGTAAGCCCAAAGCAGTTTATTCACACGGAGAAAAAAAAACAATATATGCAGTTCACACATATAAATGTTTGTTAATGGATTTCAGTTTTCCCTCCTCTCTCTCCTCAATGGCTCTCCTCAATTGCTCCCCATCCCAGCCAGTTCTCAGCCTGGCTGTTATGTGTCCTGTAATTTGTTCCAGAGACAGTTACAAATAACCACTTGAAATTTTCAAGTAAAAAGGGCTGTCCCGAGATGAGCTTACCAGGTGGGAGTCAAACATCCCCTTGACAAACCCATGACAAGAACAACCCTGAGACCTTGAAGAACCAGATTGGCGCAGAAGGTGGATCTGATGAAAGATGCCTAGGCAGACTAATTAGTTAAACCAGAAAGGCCTGCAGGACTCCAACTGACTTGGGATACCAAGAAAACACCCCAGCCATTTTTTTTCCTATGGCAGTTCTCACTTAAGACAGTAAGAAAAATCTTGCTGAACAGACCAAAGGCCCATCTAGTCCAGTTCCCTGCATCTCACAATTGCCCACCAGATATTTCAGGAAGAATACCTGATGGGGTGAACCCAAGATGCCTGCAGTTTTTGTGGGTGTCACCTGGTTATGATGTTGTGCCAGAAGTAAAAATAACACCCCTCTATCAACTCTAACCATCCCATGCATAATTTTAAACAATTACACTTCTGATGGTGGAGAAAAACTTTTGGAAAATGTTCCAACTTGCACTTGTACCTTTTACGGCTTAATCCTACGTGCCTATCCTGGGAGCAAGTCCCACTGGCAATGCAATCCTAACCCCTGGTTAAGCCAGCACAACTCCTAGCATAAGTTCTATGCACACCTTAGAGGGTTGCAAAAGTGCCGTAAACACTTCTGCACCACTACTAGGACTAGGCTATTGCACAGACATGTTCCAACCTCCCCATGGCATCACAGGAACAAGGAGATGGATGAGTTGTGCTGACTTTAATTGGGAGGGATTGCACCCTGAATTCTACAGTGAGTAGGCAGTCATGAGACTGGCCTGTTGCATTGTTTCTACAAACCTTCAAAATCTGTATTTGAAAGCCCAAAGCTATGTAACCCTTTCAATAATAAATGCCAACCAGTTATAGCTGAAGCAGGTTATTTTTTACATTCTTAATTGATGCAATCTGTTATTTCAGTGGAAAGATGTTATCAGTTGCAATTCAATGAAGAGAGAGATTGCAGACTGATGCCCTTCTCAGTACTCTCTCCAAATGAATCCCTTCATCTTTGTAGAAGGTTGAACAGTTCATTCCCACAATTCTTTGTTTCTGTTTAAGTAACTAATGTGAATATTGAACAAGACCAAATTCAAGTCATTATTGCAAATATCTCCTTGCAGTCTGACATGCAGCTATTCAGTTAAAGATCATTTTAAGATCACAATGGAAATTAGATTATATTCAATCCTTTCCACACTTACCTAGGAGTAAGACCCATTAACTATAATGGGATTTACTTCTGAATATTGCACGGTATTGGGCTCTCAAGCCCACCTTTTTCTCATTGTGAAACGTGACAGCATACATGCAGTTTTCAGGTTGTTTTCTATCTAGGCACTGTTCATCAGGGCTTCCAGATAAATTTATTAGAGTACAAATTTTCTTTTGGGCCTTCTTATAAAGGAGGAGGCAGCAAAAACAAAGCCAGGGTAGAATTATGACAGCCAAAACATTCATTGAAACCTTGGTCCATGATTCTTCCAGATGCAGAGCCCAGTCTACCTGCCTATACAGCATGAGCAACAAGATACAGTCATATGGAAAACCAAACACACTAAAGATGCAATCCTAACCAATTTAGGCTGGCATAACTCAGCCAGCCTATCTTCCTGTGGTGGTGTGAAGAGGTTGATGTAAGCCTATGCACTGCCCTAACCCTCCCAAGAAAGAGTCAGAAGTGCCTTATGGCACTTTTGTGACACCTCCAGGTTAGCTCAGGACTTATGCCATGGCTTATGTCAACCTGAATGGAGGTTAAAATTGCAGCCTTAGTCTCTAAAATCTTAAAAATATAGAAAATCATTGCAAAAAATTAGCTTTTAGGCAGAAAAATCACATTTAGGGGCATACTATTATGCAAAGTGTCCTGTGTGTACCAAAAAGTATTCTGCAGCAGAGTAAGTCCTATATACTCCTTCAGGATAAGCAGATCCTCAAGCCAAAAAGCAGACCAGTTTTCTTCCAAATATGACACTTGTTAAGAAGTGTTATGTGTGCATTCCTCAGATTGGTCCATATGGTCTGTGGTAGCTGCCGCCACATGACCATGATAGTATCTCATGTGGGCAGAAAGTCTAAGACAGATCTGAAAATGTAGGATCCCAGGAAATTTCTGAGGCCTCTACTTTGGCTTCTGGGTTCTCTTTTTGACCCTGTGCCTGGATACAAATGACATCCTATATCCTGCAGAGGGATTCAAATAAATTAACAACAGGCTCCATGTCCTAATAAACTAAATTAGCAACAGGTACTACGTCCCATTAGTAACCTGTTTTCAGAACCAGGTGCTCATTAGCAAAGGGTTCTATACACAGCTGTACAATATCTATCCTATAATCTAGGGCTGCAATCCTAAAGACACTTTCCTGGGAGTAAGACCCATTGAACTAAATGGGGCTTTCTTCTGAGTAGACATGGTTAGTATTGTGCTTAATCTCCCCCCTTGTTTTCTGTGGGCCGTTTGCTTGTCCCATTATGCTTGATGAAAAACAGGATCAAAAAGGGGGAGGATGAATTTTCTAGTTTGTGGGTCCTGCTTTGGTTTCTCACCAGAAACCTAAGATCCACCAGCTGGAACCAGGCACAAAACAATGGCTCAGAAGGACAGGCATAATTAAGTAAGGATCAAGATATATCTGATACATATTTTTAGATGAGGGAACTGTTGTCAATAGCAGAACCAAGTGTGCAAACCCATCACAGAAAAATCAATTCTTGGTTCATGCAAGAGGAAAAGGGAGACCTCTGCACTCTCTTCTACAGTGCAATATTGCACTAAGGCAGTGATCTTCAAACTTTTTCATCCCATGGCACACTGACAAGACAATAAAATAGTCAAGGCACACCATCAGTCTTCAACAACAAGGCTAGTAATACAAGTTCTTTGTCAAAGCTCCCATCAGCTGTGTGTTATTTGTTGTACAGAATCATAGAGTTGGAAGGGACCTAGTAGGTCATCTAGTCCAACCCCCTGCCTGCAGCAGGAAATCCCCCTAGAGCATCTCCAACAGGTGCTCGTTGAGCCTCTGTTTGAAGATCCCCAGCAAGGGAGAGTCCACCACCTCCCTTGGCAATCTGTTCCACTGCCGAACTGCCCGAACTGTCAGGAATTTTTTACGGATATCCAACCGGAATCTCCTCTCTTGCAGTTTGTACCCATTGGTTCTAGTTCTGCTTTCAGAAGAAGCTATGAACAAATGAGCCCCTTCCTCCCTATGACAGCCCTTCAGGTATCTGAAGAGGGCAATCGTTTCCTCTTAGCCTTCTCTTCTCCAGGCTGAACATCCCAAGTTCCCCCAACCTTTCCTCGTAGGGCTTCCCTTCCATCCCACTGATCATTCTTGTTGCTCTCCTCTGGACTTGCTCCAGTTTGGCTGCATCTTTCTTGAAATGAGGTGCCCAGAACTGAACACAGTACTCAAGGTGAGGTCTCACCAATGCTGAACAAAGAGGAACTAGAACTTCTCACGACTTGGAAGCTACAGTCCTCTTAATGCAGCCTAAAATGGCATTTGCTTTCTTTGCAGACACATCACACTGCTGACTCATGTTCAGCTTGTGATCCACGGCGACTCCAAGATCCCGCTCACATGTTGTGCTGCCAAGCCAAGTATCCCCCATTTTATACCTGTATTTTTGGTTTTTATTTCCTAAGTGCAGAACCTTGTATTGAAACCCTGTTGAAATTCATTCTATTTGTTACAGCCCAGTATTCTAGTTTATCCAGATCCTCCTGGAGGTTTCTCCTGTCTTGTGTTTGCTACTCTTCCCAGCTTGGTGTCATCCGCAAATTTGATCAGGCTTCCCCATATCCCTTGCTCCAAGTCATTAATGAAAATGTTAAAGAGAACCGGGCCGAAGACAGAGCCTTGGGGTACCCCACTTGAAACCGACCTACAGGTTGACACATTTACTAAAACCCTTTGTGTGCGGTCGTTGAGCCAGTTGCAGATCCACCTAACAATTGCCCTGTCTAGCCCATATTTTTCCAACTTCCCAATTAAAATGCCATGTGGGACCTTGTCAAATGCTTTGCTGAAGTCAAGATAAATGACATCCACAGCATTGCCACTGTCCACTAAGCTTGCAACCTGATCAGAAAAGGAAATCAGATTTGTCTGGCAAGATTTATTCTTGGTAAATCCATGCTGGGTTGTTTTGATCACCGAGTACTTGTCTAGATGTGCACAAATTGTGTGTTTTATGATTTGTTCTAATATCTTCCCCGGGACTGAAAAACTGACTGGTCTATAATTTCCCGGGTCTTCTTTTTTCCTCTTCTTAAAGGTTGGGACTACATTCGTCCTCTTCCAGTATAGCAAAATAAGAGATTGCAGCATGCTCACAAAGGCTTTCCTGACATGGATGGACTAACAGTTCCTTAGGGGAACCTCGACAAATCAACTCCATTCACTCCCAAGCATCATCATGACCAGACGTTTCTGGCCTCTGATCCCACAATAGACTTTGCACCTGGATTTTCAGGTTAAAGTGGCTGGTCACAACAAACGCTTGGGGATAAATGGAGGCAATTTGTCAAGTTTCCCCCATGGAACAGGAACTGCCAGTCATGCAAGGAAGGGCTATCAAAGGGTGCCAGATTTAGCCCACTGGTCACTGTGTGTTGGAACCTGCTATTTACCGCTATGTGAGTGGATGAAAGCTTTCGTCTCTGCAAGTTTCAAGCTGCACTCCAAAGATCCTGTTCTAAATAGTTGAAGCCTCCTATTAGTTGCTGAAGAAATACTGTAATTGTGGGTCCCTGTCTCCTACAAGTCTGAGAATACAACACACATTTTGTTGAGTTTCAATGCAATGTATTTCTCACAGTGCTCCAACACGTAGCAGCTTCTAAATTAGCCATGAAAAGGTGACTTTTCAAGCCACCACACAATTATCCATCACCTAAAGCAACTTGTTGAGGGATAAGGACAATTTGCTAAGCTTGCTCAACAAGCTATTTAAAAAGTGGCTTGATTCTTCTCCCAACACCTACTGCTGAGAAAGGGAGACGCTGATCCCACAAAAATGTGCCAGCTGGGAAATAAAATCCAGACACAACAGAGCTCAAGATAGGTAAGAAAGGTGACAGGACAGATGGAAAAATATGGCATACAAATCCACTCCAAATGGTATGAGTACTGCTTAACTAGAGATTCCCATCTGAGTTATTAGGTTCTCAGAAAATTGTTGCTATGTGTTCGCAGCTCCCAAGCAACCCTCTGCATCACAAAGACTTCATCTGACAGTGGAATAGCCTCCAAATTAAAACATGGATTAATGAGTATAATGCCGTTAATGCCATTTTCCAAGAACAGTGGAATGAATCACGATAGCTGCTCTGCGTGATACTGAAAAGGGGAAAGGGGGAGATTCTCCCTCCTTATGGCAGGAGCAATATCAGCAATACCCTCTGACAAGATGAACCAAGGCTGAAAATGCAAATTGAAATGATACTTGAAACAGTAATTTTAATTGTTGGTGTCAATTTGCTTAGAGAGACCTGTAAGAAAAGAGAGCTATGGGAGGGGGGACAGGACAGCACAGTAATTATAGCAAGTAAGGATTGAAATTGGAGTCACTCAGGGTAGAAATGGCACTGGACCATTGCTGTCTTGAACAGCTTTGAAGATGTGGTGGAGGGGCTGCTTACACAATGTACTGCAAGCATGTAAATACTAACCTCACCACTCTACTCCCAATATCTGTTGTATTTTCCAGTATGGTCAAGTTCTCATATAAGTTAATGGATCAAAAGTGAGAGATCAGTAGAGAGCTCTAAGTCTTAACTTGCAAATGAAACTACTGTATTCTGTAATTTAGAATTCTTCTTAGACACCTATGGTCAAGGTGGGGAGAGAAGAGTGAAGAAAAGGAATCAGCTCAGCTGAAAAAAGATCTAGTGTAATGAGACCAACGCCACCAGTCATAACACAGCCCCAAGGTGAGGGAACAATCCCTTACCTTTACTCTCCCCCATTACAGAAAGCAGCACCTGCCACATTGGCCGGGCTCCATCAACCCTGTAAAGGTGGTTAGGATTGAGCCAAAAATTGCTCACCAGACCCTCCTGTTCATTTAACCAATATTAACATGGATTCCTGGGATTTTTTTTTTTCTTATACCTGCTCACAGCTGCAGGCAAGCCTCCAGGTTTTTTTTTAATTACTTTTCGGTTATGTTTTGCCAGAACTTTAAAATGCTTTCTGTTCCAATCCAGCAATTCCAAAAGCATTAAGAATAGGTTGAAGAGAACATAATGTAAAATTATGTACTTCATCCTTTCTGCTTCCTAATAGACTGAAAGTTCTTTCCAGAAGATACCATCAAGCTCTTTGGCCAAAGGAATAAGTTGCATAAATTTTTAGAATCTCCTGGCCTAAACAAAGATATGCATGTGGTCGATGAAATTTAAGACAGCTTTGGAACATAAAGAGAGCTTTACTGCTTAAACCTTTCTCAAGGTCCTTTCTGAGTCTGTTGTAAAGCAACTTTCCTTTGGGGCTCACCACTCTTCACTTCTTTCTATTGTGAAAATTACCTATTCTCCATTTTCTGGTCTCAACCATTTCCTAATCCATGAGAGAACGTGCCTTCTTATTCCCTGCCTGTGGAGTTTTCTCAGCACTTTGGTGGAGCCACATCAAATATCACATAATATCCATGAGTTCCCCTGTATCCATGTGCCTGTTGAACTTTTCAAATAATACTAAAAAATTTTAGAGGCAAGACTTACTCTTACCAAAGTCATGCTGATTCAACCTGAGCAAGGCCTCTTCGTCTATGGGTTTTAAGATTTATCTTTGATGAAGCATTCTACCATCTCTCTCACCACCAGCATGTACTCTGATGAACATCTCTCATTCACTGGTTCACATTTAACCACTTGCAGCAGCAACCAGGCCATGCACTCCAGGATGTCACCTATTCTGACATCTGGAAACCATATTACACTACTAGAACACTCATTAAAAGCATTAAAAGGATTAGTCCAAAATACAGTAAATAATCTTATCAGTGAGCTTTCAAAAATACTGCAGGTTTTTCTGCATTTTCATTGAGCACAAATCTAAGTTTGTTCAAAAGTCAAAATGTTCAATGATGTTTATACCCAACCCAAAGTATAAAGGACTGACTTAGTTGGCACTGATATGTACTACCTTAAAATGCATGTGGGAATCACTTGACTCAATGTGATGCATCCATATTTTTAAAAAATCCTGCACATAAACTAGATGTCAAGGAGGATAATTTTCACATAAATTTAAACCTCTACTTGAAATGCAAAATTGTCAAAACTTTGATTTCTTAATGAAAGATCATTTTTAAATGGAATGACTTTTTAAATAGAAGAGCATTCAGTCACGTGAACCCCAATTGCAGTCTGACGTGAGAGAGTTTAGCAAGGCCTGACCAAGACCTATGCCAGTGCTGTGTCCTTTCGCCCTGTGATGTGGCAGCCTCTATTCCTCCTCCATTCTCTGGATTAAAAAAGAAAGATAAGCATGAAAGAGGGAGTGTGGGGGAGAAGAGTGTTGTATGCTAATGTGATAGAGAAAAAGGAAAAAAATCATGAAGTACCTTCTGCTTATAAAAGGAATGGACCATAAAAGGAATGGCCAACCCTGAAGTTTGGACAAAGGTTTAACCCATCAGTGAGAAGAAGCTCTGTGACTTGGAGTCTATGTCTGTTACCCAATGATATCATCCGATTTGTTTCTCTCATGAAGATAATGACAAAGGTTAGTCACCGATGATTAGAACAAACCATGATTTCACACAACCCTGTAAGAAGAGATTACTTGCTAGCAGGGAGAGGGAGTAATAGCCAGTGACAGATCAGTGGTTTTACTGCCAGCATTCTAAATTTGTCCAAAGTCTCCCTCTGCTACCCTCTTAGGCTACACATGGTGCTCGACTGAGATGTTATAGATAGGCACCTGGATGTTAAAGCAACAAAAACAAATCTGGGTCGCATTGTCCAGGCATCTCATATGCAAGTAGAATACTAAATCACACCTGTGCATCAGTTGGCAAGTAACAAACATACTGAGTCCATCTAGCCCAGTGGTACTCAACCAGTGGCACTCAAATTGGTGGAACACACGTGACTCCCAAACTTCTATTGCCTGGCAGCAAGAATGGTGATGCAATGCAAAAAGAAGCAGTGGGGGGGTGGAGGGTTCAGCTTAGCAGGCAGAGCTCCAATGTATATTTTTCATGTACTCAAAACACCTTTTCTGCCACAAGCATCATGTTTGCTGCATTGCATTTAGCCTCCCAATCAGGTTGAAATTGGGACTGAAATAGTTGTCCGTTGAAATAGTTGAAATAGTTGTCCGTTACTTCTAGTGGTTCTTTCAATAGGAAAATCATGAGAAGTGGTCCAGCAAGGGACAAACATTGAAAACATGTACAATTTCAGTTTGAGGAAAGGCTACGATGTTTAGGGCTCTTCTGTGATTAGAACATGATTGAGGCATACAAAATTATGCAAGGGATGAACAGAGAGATGCTCTTTTCTCCAGTACAAGGGGACATCCACTAAAACTGAATGTTGGGAAAGTTAAGACAAAGAAAATATTTCTTTACCCACCACAGGATGTGGTGATGCATCTAACCTCAAAGCCTTTAAGAAGGGAGTGGACAAATTTCCAGAGGAAAGGACCATCACAGGTTACAAGCCATGATGGGTACAGATGTGTGTTTGTGTATGTGTAGATACACAGATCTCAATCTCAAAATGCAGGGGAGAGCACCTGTATGCAGGTGTCATATTGTTTTTTATTCTCCCTAAGGTATCTGGTGGGCCACCGTAAGATAAAGGAAGCTGGACTAGATGTGCCGTTGGCCTGATCTAGCGGAGAATCTTTTTGATCCACCAGCATAAGACTTGGATAAAACTGGGTTGGAAAATGTATTTGTTTAATAATGAAATCCTATACTCATAATTGTGCATCATCTATTCAAACATTAGCCCACTAAGCTTAACTGGACTCATTTTCAGTAATTACCGTATGTACAGGATTCAGTCATATGAGCTTCAGAGTGAAAGTCTATAAACACAGAGAATTCACTGCAGCAAATATCTGAAAATGACTGGCATATACAGTACTGTAAGAACTATCTGTTCTTAAGACATTTTTGTTCACCAGATGTAATCTGCAAAGAGGGCAACCATTTCAGTTTTATCTTATATATTTTTTTACCTAAATCAGGGTTTCTCAAAGTGGGGGTCGGGACCCATTTGGGGGTCGCCTAGAGCTTTTCTGGGGGTTGCCAAAAGACCCCTGGTGCAGGGGGCCAGGTGCTTGCCAGACCTCCGGCTATAGCTGCACACACACTGGGGCTGACTGACAGCCTCAGGGCCCAATCCTATGCATGCCTATTCTGAAAAAATCCCATTATAGTCAGGGGGGCCTTTACTCCCATGTAAATTTGGATAGGATTTCATTTGTAACAATGAAAATACATCCTGCGTATTGGATATTTACATTACGATTCATAACAGAAGCAAAATTACAGTTATGAAGTAGCAACAAAAATAATTTTATGGTTGGGGGTCCCCACAACATGAGGAACTTATAAAGGGGCCACAGCGTTAGGAAGATTGAGAACCACTAACCTAATGGTTCCTACCGGAATCTCCCCTTTGCCCTGTAGGACCTATACAGAGTGGTAAGCAAAATATAGAAGACAGCACAGCATAAAATTACTTAGAGATGTCACCCCAACCTTTTTGCAACACAATTTGTCAAAGATTTTAAAAATAAACCCAAGTGCCACCTCTTAGAACTAAACTCTGACAAGATCTGCCACTGATGACAGGCTATTTTTCTTTATGGCAGATCCTTTCGTTATTTGTAACATCCAGAATATGCTAATGTTTTAGGCTCTAGATCTGAACATCTCTTTACCAGTAGCAATATGTTTCCAAATCTCAGAGCACAATTCTAAGTGCTCCAAGGGGCAGTCTGGGAATGTTGCAAACGAGCCATAAGGAATGTTTGCTCCTCAAGAATTGACAAGGCTGGCACACAGATATGTGATGGCCTACCTGCACCACATCCCAGCGATGGGTGAGTTCATTCTGGCCAAGTCAGGCCAGTGGGGGGGGGGGGGGCTGGGTGAACAGGGGATAGCAGAATTGGGGCATTCTGAGAAGAGAGAAGGGATGACCAAGCCCAGGAGGGGCTTGGAGCCAGGCTCTGGCAAGTGGACCAGATTCTAACCCCCACCCACTCCTGGGCAACCAGCACAGCATCTGGCTGCTCTGATCTGTGCCACCTCTTTTGGTGGTACACATCTGAATATTCCAAGGAATATTACTATTTCTTGATTCAGACTGCTGCTGAATTATTCAGGGTTAAGGGTAATTCATTTCCTTGCTCCATGTTAAGCCACAGCCAGACCCAACCCTGAGCTGAATAGGGCACACAGGCCTATCCTGCCTGTTCCAACACAGGTTAGGACTGCTGTGCCCATTAGTTTCCAGACCAATCCAGGGAACTATCTGAACAGTAAAAATATGTATGCATTTACTACAGTGAATACAGTGACTACCAACTTTCCTCTTTCTCTTTGTTTGGAAATAACCCACTTATTTATTTATGTCTCTATTCAAGTTCTTGAAACTGATACCGATGGTCTTTTCCAGATTTTTGTCCAAGAACCCCAAATTCTATGATTGGAAAAGGAGAGGGCATAGTTCAGTAATGGAGACCATGTCCTGCATGGAGCAAGTTCCAAGAAACATTCCTGGCATCAAGAATTTCATTTAGAAACTATAATTCCTAACCAAACTTCTCTACCTGCAGTCTTCCAGTCTATTTCTTACCCAGCGCCATATTAATCCATGGATGGGCCCCAGGCTCTCAGGTGTGCCCCTTCTGCTCTCTCCCTCAATAGTGCTGACAGCAGTATACTCATGAGAATATACTGTGGCTATTCAAGTATAAGTCAGTCTCACAAATAAGACAAGAGCAGGTTCTGAGCCAAAAATAAAGGACTATAATTTTACCTGATTTTACTCTTGACCAGATCAGAAAAGAATTACCAGTACTTATTATCCAATACAAGCTCATAGCTTTCTTAAATTGTCACATTTCTTTGCAGTTCAGTCTTTTTTACTTTCCAGTCTCGAACAAGTTTTTCAGTTATGCCAAATTGCTTTGCAGCCATAGGGTGCAATCCTGAGTAACTACGGGGAGTCCTTGCTCCGGTGTAAGAACAATATGCACTGGATTGCAAAATGAATTTCCCATAGGTTTTCACTAGGTGGTACAGTAACTACGGGTACACGTAAAGTCTCTTACGTGCTCACGTAGTTACTCTGGATTGTAGGGATAGTCTTACTGCTTTCCTTGGCACATTTAATAACTTACAGTTTGAAAGATGCCCTGTAAGAAGCTCTCCTTTGGATTCCAGAACTCATTTTTAGGTTTGGAGTGAATGCAGTTTACAGTACCTATGGCATATTATGTGAACTGGTTTGGAGATGCCCAGTTACTAGGTCTTCTGCATAGGCTGACTGCAAAATTCACAAGCAGCACACTTCCTTTGTTTCTCCTAGGTCAGGAGCTAATCTCTACAGTGAGAAGAAAGTAAGAGAAATGCTGCTTGTGAGGAAAAGCTGAAACTTGCCCTTACTTCTGTATAGGGATGCCACACTTGCCCTTTAACACTTGCCCCACACATACAAACCAGTATGTATGAGGGGAATACAAACCAGTGCAAAAACACTTGCACATATATGTACACGTATTGCATAGAGTGCAAAGTATCTTTAACCACTGGAGCCCATTGGAGGTAACAGTGCACAGACCAAAAAAATGATGGCCCCTAGGCTTCAGCCTAATCAGCCTTATGAGTAACACAGCCCTCTTGCAGCTTCTCTGCAGCGCCAGGGATTCCCTGGCCGGCGCGTGTGCCCTTCCCGCTCAGTCGCTGTGCTTGTAAGTCACACTTACAATGGGAACCCATGGCGCTGCGGAGAAGCTGCAACAGGCGAGCGCCCTTGCCGCTCAGTCGCCGGCTTGTAAGTCACACTTTCCTAGGATGGATGGGGCTCTGATGCTTATGAACAAAATCATAAGCCTGCTACACTTTCCTAGGAGTAAGCCCATTACTTCTGTGTAGGGATGGATGATGGATGGATGGGGCTCTGATGCTTAGGATGGGGCTCTGAGGCTGCCAATGCTAACCACACTTTCCTGGGAGTAAGCCCATTGACTATCATGGGATTTACTTCTGTATAGGAATGCCACACTTTCCTGGGAGTAAGCCCATTAACTATCCTGGGATTTACTTCATTGTAGGAATGTGTCACAGGCACGGGGCATGGCTTGCCGGGAGGAAGCTATAGCCTGGCCCCCGACAGTGTCTGAGGGACAGTGAACCAGCCCCCTGTTTAAAATGTTTGAGGACCCCTGCACTGGATTGATGTTGCATCCTTCAAGAATCTATACTAACGGTGCTATTTATAGTTTATACATCAGTGATCTGGAGTTGGAGAAGAACACGATGGTGAAACTCGCAGATAACAAACTAGATGAAGAATAGGCCCAAGACTTCCTATCCAAGACATCATAGTCACACAAAGAAGATCTAGCTGACCACTGGTGAAAGGGGCCACTGGTGAATCAAGACAGGTCTTTGTCTGATCTTTTCTGTTAATATTTTTTGAGTACAGATATATAAAAGCATGCATTACATTTTGTCCATTTATTATAAATAGCATGACAATCAGAACAAAAATTTCTGCCAGGCAAGTTCCTTACATTGCTCCCTTAGAAGTGCACACACAAGAAAATGAACGCCACTATTTGAAGAGACATCTAAGTATAGAAGGTTGGCAAAATCCCAACATTGTAATCTGTGCTTGGTAGCATTAATGGAATTGATGCTGTCGGCTTCTGGGAGCACATTCCATTTGCACTCAGTGGGTGACCACAAGCTATGTTGTTGTCTTGGAGAAAACCCTCGGCTTACACTCCATTATGAATCTAGGAGCCAAAATGGGACTACAGCAGAAAAGGGCAACCAGTGGGGAAGCTACTGGATCTCTAACTGAAACTGTCAGTATTCTTTCAGCAATAAGTGTGTTGTACACAAGGCTGTAATGCACTCACTGTCAAATACCATTCCTTGATACACTAACGGCTCAATCATATTCTTCATTTATGGTGCCAGACTGCACATTCCAGTGGTGCAATGTGCATTCCAACTTTGAAGTGTGCATACTAGCCACTATTAGAAGCAGCAGGCAACCACTTCCATGTGGCAAGGACACTTGTTGCCTGCTGTTCCATGTTGGACTGCACAGGGAGTAGGAGATAAGCAGGAAGGGGTAAAATGTGGTGAGGTTGGATGGAATGGGGAGGTGATGGGGCAGGGAAGGGTGATGGGGCATGTGGCCCAGAACGGAGGTAGGTTTGGTGGCAGCAGTGTCTGTTGAATCCATATCTCCTTACAAGCCTAGATCCACCTTCATGGGTCCACTCAAATTTGCACTGGTGGTATCACTGGTTCAGATCCTAGTAGACCATCTAGGATGGAAGGAGTTTTCCCTGAAGGAAGGGAACCAACGTACAGTACATTTGCCCAGGGGTTTCTGGAGCCTGAAACTCCTGAGCAGGATGCAGCAGAAGCCAAGTGGCACCACTGCATTGCCTCATGGGGAATTAGGTAGGACTGGACTCTGAGGAAACTGCAGAATCAAGCCACAGCTATGTAGGTTTACCCTTCTTAATCCACTGCCTTCTCAGAGTAGAAAGTGTGTCCTTTATTATTTTTTAAAATTTATCTCTGTGGTTCAGGGCTGAGTATATGTGCATTGATACATTTGCAATCTATTCTGTGTGGGAAGATTGGCAAAAGAAAGGGGAGATAAAAAGATCAGAGTCATCTGTGGTCCAGAATGTGAGTCAACATTATCTTGTAGTTTAGTTATGATTTTCTCAGAAAGCTTTCACTAGCTATGCAAAAAATGAGTATTTTTTTTCCCCAAATTCCATATGTAGCAAGTAATAAAAGAAACAGAAATTTAATGAAGTCAAATTACATTCTTTCTTATGTAATGTTAATGCATTTACAATTCTGTGAATATATGTGGGTTCTGCACCAGCTTCACCTTGTTCAAAATGAAACTACCGTACTTAAATTTTAACAAATTGCTTTCTAAAAGCATATTATACCTAAATTGTTCAGCTGATACTGTCTACTTGGATATTGTTGGGATAACTGAAAGGTTCTAGTTTTGACCTTTAAAGGGGTTTGGGGCTGAAGGAGCACCCTCTCCACCCTCTCCAATATACACTCTCTCCAAGGTAAGTAAGCTCATGCCTTGCTCCAGATGTTATAAGAACATAAGAAGAGTCTCCACTGGATCAGACCAAAGGCCCATCTACTCCAGCTTCCTGTATCACACACTGGCCCATTAGATGCCGCAGGGAGTACACATGACACCTACATCCAGATGCCCTCCACATCTGGCATTTTGAGGTTGTCCACATCTACATACATCCCTCACAGCTTATAATCTGTGATGGTTCTTTCCTCTAGGAATTTGTCAAATATCTTCTTAAAGGCATTGAAACTAGATGCCATCACCACATCCTTTTCAGGATGTGAACTTTTCAGTTGAAAAGTGGTATATAAATACTGTAGATAGATAGATCCTGTGGCAGGGAGTTCCACAGACCAACTACGCACTGGATAAAGAAATATTTTCTTTTGTCTGTCCTAATTCTCCCAACATTCAATTTTAGTGGATGTTACAACAGAAGTGCAACAGGCATTCACAAGAATCAATGCCTTTTTGTTGGCAACACCAGCCCTATGGAATACAGACTTCCTATAACGGATGCATTCCTAATCTATGCCGGCACAACTCATTACTCTTTCCATACCAATGTATGTTTGTGCACTGGCTTAACCTCCCCCCAGGAGTGCTGCAGAAGTGCCTTACAGCACTTTTTGTGACACCCCCAGGCCAGCAAAGGACTTGTGCTAAGGCTTATACTGGCGTAACTGGGAGTTAGGATTGCAGTCTTAGAAAGGCAGGCAGGCACTTCCTCTGAAGTGCAGGACTTCCTCTGAAGTCCCAGGTCTTTGGGAACCTTGTTAAAATATGGTTGTTCAGGAAAATATCTGATATTTAGTTCTTAAATTTTGGTTATGATGTGTTTTATGTTTGCTGCTGATTAGTTATAAGTACTGATTTATTTATTTATTTATTCTTGATTGCACTGATTGTCTATTGCCTATTTCTGCTGTATCCCATTCTGGGTCTTATAGGAGGATAGTGTAAACATATTTTAAAAATAAATTAGTATAAAAAAAGCAAGTCACCAAAAAAGAGCATCCAGGAACCCCTCCTGGAAGTACTGCGTTGCCTCTTCTGATGTAATATAGTGGGAAAAACATAACTAAGAATACACTAACATCTGAACATGCATAATTGGGTTACTGTAACAACAACACAAATAACCAAAAAGTAGTTTCTAAATACAACATGCCTTATTGCAGATTCTCAGGTGAGTAGATGTGAATGAGTAGATGTGAATGAAAAGAACAAAAAGTCTCAGACTAGGATCTCTGGCAAAGAGAAGTCCAGTGCTTTACCAAGGTGGCTTGCCAAGCAGAAAATCTGCTGGCTTGTTCTCTTGTTTTCTTTAGTGCCACCAAACTAATGACTGCATACTGGCTCCCCTGTCTGAATCACTTATTTGCTTTGAAACAAATGAAGCTGCTCTCAGGCTCCCAGCTTGCCCACCCACCTTGATGAACCTGCTTGTAAGGTTCCTTCTCTGCCTCTTCAGTACGTGCTTATCTTCAGATCACTAGTCCTGATGGTAATAAAATAAAGCTTGTGCAACTAATTTTTTTTCAATTCTTCCCTCAGCAATTCAGGGTATATCAGTAAAATTCCATATGCGGAATGTGTTCATTTTTACTCCTTGCACCATGTAAAGAAAGCAGATTGTATTTCCACGTCACATGCAGTATATTCAAAGCCAAATTATCATGCCCCAGCACACACGTCCCTTAACACACAGGGCACACAAATAGGATATATGCCACAGCTGTAATGCACAAGCACTTCCAGGATTACTGGGCACTTTTTACACATCAGAAAAAATACTTTTCCATTTTCCTAGACAAGGTCTTGAGTGTCAGTTGTCTCTCACCAACTCATGTGCTCATTAAGCCTTCCTCCTGCACGGCACTGTCTTCGTGTTTGACACATCACTGCAGCTCTTGCCAGAGCAGCACAATAAAGTGGAACTGAAAGATGTCTTAAAGCTTCTCATTTCTTACCTGGTTTCGTGCAGTTCTTTTCTTCATGTGACCCATTATCCGATGCCATCAATCTTCGATTCCTCCATAATTCTGTCAGGAGATTTTTGTCGACAATAGATGACTCTTGTCCTGCATTAAAAACAAAGTACAGTTTTTCTACTGGAAAAAATCTGCGGGTTGTAGATATTGCTATATTTTATATACAGTATATAAAAAAATAAAACTAGATAAACATCTCCTAAGGATAAAGCAAAGACGCAGCATCCATTGGTATACACTATATGCCAAAAATATAGGTGGAGGCATTTGGAGAACAAGCTCAATTAACATGGGCAAAGTTAAGGAAGCATAACCCAGAGTTAAAAAAAAGAAAGCATACGATACATGTCATATCCTCCATAACAATCCAACCCAGGCTTTCATGCTTCGCATGCAGTGTATGCAGCGCCGAGCACGATACCATAGTCTTTCAAGACTGACAGAGGCCTGCTTACCTTATGGTCTTAATGGTCTTCAACTGAAGTGAATAGAAATTATGTCTAGGACAGTGTTTCCCACACTGTGGGTCTCAAACCTACCAGTGTGTCACAACCTGACTTTTGGTGGGTTATGAAAATGACATTCTGGTAACTAATAAGGAAAATGTATTGAGCCCTACAGAAAGTGAAACTGAGCCAATTGTGCATTTACTCATGAGTAGGCAACCGTGCCTCAGTCCATTTCAAATGCCAGACTGAGAGGAATGTTACTCCATTATAATGGTCCCAATTCAATGAATGCAGGTCCCCCTGCCCCCCCCCAAAAACCACGGAGGGCATGGGTAGGTCCTGAAAACTATACCACAGACCTTAGAAAACCTCCTGGGCATCATTGGAAAGAACGAAAACCCCCAAGATGAAAAGGGAAACTGTATTGAGCATTGGTTTTAAAACCCCATAGCGGTGATTTTAAAATGTGTCTAGTTTGTATTTAAAATTACTGTACTGTCTTTATACTATGTCGAATTTATACTTATGATATAACAGCCTGAATTTCCCTTCTGAGAATAACTATCTATCCGGGACCCCCCAGAGGTGATGTCATGGACAGAAGTACCATCAAACAGGAGGTGACATCACCATGATGCTGGAGCTCCTTCATGTCTACTCAGAAGTAAATCCCAATGTGTTCAGTGAGACTTACTTCCAAGGAAGTATGGATTACAGCCTGAGTGTCCACTCCCAAGATGGTGGTGTCCAGTGACAGACAGTGCAAGATGGTGGTGTCCAGCTTTTTGTGCCCCTCCTCAAATGAAGTCACGACCCACCAAAGGGAACCACTGCCTTAAACTACTGCTACAGTAGTCTTAAAATACTACTCCTGTGCAAACTACGATAACACTATTCAAGTAAAATATATAACTATGGCCCAATTCAGACATAATAATCTCAGCCCAGCAAACTCCTTCAGATAGAAATTACAGAATGACTTCAGCCTCCATGGGGGTGCTATTCTGGAATCCCCACAAATGCCAAATACAGTTGATAATGAAATACATGGTTAGAGGTCAGCAACCCAAGCTGAGAGGTAGTCTGAGGACCAGGGAGGTCACACATGGCTCCCTCATGGGTAGGTCCTGGACACTATACCACAGACCTTAGAACACCTCCTAGGCATCAATAGAAGAGTCTTCAGTTGCATCCAGGAGGTACCAGCTGGTCTCCTGGTCAGGACCCACAGTGGGTCAAACCTATAGGACCAAATCAGTGGATAAGATGTGTCCTATAGTTCAATTCTTCCTAATTCTCTCAACATTCCTTACAGCAGGGTTTCTCAACCCCCGGTCCAGGGACCACTGGAGGTCGGCAGCTGCCTGACCAGTCCGCAAGAGGACTCCTCTAAGTGCCTCTTCCCCTCCTCACAGCAGGAGGTCTCTGTCAGAGGACTGCAGCCTCAGAGACCAATCCTATGCCTGTCTACTCAATAGTAAGTCCCATTGTAGTCAGTGGAGCTTATTCCCAGGAAATTGAACAGGACTGCAGCCTCAGAGCCCAATCTTATACCTGTCTACTCAGAAATAAGTCCCATTGTAGACAGTGGAGCTTACTCCCAGGAAAGCATGGATAAAACTGCAGCCTCGGAGCATAATCCTAACCATGTCTACTCAAAAGTTAGCCCCATTGTTTCTAATGGATCTTACTCCTAGGAAAGTGTCTTTAGGATTGCAGCCTCAGAGTCCAATCCAATGCATGGCTACTCAAGTCCCATTATAATCAATGAGGCTTACTCTCCAATAAGAGTGACTAGGATGGCTTTGTGCATTTTCAATGCATTGGAAAAGGTTGAAGATTCCTGCTCTGAATAGACATGCGAGACATTGGGCTCTCACCTGCTATCCACAGTAGCCTAGCAATAGTTCTATTTATTATAATGGGATTTACAGCTGGAGGCAGCTCTGCTGTGCTGTAGGTGGGGAAGCCCCCCTTCCAGGTCACCAGAGGCAGAACTCTCCCCCACCCCTGGGCTGGTCTCCGGAAATTTTGTTTTCAACAGAACCGGTCCCTGGGGCCAGACCACTGACTCACAGGACCAAAGGGAGGATAAAGGGAAGAAAAGCCTGGGATTCTTGAAGGATGGACAGTTGATTCTTCTCTCCTCTCTCTCTCTCTTTTGCCATCAGATTTTCCTGGCTTGTTAACTATAGTTTCTAGTGACATCCAAGAAAGGAAACTGGTTTGAGAAACCCCTACAAACCAGGAGCAAAAGACTTTCTCACATAGCTGAGCTATTCATGACATGAATGATATGACATGATCCGCGGGAGGTAGATTGTTGAAAGACCTTCTGAATAGATCGCAACCAATCTGCTGCTCCTCCACATGGTCTCCTTAAACAAAGCTGGAAACACATAGTATGTTGGAAGCACACCCAAATCACTGTTTTCTTTTAAAAGCCTGTGCAATGCATGAAGGATAGTGTGGATTTGGAGGAGGGATGCTCTATTGGGATGCCTCAGGCATCCCAGTAGCTCTCAACTGGTTTTGAATTGCCAGTTGAGATATGAGAATCTGTTTTTTTAGCAAAACAGGAATTAAATTATGACACGGGGTGACCATATGACTGGAAATTTCCAGATTTGTCCTCTTTTTTAGCCTTCTGTCTGGGTGTCCTCCAAAAGAGCTTCATTGTCCTCCCTTTTGGCTTCATTTTGGAACTTTGCAATGGTGTGCAGTACCTCACATCATATGTCGTTGGATTCGTATTGGAGAGCAGAATCCAATGCAGAAATTGGTTTTGAAATATCTCATTCCTATCAAATGTTATGGCCAAAAAACTTAAAATAAAAAAATGTATTGAGCTCTATGAGAAAGTGAAAGTGTCCAATATCACTGCTTTACTTTTGAGTAGGCAAACATGCCATTATCTGCAAGAAAGGACAGGTTGAGAGGAATCCAAGACCTGGTACATCTTTTGAGGTTTGGGCATCTGGTCACTGTTATGACATAAAAAAACAGAATAACTTGTTATTTGTTATACTGCACCTTTTCAAAGAGTCCAGAGGAGCCACAGGGTGACCATACAGAACAGAGGACAGAGTGCCTCTACCTTTAAGCATTGCATAAAAGAAGGAATTTAGGCAAGTAGCTCAACAAAGAAGGGTTTAAAAAGCAGCATTAACTGCTAAATTAACTGCTAAATGCAATGGTTAAAGGTAGAGGCACTCTGTCTCCTTTCTATATGGTCACCCTGTCCTCACAACAACCTTGTGTGGTTGGTTATGTTGAGAGAGTGACTGGTCCAATGTCATCCAGTAAGCTGCTTCAAAGGCAAGCAGAAGTGTGGACCCTTGTCTTCCTGATCCCAACGTTGTTCTTGTGGGGGCAAGAAGTATTGCACCTGAACAAGATTCAATTCCCCCGTATTTTGCAGATAGCAACGCAAGTACTGCCTTGCTGGATTTTGCATTTTAGATTGTGAGCCCTTTTGGGACAGGCACCCATTAGCTATTAATTTTTTTCATTTTCTTGTAACCCGCTTTGTGAACTTTTCAGTTGAAAAGCGGTATATAAATACTGTAGAAAATACTGTAGAGTATATAAATACTGTGGATTGATGAGAAACCATCTAATCCAATATTCTGTCTCCAACTTCCAGAAGACACAAAGTGGTTTATGATGCACTTGCAAGCCTTGTTTGTTTCCCCCGATTCAAGCATCTAGCATTCAGCAGTACACTATCTCTAATCAACTTCAAAAACAATAGCAGGCAAGTTGGATTCCAAGAAAATCCAACTGCAGATGCTTCATATGGTGACACTGACTAGGGGCAAATACATCAGCAGAAATGGCTGACAGTGGAGTTCCTGTAAGAAAACAAAAGCACATTTGTCTTCATCACTCTTAATCAAGGCAACCACCAAGCAATCAAGCACCTACAGAACAATCTGCACAGAACTTAACACTTCTTTAAATTAACAAATGGGTTGCTGTCAAATTTCTCCTTTTAAGTGTTATGTAGGTAGACAAGTTTGAAGAACCCTTTATTCTAAAGCAACTCAGTAGGAAATTGCAGTTTAAATGCTTCTGAAAAGCAAGGTGAACAAATGCAGACAACTATGAATAGATCCTGCAACAAGCATCCTGGGTTCATCTTTACAGATCTTATTTAGCCATCAGGGATGTGAATGAAACCAATTACTGAGCTGTTTTGGGCCTTATTTTACTTTAAAATTGAATGATATCATCCAAAAGGCAACAGATTAAAATGAAAAACCAATTCAGTTACTGTATGACAATAGCCATTGCAGGTATCTAATTTAGATACCTGAATTCTGCTAGTCATAGGGGGGGAAAGGACCCCTTTTCCTATGGTAAAACTATAAAACTACCTGGCTAGTAGTTATCAATAAAACATAAACAGGAGGAGAGGCTGGTTAAGATTTTAAAAGAAATACAGTTTCATAGTTGTATTTTCTGAGTGGTCAAAATTTCTGTTAGTGCTCTGTTAAGAATTCAATTTGAAGGGCGTAGGCCTTCCCACTGATGTTCCTTACAGTGTGTCATGGTGCATTTTATGATATCAGAGTGCTTTTGCAAAACCCTAAACTGACGAAGTGGTTGCTACACCTGTATAAGTGCTGGTTATGAAACAAGTCAAGTAAAAAGGACACTTTTCAAAAAATAAACTACAGGTGTATTACCGTATCCATTAGGGTTCCATTCTAGAACCTCAGAACCATTCCAGAAATTTAGATGCAACATCTATAGGTACTTTCTCTATCTTACTTACACTGCACAAGAGCCTATCCTGGCATCCATGCTTGCAAGAAGGTGAGTGGATGAACCCCATATGAATGCATCTGACACTTCCACTATCAGAAAGGAGAAAATGTGAAGAGTGGGAATTAAGTGTGTGGGGTTATAAAACTTGTGGAGTAATCCTGCTTTATATGTGGAACTAGTTGCTAGTTCCTCCTTTTATAAATTAGGTAGTCAGTATGGTCCAAAGAACTGGTTCAAATAAAGTTTTTTGTTCACCAATAAGCTGAGGAAGATGAAGATGCTAAGCAATAAACAACCACAAAACAACAGGTTGACTCAGCATCTGGTTGACTCAGACTTTTAGAAAGCTGAAGCAAACAAAAAGCCCCTGGGGGAGAAAACCAGGAATCTCTTGATCCTAAAAAGGTGCAAACCAATAATGTGTCCCCCCCCTTTTTTTTACACCATCAGCAAAAATATAGGGAAGGAAATACAAGATGTTCACTGCAACACTAATTCCAAATCTCCCTGATTACTGAAAATGAGACAAAAACTGATATTATGGTTTACACTTGGGATATGGAATTTCCTTCATTATAGAAGCCAGCAATTCTGGTTCAGAGAGGAAGACACACAATGGGAATTTATACAGCGTTACATGAGAGTGCCTCAGATTGGGAATAGAAACCTAGAAGTTACAAATACTATGAAATGATATGAAAATGATATGAAAATTCCCCTTAGACACACAAAGATCATCCCTGGATTTAGGAAGGCAGGAATATTCTTTGTCAAGCAGGAATTTACATTATCTACACTCACAGAATACAAACTGGATTTAGCAATATGGATTGAGATAGATATTCTGTACATATGTATATGCAACATAAGGTTCAGAGCTTATCATATAACATCTTTGACCTAAATCATGTATCAATCACATAAGCTATCTGGGCTGTAAACCTCCAGATTGTTCCAAAAACAGATGTATTGCAGTTATTGGGTCATCTAATCCTCTAGTTTCAAATAAATATACAGACGCATGGTAGTGAACAAAATAATTAATTTAAAATTCCATAGATATTAATGGGAACAGAAAGTTAGTTTTCCTATGCAAGTCCCTGACATAATTTGCATGCAGGTTTACCTGTACCTCTGCAATACAGATGCAGCATTTCAAACATGAATTTACAGCAGATTTTTCACCCGAGGGGAGAATATGAATTTGCAACATGTGTTTCAAACATTCATCCTGCAAGTCATATAGGTCACAACCTATATACATGACCTGTATCCTGTCAAGCTCCCAATCTTGCCTTCCTCTCTTGCATCAGGAAGGCTATCAGAGTTTGGTTTTGCTCTCCTAAAATAGGCACATATGTCAGTGGTTCCCTTGACTTACTGGGCTGATGGACATGGCTCTCCAATATGGCTAAAAATCTATACATTGTATATGGCAGCGGATTTTTGCAAGGATTCCACAGTTTCCCTGGCTAGTTTCTGCAGCTCCCCAGAGAGCCACAAGTCAACATTTGGAAACCACTGCCATAGTACCATGTGAATATTACAAAACAAAAACAAGAAAATTTCACAACTCATTGAATGAAGGTGTAGTAGAAATGCCATTGGTGCTATCAGTGGTTCCTAAATCTGGGGTCAAGACCCACTGGTGGGTAACAATGAGAATTTTGGTCGGATCCATAGCAGAAGAGCCTCCAATATAAACGCAGGTGATAAAAGTATCAAATAACAAAATGCCTCAAGCCCCAAGACTTTTCCAAAATCAGATAGCTGCAAAGAGCTCCTGTAATTTGCCAGCATTTGTAAATATTAGGAAATAAATGTAGAAGCCTCTGTTTTTTAACATGTAAATAATAAAAATATCTCTTTCTAAATGATTTTAAAGGCTGAAATCCTAAGCACACTTTCCTGGAAGTAAGACCCATTGAACACAATGGGGCATACTTCTGAGTAGACATTGATAGGATTGTACTCTATGGCTACAATCCAGAGTAACTATGGGACCTTTTACACCAATGTAGTTACAGTGCACCTATGGGAAATGCATGTAGCAATCCAGAGTAAGTGCCTCTTATGTCTTCCAGTAGTTACTCTGGATTGTAGGGAAGGTCTTATAAACCTACAGTGGATGAGTCTCAATAAAGTGTCATTTTAAAAAGGGATCCTGGTGCTAAAAAGGTTTGGGAACCACTGTGCTAGTCAAAAAGCATTCAATGCAGCCCACTTTAGCCTGAACCACATCAAAAACCTGTAAACGCCTTCTTCCCATGTGTGTGCGTGTGTGTATGAGTGCACACGTGTGTGTTGATTTCACAACACTTGCCACAGAAAAAGTGCATATGTTTTTGAGGGCAGTGACAGCTGTCTAACTAGCCCTGCACTATTTTAGAACAGTCTTCAGCCTCATTTGTTCAATAGGAGTATTATCTACAGTATTATGACCGGTACTGAGATGCCAGATAGGATTCTTATTTCTGGTGGCTCAGAAAGGTTTAGATTAAAGGTTCATAGTGCAGTCCTAAGCATGTCTACTCAGAAGTAAGTCCCACTGTGTTCAATAGTACTTACTCCCAGGAAAGTGTGGTTAGGATTGCAGCCTTAGAATCCTCACCATGTCTTCTCAAAAGTAAACCCTACTATGTTCGATGGGTCTTACTCACAGGAAAGTATATTTGGGACTGCATCCTTATTGAATTACAGCCAATCAAATGGGAGAATCTGCAGTTCATCACAATTCAGTTGATTTTTTTCTGATAGGGAAGCTGTTGGACTCAAGTAATAAAATACAGGATGCATTCAACAGACCAGAGTTAGAGGTTCTAAGCCAGCAGGTCCCTTACAGGAAAGGGTGGGTGGCTCAGATCCTGGGAGGGGTCTTGATCAGTGAAGAGCAGGAGCAGCACAGCCTATCCCACTTCTCAGGCCTAACCCCCTGACACAGGACACAGCAGACTTGCACCAGCTACACAGGGCCAAGTTGTCTCACTGCCCATTCTGGGACTTACTTAGGGCAAGGCAATGAATATCCCCCAACCCAGAGGAGATCTTCAGAATGTCCAATCTGCATAAAGAATTCAGAATGGGCTCCACAGACACTGCAGCACCTGCTTGGGAGGGAAGGATAGAACTGAGGTGCCTGGCTGCATCCTAATCTCCAGTTAGGCCAGCCTAAAGCCAGCATAAGTCCTGTGCTGGCCTGGGGTGTCACCCAAGTGCCATAAGGCACTTCTGCCCCACTCTTTGGGGGGAAGTTAGGGCACTACACATGCAAGGCCACACATGCATACTCCGATCTCCCCACACCAACACAGGAAGATAGGCTAGGGGAGTTAGGCTGGCCTAAATGGGTTAGGATTGTGTCCTGTGTTGATTATAAAATATACAGGATTTGAGGAAAGATGCTTAAAGGCAACCCAGCAGCTTAGTTTCTAGAGTAGCATTTGAACCCTTGACCAGTTCAAGAAAGCAGAAAGGTAGGACAAATGCCAGACAAAGTAAGGTTGATAGGGGGTCCACTAAGGAGATTTGAGGAACCTGGACAAAATCTTCAGTCTAAGATATTCTCATCATCAGTGGCACAGCAAGGGGAAGTGCAGGAGGTGCAGTTGCACTAGCGTATGACCTTTAGGGGGCAACATGCTGAGCTTAACACTAGTGGCTAAAATTGTGAAAACAGGGCATGTATGAATGATAATACCATCATGTTAATTATCACTTGAAAGATAATTTAAGGCAGAATGCAATGAAAAAACTACATGGGAATATCTATATTCTATCAAAAAGCAGGCCTCCGTCAGTCTTGAAAGACTATGGTATCGTGCTCGGCGCTGCATACACTGCATGCGAAGCATGAAAGCCTGGGTTGGATAGTTGTGGAGGATAGGCTGTTACCCAAGCAGCACATCCCCCCTCTCCACGCCACTGAATTAGTCCAGTGGAACGGGAGAGCCAATACGATTGGATCCAGCTGCGTCGCAGAGCTGGGTCAAGGACAGGAGCTGTGGGGCTGACCCGGGTCTCAAACCCTGGCCTGCTGGTTAACAGGCACAGCATCTTAACCACTTGCGTCACCCACAGCCACAACTTCTATCAAAAGTTATGGACAATTAACAAGAAAATGAAAACACAAAAACCTATGGAACAAAAAGTGGATTTTTCTTAAACTTTCCATATACATCTATTATTTTACAGTTACCCATGCTAACTGGGGATACAGGCACTTTTAAGTGGTGCTCCTTTATATTTAGCAGGGAAAGAATAAGCATTCCTCTTTGCCCCAGCAGTTTCCCTAACCAATAAAAGACACAATTTTCATTTTTTTTTACTTACCAGTAATTAAATTTGATTTTGTTGTTTTGTATTTGCAACTCCAGACAACAAATAGGTACTTTAACTATGCCACCAGCAGAACAAATGGGTGGTGAACTGCTGAGGAGGCTGCGGTAGGTTTTCCCCCAATTTTCTTTTTTAAAATACTCAGGGATGTCATCACTTCTGGTTGTGACATTACTTCCAGGACAACATTTTGAGCTTTACACCAGGCTACATGATCATTAGCTATGTCACTGCCCAACATCTTGACTGTCCCATTAACCCTACAATCCAGAGTCACTACAGGAGCAAATAAGAGACATTAAGTGCACCCGTAGTTATGGCACCATGTAATGAAAACCTATGGGAAATTCATACTGCAATCCAGAATAAATTGTTCTTCCACCGGAGCAAGGACTCCCTGTAGTTACTCCGGATTGCACCCTAAGTCTTAAAAGTTGACATAATTAAAGAAAACCCTTGGAATGGAGTTAGTGAAGCTGTTTTTCAGTTACATCAGCCTAAGATCAAAACTCTGATATGGTCACCATGCTGAGGCTAAGCAGGTTCTGGTCAGTGCCTTGAAGAGTGGCTGCCTAGGACATCAGGTTATAACTCCCCGTAGTTACTCTGGATTGCGCCCTAAGTCTACTACGCCAGCTCCTAATTATGGAAACCATCAAAAGAATATTCATCTCATTCAATGGCATTCACTTTCTAATCTGGTTTTCAACCTGTATTTTCCATAACACCTATTATTGACTTTACACCTGACAACCCACCCACTGGCATGTCCAAACCTTACAAAGCTCTCCTGTGCCTTCAACAGCAACCTGGCACTGCAATTGCAATTTTCTCATCAAGGGAGGAGCTGCTGCACCTGTCAACCTCCTGTTAAAAGAGCCCTATTAACAGGGGAAGGACAGAAGGCAGTCCTAGAAGTAAGACTGTCAGATGTCAATTTACTTATTTTTGAGGATTGTCTGTAGTTCTGGAATATAACCCTCACAGCTCCATCAAACCTCACAGAACAGACAGCAAAAGTCAGCAGTTCCTTATTTTAAAAATGTTGATCAACCCCAGTTCAGATTCCTATTTCTAGGCAAGCCAGCACAACAGGTATATAGAATGCATTTTAGTGGAACAATTTCTGACAGTGGGTTTTGTACAATTCAGCTTGCACATGGCTTTTCATATAGCAGAAATGAAGTCCTTTAGACAGTCATCATCATCAACCTTAGCCTCCATCAGTCCTGGACCTGCCAAAATTCAGTAGAAACTGTAGCTTTCATGCACCATGTACAGAAATGAGGCAGACTGACACCAAATAATTATTTTTTATGTCATGCATGCCCCCCCTCCAGCCAACTTCCCAATCTACCAAATAATTCACACAACTTTTCCAGTCACAAACATCATTTTTAAGGTGGTGGGTTGTTTTAAATTTTAAATGTATTAAGTGTTTTTAATACACATCCTTGTTAGCCGCCTTGAGTCAGCCTTGCCAAGAAAAGGCAGGATAGAAATCCTGTAAATAAATCATTCTATAGCGCAACCTCTGTGTCCCATGGAAATCTAATGTGGTTCAGAAAAACTGTCCCACATATTAAAACTTTCAAGATCTGACTAGCTGTTAGCTTGGCATGAAATCAGTTGACAAGCATAAGTCACATGTCTGTCATACATGTGACTGCATATGTGGGCAGGGTTGCTATATGTCCTGGAAAAATGGGACTGTTCTGGTTTGGGGGGATTGTGCCCACATATTGGCAAGTTTGACAAGGAGTCCTGTCCCGGTTTTGCGGAAGAGAATTATAGCAACCCTATATGTGGGGATTTTCCCCCTTCTTAGAGGTTAACGCCAGCAAGAGGAAGAGAGATGTGTATGAATCTACCCTGAGTAATCCATTCCTGGTAGATGTTCTTAACCAGGAACTACCAGTTTGAGCCATTTGCTTAAGTATCTAAGCTTGCCTTAGTGCCCCAGTGGGATCAAAAGTGCATTTCATGTAACTCTGGGAATGAAGAAGCATAAAGCATAATCCTTGTGCTGACCAAGACCAATGGCATAGCTAGTGGGGTGAAAAGCCTCTTCAGAGTCACTCTAGATGATGGGAACTTTGGAGACATTCCAGATGATAGGAACTAAACAAAAATGGAACACCTGGCTCTGAGAGGGAGAGGCTGCTTGCATGGCATGTTCAGGTGCCTACCAAATGTAGAGCCCAATCCTATGCAAATCTAAGTAGGAAATCCCATTGCAGCTAATGAGGATTCCTCCCAGGAAGACCAGGGTACACCTGGGTGGATAAGACTGAAGCCTTAGGGGACAATCCTAACCAGTTTAGAGCAGCATAACTTCCCATGGTAGTGTGGGAAAGCAGGCACATGCCTGTGCACTGGCCTAACCCTCCCCAGCGGTGGGGCAGAAGTTCCTTATGGCATTTTTGTGACACCCTCAGGCTTGCACAGGACTTATGCTGGGACTTATGCCAGCATAATTGGAGGTTAGGGTTTCAGCCTCAGTGACTTTTCACCCCTATTAGCTACACCACAGATCCAAGACTGCAATACTTTCTATGGAGCAGATCTCACTGAACACTAAGTGGAACATACTGGAATATGATTAGGGCTGTGCTCTAAAGAGGACCTTGGAACTGACTGGCGTATCACTATTTCAAGGGTGAGGAAGAACCTTTTACATATGAACATGTAAGCTATTGCACTGAAGAAAAACACTGACTGGACTGGAAAGGGGGCACAATAGTAGTGTAGCTAGATTTAAATTAATAAATTTAAAACCACTACATAGACTAGTTTATATGTAGTTTATATTATATAGTTGAGTATGGTGGCAATCCTAACCTATAGTTAGGCCAGCCTAAATTCTGGCATAAGTCCTGTGCTGATCTGGGGATTTCACAAAAGTGTTATAAGATACTTCTGCCCCACTCCTGGGAAGGAAGGGGATTTAAGTCCCTACCGTTGACATCCTCACACCAACATGGGAAGATATGCCAGGTGAGTTAGGGCAGCCTAAAATGGTTAGGACTGCATGCTAAATGTAATATATAAATTATATACTGTATAACTTGGAACACAATCCTAACCATGTCTACTCAGAAGTAAGCCCCAGTGTGTTCAGTGGGTCCTACTCCCAGGAAAGTGTATTTTGGATTGCAGCCTTTTAAGTCCCCTACCCATGAACAAGTTCCATTCAAGTGTGTTTAGGATTGCAGCATATATGATTTATTACATCTAATTTTGAGTTCCAAGAAGGCAACATGCTGCCTGCTCACTAGGAAAAAAAGAGAGTGAAGATTTTTTTCCAGGACACAAGGCTAAAAAAGGAGGACATGACCTGGAAAAAAGAGGACATGTGGTCACCCTCAGTCCTTCCCCCTCCCTGTTGAAACTATGGATTTTCTGAGCATGGCCCTTGCAGACTGTGTTGAGTCTCCCTGCCAAACCTAGTGCTTTGCCCCCCTCTAGCTACGCCACTGCGGCACCATCCCAATGATGGGGATCCCAGCTTGACCCCTTCCCCCCAGCCCACCTACCTAGCCTGGAGAGCAGGCTGGACATGCACCAGACGAAGAAGAGGACGGCGCAGATGAAGCCCAGCTGCTGCAGGAGCATCTCCCTCCTCTTGCGAACTTTCCTCAGCTGGAAGAGAGGAGGCTTGGTGGGGACCTCCAGCCCCATCGCGCTCCGTCCCGGGGAGGGCTTGGCCGGTCCGAAGAGGAAAGCCTGGAGGGGGCAAGAGGAGGTGGAAGCCCCTCTTCCCTTCCCTTCCGAAGCCGCTGCCGAGGGGTTCACTCGGAGGGGAGAAGCATCACCTTGGAGAGAGGCAGGGCGCACAGCGGCGGCGGCAGCAGGTGGCGAGTGGCTGCGCCTTTTGCGCGCTCAGGGACGGGGCCAGGCGGGCGCCCCGGAGCCCATGGCTTGGGGGGCCGAGCGGAGGCAGCCAGGAAGAGCCCTCCAGCCGGGCAGAGCCTGGGGGCGGCCACTGGGCAGCGGTGTCTGGGCGGCCACAGCAGAGCTTCCTTCCAGGAGTCGTGCGTAAAAACGCACAGCGCGCAGAGAGATGGAGAGGCTTGGAGAGCCCGCAGCCCAGCCGGGGGCCCAAGTCCCGCAGCCAAGTTTCACAGCCGCCTCCCCTCGGCCTCCCCTGGGCAGGAGGAGGCTGGCAGAGTAGCGGCCCCCGTCCTGGGCATCCTCCTCCTCCTGCGCATCCCCTCTCCAGGCGCAGCAGGTGAGCCTCTCCGGCTGCTCCTCGTCCTGGGAGCCTCCCTCTGCCTGGGGCTCTCCCACTCTCCTGCAAGGGGCACCTTCCCCCACCACCACCACCAGCGGCAGCAGCACCTTGCCTGGCCAGCCACCAAAGCGCAGGCGCCTCTGGCAGCCCTGGCTCCCCACTCACTTTGCGCCCCGGGGAGTTTTTCCCGCGCTCGCTCTGGCCGGAGGGGAGGGGATTAGCTGGCCAAATTAATCCTCTCCCCTAAATGGCGCAGGAATTATCCCTTCCCCATTTAGCCCTTGGCAGGGCTGGCCCGGAGCGTGCGGGGATGAAGCGTGCCAGCGCATGTGCCTGCCTGCCTGCTCCTTCCCCTGCGGAGCCAGCCCTTTCCCAGCCTGAGCTGGCCTCAGGGAGGGTGACCATCTCTCCTCCTTTTCCAAGACATGTCCTCCTTCTCAGTCTTGTGTCCTGGAAAAACTTCATTGTCCCCCTTTTCCCACATGTCCTCTTTCTCCAGGGCATGTCCCCCTTTTTACTCTTAGAAAAAAATCTTCATTGGCCTCCTTTTCCTTGTCAGCAGGCAGCATGTCGCCTTCTTGGAATTCATAAATTGTATTTAATAAATTATATATAATAGATTTGAATTTAATCATAAACAATATAGAGTTTAACCTTTATCTGGTTCCTTGGGGTCTAGCTGACCCTGCTCCTCTTTGTAGCAAGATTTTCCCAAAACTATAGATATCCCCCACTTTCTGACAGTTCCACTCTTTCAACTCTCCAGCTCTCTCCAGAGAGTTCCAGCTCTCAGTTATATCCAGGACTCATTCGTGCTTCACATGCTTCACTCTTTCATCCTCTCTGCTGTTTATTGGCATCTATCAGACTCGAAAGACTATGGCATCGGGCTCAACGCTGTATGCGAAACACGAAGGCCTGGGTAGATAGATATGGAGGAAAGGCTGTTACCCAAACAGCAAATCCCCCCTCCACACCACTGAAATAGTCCAGTGGAACAGCAGAGCCGATAACAATTGGTTCCAGCTGCATCGTAGAGCTGGGATAAGGACAGGAGCTCACCCTGTCTTGTGGGGACCCGGGTCTCGAACCCTGGCCTGATGGTTAACAGGCACAGTGTCTTAACCACTTGCACCACCCAGAGCCCATATCTCTCTGCTGGTCTAAAGGCTAAAACAGCATGGCTCATTTTTGCTCCCCAAGCCTGGTATGACTTTGAAGAGATGAAACTTCCTCCAAGACTGACTGCTCTGCACCCCTCTAGCTATGCCACTGTAAGTGGCATTTGAGGTAGTACCTGGTGGCCAAATGTCATGACCACCAAAGAGGACAAGGCATCTGAAAATGAATGAATGATGTGGACATCAAAAAAATGTAGGATGTGATAAAAATAAAAGTTAAAAACACTTCTATGTCAATTTCATGTATAGTGGTGCCTCACATAAAGAGCTTAATTCGTTCCAGAGGCATACTCTTTAAATGAAACGCTCTTTAAGTGAAGCAGATTTTTCCATAGGAAATAATGGAAACTGAGACGATTGGTTCCACAACTCCCAAAATATTCATATAAAAATATTAACTGCATGGAAAAATGATGACAACACACTGGAATTGAATTCAAAACATGCATTCAATGTGCATGATCCTACGGAGTCTACTTAGGCTGCAATTTTAAAGACAATTTCCTGTGAGTAAGCCCCATGTAACACAATGGGGCTTACTTCTGGGTAGACGTGGTTAGGTGGCTGCAATCCAAGACACTTTCCTGGGAGGCTTACCAGCGCTGCTGCTAGAGGTTCAAGGTGGTTGATGGGGGCACATGGGGCTTCTGGCACCCACAGGCAACTGCCCCCAAATTGGGGGCAGTTAGAGGCAGCAGCACTGGCCGGAAGCCCTTTAAAAGAGCCTCCATGTGGAGTGTCAGGGCTGCATAGCACGCATACCCATAGCGCGCTTGCTTGTTAAGTGAAACGGAACTTGTTATGTGAACCAATATTTCTTTGACATTTTTGCTTGTTATGTGAAACGCTTGTTAAGCAAGGCGCTTGTTAAGTGAGGTACAACTGTAGTTAACTTAAACACGATACAGGTGTTCCTCATTATTCAGTTCTGGAACTTCCCATGAATAAAAGATCTGTACATTAAAAAGTGGAAAAATAGGGGCTCTCCTCCATTGCAAGGGTTTGATGCTGGGACTCCTTTCTAATACAAAAAAGTAGTTAAACAAAACCAGTTTGAAAAAATAAAAAGTATATCCCTTTAGAATTGTTTTTAAAACAGCTTCTTTTATTGTTGTAGAGAGGCAGTCAAAAATTGGAAATGCAAAGAACCCCCTGCTTTTGCTTGGCTCAGCTGAAGAATAGAATGATTGCTTGCATGACTGCCTCTCTACAGTAGGAAAAAACAGTTTAAAAAACTGATTTGCAGCACCATTTGTGTTGAGTCAGTGGGCTGTGGGTGGTGCAGGCGGTTAAGACACTGTGCCTGTTAACCAGCAGGCCAGGGTTCGAGACCCGGGTTGGCCCCACAAGACAAGGCAAGCTCCTGTCTTTAGCCCAGCTCTGCGACACCAGCTGGATCCAATCGTATTGGCTCTGCCTTTCCATTGGACTAATTCAGTGGCATTGAGAGGGGGGGATTTGCTGCTTTGGTAACAGCCTATCCTCCATAACAATCCAACCCAGGCTTTCGTGCTTTGCAAGCAGCGTATGCAGTTCTGAGCACGATACCATAGTCTTTCAAGACTGGTGGAGGCCTGCTTTGTGTTGAGTCAAATCGTGAATTACAAAAAGTCAAGTAAAACAGGCTTGGTCCTGTATTACTTATTGTGGGTGCAATCGTAACCTAGTGTACCACAACTTCCCATTCTTGTGGTGATACAGAGAAGCAAGCACATGTTTGTGCACTGGCCTAACGCTCCCTTAGGAATGTCACAGAAGTGCCTTAGAGCATTTTTGTGGTGTCCCCAGGTCAGCACAAAACTCTTGCTGGGGTTAGGCCAGCCTAACCAGAGGTTAGGATTGCAGCCTATAAAATTTAAAACTATTTTACATCTAACTTATTTATTAATTACTCAAAGACTTTGCACTATCTGCTCATAGGGAAAAAGAGGACTGGAGTTATTTTCTAAGACATGAGGCTAAAAAGAAGGACGTCCTGCAAAACGAAGATGTATGGTCATCTTGTGCCCACAGGACCCATGGACACCTGCTGCCCAGCAGCAAGACCAAGAAACCTTCTCCAGACAGGAGGACCAAACACAACTGTATTGTATTGTATGGTCACACAGCTTACAGAAACCTCCTGTAATCCCATCATAATAGCAATAAAAATAAATCAGAAATAAAAATTGAAATAAAAAGCCACCTAGAAATCTCCTCACTAACCATATTATTATGGCATTAGAGAAGCTCTCCCCAGAGATGGCATTCTATAAAGTTGATGGTATAGCTGAAAAGTCCTTGTCTTACATATTCAGCTACCAAACCTCAGTTGGTGAGGACTAGAGAGCCACAATGCTAATTTTTATAGATAAGGTAAAGGTTCCTGACAAGTCGCCCTGCCAGCCGTAACTGGCTGTAGGTTGCCCTGCTGCCTATACAGGTTGTCATATGAGGTGGCATGTTAGTTTTCTTTTTTCCATATTGTCTGTATTTCTTTTGTCATTTGTTGAGCTTACATTCCTTGTCTGATTTGTGGTTCTACTTTTTTGCTACATTTTTTTCTGGTCCCTCACAGGTTGGCCATCCCCTTATAATTTCTCATATAAATTTAGAATCTAGTTTTAGCAGCAGCAACTGCTAAGTATTTTTCTCTGGACAAAACTGAACTATTAGTCCCTTTTCAGTGCTGGAAAATTGGTTAAAATTAGGCTGTAAGACGACAACTCTATTCACACTTACTAGAGAATAATTTCAATTCTGCTCAGTGGGAATTACCTCTGAGCAAAATTGCATACACTAACTATAAGATATTTTTAGGCAGCTGATTGGTTTCTTTATTTAGTACATTTCTATCCTTCACTTTAAGGACTCTCATAGAAACCTACAACATATTCAAACAATAAAAACAAGTCAAACAAGTATTATTTCCTCATATTTTTACAATCCCACTCATCATAAAATATGCAAATTTCAATCCTAATCTTTATGAATTTGTAGCATCATAAAATTTTTTAATTCATTCTGTTTCACTTAAGTACAGGGAATACTTTCCTTATTATTTTCTGATGCCACAGATTCATAAAGATTGAAATTTGCGTATTTTTCAGTGCAATCCTAAGCATGTCTACTATTGTGTTCAATAGTACTTACTGAAAAGTGTGGTTAGGATTGCAGCCTCAGTCACTGATCCAAGGTACCTCTGGTGCATTATTCAGAATCTCTTTATACTTAAGTGATCTAAAAAAACGCCATATACTGTATATATATGAGGCAATGCATATATATATACAGCATTCTGCACAGCATCCGGCGCAAGTTTAGAGCTGCTGCTGTGCTACTGCAGGGCAAGAGGAAAGTTTTCCTGTTACTCCAGATAGTGCTGCAGCCACCCCAATGATCTACTCAGACCACTGGGTCACCTCAGGTGGTAGCAAAGACCAGAGCAACCTGAGGCTACTTTGTGATGCCTGGGGGAAGGATTTGAATCTGGAATAAATGCTGGACCTAATTCCTCTTCCCTGAGGAGACCTTTAGCAGCCTTGGCATTGAAACTGGATGCAGCGATAGACATTTTGGCACTGCTGTACCTAGAGGGGGTGTTGGCTTCAGGGTGTTGGCTTCAGTCATGACCAAATTGTCCATTTATTGCAGTGGGACTTAAGCACAGCTAATTTTAATTCAACTGAGGCCTCTTTTGACTGATTGTGTAATTTCCCTAAAACAGAACTTCACACAACAGTTCTGTAGTAAGAAGCCTAAAACCAATCAGAATATACTGTATCTGGCAATTTTTCCAAATGATCTGAGTTCTAGTTGTACCTAATTAATAACCATTGTTTTTGTACCATGTGTACAGATTGATGGTGTGTACTGAAACTGTACCTCATTCTCAGATTCACCTGCCGAGTATTATACACTCGTTTGCCTGGCACAGTACCACTGCCTTTTTCCTTGGAAGAAGTGGCAGCTTCAGCTAAGTAAATTTTTGTCAAATAGCGACCACTTTAATATTTTTTAAATGCTTATTATTTTTTGCTTTAATATTTTTTAATTTATATCCACCTTGACCATGTGAGGAGGCAAGATATCAGTATACTTTTAAAAAATATACTTTAAAAAAAATATACCTTTGGAAAGCAATCTGTCACAAGCTAGGAGGACATCTAAAATGACCTCTTTAAGTTGCAGGAGACTTCTATGTTGTAGTGAATATTGCCAAAGTTCTTGGTGGAACATACAACTTTGCTCCACAGTAGTGCCTCACCTGGAGCTTACTACCATGCTATTAAGAGCCACTTGTCTGTTGAATTTGAAGCAAGAGTATTTATTTTCTTCTGTCAAAGGTTAACTCACTTTTCTTCCAAAAGATGCTATCATTGAAAAGGTTCATCAAGCAAGCTGGTTCATCTTGTTTGTTGTGTGTAATCTTTGCTAAGATATCTTTTTAGTAGCAGGTATTCTTCTTGTATTTGTCTCTAAAAACAAGAGGCTCATGCAGTGTAGGTTTGGTGAAGCCAATAGGTTTGACAAATAAGAGATTGCAAACTGTACACCAAAGTTCAGTATGTTCAAAGACTGGGCCATACGGGGAACATAGAGCTGCACAGAGGTCCATGATTTTTAAATAAAGTCCCTGATTAAAAAATAAGCTAAATGTCACAGTCTTTTGCTCCTTATCAGCCTTGGAAAGTCCTTGATCCTGCCTACATTGTTAAATTTACCTGCAGTTGTACTTTTATTTGACCACCAAACAACTGTGGGCACTTTTGGCTCACTTATTTCCCAGATTGTGTTGCTGATCAGGACAAGATGTTGCAGTGCACTTAATTTTTGCCTTCAATATGAAAAGTTTTGAGAAACTTAGAAGTGCACGTTTGCCAACTACAAAATTATGCCAAGGTTGTGTTGGTCCAAGTGATTTTTTTCTGTGGGGAATCGGAGCCCAGCATAATCTATACTGTAACATCATAACAGCTATAGTCAGTGGTGGGCTCCAGCAGGTTCGCACCTACTCTATAGAACCAGTTGTTAACAAGAGATAGGATATATAAAGTTTAAAAATAGCCATTTAAAAGTGGCTGCCAGATGGGCAGAGAACCGGTTGTTAATTTCTTTGAAGCCCATTACTGGCTATAGTGTACTAGGTAATAACATAATCTGTACTGTACTCTGAACCATTTTTCTAATTATTGAATTAAAGCAAAAAAGCAGGCCTCCATCAGTCTTGAAAGACTATGGTATTGTGCTGGGCGCTGCATATGCTGCATGCGAAGAACGAAAGCCTGGGTTAGATTGTTATGGAGGATAGGCTGTTACCTAAGCAGCAAATCCCCCCTCTCCACGCCACTGAATTAGTCCAATGGAAGGCAGAGCCGATAAAATTGGATCCAGCTGGTGTTGCAGAGCTGGGCTAAGGACACCCTGTCTTGTGGGGCTGACGCGGGTCTTGAACCCTGGCCTGCTGGTTAACAGGCACAGCGCCTTAACCGCTTGCGCCACCCACAGCCCATATTATTATTGAATTAAGAATTTAAAAAATACTGCTAATTTAAAAACTTACCGTAATTCTAAATATTTTTGAACAATGCAGTTATTCTCTTACTCTCTTGCCCATGCAACTACACTAGCAGCGTGAATGTTTCATCCTGTAAGGGAGTTTTCAAGCTCTGGAACATTTGTTTCCTTGCCCTAGGGCAAGCCTCCACTGCTCCAATGGGTCTACTCAGATCTTTGCCAGCTATTTCACTGGCATAAATCCAAATGAACCTGGGTAGGTAACTCAAGGCTGGAAAGGGGATAGGAAATTGGTGAAGCCATTCCATTAAAAACTGTCCACTCCTCATCCCCCTTTCCCCCATATGGGCACTGTGAGTATACTTCTGACCAACCGTTCCCTCTGACCAACTGTTAGGGATACCGTTAGGAAATGAAATCTCTGTGTCATCATCATCATCTGCCCAAAGCATCTTCATGGATCCCAAAGAGGAGACACACACAGATGAGTAACAGAACTGAAGATTTCTTTTACTTCCAAATGAGGCTCATACGCTTAATGGTTTTCTAACAGGTTACTCTTTTGGTTACAGGTACAAACAGTGCAACTGAGCACGCAGGCTCTGAGAACAGGTAAGCCAAACCAATATGTCAACCCTCTCAAACTCTGCAGGTAACATCAAGTAAGTCTCTGATATGTCTTTCTTTTCTTTCAGGTTTCTCCAGGCTCAGCGTCGCCTCGGAGTCTTGCTGCCTCCCTCTCCCGGGCAGCTCCTCCAACTGCCCTTCCCGCTGTTCCTCCTCGCTTAAATTTCCCACCTGGTCCGCCCTCCCTCAATAACCAGGTGTACTCCGCGGGAGGATGCACATTCCTCCTCTCGCATACCATCTCGGGGATGGACCCACAGTGATCCCCCTCCTTTGTCCAAAGTTCCCCCATCCTCTGTATTGCAGCTCCACAATGTCTTTCACCGACCAGACCTCCATTGCATCAGGAAAGAGGTCTATATCCGGGGGGTCAGGGCACTTGGGGCGCCAACCTACACATAGACTCTCCCCCATATAGGCTCCCAAAGGTTCCAGTTTGTACTTCTGGTAGTCCTCCCAGGTGAATTCACCACAGGCACAATTCACAAAATGTCTATTAAGCAAATCCCATTGAAATGATGACGAGAAGAGGAAAGGAAGCATACCAATTCAGCATATAGCCAAGAACCACTGGAATGCATGTATTCAGCAGAATATCACTGAGCAGTCATGCAGAAGACCTTGGAAACTGGGAAACACAGAAGTGGAACTTCATCTGAAAATGTTCTTGGTGGATTATGCCCTCTTTGTTAGATCATCCTTTAGATCAGGTGTCTCCAAACCCTGGCCCAGGAGCCAGATGTGGCCCTCGGTAAGCCTCAAGAATAAGATCTCCCTATTTGGCCCCTGGGCAAGCCCTGTAATCCACTCCAATACATTTTGTATGTAAATCTATTCAAATTTGAAATGTAAATTAGTTTTTTTTTACCCCTGACACAATGCCATAGAAATGATATGGCCCTCCTGCCAAAAAGTTTGGAGACCCCTGCTTTACATAACTACATTATCTATAAGGCAGGCAGTGTGTTCTTGTATACGAGAATAAAATGGGAGCAGTTCATATGATCCTTGATCTTTTAGATATGGCCCATAATTAAGATAATTTCCATGTTGTTTACTCTAGATTTTCATTTGCTTAATGCTTGATTTTTAAGTTTACACATCCTGGCTATTATCCTGGCTCTATGTCAATTTTATTGTCCCAATCAAAGGTCTTAGTTCATAAAAACAAGTCCTGTTTTTATGGACACAGCAGTCTAATGTTCTGACTGTTGCTGGCTTGGCGGCACCATATCTGAAAAGTTGAATATGTTGGCCATCAGGTCTTCTCCAGTCTAAACATATCCACAGGACTTAACCATCTTCACAGCTTTGTTGCTTGTCTCTTCTTCTAAGTGTTGTACAGAGTATTTCCAATAAAGCCCAAGGCTGCAATCCTAAAAACACTATCCTGGGAGTTACCCCCAAATCCAGAGTAACTACGGGAGCACATAAGAGACTTTATGTGCACCTGTAGTTACTGCACCACCTAGGGAAAACCTATGGGAAATTCATATTGGAATCCAGAAAAAGTTGTTCTTACACCAGAGCAAGGACTCCCCATAGTTATTCTGGATTTTGCCCACCCATTGAACACAAAGGGGCTAACTTTTGAGTAGGGATGGTTAGGATTGTGCTCTGTGTCAGCAGTTCCCAATATTTTTTCACTTGTGTACAATTGGCTGTCCTTTTCCATTAATTGTACCCCACTAGACATTCTAATTCAGACCCTTCCTTTTCCCAATTTCATTCAGTTCTTGAAAAAGGTCTTGGCAAATGTCCCTGGTGATATACCTACCACAGGTTGGGAACCACTGACCTAAGTAATGCAGAATAAAGTCAAACTACTATTTCACATTTTTATACTACCGTTTTTCCAAGCGGTCAGGGTGTTGTACATGGTTCGTCCCCTCATTTTCTCCTCTCAGCAACCCTGTAGACAAGGTCGAAAAGGTAGAAACCCTGGAGAAAAGGTAGGTGAGGCTAAGAGAGAGGTGGCCTAAGGTCACCAAGGAAGCTGAACAGGATTTTGTACAATAATGACTTCTCATAATTTTGAAACTGTGGCCCTATTAATATCACATTAACCTTTTTTTGGCAGATGCATCGCAGCTGTCACTGACTGCAAATTTATAACTTCTTTATAACTTTATAACTGCAACATCTTTTGTAGATGTCAAATTACACTGTTGCCTAGAATGGAAATATGCTCTGAGAAACAATTCTCTTTTCTGGTTGGCCTCTCCAATCACTTTTCCTTCAATGTTCATAAACCTTTATTGATTATTCAGTAAAACTTAAAAATTCAGCCCAAGATACTGGGCAAATAAGACTGGAAGTAACGCTGCCCTATGTGAGTACATTTGATTGACATATTGATAGTATCTATCTATCTACGGTATATATCTATCTGTCTACAGTATTTATATACCGCTTTTCAGCTGAAAAGTTCACAAAGCGGTTTACTAGTATCTTTTCCATATGATGAATACTTGTCTGATAAGCTGCAAAGGCAACAGTTTCATGCAACAGAGAAGGGAGATTTCAGCTCTCGACAACAGACAGTAGACTTAGCAAATTTTAATTTCATGCTGAACTATGAGCTGGAGGAGTGGTAAATCAATTAGATAGCTTCATTGAAAATAAAAGGGGTACATCACAAGAGATGTGTCATGTGTAGTGACACTGACATCTGCTCCGAAAGGGTCTATTGTGGAAAACAGACTTCAAACAATGAGAGAGTTCATCCTCATGTGCAATAACTGCATCTTAAAGCAGATGATATTTTTCCCCAACTCCAAATCAGCCCCATGATATTCCCATAGATTATAACCTACTGAACTCTTTCAGGTTAGACAATAGGAAGCTTGTATGCATGGAAGCAAGTTTGGATGGGATGATGATCTTATGCGTCTGCAAAGGTCTGGTGCACATTTTTGTATTTAAGCACGCAACAAGGAAAGAATTTGTGTGTTGTGAGATGCCGCTTCCTTTCACTCAGCATGTGAGGGATTATCATTAATGCTATCAAGTCTCCTGAAAATCACAAGGATCAGACCCAGCATGTGGTTATTTTCATCCATGCACATTTTGGATCTTGGCAGAAAGGTCCATGGAACATTATCTTTTTTTTAATGTAACATTTCACAGCTCTGAGAACCTGCGAGGATGGATAAAAACCTGAAAACTAATGGAAAGTGATCTTTTGTGAAACAATCCTCATTTTATGACCACCACTGGGCACTTACAGCTAGACTAGTACTAATCATCTAGGCACAAAAATAGTTCATACTTTGAAATAGCGTAGCTAATCTGCAGTCAGTGATCAAAGAGCAAGTTGGTGAATGAGTGTACATTCCAGATAAGATTAATTATATACTAGTGAACATTCCCCCCCCCCCGACGCCTTTCTGCCACTGCACAACATCCCCCCATGGGGAACAACTTCCATGTGCATCATCCCTCCATGCACAACTCCCCATGTACAACATCTGCCCATATACACCACAACCCCATGTGCACCACTCCCAAGCACACCATCCCCTCATGCGCAGCAACTACCCATGCACATCATCACCTCATGCTCAACACCCCCGTACAACATCTCCCATACATCCTTGATCTTTTCGATATGGCCCATAATTAAGACAATTTCCATGTTGTTTACTTTATGTTGATTTTATGGTCCCAATCAAAGGTTTTACTCCATAAAAACAAGTCCTGTTTTCATGGACACAGCAGTCTAACATGGCTCAGGCAGCCACTATACCAGCAATGTGACTGTGGCTGGCAGCCACTATACAATGGTGCCTCACATAAAGAGCTTGATTCGTTCCGGAGGCCAGTTCTTTAAGTGAAACACTCTTTAAGCGAAGCGGATTTTCCCATAGCAAATAATGGAAACTCAGACGATTGGTTCCACAACCCCCAAAATATTCATATAAAAATATTAACTGCATGTAAAAATGATGACAAAACACTGGAATTGAATTCAAAAGATGCATTCAATGTACATGATCCTATGAAGTCTACTTGGGCCGCAATCCTAAAGATACTTTCCTGGGAGTAAGCCCCATGTAACACAATGGGGCTTACTTCTGGGAAGACATGGTTACGAGGCTGCAAAGACACTTTCCTGGGAGGCTTACCTGGGAGGTTCAAGGTGGTCGGTGGGAGCACTTGGGGGGCAGTTAGGGGCAGCTGCCTCTGGCACCCCCAGGCAACTGCCCCCAAGCTGCGGGCAGTTAGAGGCAGCAGCCCTGGCCAGCAGCCCTTTTAAAGAGCCTCCATACAGAGCGTCGGGGCTGCATAGCACGCGTGCCCATAGCACGCTTGCTTGTTAAGTGAAGCGGAACTTGTGAAACAAGAATTCTTGGAAATCAGTTCTGAATTCCTGGCCGTATGATATATTGTGGTAGGAAGCCCATTGCTTTTCTATCCAAGTGTAAAACCATAGCTGTGATAAGCACCCATTGCTGTGGAGGAGATCCTACTCTGCTAAGCCCTTTGTTTAATAGAAACCATCAATGGTAGAGTAGATTCTATTAGCAATGCATTTTTCTGTTCTTGCAGTGCTCCCACATGAAAAAGCATCTGGTGATAGGTTCAGTTCTCCCTCTCACTTCGTCCCTGTCCTGCGCCTGTTACACTGATAGTTTTCATGCAACACAGAAAGGTTTCCAGAGGGGATGGGGTGGAGGGCTTTGTGGCACTCCAAAGGTACACTGGACACTCCATGGTCACTGGTGTGGCTGCTGATGATCTCCATTGTACAGAAATGGTGAATATCCTTTGTGAGTTTTGGAGGGCTGCCCAGTTGCCAATAGAGAGAGAAGCAAGACATGGGAGGGTGATAAGTAAAGGGCAGATGGAACAGATAGTACTTTGATTGGTTACTTATTGACTGAGCAATTCAGACTGGAAATACCTCTTAAGGATTTTATCAAGCCTCATGCTCCAGCTTATATCCCAGTTCTTCACTGATGGTTCTTGTAATGTTCACATATGAGAACATATCTGTAACTGTGGAGTAACTATGCTAGTGCATTGTCTCCTCTCAAAAAAATTTATGCAACATTTGTAAACACATTGCGGTAATGGAAGTTTCAGTGCTCAATACACCTTGCAGTTGTCAGAATGAGGAGAGTGTGAGGAATCTACTCAGGGCCCAATCTTATCCAGTTTTCTAGCACCAAAGCAGCCACAGTGCAACCCTGAAGCTAAAGAACAAATGTTCCCTTACAGTGAAGAGCCTTCCATGCCTGCACCCCAATTGTACAATGTGATTCATCCCTGTGATTCACAATGGAAAGTGATCTTTTGTAAAACAATTCTCATTTTATGATCACGTGACCACCACCAGGCATTTACAGCTAGAACTGTACTAATCTTCTAGGCAAAAAATAGTTCATACTTTGAAATAGAATGGATCCAACCCCCCAATGTGCACATCCCTTCCCAGTTCATCAGGCACCATGCACCAAATTGCTGGTTATTAATCCATCTTCAATGTTAAGTATAGGACAAAAACATGTTGCACCCCTTTTCAGCCCCTTTAGGGTTGAATTTCTCAACATTGGTTCTTGGTGGGTGTTCATGTCACAGAAGGAACACCCTCCCCAAATTTCATGCTTCTGGGTCCAGGGGATGGGGTTGGGGCAGGCCATGGATCAGTCAGGGATTCTCAATGTAAAGTACAGTATAGGGAGGAAAATGTGTTGCGCCCCTTTTCACCCCCTTCTGGTTGAAAACAGGTTCTAGTGGGTTAGTAGGTGCCTCAATCACAGAAAGAACACCCTCCCCAAATTTCACGCTTTTAGGCCTAGTGGTTTGGTCTAGTGGTTTGGTGAGTCAGTGAGTGAATCAGTCAATGACTTTTCAATTTTATATATATAGGCTAGTGAAAATGTACCCGCATTGCGGGAGTAAAATTCCCCCATATGCCATCCACCCCATGCGTATCAACCCCCCATGCACATCAACCCCATGCGCATCAATACCCCATGTGCATTAACCCCCATTTACAACATTCCCCCATGCGCAACATCCCCATTTGCATCAGTCCCTCATGTGCATCAACCCCCCATGTGCACCAACCCCCATGCACATCCACCCCATGCGCATCAACCCCCATGCGCATCATCTCCCCATGCGCATCAACCCCCATTCGCATCAACTCCCATGCGCATCAACCCCCATGCATATCGCCTCTGATGTGCAACACCTACCCATGCGAAACGCCCCCATGCACAACATCCGCCATGTGCAGCATCCTCCCCAGTGTAATCCCTCCCTCCAAACAACATCCATCCCAGTGCACCAGGCACTGAGCACCAAATTGGCTGGATATTGGTCAGTCTTCCATGTTAAGTAAAGGACAAAAACACGTTGCACACCTTTTCAGCCCCTTAAGGGTTAAATTTCTCCACATCGGTTCTTGGTGGGTTTTCATGTCACAGAAAGAACACCCTCTGAGAATTTCAAGCTTCTAGGTCCAGGGGTTGGGGCAGAACATCCCTCAGTCACCAATTCTTCAATGCAAAGTATAGGGAGGAAAACACGTTGCACCCCTTTTCACCCCCTTCCGGTTGGAATTTCCAAAAACTGGTTCTTTGTGACTCCCTCCATCACGGAAGGAACACCCACCCCAAATTTCACACTTCTAGGTCCAGCGGTTTTGGCTGGGTGTTGATGAGTGAGTCAGTCAGTGACTTTTCATTTTTATATTTATATTTATATTTATTTATTTATTATTTTAAAAACTTGTATCCCGCCTTTCTCAGGCTGTCTAGCCCGACTCAAGGCGGCTATATATATATAGGTTTTCCCAGAGTTAAGTGCTAGGGTCATAGGTTATAAGATTATAATACCCTTTTTACACCCTGATTATACCCTTAGATTCTGGTCATACATGAAGAAGGGGTTGGGGGGAGCACTGTTTGACTTACTAGCTGTTAACAGGTCCCTAAGGGCACTTCTCTCCCATATTATTCTGCACCTATGTGAAATTAGTGGGATACATTTGGGCTGCGAGGGTTAGGACAGACAAGAGAAAATATTTCTTTACCCAATATAATTGGTCTGTGGAACTCCCTGCCACAGGATGAGGTGATGGCATCTAGCCTCAGTGCCTTTAAGAAGGGACTGGACAAATTCATAGAGGAAGGACCATCACAGGTTACAAGCCATGAGAGTTGTATGTAGATGTGCAAAACCTCAAAATGCAAGATGCGGGGGGGGGGGGCACCCGGATGTAGGGGTCGCATGTGCTCCCTGAGGCATCTGGCGGGCCACTGCATGATATAGGAAAGTGAACTAGATTGGCCTGATTCAGTGGAGGCTTTTCACCTGGCTCAGCCTTTCAACTGACACCAGATAAGCAGTGAAAGTCCAGAACCAGTGTTTGGGACAGTGATAGATGTGGCAAACAAACTAAAATTAAATCCAGACAACAACAGACAGAAAAGGGGGGGTGTCTAGTCAGGAAGAAAGCTAATCTGGGATTAGGTGAAAAATGTGGTCTGGACAAAGCAGCACTCCTTGAAGGATCAGGTTTACAGTCTGAGGTTAACCTGACTTTGCTTCTGAGTGGCAAGGTGGTGGCTGTGGTGAGAAGTGTCATCGCTGGAGTAAAGCTTGTTTTGATAGTGGTGCCATTTCCTGAAGTCAGCAGGTCTGGCTATTGTCACTCATGTCTTGATCATATGAAGGCTCAACTATTACAACATGCTCTTAATGCAGCTGACCTTAAAAAATGATCAGAAACTGCAGCTAGTTCCAGAAGCACAGCTAGAGGGGATGCAAAACACTAAGATTTATATAGAGCCACACCGCTGTGTGGAAACAGGTCCTTGCGCTTCCCTTCGGAGCCATCCTAAGCCACTGGAGCAGGGGTGTCCAAATATTTTGGCAGGAGGCCCACATCCCCTACAATCCAGAGCAACTACGGGAGCACGTAAGAGACATTATGTGTGCCCATAGTTACTGTACCACCTAATGAAAACCTATGGGAAATTCATATTGCAATCCAGAGCAAATTGTTCTTACACCGGAGCAAGAACTCCCCGTAGTTGCTCTGGATTGTGCCCATCATCTCACTGCCACAGTGTCGAGGGCGAGAAAAATTTCAGATTTGAATGAATTTACATATAAGTAAATTATTGTGTTAGAGACAGATCCGGAGGATTACAAGGCGTCCCCAAGGGCCAGATGGAGGGGTCTTGCCATAGGCTAGTTCTGGCCTCAGGCTAGGGTTTAGACACCCCTGCATTAGAGCAAAATAAAGGAGATGCCTTCGTTTTACTCTTGTGGCCTAGAACAGGTTTTAAGGGAGTGGAGAGAGGCAATGTGCACACCATGAGGTAAGGCACTGTTCAAAACATTGTGCTTGGCCCCCCTCTAGCTACACCACTGGCTGGTTTCAGATGCAATGGCCAGGATCATGCTGCTCTTGGGAGCCCAGTATAAAAATTATACTTCATCTCCATTAGCTCCCGTTCAATTCCGGGCTCAATCTATGTTTCTGGTTGTCCTCTTTAAAACCCTAAATGGCTTTAGGCTGGAGTTTCCACATTCCAGTTCCTTCAGAAGCCTTTCCCAGGACTCAGACCAAATGCCTGAAGGTATAAGAAGATTACAGTCTGTGTATAGGGCTCTGGCAGCAATAATTCCTCTAAAGAGTTGCTGTTGTGCTGGAACCCCGCAGTGTTTCCAGATGCAAGGCAATGACATCACAAGTCATAGCTGGATTTCCAGGAATGCCAAGCTCCGATCTGCATGGAGCTCAGCTTACCAGGGCTTTGAACTTTATAGCCACACAGGTTGAAGGGAACGGTGTCTGGCACACAATCAATGTGAAGGAGTTCCACAACTTCAGCACTGTCATGCAGGTCACATTTCCAACCATGCAGCAACTTTGTGTGGCAGCCTTTTTTCTATGCCACAGCTATGCCACACCTTGTGTTTCCAACAGCATCATACACTGTGATGTTCGCTCCTCCCTTTTTGAAGACTTTCAAACCGTTTTTAAAATTAACTATGAGGATTAATTCTGTTTTGTTTGAACGTATTTGTATTTGTTGGGTGGAAGACTGTGAGCTATGGTATTTTTTCCCCTGAAAGAGCTTCTGTGCAATTAATGGTTGTTCAAAAGGCAACAATCCATCAGGTGAAGTTTTTCCCCTATCATTGCAACTACTTGCTGGGAAAAGGCACTACTGTTGACTCTTTTGTCAACACTGTTAAAGATATAGGACCCTGGCCCTTCAAAGCCACAAAACCTGGTATATGAATTCATTAAACTAAAAAATGTTTATTAAGCCCGAGTGACTTAAAAGGGGTCCACTGAGGTCTAAAACAGGTCTCCAAACCCTGGCCAGATGCAGACATTGGCAAGCCTCCATCCAGCCTTTGGGCAAGCCTCCATCCGGCCCTTGTCAAGCCCCCTCTATTCGGCCTTTGTGCAAGCCCTGTCATGCTCCAAAGAAGAGGGGAGCTCTGCTCCCTACATCTTGAGAGGGTATTTTGAGGAATGGGGAGGCTACACACACATCTCTCTTTGTGTTGAAAATGTTTATGAACTTATTTGAATTCATTCATTCACAAGTTCCATCACTAAAATATTCATTTATGTCAATTTATCCAAATTGGAAATGTAAATCAATTTGTTTTCTTCCAGCCCCCAGCATCATATCAGAAACACAATGTGGCCCTCCTGCCAAAAAAGTTTAGAGATCCCTGGTCTAAATGATGGCGTTAGAAAAGGATTTATGAATTCCTCTCAATAAGGGCGCAATCCTAATAAATTTAGGCCAGTATAATCTTCCTGTATTGGTGTGGGGATGTTGGCACGTGATCTGCCCCACTGGAAGGGAGTCCAGTGCCATTAATCCAGTGCCATTATCCTTTCCCCCATATGACTGTCACATAAAGACAAAAGTGATCATCACTTCTGAATTGCTCTGTAAGTGAAAGCTTCTGCCTCTGAGCTGAAATTAAACTGTTTTAAGCCACCTGAAAGGGAAATTGATTCATATTGATTCATTGCCTGCTTTGTTATACTGTGGAAAACAACTGCTTTTCTGTAACACAAAAATGGGTAACCACAGAGGTTCCTGGAATCAAATGACGCAGATGGCAAGGCTCAACCTGTATTTTATTTTTAATACAGTATATTGATATTACCATAGTGTGTGACTGCATTTGGGGAAATGTCATAGATCTGTACTTTTAACAGGTGCCTATGTACAGTATGTATAATATATGCTCTTAACAATACTATTCAATGGCACTTACATTAACTGGTGTTGGAATCCTGAATTGTATCTCTGTTAAATTGCATCCTGAAGCAGAAAATACAACAGTTTCGATGGGTATTTTCTCGATTCATTTGAAGGGGTTGTTTTATTTCTTCTTTTGTTTTCCTCTTTTTCTTGTTTTTCTTTGTTGCTGTTTTCTTGGATTTTTTGGGATGGATTTTCATTGGAGCTATTTGTTTATTTGATGTGGAAATCTATAGAACTCTTTGGATAAATGCATCATAAATAGAACAACATAAAACATTACTGGGTGCAAATGGCAATCCTGACCCCTATGCTGCCTGGGGTAGTACCAGAATGTGCTGCCTCCATGTCATCCCATCCATCCCATCCCCAACTTCCAGAGGACTTTTGAGGTATACAGAAAGCATAAAATATTTCCCAAAACCTGAGTTGACCTTTTAGGGTCAACTCAGGCTTTTGAAAGGCCTAAAAACATAAAAAGGCAGCAGGGAAGGGATTGTGGTGTCACCCTTGGCAGCAGTGATGGTATTCAAAGAAATTAACAACCAGTTCTCTGCCCATCTGGCAGCCACTTTTAAATGGTTATTTTAAAACTTTATATGTCCTATCTCTCGTTAACAACCGGTTCTGTAGAGTAGGTGCAAACCTGCTGGAGCCCACCACTGCTTTGCAGGTGTCATCTGGATCATTTGCACCCCTTGACCCCCCCTTGAACTGAAGAGTGCAGCAGCTATATGTTAAGCTGCACAGCTAGGTCTTTGGCAAAGAAGTCTTTGATAAGTATACCAGTTGTATTCTGGGGCCCACTTGCTTAATGTTAAATACCTTAATGGCACTACCTTGCTTAATGTTAAATAGCTGTGTCACTCAAGCCGCCTTCCAGCTAACGGTGATGCCATGTTCAGGTTGGCAGATCTACGCCAGTTATTCCCTGCACCAGCTGTCCAAAGCAACACAACACACTCCTATGCAGCCTTACATAAAAACTGAAGCCAGGAGGCACGTGGGTGTCAGCTCACTGCCTTCTTGACTTGGCTTTCCTTCACTTTTCACTTGTTTTATTTAAATATTGAAGTACCTTAAATGTTGAGCTACAGATTGTTTACATTTCACCTTGCTCAATATGAAGGGCTGTTTGAGCCACATTTCTATAGAAATCAGGATGAGGCGGTCATGTGTGAAGCCCGGTACCCACAATTAAAATATCCAATTATGCTCCAGTGTAATTTTGAAGGGGGTGGGATTATTTCATCACGCTGTCAACTGCGCAGGTATTTGTGTTCTACTTTTTACTCTTCATTGCACATAACTTCACTTCCTCAATCCTTTATGATAATAGAAATTTTTTTTCCTGCTACCACGAATCACCAGGTCCTAATGCAAAACATGTACAAGTGGTGCCTCACATAAAGAGCTTAATTCGTTCCGGAGGCATGCTCTTTAAGTGAAACACTCTTTAAGTGAAGCAGATTTTTCCATAGAAAATAATGGAAACTCAGACGATTGGTTCCACAACCCGAAAAATATATTTATAAAAATATTAACTGGATATAAAAATGATGACAAAACACTGGAACTGAATACAAAACATGCATTCAATGTGCATGATCCTATGAAGTCTACTTAGACTGCAATCCTAAAGACACTTTCCTGGGAGTAAGCCCCATTTAACACAATGGGGCTGACTTCTGAGTAGACATTGTTAGGAGACTGCAATCAAAGACACAATCAAAGGCTTACCTGGGGTGCTGCTGGAGGTTCAAGGTGGTCAGTGGGGGCACTTGGGGACAGTTTGGGTCAGCTGCCTCTGGCACCTCTGGGCAACTGCCCCCAAGTTGGGGGCAGTTAGAGGCAGCAGTGCTGGCTGGCAGCCCTTTTAAAGACCCTCCATGCAGAGCATAAGGGCTACAGATCACACATGCCCATAGCGTGCTTGCTTGTTAAATGAAGCAGAACTTGTTCTGTGAAGGAAGATTTCTTGGAATGTTTTGCTTGTTATGTGAAACGCTTTTTAAGCGAGGCGCTTGTTAAGCGAGGTACCACTGTATTTAGAATTTTTGAGAATTCAAAACAATTCATCTAAATTATCTTGTTATTCTTTCAACAACCCTGTAAGATAAGCATTATTGCCCACATACTAGAGCTGGAGCAAAATGGCTTGATGATGATGATGATGATGAAGATAATGATGAGGATGATACTATTGGCTCATTGACATTGCCATACAAGGTGACAATAGAATTGAAGAGAAACAACAGGAAAAAATCTCCCACTACCAAGATCTAAAAATTGTATTGCAGTGAATCTGGTGTAAGCCAGTGCAGGTGGTTCCAGTGATAACTGGCACACTGAGTGCAGTGCCAAAAGACCTTGGCAGGCCCTTGAAAACTATTGGCATTGACAAAATACCACTCTGGCAACTACAAAAAGCTGCTCTTCTAGGCTCTACATTTATTATATGCTGCTACATCACACAGTCCTAGACACTTGGGAAGAGTCTGACTGGGAATGTGACAGAAACCAGCATGAAGTTGTTTGCTGTGTATTACTGTTTGATTTTGAATAAAATAATAATAATAATAATAATAATAATAATAATAATAATAATAATAATAATAGACAAGAGCCAGAAAGGCAGCAAGTGCTGGCTGTGCAAGGAGGCCAAAGAAACAGTGGAACACATCATCTGTGGCTGCAGAAAGATCACCCAAACAGCCAAGCAATTGGCCACCATGATACTTACATTGGAATCTGTGCCAAAAGTACAACCTAGTCACAATCAAGAACTGGTGGAACCAAAAACCAGAAAAGATAGTCCAGAATGAACAGGCCAAAATCCTGCAGGACTTGCGTATTCAAACCGACCACCACTTGGAACATAATACACCAGACATCACCATGGTTGATGAAAAACAGGTCTGGATAATTGACATTGCAATACCCAGAGATCGTCAGCTTCAAGAGAAAGGACATGAGAAGATCACGCATTATAAGGACCTACAGGTAGAAATTCAGAGAATCTGGGAAAAGAAAGCTACTGTTATTCCAATAACAGGTACTCATGGAGCAATTCCGTTAAGTCTCCAGGAACATCTAAACTTAATGGACCTCCAGAAGATCACAACTGCGCAGTTACAAAAAGCAGCACTCCTGGGAACTTCCTACTTATTGAGAGGCTATCTTTGTGATTCCTAGTTCCTTGGATAGGAACTGAATGACAGTAGAGCCAATTCCAGTCAAACACCTGGCAACTGTGAAATAGTACTTAATAATAATAATGAGATAGGGTAGGGAAGGAATCCCCAGCGGGAAGAGGGAGGACCAGTTCAGCTCTGCTAGATCCTGAGCCTCCACGTAGGGCCTTCTGGTACTACATAGAGGCTCTTTACAGCAACCAGAGGGTTGCCATATAATTGAATCATTGCAAGGCAACTTCACTTACTTGGGAGAACAAAAGTCTCCTCCTGAGAAACTACCTGCAGTAGCTTGCAGCACTCAATATACCGTGTCAGTCATTTTGGCACGATGGTACCTCTTGTGCCTCAGGCAGCATGGATTGGGCTGTTATATAACAGTTATCCCCAGTGAATACAATTAACTTCTGAGAAAACATGTAGGAGTTCACTGTAAGTGGAAGTTTTCTGAGCTGGATTGGTACACTAGACAACAATTAGAAATTCAGAAAGCATCTATGGAAAACAAAGGCAATAATCAGGGATGTAAAGAAAAAGTAACTTTGTTTATTTTGTATATTGACATTTGTTATGTCTTCTGACATAACCATAGGCTATAGTTATATGTATATGTTATATGTATATGTTATATACATATACATGTATATGTATATGTTATATGTTATATGTATATGTATATACATATACACCCAAGTATATGTTAACTATATGGGCACAATCCAGAGTAAGGGCTTTGAGGAGTGCTCTAACTGGGCTGCCCCAACTATTCTGTATCCAGAGCAGAGAGTTATGCTGGATCCAGAGAATCAGGAAACCTGGGCTGCCCTAACAGTTCCAGAGCATGCTCAGTAGGCACCAAGTCAGTGAGACCTAGGGAGGGCTTGCTCCTGAGGAGACCCCCTCAGATCACACTGAACAAGGAACAGCTGTGGTGCCTGCAGTATAAGGAAGCCCAGAGGTTCCTGACAACCAATAACAGCAGGAGACTCCAGTACAGAAATACCTCTAGTGGAGGGTGGATGCTTGGAATGACCTGCTGTTGTTCCATATCCTGAGGATGAGAGGCAGGGGTTGCAGATAGGCTTGCCAAGAACTCAGATTTTGTCAACACTGCCATTCTTACTCTGGGTTATCATGGACTCCTATGGGTCTACTCATTACTATACCTACTCCTGATGTGGTATAACTCTGAGGAGCTGGAAGAGGGCATTTCTGCCCAGGAAACAGGCTCTGGATACAAAGTAACTGCTCTGCCCTAGGCAGTGCTAAACATCCCCTCAACATGCCTTTCCTGAACTGCCTAGGCTGCCCCAGTTAGGTCAGCCCAGGCCCACCTGCCTTGGGGCAGCCCAGGTTGCAGCCCATGCCCCAAGCCTTTTCCAGAGTAACAAAGGTGGAGCATCTTGCAGTTGGGTCAGCCCAGTGAGAGATAGGGTAACCCAAGTGCACTTCTGGATTGTGCCCTAAGTTAAATATAGTTTATATATAGTTAACTATAACACATGACTAGGGAAACTTGAGTACTCTATAGGTTAATTCTATCTGGAAAGAATTATCAATGCCAATGCTGTAGCTTGACAGTTCTGGCTGTAGTCTGTGTTACCTAGCATTGTAAATTCCACAGCTACCCAATTAGCCAGATAGTCCCTATCCAGTAGCCCCTGATAAGTAGCAATCAAGCAGCTTTCTTCTGTACTGACCCTAGATATCCTGATGCCTAGGGCTGCATGCCCAGTGCTGGCCTTCTTCTTCCCTAATGATGTACCAGCCTCTGCTCTGCTCCCTCTGCAGAGATGGCCACCCCCCCTCCAATCCGAGGCAGCTACATAGCCTAAGGGCTTTGCTCCAGTCTGAACTGTAACTCAAAATACATTTGAATGGATCAGATAAATACTTCTCATGAAGTTTCTTAACTATATTTGAAGCCTGGAGCATTTTTTTCCAACATTGAAGCAAGTGGTCGATATTGCTGGTACAGGTCCAAGTTGACCTATTATAGCCACTGGGGCATACCCTGAGACCTCCCAAAAAACAACACAACTCTTGTGGGATGAAGCATAGCATTTTGTTGTATTTTTGTTTCAAGAATCTGAAAGGAGGGATATGAAATAACATGCAAATGCATAAAATAAAACCTTGTGATGTGTGTCCCAATGAACACACGTAAGTATAAAAAGTGCCTTCCGCGGACTTAGACCATTGGTCTCTCTGGCTCACAGCAAGTGAGCCTTCTGACTCATGCACCACAAGCAGATGCTATCAGTTCTGCACATTGCCAACAAGCTCAATGTTCTTTGAAGTGGTTGGCAGAAGCATGCAAAACAAACAGCTTTTGCGCTTGCAAAATGAGTTAGACAACCTGCTTGCCATGAGCAGGGACCCATGATGGTCCTGATCACTGCTGTTCAGCATAAGAAGTGGCTTTTTGCTCAGAGAAGGAACCCCACCACCACCACCCAAGCTTTCTGCAGCATGTCGCTTTATTGTATTTCTCTCTGCTTAGATGGTTGCTGTTGGATTAAAGAACGAGGCAGTCCCCAGGCAGATGCGTTGGTGCTTGCAGCCCTATCAGTTGCTCTGCTGCTACCTGAGTGGTTTCACAGCAAGATGCCTAGTGGGAGGTGAAATTCTTGCCTACAAGACAGGCAGAGAAAGTAATGCTTTGTGTGTGTTTCTTTTTTTCCAGGCTGTAGGTAAAATATAATTCATTAAGAGAATATAAATTTTCCAAGGCTCACTTCAGTCTTGTGTCATGTTCATTCATACTGTTCACAAGTCACCTGTGTGAGTGACATTTTGCTCTTTCCATTGATTTCAAAGTTAAAGGAAACATATCCTGTCCCTGCTGCCATTGGATTATTTATAAGCCATGATCTCTCAGGGTATAAGAGGCATGAGTTGGGGAGAGGCAGCAAGATAGTCCAAGCTGTAAATGTTATTTGTTTAACATTTTTATATCACCTCTTCCTCCAAGATGTTCAGCATAGTGTACATAGTTCCTTCTCCGTTTTGTCCTCACAGCAACCATGTGAGGTTGATGAGGCTGAGTAATCACTGGTCCAAGGTCATCCAGGAAGCTGGATATTCGAGGTCTCAGTACCCTAAACTGTGAACCATCTTGGGTCTTTACTCTCTGGTCAGCAACTACTGTATTTACTCAAATCTAATGCTCACCCTTTTCAGCCAAATTTAATCTCCAAAATCAGGATGCGCATTAGATTCAATGTTAATGTGTATTTGAGTAAATGTGGTATTTTGATTTGTGGTATTTAAAAAGGCTGTGGGTGGCGCAAGCGGTTAAGGTGCTGTGCCTGTTAACCAGCAGGCCAGGGTTCGAGACCGGGGTCGGCCCCACAAGACAGGGTGAGCTCCTGTCCTTAGCCCAGCTCTGCAACGCCAGCTGGATCCAATTGTATTGGCTCTGCCTTTCCATTGGACTAATTCAGTGGCGTGGAGAGGGGGGATTTGCTGCTTGGGTAACAGCATATTCTCCATAACAATCCAACCCAGGCTTTCGTGCTTCACATGCAGCATATGCAGCGCCGAGCACAATACCATAGTCTTCCAAGACTGACGGAGTCCTGCTCATTAGTAGTTTGATTATAAGTATAGGGTTCGCATTGGATCTGATGGCTAGTTTTATGGAAGAAGGTGGTAGATGGACCAAGATTTAACCTCAACCAGCAAGGTTTACTGCCACAGCAACCTTTGATGATGAGTGAGAGGGGCCACTTATGCAGCACATTGCTGTACCTACAGCTCTTACCATTCTGCTCCCTTTAGCTACAGTATGCTACTGCCTTTGAATAGGCAAACACAAAACAAGCAAAGACAACAACTTCTCTTGCTGCATGCTTTTCAGTTCAACCATAGTTTTGAATGGAAATGGAAAAAATATCAATGAAAAAGCAAAAAAAACAGATTATCAAAATTGTTGAAGTCCAGGAGGGAGGAAGATCAGGGTTGGGGAAACTGGGATGGGGGAAACAGGGACTGGGACGGGGAAACTGAAATGCTTGCAAAACATACTTCAACAGCGGCATGACAGGCAGAAATTCAACTTTATCTACTATGGAAACTTGCACTTGTTGAAATTTTGCATATTGTTCCATGGTTAAACATAGGGCAGGCTCTGAATTTTAAGGTACTTTCCCAAGAAAGCCAAATTTCCAAGGGGAAAGAAATGCGGTAAGACAGTGTCCATCCCTAGTTAAAACCTCTGCCAGGAAAAATGATAGCACCAACAGATACCAGGAAGTACGCCAGAACACTCTATGAAGAAAAGTGCAATGCTAGGAACAGCTAAGATACTGTGCAGAACCCTCAGACTCCCAGGTCTTTGGTAGAGGATACAAGATTGAGGATAACACACACACCACCCATGGAGGGTGAGAAAATATATCCTGGTGATGAAGGGGAACATGGGAAGGTGCAGCCATGCTTCAGATTCCAGCTAGATATATATATATGCGTATGTGCCACAGCTACTCAGCTTTCAAGATAAACTCCTTTGCATTTCCTCTGTGAGCCATCTAACAGGTATTTACTTGGGTAAACAATATGCAAGAGTTTCCTAAGAGGCCATGTCAGGAGGGAGCTCCTTACCTCCTGGTGTCTTCTGTATTTGCAAGCTGATGTGGGACCTTATGACAGACTCTGGGGGGATTTTTGTCCAAAGAAACAATCAATGGGTTCACTCAGCCTATAATATACTTTGAATATGTTGCTATTATTGCAACATCTCTGAGTTAAGTAACAGCTAATCCAGATGGTATGTTATTCTAGCATTGACTGCACGAGTTCCAAACATCCTATGCTTTGAATAAATGCTGTAATGGTTGGGAAATGTTAGCTTCCTCTACTGAAGCCTTCTGAAACCAAAACTTCCCCTTGGGATTCAACAGGCCTGATGATGCTGCTGTATTGCCTTGAAGGATTAGGTAAGAGTGATCCATATCTTATTTATACCATATTTTGGGCACTGGGCAAGCACAAGCACTGCAGCACTAATGGGTGTTGCTTACCAGCAATAGCCCTGGGAATTGTTCCTATACTAGCTTGAAGGAACCAGCTGTGTCCTCAGATTGCCCTGATTCAGAAATATTCATTTTATGCTGTGCCTGGGCTATGGCATACACAAGGCAGGCTGCAAGAGCAGGAAATGAACAACATAGGGCAGAATCCAGAGCAGTTATGGGTCCATGAAGTTAAGTCACCCTGTTGTGTTATCTTACAGAAAGTCACCTTATCTGCTCCATTGCAAAGGGCTTAATTTGACTTTAGGATATGGGCCTTCAAGCACAATCCTAACCATGTCTTCTCAAAAGTAAGCCCCATTTTGTTCCAATGGGTCTTACTCCCAGGAAACTGTCTTTAGGATTGCAGCCTTATTCCACAAAAGTGAACGATTGCACAGAGTCACCTTATTTGCTGTGAAAGGGTCATTCCTTATACCGGTAATTTTCTAATGCCAACAATTTCTTCATATCTTCAGGCACTGCTTTCATGGCTATTGCCAGCTGTAAAATGTCTTTGCAGCTCATTATAACTCATTTCAGAAACTAATTAGTCTTTATTAAGAAGTCTAGATGTTTAAGAGAAAGAATTTAAGGTGCGCCCAAGCAATGGTGCCAGTTAGTCAATATGCTAAGATTACAGAACCTATTGATTTCTTTGGAGAAGATGTTCCTCAGGGATGAAATGGAAAAAGGGGGATGGTACATTAAAAAAGCTTACAATTAGTACTGGAACTAGGAACTTACTTCTTACTTCAGTAAGAAAGGTCATCTTAGGCTGCAATCCTAAAGTCACTTTCCTGGAAGTAAGACTCATTGAACACAATGGGGGCTTACTTCTGAGTAGACACAGTTAGGATTGTGCTCTATGAAGCAATTGGCCTACCAAATCAGCTAAAGCACTCTGAAAAATACAAAACGACGACAGCACTCTGGGCTATAGATGACTCTCAAGGGCCATCAAGCCACAAAACGAGTCACTTGATTACGAGTTCAGACAGTGTCAATAATGAGGTGGTAGCGGCAGGATGACTGAGGGCACTGACTGAAGTGCTATCTGCTTCCTGGCCTGGATTCTTATCCTGGTGATGAAGGGGAACATGGGAAGGTGCAGCCATGCTTCAGATTCCCACTAGACATTCCCTCCTGGCTCACAGGGGCAGGTGTCACGGACATCACACTTCCCCAACTACATGCAGTTTCTTCCTTTCATCTTTTACTGCATTTTTTAATTTCAAAAGCACCAGTCTGGGAGCAGATTAGCACTAAGAAAGAGCATATTAAGTCATCACGGCTAACAGCATGCAGAATAAATGGCAAGAGTGTAGAAAGAACTTCAGTCACAGGAGTGTACTTAAGAGCTACCAAAAATCCCACACAGTGGAGAAACCCTATCAGTGTCAGGAGTGTGGAATATCTTTCAGTCACAGTGGTCATCTTAGATGCTGCCACCCACACAGGGGAGAAACCCTATCAATGTCAGGAATGTGGAAAATCCTTCAGTTATAGTAGTATACTTAAAACTCACCAGAGCACCCACACAGGAGAAAACCCCCTGAATCCAGAGTAACTACAGGATTATGTAAGAGACTTTATGTGCACCCATAGTTACTGCACCACCTAGTGAAAACCTATGAGAAATTCATATTGGAATCCAGAGTGAGTTGTTCTTACACCGGAGCAAGGACTCCCCGTAGTTACTCTGGATTTTGCCCAAACCCTATGAGTGTCAGGAATGGGGAATGTCCTTCAGTCGCAATGGTCATCTTTTAAGCCACCAGAGGACCCACACAGGGAAAAACCCTATTAATGCCAGGAATGTGGAAAGTTCTTCAGTAATAGTGGTACACTTAAAACTCACCAGAGAATTCACACAGGGGAGAAATCCTATCAGTCTCAGGAGTGTGGAATGTCCTTCAATCATAATGGCCATCTTAAAAGCCATCATAAGACCCACACAGGAAACTAACCACATCAGTGCCAAGAATGTGGAATATCCTTCAGTTATAATAGTACATTTAAAACTCACTAGAAAACTCACAAAGGGGAGAAATCCTAATAGTGCCAGTAGTATGGAATGTCCTTCAGTCAGAAAGGTCATCTTATGAGGCACCAAAGGATTGACACAGAGGTGAAACCCTACCAGCTCCAGGACTCTGGAATGCCCTTCACATGGAGGGATATACAAATACAGTAGTTATAAACCATCAGAAAACTGGAATGAAGCCCCCAAAGTGCCAGGAGTGTGGGATGACCTTCAGTCACAGTAGTGGACTTAAAACCCATTTCATATTTGGATGAAGTAATTAATTTTTGAAAAAATCCTGCTGTTTTTGAAGGATAGGTGAATTGTAGGTGAAATGTCTTTTCTGTTCTTGTTTTTCAAAAAAAAATAAAATTTGTCACAACTTAGACAATACACAACTCTTTATCTTTCCAAATGGATCATTCCAGGTGACATGAGAACTTCTTGAAAATAGTTCCTGATATTTTTTGGAAAGAGTTGGGGTGCTTTTATTTTCTACCTGTGATGAAATAACACCAGATGACTGCACAAAATATATGCCCCTGTTGCCAAAGTAACATGTGAAAAGTGGGAAGACTGTTCCTGCTCAGGTTTTGAGCGAATGGCATTTCTACACTTTAGAGAGCAGATGTCTTGACAGATTTCTAAGTGCTTTGCAAATATCAGCTAAAGACCCACAACACACTTCTGGGGGAGAAATCTCGGGAATGATCTCTAAAGGATGCTCAGAATCCTAAAGAGTTCAATTTACCTAGCTGCAGGAACACACATGTTAATTTGTGTTGCCGCAAACAGGACCTGATCATATGCCCAGGAAGCAGGACAAAGCATGGGGAAGGGATTGTAGCTCTGGGGGAGAACACATGCTCTGTAGCTAGAAAGTCCCTGCTTCAAATCCTGGCATCTCCAACACTGCCAAATAAAACTTATCTGAGATCTGCTCTTACCGCATTGAGCAGAGAGACCAACAGCCCAATCCTGTGCAGAAGCTGAATCCCATTATAGTCAATGATGCTTACACCCAAGTGTGCATCAGAGTGCAGCCTAAGAGTGTGCACAGAAAAGGACTTCCTCTCCTCTGTCGACACAGTTTACAACATTTTAAAATTAATATAGGTGCCTTGTTATCCACTGGGATATTAATGTAAAATTAATAAGACATTAATGTCTTATTAATGTAATTAATAAGGATATTAATGTAAGGATATTAATGTAAAATTAATCCATCTACAGTATTTAGATACCGCTTTTCAACTAACAAGTTCACAAAGCGGTTTACAAAGAAAATGAAAAATTAATAATAGCTAATTAATAGCTAATGGGTCCCTGTCCCAAAAGGGCTCACAATGTAAAATGCAAAAAAGAACACCAGCAGAAGCCACTTGAACAGACACTGCTGGGGTGTGTGGGGCCAGTTACTCTCCCCCTGCTAAATAAAAGAGGAGCACCCACTTGAAAGAGGGCCTCTTGCTCAGTTTTCTGGTGATAAAATTAATAAAATTAATACATATTAATGTAAAATTAATAAGAGTGCCTTGTTATCCACTAGTGTTCTATTCCAGATTTAAAAAAATACATGGTTAAAAACCAGTGAAAATAGATTTTAAAACCATGTTGAGTCAAGTCTGCATATAAAAAAATCTGTGTTTAACAAGGTTGGACCCGTTTTATCCAAATTTAATTCCTTCAGTGTTTTAAAGGTCTAAGAGCACTGAATTACTCTACTGCATTTGAAAGTCTTTTGCTGTGCTGTTGCACTACCCCCTTTCAAAACCTCTGTATCTATTCATTGGTTGTGTTAATGTCCTGCTATTCCTTTAAGGCACAGGGTGACCATATGTCCCCACTTTCCGGGACATGTCCTGGATTTTAGAGTTGTGTCCTGGGAAAAATGTCCAATGTCCTATATTTTCCTTGTAAGCAGCCAGTATGAAGCCTTTTTGTAATTCATAAATTATATGTAAAGTAGTTTTAAATTTAATAATAATTAATATAGTGTTTAAATTAAGCACATGAAAACAATATGTAGGAGTGCTTTTTGCTTTTATTTTGTCATATCCTATGTTTTTCCTGTCCACACACACCCCATGTCCTATGATTTGTCCTGATTTTTAGCCTCCTGTCCGGGTGTCCTACATTTTGGCTTCATTGTCCTACATTTTGGCTTCATTTTGAAACTTTGCGATAGTGCACAGTACCCCATCATGCCATATGTTGTTGGATTTGTATTGAAGAGCAGAATCCAATGCAAAAATCAGTTTTGAGATATCTCCTTCCTATTAAACGTTATGGTAAAAAAACCTAAAAACAAAAACAAAAAATTACACTTTTTGGCAGTTTTTTAAGCAGGTAGGAATTTTGGTCTGGGATTACGAATTTTGGTCCTGGGGTTCAGGAATTTTGGGTTTGGCATCTGGTCACCTGGAGTTAGACACTTCTCCAGCAGCCATAGCTCTCTTTGATCCCAGGATGCATTCTTGGAAGTGTTGGATTTAGGCTAGCCTAACTGCAGATTAGAATTGCCGTCATAGTCGAATAGTCAAAGTCAGGAGAACAAAATGAAGGGGAGCTTCATATAAAACAATTTGCTTTGATGCAAGGAACTTTTTAATATATTTTTTAAGTCTATAAGTTTTATAAGAGCTGACCCAAGTTATTTTCATGCCAAAAGCAGAAAGCCTATTTGGCATCTCCAGATGCTTTTTGATTATGATGATGATTTTGATTAATACATATATACCCCCTTTCAACCAAAAGTCATTCCCAAAATAACTTACATAGTAAAATCTATATATAAAATTGAAGGGTCATGACTGACTGGCTGACTGACTAACTATCAGTGCCTCACCAAAACCGCTGGACCTAGAAGCATGAGATTTGGGGAACATATTCCTTCCATGATGTAGGCACTCAATAAGAATCAAAGTTTAGAAATTCAAAACCTAAGGGGTGAAAAGGGATACAACGTGTTTCTGTCACTGAACCTCCAGAGATATGTGGCCACGTCTCTGAAGTAAGCTCTGTATAGTTCAGAGCTTAGCTGACCTAGAAATTGATGATGACATATAATTGACAGCTGGGAAGATGCCATTGTGTAGCATGAAAGGATTCCATGCATTAGAGGGAACATTGTTCCTATGTTACTAACAAAGAACTACACCTTGAATCAGTTCAGAGGATATGTTCAGTCTGCCATTAGCCATTAGATATTTCATACTTCCCGGTAAATCACTTTGTGAACTTTTAGTTGAAAAGCAGTATATATACTGTTGATTGATTGTTTGTTATAATACAGTTAGGGATATGCATGAGCACATTCTCTCCCATTACACTGAACCCCTTCTCCTCGGGAGGTGTTGTCCAAAGTGTCCCATCACACTCAGTTCAAATACTGTTTGGATGCAACTCATCATATGATTAGATGACAAAAGGCATGCAGTAGCAAGCTGGCTTGTATCCCACCAGCACATCAGCATAGCTTGAATGGGGGGGGGGGAGCTTCCCTCTGAAAGTTTGACTTTCTGAGGGCAATAAATGTGCTGATCTTGTACGTGACAGCAAAATTCATGTGCTCTTTGTTTTCTGAGCCCCATTGTAATGGGACGGGTCTGGACAATAGTTTCATTGACCAACCAACGGCATGTGATTACTGATGTGTGCTCCTGATTCCTAGTTATTTTTCCAATCACATGCAGGAGCAGTTCAACTGAACTACCACCAAACCTCTGCAATTGACAAAAGTAATTGTAAAGTAAGGGGGACCAAGATCAAATGGAAACAAGAAGGCACTGTTTAATCTGGTCCTTACCTGTTTGGGAATATATGTTCCCAAACCTAAATATTCTATAATTACTTGAAACTAGTCCAAGAACACATCTCTACAGAATCAGAGGTAGTGAGGGGTCCTTAATCCCACTTGTATATCTATATAAATAAACAGCGTATTCTGTCTGTCCATCCATGCGTCTGAAACCCCATTAAAGCAAATTAGTTGGAGACCAGTGGGTGCTTGACCTGGCCCCTTTTGTGACTAACAGGCTACAGCTTGTGACAAGGCTAAAATTCAGGGGGAGAGGGGAAGAATAAAGCAGTTGGGATGAGAATTACCAGCAGGTGTGCGTTTAATTGGATTTAATTGAAACCCCTCTTCCATTCCTCCTAATCCTAGTACTGACATGCTTCCTTTCAGGGCTATTTCTCCCCCACCCTCAACCCTAGCGGGACTCACTCTGGGCTTACAGAAACTCTGGTTGGTGAGAAAAATGCCTTGTTTTATAACTTAGTCTGTGTGATGTTTGTGTGTGGGCCTTTTGGGGGAAGCGCAGAAAGTCAGCAAGCAGAGATTTCAGAAACCCCATATTTGTATATGTGTTGTTTTGCCTGGAAAATTCTCATTAAGTGGTACAAATATCTGTTGTACAATAGCCATGGTATGCACAGCTGGCAAGTGGTGGGTATGCATCTACCTCAGATGCGGTACTTCAATCCAAAACTGTCTTCTCCTCTCAGCTGTTGCCCCCTGTAGTTTGCAGATAGTTCTTGTGACTTAAGAAACAAATTTATATTCTACAATCAGGATTGTTGGGCTCTTTTCTGTATTTCTGGTAGTACTTTTCCTGTTCTTTGGCTGGCTCTCCCACCACCCTGCAGTGAGAATACCTTCCAGGCTAGTGATGAACATCACACTATCGACTGCAGACAGTTTAAAGCACCCAGTCAAGACAAAAATGAACAAGAAGAAAAAATAAATAGAAGCTTCTAAGTAAAACTATATAACAGTTGTCCCTACAGACATACAAGGATGCTATCAGCAAAAGCATTGCTCTAAAAGGAAACCCATGCCTACAGAGCATCATGTTCTCACTGACATCAAGCTGACATTGGGGCCCAACATGAGGCTGTTTCACAAGCCCCTCTATGCCTCCTACTTACCAATACATATGGCAGCTGCATGACCTGGTTGAGGGCATCCCCTGTGAAGTGTGACTTCCCAGAGTAGATGGCAGGGGTGACACTGACATTGGCATGTCACCACCAACTTCTTATGGGTGGCCAATTGGGCACAGTGATTGGACTGGAGGGCCCAGTTTAAGCTCTGCTTGCCACACCAGGCTCTGCTTCGAAATTCAACAAATATTCCAATGTCATCTTAAGCACTGAACATGTTTATTGTGACACGAGTTTTCAGAGGCCATAGCAGTGGCATAGATATGAGGATGCAAAGCATTAAATTTTGTAGGGACCCTCACTCCAGAAGTAGCCCTTCTCTCTCCCCTTCAGAGATGTGAGACCAAAGCCATTGCCCCTAAAAGAGAAGATCCAGTTGCATACTGCAGTGGAGCGCTCTGCAAAACTTAGTGCTTTGCATGCCCTCTAGCTATGCCACTAGAACATAGCTTTCTTATGGTATGTTTGCTCCAACAGACTACACAGCCAAAACCAAATATGCAGCAATTCCATTGGGAAACACTTCCATGAGCCACATTCATGAGATTTCAGTCATGTGGTATTTGGGACCACATATTCATTGCAATGCAGGAGTTTCTTCCAAGAAAACAAAGCTGTGCTCATCTCTCCTCCAGTGCTGCCAGTCTGGCAGATATTTTGTTTCTGGATGTACCCCAGGAGCACTTGCCAGCTGAAAGAGTTGGACATTTGAATGTTTGTTCTCCAGGCTGTCGGCTACTTCTTAGGGCTTCCAAGCAAGTGGGTATTGGATCATCCCCCACAGCAGGGATACTTCTAAACCCTAAACGACACCTGTTCACAGCCCAAATTCAGGCAATCAGATATTTCAGTATTATCCTTCCCTGCCTCTCTCTCTCATTTGCACCCATCACTCCATGACATGGGGTGCAATCCTACACTTTCCTGAGTGTAATCCCCATTGAACACAAAAAATTTATTTCTGAGAAGGCAGTATTATTGTAGCATGATACAAGCACAAGACATCCCTCAGATCCCTCAAGTGATCTCACGCCACATCAGCATCCCTCAGATCCCTCAAGTGATCTCACGCCACATCAGCACAACCCTGGGGATCACTTTGCTACATTCCCCTTTTGCATGAAGCCCTTTAAGGGGCCAGAAGCAGGACCTTGCAATCTGGAGGGTTATTATGGCATGCCAGTATTACCTTGATTAAGGATCACAGAGTCATAGTATTTTTTTTCTTATTTGTTGTTTCAATATGTTTAAAAGATTTCTTTGATACATTTTAGCAAATAAAACTTAGGGCATAGTCCTACCCAATTTAGTCCAGTGTAATTTACCTATCTCCCTTTTTCCCATGGTGGTAAGGGGAGGCTGGCATATGTCTGTGCACTGGCCTAGCCCCTCAGGAGAAGGGTGACCAATGCCCAAACCTCAAAAGGAGGAAAACCCTTGGATTCCTCTCAATCTGGCTTTTCCGGCAGAAAATAGCACTCTTGTCTACTCACAAGTAAGCTGCAATATTGGGCACTTTCACTTTCCCATAGAGCTCAATGCATATTTTTTATTTTTAGTTTTTTGGCCACAACTTTTTATAGGAAGGAGATATTTCAAAACTATTTTTTGCATTGGATTCTGCTCTTCAATATGAATCCAATGACTTATGACATGATGGCATACTGCACACCACTGCAAAGTTCCAAAATGGAGGACAATGAAGCCCTTTTGGAGGACACCTGGATAGAAGGCTAAAAAAGAGGACAAATCCAGAAATTTCTGATCATATGATCATCCTGCCCTGGAGTGGCACAGCACCTTTGTGACATCCCCAGCACCTTACAGCACCTTTGTGACATCCCCAGGCCAGCACGGGATTTGGGCTGGAACTTGTGCCAGCCTAACCAAGTGTTAGGATTGTACTGACAAACACAGTTGGATTCAATCTCTCTGCCATACAATTTTGATTTCAATAACCTATAATAGGATATCATTTGAAAGGAGAAATATTTTATAAGGACTCCATTCCTGACAAACCAAGCCTGTGAACTTATTGTGTGTGTTTTCAGGAGGGTTTTGCAATATATATGATATATATCTGTACAACTTTTTCACCCTTTGAAGGTGTTCGCAGGGCAAAGAACGTTTTTCTGTTTTAATTTTAAACCTTTTGAGCACACAGAAAGCCAGCTTAAGCCAACATACAGCCAAGGTCAAGTAACACAAACCCACATGAAAGCTGAACTGTCTTCTATTCACATCCCTAAATAAATGTTCTCTGCTATCCTTCCTCCGCCAGTGAGTTGCAGCACTATCACTTCTGTGCTTGGGAGCAAGAATGTTTCTTGGAATGCATTTTGGTGTGCCTATTTTAATCCTGAGAATACTGATGCTTTGAAAGTTAAGACGTAAGGGCCCAATCTGATCCATCTTTCCAGCCCTGGTGCAGCCATGCCAATGCAGCATGCTTTGCATTCTGTGCAGGGGATCCAGTCACAGGGGATCCAATCAAAGTAAGGGAACATTTGTTCCTTCACCCAGAGATAAGCCTTTAAACTAAGAAATCTTAAGGGGATTAATGTTGAGACAAGTATCCAAAATGGCTAAATGCTGACAATTCCCAATGAATTTTTCTGATTGTCCAAAAATACATACTGTACATGCTTCCTCAGTTTTCACACAATTCAACAGTTCAACCGTTTCCAGTTGTCAACATTTTCAATATATTGCTGAGATTTTGATGAAATTTGTCCAGGATTGTAAATGGCAGGGGAGGTGGGGGTACGGCAGGGAGAGGATGGAGAGGAGGCATGCTAGGGGGGAAGGAGTTGGGTAGGAAGAGGATGGACTGGTGGAGTTCAGCTCTGAGGCTCAAATCCTCATGGCCCAACATGGCCCAAGGGTTGTCACCAGTGATGGGATTCAAAGACATTAACAAGCGGTTCTATGCCCATTTGGTAGCCACTTTTAAATGGCTATTTTTATACTTTATATGTCCTATCTATCGTTAACAACTGGTTCTGTATAGTAGGTGTGAACCTGCTGGAGCCCACCACTGGTTGTCGCATAATCAAGCAGCTCCATTGAGGGGCTTCTTCGCTTGCCCTGGGTAGGGGGACAAAAATCCTCTTCACCCAAGAAGCTTCTGACAGTGACAGTGCTCAGCCATTTTGCTGCCACAGCAGTCTTGGTGCTGTGAGCCACCCAGCATTGTCCTGTGAAGCCATATTCAATGTGCTTGTGTTTGTACATGTGTGTGTACTTGTGTATCTATCTACCTGTCTGCTTTTGTGCGCTCACACAGGTACATTTTGTATTCTTGTCTCAAAATCCTCCACATTAGTGTTCATCTACACAATGAGGCCCTTTTCTCTGGTAAATATCTAATTAGGAGAGTTCTAAATGCCGTGTTATTTACTTGAGAGACTGTGCTTTGGGTCAGTGCGTAATCAGGCAGGCTGCTTGCTCAGGGGACTGAGTGGTTCCGGCCGCTCCATTAAAGCTGTAATGAGGCTGTTTTTGAAGAAAGCATATCCTGCGTGTCATCTTTCAATAACATGAAAGGAGCATGTTATTGAAACAAACACCGTTGCGCAATTAGACATCCTGAAATCGTTCCTACCAACTGCTTCAGGAGGTTATTGGTATGCAATTGGAATGTAATTGTTTTCCCCACACAGCAAACTATTTATGTAGGTGACTGGAGACTGAATTGTTCTCTACTGTGTACATCCTTTACACAAATGAGCAGATGATAATCAGAATATGGGTAAACAATAATACAGAATCCACACATTTCTAATCTAAGAGGCCCTAGACACAAATTATAGATACTGTGCAACAGCCCTTGATTTAGATGGACAAATACTACCTGCCTAAGCTTTCATTTGAGCCACATCTAATGAAGGTTATTGATTAGAATCCTTGCTAACTGGGCAGAGAAGCACCTTTTAAAATAATGCCCCAATATATTTAGTAGGGGAAAGCAACTGTCGCTTGTCAACCCAGCATGAAACCTCCCATGGATTAAAAAAAAAATCTGTGGATTTAAAAAAGTGGAAAAATAGATTTAAAGACATTAAAAACTTACTGATTGATCAATTTCCACATCATGTCCCAGTATTTTTCTGTACCAGTTTTCTACCACTGATTTCAGCCTCAGAGACCAATACTATGCCTCACTACTCAGTAGTAAGTCCCATTGTAGGTAGTGGAGCTTACTCCCAGGAAAGCCGGATAAAATTGCAGCCTCAGAGTCCAATCTAATGTCTGTCTACTCAGAAATAAGTCCCATTATAGTCAATTAGGCTTACTCTCCAATAAGAGTGACTAGTATAGCTTTGCGCATTTACAATGCATCCTGCACTGAAAAAGTTTGAAAATCCCTGCTCTGAGTAGACACGCATTGAGACATTGGGCTCTTACATGCAATCCTATCCACAGTAACCTAGCAATAGTTCTATTTATTATAATGGGATTTACAGCTGGAGGCAGCTGTGCTGTGCTCTAGGTGGGGAAGCCCTCCCTCCAGGTCACCAGAGGCAGAACTCTCCCCCACCCCTGGGCTGATCCCTAGAAAATTTATTTTCCACAGAACCGGTCCCTGGGGCCAAAAAGGTTGAGGACTACTGTCCTACACCACAGGTATAAAAGGGCACTAACTATAAATTCAAAGGCAGCATTGAGAGGATATTAAATAGTGTGAGTTAATGCAGAATGCAAAGATTGAGCGTCATGATATGAAGAAGATGAGAAACATCAAAAACACTCCAAAGAATAATGGATTCATCAAAAGGAAGAATCCCCAGTGGTGCTCATCTTTTCAAGTTTAAGGCAAAACTGTGACACCTGCAAAAACAGTGCAGGTTTTGCATTTGCACTTAATTTCTCCACCAGAGGCAGTGATCTGTATCCTCAGCAGGCTTCATATGAGTATGCCAAATAGAAAATCTTTGGATGACAACTGACATGTTGACAGTGATAACAGAAGCTGTCTAGAGCTAAGAAGCAAAGACAAAAAAGTGAGAAATATCACTATCATCTGAATAATAAGAGCTGGCCAGGATCCCGCAATACTGTACAGGCAACACTTAGGCTGACAGAGACCCTCCCTTTTCTGTTTATCACATTTTATTCCAAACTTCCATGCCCTGTGCAGATAGTCCTCTACTATAATTTGAGGTAACAAGATCATTCAAGAGTTAGAACCTTCTGCTATGGGATGGAGGTAGGTTCATTTCTTGTTCTTTTAATTCTTGGCCTGGCTCTTCTACAAACTGTTAGTGTCTTACGGCACAATCCAGAGTAACTATGGGGAGTCCTTGCTCCCACAAAAACAATTTACTCTGGATTACAATATGAATTTCCCATAGGTTTTCACTAGGTGGTGCCGTAACTACGTCGATGTAAATGTCTCTTACGTGCTCCCATAGTTACTCTGGATTGTAAGGTTCCTCATTTACTTCCTCCTACTTTATTTTAATTGTTATTCCATATGATTAACTAGAGTAATTCCATTTCATTAACAAAAGTTCATTAACTTTCATTAACTAGATGGAGCAGAGTTCATTTCATTAAATAGAATTAACTAGGGCTATTTCTGTTTTCATGGATTCTAAGAGTAAAAATAAATGCAGGTGGTGCCTTGGTATCTATGGGGATCAGTTCCTGGACCTACATGGATTTTTTTTAAAAGCATATTTAAAAACCATGGTTTGGCCCACTTACAGCTCCGGTCACCTTAAGAAGTTTTGCAGGGCCCCTTATTAACACACCAAATTAAGTAGCCCCTTCCCCTAGCTGTCGGAGGCATTCTAGAAGGTAAGAGCAACATGGAAGTGTGTCATCCATGTTGCTCTTGCCACCTGGAATGATTCTGAAGACAAGGCGGCGGAGCTGCTTCCAGGGCACCCCGAGGCACCCTTCAAAATTTAACACTGTTCCACCCAGCTGGGAATACTATTGTAAATGATAATTATTACGAACAATGCATCTAAAGAAACCAAGGTGCTGTGCAAAAAAGCAAAATCAGTTTACTATCGGTTATTTTTGCAGTTCTAAAATGCTCTTCCTTCAGACATCTCCAGGCTACATTATCCATTACCCCCTGCCTCTTTTCTTCTCACAACAACCCTGTGAGGATGGTTAAAATGCAAGAAAAAGAGTGAAGCACCAGATGTGCTTAACTGTTAAACAGGGATTTGAATTTGGGTCAGAATCTTCCACTGTAGGATAAAGTGCAGAATACATTAAAAATATGCAACACAAGCATCTATGTGATTAGAGTCTTTTAGTGTTGTGAAGGGGTGACTGGAAAGTTCCTCATTTTCAAGTTGAATTGCAGGGAGCAGTGACTCTAAACTTGACTCGAGTCAAGCCCCGCTGGATTTTCCCATCCATGAATCCCTATGTTAATAAATAAATAAATGCATTCTTGTTAATGATAGTGATGAGGATGTTGATGCATTTATGCATTGAAATAATCCATTATATTGAAATGAAGTTCTTCCTTCGAAGAACCCCATCATGATGTCACATCAACTTTGGAAATATAACAGAGCACTTGCATTTTCTATGCAGAGAGGAACAAAATACCTTTAGAGTGTTTGGAACAATCTTTGCAATGAGTATTCAAGCTGAAAATTGTTCAGTATTTTGTTCCTGCTTGTTTGGAACAAATCAGTGAAGTTGTCTGCTGTTCAAGTCCATTGGCATGTACATCAAAGGAAAGCAATCAACCTGAACTCTAGAAATGGCAATATAAAAAAAATTAGTTTTTGCCAGGAGAAGAAAGAAGCTCTGATTCCCTAATTTTGAGGAAGAAAGGAACTCTGATTCAGTAATTTCACCTCCATCTTAATATATCCCAGTTACACTTTTTATCAGTGCGTTCTCTCTCTCTCTCTCTCTCTCTCTCTCTCTCTCTCTCTCTCACACACACACACACACACACACACACACACACACACACACACACACACACACAATCAATCAATGCCAGTGGTACTCAGTGGTGGGCTTCAGGGGGTCCCCACAGGTTCTATAGAACCCTTTGTTAAAGAGCGCCTGGTTCTGAGAACCGGTTGCTAATGGGACATAGAACTTGTTGTTAATTTATTTGAATCCCACCACTACTGGTACTCGAAGTGCGGGGTGGGGTCCCCCTTGTTGGATTGCAACCTCTTGGGAGGGGCATCAGGTTCTCTTGTAAGAGTGTGGCATCCGCCATCTTCGAATTTGGAACTCTTCCAAACACCGATGGCCTGCTTGTGTTGGTGATAATGTCAACCTACACATCATCATAGTCACTTGAACCCCTCTTTTTTATAATGTATCATGTTCTAGCACACAATGAAAAAAACATCTTCTGGACCTGTTCTGCAAGATTTTGAAATTGAACATATGAGCCATTTCCATTTGCACGCAGGCCCTGGAGTTGTCACCATTTGCCAAAATTTCATGGTCTTGGCCAGTCGCCAGAAAAGAAGGCTATAAAGCATTTTGATACTTGCATTTTTCTATTTTCTGCCAGATGGACTAAAGATGTCTGGTTTCATACAGAGAGTCGAAGTTTGTGTTCATGGTGCCTGCTGAAGGCCAGAAGTGACATCATTCAGCAGAAAGTGACATCATCATGCTGACGACGGCCAGAAATAAGTACTTTGTTCTCACACATAAACTCATGAGCTGCATATGACCAAAGAGAAAATGTGCAAATCTTGTTCATATTTTCAAGATGAGTTTGATGGGTCTCACTCCCAGGAAAGTGTCTTTAGGATTGCAGCCATGGAGGAAAAAAGAGATACTACTTAATGTGTTAAATACAAACTTGAGGGCTGCATGCCCCGCAAATAAGATAATTTCTTGAGGATGTAATGTGTCGATTTGCAACTATAAATTATGACAATGCATAAAAATGCTTCCCACTTAACCGTGTTAACTGAAATGCAACAGAGCCTTGCATAACTGGCCCTTCTTCATATTGTGGGTTGTAGAGGCATAGCTGGAGGGCATGCAAATCACTTAGGGTGCAATCCTAACCAAAGAAAATATTGATTAATATCTAATTACTGTAATTGCATTAATATTGATAATGATTAATTAATTAAACAAACAGTTATGGTGGTGTCAAAAATTTGTGAGCCCTGAGTGCCGAACAGTGCACTAGGTATGCTACTGCTACCAAGTGTGGGGCAGAAGTGCCTTACAGCATTCTTGTGTTTAGCACTGGACTTATGCTGGGGCTTATGCTGGCCTAACTGGAGTTTAGGATTGCAGCCTAAGGGCACAATCCAGAGTAAGGGCAGTAAACAGCAGTAAGTTCCACTGCATTAGCCTAGTTGTTTTTCTGCATAAATAGTGGCACCAAGAATGGTACAGGGCTGACTTCTGGGTGATTGCAATGGACCTGTCAGAAAAAAAACAAAGCAAGTTATATAACAAAAAAAGAGAGGGTGTAAGGGCATGTGTTGGATTCTGACTTAGGTAAGTTAGTGGGAGGCGCTGACAGATGAAACGCATTGCATCCTCCAGACCTTGGTCTTCTGCAAAAGTTGTCTAAGGTGGTGCTGCAGTCAGACAGCCTTGGGCAGTGAACAGCTGCCTGTTCCAAGGCCACCCACACAACAGGAACTAGCAAACAGTTGGCATGGGGTGAGCAAAAAGCAACATTTCTTGATGGATGAATCTCTCTCCAATGCTCAGAGTTGAATGCACTATTAGGGGCTTGATGTTAACAACTTGGGAGTGCAATGTGGAGGCACTGTCACTAGGGCACCAGCTGCTCTTCTGTCTGAAAGAAAAGGTGGACCTGAGCTCCCAACGGCATTATATGGGAGTAATTCCGCTCCACGAACAGCAATTCTTGGGGGAAGGACGTTCTTCTGTTTGCAAATTCAAAGAACATGAAGTGATGATGGAATGCTGCTATCAAATAACTGCTATAAAAAGTGAGCGCTTAACAACCTAAACAATCCATTTTGTTCCATCAACAGTAAATCCCTTTTTTTAAGGTGTGAAGGACCTGGTGATCATCTTTCAAGCCTAAACAGTCTGTATGGTATTTGAAGGGCCAGCTCCAGTGGTGGGCTTCAGGGGGTTCTCACAGTTTCTATAGAACCCTTTGCTAATGAGCGCCTGGTTCTGAGAACCAGTTACTATTGGGATATAGAACCTGTTGTTAATTTATATGAATCCCACCACTGACCAGCTCTCTCTCTCTCTCTCTCTCTCTCTCTCTCTATCTCTCTCTCTCATATCTCTTCACAAACACAATTCGTCCTTAGAGGTCCTACATCAGGTTCCATCGCTTTTGTAGATCTAATTGTTGAGGACACGGGACTTCACTCTAAATGGGAATTTCTTTTGGAATGATCGCTTAACCCTTTTGCTGAATGAAATCCATGCTCCTTTTCAGCCCTCATAAAATAGTTAAAATAGTTTGGATTATTCTGATACTATTTTATACTTTTAATTGTTTTTTAAAAAATTGATTTTATGAAAGCTACCCAAGCAGCTTCCACCAGACTGAATGATAGCATACAAACGGTTAACCTGAAAAAAGAAATTGCACACGGCCCAACTGTATGTATGTTTACTCAGAAGTAAATCCCACTGTAGTCAGAGGTTTTTTTCTCCCAGTGTGTGTGCATAAGATTGCATCCTCAGAGTGCATGACTACATGACTATAGAATATGGATAGTGACACCTTATATAATTCTTCTCTATCTTTCCATGAAATTCACTCCTGACAGAAGAAATTCCTTCAAGGGGATTCTGAGCACAGGCAAAATACCACCATTTGGGAACAACACAGCACTATTTTTAATATGCCTTGCTTATTTAAACACTCTCAGGGATTAATTACAACTGGTCTTATCCCGCCCAGGGTCTTTGCTGCTATAAATGTCAGGTTGTTATTGCTACCTTTGGACAGAAGTAAATAACAACTATGCCAAGCGCCTACACTACTGGAATTTTTTTCAATCCCCCCATCGCAGTTCCTTGTCTAGCAGTATTATCTTGTCTCACATATATATTTGTTTTTAGAAGTTCATTCCGCTACCTTGCAGTTTCAGAAGTTAAGCATTCCCCTGGAACTGCCATAATGGCTAGATTCAGGAGTGACGCAACAGTGCACATCACTCGGTGTAGGGGGGAGCGTGTCACCCCTGGGACACGCGCACCCCTCCTGGGACTGTGCAGGCACTAAAGTTGGCAACTGCATAGTACTCTTCTGGCTTCAGAAGAGTACTGTGTAGACGCCAACTCTCATGCTTGCTCAGTCTCCTCTGATGCTGACCAGCTTCAAAGTTCACTTCCTCCACTCTAAGAAGGAGCAGCCTGCACCTCCTTGGAGCAGAGGAATGTCTGCCCAGCTGCACCTCTGCCTAGCCATTCAGGCCTGCTCTGAGGTGGAGCAGTGGCCAGAAGTTGCTGCTCTGCCTCAGACCAGGCTCGAATGGCCTGGTAGAGGCTGGGAGCTTTCCACTGTGCATGTCCAGAGGCCTGGATATGCGCAGTTCCCTCTGCACAGCCATTTGGCCTTGCGCTAGACCTCTGGAGCAAGGCTGAATCGCCAAAGGCCAGGACATGCATAGTGCATCTCAGCTGGCCATTCAAACCTGCTCCGAGGTGGAGCAGAAGCTCCTGGCCACTGCTCTGTCTCGCAGCAGGTCTGAATGGGCACACTGAGGTGCAGATGTGCTGGAGGAGTGTCAAACTCCTCCGGCACGTCACCCTGCAGTGACCAGCTGCTCCACACTGGTGACACCACTGGCAAGAGTCAAAGGAGGGCAGTCTGGCAGCCAGTCCCTTTTCTAGCTGTACTGAGGAGGGGATTCTGGCAGCTATGTTTTTTCAGATCATCCTGCTGTGGAAGTGCATGAAGGTGCACCTACTTCCTCTGATATCAGAGAATCAGGGCACAATCCTAACCAATTTAGGCCAGCACAACTCACCTGTCTCTCTGTTCTCATGGAGGTGTGAGGAAGCAGGCACATGACTGTGTGGTGGCCTAAAACACCCTCCCCCCCCCCCCCCACTCAGAGTGGCATGGAATTGTGTATGGCACTTTTGCAACAACCCCTGGCCAGCACAGAACTTGTGCCAGCCTAACTAGGAGTTAGAACTGCACTGATGTTGAGCACAATCCTAACCATGTCTACTCAGAAGTGAGCACCATTGTGTTGAATAGGTCGTACTCCCAGGAAAGAGTCTTTAGGATTGCAGCCTTCCTATCTGTCGCTCTTGCCCTAGTCTACCTCACGGGCTTGTTGCAAGGTAGTGGCGGGGTGGTGTAGTTGTTATGTGGTGGACTCAAAAGATCCAAATTCAAAGCCTCCCCTTGGCCATGGGTCCTTGGGCTGTGGGGCTCCCCCACCACAGAATGTGAATCCTCTGTCTGTCTGTCCCACTGTAGTCAGTGAAGCTTACTCCCGAGAAAGTGTGAATCAGATTGCAGCCTCAAAGCCCTATCTATGCCTGTCTATTCAGTAGTAAGTTCCATTGTAGTCATAGTGAAGCTTACTCGCAGGAAAGTGTGAATAGGATTCCAGTCTCCTGTGCCTGTCTAGTCAGTAATAAGCCCCATTGTTGTCAGTGCAGAATACTCCCAGGAAAGTGTGGATAAGATTGCAGCCTCAGAGTCCAATCCAATGCATGTCTATTCAGAAATTAGTCCCATTATAGTCAATGAGGCTTACTCAAAAGAGTAGGATGGCTTTGTGCATTTTCAATGCATCCTGCATCAAAAAGGTTAAAAATCCCTGCTCTCTGAGTAGACGTGTATTGAGACATTGGGCTGCCACCCGCAATGCTATCCACAGTAACCTAGCAATAGCTCAATTTATTAGTTTATTATAATGGGATTTTACAGCTGGAGGTAACTGTGCTCTGGGTAGGGAAGGCTCCCTCCAGATTGCCAAAAGGATAACTCCCCACCACCACCCACTGGTCCTTGGAAAACATTTTCCCACAGAACCGGTCCCTGGGACCAAGGAGGTTGAGGATCACTGTACTAAGTGTATACTTAAGGAGAATCTTGTATGCTGCCCTGAGCCGCAGTGATGAATGTTCTATTTAGAGCACAATCCTAACCATGTCTACTCAAAAGTAAGTCCCATTGTGTTCAATGGGTCTTACTCCCAGGAAAGTGTCTTTAAGGTTGCAGCCAATGGTCCATGTCCTAAAGTCAAATTAAGCCCTTTGCTCCAGAGCAGTTAAGGTGACTTTCCATAAAATAACACTAGAAGGTGACGTAACTGTGTGGACCCCTAACTGTTCTGGATTTTGCCAGAGCAAAGGCAAAGTCCTCTATTTTGCTTTTTTTCTGTACCTCTGGACAGAAAAATTTCCCCAGCTTCTTCTAATTTGCTCCTACAAGGAAGGGTAAAAAAACAAACCTGAAGAAGCACATGATGATCACACTCCAAGGCAAGGCAGATCAGTTCTCCAGAGCAAGGAAAAGCACTGATAGGAAAAGATGCCTAGGATGATGCCACCCAGTTCCATAATCAAAAGGACAGATGGCAGAGTAAGAATTTCAGATCCAGCTTTAAACATCTCTCCCATGCCAAGAGAGAGATTTTCCAGGCACGAACGCATCTCTCCTGGACCATGAGAGTTCACATGTTGCAAAGATTTGATTTTGGATCATGACAAATTATTAAGAAAATGCTCAAGGGATGGCTGCCTTGGCTTGCCAGTGTGGGGAAGGGACAGAAGGGGGAGTTCTGAATCATAGCCCCATTAAGCTGCACAGGGAAGCTGCTGGCAAATTGGAGTCCTGCTCAGTGCTTTCACACCTGAGCATCATTATCCCACCTGGATTGAATAGCATGAAAATTAGAATCACTCCACTGGGAAAGTCCTACTTTTTCAGCATGCGTGGAGGGGAAAGAAATTGATGAACAGGCAGCCCTAGCTTCGCAAATTGGACTGCCGCTCTTGAAATAGAACATCCTGAGGCCTGGGTAGGGTTTTGGCACTTTTGTGACACCCCCAGTTTCAGCAAAGGACATATGCCAGCCAAACTGAAGGTTATCATTTTAGCCTATATGTAATAAATAATATATAATAGTTTTAAATTTAATAATAAGCCATATAGTGTTTAAATTAACCACAGGACAACAATATTTGTATGTATTCTTTAGTTTTTATTTTGTCATATCTGACATTTTTTCTTGTGTATATTACATTCTGGGGCATGTTGTCCTCTTTTTCAGTTATGAATATGGTCCCCCTGCTTCTACTTATATCCTATCCTTCCATGGAGGAGCCTTTTCCACCCCAACTTCCACCCCAACCTTCAACCTTTTCCGCCCCAACTTCAGCCTTACAAACCTGGGCTGGTTTGGATGATACTTTTTCACAAATGCGATCCAAACCTCAAAGTGCATGTGTGCATTTCACAAACTGCTCCAAGGGTTCAATTGACAGCTGACCCTTTCCTCATTTTTCTGTAAGTTTTAAAAGTGAAGCATTTTTCAAAATCTAGGCTTGACTTTGGAAACCTGAGCCCTTTCAAATCTGTCACGTACAATGAAAAGGTGCTGCTTCAGGGGTGAATTATGGAAGATGCTCTGGACATATATTTTGTGCCCAAAGCACATGCAGGAAGCTGAGTTAGAACAGCTGCTACACTGTCTACGGAGATGGCACGGAGCCCATATACACGGAGCTGTAACCATAGCACCTTGGCCAAAGCAAGGAGAGGCAGAAAGACTGTGAAAGGAGGGCAAGCTGAGAGATATGGCCTGCTTTCACAAAAGTGTTTTGGAGTTCCTTTTTTTAAAACTATCCCATGTCTTCCTAAGTTACAGTAAGTCTAGTTAACTGTAAGACTACTGTGATGTAGCCATTAGCAAAGACCAGGGAGAACCCAGTGGAAATTTTATTTCTTTACCCAGGGTGTAATTAGTCTGTGGAACTCCTTGCAACAGAATATAGTGATGGCATCTAGTCTCTATGCCTTGAAGAAGGGATTGGATGGATTTCTAGAGGAAAAGACCCTCACAGATGACAAGCCATGATGGGTATTTGCAACCTCTTTTTTTAAAAAAATGAGGATGCAGACAACCTCAGAATGCCAGATGCAGAGGAGGGCATGTGTGTCTTGGTGTCTTATTGTGCATCTTGTGTGTTCCCAGAGGCGTGTGATGGGCCACTGTGAAATCCATGAAGCTGAAATAGATGGGCCTTTTTCTGATCCAGGTGAGGCTCTTCTTATGTTCTTATCATAATCTCCAGTTAGGCTGGCATAAGCCCCAGCATAAGTTCTTTGCTGAAACTAAGGGTGTCACAAAAGTGCTTCTAATGTTCTTATGATCATGAAGCATGGTCACCATGGGCTAGTGTCTGTTACTCTGTATAATCAAGGCTCCTGAGGCTGTTGTAAGGATTCAGTGGGATGGACATTTCCCTGCCCTGTGATCCCTGCAAGAAGAGCAATGTACTGTACAATAAGGATGCGAGCCTAACCTCCAGTTAGGCCAGCATAAGTCCTATGCTGCCCTGGGGGTGTCAAAAAAGTGCCATAAGGCACTTCTGCCTCACTCCTGAGGGTTTAGGCCAGTGGACAGGCATACACCATCCTCCCCACACCACCACAGATAGATATACCAGGTGAGTTGGGCCAGCCTAACTTATACCCTTAATGTAATCAGGGAATAACAAAGACTACGGGAAAAATTAATTAATAACTGCCATCTAAGTAATCTTAAAGACTGCAGTTTATATAATCTTAAAGATTGTTTATTTAATTGGATTTTGATTAATTTGATCTTCAGCATATTGCGTTTGGTTCAACTTGATAAAATAAATGGATTTAAGGAAATAAAAAGAAAGTAAACTAGAGGTTTTTGAATATAAAAATTCCAAAAATACCATATGCAAAAATTTAAAATATAAGTGCAGATGTTAGATGTCATAATTAGATGTTAGATAATCTTATAAGACGATATATTAAAAATCTTTTAAAAATAGATGAAATAAATAAATAAATGGAAGTTGTATCATTGTATTTAGAGGTATCTCATATAGAGGATTATAGATATTTAGTAATGATCAAAATTAAATGTGGCTATCAGCGAATAGCTCGACCTGTTACAAAATTTAAGTGATTGATCCTGTGGCTTTGCTGTTGCTATAATGTATGAATATAATCTTTATTTTATATAATTATTGAATAAAAGTATTATAAACCAAAGTGCAGTGCCTCATCCCCTCCCTGTTTTGACCAGATGCTCTTTCAGAATGGTTTTATCACTGAAGTTCCCCTTGGAAAGGCCAGAGGTATAGCCCCCTGCTATGTGCCTGGGCGGTGGTCTTCCTGGCAGGGATTTAATACTGGGTTTAGTGTGCTCTGTCTGGCTGCCAAATGTAGTCTGTATCCTATATCACAAAAAAGTAGGCTGGGGTGGAAAGGGGTGAGATTTTTCTGCTGTTTTTCTTTCCCGTTGTTCTATTGGAACTACCAACACCAGGTCTGTCACTGGCAGAGTATTTTTCTGGCAGTTGTACTGCAGTACCTGAAGGGGGTTAGGATACAGCATGCTCTTCATCCTTTCCACATCCCTCCCATCTCACATCCCATCTCCTCCCTGTTTTGGCCTCTCAGCAGATGGAATTGTATTTATGTGACATCCAATATAAGTCAGTGTGGTGTGTTTTTTCAGTGCTGTACCAATGTCCACAGCATGTCAGCAGGTGAACGTCTGTGCCAGTGATAGTGTCGCTGTGTTGGCATACCTCCATGATTGGATTGGGCTGTATGCAGTGGTGGGATTCAAATAAATTAACAACAGCTTCTATGTCCTCATAACCTAAATTAATAACGGGTTCTATATCCCATTAGTAACCTGTTCTCAGAACCAGGTGCTCATTAGCAAAGGGTTCTATAGAACCTGTGAGAACCCCCTGAAGCCCACTACTGGCTGTATGTGCATTTTACTTTTTCCCATGGTTCAGTCACAGTAAAGGAGAAAGTGGCGGCATCATGCTTTGTCCTATGGTTCAAATCAACCTTCCTTAAGTCTTCTGAGTAGATCAGCAGCAAAGAAGACAACAGGGGCCAGGAAACTGCCTTCACCCCAGCCAAGTGTGTGAGGAGAGAAGGGAATCCCAGCGGTAAGGGAGATGCTTTCATTTATTAACACTGCCTTCAAATTATAGCACTGATCCTCACCGCAAGCACCCTGTTGGTGATAAGCCCTCAATGGGACACCGGCCAAAGCCATCACAAATCCCTGCTAGGAGCTCTGGTGGCTATTTCAGACACTGTTTGGGAATGAAAATCTGCTGTCCTCACTGATGGGGGATTACGAGGGCTGGAATTAATGTGCCTAGGCGCATCTCTCTCAGCTGAGACCTTCGTCTGCCTCCCCACAAGCATTTTCTGCTCACTCTGCTGCCTGGTTGATAGCATCCAATCACTCCAAGAGCTGCTGCACAGGAATCTTCATTCTCTTCCGGATTCATCCAGCTGGCTACTCAAATCTGAGACTTATGGGCAACCCCCAAGTGGACTTTTAGGGACCAGAACAATCCAAAAGTGAAACCTGTTGAAAAGTAGAACCTAATTTTTTCAGCTTGCAAATAAAAAAAGGCCACCAAAAAAGACATTAATATCATTTGTGATAATGTGGCATGTGTTTATTATTTATTAATATATAGCCAAGATTACAGAATTTTGTACGAAATGACAAAATTGGAGCCAGAATTAATACATAACAAATTACAGAACAAAGGCACATGTGGGCAATATCTTATGTATTTGAATGATGGCTATTTTTTAAAAAAAAAGTTGTATGAAAATGGCAAAAAACAATTTTTTCACCGTCTCACATGCACATCAACATCAAGGAAGACAATTTAGCCTTCAGACTAGCAGAGGCAGGTTGAAAGAGTGGAGCATGTGTTGAATGAATTAGTTTTGGGAATAATTGAAAAGTTGAAAGACCGGAACCATCAGAAAGTGAGGGACACCTGTACAAAATTACCAAATGGGACTATGGCCTATATCCTAAAGTGAAATTAAGCCCCTTGCTCCAGAGCAGTTAAGATGACTTTCCTTAACACTAGAGGGTGACGTTATGTAACTGCGTGGACCCGTAACTGCTATGGATTTTGCCCTATGACTTATGCAACCTAGTTTTACAAGAAGATTGAAATATCTATCAACATAAGCCTTGACCTGTGTGTGAGGTGTCTGCATGTTCCATGTCAATCAAGCAGACTGAGGGTTCTATTCCCAAATGTCTCTGGGGCAGAGGGTTCTCTTCCCATTTCAGCTGTCATTTCTAACTGTCTCTTGGACAGATAACAGGCCAGGCAGGAAGAGGCTAGAGGGCCAGTTGAAGAGAAAGGGCAGTTGAGGTGCTGGAGAGGAGGATGGTTTTTTACTGATTCATGTTGTTATATTGTACCACGACAAGCAACAGCTGTGGGCTGCTAATAGTAGTGTTAATAATGCATGTTCAGCAACCGAGCATCTAATTCAGAATAGGAAAATAATATTATTGAGAAAAATATGGACTAGAGTCATTAGAAACAAAAGATACTATCATAGTATCATATCAAAGGATGACAGCTGATTCTTGGTCCCTTTAAAAATAATATTAAATTGTTACCCACCTTTGTCACCTTCTGTACTCCTTTGTTCCTTTTAGCCAACATCCACCCAGTTTTACCATTTAAGTATTGTCAGATGTCCTCTGTTGGTAAAGAGTTCTGTGCGCCATAGCTTGCATCATTCAAATATTCTCCCAAGATTTATTTATTTTTGTAGTACACTATAGGGGGATGTTGTGCATGGGGGGTGTTGCACATGGGAGGATTTTGCACATGGGGAATGTTGCACATGGGGGATGTTGTGCATGGTGGGATGTTCCACATGAGAAGATTTTGAGCATGGGGGTGTTGCACGTGCGGGATGATGAACATGAAGGATATTGCGCATGGGAGAATGTTGCATATGGTGGGTTGATGCACATTGGGGGTTTGATGCACATTGGGGATGTTGCACATGGGGACATTGCGCATAATGGGATGTTGCGCATGAGATTTTGCACATGGGGGTGTTGCGCATGGGGGATGATGAGCATGAGGGATGTTGCGCATAGGAGGATGTGCATGGCATGTTGATGCGCTTTGGGACGTGTATGGGTGGATGTTGCACATGGATGGGTTGATGTGCATGCGTGGGTTGATGCACCTAGCGGGATGTTTGATGCATATGGGAGGGTGTAGCGCATGGGAGGATGTTACGCATGAGTGTTGATGCACATGAGGATGTTGCACATAGTGGGATGTTGTGTATGGGAGTTTGATGTGCATGGGAGGGTGTAGCGCATGGGAGGGTGTTGCATATGGGTGTTGTTGCTCAATGGGACGGTGTTGCACAATGGGAGTTTGGCATATGGAGTGTATTGTACTCCTGCAACGCAGGTACATTTCACTAGTACATGAGATACAATTTCACCTAGCAGTTCCTAGCCCCTTACACCAAAAAGATACGTCTAAAAAGCATTTCCTTTTTGTTATAAAAAGACAGCCAAGTCCATCTGGCATATTTCTGAAGGGAGGAAACACAGTCAAGGTGCCACTACCAAATACACCTTTCTAAGGAGACCAATTTCTGATAGTACTTGTAGTAAACCTCAATTTAGTGTACCTCAATTTAACAGACTTAAATGGTCCTGTCTACCCATTAAAAACTAGTCATACGCTGCAATCCTAAAGATACCTTCCTGGGAGTAAGACTCATTGAACACAATGGGGTATACATTTAAGTAGACATGGATTGTGCTCATATATATTTTGTGCTTGCACATCTCCATTGTCTTCAGTGCTTTCAGATTTAACAGACTTTCAGCATTAATGGAGTTAATTAACGCTGAAAGTCCATTAAACCTTTTATTAGTAGTCCATTGAATCAAGGGCCTATGGTTTATTTGTGTGAAATGTAGTGCTATGTTAAATATAGTTTAGCATTACAAATATGGTTGGTGCCATATAGCAAGATGCATTTAAAAAGAATGAAAAATAGCAAATTTAATGTTACCCAAATTATTTTTAAAATACTTACAGTAAGTTAGAATATTAAATGTGTTTTCTTTAAAGAGCGACAAGATTCTTTGCTGTTTTTTTACTGCAACTGATTCCTAGATACTCACTTGGGTCCTGTGAGCCAGTGAAAAGCACTTGTAAGCTGACTTACAAGTCTTCTGAGTTAATGCCAATGGACTACCTTCCAGCAGATCAGTTCAGATATGATAGAGGAGCCGGGGGGCGGGGGGCTGAAAGCATCTGAAAGTGTGACTTGCCTTTTACTATCTGAAGGTTTTGATGAGCAAGCAGAAGCCGAGATCCTCACAAACCTTCCACTAATCCTGCTCTTCTGCCACTGTTAATCCTAAACAAATAATCATTAGAAGGACTTTATCCTGCTTAGTCCGTGGAGTAAATTATGTAACCTTTGTTTTATTAACATTTCATGGCTGTATAATATCAAGTCATTTGCAACTGTATGTTTTAATGGTAGATCTGAGACTTTCTAATGATGCACCTCATTGACAATTATTGTGTGTGTGTGTGTGTGTGAGAGAGAGAGAGAGAGAGAGAGAGCGCAATCCTAACTGTGTCTACTCAAAAGTAAGCCCCATTGTGTTTCAATGGGTCTTACTCCCAGGAAAGTGTCTTTAGGATAATAGGATTGCAGCCTTAGTTAATAGTCTCTGTTTCCATGCAATATCAACCCTCTGAATTCTGTTTATGTTGAATCAGAAGATGAAGTGGGCTGAAAGTCAGTAACTTTTGTCACGAGCGAGGGATACTGATTCAGCTGTTTTGCATAAATAAATGTAATCATGAAAACAGCAAGAACATGGGCATGTGCATATGAAATATTTAGAAATATAAATGCTATATGTAAATACACCCATCAGGTGTTCAGTGAACATACATTGATGCTCACTGTACTTGCCCCCATCAGCCACACCACTTCACTCTATAAGGATATTCCACTTGAGCTGAAAGCCTGATTGGCCAGAACTCCTGCTCAAATGGAGGAGCTTTAGGTTGCAATCCTAAAGACACGTTCATGGGAGTAAGACCCACTGAACACAATGGGGCTTTCTTTTGAGTAGACATGGTTAGGATTGTGCTCTCAAATGCATACAGTTGTAGGTAACCCTAACCCTAACCCTTTAGCTTCAACTAAACACATGGCTTCCAAGGGGCATAGGAAACTCATTTCCTCCTTATGCTCAATGCACATCTTGCATTGTATGTTGCATTGTACAAGTCATTCATACATGACTTATGTGGTGCTATATGGGTATAATCTTGATATGACCAGACACATGTCAATCAATTTGTATGCCTGATTATCAAAACAATCAGTAAGTTGATCTATGATTTGATCTTCTGACTTTTCTTGTGTAGAAGTAAGTAGGTGGGAGGTAATTTTGATCAAAGCAGCAAAGAAAATACACAGGAGGATGATGTCTTTTCAATGATGGGAGGCTTCACTTCAGTATGGGAGTGATTTAGAGCTCAATCCTAACCATGTCTACTCAAAGTAAGCCCCATTTTGTTCAATGGGTCTTACTCCCAGGCAAGTGTCTTTAGGATTGTATTGGGAAACCTTTGCAGCATGGCTACCCCAATCTGAGTCCTGCGCCCCAGCTTTTAAATTAAAACCAAACATGAGAGCTCTGATGTCACATCTGATGTCACATCTGTTTCATCCTTTTGTGTTCATATATGACATATTTTACAAAACTTCCCTTCTGCCTGATATTGCAAGTATTTGGAAAAAAGAACATACTTGTTTAGACAGATGATTTATGGGTCTAAACTTGATCACAATATTACAGCTGTAATGAGATTAAACTTCTGAACCACAGGTCCAGTTTACATGCACATTTCCTAATGAGAAAACACATGCATTTTAATTTAGTATTTAAAAAATCACTTACACTTACAGGCCACTTACAGTTCTGTAAATTAAGTATACAGAAACATGTCATGTCCTCATTGGTATGAAAATAATTATGGCTACAATCCAGAGTATCTACGGGATATTTTACAGCGATGTGGTTACAGTGCCACCAATGGGAAACCTATGGGAAATGCATAAAGCAATCCAGAGGTAAGTGCCTCTTATGTCTTCCCTTAGTTACCCTGGATTGTAGGGTATGTGTTGTTAAAGCCCAAACTAAATTTAGTATTGCAATATTTCAGGGCATGTCTAAGAAACATATCCTTCTTTCTAGTTGCAATTCGGTGACTGCTGTTTTAGATGCACACTGTTAATTAATATAAAAAAGGCAGAATAAGAAACCTGTAAAGGGAGAAAAGTCCACATCTGCGGTGCTACTTAGGACGTCCCTCATTCCGAGGAATTTATAATTTAAGGGTTTTTCTACCAGCAGTTCTATCATGAATTCTTTTAGTCAGATGATCCCCAGAAGTTCAAGCAAGGACTGACCCATCATCTTCACCCCACAGATAAATGTTAAGCCCAGGTGAGAAAGAGCCCAGAGCTCAGGTGAGAGTCAGGAATGAGACCCTTTAGGAAATAGGGACTCACTTGATTATACATCCCACTGCAACCAATTAGGTTTTCCTTACACAGGACTGAGTGGGGAAGCACTTTGATTTTTTGAGGTTTTTATTGCAGACAGTTTTATTTTCTTCCCAAACTATTGGAGTTTATGTTTCGATTCCACCTCTTTTGGATCTGAAGTTGTGAGAGTCACCACGGACTCATTCTCATCCATGCTCATGTTGTGAATAGATGCAACTGAAGGAAATATTTAGCCCATTTGCTTAGTTGAATTTTCACAGGACCTGCAATGGCACCTCATCTTCACACTGATGTGGAGTTTTCAAAACTTTACAGAAGGGGGATCTCCAGGTTTTATTTTCATTTATTTCTAGGCCACCTTTCTCCACACCAGGGACCCAAGGATCCCTATTCTTCCCCTAATAACACCAACAGTACTATATTAAATTGTATCAGAAGAATGGGTGAATTTGCTTAAGTGGCCAGGTAAGACATCTGTGGCACACAAATGTTATTTTAAAAAGGGAAATGTTATAAAAAAGAGAATTGTTATCTCTGAAAAATGCTTAATGGCCCAATCCCATTCCTCATCATCTTCCACTATGCAGCCACATCAAAAAAGTGTGAGAAAAAGAGATTTCATAAGATTACACTCCCCTCCTGCTCACCCCATTTCCTCCAAATCAATTGTATTTATATATTGCTTTTCACCAAAAATTTCATAAAGTGATTGATTCCACCATCCTCCCCAAGACCCTGCGCCACTTGGCTCCAAACATACCAGGCTGTTCCCCTGGTACTGTTTGCTCCTAAGACAGCATTGACCAGTTTACAGTGATTTTACCGTGGCTTGCAGCAGTGTAGCAGTTGCTGCACCATCACTCATGTTTATTAGGATTGGACTGTGAGTTTGATCCAGGACTTTGGTACGTCTTTTAGAAGTTCTGATTATGCTTCTTCTGTTGCTTTTTGGATGGATATGCTCAACAAATAGTGTTTCCTAACATGTTTATTCTGTTTTTCAGTGCCATTTTTAAAAATTAAAAACTGCTTGGAGAGCTAGAAAAGAGGGCAGAAATCTAAAAAAGCACTCAAAAATCAACACATAGGAAACAAAACTTGACATAGCACAATAACCTGCAACTGTAAACATATTTCTTCCTCGTAAAACTGTGGGTTAGGCTGTTCTTTCTATGGTGTTGATACAGACATGGAGAACAGAAATTTGCTAACCAAGAAGACGCGAATTCTGGGCTGTTTTGTAGGATGTCTGTTTCATGCCTGCTTAATCATGCATTGGTTATATGATTAAATCCGAAGTGAATGTGTTCCAAGAAATTTCACACTCCATGTAGATTACCAGTCTGGGTGGGGGAAAACACATGCTGTCGCTACTTTTCCAATCATAAAGGTTACATAATAAACATTGCCTAAGGCAAGAACAATATCTGATTAATAATTGTCCATTACACTGTCACTGTGGGAGCTTGTGGTGGGAGGTGAGAAAAAATCATCTTCAAATAAAGCTATTTTTTCTAAACAGACATTCTTTGTAAGGGCCCACACTTTAGCTGTTTAAGTTTGTGACTGAGGGTCCAATCCTAACCAATTTAGGACAGCATAAATTCCTGTGGTGGCGCGGAGAGGCTGGCGCATGCCTGTGCACAGGGGACAAAAGTGGCATATAGCATCTCCATGCCAGCATGGTGCTTGTGCCGCGACATATGCCAGCCAAACTGGGGTTTAAGATTGCAGCCTCAATCTGTATCAGCCTCAAACTGTATCTTCATATTTGTACCATGTACTCCAGGTTCTCAAATATGTTCCATGAATGTTTGGATTCTTCTGAAACTTAGGCCCAGAGCAAATATGCAAGAATTCTCATGAAATCAGAGTTGCCATGGAATAGGAACACACGTTTCTTTATCTGTGAGAATTTTGCCATGTCAGAACCAAGATGTTTGTGGCCAGAATCATAAATTTGGAATCATTATCAAAATTCTGTGATGAGAATTCATTTCCCTTCCATCCCACTTATCATTCTTGTTGCTCTCCTCTGGTCTTGCTCCAGCTTGGCTGCATCTTTCTTAAAGTGAGGTGCCCAGAACTGAACACAGTACTCAAGGTGAGGTCTGACCAATGCAGAATAAAGAGGAACTAGAACTTCCCACGACTTGGAAGCTACAGTCCTCTTAATGCAGCCTAAAATGGCATTTGCCTTCTTTGCAGACACATCACACTGCTGACTCATGTTCAGCTTGTGATTCACAGCGACTCCAAGGTCCTGCCCACGTGTTGTGCTGCCAAGCCAAGTATTCCCCATTTTATACCTGTGTTTTTGGTTTTTATTGCCAAAGTGCAGAACCTTGCACTGCTTCCAATATTCCAATTTATCCAGATCCTCCAGGAGGTTTCTCCTGTCTTCTGATGTGTTTGCTACTCCTCTCAGCGTGGTGTCATCTGCAAATTTGATCAGGCTTCCCCATATCACTTCATCCAAGTCATTGATGAAAATATTAAAGTGAACCAGGCCCAAGACCAGGGCACCCTACTCGAAACCGATCTCCAGGTTGACGCAGAACCATTTACTAGAACCCTTTGAGTGCGGCCATAAAGCCAGTTGCAGATCCACCTAATAATTGCCTCATCTAGCCCATATTTTTCCAACTTCCCAATTAAGATGTCATGTGAGACCTTATTAAATGCTTTGCTGAAGTCAAGATAAGTGACATCCACCGCATTGCCATCTCCAGTAAGCTCATAACCTGATCAAAAAAGGAGATCAGATTTGTTTCACAAGATTTATTCTTGGTAAATCCATGCTGGGTTCTTGATCACTGAGTACTTGTCTAGATGTGCACAAATTGTGTATTTATTTACCTAATTTATACCCCGCCTGTTTTATTATTTGTTCTACTATCGTCCCCGGGATTGAAGTCAAACTGACTGGTCTATTATTTCCCGGGTCTACTTTTTTCCCCTTCTTAAAGACTGGGACTACATTCGCCCTCTTTCAGTCCAGTGGCACTTCTCCACTCCTCAAGGATTTCTCAAAGATGATCGACAGAGGCTCTGCAAGGACATCTGCGAGTTCCTTAAGAATTCTAGGATGCAGCTCATCCGGTCCAAATGACTTGAATTCATTTAACAAAACCAGTTAAGTGGTTTTGAACCAGTTCTCTGTCAATCATAATCTGCTGTTCTGCACCATCCATGTTACCATTACCTCTTTGGGGATGCAAGCACATCCCCACATCAGCCAATGATCCCGACCCCCATTTGCACAGCCTTCCTTCTGAGAATAGATGTGGAGAATATGTGGTTTAAGTTTAAAAGCATGAAAACTTGTGAAAAAACAACCAATAGTAATCCGTGATAAAAGAGAAACAGACAATATAAAATGCATTTTATATTTTAAATATAATTTTTTAATGAAGACTGAAATGAACAAGTGGTCCTCAGTCTTGTTTTTGTTGATCCAGAGCAACTCAAAGACCTTGGCCTTCTGCTTCAGCTATGGTCCTGGGAAACCAGGAAAAGATCTTGAAATAATAGTGCCAGGGCCTATAAATACCATAGGCTATACTATCTGAAGATCTATACTGAGGAACAAAACCCTGTCATAAAATACGCTATCACATATATTGTTATGGTTACTGGCTGGCCATTCATTTGTGAGACACATAAAGCAATGAAGGCAATGGTGGAATTGTTTATGTCTCATAACATGGTAACCCATGTTACTTGTTGATTGAAAAACTACCTTTCATCTGCAACTACTAGCAGTTTTTTGGAAAACAATTAACATTTGAAGTAAATAAGTTAGTTGGCAGCTTTCACTTCTGCCAAAGAGACATAAAGTGCACACATACACACTCTATAGAGGCCTGGAGGAAGGTGAGAAAAAATGGAAACCCAATTACCCTTTTAAGATTTGATGTCAGAAATAAAGCTTTCCTAGTGACTACAATTTAAGGCCATTAATGAGCACAGTGTGCTTATTAACAAACACACAAAGCAAGCCTCCTCAGTCTTGAAAGACTATGGTATTGTGCTCAGCGCTGCATATGAAGCACAAAAACCTGGATTGGATTGTTATGGAGGATAGGCTGTTACCCAAGCAGCCAATCCCCCCTCCACGCCACTGAATTAGTTAGAAAGGCAGAGCCAATACGATTGGATCCAGCTGGCGTCGCAGAGCTGGGCTAAGGACAGGAGCTCATCCTGTCTTGTGGGGCCAACCCGGGAATCAAACCCTGGCCTGCTGGTTAACAGGCACAGTGTCTTAGCCACTTGCGCCACCCACAGCCCATAACAAACACACAATTTCTAGAAAAAACAATTAAAATTAAAACAAACAATTTCAAGAATAAAACTTTCACTAGCAAATGGTAAGGGGAAAATGCATGTGTGAGCAAAGAGGGCACCCCATGGGACATGAGCATAATAAACAGCAAACCTGCAGCCCTCTCCACACTCGCACTTAAGTGCTTTGCTTTTCTGAATCCCTGGCATTATACTACCTGTAAATAGAAGGATGGTTCTCCTATCCTCTAACTCCGACTGGAAGGTCAGTGATTTTGGGGCTTTTTTTCTCAACAAGAGTTGGGTCCGAACTTCTTATGGCTCCCTTTGTATGCAGACAAGGTCCTTGATTACCTCTCTCGTGGTACTCAATGTGGGGGTCAGAATCCCCTTTGTGAGGAGGAGGTGGTTGTGACCTTGGGTCAGATGGGTTGCAAGAGAGTGGGATCTTGGAATCTGGCACTGGACTTTCCTAGGAATAAGTCTCATTGAACACAATGGGATTTACTTTCAAGTAGACATGGAGGAGCTCTGGCATCACAGTGATGTTAAGTTTGACAGGAGGTCCAAGACAGGTTTTTAAGTTTGAAATGCTTGAGTATGCTGAAATGCTTGCATATCACTGGTATACTTCATTTCTAAGCACTAAAATTGTGAAGTCCATTGGAAAAAAATCTATTTTATACTTACTTTTTTCCATGTTGAGAAAGGTATTTCCACAGAAAGTTCAGGAGTAGCAAGAGAAAGATTTTGCTCACATTCCACTTAATGGTGCTTTATGTAGAGTCATCAGATCCGATACAAAGGGGTCTATGACTTTTAGTCTTTCTCCATGCTTGGACCAGTAGTTCTTTAAATGCTATTAATTCATAAGAACAAAAGAAGAGCCCTATTGGATCGGGCCAAAGGCCCATCTAGTCCAGCTTTATGTATCTCACAAGACATAAGTTGCTTCAGGGACCACACAAGACATTAAGAGTACTGCATCCTGGTGTCCTCCCCTGCATTTGGCATCTAAAGTAAGAAGGTTGTACCATCATGGTTTAGAAGAAAATGTTAACATAAAAAGGAAAAGGAAAGAGTTAACAGCTTAGAAGGAAAAGCTAAGAAGGTATTTTCAAGAATGATACCGAGTCGTTTGCATAGAAGAAGCTCCATAGATTAAAACACAAACTTTAAAAGCATAATTTCATTTTCCTGAACTTTTGAGAACTACATAAAGCTGCTCATCACACAAAACAGACCTGGGATCACAAATACCAACCAGGATCAAGCTGAAACTGAGAATTTAACCATTGACTCTGATGGAATAAAAAACAGGAACATGTTCTGCAGTATGTGAGTATTTTATAGTATTCCTTTGGTGGAAACATAAATTAAATTTAGCTCCAGTTACAGAAAAAATAATAACCTTAACACTTTTAATCAGCATAAGAGGTTTAGAGACCCACAAGTGATTTAAAGTCTGTTGGCCTGGGTAGTGATGCATTTGCAATATTGTGCATTAGTCAAATCACAGGGATTATGTTGTGGAGGGGAGGACACCCTCTGAAGCATAATAAATAAAATTACATAAAACAAAAGTTATACAGAGCATTTGATGAGCAAAATCCTGCTTTTGCTAAAGATTTTAGAAATTTCCCTTTAGAATAATAATATGTATATAAGGAAGATCTGGCCCTATTGAATGTAGTGAAGGCTGGAAGACACTGACTGTCTGGCTAATACAGCAGGATTATCTGGTGTATTAGGAAAACAGATTGCAGTGTTTTTATGCAATGTTAACTTATTTGACCCAACAGAGAGAACAGGGAGAAAGCAGCAGATCATACCCTCCCCCCATATTTTATTTATTTTAAAAATATCCTACAAAACATAGCTGCTGATTCCAAAGGGTAATAAAAGAAGGCTGATTTACTTGGCAGTCAGATACAAAAAACTATTGTACAAAGTTATTTGAGAGAAATTAAGGCCATGAGCCTCTACAGACTTGATTGGAATAAATTCCTGAAAGGAGGGTCAAAAGGTGCCCAACAGATGTAGTGCTCAAGTTAGTGAGTTTTTCCCCTGCTGTCCCTGGGATAATGTCAAAGGATCACCTGTTTGGGTATTAGGGCCACCTTTTTCAACCAGGAGGGTTTGGCTTCCCAGAGAACACATGTAGTTGCATCACTAGGGGGCTGAGAGCCACAAATGTGCATGGGTAGAGGGTGGGGGTGACACCATTACTTGCCAAAATTTTAAAAATCTTAATACTGCATTTTCAAATAATACCAGCTTCTGTCCTGTAAGGCTGTACCACTTTAGTTTGCAGGTGAGAGAATCAACCAAGAGACACTCCTTACACCCTACAAAAATAGAACATCCCTATTGTTAGCTATAAACAAAACAAAACAGAACTCTTCCTCCGAACATTTAAGAAACATGAAAGAAGCTTTTAGATCATTTGCAAGCTTTTAAAAAAAATAGTGTTCATAAGCCAGGATTAAGCTGATAGTGAGTTGGCATTTTTCCCATTACCCGGTAACTGGGCAAAGGCACTCTTTTAAGTGGGTATTCCTTTTCTAAGTACTGTATTCCTTTTTCGTTTAGCAAGGGGAGAGTAACTTGCCCTCCTCATCCCAGCAATGTCTTTTATAGCGGCTTCTGTTCCTTTGCATCTTTTAAAACTGTGAGCCCTTTGGAACATGGAGCCATTAACCATTAGTTATTTCATTTTCTCTGTAAACACTTTGTGAACTTTTGTTCACAAAACTGTTGATTGATTGAAATGCTCAAGAACCGCTGGTTTAAGGGTCACCAATTTCTAGCATCTACCAATGCTAGAAGAGGTCATCTCAAGATTCTTTTGAACCTGAAATTTAAGAACATTAGAGGAATACTACTGGGTCCATCTAGTCCAGCAATCTGCTTCTCACAGTGGCCAACCAGATAGCACTGAGAGATGACTCTCACCAAGAAGAATTACTCGTAGTTTCAGTTTAACTGGCCTGTGAGTCTTCAACAGATTGTTCTGGGACAGTCTACTGAGCTGGGAACTTTAGAGAGCACTACTTGTTCCGAGGCTAATATGCTGCTCTCTGTACTTAAAAGATAGGAAGGATGCTGATGTAGGGAAAATAGTTTAATTTATATTGTCATATTTTTGAAATGGCTTTATGGAGCTAGCTAGAAATCAATAGAATAAATTCAACAAAAATTAAATATATAAATAATGGTTCCAAACTCTAAAGCAAGTTCAATAAAATATCTAATTCTAGATTTTTTTTTAAGCAACCAGAGCACCTTAAGTAATTGCTGAAAACAATATAGACTTAATAGACCTCCTAAAAGCCTGAGAACACAACATGAATTTCAAAAGTTGGAATTTCAGGCATGATGCATCATGCAGTTCAATGAACAAAAGATTGCAACTGTCAGGCTGACAGAACAAAGTCTCCATTCACACATACCTAAGGAAATACTGGTAATCCTGCTAACAGCTTTCACAATAAATGTTTTCTCCAAAACACTGACCCATACATGGCTTTTGCACTGGCATAATTGCACTGTCCCTTATGCAGACCCAGGTGGGCTTGCTCCGAAGTAAGCAACTACTGTATAAGACTACAACGTTAATATCATATGAATTGCTGAAGAAGACAGCAGTACTGGACTTGGTAGTCTAAGCAAGTAATAATGAGAGACTGAAGTAATGGACCATAATGCATAACAGCAATTTTTACTAATTAAGATATCTTTTCTTTTGCTGAGTAGGAGTTTAACCTCCCACAGACTTGTGCATCTAAAGGCTTTGTGTTCTTTTGAAATTCTTTAAAACAATAAAGCAAGTCAGCAATAAATAATTAGTTAACCGGCTAACCTTCTAAATGCTTTTTTTTAAACTAATGACAAAAAATACAGCTCGACCTTCAAACTATTCTCTCAAGGAAAACTGTCTCCCTTTGCCAATTTCCTAATTAAGACAGATTTGCTATAAGGCCACATTAAAGAGAGACATGAACTACAGAAAACATTCCTTAACAGATACTAAAGAACTGACAATTTTAGGGTTATAGGGTTTGCTTGGTTTTTCCCAAATGTCTAAAAACAATTAAGAGCACAACAATCCAAACCACATGTAGTCTGGTGCAAGTCTCCTGTACCTGCAACACTTACAAGTGTTGTAAAAGTGCCTAATAGCACAATCCTAACCTAATCCTAATTAATCCTTTACATTAATCCTAATGTCTACTCAAAAGTAAACACCATTGTGTTCAATGGGCCTTACTCCTAGGAAAGTGCCTTTGGATTGCAGCCTATGTCACTCCCACACTGCTCACATTGACTGACACACCCCCAAACCTAACATGGGCCTGGGCAAAGAGATGAGTTCTGCTAATTAATCCTGGCCGGTGATTAAGGGGCAGGGAGGAGGTGGGAAGGAGACATTTTGGGATGGGGAAACACATCCACTTTTGGGATGTCTGCAAACACAGACAATGCAATCCTAAGCACATCTACTGCTTATGATCTAAGGAAGTTCCACTGTGTTCAATAGTACTTACTCCCACGAAAGTGTGGTTAGGATTGCAGCCAAAGGAATTTAAGTATGCATAGCTTATTGCAGGAATGTACAAAAAGTACCTGAACTTCATATCCTTTGTTTTGCTTATTTAATATCACAGGGAGCACTGACTCAGATACACTCAAGATGCTCTAATACCGGTGTCTGGGAGAACTTCAAGTACCAAACTATTTAATCTGTAATTCTGAAATCAATTTTGGATTGTCAAAAAAAATCATTCTATAACAACACACCATATATAAATGTTTTTCAGCAAATTATGAAGATAAATGCACAGAATCTATTGTGGAATGGATTTATTATCCTTTTTTTTAAAAAAGCCATAAAATCACATTAATTTTCAAACTGTTTTAAACTGTCAGCAAAGTTTAATTTATAATTTTGCTTCAACTCCAACGCAAAAGAGTTACATATTTTAAAGAGTAATTTCTAAGAGTGAAGACAGAGACATAAAAGGACGCAGATCCAAAATTGTAGCATCACTGAGATGCAAAATAGACATCTGACTTTTTACAGCTATATATATATTATGAATTCTTACATAAAAGAACAGTTATTTAAAGAACAGTTATCATAAGAATATCTGCAAATGAAATGCTGTCAAACAATGTGTAATAGTTGGTTGAATGTACAGGGAATCTATATATTGCTACGTTATCTGCAGCTCTTCCAATTATTCCAACATCAGTCAATTCTGCTGGAAACTAACATACCAGTTAGTGACTGCCCTGTAAAATGTGCACTGCCAAAGGATCTCAAAAAATAAACAAGTCCGTGTGTTTCATATTTACAGTTCTTCAGACAATGGCATATTGCTCATATAAAAGGTCTCTAATTTTATAGAAATCTTCACAGAGACAGCCTTCCAATCCAATACGTCCAGTTTCAGTCTGAAACAAAAATAGTCTGTTTACTTACTGACTTTACATGAAAAGATCTGCTACGTCACTATTGCACATAAAAGTAAACAGACATATACAGAAACCACTTACCCTGCGAACAGCCACCACATTATTACATACAAGAACTCCTCCTACAAATTCAGCTTGAATTCCTTCTCGTAAGAGAACCTGTTTGAAGTCAGACAGTCTTGGTTCATTCATGAAGACAGACTGATGTCCAGGAACCTTTTGTGAAGAAGGTGAAAACCAGAAGTTCATTAAAAGATGTGAAAAATATTCTTTGTAATATTAAAGTTTAATATGTGTCAAAATTAATTTTTGTATTCCTAGGATTAAATCAAAATCATTCCAAGGACAATTCTGTTAATGGTGCAGAGGTTAAAGAGTTGAACTGAGACCTAGAAGATCCAGATTCAGATCCCCCTTCAGCTATAAGCTTCCTGGGTTACCTTGGACTACTCACTCTCTTAATCTGATCTACCTCACAGGGTTGTTGTGAGGACAAAAAAAGATAAATGTTTTGTAAGCCATCTTGGGCATTTGGTTTGGCATGGGAAAAATGGGATATAAACCTTAAATAAATATAAATCTTATATTACTCTTAAATAAGTTTTAAATGTGGAGGCTGGTTGACAGGGCTCGATGATTACAGTAGCATCAAAGAGAACATCTGTTTTCAGAAGTGTAACCTTGGGCGAAAAAGAACATATATAGGTAGCATTTTACAATCTTTACCAAATATATGCCGAGGTCAATTGGTGTTGTTTAGTGGTTAGCGTGCCAAATCCAATCTGCAAGCGATTGAATCTGACTGAGCACAGTTCTGACAAATGTTGATTGAGACAAGATAAAAAAAATCCAATTTCCAACCATAATGGAAAAGCTGGCCATCCCTGGTATAAGTGAACGGAAAGATTGCAAACAGAGCCTCAATATATATAATGTATGCATGAACCAAATGAATTCTTAATTTTTTTTCTAAATAATTTTTTTTTCATTTTAACAAGTGATGTGCCAACAATTCAATTTAAACTAGATTCCAACATGAAAGATATTGATAATCTCCCTCTGAATAGAAGGCCAGAAGCCCAATACACTTCAGACTTCTGAAGGCTTTATTTCCATACCTCATTTGGTGGCAAGGGTTCCAAGGTAGGTATGATCTCACTTTCCTCACATATTTCTTTGTCATCTTCTCCAAAGAGGCTCTTCATGACCTTCTGTTGTGCAACAACACTAGAATCTGAAGAGGGTGCATCCACTTGCATTTCCTGATCTTCTCCATCATCTCTCAGTTCCCCTTCTTCCAAAATGACCCCAGTGTCCACCTTTGAAACACGCATATCCAAGACTCCATCAATCCATGCCAGTTCAGCATCTTTAGCTTTACAAAACTGAAGAGAGCTGACCAGGGAGTCTTTCAACCTGACCTGATGAGCAAATAAAGAATATTTTTAAAAACAAACTAGATTGCCAATTTCATATATCAGATATCAGTACTTTCACAAAGGCTCCTTTGAGAAGTCACAGTTTGGAAGAGACTGCAGCAGAAATGGGGATCACTTGAAGATCCTACTTTGAAGAGACAGAATTGTGGTGTCTGCAACAGCCCTTTTGTCTGGTGAAACCAGGAAACATAGGGTTAAAGCCTGGGTTCTAAGTGTGCTGCACAGCTGCATCCATTAGAGACAATAAGGTTCTCAGGGAAATAAGTAGCACAAGAACCAGGAAGAGTTTGTGGGCTGTAGCTGGAGAGAGGAGAATTGCCATTCTCTTCTGTATTCAATTCTAAAATCTTACCTGGTATATGTGAGTTTCACTAGTTGCATCTACCGTTTCGTGCAGTTTAGGCATGTAAACTTTTATATCCTTTCCACCAAATGCTCTACAGGATTCTGCAAGATCCTGACTGGCGTCAGGAGGTCCATGGACTATGATCAACTGCCGTGGCTTCATCTGATTAATGATTTTTTTGATGGAGTCTCCGTCTGAGCGACCTTCATAGTCTATGTATGTAACACGAGCTCTAAAATTTGATGTAAGGAAAACAAAGGAAAAACCTTTAGCTATTTATTTCCTGAATGCACAATTCATTAAATTTATTACAAGAACAAAAACGAAAACTCACAAGGACAAAAAGATTATACAAAAAAGGATTTGAAAAATAGCATTTGAGCATTCCTGCTAATGTCACTACCCACTGCAGTAAGTAATCCTGGAGCTCCACTCCCCCCCTTAACTACAGTGATCTTAATACACTCACTTTATTTCCATTGATTCTGTTGTTGAGATGCATTTGGTTGGAACATCTGCTAGATCCTGATCCATAGGTTCCTCTCCATTTGTAAGCCCAGATTCCAGTTTGTTCTTTTCCTCTTCTGTTGCTTGAAGCTCTGGAACAAGGAAATCCTCTGGTCTAAACAATGGAAAATTGCTAATGGTGAATTGGAGATTTGTCAAGGAAATTTGTGGTAAATAAATTAACTTCCTTTGATGCTCCAAAGCTCCTAACAGTTATATCACAAAAAAAGAATAATCACCCAAATCCAGCAATACAGATGTGGAGTTCATAAACACAAATGTTACAGACGACATGTCCTTTCAAAGAAAAGCTTTTCAGGAATTTGGAAGTGAAATATACTACAAAATACACACTGTGGCATTTTTATTGAAGGCAGTAAACAAGTTATGTTGTCCTTAGATATAAGAGGTATTTCAGTTAACAGTAAAACGGTGGCCTGTGTTTAATGCCAAATTTGTTATTTCTTTCCTAAGAAACCTTCATTTACCATGGTAAGCAAGCTGTTAAACCATTAACTATTACTTAAGGGACATTTATCTTTTAATTTTAAGAGCCAACTTTGTGTTGAGACATAGGCTGTAATCCTAAAGACACTTTCCTGGGAGTAAAACCCATTGAACATAATGGGGCTTACTTTTAAGTAGACGTGGTTAGGATTGTGCTCCAAATCACAGATAAATAAAACACTGATAATTAGGTTATAAAAGGTAGAGATGTTGCCCTGCTAGTCGTGACCGACCCTAGGATGTGGACCTCATCCCATTTCTAGAGCCATAGAGCCAGCTTTTGAAGACATTTCCGTGGACATTGGCCTGCATGCACACAGAACGCTGTTACCTTCCCACCAAAGTGGTACCTTTTTATCTACTTGCATTTGCATGCTTTCAAACTACTAGGTCGGCAGGACGTGGGCTAAGGTAAGGAGCTCCGTCTTGTAGTACTCAGGACTTGAACATCTGACCTGCTGATCTTCAGACTGACAGGCACAGCACCTTTAACCACTGTATTTAAAATAGACATGCATTACCTTTGCACAGAATTTTAAATACACTAAATGTTACCAATTTTTGTCTGTCCACATACTTGATAATTTCTCCATATTCATCCCACTTAATTCTCTCTTCTGGAGCTGGAAACATGGGGTAAGATTTTTTGGCTTGCTTGAAGAAGCTTCCTTTTCGATTACCTTCGCCTTTCATCATCAAGTCATGTTTGGTTTTAGGAACAGATGGTTGATCAACATCCTCTTCAGCATCACTCTCATCACTGGAATCAATATCTGCTCTAAAATGAGAGCAGAAAATAGTTTTGAGTCAGACCCATACCCACAAATGTACTATACTTCCATCCCAACCTTACTTTGCAAAACTCAGAATGGATGTTTTTATGGATGAACTTTTTAGTTGAAAAGCGATGGATGGATGGATGCTCTCATCGACATGTTGATCAAATCTATAACTGGAGACTGCAGCCAGTCAGTGCTGCAAAGCTCCAAAAGTTATACAGGCAGTGGATCCCTTCATCTGGCTAGCCTGCAGTGTATTCAGCAAAGCGCTGGGGCTGGCTACACCACAATCCAGGGCAAGGGGAACAGATTTCCATTGCCCCAGGTAATGCAGCACCAGTCTGAATATGGCTACATAGATCTATGCCACCAAGATAGGTGATGCAAATCCAAGCAGCCTGACATAAGGCACAAGGGAGAAAGGTTAGGATCCTGCCTAAGTGCCAGATCTTGGTTCCACTCTCTTGAAAGGCATGCTCTCTTGGTGCCTCAGAAGCCAGATTTAGTTTATTGACTCTCTTAGTGGCACAAAAATGCCTTACAGTACTTTTTACAACACCTCCAGGCTGGTGTAAGGGACTTGTAACAGAAGGCTTTGGATTTCACCCAGAGGAAGATTTCAAAGAATTACAGCAAAATTATGGCCAAACACTATATGCCAAAATTTATGTTTCTTAAGTTATTCTTATTTGTAACTTTTACTACAAATTAGATATCTGTTATTGGCGTGAGATGTAATTACTAAGCAGTTACAACAAATGGAACATGTTTCAAAATTAACTTAGAACCAAAATATTCAAATGTTGATTTAAAATATTAGGAAAAGTTGGTGCTAAACAAGTACGATGCTGTATACTAAGGCTACATATCTGAACCATTTTCAAAAACATTTATGAAATTGGCATTCATATAGAGATACTCACTCCTTGGATTGCTCTAATTTTTTAGCAGCTTCTTTCTTTAATTTTTCTTTCTCGACGTATTCCTCAAGTTCTTTCCCTTCCAGTTTGACCCTTTTTCTGAGCTGCAAGAGAAAGTATATACAGTACATGCAAACAAGGGGAATAATCGCAGGCATAAACAGCAATTTAAATGTTTCTTTTTTTGCAATGGATTTTCAATACACACTCTAATGGAATATAAGTATAAATGTTCAAAAAGCAAATTGCCAAAAGCATTAAAAGCTTCAATGCTACATATCCAATGAAAAAATACTTTAATGAAAATTTGACAATGGAACGTAATAATTGATATATGTAACAAATCACTCTATTCGTACTTGATAATAATCTTATTCAGCTATCTTGTTTTGCTGGTTTGTGAACCATTGGAGCAGCTTCACATTAAAACATTCAGATTGAGAGTAACTTGGATTGAGAGTGTTTTGCAAGACAAGCAAATAGTTCTAATAAATGTTGTCTTGCAATACAAGAAATGTCTTGCAATACATGCAAAAAATAGTCCCACTGTGATACAGCCAGTTCTGGCGCTCTGCTAGAACCTCTTCAGCCTCTCCTGAGAGACCAGCCTATGCATGTCTATGCTGAAGTAAGCCTATTATAATCAGTAGGACTGTGTAAGGGGGGACAACTGCCTTTATATGCACAAATGAGTACTTTGTATAAGTGTGTACTGAATGTTATATGTACACATATTGGCATCCATCAGTCTCGAAAGACTATGGTATCATGCTCAACGCTGCATACGACGCATGAAGGCCTAGGTAAATTAATATGGAGGATAGGCTGTTACCCAAGCAGCAAATCCCCACCTCCATGCCACTGAAATAGTCCAATGGAATGGCAGAGCTGATACGATTGGTTCCAGCTGCGTCGCAGAGCTGGGCTAAGGACAGGTGCTCACCCTGTCTTGTGGGGACCCAGGTCTCAAACCCTTGCCTTCTGGAAACAAGCACAGTGCCTTAACCACTTGAGCCACCCACAGCCCATATATACACGAGTCCTACGTTTACAAATGTGATATTCTATGAAATCACACATAAGAAACCATCCTTATTTCTTTGGAAAGCATTAAAAAAGAGGTAGGGACCGTATCTGTGGATCCTGTACCAGCAGATTCACTTAACATGAATGTGGGAGAGCCTTCCTGTACCCCACCCCTGCCCTCTGAGGATGAGTGGAATTATGCTCCCCTTTGACATGCTCCCTGAGCTCCACAATGGCCATGTGCATCTGTCCAGGGTCTCTGTGGGCCTCAGAATGACAGTTTAAGGAAAAAAGTGACTTCTGATTTTTCATCAGGACTAGAAGTGATGCTTTTCATGTCTTATAAAGCTTAGTGAGAGGTACCTCTTGGAGGGCAGGGATGGGGTATTCCATGTATCCATGGATTTGTGTACGCACGGGTCTCCAGAAGGGAAACCCTTATGGTTACTGGGACACACCTATGAATTATAGGATGCAAAAAACATTCATCTAAATTATGTACATAACACGCTCATGTATATGCCAATGCATAAGGTTATGATTTAATCACAATTTAATTATACAACTTTTCCAAACATTACGTTTAAAATGTGATCATCCCCTTCCAAATGCAAATGGTAATTTCAACCTTTCTAAACGAATGATCAATTAACATAAATTTATTATAACTCATTTACGAAAATGCTATTTTAACATTTTAAATACCATATTTACTCATATCTAACGCTCATCATTTCCAGCCGAATTTAGTCTCCAAAATTGGGGTATGTAGATTTGATGGCATGTTTGATTATAAGTATTGAGTTTATCAGTATTATAGTTTAACTATATTGTAATGAAAACTGTAACATAAATCCATTGTTGTTTAAATTAGTACAATTTAGTAAAAATCATGTCATATTATTGTCATGTAATGCATTATTGTATGCAGTAAAATTAAATTTTGCACCTGCTTTGCAGCTATGCATTACAATTGCTGATAAGCATTTTTATCTCAAGCATTTTAAAATTAGGGTGTGCATTAGAATTGATGGTGAGTTAGATTTGCGTCAATACAGGTATTTATTTCCTTTTCTTTAAAGAAACAAAGTGTATTTGCTCCATATTGATAGAATAAGCATGTAGAAGTATAACAGAAAAAGCATTCAGGCATAATGTCATTTACAGCACAATCCAGAGTAACTATGGGACCTCTTACATTGACGTAAGAGACATTTACTCTGGATTGCTCTATGCATTTCCCATAGGTTTCCCATAGGTAACTATCAGCACAATCCTAACCATGTCTACTCAAAAGTAAGCCCCACTGTATTCAATGGGCCTTACTCCCAGGAAAGTATCTTTAGGATTGCACCCTATGTCAATGTAAAAGGTCCTGTAGTTACTCTGGATTGTGCCTTTTCTTACATTTTAATCAGACTAACAGGTTAATATGAGTTACCTAATAGACTCAGTAACAGTGTCAGGTTAACAAGAGACTAACGCACTTTTTCTGGATGACTGGCTGGCAGTATGACAGATACCTGACCAGCAGCCACAAACAGAACAAGCATTTGTGAGGTGACGCAGGGGAAGCCATACCAGGAACAAACCAAAAAATACTTTTATCACACACAAGAGACTCCAAGCTGCAGACAGAAGAATGGTCAGGTATAGTCCAGAGTCAGAATACATAGCAAGGCAGTCCTATACAAAACAGCAATCCAATCCAACTTCCACACTGACAGCACCTCCTGCAGCAACTCCTTCACAAATCCAGTTAGCACAGTTCTCATGTGCCAATATCCCTATTGGCCAATCACAGGCAAGCACTGTGCTCACTCCACGCCTGTCATATGACCCAATTATAATTCACACAGGTGTCTTGTATTAAGCATTCAGCTGCACAGGTCTGTGTGATCACGTACACAGGACCAGTTGACTAACAGCAACCTTATTGAAAAGCACACTAGGATTCAGACAATCCTAAATCGTTAGACTTTAGCTTTGAAACATTTCTGACGGAATATATGTTCTCAAGAATGTGGTTTGGACTGATGCCCAACAGAAGTAGTAATATATTCTTACCTCCATGTCTATAATTTTTTCAGAGGGGTTATCTATCAGGAATCTTGTTAGTGTTCCAGGAGTTGTTCTATATGTCAAGATTATAGAGTTTTTGGGATCCTGACACCACTGTATAAAGAGATCTCTTGAAAAGCCACAGTCCAAATCTGGTTGGCTGGCAAGGACAACTTTGGGACTGGGAACTCGAGCCAAATCTGTAAGTCCATGGCAGAGAGATAGATGACGAAACTGGAAAGGATTGTTCCTCTTATCTTCAAAGCACCTCATTAGTTTGTCACTCATCCATTCCACCTTTGGTTGGGAAGAAAAACAAAAAACCACTCACTGCCCAGTTCTTAGGAGAATAAACTCTGATCCGGGTATACAATGTATGAGGCACATAAACCTTACTTATTAGCATATTAAAACATATAAGAGAGAGAGAGAACTTGTTCATCTAGATAAACATTCTCATAAACAAACCCCTGCTAACTGGGCAAGAGGCACTCTTTCAAGTGGGTGTACCTCTTTTATTTAGCAGGAGAAGAGTAACTGGCCCTCTTCACCTCAGCAATGTCTGTTATCGTGGCTTGTGCTGGTGTTTTAGATTTTAGATTTTGAGCCCTTTTTGGGACAGAGACCCATTAGTCATTAATTTTTTTCATTTTCTTTGTAAGCCACTATACCTAACACTATTCAGGGAGGTCCCCAAGTCAGAAGATTAGCTATTAAGGGAGTGGTGCTATTTGCTGTAGGACAGAAGTTGTTTTGTTGTTGATCAGTCATGTCCAACTCTTTGTGACTCCACAGACTGCAGTATGCCAGGCCCTCCTATCCTCCACCTGCTTCCAAAGTCTGTCCAAATTCATGTTCATCGCCTCAGTGGCACTATCTAAAGACCTTATCCTCTACCAGACAGAAGAGGAGGCAGTAAAACCCCATTCTGCAAGTGGCATGCTCCTTGTAATTATCAGGTGAAAGAATTTAATGCAGACAGTTAAGAAAATCAATACTTACTCCATAATATTGACTGAAGTGGCTAGCAATATTATACTGTATCTTTGCATTATATATATCTGTATTATACTGCATTACAGTATCTTTGTAAATCATCGCAACTGGGGCAACAGCTGACTGTAGTCACATAAGTAAGCCAAAGATTCAAAAAGTAAAACAAACCTGAGATTTTGAGAACTCCACAACATTGTAGCTGACGTTATTTAAAAGCGCTAAAGAATAGACCCCTAAACCTGCATCTTTTGTCCTCCATATCTGATCAAGTAGTTGAGCAAGTTCCAGAACTCTGCCTGCAGTGTCAACAGCTATTAAGACATTTCCATCCCCTCTCAGAGTTTCCAAAACATTTGCTAGAGACAAAAAAGCAAGCAGACGTTTATTATCCAAGTAGCAGCACTTTACATATAATTTATAATTGTATAAAGATTTATTTTTATTGTCACAAAAAACCCTGTTAGCTCCTGGGCAAGGCTTTAATCTTAATGTGATTTGCAGTAATTTCACATATTAAAGATCAGTCTCCAAATCCAATTTTTGTTAAATAACTTGTATCTGACTTTCTTTACTCTCCAAAGCAGCTAAGAAATACTTCAGCTTAATGTATGGCATTAAAATAGGACAAGGCTTTTAAAAATTCACAATACCATATAAAGGAAAATAGTGAAAAATCTTCAAACTAACTTAATTTTTCTTCCCCTTGAATTCCAGCCTTAAAGCTATTGCATCCCTCTTTAAGAAGGACAGAGAGTGCCTCAGGCTTTACTATAGGAGACCTTCCATAACACTGGATTCACGACAGAGATGGCCTTAAAATGCCTTGGCATAAACTTAAGCAATTGACTTTATTATGGTTCTCAAATAAGAAAATTTTAACACATTTTATTTAATTTAACTCAAAATGAAACACACACAAAATCTTCCCTTAATCACCTAACAGCAATGTGTCAACTTGCCATTTAAAAGATAAACAATATTGTAAAAAAGAGACATTTTCTAAACATATATGCTCAGTGATTTTCAACCAGTGTTCCATGGCACACTAGTGTGTCAGGGCTCACAGTCTATTAGTGTGCCATGGGAATTTGAGGAAGGGTCATTATTAGGACCATGTGAGCGCTCTATCAGCAGAATGGTGTGCCTTGTCAATTATAAAAAAACTGAGGGTCTGCCTTCACAAATTTATCACTTTGTCAGTGTGCCATTAGATGACAAAGAGTGAACTTTTTGCAGTAAATACATCTTCCAATTAAAGATCACAACTTCTTAATTTTTGGGAAAGCCATTCAGTTGAAGGAAAAAAGCAAATTCACAATCCTATTAACACATTACATTTCCTGTTTATTCCCATATTCATGAAAAGTACACAAAAGCCATGACTTTATGTTAAGAACAAAACAAAGATTTCATACTTAGCAGTTGTTCATCTCTTTGCTTCCGTCTTGGCTGTACATAAGTAGCATTAAAGGAGTCTGTGATAAGCAAGGAAGGCCTGCTTAGCATTTCTAGGGAACATCCATTCAAATGGCTGAAAAATAAGTTTCATCATAAAATTTAGGTGCTGTAGTTAAAGGGGAAAAAATGTCTACCACTAAAATGCATAGACTATGACAGAAATCTTTCCTCATTTTCTAGACACTCCAATTCTTAAGAGGACTTCCGAAGAAGTATTACAATATCACTGTGATATGGAAATACCAAAGCATAGAAACTACAAAGAGACAGGGCCAACATGGCCAATAATTTACAAGTGAAAATGACAAGGTAGAAATCATTTTCACTTAAAAATGAACAGTAGCCAGATTACAAACTAGATCAGTGGTTTCTCGTTTCAGATGCTGTTTATGGGGGTGGGGAGGGGATGGCAATGTAACTGCCACTATTATGCTGCTGCGGAGAACATAAAAGGCTTTTAAAAACCTTTCTGGGCATCACTGTGGATATCTGGAAGGTCCAGAATGCATGTGACCCCCCTCTGTAGTACTTCCTGTCTCTCGAACTCCTGTAAAACTATTGTTTAAAAAGCCACTTCCAGTTTCATGATGAAAACCAAAGTGGTTTTTCACTGTTACAAGAATTTGGAGGTTGGGGAGGTCTATGGAAGGTGTTGCAAGGCTCCCTGGACCCTCCAGAGAGCCACAGTGACCTACAGGTAAGTTTTAAAAAGCACTCTTAAAAAGTAAACTGTATTGTGTTCAATACTAGGAAAGTGTCTTTAGGACTGCAGTCTCAGTCACAAAATTGTGAGCATAACCCTAATCATGTCTACTTGAAAGTAAACCCTATTGTGTTCAATGGGTCTTACTCCCAGGAAAGTGTCTTTAGGATTGCAGCCTATATTAACTGCAAAGCCATGCATTTGCAGGAATTACAAACACTAAATAATGAAGCCACTGTTATATCAGTTAGCACATAGAGATAACTGGCTCTTGTGTACATACATCTCCCTCTTGTGGTTGAAGTCAACAGCATAAACAATTTCTTCTTCTCCATCTTTAACAATCTTCCAGATGGTGCCTCCAATCATGTGGCCTGCAGGCAATGGCGTTATGGATAACCCATGCCCTTTTCCTATGAGAAAAACAACAGTATTTCAGACTTGGCTGAAGTCCATGGCAGGTACAAGAGTTATTGTCAAAGAAGTGTTCCACAAGCTATTCATTCAATTCTAAACTGTTCTAGGTACTGTATATTAAACCACTTATGAATTGTAATTTTAATGCAATTGTTCTTCTTTAGTAGGAACTATGGTTACTAAATCACCAGAGCAGTATCCAACCACGCCAACAGAACTGCATATTCTCTCACACCTCTTATGTTTGGGGTGTGTGTAGAAGATATAATTGTTATTTGCTGAAGATTAAGTATATCAGTGAAAGTTGTTGAGTTAGTCATCAGCATCCTTGTGCCTCCTTTCAACCAATATTTTCTCCATTCAGAGTGGATGATGACAGGCACTAGCAGTTGACATGGTGAACTATGATCTTTCCAAAATTAACCTGCTAACAGCTACTTCAAATTTTCACAGTATACAAGCCCATGTTCGTTCTTCAAATTTCATAAAAGGAACCATGTTTATGCAAGTAGAAACAAACCTAGAACAAAAAACACTTAACTGCTGACAAGTAGAAATATATTTCTGACATGATATATTTCTGTTTCAACAGTCTACAAGCTACAATGAATAGATTGAGAGTGCCATTAGAAATACAACTGTTCATGATGTTCACCTAGTGAAAACCTATGGGAAATTCATATTGCAATCCAGAGTAAATTGTTCTTACACCAGAGCAAGGACTCCCAGTAGTTACTCTGGATTGCACCCTAAGGCTTAAGAAATGTCTGAATTGATAACCTATGGTTATCATATGGTTTTGGTTGTTTTTCTACCTGCAGATGTACTGCCTTATGGATGGGAATGATAAAATTGAAATTAATTAAATGCTTTAAATGTGGTTTGCCTGTAGTGTATATTTTGGAAACTCACACAGGTTGTAAACTATGATTAGCATAAGCACAAGCTTGGCATGGTCTTAGAGGAGTCATAGATAACATTAGTCAGACAGATAATAGACTAAAACAGACATGAAGAACAGTGGAATATAAATAATTTTTTTAAAAAAATGTTTAACCATTTTCCAAAGAGGTCATTGTTTTGTTTTCAAACAAAGCACTTCAAAACAAAAATGTACAAACTCCACACAACAAAATGACAGGTATAAAAAGATTTTTTTACCTTTCAAATTTACAATCTGAGAAAATTTTAGCTGTTGTATTTTATCAAAAGCTGCATCCACATCATCCAGAGTAAACAAAGTGAAGTCTTCTGTATTGTGACGTGACTGACCGGATAAACAAACAATTCAGAAAATATTCTTAGATATAATAATCATTTTTGCAGAATTTAAATGTTTGAAAACAAGCCAATTTCAAGTCAACAATACCTGATAGAGATCATACATGAACATCTGGCCCATTTTGTACACAGGAATCGTTGCATAAATGGCACAATTTAATCCCATCTTTCCTACCGCATATGGAAGTGCACCCAAATGTAATGGATCAGGATGTGAAAGGAGTACAGCATCAACCTGGTGAACATGCCTAGAGAATATCAACAGGAAAAAAACTGCAGTATTCTACCTTTTAAAAAATTACCTTGTATTTAGAACATCATTTAAAATTGAACACCTCATGTTTTTAATTCAAACATTATTATTATGCATTTGTATGTATCATAAAAACAGCTGCATTTTAAAAAAATTTAAAAGATCATCCCTGTGAGGCTCAGAACATCCGAATGATGTATGAGACAGTTTCTGGTTTCCTCTAGGAAACTAGAAGTCACACCCTCTCATATGGTTCTGGCATTCTGGGCTGCTTACAGGTTCACAAAAGCCTCAGGAGGCAAGAGGAGCAGAGCTTCCCACTTCCAGAGACTATGCAGTAAATCAAGTCCTACTTTGGATGCTGGTTATTAAGCAGCACACAACTGCATAAGGGGCTACATATTTTTACTGAACATATGGTCAAAGAAGCACCTTATAAAGTTGCCTCTTCTTATATTTAGCAAGGGGAGAGAATATGTCCCTCTTTTCACCCCAGCATCATAGCTTTTCTAGTGGCAATCACCAATGTCTCTTCTGTTTTATTTTTAAAGATTCTGCAGACTTTGAGGGCAGGGAACCATATGATTTATTTTATTACGTAAACTACTGTTGGACCTTGATATACATAGGGACCTGTCCTGACCACCCTCCAGACATTGAAACCCACAAATAAACAATCCAGTTCACAGGACCTCCAGATGCAACTGGAGATGTTTTCCAGTCCCCATCCTGGGGACTTAGAAAACCTCCACAGGTGCCAAAAGGGCATTTCCAGTTCGCAAAAAGATAGGAGTATCACCTCCAGAGGCTTTGCTGAGGCCACAGAGGCTGCGCACACATCTGGTCAAATATGGGAGCTCAGGTCCACCTTCTATTGCAGGTTTGGAGACTGCTTTTAACTAAAGCAACTGTGGATCCTACATCTGCATTTAAGGAGGTAAAAACCTATAGCCTATTGAAAAGCAGTTTAAGAATAAATATTCTTAATATTACTATATATAGGCTCTGGTTTGAAATGCGGAAAAGGAAAAAATCTCTAATTTTAGTTATCTATTGTGAGACTTCATATTATGGTATGCCGAGTGCATGAAAACAGTTGTTCCATTCCTTAATATCCTTAGTATGTGTCAAAAAGATATTGAATCAATGCAAAGAATTATGATATATATGCCATTTCAGAAGTATTTCCTTCTTGAGCCTGCATGTTTTTGTTCCTATAAATTTTTATGAGAAGTTTGGATACACTATTGATTTCACTGAAACAACCAAGACTCAACTGGTATCAACTATAATGTATAGTATTGACTACTAGGGCCCCGATATCACTCAAACATGCAACTGATATCCGAATAAAACATGTATCTGATAAAAAAAATTTTGAGTTATTTGCAAAGGAACAACATTATTAATTAAATTTAATTAATAGTTAGGTTCTACTCACTTTCTTAGGGAGTCAATGATGTCCATAGAAAAATTCTCATCCCAGCCACAATCCAACAAAAAACGAAATTCATCTACTTGAAGTAAATAGCAGAGAGCAGATTCTTCCTGTACCCCAGAAAGGGTGGTTAACTTGATAATGGACGTCATTTTTTGTTTTTTTTCTCAGAAAGGCTCACACAAATTGTCTGCTGAAAAGCAAATGAAATATATTCTGAAAACAAAGGAATGTGTTCCATATGCTACTGAGTTCTCAACTGTTTCAAGCCCCAAAATTAGGCAAGAATAGCATAAATATGCAGGTTAAAAAATATAATACCAGTTCTCCACATTCCATTATATTATAAAAATATCCCTAAACACCACTAAAATGAGCATATGCAGAAAGGATCAAGCCAGTCACAGACCAACTTGGGTCAAGACAGATACACCATGTACTAAACTGTTTTCTTCAAGAGAAGTGAACATAAACTCATTCTTACAATGGGGAAGTAAAATACTGAACACTTTAAAAAGGACCCTCTATTTCCAGTTCTTGGAGGCTCAGCACCCATAAACAGATAGGGACGTAATGTGCATCTGTAGGTTGAGCACAGAGAAAAACCAAGACCTTCTCTGTTGGGCTTGCAGTATAAACACCTGCTTCCCTTAACCCACATACTGATGAATCATTTATTTATTGTGATATTTATATAATGTCTTTCTCAATAGACTAAAGATGGTTCACATAGGCAGGCTCAATTTTTCAATGAAATGTTACGAATATTATACCATTGCATGTTAACTTCCATGCAGGTGTTCCCCTTCATTGTGTAAGTCTGTTGGCTCTCACTTTCCAAGCTCTTGTAGGTATTTGCAACCAAGCTTCAGATGGTTTCTCAAAGATGTAAAAAAGGGGTTTATTTTTGCCACTTGCCTCTTCCATACTCCATTCCTCTGCCAAGATTATGAGTACAATCCTAACCATATCTACTCAGAAGTAAGGCCTACTGTGTTCAATGGAACTGACTGCAGCCTATAAGGGCTGCCTCTTCAGCAGCCAATCCAAGCAACCAATCCCACTTAACTGTTTCAGACAAGGTGACCGCTCACACCTCCTATCACTATAGCTAAATGAAACTAGATGTGATAGTAGCATATATGTGTAAAATAAATGAGTTACCGCTAAATCCCTATAAAGTGGAGGCAGGGTAATTTAAGCATATAATGTTGCATGTCAAACCCATGGGAAAGGGAGCATATGAAAAATGTTCATACAGTATCATAAATCCAATGTTGCACAATGCTTCACAATGCACATGTTTCAATGTTAATGACTATATTTGGGTGAGTTTTTACAGAACAATCCATGACCACTATATACAGATTGACTTCCTCATCTAAATGGAACACATGCACAACTGAATGCAATTACAGTTTAACATGTAAAAGTCCTATGTACAACAGAAACAAATTTGACACCAAGAAACCACAGCCCTATACTATAATGTGTGGCTTGCAAAAATATATTGGCTGAGCTCTTTTTTGCAACACAACGTATGTAAATCTATATACAGGGTGATTGAAAAGTAACTCCCTCTATTGTAATTTATAAGTGTTTTAAAATAGGGAGTTACTTTTCAATCACACTGTATAAAAAATTGAAAAATCACTGATTCAATGCCCAATCAAAACTGCAGGGCCTAGGAGCATGAAATTTGGGGAGGGTGTTCCTTCTGTGATGGAGGGAGTCACTAATGCTGCAATCCTAAAGACACTTTCCTGGGAGTAAGACCCATTGAACACAATGAGGCTTACTGTTGAGTAGACATGGTTAGGATTGTGCTCTAAGAATCAGTTTTGGGAAATTCCAACCAGGAGGGAGTGAAAAGGGGAGCAACAGTGTTTTCCTCCCTAAAATTTCCATTGAAGAATCTCTGACTGATCAAGGCCCCTCCCCAACCCGAACCTAGAAGCATAAAATTTGGAGAGGGTATTTGACATCAACACCCAATGTTGAGAAATTTAATCCTTAAGAGGTGAAAAGGGGTGCACATTGAAGACTTTCTGATCAACATCCAACCAATTTGGTGCCTGGTGCATGATGCATTGGGAGGGAGAGTGCACTTGGGGGGGAATGGTGTATATGGGGTGATGTTGTGCAAAGGGGATGAGATACGCATGGAGGATGTTGCATATGGGGGATGTTGTGCAGGAGTTGATGTGCGGGGGGGGGGGGGGGTTGTTGCACATAGGTGGGGGTTGTTGCTGCACATGGAGAAATGTTGAGCAATGAGTATGGGGGTATTTTTTACTCCTGCAACACAGGTACATCTCACTAGTAGTAAATAATTTTTCATGCTTTATAACTATTTATTGGGTAAAAATTCAAGAGTCAATAGGATTAAAATGTAAGTTTAATTAAATATTAATTAAACATTAAACATTAATTAAACATTAAATCATGATTTATTGTTTAATGTTTAATTCATAGAATCATAGAATCATAGAGTTGGAAGGGACCTAGTAGGTCATCTAGTCCAACCCCCTGCCTGCAGCAGGAATTCCCCCTAGAGCATCTCCAACAGGTGCTCATCGAGCCTCTGCTTGAAGATCCCCAGTGAGGGAGAGTCCACCACCTCCCTTGGCAATCTGTTCCACTGCCGAACCGCCCGAACCGCCCTCACCGTCAGGAATTTTTTCCGGATTTCCAGCCGGAATCTCCTTTCTTGCAGTTTGTACCCATTGGTTCTAGTTCTGCTTTCAGAAGCAGCTATGAACAAATTGGCCCCTTCCTCCCTATGACAGCCCTTCAGGTATCTGAAGAGGGCAATCATGTCTCCCCTCAGCCTCCTCTTCTCCAGGCTGAACATCCCAAGTTCCCCCAACCTTTCCTCATAGGGCTTCCCTTCCATCCCACTGATCATTCTTGTTGCTCTCCTCTGGACTTGCTCCAGTTTGGCTGCATCTTTCTTCAAGTGAGGTGCCCAGAACTGAACACAATTCAATGTTCATGGTTTAATGTTAGCTAAACTGTGAGGGATGGGGGAAACTCATCATGTGGGAAACTGCCCCAAATTTCTGAAACCCTTCTTCTCACACCTGCCCTCCTGCTCTGACTCTTTCCATGGCTTACTCCCAGGAAAGTGTCTTCAGGATTGCAGCTTTATTTACTGGCCTAGGATTACCATTTGAAACACCCCTACTCAATGGTTCTCAAGTGTTTCAGCCTGGGACCCCCTTCTGAGAATGACAATCTGTCCAAGACCTCTTGGAAGTGATCAGGAGGGTCATCATTGTGAACTGAGAACTCCTCCATGTCAATTCAGAAGTCCCATTGTGTTTAAGATGGTGGAGCCCTGCTTTTTGTGACCCCCTCAACTGAAGTCACAACCACTCAAGGGGTCCTGACCCCCACTTTGAGAACTACTGACACAGGCGTACAACTCATATGGGAAATACAATTGGTCGTGTTTCCAAGAAAGCTCTGTGGAACTCCTTGCTACTCAATGTAGCGACAGCAGACTTTAAATTCAACTATCAGATTCATATTTACTGCCTCTGCAACTGTTCATGGAGTAAGGCTGCAATCCTATCCACACTTGCTGGGAGTAAACCCCATTGAACACAATGGAGTTACTTCTGAGTAGACATGCATAGAGCTGGGCTCTGAGGCTACAAACCTCTTTCTTGTCAGTAAACCCCACTCACTATAACTGGACTTACTTATGACTAGGATTGGGTTCTGAGACTGCAATTCTACCCAAACTTGGGAGTAAGCCCCATTGACTAGAATGGGGTTTACTTCTGAGTAGGATTGGGCTCTGAGCCTACAACCCTCCCCACTCTTTCCTGAGAGTAAGCCCCATTGAATAGAATGGGACTTATTTCTGAGTAGTCATGCAGAGGACTGGGCTTTGAGGCCACAATCCTCTTCACACATTCCTGGGAGTAAGCCCCATTAACTGTAATGATATTTACTTCTGAGTAGACACACACAGGGACTGGGTTTCTAGGCTGAACTCCTAAAGACTTACCTGGGAGTAAGCCCCACTGACTAGAATGGGGCTTACTTCAGAGGAGGACTGGGCTTTGAGCCTACCTACAACTCTCCCCACACTATCCTGGGAGTAATCCCATTGACTAGAGCGGGCTTACTTCTGAGTAGACCTGCAGAGGACTTGGCTGTGAGGCTGCAGTCCTCTCCACTTACCTGGGAGTAAGCCCCGCTGACTAGCATGGGGCTTACTTCTGAGTAGAGGGGCTTGTGCTTGTGCTGTGTGTTGGGGAGGGAGAGGGGAAGAGCCCCCTCCCGTGTGCCTTCTTCTACCCTTACCTGCGGCCCCTCAGCCCCTCCAGGCGGGGGAAGGTGTCGGGAGCGGCAGCCGCTCTCAGCCCCCCTCCTGACTCCCCTCAGCGGCCTCCATCTTGGCCTGCCTGGAAGTGACCGGCGAGCGCGCGCCGCTAGAGTGGGACTCGGGATGTACCTTTGCACGGCTGGGGGGAGGCGGGTGTGAGCTTTGGAAGCTCCCCCTCTTTTTCTGCCCCAATGGTTCGTTCCAACCTCTGACCGGGCTCTGGCGCAGGCGGCCTCGCACTCTCCCTTGGAAGGCCTGGGAAGGTGAGGAGGGAGAGGAGAGGAAGGGCCCGTTGCCACGGGGGGGGGGGGGCCGTTGCCACGGGGGGGGCATTGCCACGGGGGGGGGAAGGGGGGCCCTAACTCCACTGGGGTCTCCAATACTGGCAGCCACCTTCTCTCTCCTGCAGTGGGTGAGGCCAGAGAATCTCCCTCTCAATCCAGCATGTCATTGATCTGAGGAACTCCCTGCCACATGAATGGGGGTGATGGTGTCTGGGCTTAACCCCTGTCAAAGGGTATCTCTCAACCCAGCATGTCATTGATCTGAGGAACTCCCTGCCACATGAATGGGGGTGATGGTGTCTGGGCTTAACCCCTGTCAAAGGGTATCTCTCAACCCAGCATGTCATTGATCTGAGGAACTCCCTGCCACATGAATGGGGGTGATGGTGTCTGGGCTTAACCCCTTTCAAAGGGGTATCTCTCAACCCAGCATGTCGTTGATCTGAGGAACTCCCTGCCACATGAATGGGGGTGATGGTGTCTGGGCTTGTATTGGTGTCTGGGCTTGTGATGGTGTCTGGGCTGGTATCTCTTAACCCAGCATGTCATTGATCTGTGGAAACCACTGCCACATGAATGGGGGTGATGGGGGCGGCTTGACCCCTTTCGAAGGGGTATCTCTTAACCCAGCAAGTCATTGATCGGTTATATAAAAGTTATATACTGTATAATACTATAGATAGATAGATAAAGTCATCAGTCACTATTAAGATAAGTTTTTTGTATATATTCTCTGTTTCCCACCTTTACTCACTGTTTCTTTGTTTTCCTTTTCAGTAAATTCCCATTCAACACCACTTCTTGTTTCCTACATCACCCAGTATGTGGACTGCATGATCTGCGTATCTTTTTTAATGTTACTAGTATGTTTTGGTTTTATTGTTACAAATCGGTATACAGGACCAAACTTGGTACACACTGATTATTTTTATACACGGATTTGACTCAACAGAAATGGCCACTACATATCACAGTTTTAAAAACTTCTTTTCTACTATTGTAGAGAGATAATCATGCAAACAGTCTTTCCATTCTTCAGCTTCTTTGCAATTCTAAATGCTGACTGCTTCTCTACAACAGTAAGAAAAGCTGGAAGTGAGTTTTTAAATCTGTTTTCCCACATTTTAATCCACACAATCTTTTTATCCACAGGAGGTTCCAGAACAAAACCCTCATGTATAACAACACCTAAGCATGCTTTTACTAATTTTTTTTTTTTGCAAGCTACAGTTCCTTGGTGTAGCAACTTTGTAAAAACAAAAACAAAAATAATCACTACAGACAGGACAGTCAAAATTTCTGGGGGGTTACAGATTGGGGTCTTTCCAACTCTTCACAGAGGTGCAAGAATTGAACCCAGGACCTTCAGCATGTATTGTAGTGTTCTCCCCACTTTCTAGTGGCCCTTCTCACGTTGATCTAAGGCAATTGAACCATATCAGTAGTTTTCATGTGTTCTCATCTCACAATACATGCACAAGATTGTCCATCTCACAATACATGCACAAGATTGTCCAGGTACACTACCAGGGCACAATCCTAACCAATTTAACCAGCATAACACATCTGTCTCCCCTTCCCCTGGTGATGTGGAGAAGCCGACATAAGTCTGTGCACTGACCTAAGCTTCCTATGAGTGATGCGGCAGTTACATGTGCTGAGACTTATGCTGGCCTATCTCAGGGTTAGGATTGCACCCTAGTTTTTTTTAAGGATATATGTTATTATTTTTTAAAAAAGTATTAAGATGGTGTTTAAAGTTCATTACATGAGTCGGTAAGTGTAAAATCCCCCTCTCACACTTTTTTTAATATGTAGCCCTTTCAAATTTTCAAGGGCTGTCCAGGGGACTTAATGGCCTCCATTGAGAATGGCTGAGAAGCAGTGACTTTGATCATTGCCGTGTGTTGAAATCGTGGTTGCCAAAATGCTCCAAGTATTTGGTAATAATTAATGTTTTAGATTGTATAAATGTGGCACTGAATGCAATATGTTCTTTGATCCATTCTCTTTTTTAGTAACTATGGTGAATATTATCCAGTTGGTGCGAGATCACTGGGTCTGGACATTGGTTCCCATAGGAATTGTGGTAGGATGTTACTTTGACAGGAAGAATGACGAAAAGTTGATGCTCTACAGGAATAAGAGCAAGTTGTTTCAAAGGTTAGTTGAGGTTCTGTCTAAATGAATGAGATAATAGTAACTCTCTGTATTGGAAATTATAAAATCACTTCTTGGGGATTATCTTGTTGCCAATATTTGAAGTTTCACTGTTGCTTAGGCTGCACACTCATGGGAAGAAAAGCAAGATTTGGGACTAAGTAAATCCCAAAATATCTATCTACAGTATTTATATACCGCTTTTCAACTGAAAAGTTCATAAAGCGGTTTACAAGAAAATGAAAAAATAATAGCTCTGTGTGATTGTGCTGCTGCTGCACTACCCCAGGGAGGAGGAAACCTTCCCCTTTATCCCATGTAATGCAGCAGCAGCCCCAAAACTGGTAGCACAGATCTGAGCAGCCTGGGACCAGCACAAATTTGCCCAGGATCCAGCACAAGGGCCAAGTCCCAGCATGGCCTCCCATTCCAGGCCTCCCATACCTCAGTCCTTCCTACACACCTGTCCCGTGTGCTAACCCCTGTGACTTTGGCCAGTGTAATTCACCTACCATGCCTGTATCAGCACAGGGATGCCAACAGAACTGCTTGCACCAGCCTCCCTTATCTCCATCTCTTATAGCCAAACATCTCTTATAGGCAATTTGCAACATCCCTGGCCAACATGAGACTGGAGCTAGCCCATACCTCCTCTGGATTGTGTTGTTAATTTTGCATATCTTGCAGATAAAAATTGCTCATACGTTTAACAAACATGAGTAGCTTTTTGACAAAAGCATGACAACTGCATTAATAGCTTTTAACAAAGACAACTGTTTTTATAATGAAAGTTGGCAAACATTTCATTAGTTTGTGTAGTTAGTAAAAAAGGGCATGATATTGCCCAAAGGCAATCAGACTTTGAATGTTTGATTTTTTTTAATCAATTGGCCCCAAGTTCTCAAAAGTTTATAATTATGGACACATAAAGGGGATTGCTTATGATCAGATCCTACACGTTTTCTTGGAAGATTTGGGCTGCAATCCTGAAGACACTTTCCTGGGACTAAGACCCATTGAACACAATGGGGCTTATTTTCAAGTAGATTTGGTTCGGATTGTGCTCTTAGCTTGATCCCAAATAAATGCTTGAATTACTATGCATCTAAGGGCACAATCTAAACCATGTCTACTCAAAAGTAAGCCCCATTGTGTTCATTGGATCTTACTCTCAGGAAAGTGTCTTTAGGATTGTAGCTTCAGGTTAACATCACTGCTTTGAGTAATTGACCATCATTTTGGCATTTCTTTTTGTCAGCAAATTTAACTATATTAGTATTAAAGTACTGTATGATTATTCATATTAGGTGCATTAATTCAAATTTACTGTGTGAGAACTGGTGCAGCATAATGAATAGAATAACGAGGATTTGGAAGGTCTCCTTGTGTTTTGTATTTGCATTATACAGGGCCTACTTAGAACTTAAGAAAAAAATTATGTAAAGATTTACAGTATTATGACCAAAGATAGAAAAAATATGAATCAGTAGTGGTATAAAACAACCCATGACCCCTTTCACCCTCTGCCCATGGCCAGTGGAAACCTCTTTTTGGCCTCAGGCAATTGGCAGTTGAAGCAAAGTTTTTTTTGCTAAGGAAGTTGGAAGTTAAGACCTTCACCAATTCCATTCTTTTACCAGATAAACACTGTAAGCATGATGGGCAGAGCTGCATCAAGCTATATCAGGGCTACATTAAGCTACATCATGCATAGCTTGCCAGCACATTCCCAGAGAATATAAAATTGTGGAGACTCCCTAGGTTTTCATAATAATGTCTCATTTTGCAATCTTTTCTTTTTGCAGAGAGTTGAAAGATGGGGAAGAAGTCACATGGAAATAATGTGTATCAAATGAGAAATTCTTCCACACAATTAAATCTACTTATATAAGCTGGGTGATGGTGCTGTCTGTCATAATCACAAACAAGAATTGCTATATTTTATTCTTATACTAGGGTTCTGCAAAGGGGTGGGAGCAGGCAGCGTTGTTGTGGCTTATAATCTCCCCCTTAAGCTTCTAGTTAGGTACAAATCTAACCTTTGAGCAATATGTGGGATCCCCCCTCCCAGCTACATTCAGTGAACCTTGCTGTAAATAACGTGTGCAGAAGATTGTAGTTAATTTTTTGCCTTTAATAGAGTTTGAACTATAATTTCAGTTCTGCCATACACTTCACCTGTTCATATGCAAACATATTGCTTGACCCTTCCCCATATGAATCAAAGTCAAAACAATCCATTTTAGAGACCATTGTAAAGGCAGACAGTATTATATTTCCCTAATATTATTGACTGCTCCATAATAGTAATGTAAGATTTCAAAATCTTTCTTGGAACTTACATTGTGTTTTGGAAGTATTTATATTTGAAGTTTTTAATTGATTGTCTGTCATCACCATCTTGATTGTAGGAGGATAGCTTGGTATCTAATTGGCACACGGGGGATACTGATATAGATATATACTTCCCTTACAAGTCAAGTGAACCATTTAGCATTTTAGTAGTACAAACCTAACCAATTTAGGCAAGCACAACTCACCCATCTCCCTGTTCCTGTGGTGGTATGGGGAGGATGTGTACAGGCTTCCCCAATTATTGGATAGGTTAGGGACTAATCACCAGAACTATCTAAAAATGAAAACTATTGTAAAGTGGGACTTGGGCAACAATCCAGAGTAATTATGGGCAATATCCAGAGCAGTTACAGGTCCACGCAGTTACGTCACCCTCTAGTGTAATCTTATGGAAAGTCACCCTGCTCGGGAGCAATGGGCTTAATTTGACTTTAGGGCAGGAGGTCTGGTCTAGAGGGTAGAGCCTCCATTTGCCTGAAGATAAGAACTGAAGGTTGCTGGATCGAGATAACCAGAAGTCACATCGGAAGTAAGAACTTGAAAAGCCGCTGCTGCAGCTGAGATTTTCCATCTGCTTTTCAGTGGGAGTGAAGGAGCTTTCTCAGCTGCCCTTCGTGTGAGAGCTGAAGGAGAACTTGGTCAGCCAGCATTTCAGACATCGGGGCCAGTGTTGTTAACCAGACTGTGAATGTAACATCTTGAATGTAGTGTCTCTTGAAAGATAGAGACAATCTGTTTTTGTAAAAATCCCTTCGGGGATTTAGAATTCGTCTGCCTATGTAAACTGCTTCGATTAAAGACTGAGGAGCAATCCAAAATGTCCAGAAAAGCGGTATATAAATGCCTAGTTGTTGTTGTTGTTGTTGTTGTTGTTGTTGTAGTAGGCTGTAGGTGGCACAAGTGGCTAAGACACTGTGCCTGTTAACCAGCAGGCCAGGGTTCAAGACCCAGGTCGGCCCCACAAGACAGGGTGAGCTCCTGTCCTTGCCCAGTGCTGCGACGCCAGCTGGATCCAATCGTATCGGCTCTGCCTTTCCATTGGACTAATTCAGTGGTGTGGAGAGGAGGGATTTGCTGCTTGGGGAACAGCCTATCCTCCATAACAATCCAACCCAGGCTTTCGTGCTTTGCATGCAGCGTATGCAGCGCTGAGCACGATACCATAGTCTTCCAAGACTGACGGAGGCCTGCTTTTTATTATTATTATTATTATTATTATTATTATTATTATTATTATTATTATTATTATTATTATTATATAGGCCTATGGGACCTTTTACACCTACGTAGTTATGGTGCCACCTATGGGAAATTGATAGAGCAATCCACAATAAGTGCCTCTTATGTCTTCCCGTAGTTACTCTTGATTGTGGGGCCAGTCTTTTTAACTTTATAAATGTTGCTTCCAATGTTTTCCTAGCTAGCAACTTGCAAATGCCCCTTTTATTTTGCAGATTTCTTCTGCTACACAAAGATCTCTGCAGATGGATTCTCATTAACTTCTTTGGGAATGGGATTAGACCAGAAGCTACAACATGGAGGAGGGCAATTTTGGCCTTTAGATCAGCAGAGAACATGCACTGAATGAATGAATTCTGGGTATAATCAAAAGGTGTTGAAATAGTGGATCATCAGTAAACAAACAGTTAAATACAGCGGCACCTCACTTAACAAGTGCTTCGCTTAACAAGCGTTTCACATAACAAGCAAAATTCCCAAGAAATCTTGCTTCACATAACAAGTTCCGCTTCACATAACAAGTTCCGCTTCACTTAACAAGCAAGCGTGCTATGGGCACGTGTGCTATGCAGCCCTGACACTCCGCATGGAGGCTCTTTAAAAGGGCTGCTGGCCAGCACGGCTGCCTCTTAACTGCCCCCACTGGCCACCTTGAACTTCCAGCAGCAGCCCAGGTAAGCCTCCCAGGAAAGTGTCTTTGATTGCAGCCTCCTAACCATGTCCACTAAGAAGTAAGCTCCATTGTGTTAAATGGGGCTTACTCCCAGGAAAGTGTCTTTGATTGCAGCCTCTTAACCATGTCTACTCAGAAGTAAGCCCCATTATGTTAAATGGGGCTTACTCCCAGGAAAGTGTCTTTAGGATTGCAGCCTAAGTAGACTTCATAGGATTATGCACAGTGAATGCATGTTCTGAATTCAATCCCAGTGTTCTGTCATCATTTTAACATGCAGTTAATATTTTTATATGAATATTTTTGGGGTTGTGGAACCAATCATCTGAGTTTCCATTATTTCCTATGGAAAAATCCGCTTCACTTAAAGAGCATTTCACTTAAAGGGTGAAAGAACAAATTAAGCTCTTTATGTGAGGCACCACTGTAGTTAAAATACACCATAAACAAGACTTTTTTTATAAAAAGCAGAGCTGACACAGCAGGAATACATTATAAAAGCCATACAAAAATACAGGAGAAACAAACTCAGGGTGTATCAAAACAAAATCATACAGGTGAACAAAAGTCATAACAAAAAAAGAAGATAGGAACACCCCAAAAATGTAGGACATCTAAGAAAAATGTATCATATGACAATATAAAAGCTGAATATACTCAAATTTCTTTAATTGAAACTATTTATTATCAACTTTAAAAGTGTTATATATAATTAATTGCATGTAATTTATGAGTTCTGCATGGAGGACAATGAAGGTGTGTTTATTCCCAAGACAGTGGTTAGAAAGAGCACATGTCCTTGTCCTGCCTGCAAAAGGGACCTGAGATCACCCTGAAGAGCAACTTTTCAGAACTTTTCTCAGCCCATAGAGTTGCACCAGTACAGTAGAGACTACAAGTACGCAGCACTTCCGGTTTCCCCTCTACGCCCCCTGCGCAGCCCCTCTTTGTAGCGAATCCCCGCATATGGCGGATTCTCAGCAGAACCGGAAGTTCTTGTTGTCTTTCTTAAAACCTTACCTCTAGGCGTCGGTTGATAAGGTCGCGAGGCGTAGTTGCGTCACAGGGCGAAAGCGGCTGTGATTGGCTGTGAGCGGTGAGGCGTTTGATTGGCCGGGACGCGGTCAGGTGGTGTGGAGGTGGAGGCTGCTGCTGCTGCTGTGCGCGAGACAAATAAACATGGAGGCCATCTTCCATGAGAGGGTGAGTGGGGCTCAGCGAGGTTAAAGCGGGGGAGGGTTGGGGTGGTGCAGCTGGGGCTCCTTGGGAGGGGAGTTGGGGGGAGCCTGTGCCCAGCCCTGCTCAGCCCCTCCTGGGGGGCCTCCTGCCAGTCCTTCTCCCCTCAAGTCCAAGGGGGAGGCAGGGGAGGGAGAGACTGCCTGGCACTGGGGAGAGTGCTGGAGAAGCTGGGAGAGGCACAACACAACCATTCATACACAGCATATAATGGGTCTGTGGAACTCCCTGCCACAGGGTGTGCTGGTGGGAGCTGACCTGAGTGTTCATAAGAAACAGCTACAGAAATTTCTGGAGGAAAAGTCCATCATAAGGCATTTAATAATAATAAGCATTTCAGTTTAATCTGTGGAACTCCCTGCCACAGGATGTGAGGGAGGAGCTGACCTGAGTGCCCATAAGAGGCAGCTACAGAAATTTCTGGAGGAAAAGTCCATTCTAAGGCACAGGCATCCATTTTCAGTTTAATCTGTGGAACTCCCTGCCACAAAATGTGAGGGAAGAGCTGACCTGAATGCCCACGAGGCAGCTAAAAAATTTCTGGAGGAAAAGTCCATCATAAGGCACAAGCATTTCAGTTTAATCCGTGGAACTCCCCGCCACAGGATGCAAGGGAGGAGCTGACCTGAGTGCCCATAAGAGGCAGCTACAGAAATTTCTGGAGGAAAAGTCCATCGTAAGGCAGAAGCATCCATTTTCAGTTTAATCTTTAGAACTCCCTGCCACAAGATGTGGTGCTGGCAGCTGCCCTGAGAACTCTTTAAGAGGGAACTGGACAAATTTGTGGAGGAAAAGTCCATCATAGGTCATAAACATCCATTTTCAATTTAGTATGTGGACCTGCCTGCCACAATATGTGGGGATAGCCACTAAAATTTGAGCATTTGGAGAGTTAATAAATATTTCTTTGTCTAGCATATAATTAGTGTGTGGAACTCCCTGTCACCAGATGTACTGGCAGCTGTCAGGTTTAAGGTTTAAGAGGAAACTGGACAAATTTCTGGAGGAATAGTCAATCATAGATCACAAGCAACTATTTTTGATTTCGTATGTGGAACTCCCTGCTGCAAGATGTAGGGTCAGGGATGGGGATATCCACTATGAATGTTTGGTGAATAAGGAAAGACCAAGGGAGATTTTCGTTTAACAGGAAAGACTGGGTCAGGTGGATGTGGCCTGAGGTTGCTGCCTGTTTCATCATAAGGAGTGTCCCTTTTCAGATATTCTACAGTTGGCTTCATAAAAGAGATTGTTGTTCTGTCATTGTGCCTGTATGGGATCTGCCGAATTGTTTTTCCCAACCTATCCTTTGAACACTTTGTTCATCTGGTATTGGTAGTATTTTATTTGATATTTTCATGTCAAGGTCACCACATGATTACCCAATAATTTATTATTTTTTCATCTCTTTTAAAAAATTATGATTGCTAGGTGTGGTAAAGCTGATTCGGTTTTTCTCTTGAGGCACAAGCTCCACATTTCTAAACATAATTAGGGCATTAGGGTTACTCCTGTGTTTCACAATAGGCATAATATTGTTATCCATGCAATGAATGACATGAATTAGGTGAATCACAGTGGAAGGCAGCATGAATTATTACCCTTCCAACATTCTTGGGAAGAGTATTTGAAATGTTGTCACTTTCCTAAGGCCAGCCAGTGATCTTCATAGCCAACAAAGGATTTTATCAGAGTTTTTCAGTCAGATATTTTATATAGCATCGTACTGACATAACATCCAGATTTGTCTAGGTTACTCCTGATATTCTTTCTAGTCCTACACCTTTGTGAATATCCTTATAAATGAACTCCCCTCCTAGGTTTAATAACTTTATAGGAAACACTGCCATGGAAGAGCTAGAGATTGCAAAGCAGAAATTAACATCCATCCCAACAGCTCCAATAGCTGTGATGTTAGATGCAGTGCAGGGGGCCATAGTTAGAGGTAGGTATTGATATCTTTCCCTCCACGTATAGTATAGCTTATTTGTGTACACTTACTTGTGTACAGTTTGGAACCAAAGCAGTTGCTTATATAAATGTGTTTGTATAGGGCTACATGCACAGTATATATAGCTGTGGATTTACAATAAACTACAATGACTTCTTTTAATCTATACAATACAAACAGAGATGGTTGATTTATGTTATTGTACGTTCTATGTCTTATCATTTAAGTCTCTGGTTTTTAAAACATGGTATTTAAAAAGTAAAACATATCATGCTTATTTGTGTCTTTTTGTGTTTTAAACGTCCAATAGCAAGAAGGCTCCCTATGTGCCCAGCATTGTTTGAATAATTTGCTACAAGGAGAGTATTTTAGTCCTGTAGAGTTGTCCTCTATTGCACAGCAGCTGGATGAAGAAGAGAGAATGAGGATGGCAGAAGGAGGAGTTTCTAGTGAAGAGTATAGAACATTTTTACAGGTGATACCTTTAATTCTATGCTTTTCTATAAACTCTATGATATAATAGCATCAGGTGCTCTGATCTTTATTTACTTGGCCAATTTGTACTTGATTTCACACCTGCAATGCATGGGAAGGGTGTATACAGGCCCAGAGCAGTTGCACTGGTCATCAGGCTTTAGGCAGGGTGACCAGAAATTTCTGGATTTGTCCTCTTTTTTAGCCTCCTGTCTGGCTGTCCTCCAAAAGGGCTTCATTGTCCTCCAATTTGGCTTCATTTTGGAATTTTGCAGTGGTGTGCAGTACCCCATCATGTCATTGGATTTGTATTGAAGAGCAGAAACCAATGCAAAAATCGGTTTTGAGATATCTCCTTCCTATCAAAAGTTATGGCCAAAAACCTTAAAAACAAAAAAAATATGCATTGAGCTCTGTGGAGGTGCCCTATATTGCTGCTTTACTCATGAATAGGCAAATGTGCTATTGTCTGCCGGAAAGACCAGGCTGAGAAGAATCAAAGACCTTGTTCTCCTTTTGAGTTTTGGGCATAATAATACCATCATGTGATATATTATTGGAAAGGAAATTTAATGCAGAATGTAAGGAAATAAACTGCATTGGAATATCTGTGTTCCATAAAATGTTATGTCCAATTAACCAGAAAATGAAAACGCCAACTGCCTAGGGAACAAAAATGGGATTTTCTTAACTCAAAACTATCAGACTGATTGTACTACGAGCCAGGGAGATGTAATTATGATACAGCATGAAACTAATAAGTAAATATGAATCATCTGTCATTTCCATTTACTGTCATACAATTACCCTAGCTAACTGGGTAAAGTGGCACTTCTAAGTGGCACTCCTCTTATATTTAACAGGGAAAATATGTCACAGGCTGGGGAAGACAGCAGAATAAATGGGTGGCAAACTGCTGGGGGGAAGAGGCAGAGATGATCTCTAGAAAGGAGTCCTTTGTCTCTAGAATGGAGGCCCCCAATATTCGTTTTCTTTAAAGAATGGGAATGAGATCACTTCTGGGACAAAATTTTAAGCTATGCACTGGGCTATGCAGTCATTAACTGCACCAATGGTGCGAGGTGCTCTAGTATACAATATTTAGTTTAAGTCATTCCATTCACTTTGGTATTGTGGAACACAATATACCGTATATACGAAAGTATAAGCCGAGTTTTTTGGGCCCCAAAAATGGGCCCCAAAAAGCCCCCTCAGCTTATACTTGGGTGAACTGAAAAGTGGCAGGATCAAACCCCATCATGTCATATACTGTTGGAGGCATATTGAAGAGCAGAATCCAATGCAAAAATAAGTTTTGAGATATCTCCTTCCTATCAAATGTTATGGCCAAAAAAACAAAAACTATAAAAATTTAAAAAATACATTTTTGGCAATTTTTTTTAGCTGGTAGGAATTTTGGCCTGGGGTTTAGGAATTTTGGGTTTGGCATCTGGTCACCCTGTCCTATGCATGTTTACTCTGAAGTAAGCCCCACTAAGTTCAATGAGGCTTACTCCCAGGAATGTGTGCTTAGGATTGCAGCCTGTGAATTCCAAGAAGGCTACAAGGAAAAGTACCAGTACCTGCTGCATTTCCCATAAGCATAGGCTTATACTTGAGTCAATAAGTTTTCCCAGTTTTTTGTGGTAAAATTAGGTGCCTTGGCTTATACTCGGGTCAGCTTATACTCGAGTATATACGGTAGCTAAACTATATTTTTGAATTTTTTTCCTGTGTGACCCAGAAGTAAGTGTTGCTGACGTCATGTTGTGTGTCATCAGCATTTACTTCCAGGTTTGAAATTCATGATGGGCATTACCGGCTGGCACTGCTATATGGAATGGAATAATATTATAGAGTTGGAAAGGAATTATAAAATTATTGGGTCTAACCTTCTATTAATGTGTGTTGTCCAAAACTAACATTTTTAATAGATGGCTATCCAGCATTAATCATCCTGTTATCTTTTAATTTTACATTGAACAGCAGCCTTCTGGAAATATGGATGACAGTGGCTTCTTCTCTATTCAAGTAAGCATTATAGTTTCACTTACTTTGGAAGATTCATTGTGAAGTATGACATTTAAATATATAGTGAATTTTGGTGTGCTAGTACAATCCACATTCACACGGTAGAGCTGTTTAGGAGAAATTGGAAAAAGTGTACATTTTGTAAAACATTTGGTATTTCAAATATATAGAGAACTATGGAATACAGGCATATCTTTCAATTGCCAGTTTGTGTTTGGTATCCTGCATTTGAAGCTTAAATACTACTTATTTTGATGAAATTTAAACTTCATTGTATAAAGTTTTCTTTGAAATATTGTCTTCTCTGCAACATGTCTATAAATTTGAGTTTTCATTTCTCTGTGTTTCAAAGTTGCAGAACATCATAAAATGAATTCTTCCTTTATTTCACAATGAAATGTATTGTTGTACAAGCCTGTTTGGGTGTGCAGGGAAAAGTCCCATTAGGTTGTATTCTAATTAAATAGACCAGCCTGTGGGGTTTAAAGCCTTAATGAAAAACTTTCTTACTGTGTGTTTGTGGTTTGGTGGAGCCAGAAAGTAGTAAGTGCTATGGGCAGCCCACATTCCATTGCACACAAAGTTGTTGAGTGTATACTTCTGATGTTGTTATAATTTTTTTCTGAACTAGGCACAGACAAATGTGGATGACTGGCATATTTTGTGTTGGAAAAACACTGTTTTACTGTATCTTGTCCTTATTGGAAGTTGTTTTGTGGGTCTGCCATGCTAAAAATGGGTTTATACATTTTATAAGTGGCATGGACTGAGATCCCAGATGCATATTCATTTAAGTATCCACATTTTGTTTGTGTACTGCAGGAAACACCAATGTAAAAAAATGTAAGAAAATTTAAAAAAAATATTTTTAAAAATCACTAAGACTGCAATCTTAAAGATGCTTTCCTGGGAGTAAGACCCATTGAATACAATGGGGTTTACTTTTGAGTAGATCTGGTTGGGATTGTGCTCTAAAGCTTAGCGTACTATATTTGTTAAGTCTCAGTAGTTATACCAAGTGAACAGCTTATACCATGATTGGCGGGGGGGGGGCATGTATGTGGAAGCTTTTGACTAAGGTGGGCAATTTCTGTTTTGCATTAAAAGCTTTTGTAACTATGTAAATTCTTGAGGCAAATAGCCTTTTGATATCTTACTGGTGCACATTCAGATATTTAGCATAGGATTGTTGCTTCGAAGCAAAATAAAATGATTGTTGTACTGCTGCTTATACAAAAGGTTCAAGACTTATATGTGCCCTTTGAAAATTTGTTGGTCAAATTGTATATATGTTGTTCACCCTTAAATGTGTTTATATATGTGGTTTGCTGAATGTAGATTCATGAAGGTTGACTTTTGAATTTTCTCACCCCAGTGCTTTTCTTTGATTAAAAAAGTCCCAGCTTTGTGAAAACAATATTTGTTTTTGAAAGTGGCTAAAATGGTTGCATTGCTTAAATTTTATAACTGACTGGTTTGTCTCATGAAAAGTGCTGTTTTTTGACAGGTTATAAGCAATGCCTTGAAAGTTTGGGGTTTAGAACTAATCCTCTTCAACAGCCCAGAGTATCAGAGGCTCGGGATCGACCCTATGTAAGACTTTCTTTTTAGCTCCCTGCTTCCATTATACAAAACCAAATAATGCAAGAAAACGAAACCCTATTATTTTCCTCAGAGAGTTCCTTTTGAAAATCTCAAGTTCTGGTTTTATCCCCTCAGCGTTTTCTTTTTCATATTATTGAGGCCTTACATGTCCATTTGTCCTCTGAGCCTTCATGACATCTCAGTATCTGTGCATCACAGAATGCTGACTTTGAATGGTACGTGGCATCATATCGGCTTTATGACATCACTGTGTGTGTCTGTATATATAAAGCATATATATTGATATACTAAAAGATTGCTACTGGAATACTCTGATTATTCAAAATGGATTAAATGATGAAGCATCTGTGTTAATCATACTTGTATTTATTAAAATATTTATAAATATCAAAAATGGTGATAGTTGTGATAGCAAAGGAAATTGTATATACAAATGGGTATTTAATATTATGAATATTGTGTGTTTTTTTCTTTCAGAAATGAAAGATCTTTTATTTGTAACTATAAGGAGCACTGGTTTACAGTTCGGAAGTTAGGAAAACAGGTGACAGTGCCTTTTTTTCTTTTTCAGAAATTTATTTCAAGCATGAGTATTGTCTTTGGGACCTGATTGTTTGAGAGTCTGAAGTTGTAGCTGGATAATTTTGGTAGCTGTTATTTGTAACCTTATCTGTAAAGCAGTGTCATTTGATGTGTGTGAGCCAGGGGAGGGTTATATACCATAGTTCCACTGCAGCACAGTGGCCCACATATAATGGGAGGAGAGGAAGATACTGTTGATTTCCTGTTTAAATTTGAGGCTGGCTGTATTCTCAGAAGGGGCCACTGCGCACAGCTTGCAAAGAACTAAAAGAAATGAAATTTGGAAAGGTTATAGTTTAAGAAATTCAGCAGAAAGTCAATTTTAATAAAGCTGGCTTGGGGGATAGCTGCTTCTCATCATCCCTTAAATCACTGAGTGTATTTAACTCTTACATTAGTAGGGCTACAAGTTTATTTGGATGTTCAGGCATCCCTCAGGCTCGTCTCCCCTCAAATGACAACATGAGAAACTGTACTTTACCATTTTATGAGTGGAGTGATTTTTTTTTTGTTTTGGGGTGGGAGAGCCAGTAATGGTTTGATACAACCTGAGATTGGAAGTTTTTGAATTTTGAAATGTGAAAAGAGTAGGAACCACGACTCATTATTGAGCACCAAACAATGATGAATGCTCCCTAAATCCCTTCAATAAAGCTGATAGCTCAGGTATACTAAAACACCAACTTGCATGTAGGTTGTTCAGTCAACTTACTAGGACTGTGACCCTAAGAACAGGTAGTTGTGTACTACAGGGAAGAAGGAGAAAGGAATTTTTTGTTGTGATAGTTTTTCAGTTTAAAAAGCAGCTTCTTTTTCTGGATGTAGAAGGCACCAGAAAAAGAAATATTAAGTTCCCTCCCAATTGTGCATAATACTTCCTTTGATTCTCGCCTAGGACTATTTATTTATTTATTAGAGTTATATCCTGCCTTTCTTCCCTAATGAAAGGGAGCCCAAGGTGACAACTACAACAACTACAAATTCTTTTACAACTTGGTTTACAACTTTACAACTTGATTGAATATAAATTTGATTGCCTCAATAGCTTTTTTTGGCAAGGGATCACTTTTTTTAACTTTTCTATTTGGGACAACTGGCAGGCCTGCTGTTCTAGGCACTTGAGTGTTAGGTCGCAGTCAGAATACTTATTTATGTGTGAAAGGAATTTATAACTTGTGTAGCAATTGTTCAGGTAGCAGCGAGGTGTTTTGCCAGTTACAAAATAGGACTGTAGTCTGAATTGCATACTAAGTACCATTTTTAAATCTATTTTTAAAATTACAGTGGTTCAACTTGAATTCGCTTTTGACGGGTCCAGAACTAATATCTGATACTTACCTTGCACTTTTCCTGGCCCAGTTGCAACAGGAAGGTAATGCTTTCTTTCATATATTGAACATTGTCATTTGAAAGCAAGAGTAGCATTCCAAGATCAAACACTCTCGGAAAAAGCCTGTATTTTGCATTGTGAATAACACAATGAAATAGATTCAATCCTATACATCCCAGTCCGACAGTAAGCCTGATTCAACACACTGGGATTGACTTTGGAGAACACACATAACATCACTTTTTTGCATTTCTCATTTTTCAACCCCAAAATATCCAAAATCTGTTCTAATACCTGTACATATTAGTCACTACACGCTGGGCTGAAGAGGCACATGAGTAATGCTTCTGACTGCATCTACTGATAATCTAGTACACTTTTAAAGTGATTATAATTTATTAAAATGCACCTTTGGAATTATAAAACCATAACACTACTTTCAGCATGTTTTACTTTTGTTAAACAAAAAAAAAGCACGTAGGAACATCTCTGTGTATAGGATTGCATTACTAATACACTATACAGTATTACGTACAATTGTATGTCTCAACTTCTTGGTAGTTTTATTCCCAAGGAAAATATTTTTGGAGGACGGGAGGGCAGCAATGCGATAGCTGGGGTTGCATTATGAAGTGGTGGTAATTCTGCTAGCAGCAAGAGCTATGCAGCAAGAGCTATGCAAGCCCTCTGCAGGGCTCCCCAAGGCTTCGAATTGTGAAAAACTATCACAAATAATTTCCGGTTTCTGTTTGCAACCAGGAATGGTTTGCTATCACATTATAAGCATTGGGGAGCCATGTGGAGTACTGCACAAAACTTGCACATCTCCTGCTTCTTGCAGAAGCACTGAGTGCATAATAAACCTCCCTTAGCAATGCAGTTTTGGGGGTTGTGTTGCTGCCTCTCCCTTCGTCCTACCCCATAAAGAGACAAGGGAGGCTCTACACCAACAGTTGGGTCATAACTCACCAGTTTGAACACACTTATTTAGAATGAGGAGAAAACAAAATTATACAAAACTGGTTAATTATATAATACATTTGTACCTCCTGATTTCTGTTTATTCATAGGTTATAGTATCTCTTACTTTGGATATATGCCTTAATTTTCTTCAGGCTATTCAATATTTGTCGTAAAGGGTGATCTACCAGATTGTGAGGCTGATCAGTTATTACAAATGATTCGGGTACAGCAGATGCAGCGGCCAAAATTGATTGGGGAAGAGACGCTACAATCAAAAAGTCAGAGGTAAGGTAAATAAAAACTTGTTTTTTAATAAGTGTTGAGTGTTAATTGAGAGTACTTTTAAATTCTGAATATTGGCCGTGAGGTAATATAGAAAACAACAAAGAAGGTGGTGAGAAGTTATTTGAAACGCCTCTGTCTCACTCAGCCTTTCACTTGTTTTCATTTTATTTGTACAGTTTTTTATGTGAGCAAGAGAGATGCTCCTCAGCTTCTTGTATCCAAATGTCCCACAGTCTCTGCCACTTCTTCCAAGTTTGTGGCTCTCTCCCTAATCTACTTGGAGCACAGAGGAAAGTATTCATTGTCATATGAGAGTTAAGAACCACCAGCAAGGTTGAGTGACCACAATAGAAGTTATACTCAACCCGGAATAATAAATTCTGTGTTAATATCTGTAGGTGTATTCTTAAAATTTGTAGGAATAATTTATACTATATAAAGATCCTAAAGACTACAGTTGAGACTTTATAGATTAGCATGTGACTACAAAGGTGGCTCTTACAAGGATTCCAAAAATATTGTGCCAAAAAGAAGTCTATCTGTGAACCTGCTGACTTTTTATGATCCTTTTCTACTTTTATCTTTGCTAAAAGGCATCTTTTTCTCTAATATAGTATCTTCCTAGAGAATTTCTTCCAACTGAGTTCTGCGTCTTGTTGGCACACTATTCGGATCTCTGCCTGCTTGAGTAGCAGGCTCTCGAAATGTAATTCTGAATTTTATGCTTGGAGAACCTTGAACTGTGCTTGCTATTTTGGTTATTTTTACGATGCCTTTTCTCAGTTGTCTTTGTAATTTCTGAAAATCTAACTTTAAAACATTTAAGGGGAATCCTATTACTTTGATAGTGTGTTTCATTTTTTTAAAAAAATTACATTCAGTTGAAAATGTCAACATCTGTCTTTTGTAATTTCTCCCAGGGTACAAAAACCAGACCCAGAACAAGCACTAGATATTAACAATGCCTTTGATGGCCCATGCGTATTAGATGAGGATGAAGAAAATTTCCAAAAAGCACTTGCTCTCAGCAGACAGGAAATTGATATGGAAGATGAAGAAGCTGATCTCCGTAGGGCTATTCAACTTAGCATGCAAGGTAAAATACTTTTTAAGAATATGTCTTGGGGTGCAATCCTAACCATGTTAGGCTGGTATAACTCACCTGGCATATCTTCCCAAGATAGTGTGGGAAAGTCGGTGTATGCCCGTGCACTGGCCTAAACAGCACTTTTGTGACACTCCCAGGTCGGCTATGTCAGGGCTTATGCTGGCCTAACTGGAGGTTAAGATTGCAGCCTTTAGTCTTACACACTCATCCACTGTCTGTTATTCTTAGTTTTGTTTGGCGTGGGCATGTAAATCTCAAGCAGAAATGACTTCTTAATCTGGTCTTGATCAACACTGTTTATTAGCACTCTCCTATCGTGTAGTCTAGAATGATCTAGAACTACACGGTAGTTCACGGTAGTTGTTTTAAACTTGAATCAGATTTAGCTACTCTTTAACTCACATTGTCCATGTAATGGTATTTGTCTTTTATTTTTAGGAGGCCAACAAAGTGGCTTGTCAGATACTTGCATGCAGAACACTCCACGTTCATCTGCAGAAAGCCCGTCTGAATCGCTTCCATCAGAAGAGCTGCGAAGGAGAAGACAGGCCTATTTTGAAAAGTAATTTTTCAATTACTTTTTTCTGAAGAGTTTTCTGAACTAGAGTTTGCGCATACTAAACCAGTTACTTACTATGTGACATGACCGTTTCCGGTCTACGATTTAAGCTGCAATCCTAAGGATACTTTCCGGGGAGTAAGACCCATTGAACACAATGGGGCTTACTTTTGAGTAGACATGATTAGGGTTGTGCTCTTAGTTTTCAATAACAGTGAGAATCTAACTTTAAAGTTATTTTATTCTTGTTTTCGTTCATTCAAGTTGTTTGTTCTTAGCAATGAACTTTGCCATAGAACTAGTACTTTTATCAAGAAGCAGAACAGCCCATAGGAGTTGAGAAGAGACCTTGAAAAATCAGATCTATATAGTCTTTAAAGGGTAATCACGTGTAGGCCATGCTACACTGTTTGAGCCTATATGTCAGCAGAGCATGGGCCATTAAAGAGTAGGTTGTTTGGTGACGGTTTTGTCATATGTGTGCTTGTGAAACATTTATCCTTATCTTACAGCCTTATTAAAATTGAAGTCTTTATACAGTATTTTGAATCTGTTTAATACTGACTCTTTCAGACATCCGCAAATACATCAGCAGCTTCAGAATCCAGAACATGATGCACCAACCACAAGTTCAAAGGCACTAGGGACTGCTCCAGGTACTGATCTCTTATGTTACAATTGACATATTGCCTTGGTCTTCTGCCTTTCTGCCCACTTTTAACCCACATGATTGACTTTCCCCTTTCTGATATGTTCTTTAATTTTATGATGGATCAACATTAATAAGCTTTAAAAAATTTCTCGCTTAGGAAGATTTGGTACAAACCTGCAAAATGCAGGATCAATCCTGAAGAATTATATTGGATATCATGCAGACTGCTTGCTATTTGATTCTAGCCAGTAAAGAGATTTCCTGCTTATATAGATTAAACATTTCAATTAATAGACTGTTCAATTAATTTCACTGAACATTTCAGCTTTCTGTTTTATACAACTTCATTAACATGTGCAGAGAAAGTGTCTGCAGTTATCTGTCTGTCTGTCTGTCTGTCTAAATAATGAAATATTATTTATCTCCTTGTTCCCTTCCAGGAGGCGACATGAGTGAAGAAGATATGCTTCAAGCAGCCATGAATATGTCTTTGGAAACTGTTAGAAACAGCTTGAATGCAGAAGAAAAAAAATGACAAAAACACATATTTTTAAAATTCTGTCTAAACACTAAATTCCTGTATTAATCCTGTGCGGGTGGTATATAAAGGTAGGGTTCATTTCACTGAAGTACTTGAAGCAGGATATAGCCCTACAATGAATGGGACTGAGGATCAGAATTAAAAAGCAATTTTTGTATAGCAAAAATAAAATGGATCACTTAAAAGGCTTTAGTTTTGCTGATACAGCTAGTTTGAATCAAGTTGACAGAAGGCTTCACAAGAGTAAAAGGGAATCTGTATGTCCTAAATATATCACCCAGTACTTTCTTCACCCCATGCAGCAATGCTAGGGGCCAGTTTGTGATATTTGCAAATAGTTGTATGGGGCAGCTGCCCCAATCAGACACAAGTGATTTGTGGGTATCTTTCTCCTTCAGAATCAGCTGTCCATACCCAGAATGTAGCAGACCCTTCAAGTCATCATTGTATTCAGTTAATGCTAGCCAAGACTTTGCCACATCCGCAACTTCAGTATGGACGCAATCCAGAGTAACTATGGGGAATCCTTGCTCTGACATAAGAACATTTTACTCTGGATTGCAATATGAACTTCCCAGAGGTTTCACTAGGTGGTGAATTGCGTCATTGCGTCAACGTAAGTGTCTCTTGCGTGCTTCCGTAGTTACTCTGGATTGTAGGGTATGTCTAAAGAAATTCCAAGCACCTTTGCTGTACCTACATACCTTAAAGACTGAAGCAGTATAATTTGATTCAATATAATTGGATAATTAAGCATTCAGTTGCACAATAACCTAATAAATAGACTATTAATAAGTACTTCCATCTCTTTTCAAAACAGAAGTTTATAACAAGTCAAATTATTTCAGATTCTTTACCAGTATATCTGAAAACTGCAGATATATCTACAGATATATCTTTACCAGTATATCTGAAAACTTTACCAGTATATTTGAAAACTGCAGAAAGGTCTGATTAAGTTCTGGGGTTGATCTGTTAATTACATTTTGGCATCTTAAGGACTGGAAGAGATATACAAGCCCAATATGCCCATCTTGGCTTTTACAGATGGGACCTTGTTATTCACTGATTTGACTTGCCACTGATACTGTCCACCTTTAAATGTCCACATTTAAATGCTTTTTAACACAGAAAAAAAGAATCAAAATCTTTTTTTCCTGCCTTCATGCTCTTAAACAATTTCATTTCACTAGCTTCCATTATTCACCTCATTTGGTGGTGGAATGCAGCATAGTGTCTATGCCAATGCATTTTGGGACAACATTAGAAGATCAAGAAACCTGGAAGTTGGTTAGTATATCCACTTCCACTGATTTGGAATCTACTGATTTCTTTTATTCACTGGGGGTTCCTAAGTAAAAACCCTTAGGGATAATGAGAAATGACCTGTATTTGAAGACTAACTTTTGAACTATATAAAGATAACACCAGTTCCCCCTTTTCTTTTTAGGAGAGAATGAGAGGATTTTCTTTATGAAAAGAATTCCCTCTTGCTGTCCACAGTGCACTGTAAATCTTGAAGCCTATTTTGTATAGGAATTATTTTTTGATCCTTCTGCCTTCTATTCCTGGATTCAAGTTGACTGAATGAACATATGTGGCTGCTTTATGCGGTAAGGCCACTGGTGTACAAAGCCTAGCACACACTACTTTGAATGACAGCAGTTCTCCAAAGTGTCAAGTCGGGGCCTTTCCATACTCTGCTGTTTGAATCCCTTTTAACTGGACATGGCTGGGAATTGAACCTGGAACATGTAAGCAAATCATGTGCTCTACCACCGACAATCTTCCCAGTATTCTAGGCTGCATTTACTAATAAGGAAGCTGAGAAAATGTTTCAATGCCATGACCAGTGCCATGTTCTTAATGTGCATACCTGCTGTCTGAAATGAACCCTGCACTGTTACCTACGTGTTAAGAATGGATATTCATAAATGAATGTGTGTGGGTGGGTGTGTATTTTATCACATTAATGAATGTCTTCTACCTGTTAGAATTTTGAAGCTTCTCATAATGGCCTTCATTCATGCACCTTACAGTTCTTTCTACCATTGTTTCTTATTGGAAAAAAATAAGGGAGCAAACTTTGCATGCTAGTTTTATTCTGTTATTTGAATTATACATTGATACTAAAGTTTACTGTGACAGGATGATCATATTGGTATTCTATGTTACAAGAACAACTTTAACACGTTCTTTTTTTGTAACTGGTGCTTTTGGCATGCATTCTGTTTACATTATGCATCTTTTGACTATGGTGTTGGGTTTCCACAGCGTTCAAACTGTATTCTGCCATAGGCATTTGCCAGACATCCCCAAAAAATCTCTCAAAATCTACACAATTTCTTTTGCTAACTTGTTTCAGAATTACTATAAGTTTGTACCAGACTTGTGGGTCACCTGTGAGAATATTTATGGTACTTTAAGGAATCATTCAGTTCAAAAACAGATTTTGATAAAACTTGTTTACAATAATGTTATATTAGATGGCTTGGCTACTAGAACAAGATAGAGACAGGCAACAGATCTCACCTTGCATGCTTCTTTTTTATTGACCTCTGCAAAACATTAATGCACCTAGTGTAAACATTCTTCTCTGCTTTCAGGCAGCACAACTGGGCCTTTCACAACTTTATTTGTAGCAAAAAATTATCATGCTAGATATCAATACACTGTAATTACTTAAAAAAAATCAACATCAGTGGCATCAAATTACCTGCATTGGTTTATATGTTTTATTTTTCTGCTTTCAAACTATTATTTGAACCTACTTATGCAAATGATTCACATAAAGCATGACATGAAATCAGACCACTTAATAAAAATAATAATTTCATGTTTTCTTCCATTTTAACTAAAAGATTCTTTTGGAAAAAAGATAATGGAATTTGGATGCATTTGGGTCCACTTTTTTGTTTTGTTAGGGTGTAAATGACCAGATTAAAAAAATTTTTAATGTGCCATATTAATTATGAAGGGTGCACATGGTTTTCAAAAAATACCTTAAAATACTGTAGTCAAAAATGTTTTAATTTTTTTTATTTGGAAGGGGAAAACTCAGTTGGAAAACTGTCACTCTATAGAACTCACACAGCACATTTATTCCAGCAACTTTTATGTTAAAATACAAAGGGCTTTCATGAAAAGTCTACACAAAACTAGTTTTAAAATGCTTTTGAAAAGTTTGTGATAGCAGGCTTCTGTGTTGATCATCAGTGCTCAATCAACATAATCCCCAGTTAGGTAAATACTGGGACAGTGGTATTAAATGTAAGGCCCATAGGCCAAATGTGGCTCCTAGACGATTTATCTGGCCCCTGTTATAATTGGGGTTTCCCAGGTTGATAATTGAGCTCTCATATCTTAAGAATATGATTTGCCCATTTATTCTTCCTTCATTTGCAGCTAATGAGTTTCTATGTGAGAACAAAATGCTTATTTCTAACATAGAATGCAATCCTAAGCCTGTCAACTCAGAAGTCCCACTGTGTTCAATAGTATTTACTCCCAGGAAAGTATAGTTAGGATTGCAGCCTTAATGATGTACTTTCAACTTACAGATGTCACTTCAGCTTAATGAAGCAGGCCCCTTAAATGCCTTCTGCATGACACAAGTTAGATATCCCTGATATAGGGGGATTATGGTGATAGAGCACTTTCAGGAATATTCATCTTCAGTTTTAAAAATATTACATGGTTTTTTTGTTTATGGCTTTGTATTCTAATTTATGAATTAAACATGCTATCTGATAGTTACTGTGTTTTCTGGTTGAACTACTTGAAGCACTGCATTTATTTTTGCCCTTTTGTAGTGTTCATAGATCATAGGATATTGTTCTGCCAGAAATGTTGGCGTGGGCGAACTTAAATTTCACTGTTAATCAGAAACCCCACTCTAATATTTAGGTTATACTGTATTTAAAGGTGTCTCCTTTGTATTCTAACAAATCTCAGTGGTGACATCATTTTGTTAATTCTACCACAACCCAATCTTATTATTAACTTTATATCCCGCTTTTTCATAAAAGACTCAAGGCGGAGTCCAATCTTATTATTATATCCCGCTTTTCATAAAAGACTCAAGGCGGAGTCCATAGTGTCCATTAAAAACATCATTAAAAACTACATTAAGAGCATTAACATTAAAATCAACATTTAAAAAGAACACTTAAAGCCACATAACAATAATAAAAATAGCCACAATGGAAGTAAGAGTAGGCAATAGCATCTTAAATAATTTTACCTTTCAAAGCAAAGTGTTAATATTTTAAAAGGCTGGATGCTCAGATGTCCTTCCTGAAAGGAAATGTTTTCCGGCCTCAACAAAAAGGTTTTGAGGCTGTTTTTAAATCAAGAGGGAGGGAAATCCATAGGGTTAGTGCCACTACTGTTGCCACCCCACATACTTCCTCAGCTTTTCTCTATTCAGCTGAACTGTGCATCTAGCCATAAACCTGTTATCTAGTCCACAATTATGTTAGTACACCTGGAATAGAAGGGGTGCCTTTTTATGACTAAGGAAACATTATTCCCTAATTCCAACTTGCCCTTAGCTCAATGATCATGGAGAGACTGTGCCTCCTGCATAACCTCAAAGAAAACAAGAATTGTGTTTGAAAATGGTGGTTCTGGAACATCTTATTGCTGAGTCCTGGGAGGAAAAGTATTCCATGTGAATATAGCCTATAGTAAGATGAGCCATGGTATAATGATTCCTTCTATTATTTGTGAATCGTAGAGATCCAGAGTGTTCATTTCCATTTATTTATTTTATTCCTTTTATTTTATTTTATTCCTTTACTAGCGAAAGGTGTACCCGTGTTGCGGGTGTAACTTCCCCATACAACATCCTCCACGGCGCATCAACAACCCATGCACAACCTACCCCCATGTAAAACATTCCCCTGTGCGCAACTTTCCCCCGTGTGCAACTTTCCCCCGTGCGCAACTTCCCCCGTGCGCAACTTCCCCCGTGCGCAACTTCCCCCGTGCGCAACTTCCCCCGTGCGCAACTTCCCCCGTGCGCAACTTCCCCCAATGCGCAACTTCCCCCCATGCGCATCGTCCCCCAATGCACATCGTCCCCCCATGCGCATCGTCCCCCCATGCGCAACTTCCCCCATGCGCATCATCCCACCATGCGCATCATCCCCCATGCGCAACTTTCCTACATGTGCATCATCCCACCATGTGCATCATCCCACCATGTGCATCATCCCACCATGCGCATCTTCCCCCCATGCGCATCTTCCCCCCATGCGCAACTTCCCTCCATGCGCAACTTTCCTACATGCGCATCACCCCCCCATGTGCAACTTCACTCCATGCGCAACTTCCCTCCATGCGCAACTCCCCCATGCGCATCGTCCCGCCATGCGCATCATCTCCCATGTGCAACTTCCCCCATGCGCAACTTTCCTCCATGTGCAACTTCCCCCATGTGCAACTTCCCCCATATGCAACTTTCCTACGTGCGCATCATCCCCCCGTGTGCAACTTCCACCATGCACAACTTCCCCCATGTGCAACTTTCCTACATGCGCATCATCCCCCTATGTGCAACTTCCACCATGCGCAACTTCTCTGGAGGCGTCGGAAAAGGGCCACTCATAAGGAATGGGTTTGCCCCGCCTTCCTGTCAGTCAGGGCCGGAACAGGTCTTTAATCTCCTTCCGGTGCGGGGCATCCCTTCCCCAGTCCGGCTCTGACTCCTTCAGAGTAGGGTCGTGGTCTGTTGTGCTCCAGAGAGCACAGCTAATCTCCTTTTTCTATTCCTTTTCCTTCAAAGTTTTTCTCCCTGCTGCCTCTACCTCAGCTACTTTCTCTCCCTACTGCTTGGCCTCTCGTGGTCGGGACTCCCACTCCCCTGGGACCTGCTGTCCGCAGGGGTAACTTGGTCGGAGGTGTCTCTCACGGCCCCCCTTCTCTCTCTTTGCTTGCCGCATGTGCGGCCGACCGGCATAGCTTGGGCCGCCCTTAGGCTGAGCCCTCTCGGACTGCCTGGTCTCCCACTGCCCGTGAGGCATGCGCGCTGGTTGGGGGCACCCTCGGGAGTCGCCCTCCTCCCTCCGCGGCGCCGCACCTCCACCGGGGCCGGGTGCAGGCTGGCACTCATCCAACCGCCCCAGCCACTCCGGCTGGCGAGCTCCTGAGCGGACGCATGACTCCTCGCTCCGCTTCCTCCCAGCAGTTTTTCACCGGCCCTGCCTCCAAGCCGCACGGCATCCTGTGGCTCCCGCCCCCCGCCCGCAGGGATCCAACCTGGCCGGCTGGCCTCCTTCCTCTGTGCCAACAGGCTCCGGAGACTGGGGACGCTTTTCACCGGGCGGCCGCCATCTTGTGCACTGCTTTTTTTCGCACCACTCCTGGGAGGCGCCATTTTGAGTCCCTGATCCACCTCACAGTGAGTAATAAGGCCTTGCCTTGCCAGGGAGAGGGAGCTGAGGCTGGGAAGGGGGAGGATCTGTTTTTGTGTTTAAAAAAAAATTAAAAAATTAAATAAAATAAAAATAGGAATAAAAATAGGTTTAACATCTAGTTGTTTTCACAAGACAAGTCTTGGTTTCAGGTTCCTTCCAACTCTAAGGCTTCTGCAGGTTCATGACACAGGAGGGAGGAGACAAGACTATGGAGGCAGGGCAAGGGGTCTCTAGTCTGACAGGATCAGGAACCCCTCAGGCGCCCATTCCCATCCTGGCTCAGGGCCTTGATCCTGTGCTTGCGTCATTAAAGGACACACTAGACTCTGCTGTAGCTGTGAACCTGCCGGCTCTGGTCAAGTCCACAGTTTTAGAGGCCACTTCTGGCAAGACTTCTTCTCGACAACGAAGAGCACACTCATCCAGTCCTACCACCCCGGGGTCATCCGTCTCTGAGGATTCTGTATAGGCTTCTCCACGTAAGAGAGTGCGTAAAACTAAACATCTCGAGCAGTCTAAACACAGGCGCAAGACGTCCAGGAGCAATCACAAGCGGCGTCGCCTTTCCCCGTCATCATCAGCGTCTTCAGCATTGGCTTCTTCAGTTTCTGAGTAGGAACAACGGGCAGACACCGAGACCGAGGAGCCTCGCAAAACTGCGCGCCTTTTTCCCTCCGAGCTCCTTGATCCGGTGGTAGATAGATCTGCAAGATGCCTAACCTTACGCAGGTCAGCTACCATGGATTCGGATTCCGATCAGGACAGGGCGGAGGCCTTCCCCAAGTCTGAGGCCCAGCAGACTGTCATTCCTTTTCCCAAGGCATTTGAGTCCGTTTTCTCCCAGGAATGGCGAGTGCATTCCAAGGGCTCGGGCTCTCGAGTTGTGGATAAGTTCTACACGCTGCCTGAGAAACAGATGGAGCTCCTCAAGGTCCCTGTGGTAGACTCTCAAGTGGCTGCCCTGGCCTCGTCCTCGGTTCCCGTAGACGGCGATATTCTCCCAAAGAATCCCACTGACCGCCACATGGAGACGCTACTTAAGCGTAATTTTGAGTTCTCCTCCTTCTCCTTCAGAGCAGCTTCGGCGAATTCGGTCATGGCCCGTGCTGCCTTCATCTGGGCACAAAAGGCGGCCAGAAGCAAGAGGCTTCCCAAAGAATTCAGAAGTCGTCTGAAGAATATCGCCTTGGCGTCAGCTTTTGCGGCCGATTCTTCACTGGATGTGATGCGTTTTTCAGCGCGTGCGATGTCGTCTAACGTTTCCACCCGCAGGGCTCTGTGGCTACGTTCCTGGTCGGGGGAGGCTGGATCTCATTCAAAATTGATCAACCTGCCCTTCGAGGGTAAGAAAGTCTTCGGCAAAGCCTTGGAGCCCATCTTAGTTGAATCCAAGGACAAAAGGAAGATTCTTCCTCCCGGTAAGAAGGAGGCCCCCAAACAGAGGCAGTCTTCCTTTCGTCCCTCCAGACCTCGTTACAGAGAGCCCTCGGGAACCCAATTTAGGTCTCGTTGGACCAACGCGAATGTCCTGCCTAGAACCAAATCAAACTCCTACAACCAGCCTAACAAGGGACAGTTTCCTCGTAAGGGAGACAAGAATCCAAGATCAGTCTGATGCCAGGCCTGGGCCAGGACCCTGCGCTATTGGAGCACGCCTCCTGGCCTACGCTCCCTGCTGGCAGGGATCTACTTCAGATACCTGGGTCCTCAGGACAGTGTCTCAGGGGTACACGATAGAGTTTTGCCGCCGTCCCCCAAATCGATTCTGGCGTGTTCCAGTCTCAAGAGATCCCCTAAAGCATCAACAGAAAATTCAGGCGATCCAACATCTATTACATATCCAGGCCATAGAGCCAGTACTGGATTCCCAGAGAGGCAAGGGAGTCTACTCCGTGGTGTTCCTTGTTCCAAAGCGCAATGGGGAGATGCGGATGATCCTAGACTTGAAGTGGCTGAACCAGTTCACCTGGAAGAAGCGATTCAAAATGGAGACCTGGCGAACCATTACGGCGGCCTTGGACAAGGGAGATTTCCTGGCCTCCATAGATTTGTCGGAGACCTACCTCCATGTCCCAATACGTCCATCTCACAGGAGGTTCCTTCGCTTCGCATACGGGTCACGCCACTACCAATATCGAGCCCTGCCCTTCGGTCTCTCGGCGGTGCCGAGGGTGTTCACGAAACTGCTCTTGGCCCTGGTAGCCAACCTCAGGACACAGGGCATCCGCGTCTTCCCGTACTTGGACGATATCCTTGTTGCCGCTTTGTCCTCTGTTCGAGCCTGCGAGCATCTCAACAGGGTCATCGAGACCCTAGAATATCACGGCTTCGTGATCAACAGGCCCAAGAGTGTGTTGGTTCCGACCCAGTCCCTGATCCATCTGGGACTACTCATCCAGACGGACACATTCCACCTTTTCCTCTCGCCGGAGCGCAGAACAAACCTCCGGTCAGTCCTTCTCCAGGTTCGGGATTCATCTTCTGTCCCGCTAATGACCTTGGCATCCCTCCTCGGATTGATGGTCTCCTGCCAGGATGTGGTGCCCTGGTCCAGGTTTCATCTCAGACCTCTCCAAGCTCTGTTACGACCGTTCGCCCACCACATAGAGAGAAGATCTCACTGGATGGTGACCAGTATTACAATCCCTGGACTGGTGGCTGGACCCAGTCCGAACAGAATCTGGAATTAGCCTGGACCCCCCGGAGCGTCAGGTTCTCACCACAGATGCCAGCCTCTCCGGATGGGGAGCCCATCTGCGGTCCCACCTAGCTCAGGGCTCGTGGTCCCCCAAGGAAAAACTCTTCTCCATCAACAGGCTGGAGCTCAGAGCTATACGCCTGGCACTGCTTCATTTTCAGGATCTGCTACTTGGAGCACATGTGCTAGTCCAGACGGACAACATGTCTGCCAAAGCCTACGTAAATCGTCAGGGGGGGACAAGGTCGTCGGGGATGATGAAGGAATCATCACTCCTATTCTCCTGGGCAGAGAACCATCTGGCCTCCTTGAAGGCGGAACACCTGCCGGGAGTCCTGAATTCGGAGGCGGACTGGCTGAGCAGGCAATCCCTAGACGAGGGCGAATGGGGCCTGCATCCCCAGGTGTTCTCAACCGTCACAGCATTGATGGGCACTCCGGAGATAGACCTGTTCGCATCACACAGGAATGCACAGGTTCCAGCCTTTGTCTCCAGGTTTCCTCACCCCGCAGCAGTGGGGGGTGAATGCCTTACTAATCCTGTGGCCTCCGGTCCTCCTATATGCTTTCCCGCCCTTTGCCTTGATCCCGGCGGTTCTTCAGCGGCTGAAAAGATTCAAGGCTGACCTGATTCTAATAGCCCCAGACTGGCCGAGACGGCCGTGGTATCCGACTCTGGTCAACCTGTCGGTGACACCCCCAATCAGGCTCCCTCCTCGGCCCGACATCCTGAAGCAGGGCCCTCTTCTTCATCCAAACCCGGGTCTTTACAAGTTGACAGCCTGGCGTTCGAGCAGCTCAGCCTCAAGCGGAGAGGATATTCCGACAAGATTTTGAACACGCTTCTGGCTTCTCGCCGACCCTCCACCAATCGTATCTACGCTAGAACCTGGCGGAGATTTGCTTTGTGGTGTTCAGAGAAGTGCATCTCAGTCAGAAATCCAAAGATCCGACACGTACTGGACTTTTTGCAGGATGGTGTAGACAAGGGTCTAAGTACAAACACCATCAAAAGGCAATTGGCTACCATCAGCTCGGTCCTGGGGCCGAGAAAATTTGGACCTCTCTCTTCGCATCCAGATCTCAAGCGTTTTCTCAAGGGGCTGAAGCTCATCAGTCCCCTGGTTATTCATCGCTTCCCTACTTGGGATCTTCACCTAGTTCTCAAGGCCTTGATGGGTAAACCTTTTGAGCCTCTGGGTTCTGTTCCTGTCAGATTTATGACCCTTAAAGTAGTCTTTCTAGTCGCAATCACGTCTGCCAGGCGTGTGTCCGAACTTGGTTCATTGTCCACTAACTCTAATCTCTGTGTTTTCCAGGAGGACAGGGTGGTCCTTAGATTGGACCCCTCTTTTCTCCCGAAGGTTAACTCTCTTTTCCACAGAAGTCAGGAGTTAGTACTACCAACTCTATGTCCCAAGCCTAGGACGTCACGGGAGCAAGCATGGCACTCGCTTGATGTTAAGAGAGCCTTAAGCTACTACCTCGACAGGACCAGAGAGTTCAGGAGGTCAGAGGCACTGTTCGTCCTCTTTGGGGGAGCTTCCAAGGGAAAGCGAGCCTCGGTGTCATCCTTATCCAGATGGTTAAAGTCGGCCATTGTCGAGGCATATATGGCTGTGGGTAGGGATATCCCTAAAGGTATCACTGCCCATTCGACAAGGGGAGCGGCGGCTTCGGCAGCTTTTGAGGGAGCCGCTTCTCTTGAGGCAATCTGCAAAGCGGCAGTCTGGTCTTCGGTAGACACCTTTATCAAGCATTACAAGGTGGACCAAGCGGCGTCGGCTGAAGCTGCTTTTGGTCGCCGAGTACTGCAATCTGTGGTTTCTAAATGAGATTGACTGCGTCTCTCCCACCCAGTGAGTGAGGCTCTGGTATATCCCATTCCTTATGAGTGGCCCTTTTCCGACTCCTCCAGAGAAGGCAGGAATTTACTTACCAGAAAATGTCCTTTTCTGTGAGGAGAGGAAAAGGGCCACTCAGGCCCACCTCACCAGAGACGCAGTTCTTTCTCGCATTACTGTTCAGTTTATTATGGGTTAGGGTTAGTTGAGGAGTTCATAACAGGATGGCTGCTGGTTTCGGGGGAGTGGCTGTCCTCTCCTTACCTTGTTTGTTCCACAGACTTCAATTTCAATTTCTTGTTAGTCTTTTCTTCTGGCTCGTTTTTTCTATTCTGTTGTCTCCTGTCCACACGTGGATTACTGGTTTTGACGGTCGGTGGTGTCGACTTCCTCTTCGGACTCTGGTATCCAGACTGGGGAAGGGATGCCCCGCACCGGAAGGAGATTAAAGACCTGTTCCGGCCCTGACTGACAGGAAGGCGGGGCAAACCCATTCCTTATGAGTGGCCCTTTTCCTCTCCTCACAGAAAAGGACATTTTCTGGTAAGTAAATTCCTGCCTTCCCCCCATGCATAACTTTCCCCCATGCGCAACTTCCCCCATGCGCATCATCCCCCATGCGCGTCATCTCCCATGCGCAATTTCCCCCATGTGCAACTTTCCTACATGCGCATCGTCCCCCATGCGCATCGTCCCCCATGCGCATCGTCCCCCATGCGCATCGTCCCCCCATGCGCAACTTTTCTACATGCGCAACTTCCCCCATGTGCAACTTCCCCCATGTGCAACTTCCCCCCATGCGCAACTTCCCCCATGCGCATCATCCCCCCATGCGCATCATCCCCCCATGCGCATCATCCCCCATGTGCATCTTCCCCCATGCGCAACTTCTCTCCATGCGCAACTTTCCAACATGCGCACCATCCCCCATGCACAACTTCCCTCCATGCGCAACTTCCCTCCATGCGCAACGTCCCCCATGCGCATTGTCCCCCCATGCGCATCGTCCCCCCATGCGCATCGTCCCCCCATGCGCATCATCCCCCCATGCGCATCATCCCCCCATGCGCATCATCCCCATGCGCAACTTCCCCCATGTGCAACTTCCCCCATGTGCAACTTTCCTACATGCGCATCATCCCCCCATGCGCAACTTCCACCATGCGCAACTTCCCCATGTGCAACTTCCCCATGTGCAACTTTCCTACATGCGCATCTTCCCCATGCGCAACTTCCCTCATGCGCAACTTCCCTACATGCGCGACTTCCCTACATGCGCACCATCCCCCATGCGCACCATCCCCCATGCGCACCACCCCTCATGCACAACTTCCCCCATGCGCAACTTCCCCCATGCGCAACTTCCCCATGCGCATCATCTCCCATGCGCAACTTTCCTACATGCGCAACTTCCCCCAAGCGCAACTTCCCCCATGCGCAACTTTCCTACATGCGCAACTTTCCTACATGCGCAACTTCCCCCATGCGCAACTTTCCTACATGCGCATCATCCCCCATGCGCAACTTCCCCCATGTGCAGCATCCTCTCCAGTGCAACTTCTTCCTCCTAACAACACCCCCCCAGTGCACCAGGCACTGAGCACCAAACTGGCTGGATGTGGTTCAGTCTCCCATGTTAAGTACAGGACAAAAACACGTTGCCCCCTTTTCAGCCCCTGAAGGGTTAATTTCTCCAGATGGTTCTTTGTGGGTGTTCAGGTGACAGAAGGATCCCTCCCAGAATTCCATGCTTCAGGCCCAGCAGTTGGGGCGGAATGTTGATGAGTCAGCAATTTTCAATGCAAAGTATAGGGAGGAAAACGCGTTGCGCCCCTTTTCACCCCCTTCCGGTTGGAATTTCCGAAAACCGGTTCTTAGTGCACCCCTCCGTCACAGAAGTAACACCCACCCCAATTTTCACGCTTCTAGGCCCAGCGGTTTTGGCAGGGCGGTGATGAGTCAGTGAGTGAGTGACTTTTCTCTTTTATATATATAGATAACACATGTTTCTTCCCAAAAGAAATCAAGGTGGCTTACAACATTTAAAAATTACAATCGCAATACAATTTTAAAATTGATTTTAAAATACATAAAAATCATTAAAAATCTGCACAACCACCATAAAAACTTTTTAAAAATACAGCTATTTTTAGGTGTATTTAAAAATATTTTAAATATATTTTAAATATTTAAATATTTAAAAATATTTTAAATATTTAAAAAATATTTTAGGTTAAACCACCTAAAAACAAGAGACAAAATTAAAAACAACCATCTCGACATCAATTTAAAGCCTTAATAAATAGGGTTTTCAGGCCCTGCTGGAAACTTTGAGGGAGGAGGCAGTTCTCAGCTCCAGGGGAAGGGAATTCCATAAATGGGGAGCAGCCACCGAAAAGCCCTGCTGCTGGCAGCTACACCCCTTTCCTTTCTAGGTGGCAGCACAGTCAGCAGGGGCTCCCCAGATTACCTTAGGTGACAGATTGGATTGTATGGATGCAGGCGGTCCCTCAGGACACAAGTGATCCCTTGACCCGAGCCGTAGGCTTTATAGGTCAGAACCAGCACTCTGAATTCAGCCCAGAAGCGAATGGGCAGCCAGTGCTGCTGCTGGAGCAGTGGCCCAACAGAGTCAAACCAAGGAGCTCCAGCAACCACATGAGCCATCGCATTCTGGAGAAGTTGGAGTTTCTAGACCATCTTCAGAGGCAGCCCCATGTAGAGCATGTTGCAATAATCCAGTTTAGATGTCACTAGGGCAGGGGTCACCATGGCCAGATCTGACACTAGGGCATGGGTCACCATGGCCAGATCTAGGTATGGCTGCAGCTGGCAGATCAGCCAAAGCTGAACAAAGGCTCTCCTGGCCACACCTGACACCTGGGACTCCAGCAGCAGCTGTTGGTCCAGGGGAACCCCCAAGCTGTGGACCTGCTCCTTCAGAGGGAGTGCAGCCCCATTCAGAACAGGCCGATGGTCCAATACCTGAGCTGAGAACTTCTGAACCAGGAGAACCTCTGTCTCACCTGGATTTCATTTCAGCTTGTTTGCCCACATCCAGTTCCCCACTGCCTCCAGACAGCGATTCAGCACTTCAACTGCCTCCTCAGACTCAGGAGGAATGGAGAGATAGAGCTGGTTATTAAAACTGATTTGCAGTGGCCATTTGTGTTGACTCAAATCCGTGTATAAAAAAATCCATGGATAACATGGTTGGGCCTGTATTTGATTTCTGAAGATGCAAAGCAGAAACTCAATTATGGGGGGAAAATGCCAAATGGTTGTACGAATTTGATGTTCAACAACTTCCTTACACAGATTTGGTTTACATTTTATTTGAAATTAACACTCTGTAGATGTTCAAAAAGAACAAAGTGAGGCATAAAATCCTGCAATTCTTAAGAGTCCAAATAGGCCAAAGAGAGCAAGTAGGTATTGTAGTTTTTACTTCAGTTTACAAATACCTGATCTGAGAACATCCGTATGAAGAAAAGCTAGGTGGATCTGGGAGGCAGGAAGGAAACAGGATAATTTTATTCCAACTCCTGCAAACTATTTAATATGTTAATTTCCCTTTTCCCTCCTCCCACCCTTAATTCTCTGAAAAGCCACTACTAAAAATCCACTCTGGAACCTATTGGGAAGTGCTAAATGTAGCAGTAGGGAGGGGTGGGAATTCCTCCCAAGCTGGGCAGAAAGATCTTCCACCTGCTCACACAGTGATGTACTTGCACAATTTGAGGAAATTCCATTCCAATCCATTTCTGAGGACTTCCAAATTCAAAGGAGCAGCTTTTGAGAGAGGTTGCTGTGTGCACAAGTGGGTAGGGAAATTTGTCTGCTCCAACTTCTCTCCATCCACATACAACCCACTGACCTTTGCTATACGGTAAGGCAGTGGTAGGTAATCTGTCAGCGTCATGCCAAACCTGTTACGATGTTATTCTGTGTGCCACCATGATTCTATCTTGTAAGATCGTACACGAAAAGCATGTTTTGACAAATTTTAGTTTTCAATATGTTTATTAAAAATTGTATTACAAATTATAAATTACAAGTTTTTAAAGACACAATACATATACAATCTTTTTAGATTGTGAGTCCTTTTGGGACAGGACATTAGTCTGGACATTAATGGACATTAGCCATTAACTTTTTATAATGGACATTAGCCATTAATTTTTTCATTTTCTTTGTAAATTGCTTTGTGAACTTTATAATAGAAAAGTGGTATATAAATACTGTGTAGCTAGATAGTGAGATAGTAAACTCAATATTCAATATTAAATGTCCAATATTGTATGTTTTTCAAGAAGTTAAACAAAATCCCTTTTCCTTTCCGACCATTACATGAGCAGCATCAGTAGTAACACAAAATACAGTGGTGCCTCACATAAAGAGCTTAATTCCTTCCAGAGGCATGCTCTTTAAGTGACACGCTCATTAAGTGAAGCGGATTTTCACATAGGAAATAATGGAAACTCAGATGATTGGTTCCACAGCCCCCAATATATTCATATAAAAATATTAACTGGATGTAAAAATGATGACAAAACACTGGAATTGAATTCAAAACTTGCATTCAAAGACACTTTCCTGGGAGTAAGCCCCATTTAACACAATAGGGCTTACTTCTGAGTTGACATGGTTAGGAGGCTGCAATCAAAAACACTTTCTTGGGAGGCTTACATGGGCTGCTGCTGGAGGTTCAAGGTGGTCAGTGGGGGCACTTGGGGCAGCTGCCTCTGGCACCCCAGGCAACTGCCCCCAAGTTGGTGGCAGTTAGAGGCAGCAGCGCTGGCAGCCATCCCTTTAAAGAGCCTCCACATGGAGCATCAGGGCTGCATAGCATGCATGCCCATAGCACGCTTGCTTGTTAAGTGAAGTGGAACTTATTATGTGAAGTAAGATTTCTTGGAAATTTATACTTTTTATATGAAATGCTTGTTAAGTGAGGCGCTTGTTAAACGAAGTACCACTGTATTTTATTTATGTTAATTTTCAAAATAAATGAAAAATGCAGTGAAAATGTCATGTCTCTTAGTTGTACCAGCAAGAGGAATTAAGCAACATAATTCTTCATAAATATGATAGTTGTCACAATATTGCGCAACTATTGCTTGGCACGTCATGTCATTTATGCCAGTGTTTTCATCAACGGTGACATTAAACACAGCAGCTTGTTGTAATCCCGTTTTCTGTTTGTTGTTACATTTTCAGCCATGTCAATTATTCGCCTCTTAACTGATCTTGCAGGAGTTGGTATTCCTTGAATTTGAGACTGTGTGTTTATTTGGTAAATCACTGAATAAGATTTCAGCACTTCTCAGAAACGGTGCTTGGATGAATTCTCCATCTGTGAAGTTCAAAGTAACTTTCAAAGCTACACAATGAGCAGTTGTATAACTATATTCGGTGGCTTTATTTTTGGTTCCAAAAATTTGAGTAAAATAAGTAGTTTCTTTCTCAGAGGAATAAACAGCTCTTTTTACGGCTTCATTTTTTTATCAGATTTTTAAAACATGGATTGATTTTTAGCTAGATAATGCCTTTGCACACTTGACGTACAACACACGACAACTTCACAGAACAAAACACACACACAGCACAATCATTTTGTTCTACAAATCCATACTCATTTGTCTAGGAGTCTTTAAGAGTGAACATGTTTTTGTCTTTTATGAGTCATTTTGGGCATATATTACTTAAGAATAAGAGTGTTTACTGCTTGTCCAGAACTCTGGTGTCTTGGTGTGCTGCCTACTTGTGAGTAGACCTGACCAGGCTGGGATTCAGGTGCCATCCTACCCACACCTACCTGGGAGTAAGCCCCATTGACTAGAGTGACACCTACTCCTGAGTAGACCTGCTCAGGCTGAAGCTCAGGAGTGCATTCCTACCCACACTTACCTGGGAGTAAGCCCCATTGACTATAGTGACACCTACTCCTGAGTAGACCTGCCCAGGCTGAGGAGTGCACTCCTACCCACACCTACCTTGGAGTAAGCCCCATTGACTATAGTGACACCTACTCCTGAGTAGACCTGCCCAGGCTGAGGCTCAGGAGTGCACTCCTACCCACACCTACCTGGGCGTAAGCCCCATTGACTATGGTGACACCTACTCCTGAGTAGACCAACCTGGGCTCTCCCATGCAAGTCCTTCCTGAAGACAGGGTCCTCCCCCAGAGCATAGTAGGCGCTCTATGCACTTGTGCTCTATGGTCCTGGGAGGTGTCATGGCGGCGGTCGAGGTGGCAGCTGCTTGAGGAGACCGACAGGCACCATGAGAGGCCCTCCCTGAGGCCCCCTCGCCCGCTCAGCCCGAGGAGAAGCGCCGCCGCACCCCGCCCGTCTGAGGCCCTCCCTGCCCCACAGGGAGAGAGGGATGGCGTCGTGGCTGGGGGGCCTGGGCGCCGGCCTGGGACAGTCGTTGGTGGGGCAGGTCGGGGGCAGCCTCTCCACCCTCACAGGACAGATCTCCAGCTTCACCAAGGACATGCTGCTGGAGGGCGCCCAGGAGGTCGAAGGTAGGGGCGGGGTGGGAGACCCTCACTCTGAGTGCCTGTGGAACTCCCTGCCTCATGAGATGGGGGTGGAGGGAGTGGAAGGAGGGAGGCTCTTCCCCCCCCCCACTCAGCCCCTGAACCAGAGACTGTCCCTCACTCTTGAGAACCTGTGGAACTCCCTGCCTCATGAGATGGGGGAGACATGATGGAGGTGGAGGGAGTGGAAGGAGGGAGGCTGTTCCCCCCCCCACTCAACCCCAGAACCACGGACTGCCCCTCACTGTGGGTGCCTGTGGAATTCCTTGCCTCATGAGATGGCAGTGGAGGGAGTGGAAGGAAGGAGGCTCTTTCCCCCATTCAGCCCCAGAACCAGGGACTGCCCCTCACTCTGAGAGCCTGTGGAACTCCTGCCACATGAGATGGAGGAGACATGATAAGGGTGGAGGAAGTCTTGGTAGAATTAGGACAGATGTTAGAAAACATAACTCCATGGAACTCCTGGGCACATCATACTGGGAAGATATGATGGCATGTATAGAGGAATGCTGTTTCCCCTTTCATACAACACCAGAATCTTTGATCATCCTCCAAAACTAAGTGTTGGGGGGCAGGTTACAACAGACATAAGAGAACATTAATCTGTGGAACTCCTTGCCACATGATATGAAGAAGACATGCAGGAGAGAGATAGAGGGATGATCTTTTCCTACTCATTCAACACCAGAACCAAGGTACCTCCATTAAAACAGAGCATTGGGGGAGTTTGATCAGACTAAAGAAGATGTTTATTTACCCAGCATGTAGTTAGTTTGTGGAACTCCTGGCCACAGGATGTGGTGATGGTATCTGTCCTGTATTCCTTTAAAAGGGGAAATGGATCTGGAGGAACCATACATCATAGGGCACAAGCTATTTTAGAAGTACAGGCTACTTCCAAGGCAGATGCAAGGGAGTGGCAACAGGATGTAGGCATCCTGTTGTCTTGTGTGCTCCCTATTTTGAGGCACTTAGTGGGCCACAGTGAGCTGGACTAAATGGTCCTTTGGCCTAATCCAGCTGAGCTTTTCTTATGTTCATTGTGTCCTGCTGGGGCTGTGGGTGGCGCAAGCGGTTAAGGCATTGTGCCTGTTAACCAGCAGGCCAGGTCTGCCCCACAAGACAGGGTGAGCTCCTGCCCTTAGCCCAGCTCTGCGACACAGCTGGATCCAATCGTATTGGCTCTGCCTTTCCATTGGACTAATTCAGTGACGTGGAGAGGGGGGATTTGCTGCTTGGGTAACAGCCTATCCTCCATAACAATCCAACCCAGGCTTTCGTGCTTCGCATGCATCGTATGCGGCGCTGAGCACAATACCATAGTCTTCCAAGACTGACGGAGGCCTGCCTGCTGGGGCTTATTTCCAGGAAAGCATGCATAGAACTGCAGTGTCGTGCATCCTGGAAATGAGAAGATGAAAAGGGAGGCAGCTTACTCAGGGATGGCAAAGATTGCCAAAGAGCGGAGCAAGTGTAGAACAGAGTTTTTCAATGTTTTCCACCCCATAGCACACTGACAGTTGTCAGGGCATGTTGCATTGGGGGCTTGCAACCTCTAGTAGCCCTACTAAGAGATGGCCCCCAAAGTCCTGTAGCACTTCGGTGGATAATTCACAACACACCAATGTGACATGCTGGTTGAAAACCACTGGTTTAGCAACTTGGATTTTTTTTAAGCTATGAGTTGTTTTAAGAATGCTCTTTTCATTAAGAATTTTGGATAAAGGGTTGTAAAAGTAACAGATCCTCTTGTAAGACAAGAAAAGGAAAGCTCCAAAACTGGCAGTTGAATCAACAGGGAAAGATGGAGTTCTCTGAGGGAGGGAATAATTTGGACTAGTTGTGGCTGAAAGCAAATCTAAGGAAATGTGCAAGGTACAGTGGTAATCAATGGTATAATTTGTTTTAGGGGTTTCAGCAGAATCTGTAACCTGCAGATAGTTGGTAGTTCATTATGAATATTAAAAATCCAAGACATACCAATTCCTGTTTATCTTCCTTTGTTTTTGGGCTGCTTCACACATGGATGTTTCCTGTGTGGATAACACTGATGTAGGCTGTAGAAATATTGGGATAGATCCTACAGTGTGTTTTAAATATACTAAGGCTTTCGTGGCTGGAAGAACTTAAAACATGCCAGAAGCACTCCTAGGCTGCAATCCTAACCTCCAATTAGGCTGGCACAAGTCTCAGCATAAGTTGGCTTGGGGGTGTGGCAATTCTGCACCATTCCTGGGGGGAGGGGAATCGGCATATGCACTGGCCTCCCCACATCCCCACTGGGTGAGCTGTGCTGGCCTAAAAAAAAGCAGGCCTCCGTCAGTCTTGGAAGACTATGATATCGTGCTTGGCGCTGCATACGCTGCATGCGAAGCACGAAAGCCTGGGTTGGATTGTTATGGAGGATAGGCTGTTACCCAAGCAGCAAATCCCCCCTCTCCACGCCACTGAATTAGTCCAATGGAAAGACAGAGCCAATACGATTGGATCCAGCTGGCGTGGCAGAGCTGGGCTAAGGACAGGAGCTCACCTTGTCTTGTGGAGCCGACCTGGGTCTCGAACCCTGGCCTGCTGGTTAACAGGCACAGCGTCTTTACCGCTTGCGCCACCCACAGCCCTTGTCCTGCCCTAAATTGGTTAGGATTTCACCCCCAAGTTTTCTACATTTCCTTCTTTTTTTAGGGAGCTTCCGTAAAAGAAGAAAAGAACTCAGTGATGAGGTGATGGCTTCAGTAGTCCAGAGCAGTGTCTCATAGCATTGCTCCTCTGAACACACAAACACAGAAGTAATTGGTGGTTACATGATGTCATCACTGACCCAAAGCCCTTCACTGGTTTTCTGTCCCCTCCAACTTCCATGAGGGTTCAGGGGTTGGCCTGGATCTGATTGGTATGGCCCTTCATCCGGTGTCTAACTCCTGATGTTACTGCAACAAAGAGAAACCAGCTCAGGTGTTAATTTTTTGGGTGGTGAAATCTATATTCATTAGTCTTCATTCATTCATTATAATAAATTTTAATTAAATTACAAGTCACTGTTGTGTTTATCACTTCAATTTCTTGTAAGGAGCTATTTGCATGAAATGACATTATGTGAAAAAAATGCAGGATTGCCTAAGCTTTTATGTACACTCTGAAGGCAAAGTTCAAATGTTGTGATAAAATTTCAGTCACAACCAACTTAAATGTAAAATGATACTGGAGTTCCACTGATAATATTTCTTACAATACACAGGGCATTGTGACACACACTACATGTGTCTATAAGGACATGTAGAATATATCTACTTTAGGAATATACATTCATTTTCTGTAAAATATATCTCCATTTCAAATTTATAATTACATTATTGACTGTCAGGTTTTCAGAATTTGAATAATAGTTATTTATGAATAGTTTAGACAAAATGGTTATGCTATTTGTCAGGCTTTTAAATTGCTCTATTGTGTGTTCTGGACTGGTTTGCTGACTCCCAGAAAGAGCATATGCTCTTATTGCTTTCCTTGGATGCACAAGTGGCTTAGATTCAGAGGTGGCTTTTATCAGTTTTGTCTTATTTACAGTTTTGTTCACCTTAAATCTCATCAGTTTGCTTTCATCTGTTCAGTTATTGGCTTGACAACTGCAATACTCAGTTTAGTTATTATTATTATGATTATTGATTAGCTGTAATCGGTTTAGTTATTGGCTAGACTACTGTAATATTCTCTATACAAGTCTACCACTAATCTAGCTCATTCAGTCCACGTGTTCATTGCTCTCACAACAGAAAACATTCCATGTTCAGCAACAAAAAAGATTTCAGGTTCAAGAATACTGTACAGGGAGACAGCAACACTCCCTGACCCTTTCTAATTGGGGGTCGCCTCTCAATGATGTCCCCCAAAAGCCAGAGTAAAAGTAGGAGAACATTCCCCTAACCTAAACTATCCTAAAATGACAGTTCAAAGAGGCAATCCCTTTGTTGTTATTTTCCATGAAAGATTATAAAAAAAAACTTTTTCAAAAAATAATGCTGTTAAAAATTTTGCAAATGGTCTGTCCATTCTCACACCTAATGTTCCAGGTGACCGTCCTGATAACTGATTACCGTAACTCCAGAGTTACCCCATTTTGGGGAGATGTTATTGCTTACTGGTAATATGTTAGTACAAAATATGTTCAGATTGGTACTTTGTTGTATAATTGGGGTTGTATAATGTGTTCTTTTCCTTCTTTCAGGTACTGCAACAGATTTTTCTGCAACTAACTCTAGTCTGAGAGAAAATATTAACGCAGCATTAAGGTCAGAGGTAAGAGAATACAGGTTTTAATCTGGAAAAGTTAAAACATACTATAAAATCATACTTCTGTATGAGGATTGTAAACACAAAACCTTTTCATGTCATAATGCTATCTCACTCTGATGCAAAAGGCATGTTAATTTTTTCCAGTTATTTAGGGACCCCCTTTCAGTCCTCTGGATGCCCAAAAACTCAATTCTGTTTTGGGGGGACACAGTAGTAATATTGTAAACATGGCTGGAGAAGCAAGAGGAAACTAACAAAAATTATTTTCTCTTCATGCACAAGACAGTATTTTCACAAGTGAGGGTTTAAAACAATTCTTAGTTACACCCATTCCTATTATGGTGTGGGAAAGCTGGCTCACATATGCGCAGTGGCCTAACTCCCTAAGGAGTGGTGCAGAAGTGTTTTTATGGGACTTTTGTGAAACCCTAGGCCAGTTCAAGAGACTTGTGCTGGCCTAACTAGGGGTTAGAAGTGCACTGTGAGTTGATTTTTTATTTAAAGAGTCAATTTCCTTTTTTTCTTAGAATGAGAGATTGAAGAAGGTTTGTAATGATCTGGAAGAAAAGCATGAAGCAGCGGAGCTTCAAATAAAGCAACTGTCCGTTGAATACCGGAATCAGCTACAGCAGAAAGAGGTATAAGTGGCACAGAAAATGCTGATTTATTCACTCTGTAACATTTATCAAGAAAATGAAAACCCAAAGTTGTATACAAATCAGATTTTTCTCTCCCACTAGTTATTTTATTGAAATGTAGTATCAAAAGTGCTTCAGGGGAATTATGTTGTATTGTGCGTCTTCGTTCCATGCTATTTATTGTCTCAGGCTGCTAAACATTTATCTATGTTGTCTCATTTGCTAAAATGCAAGTTACCCTAAAATCCAGAGTAACTACGGGAGCACATGAGAGACATGTCGACGTAGTTACTGCACTACCTAGTGAAAACCTATGGGAAATTTATATTGCAATCTAGAGTAAATCTAGAGTAAATTGTTCTTACATTGGAGCAAGGACACCCCGTATTTACTCTGGATTGTGCCCTAAACCTAAGTTTCATTCATGGTAATGTGGGGGAACAACATTTTTTTTCACACTTTTATACTATCCTTCATCCAAAGAGCTCAAGGTGATGCACATAGTTCCTTTCCTTTTGGTTGTGAACAACTCTGTGAAATAGGCGAATCTGAGAGATAGTGAATGGCCCACGGTCACCCAGAAAACTTCATGAGTGAATGGGAATTTTAACCTGCCTCTTTCAGTTTGAAGTCCAGTTCCCAAGCCATCCTGACTCTCAAAATAAGAACAATTATTGCGTTAGTTCTTCAGACTTTTCGAGTTGCTTCATTGACATTGCTATAGTTACACTGGGCTACAGATGTATAAAAATGTGATTGTTAATATCATTTTAGATTTGTTCTAATTACAGTGGTACTTCGCTTAACAAGCGTTGCACATAATAAGCAAAAATTTCCAAGAAATCTTGCTTCACATAACAAGTTCCACTTCACTTAACAAGCAAGCGCACTATGGGCACGCATGCTATGCAGCCCTGATGCTCCACATAGAGGCTCTTTAAAAGGGTTGCCGGCCAGCACTGCTGCCTCTAACTGCCCCCAACTTGGGGGCAGTTGCCTGGAGGTGCCAGAGGCAGCTGCCCCTAACTGCTCCCAAGTGCCCCCACTGACTACCTTGAACCTCCAGCAGCCGCCCAGGTAAGCCTCCCAGGAAAGCGTCTTTGATTGTAGCCTCCTAACCATGTCTACCCAGAAGTAAGCCCCATTGTGTTAAATGAGGCTTACTCCCAGGAAAGTGTCTTTAGGATTGCAGCCTAAGTAGACTTCATAGGATCATGCACACTGAATGCATGTTTTGAATTCAATTACAGTGTTTTGTCATCATTTTTACATCTCGTTAATATTTTTATATGAATTTTTGGGAGATTGTGGAATAAATCGTCTGAGTTTCCATTATTTCCTATGGAAAAATCTGCTTCACTTAAAAGAGCATTTCACTTAAAGAGCATGCCTCCGGAACCAATTAAGCTCTTTTTGTGAGGCACCACTGTACTTCCTACTCAAAAGACTGTGACCTTATTTATCCATTTATCCAAACCAAAGATCGGACCCCATTATGGAAGGGTAAATGCAGTAGTAGGATTCAGATAAATTAGCAACAGATTCTATGTCCTAATAACCTAAATTAACAACAGGTTCTGTGTCCCATTAGTAACCAGTTCTCAGAACCAGGCACTCATTAGCAAAGGGTTCTATAGAACCTGTGAGAACCCCCTGAAGCCCACCACTGGGTAAATGGGCTCATCCTTAGTCATGATGTTGGTTAGTATTTGTTTTACCAGTTATATACTACCTTCCATATAACATTTTTAGGGTGTGTTAGTGTAAAGAGAACTTTGCTCACACAACTTTCCTCCCCAACTGCAGTCCCCTGGGCCCCCATGAAACCCAATCTCACAATCAGTGGATCCTCCAAAACAATGTAGGATAGGTTCATTGAAGAGGAAATTCACATAAATCAGGACACTGCTCTCCATGAGATCTATTATACTCGTGCAAAGCACTTTTGGATAACAAAGCAATAGGTTGTCTTTTAAAAGTCAAGATTCCTACATCCCATTAAATAGGACCTAATTAGTAATGGCATTTTATCTAATTGATTTTGGTTGTGTTTTGTCATGACAAACTTAACTCAGTGGCAGTAGCAAACATATGTGGCACAGATGTTTCAGATGGAAAGTAAAGTTGTATTATTTCCCTTCCCTAGAAGGAAATGGTTATAGTATTTGGTATTCTGTACATAGGACCATTCACATGAAGCACATTGTTATGAGCATGTTCCTGTATTTATTACTAGTGCAGTTATCAAAGTCCCTTTGCCCTTTTTATTAAATGAGAATGCTTTTAGAAGTCACGCTATAATCAATTTGTAAGGCTCAAAGTACAATCAACTTCTGAGTTTACTTGTTTCTCCTAACTAAAACTGTTCTGTATATATTTAGGTGGAAATCAGTCATCTTAAAGGTCGGCAGAATGCACTACGGGAACAACTGCAGAAGGTTCAGTCAGCTGCTCAGTCAGCGCAGTTTGGAGCTAGTGTCATGCCATCAACGACTACCTCAGCCTCCTTTGTCCCTGTGGTTAGACATGGTTCTTCCAGTTTCCAAGGAGATGATATGGACTTTGGAGATGTAATCTGGTCCCAGCAAGAAATCAACAGATTATCTAATGAAGTTTCTCGACTTGAATCTGAAGTTGACCACTGGAAGAAAATTGTGCAGGTGGGTCACTGCACTGCATGACTGATAATGCTGAATTTATAAATTTATAATTTATAAAGAGTTTATAATATGTCTTAAATCAAATGGTGCTGAGTAACCACACCACAAATGGTGCTGTGGGTGGCACAAGCGGTTAAGACGCTGTGCCAGTTAACCAGCAGGCCAGGGATCGAGACCCGGGTTGGCCCCACAAGACAGGGTGAGCTCCTGTCCTTAGCCCAGCTCTGCGACACCAGCTGGATCCAATTGTATTGGCTCTGCCTTTCCATTGGACTATTTCAGTGGCGTGGAGAGGGGGGTTGGTTTGCTGCTTGGGTAACAGCATATCCTCCATAACAATCCAACCCAGGCTTTCGTGTTTCGCATGCAGCGTATGCAGCGCCGAGCACGATACCATAGTCTTTCAAGACTGACGGAGACCTGCTGCTGCTGAGTCATTCAGCAGTTTATACTAGTGACATTCTTAACATACTTTTCCCATTGTTTGTCCCTCACGATTGATTCCATTTCTGTTGTTAAAATGGGGGAAAATATAGTCAAAAGCAAAGCTTTCTTACTACCTACTGTGCAGTTTTTTCCACTTATTTCCTTTGTTTATTTTGCTGTGTAAACCACTTAGTGAATCTGATTATTGAAAACTAGCGAAAAGCATACCCGCATTGCAGGAGTAAAATTCCCCCGTACGCCATCCCCCCATGCACGACAACCCCCCGCATGCGTGACAACCCCCATGCTCATCATCTCCCCCATGCACATCATCTTTCCCATGTGCATGCACCCCCCACAGTGTGCATCATCTCCCCATGCTCAACAACCCCATGCGCAAACACCCCCCCCCCATGCGCAGCATCTTCCCCAGTGCACCAGGCACTGAGCACCAAATTGGCTGGAGGGTAGTTAGTCTTCCATGTTAAGTATAGGACAAAAACACGTTGCACCCCTTTTCAGCCCCTTAAGGGTTAAATTTCTCCACATCGGTTCTTGGTGGGTGTTCATGTCACAGAAGGAACACCCTCCCTGAATTTCATGCTTCTAGATCCAGGGGTTCTGGCAGAAAATCCCTAAGTCACCAATTCTTCAATGGAAGTATAGGGAGGAAAATGCATTGTGCCCCTTTTCACCCCCTTCCAGTTGGAATTTCTGAAAACTGGTTCTTCCAGTCACGGAAGGAACACCACCCCAAATTTCACACTTCTAGGCCCAGCAATTTTGGCAGGGCGTTGATGAGTCAGTGAATGAGTCAGTCAGCGACTTTTCTCTTAGATATATATAGAAGATAGGGGTAAACATGTTAATTTGCAGAAAAGATGTTTGGCTGGGAGATATTCAGTTGTCTAAGGACATTTGATGTCTTGGCTATGATTTGAAAAAAATAAAAATATTTGTACCAATTTGTTTGGCTAAATAATAATTTAGCAATCTGTTGTACTATAGTGATATTATAGATCTCCTTTACCAATTACCAGTGGTGGCTCCAGAGCACCAGGGAGGTGGAAGCCCCAGGTACCACTTCTGTGAAACTTATGGGACTGGCACCCCCACACCTGTCACGGTGCAGCCTCCATCTGTCTTCCACTGCTGCTGCCTCTGCCCGCCATCCAGAGTCACTGGCAAAGCCCAGTGCTACCTTCACCTTGGCATTCCAAAAACTATCTGAGACTTCTGGAGCAACCTTCTGGTTTTCCATCAGAAAACTGGATGCACTTTAAATGGTGTTCTAGAAGCCTCAAACAGCTTTTGGAACATTGAGTCTATGGTCATGTGACCGGTCCATCCAGTCCATGTGACCGGATAGGTATGGGAAGGTGGTGCGTTTCAGGGTGGGGGGACATTTTGTGGGCCAGACCTGGGGTGCTACAGTGGCCAGGTGTGTAACTGCCAGTTACCATATGCTGCCTGTTGGATTTGTTACATATTTGAAAGCCATATATTTCTAAAGTGTTAACAAACTTCCAGTTCTTAGTTGTTGCTACATGCCAGTTTTCAATGGCTGAACATCTTTCAGCTTTTTCAAACCAATGAGTGTCTTCCTTTTTTCTTCTGTTTTAGTTTTCCAAACCACAAGGGGGAAATAATACAGATCAGAATGAAATATGCAAATTGCAAAATATTATCAAGGTAAGATTTTGATAAATCACTCTTCTATTGCATTTGGTTCTTTTTTGTGAAAAGAAGTATTTATCACAAAGGACATACACACACATATTAAAGGTGAGCATGAAAATAAAAGCTGTTAGATATTTTCCCTTGGATATTTTAAAACAAATGTGTTACAATTATACCCTTCGATTATACCAATTATACTTTATGTATTTGGGGCGTTTGCCAAAAGATTTTGTTTTAAAAACAATAGTAATGTGGCCTTTTAAAATCTCTACCATGACTTTCAGTTGTAAAGACAATTTACATAAGATACTTCGTTAAGTTACCATGCAGTGTAATAAGGAAGATACTTGAAATAATGCAATCTCCAATATTGCCATTTCTCACCACCATTAATATTCAATATCTGCTGTCTTTTTGTTATCAGTTTTCTTTTGTATTTGAATATATTGTTTTGAAAGTTGCTTTTACCTGTGTCAGTTGTTGGTTAAACTTCCTTGGATTATTTTGAAAAAGTTGGAGTACAAATTTTTAAAATACTCTTGGCATCTATCAGTCTTGAAAGATTATGATATTGTGCTTGATGCTACATGCGAAGCACGTATAGATTGGATAGATTGATATGGAGAATAGACTGTTACCCAAGCGGCAAATCCCCCCTTTCCACGCCACTGAATTAGTCCAATAGAATGGTCGAGCCGATACAATTGTTTCCAGCTGCATGGCAGAGCTGGGCTAAGGACAGGCGCTCACTCTGTCTTGTGGGGACCCAGGTCTCAAACCCTGGCCTTCTGATTAACAGGCACAGCATCTTAACCACTTGCGCCACCCACAGCCACACTGTGCTTAGATAACCATAGAGGATCCATGACCCCCTGCCTTTTGCATTTGCTTATCTGGGTGCTGTATCTTGCCTTTCCACACTTCAGAACATCTCCTGGACACTAAGTCATTTAACAGTACAATACTAAGCATGTCTATTCATAAGTAAATTCCATTGTGTTCAATAGTACTTACTCCCAGGAAAGTGCGGTAAGGATTGCAGCCCAAGTCTTTTCTGGGAGATCCTCTGTGGCCCTCTATCCAGATTTTCAAGTCCATGGATGCAGAGCACACTGATAAGGAAAGTCCATTTTAAATGCAAATAGCCAAAAAGATTTAGTTTCAGTTACCATATATTTCTTGGACATTCTCTTAAGGCAAATAAACTAGTTTAGCTAGAGTTTGATGAAGTAGTAGTGGTCTCTAACTAAATTCATTTAAATTTGTATTAAAAATTGTACATAAACACTTTGGACAGTTTGGTTTTCCTGTGTATTATATGAAATTGTTCATTATATGGTTATGAATAATAGAATATGAATAACAGAACTTACAGATCTTCATTGTGCAATAATTTACACACTTTAGGAGCTGAAACAGAACTTAAGTCAAGAAATAGATGAACATCAGCATGAACTGTCAGTGTTGCAGGACGCACATCGTCACAAATTAGCAGAGATAAGCCGGCGTCATAGAGAAGAACTGGGTGAATATGAAGAACGAATAGAAGAGCTTGAGGATCAGTTACAGAAGGGTATTGATTAATTGGGAATTTTAAAAGGAATGTTTTTGATAAGCCAGATTTTGAAAGACATTTAAGAACTCCTCTGCCTGGGTGTTGCCCAGAAAACAGCATGTTGCAGAAAACTTTTGGACATGTCTGTTTTTCTTCCCAAAATTAAAGTGCTGTGCTGCTTATAAAAAAAAGTTTCACAATACCTTCTGAGTTGTGAATATTGTTAACAGCATTTCAATATGTCGTAAGGTTCATTACAGTACACACCCTTTCCAGCCACCAGATTTAGAAAATGTTGACAGTACATCCTGGAAATTCCTGTTTAGCAGTTGAAGGAGACATGATTTAACAAGCTATTTCGGTGTTTTGTAATATAGAAGTGCCTAAACATTTACTAAATGATAACTATTTACTAACTGATCCTAATAATTTAGGATCCATCTGTTGGCATCAATTCTTTTAATTATCATGAGCGATTGGCATAGGTTGGATAATCTGGATTTGGATTTTGGATCTTTCCCAAATATTTTGCATAGGTCCAGACGCTCATAGCATAAGGGAAAAGAGTTTGCCGAACATTTCTGGCAGACCACTTTCCAACAGTCATTCTATCCAGAGTGGTTCACTTATAGAATTAGTTGTCCCAGATCCTTAGAGACTATTTGCTTTGTTATGATAAGATCTTTTATTGTCATCAACCCAGTTCTTAGATTTGTTGTTTAAAGATAACAATTCAGTAATGTTAAAGATTCCACTTTTGCTGTTTCATTTTAGCAATAATAGGGTTTTTATGCTAAATATGAAGATAATAAGGTTGCAATCCTATCCATGTCTACTTAGAAGTAAGCCCCATTGTGTAAAGTGTACATAGGATTGCAGCCTATGTCTTCTGTGTTTTTCTTTCTGGAATATTTAAATTAGTATTTGAAACAATAAATGTCAAATTCACATTACTATTGTTTGTTCATAATGATAATGTTGGACGACTTTTTAAAAAGTAATATGTCTGATCTGAACAGTTTTTTGCTTTTGTTTTTTGTTTTTTGCTTTAAAAAACTTCCTCGATGAGTGAGTTTTTGGCAGAGTGGTGGTTGAAAAGATATTTGCTGAATTCTATGGAACTAGGGTTTCCATTCAGAATAATTGCTAACAATCCTAAACTTCAGTTAGACTGGCATAAGCCCTGGCATAAGTCCTTTGTAGACCTGGGGTTGTCATCAAAGTGCTATAAGGCACTTCTGTCCCATGGGAGTGGGGATTGTTGGGCCAGTACAGAGGGATTTGCCAAACTCCCCACACCACCATGGGAAGATATGCCAGTTAAGTTATACTGGACTATATTGGTTAGGATTACAATCTAACACTGCATTCCTAACCTCCAGTTAGGCCACCCTAAGCCCCAGCGCAGTGCTGACACTGGGGGTGACACAAAAGTACATACAGTAAAGACACTTACATGCCACTCTTGGAGGAGTTTTAGGCCAGTGCACAGACATGTGCTTGCCTCCCCAGGAAGATGGATGAGTTGTGCCAGTCTAAGTTAGGATTGCACCCTAAATCATTTTTTGATAATTGACTCAACTTTAGTTTTACAGTTGTCTTCATGAGTACATTTACTATATCCTGAAATTATTAGTTCTTACGAAAACATTTTTTCTAAAATAATTTTTGTTTTTTTTCTCTTTAATAGATAACTGGGAAGCAATATTTTAATAACATAAAATATTATTGATTTTATTATTATAAGTTTTTATTATTAAGCATATATTAAGTGGGTATGTTTGTTTTGCGCAGGTTTTAACACTTCTTCTGAAGGTGGCTTACAGAGCAGTAAATCTGAATCCACAGCACCATCCATGGAGGATAAAATGAAAAGCATAAATCAAAAATTGTCTCTAGCAGAAGAGCAGAAAAATGATCTCGTAGAAGAGCTTGAACTGGTAAAAATGGAAAAAAGGCAAATAACAAAGGACTATGAAACTCTGAAATCTGAATACAGTAAATTTAAGGCTTCTCTTTCTGATGAACAGGCTGACTTGAAAACACAGCCACAAGTTCCTGAATATGAAGCAGAATCACTGCAAAGAGAAGTGATCCGTCTGCAGCAAGCACTGCTTGGTATGAAGCAACTGGGAATAGAGGATTATGTTGTGTAAATAACTCTGTTGTGTTTTATCTATATACTAGCAAAAAGGATACCTGCGTTGTGGGAATAAAATTTTTCTGTACACCAATACCCCCATGCGCAACATCCTCCCATGTGCAACATCCCCCTATGCGCATCATCTCCCCCACGTGCACCACGCCTCATGCACAACCCACCCCATGCACAGCATCCTCCCCAGTGCAATCCCTCCCTCTGAACAATATCCCCCCCACTGCATCGGGCACTGAGCACCAAATTAGCTGGAGGTTGGTCAGTCTTCCATGTTAAGTAAAGGACAAAAACACGTTGTACCCCTTTTCAGCCCCTTAAGGGTTAAATTTCTCCACCCTCCCCAAAGTTCACACTTCTATATCCAGGGGTTGGGGCAGAGCATCCCTCAGTCACCGATTCTTCAAATCAGAGTATAGGGAGGAAAACGCATTGCGTCCCTTTTCACCCCCTTCCGGGTGGAATTTCCAAAAACTGGTTCTTAGTGCACCCCTCAGTCATAGAAGAAACACCCACCCCAAATTTCACGCTTCTTGGTCCAGCAGTTTTGGCAGGGTGTTGATCAGTCAGTCAGTGACTTTTCTCATTTATACATATAGAAGAAGATATAAAAGAAAAGTCACTCACTCACTCACTCAGTTAGTCACATGAACACCCACTAAGAACCCATGTGGAGAAATTTAACCATAAAGGGGCTGAAAAGGGGTGCAACATGTTTTTGTCCTATACTTAACATGGAAGACTGACCAACATCCAGCCTGGTGCTCGGTGCCTGGTGTACTGGGGGGATGTGGTTCAGAGTGAGGAGTTGCACTGGGGCTGATGCGCATGAGGGGATGATGCACCATGAGGGGATAGTTGCGCTGTGGGAGGATGGCATACAGGAGAATTTTATTCCCGCAATGCAGGTACGCTTTTCGCTAGTGGTCTATAATTTTTTAAACATTGGGACATGGCTCCCTAAAAACCTCTGAGCACACACAAAATATTTTTGCATTTTTGTGGTCTCTGACAGTTTTCTGTTATTTCCACATGCTCTGTGGAGTACTGCTCCAAAGTTATCTTAATTTTTTTGGGTGTGCAGAGGTTGCTGCCTAAAGTGGAAAATCAGTACCCCTAACATGGAAAACCTAACCTACTTTTTGAATTCCAACCTAACATGTAGACATGTGATATTTCTGTCTACACTACAGAGGTATTGGTTTCTAACTTAATAAGAATTATGATAATGCACAACATTTTATATAGCTCTTTTAAGTGTTGAAAGTGCTTCATGTGTATTTGTTCAATGTAACTCTTTGAAACAAACGTACATGTGTTGTTGCCAAATATTTCAAAAGGGGCTGAGAAGAGTCTCTTGCCTAAGCCCACCTGGTGAGCTCATGGCAAATGTGAGAGTAGAACTGGATAAATCCTGAGTTGTAACTGGGAGGCACAATCCTAACCAATTTAGGCCGTCATATCTTCCCAGGCATATCTTCCCCTGGTGATGTGGGGAAGGTGGTGGATGCCTATGCAAAAGTCTATCTCCACCAGGAGAGACGTAGAAGTGTCCTATGGCACTTTTGTGACACCCCCAGGTCCGTTTATGAATAATGCCAGGGCTTATGCCAGCCTAACTGGAGCTTAGGATTACAGGCTGGTTTTCTTAGCTGTTACACCATACTAACGAAAACCTTGCACCATTTGTTATTAATGAGAAACAAACTCATCTGGACAACTAGTTTACCATGTAGTACAGTTTTCTGACACTTGGTTATTTGTATTATTGCAAACATGGTGTGAATTCCGGCTACATTCTAATGTGGAGTAAAGATTTGGGCCTTCCACTGTAGCTGAGTGTTCATCTGTATTGTTATTCTGCAGCTTGGAGGGGAAGGTATTTGGAGGGGAAGGTATTTCCCAAGCTGGAGTTGTCTTTTGAGAAACAGTTTGTTTTTTCTGCTTTCCCCCCTCATTTTCATGTTTCATTAGCTTGTTTGAAGCAACGCCAATGTCAACATGAATAACTTTTAAGACCATAATAATTCAAAACTCGCCTCAGCAGCATGTAGAACTGCACTTTTAAACATTCATTTGAAAAACAGGAAGTTTCATATCTTTCCTCACAATAAACCAATCTTCTGTTTTCATGCATAATTTTACTTCACTTGAAAATACTCATTCCTCACTACTGCAGAGATGAAAAGGATATCTACAGTATTTAGAAAATAGTGTTTTTGTCATGGTTAGATTTTTGGCCTTTGGTGCTGTCTGTGTTTCTTGCATTGAACCCTTCACCACTATCCACCTTCAGTTCATTAAGTAGTTTTATCAGTTTTCAGTTTATTAAATAATCTTCAGTTTATTAAATTATTAATAAATAATTTTTCATTGATTTTACAGATTCAGAAAATGAAATAAGAAGACTTCAAAGAGCAAATCAGGTAATTGGATGATTAAAGATGATTCATAGTAGCCCTAATACACCAAAAAGCTAGAGAAAGCCAAGTACATTCTCAAAATGGTGTTGTATACTTCAGATATGAATGTTTTTGTTTTTCTTTCATGAAATTTAAACTTAAGATCTCTTTAAAAACTTTTATTTTTTCTTGCTTAGAGATGGGATAGTGCACAAACTATATTTTTAAGATGTTTAGGTTCTGCACCCACCCACCTCCCACATCAGGCAACAATCAAAGTGACTTACAACATTTTTTTTTTACAATTTAGTAGAAGTTACACTTCTTATCCATACAGGATGTCTGCATTGCTGCTTATTAGCACTGGAAATCAAATTTGAGCAGGAGTTCTAACTTGTTGCCACAGGTAGTTTTTCAAAGTAAATAAAAGAGGATATCATCTAAGATAGTGTCATCTCAGATAATGAAGTCTTATGTTGAGCTTGAGCACAGACCAAGGACTCTGGGGCTAAAGCTGGAGGAAAGGATTAGTTAAGGTTGACAGCTTTTTATGTATATAGAGCTGCCTTGGAAACTTTTGCTGTCACATATTCTAATTCCTCTCTGTCTCCATGAAGTTGCAGAAAAGACTGGTATAAATAAAAAAGATTTATTCCTGCCCCTGAGGTGGCCTAACTCTCAGGAGCTGGGAAGGAGCATTTCTACCCTGGAAACAGGCTCTGAATATGCCTTAACTGCACTGTTCCGGGCCGTGCCCCAAAGCACCTCAACACACTTCTGCTGAACTGCATAGACTAGCCCTGCAAGGCCAGCCCAGATCTGTCTGTCTTGGACCAGCTTAAATAAACTTAGGCTTGCCCAAGCATTTACTTTTATAGGTAGGCTGGCCTAACATGGAATTATTCCAGCCCAGTGAGGATAGGCTAGCCCATTCAGGATTTCAGCCTATATTCCTTTTAATTTGAGATCTCAACAAACTAGTTTCCTTCCCAAATGATTTTGCGAAATTTGTTGTTTAAATTTTGTCAATATTTATAAATGTTCTTAAATCAATTTTATCCTATTAAATTTAGGGTATTTTTTCTGTCTAAATTAAGGAACAATTTCAAAAAGAAGTGTCAAATTTACAACCGGAGTGTGAAAAATCCCCTGAAGGACAGAATGTTGAATTAAATCAGTTAAGACAAGACTTGGAAAATAAACAGTATGATTTTAATCAAAGCATTGCTGAAAAAGAAACCCTAATAACAGAACTGGAGGAACTGGATAAGCAAAATCAAGAAGCTACACAGGTAACATCTATGAAATAAATAAAAGAAATAGCATGTGATCCCAAAATGTGTATTTGAATGTGCATGAGAATGGGTGTAATTTTTTAAATCTTAAATCTAAAACAATGATTTACTAGTCTGCTTCTAAGAATTGCTTATCAATGAAATTTTTTTTATTTCAAGGAGAAATACCGTAATATCCTTCATTAAGGGATTTTTTAAAAATTAAATATTTTTTAAAAGTATTAATCTGAATTTCTTTCCATGATAAGCAATCCAGTTTTCAAAAATCATAATTTCAGGTTTGTAGGTTCCTTTCAGATGATGTGTGTGACAAGTAGTTCTTTGTAACTTGATTTAACAGCTCACTGGCTTGAAACAGTGGTAGAAAGGTAGAAAGGAAGCTTCATATAGCTGCTCAACTGCTAGCCATGGAAGGAATAGGCCTATTTACAGAACTGTGGTAAAATGCATGGGTGCTTTGAAGAACCCTAGACCTTTAGACATTTCTAAAATGAAGCATAAAGATCACATTTAAGTTCATAACTTCATGAATCAAAATCAGTTGTTCTCAATCTTTAGGAGTCCGTAGACCACCAAAGCAACATTTGGAATTTTCTTGGACCATATACAAAACCTCTTCCCCTGCACATGAAAAGTACAATTATGGGTGCAATTCTGAGTAACTATGGGGAGTCCTTGCTCCGGTGTAAGAACAATTTGCTCTGGATTGCAATATGAATTTCCCATAGGTTTTCACTAGATGGTGCAGTAACTACGGGTGCACGTAATGTCTCTTACGTGCACCCGTAGTTACTCTGGATGGTAGGGTAAATTTCATAATCTGTGAGTTCTTGGCATGACACTGGAAGTGCCAGTTGCAGGTACTCCACCTTCCACCCTCTGTTGTGGTGTAGGGGAGAGTGCTTATTTGGAAATACACTGGGGATGATTGAAGGCAATCATTTGTTTATTTCTGAGATCTTGCAGACCTCAGGGTGCCACAGGCCATAGGTTGGAAATCACTTATTTAAAAAGTATGGCATGTAATAAAACAAGATCATTTATTTAATAAATAAAATATTTTTATGCAATTATATGGAAATTTATTTCTATAGCATTTTGAGTTAACTCAATGCTTATTTCATAAATAAGAATTTCTTTAAAAATTTGTGTTTTTTTTCCCTTTAGCATATGATTAAACTGAAAGAGCAGTTGGCAAAGCAGAATATGGAAGCTGCTTATACTGTAAACCAGTTAAAGTGTGACATAGAGTCTGAACAAAGGAAAACATCAAAGCTGGAATCTGCAAAGCTAGAAATGAACAAGGAGATAGAAGCCCTAAAAGAGAAATTAAATCAGTGTACATTTGCACTTAACGATTTGCATATGACTAAACAGCACCTAGAAAATGAAATAAAAGAACAAAAAGAGCAGCTTAAAACATCTCAGGACTGTAATTCCAAAAACAAACAGGAAGTAGCAGAACTAAAGAAAAAACTGATACAGAAAGAGGAAGAACTTTCAGTACTCCAGAGTGAGTTAACCAGGATAAATCAAGTGTCTAATACTAGCCATCAAGATCTTTCAAGCAAAGAAAAAGAAACTGAAATGTCAAAACTGAATGAGGAAGTTTCAAAAAACAAACAAATAAACATGGATTTGAAGAAATCTATTTCGGATCTACAGCTAGAAAAGGAAAAGCTTCATACAGCCTGTGAAGAACTTAAACATCAGTTAAAAGAAGCCAGTAATGAGAAAAATAAAATTGCTTTTGAAAAAGATACCATGCTAGAAGCTTTGAGATTTGAAAAAGCACAGTTGGAAAGTGAACTTCGCGTGTTGGAGAGTCGTTTGTTAGAACAAGCTCATAAATATGAGCAAACTATTGAGGAAATTTCAAATTCACGTAACCTGGATACCACTACGTTACAGTCCGAGCATGAACGTTTAGTTAAGCTAAATCAAGAAAGAAACTTTGAGATAGAAGAACTGAAAAGGAACATTGAACAGATGGAAATTGACCATGAGGAAACTAAAGAGATGTTAACTACTAGCTTAGCAGGGCAGAAACAGCTGACAGAGCTCATAAAAGAAAAAGAGCTATTTGTGGAAAGGTTTAAAACTAGGGCTTCTGAACTGGAACATCAACACGAGGGTTATATGAAGGATCTGAAAAGTTTTCAACTCTTAAAGCAAAATTTAGAAGACAAAGAGAAAAGCCTTTCAGCCATGAAAGAAGAAAACAATCATTTGCAAGAAGAAATTGAACGTCTGAAAGATCAGCAGAGTAGATCACCGCCTTTGGCTGAGCCCAAAACCTTAGATATAATCACTGAACTTGAAGCAGAAGTAACACAGTTAACTGTACTTAAAAATAATCTTGAGGAAGAGGTGAAACTTAGCAAAAGAACCCTTGAAGATCAAAGTAAGAAAATGGCCCAACTCCAGCAATCCCTTCAGGAATATAAAAAAGAGCTTGAGGAGTCTAAACTCCAGCATGAACAAATGAACATCACATACAAACAAGTGTGCTCAGAAAAAGATGAAGAAATAAAAAATTTACGGAGAACAGTAGAACAAATCAAAACCCAACTACACAATCAGAGGCAGGTCATTCAGTCCGAACCCTCTGATCTCTTTCAGGAAACCAAAGTCCAGACACTAAATGGTGAAAATGGGAATGAGAAACATGACTTATCTAAAGCTGAAATTGAAAGGCTGGTAAAAGGAATCAAGGAGAGAGAAATGGAAATAAAACTTCTAAATGAAAAGAATGTCTCGCTAAGTAAACAAATTGATCAGTTATCCAAAGATGAAGTTGGCAAATTGACACAGATAATCCAGGAGAAAAACCTAGAGATACAAGCTCTGCATGCAAGAGTTTCCTCCCCATCTTACAGGCAAGATATCCTTTACCTTCAACAGCAATTACAAGCCTATGCCATGGAACGAGAGCAAGTGCTGGCAGTTCTTAGTGAAAAGACAAGGGAGAACAGTCAGTTAAAAACAGATTATCACAAGATGATGGATATTGTAGCAGCAAAAGAAGCAGCTCTGAAGAAGCTCCAGGAAGAAAACCAAAAACTAGCCAATGAATTTGATCATAGTAGCCAAGATATGTCCCGGGAAACTATTAAGAACCTATCCCGTATCATTCGAGAAAAAGATATTGAGATCGATGCATTGGGTCAAAAATGCCAGACTTTATTGACTGTACTCCAGACGTCTAACATGGGTACAGGGAGTGAGTTAGGAGTAATTAACAGCAATCAGTTTGAGGAGCTTTTACAGGAACGTGATAAACTGAAACAGCAAGTGAAAAAGATGGAAGAGTGGAAGCAGCAAGTAATGACCACCGTCCAGAATATGCAACATGAATCTGCTCATCTTCAAGAGGAAGTGCAGAGGCTTCAGGCACAGATCTCAACCGATAGTGAGAACAGTTCTCAGTTGCAGATAGAATATAATAGCTTGATTGAGGGCTATGAACAGAATGAGAAAAAGCTACAAACATTCAACCAAGAATTAGCTCAAGTTCAGCATAGCATAGGAGAGCTGAATAACACCAAGGATTTTATCCTGGGCAAGCTTGATATGGTAACACCATCTCTACCAGTAATCTCGCATGCTACTGAACAGTCAAACATTCCCAGTTATGCAGTTTCTCAGATAGTTAGTGGTGAGTCCAGACCACTAAATGAGGAACTAGAGCAAATGCAGAAAGCACTGCAGGAAAAAGATGCAACTATCCAAACACTGCAGGAAAATAATCAGAGATTATCTGATTCTGTGGCCGCCTCATCAGAGATGGAAAGAAGGGGTCAAGCAGAATCTGACTTGGAGTTGAAGCACTTAAAGGAGAAATGTGATACCTTGCAGAAGTCACTCAGAGAAAAAGACCTGCTAATAAAATCAAAGAGTGATCAGTTACTTTCTGTAAGTGAAAACCTTAGTAATAAAGAGAATGAGAATGAGCTGCTGAAGCAAGGGATAACTAACCTAAAAGAAAGAACTCTGATTTTAGAAATGGACATCCTGAAATTGAAAGAAGAAAATGACAAAATAATGGTGAGAAGTCAGGAGAAAGAAACAGAATTCCGAGCCCTACAAGAAACTAACATGCAATTTTCAATGATGTTGAGGGAGAAGGAATTCGAATCCAATACAATGAAAGAGAAGGCTCTTACTTTTGAAAACCTATTGAAGGAGAGAGAGCAGGTATGTGATGAGACAAATTTGGTTTGTCAGATGCTTGACTACCAGTATGTAGGGATGTATGTTAAAAACACATACCATAGTTTTTGTGCATGCAAGCTTTTCTTCGCCATCTTATAGGCAAGATTCCCTTGCCTATAGATGTAGCAGAAGTTACAAGCCTATCCCATGGATCACAGTCCACTGCCTTTTTGGTATTAAAATTGGATAAAAACACATTGCTGCATTCTAGTGTTTAAGATATTTTCCAGAAATTAAATCTAACTTTTTGGGTTATAAATAATACTGTGGCTGCAACTGCTAGCTATAATCTCCAAATAATTTATAATAATTTATAAAAATATGCACTTGGAATAAAAACACAATGCTGCTTTGTTCTTCACTTTTCTTCCTTGAGAAAAATAAAAATGTTTAAGAACACATCTGTCCCTGAGCAAAATGCTCCTTGCCATGAAGGAAGCTTCTGTTTTTGCATTAAAACAAATGGAGTAAAAAGAGCAGCAATAATTCATTCTAATGGTTTTTGCTGTCCTTATTACCCATTTAAAAGCAGCAGAGATGGGTGCCAACATGGGTGCTTGCCCCTTCCGTGAGGCTATTCCAGATCCTGGGTGCTGAAGGTGAGAGAGCCCTCTCCTTTATAACACCCAGTTGTCATGCCTCTGGTAGCAAAGGTCCCAGAGAAGGGCTTCCAATTAAAAGCAGAACGCTTGGACAGATTTGTGTCTATGGCAGTAAATCTTGGGAGTGTAATGGTTGCAGCTACCCATACAATAATAAAAATCTCTCATAGTAGTTGTATGGGGATCTAAATATAGTTTATATTATGTTTCCTGCAGATAATGCTTTCAGTGTAGGAAAAAATACTAGTTGTGATCTCAATTTTGTTTTCTCTACTGTAAGAAAAAATATTGTGTTCTGTTCATGGCAGCTAGTTAATTCTTTAGTGCCTTAGCTTGACATACAAGATGCCTCTTGAAAGAAATGATCAGTCTCTTTATTTTTATTTTTGAAAGGGAAAGGCAGGGGAGTTGAACCAACTATTAAATGAAGCTCAGTCAATGCAAGAAAAAGCTCTGATTTTTCAACAAGAGAGAGATCAAGTCATGTTGGCACTCAAGCAGAAACAAATGGAGACAAATGCCCTCCAAAATGAGGTATGGTAGTGGTTCTCAAGCATTTCAGCCCGGGTCCCCCTTCTGAAAATGACAGTCTGTCCACCCCCCCCCCCCAAGTGATGTCATGGTTGGAAGTGATATCACTGTGATGCCAGAGTTTCCCCATGTCTACTTGGAAGTTGGTGTTCATTGAGACCAATTGTGTTCAATGAGACTTAGGCTGCAATCCTAAAGACACTTTCCTGGGAGTAAGATCCAAACACAATGAGGCTTACTTTTGAGTAGACATTGTTAGGATTGTGTTCTCATTCCCAGGAAAGTATGGATTGCAACCTGTGTACCCCATTCCAAGATGGCAGTGCCTAGTGCCAGATTTCAAGATGTCCAGCTTTTTGCAACCTCACTAAAATGAAGTTACAACCCTAAGGGGGCTCCAAACTCCCCTTTGAGAACCACTGATGTGTGGGTTGAAAATGAGTACATGAGAGTGGGTAGATGAAAGTAAAGTAAGAAAAACTGAAGAAACGTGTCCTTAACTTTGTTAAGGTACAGCATCTTCGTGATAAGGAGCAGCGCCTAAAGCAAGAATTAGAGCGACTACGCAATCATCTTTTAGAAAGGGAAGATACTTCAACTCGTGAAGTTCTGGCTGCTGAGGATCGTGAAACAAAACTTAAAAAGAGAATTCAGGTTTTAGAAGAGAAGCTGCAGTCCTCATCAAGTGCTGTAGAAAATGCCAGGTAATTCTTGTTTCCTTTAGTGATGTCAGTATAAATAGATACTGACAAATTAAACGGCAACTCTAGGAGTACAATACCTTGTCTGAACAGAATCCGTACCAAACACTCCCATGACTCCCAGTTTAAGTGGGGTCTTATATCTTTCCCTCAGTGTGACTGTGGTGCTCCTCAACAAAATATTCCATCATATTGTGTCAGAGCTTATTAACATCTGATTTACCTTAAGTCCATGTATTTGCAACACGCTAGATAAATAACAATACTCTGTGCTGCCACCTTCTGCACCTGTTTTCTTCTTTAACGATTAGGCGTTTCTTGTTTTACTGACTCTATAAGAGCAAAACAACAAGCAGGCAGGCAGCCTACATGCTCGGATGACACTGTCAGAACACAACCAGGCAGCAGACTTCCTGCTGTCTTCTGACTGTCTTCTCATAGTGTGTAGTCTGTCTGCCTGCTGGATGCTTTGCTGATATAGCATCTGTAAAAGTAAGAAACATTTCTGATAGTTGGGTATTTGTTTCTGAACAGTAAGAAAGGATTAATCCTATGAGTTGCTGAACACAGTAGGCTTACTTCTGAGTAAAATAACACTGTTTTAAAACTCTTTTACTGATTGTCAAAGAAGAAAACAAGGTAACTGGTGAGCAGACAAAGAACCATAGGTATCTCAAACTGGTTACTGGATCTGCAGATGCAAGGGAGAACCCTGTATTCAGCCTTCTTGCATATGTAGCATCAACATCTATGGTCTTTAGCCTTTCCAGACTTGAATGTCACTGTAGCAAACACTGAAAATGGTAATAGCAACTTAAATTAGATAATGTCGCAGGAAATCATTTGTATTAAAAGGTAAAATTCAAAAATATCAAGAATAAGGTACATCTAAGGTTCTTATAATGTAAGGAAAGAAATAGGGGAGACAAGGGGAACTGAACCAGATTTGGATACGGAGTATCCTGAAATTGTCAGATATACAATAGGAATATTCAAATCTGTGCCCTTAGGGGTCAGAAGCACTTCATTCTTAGGCCTAGAATCTGTATCTCACTGAATGCTTGGGAAGGCAGGAAAAGAGCAAGAGGTTCTTATTTATTAATTATTTATTTATTAGATTTGTTTTCCACCTTTCTTCCTGAAGGGCACCCTTTGAAATCAGAAGGAAAATGAGGGGGGAATGGAAGTTTTTTGCATGGTTTGGAGAAATGGAATAAAGAGAAGTCTTCTTCCTCAGAACACTAAAACTAACATCTGATGAAATTCTTTGATTAAAAATGTTGCACAGTGCATTATTTATGAGATAAGTTGTGGCAATGAATTTTAAAGAGTGCATGTGCACATTTAAGCACAGTATATGTGCAAATATCTTTAGATGCAGCTCAATATCTGTTAAACCTTTTCACATCTGATGAATGTGATGTGGTCATTTTCCCAAACCAACCCATTTTCCCAAACCAACCAAGGTCATTTTCCCAAACCAACCCTACCTCACATGGAGTTTGGTTGCCTTTTCACCAAGCTCCTCAACTTTATCAAGGACAAAAAGAAGGCACATGAGCATCTTCTCCCTCGCCCGTTAAATAAAAAAATGGAAGAATATCTGCAACAGCTATATCTGTTTTTATATTTTTAAAACAGAATTAAGCGCTGCCACGTATCTGGGAAAAGTAAGGGACTGCAAAAGTGATAATTCCTGATCAGTTGGCTGATTTATATTTTGTGTATCTGTTTGAAGCCATCAGGCTAGTTTGCAGGTGGAATCTTTGCAAGAACAATTGAACCTTGTTACTAGGCAGAGAGATGAAACTGTTCTTCAGCTAACAATTTCACAAGACCAAGTCAAGCAGTATGCTGTGTCCTTGGCCAACCTGCAGATGGTGCTAGAGCAGTTTCAACAGGGTAAGTGAAATTCACCAGCTGTAAAGATGCTTTGAATATTTTCTGTTACTATATTACTTTGGTGATAATTAAATGAGAAGTTTTAATAACTTATATTTTAAAAAAGTATTAGTAAGTCTGAGTTAAGTATACATAATTTATCTTTAGAAGAGAAAGCTATGTATTCAGCTGAGCTACAAAAACATCAAAGGACGGCTGCAGAGTGGAAGAAGAAAGCAGAACAACTGGAAAACGAAGTGCATTCCTTGCAGGTATATGGAGTTTGTTTTTCATTTGCTGCTTGGTGATTTTTATTTTAATGGATGTAGGAGAAGGATGGGGAAGCATGGTAATTAACATGTGGAATAAGAAACTGGATAACTCCTTATGGGAGAATGAGAGCAAAATTGAAAGAAAAGATTTGGGAAAGGCATAGAATACAACTGATAATATCCAGGAATATTTTTCTTCAAGCCATCAGTGAAAGACAGCTAATATTACCAGTTTCTTATATGGATACTAGTGTTATAACAGCAAGCTTGTTGTTATAATAATCTATCTCATTGTATAGGAAAGCTTACAGGAAGCCAATACAGCCCTAGATTCTGCATCAAGATTAACAGAACAGCTGGATCTCAAGGAAGAGCAAATTGAGGAGCTTAAGAGACAAGGTAATAGGATGTCATACAACCTTGTAAACCCTATGTTGACTGATTAATGTCCTGTGACTGTTTATGTGCTGCAAGAGTGAACATATACACAGCAGAATAGTTTACTATCAACTGTATTTACAGTTCAGAGTAGTTCAAGACAATCCGGGTCATACACATAAAATCAAATCCAACAGTCTAAAACACCTCAGGGCTTATCAGTATTTCAGAGCTTCTGAGCTCACTTCTTCTCGAACGGACAGTTGAGCATCAACTGCCAACTCCAACCGACAGTTCCAACTGACAAAACCCAACTGTCAGTTCAAATTCTGAAAGTTCTAATCAGCCCACAACCCACCTAAAACCAATAGTTAGGTTCAGAAATGTAACACACTATTTATTTATTTACTTATTTACTACTTTATTTATTTAGTTAGTGATTGATTGGATTTGTATTCCGCCTTTCTCCCTGAATGGCATCCTTCGAAAGGCTTCCATATAAAGGCTTGGCTCACATAATCCCAGCCAGCTCACATAAGTACAGAACAGTTCTGTTTGTGCAGGAAGACGTTCTCAACTTTTGCTAATTTTCTCCATACCTATTCAAGCTGCCACAATGCATCCTTTGAACGCTGTCTTTTTAGGGGGACTGCTGGTGTTTTTTCCTTATACGAAGCAATATTTGTATTCCCCCATTACAACAAATTCAGGTCACCTCTGCATTTGGGGGGCGGTTTTCACCAGAATGATGAGGTCAAGAATCTTAAAAATACATAGTTTAATATGTCTTGCTAAAGAAATTTTAGCGTGTGACATCATGAGAACTAGTATGATGAAGAAGGCTGCAGTTCTATACACAGTTACTTGAGAGTCATTGAATTTATTTGTATAAACATGCATAGGATTGTGCTGCATTGACTGAGCTTTGAATCATGCTTCATGGGTTTAAATCTCACCTCCAGTATTAACTTGGAGCAAGATGATTCTCCTGTCAGACTTAACTCCCCAGTTACAATGTGGGTATTATAACCACAATGTGGGTATTATAGAATTGTTGTAAAGTTTGTGTCAAGGTAAGATTTGCGCAGCACTTTGCACCATGAAAAAGTGTTGTACAGATAGGAAAAACTATTGTTCATCTGAAGGTTAGCATTAAATGGAAATTTTTAAAGGTATTTATGAGAAACTAGTGTGATACAACTAATCATTTTATTTTATGCAATACGTCAGGGGTACTCAACCTCCAGTCTGTGTCCCAGTGCGGCACCTTGCCAACTGTGCTGCACCAGCACTGGGTCCCAGACCAGAGACAGGAGCCCTGGAGGCTCTCAGCCCTGGCCTGGCCCAACTGCGCAGGTGCAGCCCAGCTGCCAGGCTGCTCCTGCACAGTTCACCGTGCCTATGGGGCAAACTGCACAGGTGCAGCCTAGCAGCTGGGCTGCGCCTATGCAGTTTGCCCTGGCTGCAAGGCAAGCCAGGCTGTGTTTGTCCACCTTGCCTCTCAGTCAGGGCGAACTGCGCAAGCATGATCCAGCTGCCTGGCTGCGCCTGCGCAGTTCTCCCTGGCTGCAGGAAGAACTGCACAGGTACAGCCCAGCTGCACTGATGCACGTGCACAATTCCAGATAGAACTATGCGTGCGCATCCTCCCAGGCTGTGGGAATTTTTTTTCCTACAGAACTGGCCTGTGGTCCTTAGAAGGTTAAGGACCACTGCAATACACTGTGTATTGTTTTTCATGAGCATATGAGGATTTTCATTGCTCCGATTTTAAAAACCAGCACTTTGTGTCCCTCAATGAAAAAAGAGCTGAAGATAAGTGTCCTTGTTAGAGGATCATCAGAGGTTGCTGCCAAAAGGAAAATCTGTCTTGCACCATATACTAGCTTCTCTGCATCATTAATTTTATTTCATAAATCATGGATCTTTAATTTTATTCCATTGTGGTGATGTTTTGTTTTAGTCTCCAATGGTTTTTTCCCCCTGTAACTGGATAAATAATTTTAAAAAGCTTTTTGGTAAAACACCTATTCTTAATGATATAAAAAGATTTTGGGATTTACTGGTTTGGGGATTTGATTTTGCATGTGTGTGCATGCTTTTGTGTCTGTGTTTTTATAAGCGATAGAAGGATTTTTTTAAAAGTTTAAACACTCCAGAGTGTTGACACATTCTGTTGTAATGTATCTTATTCAATATAACTTGGACAGACAGTAGAAGAATTTGCCAGGAAAAACAGTTTAAAAGGTAATAGTTTTTGCTCTGTAATGGTGCTTGAAATGAAATATATAAGGAACATCCATGTAGGCCTTTTAACTTTCTGTAAGCCAATATAAGATTTACAAGCTCTTGAAGTATATCAACTGAATTTCTGTTTTAGTAAAACATAATGACTTTTGTTGGAATATGTATGACACAAAATATTTGTTAATTCCATCTTCATAGTGGTCAATGAGTGTGAGTGTCAGAGAAGGCAAGCACATTCAAACCCTATCAAAACGTCATCATGCAGATCTTAGCGTAAATGACTGTCATTTCTTTCAGCAAGGAAAACTTAAAGCACTATATTTGGAGGCATTATCACTACCCAAATTGGGCTGCAGTGCCGTAGTGGTTTAAGGCGCTGTGCCTTCTACAGTTAGAAACCCAAATACAGCAAGACAGCATGGGTTCCGTCCTTAGCCCAGCTCCTGCCAACCTAGCTGTTCAAAAACATGCAAATTCAAGTAGATAAATCCATACTACCTCAGTGGGAAAGTAACAGCATTCTGTGTGCATGCGGGTCACATGTCTTTGGGGCATCTTCAGAAAAAGCTGGCTCTATGGGGATGAGCTCTGCAGCCTAGAGTTGGTCACAACTAGCTGGGCAACCTGCCAAGGACACCTATTCCTGTTAAGCTACCCAAACACTTGGTGGATGAGCCACCACTGCAGTGGGCTTTAGAATAGTATAAGAGAAACTTAACAGGGGAGGGGGAAGGGTGTTTCTGATGCTTTTCTTTGGGGTCTAAATGTTAGTTCAGATTAAGTGTCATTTAGAACAGGGTTTCCAAAGCAAACCTGGCTATATCTATGGCAATGGCTTCAGTGATTGATGGAAGGACTACAGGTAGAATTTCCCTTCCTCATCACATTTCACCTTCAATGTGAACAGAGCACGTTGCACTATGAGATATGCAGGTTGCACTATGAGTTTTAGTGTTTGTGGACAGAAACGATGGGAGATTTCGGTAATAAGGCTGGAGATAACTTTCCCACCCTAAGGTTAGTTTACTAGTAGCCAGCATTTTGCCATGAGTACAAAATATATGGGAGAATCATTCTGGAGAGTGTTCTTGTAGCATACAGCTGGGGTGTTCAGAATTAGTAGCAAAAGGAAAGGTCTGGAGCTCTGTTCCCCTCCCACCATCAATCAGACTTGACAGGTCTTTTGCTAGTTGGGTTTTAAAAAAATAAAAATTAAAAAGACTACTGTATTGAAAAGAGGTTGTTTACACAAGAAAACATAATGTCCTGTTGAAAACTGGCCAGATACATTCCCAGACACAGATTTGTTGGCCCAAACTTTTGAAGGATTTTTAAATGGATTTTTTTTGGCAGGGAAAATGATATTCAGGGGAAAATATAAGACAAACCAGATGCAGGTTTTCTAATTTCCTTAAATGGTTAACAAATTACAGGAGAATATTATAGATGTCTGGCCTAACGGAAGCCCATGCTGAACTTTGGCTCTGTTTTGTCCTTTTTTTATAACCATTAAGTGAAGTATTCAATTCATTACAGAAATAAATAACCTGATGAAATACATCTTTTTATTTTAGAAAGGGTGCACTAGACAACTAGATGAGGTGTTGCAATTGCAGATGTATCGTAGAAATCTGATGCTTTTATGAAAGAGTTGCAGTATTGAGACAGCTTTTTATATGAAACAGGAAGGGCCCAGGTAGAGTCAAGTCTACCTGGGATTGGACTAGATGACCTACTAGGTCCCTTTCAACTCTAGGATTCTATGATTAAGTCTGACTCAGTGCAGGTCTGGAGGACCCCTGTTGAGCCAGATCCACAGATGGACATTCTGTGGATAAATAGGCTCTACCTGTCTATCTTCTCAAAACCTAGTTCATATTTAATAAAGCCTACTCTGGCTTTGTGGGCTGGGATGCTCTTTATTCTAAATTAATACATGCATTGTTTCGTAAACTAGGTATTTGGTGCAGAGCTGCATCAGTCTGTTTCCAAGGCTAGTAAATGCCTCCAGTTTTATATGAACATTGCTTCCTGCGCAACCATATGTACAGTGTACACAATGGGGCTGTGTATGGACCAGCTTGTAGTTGGCTTAATGCAAAATTGGATTAAATGCATAAATAATGGCCAGCATCCAGAGTACTTCTAGCACAGCCTGTACAGGGCAAGGCATCTTTCCTGTCCCCTTCTCCTTAATGTAGCTTGCTGGACCCACTGAAAAGCCATTGCTGTGACTTGAATGACCTTTGACTACGGGATGTGATGGGGAAGGAAAGAATGTCTGGAAACTGCAAAAACTTTGAAAGCAGAGGAACCATAAACTGAAACAGTGTATGAAGTAGCCTGCTGTTTTTCAGCAATGAGCTGCAGTTGCAGAGGAACTTAGCTTCGCAGAAAGCAAGGCTATCCCTTAGAATTTCCCTTTGGAAATATTGGTTACATCCAATAGGTACCCATGAAATGCAAGCCAAGCATCTCAATTTCAATGTCCCATGACTTGAACATCCTTTGTTGCTGCTAAGATTGAGTTGTGGAATAGCACACTGGCAGTTAAGACAGTGATTAATGAATTTGCCATTTAGGTGTTTCCTTTGCCTTGGACAGAGCTCAAGCCTGGGTGCATTTCAGAAACAGTGTAAGGGATCCAGAGTCACACACATGCAGAAACACACATGCACAAACACAAACAAAGCAGGTATTATATTCAGCTGAATGTGTTTTATACTATTATGTGGAGCCATCATGTGTGCATTTCTTAACTAATGGTGTTTTAGATGAAATATTAAAATTTGTATTTTCACACCATTTTAGTCACTTTTTAAACAATTTTTAAAAAGAAATAAATTGGAATAATCTCCCAAATAAAGCAGTAATGGCTTTTACAGTGCATTTTGGTGAAATAGATTGACTAACAGTCCATTCAATTTTGCTGTTGTTTTTGGTGATTCTTACCAAGTAGTCTAAATTGACCAGAGCTGCTTGCAATAATTGTAGGAGTGTTTCCAAGCTTTATATAATTTAATTTAACTATTGCTGAATGCCTTCTTAAAGCTTCCCAATGGATTGTATCCTACTTTCTGTTCTTTGGCTAGTTTTCCTTCATTTGACAGGTATTTTAACAGAACTTTAAAAGGGATTAACTGTATATGTGACACTCCTTTGTGGTGTGACACTCTATCTAATCTGAAGCAATATTGCTTTGTGCCAATTTATAATCTTTTTCATTGGTTGGAAAATTTGGCCAGATTGTTTCAAATGCTATTGGTACCAAATTAATCTTTGTGTTGCATCAGGAAATTTTTTCCACTTAATATCTTGATTTGAGCCTGGGAAAGTACAGTGATGTTATACTAATCCAGACGGATAGGTAAAAAGAAGTTGAATTCCTTTCTTCACAGTATGTGCTTTGGACAGATTATTCCAAGAAGGCATACACTGTGAGAGTGTTTGTATATTGTCTATGTAAGATATTTCTGAATGTATTTCTAAAAGTGACTAATTTATGTCTGTAGCGGAAATAAACAAAGAAATGTTGGAAGATGCACAAAACAAGTTAATAAACCTTATAAACAGCACAGAAGGAAAAGTAGACAAGTGAGTTGCTTTTTTTAATTTCTTACAGATTTGGAATTTAAGTTTTTGTTTGAGGAAAAATAATAAACTTTTTTGATTTAAAATGATTACCTTGCATCTTTTAAAAAGTATTTGTTAAATGTTGTAATATTTTAATTGGACCAGTTGACTAAAGATCTTGATACTAGTAGAAGCATGGTTGCTTTCCTCCCAAATTGGCACCTATTTTTTCCTTCCCTGCCTCCAGACAGGACTGGAAGAAAGAGTAAAAAGAAGGTCAGAGCTTGCTTGTGTACCAATAGTAATGCCAGCTCTATTGTTACACCTTGGAGGAGATAGCTTTAGAAGGAAAAATTAGGAGTTTTGTTTCCAGTGTGTAAGATAGGATTACAACAGAAGTCTTACTGAACACACTGGGCTTACTTTGAAGTAATGTAAAGTTTAAAAATACATTTTCAAATACATCTAATCACGACAGATTCAGATATTATGATGGTCTATGCCAAAGAATAATGCTGAATTTTCTTTTTATAAAGTCATCTCCATCTCTTGTCATCTCTTCCTTTTGTTAGTGAAACTGAATCAAGGAAATTAATAGAGTACATGTCTACATAGAAGTAAGCCCTATTGAGTTTAACAGAACTTACTCCCAAATACATGTGCTTAATTATGCAGCCTAGTTCTTAAAATATAGCTAATATATTACAAAACAAGAAATTATGTTTTATTGTATTCCGTTCTATAAATGGTGTTCAAGAAAAAAACCTGCAGAAATCTAATGTCTGTGATTATGTTTTTGTTGTCTTCCCTTTCTCCATTGTTTGCAATATGTAGTGATACTTTACTACTTCTTTCTCCATTTTCTTTAGGGTCTTGATGAGAAATCTTTTCATTGGGCATTTTCATACGCCAAAGAATAAGCGTCAAGAAGTGCTAAGGTTAATGGGAAGTATTTTGGGAATAGAAAAGGATGAACTGGAGCAGGTAATTCTGATCAGTCATGTAGACTGACTTTGTCCTGTGTAACATCAATAATCTGGCTTGTTTTTGTGAGTCTCTTGGCTAGATATGATGGATCGCTATTTTGTTGCCTATTCAACTATTTTGATGTTGAACAAACTATGTATATGTCTGTGAAACTGTTTTGATGGTTGCCTTATTTCACTTTTTGATATTATGATCTGTAATTGCCTTAGTAATTTCCTGAGTAGTTATTAATGTGGGTACTTATGTGGATAGAATTCTCATATATTTTATCATCCTGCTCGGAACAGTGTTGCATTCCCTACGAAGGAACAGGTCCACCGATCAGAAGTACTTCTGGATCCACAGCTGCTCCTGAATTCCCAGGCAGTAGCTGTGACTAGTAGAAGCAGTTGATCAGCTTCAGCTGATTTAGCAACTGCAGCTAAATCTGGATCATAGTTACCCATGCCCTAAAGACGTCCAGATTAAAGTAACAAGCTCTCCTTGGATCTGCTTCTGCTTAAAACCACAACTAATGTAGAACACAGCTGCCCATGTGATTGCTAAGGCTTGTTAGTTTGACTCATTTGGGCTGTTGCTTCCAGTTAGTTTCCAGGCTCAATTCAGAGCACTAATTTTGATTTTTAAAGCCTTCTGCCGCTCAGGTCCAGGATATTTCAGGGACCACTTCCTTCTATACAATCCAACCTGTTCTCTCTGGTCATCAGAGTGGGCCATTTTAACTGTGTAAGCTACCTTGAGTTCTCAATCCCTGGTCCTCGGCTCAGTGCCAGTCAATGGTGCCTTGGCGGCTGGGCCACAGCAGGACCAGATCTTGGACTGGAGGCAGGAGTCCAGCTGTGCCTGGGCACATGTTGCCCAACTCTCTCTGAGCTGTGCATGCCCAGCTCACCCAAGTGAGCTGGGTACCCACAGCCCAACCGCTGGGGTGTGCATGGTGCAATTCCGAATGGAACTGCTTATGTGTAGCCCACCGGTCTGTGGGAAATTTTTTCCCATGGTCCCACGCATTGATCCTCAGAACCACAGCCTTAAAGGGTCCTCCACAAGTTCACGTGCAAGTCATGACCAACTCTAGAGAGTGGTACTCATTCCCTTTACAAGAGAGGTCATCTAATCCAGGGGTCTCCAAGTTTTCAACTTTAGGGCTGCAAGACCTTTAACAATTGCATAGAGGAGGAAATTTTAGCAGGTATAGCTTGTGATCTATGAGATTAAAAGCTGCACCTGCTGAAATTTCCTCCTCTACACAGTTTTTAAATGTCCTGCAGCCCTAAAGTTGAAAGTTTGGAGACCCAAACTTTGGAATTCTAGTCCATGATCCAAGATGTCTCTGTGGTCATATTGCTGTCATGACTAAAAGCCAAATGTGCACACAATGCTGAGTGCCTTTAGCAAGGGATAAATAGATTAAATATTATTTCTATAGTGAATGTATGTATTCGTATTATTTATTAAATACAGCCCATCTGTAATCAGCTTTACCAGAATATCCAATCCACTTGAATTTCTTACACCGCAAATTTTATAAGCCAATTTGAATAGTAATATTTGAAGTAAGAATCTATTTGATAACAAAATATGAAAGGAATTTACTTTTAGCCGTTTTTATTTGTGGTCTAGTTGCTGACAGAAGATCAGAAAGGAGTTACTCAGTGGATGACTGGATGGTTTGGTGGAAGTGGGGGATCAAAAAGTGTACCCAGCACACCTTTGAGACCAACCAACCTATCAGTTTTTAACAGTGTAAGTATTTAATGTTAGGTGTACATATATGTAAAACGTAAGATTGCTGATACTATGGTTCATTGTTTCTCAACTAGTGGTACTTGTGGTGGTGTCTGGTGGTACTTATGCGACCCCTGGACACCTGCTGCCTAGCAGCAAGACCAAGATTGTCACAACAAACAGCAGTAGGAGGCCCCACAGTCATGCTTTTCAGCACTCAAAAAGCCCTCCAGTGTACAGAACACAGGGTGATAGAGAATGGGCTCTCCGCCAGTGGAGGCATAGCGCCTCTCCACCTCTGCCCATGGAGACCTGGGCTCTCTGCCAGTGGAGGCATAGTGCCTGTCCACCTCCTGCCCATGGAGCTCAAAGGCATGACAAGGCATATTCGCAGCATCCTAGCACACCCATGGGCTTGCAGTAGGGCCTTTGAATTGGGCCCCTTGACACATATACAAAGGCACAGCTCATAGTTTGGTTTAGAATCTCTCAGATAGGACATGTTAATTTGTAGCCTAATTGGCTGTATTGCATCTAACCCCCAGAACTGCTAAGATACTCACCCTAGAATCCAGAGTAACTACAGGAAGATGTAAGAGGCACGTACTCTGGATTGCTCTATGCATTTCCCATAGGTTTCCTATAGGTGGCACCGTAACTACGTTAGAGTAATAGGTCCCGTAGTTACTCTGGATTGGAGCCTTAGTAACCACCTACAAGATTGCCACATCTTTTGGTTGTGTCTAATGACTTGGTTGTTTTTTTAAATTCTGAGAGTAAAAGTGGTTTGTTCAATCTTGATATCATTGTTGAGTCAAAGATTCACGTAGTCTTGTGGCACCTGAAAGACTGATAGATTTATCGTAGTATAAATTCTGTGCAGAGCCCATTATACTTGATGAAAGAGGGTCTCACAGTCCAGCCCTGTGCATGTGTACTCAGAAGTGAGTGGTACTAATTTCAGTGGAACGCAATTCCTACGTAATTCCTATTTAGGTATGTATAGGATTGCAGTCTTAAGTGATGAAAGTGTATGCCGCTATAAACCTGTTAACCTATCATAATAAAAACCAACACAAGATCAGTTCTGGCATCTAAAACTAGGAAGCCTGCCCCACCTCATATGTATATACTGTATGTTTCCAAAATTATTCTTTGCATTTGTATAACAAGTATGTACCTTTGCAGTCTTTCTCAGAATTATTTGTGAAGTTCCTTGAGACAGAATCACGCCCAACTCTTCCACCACCAAAACTTATGGTTCATGACATAAAACCTTTAGGAGCAACAGGAACTGGCAAACCTAATACTAATCTTTCTACCAACATCACAGGTAATGTCTCATGTTTGCATAAGGAACAAATTTTTAAATTTAATACATTGATGACTTCTCAGGTGAAATTTGCTTTCAAAATCTATATTGATTTTGACATTTGCAACACCCATTTTGTGACAGCAAGAAAACATTGTACAAGTGATGAGTCAAGTGGAGGGTACAGAATAAACTTATGAATAAACATTTGAAAGTTTGTCTCAATTATTGCATAATAATGCAAACTTTAGATACTTTGTAGCAATCAGCTGTGAAGTTCAAGGGCAAAATCCAAAGTAACTATGGGGAGTCCTTGCTCCGGTGTAAGAACAATTTACTCTGGATTGCAATATGAATTTCCCATTGGTTTTCACTAGGTGGTGCCTTAACTATAGGTGCACATAATGTCTCTTATGTGCTCCAGTAGTTACTCTGGATTGTAGGGCTACTCTGGATTCCAATATGAATGTCCCATAGGTTTTCACTAGGTGGTGCACATAAAGTCTCTTACATGCTCCCATAGTTACTCTGGATTTGGGGGCAAGTTTACATCTTCATGACACAGTAAAGATGGAAGATTTCCAGTCTGAAAGCTTATCTTTGAAAGGTTATATTTTCAATAAATTTATGTTTTACATGCCATTGTCCTCTTGTCACTTATGGTATAATAGGAAATGTTTTGTGTTTAGTTTGGCAATCATCCAGTTTTCTTGTCTGGACAAAAAATTCTATAGTACTTTGTCCATTTAGGAACTGGATTGTTGCCCTGTAGAACCAGACGCCATTCTATATCCCTTAATTGTTTGGGAATTTTAAATTTCTGATATTAAGAATAGGTTAACAGACATAAATGCAGAGTTCACTCTTAATGAATTGAAGATTTATCTATAGTATTTAATTACACCCAGTCTCTCACTTCTTTCAAAAATGTGGCCAAAGGCTGCAATCCTAACCGTGCTTATCTGGGAGTAAGCCCCATTTAAAAGAATGGGACTTACTTCTGAGTCGACATGCTTAGGATTGGCCTCAAAATCTTATAAATATCTGGGACAAGGTCTGATTGAAATAAATGAGATTGAATTTCTAAGTAAGCACACATAGGATTTTGCTATAAGTTTCTTTTCAAATGCATAAAATCTTTAAAAGCCTGATTTGCACACAGCAGTGGTAAAATGCACCTGCATGCCCGTTGATCTTCGTGGCAAACTGGTTAGGTGATGGCTCTTCAAGCAACCCTCTCCTCTGCTGCTTTTTGTATGAAGCTGGCATGTGTGTCACTATAGTGTTAAATTGTAAAAAAGTTTGAAAACCTTGTTGGTTGTTTTACTCAGAAGTAATCCCATTTTGTTCTGTAAGACTTGGGCTGTAATCCTATCTTACTCACCAGAAAGCAGCTCTAGAAGCACATTTGGTGTAAGTCTCCTTACAAGGAAAAGGGATTACCCCTACCTTGAAAGAGACTGTGGTGAGATGCTGCTCTTTGGGGAAGGGAAGTTCCTCACTGGCTTTGCAATTATAACTGGGTTGGCTACCTGTGGATAACCTGTGGGCACCAGGAAATGTGAGGAGAGTGCAACCTAGTGATTGTTTTGGGTGTCTCTGCAGCCTCGTACACGAAAAGAGAGATAATAATAAGGTAATTATAACTATAATTCTGCTATAATTCTGGTAATTATAATTCTACTTACATCATAATATAAATTCTGCAATTACTAGCTTCACAAATATTGGGGGACCTCATATCTGTGGATTTTGGCTGTTCATGGGGGGAGAGGATCCATAATGGACACCGTTCCCCCATGGATTAGGGAGCATTCCTTTAAGAGAAAAATATTAACCATTCAAATTGAACTATATGGTATCTGGTTTTGAGGATGATAAAAAATAAAATAAGTACATGTTGGCCACCTATGTAAAATTTAATTTTCTATAATCCCAGGAAAATATAGGTAGTTGAATGAATTTGATATTAGGCTTCAGGAGTGTATGAGCTTACCCCCTGGTCTCGCAGCTTTACTAAACTGGATGTGTTTATCAATCAATTACAATCAATTTTTTACTTCAAAATGGTACTGCAAGGAGATGAACAGGTGTTTTGGTCCATTATAAGATGTTCTTTTTCAGAATTTGGAAGCTTGTATCTAACGATGGCATATCTAACGATCATGTAGCCCAGTGCAAAGCTCAAAATGTTGCTCCAGAAATGATGTCACAACCAGAAGTGATGTCATTCCTGGATATTTCTTAAAAAATGGGGAAAAAGCCTACCTCCTCCTCCTCAGCAGGCCATCACCCATTTGCTCTGCTCATGGCATAGCTAAAGCACCTATCTGCTATCTGGAGTCGGAGAAGATTTTGTGTGTCCTCCCACTGCAAAAATATCAAATTTAATTAAGTAAAAAAATGAAAATTGTGTCCCTTATTGGTTAAGGAAACTGTGCTGGAGCAAAGAGGAATGGCTAATGTTTTCCTGCTAATATAAGAGGAATACCACTTAGAAGTGCCTGTATACCCAGTTAGCATGGGTAACTGTAAAATGATATATGTATATGGAAATGAGCTGATTCATATTAACATCTTATTAGTTCCATACAGTATCAGAATCACATCTCATTGGCTCTCAGAGCAATCAGTATCATGAGGAAGTTTTGCATTAAAAGAATCCACTTTTTGTTCCACAGGCTTTCATGCTTTTATTTTTCTGCATAATTGGCCATAACTTCTGATAGAATGTAGATATTCCAGTGCAGTTAGTTTCATTGAATTCTGCACTAAATTACCTTTCTAATGATACATAACATGATGGTATTATCATTCATGCATACCTGTTTTTCAGTTTTATTCACTAGTGTCAAGTTCAGCTCGTTGTCTGGTATAACTGCACCCCTGCACCATTGCTTAGCTGTGCCACTGTAAAGAATAGTTGTGGGAAGATTTCGCCTCAGTGTGCTATGTCCCCAGAAAACATTCTATAAATTTGCCAGTTAAATGCTTATTGCAACTTACCACATGAATAGTCATTGCTGGTTCCATACAGAGGATTGTGTTTGAATGCCACCATTCAAAAAGATAAGAGCAAAAAGATAAGAGGCAAAATTGTTAAAATTTTGTGGAGCTTGTTTAAAAATTTGAATTTAATGAATTATTTTCTTTTTTTGTTGTGTTCAGTAGGCTTGGGAACCAGTCGGAGACCAGATGCAAATCCATTCCTTGCGCCTCGATCAGCAGCAGTCCCTCTCATCACACCATCTAATCTTGCAACAGCTGGATCTGGGCATTTGCTTATGAAACCCATATCTGATGCCTTGCCTACTTTCACTCCTCTTCCAGTAGCACCTGATGCGAGTGCTGGTGCCGTACTAAAAGACCTATTAAAGCAATAGACAATTATAAGACAATGATGATAGTAACAGCACTTTATGGAAAAATAACACTGTATTTATATAATATACTGCAGAGAGGCCTTTTGTAAAAACCTTTGCACTTTGTCAGTTGCTCTTAAACTTATCCTTTTCCCTTTGCAAGTGGTCTGAAGTAATCAAAGTCTGGGGTATTATAGACATCACAGCCTCTGTTATATTATTTTGCTGAATTTAACTTAAGTGGGAAATGCTGATCTTGAGGTATAACAACAAAATTAACACAGAAATTTTAGCAAATCCTCTCATATGCCAGCCACATAATGTCCATTTCAACACATTTAAGTTGGTTTAACTACATGTATTGTTTCGTCACCTAATTGCTAATTATAATATAAACAGAGTGGTGTTTTAGGGCAAGGATGGCTGATCTTTCAACTTTAGGGATTCTGGACCTTTTCAGATTTCTGCAGAGAACATAATTTCAGCAGGTGCATTTTGTCAACTTTTCAATGGTGCACTTGCTTAAATTCTGTCTTCCTCACAATTTTTAAAGGTTTGGGAGTCCTAAAATTGAAAGGTTGGCCACCCCCCTCTCTTTTATGCTCTCTTTATATGCAGATTGCACAATTACAGAAAAAAACAGAGAACATGTTGAATTTCAAGTACAACAAGGATACACTGCCACTTTTAGCTGATTTAAAGACTCACCGCAGCAATTCTACTTCCACCTCTTTTGAACCTGGAAGTACCTACAGTTTGTTGTGTGGGCCTGGCAGCTAGACATTCCTATGCATTGTAGAAGGTTGTAAGATTCTCATTAAGTGTTAGCACTTCCATGTTGGGGAAATAGTGTCCAGTATACTTAAAAATGAGGAGGATGTGCTAAGAAATGCCATATTTGTGCTTATGTGTGCACTAAGCACTCGTATGCAGTGTGTTATTTGGTTCCCACTGAAGAGAATGCTTTTGTTGAAAATCCATGAGAATTGTTACTGCAGTTTGTCTTTTGTGTGCAGGAATATCAGTAACCCACAATGTTTTCAGGTGACATGTCAGTTGAATATTCCCATTTCCAGTCCAAACATTAAAAAGTCCAAACATTAAAAAGTCCAAACCCAGTGCAAAGGAATTCATAGACTTTTTTTCAGTTTTCTGTATATTCACAGTTCAGAGATTGACCACCAGTAGGAAAACTGATTTATCTGTATATATAGTTATAGCAAAAATGTTGATAGATTAAAATACGCAGTGCTATAATGGTTCAAGATGTAAATTTAAGAGATTGTTGCGGATATACATAGATTTAAATAGAGATTTAAAATATGATCCTATGTATAGAGCTTCATATGAAAAAGGTTATTCCAAATATGTAAATAGGTCTACATGAGAACTAGATGAATTCTGTAAATGTTGCACAGACTTGTACAGTGTATACCATGTGTCTATGTTTTGGCACAAATACTGAAAGGAGTACTTGCCTTTTTTGGAAAAATAATTTGGCACACAGCATCTTGTTAAAGTGTCCTTTTAAAAAAACTCTCTAGTTTTATGCCATTCTTCATGTAATTAGTATTAAAGGATACAGTGTAAGTTCTATATTAGAACTTGCAGCCTTTTCTCCTTTGTATCTTGGTTATTATCTGGCAGTCTGAATTATATTTAAGTATAATCATGGTAATGTGGTTTCCTAGGAGCTGCCAAACCAATTACTTTAAAGGGCCTTGTTTGTATTTATATATTGATAAAACTTTGCATCTTCTAATGAATCTTGAATAGGTTTCAAGAATTTCTGTTAATAGTGACCTATTGTACTTTCATTTTTTCATACGCTTAATTCAATTTTTCCCTGAATTGGTGCTTTGTAGATAGCAAAGGGATGATTTAAAAGCTGATTTAGCAGGTTATAGTCTGGAAACTTAGTACCTCTTTATAAACATTTGACAAATTTCTTTTTAAAAATCCTGGTTTGGGAGTTCAGAGTATGATCTAACTGCATTCAGTCAGTGCAGCATCCACTGTGCCTGCTGAAGGTATTGCAAACATGCCATATATCATGTTCACAAAACCCAGAGAGGAGGCTGCACCATTGGCAAGGCTTTTGCTGCTCTGCTGATGCTGCATCCCCACATTCTGCCAGATGACACAGCTAAGGTTGCATTAAGAGGCAGAGGTGAATGGGAGGAGGCAATTCTGGGCAGGGAGGGTGAAGGGGGTGGATCAGGTCTGAGGGGACAGGTTATATCCACCAGCATTACTTTGGGCTACCCAGATTTGCAACAGTGGTGCAGGTTAGGATTGGACTGTTTATTGGCGTATTTTATATCCCATAGTATGAGTGAAATGTAAAAGCTTAATCTGAGCTTCAAAATGGGTCCGTCACACACTTTTAAATGCTGAGATTATAGGATATTTGAAATGTTTATTTTCCTTGAAAATAAATTTATGGAATTACTAAGGAATAATTTATAAAGAAAATGTGATGCCTGTCTGCACTCTATTCCATAGCTTCTATTCCAGTATGAAATTGCTCAGGTTGCTTGTAGACACCGAATGCTAATAAATATAGGCAGAGATGCTTGGAGATGCTTTCTTAAAACAGTGCAGGCCGCACACTGTGATAGATTCTACATTTTTTTGTCCCATATTATCCATGTTCATGAATCTGCTCTCATTTAAAAAAGAGCTTCTATGCCTTGTCACTGCAACCATGGACAGAAAGGTATGTTTCTTTGAACTGTCTTTTAGCACACAGTTTAGTTCTTGCTTTAAAATAGTGCATTTTCCAGTCCTGCTTATTTCACATTGGCATACGGAAGATCTGGATAACTGGATGCTTAGCTTTGTATTGAAGACAAATAATTATTTTTGTCTGGGGGAAGAGGGCTTGTTCCATTTTGAAAACCTGCCAGCAGACTAATAAAATTTTTTTGCTCTGATCCAGCTCTACCATTATTTTCTTATTTGATTAGTTGCACCAGAATGTCGGGAAGTCCATGCACCCAGCTGCAAGTAATGTGATGTGCATAGATGACTGGCATTTGGATGTTCATGCACAACTATAAAGTTCTGAACAAAGTTGAACTATGTTGGAATGAGTCCATTTGGAGGATTAATATATAAGCCACTCTGATGTATTGTTACTGATTACACTGAATAGTTTTTGTTTTGTTTTTGGTTAGACTATAGTCTGCAAAAGCAGAGAAGTTAGAGACTTATCCTTTTAAGTGAAAGGAGACAATAATTAAATTAATCTTAAATTCAAAATAAGATTATTGGATAGAAGGGCAAACAATTTCAAAACTGACTTGCAGCACATTTTAAATAACTGGGAGCACAAACTTATCCTCTCCCAATTACTGGTGCAGCCATTCCAAAAATGGGCAAGCTGTATGCATCGGGGCGGGGATCAGAAATAAACGAACCTGGATCTTCACAGTCTCAGTCTAGTTCCCTAACCATTATACCAGGGGTCTCTAACATTTTTGGCAGGAGGCCACATCGTCTTTCTGATACTGTGTTGGGGGCCAGAAGAAGAAAAAAAAATTATTTACATTTCAAATTTGAGTAAACTTACATAAATGAATATATTAGTGACGGAACTTGTGAATAAAATAATTCAAATCAGTTCAGAAATACTTACCAAAACACAGAGAGGGTGATCTTCAAACCAGTTCACAAGCACTTTCATACACAGAGAGAGGTTGTACCCTCCCCAGCCCTCAAATACCCTCCTGAGGTATAGATAGCAGAGTTCTCTTAGCCTCTGGAGCAGTGGTTCTCAATCTTCCTAACACCGTGACCCCTTTATAAGTTCCTCATGTTGTGGGGACCCCCAACCATAAAATTATTTTTGTTGCTACTTTATAACTATAATTTATAACTGAAATGTGTGTTCTATGCACACATTGAACACAATGGGATTTATTTCAGAGTAGGCATGCATAGGATTGGGCCCTGAGGCTGCAATCCTATCCACATTTACATGGGAGTAAAGGCCCCCTGACTATAATGGGATTTATTTCAGAGTAGGCATGCATAGGATTGGGCCCTGAGGCTGCAATCCTATCCACATTTACATGGGAGTAAAGGCCCCCTGACTATAATGGGATTTATTTCAGAGTAGGCATGCATAGGATTGGGCCCTGAGGCTGTCAGTCAGCCCCAGTGCATGTGCAGCTACAGCCAGAGGTCTGGCAAGTATGATCTGGCCCCCCGCACCAGGAGTCTTTAGGCGACCCCCAGGAAAGCTCTAGGCGACCCCCAAAGGGGTCCCAACCCCCACTTTGAGAAACACTGCTCTGGAGGATTACAGAGCCTGACTGAGGGCCAGATGGAGCTTGCTTGCCATGGGTTGGATGGAGGCTTGTTGAGGGCCGCTTCTGACCCCAGGGCTGGAATTTGGAGATCACTGCACTACACCATCAAAAATAAAAAAATATTTGATTTTTCCAAAACTACAATTGAAATTTGGAAGATTTTGAACATTCCAAAATACACTTTGTAATAAGAATGGGATTGACAAATAAACTTTTCTCACAGCCCACCAAGACCTAATTTTACACTGTAATGGTGAAGATTTCTCCAGAAAAAGCTGCTGTCAGGATAGGAGGGAAGTTGTGGCAAAGAGATTTTTTTTTGGGTAGAGGTAAAGAAGGGCTTCAGTTTTGATGTTCAATACAAATTTCTGGGCTGAATTTTGTTTGCACTTTGTACTCTGTATGCCTGGGCTGAAAAAATGTAGCACTTTGTGAGGGGAAAATAATGGTATGTTTGTGCCACGGGTAGAGCGTGGTAATGGAAAAAAAAAACACTTGTGTTGATATGCTAGAAAGGAGAATAAGTATATTATGTGGAGAAAGTTCTCCCTGTTGTTGAGATGGTGCACACAATGATCTTCAAAATGAACTTCAAGGAGAACGAAGTGAGAATTGTCAAGGGAAGCCTAGGAGAACAAGAACATTTCTCAGGTGGTTTACGTACATCTCCAACTGATAAAAGCAGTGGGTGCAACACTAAACATCTGAAAAATAAGATTTAAAAAATTAAAAGTCTTATATACTGCCTCCCCAATGGTAAATGTCCATGCAGGCTACATTATTTTTAAAGAAACTTGTAGACTACAAAAGTAATTGTGGGGAATTGTGGAGAAGCCCTCCAGCTTCTCATCCTCCTCAGAGTGTGTTTCTGTAAGATGAGGAAAGAGTAAAGGTAAAGGAGCCCCTTTGCAGGTTGTACTGCTAGTCATGACCAACTAGTGTGTGGTGCTGTCCCCATTTCTAAGCCTTTAGAGCCAGTGTTGTCCAAAGATACTTCCATGGTCATGGGGCAGGCGTGTCTATGCCAAAGGCACATGGAACACTGAGGAAGGAATACAACTCAGCTTAATTTCCAGGCTATGTGACAATCATTCCAAATGTTTGTGAGCGGGGTGTCTGTTGTGTGAACGTTTCTCTGTACATGCTTAGCTTCATGTATTCTTGGGTTCAGTCTTGTACATTTCTGCCCATCTAGAAAGCTCACCAGTAGCTGCCTCAGTCAAGGTGGGTTGTGGCTGGCGCAAGTGGGCTGTGGCTGGCGCAATCCATCTGAGCTCTTCTTATGTTCATTGTGTCCTGCTGGGGCTGTGAATGGCGCAAGCGGTTAAGGCACTGTGCCTGTTAACCAGCAGGCCAGGGTTCAAGACCCGGGTCGGCCCCACAAGACAGGGTGAGCTCCTGTCCTTAGCCAGCTCTGCGACACCAGCTGGATCCAATCGTATTTGCTCTGCCTTTCCATTGGACTAATTCAGTGGCGTGGAGAGGGGGGATTTGCTGCTTGGGTAACAGCCTATCCTCCATAACAATCCAACCCAGGCTTTCATGTTTCGCATGCAGCATATGCAGCGCCAAGCACGTTACCATAGTCTTTCAAGACTGATGGAGGCCTGCTTTAGCTGCCTCAGTCAACATTAGCCTGGGGCAAAGTTGCTGCCTCAGGCAACATTTAGGTTGCAATCCTAAAGACATTTTCCTGGAAGTAAGATCCATTGAACACAATGGGGCTTACTTTTGAGTAGACATGGTTGGGATTGTGCTCTTATTCATGCTAAGTCCTAGCACAAATGAAGTCCTGGTCACTATTTTGTCTGCCCTTTGGAGCTTGTTTTTTGTTAAAAAAAAGTGTGTGTGTGTGTGTGTGTGTGTGTGTGTGTGTGAGAGAGAGAGAGAGAGAGAGAGAGAGAGAGAGAGAGAGAGAGAGAGAGAGTCTTGAAAACCAGGGATTTAAAGGAAATATGTGACTGGAAAAGAACATAGGCAGGTTGTCAGTTGCTAGTCAGCTGAGCAAAGGGAGGAAGGAAGAAATCACCTAGTGCCAAATCTTCCTTCTCAGACAATAGTGGCAGCGTTTTCTAATTCAATAAAATATGAAAAGAATCATAGAAGCACATCTGTTCAGTAGTTCTATCTTAACAAGTGAATCAATAAGAGATGCCAGGACCTGGAATGAAAGAACACATTGAATTTTAACATACTGAGACATTTCAGCCAACAACAGATACTTATATACTGCTTTTCAACTAAAAGTTATTTAGTGGTTTATAGAAGAATGAAATAGCTAATGGCTCGCTCTCCAAGATGGTTCACAATCTAAAAAGCCAAAACTACTACTGCTATGCTACTAGCAGTTAAGAGTTGGTTGACCAAGGGCAAAATCCAGAGTAACTATGGGGAGTCCTTGCTCCGGTGTAAGAACAACTAACTCTGGATTGCAATATGAACTTCCCATAGGTTTTCACTAGGAGGTGCAGTAACTAGGGGTGCACGTAAAGTCTTTTACATGCTCCCGTAGTAGCTCTGGATTTAGGAGCCAAAATGTCTATCCCATACCACATAGTACAATCCTATGGACATCAGCTCAGAAGTTCAATGGGACTTAAGGCTATGCAGCATTTCCCTGGGACTCCAGCAATGTAAGGAATGAAGCAAATCAAGATCCTTTATAGGTTTCACAACACAACTCAGCAAACCATTCAGCCGCAAGCAGCGTGCAGCAGGCCACCTTCTGGCAATGGTAAGTTGGTGGAATGTACATAGCGAGTGAGATGAACTGGGAAAACAGCTCAGAATGAGGGTGGGAAATAGGCCTAGAAAAGGCTGTATTGGTGGTAACCCTTTCCAGGACTTGATGTGCCTTCCTTGGCCCATCTGGATTTGTGCCTGAAATGCACAAGTGGTGAAAACATCTCTTTATTGTCAAAGGAACAAATGTTCTCTTACCCCATCGGTACCTGAATCTCTACAGGAGATATACCCAGTGGTGGGCACCAGCAGGTTCGCACCTACTCTATAGAACCGGTTCTTAACAAGAGATAGTACATATAAATTTTAAAAATAGCCATTTAGAAGTGGCTGTCAGATGGACAGAGAACTGGTTCTTAATTTCTTTGAAGCCCATCACTGGATATACCCCATTGATGTGGCTATCTTCAAGAACAAATGAATTCAAATCAGTTCATAAATGCTTTCTAACACAAGAAGGGAGGGTGAAAAGCAGTTCATTAGCAGTTTTATTGAGCAGATGCCCCAATTTTCAGAGTACCCTTCAGAGGTGTGGGGAACAGAGTTTGCTAGCCTCTGGAAGGGTTTGTCTGCATACCGTATGGAGGGGCCTTGCCGCATGGAGGATCACCACGGGTCACATCTGGCCCAAGGCTGGAGTTTGGGCACCCCTGCCCTAAACACCAGACTTCCTACTCATATAATTCATAGTGACATAGCATTTAATCCATAGTGACATAGCAGTGAAAGCAAAGTTTTAAAAAAGATACTTGAACAGATGTTTGATAAAATCTGGTGCTCCCTTTGCTCAGTTTGCTTAATAATTCCAGGCCTCTCTTGCAAAACAAACTGTAAGAGAAGGATCATTTCCTAGGAAAATGATCTCTGCTTTTGCCAATTTTTACTATACCGCCAGAGTGCTATATTTCTGGATATAAATCTCTCTTTATGAACATGGTAAGGAGAAGATACAGTTCTGTAATATAATGCAGTATGAAGAGGTTTTCCAGAAAGAAAGTAATGAATCATGCCTTCCGTGAAAACTCCTTCACAAACTTTCAAAACCCATTTATTTATATGCTATATTGCTATTTTTCCCAATAAGAAAAACCAAGTTACTTGAAAAACACAGTCTTATCATGAGTTTGGGTAGAACAACATTTACAGTTAAAAAAAGTTAAGTAATAACTTACAGAATCTTTCTTCAGGAATCTTTCAAACCTGTTTTGTTCCAAGATTGTAGATTCTTATGAACACTTATGCACACTTGCTTTCTGTAATTAGAATTGAGAACTAAGCATTTCATAGTACAGTACTACCTTGCTTAACGAGTGCCTCGTATAGCAAGTGATGAAAAATTTGTGTGGGATTTTGCTTCACATAACGAGCTTGATTCACATAACAAGTGGCCATTGGCTGGGCTCCCCTTCCTCCTGCCTGCATTGGCTGGGCTGTAGCAATGAGGCAGGACTTTCTCCCCCTGCCTGCAGTACCAGGGAAGAGGCCAGCAGAAGGAGCAGAAGAGCCTCTTCAGTCGGAGGAACAAACTTAGCTGCCTCCTGCAGCCGGAAAACATAGCCAGCCTAGCCTCTGCACTGCAGCCTCCATGAGGTAGGAGGGAAAACTCCTCCTGCAACCCACCTCTGGCGCCCCCCTCAAACAGACCCCTTCCCCCAAGGAAGCACCGCCTGCCTGGATCCCACTACACTCTCTTCCCCACCACCACCTTCCCTGCCTGCAGTTTTCCTTTCCTGTGAATAAGCCTCAGTGGATTTAATGGGCTTGATTCTGAGTAGATAGCATAGGATCTTGCCCTTCTGCTGTTGCACTTCATGCAAACTTGGAAAGAGTCAGGCTGCATACAATTTCTACACAATTTCCTGTGAGTCCTACACAATTTTCTGTGAGTAAGCCCCAGTGGATTCAATGGGGCTTGATTCTGAGTAGCATATGATCTGGCCCCTTGGCTGTTGCAGACTGCCTATCTAGTATGCATAGATAGATCTCGCACACAGAGAGAGGTTCCTTGTTAAAGAATCTCCAAAAGACACCAGTGACTCTTAGTGAAAATTAGTCATCCTTGGTGAGAAAATTTTTTTTCTTTTTTACGGTACAGAATATTACAGTGTTTTATTATAGTAATTGTGATCTATATTATATTATTGTGTTTTGAATTCAATTCCTGTGTTTTGTGTTCATTTTTATATCCAGTTAATATTTTTCTATGAATATTTTTGGGGTTGTGGAACCAATCTTCTGAGTTTCCATTGTTTCCTATGGGAAAATCTGCTTCACTTAAAGAGCGTTTCACTTACAAGAGCATGTCTCCGGAACGAATTAAGCTCTTTAAGTGAGGGACCACTGTTGCTTCCAAGTCATGAGAAGTTATAGTTCCTCTTAATTCTGTATTGGTTAGACCTCATCTTGAGTATGGTGTTCAGTTCTGGGCATTTCAGTTTAAAAATGTTGCAGCCAAATGAGCAATTCCAGAGGAAGCGACAAGAATGATCAGTGGGATGGAAGGGAAGCCCTACAAGGAAAGGTTGGGGGAACTTGGGAAGTTCAGCATGGAGAAGAGGAGGCTGAGAAGGAGACATGATTGCCCTCTTCAGATACCTGAAGGGATGAAGGGGCTCATTAATTCTTAGCTGCCTCTGAAAGCAGAACTAGAACCAATGCGTACAAACTGCAAGAAGGAGATTCCGGTTGGATATCTGGAAAAAATTCCTGATGGTGAGGGCAGTTTGGCAGTGGAATAGATTGCCAGGGGAGGTGGTGGACTCTCGCTCACTGGGTATCTTCAAGCAGAGGCACAACGAGCAGGAAATCTAGGAGGATTTCCTGCTACACGCAGGAGGTTGGACTAGGTGACCTACTGGGTCCCTTCTAACTCTAGGATTCTATGATAAGGGTTCATCAAGTGTTGAACAACCTGCTATGGGGCAACAGTGTTGCCCAATCAACATTAGAATCACAGAGAACTGAGTGGCTGGTAAAGTGAAACTTTTGTTAGGTGGATCCTGGTGTTAAAAAGTTTGAGAACTAAACTAGAAGATAAAGGATAAAAACTTGGAAACAATTTAAACAACAATTTAAACTTGGAAAGTATTACAGAAAAGATCAGTAATCTTAGATCCTTACAAAATTATGTCCACTTGAAAAAATATTTCACAAATGCCAGATATATTCTTCTTAAACAATATAATTTTTGGCTCTTGCGTCTGAAAGTCATATAATCCTTGTTAATTAATTAATTAATTAGTTAATTAATTAATTAATTAATTAATTAAGTAACATTAATTACTGTTAACAGTAATTAATGTAATGCCAACTGAGCTGTAATTTGTATATGCCATTGTCACAAAAAGGACCCAAGCAAGTTATTCTTTGAGGAAGATTCAAAAAGTCAACTTTTCAAGTGTTTGTCCTGTATGGTAGTTTAGTCTGCTGTTCTTGAAGGGAGTCATGCAAGTCATCATCATGATTTGAAGCAATATTGAGGAAACTGGCTAGCCTTTTGCAGAGTCCTGTTGCTGGGTCATTACCATCCTATTGAAGTGGTGCCTATTTATCTACTTGCATTTTCATACTTTCAAACTGCTAGGTTGTCAGGAGCTGGGACAAGTGACAAGAGCTCACTCCGTTGTGTGGCACTCGAGTCTCGAACTGCTCACCAGCCAACCCTGTTCCACTGTGAACCGGGTCTGACAAGACACCAGCGAGGAAGGCTCCAGTCTGACAAGACACCATTCTTTGAGGAAGGCTCCAGTTGGTGCATTAGTCTTGTCGATCTATTCTCCTACAGCACACTTCCCTGTTTATAATAGGAGAGGCATCCCTTCAAACTGCAAGCAATTTTTTTTCATCCTGGCAGGCTCCTCAGGAGTGTTGTGAGGCGTCTAGCCAGTTAGTGAGCTTTCTAATCTAAACCAGCTGTCCCCAGACTGAGGCCTCCCATTTGCATTGTTTAACATACTTAGAAAATGAAGTGTTCATTTTTAACATTCCTCCTCCAATTGGTTTAATGCTGAATTACAGAAGAGAACTAAGCAAAACCAGGTGCTTTTGCTGTATTCTTTCCAGTGTCTGAGGAGAAGCAGACCTCTCCTTCGTCCTTCCCTCTTCTCCCCTCCTTCCCTCCCTCCTCCTTCCTTCCCTTTCTCTTTCTCACTCTCCCTCCCTGTATTCCTCTATGATTTGGTATTTCATTCTCTGGAATATAAATGATCGTAGGACTGAAGTTCGAGCAAAAGATTTAATGTACAGACCAATTTTTAGTTAATAAATCTGTGCAGTCAATATTTTTCCTCCCTCAGTCTTCTCCACCAGTACTGGACATGACAGGATTAAAAAGGTATGTTCAAAATACTAAATTATTATTTTTTTGTTTTCTGCATATCTGCTGACTCTAAAGCTCAGGCAATATCGGAGTTTTCTCGTCCCATAGTACTTCTGCTAATGTTATCTTTTTAAAAAAGGAATGTATGTGTGACAGAGGAAGAGACTCTGTTCCTACATTATATGTTTATAATATTCAACAGTTATTTTTGCTACGACATCCTGCATTTTACAATTTCACCAACTTATAGAAGCAGTGACACTTCAAAGATTTTTTTCTGTAGATGTGTGTAAGCAGTTACTGATTTCAAGCTAAATGTCAGTTGCTCCTTAAAGAGCCAATCCTATACAACTTTCCAGCTCTAATACAGCCACAATGCAGCCCATGGGAAGGGAAAACATGTTCTCATACCTTTAGAAAGCCTCATGACTGTCCACCACCACAGGATGCAGCACACATCCCACTGTCACAACTGTACCAGCACTGGAATATTGGATAGGATTGAACACTAAGTTTTTTTCCTCATTTCTTTTCAACTGGACTCCTGTGGGATAAGTCAACTTCCCCAGCTAGAAAGTGTACTGAAAGTATATGATCTCTGTTAACACCTCTGTTGCAAATAGGTGTCTTGAAGAGGTGTCTGCAGACTAAATTCTTGTAAAAGGAACAGTTTTCTCAGGAAAGATAGATTTGTTTGTTTGTTTGCTTGCTTGCTTGCTTGCTTGCTTTTAACCCTTGGGTAGCATCCATGATACTCATAGAAGCCACCTTATGTACTCTCCATCCTGTTTAAGTCATCCTATAATAGTCACAATGAACATGAATTTGGACCAACTTTGGAAGTTAGGGGGATAGGGTGGCCTAGTGTGCTGCAGTCCATGGTGTCACAAAGAGTCAGACACAACTTAACGACTAAACAACAACATAATAGTCACAACTGAGGGTTGGGAGACACTGGGTTGTCAGTGAAATTGGAGGACATGCAAGGTGGATTGTAGAAGGAGAGGGAATATCCAGGAGATGCAAGGGAACTGCAAGTGGATAATTCATGTCTGGTGGAGATAAGATGCTACTTATCTCTTAACACAGAAATTACTTCAATAATTTACAGGACTATGTATGTTTAGTTAATGCAGCCCTTGACAGCAAATCTTTGCATAGCATCATAAGATAATTCTCTGCCCCAAGAACATTAAACTCTGACTTTTGAAACAACAGTCAGAATGAAGGAAGAGGCAAGAATACAAGGGAAGAATATGCATGTTCAGTTAAATATATTTAGGCATATTTTCAGTATAAGATAATGAGAAAGCAAAGCCAATCCTGTAATTGTTAACTGCAGGCCAGTCTTAGGAGCTGTGGAGCCCAAATGGATACATTTTTTTTTGCAATGCTCCAGGTTCCTGTACCAGCCAAGAACCTAGAATCTTTAAGATATTAAAAAATTATTAGACTTTATATCTCTATGATAAAATGGAAAACCATCAAAATGTGCTCTTAAAAAGTGCATGTGAGACAACTGACCAAATGAATCTAAGTGCATTTTTATAATTCAGAAGAAAATTTAAAATTACTGCTATTCTTTATAAAACCTGCAGTGTGGTGTCGGGTGTTCATTGCAGTATGTTGCTGGGTGTATTTCACAAGGCAAAAGTAGATTATCCTGGCAAAGATCCCAAATGGGAGCAATTGGTCCTATTGGTTTAAAGTTTGGCCTGGTTAACTACCTAATTTTCATTTCTTATGACTGCTGTTTGTTCGTCTCTGGTAATGCCCTTGGTATTGCAGACATACATAATGTTTGAATATAGAACAACACTGCTTTTACACAATCACTTCTATAGGATTTTTATCAGTTACTATTATGCGCCACAATGGGTATGAATACCAGCTGCTAAAGTGTGAGGAGGGAGGCCTAATGCCTTCTTGTCCTCTTGTGGACTTCCTAGAAGCATCTCTACTTTGAGAGACAGAATGCTGGATTGCTTGCTTTGTCTCTACTGTATAGCAGGGTTTCTCAATCCCTGGTCCGGGACCACTGGAGGTCCTTGGAGGCTTCCAGACCAGTCTGCAAGAGGACTCCTCTAAGTGCCTCTTCCCCACCTCGCAGCAGGAGGACTGTCGGAGGGTAGCAGCCTCAGAGACCAATCCTATGCCTGTCTACTCAGTAGTAGGTCCCATTGTAGTCAGTGAAGCTTAGGGCGCAATCCAGAGTAACTACGGGGAGTCCTTGCTCCGGTGTAAGAACAATTTGCTCTGGATTGCAATATGAATTTCCCATAGGTTTTCATTAGTCTCTTACATGCTCCCGTAGTTACTCTGGATTGTAGGGTTACTCCCAGGAAAGCGCGGATAAGATTGCAGCCTCAGAATCCAATCCAATGCCTATTACTCAGAAATAAGTCCCATTATAGTCAGTGAGGCTTAGGCTGCAATCCTAAAAACACTTTCCTGGGAGTAAGACCCACTGAACACAATGGGGCATTCATCTGAGTAGACATGGTTAGGATTGCAGCCATACTCTCCAATAAGAGTGACTAGGATGGCTTTGTGCATCTTCATTGCATCCTGCATTGAAAAAGTTTGAAAATCCCTGCTCTGAGTAGACATGCATTGAGACATTGGGCTCTCACCTGCAATCCCATCCACAGTAACCTAGCAATAGTTCTATTTATTATAATGGGATTCACAGCTGGAGGCAGCTGTGCTGTGCTCTAGGTGGGGAAGCCCTCCCTCCAGGTCACCAGAGGCAGCACTCTCCCCCCCCCCCCCCACACCTCTGGGCTGGTCCCTGGAAAATTTCTTTTCCACAGAACCCGTCCCTGGCCAAAAAGGTTGAAGACCACTGCTGTATAATGAACATGTGCTTGACTTTCAGAATGCACTTTAACTCTATTCTATATTTCCGGAAAGCTTTCAGGAAATGTATAAGTGAATTATTATTACATGATGGATGACGCTAATGGTGTAGCTAAGAGGGTGCAGAGGGTAGCAATTGCATCAGTCAACAAGATTTAGGGGCAACAACCTGACCTAGACACTAGTGGCCAAAACTGTGAAAACCTTGGTATGTGTAAATAATGCAATCATGTTATAAATAATTGGAAAGGTAATTTAATGCTGAATGCAATGAAACACCATGGCTGCAATCCTAAAGACACTTTCCTGAGAGTAAGACCCATTGAACACAATGGGGCTTACTTTTGAGTAGACATGGTTAGGATTGTGGTCCATGTCAAAATAACAATATTCTATCAAACTTTATAGCCAAATAAGCATAAAATAAAAACACAACTGTATTATGCAACAAAAATTAACACCCATAAGGTGTTAATATGGGAGGAGGCCACGAGAGATGGCAGAGCAAGTGCCTGTTGAACTGCTGGGCGGCTTTTCCCCCAATCTCACTTTTCTCAAAGCCCAGGTGTGACATCAATTATGGAGCATCATTTTCAGACTGGCATTGGGCTATACACAACCTTTACACCACTAGATGAGAGAGCACTTTAAAATCTATTTGACCCAATTCTAGGCAATGCATTTTTCTATTTGTCTTTGACCAAAAAACTCACCAAGAAATAACATCTAGACTGCCTGCCTTACTTTTTCCGTGCATTTTTTCCTTGGCCTTATTATGAACAATTTGAGAAGTTTCTGTCACAGCAGTGTGGACTGCATCCTTTGGACACCAATGCTTGTTCGGTCCACTCTCATATACTGTATACAGTGGATAATGTGTTGTTAGCATTCACTAGTGGACAGTATTGGAGGTGGCAGTAGGAAAAAAAATCAGCTATTTCTCTATAATGCCTTCCTTGACTGGCTTCCTAGTCAAGCCTTCCTTGACTATTGTTATAGAATAGTTGCCAGCCTCTAATAAGGTGTACCTGTTTGACAGTATATGATAGTTTAATGAAATTGTTTTTATGGGTGTGTGCAATCCACAAGAAAGTTATTTCTGTCCATGTCCCGTTCTATTAATCTATTTCTATGTAACTTTTTCAGTGGGGCTTATTCAAAAGAACATTCCCTTGGTTAATTATAGATTTACCTGAAAAGTAGATAATATAGATGATAGATGATATGATATAAATAGTTGATATGATATAAATGAACCGAAATGCAGTTCAATACAACTGAAATGAAGGAAATTAGGGAGGGAGGACATTTATATAATAACCAAATATAAGTAAATGTGGTACCCAATTTAAAAATACCTGTTTTCACAGCTGTTATATATAGTGTGTGGCTGGTTTTTCAGAAGTTCAAGGCAGAACATTTTATCAGAAACTAAAGTGGCATAATTTCAGCTTTTCAAGGTCAAAGAGAAAGTGAAGTTTGCCAAGGTTTTAGAAGTTTGTGCATGATCTTTCATCTGGAAGAACTAAAGGTTGACTGTAATGAGCCTTTCCTTTCATGAAATAATGTTGAGCATATAACACAAGATAGAGATTAAATTACCCGTCTCTTGTACTATTTCATTATTTATCCACGTAAGTTTTCAGATTCTAAAGCAGCGATTTTCAACCTTTTTCATTTCACAGAACACTGGTAAGGTATTAAAATTGCCTACTGTCAAGTTTTTTTTTCAATTGACAAGGCATGCCAAGTTGTTGGGCGGGGTGGTCACCTCATCCAAAGATCCTACTAAGTCAGTGATTTTCAACCAGTGTGCTGTGGCACACTGGTGTGCCGCAGATAGTCCTCAGGTGTGCCGGGGGAATTTGGACATAAACATTCATTAATAGGAAAATTGGGGGATTTGAACACTCCTGTGTGCTTTGTAAAAACAACTGATGGTGTTGTTAATTTCAGTGCCTTCTTAAGTGTGCTGTGAGATGAAAAAAGGTTGAAAATCAATATATTAAGTAATCACCATCCCTCAAGCTCCCATGGCACACCTGCAGATCATTTGTGGCACACCAGTGTGTCACAGCACAGGGGTGGAAAATCGCTACTCTAGAGCAGAGATGTCCGACATAAGGCCTGTGGGCTGGGTGTGGCCCCCATTTAAAATTAATTTGGTTCTCCCAATGAGAATTGGAATCTCTTATATCTTTGAAATCATCAACAAGATTTGCACATTTTCACTTCTGTCACTTGCCGGCAATTGAGAATAAAGTGCTTATACCTGTCCATCATCTGATTAGTCACACCTGATTAATCACCTCTGGTCCTTAGCAGGTGCCATTAGTGCTACAGTATATGGTCCACTACATAAAGTAGTTTCACACCCATGCATTCTAGAGAAAAAATTCAGTTAAAGAGAAGATAGAAAAAATTCTGGGACTGCATGTAACATGCTGTGTATCATTTCCACAAATTAGAAATGCCCTTCACTCTTGCATAGGATTATTTTGATGAGTGAGTGAGAATAAGCATTGCTTCTACTTAGACAAGTTTTTCCCAGTGTTTCTAGCATGAGCTACCCATCTTGGTGTTCCTCTCTGAGGGAAGGTAATGTCACAATATCTCTGTGCCGGAAGTGGCTGAAATAGTGAGATGCTGCAGAACCACTGATCCTCAACGGAAAGAGCCAGGCCGAAGGGAAGCAGGCAACAAATCTGGATAGGCGTGATTTGCAGTCTTAGGAAACTTACACTACAGAGCAATTACGGGAGCATGTAAGAGACATCGACGTAGTTACGGCACCACCTTGTGAAAACCTATGGGAAATTCATATTACAATCCAGAGTAAATTGTTCTTATGTCAGAGCAAGGACTCCCTGTAGTTACTCTGGATTGTGCCCTTAGAAAATTATATAATGTATTCCTTTCCTCAGACTAGCTATTACTTCATAGTAGATCATTTGGGAATTACAGTGCTGCCTTGTAAGATGAACATAATTCATTCTGGAAGCATGTTTGTCTTATAAAGCATTCTTTATACAAAGCGGATTTTTCCATAGGAAATAATGGAAACTCAGATGATTGGTTCCACAACCCAAAAATATTCATATAAAAATATTAACTGTATGTAAAAATGATGACAAAACACTGTAATCAAATTCAAAACACTGTTAAATAATATAGAACACATATAAGCAGGCCTCCATAGTCTTGGAAGACTATGGTATCGTGCTGGGCGCTGCATAAGCTGCATGCGAAGCACGAAAGCCTGGGTTAGATTGTTATGGAGGATAGGCTGTTACCCAAGCAGCAAATCCCCCCTCTCCATGCCACTGAATTAGTCCAATGGAAAGGCAGAGCCAATATGATTGGATCCAGCTGGCATTGCAGAGCTGGGCTAAGGACAGGAGCTCACCCTGTCTTGTGGGGCTGACCCGAGTCTTGAACCCTGGCCTGCTGGTTAACAAGCACAGTGTCTTAGCCACTTGCGCCACCCAATAAATCCAATATAGAACACAATTACTGTAATATTAATAAAAAACATTGTAATATACTGTACAGAAAACAGAAACAGAAAACAGAAAAGAGAAAGCTTTATGTCAAAGGATGACTAATTTTCACTAAAAGAGTCTTTGACTGGTGACTTTTTGAGCAACTTTAACAAGGAACCTTCTAATGACACATGGAAATGTGACATTGCATCGTCATTAAATAGATTCATCACTCACACTGCTACAACATTATTTGGGTGGTGCTTTTCTACAAAATTTTGCAAAATTACCCAATGTTTACAAATGTCCTTAATCTCATTTGATGCGAGGGATTCCTCCTCCTTATTCTCCTCCTCCTCTGCAGATTAGATCTCCTCCATAACCTCTTGCTATTGCTCACGATGTAGAACCAGCAATTTGTCTGTTTTACAACAAATTTTCCTTATAAAACTGTTTGTTTTACAAGGCACTGTTTGTCTTACAAGACAAAATTCCTTAGAAATTTTAGTTTGTCTTATAAAGCATTCATCTTACAAGCTATTTGTCTTACAAGGTACCACTGTATTAGGATTAACTCTTTCCAGTTTTCCTCCCTCTCAAAACATGGCTCATTTCTCAAACTGGATGTCATCTTGAAGTATTGGTATAATGTATATATTGGTATCTCCTTCACCACATAGGAAAGGAATAAGGAGTAATTATTTGCTCAAATGACGGGAAGGGAAAGTGTGAAGCTGCCCATTTCCCCTGCCCTCTCGATTCATCTTCCAAAAACTGTGGCCTCCAGAAATTGCTTTTATTAAAAGTTGCATTAAAAAAGATACATGTAGTTGCATGGACCATGCGAGTTAACCCTAAGTTATCGTGCATCAATTGATGAATGTTCAGGATCTGTTTTTGATCTTCTTTACCCTGTCATGTAAACATTGAATTACAGTTGTGCCTGCTGCATTAAAAAATATTAAAAATATAATTCTGGACAAGGCAGAGGCTCTGCAGTCCCAATCCTCACAGATAAATCAAATCATGGATATGGGATCCACAGATATGGCTACTGTGATTGTGAATGTGTCTGCAATCTGAATCAAGGACAAAAGTTCCCCTTAGCTAAATGTTCCATTGTTGCAGCTCTGGGTGCAATGAGATTTTATAAGAGCATAGGTTGGTTGTAAGCTTCTTAGCTGCACATAACAAACATGCATACAGTATGACAAGGTTTACAACATATTTCTGTTCCTATTGCAGGATACTGACCATTGTCATGGTGGTTGGCTGCATTATAGATCATGGGAAGACACAGGTGAGAGCTGCGTGTGGAGAAATATGTCAGTTTTTATACCAGGGTATTACTGTGGGCTGGCACACAGGTAGAGGAGGAAGCAGTGCAATTAGATTCAGATTACATTGATGGCTCAAAGCCAGACATAACTGAATGGACCTCACATCTGCTGGACCTCACATCTGCTGAGGATGCAAACTTGGCAGAAAACTCATGAAGATATACAGCCCTTTCCATCTCCCCCAAAATCCCCAAACATACATAAGTGTCCTAGAAGGGTGCTTCTGGTTTTCAACAAAAATCTGCAATGATTTAATTTGGAATTTGGTATCTATGAGGGGTTCAGAACGGCAGTATCCATGTACCTCAGAAAAGCTTCTGGAAGTGACAGGAGCGGAGCTATGATCACCTCCAGAGGCATCAGACTGGCAGGTTCAGGGAACCATATCCATTGATTCAAAGTACAGAAAAGTAGACTCAACCTGTACATTTGTTCCCTTTCCTTAGGACTGCATTGCAGCTGCATTCGTACTAGAAAGTCAGATGGGATTTGGCCCAAAATAATAGAGTAAGCTTGGGATTAGTCTCCTGTGGTTTAAGTTCTAGTGTTGTATACTGCATGGCACCGAATGCTTTGTATTTAAGGCCAACGAGTTTCAACATGGCTCATAAGAGTTACTTCATGAATTTAGGGCGACACCTATATTTGTGTGTGCTGTATATTTCTAGTCTCAGCATAGAAAGAAATTCTCTTCCAACTGATCTGTATTTTTAGTGTTTATTTACATACAATTTTCAATCCACTGAGTACCCTTTCTATTCTTTTATTTTTTAGCAACAATGCTCTACTGGGTTTGAGATGGACCGTGCATCAGGCCAGTGTTTAGGTAGGATTTTGACTATATCTGTGCTCCAGTGTGGCAATTTGTTACATGCATTGCCTTTGTCTAGCCAAAACATCTCAATCAGGGTGGAAAGGTTTGGTTCAGAATATTATTTGTTTCTGCCGATTTCAAATGATTGTATTGTGTTCAGCTGATTTAATATGAAGAGGTCATATGTTTAATATGAAGAGATCATTTAGGTTATATTTGCCAATAACCAAGCTGTTGGGTGTGAATCTAGGTATTTCATTCCAAAAACATATTCAGCAATTGAATACATAAATACAGGCTTACATTCTTATCCACAGGGCGTATATCCCATTAAATAGAAAAGGACTTACTTTTGAGTAGATTTGAGATCCACAGATAGGCAGCCTATGATTGTGCTCTCAGTTGATGGCCTTTGTGAAGGCCACAAAACATCCTTTTTTAAGCAAGGGTTTCTCACTAGTAAGACAGGACAGAAAGAGGATAACGCCACCAGCAGATCCAATTTGTCTGACTAAAATTGAATTACCGGTACTTGGATTGTCAAGTTACGGCTTATTATATTTCACCACCATAGTGTTTTGGAGAAGCAATTGAGTTGGCAACAAAGTATGACAGTTATGTTAGCTGGGATGAATAACAAATATTTGGATAGTTTGAAATTTAGCAAAATTTCTCACTTATTATATTAAAGAGATATATATTCTGCCTTTCTGATGTTGAGCTGGCTTACAAGGTCCAAAGTAGCTTACAAATGCCTTGGATGCTGCACTGGGAAGGGGGTGTTTCTACCCCCTCAGGTACACCAAGAACCAGGGTGACCAGATGCCAAACCCTGATTTCCCTGCCAGGTCCCCCAGAATTCCTATCCCCAAGCCAATATTCCAACCCCCTCAAGCCAAAATTCCAACCCAGTAAAAAAATGTAGGACATCCCCAAAATGTAGGACATGTTAAAATAAAGCATAAATACTTACATTGCTTTCCTATACTTGATTTCAACACTTTTAAAATTGAAAATCTTGTAAAACGCATGATTCAGACCCAGTTTGTAGTAGTATAACACAAGCTAGCACGCTCACACGCACACAGGCAAGCCATGTGCACTCACTCACTCACTCACTCATACACACACACACACATACACACACACACACAAAAACAAACAAACCATCCATGATCCACTCACCTGTAGAGGAGAGGCAGGGCTGGCTGTGGGGAAGCACCAGGAATAGCCACAACCTGAAGGAGAAGCTGCGAGAGGGGCTCCGCTAGGGTTTCCTGGTACATTAAAAGGACCAGCAGGAGTGCATTTGAGGACAGTATGCACGAGAGATATGAAAAATTTCAAAATGCCATCATTTGTGGACGGTATGCATGAGAGGTATGAAAATTCCAGAGAGACGGGTTTCTTCCCCCCTTTTCCCTTGGGCCCGCCTTTTCCAGATGAGTACGGGAATTTCACTGCATGTGCTCAGCCACTGCTGGCAAGGAACATGCCACTCAGAGCCTTCCCCTCCCCTTTAGTTAACAAGGAAAAGTACTTAAACCAGCAGGGAACCAACAGGAACTCTTGGTGTGGTTCCTGGCCATGCTTGAACTTGCCCCCTCTACTCCGCTTGAAAAAAATAAAAGGGAGAGAGGTGGGAAGCAGACCATGCTTCCTTCAGTTTGCAGGAGATGTGCACTGCTTTTCTGACTCCAATGGAGCCTTTTGCACTGCTTCTGTGCTGTGCAAAAGGCTTCAGTAGTGCACTTGGGGGCCTATGGAAGCACTGCCCAGGAGGTGAGCATGGCCCACCATCTGGAAGTGGCACTTGCTTCTGTTCTGGTTACTGTTATCAGTGCCTCCATTCAAGTCTCTTGTGCCCTGCAGAAGTGGCATAAAAGTCCTAGGCTGCCACCTTCCTTCTCCATTTTCAAACAAGGGAATGGAGGAAGCAGCTGTTTGGAAGTAAATGAGGAGACAATGACATCACAGCAATTACTCGTATTTTGAGGTCTGGGCCAAGGGTGGCAAAAACAGGACAGCAAAGGCAGATCTGGCTCCGGACAGGGGGAAGCACAGAACCAACTCTGGGCATATATTAACATACAAGTGGAATTTACCCATCATTATGGGAGTAAAATTTGTGGGCCCTGTCTGGACATTGGCGAGCACTGCTGGGAACCACTGGGCACTGACACCAGGTGGTGGGCACCAGACAGCCGACACTGACACTGCTGGGCACTGACAGGCACTGAGCAACATGCACCCTACCAGGCACCAGGCATCCTTACCAGACACCACCACGTATTGGACAGCTAGTACTACTGGGCACCATGCATCCCTACTGGGCACTGGGCACCCCTGGACATTGGACAGCAGTGGCATCACCGTGTACCACAAGACATCCCTACCGAGCACCAGGCATCCCTTCTGAGCATCAGGCACTACAGGCACCAATGGGCACCAGCGGGCAACACTGGGCAGCCGGCAACACTGGGCACTAGGCACCGCTGGGTCTCCAATGGGTTTTTAGTGGGTCCTTACATCACTGAAGGAATATGTTTCCCAAATTTCTTGCTTCTAGGTGCAGGGGTTGGGGCTGAAAGTTGATCAGTCTTCAGTGTTTAGGGACAAAAACACATTGCACCCCTTTTCACCTCCTTTAGGGTTAAAATTTGGAAAATCAGTTCTTAATGGATTCTCACATCACGAAAGGAATACCCTCCCTAAATTTCACATTTCTTGGTCCAATTGTTTTGGCTGGGCATTGATGAATCAGTCAGTCAGTCAGTCAATCAGTGACTTTTCAATTTTAGATTGCAATCTTTTCCACAAAGCACTGTAGATATACACACGTTTGAATAACAGAATGACGTACATTCCCCTGAATGTGAACAATCTTGCTTCTCCCAAATGGTCACTATTCTCAGATCATATTAATCCGTTTGTATCTGTCTGTTCAGTCTTACAAGGGAGAGCCTAATGTTATTGAGACCTAAGTGTAGACCTAAAACAAGTCCTTGGAATTTAACAATTTTATCTATGTTTATGCAAGCAAGAGTTTTTTTTTAAAATGTGGAGTCCCAGATCAAGAGCCAAATTTCACAGCTGCCAAATCAAACCACCAGTGTCTGGAAAAGGAAAAGAAAAAAAAATAACATCAGTGACATTGTTCACAGTGTTATGGCTTGAACAGATGGATTTAAAGGAAGAAGCTGTATAAGTTTGTTATTGCCAGTGAAGCAATGAGCATCAGAAGGAAAGATAAAACTGGGTCTTATGTTTTCTCTGAAAATGAAGAGTAAGAAGTTGAACACCTGCTCTACTGATAGCTTGCACTGTGTCCTGGATAGTATGAGCTAATTTCAAAAACAATAAAATAATGGAGCCAGTTGGGACTTTAGGAATCGCCTGAGCAGACTACAAGTGCAAGTCGATGCCAGAATCGGGGATTTGTTCTCTCGTCCCTTACATTATGTGATTAGGTCATTATGTGAACATTCAGCTCCATCTAGTGCCGTTGTTGTGTAAACAGAAAATTGCTGCATAGGCTTTTGCCTCATTTAAGAGCCTTTTAAGATCTTCTTTGTTGTATAAACCATTTGCTGTGGTTTATGGATTGTTGGTTGACTCATTATTCGCTTCTTATTGCTGTAAACAGACACTCAGTTGCAATCTGTGGGGGACAGGATCCCTCATTTCTTCATTGTGTAAAAAACTCTTGCACACATGTATACTGGTTCTCACTTAAGTTGCGTCCGAGATGAAGCTGTCATGATTGTTCTCCAGTGGTTGCTCCAAGGAAGGGTCAGTCTTCGTACTTAGCATCCATTTGGGTACAGTATTAGGATTGTTAGTAGTAGCATGACAAGATGCACAAACTTTAAACCCTATACAATATATCATTGTTTTTCAACCAGTGACACTTGTACTATCAGTGTTACATGAGGTGGTGTCTGCAGATACAGACAGGACTTTGGTCCCCTGAAACCTACCAGCAAGACCAACAACAATCTTAACCAATTTAGACCAATACAACTCATCCATTTCTCTGTTCCCACAGTGAGCTGGGGAGGCCAAAGCATGTCTGCATCGGCTTATCCCCTCAGGACTGGTGTGGAAGTGCCTATTGCACCCCCAGGCCAGTACAGGATTTGTGAAAAAAGTTGTGCTGGCCTAACCATGCATTAGGATTTCATTGTGATATATGGTGGTAGGAGGTTCAACTCAGTAACCAGAGCCCCAGTGTGTGCTTTTGATGAACTCAAAAGCCCTCTCATCTACATTGAGCCTCTTATCGGTGTTTGTTACATCTTTTCTGGCCTCCCTATCCAGTAGCAATTGGCAATGACATCACCCAGCATCTATCCAGGTCATCTATCTCATAGATATCTGAATGGCTGCTGTCAAAATCAGAATGCTGGGTTAGATGGACATCATCACCAGTTATTGCCAGTGGTACTTCCAATAGGTGGACCATGCAAAATTCTATGGCATAATGTGGAATAGAGGTATAAATTGTTCTTCAAATATGCCATGAAGATGTTGGTTATATGGTTGCAAGATGTTTGGCCTAATCTAGGGCATGAATTATGAGGCAAAGTAAGTGGACCCTTACTGAAGATTACAGCCTGTCTTCCAACTTTAGCTAAATTGTGACTTCTGATGCCTTCTAAAAACATCAGGTAGAAACAGCAAACAGAAAGGTAATTGGGTGAAGTACTCTGGCCCCCTCTAAGCACCGGCTGATTTCATGCTCATTTTCTTGGAAATATGACCTACAGTACATGGTTTCAGTAGCATTTACTGATAAGCAAATGTTGACAGGATTGTACTTATTAATCATTTTGACTGGTAAACAAAACTTTAGGACCAGTTTTAGGCTTCAATTCTATGCACACATTCCTGAAACAAAGTCTTACTTTGAAACTTGCATCCTAATTCTTGGAACAATTTGGGATTGTTTCCTTTTAAATCTTTTAAATGTTATTTCATGTTAAGGTACACTAATGTGGGTGCAACTCTTACCAATTTTGGCCGGTATTACTCACCTGTCTTCCCATTCCTGTGGTGATGTGGGGAGGCCAGCACATGTCTATGGACTGGCTTACCCCCCCCCCCACCCTTTGCAGGAGTGGTGCTGAAGTGCATTACACACTTTTTTGACACCCTCAGGCCAGCATGGGACTAGTACTGGGACTTTTTCCAGCCTAACTGGGGATTAGGATTGCAGCCCCAATCAGGGAAAAAAAGTTGGAGATTTGATAAAATTTAAGTTCTTTAACATTATATATGGAAATGTTGATAATATGAAAATGCATGTAAATGTATATTAAGTAATTATTTAAATAAATTAATTTAAATGACAGATATTTAATTAGCTAACTATATTTTATGCAACATTCAAGTGACACAATTTTTCATTTATGTATTTTTTCAGATGTTGATGAATGTCGAACTATTACTGAGGCCTGTAGAGGAGATATGGTTTGTGTTAATCAAAATGGTGGCTATTTATGTATTCCTCAGACGAATCCAGTTTATCGATATCCTTATCCTAACATATATCCACCACCACCAGCACCAGCTCCTGCTCCAAATTATCCTACTGCTACAAGACCTGTCATTTGCCGGTTTGGTTACCAAATGCGTGAAAATCAGTGTTTAGGTAAATAGCAAAATACTTTTTAGATCTTTGTGTGCATATTTTTTTACTAATGTGATATTATTTTCTGCCATTTTTAACATATCTATTAATTTTCTATTATTTCTGTTACTGTGTGAGATTACCTTACTTTAATGAGATGGTAAAATGACCAGTGAACATAAATTAGGATAAAGAAGTTAGCCTTGTTTTCATTTTTTTAAAGTGGATCAAATCACAAAGGTTTACACTGAACCTCAGTATAAAACTGTGTACACCTCAGTGTAAACCTCAGTGTACACTGAACCTCATTTGTTATTTTCTCTTGGCATGGTGTGCTTTCTTTTAGCGTGATATGCAATCCTTTATTTTGCCAATGCAATGATGACATTAAGCTCAGATTGATTTGGGTGACACTGTTTTTACAGTATCTTGGTTTACAACTTCTACAAATACTATGTGTGTCATGTTGTGCTGGTTCCATGGTGACAGAAAATCTATTATGATGAATAGATAGTGAATTGTATTGTATCGTGACCCATTTGGCACAGCGTGTCTTGAATAAGGTAGGTCTTGGCAATAGTAGTCAAAGCCTCTCTTAAATGTGAATCTCATGTGAGATGGGAGTCTTCAGTCCTAACCTCTAGGTAGGCCAGCCTAAGCCCAATTATAACTCCTGTGCTGACCTGGGGGTGTCACAAAAGACACTTCTCCCCCATTCCTTGGGGGAGGGGTTAGGCCAGTGCACAGACATGTATTTGCCTCCCTGCATCATCATAGATATGGGAAGACTGATGAGTTGTGCTGGCCTAAGTTAGGATTGCACACAAAGGCTGCCTAACAATTTAATAATGACAACAACAGGATTTATATACCACTTTGCGACAAAAAATTCACAAAGTGGTTTACAGAGGAAATCATGTAACTAATGGCCACCTGTGGGCTCACACTCTAAAACTTGCAAAAGAATGTCATCCTAAAGCACTAGAAAAGATACTGCTGTGATGAGGAGAGCGAATTCCCCCTGCTCTCCCCCTCTAAATAAAAAATAAACTCTCCCCCTGCTAAATAAAAGAGGAGCACCCCACTTGAAAAAGTGCTTCATTCCCAGTTAGCAGGGATTAACTGAATTTATTTACAAGGGAAGGCAAAACAACAAGCTGTCAAAATGTATTTATTAAAAGGTGTAGTGTAACTTGGTATTCGCTGTTTTCTATGTAAAATCCTCCAGAACCGATCTCTTTTCTCTTAGTCCCAAACCATCATCAAATCCTAAGAGCTCCTTCCAGTGATAGGATTCAAAGAAATTAAGAACCGGTTCTATGACCATCTGAAAGCCACTTTTAAATGGCTATTTTTAAACTTTATATGTCCTATCTCTCATTAACAACCGGTTCTGTAGAGTAGGTGCGAACCTGCTGGAGCCCACCACTTGCTCCTTCTCCCAACTTTCTACCTTAAACAAACCTCTCTCTTCCTCTTCCCTAAATATTTTATCCTGGAAGAAATGTCTCCTCCCCACTTCCCCAATACACTCTACAGTTCCTTATAAGCACTCCCAGATCAGGAGCAACTTGATGCTGAGCCAAGCTATTATGGGCACTATCCTATCCAAATTTCAAGTTCTGGCATAGATGTGCCATTGGGCATGTGATATACCCTGCTGTTGGAGGGAGGCATCCTCAAGGTAAGGTAATGTTTCTTCCCTTACCTTGGAGTTGCATTGATCTTACGTAGGTGCTGGGAAATTGGTTAGGATTGTGCCCTATGTTGCACTAGTACTGCATGAGGCTATAATCTGTTCCCTTGTTTTGTCAATGAATGCAACAACCCATCGACATTAGCTAAACAAAGCTAAAAAATATTTGGGTAAGCCAATTATTCACAAGCCAACACACATTTTGTTGTCTTTTTGAGTTAGACATATTTTGAGTTAGACATATTCTTGGATATATTTTGGGTGCTGAATTTAAAAAATGGCATCGGTTTTACTTTACTGGCTCTAGTGTGGAGAGGGTATGACATAACCACCTTATATTCAGACAGGGGTTTGGACTAGATGACTTATTAGGTCCCTTCCAACTCTTATGATTCTATGACACTATGGTTGCAATCCTAACCACACTTTCCTGGGAGTAAATACTATTGAACACAATGGGACTTCTGACTAGACATGCTTAGAATTGCACTGCAAGATTCTATATGTTGATTCAAGCAGTTTCTTCATGAAGCTAATGCAATGGACTCCTCATTATATATTATGATACACTTTGGGAATACGCCATGCTGTATCCTCAGAACTGAAGAGTCATTCAGGAAAAACTGATGCCATTTTTTAATTCGGCATCCCAACAGTATCCTAAATTCATTCAAACATCCTTGGAAAATAAAAAAGGTATTGGGCAGTAAGCATGTGTTACATTCAAATTATTTTGGAGGGACAAATTTGTTCTCAACTGCTTCTGTGAGTTGAACTAGATCTCAGAAATTTCTGATTGATGATAAAGGTGGTTCAGCAGCTGTACATATTGCTGAGGGAGGTGATGGAGTCTTCTTCATTGGAGATTTTCACTCAAGAAGCTCAAGAAGCATCTGTTGGAGTTGCTCTAGGAGGGTTTCCAACTATAGGCAGGAGTTTGGACTAGATTACCTATTAGATCCTTTCCAAATTATTCTATAACCCATGCTAGAACAGCTGAACTATATAATTTTCACATGTCTTATAAGTGCTGAATTGATGTAAGTAATTTCCAAATTATTTTGGACAATTTCACACAATTTGCATGGCAATTATGTTTGCCGTCAGTTTTTCTGGAGCAAACCTGTAAAGTTGGCACATTAAAAATGGAAAAAAACCCTATTTAAACACTCATTTACAGCTGGAGAGCTGCACGTACAGTACATGAGTGATCTGTTTTCAGGGGCATGTTGTTCATGCTTCATGTTTGTTGAAGAAAACAGCTGTGGCCATAGCAAATACGATTGCTACAAAACTGCTTGAAACCAGGTGGGAGTAAAGAGCATTCCTGAAGCAATGCACGAAGTACCAAATCTGGGCCAACATGTCTGATCTGGCTGTGATCCTTTTAAGTCATTCAATTTTTGCCTGTTTTTCTTTCAAGCTCTAAAATGCTTAGCCATAATGATTCTTTTGTTCTGAGAACTCAACCCAGTAACCTTGGCACATCTTGACTGAAGCAAAGCCTCATGTTCTTTCATTACACATTCATAAACTGAGAGTTCCTTCCAATTTGTCTTCATCCCACCCTACCATTTCCTGCCTTACAATGATTTCTGTGACCCTTGTTGGGTAGTGTGGAGAGCACTGCGACGGGTAGACTTCTGTTTTAATTTTCTTTCCTGCTAAAGCGTTTAATACAATGGCCGACTGAAAGTATACGAGGAAATATAGAAAGCGGTAGAGAAGATAAAGAAAAGAAAAACAGGAATAGGGATAAAATGCCACTTAGAGCTCAATCCTAACCGCATTTACTCAATAGTAAGCACCATTGTGTTCAATGGGTCTTACTCCCGGGAAAGTGTCTTTAGGATTGCAGCCTAAAGTTTAATCCTGGTGATTAAACTAGGAAATTTCAGGCAGCAGATCCGTATCTGGAGAAGATACTTGAGAATTTTGGTGATTTTGTAATACTGTATCACCAGTATTATGTATATAATGTATATACTGTATAGACTGTATAGACTGTATAGACTGTATCACCAGTATAATGTAATAAATTTAATAATTTTGTAATAATTTACAAAACAGCACTGAGAACATGGAAAGCACCACAACAGACAAAGCTAGTTTTTAAAGAAATATCTCTTTCCAAAAAATCCACATATTCTTAGATGCTGACAATTCCTCTTCTTGCTAGTGAGTGGCAAATGCTGCAATCCCAACCACGCTTTCCTAGGAGTAAATAATATTGAACAGAATGGGACTTACTTCTGAGTAGACATGTTTAGGATTGCACTGTAAGTCTTGTTTCTCTTTTGCTGGCTATTCCTTCACACATATAAATCAGATAACTGAATTTCAGTAGATTTGAGACCATTACAAAAAAGCTGTTACAGTGCAATGAACTGGAGTTGCTGTGTTTGTCTCTCAGTTCAGGGAAATCCAAGGCACAATGCAACTCTCTGCATTGCAATCTGTCAACCCTAGATATAGTTCCTGCTTCACAACTCAAAAAAAGAGCTTTTATGTTGCATAGTTCTGCAGAAACAAATATGAAGTGGGTGCTTCAGTGCCTTCTAACAAAGTTCAGGAAAGAATCCTCCTCTAGAATTGCATCTAGACTTGCTGCTATCTTGGGGGAAAGAGTATTTAACAACAGAAAGAGAACAGAAGTTCACTTGTCATGGAGATACAGAGATGAAAAATGTGGCACCAGCTGACTATCTGCTTGCCACATAAATTCAAGATACATGAGTCATTCCAGGATTAAAAATTAGTTTAACTTTCCTAGTTATGGTTTGACTTTCCTAGTTATTATCCATTTTTTATCCTTTAGAGGCTTTGGGCAATGTTCCTGCTAAGTTGCACAGCCAGGTAGCCTTGCAGCTGGAAACTGAGCTCTGGACTTAGCATTCCAGAAGTCCAGCAATATATGACATTGGTGCCAAGCATTTGGATGCCTCCATAATATTATACATCTAGGGAATAGGTCCTTATAGCAGTGTGGACCCCCTAGAGGTCCATTCTGACTCTGCAGGTTGAAAATTGAAAAAGAAGTGAAACAGCTCTGAAAATGAATGTAGCTTGGTGGAAAGAGTAGTTTTGGCAGATCTAAGATTTCTTAACATCACTCAGCATCTGATGCTGAGTTTGCTCCCTTCACATGTCTTCCTAATTCCCTGGTGAAGGAAAAGTCCTTTATTTTCTAATTCTGTTTCTGGCATTGTGAAGCTCTCCAGTAAACCAGGAATCCAAACCTATGATTCAAATTTTTATTTTAATCTTTGTGCTCTTATTATTTTCAGAGTAGGAAGTACTGTCCAGTTCTTTTCTGAACCTTCCTCTTAATCAGTCTTTGTAGATGGCCATTCCAATTCATATTTTCACAGATGGAGAACCGAAGAGGAGGCATAGTGGTTTTTCCTGGGCCACCCAATGAGCTTATGGATGAGTTGGAATTTGAACTAGGTATCTGAGTTCCAAGTGTAACACTGTTTGTCCATTTGCCTTCCCTTCAAAATTGTCCAAATGGGAATGAGGTCAGCAAATAAAAACAAAGAGAAAATGCTGTGAGAGAGAAGTGGCTTGTCTTTTTATAGCACTTTTCTGTGCTGTGGAAATGACACTTTCCAATTCTAAAACCACATATCCATTAAAAAAATACCTGTCATTTGCCTATGGATGCATCCCTATTTACTCAGGCCGTTATAAGAATCTTAGGGTGCAATCCTAACCTAGCCTTGCACAACTCATTGGTCTTCCCATTCCAGTAGTGTTGTAGGCAGGTAAGCACATGTCTGTCCACTGGCTTAACCCTCCCTCAGGGGTGGTGCAAAAGTACCTTACAGCACTTCTGTGACATCCCCAGGCTAGCACGGGACTTGTGCTGGGGCTTAGGCAGGCCTTTCTGGGGTTAGCACTGCAGCCAAAGACACTGAAGATTTAAATGGCCTGACTTCATTACCGTATATCCTGTAACATCAAAAAATCTTAAAAAGCAGAAGACTAGCAACAGATAGGATATCACTGATGTCAAGCTCTCTAATTTATCATTGCACTGTCCTGACACCTACAGGGCAAAAGTTTTGTGTGTGTGCGCGCGTGCGCGCATGTGTATGTGTGTGTGTGCACGCGCGTGTGTGTCCAAAAATAGGTATACAGTTATAAGAGTCAAGAATGTGTAAATGCTGAAGGCCAGCAAGTTAGAGTTAAGAATGTATAAAAGCTGAAAGCCAGCAATTTGAGCACTTAAGAGATTAAATTTGATTGCAGTTTGTATGTCATCCTAATTGTGATGCTGTTTTTTCATAATAAAAATGGTTATACCAACTTTTACAGCTCCTCCATATATAGTATACATATAGTATAGTATAATATAGTATAAGCAAGAGCTCTGTTGGATCAGACCAAAAGTCTATCTATCCCAGCTTTCTGGTTCTGACAGTGGCGATTCAGATATCTTTGAGAGATGCATGCCGTGTTCCTTTCCTGCCATTTCTTCCCAGCAACTGTTATTCAGATGCATTAGGAGGAAGACTATTAGGAGGAAGACTATATTTAAACTAAATTCAGGGGCTGCCAGAGTCCAATGAGTGGATGAGTGGGGACCCCCGCAGAGCAACTGTAGGCTCCCCACAGCTTCCAAACAATGTTTGGTTGTGTTAAAATTGCATCCAGCCCACATATTTTCCTATATTATCCTCACAAGAGTACTCCATCTTAAATAAGGCTGATGCACTGTCTCAAGGCCACCCTGTGAGTTTCATGGCTAAATGGGAGTTTGAACTTGGGTCTCCCTGTGTAACATACTATACTACTACTCTGAGGCTGCAATCTTATTCACAGTTACCTGTGAGTAAGCCCCATTTACCATTATTGTAACTTTGAGTAGACTTGCATAGGATTTAACTCTTTCACTGGTTGTTTATCTTCGGCATTGAGCACTGTTCTCATTTCACTTTGTTATGGTTTTTATTTTTATCTCACTCTCACTGCCAAATTCATTAAATTCAGCATGTGTCTATTAGCTCAGAGTACTCTGATAGTAATTTAACATAGCATGGGAACCATTGGGCTGTGGGTGGTGCAAGTGGATAAGACACTGTGCCTGTTATTCAGCAGGCCAAGGTTCGAGACCCGGGTCAGCCCGACAAGACAGGGTGAGCGCCTGTCTTTAGCCCAGCTCTGCGACGCCAGCTGGATCCAATCGTATCAGCTCTGCCTTTCCACTGAACTAATTCAGTGGCATGGAGAGGGGGGATTTGCTGCTTGGGTAACAGCCTATCTTCCATAACAATCTAACCCAGGCTTTCGTGCTTCGCCTGCAGCGTATGCAGCGCCGAGCACGATACCATAGTCTTTCAAGACTGACGGAGGCCTGCTATGGGAACCATTTTATGTTCTGCGTAAAAGAAAGCAAGGGGTGCATAAATTATCTTTGCTGATTGTTACTTAAGGCTGCAATCCTAACCTCCAGTTAGGCCAGCCTAAACCCCAGAATAAGGCCTGTGCTGACCTGGGGATGTCACAAATGTTTGGTAAGACACTTTTGCACCACTCCTGGGAGGGGTAGAGGGTTAGGCCAGTGCAAAGAGGTGTGCTTGATATCCACTCTATTCAAGTTCCACTTTGATCCTTCACACCATCCTTGGCTCTTGTCCTACCTGAGTCTGCTGACATCTGTGCTGCCTAGGATGGCACTGTGGCAGCAACCGTCTGCAATAGAGATATCATTGGGCATTGGAACTAGTGGTGTGCATTGGCTCTGGCCATCAGGGCTCATAGGGCTCAATCCTAACCAATTTAGGCCAGCACAATTCACCAATCTTCCATTCCGACAGTGGTGTGGGGAGGCTGAGCCATATCTGTGGAGTGGCCTAACCCCTCATCCCAGAAGTGATGCAGAAATGCCTCACAGCACTTTTGTGACACCTCAGGCCAGCACTGAACTTGTGCAGAGACTTGTACTGGCCTAACTGGGGGTTAAAAACGTAAAGATGTCCCCTGCAGGATCTATCTATCTATCTATCTCTCTATCTCTCTCTCTCTCTCTCTCTCTCTCTCTTTCTCTACTAGCCAAAAGCGTACCCGCATTGCGGAAGTAAAATTCCCCCGTACACAATCCCCCCACTGCGCATCAATCCCCCACACACATCAACCCCCCATGCGCATCCAGCCCCACGTGCAACATCTCCCATGTTCATCCACCCCATGCGCATCATCCCCCCTATGCACATCAGACCCCCATGCACAACAGCCCCCATGTGCAACATTTGCCATGTTCATCCCCCCATGCGCATCAACCCCTCATGCGCAACATTCACCCATGTGCATCAGTCCCCATGCACATCAGTCCCCCATGCGCATCAGTCCCCCATGTGAACAACATCACCCCAGTGCACCGAACAACATCACCCCAGTGCACCAGGCACCGAGCACAAAATTGGCTGGATATTGGTCAGTATTCCATGTTAAGTATAGGACAAAAACAGGTTGCGCCCCTTTCAGCATCTTAAGGGTTAAATTTCTCCACATCAGTTCTTGGTGGGAGTTCAGGTGACAGAAGGATCCCTCCCAGAATTCCATGCTTCTAGGTCCAGCAGTTGGGGCGGAATGTTGATGAGTCATCAGTTCTCCAATGCAAAGTATAGGGAGGAAAACGCGTTGCGCCCCTTTTCGCCCCCTTCCAGTTGGAATTTCCAAAAACTGGTTCTTAGTGGGTGATGCATGTAGTGAGGGGATTATTGCACCACAGGGAGCATGTTGTGCATAGGGCGTTGATGCACATGGGGGATTGATGCACATGGTGGGATGTTGTACACGGGTTGATGTGCAGTGGGGGTTGATGCGCATAGATGATGTTGCACTTGAGGGATTGATGCACATGGGGGTTGATGTGCATGGGGGAATGATGCGCATGGGGGTTGAGGCACATGGGAGGATGTTGTGTAATGGGGTGTGGCATGTGGGGGGTATTTTACTCAGGCCTCCCAAAAAGTCAGAACTGGCTGGACATGTCCAGTTTTTTCCTATTGGATGGGACTGTCATGCATCCCCTATGCATCTCCATTTCGAGAGCCATAGAGCCAGCATAGTCTAACATGTGGCTCACAAGCACCTGGAACACTGTTAACTTCCCACCAAAGTGGTACCTGTTTATCTCCTTGCATTTGCATGCTTTTGAACTGCTAGATTGGCAGGAAACTGGGAGTTAGGTTTGCACTAAAAATCACATTCAAGGATAGTAGGATGACTACAAGCCTTTCTTGATTCTGAGGCTTTCAACAAAAACAGGCCACTAGAACAGCTAAATACTTGAAGAATAAGAGATCCAGCTCTAACATGGCGGGAAAATGGCATGTGTATTTTTTGTTTCAAAAGAACACAAGAGCATTTCATATTAAGTGGTCAATTCCCTGTGCCCATAATCCAGAGGTCTAATGACCTCAAAGGGCATTACGAGATGCTAAGGTCTCAGACCTATAGAGGTCTGCTACTGTTTTTTAGTCCTTCCTCAAAATCTTACTTACCTTCATACAGTGTTAGTCTACTAAATGTTTCAAAAGGCACAAGGAGGAATCTTCATATGGTGATTTGTTCCTCAACACATCTTCTATATGATGCCGCAGATATAGTGTTGTAGCAGCTTGTAGGGATAGCATGGAGATTTGGCTTTGTGATACAGGGAATACTTGTGGCAAGCCACTCTACCAACATGAGCACAGCAGAGAGCAGGTGCCATTGGGGAAGCTGTTTCAGCTAATCTCCATGACTGGTATAACGTTAAAACAGCCCTCAGCCTTTTGTTGGCAAATGGTATATTCTGTTGCTTCATGTAGTGTCTAAAGATGTTGGCATTCACACTGACACACAACACTGATTGCTATTCTTGGCTCTTGCCTTATATTTCTTGGTTCAGCTTTGTTTGTTCATTTTGGTTCCAGAACTAAAATTGGCCACAGTTCTCTGCCATAATCAAGACATTTGGCCAAAACATATAGAAATATGAATTGGCTCTACAGTGCTTGCAAATCAGCCAGATAATCTAAGTGTGTTGCCAGGCTCTATAAGTGGAGACAAGTTTAAGATTTATAAGCATCTTGTCCCTAAAAGAGATGAGCTAGTATTTCTGCTTTTTAAAACTACAAATGCTGCCTGATGTTGTGTGAAATTTGAATATAAGCTACAATCCAGAATAACTAGGGGACTTTTTACACCAATGTAGTGAGGGTGCCACCTATAGGAAACCTATTGAAAATGCATAGAGCAATCCGGAGTAAGTGCCTCTTGCATCTTCTCGTAGTTACTCTGGATTGTAGGGTATGCCTTATTCTTATCTTCTGCCATGTAACTGTATTCCCATTTGGGTTTCTTCACACAGTGTGTGCTGCATTTGTATGGAGCATTTTTTACTGTAAGTTATGAGGAGGCAGTCCAGCAGCCTCCTCAAGGTGAAGGAACTTTTGTTTCCTTACCCCAGAGCAAGCCTTCACTACACTAATGGGTCTCCTTGTATCTGTGCCAGCCATTTTGCTGGTGCAAGTCTGAAGAGAACGAGAGAGAGAGAGAGAGAGAGAGAGAGAGAGAGAGAGAGAGAGAGAGAGAGTGAGTGGAGGGCAGGGAACATGATTATGATCAGAGCATGATGGAACTGCCAAAATTATTATTATTAACTTTATTTATATCCTGCCTTTTCCATAAAAGACTCAAGGCAGTTCATGACAATATAAATAAACAGAGTCCATTAAAAACATCATCATTAAAAACATCAGCATGAAAAACGAACAGTTACAATCATATAAAAACAATAATATGTTGTGTCCTGTGACTGTTTAGGTGCCGCAAGAGAGAAGACAGACACAGTGGAGCAGATTAACTATTTACTGTTATTACAAGTTTAGAGTAGTCTAACACAGTCCAGGTCATACACATGAATTAAGTCCTTCAGTCTAATTCTCCTCAGAGCTAACCAGTATGTCTCTGCTCTGATGAACAGCTGAGCTCCAACTGTCAAAACAGTTCTCCAAATACCACACCAACTTGCAAATATTCAAATCCGAACATTCCATTCAGCTTAGCTTACCTGAATCAACTGTTAGATTCATAATTCTAAGGTTATTATTATTATTACATTTAAAACTATTACATATAATTTAAAGCATATAATTTATGTTTTACGTTAAGGCTACAGGCTACGTGCTCACAAGGAAAAAGAGGACAATGAAGATTTTTTTCCAGGACACAAGTCTAAAAAAGAGGATATGTCCTTGAAAAAGAGGACGTATGTCACTCTGCCAACTACTGCAGAGTTTCACAGATGAACCCTCATTTTCATTAGGCTTGACTTGGCTTGGCTTTCTAAAAAGGCTGCATGTTATGTTGTGCATTTCACTCCAATTTTAATTTTTTTAAGGCTTACTTGTATTTGTGGACATATGGAACAGTGCTGAAATTTTCCTTATTTTCCCTGTTTGAGAGGTTTTTCCATGTATGTTGTACTAGCAGCCAGTTAGCATTTGTAGACACACTAATTTGTTGGTCAGCTATCCAACTCCAAGTTTGTTCTACTTTCCAGACAGACATGAATCTTTTGTCATTCTTGTGATACTTTTGAAAGAACCATTCCCTAATCCTTCCTTATATGGAATAATGTCTAGATAATCAAAGTTCCAGACTAAAGTTTCTCAGTTTTGCATAGCACGTATGGTTGGGGGTGGAACAGGCTAATGAACAATGGACGTGGCAGACATATTTGCATTGTGTACACTCTATGTTATTAATGGCATATGTCCATAGAGGGTAAGGGGAGCATATAGTGCAGGAAAAATTGGTATAGGATGCTAGTGCACTCTGTTGCCACCAGGATCCACCTCCTCTTGACCCCAAATTTCTCACAACTTTTGCTGCTGCAAATTTATGTGTTCTGGCATCAACCATATCCATCAATGCCAGGTGTGCAAAGTTGCTGAGCATGTGTCCTAGCAGCTTTGATGTGTGTGGCATAGCATAACATAGACAGTGCTGCTGTAGCCTTTACAATGGCAGAACATGACATCTCCTGTCACAAAGGTCCCATAGGATTATAAGAGACAGAATAAGTTTGATGAAACATAATTTTCTGGGCCCATGTTAAGGATTATGCAAAGCATTCTGCTGGTGTGTTCAGTCTTTAGGATTGGTCTATTAATTCTGTAAGAGATTGCAATGAAAATCTATACAGCATCACAGGTGGGCCCAGGCCGGTTCGGGCCAGATCACCCGAACCGGTTGTTAATTTTGACCCGCCGCTAGCGATCTGGTTGCTAGCGGCGGGTCAAAACCCGGGCGAACCGGTTCACTCGGGGAGCCCACCACGGCGCTTGCGTCAATCTTGACGCAGGCGCAGTCGCGTCCTGTTCAGGATGCGACTCCACCTCCGCCAAGGTGGGCACAGGCGAAGTGGCGTCCTGAACAAGACGCGACTGCATTTGCAGTCGCGTCCTATTCAGGACGCGTCTGCGCTTGTGTCAAGGTTGACGCAAGCGCAGTTGCATCCTCTTTTGGATGCGACTGTGCATGCGCCAACATTGGCGCACATGCAGTACGCCAGGGTTGGGGCTGCCCCTCGCCCCACCCACCCGCAGCACAGCCTCCCGGCCCACCCCTGCCCCCACCCCCTGACCCCGGCCCCTGATTCCTGCCTAGCCCGCCTACTTCTGGCGAACCGGTTGTTAGGCCAGGCCAGGCCCACCCCTGTACAGCACGTATAGATATACCACAAAGATAAAGGATTCCTTACAGGTTGGTCTTCCCGCTGTGACAGACCTGCAGCTTGCCTTGCCACCTGTAGGCACCAGCAACAGCTATATGCACTCATCTCCATTTCTATGGCTAAAGAGCCTGCACTATCTGAAGACGCCTCCATGGTCATGTGGCAAACATGACTGAATGCCAAAGTGCACAGAATGCTGTTACCTTCCCACCAAAGGTGGAACCTATTTATATATTTGCATTTCCACACTTTCAAACTGCTAGGTTGGCAGGAGCTGGGCAAGGGATGGCAGCTCACTCCATCTTGCAGTACTCAGGTCTTGAACCACCAACCTGCTGACCTTCAGGTCAGCAAGCATGGCGCCTTTAATCATTGAGCCTCTGCAACCCCTACAGTTATACCGTACTACCTCCCAATATGGTGTGTTGTGTGGTGTGTGCAGGTACTGTCTTCCAATACTATGGCAACTGATACACAGATGTTCCAATGCGATCACTGCTTGGTAAGGGTTGTTACATTTTGGCCCGGAAATGAACACTTGTAAAAAGAAAGAAGCTTCTTTCATCTCCACCTAACACTTCATGAATGTCACTGTAAAAGGGTCGACATTGCAATGAATGATTATTCAAAAGCTCACACATGTCAGAGAAACACATTATAAAATGCAACAAAATATGGCCATGCTTTTATACTCTAAGACTGCTTTAATGGGTCTAGTGCAATGGTTCCCAAACCTTTTCAACTGGTGGCTCCCTTAATTTACTGGTCCATTGGCCATGGCTTCTTTTAGGACTGTAATCCTATACATTGTATAGGGTATGTAGCAGGTAATTGGTGAGGATTCTGCGAGTTTCCTGTCTGATTTCTGTAGCTCACAGTTTGAGAACCACTGATTTGTGCAGTGGCATAGCTAGGTCATTTGGCACTTGGGACCCACACATTTTTTGACATCACCACAATTAATTAATTAATTAATTAATTAATTAATTATTACCAGTATTAATTAATACAATTAATTGGATACTAATATATATTATCATATTTAAAAATTATCTTGCCAATACATAGCACAACCCTAACCATGTCTACTCAGAAGTAAGCCCCAATGTGTTCAGTGTGTCTTGCTCTCAGGAAAGTGTGTTCAGGATTGCTGTGTAAGCTCTGTTTTATTCTTTTTTGGGAGTGGGTGAGGTTGTCTTTTGGAGCTTTTGTTGAGCTCCATTTTCACTGGATTGGGACCATTCCAATTCTTGCATTCCTCTGTGCCTGACCTGAACCTGAGTCAAGGCATTTTTCCTTATTTGCAAATAAATGCAGCTGTGTAGCTCAGTCCCACTTTCCATAAGGCTCAATGCCATTATCAGTGACTTCCTTCTGGGTTCATTTGTGGGAAATGATTTCATTGGATAAGAACCATTGTGGGATCATTAGGTTCTTCTCAGTCTGCCCTTTCCAATGGACTAAGGCATGATCGCCTACTCACATGTAAAGGTGTGATACTGCTCACTTTCACTTTCCATAGGGCTTCAAGCATTTTTAGTTTTTTGGCCGTAGCTTTGTACAGCCAAAGCCATTTTCTGCATGGGATTCTGCTGGAAAATATGCATCCAATGGTATATGACATGATGGGGTTATTTAGAAATATTTTAGTGATTTTAGCGATTTAATGATTTTTGTCACTCCCAGTATGTCACCCCCCTGAGAGAGGTACCCGGGTCCCCAAGGGCCCCCCCCCCCCCCCGAAGGGCACCACAGGGTCTGTGAACTATCGGCTCCAGGAGGAAATGTTTCCTTGTTTACTTTAGACATCTAGGTTGCTTTTGCTTCCACTGATATCACATCTTGCTGGGTTGTCTTCAGGAGATGATAGGAGTGATGACATTAGTACTGGTAGTCTCCATTTCTGGGTCTGGTTGAGGTATGATATGTCATACCCAAGGATTAATTCCATGGATGTTCATAGGCTTTGATCTTATTTCTCCACCATTTAGTGTCCATATCAAACTGCTGGGAGAGATCGTCTAAAAATTTGGAGTGTGGTGTTCATGTCATCAATATGCTGATGACACCCAGCTCTATTCTTTTTAGATCTGATCCAGGAGCAGCAGTATCTTCTCTTAGCCAGTGTCTGGTAGCTATGCTGGAATGGATGAGGTTGACCAAACTGAATCCAGACAAGATGGACAAACTGATGTTTAGCAGTCAGTGCTGTCAGAGGTGAGTGACCAGTTGAAAATTGAGATACCTTGCCTGAAGTAAAAATACTTTGGATCATGCAGATCTGGCCATCGTAATACAGGCTGCAATCCTAACCACTCTTTCCTGGGAGTAAGTACTATTAAACACAATCGAACTTACTTCTGAGTAGACATGTTTAGAATTGCTTAGGATCGGGCCCTCTGTGTGATGGTATGAGGATCTGGCACTCCACAGAGGTGACTTGTGCCAGATGTTATCCTCCTCAATAAGGGATATCCCCTTGCTTCTTTGAATGTGCACTGGCTAAAGAGCTGGCACAGATCCAAGGAGACCCATTGGTGAGCGGGAGGGTAATGGAAGGGTAAAGAAATATTTTACTTTTTTCCCTACCACATCCCATGATGTGATAATTTGTACATAGATCAGATCCCCTCCCCAGTCAAATATAGTCAAATATTTCTTTCTTTATTGACTCTGAAATAATTGTTCATGGGAATCATATTAGTGTTGAAATTATTTCTGCAAAAACAGTTTTCTGACTCACTCTAAAGCAGCTTGGAATTTTTCCCTGGCCACTTTTCCCATCATTATGTGGATTAGCTCTGACCCAAAGCCTAATTGCACTTTTCTCTGGTTGTTTCGCAACATTTTGTATGATGATTAACCCATGAGAAACTCAAAGAATTTTAATTCATGTGTCATATAAATGTTTTTCAGTAAACTCTCATGCTTATTTTGAAAGATGTGTTAACATTTTTCCTAAGGCACATAGACTGAATTTGTTTTACTTTTGTCTGTAGAAGCCACCTAGCATTACCGGCCAAATTATATATGAGGCTGCAGATATATACATATATACACTGTATAATACTAATCCAATAGCTCCTTTAATTTGCAGTGGAAATACCGATAGATGGTTGACAGCACAATCCAAACTTGTACTGGAACAGGAAGGATTGGGACTGCTATTGCACTATCATGGGGAAGGGAACTTTGGTTATGACATATGGTCACCATGAAAGGAGATGCTGGCCTGAGAAAGGTTGGCTGCTTTGGTTTTGGATCACTCATGTGCCTTTTTGATTTTACAATTTAACAATAAGTAATATAGTGTTGAAATGAAGTACAGGAAAGCAACACAAACGTTTTTAGCTCTTATTTTAAACATGTCCTATATTTTCCCGACATTTTGGGGGGATGTCCTACATTAATTAAAAAAACATGTCAGGAATTTTGCTTGGTTGTCAGGAATTTTTGGGGACCTTGTCCTCTTTTTGGGGTTCAGACAGCTGGTCACCCTGCTCCAGGGGGAGTTAGGCCAAAGCACAGATATGTGCTGGCCTCCTCAAGCCACCACAGGAACAGGGAGGTGGATGAGTTGTGCTGGCCTAAATTGATTAGGATTGCACCCTGAGTAGCTTTCACTTTATACTAATGAGGACACAGCTGTTACATCCTTCAAGCCAATAATTTTCAAGGATTTTTCTCCTTTACTGGCTTTCATCCCCCAAGTTCCCTGCAAGTTCTTTACATACTAAGGAACATAAAAGACCATTGCTTGAAGAAGAAGTTTTACCAAAGCTGAATGGGGATATTACTAGGAAAACATCTGGCTTGATGTTCTCAAACACTGAATGAAATTTGAAAACCAATTTATTTTTCTCTTCATAATCTGTCAGGCTTCCTCAAGGCCAAAGATCACAGTCCTTTGGCTATGGAATAATGGACAGCCCATCAGGACTGTCCCAATGGCAGCTAGCAAAGAGTAACATTAATAAAAGTTCATCATTTCCAGTGAAGAACTTCAAAACTCCCATCACCTTTGGGCAGGAGATGGGCAATGCCTGAGAATATTTCTGATCTACAGAAATATTAGTATGTCTGGCCATTCTTCAAAGACCAATTTAACATTTAGGGACAAGTGTGTTATGTACTTTTTGGACTTAAGTTGATATGACATACAATCCTAGGCTACAGTTCTATGTCCACATACATGGGTGTAGGCCCCATTGAATAAAATGATTCCTATTTCTGAAGAAATATCCATAGGATTGCACTGTTAGAGTGTGTGTATAAGGGCTGTTGAATTGGAGGCATGCAGGTAAGTGAAGGCACAATCCTAACCAATTTAGGCTGGCATAATTCACTTGCTTCCCATTCCCATGATGGTATGTGGAGGCTGGCACATGTCTATGCATTAGACTAACCCTCCCAGGTGTGGTGCAGAGGTATCTTATGGTACTTTTGAGACATATTGGGAATACTGGGAATTATGCCAACCCAACTTGGGCGTAGGAATTCAGCACCAGAGCAGCATTGTGCTTGATGTGTTTAGACTCAGCGTTCAGGCATTTGTGTATTTCCTTTGTATTTTGTTTTTAAAATGTTTGCTAAGGGGGAATGATAAAGGATTTTTAGAAAGTCCTGGTATTTATGGTATAGGTAGAAAAAGTCCATTTTCCCATAAAAATTAGAATCAGGGTGAAGTAATGGTGAAAAAAAATTTTTAAATTATGCTTTTCCTGACCCAGTAGAAAGGGGAAGAAGTTTGCAATATAATAGCAATTCAATTCAATACAAACTAATAAAACATCATCATACAATTAAAACAATAAAACAATCAATTATGCAATCAAAGAACAAAAGAGAACTGACAACACAATAGTCAAGAGCCAACTCAAGACACACCAAGTGCAAGAAAAAACCAAATCAAATGAAGACGTGCTGGAACAAGAAAGTGTTTGTGATGCCCAGGAGACTAGAAAGGCATAAGGCTAACCCTAGACTCCTGGCTGCATAGGAGGTGGTGCAGTGGGCAAGCCCAAACTTCCCCTCTTGTTGACACTTTGGACTCACTGGGGCTTACCCTAACACTAGGGAGCAAATGTCCTCTTACCCTGAAGATGTCTCCTGATGCAAACACTGTGCTGTGGGATTCATTGGAGAATGCACTGGTGCTGTTGCATTGCCATACAGGGAGTTGCAGTGGACTGGGCTGTTTTCTAGTGGAAAAGTGGAAATTTATTGCCAAATCCTATAAAATATAAATGAGAATTTGTTCTGTGGAAGTAGCTTTTAAAAATCACAATTATCTTACTACCTCTACTCAGGCAGGCCATTAATATACTGGATCTCTACACATAAAATGTATCTGTCTTAACAAAAAAAACCAAAAACTCCCCACATGTTGAGCCTGAGAAACATTTCCTTTTTGTATGTCAACAAGCCATGCTTCCCTTTACTAAATAGGATTTTTTAAAATACCACATGGTCAAATATGTCACAATCAATTTGCAAGGTTTAAAAGCTGCAAACATGTTACAGTTCCACTGTTATGGCCTGCATTGCTCCCTTCTTTTACTTCCATGATTTCTATCAGAACATAATGGTTGTAAATTGACACCGATAGGTGGAATGGAATTCTGCTTTTAAAGCCCCAGACATCTCCTCCTGCTTTCTCATCCCTCTATTTTGTTGCATTAATACTTGGCAGACACCATCTGGCCCCACTTACAGATACAGAGCTCTCCAGCCAGTTTGTTCCTCCAAGCCACACCTTCCTGGAAGTTCCATTGAGAAGTCATCTGTGACTCCAGCTGAGGCTGTTGCACTTCCAAGTAGAAAATTCTTGCCTTTGAATTCAGGCCCACTGATAGGTTCTTCAGAGCCAAGTCCAGATGCTATTTGGGAATGATTTTGTTAAGTTTATTGTTATGCTGTAATGTTTGGGAAATGATGTGGACTTTAATTGTGAAGGGTGCAGAGATTTGGGATTCATTGCACCATTGTCTTGAATGAGATGGTTGGTGTTATCCTCTGGTACTAGTATTGGGTTTTGAATGGGATCACAGTGGGAGGTCCTGAATGAGAAACTGAAACATGCACAAACAAAGATAAGCATATGAATGAACCGCATGTTTGCCTTACACCTGCTATGAGCTAATTTTCCTTTGTTTCCTGATAACTGTGTAAAAGTAGGGTCTGGTGCCTACATGAATGAGTAAGATCATTCTCACCAATGGCTGAGATCTCAAGATTCTGTTTAATGAAAAGTAGAACATCAAAGTGATGTACTTTGAACTGCTTTTCATTAGTACTCTTCTTGTTCCATTGTCTATTTGTGTTTTGTAAAATGAATTGTTTTAATTTTGCTTTGTTGTATTCTTTATTAGCATAATGTTAGCTATCATGAGTATTTCCCATAATCATATCAGTAAACATGATAAAGAGAATGAATGAATGAAATATGTATTATTAATGTTTATAAAGACAAGCTAAAGTATACGGTTTTGGTACAATACTAAAGCCCAAGGTTGGAACCATTGAGGATAGCTTTAGAGCAGTGTTTCTCAAACTGAGGGTTGGGACCTACTAGCTGGGTCATTAGCCAATTTAAGGTGGTTCCCCATTGATTTCAATGAACATTATACACACACACTATTTACTTGAATCTAACGCGCCATTGACTCTAATGTGCACCTTATACTTATAATCAAAATACCACATTTACTCCATTCTAACCATCAAATCTAATGCACACCCTGATTTTGGAGACTAAATTCAGCTGGAAAAGATGAGCATTAGATTCAAGTAAATAAAGTATTTAAAATGAAAAGTCACTGACTCACTCACTGACTCATCAATGCACAGCCAAAACCGCCAGACTTAGAAGCCTGAAATTTGTCGAGGGTGTTCCATAATAAAGGCACCCACTAAGAACTAAGGGTGAAAAGGGGGCGTTTTCATGCCTATGTTTTACATTGAAGAACCCCTGACTGATCAATGGCCTACCCCCACCCTTGGACCTAGAAGCATGGAATTCAGGAAGGGGGTTCCTTATGCAACAGGAGTATCCACCAAGAACTGCTCTTTAGAAATTTAACCCTGAAGGGGCTGAAAAGGAGTACAATGCATTTTACTTAACATTGAAGACTGATCAACACCCAGCCCCAAGATTATTAGAAGGCCTACACCTGCCTGGTAGGGGTTTCCATGATCAAGGGAGCCTGGTGTAAGGAGGAGGGATATGCATGGGGGGATGGTGCCCTTGGGTTTTGCAGGGAGGGCAATGGTGCACAGGAGGAGCATGGGATGAAGCACGAAAGATGGTGTTAGACAGGGGTGGTTGTTGCACAAGGGGTGTGTGTGGCACTGGGGTTTATTGCACCAGGGGGTGGTTGTTGCACCCGGGGCGGGGGTGTTGTACCAGGGTGTTGCAACGGCAGGGTTGCTGCACACAGGGAGGTTGTTGCATGGGGATGGGGTTATTGCATGGGGGTTGCATGGGGCAGGGATTGTTGTATCTGGGAGGAATGGTGCAATGGGGGGTGGTGGTGCACAAGGGGGTATTTTACTCCTGCAATGCAGGTACATTTTGGCTTACACCTAGTAGCTATTCACTTTACATTAAAAAAAACATTTTTTTTACATTTATATGTATTTGTTACAATCATATTTGTTCAGTACTGTTTATGTACATTTCCAAAATGTAGGTAAGGGATATAGAATTCTGGTTTGGAATTAGTGTTTGGAAAAATTAGATCTGAAACGTGAAACCAATAGTGAAACAACTCTAAGCCCACTTTTGGTCCACCCTGTATGTATATAGTATTAGTAGTGATTCTTACAACACTGGCTTGTAAAATTCCTGTCTTTTAGATGCAGACTGAGAGTCATGTACCTATCACCTAAGTGTGCAATCCTAACACATTTATGCCAATGTAACTCACATTGCGAATCTATCTGTGCTAGAGTGGAGAGGTCGGCATTTGTCTGTGTGGTAGCCTAACCCCCACAAGTGAGGCAGAAATTCCTTACAGCACTGTTGTAAGCATAGGTCAGCATAGGATTTATGTTGGGGCTTACACAGGCTTAAATGGAGGTTTGGATTTCAACCCTAGTGAGTATGACAGGCATGTTTTGAATAAGTTCATTTTAGTTCACATTGAATCTGTTTTTAGTTCACATTCTTGGCTGGTACACTACACCAGTTCTTAGCAGTGCATGTTAGCCTCTTTTATGCAGTTAGTGTGACATGGAAATGTGAAAGTGAAAGAGAACATGTAAGAACAGAAGAAGAGCCTCCATTGGATCATGCCAAAAGCCCATCTAGTCCAGCTTCCTATATCACAGATGCTCCAGGGAGCACATATGACATCTGCAACCAGGTGCCCACAGGTGCCACTTAAAAACTGGATGCATTATCTTACGTTAGTATTTAGTAAAGGTGTCCCCCACAGGTTGCCCTACTAGTCATGACTGACTCTAGAGTGCGGTGCTCATCTGTCTTGCAGTACTCAGGTCTCAAACCACTGACTTGCCACTCTTCAGGCTGACAGAAACAACACCTTTAACCACTGAGCCACTGTAGCCCTATCTTAGTATTTTAGAAAAGGGAAATTTCTGAAATTAGAGACACTGGCATCATCTTAAATAGAATGTTTTAAGGCATGCACACCTCCTTGCACTTTGTGGAATTTTACCACTGTAAACTCCAGCATACAATTGCCGTTTATCGTGTGAATGATTCCTTCTAAAATAATTTAGAACATGGAATTTGATATGAAGTACGTCTAAACTCTTTTGCCATTCTTTTTTTAGACATTAACAAAATAATGCTCTTTCTAGTAAATTTTTCTGAAGTGAAATCACAGACTTTCTCTGCTTTCTCTTCCCCTCCCCTTTCCTTTCAAGATAATAACAACAGATAAGGTATACTACAGGACAATATTACATTTCTAAAGTGCAAATTGAGGCCAAAATTCAAACTATTTCTATGCTTGGGCCAGGGACCACCAGCTGGACTAGAAACCATTTACTGAAAGACCAATTCACATCTTTTAAAATGCAAATTTCAGTGATGAAAATTCATACACATTAGCTAAAAATTGCATATACAGTGGTAACTTTTTTGCATATACAGTAGTAACTTGGTTTACGAGCTCAATTCATTCAGGAAGCATGGTTGTAATCCAAAATGCTTGTATATCAAAGCAAATTTTCCCATAAGAAATAGTGGAAACTCAGATGATTTGTTCCACAACTCAAAAATATTCATATAAAATTATTACAATACTGTAGAATAATAGGGCTGTGGGTGGTGCAAGTGGTTAAGACACTGTGCCTGTTAACCAGCAGGACAGGGTTCGAGACCCGGGTCAGTCCTCACAAGACAGGGTGAGCTCCTGTCCTTAGCCCAGCTCTGCAACGCAGCTGGAACCAATCGTATTGGCTCTGCCTTTCCATTGGACTGTTTCAGTGGCGTGGAGAGGGGGGATTTGCTGCTTGGGTAACAGCCTATCCTCCATATCAATCTAACCCAGGCCTTCATGCTTTGCATGCAGCGTATGCAGCGCTGAGCACGATACCATAGTCTCTCAAGACTGATGGATGCCTGCTTAGTATAATACAAAATAACAAAGAAAATTCAAAATATAAAGAAAAATAAAACAAATTAACCTCCACTTAGATTGCAGTCCTAACCATGTCTACTCAAAAGTAAGTCCCATTGTGTTCAATGACTCTTACTCCCAGGAAAGTATCTTTAGGGTTGCAGCCTTGGTCTCTCAGGCTGCAATCTGCCCCTCTTACAGAAGTGAGCCCCCACTGATTATAATAGGGCCTTCTTTAGACATGCAAGACTAGGTCTCTTAGAGCACAATCCTAAGCATATCTACTCAAAAGTAAGCCCCATTGTGTTCAGTGGGTCTTACTCCCAGGAAACTGTCTTTAGGATTGCAGCCTATGGCTTCTCTACTTTTGCCCCCCTTACATATGAGTGAGCCCCACTGATTAGTAGGACTTACCTTAAATTAGACATGGGGTTTTCATGATCACAGCAAAAAGGTCTTGGCAGCTAATCAGTGGCTTATTGCACAAATTTAGCAATTTATTCCCACATCCGTCCATCTAATTCCCTATTCCCAGTTTCTCCAGGATAGCAGGTTAAAATTCTTAAAATTAAATTTAAATGGGACACTGGAACTACAAACATTTTTGAATCTTTAGTATATGGAGATCATTTGGAAATCTTATCTATGCATATTACCTTTTTTGATGACAATCTCAGCTTCTGTGTATTGTGTGGTATGAGTTTTAAACTAAACCCTTTCTGAAGCTTTAGCAAAGCCTTGTAAACTACTATGGAATTGCAGATATATAATATTGAATGAGAGAGAAGATAAATACTTGCATTGGCTGAAGTCTGAGATACACCGAGTGTACGGGAACGAGAGAATCAAAGGGTTTGTTATATTTTTGACTGTACTTAAACCCAGGAGTCTTTTTGAGGAGGTACACACTGGATCAGAGTACCAGCACCACTGGCCCCTAACTTGCTGGTTTTTCTTTTTAAGGGGGTGGGGGGAATTTTCAGTTTTGCATCAGTGCATATCTGCATATCTGTGGAGGGAGGGAGATCAGTCTGGCCTTGAACTTGCTGGTTCTTCTTTTTACGTGGGTGGGAGGGGAGAGTTTTCTGTTTTGCATATGACATGATGGTATTATTATTCATACATACCTGTTTTTCACAATGTTAGCCACTAGTATCAAGCTCAGCTTGTTGCCCCATAAAGCTTGCTGTCCAGTGCAACTGCTACCTCCTGCATCTCTGTTTAGTGGTTAGTTAGTGACACCATTGTTTAGTAGTGGTTCTGCAGCTGGTAGTGAAGAACACTTGTATATCTACAAGAAGGAACCTATTGAGAATATATTTCATAGGCTGCAATTCTAAAGACACTTTCCTTGGAGTAAGACCCATTGAAGACAATGGGACTTGCTTTTGAGTAGATATGGTTAGGATTGTGCTCTTATTCTCTTACATTGCTCCGATTATGATGATTTGTGGCAGACTAAATTGTTCCTTTCTTTACTGGCATATATTCAGATTATGGATGAAGCCTGTATTTAGTTATTACTAGCCTCAGAATGTCAAGACTTACAGCACAATCCATAGCAACTAATCTGTCCACATAAGAGCCCTTGGGTTGCCCTATCTATCTCTAGGGTGGAGCAACTGCAAGATGCTCCACCCCAGTTACTCTGGAAGAGGCTTAGGGCAGAGCAAGGCAACATAGGGTGCCCTAAGGGAGGTGGACCTGCTCTGCCCTAACTGGGGCAGTCTAGGCAGCTCAGGAGAGGCCTATTGAGGGCATGTTTAGCATTGCTTAGGACAGAGCAGTTACTCTGTATCCAGAGTCTGTTTCCAAGGCAGAAATGCCCTCTTCCAGCTCCTCAGAGATATACCACCTCAGGAGCAGGTATAGTAATGAGTAGACCTTTAGGGGTCCATGATAAGGGCCGAGTAAGAATGGCAGTGTTGACCAAAAATCTGAGTTCTTGGCCAGCCTAGCTGCAACCCCTGCCTCTCAACCTCAGGATATGGAACAAACTGTGGACATGTGGCCACAGGATATGTGGCCAGGGGAGCCTTTGCTCAGCTTCGGCTGATCCACCAGCTGCAACCATACCTGAGTCGTTCAGATCTGGCCACGGTGACCCATGCCCTAGTGACATCGAGACTAGACTATCGTAACGCGCTCTACATGGGGCTGCCTTTGAAGACGGTCCGGAAACTTCAACTAGTCCAGAATGCGGCGGCCCGTGTGGTTGCTGGGGCTTGTCGGTTCGGCTCTGTTGGGCCACTGCTTCAGCGACTACATTGGCTGCCCATTCGTTTCCGGGCTGAATTCAAAGTGCTGGTCCTGACCGTTAAAGCCCTAAACGGCTTGGGTCCAGGGTACCTGAGGGACAGCCTCCTTCTTTGCAATCTGACCCGTCACCTAAGGTCATCTGAGGGGGCCCTACTGACTGTGCCGCCACTAGGAGATGTGAGAGGTGTGGTGGCCAGAGATAGGGCCTTCTCGGTGGTGGCACCCCGGCTTTGGAAATCCCTCCCCATAGAATTAAGGAAAGCTCCCTCATTGCAGAGCTTCAGGCGGAGCCTAAAAACCTTTTATTTCAAAGGGGCTTTTTTAACAGGGCAGAGGTAGGGGGGCTTTGGTTTTATTTGTTTTTATTGTATCTTTTAGCCTATATGTTTTAATTGTTTTTACTGTATTTATTATTTATGTTTTTAATTGTGTTTTATGTTTCTGCCGCCTTGAGTCGGGCTAGACAGCCTGAGAAAGGTGGGATACAAATTTTTTTAAAAAATAAAATAAATAAATAAAACTACGGCTGCCCACAAACCTCAGGATACAGCTGGCCACTCCAAGAAGCCCCTTGTATTCGCTGTAGAATGTACTGGCATCTCATCAGGGACTCCTTAGAAGGCAGTCACCCAGTGGCATCACCAGACTGGTGCAACTGGTGTGGGTCACATTGGGTGACGCACTCCATATGGGGTGATGTGCCAGAGGAGTTTGACAGTCCTTTGGCAAGCCCTGGACGTCACCACACCCATTCAGGCCTGCTTCAATACGGAGCAGCAGCCAGAAGCTGCCACTCGTCCTTGGAGCTGGCCCAAATGGCCAGCTGAGGTGCACTGCGCAGAAACACACTGAGCATGCCAAACAGCTTCAGAGGAGACTTCCTTAGAGCGGAGGAAGTCTGCCTCTGCACGGCCATTCGGCCTCACTCAGGAGGCAGAACGGCAGCCGAATAGCTTCAGAAGAGTACAGCACAGGCACCAACTCTGACACCTGCACAGTCTCCTCTGAAGCCAAAAGGCTTCAGAAAAGTATTGCGCAGGCATTAGAGATGGTGCCTGCGCAGTACTCTTTCTGAAGCCAGTTGGCTTCAGAAACAACTGCGCAAGCACCACCTTTGGTTTCTGCTCAGTCCAGGTAGGGGGGGTGCAGTGCACACATCCCAGGGGTGACACACCGACTTCTGCACCGGGTGATGCGCAGAGTCGTGTCACCACTGTAGGCACCACAGCTGTTCCTTGTTCAGTGTGATCTGAGGGGGGTCTCCTCAGGAGCAAGTCCTCCCCATGTGTCAATTACTTAGCATGCTCTGGAGCAGTTAGGGCAGCCCAGGCTTCCTGACTCTCTGGATTCAGCATAACTTTCTGCTCTGGATACAGAATAGTTAGGAGAGAGCAGTTAGGGCAGAGCAGGCTGATCTTGCCCTTAATCAGACAGATTACTTTGCATCTTCTGCTAGTTATCCAACGTTGTCAGTCTGTATCTACTATCACTTCCAAATCCTAATGACTTACCACACTGATAAATTATTTGGGAAGCAGAGGTTGCTGTCCTCTTTAATTTTACCAACACTCACTCCTGGTCTGACACATATGAATTAACTGCAGTACTGTTTTTGTTTATACACTATTATGTTGTTTGTGACCTATTGGTGCTTGGTATGTCTTGGTATGCCAATAAAGGTGTGTGTGTATGTATTAAATTTTTAAAAAAAATAAAAGGAGCAATCCTAACTTAGGCCAGCACAACTGATTGGTCTTCCCATTTGCCTGATGATTTAAGGAGACAAGCTCATGTCTATGCACTGGCCTAACCCTTCTCCAGCAGTGGCACAGAAGTGTCTTTACAACACTTTTGTGATACCTCCAGGTCAGCACGGGACTTGTGCTGGGGCTTAGGCCGGCCTAACATTCAACCAAAATGTATTATTTCTGCATTCCTCAGGCCCAAGATGAGAAGCAGGCATCCATCAGTCTTGAGAAACTACGATATTGTGTTCGGCACTGCTTATGCTGCATGTGAAGCACGAAGCCCTGGGTTAGATTGTTATGGAGGATAGGCTGTTACCCAAGCAGCAAATCCCCCCTCTTCACCCCACTGAATTAGTCCAATGCAAAGGCAGAGCCGATAAGATTGGTTCCAGCTGCGTCGCAGAGCTGGGCTAAGGGCAGGGGCTCATCCTGTCTTGTGGGGACCGACCCAAGTCTTGAACCCTGGCCTGCTGGATTAAAAACTGGGATGGGTATTTTTTGTAGAAATGGTCAGTCTGATTAGTACTTTCACTCATTTCATTTTTCCTCTAATTTAAAGAACCTGATCTTGCTTAATTTTTTTTCTGCTAGAGTTTTATCTACTCCAAGTAAGTGTGTACAGGGTTGTACCTATGATTGCAATCCCTTCCTACTACAGAGCCAGACCCGATTACAAGGGAGGTATTTCTGAGTAAACATGCTTAGGCTGCAATTCTAAAGAAACTTTCCTGAAAGTAAGATCCATTGAAAACAATGGGGCTTACTTTTGAATAGACATGGTTAGGGATTGGGCTCTTAGTATAATTATGTAGGATTGTATGTATGTTCAGGATTGTAGCCATAGTGTTCTGGAAGTCAGGCAAATGAAATGTCTGATCCAAGAAAATCATTTTATTACATTTGGTTAAAAAATCCTGGTTGGTGTGAGTTCAGAAATGTTATTTACTAGGAAAGCAACTAGTAGATGTAATGTGATATAAGAGAAACTGGAAACAACCTGTCATTGAATCAGGCCTGTAAGAGACAGAGCATCTGTTGGGTGGACATGTTTCTTCTGAACTGCCAATAATCATGATGCACTCAGTACCTTGGCATAATACTTCATAGTACTTGGCATAGTACCTTGGTATCATACATTATGGGATTTTCTACAGTGCCCCAGAGGCACTTTATACAAAGCAGTTCCAAGTGTATTTTGGCATTCATTTTGACTTCTTTCTCTGATATATCTTTTAGATGCTTAATCATAGGAATGGGGCTTGTAGTTAGAACAAATGCTGCCTTGTGACTGAATAAACATGCAAAACTTTTATGGCACATCTCTGTGTTGCAGATGTTGATGAATGTGCATCGGAATCACATCAGTGCAACCCCACCCAACTCTGCATCAACACTGAAGGAGGATACACTTGTTCCTGTACAGAAGGATACTGGCTTTTAGAAGGCCAGTGTTTAGGTAAGTTATATTGTAGAGTGAGATAACATTATTTTTTGAAGCTATTAGTCCTAGTTTTTCATGGTTGGTTGTGAAGAAATTTATGGATAGACAACAAAGATTCTATAAAAAGATAAGGAAGAGACATACAGCCCAATCCAGAGCAACTAATCTGTCCACATAAGAGCCCTTAGGTTGCCTATCTAACACTAGGTTGGAGCAACTGCAAGATGCTCCAGCCCAGTTACTCTGAAGGAGGCTTAGGGCAGAGCAAGGCAAGATAGGGTGCCCTAAGAGAGGTTAGGACATGCTCTGCCCTAACTGGGGCAGCCTAAGCAGCTCAGGAGAGGCAAGTTGAGGGCATGTTTAACATTGCCTAGGGCAGAGCAGTTACTCTGAATCCAGAGCCTGTTTCCAAGGCAGAAATGCCCTCTTCCAGCCCTCAGAGTTATACCACCTCAGGAGCAGGTATAGTAATGAGTAGACCCATAGGGGTCCATGATAAGGCCCGAGTAAGAATGGCAGTGCTGACCAAAAATCTGAGTTCTTGGCCAGCCTAGCTGCAACTCCTTCCTCTCAACCTCAGGATATGGAACAAACTACAGCTGCCCACAAACCTCAGGATACAGCAAGCCACTCCAAGAAGCCCCTTGTATTCACTGTAGAATGTACTGGCATCTCATCAGGGACTCCTTATAAGGCAGGCACCCAGTGGCGTCACCAGACTGGTGCGGCTGGTGTGGGCTGCTTTGGGGATGCGCTCCGTATGGGGTGATGTGCCGGAGGAGTTTGACTGTCCTTTGGCAGGCCCCGGGCGTCAGCACACCCATTCAGGCCTGCTTCAAGGCAGAGAATCAGCCAGAAGCTGCCACTTGTCTGAGGAGCTGGCCTGAACGGCCATCTGAGATGCACTGCGCAGAAACACACTGAGCATGCCGAACAGCTTCAGAGGAGACTTCCTTAGAGCAGAGAAAGTCCGCGCCTCTGCACAGCCATTCGGCCTCACTCAGGAGGCGGAGCGGCAGCCGAATGGCTTCAGAAAGAGTACTGCACAGGCACCAACTCTGACGCCTGCACAGTCTCCCCCGAAGCCAAAAGGCTTCAGAAAAGTACTGCGCAGGTGTCAGAGATGGTGCCTGCGCAGTACTCTTTTTGAAGCCAGTTGGCTTCAGAAACAACTGCGCAGGCGCCAACTTTGGTGACTGCGCAGTCCAGGTGGGGGGGGGGGCGCATCCCAGGGATGACGCACAGACTTCTGCACCAGGTGATGTGCAGAGTCATGTAACCACTGTAGGCACCACAGCTGTTCCTTGTTCAGTGTGATCTGAGGGGTGTCTCCTCAGGAGCAAGTCTTCCCCTTGTGTCAATTACTTAGCATGCTCTGGAACAGTTAGGGCAGCCCAGGCTTCCTGACTTTCTGGATTCAGCATAACTTTCTGCTCTGGATACAGAATAGTTAGGAGAGTGCCGTTAGGTCAGAGGAAGCTGAATTTGCTCTGGATTGCAGCCTTAGGCTGCAATCCTAAAGACACTTTCCTGGGAGTAAGACCCACTGAACACAATGGGGCTTACTTTTGAGTAGACATGTTTAGGATTGTGCTCAAAGGTAATGGAAAGAAGGGCTGAATAATAAAATTCTTCCTTATTAATGATCACTGTTAGCATTTGATCTTCCTGGTCTTCTTTCATCAAAATTTTGTTTTCCTTTTATTTTAAATGCTTCTTTTATTTAAACGTTCCTTTTATTATGTCCCCCCCCCCTAAATATTGGGAAATACTACAGCAATACAATTAGTAAAATACTACAATGGTCTGGCAACATCCCATATGAGGAAAAGCTACAACAGTTGGGGCTCTTCAGTTTAGAAAAGTAACGCTTGCAGGGAGATATGATTGAAACATACAAAATAAATTATATAAGGGATGGATAGAGTGGATAGAGAGATGCTCTTTTCCCTTTCACATAACATCAGTACTAGGGGATGTCCACTAAAATTGAATGTTGAAAATTTATACTTGTTATGTGAGGCGCTTGTTATGAGAGGTACCACTGTATATAAATGAAAAGTTGCACATGGGGGGTTGATGCGATGGGTGGATTGATGTGCATGTGGGGCTAGATGTGCATGGGGGTTAGATGCGCATGGGGGGTTGATGTGAATGGAGGGGGTTGATACGCATGGGGGTTTGATTCACATGGGAGTTAGATGCGAATGGGGGTGTGGTGCAGGTGTCCTGGGGGGGTTATATGCGTTGACACATTGGACCCCGAAATCGTCCCGCATGCCCCGGCTGTGGCATCATCGCTGAAGTATTGCCAAGGAGACACAGGTGGGATTTCCAGAACGATGCTTTTATTGGCCTCCATCAATGGGGTACACTGCATAATGGTTACACTCTCTATGAGGTACAGCAAGCGTGTGGTTACAATTCCTTTATCCTTCTAACAGCACAGGTAAGTATCTTCCCCTGAGCAACTGGCATATACAACTGGGTCAGTCCTCAATAACACAACTCCCTGCAACAGGCAGGCCTTTGAACATCTACAACTCACGCCTCTGGCGTCCTCCAGGAAACTCACACCAGAGTCGTTCCACACCCTTCTCTTTCCTCTTCCACGCCACCACTGCCACTCTCCCGCCTTTTCTCTCCTTTTATCCTAGCCAGGGTCCCTGCCCCCTTGGGAGCTGCCACCCTTCCTGTCGAGGAGGTGGTGGGACCCGGCTCCACCAAGCAGGACCCCTGTCCAGCCCTGGTCTCCTCAGGCTGAACCTGCCTCGCACTTCTCCTCCACTCTGCTGGAGGGCTCTTGCTCTCCTAGCCCTCCAGTACTCCCTCATCTCTCTTTTCCACTCCTCCCCGCTCCTTTCATCCCTGTCCAATATCTCCTGTAACTCCTGGGGGGTGAGGGTCTCAGCTATGATGGCCTCGCTTTCTCGCTCCCGTCGCTCTCGCTCCATGGGAGGGGTGTGAGGGTTGACGTATCGGGTAGCTCCCCCGCAGTGGCAGTCCGGGTCCTCTTCTTCCCAGGAGAAATCCAGCCATAGTAAATCTTCAGCTAACTCCTCCTCGGGGGTCTGCTTCCTCACACCACAGGGGGGTTGATGTGCATGGGGGTTGATGTGCATGGGAGGATGTTGTGCATGGGGGGATGGTGCGGATGGGGAGTTGATGTGCATGGGTGGATGTTGCACATGGTGGTTTGATGTGATGGGAGTTTGAAGCACGTGGAGAGTTTGATGTGCATGGGGGTGTTGCGCATGGGGGGGTTGATGCACCTGGGGGTTGGTGCATTTGAGGGGTTGAAGCACAGGGGGGTTGATGTGCAGGGTTGGTGGTGCGCATGGGGGGATGATGTGCATGGGGGGTTGTTGTGCAACAATGGGGTGTTGATACCTATTAGGTCCATAAATTACATATTGCATATATTTAACACAAAAAACAGCGACAATTTGTTGTTGACAAAGGACAGCTGGACATATAAAGAACCCCATTACCTGCAATAGCTTAGGACCTCATCAAACTTAAATCCAGCCCTGGGTGAAGATGTGAACAACCTCAAAATGCCAGATGCAGGGGAGGGCTCATGGATCCAGGTGTCATATGCACTCCTTGAGGCATCAGGTGGGCCGTTGTACATATAATACAGGAAGCTGGACTAGATGGGCCTTGGCCTGATCCAGCGGAGGCTCTTAGGATCTGTGCCCATTTATTTATTTACTTACATAAATTTACAACTGGACAAAATGTGATGCATAGTTTTTCAACAAGCACCACAGTCACACTGAAGGGTAGATACTAGTGCTCTTTTAAACTGGCAATCAAGGTTTTAAAAATTAAAATTATGACTGGAATTCCCTTTCCCCTACAGAAGTCTGTGTATTGGATGCTTGAAAATAATTTTGATGTTCCTTCTTCAGTCTCCTGTGTGGCATATTTTAAGAAGTGCACACAATGAAAAACAAATGCTGTTCCCTGCTATGAAATTGTGCTCTGTCTTACAGATTAGATTTTCCAAAATGGAACACATTCCTTTTTCAGAGGTAATAGAGCAGGGTTCCATCTGGCCCTCTTTCTTCAGCTGTTTGACAGGCACTGTAATAAAACTGACTTCATTTTGCCATTTTCATTTCCTGGCCTTGAAATCATGGTTTCCCTAATCCAAATCCAACTTTCTAGTCAATGCACTACACTGTAGCTCCGGAGAGGCATGCTTCTTGGATTCATCTGTCCCTAGATATGGCTTCTTCTGTCAAGACTAACCCTACAATCCAGAGTAACTACGGGAGCACGTAAGAGACATTATGTGTACCCATAGTTACTGCACCACCAAGTGAAAACCTATGGGAAATTAATATTGCAATCCAGAGCAAATTGTTCTTACACCGGAGCAAGGACTCCCCATAGTTACTCTGGATTGCACCCTTAGCTGTGCTTTCTTAGTTGATGCTGAGTACATCATCAACATTGCTCCAGATATTAAAGTCTAGCAGGTTTTGGGATCCCACCCAGAAAAACTAATCACTCCTGCATTTCCATTCTACATGCAAATCAATGACTTTTTAGAATTCTGTCGGTTGGTGGGTATCGCAGAAGAATTACCACATTTCATAGCACCAAAAGTACAATTAACACTCTATGTATTCTTATGTCATAACAATCCCATAGTTCTGTAAAAGTTACTATTTTTAAGTGGCGTTCTGTGCCCTGTACATATATTGTGGACTCTTGAACATTAAATATCATAAACTTATATGACATAGAGCTAATGAATTAATTCATATGTATGACCTGTCACCTGCGGGATGCAGCTGTATAAAAGAAGTACGGTGGTACTTCTCATAATAAGCGCCTCACATAAAGTATGTTCCATGTAACAAGTCTAAATTTCCAAGGAAACCTGCTTCACATAACAAATCTGCTTCATGTAACAAACCCCTCTGACGCCTAATGGGCATGTGCACTATGGAGCCCTGAAGCTCCACGCAGAGGCTGTTTAAAAGGGCTGCTGGCCAGCGCTGTTGCCTCTAACTGCTCCCAACTTGGGGGCAGTTGTCTGGGGGCACCAGAGGCAGTTGCCCCTAACTGCCAACAAATCCCCCCACCAGCCACCTTGACCCTCCAGTAGCAGCCCAGGTAAGCCTCCCAGGAATGTGTCTTTGATTGCAGCCTTCTAACCATGGCTACCCAGAAGTAAGCCCCATTGTGTTCTTACTCCCCATTGTGGGTCTTACCCCCAGGAAAGTGTCTTTAGGATTGTAGCCTAAGTAGACTTCAATTACAGTGTTTTGTCATCATTTTTTCATACAGTTAATATTTTTATATGAATTTTTTTGGGTTGTGGAACCAATCACTTGAGTTTCCATTATTTCCTATGGAAAAATCTGCTTCACGTAAAGAGTGCTTCCCATAACAAGCATGCTTCCGGAACAAATTAAACTTGTTATGTGAGGCACCACTGTAGTATCTTTTATACCACAATCTCCACAGATACAAACCCAGAAATGTTCTGGTGCAGAAATAAGTAGCCCAATTGTCGGGCTACTGTGCTTATATGGGAGGGGATCACAGATAACTTTCTGCACTAGAACAACAGCCTCCATGTAAGGGCAAAAAGCCCTCCCCCTGGAATCCTCTCCCCTGCCCTCCTGCCCACCCTATCTCCCAATCCCCACAACACCATCTCCCTGCCTTCCCCACACCCTCTCAGCCCTTTGCTGCTTGGTGGTTCACAGGGACTGCCAAGCTATGGAGAGCTAGTGGTAGCACAGTGTCTGCTGGCACTGGGCTAACTCTAGCCCTGGCCTGGTGGTGGTGCTCGCAGATGTGTTTTACCATACATTTGCATTACCTAACTGCTGCAGTATCCCTATGGTCAGCCTTTAGGATTGGACTCTTACTCAGCTCACTTTTAGAAGGTCTGCGATTGGACAAAACTGTATTTTATGCTTGTGATGAACAATTCAGACAATTCAGTGATCATATATGTTGTATATGAGCAAAAGGAAATATGTGTATAATTGTATGTGTATTGTCTACTCTGAAGTAAGCCCATTGCATTCAGTGGGGCTCACTTCTATGTAAGGAAGGCAATGGAAAGGAGCCTGAGAGACCTAGCCTTGCATGTCTACTCTAAAGTAAGCCCTATTATAATCGTTGAAGCTCACTCCTGTGTAAGGGGGGCAGGTTGCAGCCTAGGGACTTGAAAAAAATGCAAGTTAATTTGTTAACTCAGTGCAAGTTAATTTGTTTTATTTTTCTTTATATTTTGTATTTTCTTTATTAAATGGTATTATATTACAGTATTGTAATAATTTTTAAATGAATATTTTTTTATGGAATGAGTTTCCTATGGGAAAGTTTGCTGTGGTATACAAGCATTTTGGATTACAAGCATGCTTCCAGAATGAATTATGCTTGTAAACCAAGGTACCACTGTATAGATTCCACAATCTGATAAGTTGTTTTGTTGTAAATCCTGCTTTGTTGTAATCTTGCTTTGTTGTAAATCCTTTTTCCTCCCCAGACATAGATGAATGCCGCTATGGCTACTGTCAGCAACTGTGTGCCAATGTTCCAGGCTCCTACTCCTGCACGTGTAATCCAGGATTTACCCTGAATGATGATGGGAGATCATGCCAAGGTATTTGTGTGTGCAGGATGGGGGGTGGGGAGAAAGCACACAGACTCACGTAGGGGAGAAAAGAGAGAAACTACAGCATAAAATCATGAACACTTTCTGGTTTTTAGGTTTAAAAAATAAAATCTTTAGTAATTTGCCAATCAAGAGTGCTTGAGGACTCTTGTAAACTTGAAGAGGGTTAAGTTTATAGTTCAAGCAGTCATAGGATTTCATACATTGCCCTTTCCCCCTCATTTCTCCATGCTGCTTTTGGCCAGGTTTTGTTGTGATTAGAACAGTTGGAGTCTTAAAATTAATAGAAAAACAAGGAAGCACCTGCAGGATGTACTTCAGTTTTGTTTGCCTAATGAAGTCTGATCTCAAACAGATCATGAAGAATTTTCTCAGATGTCATAGTGCTGAACTGAACTTTTTCAGTGCCGATGCCTTAATTGAATGTTATAATCTCTCAAATTCTTCCCCTTGTGAAAGATTTTTTTCCCCCTGTGGCTCCATCCATAAAACAGTCGACTTTATACATCAGGGACTAATAAGACTGATAATTCTAACTTGCTTTCTTATTTAAGGGACTTATACCCAGGTTTTCCATGCCTACACAAATACCCAAGGAGGCTTACAAAGTTTTAGTTCCTCCCCTCCTGCTGTCCTCACAACACTGGGAGAAAGGTTAGATTGAGAATGAGTGACACCCAAAGTCAATCAGGAGGCCTCAAAGTAGGTGGATAGATGGATATGGATGGCAGAGTGATCATATGTCCCTTTTTCCAGGATATGTCCTCTTAACCTTGTGTCCTGGAAAAAAAAATCAACATTATCCTCCTTTTCCTTGGGAGCAGGCAGTATTTAATTGTGAGCCTTCTTGTATTTAATAAATTACATACCATACATTATATGTAAATTTTAAAATAAGTAATCCAATATTTAAATTAACCATTTAACAATATAGCTGAGTGTTTTTAGCTTTTATTTTGGGGGAGGCCTTGTCCTCTTTTGAGTTTATGACGTCTAGTCATGATGGATGGATGAAAAATTTTGAATACAGCCTGCTGTTGGATATATTCTAATATCCTTCCTTTAGGAAGAAAGGTGGGATATAAAATAAATGAATGAATATCATACACCCAAGTATCCCCATGCTTGAACTTATAAAACCTATAGAGCTTAAAAAAACCTAGTTAAAAAATCATTGGGTTAACCTTATTGAATGAGGAAACCACCAGACCTCTTTATCCCATCCCTTTACCTAAACTGGCAGGTTTGGCAATCCACCAATAGTCATAGGATGATCTCTGGAGGCAACTTGGCCAGTGGTGGTTCTGATTATTGTGGTGCTCAAGGACACACCTGGAGATGCCATGGTTCTTGCAAGGCCTCCAGAAAGCCTTTAAATGTCACAGTTTTTGACCTTAAGTGTGCAAGATATGAGGCCAGAGAAATGTAGCTCCATATCTCACAACCTATCATCTGAGTTTTGATTATTGGTTTTAATATTTTATGTTAGTACTGTGACTGATTGACTCAAGTACTGAGTACTTGATTGACTGTGAAATGTATATCCCATGCTCTTGTGGGTAAAATTGAGGAGGTGACACTATCTTAGATTTTCAGGTGTTTTAACCTCTTCCCTGTTGTTTTCTTTGGCATAGTAAATGTTGCCAACATTTAGGACATTATAGAATGTCTTAAATGGAAGGGGTTTAAGATATGGATTTATTCCTCCTATGTCTCCAACCCATTTGGAGGTTTACAATGGCTATAGTTGTGCTGGTATAGAATTGCATTGGCATAGCATTAGGCTGGCATCCATGATGCATCCTTCATCAATGGTGAGGAATTGCGGTACTGGCATCAAGCTGGTGTTTCAATAGTATTGCAATAGTATTTAATAGTATTAAACTTTTTAATTTGCTTTTTAAAATTTTTGGGTGCTATAAGAATAAAGGTAAATCCCTGAGCAAAGTCACTGATATTCTGGTTTTTCACAGATGTGAATGAATGTACAACTGAGAACCCTTGTGTGCAAATCTGTGTCAACACTTATGGCTCGTTCATTTGTCGCTGTGACCCTGGCTTTGAATTGGAGGCAGATGGCATTAGTTGTACTGGCAAGTGGAAATTATAGTAATGATTATTTTGTTTTGGGAGGAAAGATATTACTTCTATTTCTCACTCCCTCCATTATGAAATCTGAACAATTGTATGGATTTTATGATATTTAAGAATGTATCGTAGCCTGTCCATAGCTTTTGTGAAGGTGCACCATATAATTAATAAATAATATTGTATATACTCCATATTGTATACATGTTTTATATATTGTTAACCGTTCAGCGCTTTGAGTTTTGGGAAACAGTTTATGAGTCTTTTTAAACCAGGGTGACCTGATGCCGAAGCCAAAATTCCTGTCCCCAAAGCCAAAATTCCTACTCGGTTAAAAACATTGTAGGACACCCAAAAAGTAGGACAAATGTCGGACATATTAAAATAAAGTAAAAATACTCGTATTGCTTTCCTGTACTTAATTTCAACATGTTTAAAATTGAAAACCTCTTAGTAAGAGCTGTTTTCACCAACTATGCACATGTGAAATGGCTCAAAGCAGACACGATCTTCTCCCAGAGATCCCAGCCCAAATACAGCCTCCCATACCTGCTCCCTCACACACCGCCATTCATGCATGCACTCATCACTCACTCACACACACACACACACACACACACTCCATGCATGCACACACACACACATTCTCTCTCTCTCTCTCTCTCTCTCTCTCTCTCTCTCTCACACACACACACACACACACACACACAACACACACACACACACACACACACACACACACACACAGAGAGAGAGAGGCTGCTCAGGTCTCACCTTTCTGGAGCAGGCAAGAAACCCTGGCCAGCCGGAGATGCTCTAGAGTTGGCATGGCCAGCTGCAGGAGACTCAGGCAGGCCAGAGAAGCAGCATAGGCAGTGTGGTGCAGCCACACCGTGGGAGAGCTGGGGCTGGCCTGTGCGGCTGTGGGCAGAGTGCACAGACGGCTCCACAGGGGTCACAGAGCCCCCGAGAAGCAGCTGCTGCTCCTGCTGCCACTGCACACGAGTCTTCCTTCCTCCTGGTCCCGCCCCTCTCTTTCTCCCGCTCTGGGAAGCCCCATAGCCATGCTCAGCTTCAAGCACCGTAAATTTGGATGGCCAGGGGAAATCCTGGAGGAATGAAGGATTTTCCTCCTTTCCAGTGATTCCCCTTTTTTCCTAGTTTCTTTGGGAAAGTCCGGTCATCTGGGAACCCTATTTTAAACCAACAGTGCCATTTTGAACCCCATCAATGTCAGTGGCACATACTTTCTGCTAAGTGTAATCAGAATCATAAACTTACGTATTTTTATGAATCAACATGACTAACATATGCAGAATTGTAGCCTTGAATACAGATCATTTGGATTCTTGCAACAAAGTTTAAGAAACATTTTCAAGTGTTTTTGTCACAAACCTGCTGGCAGTGAGAATAATAACTTGCAGTCAATGAATTCAAGCATATGATGAGGATTATGCAACTCTTTCCAGTGTTTCAAGCTTGTTTCAGCTTTAGTACAGTAATTTTAATTTGAAAACCATTATTTAAGCCTGTTTGTGTACTGTTTGTGCCCATTGCATCATTATTTGAGAAAGTCCAAGTCATGGTTTGAGAAACATAAAACCCTGAAAAACATTTAATTCTATGCCATCTTTTGTTTTTTGATCTGCCATAAGCAGATGAAATGTTGGTTTGGCTGACATTAAAATGAACATATCCTGCAATGGGAAAGATTGGGTAATGGAAGCCCCTTTCAGGCTACTCTTCTGGACAACCTTTGTTTTCTAAAGGAAAACAACAGTCCAACCCCAGCATTAGTATGGGCTTCTTTAAGTTTCAGTTTGAAGTAGGGCTGCCATAATTCTCTTCCATAAATCCAGGACAGGACCCCGTCTAACTTTCCAGTATGCAAAAACTATCCTCCAAAACCAAGATTGTCCTGGTTTTCTGGGACATATGGTAAAGGTCTCTTCTGAAAAAGCTTTTTCAACACATTATTTGCTGAAACCAAACCAGGCCACTACTACTTAAATTGGCACTAAATAATTGCCATTACTAAACGGAGCAGAATCTTCCATCTAGAATCTGATGCAAGAATCTGATTCCATCTATTTATGCAAGGGACCATAGGACGCCTGCTAACTGGGTAAGAGGCACTCCTTCAAGTGGGTGTTCCTCCTTTATTTAGCAGGGGGAGAGTAAGTGGCTCTCCACACCCCAGCAATGTCTCTTCATGTGGCTTCTGCTGGTGTTCTTTTAGATTGTAAGCCCTTTTGGGACAGGGACCTATTAGCTATTAATTAGCTATTTTTTCATTTTCTTTGTTCACTTTGTGAACTTTTTAGTTGAAAAGTGGTATATAAATACTATAGATAGATAGACAGAAAAAGTAATTAATTTTACTAAAAGAATTAATAATTCTTTTAGTAGGAAGAGATGCTGGGAAGAGATGCCCATTTTGCTAGATCTAGATTCACATGTATTCTTAATTCTTCCCAAGACTGAACTGAAGAATGAAGTAATTAAAACAATGACCTTCTTAACTGCCATGCCTTTGGCATATGCCCTACAATCCAGAGTAACTACGGGAAAACATATGAGACATTACGTGTACCCATAGTTACAGCACCACCTAGTGAAAACCTATGGGAAATTTATATTGCAATCCAGAGCAAATTGTTCTTACACTGGAGCAAGGACTCCCCTTAGTTACTCTGGAATGCACCTTATGTCTTCATGCAATAAATAAGATCTTACGTAGAATGTTTTTCTATGGCTGCAATCCTAGACACTTTCCTGGGGTAAGCCTCATTTAATATAATGGGGCTTACTTTTGAATATACGTGGTTAGAATTGTGCTTTGAGTATTTTTTAAATAAAATAAGCATATGATAATCAGGATTAATACCAGAGGGCTGCAAGAAAATGGGTCTTCTGCCTTTGGCAAATTTGTATGGACCTTTCCTCTGCTTTCTTAGATCTTTCCCTCCCAGGGTCATGTATCATCAACTGAGCCATAAAGGAATTCATCTGATTTTGTTTATTTTTTTTAAGTGGAGGCTGAGAGCACAATCCTAACCATGTCTACTCAAAAGTAAGCCCCTTTGTATTCAATAGGTCTTACTCCCAGGAAAGTGTCTTTAGGATTACAGCCCTAATGTATTTACTTTTTTAATATTATGAGCTGCTTTGAAAATTAAATTAATAAAGTTACTGTCAAGTAGTATATCAGGGAATAAAGCAATTTCGATTTCACTCTGAGGCAGAGGACTGAAGTGATTTCATTCTCTGGGTGTCATCAGAATTGAAGGTTTTGCACCTTTTGAACCAGCACTGCAGTGACTCCACATAGGTTTATGTGGTTCCAGTTTATCAAAGCGTTTACATAATCTACGCGCACAATCTACTGTCTGAATTAACAAGCCCTGAAAAAGCAGTAGCCCTGAGAAGATGAAAAATTATGCTGGATTTCTTATCTAGACTCTAAAAATCCATAACATAAATAAACTGTTAATCCTTTGTTTCATCCTGAATAATCCTAAAATCCATCCATCCCTTGCAGATATGGATGAATGCAGCTTTTCAGAATTTCTTTGTCAGCATGAATGTGTCAATCAGCCAGGCAGTTACTATTGCTTCTGCCCTTCTGGATATGTTCTTCTTGATGATACCCGAAGCTGTCAGGGTAAGAATGTTTTACTGACTGTTACTTCTTTTTTAAAAAAAGTGAATAAATTAATCACTTTACAATGTTCAATTTAAGCAACGAAGCAATTTGTATTGTAAGAAATACACACTGAGAGCGATTGTGCAATTCTGCCAAGCACATGACTATAAGAGTACTATCATTAACAGGGTTCCTGGCCCAAGCAGCCATCCTCCAGGGCAACTAATGGTTACACAACAGGTCCCATGCTATTCCTCTTTCCTACTCCTACTGTGAAAAAAGTGGAAAATCTCCAGTGACCTTAATAAAGAAACTTGGCTGCATGATACACATAAGTCTCTTGTTTACTATAGAGCCTGGGACAGCAGTGAACTCAAGAAAATACTTTAATACATAACTATATTTCAAGGCTATAAGAGTGCTTTGTGTGCATCTGGCTGTATATTCCCATGCTGGAGTATAATCAGCGTTGAATGACTTGCAATAATTGACGCTGCAGAGAAAGCAGCGTTGAATGACTTGCAGTAAGTAGAACTAGGTGACTGTATTTTCAACTTCTTTATCAGTAGCATTCTTTGCCTTTCAAAGAGACTTTAAGCTGGATATAAGTACAAGAACTACATATTTATATGGGCTTAAATACTGCGGTAAGGGACCATGAGAGGAGGATGCAGGGGGTAAATGGTATACAGGACTGTGGTCAAAAAGGAGGCCCAGGAACCCAGTGGCATAGCTAATGACCATGTGCAAAGCTCAAAATGTTGCCCCAGAAGTGATGTCACAACAGGAAGTGATGTCATCCCAGGGTATTTAAAATATTTTGAAAATTTTCCTCTGCAACAACAAAATCAAAAATAAATAAGTAAAAATATGAAAATTGTGCTCCTTATTGGTTAGGGAAACTGTACTGGGCCAAAGAGGAATGGTTATTGTTTCCCTGCTAAATATAAGAGGAGCACCACTTAGAAGTGCCTGTATACCCAGTTAGCATGGGTTAACTGTATTATTTTATATGCATATGGAAATGAGAACTGATTTGTGTTAACACCTTTTTTGTTCCATACAGTATCAGAATTGCATCTCATTGGCTCTCAGAGCAACTAGTATCATGGGAAAGTTGAGTTTAAAAAATCCACTTTTTGTTCCATCGGCTTTTGTGTTTTCATTTTCTAGTTAATTTTCTAGCCACGACTTTTGATACAATATAGATATTCCAATTCAATTTCTTTCATTACATTCTGCACTAAATTACCTTTCCAACGTAACATATGTAGCCCGTTTTTCACAATTTTAGCCACTAGTGTCAAGCTCAGCTTGTAGCAAGCTCACCTAAAGATTGTAGCCCAGTGCAACTACACCTCCGACACCCTCTTTGTCAGCTTTCTCTAGCTACGCCACTGCAGGAATCAAAGGAGGGCCCCTGAAAATGTCTTTGGATCCTATATTTTCTAATCTCAACAGGAAAGTTCAAGGTGTACATTCATTGGCATCCTTCAGTCTTGAAAGACTATGGTATCGTGCTCTGATTGGAGGTCCTGAAACAACATCTAGTGTGACTAAAGAGGCCAATGAGAGAGTGGCAATCCCTTCCACACTGAGGACAAATAAATTCCGTCCCCTGCCCAGGCTCCAGGTTTCGCTGCTTTCGGGTCTGTCTCTTTGCTTCAGCCTACCGAACAAGTGTCTCTTCCAGTTGGAGAAGGCCATGCTGGGTCTTTTGCCTCCACGCTGAACGGTCAGAGGTCAAGGTTTCCCAGCTGTTGATGTCCATTCCCAAGGCCTTTAGATCCCTCTTGCAGATGTCCTTGTATCGCAGCTGTGGTCTCCCTCTAGGGTGCTTTCCCTGCACTAACTCTCCATATAGGAGATCTTTTGGAATCCAACCATCAGCCATTCTCATGACATGCTCAAGCCAGCGTGGACGCCGCTGTTTCAGAAGTGTGAACATGCTAGAGATTCCAGCACATTCCAAGACTGAGTCATTTGAGACTTTGTCACGTCAGGTGATGTCAAGAATACGTCGGAGACAGCGCATATGGAAGGTGTTCAGCTTTCTCTCCTGCCATGCATAAAGGGTCCAAGACTCACTGCAGTATAAGACTGTGCTCAGGACATAAGCTCTATAGATCTGGATCGTTATATGTTCCGTCAGCTTCTTATTAAGCCATACTCTCTTTGTAAGCCTGGAGAACGTGGTAGCTGCTTTACCAATATGTTTATTCAGCTCAGTATCTAAGGAGAGAGTGTCAGAGATAGTTGAGCCAAGGTACACAAAGTCATGGACAACCTCCAATTCAGGTTCAGAGATTGTGATACAGGGAGGTGGATCCACACCCTGACCCGTGACTTGTGTTTTCTTCAAGCTGATTGTTAGTCCAAGGTCTTGGCAGGCTTTGCTAAAACGTTCCATAAGTTGTTGAAGGTCTTCAGCAGAGTGAGCAGTAACAGCAGCAGCATCGGCGAAGAGGAACTCCCGCAAGCATTTCAGCTGGACATTGGACTTTGCTCTTAGTCTGGAAGGATTGTAGAGTTTTCCATCTGATCTGCTCCTGAGATAGATTCCCTCTGTTGCGTTTCCAAAAGCATGCTTCAGCATGACTGCTAAAAAGATCCAAAATAAAGCTGGTGCGAGGACGCAGCCCTGCTTCACTCCACTTCGGATGTGAAAGGAGTCTGATGTTAAGCCATCAAAAACTACAGTGACCTTCATGTCCTCTTGAAAAGACCTGATGATGTTGAGGAGCTGAGGTGGGCATCCAATCTTGGGGAGGATTTTAAAAAGGCCGTCCCTACTAACCAAATCAAAATCCTTTGTAAGATCTATGAAGGCTACAAAGAGTGGCTATCTTTGTTCCCCACATTTCTCTTGCAACTGTCGAAGGGAAAATACCATATCAGAGGTGGACCTGTTGGCTCGAAATCCACACTGTGATTCAGGATAGATTCTCTCTGCAAGCACCTGAAGCCTCTTCAGTATGACTCGGGCAAGCAGCTTCCCTACAACACTAAGAAGAGAGATGCCGCTGTAGTTGTTACAGTCACCCCTTTCGTCCTGTTCTTATTCAGTGTGACGATATTAGCATCCTTTATGTACATGAAGGATACAAGGGGTACATGAGAGGGCAGTTAAGGGCATACATTGTACCTTGGCCAGAGGTAAAAGATAGGAACTCAGGAGCTGGAAATCTCCTGCAATCTCAAAAAATGCTTGCATATAGAATCATAGAATCCTAGAATCCTAGAGTTGAAACGGATCTAGTAGGTCATGTAGTCAAACCCCCTGCCTGCAGCAGGAAATCCTCCTAGAGCACACCCGACAGGTGCTCACAATCTTGTGAGAAGACTAGAATTCAATGTTTTATGTAAACCTACAAAGGTTTATAGATCAGAATTTGTAAAACTTGTACATAGTTGATCATATGAAATTATCATCTAATGGAGAAATGGCTGCAAAAGAAATTTTGTACCCCAAAGGAAACTTTGTACTCTGTGCTAAAATTCCTCCTAGAGGCCATGCAAGAAATTCCTAAATATTCCATTTCTGACATTCTGAGAAACACATCCAGGGAACTGCATGCTGGGTGGTGATTGAAATCCCAATCTCACTGGTCCAAAGATTCTAACCATTATACCACCCTGGATAGGGTTCTACACCCAATGGGCATCTTTTAGAGTTTTAAAGACAGCCAGCTCAAACCTGAGTTTCCTGGAGCATGGGATTGCCACAGCAATCAAAATGTCTGCTGTGCACCTTGAACAAATGTGTGTCCTGGACACCTGCTACCATCTCCTTGGGAGAAGGAATTTTGTCTCTTTTCCCTGAGTAAGGAAAGTAGTCCTACAATGGGGTTACTTGATTCTGTGGAGTCTCCTGAGCCAGCACATAATTGGAGAGTCCCTTGTTGGGCTGTGAGGGCTGACACATGGGCTCTGGATCCAGTGGAGCTCATCTCCGCCATCATGCCTTCTCCTCAGACTTCCCCCACCTTCCCTCTCCCATGTATCTCTCCAACACTGAACTGACAGATGGTGGAATGTGGCCCAGCACCAGAGCTGGCCTCACACAATGATAAGTAAACTGATGCTCAGGACTCAGGATTTGGCCCTTAGTTTAGTTATTCTATGCTATATACTGGTAACTGAAAATACAGTATCTGAGTATTCGAAGGTTTATAATAATATAATAAATAAATATATCCCACCTTTCTCCCAGAGAACACCAACATAAAACACCATAAAACACCAACCATAAAATCCAGTTCATTAAAACAGTTAAAACAGACATCTTAAAAACAATAAATATAAAACATCTACATTAAAACCATAATAAAAGAGTTGTGCAGTAGAAGTAGCCAGACTAAAAAAATATGTTTACATTACACTCATTTATCAATTTTGCTTTTTTTTAATTTCAGATATTAATGAATGTGAGGTTGGAAACCACACTTGTACTTTGGGGCAAACATGTTTCAATGTTCAAGGAGGATTCAAATGTCTAAACCCAGTACGGTGTGACGAGCCTTATATTCTGATCAATGAAAAGTAAGTTATACATGGTACTACCACCAGTTTGCTGGGAGCCCTCAGGGAAAATCCAGTACAACAATACCTTATACTATAGGGACCGGTGAATGGATGAAAGACAAAAATGGATGAATGTCAAAGCATAGCCTTATTTAGCTTGCAAATTTATTTTGGCCAGCCAGCAAATTGGAATTAACTAATTATATAACACAAGGGGATGTATGAGAAACCTGAATAACCAAAACAGAAATTAAAATAAGTATAAGAACATTGTCAAAGACAGTGGAAGGTTGTATAAAATTGGACAAAAGAAAGGGGATAGATGAATTTTGAAATGTGGCTAAAATTGAAGGCTGGAAAAGCAAAGGATGAAAATCAAGGTATAGCTGTAGGTTTCCCTTGGCACTCCTAACCAACACCAACATCTTAGCAAAGCTCAGTAAAGCTGCTGTTTGTAGTTGGGGGATGGTAATTTCTGGGGCCCCGATGCTGTTCAGAAAAGCACAGAGGGCAGCATCACCACTGGAATGACTTGGGTCTTCTTTTGCTACAAATGTTCAATTTCTATTTGTAAATCTTTGTATTTTTTTCTTTGTTCCTATTCTACTCTGCTATCACCTGGTATTGCTAACTGTGATATCAATTATTTTGACTAGTTTATGTATTGTTATTATTAATGATAATGATAATATTAAGAATCTTTAAATATTGCTATTCAGCTAGCATAAATCATTTTAGTGACAGTGTTGCTGCTCTCACTTTGAGCCCATTCTGATTTATGGCAGTATAAAAAATTGGAATATTTACTGAATAACAACAATAATAATAAATACTTTTGTTCTGCTAGCCACTGTATTTGTCCAGCTGAAAATCCTAGTTGTCGAGATCAGCCGTTCACCATTTTATACAGAGACATGGATGTGTCAGGTCGCACAGTGCCAGCTGATATATTTCAGATGCAAGCAACATCCCGCTACCCTGGTGCTTACTATATATTCCAGATCAAATCAGGAAATGAGGGCAGAGAATTCTACATGCGGGTGAGTGGGAGGCAAAAAAGTATCCTAACTTAATTCCTTTGAGGTTTGTTTTGTTCACAATTGTTATTTAAAAGAAATACTGTGTAAAACTTTAATCTTTGATAATCATTCTCTATATAATTCTGTAAAATGTTTGATACATGTAAGTCCACAGAAAATAGCTCTTGCAATCCTCTACTAAGCTCAGGTCATATCTGGACATCTGGAAAATCATATTTAGGACATCTGGAAAATTTGGAACAAAATCACATGCAATTGCATATGTGTGGTCACCTGGCACTGGCAGCACAATCATAACTTGAGCTGTAACAGGCACGCTGCCTTCACCTGCACTATACTTAGTGCAGTTATTGGGACTGTTGCTGTGCTACTGTGTGGGGATACTCATTAAAACAGGCCCAATAGGTTTTCCCAGACATCTAGGCCCAATAGGTTTTCCCAGACATCTAGGTCAACTCTAGATGTGGTCTCAGTTGGGGGTGAGGGAACCAGCCAGAGACTGCTCCTGGTTGCGCAATAGTTAAAGTTTGGTAACTTTGTAATTTCAAATGCTAACCAATTGATCATGATTGGATATTCCTTAAATAAATAACAAATACTTAAATAATTTATTAAATGAATAACCAATCCTTACATAATTCCTTAGATAAATCCACATTCCTTAAATAAATCCTCAAGTCATCAACAATTATAAAAATTTTAACCAACTGCCACAACAGAGTCATGACCTTAAAAAATTGGAAGGTTTAACATAAAATCATAAGATCAAACAGCATTTTAAGAGACACTTATTATCTTCCCTTTGTGTTTTGCATACAGCAAACAGGACCTATCAGTGCAACTCTAGTAATGACACGTCCTATCAAGGGGCCTCGTGACATTGAACTGGACCTAGAGATGATCACTGTCAACACTGTCATCAATTTCAGAGGAAGTTCCGTCATTCGGCTGAGGATATATGTTTCACAGTATCCCTTTTAAACCTAGAGTTTCACTGCTTTCTATTTTTTTAAATAACAGCTAAAAAGGACATGTTCTTTTTTCTGCCAACACTTTCTCCTCAGGAGTCAGCGCATCTAATAACTCAACATGAAACCAATATTAAATTGCCACAGTGACTCATATACAGAGAAGGGCCAGGCATCCTCATGGTTCAAAGCCACCTGAGCACTGTCAGTGGATTCCATGGGTATTTCTTTCTGCTCTTCACTAGTCATGTACTGTTAAAAAATCTTTTGCTTTCCAAACTTTTCTAGAGTGTGATTATAAGCTGAAGAAACTGTGAAATTCTCCTCCTTTATAATGGCAATACTGCTTGGCGAAGTCAGCAAAGGATATGTGGGAAAAACTGGCTTTAGCTGTTCTGTTTTATTTCCACCATTCTTAAAGAGAAGGCTCCCCCCCCCTCAAAAAAAAACATGTGGAATTTGAGCAGCATCAGCCATTATCTCAAAACAATCTGTGGAATAATCAATTAAAACCACTGCACATATTTCAGTGGCGACAGTCCCTGACTGATCTTGCTTTTTTTCTTTCTCCAGATGGAAACATTTTCCTTCCCATCATTTAAGATCCAACTTCAGTGATTTTCAGCCTTTCTTCTCACACACACCCTTTGCACACTGAAAAGGTGCTAAAATAGTCAAGTGGTACCATCACTTTTTTGACAATTGATAAGGCACACCACACAAGGCTCACATCCTCCAATGGCCCTACCAATGAATGACCTTCCTCAAACTCTTACATTCACAACATACTGAAGTGCCATGGCAAATAGTTGAAAATTGCTGTCTTCTTGCATGAAACAATTGGTCAGGAACCACAGAACTAATTCCAAATGCTCAAGAAGCTTATAGAATTGGAGCACAATCCTACCCATGTTTACTCAAAAGTAAGCCCTGTTATGTTCAATGGGTCTTACTCCCAGGAAAGTGTCTTTAGGATTGCAGCCTTGGGCATCTTGAACAGGGCATCCGTTCCCCTCCCTGGTGCCATGTTCTAAACCTCTGTTCAATTTGAGAGGACTTTCATAAATAGTTTATGATGTGGCATGTAGGTTTTCTGTTCAAAGAAAAAGGTCAGAAAACTTACTGGACATTTCAAGCCTTTGGGCTTGTATAATGTAGCCCTTTGGAGCCAAGCCACTTGGAGTAATTGATTTGTGAGAGAAAGGTAACTAGGTGGCATATTTAAAAGTATTTATTCTAAAACATATAGGGCATGATTCTCCATTTTTAATTCAGGCTTGTTTCACAATAGTCTATAATTGGTTAATGAGCCCCATGATGGAGTATGAAAACACACAAATAGGTCACATTTCAGCAGGTTTGACACATATCTTCAGTTTTGCACACATACAAAACTGTCATCATCTGTGACCAGGGGAAACTGTGCATGTGCAAAAAGAACACAAAAGTACCCACTGGGAGGGACATGCTCAGAATATATGTGGTCCCAGGTTTACTATGCACCATCACTGCTTAAATTCTTTTTTTTCTAGCATCGTGAGATTTCTGCCTGAGTCTGTTGTGAGAAGCAGACAATTCTAGGGTAGATGGACTTAGTATAAGGCAGCTCTGTCACTGATTCTTGTATTCACATAGATAATCTCTTCATGAAGAAGAGAACTCAGAATTTCTGTTTGTAGCATACAGTGACTCGTGCCCCAAACACCCATTTTATGGTGCCACATTACATATCTGTTTTGGGAAGCTTTTATCTCCGAAATATTAATGATCCTAAGATGTGAAATATTTCACCAACTCTTTTTTGTTTTTGTTAGATTGCTACTGTGATAGAGCTGCCACAGCATCTAGCTAATGTGATGGAAGTAGGACCTACAACCAGTCTTTCTTAACACAAATACAAAATAGTTTCCTTTGTCTGAATTTTAATATTTGTTACTAGAGAAAATGACAATTAAGATGTGAAAAAGTTAACTGCATCCCGCCTGAGATTTTTAAAGAAAATAATCGTGGAGATATGCATATTTGGAGAATATATATGTGTAGTAGCTAATTGAGCTCATACTGAGAATACACTGTGAATATAGCTCCTGCTTTATGAACAAAACCTATTTTCTCAGTTTTGTTCCAGGAGTAAATTTCCAGCATCAGTAGTATAAAAACAAATGTGCTTTTATATTGTCCAATAAGTAATGATGAGCAATAAGTAAATGGCTTTGTTGGCTGTAAGAATTCGAAATGTTTCTTGCTTAATTTCACACATATTGTTTTTGGAGAAAGAAACAGATTGTTTAGGAGCAAATTGTCAAGTGGTTCACAATGGGATTATATGCTGCTTTATTATTATTTTTCCCCCAAACATGCTGATCACATAATAATTTGAATTTCTGGTCCAGCTATGCTTAAGCTGCATAATATTTTAACATGTTAATATTTGTGGGATCAACTTAAATTTCAACATTTAAAGCTCTACAAACTCTTCTTTGATGCAGATAAAGATGTGAAATTGAAATGAAAATACTACGATATATATGGTTTGGATTTTCAAAGACATTTACGTTTTAAACAATTAAATGGGTTTCATAAAATGTACAATTTAATATAGATTGTCATTTATTTCACTGGACTATGTAATGAGATCTTATGTCAAATATAATTTAGCTTTATTATATGATTGAACAATTCAATAGGGTGTACTATGGAGGAACATATGCTTATTCAATTGTGTAAGCTGATGTTTCCCTTCTCATGTCTACCAATATTCAGGTAAAATGCTCCTATGAAAATTATTCAGAGATCATGACTAGTTCACCAGGAAATTGCTGTATTAAAATTATGTTGAAATGATTGGAAGATGCACAGAAACATAGAGCACTGGGAGAGCTCCCATTTATTCCATCAGGGCTTGCACTAGATAATTTTCCAGGCAATTCTGTTCTTTGCCCAGTTATAGAGAAAATGAGTTCTTGTTTCTTCACTTCCTTACAAGCTGTATGCACTTCATTTATAAATAAATGATGATTTTATTTCTGAATTGGAGAAAAATACAGCTAATTTTCATCATGCTTTACTAGTGTTCAGTTGGCTGCTAAACCTGAAGTACCTTATTCAGCTACACTGAGCCATGAAATTTAATTGTAAGAACTTCCACCTTATCCCATATAATATATTTCTGGTGGGCTGAATTCATTTTTAAAAGTTAGCTTTCAACTAATACAAATTCACAAACCAAAAACAAATACCTGATCAGTCCATTATCAGCGAGGGCGCAATCCTAAGCAGTAACTCACCTTGCATTTCTTCTCATGGTGGTGTGGGAGGCCGGCATATGCCTGTGCACTGGTCTAACCCACTCCGCACAGTGTAACCTCCTCCACACAGAAGTGCCACAGGTCACAATAGGAGTTATACCGGGTCTTATGCTGAACTAAGTGGAGGTTAGGATTGCAGCCAGAGAGTCAGCAAAGTCTGGAAGACACTGAAACCAGGGTAGGCATCCCTTTAAAAACAAAAATTGCTTTATTTCATCCTCAGGAAGACGGTGGAGATTTTCTTAAGCATTAGCCATTATCACAGTGATTAATAATACAGCTTAGGGCGCAATCCAGAGTAACTATGGGGAGTCCTTGCTCCAGTGTAAGAACAACTTACTCTGGATTGCAATATGAATTCCCAGAGGTTTTCACTAGGTGGCGCAGAAACTACAGGTGCACATAATGTTTCTTATGTTTCCTGTAGTTACTCTGGAGTGTAGGATTAATTTTTACTAGTCCAAAGTGGCTCTGAGTTTAATTTATTTATATATAAGCAAAAGTTGCATATTCTCAGTGTAAAGGAATTATGATTTGGAAAAAGAACATATGACAAGAAAAAGAGAATCTAGTTACTTATATTTTAGTTCTAAACACTATCAAAAGCCTCTATGACGTATGGAAAATATAGGAAAGTAAAGACTTTCCATTTCCACTATCTGGTTCTTGTACTGTGTTCATTCACCCATGTATGTGTGTAGATTGGGAGAAGAAATAGGATTTTGTTGCACTCTGAAGGGATCATTTGCACTTGGCCATTATGGCTGCAATCCTAAACCCCACTTAGGCTGGCATAAGCCCCAGCTCAAGTCCCATGCTGGCCTAGGGAGTGTCACGAAAGTGCCATAAGACACTTCAGCACCACTCCAAGGGGAAGGTTAGGCCAATGAACAGACATGCTCTTGCCTTACATCACCATAGGAATGGAAAGACCAATGAGTTGTGCCTAGTCTAGGTTAGGATTGCACCCTATGTTCGTGGTATAAGTAGATCATACAACCCATGATTTTAGGATGCTAGTGTTAGCAAATAGTCATGCTGAAAAAGACAGCCTATATATGTGGTCCAGGAATCAGGCTCAAAATAAGAGACAAACCTCTCAGTCAGAAAGTTAGGAGCAACAAAATATCATCTTGCCATTATTTTTGCAGGCTGCCATTACTCTCATAATATATTATAATCCAAAATATATGAAAGCTTTCACATACTCAGTGAGCGTGCATTTCATCCTTTGATTTTAAATAATGGAGATGCTTCCGGCTTCTGCCAGTGGGGTAGTATGGGAGCACCGACATACCTTTTCAGAAGCAATGTGATGACTACTTACAGAACAAATTAGTACAGTAGTTTGTACATAGTCTCAGGAAAAGGACCAAAAACAATTAAAGAAATGCTCATTCATGCCCTCTAGTGTTACAAGCTATATTTGCAAATTGCATGGAGGTGGAAGGTCTTTTTTGCTATCAGTATTTTGGCACTGATATTTCTAGAATTCAGTGGTATTCAAAGTGGACGTCGGGACCCCCTTGGGTGTCGCAACTTTGTGTCAGGAGGGTTGCAAGAGGGTGGGATCCATCATCTTGGAATCTGCCACTTGGCTTTCCAGTATGTTTCACTGAACACAATGGGACTTATTTCTGAGTAGACATGGAGGAGCATCCCAGTAAGTTTGACAGGGGGTCTTGGACAAATTTTTAAATTTGGGGGTCCCAGCTGAATACCTCTGCTCTAGAACATAGTTTATATTCACAAGCACTTTTGTGAAGAAAAAGGAAATAAATTCTTCTTGTTCGTACCCCAGTGAACTCTGAGTATGCTTTGTAATTAATTTATACCAGCAAAATATCTACCATTAAGAAGCACAGTATTGGGGTGGCAAGTCCCCTTCATAGACCTCTGTCAGTAACAGTTGGACAACAATATATTAGGCTATAGCGCTTTGTCCCCCTCTGGATGGAATGGCAACAATTCACACTGGAGGAAACAGAAAAAGTATACTTGGAAGTGGTTGACAAGCCGGGGGGGGGGGGGGGAGTGGTGGTGGCTAAACCTGCTTCTTCCTATGATGACTAGTCACTGATAAGAAAGCCTGATCTTACCTGCAAAGCCCCATCATGGATCCTGTTTTTTGTTCACAACACATGAACATGGCAGGATCTGGGAGCTGGCTTTATAAATTGGAGGGTTAAATGGGTATTCTACCATGTGTAGACTAGAGAATAACTGGGAACACTTAAATAGTTCATGGTAGTGGCCTTATAAAGGTATGTGACTGTATAAATTTAGATTTGGTTAGCCACATCAAGAAAGAGTTAATGTTTCAGTTCATTCAGTTACTCTTGTCCACATTTCAAACTGTCAGACACTTTATATCCTCTAACTAGTTTGCATCACAAAAGCGATTTTGTAATTTAAGCTGTAAATTAATCAGATAATTTGATGTTTCTGATTTTTATGCCAAAATTCATAGTTATTTGTACCTGAAGCAGCACATTCTCAAATTCTTTTATTTCTTATTTTTAAACTTGTGAAGAAACACATTAGGCTGTTCTTTCAAAGCTTTGTAAAACAAAAATGAACATTTCATTTCCAATAAAATTCTGTTTGTTTTGTTCTGGTCACTACTTTAATATGAAAAGCTAAATTTGTAATAATGCATTTTTAGCATTTTGCAGTATTAAAATACTTGACACTGGCATAAACACTAATTATGCAGTTAATACCTAGTAGAACCAATACGATGTAACAGAGCAAGATGATGGTGAGGGAATCCACAACTTCCAAATTTCATTCCAAGATCCAAGACTCATTCCAGGTTTGAGGTGGGCCCTGGCATCTGTAAGGGGTCATTTTATTTTTATATATGTGGATACTGACTATTATTCCTACCCTTCTCTTCAGGTAATGCGTGGAAACAAATGCCACCATTTGTCGATTCCCCACTGACCAATGGGGATGAAGATGGATAGAGTGGCAGCAGGTCCTTCTCCACTCCCAAGGTATAGGTGCAATCAGTGATGTATGATCATGTAGCCAGGTTGACCATACAGAATGGAGGACAAAGTGCCTCTACCTTTAAGAATTGCATAAAAGAAGACATTTAGATATTTGAGGCATATTTAGCTCATCATGGAGGGGTTTAGAAAGCAGCACCTGCCTCAATTCCCTCTTCTATGCAACGTTTAAAGGTAGAGTCACTCTGTACCTTAGCAATTGGCTAGACCAGCATTATGCATTGTTGGCCCTGCCATAACACTTCACATGGTTAGGCCAGCATTACTCAATGTTGGTGCACCATAGTGCCGCTTCACATGGTCCATTTCTTGAAAGTACCATTGGAAGTAGTTACTTAGAGGTTACTTAGGAGGCCAATGCAGTTACTTAAGAGGCCAAATACTACATGGCAAACCAGTAAGTGACTTAGGGTGGACAGTGTGCAAAACGTTCTGCACACTGTGCAGCTCTGCCCACTGAGCCAAGCATCCTACTGCTTCTTGTCATGATCCATTGCTGATCTCACTGCCAGCCAGTGGAGGAGATTGGACAATGATTATTTTTCCAGTAGACAAGGCTGGAAAAAGAGGACATGCATGTGCAGCATCCAAGTTTCTGTGCCTTGCACCAGCAACAGTGATCTGTGGAGTGGCTGTTGTAATGGCAACCATATGGTATGCTGGCATATCTCAGTATCCACCAGTGTACCAATGTAAGAGAAGCTGGGCTGAGACAGCTCTTGGATCAGCCAAAGGTAAAGTGATCTTGAATAACTTTATGTCTAGACCAGACAATTCACAAATGCAATAACCAGTCATTAGTCATCACCTTTGTGCTTCACCGTTCAGATTACATGATGCTAAGACTGGAAATCAATTCCAGTTTGTCCACATGACAGTCAGATTCACCACTGGATTCTTTTCTAGTGGAATGCTCTCCTGCAAGGGTTTATTAGAGTTATGTGGAATGCAGAGGAGCATTTAATCTTCATGCTTTTGAACCGGCTTATACAGTCAGGTTTTCGTACCTTCCCCAGATAACTCATATGCATCGCTGACTTGACATTCATTGGGCTACATTAGATTTACAAGCTATTCACAAGTTGATAAGGATCTTTAGTGGTTTCAGATACAAATGAACATCTCTATTACTAGCTTCAGTGCCACCCATGTTCAACAGTCTTCTCTACGCTGCATAGCAAACAGTCTCAGTCTGAATCACATAGTCACGGATTGTCACAAACATGGTTTAAAACAAAGTATGATGTAGAACCAAATGTTCCAATTAATGACCCTCTACTATGCATTATCACTAATTTATATCCCAAGGCAAAAAGATCAAAAGTTAAAAGCGCTAAAGATAGACCTGCAACGTCACTTTCAGCTCCATAAATAGGAACAGCTGATTATCAAGGGCACCAGGAATGTTTCATTTGCTTTCACTTCGGTGTAAGTAGTTAATCTGTAGCTAGCGTGATGGCCACGAGACTGCATTGTGAACCAGGAAGTCCTATGTTCACCTCTCCTGTGAACTCACTAAGGGTGCAATCCAGAGTAACTACGGGGAGTCCTTGCTCCGGTGTAAGAACAATTTACTCTGGATTGCAATGCGAATTTCCCATAGGTTTTCACTAGGTGGTGCAGTAACTACAAGTGCAAGTAATGTCTCTTACGTGCTCTCGTAGTTACTCTGGATTGTAGGGTAAGTCGCCTTAGGCATGCTATGTTCCTCTCTCTCTCTCTCTCTCTCCTCCACACCATTTACAATACAGAATTAGTAACTCTGACCAACCTTACAGGACTGTTGTAAGCGCTCTGTTGTAAGTACTCTGAACTCCCTAAAAGCACAACATAAAAACTAACCCACTAGTATTTAATCTTGCACCCTATACCTATTATGGTCAAAGTTGAAATAGCTAAGCCAAATGAAATTATGTTGAAGGATTTCATAGCTAAACACATTTTGCCTTAATGGAATAGACACTTCGTTCCAAGAAAAGCTAAATTCTGCAATACGTATTAGTTTTACAAATGTATATTTGCTACAAATTAATAGCAGAAGGAATCTGAGATATTTCAGCTGCATTCCTAACCCTCAACTAGGCTGGCCTAAGCCCCTGCACAAGTCCCATACTGGCCTGGGAGTGTCCCAAAAGTGCCATAAGACACTTCTGTGCCACTCCTATGTCATCAAGGGAACGGAAAGACCAATGAGTTGTGCCGGCCAAGGTTAGGATTGCACCCTTGAACACTTATCTAGGAATTTAACTAGGAACCATCTGAGATCAAGCAAAATGGAAGAGGGTTTTTCTCGCTGTGGGATTTTCTTCCCAAAGCTGATACCTATGCTTGTTGTCCTTATGTTAGCAGGCAAACGTTTTACATTGCGTTAACTGCTGTTTTTAGTCTAATGTTCTCTTCCACCTTCTTGCTGGGCAGTTGGTGGTTCTGTGTCCCTTGAAAGAAGAGAGGGTCACAGTACAGGCTTATAAAACCCCAGCAGACTGGATGGCAGTGGTTACTTTTTACAGAGCTGTCATGTCCTCCCCCCAGGACAGTATCTGTGTTTTGTTCTTATAAACTTATAAACTGTTAAAGATTGATATAAACTTTTAAAAATAAATCATTTATACAGTGGATCGACAGAGTAGAAGACAGAGAACACAGTCCTAACCATGTCTACTCAGAGTAAGCCCCACTGTTTTTAAATGGGTCTTACTCCCAGGAAAGTGTGTTTAGGATTGCAGACACAGTTATAATTCTCCTGAGATCACCATTTGCATCGACGCAGAGACTTCTAATGGTCAAACTAGCCTGATGAAGCTTTGCTTTTGTGCTTTCAGAAAGGCTCAGCATTCTCCTCCCTCCCGGTTAGTTTCTCTTTTTGTTAATTAAAAAACCAAAAAAGGTACATCATGTTTAGAAAAACAAACCCAAATGGCAAATGAATGATGCCGCACATTACAAAGAGAGACAAACATCTCAAGACAATAGGAAGGATCAAACAAGAAAAGAAAGGAAAAGGGAGACACGCCCTACAATCCAGAGTAACTACGGGAGCACGTAAGAGATATTACATGCACCTGTAGTTACTACACCGCCTAGTGAAAACCTATGGGAAATTCATATTGCAATCCAGAGTAAATTGTTCTTACACCGGAGCAAGGACTCCCCACAGTTACTCTGGATTGTGCCCTAAAAGAACAATGTAGGAAAGAGAAAGCAAGATATGTAGTTACTTTGGAGCTAGCAAAGAGGATCTACACACAGGTGCAAACTTCCATAGTTGTAGTTAATGTAAAAACACATCCACATCATTGCTCATCTGAAATACATTAAACTGACTGGATACTTTATTTAAATATATATTAAAATATATTATAAACATATTATATAATTATTAAATTTATAAAATATATAATATATTTGCAGTAATAACATAACAGCAAGATATATCAACTCAGCAATTTTCAACCTTTTTTAACTGACGAGGCCCCTAAAATTGCAAAAGCATATAATCGGTTTTTGAACACTGACAAGGCACACCATGCTGCTGGTTGGAGACTGAGTACAATCCTACCCAATTTAGGCCAACACAGTTTACCTGTCTCTGCATTTTCATAGTGATGTGGGGAGGCCGGCACATATATGTGCACAGGTCTAATCCCCATAGAAATTGGACAGAAGTACCTAACAGCACTTTTGCGACACTCCCAGACCAGCATGGGACTTGTGCCAGCCTAACTAGAGCTTAAGATTGCAGCATCAATGTTTCTGATCTTCCCCAAAGTAACTGGGGAGATTGTATATGAGGATTTCCTGCTACAGGCAGAGGTTGGACAAGATTACCTCTTTGGTCCCTTCCAACTCTATGATTCTGTAAGGGCTCAGTCCATCGTAACTGCGGCAGTTCTTGCTCCGACTGACATAAGATTTACTGTGAATTGCAATATGAATTTCCCATAGGTTTCCACTAGAGGGCGCCATAGCTGTGTCGATGCAAATCTACTTCGTGTTGATGCATCTAGTGGAATAGTTGCTCTGAATTGGGGGGGGGGGTAAGTTTACATCTTGTGGCTTACCAGAATGTCATGGCACAGCACAGTGGTTGAGAATCACAATTTTAACAATAATATAACAATATGCTTTTATGCAGAGCAAGTTGCTTGCTGTTTGAACTGGAGAGTGGCCTGTCTTCTCTGGTCTAAATTAATTTTATTTATTTCATTTATACCTGAACTCAAGGCAGTGTACATGGAGCTTCCTAGTTATCACTCATCCAGACAGGTCTAGACTTGCTTAGTTGCAGCAAGGTGACTTCAAAGATTTGTCTTTTCAAGGTGACTAAAGTTTACAAGTCTGCAAGTTACACAAGCAAGCAAAACTATTCTCTTAAACCACCAGGAAAAACAGCTTTCCATATTATCAATCGCATCCCCTTCTGGCAGCTTGGTGGTTACATGAGGCACTACTAGCACTTGTGAACAAAGAAGTTGCACAGAATAAGAAATGAAAAAGTTAATTTCTGTTCTGAAAGGGAGTGTACAACAAATTCTCTGAATATAATGGAGCAAAAGTTTCAACACCACTCACTGTCATTCTTGCATTATGTCAGGGGATAGGAATGCAATGAAAGTTGAGTTGATTCCGTAAGATATAATGAAATGAATACCTTCAGTCCTTGCGACCAAGTTCACCTAAGACATTTGAAGTCAGGCATGAAAACAGTTCTGACAACTCTGAACATACAGGAACACACCTTAAGGGAGTTTGGTATTTGGAAAAGGCCATCATGGCCAATAAAGTTGGGCAAATAAATAACAGAGAAATAAAAAACTAGCACCTTGAGTGATTATAGTGGCTAATAATAATATTTATATATCAATTTTAAAAAAGTCATTCACAAAGCCAAATAAAACATACATAGAAAATACCGGATTTACTCAAATCTAATGCACCAGATTTACTCAAATCTAATGTACTTATAATCAAAACACCGTATTTATTCAAATATAATCAAACATCAAATCTAATGCTCACCTTGATTTTGACTGGAAAAGTGAGTGTTAGATTCAAATAAATTCTCAGAACATGGGAAAATGCTGAAAACATTGCTTTGCTTTACTGTTTATTGATTGCTTTACTGGATTAGGGGCAAAATCCAGAGCAGTTACGGGTCCACGCACTTATATCACCCTCTAGTGTTATTTTATGGAAAGTCATCTTAACTGCTCCAGAGCAAAGGGCTTAGTTTGACTTTAGGATATGGGCCTAGGTCTGTCTGTGTGTTCATTTTCTATTCTGTCACTCTTAACAGTTTACAAATATTTAAAACTTCATGAATTCAAATTTTAAAATAATTACAGTAATAAAAATATAGCATTCTAAAAATTGCAGTATTCTGCCTGTCCCAGAGTTTTTGCCCACATCTGGAAATCAGAGATATATCCATTCTGTGCATGGGGGTTTAATTCTCAGTGCTCATATCCAGGGAATCTAGGCAAACTTGAACATGAGGGGTAAGGTTGCAATCCTACCCTCTCGGTGAGGCCATCTAAGCTGCAGCACAAGTTCTGTGCTGGCCTGGGGGTGTCACAAAAGTGCCATAAAGCACTTCTGTCCCACTGCTGGGGAGTTAGGTCACTTGCACAGGCGCATGCCAACCTCCTCAAACCACCAAGGGAAGATATGCCAGGAGACTTATGCTAGCCTAAATTGGTTAGGATTGCACCCTAAGAACATTTATTCAGAGGTGATTTATGATGTTTTTATTTCCTAACATCTGCAAAGAAGTACAAGTGTCTTGGAAAAATTGGGTCATATTTTTAGTTGGACACTCACTTATGTCAATTTGTGTTTTGTATATATTTTGTAATTTTTCATGTATATCACTCATGGCACGTACATTTCTAGGCATATCCTGCAATGAACATGGAAGCCTGAGCAGCAATTGCCAACTTGTAAAACACAGCAGAATGTTTTTGTACCACTGCCTGGGAAATCAATAATTTTATCCAATAAAATTATAGCACCTAGAAGGGCTGGGCTGGGCTGTTTCTCCCTTAACCCCCACGTCAGGTGAAGCTCCCTGAGTTCCCGTAAGCGCGAAGGTTTGCATAACTGTCCACTGTTATAAAACTGTTGCTAGCACCTATTCTAATGCTCTTAAAGTGATAAGTGATGCTCATTAGGGTGTACAAAGAGAATATTTGAAATCTGATTCAAATACTGCATTTATTAAATAAACAATCAATACTGAAATTTGTAATAACAAGGAGGAGCGAAGCTGTAAAAAAAGGCAACCTATAGTTTGTATAAGTTAAAGTTAGTTAAAGTTGTTAGTTAGTTATTAGTTTATAGTTGTCTAAGTTAGTTTATAGTTATCTAAGTTAGTTTATATAGTTTGTATAAGTATAGTTCGCAAAAGAATCAAGGAGGTACGAAGGTGGCCAAATTGGCCAGGGGGAGTCACTACTGCTCCCCACAAAAGAAGCTGGAAAAATGACTAGGGGGGTTTCAAAGAGCACCTAGAACTAGGAAAGTATTAGGAGGGGCAGGCCTCTTGGCCATCATGGTGCAGAGACGGAGCAAAAACAAAATCTCATGGAAAAAATTTTCCAGCTATGCCTATCCTAATTAAGAATCTAGGATATGGGTGAGTAGGAAGGGACACATTCTCGTCCAGCTCTGGGATTGCTGTGGGAGGAGAAATTCACTTTCCCAACATGAAATGAACCCATAAAGAGAACTTTATGGAAACAGGAAATAAAAATGGGGAAGAGGTGAAGACACAAAGAGCAGAACACAATTGAATTCTGAGAAGCAGTGCTGAGTTCGCGACCGGAGATTATCACCCAGTGTCAGCTGTGCGGCGCCTGGAAAATTCCAACATATCTCCAACTCTCCTATGACATCATAGTCCAGTGTATAGAAGGGATTTCATGACATGTACAGAGCCTATGGAATGTGAATGCAATAATGTCGCAGGGGTCTTCCAAATTCTATTGAAGTTTAGAGGGTGCCTACAAACCCTCATTTGGCAATACCTGGGATGGAGCAGTTTTTTTTGGGGGGGGGGGGTTGCCAGGTTCAATTATGTTTACGGTTTTATTTTTCTTTTCAAAAAATGAGTTTATGAGGTTACATAAATGTTTTGCAATTCATTTCTATCATTATACCAATTTATCTTTACACTGGCAACCTGTCTGAAGTGAGGAAGTTATGCCAAATGTCAAATGTATTCATTTCAGATAATTTATTTCACAGCCTGGATTACTTGTCAAGGAAATATACGCAGAAGAATAAGAAGAAGACTATAGAAGAAGAATAAATAGGAAATATTTATTTCTAATAAATAAAAGAATATCCCAAGTCCAGGTGTTCTTATGGAAACTTTTCAGTGTGAAAGCATTTCCTGAAACAGGTTTTTAGGCTCTCTCTCTCTCTCTCTCTCTCTCCCTGAGTACGTTAAATAAGCTTTAAGGGGGAAAGTTTAAGATATAATGTTAAACAGAATATAACTGAACTATAATATTCACTGAATCAACCAGAAATTTTTCAAAAAAAATTGTTCCCAGTTTTCTGCAAATGAGGCCAATGCATGAATTCAGCATAGGGCATGAGGGCAATGGTAAGGATTCTAGCACAAGTGTAACTGGAAGTCCCGGTGTCTGGCATCACCTAGTTCTCCATGGGGGAGGAAGTGCTGGTGGCTTCAAATTCTAATTTCTTCTCCTGTCGAGGCTCCTGAAGATGTGACCCCTTCGAGGGAGAGCCTCCATGAAAAAGAAATGGGGTAGGACATTTCAATCCTAAGCCGCCTGGTGCCCATAGGAGCAAGAGTGCCAAAACAGTGACTGCTTGGTAGTCCCTAGGGCAATGGTACTCAGGCATTTCAGCCTGGGACCCTCTTAAAAATCTGTCCAGGACCTGTCAAACTTACTGGAATGTGACATCACTCTGATGCCAGAGCTCCTCCATGTTGACTTGGAAGTAAGTCCCATTGTGTTCAGTGTGACTCCGCAGAAAGCCCAGTGCCAGATTTCAAAATGGCAGATTCCACTCTCTTGCAACCCCCCCGACCTTAGATTGTGATCCCCCAAGGGGATCCCACTTTGAGTGTCACTGCCCTAGAGCCTCCTTAGGTGAAGGGGACATTTGTCCAAGCATTTGGCCCTATAACGGGTTTCCTTCTTTCTGCACCAGTTATTTTGCTGGCGCAGACTGGAGTAGTTCTGCGTTGGAGTTTTCAGCCTAACACAGAGCATAGCATCTGGCAGAACAGGCAGAAAAGAGAAGTATAGAAATAAAGGAAAGACCTTGGCAATAAAATGGTTACACACAACTATCACCAAGGAATAGGAGCATCAAGATTGGTCCATTAGGAAAAGTCCCCCCAAAGCTGACAACATCATTAAGAATTTTGCTGATTTCCAAAGAAAAAGAGATTATTCATTTTGTGACCAAGGCTACTAGTCCTTTAATTTATGAGATCATGTCTACATGGTAGGCAAGAAACTAATCCTTAAATTAACTGCATTATATTTTAATAGCAAGAGTTACAGTGCAATCCTAAGCATGTCCGCTCAAAAGTAAGTCCCATTGTGTTCCAACACAACATACATTGTGTTACTCTCAGGAAAGTGTGTTTAGGATTGCTGTCCTTGATTGATACATTGTGATACTTCATCTGACAATACTGATCTGCAAAAATATACCAAACTATTTTTATACCAATCAGATGTATTAATCAAATTTCCTTTGATAACATCTCCAACAGTTGGTCTGGATTGGAGGATGCTTTTGTCAAGGAAGTTTGAAGGATGCCAGTGCACGCTTTAAAATATCTAACTCAGAATTTTAGATCTGAATTACGAAACTGTTTTATTTATTTGCAAATCAGATCTCTGCCTACCTGTGATAAGATGAATTTCTCATTTCTTAGAGACCTAAAGTGGTTTCAGAGCTGTTTTATATTGTACACACAACACACACATTTCTTGTGTGTATAAAAGGTTCCTTGACAAAAATGGCAACGTAGAAAAATAAGAATTATCTTCGGCTGGAAAATTTGAAAACTTATTAGACAGCATTCTTTTAGGTAATATAGATTCTGTCAACATTACTTGATTTTTAACAATTAAAAAGTCATTCTCAGAGTGCCCTGGAAAACAGCGGTGACAGGTATTGCCTGCAAGTAACCAGAGACACATTTCATGCAGCACAGCTCTCAATGACACACCTACAGGAAATGAAAGATTATTTTCTGCTATTTTAGCAACAAGCCATCCCTGTTTGTCAATCCAATTTGTCCCAATTCTTCCTTATTTTGGGTCTTGCCAGGCATTTGTCAATACTGTCTGTTGCCACATCATGGAGCCTGGGGATTGAAAGTCACAGGTAAGATAAGAAATCTGAGAAGGTCGAAGAAAATGAGCGGAAACCAAGAGTGACATTTCAAATGATAGAAGGATGAGCTCACACTTTCACCAACAATTTTGAAGACATGCTTAAAAGTTATACTGTTAAAAAAGAAGAGCACAATCCTAACCATGTCTACTCAATAGTAAGCCCCATTGTGTGCCATGGGTCTTACTCCTAGGAAAGTGTCTTTAGGATTGCAGCCAAAGTACATTTTAAGACCATTTCTTATGGTTATACTTCAGGAAAGTGAAGTACAAAGTGAAGTACAAGTGAAGGTTATACTTCAGGAAAGTGAAGTGAATGTACAGTATAAGAAATATCTCTCTTTAAAAACAAAATTAATAAAGGGATCTATGCCATGACTCTTAATACCTTCCCACTGCAAATTTATCACTGCTAAAGTGGGGTATTATCTCACTCTGGGTCTGCAATTAGGAGGGAGAAACCAGGTAGCGAGCTTTAATGTAGTCCATGGCAAGACACCCCCCCCCCCCACCAGCCTGTGGGCAAGATTTGTAATTGTCCAAACCTGTCTCTAATAATCTTTTATGTAATTTTATGTAATTTTTGTTTCAAATTTGAAATATAAATCATTTTACTGGCCCACAACATGCTGTCAGAGAGATGATATGGCCCTCCTGCCAAAATGTTTGGACACCCCTGGACTAACATAAGGAATATATTGACTAATATACTGAGAGCCAGGATGGCGTAGTTGTTAAGAGAACTGGACTGAGATCTTCAGCTCCCTCCTTTACCATGAAGCTTCCTAGGTGTATTTGGGCCAGTCACTCACTCTCAGCCTTATCTACTTCACAGGGTTGTTGTGAGGACAGCAGGGGGGAGGAAGAAAAAACTTTGTAAGCCGCCTTGCGCATTTCAAGCAGAGGCTCCACCAGCACCTGTTGGGGATGCTCTAGGAGGATTTCCTGCTGCAGGCAGGGGGTTGGACTAGATGACCTACTAGGTCCCTTTCAACTCTAGGATTCTATGATTTGTGTTGGCATGGGAAAGGTGGGGCATAAAATCAATCAACCAACCAATGAACGTATTTTCAACATATCTAAAATAAATAAGTAAATAAATAAATAAATAAATTTCAAGGGTCCATCAGAAATGAGCTTGCGAACCGTAGTGGGTGCTGACCAACAGTTTGAGACAGTAGTACTTGGGCATTTCATACTTACTGTCAAACTTACTGGGATATGACAGCACTTTGATTTCAGAGCTCTTCCATGTCTACTTGGGAGTAAGTACAATTGTGGTCAATGAGACTTATTCCTAGAAAAGGCCAGTGCCAGATTCCAAGACGGCAGTTCCCATCCTCTTGCAACACCGACTCCTCAAGGTGTCCTAACCCTACTTGGAGTACCACTGGTTTGAGAAACACTGCAATGTAGGTCCTGAATAATGTGGTGTGGAGGAAACTGTGTCACTGGTCTGGTCATGACTGTGATAAGCAATTTGGGTGGCTGTTCATTACCTGAGGAAAGGAACCTGCCTGGGTTTAGGCATGAATGTGTTTAGCTTTTATTTTGTCATGTCTTCCATTTGTCTTGAGCGTCTTACTTTTGGGGGGGGGGGTGGTTTTTCAGTTATAACATATGGTCACCCTATAAGGAATATATTGACTAATATATAATAAGGAATATATTGACCATATGTTCTCTTTTCCAGGACCTGTCCTCTTCTTTAGCCTTGTATTCTGGAAAAAAAGTCTTCATTGTATTCCTTTTTCCTTGTGAGCAGGCAGCATGTAGCCTTCTTGTCATTAATTGTGTCATAGTTTCCACATAAATAACTTATTTAACATAAATTATGTGTAATAGTTTTAAATTTAATAAGTTATTTAACATAAATTACATGCAATAGTTTTAAATTTAATATTTTTCACATAAATTATGTGTAATAGGTATAAATTTAATAAAAAATATAGCGTTTAACTTTAAGGGAACCACATGAGAGTAAAATACATGAGCATGTTATTCTGTGGTGTCCTCCATTTTTCTTGGTTGTCCTCCATTTTGTCCTCTTTATCACATATGGGGTCAGGAGGCGTGAGAAAGTCCCTCCCTGCGCCCCTGTGTGCGCAAAGCCGGCCACTCCTTTGGAGGTGGTGGAGGAGGAAGGCTCCCCTGCTGCCTGCCAGGAGGGGCCAGGACTGGAGGGAGCCCCAGGTGCGGGGCAGCCCTCCTTCCTTATCCCTGGGCAAGCTGGCTGCTGGAGCTGGGATCCCCCAAGGAAGCGAGAGGGGCTCCCCACAGGTGTGCCAACTGGTGCCATCAGTGCGCACAGTTCCAGGGAGGAGCCAGCCAGGTGAGCCTCTTGGCTGCAGCAGGACTGGGCAGCCCCAGAGCACTGCAGGGACATGGAGGAGCACTGACCCACCAGGACTTCTACCTGCCCAGGTATTCCTAGCACCCCAGCAGCTGGGCCAGCAGAAAGTGGGGCAGGTCAGAATGGGGAGAGCTGCACCTGGTGGCTGCCAGCCTGCCTGCCAGCCTGCCACGTTGCCATTGAAAAAGCCCTGTCCAAAGGGGAGGGAGTGTAGATGGGCTGGTTTCTTTGCCAGATCTTGGTCTTGGGGAATTTTGTGGGCACTGGTTTGATAACCTCTGAAAATTGGAAAAAGTCAGTACCCTCTTTGTAATGCCATTTTGGGGAAAGCTGCACCTGTTGGATATCTGCTGTTGAAAGAGCCATATCCAAAGGGGAGGTAGTGGGGATGGGCTGGTTTTCTTGCCAGATCCTGTTCTTGGGAGGCTTTGATGGGAATTGGTTTGATCCATCTGAAAGTTGTTGAAAGTTGTCTATATAAATAAATGCCGCAATGGGGAAAGCTGTCCCTGCTGGACATCTACCTGCCATGTTGCTATTGAAAGCATTTAGTCCAGAGGAGGAGGATGGCGGGGATGGGATGCACTGGAGGAACATGATTTTGGTGTGCTGTGGGAATTGGTTTGGAAAGTGACATCAAAAGATTGAAATCCTCAAGTTTCCCTTCTCTCTCTCTCAAGTTTCAGAAAGTTGCAGAAAGTAATTCCTCTCTCTGCATTACAATAATGCCTATGTAAAACTGCTGTAGTATAGTGGAGACTGCAGTGGAGTAGCCATATGTCCCCCTTTTCCAGGACCTGTCCTGGATTTTTGCTTTGTGACCTGAAAAAGAAAATTCAACATCCTTTTCCTTGTAAGCAGCAGCACATAGCCTTCTTGTAATTAAAAATTCTATGTAGTAGTTTTCAGTTTAATAAGTAATATAGTGCACAATCCTCACCATGTCTACTCAAAAGTAAGCTCCATTATGTTCAATAGGTCTTTCTCTCAGGAAAGTGTCTTTAAGATTGTAGCCATAGTGCTTAAGCATATGAAAGCAATATATGGGTGTGGTTTTTAGCTTTTATTTTTCTTGAGTGCCCTACATTTTTGTGGGGCTTTGACCTCTTTTTTGGTTATGGCATATGGTCATCCTGAATTGTAGCAAGTATCAGCCTAATCCTAAACGTGTCAGCCTAATCCTAAACTAGTGATTTTCAACCACCAAATGTACCATGGAGGGTCTGCAGGTGTGCCATAGGAGTTTGGGGACATTTATTAGGAAGGTAATGGGGGATATGAGTCCCTTACCAGCAGCATGGTGCACCAGACAATTTTAGCACCTTCTCAGTGTGCTATATCACAAATCTGGACTGGCAGCCTAATCCTAGACATACCTACTCAGAAGTTCCGTTGTATTCAGTGGGACTCACGCTTGGGGAATGTGTAGATGGGATTGCAGCCTGAGCTGCGAATTCAAGATTGGTTTATTTGATTCTTGCTTCTGCCAATTTACTTACCCAATTTACTTGAATATAACGCTCACCTTTTCCAGCCAAACTTAGGGCGCAGTCCAGAGCAACTATGAGGAGTCCTTGCTCCGGTGTAAGAACAATTTACTCTGGATTGCAATATGAATTTCCCATAGTCACTACGGGTGCACGTGATATCTCTTACATGCTCCGATAGTTACTCTGGATTTTAGGGTATGTCTCTAAAATCAAGGTGTGCATTAGATTTGATGGCGCAATAGATTCAAGTAAATATGGTATTAGGTAGCCTTAGGCAAGCTGCTACATCCCAACTTCTGCATTTCCTAGTTTACAATATGGGATTAATATTTGCCTTTAATCAAATCATTAGGCAAAAGCTTATTGTAAGGACAACATCATGATAATACACGCCACGTCTTTTGCACATTCAAGTTGTAATATAAGATTAATAATTCTGACTTGCATTAGTGCCATTTGTTCTGAATACACCCAAACCACAGTGGGTTGTTATGCTCATATTCTGAGCTTCATGGGTTCTTCGAAATGTTCCTACCTAATCCGAACTTTCTGGTTCCAATAGAAAGCACACTGCATCCTGAAGCGAGGAATCAGTCATGAAGGTTAGCTCAAGGTAACGGGACATTTGTTCCCTTATCACAGTACCAGAAAATTGGTTAGGTTTGGACTGTCAGTATGGCAGTTAAAATCTCTTAAAGCTATCTCTAGAATAGTGTCTCTAGTGTCTCTAGAACTAAATGATTAAGGGTGCAATCCAGAGTAACTACAAGGAGTTCCTGCTCCGGTGTAAGAACAATTTACTCTGGATTGCAATATGAATTTCCCATAGGTTTTCACTAGGTGGTGCAGTAACTACGGGTGCACATAAAGTCTCTTACGTGCTCCCGTAGTTGCTCTGGATTTGGGGGTGAATCTTTTTCTGTATTAATCTGTGTTAAGCTGTACTGATGAATTGTAATTCCTGTTTCTTTGATTATTGGAATCCCAGTTTATGGAAAGTTAGTTGTGCCTAAATCATATTGAAATTCATAATACAGAAGTGGGTTATGGTAAACGCTTTCTGCTGGTGTTAGTGGGCCTTAAGAGACCTCAGTCTGCAATAACTGCTAAATCATTCAACTAACATTGCAATTCTAGTTATGTCCGGTCAGATGTCTGCCTATGTACAATGACATTTATTCCTAGTCACAAGATTTACAGACACGGGATTTTGCTGTAAGACAATTCTTGAAACCCATTCTTCAATTATGAGTGATTGTGGGATGTGTTTGTGAATTTTTTTTTGGGGGGGGGGGTGTTTCTCTGACCAATGGAAAAAATATTAAAATTTTGGAATGACAAGACTTCTTACATCAGTGGTCTTCAAAGGGGGCTGGTGGTGACCTTGCATTGGGAGTTGCAAGAGAGTGGAATCTACCACCTTGGAATCTAGCATTGAGCTTTCCTGGGAGTAAGTCTCATTGAACACAGTGAGACTTACTTACAAGTAGACATGGAAGAACATCTCAGTAACAGGGGGTCCTGGACAAATTTTTTAATTTGAAAGTGGTCCTGCATTGAAATTCCTCAATACCACTATCTTACATGCTGGAGATAGATACTTCAAGTCCCACTAGATCAGGGGTATCTAAACATTTTGGCAGGAGAGCCACATCATCTTTCAGGGGCCAGAAAACAAATTTACATTTCAAATTTAAATAAATTTAGGTATAAGAATGTATCAGAGCGGATTACAAAGCTTGCCCAAGCGCTGGATAGAGAAGACTTACTGAGGATTGCATTGAGGCTTCCCGAGGGCCACATATGGCCCCCAGGCCAAGGTTTGGACAACCCTTCCCTATATGTTTTATTCTTAAAAGCACTATGACCCTTTTACTAAAAACTTTATAATAGAAGTGGACAGCAACCTAATCGTAATAATTAATAATATAACCCAGGATTTTCCCTCGTGGTCTTGAAGTTGTTTTTAAAACTGGAGTAAGTCTGACTAGAATATGTAGAATAAGTCTGTAGAATATGTTCTGTTGCCAGGGGTTTTGGGGGAAGTGACTATATAGAAGTGTCTATATATTTTTTTCTTCTACCAGTGAGAGATAGGCTACAATCCTAAAGACACTTTCCTGGGAGCAAGACGCATTGAACACAGTGGGGCTTACTTTTGAGTAGACATGGTTAGGATTGTGCTAATAGTGTCAGTTATCATGCACAGCTGGGATTCTTCTTTCAAGATCTTCAGTATATGTTTTTATACTATGTTAGTCTGTTTGTTCACATTTTTACACCGTTAGTGTGTTTAAATTAAAGTAAGAGAGCTTGATAAATCAGACCACTTGCAGGTCCTATAAAGACATGTTATTGTGCGAGTGAACATGCTGGAATACAGGCCAGTGTTGGGGCAATACAGATAGGTCAGTTTCAAATGCTAATATCTTTTTCCAGTCCGAGCTTCATAAAAAGCTGCTTAAGCCGTACCTCAAAATGGCTTTAGGGGGGTCTCTTTTCTTTTTATCTGATATGTTAACCAACTGTCAAAATTCCTGTCCCCCAAGCCAAAATTCCCCCCGGTTAAAAAAATTATAGTGTGGTAAGTGGCCTGATAAGTCTATTCTTTTTCTATATAAATTTATATTTATTACATTTTTCCTGTTGTGTCAAAGGGGAGTTGATAAATTCTGAGCAGCACTTCTCTGTATAGCACCCATATCTTTTTCTGCACAAATCCACTTTAGATTATAAGTGGTGTTTATACAGTGATGTAGTAAAAATTCTTAGAATAAATATGGTACATTTCATTCGGTAAACTCAAGAATTTTTGGAGCAGGTGACAGGTGGAAATATTTCTTCTTCACTCTCCGTATCTGGAGTGAAACTGAACAAAGGAAATACCTTTTTTGTCTGTCAGGCCAGGTCTCTTTAATCTCAAATTCCGAGGATTAATCTCTTTAATCTCGTTGCAAGGAGCTTTGTCGTGTCATCAGAACATTCTGTTACAATGCCAAACTTTTGTGTGCATACTCCGAGTACCTGGCCTTTTGGGTGTGTCCTGGTGTGTGTCTAGCCAATTGACGCAACTCTGTAAAATCAGACCAGTTAAGTGGAAACAAGTCTTGTAACTTTAAGGTCTGGAGACATTCCCATTTTGATATGTTTTGTGTAGGGTCCTGACTGCTTTTATTGCGTTACCGTGAATGTCTGGGGCTGTTTTCTTTGAGAGCAAAGGGGTTTGTCTAATCATTAGGCAAAAGCCATTGTAAAATCAACATTCTGCCTCTGTGGCGTCCTATCCACCTATTTCCAAACGGCCTTGTGAGGCTTTTTGGGCTGGCTCACTGGGACTGCTGTGAGTAGGAGGAGGTGGGATAGCTGAGCTTTCTTGTGCTTTGGACACCGTGTACACAGTGAGAAGTTTTGTACTGAACCCCACTGAACACAGTGAGTTTTTATATAGGGTTGCATGGTTAATTCGTTACCCTTTCAAACTATCCATATTAAATACTAGCGAAATGTACCCACATTGCAGGAGTAAAATACCCCCCCCCCCAACATCTCCCATTGCATATCAACGCCCCCATGTGCACCCTCCCTCCCAATGCACCAGGCACTGAGCACCAGATTGGCTGGATGTTGTCAGTCTTCAATGTTGAGTATAGGACAAAAACACATTGTGCCCCCTTTTTCCCCCTTAAGGATTAAATTTCTCAACGTCGGTTCTTGGTGGATGTTGATGTCACAGAAGGAACACCCTCACCAAGTTTCATGTTCTAGGTCCAGGGCAGAGCATCCCTCAGCCAGGGATTCTTCAATGTAAAATATAGGGAGGAAAACATGTTGCACCCCTTTTCACCTCCATCTGGTTGGAATTTCCAAAACCAGTTCTTAGTGGATGCTTCCATCATGGATGGAACATCCTCCACAAATTTCTTGCTTCTAGGCCTGGCAGTTTTGGCTGGGCAATGATGAGTGAGTCAGTCAGTGACTCTTCATCAAACAATCTAATATTCAAAATATCTCTTATGCATGCTAGCTTCTTTTCTGCTGATCTCCACCTGCATCAAAGAACTCATGTCAGAAGCATAATAGTGTCATTCACTTCCATTCACCACATCTGCCACTTCCCCTACACACTTCCTTATCTGGCTGAATGAACATATTTACAGCTTATGGAAACAATGTTATCAGCAGAATAATTGTCCTGCATGAATTGGGTGCTTGCCTAGTAAAACATTAGAAACTGGCCTTGGAAAAATATGTTAGCTGTTATTGGAAAGAATTGGGTTTTTTTAGTACATTCACAGTATTTTGGTGATAGTATCTTCATTGTATCTTCATTGCAAGATTAACCCAACACAGTACAATATGAAGTCTTCTTTTTAAGCATGCTTGCTTCTGACTCTCTTGAACTATGGCTGGAATTTTTTTATATTCTGGGGGCTGTCATAGAGAATTAGTAAATAACACTGAATTTTTTTATCGCAAGGTGGTGGCCCACTGGTTAAAGATGCTGCACTTGATGACCTAAAGGGTGGAAGGTTGAAACCCAAATGCCACATAAAGGAGTGAGCTCATATGACTTGTCCCAGCTGTTTTCAACCTAACAGGTTGAAAGCATTCAAATACATGTAGAAAAATAAGTACCAATTTGGTGGGAAGGTAAAGACACTGTCAGGCCTCTGACAGGCCAGCCAGTTTTCACAACTTCACATCAAAATGTGAATTGGATGACTATTCTGCAGCCCACTAGCTATTTATTCGCTATTGCTGGCATAAAGCTGCAGGGCTCAATTAGAAACATGTTTGCAGGGCCCCAGGTTCACAACCAAAGGGCTATAGCATTTTAGAGATAGAAATGAAATGAAAAGCTTTATGGTATCACTATACTATAGCAGTCAAAATTTGTGCTTAAAAAGTGCATGTGAGTTAATGAATCCAGCTTCCTTGTGGAGCCTTCTTTTTTTAAGGAAAAAAATGGACTCTAGTTAGCCAGCCCTTATCAGCAGAGAGTCTGGCAAAGTTGGATCTGTTGAGGACACCAGGGTAGCATCTCAATCTCTGTTTCAGGACTCACCAGCATATCACTTGTGGCATCTGAATTTGGCCACAATCCTATATTTGGCCACACTTAAGTAAGGTGTCTATAATATGCATAGATATCATAGGATTGGCCTTTTTGAAGACTAGGTTTAAATGGGCATCCAGGTCTGGCTGAGGATGTTCAGGGAGAAGCAAAGGCAAAAACCAAGCAGTGGACCTATGACTTGTGCCTACAGACTCTGGCCCTGGGCCACTGCCAGGGGTGGTCATTGTTGATGGAGCCAGAGGATCTTGGCAGAATAGAGCCCCATTGTCAGATTGTTCCTCTTCAAAGGCCAGCCTTGCCAAAGAAGACCACCTGCTTGTCTTCCCTCTCCATGATCTGCTTTGCTTCTCCCTCCTGGGTTAACCCAGCTTGGAAAGCCAGGACTATCTCCAGTGAGAAGAAAGAGTGAAAGGAGGCAAGAGGTGAGAATACTGTCCAGAGATCAAGTCTGGGCTTTGGACTCCCCACCCTTCACCCCTCCCAGAGGCTGACACAGAATGGCTCCCCTCCAGATGCCCAGGACTCAGCAGGGCATGACAGAATCTCCTGTATGGAGATTCACTCTGTTCCTATCAGTGATTTACATGAATCTTCTACCTCTGCTGCTTTTGGGTGGCTCTGCTAGATGCTCATCCAAAGTGCCAAGCAACAGAACAAGTGCCACTGAGTAACATGAGGGTTGGGGCTTGATCTCCCCTTCAGTGAGTCAGACAGTGAGTGAGGCTCTTGATCCCTTTGGAGCACCATGAGACACAGCGAGTGAGGCTCCTCATGCCTTTGGAGCACCATGAAGCTCAGAGCAAGTGGCAGTATCAAGCTGAGGAAGAGCTGGGAAGGAGGCTGTACAGATGTGTCCTTTTGGCAAGGCCAACACTGCAAGGCCATTGGGGCATGCATGTTTGAGTGGTACATGAAAAAAGCTGATGGCAGATAAGAAGAAGAGCAAACCTAGTAGAGGATTCCAAAAGAAGTTGCCCTAAGCTTGACCCTGATAACAGGTGGGGTTATTTTGAAACCTTGCTTTGAATAGTTTTATGTGGTTTTACAATAACAATAGTTCTGTACATGTGATGAGCCAGACTTCAGATGTCTTTGTGCCATCACTGTATATTTATGCAAGGCATGAATTCACAAATCCTCTTGGCACACACCATTTTGTAATTTTCTCCAACGCCCTCCATGGTAATTATATCAAGTTGACAGATTGATAATTGCCCAGAACCTTTTTTGCCACTTCCTTGAAGACAGAAACCATGTTCTCAGTATGTTCCCCCAGATCTCCAGGAGTATCAATCACAGGCTGCAATCCTTACTTCCAGTTAAACCGACACAAGTCCTGTGCTGGTCTTGGAGTGTTGCAAAATGCCATATGGCACTTCTGTGCCAGTCCTGTGGGGTTAGGCCAGTGTGCTGACATGAGAACAGGGAAATAGAAAGTTGTGCTAGACTAAGGCTGCAATCCTAAAGACACTTTCCTGGGAGTAAGACACAATGAACATAATGGGGCTTACTTTTGAGTAGACATGGTTAGGATTGTGCCCTAAATTGGTTAGAATTATGTCTGCAATTTGACTTCACCAGGTCAAATGCAAGAGATCAGAGGCAAAGGATAAGTATGGTCTTCTCTCCATTGTCAACTTGCATTTCACCATCTTCCCCCCCACAGAAGATATGCCATTCCCACTTGTTCCTGCACTGAACATAATAATATTGTTGTTGTTTTTCTTCTCTCCCTTGCAAATTTAAGCTCATTCTGAGTTTTAGCTCTCTTGACTGTTAAGAGCGATATGTCCATATTCATCTTTGTTAATTTGCCTCATTCCATATATGCCTGTCTTATGTACCCTATATTCCCCATGGAGTCATTCTGGTTTCTTTAGGATAAGCCCCATTGACTATAATTATAATTTACTACAATGGAACTTAGTTCAGAGTAGTTATGCATTGTATTGGACTCTTTCTATACTTTTCAGTGCAGAGCATCCAACACTGCAATCCGAACCACATTTTCCTGGGAGTAAGTACTACTGAACACATGGGACTTTCTTCTGAGTAGACATGCTTAGGCTTGCACTGCAAAGCTGCTAAAACCGTTGAAGTTATTGTTGGGGTTTGTACCTGACCTCATGTAGTGCTTCAGAAACACTTGAAGCATTACTAAAGTTCAGTTTAGTACAAGAGGATATAAGTCTGAAAATAGGTTTGTGGATCAGTGTCAGATTCTTAATAGGGATGGGGAAAATTTCATGCTCCAAATCTTTGTGCCAACTACAGACAATACCCTGCCGTTATTTCCACAAATGAAATAATTGTGATGATTACAAGAACTTTTATCTATAACTCTGTCACTGGGAGTGTTATTTACCTGGGAGTTAGTACCCTACTCTGCCACCAGCCATGAACATGACCTGCAAAATGTTGAATAGCTCCTGAGCATGGTTCTGAACAGTCAGCAGAAACAGGAGTTTGTTGAACTTCTAGTGAGTTGAATTTTTCTATGTTGGGTTACACAAACTGTGTACCATATAGTGAGGAAATTGTCCAAATCGGAGTAGCAGTTCTTTGTCAAAGGGAATGTGACAGCATAGAATCATTCAGAACTTCTAAAACTGAAGGAGGAAGGTGTTTGCAGAAGTTGTGGTGCTTGTAACTGAGAAGCCCTCTCCTAATATTTTCTTTTTCCAGCAAAGGCCATCTGATGTGCCCAGCAAAGGCCACATCAAGGGACGTGAAAGGGAAGGTGCAGAAAACTGTAACAGGTAATTATGCAATTAATAGCACAAAGAAGTTGGTTTCCCTGCCAAAGGCAGTTAGTGGCTTGCTTAAGCCTAAGAACTGACATAGCATTGTGGATCCAGACTACCACTGGATGACTCCAGATAAGTTTGTGTAATATATAGGGAAGAAAAAGTTGTACAGTTACTCATTGCTCCTAAATGCTTTTGCAATTACAAGTTTGTTTAGAAGTGGTTTTATAAAGTGGGTGTATTTATGCAAACTTGTATTTCTTGTATTATGAAGCCATTGCTAATATATATTAAACAACTTGATTTGAGGGTTTATTTTATTACTTTCTTTAATCTCCTTGAAACAACCTTTTAGTTACTGGAAACTTAACTGCTTGTAAAGTTTGGTTGCTAAAAACCTTCTTACTCACAGCTATGGTGTGCTTGGATAATTTTCAGCTAGAGAAGAAATAGTTCTCGGCAAAGGCACAAAAGAGAATAAAGTCCTTGATTATTTCTCCTTTTTGTTACAAACAGATTAAATTACAGTATCCCTCTCCCAAAGTTTTTTGTTTTTAAATCCTGGGAAGAAGCATTCGTTGTTTCTGTGGTATGATAAAGGAACAGGGTATAGATGAGTTATGCCGGCCTCAATTGGTTAGGATTGCACCCTGAGTTAGAGAATAGGCAACTTGTCAGTTATGCAGAGGATGCCCTGTTCTCTCGCTCTTTTTCTCTCTTCCTCCTTTACCCTTTCTTCCTCATCTGGCTGTTATGCTGTTAACTTTGGCCTTACATCCTGCCTAAGGGCAAAATCCAGAGTAACTACGGGGAGTCCTTGCTCTGGTGTAAGAACAAGTTACTCTGGATTCCAATATGAATTTCCCATAGGTTTTCATGAGTTGGTGCAGTAACTATGAATGCATGTAAAGTCTCTTACGTGCTCCTGTAGTTACTCTGGATTTGGGGGTAAGTCTGACAGAGGATTGGATGTAGGCACAAAGTTAAAAGCATATCCAGATGAATCTGGAGTAATAGTGGCTGAAAGGTCTTGGAGCCCGGATGGTGTAAAGACATCTCTTGTGGATGAGTCTAACCTTTCCTGGTTACTCAGCTTCACAGCCTTGGGGAGTTCCTGGTCCTGGGACAGATCTCTTTTAGCAGCAGGCTGGAATAATTTTCACTCATTTACTGAGAAGGCTGCATCTATATTGTAGACTAGCGAAAAGTGTACCCGTGTTGCAGGAGTAAAATTCCCCCATACACCATCCCACCACGGCGCATCGTCCCACCACGAGCAATATCTCCCTATGTGCATCATTCCCCCATCCGCAATCCCCCATGTGCCGCATCCTACCCAGTGCAACCTCTTCCTCTGAACAACATCTCCACCAGTGCACCAGGCAGTGAGCATCAAATTGGCTGGATATTGGTCAGTCTTCCAGCCCCTTGAGGGTTCAATGACTTTGAGGGTTAAAAGTCAGTGACTTTTCTCTTTTATATATATAGATATGGGCCTTGCAGTTGTCATTCTTCCATAGGGATGTGGGAACCTTGGAGGGCACCTACTGTAACAGAGAAGACTGCTGTGTATCTTACTCACTGGTGCATGCTGTTTACATGAAGCACTTGATACTTAACTTTTTGGAATCTTTTATCTAGCTTAAGGCAGGCCTTTTTTAGAGGTGAGGCTTCCAACTGCAGAAAAAGGAAACAAGAATGAAGATGAATAGGGTCCCCTCAGATGAACATGTGGCCTCTGGCTTTTTCAGAACCTTAAAAAGGGCCAAATGATAGTTTTTACAATTTAATGGTTTCAGTAATCTTGTTGAAGGATCGTGTCTATCCAATCCAACTTGTTTCTCATAGTGTCCAGCCAAGTGCTGCTGAGAAGTCAAGAAGGAGGACATTCCAAGTCTATTGTGACAGCCTTTCAAAGAGAGCATTGTAGCTAAATATGGGCACAAGTAACTAGGGGAGCACATAAGAGACATTATGTGCACCCATAGTTACTGCAGCACCTAGTGAAAACCTATGGGAAATTCATATTGCAATCCAGAGTAACTTGTTCTTACTCCGGAGCAAGGACTCCCCGTAGTTACTCTGCATTTCACACTGTGTGAAGTTTGGGTAGATTTGCCATTGCAAATTTCCAGTCTCAGTAAATGCCTGTACGTAATCTGGTCCTCTGCCATTTAGGCTTTAAGATCTTAGGAGCTCCTTTGACCCAAGCTGAAACTATCAGGGCCTTGAAATCAGCTTTATTGACTTAGAGCACAATCTTAACCATGTCTACTCAAAAGTTAGTCTCGTTTTGTTCGATGGGTTTTACTCCCAGGAAAGTGTCTTAAGGATTGCAACCTTACTTTCTGATTTCTTAGCTTTTTTGTTGTAAATGTGCTTTTAACCTTTTTTATTCACTTGCAAGCTGTTATGATGGCTTGTGTTACAAGAAAGGCATAAATAATTTGAAATAAAATTAAATATACCGGTAATTGAAATGCTGATGGTCCCAGACGTATATGATAGAACATTGAAGGTGAAAGCTGTGCAGTATGGCAGTATTTCCTCAAACTGTGGGTTGTAAACCAATTTCAGGTTGATACCCATTCATTTCAGTATTTTATTTTTAATGTATTAGACTTGATGCTACCATGGCATGTTACTGCATTTAGGAAAATTTTTACATATCTGTATTTTTAACAGGCTACTATGTATAATGTGTAACAGTGATAGTAAATAGGATTTACTCCTGTGTAAGTGTCAGTATAATTGCAGCCTGGGATTGTTAAAAATTTCTTGCTTAATGTCACTCCTGGTCATGACAGTATTTCCAGTGAGTCCTGACAGATTTTCATTTTAAAAAGTGGGTATCAGTGCTAAACGTTTTGAGAATCAATGCAGTAGGGGAATAGTGGGGGGCCACAGCTATGGATGCAAGCTTGCTGCAGGGGACTTTACTTCTTGCAGCTGTTCACCTTACTGTAGTTTTACACTGAGCTTGGAAACCTGTAGATTGGGGAAGAGAGAGAGAGCTTTATGGCACTTTGCATTGTGCCACATTTTGATCTGGCACAAAGGACTCTTACCCTACAATCCAGAGTAACTACGGGAGCACGTAAGAGACATTACGTGCAAGCGTAGTTACTGCACCACCTAGTGAAAACATTATGTGAAATTCATATTGCAATCCAGAGCAAATTGTTCTTACACCGGAGCAAGGACTCCCCGTAGGTACTCTGGATTGTGCCCTTAGAGTCCTGGAATAGGCAGAGACGTGTCAAAGACTTGATTTTCATTTCATAATCGTTGTGAAGAAGGTCAGAAGCCAGTGTAATACGAGAGGGAAGGTTCCACCCCCCTCCTGAATTACATACCTGCTTTCTTGGTATGTGCCAGAGGTCTAAAAAGAGGAAGAAGTGTTAGCTGCAACAGCCAATAATGACTAGCTAATAAGCTCCTCCAAAATTTCTTACTCCTGCAAATGATTTTCCAACTGCAGGTAAGTACTAGTTAGAGATTAATCTACAGGGTGATTGAAAAGTAACTCCCTATATATATTGTAATTTATATATTGTACAATAAAATATACTGTAATTTATAAGTATTTTAAAAGAGGGAGTTACTTTTCAATCACCCTGTATGTATATAAATGATGTGCATGTTGGGTTAGTGTGCATGGTGATTTATGGGCATGGTGGTTTATGTGTAGAGAGGGTTGATGCCCCTGTGGGGATGTTGTGCATGGGGGTTGATGAGCATGGGGGATGTTGCACATGGGGCTTTATGCTCATGGAGGGATGTTGCGCATGGGGGTTGATGAGCATGGGGGAATGTTGCACATGGGGGAAGGTTGCACACGGGGGATGTTGGTGTGCGTGGGGGATGATGCGTAATCAAGGGTATTGATCAATGGAGGGAACGCGTATGGGGGTATTTTACTCCTGCAACACGGGTACATTTTGCTAGTTTGATTTGATTAAATAAAACCAAGTGATTCAGGGTAGCAGACAGAGGGATCTGGGGAAAAACCTGAGAAAAGAAAGTAAGGATTGGAGGATCAGGGATGAGTCCAGATTAAGAAGTGCTACAAAGCAGATGTGGACACAAGAGTAGAAGGCAGGTGAGCTTGGCAGCCTAAACAATTGGGGTAGTGTTGCTTAGGATTTCAACGAGACAGAGAGGCTAATGGCAAGTTCAGCATCTTAATAAAATGGGGATAATGCCACTATTGTGGAAAATGTCAAGAAAACCTGCATATATTTTGTATCTTGTCTGCAGCAGAGGACTATGTAAAAGGAAGTGTATGTGGACAGATACTTGGGTTTCTCGGATAAGTTTCTGAAACAAAGTGGAGAATGGAAGTGAAAGCAACCTGATATATCAGTCAAGAGACTGTTGAGCATTTGGTATACAGTTAATCAGGCATGTTGGGTGAATGAAAATGAGAACTGTGAAATCTTAAGACATATCTGGTGAAACGTAGGTTCCTTTGAGCTTGAAAGGACTTCATGTAAGTGTGTACATGGTTGCAGCCAGACTTTCTTTTCTTCCTCTTCCCAAAACCTGTATTTACTTCTTTGGAATTAGAATGCCAAAGATATACAGGAAAGTACATGCTGCTCCCTCTTCTCCCTTAGCAAGCAGATTGTACTGAACCAGTCTCCCCATTTCTGCAACTGTTTACTGTGGTTGTGTTTATGGCAAACAAAAGAAATCCCATTAAACGAATGCAACTACTTCTGTCCCTTCCTGTTCTTGCCAATGGGTATTGAAATACCTTTCCATGCCACAGAGTCATTTGTCTTGTTTTAGTGTGACCCATATGAAAGGATAATCTTTCCTATCATGATGCAGAACTTAAGTCCTTAAAGGGGGCGTTTAGTGCCACTATACATTCATTTATAATAACGGGTTCTTCATTAAGTGGTTGCCTTATAGTAATGTTTTAATTGCTATCTGTATGCTATGTGCTGGGAGAAAAGATTAATAAACACATTGAATGTTCAGGATGTATGACCTTACAGACTAACTCATGGACTCATCTGAGAGCTTGTAGCTGCATTAGTATTAATAGAAGTTTTATTCTTCTAGGCCTTACAGTACCTAGAGAGTGAGGTGTTAAAACTACAGTAATATCATCTCAGGATTAGCTCCAGTAGAAAAACCTATGAATTCAGCTTTCTACTGGAAAATGCAAGAGTTGAAGTAAAATGTTCATATTATTGTTCAAATACTTTTTTAATGCACGTATGCATGCACAAGCATCTGTATTATATTACTGTAATAATAGGTGAATAATAGGTTAATAAAACACATGTGTGTGTGTTTATGACATACATTTGGGTTTTTTAATTTTTGCCTTTGGTGCTCTGAATGAGCCTGAGCCATGGTGACTATAGGGAAGGTATTAAGCAAAACATATAGGCTGCAATTCCAACCATACTTTTCTGGGAGTGAGTACAGTACTATAGAATACAATGGGACTGAGTGTATATACAGTACGTTCTTAGGATTGCACTGATAGCCTTCCAACCTTGGATGGCAGGTTGCCTCCCTTTATTGAATGGTACAAGCTGTGTATAAACAACTCTTTATTATTAGCAGGCTGCAGCATTTAATTCATTAATTGCTTTGAATCAACAAGTGTAAAACAACTTCTTGTGAACCAAAAAAGCACATTAATTATGCAGCAGATTTTTTTTATTTTTAATATGAATCTTAACTCTAGAAAACATGCACATGGCAAGCAATGTCTCCAAAAGATGTTCTCCCTCATTTATTGCACATTCTAAGATGCACCTTCAGTACCTGTGCATAATTTTCTTGTTTTTACCCACGAATGTTTTTTTACCCACAAATAATAAAAAATAGAACCCGATTTCTGAAGAAAGCATGCAAATTGTTTTGAATGAGTGCTATGACGGTGTGCCTACCTTCTTCTGAAATCCTGATCTATTTTTGATTATTTGCTACATCAATCAATTCTTAATTGTTTTCTGTGTATAGTTAAGTTTCTATTATGTCAGTGTTTCTGTAAATAATTCTTGAAAGTCTTTCTTTAGATATTTGTGTTTGGGAGTAAAGTCTTTGATATCGTATTTATCTGATTAACTTGTTGTACAGTACAGCCAGGCAAATCTAGAAATCATAAAGATAATTATGTTCTCTTGTCTAACCACATCAAAGGACTAATGATTAAATTCTCTAGCAGTGTGTCTGAAACACTTAAAAAAAATCATCTTTGATCTTACATTTAAAGAATTTTTCAGTCTTGATAGTAAAAATATATTTAATTGCATTGTTGTTTTTAGTCTAGAAACCAGCCAGCTAAATAGCAACTGAAATGCTGGAGACTAAAATACAGTGGTGCCTCACATAACAAGTTTAATTTGTTTCAGATGCATGCTTGTTATGTGAAACACTCTTTATGTGAAGCGGATCTTCCCATAGGAAATAATGGAAACTCAGACAATTGGTTCCACAACCCCAAAAATAATTCATATGAAATATTAACTGTATGTTAAAATGATGACAAAACACTGTAATTGAATTCAAAACATGCATTCAGTGTGCATGATCCTATGAAGTCTATTTAGGCTGCAATAGGAATGGGAGTAGGAATGGGGCTTCTGGGTAGACATTGTTAGGAGGCTGCAATCAAAGACCCTTTTCTGGGATTAAGTCCCATTGAACACAAGTAAGTGTGTTAAGTGTGTAAGTGTGTTAACACAAGTAAGGCTTGTTAAGTGGAGCACACTCTCAATAGGAATTTGTGCTTGTTATGTGGATCACTCTTTATGTGGGGCACTTGTTATGCGAGGTGCCACTGTATTATGGAAAACAATGACAATGTGTGACAAAATCAGTAGCCCAATTGTAACTATCTCCCAACTAACAGGGATGCAGCATTGTCAGCACCAATGGTGTTGCCAGCCCTTCTGGCATCTGGAGCCGCTGCCCTCCTATGTTCTATAGCTACTGTTTTTATATCTATAGTGATGGCTTTTTTGTAATTGGCTTTTTCACACAATTGTATCTGTTGTTTTAAATCAAGTTGGGTTGATGTGTGCTCAATTTTGGTGCATTTACCATGTTAGCATTTTGACACTTAGGATATAGCATATGCCCCATTGCCATGCCTCTATCAGTGCTGCAAAATTGGTTAGGTTTGGATCCTTAGCTTTTGGACCTTTAACCAGTGGTTATCCAGTGATTGGACCCTCAACCAGTGGTTGCAAACTCTTAACTCTCTTATGGTGGTAGGGCTCATCTCACTGAACCTTTTATCTAGCTAGCACTAAGGCTACTTAAATGGGCATGTTTATTTGGAGTAATACAGGCGTTTGAGGAAGTACTGTGAGAGTTAAGGTAGTCTGCTTTAAAGTCCATCTCAAAGCCTCCCCCTCAATCCCATAAAAGATCAAGGAGTTCTAAGCTCCCCTACACACACATTAAAAGAGGAAGTAATAGAAATACTACCTGTGTTGTTGGTTTGATAAGACACAAGAGATAGATGGGAGTGAGAGTTGTGGGCTCAGGGTTGCCAATGACCAAAGTTATTTATCCACTTCTGCTGAGATGACCTTGTAGCATCAGTGAGATTATGGGGCGAGGCTGCCAAGAACAGAGAGCTCCTCATTCAAAGATATTCATCTCATCAGAGATAAAGGCAGGAAAGGACTTGAAAAGCAAACTCAGGAGGGCCAGGCAGTGTCCTTAGGTAATTATAGAATGGAATGCAAGGCAATAAAGTCAAGATTGCTTTCTCAGTGGTGATTTGCAAAAGATAGGTGGCTAATTGAAGGCTTGAGTAGCCCAGGAAGAAGATGCACAAAAAGAGGGAAAAACAGGGACTGATACATATGCCACCTGACGTAACGCTTCTTGGGTAGAAGAGGAAACTGTGGATGCTTCATGAAGCCCCAGCAGGTCCCTGAACAATTCACAAATGCTGTTCACAAATGCAACAGCAGCAAGAACAAGGAAAAGGCAGATGACTCAAGATTTGTGAGACTCCTTCTTATAACCAAAAGACCCACAGGCAGTCCTTTTTTCAAGGAATAAAGGTGGGGGTACTCTCCATGAAGATGTTAGAAAGGTGGGGGTACTTACCATGAGGATGTTATTTGTAATCAGGCATGTCTACTCAGGGGCCACAGAGGTGCCGGTACTCGGTACTGGTGAGTGTCCTCTCAAAAAAAGCCCTGCCCACAGGCAAGTACAGATTACTGTGGGGTGGACAACTTGATTACTCAGGAGGCCTGTGCCTAAATTATCATACTATTTTTTTTATCAATGGCACAATCCTGACCAGTTTTAGGCCAGTACAAGTTACCCATCTCCCTGTTCCTGCAGTGGAAATGCCAGCACATGTCTGTGCACTGGCCCAATCCCTCAAGGAGTGTCTCAAACGTGGGGTATTTTGTGAAACCCCCAGGCCAGCACAAGACTTGTGCCAACCTAAGCAGGGGTTAGGATTGTGCAGTAAGTTTACAATAATAAAGGAAGCCAAGTAGTATTAATTATCTGTAGTATTAACTTTTTTGTTTAGTTTGAGAAGCTCTCATTATATGCCATATTCACAAGTTTAAATCTTCTGATAAAGTAAGGTGTGACCTGTCATGCAGGAGCTTCTGTCAGCTGAAGCAAAATGCCATGAGATTCAACTGGGTCACGTTCACCTGGCATGTACCCAGCGTCACAAACACGTGCACATAAAAATGTCAGGTAGTGTTGCCCAGTGAGCTTCCAACTCCACACATAACCTCTTAGGGTGCAATCCTAACCATGTCTACTCAAATGTAAGCCCCATTGTATTCAATTTGTCTTACTCCCAGGAAAGTGTCTTTAGGATTGCAGCGTTAGTCTGTATCATTATTACTGCCATGTAAGTTACACCAGATGGTATCTTTTTGCATTTATCTGCTCATTGAGGAAACTCTGTTTCCACACCTGTCATAAAAATGCCTGGAGCATCATATGCTGTTGCTGGTTTGCTGTTTTCTTAATAGCTCAGTGCGTGTTTGAGAACATTACCTGTTTCAGAGGGACTTTTTCCCTTGTAAAAAAGAAACTTATTTCCTTATAGAAGCACCATTTATTTTAGAAGTATTTCCTCTTAGGGGAGAAATTGGGCACAATAACAAATCTACAAGTTGCCAGTGTGACACTTTCACAATAAAAGCTCTTTTATTTGTTCGTGCTTTCAAATAGAAAGGTTGGGTGTATTGCAGCTACCTTATGAAGAACTATTTTGGATATTTCATGGGAACTTTTTGGGACACTTGAAAACCTGAATAGCTTTGAGTGATAGTTAAAAATTCTCAGGGCACACACACAAGCAGTTGGTTCCAAAACCACAAAGGTAGTGAACAGGCTCTGTGGGGGATAAAATAGTTCAGTGATTTTGAAACCTTTGAGGTACTCCCTAAGTAAGTCATTTCCAGGGAGAAGCATTTTTCCTTCGGGCAAATGTGCTTTGTGACACCCCAGTTTTGAGTACCACTGCAGTAATTTAACGTCTCAAAACAGTTCCACATGCACCTGTAAAGCTGCTTCTCACTTTGTGGAGCAATTATGCTTTCCATGACTATGGGCAAAATCCAGAGTAGCTACAGGGAGTCCTTGCTCTGGTGTAAGAACAACTTACTCTGGATTCCAATATGAATTTCCCATAAGTTTTCACTAGGTGGTGCAGTAACTACGGGTGCAGGAGTAACTACGTGCTCCTGTAGTTACTCTGAATTTGGGGGTATGCTGTTATTTCTTGCAGTAACTTTTTGACCTGTGAAGTACAACCACAATACTGATGTGTGTCTATTATCTGTGGCTTACCCAGGGCATGACTATTGCATGTGTAGGTGCATAACCACCAACAGTTCAACAACTGAATTGGTGGTGTAATATGGAATTGCAGGTCCAACAGGCTCCTGCTCAGCATTTGCAGTAATCTCCCTGAGGATAAAAAAGAGTTCAATTTTGCCGTTGATTTTTTTCTTTTTAAAAAAGTGGTTAAATATTCATGGCCACTGCCAATAAATAAATACAGTAAACAGTTCTAGACATGAAAGTAACCTTGCATACTTGAGAGTGAAAGATTCAGATTCAAAGAGCTTCGATTGCGTTCCAAGAGCATCCCAAGGTAATTGATACATGACATCTTGCAAGACTAGGCAACGATCAAATTAATGGTAACATTTAATTCTCTGGATCCCAGTGACAACATCACCATAATAAATATTTATATATCGCTTTTCAACAAAAGAATTCATGAAATGGTTTCCAGAGAAAATTTTAAAAAGAAATCTGCTGCTGAAGGGCTCACAATCTAAAAAGAAGCAGAACACCAGTAACAGCCACTAGAAAATACATTATTCTGGGGTGAAGAGGAGTACCCAGTTATCATGGAGTACTTCTCTTAAATGTAAGAGAAGCCCGGCCATGGCGTGAAATCCAATTCCATGTTGAGAGTATCCTCTCTGTTCATGGTCAGGAATCATTGAAGGGGTTGCATAACCCTGTTTGATAGTCCTTCATTCCATGTGATAATGTTGACCTAGAAGGGTATATGACTTTTGGGGGGGGGATGTTCTCAGGTCCGAAAAAATCATTTCCTGATTTTCCCAAAAACCAGAAGTGACTTTTTGTGCTGTCTGACGACCTTAGAAGATGCTTGTGTGGTGGGGAAATGGGGATCCATCTGAGGAAGGGAAATGGGGATCCATCCCTTATGTGCCTTATTTCTGCAATAAAGATATTTTCTAAGATATTTTCTGTGATTTGTATTGGTGCTTGGAGAAACTCTAGAAATCTGAGCCCATTTATTAATTTTTCTAGGTTCTTTCTCAAATGCATTTACGGTACTTAAATTTTATATTCAAATTTTTTTGGCCTTCAACACCATGCTATGCATTTGATATGGCCCTCTGGCTGAAAAGTTTAGAGACCCCTTTTCTAAACAAAGAACATGACAGTGTACATGGTGAGCAGAGCTTTTTAAAAATCTAATCTGTATTTCTAATCTAAAATGACATTTCATTTTCAGGGCTGATTTCCTCATCAATTTCTGGGCTGAATGTATTCTATATTTCATCACAGGCAATGGCAATAGAATTCTTTAAGAACTGCTGCAGAGGCTGTATGTGTTTTGAGAAAGAAAAGCAAAATGGTGAGTTGTTAAAAGTCATGAAAGTTACCCTACAATCCAGAGTAACTATAGGAGCACCTAAGAGACATTTATGTCGATGTAGTTACGGCACCATCTAGTGAAAACCTGTGAGAAATTCATATTGCGATCCAGAGTAAATTGTTCTTATGTTGGAGCAAGGACTCCCCCTAGTTACTCTGGATTGTGCCCCTAGTTGCTCTGGTATGGCCTCTTGCTAGTTATTTTGATGTATATTATCAAGAATACAAGGACATCACCTTTGGGAGATCTTTTTGAAATATAAATACTTATTACTATCATCTTCTAATAAAAATATCATGCAAAAAGGAGTGAAAAGAATCAAATGTGGGAATATCCAATTGTGTACTTCCACAGTCTTATACTGGAAGATGAGAAACTATATTAATACAGCAAATTGTCCACTTTCTTAAAATAAGTTTGTTTATCCAGTTTTGAGTTGTTATTTTAAATTGTTAAAATAAGTTGTTTATTTAGATTGTCTTGGTAGATGGCTAATGCATGCAACGTGTATTTCGTAGACCACTGACCTTGTTTTAAACCCAGAAATACTGTCAGTTCATTTAATTCATTCCAAAATACATGGAGAATGTCTTTGACCTTACCATAGGTTATTTGGATTTATTTTTCAAGCATGACAATTCTGACATTAAACTACCATGCTTAAACTTACATTTACTTACTTCATTTATCTGAATTAGCTGTAGTAACTTGGAAATGATTAGGTTTCAGTACTTTCAAACCTGTGAAATGTCATCAAGCTTGATACACTTGCTCCCCCCTGCTCTCTCTCTTTGATAGCACCCAAAAGGATGGGAAAATGTCTTCATCTGTGATCCTGTTAAAGCACAAAAGTTCATTTTAGACTGAATGTCATGGGTTTTTTTGTGTTCAACAATAGCCTTTCTGGAGAAGGAATCTGAAGCTGCAGCCCAATATAAATCATACATTGCGGAAAAGCCTCCCTTGACTTCTGTGTCTGTGAAACGGCAGGTTGGCTGTTCAGAAGATTATCTTCTCTCCAAACTCCCAGCAGGTGGCAAGGAAGTGCCCTTTGTGGTTCCACAGTTCAAGCTTGCCTACATTCAGCCTAGGAACCTTAGTAATCCATCACACTTTGGAGGGATTCAAGGTAAAGGAAAACACAGTTGAATTACAGCTGCCTTTTGGAGATGCTCTTAGAAATGTGTATAAAAGCCCTTTTATGTGCCTGGGGAAGGGGGATACCTTGCGTTATTAAGATATTTATGGGCCACTGAGTATATTCAGGGAATTCTGCACAACAACAAAAAATTGCTCTTGAGGAGCAAAGGCAACAGCTATCTTGATGATTGTATAATTACTTATTTCGGGACATGAATTCTTGCCTGAGTTTCTAGGATTTGTTCTGGTCTTTACTCTGCTTCTGATCCACCTCTTAAATGTGCTATATGAAGTTAACTTGGAGAGACAGACATTTTCAGGGCATGCATTGTATTCGGACAGCTTTTATATCCGCTGCCTCATCTGGGTTGAAAGGTAGAGCCAAGATCTTATTTCAAGAAAATATGGTACCCATGAGAGCATAGTCTTTTTTTCTCTCTTATGATGCTGCCAGTTCTAAGCTCTATTTTTTCCAATCTTTATGTTGAAGAAGGAAACAGTATCTTATTGTGAGATTTATGCATTTTGCTAGGCAAGAAGCATTTTGTTAAGCAGGTGGTTTATTGTGCTATGCCTTCTTGATCTTGGTCCTGGAAAATAGCCCAAATATTTTGTTGCACTTTAAAGGTGAGGAATAAGTCTGGTTTAAACTAATAGCTAAGTTTGTGAGCCACAGTATGTGCTGGATTACAAAACCCAACGCAGAGGTTCTCTAAGTCTGTGCTGGCAGAATAGTCAGTACAGCTAGGATAAGCCTCATTGCAAGGTCTGAGCTTAACCCAGGGGAAGGGGATTGAAGTCCCCTTCCCTTAAGGTGCTGCACTGTGTTGGTGCTAGTGGTGCTGCACTGCTGGATGCAGCAATTTTGGTGCTACCTCACCTAGTGCCACCTCTGAGTATAGGATTGGGCTATCAGAGCGCTTAGCAGTTCAGAGACAAGTTGCATGCCCCTATTCTCTAACAAAAAAGGCAACTTCTTCAGCGTTTGTACCATGTGGTGATTGAGTCTGCTTGTTGTGGATTGGAATTGCAGAGACACAGCATGGGGATACTTGGCCGGCTTGTCGCAGGGGCCTGTCACCAGGATGGTACCTATTTATGTTAGGAAAAATAGGTTTGCTGTCATCTGCTCATTACTATTGTTCAGTCCTTGTCTTCTGTTTCATCCTTCCATGTCAGAGTCAGGTTGGAAGTACCCATTATAAAGTAAACACATAGTTCATTCATGTACTTGAGCACATGAGTTCATGTACTTGACAACATATACAAAAAGCAGTTGCCACTTGTTTTTGGCCATGTCGATGCAGAATTGGCAGGCCAGCAATTATGACCCAGATGAATGCACCAGTGGTATGCTTTTGGTACATAAGCAAACGACTCATGTTTAAGTATCATGTTGATAAATGCTTTCACTGTGGCACCATTACATACAAATCACCCCTTAGACTGTATGCTGTCTTGGACATAAACCAGCAAAATTCTGGGTTCTGCACAACCCTGAGCATAATACTGCCACAAGAATACATCTCTCAGACTGCAATCCTAACACCAGTTGGGTTGGCCTAAGACCCATCACAATTCCTGGGAGTGTCACAAAGTGCTGCAACACTTCTGCGCCTCTCCTGGGAAAGGATTAGGCCAGTACACAGACAGGCACTTGCCTCCTTACGTCACCATGGGAATGGGAAGACCAATTAGTTGTGCCAGCCTAAGTTAGGATTGTTCTAAGAGTTAGTTAAGAGTAGTTAGTTAAGAGTAGTTCTAATTAAAATGATAGGATGCTTAGCTAAATTTTTGATGTAAGCTCTGTAAATGTCAATAACTATAAAAAGCTGCGGGTGGCACAAGCGGTTAAGATGCTATGCCTGTTAACCAGCAGGCCAGGGTTCGAGACCCGGGTCGGCCCCACAAGACAGGGTGAACTCCAGTCCTTAGCCCAGCTGTGCGACGCCAGCTGAATCCAATCGTATTGGCTCTGCCTTTCCATTAGACTAATTCAGTGGCATGGAGAAGGAGGATTTGCTGCTTGGGTAACAGCCTATCCTCCATAACAATCCAACCCAGGCTTTTGTGCTTCACATGCAGCGTATGCAGCGCCGAGAATGGTACCATAACCTTCCAAGACTGAAGGAGGCCTGCTTTTAATAAAAAGCAGTCTATTTTTCTTTAAAAAGAATTTACCACTACTTGAAAGCAATACTGCATGAATGTATGTAGATCCAGGATAATTTTTTTGTATTTTTATTAGACTAGTTCCCAACTTAGTTGCTAATCTGTGTATATATAAATGTGTACAAAGGAGGAAACACCTGCAGGGGATTTTTTGCTCTGTAAATCTTGATAAAGAGATACTTTGCCTAACAAGGTCTTGTTTCACAGGTTCTGCTATAGCATCTTTTGGTGACCGGAAGTCAGAACTTTCTAGTGCATATCAGCAAGGACCCCTTGTCGATGTTGTGTATAACCCATTCTATATGCAGAAGCAGCCACTGCCTACCTCTCTAGATTTGACTCATCACCACCTAGAAACATTAGACAATAGAAGACTATATGGGTCAGGTAAGAAAAAGTGGGGCCCTAACAATTCTTTACCACAGTGCTTCAACTTATAGTGCAATCCTAAGCATGTCTACTCAGAAGTAAGTCCTATTGTGTTCAGTAGTACTTACTCCAGGAAAATGTGGTTAGGATTGCAGCCTTGCTCTGTTATGCAGTAAGGGAGCCAGTGTGCCCCAAATAGTAACATAGAAACCAGGTCCTTTGGGTTCATATCAAAGCAGCCACAATCTGTGCCCACAGATAACACAGACTGAAGGTCTCATGTGACATTTAGAGTGGCAAGAAAATTAGAGGTGGGTCTCACTCCATGCCTTTGTATCACCCTTTCAAACCCTCTGCCATACGGAAGTGCTTTCGTCTGCAGTCAGATCGAATGCAAAGTACCGTAAGTGGAAATTGAAACAAAGCAGCAAAAAAGATGCTGTATTTGTCCAGCATCTCTGGAGGAAGTTGGGGAAACCATTCCATAGCTTCCTTTGCTTTTCAATGTGCCTTCCTCTGACTGCTTAAGAAAGCAGTCAGATGCATGTGGAGATAAAAAGGAGTAACCCCCCTTCCCTTTTGGCTACCCTGGTGCCCTGACCAGTAATTATTTTGGTTACTATCTTCTGAACCTTTTCCATTTCCACTGTATCTTTTGGAGATGTGGCAACCAGAACTGGACACAGTACTCCAGGTGTGGCCTAACCATTGATTTTTATAATGACATTATAATATTAGCCATTTTATTCTCAATGCCTTTTCTTAACCCAATCATGGAATATGTCTTCTTCACTACCACTGCCTATTGGATTGATACTTTCATTGAGCAGTCTACCGGCACTCCAAGATCTTGCTCCTGATTACAGACTGCTCAGAACCCACAGCCCATCTGTAAAGTTTTGCTACTTTGCCCTAATGTGCATTACTTTATGTTTACTTACATTGAAGCACATCTGCCTCTTGTGTTGCCCGTGCCACAAGAGCTCCATGCCCATGCTTTTGGAGCTCTTCATAATTTCTTCCGGTCTTCACCCCTTGGAAAAATTTGTTGTTGTCTGCAAACTTGGTCACCTTGTTGTTTAACCCATTCTCCAAGTGATTTATGAATATAATTTGCTTTTGAATCTGATTGCATTGCGTATGATTGTTTTAGACAATCTGATTTCCACTCAGTTCTGCTACAGGCTTTGCAGCTGGTCTGTATTCCTGAAATTTAGATACGAGATCTCCTTTCTGTTTCTCTTTTCAGTTTGTGACTTAAGGAGTAGCACACTGCCTGGTTCATCCTCTCTGAGTCATTCTATGTTTGATCTTACAAGTCCACCTCACCGATTCATCCAGGTAAATTCTCCTCATAAATTAAAAGGCTGAATTATTTTCTCTTTCATACTTGCAATACCCAGTAATATTAAGGTTTATGGAGGAGATGAATTAGTTTAGAAATTTTGTCCTTTTCAGAATTCTGCTAAATCAACTCTATTATCAACAGAATTTTTAACCCTAACCACTTTAACCAATTTAGACCTGCTTAACTCACCCGGCATATCTTCCTGTGGTGGTGTTGGGATGTCAGTGTATGCCTGTGCACTGGCCTAAGCTCCCCTCCCCATATTGGGACAGAAGTGCCTTACGGTACTTTTGTGACACCCTCAGGCCAGCACAGGACTTAGGCCAGCCTAACTGGGAGTTATGATTGCAGCCTCAGTCAAAAAAAAGAATCCCTCGTTGTACTGACTGATGTTCACCACAGGATCTTTTCCAGACATTTAGGTGGCCCCTTCTGGGTTGTAGTAGTCTGGCAACCCATTCTGTCAGTCTCTTGTTAGCCTCAGAATGGCCCACAGAAGCAACCAGAAGCTACTTCCAACCGAACTGGAAGTTACACCTGCAAATCAGAATTCACTCCTGTTACTTGTGCAGGATACGAGTTCCTTGGATGCAGAGAGTCCACTGTGGTTTACATTTCTTGCTATTAGCAAAACTTTTTGCAAACTTTCCTTGCAAGTTTGTACAGCTGATCTTGCTGCTTTTTGGTAACTTGACTGAGCAGACTTTTATTTTTTTAATCCTAGAGATATGATTCGGTCTCCAGTGTTCCAAGCAGTACCTCTTCCAGGAAAGACTCGCACGGTAGTAACAGGAGTCTAGGTAATAAATGCTGGTTGCTTGTCTTATTTCAAAACTGAATTGTAAACTGGATGTTTAGACACATAACATTAATAATATGTACTTTTTATTAGTGCAAACACAGATTGTGTGTACTGAGGGCTGCATGCCGATGCAGTCCAGAGTGGCACACCTATGACTGAAGATCCATAAAAGCGTAAACTCAGAACTAATTATTTATTCATCTGTTCCCGTAAAAAGCTTGTGAGCTCTAGAACCACCTCAGTTTTTCTATGCCCATATTGTTTGCAATCCTATATGCACTTTCCTGGAAGTAAGCCCCACTAGATTCAATGGGACTTACTTCTGAGTAGATATGCTTAGGATTGCACTGTTTGTGTTATTACAATTCCTAAATTGTGTTTCACAGGCTTTTCAGAAAGATCGCTAGGGTACTCTTCATGCTTTTCAGTATGGCTCTCTAATCCCTGGTCTGTGGACCCTATCTGGTTTTTGGAAATGGCCCACTTTTGCTGTGCTGCTGCTGCTACCGGCAGGCGATCCCATCATTAGGACTCATTTTAGTCTGGATAGTCTATTGCAAAGCCTACTAAGGCTATTGATAATAGATAAAACTTAGAGCAACCTTCCATGGAGATTGGGGACCAGAAAAAGTAACAGCCTGACAGATCTATAAGCACTGGTTGGCGCTAGGAAGGGCTCTTCAGCTGTGCAGTAGTCTCTAGTTTTAGCCACATGCCCTAGAACAGGGTTTACAAAGTGGGGGTCGGGACTCCCTTTGGGGGTTACAACTTCATTTCAGGGGGATTGCAAGAAGCTTTTGCCACCATCTTGGAATGGGACTCTCAGGCTGCACTCTGTACTTTCTTGGGAGTAAGTCTTATTGAACAAAATGGGACTTACTTCAGAGTAGGCAAGAAGAAGCTCTGGCATCACAGCAATGTCACTTCCTGTTTGATGTTACTTCTGGCCATGACATCAATTCCAGTTTGATGACATCACCTCTAGGTGTTCCAGTTTGTCATTCTCAGAATGTTGTCCTGGGCTGAAGTGCTCAAGAAGTACTGTGTTCATGAGAACAGCATATTCATGAAATACTGAGAATTAAAGAATTAGGTTTTCCTTTTCAGTGGAGAGTGTTGTGGAGAGATAGTGTGGAAAGTATGGTCTGTATGGTTTGCATCATGATTCATGCAATTCCCTGCACCCATTTTGATTTACCAGTTTCCGAGAACTGAAGACAATTATCTTCTCAATTTAGCTTTCTGGTACCTTTTTTATTTATAGCTTTCTTTCAAAAAGAGGTGCTTTTTGTTCCCCTAGTATTATAATTTATTTCAGATAAATGACTGACTCTGATAGAGGGCAGGTACACCGTAGGTTGGAGCTTGGTTAAGATCCAAGCCCAAGTTTATTTATCCTTATTAAACTGAGTTGAAAGCTGTAGAAACAGCATATATTTCTGTCCTTGTACTAATTGATACAGCAGATAATGTATATCAATTTTCCTTCATGTAAAGAACTCCCCAGTAAATGAAAATCAGCTAGGTTGTTTTAGCTCAGGTTTCCCCCTGACATTCTTGTTTCTCCACTTAATTCATCTTGTAAAGTTGTTAAGGCTAGGATGCTCTTTTCTACTTGGAAAAAATGGTTAGTTTGATGTATTTTGGCACTCTTAATGAATGCAATTTAATAGGTTTATGTGATCCATTGGGGTCTGATCTTCTTGTTGTTCCATATTATAGTATTGTATAATATTTCACATTGTTTTACGATTTTTATACTGTAAGTATTTATGCTGCCCCAGAGTTTGGGGAAAAGGTGGGGTAGAAATAATTCAAATATCTTAATTTTTAGAAGCCTCCAATGAAGGAAGTTATTTTCTGATTAATAGCATTATGAATTATTTGTAAAGATACTTAAGTAGTAAAACTGGTCTTAAACAATACAGGTATATCATCATCATCATCATCATCATCATTATCATTGTTTTGGTTCACCAAATTAAACAACTTTTTACATGATGTTTGAACAAATACTAAATGAGTTGTTGGTTTTATTTTCAGATACAATCACATTATCAGGAGATGAACGAGAATTTGGCAGGCTGAATGTGAAACTATGCTATGTTCCTTCTGTGGAACAGATTTGGATCACAGTCTTGCATGTAAGTAAGTCTAGCAAGTTGCTGGTTATTAAATCCAGTGTATCTTGTGATATTAGGGAAAAGGTTCATCGTTTGTATGCTAGAGTGGTGAAAGGAGGTAGCAATATGGAAATGTAAAAGCTTAACCTCGTTATTCCTGTTATGTTTCTTGAGTGAGGAATTTTAGTCTGCTGCTACTAGATTGGGAATTTTTTATGGTGAAAGGAGAAGTCCTAGCAGGATGTCCACTCTTACTCTGACGCTCAATGTCCCTAGCAGTGTGCTGGCTCAAAATGTCTTTCTGGGGCATTGGCTGCTTGCAACCAGGATTCATCTTTACAAATGGGTGGAAAAGTTATTTATTCAAAACAAAATCAAACAGGAGAAAATGAGGGAGTCTTGGGATAAAATACCAGCAGCTTGAAAGCCCCAAAGACAAGCAAATGAAGAACAAAACCTAAAGCATCTAGCTATACAACCGACCAGTATTTAGTCATTATTAATGGAAAAAAACAGTATAAGAAAACCATGCAGGCAAGATGTTTAGTGTCCCATTGGCTAAATTCTTTCTCAATTTTCAATGTCAGTGCAAAGATCTGAACTGGTCAACTACCTGTGGAGAAAATCCTCATATTTCTATCAAAGGAATCCTTACACTGCCCAAGCCAGTACAGTTCAGATTGTCAGCCAAAGAAGCTTCTACTGTAAGTAATAAGTAAAACACTTGAAAGTTTTCTGTATGTGAATTAGCGGTTTCTGTAATGCTAGAGGCACATTGAATAACAAGTGTTCTGTACCAGACCTTATAGGAAAAATAGTCCCTTTCACAAGATAAAGTGGACAATTTAATTTTCAGAAGGGAAACAACCTTGATCATGAAAATAATCTTGTATTCTCTTGTAGTCTTTTGGGGCAAGTGACTCAGTAACAGACTGGATATCCAGGAGAAGATACTGTGTACCTCATCACTTCTGGCATTTGTCAGTGCTGGAGATCTGAATGACAATAATGTGATTTATCTGGAGGCTGCAAACTTTTTTTCCTATGTTTGCCATTAGCTGTTTGCCATAGGGTCTCCATGAAAGAAGGTCTACATTGTAGAAATTGGCCAACTCCAACTTCCAAAAAATGGCACAGGGAACAAACAAGCAACTCTCCTGCACCAAGATAAAAAGAGATCAAATATTCCCTTACCTTGAGGTGGCCTCCATAACTGCCCCACAACTGAAGCACATGCCCCACTGGGAGAGCCAAGCCAATGCTGGAAAGTTGTGCCCATTGGCACCTAAGTATTGTTGAAGTTTTGTTTTTGTCTGTAAACATACTACATACAGGCATCGGGTCATGAGGCTAGTTCTTATGATGGCAGTTCTTGAAAGGGAGGTGAGAGCTAGCCTCAGTTTCCAAGATCACCTCTGCCTTTAAAAAAGTTGGCACTGTTATTGTTTATTTTTTTTAGAGTATGTGTTTTTTAGGGTCTTTCTCCATGTGCAGTAAAACATTGTGAAGCCTATGGCTGTGATCCCTTTGTTTTGATTGCTTCTGAGCCAAGGACTAGAGTCAACAACTGTCACTCCAATTATGTCTATCTGTTAGAATCAAGATTGTGAGAGGCTTGAGCAGTTGTGTATGTTGGTTTTTGTTTGATTTTTTTTACTTAGAGAGGCTTGCTGTGTGACAGCATGAGTTCCTCTAACAACCATCCATAGCTGCTTGATCACTGTTGTCACAGATCTTCTGCCTTGTCTGTGCATCTGTTTCTCTACATGAAAAGCAAAAGGGATTTAGGAAAAAGGCACAAGGCTGTCTTAAATAGTAGCTTCTTTGTTGGAATACCAAATCCTCCAGAGTTATTTCCACACCATTGGTTCAGCATAACAGATGTGAAGTTATCCATCTGCCTATGTAGACAGTCTTAATGTATTCCCTTGATACCATGCCTTGTTTTGATATTGCATATCCAATACTATTAAGATTGTCAAGAGTGTAATTTTCTGATGTGGGCAACTATTGAGTTACTCTGTTGAGAAATGTAACTTCTGACCAACATTTGAAGCATTTTTGTGCAGTGTACTTTGTGTAATTTTTAGAATATCATTTGACGTTGTGTACTCACCTCCCACGCAAGTCCAGCACTGGTACATCTAGCCCTAGTTGAATGAACACACAGAAGCAAAGTTACCACCTTTCTCATCTGTTACCACCTTCCCCATCTAGTTCTCTATATCAAATAAAACATGGTAGAGCTGGAAAAGACACCAAAAGTGATTACAGGTTAAAGCACTTATCTTAGAAATAATGGAAGGGCACAATCCTAACAAATTTAGTCTGGTCTAACTTACATGGCGTATCTTTCTGTGGTGGTTTGAGGAGGTCAGCGGGCAGAAGTCCCTTTTGACACTTTTGAGATATTCCCCAGGTCAGCACAGGACTTAGGCTGGCCCAACTGGAAGTTAGAATTGCAGCCTAAGAGCACAATCCTAAACATGTCTACTCAAATGTAAGTCCTATTGTGTTCAATAGGTTTTACTCCCATGAAAGTGTCTTTAGGATTGCAGCCTAAGTCAAATACAGCCAAATAGTTTAGACAAGTAAGGTCAAGTGAATATATATGAGAAAAACTTTATATATATATAAAAAATGATAAAGATGAACAACCCTGTGTTACTTAACAGTTGTCAAATATATTGTAGCCTAAGTTTCAAAAAGCCCCCTAAAGTGGGCTGTGAGTGGCACAAGCAGTAAAGACGCTGTGCCTGTTAACCAGCAGGCCAGGGTTCGATTCCCGGGTTGGCCCCACAAGACAGGGTGAGCTCTTGTCCTTAGCCCAGCTCTGCGACGCCACCTAGATCCAATCGTATTGCCTCTGCCTTTCCATTGGACTAATTCAGTGGCGTGGAGAGGGGGATTTGCTGCTTGGGTAAGAGCCTATCCTCCATAACAATCCAACCCAGGCTTTCGTGCTTCGCATGCAGCGACACGCACAATACCATAGTCTTTCAAGACTGACAGAGGCCTGCTTTTTTTTAAAGTTTCAAGTACTAGAGTCTATAAATCCATCCAGAAGCTAGATTGCTTGTTCAGCAAATTTTAGCTGGTTTTTAAAGGCACCATGAAATTATTTGTAGTATTGGCAACAAAAGACGTGGCTCTCCCTCTGGAAGTTAGATACAGCACTGGTTCAAAAGATGATAACAGCTTGTCCCCATGCTGCCTCAATCCCCCAATGCAGCCTCTGCATGTGCACATACTTGCCCATATATGTGAGGAGAAGGAGAAGGTAAACAAACACCCCATCCCTTTACTTAACCAGGAACATGATCTGTGGCCCGCCTGGCCCATGGCCATATGTGGCCATCAGCCATTTGATGTGGCCCATCAGCCACATCAAACAGAAGCAGCATGGATGACGCAGGCTGCAGAGTATGCTCCTGGTACATAAACTAAAGGGAAGAGGGTGGGATTCAAATAACTTGTCTCCGTTTATGGAGGAAGTCGAAGCAGTCTCTTATTTCCCCTTTCCTCTTTCAGCATTGCTAGAAGAACAAAGTAAAACACACTCCCTTATCACTGTACTCCATTTTTTGACAGTTGTAAATTTCAAACCACAGGTTCCCACACTGTGATCCATGGTCCATGAGACCTTGAGAAATGGTCCATGAAATCTCAGGAAAACATTGCCTTTTATCTCTTCCAGTGATGCTCCCCTACAGACCATCAGAGAGGATGGAGATCAGACTGTCTGCAGCCAGCACTTCAGGATGCTCCTTACTCCATCCTTTCTGGTAGTCTGTGGGGAAGTGCTCATTTGGAAGATATCTCCCCATGGACTGCCAGAGAGAACAGACCACTCCAGCTGGCACTCAATGCAGTCCATGGTGATTTCAGTTTTTGCCTCGGATGTCTGCAGGCTCCTTAGTGTTGGGAACCATTGCTTTAACAGAATGCATCCCTTTAAATTTTAAATACTATGTGAGTATGAAGCAAGGGGAAAAAGTAGTGAAGTGTTCCTCCTTATGTCCTTATTTTAAAGTTTAAAAGGACATATTCCATTTAAATCCCACATGAGAATGGAGAACAAGAAGGTGAAGGAAATGATTCGATTCTCACTCACATTTAGCAAGCCAAGAGAGAGATCACTCTCAGCTTCACATACCTCACAGGGTTGTTGTAAGGACAGTAGAAGAGAAGGAATTACAGCTTTGTAAACCACTTTGGGCATTTGCTTTCTCATGGCAAAGGCAAGGTATAAGTAAGCAAGTAAGGCTTGCATCTTGTGGTGGGATGGAGGGAGATGGGGTTGCCAGTAGACACATGATGAAGAGCACCCCAAATCTGGTGCTGTTTTCTCCAGCCACCTTTATGCAAGTCACATCAGTTGGTTTCAAGGTTGGGATAGCTATGGATAATCATATGTTTTTTTTCATAGTCAGGCTGCATCTTGTGCTTAATAATCTTATGCACTTTCAATTTTATCTGCCAACAATCTGCAAACAAAAACCGGCAGTCTAACTAGGGCAGGTAGTACTCACCTGGTATTCCCTTTTGTTAATGCTTCCCCTGGAGGGAAATGGGACTTGAGAAAGAAGCTGTATTCAGTCTCAGCCCATGTTCTGTCTTTTTTAAAGAGACTGTATGCATTTTCCATATGTCAGGAATTTTCAAGTCAATTTTGGGTATTTGCAATTTTAGCTTCGTATGTTTACTCTGGAACATAAACTGTATGCAAGATACGGGTCAACTGTACAGGGATTCCTATCCAAAGAAATTGTTTAGCAGTAGGTTTTGGATGGGCAACAGGAAAGATGGAATTTACTACCATAAGATGTGGTGATGAGTATTTTATTTTTATTTTAAAAATTTATAGCCTGCCTTTCTCGGGTTATTTAGCCCGACTCAAGGCGGCTGACATAAAACATAATTAAAAACATAAAATAGTACAAAACGATAAAAAATTAAAAAATACAGGCTAAAGTATACAGAGTACTAGCTTAAAAGATGTTCAAGAAGATTGTGAAAGCGAGATTATTTTTTGCCAACCTTAGTGCTTTAAAGATTATGCACATTATTCCCTACTGCCGTTGGATCAATGCTAGTGCAGTATAGCATGAAAAGATGAAAATCTGCATGCTTGATCACTGGAGAAGCCTAATTTATGTTTAATGAGAAATGTAATATGTGTGTTGTTAGGATTAGATTTACCATTTTGATTGCTCTGTAACTATTGTTCTATTTTTCTAGGATATTGAATTTATGGAAACCTTTGTATTTGCTATCAAACTGCAACTCCTACAGACTGCAAGATTAGTGTTCAAAGTACAAGCTCATAGTCCCAGGAAGAAAACCATAGGAGAGTGTGGCTTGCCACTACGAGGACTCAGCTCTCACGAAACTGACTATTGGTTGATTATTACACCTCCTTCTAAAGCTTCAGTAAGTCTCTGTGTACTGTGAAGCTTTGGAAATAGTTTGGAATTAATAGGTTATTTCTTGTGGCAGTTCTAGGTGCTTACAAGGATCCTGTAAAGGATCCTGTGGAATCAATCCTGAAAACTCACAAAAGAATATTATTATATACCTGAATACCTGTTCCCAAGTGCTGCCTATTTTCTGATAACTTCAAAAGATTCTAATACCTTAGCCTTGACAAACTCACTGCATATGTTTCTGTACTGTAATAATATACCTTCTAAGCTGTATTACAGAACATGTTTCCTTCCTCCTTCACAGATTATGTAATATGTCTAATCCTAGTAATGGAATAATGGTAAAAGGCTAATTATTTGGGGGAGATGTTTGTTCCAAATAGGCTCTTGAATTTGATATGCATAGGGCTCTCCTGACCTATGGGCTCAAAATCAGCAGATTTCAGTATCTGCAGATGTTATAATTTGCGGACTTCTGATCATGTCCAGAAGTGTTCTAAGGACCTCTGGCCTTGGATTTTTAATTTAAATTTGATATCCACATGGAGTCCTAGAACAGATCTTCCGCAGATAGAAAGTGCCCACATCAATATGTTGAACCATATCTCAGTAAAATGAATCTTTAAATACTTGTGTTTAAATATCAATAAGTACTGCTAAATAACATAACTATGAAATGCAGATGTTCCTTGACTGATGAGTTCCAGTATGTTATCATGAGATCCTTTTGTGTTACATGAATAGTTTTTTTTGTAATGTGCTCCCTAAAGGTTTTCTAATGCATATTTTTGGCATGTATGAAATCTGAACCTGATACAGCTATGACTGACCAAACAAAAATAAATAAAAACCAGTTTAGAAACTGCATGAACTTATGCAAGAACATAAGAAAAGCCTCCACTGGATGTATGACACAGATATTAAGTGCCTTTTGGGGTAGACAGGAATCTCCAAGGGAGGGATGTAGTGGGATTCAGCACTCCAAAGGAAATGCATTTTTAAAAATCCATAGATCTAGTCAGGGTTTTTTCTGGGGATACTTACAGGTGCTCAGTGCTGGTACCTTTTTCTACCTGCCCCCCAGCAGCTAACTAATTAGTGTTATGAGGATGACCTGCGGTGAGTACTGGCCCCTTTTTACCCAGGAAAAAAGCAGTGTCTCTAGTACAAGTTACCTTGCATTAATTTATTTCATTCTTTGGATTCTGGCTTTTCAACCCGAAATATGCCATAATGTCTGCCAGTCCAATGATCCAACTAAGGAATAAATTTAAGTACTGTGGTACCTCGCTTAACAAGCATTTCACATAACAAGCAAAACTTTCCAAGAAATCTTGCTTCACAAAGCAAGTTCCGCTTCACTTAACAAGCAAGCGCGCTATGGGTACACGTGCTATGCAGTGCTGACGCTCTGCGTGGAGGCTCTTTAAAAGGGCTGCCACCTCTAACTGCCTGGAGGTGCCAGAGGCAGCTGCCCCTAACTGCCCCAAGTGCCCCCACCGACCACCTTGAACCTCCAGCAGTAGCACAGGTAAGCCTCCCAGGAAAGTGTCTTCAATTGCAGCCTCTTAACCATGTCTACCCAGAAGTAAGCTTACTCCCAGGAAATTGTCTTTAGGATCGCAGCCTAAGTAGACTTCATAGGATCATGCACATTGAATTCAAGTTTTGAATTCAATTCTGGTGTTTTGTCATCATTTTTACATCCAGCTAATATTTTTGTATGAATATTTTTGGGGTTATGGAACCAATCATCTGAGTTTCCATTATTTCCTATGGAAAAATCTGCTTCACTTAAAGAGCGTTTCACTTAAAGAGCATGCCTCCAGAACGAATTAAGCTCTTTATGTGAGGCACCACTGTATTTTGTTAATACGATCGTTTTCTTGGTGTGTCGTAATAGGTGGAATTAACACCAGCTCAATAAAACCTTTTTCTTTCTGCTTTGTGAAACTTGGCTCAGATGCAAAAGGAACATGTGTGGCTTTCTGTGTCTTTCCAGGTGTGTCCTGCAGAACTGAAAATAGGCACATGTTTTCAAGCAGTAAATAGCCGGATCCAGTTGCAAATTCTTGAAGCCCAGAATCTCCCAAGCTCATCCAGACCACTGTCTTCAAGTAAGTGAGCAGTCCTTTGGTACTTCTAAAACTGTTTGGCAATGAAAATAGACCTTAAGTTTAGCCATATGGGCATATTTCTTTGCCAATATTGATTCCAATAGGAGTCCTGCTGTTTTTTCCCTTCTCTTAAGAAGCTTTTTATTTCAAGAGTGGGAATATACCAATTTTGTCCAGAAAACAGCCAGGAAAGATTTAGCCCCTGTTCTGGTGGTGTTTCTCTGTATCTATCTCTTTTTGTTTTTTACAAATGACTATCTGCAATTCCCTTCAATGGGAATCTTAACTAACAAAGTGAAAAGTAAAGTTCCTGTTGTATCTCTGTGTAGTAGAAACTATCTCTTCTCCAACTTATTTCTAGGGTTGAGTATGGCAACACTAAGAAAGTCGAGATTCTCAGTATACCTTTGTGTGCATAGATGCATTTCCTCCTATCCCTGCAATATAAGGTCCTTTTTGCTGCTAGTTTTGATAAATATTAGCATATTAAAATGCAGCTGTGACTCCTATAGATGACATGTTAATATGCAGAAGCTTTAATATAGAAAACTTGTCATCTGCAGGTAAGATAAGAAACAAATTATTTGAATCCTGGAACTTGACTGCCATTCAGTGTAGACAATATGCAACAATTAGTGGTCTTGCTTGAACATAAGGTAGCTGCTTATATTATCTTGCCCTTGCTTATTTAAATGCACTTGGGATAAATGTGTTAAATGTCATTTCCTATGTTTTTGCATGTTATTTCCTATGCCAGGCTTTTTTGTGAAGGCTGCAATGTTTAGCACTGAAGGACTGGTTGATAAGAAGAAGACTCGGTTACTGAAGTCAGTGAACCGCCAAGTAAAATGGGGAGAAACTATGATTTTTCCATTGAGCCAGAATGAACATGGGATTAACTTCCTCTTCAAACTCTATAGCAGAAGTTCAGTGGGAAGAAAACACTTCCTGGGACAGGTTGGTTAATTATATTTTTCTCTGAACTGGAAGCAAACCCGAGTTCTCAGGTTTAAAAAATCATTTAGGTCAACTATGCCTTTTTTAAAAGGTTTTCTGTTAACCTTCTGTGTTCATGGAAAAAAAATCAATTTCTCAATAAACTGCTGTGCATCGCAACTTCAGGTTGCGTCCCTCAGCACCTTCTGATTTAAATAAGCTTATATTCCAAGAAGCCCTTTTTTACTGCCTAGTTGTCAGATCAGCATGGTTAACGCAAATGGCTACATTTCATGCCCAGTTGATATTGAAAGCCCACATGTACCATTTTTTTTCCGCAGCACCTCTCATTAACTTAAAATTTCCACTGTTGTATATTTATTCCTGGGTTTTCTAGCCATTAAAAAATTATTTTAGAACCTGATGTTTCACAACTTCCTTTTGGAAGTTAGTGGCAAAAAAACACATTACACAGGAAAGCACAGAGAAATATCAATCTTATATTCATTGAGTTGTGACACATTCATGTAATTCTTCCCAATATTTCAGACGTCCTTGTTATCCAAAACTGGTTCCCTTCTGACTTTTTGTTTTGCTCTGTATTCTTCCTCCACTCATATGCCATTCAGATGCTCACAGGTGAAGATTCTTTACTTCACCTCCACTCTCCTATGTTCTCCACACTTCTTACCTCTTGAGCTGCTACTTGAGAAGTAGAGTGTGGTAAGAATAGCGAATGCTTCAATAAGCAGTACCAACTGCGGTACAAATGAAATGAACTTCTCTGCCCTACCAATGGCTCGACCCAACTTTCCAGCTTTGATGTAACCCAATGCAGCCCGATGGTAAGGGAACACATGTTCTTATACCTTAAGAAGGCCATAATGATTGTATCTCCGCCACAGGATGCAGTGCATACCCAACATGCACAACTGCATCAACACTGGAACACTGGATAGGATTAGGCAGCAGGTTTTTTGCCCTGAAATTGACTTGGCAGGGATATCCTAAAAGCCCAAAGTTCTCCCAGACTTGGTATTCATGGCCTAAATTACTGTTATGAAATTCTGAGTCAAAAATACCTTACAATTACCAGTTTAGACTTTCTAAAAGTAAATAAGCCTTGCCTTCACCAATAGAGACCTGGATTTTTAATAGCTTCTTTACAAGGTATTGTATTTATTTGTAGTGTTGTCATGACAGTGGTGGAGAAGGAAATGTCAGAAGTAATTTCTTCCATTAAGTAGGACAAAATTGTTTTTTTTAAATATTGCTTCCTGATTGTAGGGCAAAATTCACCCAAGATTGATGTGTGTTTTTTTTATTAAAGTCAAATATTGAAAACAGCAGGAAATTACAGCAGCTATGCAGTTGCTGGTAGTAGTCTTATGAGTGTAGTTGTTATGTACAGGTTACTGTAATGAAGTTCTGTGTATCCTCTGTTCCTGGGATGAATAAATGATGCTGCAAATGTGCTGGTAACACATTTTACCATGTTTTCCTATCTTGGTCTACCACAACCACCCAAAAAATTTATTATTTTTTGCCAACATAGAATATAACCCAAACCAACTTTCCAGCACTGGAAAGGAGCATGTGCTGTGAGGGAGCATGTGCTGTATACTGCTGTTGGGGCATAAACTTGGAAGCCACCTCAAGGTGAGGCAAGGTTTATTCCCTCACCTCCGAGTTGCATTGTCATGAGACCAGAGCTGGAAAATTGGCTAGGATTGGACCCATATTCAGTTATGGGTATGCGCTTTATTCCAGTGCTAAGATTAGTGGTTGTCTCCTTTGTGCCGTAAATCTGATTAGGTACATGCAAGATTAAGCCAAACTTCCTTCTTTTAAAGTGATCCTGGCATCTTCTGTAACTGAAAGACTTCTTCAAAGGTAACACAATCCCAGAGAGATACTTATGAAACTCATGGACAGTGCTAGAACCAGGTTCCTGAGGGCTCTGGGGTAAAGGCATGCCTTAGCCCCACATTTATGCCACCTCCCCCAGATGATACACTGCCATCAGTCCTGAGGATTTAGGCTAAAACCACATGGTTGATTAGAGAGCTAGTTGGACTCTCTGATAGACCTGGATCATTGGCCTGTGCCTGACCTATAAGCACCCAACACCATTCTTACTTATAGATTCTCTTCAGAATCTTGAACACTTTTAATAAAAAATTAAAAAGACAAATTTGAGCAGTGTAATATGACTCATATATTTAACTCTCCTATTACCTTTAATGGAAGGTTAACCATCTCCTATGAAAACAAAGGGTCTTAAAAGTATTTAACTGTGACTAGATGCTACCCATCAATTTATGCATAGTTGTTGCAGATATTTTTTCAGTCCTGTAGTCAAATGCTTTTGATATGATATTGATTGGCTGACCACATAAACTGTCCATCTGCATCCAACATATTTTTTAGTGCTGTGCATTATGTAGCTTCTAATTTCAATAAAGTTCATCTATTAAATGACATCAAAGCCTTGAAAGTTAGGTGTCCAAGATAAGTGAAAGGTAAGGCACATAAAAGTTGAGACGGAAGCATTTTAAAAATCCATTAAAATGTGTGTTACTACGTATTTTTAAGCCAACATTTCATGCAGTTATTGTAAAGTTGATAAAGCATTGTTTTGCAGTTGGTAGATCTGAATGTAACTTTGACACTTCTTAAACTAAAAAGTTTTAAGGCACCCAGTACAATTCCAAATTGAATGACTCCCTTTGTTATTCAGTTTGGGTTGACGTCTGCATTGGCATTTTTACTGGAATGGACACAAAAATAAAGTCTTAAAATTTGCAGGCTTTGTGTTATTCTCCTAGTTTGTAACACTCACTTAACTCCAGGCTTACAAAGGATCTTCTTGCAGTTCAAATGTCTTTCTTTTAAAGGAAAGAATTGGAGGAGCCAATTATAATTCAGACTACATGTCAGAAATTATTGAGTTTCATCTGGGCGGGATCTTCTTAAATGCAGAAATATCACCTATACACAAAATGCACTGTTGCACATATTTGTTGATATGGTGATTGATGGCAAATGTGATATAATGATATGAATATAATGGTGTGATATAATGATATGATATGGCAAATGTGATATAATGACATGATTTCTTGCATGTTTCTTCCGCTGCAGGTCTGGATAAGTAATGACAGCAATAGTAGTGAAGCTGCAGATCAATGGAGAGATACCATTGCTAATCCAGAGAAGGTTGTTGTTAAGTGGCATAACATCAGTCCAGCATGATAATGGTGGGGATGGTACATTTTGGTACCAATTTGGACTTGAGCCAAGAGGCTTCTGCACTTATTTAAAATGAACATCTCCCAAGAAGGCAGGAACTGTGTATAATGCTGCCTCCAGGAGAAGGAAAAAAAAGACATGCTGTTGACAAAAAGAAGGAAAAAAAGATGGAAGAATTCTGGTATTGTCCCTGGAATTCAAAGGCCACTTGACAAGTTGTCGGACACTGTGGTTTTTATTTTCCATAAGGATTGCATAGGAAACTGTTGTATACTTATGCTTATCTTAGTTTTTCTTCTAATATTTTAAATGCAGAAATAGTTTGGAAGGACACCTCTCCAAATTTTCCCTTTCATTGGTTGTGAAAACATGTTAATTGCTGTTTCTGCAATTATTCCATTTATACGGCAATGAAATTATGATCAACAGGAAACAGGCAAACTAGGGGATTCATGTTTACTATTCAGAAAAGTTTGGTTAAAATAAATGTTTTGAAATAATTTTGAGTTTCACTTGCTTATAAATGAGGAGTTTTGGTCGTGGAGTCTTAGGTGAGATGGAGGACTTTCTGAAGATCACTTCAGGGTGTTTCGTCTTATCTTTTTTGAAGCTAAACAGCCAACTCACTTCTTACTTGTCAAGCCTAAGACTCTTACCCTACAATCCAGAGTAACTGCGGGAGCACATAAGAGACATTACGTGTACCTGTAGTTACTGCACCGCCTAGTGAAAACTTATGGGAAATTCATATTGCAAACCAGAGTAAATTGTTCTTACACTGGAGCAAGGACTCCCCATAGTTACTCTGGATTGCGCCCTTAGGCTTACCTTCATGCCTAAAACATTTCCAAACTGATGCAACAGAAAGGAAGCCTAATGGCAAACTAATCCTTTGCCAATTTGAAGTAGGAAAAGTATTTCAAAATTTTATAAACTCAATGGAGAGAATATGTATTCCTGGCAATGTATTTTAGAAGCGCTGCCTTGTTTTAATTCTGGCTTGATTTAACAAACTAGGGTTGAAACAAACCATAATTCCTTAAGTTTCTACATAATGTGGAACTACAGTGTAGTTCTTCTGTTGTGAAATTTTTAATTTTACTCTTCTTTTTTCCCTTCATGCTGGAGTTGTGAAAAGGCATGAATCAGTCAGAGGCTGGTTCAGGTAGCACCAGGGCTGCAATCCTAAATACACTTTCTTGGAAGCGAGCCCATTGAATTTAATGGGACTTACTTCTGATTGGGCAGGCATAGGATTGCACCCTAAATAGCCTGGATCAAGTCAGTATAAAAACAGTTGTATTAACATCAGTTCTGATAGTAACACTATTCAAAAGATACTATAATTTGGAAAATGGATTGCTACTTCTGTTACTATTCTATTTAATCTAATATTTGCTATTTTCTCTTTTTCTGATATTTAGTCATATCTTGGTTTATTTTATTTTTGCTGTTATGTTTTTAAAAAATAAATCATAAACCCTCTGGATTTTGTACTTTTTCCAAGTGAATAGTTTACCAGCTAATGTGAAACTTGTTTTAATTTACTGTATGAGATAAATAGGAGCAAAATGAAAAAGATTACACAGTGGTGCCTCACTTAAAGAGCTTAATTCGTTCCGGTGTCATGCTCTTTAAGTGAAGCAGATTTTCCCATAGGAAGCAATGGAAAAGCAAGTGATTGGTTCCACAACCCAAAAAATATTCATATAAAAATATTAACTGGATGTAAAAATGATGACAAAACACTGGAATTGAAGACAAAACACTATAATATAATACAGACCACAATTAATGTAATAAAACACTGTAACATTCTGTACAGTAAAAAAAAAAAGAAAAACCTTTCTGGCCAAGGATGACTAATTTTCACTGAGTCACTGGTGTCTTTTGGAGCATCTTATAACAAGGAGCCTCTCTGTATGTGAGATCTATCTATGCAAACTATATAGGCAGTCTGCAACAGCAGAGGGGCAAGATCTTATGCTATCTGCTCAGAATCAAGCCCCAAAAATCCACTGGGGCTTACTCACAGGAAAGTGTGTAGGATGCAGCCTGACTCTTTCCAGGTTTGCATTAAGTACAACAGCAGAAGTGCACAGAAGGGTCTACTCAGAATCAAGCCCCATTGAATCCACTGGGGCTTACACACAGGAAAGGAAAAGTGCAGGCAGGGAAGGTGCTGGTGGGGGGGGAAGAGGGTTGTTGTAGTGAGGTCCAGGCAGGGGGGGCTTCCTTGGGAGGGAAGGGGTCTGTTTGAGGGGGGTGCAGGAGGAGTTTTCCCTCCTACCTGGTGGAGGCTTGCAGAGGCTGGCTGACCAGGTTTTCTGGCTGCAAGAGCAGAGCAGCCATCTTTGTTCCTCCAACTAAGGAGGGTCTTCTGCTCCCTCTGCTGGCCTGTTCCATGGTACAGGAGAAAGTCCTGCCTCATTCCTACAGCCCAGCCAATGCAGGCAGGAGGAGGAGCCCAGCCAATGGGCACTCGTTATGTGAAGCAAGCTCCTTATGTGAAGCAAAATCCCACACAAATTTTTCCTCGTTATGTGGAACACTTGCTATTCGAGGCACTCGTTAAGTGAGGTACCACTGTATCTCTTCCTTGTAGGTGGGAATTCTGTGCAAAGGTGCTTTTCCAAAGTACTTTTTCAATGATTTGGAGTACTTTCTATAACCAGGGAGAACACTTGTAGTTTGTGATGTTCTGATCTAGTGGATTGTTTGATAATTCTAGCTTATTATTTTATTGTCTGGTCAGTAGTATCTCTCCCTCTTTTGGCACATTGTACTGCTTGCCTTGTTGGAGTTTGAAAGCTTATTCAAATGTGAAGCATCAGTGCACATTATACAGAAAATCCTAGTGAGATTGAAAGTTTTCCACGTGGCAAAAATTTTCTTGCTTGTAGGAAGAAGGGGCACAAATTTCTTTCTGAAGTGTGTTTTGCACGTGAAGGTATATTTTACACAGAGGTGCTTTTCAAACACTTAAATCAGCTTAAACAATGTCTGAATTTTAAATTTAGTTTGTAAGAACATCAAAGAACAAGCTAGAATGTTATTGCAGTGGTTCAATGTTATCAAAATCTAACTCTAAAATATTCACATGGATAGAACTATAAATTGTAGTATTACATTTTTTCCTGTAAAATGTTCATGTTGAATTCACATATGGGTGTAACGCCGGGGGTGAAAATAGGATGGACATCAATGTTTTTGGCTGCAATACAGTTAGACCAGCCTGGCTTCACCCAGCTGTTTCATGTATATATTGAACAACAAGTGGGACAATATAGAGTTCTATGGAACCCCATGTTCATCTTAACACCCATTTGGTTATCAGGGTCTCTTTTGACTCTATTTTGTTTCTATAGTTCCCCCCTTTCTTGGGATGAAGCTCTGTCATTTTCTACTTTCACATCACCTCAGGTGAAAGTGACAATGGCTGCAATCCTAAAGACACCTTTCCTGGGAGTAACCCATTGACTGCAATGTGGCTTACTTTGTGAGTAGACATGGTTAGGATTGTGCTCTAGGAGAGGTCTGTTTGAGTGGCAGCCATTTTCTCTCAAGGCAGTGAAGAGCGCCTCTTTGTCCACCTTCCCCATTTAGGGCCAAAAGCAGACCAGTCCTGGGCAGCTTCAGGGATTTCTTCCCCCCCACACTTTTTTGTGGATTTCCTTCCCTACAGGTCTGGTGGTTGAGTACAGAGCTGCTGAAGATAGCTAAGCAAGCAAGGTCCTGGATGAAAGACTGTGATAAAGCTGTTGTGAGTCCTCAGAGCCAGAGTTGCCTTTTACAGCTTGGCTGATCTAAAAACTCCTGCTGGAAATGTGGAAGGCAATTCCTGATAACAGATGTGATGACCACACCATGAAGGATTCCACCTGGGAGAGATGAGCTCTACGAGTTGCCCATAGAACAACTACCTGCCTTATAGGGTTCCTGTGAGGATTACCTGTGACGGTGTATATACACAAAGCACTCATCACTCCAGTGATCAGTTGAATCTGTTTCCTAAGAAATGCACCTAAAAATTTCCTTGTATACTGGTGTACTATGACAAAAGTATTATTTATCACAGCATCAGACTTGTGTCCCGATCCTCTCCCATTTGGGCTAGGCATCCATTTTTCAGATGGTTACCTGTGGTCACTACAGTAGGCTGCTGTTGTATCCTTGATTCAGAGCACTGCCACACGGTGAGAAGGAACGCATAGGAGCCTGGCTATACGATGATTCTCAGCTGTGGCTGACTGCTCAAGCCTTTTCCCACCAAGACTGCACCTCAGAAGCTATATGGAAAATGCAAAATTTTCCTAATTCCCACTCAAACAATGGTGCTGACAAGCCTGTTTTCTGCCGAAACACCTCACAGCAGGCAAGAGTTGCTGAGGGCTCAGTGATGGCTTGCAGAGTGATGACACCATCTTTCAGAAGCCTTCATCTTGGGCAAAGTGTGTTTTGATTCAATAAGGGGTGATTTGTGCAAGATGTGCAAGCCCTTTTAGAGAGAGATCTGAGAACTACATTCTGGCATGCTGAGGGCCAAGTGGTCTTACATGAGACCTTCTCCCCCCACCTCCCCAACCTGTCCCATGCTCCCAGGCTTTGCCTTTTCTCCACAGTATTTGCTAAGGGATGCCTTTAGGATACCATTTTGAGCCATGAATCCCTCAAGGCTTCCAGGGAAATTGGCATCCAAGGAAATACCTGGAACAGATCCCTTAAAGATACTCTCAGCGAGTATAATGCACCTGAACAGAATAACCTTGGAAACCTCTCTCCAATGTAGCAGTGATCACCCTCCATCGCACTGATGATGGTGCTCCTTGCCTGAGAGGTGTGCGTACGTCCTCACTGCTATGTGAGCTGCAGCTTAGGAAACATTTTTTTCAGTAAGCTATAGCTAGGCATTGTCTTGCCTGTTTTTTTTTCTTTGATCAGACAAATCATTTCCATTTTTCATTTCTCAGGATTTTTTTAAGCTTCCCCATCACCATCTGTGTAAAAAGATGTTTAAAAAGGTGTTGCCAAGTAACATGAAAGAAAATAAGTAATAAATATGGTGCAATCCTAACAAATTTAGGCCATCCTAACTCAGCTGGCATATCTTCCTGTGAAAGTATGGACAGGTCAACATATGCCTGTGCACTGGCCTAACCCCTGCCCCAGAATAGGGGCATTGTGACCCCCCTAGGTCACCAGAGGACATTCAGGGCTTAAGACTGGAGGTTAGGATTGCACCCAAAGGCTCAATTAAGAGGTGATCAGAAAGCCTTGCTCAGAGACATACTATAACATGGATGAATCCATTTTGGGTGAAACTAACCAGGTCCAGTGTAATAAATGAGTGACTCCGCAGCTGAAAAACAAGGCTAGAGGTTGGATACAGCAACATTCTTGCTATAACACCTAGAAATGATATAATTACATCCACTGTAGAAGGGGTGTGTGTTTGAGGTTTCTTTAAACTGTACAAGTAAAAAGTACACATAACATGTATGCAGGAAGACCGTCTGCAGCAAAACAAATGGTACAGTCTGACACAGCTTCATTGTGATACAGAGAATGCGTCAGCAGGACATGTCCTGGCTTTTAGCGTGGTGTCCTCCTTCTCTTTTTGAGCAGAAAATGTAGCCTTTTTGTAATTAATAAATTAAGGTTACAATCCAGAGCAACAACGGGAGCACGTAAGAGACATTACATGTACCCATAATTACGGCACCACCTAGTGAAAACCTATGGGAAATTCATATTGCAATCCAGAGGAACTTGTTCTTGTTCTGGAGCAAGAACTCCCTGTAGTTATCCTGAATTGCACCCTAAATGTACTAAATTATATGTCATAGTTTTAAATTTAATAACATGTAATATACTGTTTAAATTAATCACATTATAGCAATATATATGAGTGTGTTTAGCCTTTATTTTGTCATGTCCTACATTCCTCATGAATTTTTGTTGGTGGAGAAGCTTATTCTCTTTCTTGTTATGTCATATGGTCGCCTTGGATTATGGCATTCCTGTGTGTTTCTGTCTGCTTCTCCAAAGCTTTGTTTTCAGCTTTCTAAGTCAGTAACTGAGATGCAAACCATACAAAGGCACTAGAGGCTGAATATATACCCTGATGCGCATTAGAGTGATATTTCGTACTCATATTTCGTACTCAATGAGTGATATTTCGTACTCAATGTTGGACTGGTGCCACCACTGCCCAAATTATTGACTACAGCCATGGCATAAGCCCTCAGCAACAGGATGCCATGTCTATTCCATTTGCAGTTGCTCTGATGCATCCATGAAATGAATGCAGACTGCTTAGTTTCCATTGATCCATAGTTTTTTTCTCATCAGATTAGCAGCTCATGCTGAGGTTTAATAAAGGGGATCATTCTTCTGTAACAGTCTGTGGTACGCAGCTCAAGGAAGAGAATAGATCTGTGAATCCTCAAATTAAGTGCCTCCAGGATAGATTTCTGTTTCTGTGTAACAGATAGATGCCCAGGTGTTTGTGGGCAGGATTAAAAGCAATTGGCCCCTTCAAATGTTCTTCTATTTCCTCCCCCTGCTTTGTGTACCTGCTGTGTAACTAGATTAATGCAGAGCTCATGAGGGATTCAAATGGTAAGAGAAATCTTAGGGTAATCTAATAAAAGCTTGAGGGTGTGTGGTGCAGGGTGACCATATGACCTGAAATTTCCAGCTTTGTCCTCTTTTTTAGCCTCCTGTCTGGGGGTCTGTGATGCTTTTACAGGTCTTGGCTTGCCTGAACATCACACCAGTAAGTACAAAAAGGAAGAACCCAGACCTTCACCAGATGCTGGGACTCTGTGAGAGGCTAGGCCAGCTTTCCCCCTCCCCACATGGTGCAGTAGAGTCCTGTGTGTAAGAGGCAGGGCACTGAGGCCTCTTCCTCCTCTCAGCACCTCTGTCCCAGTCCCCCTTTTCCCGCCCAAACACAGCTTATATAGGGCTCCCCCTTGCTCCTCCCTGGATGGACTCTCCCACTGAGGAGCCACGGGGGACTCCTCCAGCACCAACCATCTCCAGTAGGGAGATTTCTTCTTCCTCCTGACACTCCCCCCCACCGGTAAGACCGGGGCAGTGTCCCTGGTGGTCCATTGGCTGTCCTCACTCTGTCGAGAAAGTCTGCGTTGAAATGGGCTCTCCCTTGCCGATGCTCAACAGTGAATGCATAGGGCTGAAGGCTCAAATACCAGCGGGTTAGCCTGGCATTTGCATCCTTCATCCTATGCAGCCACTGGAGCAGTGCATGATCAGTGATCAGCCTAAAAGGGGCCCCCAATAGATAATATCTCAGTGCCCCAATAGCCCATTTTATTGCTAGTGCCTCTCTCTCAACAGTGGAGTATCTCCTTTCTGCATTTGACAGCTTCCTACTTAGGAACATCACCGGTCTCTCTGCCCCGTCCTTCACCTGAGCCAGCACGGCTCCTAAACCCTGACTGGAGGCATCTGTCAAAACAATAAAAGGCGTATCAAAATCAGGTGCCACCAACAGCGGGGGCCTACTCAGGGCTTCTTTCAATTTTACAAATGCTCCCTCACATGCTTCAGTCCACACCCAGCTTTGTTTTGTCTTTCCTTTTGTCAGGTCGGTCAAGGGGGCTGCTTTTTCTGAAAAACCAGGCACGAACATGCGGTAGTATCCGACCATGCCAAGGAATCGCTGTACCTCTCTTTTGTCTTTAGGGCGAGGAATGGCAGTGATAGCTTGGACCTTGTCCCTTACAGGCTTCAAGGTTCCTCCTCCTACTTGGAACCCTAGATACTGCACTTTGGTGGATCCAATCTTACATTTCTCGGGGTTAGCCGTCAACCCCGCGATCTCCAGCCCCTCTAACACCCTCTTTAGGTGTTCAAGGTGTTCCTCCCATGTCTGACTGTAGACCACTATGTCGTCTATATAGGCTGCTGCATAGGCTGCATGTGGGGCTAGGATTTTATCCATGAGCCTTTGGAACATTGCAGCTGCTCCATGCAGGCCAAAGGGCATTTTTACAAATTGGTACAATCCTAAAGGCGTGGCAAAGGCGGTATACTCTCTTGACTGCCTTTCCAGAGGTATCTGCCAATACCCCTTGGTTAGATCGAGGGTAGAGATATACTTAGCCTTGCCCAGTTGCTCCAGCAGGTCAGCAATACGGGGCATGGGGTATGCATCGAATCTCAAAACCTCATTGACTTTTCGAAAGTCGAGGCATACCCTGATCTTTCCTTCTCCTTTTGGAACTAACACTGGATAGCTCCTCCAAGGGCTGTCTGATGGCTCTATCACCCCCATCTCTACCATTTCCTTCACCTCTTTTATAAACACCTGCTCTAGGTTACGAGGCCATCTCCTTGGAGGTAGCCTCACCACTGCTCCTGACTTCACCTGTATCTTGTGCTCAACCAAGTCTGTTGTCCCTGGGCTCTTTGAGAATACCTTATGAAACCTTTGCTGCAGTCTTTGGACCTGCTCCTGCTGACTTTGGTCTAGCTGTTCCCCAAGTTTTAGTCCTCCCCCTTCTCCCTTGACCTCTTCTACACAGGGCGCTAGGTCTTCTTCTCCTCCTGCCATTGCCTCTCTTCCCTGCCTCAGTCTAGATTTCCATAGCTTAAGTAAATTAACATGATAAATTTTAGTGGCCGGCTTTCTGCCCGGCATGCTTAACTCATAATCCACTTCCCCAATTCGCCTAAGGACCTCAAAGGGCCCTTGCCACTTTGCTACCAATTTAGTTTCACTGGTCGGCATTAGCAGCAAGACCTGATCTCCAGGAACGAAGGACCGGACCCTCACTTTATTATCATATCTCGCCTTCTGCCCCTCTTGTGCCTCCCTAAGATTTTCCCTGGCCCATTTTGAAATTTGCTTGAGTCTCTCCCTTAGCTGGCCTAAGTCTGTCGGCCCTCTCCCAGTGGTCTTGTCGTCCTCACCCCCCCCCACTGTCTCCTTGCTACGTCCAATAGTCCCCCCGGCTTCCTTCCAAACAACAATTCGAAGGGTGAGTACCCCATGAAGCCTGTGGCACCTCCCTTGATGCAAACAGCACAGCCTCGACCCACTGGGGCCACCCTTTAGGATCCTCTGTGGCAAATTTTCTTAACATTCGTTTCAAACTCTGGTTAAACCTTTCCACTAGTCCGTTTGTTTGGGGGTGGTAAACGCTCGTTTTGAGGGGTTGTACTCCCAATTGCTTCCACAAATGTGTCATCACTCTCCCCATGAAATTAGTCCTTTGGTCTGTTACCACTTCTTGTGGGAAACCCACCCTAGAGAATACCTTAAGTAACTCTCTAGCCAATGTGGGTGCCTTGGTATTGCGCAGAGGAACTGCCTCTGGGTACCTTGTGGCATAGTCAATAATGACGAGGATGTATTCATAACCCCCCTCCCCTTTGGCAGGGGGCCAACCAGGTCCATAGCAATTCTTTCAAAGGGAACCGCTATTATTGGCATGGGGATCAGTTTCTCCCCTGGCGGTCCTTTGGGTTGCGTAAATTGGCACCCCCTGCATGACTTACAAAACATCTTGGTTTCTTGGTAAATTCCTGGCCAATAAAACCTCAGTAATCTATTAAGGGTGGCCTTTTCCCCCATGTGCCCTGCCATGGGATTGTCATGGGCCATTGCCAACGCCACCCCCCTCAGCTTCTCCGGTAAGACTAGTTGATCTGTCTCTTCCCCCGTCTGCGCATCCTTCCCTCGCCTGTACAGGCACCCTTGTCTGATCTCAAACCATGTTCCTTCTTTTGCTCCTCTCTCTTTTTTCTGAGCCTGCTCCCATGCTGCTTTTAAGGATGGATCTTGCGCCTGTTGTCTAGCCACCTCCTCCCCTTCCCACTGGAAGGCTATATCCTTTTCAACCTCCCCCACCTTCACTTCCTTGAGGAGCTTAGAAAAGGCAGGGTGTTCTCTCCCTATAATGGCATCATATTTTAGCTGAGGAGCGATCCCCATTTTCATCTTTACTTCTACCCCATATACCTCCACTCTTGCCCACCTTCCACTGTAAGGTTTCACATCTCCATGGATACATCTTATCCACATTCTGTATCCCCCTTGGATCTGTTCCCTTCTCCCTTTTTAACCATCGTCTGGGAACACCCCGAGTCCACCAATGCTCTCCCTTCCACACCGTCCACTTGAACCAACACAGTGGGGGCAGGTGGCTTGGTTACCTGTGACCCCATCCGCCACCTCCTCCTCTTGGCCCCCATGGGGGCAATCCCTCTTGACATGTCCTGAGGCACCACTTTTAAAGCAAGAAACCCCCACACTTGGCTTGTTCAGGGCTGCGCACCCCCCGCCTTGTCCCTTCTGTTCAACCAGGGCTGGGTCTGTGTGCCGGGGTGTCGCTTTCTCTGCCGTGCCGCTGCTCCTCTCCATGGGGCCGGTGGTCCCTCTTCCTCTGTACTCCCCCTTTGGCATGCTTTTCCTCGCCTCCGGCTTGTGCTCCTTCCCCAGCTGCACTTCTCTGCCTGCTGTGGTGAGTACTTCCACCGCTTGGACTGCCTTCTCCAAGGTGGTCAGACTCTGGCACAGGACCCACTTCCTGGCCTCTGGCCACAGCACTTGCACAAACTGTTCGAGTAGTACCACTTCCACCACGTCCTCCACAGATCTTTGCAAGGGCTGCAGCCACCTCAGCCCATTAGCCTTGATGGTGTTGGCTAGCAGCCTCGGGCTTCCTCCCTTCTCCAACTTAGTCTCTCTCAGGCGCCTCCTATAAGTGTCCTCTGACACAGCTGGAGAACTTAGGATTGTGGCCTTTACAGCCTCGTAATCCTCTGCGTCCTCTGGTGGCATGGAGTCCATGGCTAGCTGTGCCGCTCCAGTTAGGCAAGGGGCTAGGATAACTGCCCATTGTTGCTTGGGCCATCCCGCTGCCCTCGCCATCCTTTCGAAGGCCCGCAAGTAGGTCTCCGGTTCATCATCTCCAGTCATCTTTGTTAGTTTGAACTGGGGTGACTGTCCCTCCTGCCTGGGCCTTCCTCCTTGCTGCCCTCCAGCCATTCTGTCCAGGATTGCTGTCTGCTGCTGCAATACTGCTTGAAGGATGCTTGTTTGCTCCTTCACCCATCCTTCCATCCACGATGGGCCTGGGCCCCCCATTGCTCCCTGCTCCCCGTGCTGGCCACCACTGTGATGCTTTTACAGGTCTTGGCTTGCCTGAACATCACACCAGTAAGTACAAAAAGGAAGAACCCAGAACTTCACCAGATTCTGGGACTCTGTGAGAGGCTAGGCCAGCTTTTCCCCTCACCATATGGTGCAGTAGAGGCCTGTGTGTAAGAGGCAGGGCACTGAGGCCTCTTCCTCCTCTCAGCACCTCTGTCCCAGTCCCCTTTTTCCCGCCCAAACACAGCTTATATAGGGCTCCCCCTTGCTCCTCCCTGGATGGACTCTCCCACTGAGGAGCCATGGGGGACTCCTCCAGCACCAACCATCTCCAGAAGGGAGATTTCTTCTTCCTCCTGACAGGGTCCCTCGAAAGGGGTTCATTGTCCTCCATTTGGCTTCATTTTGCAGTGGTGTGCAGTACCCCATCATGTCATATGTCACTGGATTCATATTGAAGAGCAGAATCCAATGCAAGAATTGGTTTTGAAATACCTTGTTCCTATCAAAATTAATAGCCAAAAAACTAAAAATGAAAAAATATGCATTGAGCTCTATGGGAAAGTCCCCAATATCGTGGCTTTACTCATGAGTAGGCAAACATGCCATTGTCCGTTGGAAAGCCCAGGCTGAGAAGAATCCAAGACCTTGTCCTCCTATTGTGGTTTGGCCATCTGGTCACCCTGCTGTAGTGTAGGAGTTGGAGGTTCTCTTGAATAACAAGTGATTATATCAGTTGCAATAAAACAAATTGTTGTATTTATTTTAAATAGAAAAAGGAATGCGAAGTCAATCGCACACTACCTGTTTCCCAGTATTGGGCACAGGCTGGTACTTTAAAGAAACATCGTCTGAACTGTCTGTAGCACTTTTTCCTGCTTCTCCAATTTAGAGGAATAGGCACAAGGATATCTCTCTCTCTCTCTCTCTCTCGCACGCACGCGCACGCACGCACACACACACACGCACATACTTGACTGAAATTGGGATTATTATTTAGCTGAGAGAAGACTTTTTTTCAAACCGCCCCAGATCTTCCTGACAACTTGAGACTTTGAGTAAGCCAGAGTCTCATCTTGTTATGCAACACTCTGGGCCCAGGGCCACTGTTTTATTTGAAAAGGGTGGAAGGGAATTGACCGACAAGCTGCTGATGTAAAATGTTAATCATGATGTCATGTACACACCTGCCTCATGAATAATCCCGGACCTGCACAAAGATGTGTAGTTCACCTGAAACTGTTTCATCAACTTAGCCTATAAAAACAGTTAGCCTTTTGAAAAGGATAATTGTTGTCCCCGGCTATATCTAAGAGGGCATCACTTTAGAAGGTGCCTCTGCCTAGTTAGCAGGAATATTATATAATCTCCCACCCCAAAATGAAGATGGACAACTGAGTGAATGAAGCAGTCTCACATTAATCCAAATACTTCCTCCAGGATAAGAAACTGTATTACCTTTACAATAATTTAAAAAACAGCTTTTCTTACTGTTGTCGAGAGGCAGTCAGCAATTACAAATGAGAAGAACCCCCTGTTTTTGCCTGGCTCTGCTGAAGGTGGTCTCCCCTTGCTCTACCACAATAAAAAAATAATAAAACAGTGGCTTGGCTAGTACATCGCCATACCCACTGCTGGATTTTTGCCTCCCCCCACTACATAGAATGAGTTCTATCATGGGGGTGAAGCACTGGCCTGCCATGCTGCGGGAAGCAAACCCTAGTGAAGCCACTGCTCAGCCTTTGGCTACTGTACTTTGTAGAAAGTGAAACAGAGCCAGACTTAACTTCCCATTCACTTATTTCTCAATCCGTTCTACCTCATTTTCCCTCTCTTTACCTCCAAGCTCTCTGGGATGTTGATTATAATAATTTGTATTTTCCTATGACTTCCACAAATGAAGTATTCACTCAGGATTTTAAAAAAGCCTGTTTAGACCTTGCCTCTCACTTAACAGAACCAGGCTTGTAAAAAAATCTACTTATTAGGAATGGCTTACATAAGCATAACCCACATGCAGCCTACCTGACAAACAGTGATGGGATTCAAAGAAATTAAGAACCGGTTCTCTGTCCATCTGGCAGCCACTTTTAAATGGCTATTTTTAAACTTTATATGTACTATCTCTTGTTAAGAACTGGTTCTATAGAGTAGGTGTGAGCCAGCTGGTGCCCACCACTGCTGACAAACCTTTGCCTTCAGAACTATAGTTGAACAAGAGCTCCACCAAATGGAGCACCAGATACAAATGTACACACTTGCACTAGAAACACTTAGTAAATGTTAATAAACCAATAATAAATCTTTTCTATAAATAATGAGCATTTTCTAATTATAGGGAGCCTCATTATCCATGGATTTGCTACCTATGAATTTCTTCATCAGTGAGGGATCCCAAAACATGTGGTGAAGGAAAAGCTGCAGCCTCTGCAGACAAGGGCAGCTCCGCTAATCTCTGGAGGCCCTTCTGAAGCCCATAGAGGCTGCACACATCTGTCCATGGCTTCTGTGGGTTTACATATACAGTGGTGCCTCACACAACAAGTTTAATTCGTTCCGGAAGCATGCTTGTTATGTGAAATGCTCTTTATGTGAAGCGGATTTTCCCATAGGAAATAATGAAACTCAGACGATTGATTCCACAACCCCAAAAATATTTGTATAAAAATATTAACTGTATGTTAAAATGATGACAAAACACTGTAATTGAATTAAAAACATGCATTCAATGTGCATGATCCTATGAAGTCTATTTAGGCTGCAAACCTAAAGACACTTTCCTGGGAGTAGGACCCATTTAACGAAATGGGGCTTACTTCTGTGTGGATATGCTTAGGAGGCTGCAATAAAAGACTCCCAGGGGCTTTCCTGGGAGTAAGCCCCATTGAACACAATATGGCTTACTTCTGAGTAGACATGGGTAAGAGGCTGCATGGAAGATAGGGGGCTTACCTGAGCTGCTGCTGAAGGCCGATGGGGGCATTTGGGGGCAGTTAGGGGCATATGCCTCTAGTGCCCCCAGGCAACTGCCCCCAAGTTGGGGGCAGTTAGAGGCAGCAGCGCGCTGGCCAGCAGCCCTTTTGAAAAGTCTCCATGCAGGGTGTCAGTGCGGAACAACTTGGGGCAGCTGCCTGAAGCTTGTTAAGTGAAGTGGGCTTGTTAAGTGGAGCACACTCCCAATGGGAATTTGTACATTTTATGTGACTCAGTCTTTATGTGGGGCACTTGTTATGCGAGGTACCACTGTATATATTCATTTATTTATTTGATGTACCAGTTAAATCTACTTTAAGTTCCACCGGTTGACAACATGTCATAACCACAAAAGAGTACAAAGTCCCCCAAAATGTAGGTCGCCCATGAAAAAATTAGGACATGACAAAATAAGACCTAAAACACTCATATATAGTACTTTCTCATGTTTAATTTAAACACCATATTAGTTATTATTCAATTTTAAACTCTTTCTCTCTTTCTCACTCTCTCTCTCACTCACTCACTCACTCACTCACTCACTCATTGTGACTTGTGGCCATCCCTGATGCAGTGGCGTAGCTAACGATCATGTAGCCCGGTGCAAAGTTCAAAATGTTGCCCCGGAAGTGATGACATCATCTGACATGATGTCATCCCTGGATATTTTGAAAAGGAAAATGGAAAAGAGAGCTGATTCATATTAACACCTTATTAGTTCCACACAGTATCAGAATTGCATCTCACTGGCTCTCAGAACAACCTGTTGCTCCCTAAAGCCTCTTGTCTGGTGCAACTGCCCCCCTGCACCCACCCTACCTATGCCATTGCCCTAATGTTTTCAATGATCTCAGGACTATTGTATGTTGAGTTGTTGAGACTTAACTGTATCATTCTGTCTTGAAGGCGACAGTTGGAGTCTCCCAACTGTCATCTGGTAGAACCCAAAGTAGATTTACTGGTCGAAGTTGACAGTTGGCAGCAACAAGGTGAAGAAGGCACTTCAGATAAAGGCAGGTGAGCAGGCAGAAGAATAAAGCAGTTTATCATGTCTCCTTTATGTAGTTAGAGAAGCCATGATCTAAGTAGCGGGTCAATGAAAACCTGGTGGGAATATTTATTTGAGGAAATGGTTGTGGGCCATTTCCGTCTTTCATAGTGCAGAAGAAATCTAGCTCTCAAACAGGCTGTTTTATTCTATTTACGGTACTTCCCACTTTATTTATTTAAAGGATTTTTACCCTGCCTTTCTCCATCATGAGCACCCAAGGTGTCTACAACATAATAAAAACATCATAATAAATAGCATGATGAAAACCTGGTGGACAGAGCTGCGATAAGCCCACACCTCTGGCCTCATCCAGCCAGGTCTCCGTAATGCAAGCCAGGTCAGTGGCCTCATCAAGGATCAGGTCCTGGACAAGGTGGTCTTATAATTTACAGTGCTGATCTGGCATTCAGAAGCAACAGCTTCAGACTCAGGGGACTGTTATTCAGTTTGCCTAAGGTCAGAGGGCGGAGGGGGGGAGGCAGAAAGAGGGTCAGTCAGTCCATGACTGACCCTTCTTCTCCTGTTATGTTCTGCACAACTCCTCCCACCATAACTTCCTTGACCAGTCAAGGTGGTGGCTACATTCCCCTCCGAATTCCCCTCCCCAGACTACCTTGAGATTTTAAACACATATTTCAGCGGGGCCTACTTCACAAGACTTCCAATAATGCGGAAAAGAACAGGGCTTGTCATTATAGTAATTATAGTCCTAGTGTACTGCCAAAACACATCCCTTCCCCAATTCAAGAGAGTTGTTACGGTTTCATGAGTGGGGGGCAGGATCCAGGAACAGTCTCAGGGCAGGAGCAGGTCTTCCTTTTTTCCCCGCTGGGTCAAGGGCTCTCTGCTGGACACACCCCAGCGCAGTCTTGCAGTTTGTGGAGGTGCGGGAGGGGGGGCGGTCAGGAACCAGGCAAGACCTCAGCAGGCGCATCTCCAGTTCTCTTGCTAGCTGGGTAAAGGGCTCAAGGTCTTTATTCCCTGACAAGATCTGGGTCAAGATCTATCATCCCCCCAAAGACTCAAAACATAAAGTTGTGCACTTAAAATAATAATTTTCTTATAAACATGCAAGAATCTTAAAACCACTGCTCAAGATACCTGTGTCCTGTTGCCTCTCCATTGCATCTAGCATTCAGAGGTAGACAGAGGCATTAAAAATTAAAATTACATTCAATTAAAACATCAGTCTAGATAGATAGATAGGTAGACAGACAGACAGACAGATATTACACAAGAGGTAAGAACGATTATGTCCCAGTTAACCCTACAATCCAGAGTAATTATGAAAGCATGTAAGAGACATTTATGTCGACGTAGTTACGGCACCACCTAGTGAAAACCTATGGGAAATTCATATTGCAATCCAGAGTAAATTGTTCTTATGTCAGAGCAAGGACTCCCCATAGTTCCTCTGGATTGGGCCCTAATAGTCCCATTATAGTCATTGTGGTTTATGACACACACACACACACAAAAGCAGGCCTCCATCAGTCTTGGAAGACTGGTATCGTGCTCGGCGCAGCATATGCTGCATGCGAAGCACAAAAGCCTGGGTTAGATTATTATGGAGGATAGGCTGTTACCCAGGCAGCAAATCCCCCCTCTCCACGCCACTGGATTAGTCCAATGGAAAGGTAGAGCCAATACGATTGGATCCAGCTGATGTCGCAGAGCTGGGCTAAGGACAGGAGCTCACCCTGTCTAGTGGGGCCGACCCAGGTCTCAAACCATGGCCTGCTGGTTAATAGGCACAGTGTCTTAGCCACTTGCGCCACCCACAGCCCTTTACACACACACACACACACACACACACATACATATATATGTATACAATCTTATAGTATTATTATAATATACTTTGGTTGCAGTCCTAACCTCCTGGAAGAACCAAGTCTACATAACCCCCTTACCCTGAGTTGTGTTTTTCAGTCATCTTCTAGTGTACCTGCATGTTGGGAAAGTGGGATGGAATACAAAGAACTGACCACTTAGAATGCACATTTATGTTTTTTTTAACTATACAGATGGCGTTGCTGTGGACTTACTCTGTGCTTGTTGCCATTTTTAAAATACCAACAACTGAATCAGTAGTAACTTACAATCTGAAGGGCAAGTTGGAATTTCCATTATATCTACTTTGTAATGTCTTGGGTAGATTATGGGTATTGGATTGGGAATCCTTGTTTACTGGTAATCCTGTTGCATTGCACCCTAAAGACAAATATGCAGCCATACAGTTGCAGCCATACATTTTGCGGTTGCTATAATTTGAAAAGCACGCAATAAGAAAAAGCAAGTCAAAAGCTATGACTGTATCAATGCGATTAGCACTTTTTAAATAGGAATTTGCACATCCTCTTTGAGAGACTCTACATATTTGTCTTAGGGTACAATCCTAACATACAGTGCAATCCTAATCATGTCTACTCAAAAGTAAGTCCCACTGAGTTCAATGGTACATACTTCTAGGAAAGTGTGGTTAGAACTGCTGCCTTAGTCTGGGACAGTACATTGATATTCCTGTGGTGATGTAAGGAGACAACCACTTGTCTGCGCTACTGGCTTAACCCTACCCCAGGAGTGGCTCAGAAGTGCTTTACAGCACTTTTGTGACACCTCAAGGCCAGCATGAGACTTGTGCTAGGGCTTAGGCTGGCCTAACTGGGTTTAGGGCTGCAGCCTTAACAACCAGTATTTTCATACTTTTAAAAACTGATTTATTGATTTATACAGTTTGTTATGTAGGTAGGCTGCAATCCTAATGACACTTTCCTGTGAGTAAGACCCACTGAAAAGAGTGGGTCTAACTTTTGAGTAGACTTGGTTAGGATTGTGCTCTTAATTAGAAATAACAGCCAGAAAAAGGCCCTCAAATATTTACCTTCTTATACTTACACATGCTTGCAAACTGACTTCTTTGCAGCATAGTTAGCAACTACAGTATCTGCTTTTTGAATAGCTCCTGGGATTGAGTAATTCATCTGAGAATAAGAATCTATCTGGGACAAAATCCCCTCTCCTGGAAGTGATGTCATGGTCAGATATGACATTACTGTGATTCCAGAGCTCCTTCATGTCTCCTCAGGAGTAGATCCCATTGTAATCAATTAGACCTACTCACAGGAAAGTATGGATTGCAGTCTTGAGTCTCCCATTCCAAGAAGGTGGCACCCAGTGCCAAGTTCCAAGATGATGGTTTCCAGCTGTTTGCAAATGAATTTATGACTTCCCAAGAGGGTCCTGATTCCCACTTTGAGAAGAACTGTGTTGTGTGTTCTTGCCATCACCCATCAAACCCATAGTTTGGGTACCACAAAATATCAAAAGACAAGGAACTACACTGACAATAGTATCTCTCCTGAATTTCAGGGGTCTTTTTAAGCCCTATCTGGCGATTTTAGGGATTTAACAGTGTGCTCCTCAGCACACAAAATAGGTGTCTTGAGTTACAGTGATAAGAACATTAGCAAAGCACTATGAGCCACATCTAGTCCAGCATTCTGTTTCCTATACTGGCCCACCGACTACTTTGGAGAGGTCCACAAGCAGGCTCTCCCACACATCATTGCTCACTCTCCCATACTGTTCCACTACAACAAGGGGTGTTACTGGGGGTGCAGAGGGTGTGGATGACACGCACCGAGATGCTATGGCACCCCAAAGATGCTATTTTGTGAGTGTGCAGTACCCCATCGTATCATAAACTGTTGAATGCAAATTGAAGAGCAGAATCCAGTGCAAAAATCCATTTTGAAGTATCTCCTTCCTATCAAACGTTATGTCAAAAAAATGCAGAGATCCGTTTTAAGTGAAAGTGCCCTGTATGTATCACAGTATTATTCATGAGTAGGCAAAAATTCCATAGTCCGCCAGAAAATGCAGGGTGTGAGGAATCCAGAGATACCATAACCATCATGATTCAATGAATGCAGCCTCCGCTAATCACTCCAGCTGCTCAGCCAGCGGCCCAACACTATCCTGCCTGCCCTTGCTCCTCAGGCCTCCCCACCTCCCTCCTGTGAGTCGCCAGGTCTGTGTGGGCTCTGAGCCCCTGAGCCTGGATGACCCCCAGCTTGCACTCATCCTTGCTGCCTGCCTGCTGCCACTCTGCTTAGGGATTGCCCATGCCCTTCCATGCATCCCAAGGATTGCAGGAAGATGCCAGAGGGACCCCTGCCAGAGATAAGTCCCTCGGAGGTCTCTCTCCTCCCTATTCAAGGGGTCTGGGATCCAGTTGGGGATTCTCCTTCTCCTCCCCCCTTGGGCCATTAGGAGGCTGGGGGCGGGGGGGGGGGGCTGGTCTGTGACAACCACTTTCAAATATCTTTATTCTATCAAAACTTATGGCCAAAAATCCAGCAGCAGTGGGGAAATGGCACACTGCCATGCCCACCATCCAGGTTGTTGCCCCATCTACTGCCTGGGGGTGACATACTGACCTCCCGCACTGGATGACATGAACCCTAGTGACATCACTGACTACAACTGGTATTCTGAGGCAGACTGCCACTGCTCAGAGATAGTTATCATGTATGGTCAACATGGATAGACCTGTCCTCCATTGATTTGTCTTTGCCACACTTCTTTTTGCTTTTATATTTTGTTTCAAAGAATGCCTTCATACTGGATCTGTTTTAGTTTAATTCACATTTCTTAAACATATGCTGACAATTTTCAAAGATACTACAGTAACCTTAATATTTTTTCTCTACCAGAGGTATCCAATTCATTTTTCTCCTGCTACCATGACACTAGAGATTCTTTCAGACTACGACCATCAATTAAATTGTTCCTTCCAGCAACCACACTGGTGAGTTCCCAGTGATGTGTCATTAGTCATAATTTATTATTTATAAATGGAGAGACATTTAATGGCTGGGCAGCACAATCCTAAGTTGTGCTGTTATAGGTAGGTCGACATGCCTGCAAGTACACTGTGGTCCCAAAGGGTCTACGCAGACCTCAGTGGGTCTATTCTATCCCCAATGGAACTACAGTGGTGCCTTGTTTTATGAGTACCTTGGATTGCAAGTATTTCGCAAGATGAGCAAATATTTATAAGGTGAACAAGACATCCAGGGTGTGGTTCTGCATCAGAAATCCACGATTCATGTATTGGACTATCGTCCTACCCTGAATGGGGCTGCACTTACTCTGAAGGAACAGATCCTCAGTATGAAGGTTCTCCTGGATCCGCAGTTGCTCCAGGAGTTCCAGGTGTCAGCTGTGTCAAGCGGAGCCTTTGCTCCGCTTCGGCTGATTTGCCAGCTGCAACCATACCTGGGTTGCACACAGCTGGTCATGGTGACTCTTGCCCTAATGATATCTAGATTAGATTACTGCCATGAACTCTACATGGGGATGCCTCTACATGGGGATGCCACTCTACATGGAGAATACAGTGCAGCTGCAACTAGTGCAGAATGTGGCAGTTTGTGTAGTTGCCTCTGAAGATGCACTTGTGAGGATGCCTCTGAATGTGGCAGCTTGTGTCTCCTACTGGGGTTCATTGTTTCAGCTTGTTCAGGGCACAGGCTGCCCATCCATTACCGAGCTGAATTCAAAGTGCTGGATTTGACCTTTAAAGCCCTATACAGTTCAGCCCTGGGGTATTTGAGGGACTGCCTTCATCAGTACAATCAATATCCATCATCTAAGGTAATCTGAGGGGGCCTTGCTAATTGTGCAGCCACTAGGAGAAGTGAGGTTGTGGTGGGTAGGAATAGTGCCTTCTCTGGGAATTGAGAACTGCTCCCTCTTTGCAGAGCTTTCAACCAGGCCTCAAGACATTTTTATTTATAGGAGCTTTTAACTGATGAGGCTGGTGTATTGTGATTGTAGTTGTTTTTATGATAACTCAGGGTGTTGGTATGTTTTTAAGTGTTTTTAAATGTTTTTAAATATGACATTGATTGTTTTATGTGTTTTCAATCCTTATTGTATTGTGTTCCGTTGTTAATCATCTTGAGTCCCCTTGTGCGGAGAGAGGCGGGATATAAATCCAATGGAAATGAATGAATGAATAGCCTAAAAAATGCAACTTTTGGTTTCCAGAGGTAAAAGGCATTCTGAGGTCCAGGTACTCCCCCATCCTGTTGTTTAATAATTTAGTTTTGCCAGATATTGAGGATCTGTGATTAAGAAACTTAGAGCACAATCCTGACCCACTCAAAAATAAGCTCCATTGTGTTCAGTGAGTCTTACTTCCAGGAAAGTGTCTCGGATTTCAGCCTAACACATAATTTTTTCACTTGTCAAAGGTAATAATCTGTCATTTACAAGACCTTGGTGTACCAGACACCCCAGTGAACAGAAGAAAGAATCTACTGCTCTATACATCAGCAGGCCTTGCGCCCAGCGTACAAATCTTCAACAGTACCTATTCAGAAGTCTTCAACTTCCAAATGAATCTGGTAAAACAATGCTATGGCAAAGGCAAATCAAGTTTGGGTCCAGTCCTATCCAACTGTTCAGCACTAATGCAGCTGCAATGTAGTCCCAAATAAGGGAAGGAGCATTTCATTAACTTGAGGAGGCCTCAGTGACTGCCCCACCATGGCGAATGCAGTACACCCCATTGCCATGGCTGCCTTGGTGCTGGAAAGCTGGGTAGGAAAAGGTCCTTTGTTAAAAAGAAATGGTGCTGTCTCACTGGAACAAGCAGCAGTCAGAGCTATTTCAGACTTAACTGTTCCCCTCTGGAGAAGGAATATATGTGAATATTATTACATTAGACTGGAAAACTCACATGAACTTTTGGGGAAGTCCATGAGATAGAGAAGGAAGGAAAGTAAGATCTTGATCATGGAAATTTCTCTGCAAAATCCATGTGTGCGTTCAATTTTTTTTTATTATTTTAGCCATCAAATAATAAACCATCAAAAGCATTTTGATGCTGGACCATCAAAGCATTTTGGACAATGTTTATTTATGGATGGTGGGCAGTAGCACCTCAGAAATGAAAATTGAACATTTTTTGTGGCAAAAACAAAGCCTTTCCGCATCCTTACCCGTCAGAGATAACTGAAGATATTATGGTGCCTAAGGCCAAAGATTTAATATATTTATATTGAAAACAAACCTGTTAATGGTACCACAGAATTTGCCACCATTATAATTAGCTTGTCTGAGTAAATAGTTAGAATTCATAGGTTGATGTTGTTTCTCCTGTGTAACTAAGAAGATTCTACTACAATCAGCACAATTCTGCTCATAAAGGCTGACACAAGTCACTTGTCCTTGCCCAAGGTGTTACAAACATGCTATAAAGCATGTCTGTGACACTCAGTGCAGAGGGGAGATTGGTGCAAGCAGTTATGACAGCTTCCGCACACCGCCATAGCCCAAGTAGTGTGGTATGGTACACTGATCTTGGTCAGCATAGGGTTCTGGGTAGGGCAGAGAGAACAAAGAAACACAAACACAGGTATTTCTATACCCAGGGTAACCATATAGAATGGAGGACAGAGTGCCTCTACCTGCGTTGCATGGAGGAGGGAACTGAGCCAGGTCTGCTCATCATAGAAGAGATTCAAAAGCAGCACCTGCCTCAATTCTCTCTTCTATGCAGTGCTTAAAGGTAGAGCCACTCTGTCCTCCATTCTATATGGTCACCCTATATATGCCACCTTTCGGATCATCAGATTTCTCCTCTGACTTTATTTCAAGCAGCAGCCCCAAATGTACATTGGACACAGGGCAAGCCAATTGGCCTGCATGATCCAGAGCAAGTTAAGATTGCACTACAAATCTATAGTTTTTCCAAAGAAGAACTTGGAGAAGCATATGCTATACAAGAGTATTTTATCCTCATTCCAGTAATTGGTAATTATGCTATATAATCCAGTAAGTTTCACAACTGAAAAGGAATTTGAACACAGGACAATATGATCAAAATCTAAATTTCTCTGAGCACACAACCTACACAGGCACTTATGAATTATCTGAAAAGTTGGATTAAAATGATGTGACTATCCAAGATTTTATGACTAAAAACTATCAATTTCTTAAATAAAAGCCACTGTATGCGGACTCATGGAAGATTGAAATCCCCCGAAGCAGGATTACGTTTAATACTGGTGAGTGATTCTTATAATTGTTAGATATTTCTAAATATAGATGACTGAAATTTTAACTTAATTCATGCCAGTGCTTACAATTTGGACCTTGTATTTTACATATAATGTTCATCATTTTCTTTCATGTTGATCTCTTAACCATTTTCCTCCTATTTATCTTTTACGTTAAGGTATTTTACAGCTTTTTATGTGTTTATTTTAAATATTCATGAAAATACTTGGTGTAGTCTAGGACTGGCACTGAAATTTCAGAACCGTGAAAAGCCATTTTTAGGGTTTTTCATGAGGCAAAACAGCTGAAAATTTTTTAAAGGAAAGCCATTTAGATTTATATAAAACAAGACAAATTTCTTGAAGAAGATTCTCCCCAAGTTCAGCTGGTTGATTATTCTAATGAAAATTGATTGCACACTAAGGGCAAAATCCAGAGTAACAATGGGGAGTCCTTGATCTGGTGTAAGAACGACCTACTCTGGATTCCAACATGAATTTCCCATAGATTTTCACTTGGTGGTGCAGATAAAAAGCACAGTCCTAACCGTGTCTACTCAAAAGTAAGCCCCATTGTGTTCAGTGGGTCTTACTCCCAGGAAAGTGTCTTTAGGATTGCAGCCAAAGTCTCATGCGTGCTCTCATGCGTAGTTACTCTGGATTTGGGTGTATGTCCTTGTCTGCCTTGTGTGTATCATTAAATGGAACTATATGGAAAAAATGAGGGTTTCTAGAACTGAATACTACCAGAATGGCTCTTGTCTTTATGACCACAATGTTTCTAAGGAACATCATGTGACTCAGTAAGAGCCCAGTTTCTCTATACCAGTTTTAAAAACCTTCCAGTGATATGGCCCTCTGTCTCCGTTGTTCAAATTTTACTTCCCCTTTGTGAAGTATAAAAGTAATTAATCAGAAGTTATAAATTGTCATTACATTAGTACTTTTAATGAGGTCTCTAGAATTGAAAACTATCTACTCGTGACTAGTATTTTGCATTTTCCACATGCATTGTTATGGATGGTTTTTAAAGAAACACTGTGTTCTTCCTCTTATGGTCCCCTGTATTGTTTATATCAGTTAACTGATAGTCCTTCAAGTGATCCTGAATTTCATACTCCAAAGCAATTATGCATTTGGGTTCAGCACCAGCAAGCTGGTACAAGTCTAACCTGTGGAGATCATGCAGGGGATCATGCTGCTCAGAGAGCATCTCGTTGCCCCATTTGTGTTGGGGTTTTGTTTGTTTTTTGCAGATCCCCTTTTTGTTTCACTCCTTTATTCTGTTCACCTTTGGAAGGGATTTCTTGCCAGCCCTGAAGCCAAGTGGACTTTGATGCAAGCAACAGCATTTTTCAAATTGCTTTCATCTTCCATTTGAACAGACCACCAACAGCCAAAAGGCAAATTGATCTTGGCTGCTGTAGGTGACGGGCTGACATTTCCTCATGGTATAGTTTTTCTTGTTATAACTTGTTTAACTAACTACTAGGTAATGATGACATCTGTACAAGTCATTGGTACATAAGACTGCTTTGCATTGCAGTGAGTGGTGCAGGCCACACTGGGTAACATGCATGGCAGGGTGACACCACTAGAAGCCAGAATTGTTAAAATCTTTATATTTAAATAATATGACGTTAGGTATTATTTGATGCATAATTTCTTGCGGAATGCAATTGAAATATTTCTATTCCAGAGATTTTCAACCAGTGTGGGCACTGGGCAATACTGGGTGCAGCAGGCAGTGGGCATCTCCAGGCACCACCAGGCAGTGAACACCACCAGGAACCAAGCTTCCCTACTGGGCACTACACACTACTTGGCACCCCTGCCAGGCATCTGGTGGTACCAGACAACACAGGGCACCAGACACTGAGTTCCACTGGGCAGTAGGCCTCATTGGGCACCAGGCATCACGGGGCACCAAATTAGTTCTTAAAGGGTCCTTACATCACAGAAGGAATATTGTCCCCAAATTTCATGCTTCTAGGTCCATGGGTTGGGTGTTGATCAGTCAATCTTCAACATTAAGTATAGGAACAAAAACACTTTGCACACCTTTTCATCCACTTAGGGGTTCAAACTGTAAAAATCAGATCTTAATAGATGCCAACATAATGGAAGGAAAACCTCCCCACATTTCATGCTTTGAGGTCTAGCAGTTTTGGCTGGGCATTGATGAGTCAATCAGTCAGTCAGTGATTCTTTGATTATATATACAGTGGTACCTTGGCTTAAGAGAAAATTTGCTCTAGAATCATGCTTGTAATACAAAACACTTGTAAATCAAAGCAAATTTTCCCATAAGAAATAATGGAAACTCAGACAAATTGTTACACAACCCAAAAATATTCATATACAAATGATTACAATACTGTAATATAATACAAAATAATAAATAAAATACTTAATATAAAGAAAAATAAAAATTAACCTGCACATAGGCTGCAATCTGTCATCTTACACAGGAATGAGCCCCACTGATTATAACATGCTTTAGACATGCAAGGCTAGATCTCTTAGGCGCCTTTTCTTTGCCCCCTTACATAGGACTGTAATAGGTTCACTTCAGAGTAGACATGCATAGGTTGGTCTCTCAGGAGAGACTAATCAGGAGCTGGCAGATTGCTGAAACTGGCCATATTACGGCCAGAGATATTTTTTCCGCTTTTTTATCAAGACTTCTCTGAACTATCAAGTTAAAATTTAGAAATGTTTGCTTGTCTTTCAAAACACTCTCAATCCAAGATTTACTGTATATAGTTCACTACAGAAAGTTTCACTATAGAACAGTAGATCACAGAAGATCCAATATGAAACCTGGGTATATAGAAATAATACTTGTGACACACAGCACAATCCTAATTCCCAGTTAGGCTGGCACATGTCTTGGCCCAACTTCCGTGGTGGTGTGAGTGTGTTGCAAAGTGCTATAAGGCACTTCTGCTCCACTCCTGGGAGATCAGACCAGTGCACAGACATGCGCCAGCCTCCCCACACCACCTTGAAAGTGGTGAGATGTGCTGTCCTGAATGGGTTAGGATCGTGCCGTATATCTATTGTGAAACTCTGTCTTTTGTATATTCTGTTGAAGCAGATGTTGCACCAATAGAGCAATGGTACTTGAAGTTTCACATGCATCATGGTTTAAATATGTTTACTACTCGTGGAAGCTTACTGGATATTGTTCGAGGTAAGCCATCATTTGTATATACTGACTATTTGGAGAGGGGAACCTTGCAAATAATTTTGATCACAGAGAAATCAAGGTATACAGCCGACAATGCTGCTGTGGGAATGGGGAAAGGGGCAAGTGGTGCCAGGCAATTTTTGATGGTGCAGGATTCGGGGGGGGGGGGAAGGTGGGGGAGGAAACAAGAGGAAGGTGTTATGGAACTGGGGGAGGGTGGGTATTGGGAGGGACTGTGGGTGGGGATGGACACAGCATTTATGGTGGATCTAAACCCCATTGCCAGGCAGCCTGCAGTGGTATGGGGCTGCTTGGACTTGTGCTGCTGCAATCACTGGCATAACTCTGAGATAGACCCATTGGGGCATTCAGCACTTCATACCTTCTATATGTATAACTGAAAAGTTACTCACTCACTCATCAACACCCTGCCGCTGCTGGGCCTAGAAGTGTGAAATTTGGGGAGGGTGATATTTCCGTGATGGAGGCACCCACTAAGAACCAGTTTTTGGAAATTCCAACCGGAAGGGGGTGAAAAGGGGCACAATGTGTTTTCCTCCCTATACTTTCCATTGAGGAATCCTTGACTGATGGACGCTCTGCCCAACCCCTGGACCTAGAAGCATGAAATTTGGGGAGTGTAATCCTTTTATAGTGGGAAATTCCAGCTGAAATGCTTGCGTGAGTTCCTCTTCGCCAATGACGCTGCTGTTACTGCTCACTCTGCCATAGACCTTCAACAACTTATGGACTGTTTTAGCAAAGCCTGCCAAGACTTTGGACTAACAATCAGCTTGAAGAAAACACAAGTCATGGGTCAGGGTGTGGATCCACCTCCCTGCATCACAATCTCTGAACATGAACTGGAGGTTGTCCATGACTTTGTGTACCTTGGCTCAACTATCTCTGACACTCTCTCCTTAGATACTGAGCTGAATAAACGTATTGGTAAAGCGGCTACCACGTTCTCCAAGCTTACAAAGAGAGTAGGACGGAACTGACGGAACATACAAAGAAGCTGATGGAACATACAAAGATCCAGGTCTATAGAACTTGTGTCCTGAGCACACTCTTGTACTGCAGCGAGTCTTGGACCCTTTATGCATGGCAGGAGAGAAAGCTGAACATCTTCCATATCTATCTATCTATCTATCTATCTACAGTATTTATATACCGCTTTTCAACTAACTAGTTCACAAAGCGGTTTACAAAGAAAATGGAAAATAATAATAGCTAATTAAAAGCTAATGGGTCCCTGTCCCAAAAGGGCTCACAATCTAAAATGCAAAAAAGAACACCAGCAGAAGCCACTTGAACAGACACTGCTAGGTTGTGTAGGGTCAATTACTCTACCCCTGCTAAAGAGGAACACTTTCAAGTGGGTGTTCCTTTCGAGTGCCTCTTGCTCAGTGAGCAGGGGTTCTCTATGCGCTGTCTCCGACGTATTCTTGGCATCACCTAGCGTGACAAAGTTTCAAACGACGCAGTCTTGGAACGTGCTGGAATCTCTAGCATGTTCACACTTCTGAAACAGCGACGTCTACCCTGGCTTGGGCATGTCGTGAGAATGGCTGATGGTCGGATTCCAAAAGATCTCCTATATGGAGAATTAGTGCAGGGAAAGCGCCCTAGAGGGAGACCACAGCTGCGATACAAAGACATCTGCAGGAGGGATCTAAAGGCCTTGGGAATGGACATCAACAGCTGGGAAACCTTGACCTCTGATCGTTCAGCGTGGAGGCAAAAGACCCAGCATGGCCTTCTCCAACTGGAAGAGACACTTATTCGGCAGGCTGAAGTAAAGAGACAGACCCGAGAGCAGCGAAACCTGGGGCCTGGGCAGGGGACAGAATTTATTTGTCCTCAGTGTGGAAGGGATGGACACTCTCGAATTGGCCTTTTTAGCTACACTAGATGTTGTTTCAGGACCTCCAATCAGAGCATGATACCATAGTCGTTCGAGACTGAAGGATGCCAATGATTCCTTTTGTGGCAAGAACTAATTTCTAGAAATTTAACCCCTAAGGGTCTGAAAAGGGGTCCAACTCAGTGATGGGATTCAAAGAAATTAACAACTGGTTCTCTGCCCATCTGGCAGCCACTTTTCAATGGCTATTTTTAAACGTTATATGTCCTATCTCTAGTTAACAATCGGTTCTATAGAGTAGGTGTGAGCCTGCTGGAGCCCATCACTGATCCAACTCATTTTCAGACAGTACTTAACATTGAAGACTGCCTGATCAACATCCAGCTGATGCACTGCAGGGGAGGGTGTACAGAGTATTAGGGTGCGCATGGGGGATGGTGCACATGGGAGAGTATTGATGGGGGTTGATGAGCATGGGAGGTTATTGTGCAGGGGGGTTGATGAGCATGGGGGATGGTGTGCATGGAGGATGGTGCTCATGGGAGGGTGGTTGCATGGGAGTGTACATGTAGGGCTGGTGCGCATAGGGGAACTGGAGTGCATGGGGGATGTGCATGAGGGGATGGTGCACATGGGGATGGTGGGCATTGGGGCTTGGTGTGCATGGAGGTTGGTGCACATGGGGGGATGATACATAGTGGGGGAGTGTTGATGTGCACGGGATGTTGATGGACATGGGGTGTTGATATGCATGGGGGGATGATGCCCAGTAGGGGGATGGCGTATGGGGGGAATTTCACTCCTGCAATGTTGGTATGTTTTCGCTAGTGGGAGCAAATAAACTGATTTTTTTGTTTGTTTCACAGAACCTATTCTTCAGTGGGAGATTGGTCAGAGGACAGAAATTAGACCTTTAATACCCTTTGTAGAGAATCTTATCAATACAGATAGCCCATGTGCAACCGATGTTACACTTATAGGTCTACAAGCTAGTAGAGGACCTTCTGGTATGTCCAGTCTTCCTTGTGTTTTTTTATTTAGTGTAAGGACCTGATAAATCCAATATCAATGTCCAGTCCATCCAGCCTTTCAAGCAGAGTGGCTACAAAGAAAAATTAGACATTGGGCTGATATAAGCTCTCAATTTAGTCGGACACAATGTGATGAATAATTGTTGAGCAGCACCACAGTCATACTGAGGGCTAGATAACAGAGCCCATTTAAACACCATGTTGGGTACAGATCCTGTTCAAAGTTGACCAATGCTGGTGGGGTAGATCAAAACCTGTCACCTTTCGTGCAGGATTATCCATATATTTACCTGTATCTGGGTGCCCATTTTGATTTCCCACTGGGTGTTGATGTTAAAGTTGTTAGCTGTTGTGCAAGTGTCAGAGAGGGCTCCCTGGATTCAAGCCTGCAATTAATAGATGAGATAAGATAAGATAAAGATAAATTTATTGTCATTGTACTCGGAGTATGAGAACAACAAAATGAGGTGCTCTCTCATAATACACAAAAAGACACTACCAAAAACATGTACAACTAACCTTTTAAACAAATCAAAACACACACAATTAAAAAGAAAAACCTATACAGCTTTATATATATATATATAACATATGTTACATCCACCAGATTTCATAATTCTGCATTTAGCCATATCACAGCACTTGGGTAAAAACGAAATTTAAATCTGCTTGTCCTAGCTTTCAACACTCTATATCGTCTTCCCGATGGTAAGATCTCAAACAGCGAGTGGCCTGGATGTGAAGAGTCTTGCAAAATATTTTGTATCTTCCTTCTACATCCCATATTGAACAAATCCTCCAATGAGGGAAGAGGACAACCACTGATCTTTTGTCCCCTTTTTATCACCCTTTGGAGTGCACTTTTTTCCATCTCTGTGCAACTTTTGAACCACACACAGATACAATAAGAAAAAATGCTCTCTATAGAGCTTCGATAAAAGGCAACCAACAAACTCTCTGACAGTTGTTGAGATCTTAAAAGTCTTAAAAAATACAGTCGTTGTTGGGCCTTTTTTACCAGAGCTGAAGTATTTACCCCCCATGTTAAATCTTGTTTCAACATGATACCTAAAAATTTACATTCTGCTACCTGTTCCACTAAGACCTCCTCAATGTATAATGGTCGGATGCTCATACTGCTTTTCCTATAATCCACTATAAATTCCTTCGTCTTATTTATATTAAAGATAAGATTGTTTTCTTTGCACCAGAGGGACAACTGATGAACTTCGTCTCCCTATACGCTGATTCATCATTATCAGAGATGAGCCCCACCAACATTGTATCATCTGCAAACTTAATGATCTTGTTACTCAGATGAATAGGGGTGCAATCAGACGTATAGATTGTAAATAAGAGTGGACTCAAAACACAACCCTGAGGGGTGCCAGTATTTAGGATCTTCACAGAGGAGATATGTTCATTCATCCTAACCCTTTGTGAACGGTGAGATAAAAAGTTCAAAACCCACCAACATATAGAGTCCGGTAGCTCCAGATTTTTAAGTTTAGACATCAGTCTATGGGGTAATATTGTACTGAAAGCAGAACTAAAATCAACAAATAGTATTCTAGCATACATTCCCTTTCTCTCTAAATGAGATAGGACAGTATGAAGAACCGTATTAACAGCTTCTTCAGTAGATCTATTTGTTCTATATGCAAACTGATGGTTGTCAAAGAAAACAGGAAGGCAAGAGATAATGTACCTTCGGACTAACTGCTCAAGGCACTTCATTATCACAGAGATCAATGCCACTGGTCTATAATCGTTTAAAGCATTTATATGTGTCTTCTTGGGTACTGGGACGATAATAGAAGCCTTTAAACAATTTGGAACAATAGACTGTAACAAGGAACAATTAAAAATCTCAGTCCACACCCCAGCTAACTGATGCGCACATTCTTTTACTACACAACCAGGGATGTTATTTGGTCCTGCAGCCTTCCTAGAGTTGACCGCTTTCATTGTACACCTAACGTCATGCTCCTTCAGAACAAGAGGAGCCCCATGCTGGGTCAACAATGGTAGTGGTGATGGTAACTCCACTTCCGGTTGGTTCATCTCAAACCGGGCATAGAAGATGTTTAATTCCTCTGCCAACTCATAATTTCCATCCCGACTAGCATTTTGTGCTTTAAAGTTTGTTAACTGCTGGATCCCCTGTCAGGCTTGTCTCAGATTATTATTAGATAGCCAATCTTCTATCTTTCCCTCAAATTTTGCCTATTATTATTAGATTATTATTATTATATTATTATTATATTATTATTATTATAGATTATTATTAGATAGCCAATCTTCTATCTTTCGCCTCAAATTTGCTCTAGTCGCACTATATAGTGAGGCATCTCCAGACTTAAATGCTTTATTTCTCTTCAAGATCAGGTTGCCCAGGTAAAAGTGAGTTGCTTATAATTTTATTATATTCTTTCATTAACAGTGCAATCCAGACTCGTGTTGGAGCAGGCAGGCTATTGTGACTGCGCTGCATCCAGTGCAAGTTTGGGAGACTGTTGCTGCTCTACCCTGAGGAGGAGAGGCTTCTCCTCTACCCCAAGGCAAGGCTACAGCAGGCTCTATAGATATACTCAGACTTAGGCCACATTGGAGTCCTGGCCTAAGTTGCTCCAGTCTGCCCTGGACAATGCCAGGATCCAACCGAAGTGGGCTCCTGACCTGCTCTCCTCCCTCCTGCCTTCTGCATGGAACAGGAAGACAGGGGAGTTGTGCTAGCCTAAATTGGTTCAGATTCTGCCCTAAGTTGTTTGGGGCTGCATTGGTAAGTTTGTTGTTAAGATGGAATCATGTAGTGTTTTGCTAACACTAAGTGTGAGTATCCAGACAACAAAGAATTTTCCTAAGGTCTTAAGTTCCCCAGAGAGGAGTCAATCTGATATTTGCACCGGGCTACATTATCATTAGCTGTGCTACTGGTTGGCACAAGCAGTGGGCACTGCACCTGCTGAGGGTGTAGCAAATATGCCATGGACCAGTTCTCCAGTAGGAGAATAGGCTAGGAGAATAGGCTGCATGGGCAAGGAGGCCTGTGCTGCTCCCATCACACAGGCAAGGCCCCAAGGTCGGTCAGGTAAGCCATGTTAGGACAGGTATGGCCAGCTCAGACACGTAAGACGTTCCTGGGGAGGGGAAAGGTGGAAGGTAGGCCTCCTCTACTGTTTCCTTACCATCTGGAAAATATCTAGCTCCATAGGGCTGGTAGGAAACACAAATTTTTCCATTAATTTTTTTAAAACCAGCCTGTGGTATCTGAGGACTGCAAATCCATGACGGTTCTGGATAACAAGGTCCCACTTTATCTGTTGAAGTGGGCTTCGGCCACTATAAGCAACAATACACTGCCTTTTTACACACTAGTCTTTTTTTAAGATTCTAAAGATTCTTTGTGGGTATTAAAAATCTTTACTGAAGATAGAATGCAAGTAAAGGTGGATATCACCACCCAGTGGCAGTTTACAAAAATATTGCATGGTCTGCAAACCAAGAATCAGCAAAAATTCCTTTACTGAACTACTGTTCAACTACCTTCGTATAGCTTGCAAGAAGCAGAGAATCTTCAATATTGTTATAGCTTGTTCAACATTCTTATAGCTTGTAAGATGCAGAGCAAAAATGTGTTGAAATGATCCAGGTGATCCTAATGAATACCTGAGCACTGTGCGCGCACAGAAATACATTTTAGAGTCCATCACAATGGAAGTACCAAGGATGGGGTTTTCCCCCATCGCAACGGTGCTGCTCAAAGGTTAAGGAATTTCAAGCATGCATTGATCCAAAGCCCATTGCAAGGCAGCTAACACACATCCGTACTAACACTATGAGGTCAATTCTGCCAGTTGATATTGTTGTGAGATTGAAATGTGATGTTGTGAATAAGTACAGGTTCAACATTGTTATACATGGATTTTTACACATGGATTTGATTCAACAAAAATAGCCACTGCAAATCATAGTTTTAAAACTTCTTTTCTACTGTTGGTAGAGAGGCAGCAGTCTTGCAAGCAATCATTCCATTCTAAGCCAGGCAAAGGCAAGAGGGTTTTTGCATTTCTAATCCCTCTCTACAATACTGCCTCTTCCTCCCCACAATAGTTAGAAATGCTTTAAACCATTGTAAAGGGACACAATTTTTTTTAAAAAAAAATTGCTTTTATTTAGCACATTTTTGGTACCATCAGGGAGTCTCAGAATTAAAATCCTGCAGCTATTGAGGCACAATCTTATTCCATTAGCAGCAAAGGAGGAGCAAGAAACATACGGTAAAGGAATGTTTGTTCCCTTAATGAGACCTGGCACTGTTTCTCTGACCCATATGATACAGAAGTTTCCATTTTGTAGCTCTAGGTGCTAAGGAAGCTTAGAATTGGACTGTGTTCCTGTCAACTGTGATCATCAGTGCAAAAGGATATTATGCAAAAGGCTTTATTTTGTGCTTGTGTTTTTACATGCAAATATATGTTTGCTGTTGCATTCACAGGAGTATATGTAGGACTGACTAAAACTGGATGTATGGATCGCGATGTACAATGGTTTAACCTAACCAGCCCTATTTGTAGTGTCTTGAATTACGGTAATTGCTTCTTATTCTGAATGCTTTAATTGGAATATGTGTATTTCTCTGGATTTGTAGTTCTATCCTGTACATAGAGTAGGAATTGTGGTTTGGAGAGGAAGCCATTGCCCCTGCCTGAAGATGCTAAGCAGAATGGGAGTGGTTTGGGATGGGAGCCCACAAGCCGCTGACAAGCCACTATGAGTGGCAGGAATCAGCTGCCAAGAATAGAAAATAAGCCTGATAAGCTGGCTGGGCTTGATTTGTAGCTGCTGCCTATGGAAGTTGAACCACATGAGAGAGATGAACCCAGGAAGATGATTGCACAGTGAAAAAAAAGTAACAGAGAAAATGAATATCTTAAGAGATTCCTCACAGAACAATCCCTACAATCCAGAGTAACGACGGGAAGACATAAGAGGCACTTACTCTGGATTGCTCTATGCATTTCCCATAGGTTTCCCATAGGTGGCACCATAACTAGTCGGTGTAAAAGGTCCCGTAGTTACTCTGGGTTGTAGCCAATATTTGTTAAAACCACAATGGTGCGGGGAGGCTGTTACATGTCTGTGCATTGGCCTAAGTTCTGCAGGAGTGGTGCAGAAGTGCTCTACTGGATCCGGCCAAAGGCCCATCTAGTCTAGCTTCCTGTGTCACACAGCGGCGTACAGGTGATACTCAGCGATATCTGGATGCCTCAAGGAGCACATATAACACCTGCATCCAGGTGCCCTCCCCTACATCTGGCATTTTGAAAATAAAACAATAATGCCATTGTACAAATAAATGGAGAGGCTCTGGTTCCCTTCTGTGGAGGGGTGGGAGCCAGCCACAGTGCTGCTGCCCTGCTCTTCCTGCACCTCCTTTCTCCACTGTTTCTACTGCTGCTGCCGCATTCTCCTCCTCCAGAGCAGACCCGCTTCTTCCCCAACTCTACCAGTAAGCCTTCTCCCTGCCCAGTATAGCCCAGTGTGCACTTGAATATAATGTGCACCCCTTTTTCACCAAATTCATGTCTAAAATTGGGGGTGTGCATTAGATTCAAAGGCACACTACATTCGAGTAAATACAGTAAATGGAGACGGTACAGAGGAGAGTGACTAAAATGGCTGATGGTCTGGGACACCTTCCGTATGAGGAAAGGCTACAGCGTTTGGGGCTCTTCAGTCTAGAGAAGAGGCACTTGAGGGGGGATATGATTGAGACATACAAAATTATGCAAAGGATGGATAGAGAGATGCTCTTTTCCCTTTCACATAACACCAATACTAGAGGACATCCACTAAAACTGAAAGTTGGGAGACTCAGGACAGACAAAAGAAAATATTTATTTACTCAGTGTGTAGTTGGTCTGTGGAACTCCTTGCCACAGGATGTGGTGGTGCATCTCGCTTCAATGCCTTTAAGAAGGGATTGGACAAACTCCTAAAGAAAGGCTACAAGCCAAGAAGGGTGTGTGTGCTTGTGTGTGTGTGTGTGTGTGTGTGTGCATAAATAGATGCACTAGGAAGTTGGACTAGGTGGACCTTTGGCCTGATCCAGTGGAGGCTCTTCCTATGTTCTTATCTATGCACACAACCCACACACACACACTAGGCACCCCTATCAAGCATTGGGGATCCTTACCGGGCACCACTGTGCACCACCAGGTAAAAATGGGCAGCACCACCAGGCCCTGGGCACCCCTACTTGGACACCCCTACCAGGCACCAGCAGGATGTGGGCAAAGGGCACCACTGGGCACCAGATGCCGGGCATCCCTACCGGGCACCATTAGGTGGCAGCGAGCAGCACCAGGTACCACTGGGCATTCCTGCCAGGAACCAGGAACCGAGCACCAGAGGGAACCAGGCATCAGCGAGCACAAAACAAAGACAAAAACATGTTGCACCCCTTTTAACTCCCCTTAGTGATTAAATTTCTCAAAATTGGTTCTTAGTGGGTGCTCATGTCATGGAAGGAACATCCTCCCCAAATTTCATGCTTCTAGGTCCACGGGTTAGGGCAGGGTGTTGATGAGTCAGGGATTCTTCAATGTAAAGTATAGGGATGAAAAGCCCTTGCGCCCCTTTTCAACCCTTCTGGTTTGAATTTCTAAAAATTGGTTCTGGTGTCTACATGGCAGAAGGAATACTTTAAGACTGACAAAAGAGTGTAACAACCAAAAACGGGGTGGCAGAAAGTGGGGGACACCTGTAAATAGATTTATAGTTGCACATGTCTATAGATAGTACCTTTTCTCTCCCACAGACTGCACTGATCTTAGACTTGTGGATCTCATTTTAACCAATAATCATTTAGTGGTCCTTACTACACTGGGGCTTTTTATCAGCGAAGATCTTGGCTTTCGGACTTCAAGGCGTATTTCAGTATGTAAGATGCTTCTGAAAACAAACACAAGAAAATGATCTAACTCTGTGCTTCCCAAACATTTTATCACTGGGAGCCATTCTTTAAAAGAAGCCCACACCATGCCTTCCTCGTGAGGAAGCTGCATGGACCATTCACTAATGTGGCGATGTTTGATATAAGTATTGATACAGCAAAACTGTGTCAACTTTCTGAATCAGCACTCCAAATTCATAAAAGTTGAAAGCGAAATGTTTTTCTGACCCTCAATCTGTGTCATTTATTTAGTTGTACTGTTCAGCGCAACACAGAGCTTTACAACCTTGTTTTGTAGGTACGGTCCATTCACATCTTACACAGGAGGTATGTTTCAAAGTCAGGGTGTAAGGCAAAAATCTCATTTACACAAAATTACTGTTGAAAAAAACTGAAATTTGAAAAATACATAGCATCTCTTTACTCTAAAATCAATCTATGAGAGGCACATGGGAACTGAAACCAATAAGGAACAGCAGGTTCATGTCGCTGGTCTCATGTTGGCCCTGGAGCATACATGTGCAGCAGCAAAGATTCTTCTTCAGTTACTGCTGTCTCCCCATCAATCCATTGCTCTGTGCCCTCTTTCCCCAGACTTGCCTCTTTTGAAGGGTCACACAATTGCCCATTCATATCTTTCCCACTAATGGAATACTACTACTGGCAACCTCCATTTTCACCAGGGTTAGGGACTGAAGTCAAGTGCCGTTTAATCTCAAGGCTTTTAAAATAGGCATTCAATTTGATGGCACTTTAGACTCAAATAAATACAGTACTCATCAAGGTGTTTATTAAGAAGTGGGGAAAGTTATAGTTCATGCAATTTTATCATTTTTCTCTTTTTATTTCTTCTAGTTCATCAAAGCAAGCTTCTGTGGCTTTGAAATGGTGAGAAGATGATAAATTTTGCCTCTGTTTTTGCTTGTGTCGAATTGCTAAATGCAAGAAATATAATAAATTCAATGAACCTCAACTCATGTCTGCTCATAAGCAGTGATGGGCCCAGCCTGGCCCAACCACTTCCTGGTTCCTGGAAGTGGGCAGGGCCATGCCGGGTCAGGGGGCGGGGCTGGGTCAGGGGGCGGGGCTGGGTCAGGGGGAGGGGGCTGGGTCATGGGGCGGGGATGGGAAAAAATTAAATTAAAAAAATTAAAATTGACTGTCATGGGACTTACTTCTGAGTAGTCAGGTTAGGCTCTCAGGCTGCAGTTCCAGCCACTTTCCTGGAAGTAAGTCCCATTGACTATCATGGGACTTACCTCTGAGTAGTCAGGTTGGACTCTCAGGCTGCAGTTCCAGCCACTTTCCTGGGAGTAAGTCTCATTGACTATCATGGGACTTACCTCTGAGTAGTCAGGTTGGGCTCTCAGGCTGCAGTTCCAGCCACTTTCCTGGGAGTAAGTCCCATTCACTATCATGGGACTTCTGAGTAGTCAGGTTGGGCTCTCAGGCTGCAGTTCCAGCTACTTTCCTGGGAGTAAATCCCATTGACTATCATGGGACTTACTTCTGAGTAGTCAGGTTGGGCTCTCAGGCTGCAGTTCCAGCTACTTTCCTGGGAGTAAGTCCCATTGACTATCATGGGACTTACTTCTGAGTAGTCAGGTTGGCTCTCAGGCTGCAATGCCAGCCACTTTCCTGGGATAGGGTTGCAGCATCCTCAGAGCCCAGTCCTGTGCAGGTCTACTCAGAAATAAGCTCTATCATAGCCAATGGAGCTTACTCCCAGGAAAGTGTGGATAGGGTTGCAGCATCCTCAGAGCCCAGACCTGTGCTGGTCTTCTCAGAAGTAAGCCCTATTATAGCCAATGGGGCTTACTCCAAGGAAAGTGTGGATAGGGTTTCAGCATCCTCATAGCCCAGACCTGTGCAGGTCTACTCAGAATTAAGCCCTATTATAGCGAATGGGGCTTACCCCCAGGAAAGTGTGGATAGGGTTTCAGCAACCTCATAGCCCAGACCTGTGCAGGTCTACTCAGAAGTAAGCCCTATTATAGCCAATGTGGCTTACCCCCAGGAAACTGTGGATAGGATTGCAGCATCAGATCCCAGTCCTAACCATGTCTACTCAGAAGAAAGTTCCATTATAGACAGTGGGCTTATTCTCAGGAAAGTAGACAGGGCTGGAGAAACGGGACAAAAGCCCTGGAGGATCTCATCCTAACAACACTCACATGCTGCACCTACTCTAAGGCTCCCAGACCTTTCTCAGCAGCTCTATTCCCATTTAAGGACCCCTTTGTAAAGCTGTCCATGAAAATGCCTGACCCAAAAGACCCACAAAAACACCATCCCCAGAGAGGCTGCCTCATTTGCATATGAGAAACTCATCATGCTTTGCGAACTGCACAAGGAAATAACTTCTGAAAACTTGCTAGAAATAAGGTTTTTAATCAAAATAAGATGTTTAGCATAGAGAGACTTCCTGAATAGCATCGTACAAAGGTTTGGGGCATGAAGAAGCTCTTCACCCTGACTTGAAAGTATTGAGCTTATAGTGATCCAAACACCCTCCCATCTCAGCAGTGAGTGTCTGATGTGCTGTGGGATGATGGCAATGCCTTGTCTGAATGAGGGTACTGGGAACAGTCTATTTGTATTTTAAAAAATAACCTTAGGGAGGGGAAGGGGGGAGAGAGAGCCCCCCTCAGAAGGGGAGGGAGGTTCAGAAGGGGAGGAAGGAAGAGGGAGTGGAGCTTCCCCTCTGGAAAGACAGACCCAGAGAAGCTTTAAGAGAAATTCAAACACACTTGCATGCAATTCAAAGATGATGGCCCCTTCTTAACAACCGGTTTGCTAACATCCTCCCCAGATTAACAACCGGTTCTACTGAACCGGTGAGAACTGGCTGCTGCCCACCTGTGCTCATAAGTGAATCCCACTGAATGCAGTGGGAGTCTATAAACACAATAGGAAAGTCTATAAACTAGGATTGTGACCTGACACTAGCCCAATCCTAATGAAATTCTCCAGCAGCAATGCAACTGTGCTGGCATAGGCCACGCTACGTATATCCTGAAGGGGAATTTCAGCTGCTGAAGGTCTCCTTGGAGTAAAGGAGATGTGTAGCCCTATGCTTAGCTCCAGCTGCCATAGTGAGTCAACTCAGACCTGTAACAGTGAAACCGCTGGTGCAAGTATGAGTTGGACCATGTTGCTTCATCAGGCCTGGGAATCATTCACTGGTGCTTCCAATCACACCCCTCACCCCCTTCCGGATCCACCCACCTCTGCCATGGTCAGTGCCCTTTCCCATCATGTCATTTCATTCCTGCCCTCCCCTGCCCCCTGAGTTGGACTTAACTGCTCTGGAAGGCATCTGTATGGCACCTGCATGCTTGACCTTCGTACTGTTGTAAAGTACTTTATGGTGCTTTTGCAACACACAGACCAGACAAACCATCAATGCACATGTTCTGCTATTGTACCACTTATTTAGATTTGGGGCACTTACTAACATCCTTGAGATTATAGCATAAAAACAAGATATTTTTCCATGTATTTTTAATTAATCTTTTTTTAGTCTATATTAGCTGAACTTAACTGTCATTCCAGGAATAAAATTTAAAGAATTTTTGCAGGCATTTAGCAGAGTTGGGCACTGAAAGGCACCAGCAGGAAGCGGGAACCAGCTGGCATCAAGTACTAGCACTGGTGGGCACTGGTGGGCAGCAGGCGCCTATCAGGAACCACCGGGCAATGGGCACCTCGCTATCTAGAGTCAGTGGGGAGTTAGATAAGGGCAAGCAAGCTTATACTAAATCCTGATAAAACGGGTTATCAATGTTGGAAAGTACTATGCCGCCACTAAGAGAAGTGAGGGGTATAGTGGCTAGAAACAGGGCCTTTGCAGTGGCTGCACCCCAGCTAAGGAATTGCCTTCCTTTGGAATGGAGAACTGATCCCTCCTTGAAGAGTCTTTGGCAAGGCCTAAATACTTTTCTGCTTTTAAGAGTGTTTGATTAATGCTGGGCTGCTAAAATGACACTAGTTTATTGCTAATTGGGGTAGTTAAATGTTTTTAATGTTTTTATATTGCTTTATTGTGTTTTATTGTGTAAAGTTTTTTCTTGTTGTTAGCCATCTTGGGTCTCCTTAAGGGAGAAAGGCGGAATACAAATTCAATAAATAATCACATTTCTGTTTCTCAAAGGATGATTATATCAAAGCAAGAATATGGTATAACATACAATGTCTGGCTAACAGAGATTACTATGAAGGTGAGAAACTCAGATTTGCAGGCAAAATATGTGTATGAAATGGGAGGCTGAGTACTTGAAATACTGTGTTGGGATATTGAGAAAATGCTTAAAAACTGTGGGATGCAGACCTTCCTTCCCTTAATTGTTTAGATTTAATTGTAAATTACAAGTGGGGTGAAGAAACAGTAGTCAATTTAGTGGTACTTAATCCCAAATGGGGAAAAATTTCAGCTGGAAGGTAAAAATTTAACACGGTATTCTGTAACACCCTTGTCTGCAGGGCCCTCTTCCCAAAGTCTCATGTCAAAGGTCTGGGTTGGGACTTTTGAACAACTGGTTGGGTGTGCTTGCCCATCTGAAACAGACAGAGGGCAGTGGCATAGCTAGTGGCATGGCTAGGGACATAGCACCTCTGCCTCCCGTTTGTAACCATTCCACACAGTGGGAGCAAATTGGAGGCAAATGTTCCAAAGACCCCAAGGGAGAGGTGAAGAGGCCTATGGCACACTGTGGCACACACTCCCTGAAAAACCTAATTCTTTGCACCCTCTCTAGTTAGACCACTGGAGCAGGGACTCACATAATGCTGCAATGTCACTTTTATTCAGTATTCTTGATACAAATATGTCTGATCTTTCACTTGTGCAAACTTTGTATAGATCCTCTTATGTTCCAGAGGCATCCAACCTGCCTCTGATCTGGCCTAGCCTCTTGTGGACTGATTCCTAGTCTCTTGTGGATCTCTAGCACCCCTAAAGGAATCAGTCCCACATACTGATGAGCCTCTTGTCCCTGGTTGTGCTGCTCCCTTGTTTCCTTCTTCATGGTATTCAACAACCCAGTTTTCTTGTAACCTCCTTATTCCCCACACTGTTTCTTGCTCATCTTCCTTTGCTCTCAGGCAGTGCTTCCCAATCATTTAACTACTGGGACCCACTTTATCAAATGACATTCTGTTGAGACCCACCTTGGTTTGCAAAAAACAGGAGATCCTGACCCACATGACAGGGCAGGCTTTTGCGTTGGCACTGATTTCTCCAGAGTGTCAGAAAGCACTTTATGGCATTTTTGCAATACCCATGGACCGTGCTGCTGTGCAGAACTATATCCAGAAATACAAGCATTGAGTTGTGAGTTTATTCTTCATTCTGTTCTTTCAGATGACTATATTAGTCTGACATTCAACAAAGACAAGTCATTGAGCCAGGTAAGGCAAATGATGGTAAGGCCTGATTCAGTTAGCTATGTATTACCAGGATGACTCAGTAAAGTGCTTCTCTTTTTGGGTGGGTGGGGGGGAATGGTGCCAGTACTCACCATATGACTAATTAGCTGCTGGGGGCACAGATGGAAAAAGGTGCTGGTACTGAGTACCCCCGGAAAAAGAGCCCTGACTCAGTCTAATTTCTTTTAAATCTGGAATGTGTCTCAGCATTATTTCTTGTCTTTGACATCCTTGGCATTTATTTAAATAATTATTCCACATAGACTTAGAAAGATGGTTAAAATGGGCAACAGTGTCTGCTAAAGGCAAATTGGGATGGGCCAAACTTTCGTTAAGGCCAGACTTACCATTAGACAACCATGTAGACTAGTATTTCTGAATGTTTGTTCTCCACCATTCCATTTCACATAGTCCATCTATTCAAAGATGGACCATGTAGTGGTCATAATTGCAAGATATGTCTGGATTGGGAGACCAGACATTTTTTGACAAAATGGGCTCAAGGTGAACAGAACAGCTTTTCAAGTATGGAAAAAGCATGCTTTGGAGCTCTGCCCACCAAACCTCCTACCACTGTCTGTTGCATCACGTAGGAAGGAGGAAGGGCACTTGTCACAGCATGGGTTGCCCCTCTCCCACTTGGAGGCAGGCTGGACTCTTGGGACAAGAGGAAAGTCTTGCCCTCTAGGAAAAACAAAGCAGCCAAGAAGCCCCAGTCCTTTTTGTAGGACCACATCTTCTTTCAGATCCAGGCACTCCATTCAAAAATCCTGAGCAAAGTAGAACAGGAACACGATGCTCCTTAAGGGCAGAGGTTCCAGTTCCTTCAACTCTTCCAGAGGCAGATAACAGAAGGATAAATGTCCCTCAAGACACCAGAGGTGGTGTTTTCCTCTGAGCAGATGAACATCAAGACCAAACATCTTCTATAGTGCAAAACATGTCTCATATAGAGGTTCTACCTGCATTTCTTCCAGTTTTTCTTCATCAGACTCAGAATGGAAGGAAGGGAAACTGTGAGGGAATTATAAGGTGGAAGAGAAGGCATGTAAGATGGACTTCTTCTCCAGGATAGTGGGAAAGGCAGCCCTATCCCTCCAGGTCCAGCAAGCATCTAATATGGACTCTGATCAGACAGGGACTAATATGCCAACAATGGGCATATTGTTCCTCGCCCCCCAACCCCAGCCCACTACAGTATCCTTTCCAGCTTCTTTTCAAAGGGTCTTGGACAAAGAATGAGGTGTTATGAAACAAACAAGCCACAGCACTCTTGGCTGATAAGTTGTATTCATTCCCTGACAAAACCATGCAAGCGCTTAGAATTCCATGCTGCTGTCACTGCACTCTCCTCCTCAGCCGTTCTGCTGTTGGATGGAGACAGCAACCCAAAGGATACCTGTGATGGGAAAGATTGACTCTACCTCAAGCATAATTTTGAACCAATATGCTTTTAGAGCAACTCCTTCCAACCCCATCATGGCCAGGGGTACATTAATTTAGACTGAGGAACTAGCCATGGTCAAGGAGGATCTTGCCAACAGGGTCAAGAATTGCACTGGCTGCACCCTTACAGCTGACTCCTATTTTGACACCATTAACACCGCGTTTTCTTCTGCTCATTTCTGAATAGGTGCTCTTCAGAGACCCTTGTGATGATGCAAGGTTATCTTAGGAAGAGTTCTCACTTCCAAATTGGTTAAGAAAGGGCAGCAATGGTGTGACTCTCCCATCCAAGAATCACACCTCTGCTGTGTGTGATTGGCTGACCCCAAGTTGGCTGACCCTGCAGTTGTTCCTGCCCTAAAGACAGACTATTTTTATTCATTTCAGAACATATTTTTGGCAAAGCTTTCAGGTGATGCTAGCATTTATTTTATAGCATTTATAGCATCTTGTATTTCTACCTTGTATTTCTAATTTGAGATATCTTTTTTTAAAAGGAGTCTACCTGTTTCTATAGTAATGCTCCGTTTCAGAAGTGGTACAGTTGCTTGTCACACAGAACAGAAGCTGAAAGGAGAATTTCTAAGACAGTAGTGACTTTTCTTGTTGATGCTGAACAGAAGACAGGCATAGCTCTTGTAGCTCAAAGGGTACAGTATGCAAAAAAATATTTCAAGCTCATAAGCATAAATGTCATTGTTACTGTCATTTGACACATGGTTGTGAAAGCTCTAACACAAAATTCTATGGAGATGGTGTTGTATAAATTATACAAACAAAAAGGGAAGCAGTGTTTGGGGTTGCTAACCCTCTAGGATTTGCCTGGAGTCACTTCTATTAATTTATCATTTTTAAGACATTCATATCCTGCCTTTCCCAAGTAAATGCCCCAGGCAGCTACCAAAGCTTTATAATCAAGCAGAAAGAATCCCACAGTTTAAAAGGCAAGTAAGGCATTAAAATACTATGTGTGCAACACTTAACACTATGGGTGCAGTACTAACCTAGGCTGGCACAACTCATCAGTCTTCCTATTCCCGTGGTAATATAGAGAAGCAAGTGCATGTCCACTTCCCCAGGAGTGGCACAGAAGTGTCTTATGGCACTTTGGTGATACCCCCAGGCCAGGAATGCAGCTAGAGTTACGTAATGGAATGTAACCAAAACAGAGCTAAATAACAATTGTCATTAGATTGTTCCCAAAGGAGAACCAAACCAATGGTTATGGTATCCCTGGGTGTACCAAATCAATCAAATCAAATCAATCACTAGCTTGTACCAAATGAATGGTACAAATCAATGCTTAGGCCACACGTATTATTGCACTCAGTAGGGGGGACATGACTGAGATAATACACTGTACAAAATTATGCAGGGGGATAGAGTGGATAAAATGAATCTGTTTTCCCTCTCACACAACACCAGAACTAGAGGCCATCCACTAAAACTTAGTGATAGAAGAATAAGAACAGACAAAAAAAAAATATTTCCCCACTGTGTAATTAGTCTGTGGAATTTCTTGCCAGAAGATGTGGTAGTGGCATCTAGCGTACTTGCCATTAAGAAGGGATTGGACCAATTTCTTGAGGAAATTGACCAATTGATTACAAGCCATGATTGATACGTCCAATCTCATTTTAGATTCCTGTCTCTCAGGTCTCTCAGGCCACAATCTGTCCCCCTTACACTGATTATAGTATGGCTTACTCCAGAGTAGACTTGCAAGGGTAGGTCTCTTGGGCTCCTTTCAATTGCCCCCTTACACAGGATTGAGCCCCACTGATTATAATAGGACTAACTTTAGAGTAAACATGCAAGACTAGGCTTCTTCCAATACCCTCCTTACATAGAGCCCCATTGACTGTAATAGGCTTATTTCAGACATGCATAGGCTGGTCTCTCATGAGAGGCTGAGCAGGTGCTAGCAGAGTGCCGAAATCCACTGTATCCTGGCTGGGACTATTTTTTCTTGTATTGCAAATCAAAATTTATTAGAAATGTTTGCTTGTCTTGCAAAATGCTCAGTCCAAGGTTTTACTGTAGAAGGAAGAAATAGAAAGAAAGGCTGCAGCCAGAACAGGTCAACTTGGACCTGTACCACCTGTATCTGTGTCAGTCCATAAATAAAGCCTAGGAAGAGGAATGCCTCCTTCCACCTCTCGCCCCTTCCTTCCTTTCTCCACTGCTATGCCAGACTTAGCTCCATGCAGTGGTACCGTTGCAAAGGCTCTGGGTTTTCCACTGGCTCACACAGCCTTTCCATGGTCATAAAAGCACATTATGGCACTTTTGCAGCAGTCAAAGGCCTGGCATGCTGGAGGAAAACCTGCCCTACCAGGCCATATCCCCATCTGTGTCTGATAACTGGAAATGCTGTTAATTTGTGTTTTTTGTTCTTCTTAGACTGAGGCATTAGTATGGGTAAATAGCTTAACAGACCACAAACTACATGACCAAAGAAAATTTCCAGCCTATTCCTTCCCAGATCGGACATTTAAGCCTACTGGAATGTTTTTTCATCCCCACAGCCATTTTCTTTATGTTTATGGAAATCAGGTATGTATTGACATAAAGTATTGCCAGAAATGATTTCTAAACTTGTGTAATATGCACAAATAGGGAAAAGACAATTTGTAATTTGTGCAGGGATTAAATCTAGTGGCTAAAGGCACAGCTATGCAGTTTGATGGGGAAAGGACACTGAAGTTAAGAATGAAAGGTACAGCAAAAGGATTTATTGGTTTAGCATAAAAAGGAGGAATAAAAATGGTGCCTAGCTGTGCTTACTCAACCAGATCCTATCTTATCCCATTTATAGTGCCGATGCAGCTATAACACTGCTCTAAGGTAAAACTAGATGTATCATCTTAAAGAGGCTTCCATGTCTGCCTTCCCCCCCCCCCCCCCATCTTACTTCATTGAACAGGCAGGCTGCTTCAGCACTGAGAAGCTGCAGATGACTATGCGTACACTCACTTAGACCTCAACAACAAAGAACCATTTGCAACCCTTCATTCACATTTGAACCCTATGAGTAAGCAGTTGTTAGAGAGAGGAGGAGAGATGGCAGAGGAGGGCAGAGAAGGAGGAGGAGGATGGAAGTCCTTAGAATAGCAGTTTTCAGCCACTGTGCCATTGCACACTTGTGTGCCGCAGAGGACCTGCATGTGTGTTGCGGAAGTTTAGGGACAGTTGGGGGATTTGAGCCCCAACCAGCAGCATGTGTACCGAGGCAATGGTAAAAAAAACTAATGTTGCGCCTTGACCATTTTAGCAACTTGCCAGTGTGCCATAACTTAAGATAGGAAAGGCTGAAAACCTCAGAGGTTGACTCAGACGGATGAAGCAGGCAGAGTGAGAAGAGGAAGGTAGGGGAATGAGGTGGGATTCTCAGAGGGATCCAGGGTTGAAAAAATAGTTTTAGGGGTGTGTGTGTGTGTGTTTGTGGGGGTGAGGGGTGGGGAGAAGAATAGATAAGCAGAAGTGTTAGAGAGGAAATGAAATTTACCTATACCTCTCTTTCTGGTTCTTTTCAGCTAGAAAGTAACTACACTTACAAAGAAAGACTTACATCCATAATTTAGGTTAAATTTCTCTTTATTGTCAGAAGCGCAGGATAAAACACTGACAATGGTTTTTCTGACAGCATTGGATCAACTCTTCACACCACTGTCAGGCTCCTTGACACTGTTGTACAGAACTTCCATGTCAGCCTTGGCTCATGATCCTATTTCCCTGTATTCTTATCATTTCCATACTTAGAAAAGCAATTTTGGATATCTCATTTAGCCTCAAGCTTATGTCTTTGGGTTGGGATCCAGCACATCTTGTTCTTCTCAGGTTGCCTTGCCTAGACCATTGTCTTATTCAACACAAACATGAGTTTCAGCCAGCCTCTGGAAAACCCCTCTTGCACATGTTCTTGTCTCACGTCCATGGACATCCTTGCCATGAAGGCAGTCTAACACAATAATATAGCTGCAACAAGTACAGAGGCTGGTGACTGAAGGCACAATCCAGAGTTAGGGCAATGAGGAGGGCTCTAGCTGGGCTGCTCCAACAGTTTTGAATCCAGAGCAGAATATGCTGCATCCAAAGAGTAAGGAAGTCTGGGCTGCTCCATGCTAAGTAGGCACCAAGTAAGTGACACCTGGGGTGAGCTTGGTCCTGGGGAGACCCCCTTTAGATCACACTGAACAAGGAACAGCTGTGGTGCCTTCCTTATGAGGAGTCCCTGATAAGATGCCTGTACAGTTTACAGTGAACACAAGGGGCTTCTAGGAGTGGCCTGCTGTATCCCCAGGTTGGTGGGCTGCCATAGTTGTTCCATATCCTGAAGTTGAGAGGCAGGGTTTGCAGCTAGGCTGGCCAAGAACTCAGATTTTTGGTCAACACTACCATTGTTAGGCTGCAATCCTAATGACACTTTCCTGGGAGTAAGACCCATTAAACACAATAGGGATTATTTGTTGAGTAGACATGGTTAGGATTGAGCTCTTACTTTGCCTTGTCATGGACCCCTATGGGTCTCCTCATTGTTATACCTACTCTTGAGGTGGTATAACTCTGAGGAGCTGGAAGAGGGCATTTCTGCCCTGGAAACAGGCACTTGATACAAAGTAAGTGCTCTGCCCTAGGCAATGTTAAACATGCCCTCAACATGCCTCTCCTGAACTGCCTATGCCTGCCCAGCTAGGGCAGCCCAGGACCACCTGTCTTGGGGCAGCCTATGTTGCCTTAGGCTGCCCCAAGCCTTTTCCAGAATAATTAAGGTGGCCCATCTTGCAGTTGGGCCAGCCCAGTGAGAGATAGGGTAACCCAAGCGCACTTCTATATGTGCCTTAAAGCCTCTCCTGATATATATGATAATACACAAATTAGGTAAACCAGTATCTTCCTCATCAGAAGTGAAAGTGTGGCAACAAGAGTGGCAATCCACCTGTGAAGTGATAGGAAAGCTAGTCTCTCTAACCCAAAAAAGCTTTTTCCCATTGTTTAATAGCAAATAAATGAGCAGAAACAAAATACTCCAAAAATTATCAATAATATAATGGAGAGCGTAATCCTAAGAATTTATATAGGCTGACCCAAGTGACTTGTATCAGCCCAAGGTGTCACAGATGTGTCATGAAGCATTTCTACAACAGCACAATGATGTCCATTATAGTATGCTTGATGTGGCATAGTGGCTTGAGGTTGGTTTGAATACGAAAGTCCCATAGGATTTTGGCTTGTTCATTCTGAACTATTTTTTCTGGTTTGTGGTTCCACCAGTTCTTGGTTGTCGAGAGGTTGTGCAATCTTTTTGCAGATTCCAATGTATCATGGTGGCCACTTTGTTGTGTCTTTCCAAATATTTCATTTGGGCGATTTTTTATGTGTTCCACCGTTTCTTTGTCTTTTTTTAAAAGGTATTTTTGAACTTCTATTTTGCATAATAGCTATTTTTGTCCTATTTCTGCACTTCTTCCCTCTCTTCTTCTCCCACCTTTGAACCCTACAACTCCCCCCCCCTTTTTCATTTGGTACACCACATGCAATATTCTAGAAATAGGTACACTTCATTGTAAGGTTTATGGCTGTAATTTTACTTTATGTTTTATAAAATAAATTAAGCTTCACCATTGTACGAATCAATGATGAGGCCACATTTGGAGTACTGTGTCCAGTTCTGGTTGTCACATCTCAGAAAAGATACAGAGGAAATGGAGACAGTTCAAAGGAGAGCGACCTAAACGATTGATGGCCTGGAATACCTTCTGTATGAGGAAAGAATACAGCATTTGGATAAAAAGATTTTGCCTTTCCCCCTACAGGTGTGGATGTCGCAAGATGGAGGCAACAGTTTTGCAAATTTAATTAAACTGCTGAACAATGAAACTGTTGTAAAAACAGATCAGTGTTACTATACCCAAGCTGCTATATTTGTAACTAATTTGGGAAACGTTTTCTTCAGCAAAGCAGGTAAAGAAATTATAAGAATTAGAGCCATCTGAAGATTTCAAAACCCTTGAAATATCAGACAATGTATATTATATCTTTCCCTAAAAATACGAAACATCAGCATATCAGGTAAACCGACAGTACTTAAAACAGCACAAGCAGTCTTAGCAGTCTTCATTTTATCATTTTCTGGAAGGCTGGCTGTGTTGGTTGCAGCAAACCCAACAAAAAAAATCTGTGGCACCTGAAAATATTGTGGCATATACCACACTTCATCACATTCCTGAACTCTTATCTTCAGTTTGCAGATGTCTATTTTTGCACATGCAGGAAAAAAGGAAAGGAAAAAAGGAAAAGGGAAGGAAAAATGGTAAACAGTGGAGTCAAAATCTTGAAATGCAACAGAATAGTCTATGTGAAGCCAAGGTGTATATAACACAGTTCTGTTCCAGAATTAGTGTGTGATCTGAATCTTCTAGGTCAGAAGCTGGTAGACAGAGCCACTAACAGGAATATCCAGAATTGCTGCTTATTATTTTTTTAAAAATCTAATTCAGTGTGACCATATCTTTTCTTTTTCCAGGACAGGTCCTCTTTTTTAGCCTTGTGTCCTGGAAAAAAATCTTCATTGTCCACCTTTTCCTTGTTTGAAGGCAGCATGTAGGCTTGTAATTAATACATTAAATGTAATAAATTATATGTTAAAAAAGGCAACTTCTGTTGTGTTCTCCACCAAAAAGGAACGTGGAGAGCCTTTTTGTATAGCACCGTACCAGCCTTGTGTCCAGTCAAGATAAGAAGCCATGGGACAAAAGTTCAGTCTATCACAGATTTATTTTCTTCTTCCACACCAACACCAAAAACACACAACTCCTTCCACTACAACAACCCACACAGCCTGGTCAGCATTAATTGTTTATATACAGTTTTTACACCAATCACGATGCTAATTGCTGACTCAGTTCAGCTGCCTTGTCATATGACTTAGTCCATGTCCAGGTGGCTGCATTTAGCACTCAGTAATCTGCAGCTAACTAAATTTCTTTGGTTCAGGCTTTCAGGCCTCACAAACCTTAACACCCCTCTAAATTTGTTTGCTGCATGATTTCTGTACATTGCTACATTTTTATACAATAGCTTAATGCACTTTCTTGTTCACAGCATTTTTCTACATTTTCATACATTTACACAGTATACTTTCATTTTTATTCTGTACACATTTCTATTCCCAGAAGCTCTAGGCCCCTCTCATGTTTTATTTTAGAGAGTGCCTTAGTCAAAATGTCTGCTGCATTTTCCTGACTTGGACAATATATAATTTTTATTTCCCCCTCTTGCACCGCAGCCCGTACATTTTGATATCGCAGATCCACGTGTTTACTGCTACTGTGTACTTTTTCTGATGTCGCCAATTGAATACATGCTTCATTGTCCTCATTTACTATGATAGCCCCTTGGTTGCTGATTCCCAGATCTTTGACTATCTGTCTGAACCAGACCAATTCTGTCACTAACAATGACAATGCTGCAAATTCTGATTCATAGCTACTCATGGAAATACAGGATTGTTTCTTGGCTTTCCAATCCACAAGAGTATTTCCTAGCATGATGGCTATTCCTGAGGTTGATTTTCTGTCTTCTGAACCTGCCCAATCACTATCGGCATAACATCTCAACCACAAGGGACTTGTGGATTGTATTTTCAGTTTGTAGGCAACTGTCCCTTTTAAATATCTTAGCACTCTTTTCAGACCATTCCAGTCTTTCACTGTTGGATTGCAGGCTTTTCTGCTCAACACACTTATGGCATTACAGATGTCTGGATGTGTCCACATGGCAATATGTTGCAGACTGCCAAGTAATGATTTGTAATGTCCAACATCACAGGGTTTGTACATCTGTACACTTTAGCTGTACTCTCTTCTTCAAAACCTGGTGCCTGGCGCATATAAACCTCCTCCTCTAGTGGAGCATTTAAGTATGCTGTACGCACATCGTAATGTTGAATTGTCCATCCGCGATGAGCTGCTAAGGTAAACAGTATGATGGAGGGTGCAGCCACAGTAGGTGAGAACACATCTGTGTACTGTGTATACTGTTCCTGGGCAAATCCTTGAGCTACTAGCCTAGCTCTGTAAATGGGCTCTTTCCCCTCTTCCTGAGGCTTAATTCTGAAGACCCATTTGCTTCCCACTGCCTTTTGACCTTCAGGCAAATCACACAATGTAAACACTCCCAGCTTTTCCATAGCATCCATTTCCTCTCTCACTGCTTTTTCCCATTTTAATTTTTCACTTTGAGGCATCTGACAAATGTCCTCATATGACTGAGGCTCTTCCAGACTATTGTCTGTAGTCACTTGTCCGACCACTAGACGTTGGGGAGGAATTCCCCCGGTTGATCTACTAAAAATCCTGCCTTGAAGGCTCAAGTTCTGCTCATTAGGGCTTACAGCCTCCTGTTTCATTTCTACAGTCTGTCTAGAAGGGGTTAACTCCTTTTGTTCGCTCTCCCCTCCTTCTGCTTGCATTCCTCCCTGCTTATCTGGCGAGGACTGTAGCTGCGTAGTAGACTCTGTAGTAGACTCTGCAGGAATTGGCAGATAAATTTCCGGCTGACTAAATGCTGTCGGCACCTTTTCACAGAATTTTGCCGATCTGGAAATTACAGTGCTTCTCTTATCTGGTGCAAGGAATCTATACCCTTTAGTCATTGGTTCATATTCAACAAAAATTAATTGTTGCGCCGATGCTGGCCTTTTTGTCTTTTTTCCCTGGGAATATGAACCCAATCACGTGACCCAAAACATTTCAGGTAAGACAGGTCAGGAGCCTTCCCAAAAAAGGGTGTATGGGATATTTTGTATAGCATTGCAAAAAACTCTGTTTGCAAGAAAATTACTCGTGAGTATCGCTTCCCCCCAATAAACCAGGCTCAATCCTGCATCTGCCAGTAACGCGTCTTTTATGCTTTGGATCCAGCCATTTCTGCGTTCGACAACCCCATTTTCTGCCGCTGAATAAGGGTTTGTCTTTCTATGTATGATCCCTTTTCTTTGAAGCCATGTGGCTATTAAAGAGTTAATGAATTCACCACCCCGGTCTCTTTGTAATTGCACTACTTTCTGATTGTGTCTCCTTTCGACCATGCTGACCCATCGTTTGAACTGCTCAAATACCTAACTCTTTTGTTTTAGTAAATAACAGAACGAAAATCTGGAGAAATCATCTGTTATTAGCAGCACATACCTGGCCCCCCTTTTGAGGGTCTTAAAGGCCCACACACGTCTGCATGCACTAACTCCAGAATCCTGCTGGATTGCCTCAAGCTCTGTTTGCTTACAGATGCTTTAAGTGTTTTTGTTAAATTACATGGCTCACAAACAATATACTGTCTGCAGTCTTTTATTTCCATACCTCTGGCAAGTTCTGCCATCTTTTGGACATACTTAAAGTTGACGTGTCCTAGGCGTTTATGCCACAGATGCTGACATGACCTGTGTTCATCCTCATTGGCAAAATGCACTTGAGCTTTCTCAGCTCCTGAGTAATCACCCAGCGTGAAGACATTGTCCTTTAAAGCAGTCTTCACAGATCTGCCTCTGTTACTCAGAATACAAGTCTTGTTTTTGAATATTACTGTATACCCTGCTTGTACTAGACATGCAACACTCAGTAAATTCTGTTTCAAAGATGGTACACAGAGCACATCATTTAACGTCACATTGAGACAAGGTATGTAAACCTTTCCCACACCTGTAACTGGCTCACAACCACCATTTGCAAGACTCACGTGGTCTCTCTTAGACTTTTGCAGCGTGAGGAACTGTCCTGGATTGGAGCAAATGTGTTGGCTTGACCCACTGTCAATCAACCAGTGTTTTTCTCTGTAGGCTGAGCTTGTACCATTGCTGCCTGGTATCTCATTGTTTCCTGTTGTCTCTTTCCTTTCCGTGCTGGTCTCCTCGCTGTGCAATCTTTAGCCAGGTGGGAGTCATTTCCACACCGGTAACAGCAACGTCTCCTCACCGTGTGGACTTGTGTTGCGTCATCACCTCCAAACCTCTGCGTCGTCCTCAGCGTTGTAGGAGTCTTGGAGTTGTTCCTCCCTCGGATTGCTGAGTTTTCTAACCTCTTCTCTTCTTCTTCCAGAAGTTGGCCAGTCAGATACGATAGGGTTAATACCCTCTCAGGCACAGTCTCCAGAGTTAGAGCAAAAGTGTCCCACGAGCTGTCCAAGGAGCTCAAAACTGTTAGTGCCTTTGAAACTCTGGAATAACAACCCCCATGTCACCAAGGTCTTTGAAATATTGCTTCATCTTTCTCAGATGTTCTTTCAGACTATCTCCGGGCTCTAACCTTGTCCGGTACAGTCTCCTTGACAACGCTATCTTGGATGCCACGGACTCTCTCACATAAATCTCTTTAAGGGCATCCCAACATTCTTTTGCACTTTGTAATCCTCGGACATTACGAGTAAAGCATCGTCCATACTTAGGATGATCAGGGCTTGTGCTCTCTCATCCCTATATCTGTCCTCCCCTCTCAGGGATGCAGGGGGATCACTTACATATTTCCACAAAGATTCACGTTTCAAGGCCATCTCTGTTTTCAAAGCCCACGCCTGATAATTCGTGTCCGTTAAACAACATACGGGGTATGGAGTTGCTGGTGCTGGCAACACAGCTTGCGCAGGTCCTGCTTCGTCTGAGTCAGACATCTTTCCTTCGTCTGGCACCCAACCAGACTCTTACAGCTGCACGACTGGAACAATACTGCTGGGCCCCATAACCTGTTGTGTTCTCCACCAAAAAGGAACGTGGAGAGCCTTTTTGTATAGCGCCTTCCAGAAGCTTTTCTTACCAGCCTTGTGTCCAGTCAAGATAAGAAGCGTGAGACAAAAGTTCAGTCTATCACAGATTTATTTTCTTCTTCCACACCAACACCAAAAACATACAACTCCTTCCACTACAACAACCCACACAGCCTGGTCAGCATTAATTGTTTATATACAGTTTTTACACCAATCACAATGCTAATTGCTGACTCAGTTCAGCTGCCTTGTCATATGACTTAGGGTGCAATCCAGAGTAACTACGGGGAGTCCTTGCTCCGGTGTAAGAACAATTTGCTCTGGATTGCAATATGAACTTCCCATAGGAAGTAACTAGGTGGTGTAGTAACTACGGGTACACGTAATGTCTCTTACGTGCTTCCGTAGTTACTCTGGATTGTAGGGTTAGTCCATGTCCAGGTGGCTGCATTTAGCACTCAGTAATCTGCAGCTAACTAAATTTCTTTGGTTCAGGCTTTCAGGTCTCACAAACCTTAACAACTTCTTCAGCATTTATCTCATGTGATGACAGGGTCCGCTTGTTGTGGACACGACATGGGGAAACCTGGCTGGCAGGGCCTGTTGCCATTGCTTTTCCCACTGAAGTGGTACCTATTTATCCACTTGCATTTGCTTTCAAACTGTTAGGTTGGTAGGAGCGGGGCTGAGGACGGGAGCTTACCCCCATCTTGCAGGACTTGGGTCTCAAATTGTTGACCTGTGGATCAGATTTCTGATCTGTGTTCTAACCCCAGCGTTCTAACCACTGAGCCACTGCAGACCTCTTAATAAATTATATGTATTTGTTTTAAATTATAATTTTAAATTTAATAACAATATAGTGTTTAAATTAAACACATGAAAGCATGTTGGTGGGCCAAAAATGAATACAACATAAAACTTTGATTACTAGATTTATATAAACTACAAAGGGTAACTGTAAGTCATGTTTGAATTATGCAGTCATATTAGATCCTTAAAGTGGTCACCATTAATATCCAGACACTTTTGATTTTGGCAAACTATCAGGACAGGTTGACAGGCATCTTGGTTCACCAGAGGAAAATGTTGTGATCCTTTCTGCTCTCCTAATATGTTGCCTAAGGTGCCAGGGTTGGAGTGTAGCAGTTACTGACATTTTTAGAGGAAAAACAATACTACACATTGCTGCCATAATTAAATTCAATTTTTGAAAAGGCATAGATAACTGCTTAAGTGTGTATACATTTTTGGAACACCCTGTATTTTGTCATGTCCTACAGTTTTCTTGGGTGTCCTACATTTGAAGGGGGCATGTCTTCTTTTGCAGTTACGAAATCTGGTCACCCTGCTCTAATCTGGCTTTCTGTTCCAAAAAGTATCTGTAATAGCAAGATTTAGGGCGCAATCCAGAGTAACTACAGGGAGTTCTTGCTCCGATGTAAGAACAATTCACTCAGTGATGGGCCCAGCCTGCCCTAACAACCGGTTCTCCGGAAGTGGGCGGGGCTCGGCCAGGTCAGGGGGCGGGGCCAGGGAGAATTTTTTTATTAAAAAATTCAAAAAAATTTAAGCATGTGGCTTACCTCTGAGTAGACCTGCATAGGGTGGTGCTCTGAGGCTGCTGTCCTTTCCACACTGTCCTGGGAGTAAGCCCCACTGACTGGCATGAGGCTTACTTCTGAATAGTTAGGTTGGGATCTCAGGCTCCAATCAGTCACACTTTCCTGGGAGTAAGTCCCATTGACTGTCATGGGACTTACTTCTGAGTAGTCAGGATTGGGCTCTCAGACTGCAGTGCCAGCCACACTTTCCTGGGAGTAAGTCCCATTGACTGTCATGGGACTTACTTCTGAGTACCCAGGGAAGCTTTGGATGGGGCGCTGCAGCCATGCGGAGCTTGGAGCCACAGGGGCAGCCAGCCTGGCGGTTCCATTTTCAAATTTGCTGCTCCTAGCAGCAGTGCAGTGAAGCGCCCCAGAAGCCTCAGCGGCCGGGGAAAGAACAGCACTGAGGCTTCTGGGGAGCTTCTCTGGACTGCTGCTAGGGGCGGCAAATTTGAAAATACAAAGATGCCTGGCCGGCTGCTGCTGCGCGACGCTCCAGCGAACCGGTTTGGCTGGTTTTGGGGGCCCCCACTGCTTCCAGTTCGGTAGCGGCGGGGAAATGGGAACTACCGGTTCCCAAGAACCGGACCGAACCAGTCTGGGTCCATATGTGAATTTACTCTGGACTGCAATATGAATTTCCCATAGGTTTTCACTCAGTGGTGCCATAACTACATCGACGTAAATGTCTCTTACGTGCTCCCATAGTTACTCTGGATTGTAGGGATGGTGTTCATGCATTGTTTATATTTCCTTGTGCTCTCCCTCCATAGGTTTATACCGATATGCCCAGTTTATCAGAATTCCAGACACAGTTTTCGACCTGTATTTCGACCACCTGTGTATTTATAAGAAGTTAACTTTGAATGCAACATCTCCTGACAGACTACTTGTTGATGACTTGGATGTGCAGCGGTTATTGCAGGTTTAATATACATTTGGGATATATCAAAACCCTATTGTCTGCTGGAGGGGGTAGGACTTAAAAGAGCTTCACTTTGAGGAAAAAGATGGGACTCAGTATCCACTGATTTGGCATCCATTGATTTGACTAATCACTGATACCAGGCTCCACCTTTAAATTTCTTGCAAAAGGGCTAAATAAAGTGCAAAAATTCAGTTTTCTACCTTTGCACTGCTAAGCTGCACCAGCTGCAAGCTTCTTGGGGTTAAAGTGAAAGTTTAAAGAGATTAAAGGCCCAAAAGAGATATGAATTTCTAGATTCTCTGTTGTTGTCCCAGAATGCATTTGCATAGATGCACAGATGTTTATGCATTTGCATAAATGCACAGATGCATTTGCATAGATTGCACAGATGTTTACTGTATTTAACCACAAGAAGGGATACTAAAGGAATTTACTGGAATCGAATGCAGTTGTTCATTCAAAGGTGGTCAGTCCTGTGAACTGAAAAGTACCTCCTGCAAGTCAGCTGGAATTCTTCCTGAAGGAAAGGGTTCCCCGGAGTCTCCTCAGACTGACCATGCTTCATGGCAAAGAGGCTGGAAGGCTCTTGCTGACTTCACCCTTCATGAGTGTTTCTGCGGGTCTTTTATCCTCTTTTCATGTATTCCTCCTCAGGAGGAGTTTCTTGAGGTTTCACTGCCTCTCTGATAGGTGGAGGTTAAGCTCCGCTCCTGCAATACTCAGTACCTTTTCCTACCCTGTTTAGCTGTCCTACAAGAGCCTCTGGAGAGTAGGGCAGCCTGCTGATCTGGTCCGAGCGACAGCCAGCTTACTATCCTAATCTACTCTCTACGAGGCAAAGGAGCCGTCTGACCAATCAGTGGGGCAGCACTAAGCTTTCCCCTGGTCAGGTAGCCTACTTTAGGGAATGTTGGGTGCTCTTCAAAGGCATGCAAATATGCCACCAAAAGAGCAGTTCCTCCACCCACTGTCTGTCAACAACTATCTTAAAGGGAGAGTGGTTTGGCACTGCGCATCCAGGATCCCAGCACCCATGTGTTTTCTTGGAGACCTGATTTTACTTAAACCTGAACAAGACTAGGTGATCTATAATTGTGATCTACAGCTGCCTATAAATAAGAAAGCGTATTTCTTAATTATACGAGGTGTCCTGAAGTAGCAGTTAAGCAAAACCCGCTGGAACGACAATTAAGTGTGCCTGTCAGAGGACCTGCCCCACAAAGGCCATAAGACTTCCTCATTTATGAGGTTTACCAAACACAAGGCTGAATCTTAAAACTTTAAAGCATGACCTGGAAGAGCATACAGGTTGAAACTTACCATTTGTGACATTTGGCTCTAGGAACCTCTGTGAATACCTATTTTTGCATTATACAAAGGCAATTATTTACTATGGTAAGAAGGCAGGCAATAAATCAAGAAGAATCAAGTACCCTTTCAGGAAGCATAAAAGCTTAATTGCATGCCATGTTGTCATCATAAGCAGGCTGCTTTTAAGCCGCTAACTGCTCCTTAAAGGATATTTATCTTTCAATTTAGAGAGTCATCCTAATTTGCTTTGCAACAAAATCACTTTTAAATAAATCACATATAATTAGATTACACTTGTACTTATTTAAGAAATGCTAGAGAACATTTTTAATATTATTTAAAATACTGTAATACTACATAATATTGTATAGTGTGCAATAATCCTATTTTTAAAAAAGCCCAATACACTGGTGGGCCCCAAATCATTGTCATATGTTTAGAATCTTTCCTTATGCCACGTTAGCAGGTTTTATAGCAGGGGTCCTCAAACTACGGCCCGGGGGCCGGATACGGCCCACCAGAGCCCTTAATCCGGCCTGCGGGCACTTTCAGAACCCCCCGCCCGCCCCAACCAGGGGTTTGGGGGTGAACCCCAGGGACCTCGACGCCAGGCATACGAGCGCAGGAGGGACTGAGCGGGAAGCGCGCACACCTGTTGCCGCTTCTCCTCAGTGTCAGGGGTTCTCTGGCCGGCGCATGCGCCCTTCCCGTTCAGTTGCTGCTTCCTGCTCAGTCGCTGCATGTGTGCCGGCCAGGAAACCCCTGGCACTGCAGAGAAGCGGTAACAGGTGTGCACACTTCCCGCTCAGTCCCTCCTGCGCCCTTCCTGCTCAGTTGCCGGCTTGTAAGTCATACTTTCCTAGGATGGATGGGGCTCTGATGCTGCAAGCCTGCCACACTTTCCTAGGAGTAAGCCCATTACTTCTGTGTAGGAATGGATGTATGGATGGGGCTCTGATGCTTAGGATACTGCAATCCTTCCACACTTTCCTGGGAGTAAGCCCATTGACTATCATGAGATTTACTTCAGTGTAGGAATGCGTCACAGGCGTGGGGCATGGCTTGCCGGGAGGAAGCTATAGTCCGGCCCCCGACAGTGTCTGAGGGACAGTGAACTGGCCCCCTGTTTAAAAATTTTGAGGACCCCTGTTTTATAGTAACAAAATGATGAAATTGAAGAGATGAGTAATCTGACTTTTTTGCTTTTCTGCAGGCTGATGATTTCAGTTTCCACAGTGCTTTAACGCCACAGTTTCTCACTGAAGAGCAAATGATAATTTTTAGCCATGACCCAGTGCCACCACCAGCACCACCACCACCACCAGCACCACCACCACCACAGCCAAGTTTCCAGAAACAGCACATAGGCAAAAAATTAGTATACACGTAAATATCAATAACAAAAAACTTTTAAGATATTGTTATTGTTATTATATTCAAAAGGAATATATTCAATATATTATATTCAAAAGGAATATATTATATTCAGAAGCTGAGTTTGTTACGTGCAGAGTCTAGAAGAGCGGCTTTTTGCAGTTGTCCTTTGACACCCACTCTTTTTTTGGTCCTCTGCCAGTTCTTTGTCCATATGAGGAGATGGTCTCTTATTCCCTGTCAGGGAAGTTTTCTCAGCAGTCTTTGGTGAGGGACCATGTTTGCGTTCTGAAAATCCAGATATATAATGTCCATGGGTTCTCCCTCAGCAAGGCCTGTTTGTCTATGGCTGCCAGTTAAGCTGGCATAAGCCGCACCACAAGTTCCGTGCTGGTTCCTGTGGTGATGTAAAGAGGTAAGCACATGTTTCTCCACTGGCCTAACCTTCACCAAGGAGTGGCGCAGAAGTGTCTTACGGCACTTTTGTGACACCCCCAGGTCAGCACAGGGCTTATGCTGGGGGTTAGGCCAGCCTAACTGGAGGATAGGATTGCAGCCTTAATTCCTTAGTCAAGAGGGGCCATTTTGGCAGCAGTATCTGATGAAGGTCTTCTGCCAGAAGACAGATGCAAATAACTCATTTATCTGCCATCTCCACACCCCCTTTTGCTCCCCCTTCCTCACTGTCCTCCAACGTGTTCCTCTGGCCAGCTTCTGATGCTTTTAAATGGCTCCAGATTGTTACTTGCAGTGCCTGCGTTTTGTGCATAGTCATTGACACTTCACAGCTGCAGGCCTCAGCTTCTAAGTGTTAAGATGGCAGGGAGAGTGGTGGCGAGGCCACTGAAAAACACTAAGATCAGGAGCTCAGAAAAAAAAACCACACACAGCTGGATGGGAGGGCAGGTGCCTTTCAACAGGGATGAAACTGCAGTCTTTGATCCAACCCTGCTTCCTGGAGTAGCAGGGGCATTGCATTGTTCAAGTAAGCCCACTTCCTTCTTCCAGATAATTTCAAATAATGTATGAGTCTATGATCTCTTTAATTCAAAGTAACTTACTATTCTTTCGGTAGCAATCTCAATTTAAAATGTCAGTTTTTCTGAGTGTACAACAAACTTTCATCAGGTTTTGATCGTACAACTTCTGAAAGGTCAAATGCGATAAATGTGCCAACAAGAGAACATGCTGTTTTGAGCATATTTTGAAGTACAGAATGAGAGCATCACCAAGTAGTAACTATAAATTTTTTTGTTTAAATTTAGAGCGGGAGGATCAGGTTTAATCTCAAAGGTTTATGTTGAAAAGATTACGCCACAATTTCCTTCAGCTGTACTTGTAGATATTCTGGATCGGTTTATTGTAGAAGGTATAGTTGAAAGTCCTTGCTTAGCAAGTTTTTTAACGATCCAGGCACCTACTACACCTAATGCTCCTGAATTTAGACTTCAGATCAGGAATCGAGGTATGTAGCTCACATAGCAGTGAAGGCATTTGCTCATTTGTATTTGCATACTATGCTTCTATATCTCAATAATGCTTGTTCAATATTAGTGTTCCCCAAACCTTGGAAAACAGAAACACAGCTTTCTGACATCTGTATTGTCCTGCTTATAGAATCATAGAATCATAGAGTTGGAAGGGACCTAGTAGGTCATCTAGTCCAACCCCCTGCCTGCAGCAGGAAATCCCCCTAGAGTATCATCGACAGGTGCTCGTCGAGCCTCTGCTTGAAGATCCCCAGTGAGGGAGAATCCACTACCTCCCTTGGCAATCTGTTCCACTGCCGAACCGCCCTCACCATCAGGAATTTTTTTCGGATATCCAACCGGAATCTCCTCTCTTGCATTTTGTACCCATTGGTTCTAGTTCTGCTTTCAGAAGCAGATATGAACAAATGAGCCCCTTCCTCCCTATGACAGCCCTTCAGGTATCTGAAGAGGGCAATCAGGTCTACTCTCAGCCTCCTCTTCTCCAGGCTGAACATCCCAAGTTCCCCCAACCTTTCCTCGTAGGGCTTCCCTTCCATCCCACTGATCATTCTTGTTGCTCTCCTCTGGACTTGCTCCAGTTTGGCTGCATCTTTCTTAAAGTGAGGTGCCCAGAACTGAACACATTACTCAAGGTGGGGCCTGACCAATGCTGAATAAAGAGGAACTAGAACTTCTCGCGACTTGGAAGCTCCAGTCCTCTTAATGCAGTCTAAAATGGCATTTGCTTTCTTTGCAGACACATCACACTGCTGACTCATGTTCAGCTTGTGATCCACGGCGACTCCAAGATCCCACTCACATGTTGTGCTGCCAAGCCAAGTATCCCCCATTTTATACCTGTATTTTTGGTTTTGATTTCCTAAGTGCAGAACCTTGTATTGAAACCTTGTTGAAATTCATTCTATTTGTTACAGCCCAGTATTCTAGTTTATCCAGATCCTCCTGGATGTTTCTCCTGTCTTGTGTTTGCTACTCTTCCCAGCTTGGTGTCATCTGCAAATTTGATCAGGCTCCCCATATCCCTTCCTCCAAGTCATTAATGAAAATGTTAAAGAGAACCGGGCCGAAGACAGAGCCTTGGGGTACCCCACTAGAAACTGACCTCCAGGTTGACACAGAACCATTTACTAAAATCCTTTGTGTGCAGTCGTTGAGCCAGTTGCAGATCCAGCTTACAATTGCCCCGTCTAGCCCATATTTTTCCAACTTCCCAATTAAAATGTCATGTGGGACCTTGTCAAATGCTTTGCTGAAGTCAAGATAAATGACATCCACAGCATTGCCACTGTCCAGTAAGCTCGTAACCCGATCAAAAAAGGAGATCAGATTTGTCTGGCAAGATTTATTCTTGGTAAATCCATGCTGGGTTGTTTTGATCACCGAGTACTTGTCTAGATGTGCACAAATTGTGTGTTTTATGATTTGCTCTAATATCTTGCCCGGGATTGAAGTCAAACTGACTGGTCTATAATTTCCCGGGTCTTCTTTTTTCCCCTTCTTAAAAATTGGGACTACATTTGCCCTCTTCCAGACCAGGCCCTTCTCCACTCCTCAAGGATTTCTCAAAGATGATGGACAGAGGCTCTGCAAGGACATCTGCCAGTTCCTTCAGAACTCGAGGATGCAGCTCATCCGGTCCAAATTCATTTAGGCCAGTTAAGTGGTTTCGAACCAGTTCTCTGTCAATCTTAATCTGCTGTACTGCACCATCCATGTTTTCATTACCTCTTTGTGGATGCAAGCACATCCCCGCATCAGTCAATGATCCCGCACCCCCATTTGCACAGCCCTCCTTCTGTGAATAGACGGATGCAAAGTAGGAGTTGAGCAGCTCTGCCTTCTCCTGGTTTCCAGACACCTGCTGTCCATCTTTGTCCAGGAGCAGCCCCAGCCCCTCGTCTCTCCTCCTGTTCCTCTGGGCATATCTAAAGAAGCTCTTTTTGTTATCCTTGACTCCCCTGGCCAGCCTCAGCTCATACTGAGCTTTAGCATTCCTGATCATCTCCCTACAAGACCGGGCTATCTGCCTGTACTCCTCCCTGGTGATCTTTCCAGTCTTCCACTCCCTATACTTCTCTTTCTTTAACTTCAGCTGATCCCCAAGTTTCTTGTGGAGCCAACCTGGTTTTTTCAGGTTTTTCCCCCTTTTTCATGGGAATTGTTTCTGACTGTGCTTGTAGAAGCTGCCTCTTAAGGAGCTCCCACCCATCTTGGGCCCCTTTCCCCATTAGATCATCATTCCATGGGATTCCGCCTATGACTCCTCTAAGCCTGTTGAAATCGGCTTTCCTGAAATCCAATGTATAAGTTTCACTCTGCACTCTTTTTATTTCCCACATTATTCTAAATTCCAGCAGCTCATGATCGCTTTCCCCTAAAGTTCCCGCCACGTTGACCCGGTCAATCAGTTCATCACAATTAGTTAAGATCAGGTCAAGGATGGCCCCTCCCCTTGTTGTTTCCTCCACCTTCTGGACCATGAAGTTATCTTCCAGGCCCATCAGGAATTTATTGGAGCTTCCATGTTTGGCTGTGTTTGTCTCCCAGCAAATATCTGGATAGTTAAAGTCCCCCATTACTACTACCTCATATTTCCTTGCAACGCCTGCCAGTTGCTCCAAGAAGACATCGTCTACTCCTTCTCCTTGGCCTGGCGGTCTATAGTAAACGCCCATCACAATGTTTTGTTTCTTGTTTTACCCCCTAACCTTTACCCAAACACACTCCACAGGGATATCCAGACCAAATTCCTGGATTTCAGAGCAGGTATATATGTTCTTGACATATAATGCTACTCCACCTCCCCTTTTGCCACTTCTGTTCCTCCGGAACAGCTGATACCCTTCCAATTGTGTGTTCCAGTCATGGGAGTCGTCCCACCAAGTTTCAGTTATTCCTATCAAATCAAATTCCCTTCACTTGCTAAAAGTTCCAGCTCATCTTCTTTATTTCCCAGGCTCTGTGCATTTGTGCAAATGCAACGTAAGCCCTGAAGGTTGTAACTCAATGCATTTCCCCCTTTTCTGTAAGGCCAGGCCCCTCTAAAGATTTTTGACTTACAGCCATGCCCTGGCAATTTCCCTCCAGAGCATAAAACAGAGCATGTTTTTAGGCACCACTTAAAGCTCTGGATAGAGGGAGCTTTCCTCAGTTCTCAGTTTCCACCACACCTCTCACCTTCCTCAGTGATCGCAGTCAGTAGGGTTCCCTCAGATGATCTTAGGTGATGGTTTGGATTGTATGGAAGAAGGCAGTCCCTCAAACACCGTGGACTCGAACCATACAGGGCTTTAAATTGTTTTTCTTAACATATAGAGGGAGGTCCCTATATCCACAGATCCCATATTTGCTCCTTCACTTATTTGCAGAAACCTACTGTAGATATAGCGGTACATGGTTGTTGCCCTTGAATGACTTACTTCTGAGAATTCTCAACTACACCATGAGTATCCTCGTTGTTTTGTGGGGGTGGGGGATTAGAGGGATGTTTCATTTCTCCAGGATGGACAGGTTAGCTCTGCCACCAAGTGGTTGAAAGGGGCATGCCGCATATCCCAAAGGAATACCCCTTGCCTCTCCCCAGAACAAACTTAAAAACATCACTTTTTAGTTTTTCCAGAAAATGGGAAGTAACTTTTTGTCCAAACTGAAGGACAAACTAAAGTTTAAAGACAAACTTTAAAAGGCTTTCTGAGGACTGAAAAGGCCACCCTGGCTCTCAGAACACACTTTAGGCATTTTCCTATGATGTGCTGGTTCTGAGGTATACATTTAAGTAAGCTGCTTGTAGGGTGGAGGAATGGGATATGTTTAAATGAGTGCTTTATTTCTGTGATGTGCTTGGAGAAATGCTGCACATTTGAGCCAATTCATTTATTCATTCTTCTAAATTCTGTTTTGATTTTATTTAGATTTTACATTAATAAATTTTTCCCAGCCCTCAACCCTGTGCCAAATATTAGATGCAGCACTGTGTTTGAAGAGTTTGGAGACCTCTGCCATAGGTTAGGGGCCATTAGACACTTCAACACACCAAATTAGATTGATATCCTATAACATGCCATTCATTGCTCACAAAGGATGGTCTAAGGACCCAGAAAGATATCATTTAACCTAGTGATTCCCAAACATTTAGAGCTGGGACCCACTTTTAAAATGGTGCTCTATTGGAACCTACCTAACTTTATTAAACTTTTAAAAGGTAATCTGTTATTATTAGATTAGCCTTTAGCTGAAATTTCTGTAAACTGCTTTGTGAACTTTTCATTGAAAAGCGGTATATAAATGCTTGTAAAAGGTAAAGGTGTCCCCTGCAGGTTGTACTGCTAGATACGACACTGTAGGGTGCGATGCTCACCCCTGTTTGAAAGCCTTTAAAGCAGCGGTCTTCAAACTGGTGGTTGGAAAGTCGCAAAAAGCTGGGTGCAGCCATCTTGGAATCTGGCACTGGGCACCTTTAATGACACTTCCAGCCATGACATCACTTTTGGGGGGTCCCCAACAGATTGTTATTCTCAGAAGGGGCTCTGGGCTGAAATGCTCGAACACCATTTCTTTAGAGTCAGTGTTGTCCAAAGACACTTCTGTGGCAATATGGCCAGCATGGCTGCCAAAGATGCATGGAACGCTGTTTTTACCTTCCCACCTATTTATCTACTTGGATTTACATTCGAATTGCTAGGTTGGCAGGAGCTGGGCTAAGGACAGAAGCTCACCCTATCTTGTAGGACCTGGGTCTCAAACCCAGGTCCTGTTAACCCATGCCTGCTGGTTAACAGGCACAGTGTCTTAACCACTTGCATCACCCCAGCCCCACCAATGCTCTAGATTGATTTATAGTCTAGATTAAGGATTTATTTTGTGCATTTATTTACAAGTAATCATTCATTAAAAAAACTTGATCCATTTCTCAAAATGAGGCAGCCCTAAGGAATGGCTTCAAAGCTTTCAGGGTTTAGTTATGAGACCCAGTTTTTATCGGCCTCCTCTGTCATTGATGGTCTTTGGAAAATCAAACCAGAAAAAAGATACTCAAGCAAGTATCCCTCAAGCATACATCTCCCTGCATTTTAACAAACTTGCAAACTGCCCTAACTCTGCTTTTAACAGAGCAAATATCAGCTGTTTTGTAAGCTGTAGGAACTCAGCTTTTTGCAGGGCAATTAACAGTACTTTCGCACACTTTAAGAAATAAACACATTTTTTTACTCTTGTCTTATGGAAATGTTGTTTTCCAGCTGGTATGCCTCTCATTGGATTTCAAGCAAGTGATATTGAGAAAGCAGTGGTAATTCCAGGCTTAAGCAGTTTCCTCATTGTTCGAATTGTGAGTAAAGCTGAAGCTTTAGGACATGCTACAATGCCTGGATTAGTGCCTCTAGGCCAAGAACTTGATCCTGATCAGTGGTTCATGTACGACTTTGGTACTACTGGTGGCAGACGATGGCAGATTAACGTTGATTCATGTAGATATGTTGTACAACAGCTTGAGGATCTACCAATCAATACCATTAAATACTTGGATCTTGGGGCCAAACACCAGTTCACGTTCAGAATATCTCCAATTAATACACGTGAGTCCTTCAGAATTTTCTGTATATATTTCCTTGACTTCCCATTTCTAATACACTTTATAATATGTACTAGCTTAAAAGCCACACTCCATGTGGTCTTTTAAACCAGCTCCTACGAAGGATGTTTTGGGCCTCAGAGCCAAAACTAAAGAGACAGAAACATTGTCTCTTGAACTCAAATGGCATGTCTGCCGATTTGGACCAGACACAAATTCCAATGCTGGATTTTCAAGCAGCAGGTGAAGGGCAGATTTTCAATCCCAGGACCATCCTGATTCCAGAAAGGTATGATATGCTCTTCTATGTAGAGCAAGTGTGGCCTGAATTAGAGGGGTTTCAGACACACAGATGGACAGACAGAATTTGCTGTTTATTTAAATAGATGTAAATGTTTTTGAAAATACATGTACACAAACTGGTTTTTCATGTAAGTGTGGGTTTCGGATAACTTGCCTAAGAATGACAAAGAATCTTGTTGCACTTTAAGGACTAATTTGGACTAAAATCCACTTCATCTGCATGGTGAAATTTCACTGCATGGTGAAATACTCACTAATGGCCTAATCCTAGTCTTCTGTGCTGGTGATACGTATGCACTGCCAGCCCTGGTTGTCATGATCATAACATAAAAGCAGGGAGTGGGCACTGATGTGGGCCTCTTACTCAACTGTGAGGACTATGCAGGGAGTGGTCAGCAGTAAATTTAACCACCAGCCAGTCGCTGGTGCAGCTTTTCAGCGTGAGCAGAGAAGAAAACAATTGGAAGGTGGGAGGAGTGCTGAACCAAATAGAAGGAGATGAGGATCTGGCTTGGGAGGAAGTGGAGACATGCTGCTGTATCCTGTGTTCCCTCCTTTGCTCTTAAATCAGTACCACTGTATTTTCCTTCTCAGCTTCGGTGGGATTTTCTTCTTTAGTATTTGTGAAGTCTGAATTCATCATATCAGGACCATTCTGGTGGTGTTGTGGTCCTCTCAGCCTGTGGTTTGAAGTGGACGGAGGCACAGTTGCTTACTCCTGAATCAACATGCACATTCAGCTCAGTTTCACTTTTCAAAGACCTCAATGCATTTTCCTTATCATCTCATTTCATGAGATGAAATCATTATCATCACAATCATTTTTTAGGTTATGAGCCCTTTTGGGCTCATAATTCACAAAAATTAGCCATAGTTATTTCATTTTTTTTCTATCTGTTTTGTGAACTTTTAGTTGAAAAGTAAAATATTGTTGACTGATCTCTCAGCTTGTCCGTTTCAGTTTCATGCCCACCAATAATCTAATCTAATTGCCCACCAATAATCTAATTGATTTCAACCCATAGTTTTGGAAACACGGATCTTCTTCCATTTCTGCCTATTAAACTTTCACTTCATTTACAGCGTCTTATCAAATAATAGACCAGTGTTTTTCAAATAGTGATTTGAGTGTTTCTCAAACAGTGACATTTCTCAGCTAGAGGGTACTTTTGAGGTGGTGTCTAGAGATTCTCAGAGGACCCTTGATATCCTAAGATGGAACATGACACAGGAAACAGTAGGCGGAGGCTAGAGAGGGACAGTGCTTTCAACTTCTGCTTGTGGGCTTCTTGGCAATCCTAAACTTCAGTTGGGTGGCATAAGCCCCAGCATAAGTCCTGTGCTGACCTGAGGATGTCACAAAAGTGATATAAGGCACTTCTGCCCCACTCCTGGGAGGGTGGGATAGGCCAGTGCACAGCGTAAACTGACCTCCCCACACCATCATGGGAAGATATGCCAGGTGAGTTAGGCCGGCCTAAATTGGTCAGGATTGCACCCTAAACTCATTTCTGCCTGGCCCACAAGTGTACACATTGTTTTTCTATATATGCAGCATTGGACAGAAATGGCTTAATAGGCAGCTTGCAAGCCAGTGGTGAAAAAGGAGGCAGGGATCAGTGGGACATCGATCTGATCCACCAGGACTTCTCTTGTTCTCTTGGGACTTTGGGTTGTCTGGTGGGATGTTTCATTTTCACAGAAAAGCAACACTATGCTTTATGTTCACTGCTGTTTCATTTCACAGCCTTTCCAATATTTCATTTCCCCCAAATGAGGATAATAGTTGGAAGACCAACTCTATTGGACGTGAGTGCAATGGATTACTGGGATGACACTAACAGTTATTACGTTGTACTTAGTATTAAAAGTAACTTTTACGAAGAGGTAACTTTCTTTAGAATTTCTTGACAAAGCATATGTAGATTCATAGCTCATACTGTATCTACTCAAATCTAATTAACCATCAAATCTAATGCGCACCATGATTTTAGAGACTGAATTCGGCTTAAAACGGTGAGCGTTAGATTCGAGTAAATGCAGTATTCACAGGATGTCAAACATATCCATTCCTATCTAAATGAATGCCCTTGCTGTTCTCTCAAACCTGCCCACACCATCTAAATTACAAACTGATGGTTTTACACCAATAAACAGATTAAGGGCACAATCCAGAGTAACTATGGGTAGTCCTTGCTCCGGTGTAAGAAAAATTTGCTCTGGATTACAATATGAATTTCCCATAGGTTTTCACTAGGTGGTGCAGTAACTACGGGTACACGTAATGTCTCTTACGTGCTCCCATAGTTACTCTGGATTGTGGGGTAAGCCTACTTAACCTGGAGGCCTTAGAAGGTAACTTCAGGTTTTGCATCAAAACCACAAGTTTAAGGCCTTATAAGACCTTTAAAAGTCACTTCTGGTTTTGATCAATATTCCTTGTGTTATGTGGAAAGTGACCTAGACAGGAGTGGAGTAAGGCAAAGTGTAACAAGGCAAGATTTAAAGGCCTGCTCTTTTCTTTGATTTATCCTACAATCCAGAGTAACTACAAGAGCACGTAAGAGACATTATGTGCACCCGTAGTTACTGCACCACCTGGTGAAAACCTATGGGAAATTACTGTAGATAGATATTGCATTCCAGAATAAATTGTTCTTACACCAGAGCAAGGGCTCCCTGTAGTTACTCTGGATTGTGCCCTTATTTATATTTAAATTTATATTTCAAAAAGGGGTGTGTGCTGTATTTTAAAAGCTTTTATGGCAGTTAATTTTTTAAAAAATAATAATAACGGGAGGTTAATATACTCCTGAGGGAGTAATTTTATGTAACCTACATACAATTGTATGTAACCTACATTGCCTAACAGTGCTCTGGAAATGTCACTGGGAATTAAGAAGGTGGGCAGATGAGTATTTACAAAGGATATGTACTGCCAATTTTTGGGAAGCTTTCTTGGAATATATCTGATCAGAGCCAGCACAGCACAGTGATTATTAGAGCTGAGAGCTCACATTTTTGGCTTGGACCGGAATACCTTTTCTGGGCCACAGCCAGGGCTACTCTTTCAACCAAACTTGTCTCACAGGGCTGTTGCAAGAATTAAAAAACGAAGAAGAAAGAGAGAGAAAAGAGGAAAAAGAAAGTGTATGGGCACAATTCAGAGTAACTACGGGGAGTCCTTGCTCCAGTGTAAGAACAATTTACTCTGGATTGCAATATGAATTTCCCATAGGTTTTCACTAGGTGGTGCAGTAACTACGGATGCACATAATGTTTCTTACGTGCTCCTGTAGTCACTCTGGATTGCAGGGTATGTCACCTTCAACTTTAAAGTGTAAGGTTGAGATGGAAATGGGAATAATTTTTTTAAAAGCTAATTTCTCCCTGATACACTTATCCATTGCAATGAGAGAGAATTAATTTGGAGTGCCGAATATATAGTACCAATTCAAAGAACATAGTTCATTCAAAAGTACCTCCCATATAGGTCACCAGGAATTGCTCTCTTTTGCCAAAAATTTGCAACCAATCTAGCCAGGGTATCCGTCTTTTTCCTCTTTTTCCAAGACATGTTCTGGATTTTAGGCTTGTGTAAAGGAGAAAAAAATCAATATCCTCCTTTTCCTTGTAAGCAGCCAACATGTAGCCTTCATATAATTAATTAATTATAATTAAGTGATTACTTAGCAGCAGGTCACTATTGTTTCTTATAATTAATTAATTATAATTAAGTGATTACTTAGCAGCAGCTCCACTGCATAGGAAGAGTGCAGACTAAAGAAGTGGAAAAAACAAAGAGAAAATGGGCTTACTTTTCCTGTGCAGTAAAAGTCAATTTTGTGATAAATATATTCAGAACATTTGTCTGAAATGAACTAATTTACTCAGATTAGTGGCAGTATTTAGAACTTTCTGCTGCATGCTGAAGCAGAACAAATGTTAGGTGTTTGTTTTAATTGAACTCTGTTCATAAGAAAACCCTTATGATAGAAAACTTAGTTATTCATTTCTGTTGGTGATTTAGTAATGTTACACTACTTTAAATATCTCTAGGGTAAAACCACATTCGCTGTGGTTGTCACAGAAGCATCCCTCACTTGTGAAGTCACTACTCTAATCTTAACAGTGAAGAATTCCTGCTCCTATCTGAAAGCATTGCATTACATTGTACCTGTTTCAATATCTGATTATGACTGGCTATCTAGTGTCGAAAATCAGCAGACTGAAGAACTTGCCAAGGTCTTAAAGAATCTGCCGGTAAGGAATCTATCCAGGATTTTCATTTATTTTATTTATAAATTTTCCTGTTTTTCCCCCCCTAAAAGTTGTCAATGGCTGCAGGGCACAATATGTCTAAATATGTCACAAGTTAATCAATGTATGGTTTGAAAGTCCAGGCCACAGGATGTGGAAGTTGTGGCATCCCGTAAAGCAGGCCAGCAGATCCAGGGGCCCCCCGTGGTGCCAAAGTGCCTCTCCCATTCCCCAACCATGCAATGCCACTGCACCCAGGAGTGGACTCATGAAGGAGAGCCCGTGCTGTCTAGAGTAGGCAGCCTGGGTCATCCAACCTGCCAACTCACTGCAACAATCTCCATCACCCACCCCTGCCCCATCTGCTCCATTCAGGGCCTGGATTGTGCAGGGTGGAACCCATTCAGGTCAGGAGGTTTTGGTGTTCTCCAGTTAGGGCTGCCTTATGTCTCCCAAAATATGGACAGTCCTTATTTTTTAGGATTGTGTTCACATACTGGCAAATGGGACAGAGAGTCCTGACCCAATTTTGTGGAAGAGAATTTTAGCAGTCTTATATCCAGTCCACCCCCATCTCTTGGCTTGAGTGGGCACCAAGTTTCCCCTGCTGTCCATCTGTTTCCTGGGTGGAGCAAGGGGATTCTGAAGCCGCACGCTGCTCTCAGCTTCACAGTGGAGCCCATTGCGTATACTCTGGGTTGGGGCAGGAGTTGTCCCATGTAGCTCAGGCCACACAGGTCCTCCTGAGCACACCTCCTCCACCCATTCTTCAAGGCAGGTGGAAGGAAAGAAGTGCAGGGGATGTTCTACTCAGCACCTCTTCCCTCTGCCCATCTGGAAAGAAGGGGCAGAGAGGGCGCACTCAGGAGGACCTGTGCTCCAGAGCTGCATGACCCTCCTAACCTGAACCAGAGCTCACATTGCCAGAATCACCTCTGAAGCGGAGCGCAATGTGCAGCTTCAGCCTCCCCCCCCCCCCCCAGATCTCTGATAGGCACAACTATTCTTATAAGGCTGTCCTTATATACTGGTATATATTACTGTATCCCTCTCCCTATCAAAAACCTGTAGAGCAAATCTGTAGTGATAGACTCATTACTAGACCAGTGATAAGCATAAGCAAAACAACCCAAATTAATCTCTCTATCTATATATATAAAAGAGAAAAGTCGCTCACTGACTGACTGACTGACTGACTGACTCATCACCGCCCTGCCAAAACCGGTGGGCCTAGAAGCATGAAATTTGGGGTGGGTGTTCCTTCCGTGACGGAGGGGTGCACTAAGAACCGGTTTTCGGAAATTCCAACCAGAAGGGAGTGAAAAGGGGCGCAACGTGTTTTCCTCCCTATACTTTGCATTGGAGAATTGATGAGTCATCAACATTCCGCCCCAACTGCTGGGCCTGAAGCATGGAATTCTGGGAGGGAGTTCCTTCTGTCACCTGAACACCCACCAAGAACCATGTGGAGAAATTTAACCCTTGAGGGGCTGAAAAGGGGGCAATGTGTTTTTGTCCTATACTTAACATGGAAGACTGACCAAACTCCAGCCAATTTGGAGCTCCGTGCCTGGTGCACTGGGGGGATGTTGTTCGGAGGGAGGGGTTGCACTGGCGAGGATGCTGCGCATGGGAGATGTTGCACATGGGGAGATGTTGCGCATGGGGGACTGATGTGCGTGGGGGACTGATGTGCATGGGGGACTGATGTGCATGGGGAAGTTGCACATGAGGGACTGATGCACATGGGGAAAGTTGCCCATGGGTGACTGATGTGCATGGGGGAAGTTGCGGATGGGGGACTGATGCGCAAGGGGGAAGTTGCACATGGGGACTGATGCGCATGGGGGAAGTTGCGGATGGGGGACTGATGCGCATGGGGAAAAGTTGCGCATGGGGGAAGTTACGCATGGGCGACTGATGAGCATGGGGGAGTGATGCGCATGGGGAAGTTGCTCATGGGGGAAGTTGCACATGGGGGACTGATGCGCATGGGGTGTTGATGCGCATGGGGGATGTTGTGCATGGGGGGATTTTGCGCATGGGGGAAGTTGCACTTGGGGGATGTTGTACATGGGGGAAGTTGTGCATGGGGGACTGATGCACATGGGGGACTGATGCACATGGAGGAAGTTGCGCAAGGGGGAAGTTGCGCATGGGGGAGTGATGCGCATGGGGGAAATTGCGCATCAGGGACTGATGCACATGGGGGAAATTGCGCATCAGGGACTGCTGCACATGGGGGACTGATGGCATGGGGTGTTGATGTGCATGGGGTATGTTGTGCATGGGAGGATTTTGTGCATGGGGAAGTTGCACATGGGGGGATGTTGCACATGGGGGAAGTTGTGCATGGGGGACTGACGCGCATGGGGGAAGTTGCACATGGGGAAGTTGTACATAGGGGGAAGTTGTGCATGGGGGAAGTTGCGCATTGGGGATTGATGCGCATGGGGGAAATTGCGCATCAGGGACTGATGCACATGGGGGACTGATGGCATGGGGTGTTGATGTGCTATGGGGGGATGGCGTATGGGGAAATGTTAGTCCCGCAACACGGGTACGCTTTTCACTAGTTTTAAATATAAGACACAAATTCCAGTTTACTCTCCAAAATTGGGCAAAAAATATATGGGGAGATGATACTGACTAGCCACTTGTTGTTTTTTATTCTTTTGAATGTACAGGTGAACTATAGGCCTCCATCCAAAATGGGAATTAATGTTCCAGTCACAGAGAACTTTTATCATGCTGACCCCAGCAAACCTAGACTGAGAAATTATTTTGTAAAATCACAAGTAAGTCTTGGTACCTAGCAGTTCTTGAAGAACATAAGGTGACTTTTAAAAAATTGCTATTTATTTTCTGTACGCTGCAGTCAAATGTTTTCATTATTTAATTTCATTTTCAACAAAAGCAGTTTTATTATATAATCAGTAAATAATATGTAACCAGTGGCATAATTAGGGGAGCGCAGGATGTATAGTTGCACTGGGCTACAAGCTTTAGCTTGACACTAATGGCTAAAATTGTGAAAACTGGGTATGCATGAAATATAATACCATCACGTTATATATCACTGGAAAGGTAATTTTATGCAGAATGCAATGAAATGAACGGCTTTGGAATATCTATATTCTAACAAACGTTATGGCCAATTAACCAGAAAATGAAAATGGAGACACCTGTTTAACAAAAAGTGGATTTTCTTAACTCAAACTTTCCCATGATACTGATTGCTCGGACAGCCAAAGAGATATAATTCTATACTGTATGGAATTAATAAGGTGTTAATATGAATCAGCTCTCAGTTCATATAAACAGTACATATATCATAAAAATAGTCACTATCCTAACTGCGTATAGTGGTGTTCCTCTTATATTTAGTAGGAAAAAAACAACCATTCCTCTTTGGCCCATCAGTTTCCCTAACCACAGTATCACAGGGCTAGTTTCATTATTTTATTTTACTTACGGTATATTAAATTTGATTTTGTTGTTGCAGAGGGTGGAGGGCAACAAATGGGTGCTTTAGCTGTGCCACCAGCTGAGCAAAAGTTTGGTTACCTGCTGAGGAGGAGGTGGCAGAAAATTTTCCCCAGTTTTCTTTAAAAAAATAACTGGGGATGACATCACTTCCAAGGTGACATTTTAAGCTTTGCACAGGCAATATGATCATTGCTGGGGCTTGTCGGTTCGACTCTGTCGGGCCACTGCTTCAGCGACTACACTGGCTGCCCATTCGTTTCTGGGCTGAATTCAAAGTGCTGGTCCTGACCTTTAAAGCCCTAAACGGCTTGGGTCCAGAGTATCTGAGGGACCACCTTCTTCCGTACAATCCGACCCGTCACCTAAGGTCATCTGAGGGGGCCCTACTGACTGTGCCGCCACTTAGAGATGTGAGGGGTGTGGCGGCCAGAGATAGGGCCTTCTCTGTGGTGGCACCCCGGCTTTGGAACTCCCTCCCCTTTGAACTGAGAAAAGCTCCCTCAATACAGAGCTTCAGGCGGAGCCTCAAAACCTTCTATTTTAAGAAAGCATTTTAATGGGGCAGAGGAGGGGGGGGACAGTTGTTTTTATTGTTTTACTGTTTTTAACAAATATTTTAATCTGCATTTTTTATTTCAATTTAATTGTATTTTAATTATATTTTAATGGTGTTTTAATCTCTATTTATGTTCTATTTTAATGATTTTTTTATCCTTTGATGTTAGCCGCCTTGAGCTCCCTCTCGCAGGGAGGAAAGGCGGGATATAAATCAATTAAATAAATAAATAAATAAGCTATGCCACTATGTATAACAAAATATTTCTGTGGTTCATCAATCAGATGAACATTTATCTGTAATCCAACAACTTGTATTCATGTTTGCAATTTGGATTCAGGGGGTTCCACCACAGCTGAACCCACCATTAATGATTTTTTAAATCAGAAACACTGATGATTTAAAGATAGGTCATTTAAAGATACAGGAGTACCATAAGGAAGGCTGACTGCCAAATACTAGATGCATTTGAATTATGGCGTTGGAAAAGACTCTTGAGAATCCCTTAGACTGCAAGGAGGTATAATCAGTCAGTCCTCCAGGAAATCAACCCTGCCTGTTCACTGGAAGGACAAATAATGAAGCTGAAGCGCAAATATTTTGGCCACATCATGAAAAGGGAGAACTCTTTAGAAAAGTCTCTGATGCTGGAAAAACTGAACGAAAAAGGAGAAGGGGGTGGCAGAGGATGAGGTAATTAAATAGTGTCACTGAGGCAATGAATGTGAATTTGGATAAAACTTCAGAAGCTAGTGGAAAATAGAGTGGCTGGTGTGCTGCAGTCCGTGAGGTCACAAAGTGTCCGACACAATCTAATCATTTTTAATCAGTCCAGAATCATTTTCCAGTGGAGGGAGGGTGCATTAGCATGGGTTTGCCCGTTTTGCTAGGCAGGGTCTGTTCAAGGCACATGTCCTCCTCCACAGAGGGCACTCGTGTCCCTGATTGACTCTGCCTTGCTGGCAAGAGGTTGCAAGTTGCACTTGCTTTCCTTCTTTCCTCAGCAATTTGTAAAGCTTCTTCAGACAACCGTTTTGCATTTTTGCATTTCTTTTCCTTTGGAGTGGTTCTAGTTGCCACATCTTATATAATTTTAGAGGCCTCTGCCCACAGTTCTTCAGTTCTATCAAATATAAACCCTTAAATCTATTTGCCACTTCCACTGCATATGCAGATGGGTTGAGCTTTAGGTCATACCTGAATGGCTTAATGGTTTTCCATATGTTTTTCAGCTTGAGTCTGAATTTTTGCAATAAGAAGCTGAGGATCTGAGCCACAGTCTTGTTTTTACTGAGCTTCTCCATCTTTGGCTGCAAAGGAGATAATCAATCTGATTTCAGTGTAGACTATCTGGTCCACTTGTAAAGCCACAATCTGTGTTGGAAAAGTGTAATGACCAGAGTGTTCTCTTGACAGAACTCTGTACACCTTTGCCCTGCTTCATTTTGCACTCCAAGGCCAAACATTCCTATTATTCCTGTTACCTCTTGGCTTCTTACTTTACCATTCCAATCCCCTATGAAAAGAATGTGTTGATTCTAAAAGGTGTTATAGCTCTTCATAGAACTGATTAACTTCTTCTTGTCTGATGTCAGTGGCAGGTGCATATATAGGTGAATAATTGTGATGTTGAGAGGTTTGCCTTGAATTCAGACTGAAATGATTTTTCAAAATGTGATTTTTGATGTTACACCCTAATACTGTTTGTCCCACTCTTTTATTCACTGTGAGGGCTACTCCATTTCTTATATATGATTCTTGTTCACAGTAATAAACATAATGGATATCTGAATTAAATTCATCCATTAAATTCATCCATTCTTGTCCATTTTATTTCACAAATTCCCAAGATATAGATGTTCAAGTTGCCACATCCAACTTGCCTTGATCCAGAAATCTGAATTCCAAGATCCTATGCAAATTTGATCTTTACAGCATTGGACTTTCCTTTCACTTCCAGACGCATCCAGATCTGGGCATCCTTTTGTCCTTGGCCCAGCTCATTCACTCATTCTTGAGCTACTTATTATCCTCTAGTGACTTCCCCAGTAGCATATTGGACACCTTCTGACAGGAGGGGCTCATCTTCCAGTGTCATCCTTTATCTTTTTGGTACAGAAGTCCATAGGGTTTTCTTGGCAAGATACTGGAGCAGATTGCCATTTCCTTCTCCAGTTGATCACATTTAGTCTGAACTCTCCGCTATGACCTGTCTTGGTGTCTATGACCTGGTATAGCTCATAGCCTTGAGTTACGCAAGCCCCTTCATCCCTTCCCTGAACAGGCGGAAGGGACTGTCGGGAGCATCCTCTTGCTGCTTGAACACCCCTGAGCCTGAGTGACCCGGAGGTAAGGCAAGGAGATGATTTAAGCTTCATTTACTTAAATCTTTTCCTCGTATAGATGAGTATCTTCTTTTCCTCGTATAGATGGGTATCTACAGTAATTAAATTTCATCCCACTAGATTACATTATTAATCCTTTCTGAATGTGGTATAGCATTATCAGGGCCCCCTGACAGGGCCCTCAGGGGCCCATGACTCACCTAGGAATGGATCCTGGGAGCAGCTGCAGGACACCAGGATTCCAGAACCCTCCATAGAGGGGGGGGGGTTTCCTCCTGGGTAGAGGGTTCCTGAGGGAGCCCCCACACACCCCAACCCCTCCAGCAGGTTGGCAAGATGGGGCAGCCCTGGCAGCTCAGAAGATGCTGCAGAGTGCTTCGTTGCTGCCTGGGAGGGGTAACAGCTGGTGGGAGGGACAGAGAAGCCATGGGGAGGTGCTTGGGCCTTCAGGCCACCCAAGTACCTGCAGAAGGTTGCACTCACCTGCCCATGTCCCCATCAGCTGGGAAGGACCTGATTGGGAAAGCAGGGAAGAGTCAATTGGGTGGAGCCAACTCTTTTTGTAAGATGCCCAGGGCAGGAAGGAGAAAGGGTGCCTGGCTATTTAGGCCGCAGGTCTGGGATGAGAGGAGGCTGGAGAGGTGAGGGTCTGTGCTGATAACAGACATTGTCTGTGACCCACAAGGCCTTGAACACCTATGGAGGAGTAGTGGACAGCCCTCTTGAAGCCCTGTGATGCTTCTGGCTGCCAACCTGGCCTGACCCATTCCAGAAGTGGGTATAATAGAATCATAGATTCCTAGAGTTGGAAGGAACCTGGAAGGTCATATAGTCCAACCCCCTGCCTGTAGCAGGAAATTCTCCTGGAGCATCTCCGACAGGTGCTTGTCAAGCCTCTGCTTGAAGTTCCCCAGTGAGGGAGAGTCCACCACCTCCCTTGGCAGTCTGTTCCACTTCTCAACCGCCCTCACCGATATCTAAACGGAATCTCCTTTCTTGTAGTTTGTACCCATTGGTTCTAGGCAGCTAAAAACAAATGAGCCCTTTCCTCCATATGACAACCCTTCAGGTATCTGAAGAGGGCAATCATGTCTTCTCTCAGCCTCCTCTTCTCCAGTCTGAACATCGCAAGTTCCCCCAACCTTTCCTCGTAGGGCTTCCCTTCCATCCCACTGATCATTCTTGTCGCTCTCCTCTGGACTTGCTCCAGTTTGGCTGCATCTTTCTTAAAGTGAGGTGCCCAGAACTGAACACAGTACTCAAGGTGAGGTCTCACCAATGCAGAATAAAGAGGAACTAGAACTTCTCGCGACTTGGAAGCTTCTCGCGACTTGGAAGCCATTTTAGGCTCCATCTTAATGCAGCCTAAAATGGCATTTGCCTTCTTTGCAGACGCATCACACTGCTGACTCACGTTCAGCTTGTGATCAACGGTGACTCCAAGATCCCGCTCACATGTTGTGCTGCCAAGCCAAATATCCCCCATTTAAACCTGTGTTTTTGGTTTTTATTTCCTAAGTGCAGAACCTTGCACTTCTCCCTGTTGAAGTTCATTCTATTTGTTACAGCCCAGGATTCCAGTTTATCCAGATCCTCCTGGAGGTTTCTCCTGTCTTCTGTTGTGTTTGCTACTCCTCCCAGCTTGGTGTCATCTGCGAATTTACCCTACAATCCAGAGCAACTATGGGAGCACGTAAGAGACATTATGTGTGCCCATAGTTACTGTACCACCTAATGAAAACCTATGGGAAATTTATATTGCAATCCAGAGCAAATTGTTCTTACACCGGAGCAAGGACTCCCCGTAGTTACTCTGGATTGTGCCCTTAATCAGGCTCCTCCGTATCCCTTCCTCCAAGTCATTGATGAAAATATGAAAGAGAACCAGGCCCAAAGAGGAGTCCTGGGGCACCCCACTCGAAATGGATCTCCAGGTTGACACAGAACCAATTACTAAAACCCTTTGAGTGTGGCCGTGAAGCCAGTTACAGATCCACTGAACGATTGCCTCTAGCCCATATTTTTCCAACTTCCCAATTAAGATGTCATGTGGGCCTTGTCAAATGCTTTGCTGAAGTCAAGATAAATGACATCCACACCATTGCCACTGTCCAGTAAGCTCGTAACCCGATCAATGAAGTGGTAAGTATAGTGGCCCTCAGCCTGAGGCCCCTGACAAGCAGCTATGACAATGAATTCTGGGGTGACAATGGTGGAGCGAGAAACCTAGAAGAGAGTCTTTAAAGCTATTTTTCTACTCTACTGATTTAGTGTCCACTGATTTTTTTAATCCATTGGGGTTCTGGAATAGAATCCTAATGGCTAATGAGACATGGCCTGTATTTCCACAGCAATCTGGAATATATAAGCAATGTGCTGGGAAGAAAAATCGAGAGGATTGTGGATGCACAGATAATATGAAGTTATCATTTTCTGTTGCTTTTTCAGATTGCAAGGAGAAGGTAAGAACTAGATATCAAAGTTTATAGCTGTTTTAACTGGGCTAAGAGATACCTGTTAAATGTAAGAAGCTTAGCAACTTTCCCTGTTCATCGTAGTACCGCATTGTGAACCTTCCAGTTCAGTGAAATATTTTAAATAGTTTTTTTTGCTCATGTGAACTATTTTTTTGGAAAAAAATGGAAATCCAAGTCATACAAATATTTTATTCTGATAATCACAACAATAATTCCACCTGAGTTAAATATCACAAATGAGTTAAATATTTTCCACTAATTTGTTCAAGTTTGGAGGGAGTTGAGTGTGAAACAGTTTTACCATCAGTGAATGGGCAATGAAGTGGAGGGGCCTTTTAATGTCTATAATGTAGATGGAGATAGGTGTCAACAGTAGCCCCTTGCTTTGGCAGGCAATCATGGGGTTAATACAAGGGCTTTAGTTTGCAGTGAGTTTGCTGCACAACTGTGGCCACTTGGAGGCAACAAGGCCCATAGGGGTAAAAGCAGCACCTGGAGGAAAGGGTGTGAGGGTAGAAGGAAAAGAGGTTAGAGAAACTGAGAGAGCATCACTGTTACAGATGTGGTCAAAATGAGATATATTAATGATCCACTGCAGCATCTTTGTCTCCATGGCACTAAGGCAATGTTCAGTTTCTTTTGTCACTGGCCAGCATTTGGCTCCATGAAGTGTCATGAAATGTCATTTATTTCAGATAGTCATTGATCTTGTGACACTGGTCATTGAGTGCCACTTTGCCCAAGCTGCATTAACACGAGTGGTGGTCATGATTCAGGCAGCCACCAGCCATGACTGTCAGACTGAAATACCAGATTGTCTTAGCATGTGGCAGGATTGTCCCAGACTTGATGTTATCCATTGTCATATACTCCGTCATGTACTTGCTGGGTGGGAAGGGATGAGGGGGGAGGCTGCCTTTGCCCCTCCACCTGCCCAATAGCATAGATGCTGGGCTGCCGGGGGAGGGTGAATGAGGTGCATCTGAGATACTGGGCCGTATTATTGGTTCCATTACTCCATATGGGAATGCTCATTTTGAATGATGTGCATGCTTCCGGAACGGATTATGGTCATTCAGGATACTACTGTACTCCCCCCACCAATCAGAAGTGGTGCCTACTGCCTTCTTCCAGGTTGATTTTGATTAAGTTTCCTATTTATCCATGACATCATTTATCAAACTATAGATCATGATCAGAGTTTGATGAATTGCAGGACAACAACTAGGAAGTTTCAAACTAAAATGGTGCGTGACCTTGAAGTTGTTTCCAAGTTGCATCAATACGCAACCTGCCTCATTGGCCATGGCATGCTGTTTGTTGGTCTGAAAATCAGGTCACAACCCACTGGTGGACTGAATGTAGAGAGAGAACTGGAAGAGACCTGGCAAGATCCAGAAGCAACTTTAAGTTTGAACTTCCTGGCCATGGCAACAGAGCCATACCCAGATCATTTGGCATCCTGGACAGGCCCCATCAACACTTCTTGTCATTGGCCCCTACTGCCCCTATTTCATCCCCCCACTGCCTTCCAATTTTTGGTACCCCCCATACAGGGTATGCTGTCCTAACCCATCCGGCTACCTCTTTCCCTCCCTCCTACCTACCATTTATTGTGGATGGAGCAGATGGGGTGGCTGAAGAGGCTGTGACTTGCAGCATGCACCTGTCCTCCATCCCCACCTCCAGACTTGAGCAGGTGCTGCAAAGTTTCCCCTGCTACCTGCTCAGGTCCTGGATAGAGCAGGCAGGGGATGGAGAATCAGGCAGGCCAGCAGGCAGAAGGACCCATGCTGCCTACTGCAGCTAGCCCAGGTTCTCCTGCATGCAACAGCCTGCAACAACAGTGGTGTTGTGCGATGGAGGGAGTGGGGTGGAAGCAATGTGACACCTCAGGCTGTGGCACCCAGCCCCTGGGCTGTCCTATGGATCATCATTGCTTGACAAACTCCAGATTCACTGCAGACAATAAAGTGTCTTACTAACTGCACAATCCAGAGTAACTACAGGAGATCTTACATCAACGTAAGAGACATTTACATCAACATAGTTACAGCGCCACCTAGTCCATAGTCCACCTAGTCCATTACATAGGATGTAATGTAAATGTAAATGTAATGTAATGTAAGTGTAATGTAATGTAAATGTAAATGTCTCTTCCACCTAGTGGAAATCCATAGAGCAATCCAGAGTAAATTTTTCTTGCATCAACGTAAGGGCTACTGTAGTTACTCTGGATTGTGCTGTAAAATGAGTAGTTTAAGAACCCTTGGTTAATTACACCTTGACTAGTAACATAATTATGTAGCTACAAAACTACTTATCAGATCTCATGAGAAAACAGTAATGCAAAAGGCTTAAATTCAAATCCAATTGAATTAAAGTCCTATTGAAATATTTGCAGGATGGAAGCCATAATAATTTTTATCATGAACAATTATTTATCTTTAGGCTATACGAATGGTATATCCTGTTAAAAATCTTGCCATCAATTTCACTTTGGAGGATGCAGATGGAATTAAAACCTTGTCAACTCCTTATTTTATCACAATAATAGAAATCAACAATAGAACAAACTGGGAGATTTCAGGTAGGTACCTGAACAATGTTGGGATTTATAAGTAACCTTCCTTTGTTAAGTTGGAAAGATTTGGGTCCTCTGCTTATTTTCATAATCTGTTGTGCCAGATCATATATTCACTGTAAGATGAATCAAAACCACCGGACCAAGAAGCATGAAATTTAGGGTGTTCCTTCTGTGACGGAGGCACCCACTAAGAACCGGTTTTCGGAAATTCCAACTGGAAAAGGCTGAAAAGGGCCCAATACAGTTTTCCTCCCTATACTTTGCATTGAAGAAACTCGGATTATGGGATGCTCTACCCCCATCTCTGGATCTAGAAGCATGAAATTTGGGGAGGGTGTTCCTTATGTGACTGCAACACCCACCAAGAACCAATATTGATAAATTTAACCCTTAAGGTAGTGGAAAGGGGTACAACATCGTTTTGTCCTATATTTAACATTGAAGACTGTTCAACATCCAGCCAATTTGGTACTCAGTACATAGGGTGTTGCACTGGGGGAAGATGGTGCACATTGGGAAATAGTGTACATGGGGTGGTGCACGGGGGGGATAATGCACATAGGGAGGTGTTTTCCTCCGCAATGTGGGTACATTTTGTTAGTTTCAGATAATTTTGTGCATGAAACAAAAGTTCATGATTTTATTTTATTAGTGAAAAATTTTAAAAAGTCATGTTGGTGTTCAGAATCAGGACACCAAATCCTGAAACTATTGTTTCAGCCACTTAATTAGGGGAACTTCCACTTTGTCCCTCCATCCCTTGGAAAAGGAACCCCCAAATTTACATTTGTATATATTTGTATAAAATAGATGTCTGTATTATATATATATATATATATATATATATATATATATATATATATATATATATATATATATATTTTCATAGAGTGCTTAGTTAACTCTGGCAAGCAAGGTAACTGTTTAAAACACTTGTGCCACCTTGTAGAATTATGTGCCATTTGTAATAATTTTCCAGGTAGATGAAGATAGAACTGTAACTGCCCCTCAAGCCTGTTCTGCGGGAATTGGCCCACAGTCCCGTAAAGAGCAGGACACAACCTGGCAGTGGCCTCCAGAACCTCTTAATGTTTCTAGAATGACTCAGATTTGGAGCAGACCAGAAGCAAGGTGGCAGGACAGGGGCCAGTTTGCAATTTACTTACCTCATAAGCAGTGATGGGATTCACAGAAATTAACAACTGGTTCTATGCCCATCTGACAGCCACTTTTAAATGGTTATTTTTAAACTTTATATGTCCTATCTCTCATTAACAACCAGTTCTATAGAGTAGGTGCGAACCTGCTGGAGCCCACCACTGCTCATAAGGAGTCGTGATCAACCTGTGGGTTGAAATCCACACTTTAGGAAACTGAGCTACTGTATTTTTACAATACAAGATTAATTTATTGCTCCTTTATATGAGCACTCGTAATTAGTACACAATAAACTGTTTTGTTTATTTTTCAGCTCCCAAGGAATCATCAAGTATAATGAAAATAAGAAAGTATTTATCACATAAACTTAAGACAAAACTGTATGATCCAGTTGGCCTGAGTCTAAGTTTATATGTAAGTTTCAGAAAAATTTGGACAAAACAAAACCCCACTCCTCTGACAGCAACTTGGTATCCATTTTACACTAAAGAATGTTCATGTTTCATTCAAATGTATACAGTCCACTATCTAGGAGATTTGATATGACTGAAAAAACACAGTTTAAGGCTGTTAAAGATTCTTATTAGATATGCAGCCCATCACAAGCTAAAACTGTGGACTGTACCATGATAGATGGCTGTTGGCATAACTGAATGCCAGACAAATAAAAATCTTATATATAGGAAAATTAGGGGCCCAATCCTTTGCTGCCCTTGGACCACATACAGCAGCACCAAAATGGCCACAGTTGTATCCTACGGTGCCAGAGCTGAAGGACTCCTCAGGAACATAAATTCACTTACCCTGTATAGGATGTTGGCCACGATGGGTCTTCTTGGATCTGCGCCGAACCAAGGTGACTAGGGTTGCCATATGTCCAGAAAAACAGGGAAAATCCTGATTTTGGTTCATATACTGGTAAATGGGACAGAAGGTCCTGTCATGATTTTGTGGAAGATAATTATAGCAACCCTAAAGGAGGCTCATGTCACCTCCGTGGCTTGGGGAGATAGGATTTGATGGAAGCCTCTGCCATCCTACCTGTCCCTTCCTGGGCCTAGTCCAACCTCTGACCTTTCCTCTCTATGCCTAGTTTTGGCCCCTCACCACCTTCCCCCTGTACTAAAAAATCTTCTTACAACTCAGGGGCAGGATGGCCATATGCTCAAAACCAGAAAAGAGAACAAGACACCCAAAATGTAGGACATTCAAGGAAAGTGCAAGACATGACAAAATAAAAGCTAAAAATACGTATATTGGTTATAAACACTTTAAATTTAAATTTACTGTTTTAAATTTAAAACAGTATTATATAGTAGAACATATAAAAACTTTGCAAAAATGCAATTTCAAGTTTCCCTAAAAACCTCAGACCCTGCAGGCCACCTTGCACATGCAAGATCTTTACAATGCACACCAGCTCTTCCCTGCCAGCCATGTCCCCATGCAGGAAATTAACTTGCTTGCTATTGAAGTGTGGAGCTGAACCCTGCCTCTCTGAAGAGGATCATCATTCTAGCTTCTCCCTACCCCTGTTGCCTTTGTCACATGGCATTAGATTGGTCCTTCGGCAGTCTGAGAAGCCTTGTTGGTAATTGTTGTGGGCAGGAGAACTGAGCTTAAAGGGAACATAGCGGAATAGTCAAAATGGAGGACAGTAAAGCCATTTTAAAGTTTAAAAAGTTTAAAAAAGTCAGACAAAAGTTTAAAAAAGAGGACATGTGTAGGAATTTCTAGTCATATAGTCACCATGGCCCAGTGGGAGTAAACAACCGCATCCTGCCAGTGCAGCGGTCAAGTGCCCAGTGGGAGTAAACAACCGCATCCTGCCAGTGCAACAGTCTAGTGCCAAGTTGCGCTGGCCTCTACGCCTGCACCACATGTTCCTCAGTAGTAGCAAAGTGCGTTCTGACACTTGCAAGACAGTAGTTGCCAGGATAGCAGTGCTATCCTGCTATCTGCCAGTGCTGTCCCAGCATAGGATTGGGCTGTAACATCCCCTTCCACTTAATTTTCTACACGAAAGCAATTATATGTTATTAGGCAACTATATGCAACTATGCCATTTTTGTTAACCTTCTACATAAATCATGTTTTCAGTCAGACCCCATTTTCTCTGTCTGTCTGTAGAAAATGAACAAAGTAATGGCTAATGGGTCCCTTTTTCAAAAGGGCTCACAGTCTAAAAAGATACAAAAGAACACCAGAGGAAGCCACTATAACAGGATGAGGGGGGCCAGTTACTCTTCCCCTGCTAACCAAAAAAGGAACACCCACTTGAAAGAGTGCCTTTTGCTCTGTTAGCAAGGGAATAATATCTTAAGATCTTGTATTTGGGGGAGCAAGGAGGGTCACTCTGCTGTGAGACCAGTGTCACAGTAATGTCTCTTTCTTGCTGATAAATTATCAAATTCAAATTTCAAACCTAAAACTTGTCCAATATCATTAAAGTATATCCCTCTAAGTCAGAGGTACGCAAAGTCAGAGTCAGGGAGTCATGAGAGCATGGAATCTGCCTTCCTGGAATCTGGTAGTAAGTTTCACTGAACACAATAAAACTTACTTCTGATTAGATATGGAGGAGCTCTGGCATGACAGTGATGTCACATACCAGTAAGTTTGAAAGGTGGTCAAACAGATTTAAATTTGAAAGGGGGTCCCGGGCTGAAATGCCCAAGTAACACTGCATCCAAAATTTGTATTGGCTCAGCAGCCCAGCTCCTTGTTCAGAATTCACCAAACAGTGATTTCTGCATGTTTTTCTGCTGCAGTAGCTTCTTTGGTATGTATGTGCACTCACAATCCAATTCTCTTGGGCTCTTTTCTACTGCATTGCATGTTGTGCTTTACACCAGTCACAAAGCACAACCTGCCATTCTGTGCTGCAGCATTCCAACATCAAGAAGTCCAATAGTGTTCAATAACTGCAACCTGCTATTCTTCCCCACCAACTGATATTTAATACACTGATAGTCAGTGGATCAGTACGCTGGTATATTGCCTCTAGATATGTACTGTATTTAGCCATCATAGTCATAGACATTATTAAATTTATGAACAGATGACGTTTTACTATGCATACCTCATCAGCCCATCTAGCTCCATGTTACCCATATTGACTGGCAGCAATCTAGGGCTTCAGTGATCATCCCCATTCCTTCACAAGAGATGCCAGAGTTTGAATCTGGGAACTTCAACATACAAAGCACATAAGATGTGGCTGTTCCATAAATTGATCATGCATGAATTTGTTTTGTCCCCTTTTAAAAGAGATCACGTCATGCCACTGAAGTACATGGTGTATTTGAATTAGTTTGTATTCCTATTGATTTTGATATTTCTAGAAGGAAAATTGGGTAGTAATATATATTAACAACTTTTTTTCCTTTTTCATAGGGATCTGAGCTTTATCATTTCAGGGTATCGGCTATTCCTGGAGTTGCCTTTTGCAATTTATTTGATGAATTTCAGGTATAGTAAGCCATTAAATATTTTTGTAATACTAAGATAATGAGCAAGCTGGACTAGCCTGTCTGTCCTCTATGGAGAAAAGATGGAGCTGGAGAAAGAGGGCGCTCTAGACTGAGATGTCCTAAAGAGATGACGTCTAGAAGGCAGTGGTGTAGCCACAGGAAGCATCTTGGTGGGACCCTCACCTCGCCATGTAAGGGGCACCACTCCTTTGGAGCCATTCCAGGCAGGGGAATCACTTTGTCCCAGTCTGGTCCCACCTCATCTGGTGGCAGGTTGCTTTTCTGGGAGCTCTTGGCTCCCCTTCTCCTTTTCTCTTCCTTTGTTTTCTCTTTTCCCTGGTGCTCTTGTTCTTGCTATCTCTGTCTTCATTTTCTCTTCTGGCCACCTCCAAGGTGGTGAGGGAGATATCTCTCCCCCCACCTATTAGCACTTTCCCGCCCTGCAACTAGCATCAGCAGTGAGCAGCAAGAGACACCAGCTCAGAGAGGCAGCAACGGCAGCCAGGAATCCTGGGCTCTTGTGGGGACAGTTCAAAGCTCCTTCTACAGCCAGCAGCCAGAGTCCCTATGGAGCAGCAGGAGACTGGCAGCCAAGCCATCAGGTGCCTGGAGAACATGTGGCTTCATCCTCTCAGGAGGTACCCAGATGTCAGAGAGCTCTCCAGAAGTGGCTGAGGAGGAGTGAGAGCCTTGGTGCAGTTCGACCCTTCCTTCATTGCCATGGATTGCTGCCCAAGAGGGCAGGAGGCCCAGTAACAATCACCTCAACTAATGTCCCTCCAGAGTTGCTGATGGAAAAGTATAGAGGATCATGGGCAACAATGTGCAGATCTCGCTGGCTTATATTTACTTGTCCACCAATCAGATCTGGGTCTCCAACAGCATTTTACCCCAGCCAACTCTTTCATCACTCCCAGGTGAGCCTGATGAGCAGTCAGGTCTCGTCACAGGTATTGCCAATAAGACACGCATCTCTCTCATTCTAGAAGTTACAAGAAATGGTTCTTACTTTTGCCTGGCATCAAACTTAGCTGAACCTTTGCTTAGGCCTTATGATCCTCGTAGCCATGACAGTCCCTTTTCCTGACTCCTTCAAAAGGGTAATGGAGGGACAATGGAACAACCTGGGGGCAGGCAAATTCTCTTTGAAACTGATTGACAATTTTTAGCTAAGGTTTCCTAAACAGCAAAAATCACTCTTAATAAGATCTCCCTTGTGTCAGCCTTTACGGCGGATGGCCGTAAAGTTACCATTGCATCAGTTACCATTGCATCAGTTACCATTGCATCACGGCCGGGTAGTACAGTATGTAGAAATGTTTGGCTGAGGAGCTGGGTTGGTGATGCTTCCTCAGTTTCTAAATTGACTGATCTCCCTCATCCAGAGGGTATTGAATCAATTGCACTAAGCCTTTTAGAAAAACAGGCACACTGTTTATCCTTTTCAAGGGTATCTCGATGGTTAGCAGGGCATCTAAGAGCACAATCCTAACCAGCTCTACTTAAAAGTAAGCCCCATGGTGTTCAATAGGTCTTACTCCCAGGAAAGTGTCTTTAGGATTGTAGCCTAAGTCACCCTACCTAAGACTTCCTATCTAAGATTGTGAGCCCTTTTGGGACAGGGACCATTAGCTATTAATTAGCTATTAATTTCTTCATTTTCTTTGTAAACTGCTTTGTGAACATTTCAGTTGAAAAGCAGTATATAAATACTGTAGATAGCTTTGGGAAGTCAGATTCCCACCCTCAATTGTGGTACTCAGACCCACCTCATCAGTTTGGATATGACCTGTGTTTTGATGTGGAGGTTTTAGGAAAATTGCTTGGAGTTGGTCATAGGGAATCTTCCTCCGAGTTTCCTGCCCTAGTTTCTGTCTTTCATTTCTGAGTCTTTTTGTGCTTCCTAATATCTTTGCTTAAGTTGGCTAGCATGTTTTTCAGACTCTGTCAGAGGAGTCTTCTATTTCTGGCTAGGTGACACAGACTGGGACCTAGCGGGTGCCCTCCCTGAAAGAGAAGTCCAAGTCCAGCCTGCCTTCTGGTGGGGGAGAGGTCCCCATGTGGTGCAGAGTGCCCTCCCTCCTTTCTCCTAGAATAAGAGATTCATGGTAAGAATTCTGTTGTCTGTGGGTGTTCCATGAAAGTTTGGGAGAGGTTCACTTGTTAACAAGACTAATGGGGCATCTTGTCAATGTGCCGCCAGTTGAGAAAAATTGAAAATCACAGTTCTTATAGGGGAGGGCACATCTTTAAAGTCTTCTGTGCCTGTGACTGCCAACACATTCCCATCCCACCCCCAACATTTACTTCTAATCCCCTCCTCCCATCCAACAAGCTGGAAGAATACTGCAAGACAAAAGAATCATAAAAAAACAAAATTACATTCCTCCCCACCTTCTACTTCTCTCTGTTGCTGCTGCCTTTCCTTGAAACACCAAGCAGGCAGGGAAGGTTGAATTCTCCAGTGGAATGCCCATGGTGGGCTCATTCTGTTATTTGGGAAGCACTCCCTTCCAGAAGTTGGGGTCAGTTGGGTCTACCTGGTGGGGATGCTCCCCTCAGATCCCAAACTGGTCTTGCCTATTGGCATGGTTGACTAGGTCTGTTGTCAGCTCTCCTGACTTCCACCCTTAGTTAGGATTTTGGGGGGTACTTGCCCCTTGCCCCTTGTTTCTACTAGCTCCCTACCTCTGGGAGGATGGGGGCACCTGCACTGCTACTGCAGAGCTGCTCTTCAGTCGCCCTCCCTGTGGGAGCCTGGGGAGAGGTCTGCTTGCAGGCCACCTGTCGAGAGCCCTGGAGGGCTGGTGGCCCCTGGTGCTCCTACACCAGCAGCAGCCCGAGCTTCCTCCATGGGGGGGGGCAGCGTGGGTGCCGGGGGGACCTGCGGGGGGCCGCACATGCTACCCATGGGCTATAGTGGGCCCTTCCCTTTCCCCTCCCCCCTCCCCTTCTCTGGAGCAGCACCCCAAACTTCCCCCATGGGGGCCATCGTAGTTGCCAGGGGGCCTGCAGGAGGGGGCCGCACACGCTAGCCCACGGGCTGTAGTGGGGCCTCCCCTCCACTTCAGTGGGGCACCTCAGGCCCCAGGCAGCCTGAGCCTCCCTTCAGGGACTCCTGTGTGGCTGTGGGGAAGGGGTCTGGCTCAGACATCCAGCGCTCCGAGCGCTTTTGGAAGGGGGGTTTCCTCCCCACCTAGTCCAGGCTTCAATTTCTTTTTCCCTGGTTGTGAGGCCTTGCAGGCCTAGTGGGCCCTAATCAAGCCTGTGAGGCCTAGTTGGCCCTACTGAGGCCTCTGCCTCCGCCCCTTCCCAAGGCCTGTTGGCCATTTTGGTGAGGGCTTCTCACAAAGGTCTCTGTCTACAGGACCCTCTGCAGTTTTTTTCCAGTGCCTCTGGCTCTGCAGCTATGTCCTCAGACACCCCATCTGCTCCTTCCCTCTCTGGCTGGAGAGGGGGTTGATCCTACAGCTGCTATGCTGCCTAGAATCGAGGCCTCCATCACAGCAGGCCTCTCGGCTGCACTGGCCTCAGTCGCCAGCTCTCTGGCGCCCCTTCAGCAGCCTACCCTGCCACCCTTCACGCTGGCATTGGCAGGTGAGTCCCCTGGGCCTTCAGCTCCACCTCCCAAGAGAGCCAAGACTGCTGCACCAGGTCTTTCCGTGGAGGACGACGAGGACTCAGACGAGGAGGGAGCCATTGAGGAGGAGGCCTCACACGGTGAGGTGGTTGAGGAACATCAGGATGAAGGGGGTGCCCGTCTCTCCCTGGGGCTCTGACTCATGCTAGTTGAACAGTCCCCACAGGCGTTCTCTGACGTCCTGCGCTTGCTAGAATATCAAAGGAGCCCAAGTCCCCCTCCTGCAGGTGACCAACCTTCCTGGGGTGTTGCCGCCTACCCCCAGAGGAAAGGTCCATCCAGGAGTTCCCCATGCACCCCTTCTTTCAGAAGCTGATAAATAAAGAGTGGACTGCTCCAGCCAGACACAAGGATCCTGGCAGGCCCTCTTCTAAGATATAGGCCCTTTCTCCAGAGGCCATGGAACGCTTCAGGAGCCCCCTTATGGACGCTCCAGTCGCCGCCCTGGGCCACTTTCGACCCTGCCGATAGCGAACCCGATAGCGATAGCAAACCCCACTCCAGGCATAGAGAGCATTCTTGCTTACTGGTTGAGCCGGAAGGATCTGGACCAGACAGAGTGGCATCTTCATCCCAGTGTCTTCCAGCAGCTGTACGACAACTTCAGTCCTCTAAGTGTGGATCTGTTCGCCTCCTGGAAAAATTATCACCTTCCAAGCTACTTTTCCAGAGAACGAGACTCTCAGGCAGAGGGGATAGATGCCCTCCACTCCAGTTGGCCTCCTGGGACTCTACGCCTTTTCTCCCTGTAAATCTGCTGCCAAGAGGCATAGCAAAGATCAGAAGGGAGGGGGCTTAGGTCCTGTTCATAGCCCTCCATTGGCCCAGGAGACCATGGTTCCTGGACCTGTTGGAGCTCTCTATCTACCATCCTGTTCCTCTGTCCATCTGCCCAGATCTTCTGTCGCAGGGACCTCTCCTGCACCCTTACCCTCTGTCCCTTCATTTGCATGCCTGGAGGTTGAAAGGGGTACACTAGCCAAACAGGGCTATTCAGATGCAGTGCTTGGTACCGTTAGCAGACAGGAGAGCGTCTACCAACAGGGTGTACAATTCCACCTGGAAGGTGTTTTCTTCCTGGTGCGGCACTAAGGGTATTTGGCCCATATTTGGTATTTGGTTCCTAAGGTCAACATGGCCTTCCACAGATCTCAAGAGACTGTATTGCCTTCATCTTGTCCCAAGCCTGTCCGCTCCAGGGAATGGGAATTGCACCTTTCTGATGTCAAGCACGCAGTCAGCTTTTCCTCCAGCACACATCTTCATTTAGAAGGACTGAGACACTTTTTGTCCATGGTGGGGTCAGCCTCATCCTCACTGCTGGTGGGCTGCGAAACAGGGAACTACAGGCTACAAGCAAGGAAGGGGTTTATGTTCTGACATCCAGTGGGATTTCTTGGGGTGGTTCTGTCTGGCCTCTATTACCCTTTGGGCTCTGTCTGGCCTCTATTACCCTTTGTTTTCTTCTACTGCCTTACTTTATCTCTCACATGTATGTATGTTGCCTTCTGGCCTGTTCTCTGTTTTCCATTTTGTTCCAAGTCTGTTTTGCCTTGCGCTCTCTCTCTCTCTCTCTCTCTCTCTCTCTCACATCAGGCTGCTGCTATGCTGTTGTGAGGGGAGCATGCCTTGCTTTATCTCTCACATATTCTGTATGTATGTTACCTTCTGGCCTGTTCTCTGTTTTCCATTTTGTTCTAAGTCTGTTTTGCCTTGCTCCCCCCACCCCTCTCTCTCTCTCTCTCTCTCTCTCTCTCTCGCATCAGGCTGCTGCTATGTTGGAGAGAACTTGTCTTTGAATAGACACTTGAATAGACACTGCTTGGACAGTCTGGGTTCTGAGGGGAGCATCCCCTCAAGGAAGACTCAACTGACCTTGCCTTCTGGAATGGAGTGCTTTCCAAGTAACAGGATGACCCCACCATGGTTAATACCACTGAGAAGGGGGCTTACCCGGTGAGACCAAATCTCCCCATTTTCAGTGTGTAAAATACAGCTGGTAAAGACACCTACCTAGCCTATTATGCGGCAGGCTGGGATTTGAGACCTGGGTGCGACAAGACTAATTGAGCTCCCATCCCTAGCCTAGCTTCTACCAACCTAGCAGTTCGAAAGCATGGAAATGCAAGTTAATAGGTACCACCTTGGTGGGAAGGTAACAGCATTCCATGCAGTCATGCTGGCCGCATGACCATGGAGGAGTCTTTGGACAGGACTGGCTTTCAGCCTTGAATCGGGGATGAACGCCGCACCCAGCAGCTGTAGTTGGTGCCTGTATAGGCAGTAGGGCAACCTGCCAGGGACTTTTACCATTTTAGAGCTCCTGAGATTCCTTCCAGAGATTTTGAAACACAACCACACTCCACTCACAGTACCTCAAATGCGGATGCATTGGAGCTGCATATTTGAGGGCTTCTTGGTGTTGTGCACAGGACCGCATATGAGAAGAAATAGCACAAAGAAGAGGGCTGGAGAAGCCAGGCAAACCAGCCAGGCGTAGCAGTTAAATTTGCTTTTCACTGAAAACCTGCTGGGAGCATAGTCTGGTGGGGGAAAAGATGCTTTTGCTGCACACAAATTTCATCTGTTTCTGTTAGATGATGTGTTGCACTTTTTGGTAAGGAATTAGGACACATTTAGGGAGCTCACTCAATATTACCCTAACTGTGATGCAGAAATGGGTAGTTCCATTCCTGGAAACCTTGCGGATACCAAAATCTTGATAATGTAATCTTAGGGTCAGGATATATCAGACCCCCAAATGCAATGGGAGCAAAATTGCAGTTGCATCTGGAAGGTGCTTTGAGGTCTAGAGAATCAGTGTGCAGTCTTGCAGAGGTCTCAAAACAACCTCTGGCAGGTCTGGAGGGCACAACTCAGTTGGACACCTGATGTTCAGAATCCATGGATATTCACACCTGCAGATACTAAATCTGTGGATGTACCAGTACATTCTTTGGAAGGGAGGGTGGTCCATCCGTTGGCTATTGGCAAGGCTGGTTTGTGAACTTAACACCTTTTTATAAGGAAGCTTGGAAGGTGTTTTGTCTCCTTTCCATGTGCAGCTCACCTTATAAGGCCTTCAGAGTGTGCCTGCTTCTCCTCTTGCTGCAGCCCCCATCTGGCAACCAGGGCATACTTCCCCCACCAGTGATAAACATGTCCATGCAAATATAGTTGTGATTTAAGAACTCAGACAATGCAGAACTCAACAAATCACAACCTTGACAGACTATGCAAAAGGGTAACCTCCACTGGCATGTCCCTGCTGTCACCAACTATTTTCAAAAATCCTGCCAATAACACTTAGAAAAAAAATTAAAGCAGTAGCAAAACTTCACAAAGTCACATTCACAAAAGAGAATGACTCTTGGAATGATATTTTCTATTGCAGATTTATGTTGACGAATCTCCATTGGCTTTCCCAGGAGAAATTCTTATTAGGGGAATCACAACTATATTCATAGGAGGCATGATCTTTCTGGCATTCATGCTGCATGTGTATGAAATTAATCTTGGACAAGTTATAAAGAGAGCATTTAGAAGGAACAAAGTAGTGCAAAGACCCTCTGTCACAACACGCTCAACAACTTCTACTGAAACTAAGTGATTAGGTGACTATCAGCAACAATAATTAAGTTGTCTACACTTTACTTTTCAGTAATTTTATAGGCCGATTTAAGAGACAACTATTCCATTCTTAAACTGGCAATGAAATAGATTTGTTTTTCTTAAGACATTTTTTCAGAATTTTTTTGCAGAAAAATAAAGTTTATTTTTCTCTACATTTTAATGAGTTTATAGCCACTATTAGTCATGTTAATCAGAATTTTAGTTGGCTGAGACAGTATTCATAAAAATATATATACTTGTCTTCCTGTTTCTTTTATGTACCTGTTATTTATTGATCTGTTTTGTAACAAATGAATTATAACACACTTGTCAGAAATAAAGATAAAATGCAAAACAAATGACCTTTTCAAATAATATGAGAGAAAACTGAACAAATGTAAAGGTTGTATTTTTTGGAAATTATGTCTCAACTTTGAGAGTCTTGAATTTTTATTTTCCTACTAGTGGAATTTACCAGTCATTGTGGGAGTAAAATTTCAAGAATATTTGTTGGCCACAGGCATGGCTATCTACCGGCAGGCAGTGGTGGGCACTGGGCACCATTGGGCAGCAACAAGTACCGGGTACTGGAAGGTACTGTGGAGCACTGGCAGGTACTAGCGAGAACTGAGAAGCCCTATAACACAGTGGACACCACTGGGCACCAGTAGACACTAGCGGGCACCAGGCACCAGCAGGCACTGGGCATCGCTACCGGGCACTGTTGGGCAGCAAGTACCCCTGCCAGGCACCACTGGGCACCAGGCATCACTGGGTGGCAGAAGGCACCAATGGGCACTCCTGCTGGGCACCAGGCATCACTGGGCAGCAGGCACCACTGGGCACTGATTGGTTCTTAGTGGGTTCTTACGTGACAGAATAATTATGCACCCCACATTTCATGCTTCTAGGTTGAGGTGTTGGGCTGGGTGTTGATCATTCTTCAAGGGTAGATACAGTGGTGCCTCATGTAACAAGCGCCTCACGTAAAATATGTTCCACGTAACAAACAAAAATTTCTCTAGGATTCTGCTTCATGTTCTGATCCCTGTGAACATGGGATGTACCAGAGCCTCACACTCAGGGTGGGAGAGACGCAGTTATCTTATTTAGACAACACCGATTGGAGAACCCGGCGACCAAATGCGGCCTCAGTCAACGCTGCTTGGTCCACCTTGTAGTGCCAAATAAAGGTGTCCGCTGAGGACCAGGCAGCCGCCCTGCAGATTGCCTCAAGCGATGCGACCCTTTCAAACACTGCAGAAGTAGCCGCCCCCCTTGTGGAGTGGGCAGTGATGCCCTCAGGGACATCCCTCCCCACTGCTTTATAGGCCTCAATGATCACAAATTTTAGCCATTGGGACAAGGAGGCCACGGAAGCCCTTTTTCCCTTGGAGATCTCCCCGAATAAAGTGAACAAAGGCCTCTGACCTATGAACATCCCTGTTTCTGTCTAAATAATAGCTCAGGGCCCTCTTTACATCAAGAGAGTGCCAAGCTCTTTCCCTTGATAATTTGGGATTCAGACACAACATTGGCAAAATTAGTTCCTGGCTCCTGTGGAAAACAGAGTTAACCTTCGGCAAGAAAGAAGGATCCAGCCTGAGGACCATTCTGTCATCCTGGAAAATATAAAGGTTGGTGTTAGTGGACAAGGAACCCAGGTCTGACACACGTCTAGCCGACGTGATAGCCACTAAGAAGACTACTTTCAGGGTTAGCAACCTGACAGGGACCGAAGCCAAAGGCTCAAATGGAGCACCCATTAAAGCCTTGAGCACCAAGTGACGGTCCCAGGTAGGGAAATGGTGGACTATCAAAGGATTGAGGAGCTTTAAACCCTTGATGAACCTTTTGAGGTCGTTGTGACTGGATAGAGGACCAAATTTTCTTGACCCCAAGATGGAGCTAAGCATAGGCAATTGTCTCTTCGTGGTATTGGTACTTAGACCCTTGTCCACTCCATCCTGTAGGAAGTCCAAAATGTGTCATATTTTGGGGTTCCTGACCGAAACTGCCTTGGACGAACACCATAGCAAAAACATCTTCCAGGTTCTAGCATAAATACAATTAGTGGAAGAGCGCCTGGATGCCAGGAGAGTGTCCAATACTCTGTCAGAATAGCCTCGTCTCCTTAGACTTTGCCTCTCAAAAGCCAGGCTGTCAATTTGAACAGACCTGGATTGGGATGAAGAAGAGGGCCTTGTTGTAGAATGTCCGAACGTGGTGGCAATCTGACCAGAGGAGCCGTTGAGAGATTGATCAGAGTTGGGTACCAAGGCCTTCATGGCCAATTTGGGGTCACCAGAATGAGAGTGGACTTGAATATCATTATCCTCTGAAGCACTGCCGGGATCAGTGGAAAGGGAGGGAAGGTGTAAAGGAGAGTCGGTGGCCAGGGGAACACTAAGGCATTGACCCCCAAGGCCCGAGGGTGTGGAGCCCTGGAGACGAACGCTGGCAACTGAGAATTCAGGTGGGATGCAAATAGATCTATTTCAGGGTTCCCCGGCAGTTTGGTGATGAGCGAGAATACTTGGGGATGCAGACTCCACTCGTTCTAGTCCACCGACTGCTCAGCCAGTCTGCTTCTGAATTTAGGATTCCCGGTAGATGTTCTCCCTTTATCAAAATGAGGTGTGTCTCTGCCCAGTGAAAAAGGAGAGTCGCTTCCTCCATCATCTCCTTGGATTTGGTCCTGCCTTGCCAGTTCACCAATGCCTTTGCCGAAACGTTGTCCGTTTGGATTAGCACGTGGGACCTGAACAGAAAATCCTGGAAGTGAACCAGGGCTAATCTGATTGCCCTGAGCTCGAGCCTGTTGATGGAAAAGTGCTGTTCTTGTGAAGTCCAGCTTTCCTGCTCTAGGTGAGACCGAAACTGTGCTCCCCAGCCAGAGAGACTGGCATCTGTGGTTAGCACATGTCAATCCGGACACTCCAAACTTGTTCCCGATTCCAGTCTGAAGGGAGCTAGCCACCAATCCAGGGATCGATGCACCGTGGTTGGAACTGGCACTATTCGGAAGGTCTTGTCTTCTATGTAGTGGGCGAAAGGCCGTAACAGAGATTGAAGGGGCCGTAGGTGGAACCTGGACCATGGCACCATGTCCTGGCAGTACACCATGAGACCCAAGAGGGACACCAGGGTCATCAAAAGAACAGATGACATCTTCCTGACCCGCTGCAAAGCTTCCCTGAGCTTCGTTCTGTTCGTATCAGGAGTCCCAGATGGACCAAACTCTGAGTCGGGACCAAGACACTCTTGGATTTGTTGATCACGAATCTGTGTAGTTCCAAGGTAGTCATGACTTTGCGAAGATTCTTGGAGGCTTGAACAAAAGAAGAAGCGGCAACCAAGATGTCGTCTAGGTAGGGAAAGATGCAGATTCCCTGAAATCTGAGAGTGGCCACCAATGCCACGAGGAGCTTCATGAAGATACTCGGAGCGGCAGAAAGACTGAAAGGAAGTGCCCGGTACTGGTAATGATGGGACCCGTACACGAAACGTAGAAACCTCCAGTGCGATGGTCGGATAGGTATGTGGAGATATGCCTCCGACAGACCTATCAAAACCAGATAATCCACCCAGTCCAAAGCCACTGAGATAGTCCGCCAAGTCTCCCTTTTGAAGTTCTTTTTCAAGGTGAACTGATTTAACCATTTCAGGTCAAGGATTATCCGCATCTCTCCGTTCAGCTTCGGCACGAAGATCATAGATTAGACCCCTCTGCAAACGGGGAACGCGCTCTATGGCCCTAATGTCCAAGAGATGTTGAATGGCCTTGAGTTTCTGTGAATGCTTCTGAGGATCCTTGGATAGTGGAACCCGCCAATATCGATTGGGAGGATGTTGTTGGAACTCAATTGCACACCCTCAAGAAACTGTGCTGAGGACCCAGCCATCTGAAGTAGATCCCTGACAGCAGGGAGCGAAGTCCAAGAGCCGCAGGGAGCGAAGTCCAATAGCGCTGGTTTCCAGCCCAGGCCTGGCATCATGTATATCTAAAGTTCTTGGCGCCCTTGTGGGTGGACTGTCCTTTAGTGGAGCCATTGTAGTTGTTGGGCCTGGTGTGAGGCAAGACACTGGCGTTGGTCCAACGAGATCGAAAAGAAGTCGCGGAGGAGTCCCTGTACCGAGGTCTAGAGGGACGAAAGGAAGACTGTTTAGGTTTAGGAGCTTCCTTCTTCCCAGGTGGAAGTACCTTTCGCTTGTCTTTGGCCTCCACGAAGATGGGATCCAATGCCTTGCCAAATAGTTTACTTCCTTCAAAAGGTAAGTTAATGAGTTTGGAATGAGAGCCAGCCTCTCCTGACCAGGAACGTAACCACAGGGCTCTGCGAGTGGAGACGTTCGATGACATAGCCTGAGCGGAGAATCTCATGGCATCTAAGGATGAATCCGCTGCGAAGGCTGAAGCCCAGGCGATGTTCTTCATGGTGCTCCTAAAGGCCTTAGGCAGCTTTTAATCCCTGGCTGCTTTCTGTGCCCAGATAAATGCAGCACGGGCCATGACAGAATTTGCCAAGGCAGCTCTGAAGGTGAAAGAAGAAAACTCGAAATTGCATTTGAGAAGAATCTCCATACGACAATCGGTAGGGTTCTTAGACAAGACATCTCCATCCACGGGGACTGAGGAGGAAGCCATTGATGCCACAGGAGAGTCCATAGCAGGGATCTTCAGCAGATCCATCTATTTCTCAGGAACAGTATACAGCTTGTCTGCTACCCTGGATCCTGTGCCCTTGCAATGGGATTGCCATTCTTGTGAGAAGACGGATTGGAAGGCCTTAGGGAATGGAATCACCATCTCATGAGCATCCGCCTTGGGGAAGGCCTCAGCCTTGTCCTGGTCAGAATCAGAGTCCATAGTGGCCAACCTGCGAAGAGTGAGATATCTGGCAGACCTGTCCACCACAGGTTCAAGAAGCTCAGAAGGGAACAGACGTGAGCTCTTGCGGGGCTCTTCCGCCTGTGCGCCTGACCAACAGTCCTCCTCAGACTTGGAAGAAGCCGAGGCAGATGCCGCTGAAGAGAATGAAGAAAAAGAGTGATGCTTATGATGACTGCTGCATCTTATTCTTACGCCTGGGGCGCTCCAGGTGCTGGGACCTACGAGGTCTCTTACGGGGAGAGCACTGAGATGTATCCTCAGATGTAGAGGATACGGGGTAACTGGACTGGGACAGCGTATCCTCTTCCTCTTGGCAGTGGCTTTAGAAGAGGTAGCCTCTAAAACAATCATGCCTCCAGAATGAATTAAATTTGTTATGTGAGGCGTCACTGTATAGGGACAAAAACACAATGCCCCACTTTTAGGAGTTAAATATCTAACAATTGGTCTGTAGTGGGTGCCTACATGGGCTGACCACACAGAATGGAGGACAAGAGTGCCTCTACCTTTGCACTGCATAGAAGAAAGAATTTAGTTAGCTTTAGCTTAACATAGAAGGGTATAAAAAGCAGGGCCTTTATCTTGCTGTTTATATAGTTTTGTTTCTATACAGCTCTGTGTTACCTGGTGTGCAGAACTGTGGGGATTATACAGTGGACCTCAACATATCCATGGGGCATCTGTTTCAGGCAGTGGTGTAGCTAGCAGGCAGTGAGGGGGCAGTCTACCCCAGGTTCCAGTGTTGTGGGGGTGATAACAGTGATAATTACTTCAAGAAATTCACAACTGGTTCAAAGAATTCAAAGAAATTAACAACCGGTTCAATGCCCATCTGGCAGCCACTTTTAAACGGCTATTTTTGAACTTTATGTGTCCTATCTCTCGTTAACAACCGGATCTATAGAGTAGGTGCGAACTGTTGGAGCCCACCACTGGGTGATAACCTTGGGGCGGAGGGTTAACCAAAATCACAGAGGTTTCAGAATAACACCGTCATTTTATACCACTTTGGATGCAGAATTTACCACAGAATCCAATGCAAATAACAGATTTGAAATACCTCTTCCCTGCCAAAAGTTATTGCCAAAAAACCTAGAAAACAAAAAATGTGTAGAGCCCTAAGAAAAGGGAAACAGCTGTATTGCATCTTTACTCACTGACTTGACTTGACTCACTGCCCTGCCAAAACCGCTGGCCCTAGAAGCGTGAAAATTGGGGTGGGTGTTCCTTCTGTGACAGAGGGGTGCACTAAGAACCAGTTTTCAGAAATTCCAACCGGAAGGGGGTGAAAAGGGGCGCAACGCATTTTCCTGCCTATACTTTGCATTGAGAATTGCTGACCCATCTACATTCCGCCCCAACTGCTGGGCCTGAAGCATGGAATTCTGGGAGGGATCCTTCTGTCACCTGAACACCCACCAAGAACCCCAGCGGATAATTTTAACTCTTGAGGGGCTGAAAAGGGGGCAACGTGTTTCTGTCCTATACTTAACATGGGAGACTGACCAACATCCAGCCAATTTGGTGCTCAGACCCTGGTGCACTGGGGGATGTTGTTCGGAGGAAGAGGTTGCACTGGCAAGGATGCTGCGCATGGGGGAAGTTGTGCATGGGGGAAAGTTGTGCATGGGGAAGTTGCGCATGGGGGATGATGCACATGGGGGGATGATGCACATGGGGGAAAGTTGCGCATGGGAGGATGATGTGCATGGGGGGAAAGTTGCACATGGGGGCTGATAAGCATGGGGGGATGATGCACATGGGGGAAAGTTGTGCACGGGGGAAAGTTGTGCATGGGGGAATGATGCTCATGGGGAAAGTTGTGCATGGTGGATGATGTGCATGTGGAAAGTTGCGCATAGGGGTTAAGTTGCGCATGGGGGATGATGCACGTGGGGAAAGTTAAGCATGGGGGGATGATGCACGTGGGAGAAAGTTGCACATGTGGGGAAGTTGCGCATGGGGGGATGATGCCCATGGGAAAAGTTGTGCATGGGGAAAGTTGCGCATCGGGAAAATTGTGCATGGGGATGATGCGCATGGGGGTAGTTGCACATGGGGAAGTTGAGCATGGGGAACTGATCTGCATGGGGGTTGATGCATATAGGGAATTTGCGCATTGGGGGAATTTGCGCATGGGGGAAATTGAGCATGGAGAAATGTTGCGCATGGGCAATGATGCACATGGGGAAGTTGCGCATGGGGGATGACGAGTACGGGGGAATTTGTGCATGGGGAAAATTGCGCATTGGGGAAAGTTGCGCATGGGGGGATGATGCGCATGGTGGAATCTGCGCATGGGGGGTTGATGTGCATGGGGGAAGTTGCACATGGTGGAATGATGTGCATGGGGGTTGATGCACATGGGGGAAGTTGTGTATGGGGGCATTTGCGCATTGGGGACTGATGTGCATGGGGGATGTTGCACATGGGGGGATGTTGCACATGGGGGGATGTTGCACATGGGGGGATGTTGCTCATGGGGGTATGTTGCTCATGGGGGATGTTGCGCATCGGGGAAGTTGCGCATGGGAGGAAGTTGCACATGGGAGGAAGTTGTGAATGGGAGGAAGTGTGAAATTTGGGGTAGGTGTTCCTTCTCTGACTGAGGGGTGCACTAAGAACCGGTTTTCGGAAATTCCAACCGGAAGGGGGTGAAAAGGGGCGCAACATGTTTTCCTCCCTATACTTTGCATTGAAGAATCTGTGACTAATGGATGCTCTGCCCCAACCCCCAGACCTAGAAGCATGGAATTCTGGGAGGGAGTTCCTTCTGTCACATGAACACCCACCAAGAACCCGTGTGGAGAAATTTAACCCTTAAGGGGCTGAAAAGGGGTGCAACGTGTTTTTGTCCTATACTTACTGACCAATCTCCAGGCAATTTGGTGCTCGGTGCCCGGTGCAGTGGGGCGATGTTGTTTGGAGGGAGGGGTTGCACTGGGGAGGATGCTGTGCATGAGCAGGAGTTGTGCATGAGGGGTGTTGCACATGGGGAGATGATGCGCATGGGGGGGTTGATGCACATGGGGGTTGATGCTCATGGGGAGACGATGCACATGGGGGTGATGATGCGAATGTGGGGTTGTTGTGCATGTCGGGATGTTGCACACTGGGGTTGATGCACATGGCAGGGTTGATTCACATGGGAGGGTTGATGTGCATGGAGGGTTGATGCGCATGGAAGAATGATGTACATGGGGAATGATGCACATGGGGGGTTGATACACATGGGGATGTTGCGCATGGGGAGATGATGCACATGGGGAGATGAATATGGGGGTTGATGCGCATGGGGAGATGATGCGCATGGGGAGATGATGCACATGGGGGACTGAGGCGCATGGTGGGGTGTTGCGCATGGGGGATGAACATGGGGGTTGATGTGCATGGGGGTTGATGCGCATGGGGGATGTTGTGCATGGGGGAGTTGTTGTGCATGGGGGAGTTGTTGTGCATGGGGGACTGATGCGCCGTGGCAGGATGGCATACAGAGAAATTTTACTCCCGCAATGGGGGTATGTTTTTCACTAGTCTATATATATAAAAGAGAAAAGTCTCTGACTGACTGACTCACTGACTGACTGACTCACTGACTCATCACCACCCTGCCAAAACCGCTGGGCCTAGAAGCATGAAAATTGGGGTGGGTGTTCCTTCCGTGATGGAGGGGTGCACTAAGAACCGGTTTTCGGAAATTCCAACCGGAAGGGGGTGAAAAGGGGCACAACGCGTTTTCCTCCCTACACTTTGCATTGAGAATTGCTGACTCATCAACATTCCTCCCCAACTGCTGGGCCTGAAGCATGGAATTCTGGGAGTTCCTTCTGTCACCTGAACACCCACCCAGAACCATCTGGAGAAATTAACCCTTCAGGGGCTGAAAAGGGGGCAACGTGTTTCTGTCCTATACTTAACATGGGAGACTGAACAACATCCAGCCACTTTGGTGCTCAGTGCCTGGTGCACTGGGGGGATGTTGTTAGGAGGAAGAGGTTGCACTGGAGATGATGCTGCGCATGGGGGAAGTTGCGCATGGGGGGATGATGCGCATGTAGGAAAGTTGCACATGGGGAAGTTGCGCATGGGGGAAGTTGCACATGGGGGGATGATGCGCATGTAGGAAAGTTGCGCATGGGGGAAGTTGCGCATGTAGGGAAGTTGCGCATGGGAGATGATGCGCATGGGGGGACGATGCGCATGGAGGGAAGTTGCGCATGGAGGGAAGTTGCACATGGAGGGAAGTTGCGCATGGGGGAAGTTGCGCATGGGGGAAGTTGCGCATGGGGGATGATGCGCATGTAGGAAAGTTGCGCATGTAGGAAAGTTGCACATGGGGGATGATGTGCACGTAGGAAAGTTGCGCATGGGGGAAGTTGCGCATGGAGGGAAGTTGCACATTGGGGGAAGTTGCGCACGGGGGGAAGTTGCGCACGGGGGGAAGTTGCACACAGGGAAAGTTGCACATGGGGAGAAGTTGCGTGTGGGGGGATGATGCACATGGGGAAATTTGCGCATGGGGACGATGCGCATGGGGGGAAGTTGCGCACAGGGGAATGTCGTACATGGGGGTAGGTTGCGCATGGGTTGTTGATGCGCCATGGGGGATGTTGTATGGGGAAGTTACTCCCGCAACGTGGGTACGCTTTTTGCTAGTATCTAATAAGTTACATGTAATGGTTTTAGACTGAATAATAATAAGAGTATTTAACCACATGAAAGCAACATACATGAGTGTTTCAGCTTTTATTTTGTCATGACTTACATTTATTTGTAAGTGTCTTATATTTTGGTGGGCTTGTCCTCTTTTTCAGTTCTGGCATATGGTCACTGGGCTTAGGATTGGACTCTAAATTAGATATGCCTTTTAGATTTGTGGTCTCTTACAGAAGTTAAGGGAAGGGTGGTGTAAAGGGGATGGTGATTTGGTTTCTTCCCTTTTTGGAAGCCTCAAATAAGCCCTTACACTGTACTTTCCAGGGAGTAAGGCTGCAATCCTAAACACTCTTTCCTGAGAGTAAGCCCCATAAAACACAATGGAACTTACTTCCAAGTAGACATGCTTTGGGTGCAATCCAGAGTAACTACGGGGAGTCCTTGCTCTGGTGTAAGAACAATTTGCTCTGGATTGCAATATGAATGTCCCATAGGTTTTCACTAGGCGGTGCGGTAACTATGGGTACATGTAATGTCTCATACGTGCTCCCGTAGTTACTCTGGATTGTAGGGTTAGTCTCATTGAACAGAATGAGACTAACTTTCTAGAAGACATAGAATATCTCAGGCATCACAGTGATGTCAATTCCTGTTTGATCTACAGTATTTATATACTGTGCTTCTTTTCAACTGAAAAGTTCACAAAGTGGTTTACAAGAAAATGAAAAAAATTAATAGCTAGTGGATCACTTCCAGATGTCATTTTCAGACTGATGACATCAATTTTGTTGGGGGTTCCATGATAGACTATTGTTCTCAGAAGGAGATCCTAGGCTGAAATGCTTGAGAATCACTACAACAGAGTATCATTTAAAATAGTGTGTCCCAGTGATGAAAAGAGTGGAAAGCCCTGGTCTAAGTGATTGCAAAGAAGATGCTCTTTGGAACAATGAGTCAGGTTGACCATGTGTCCTCTTTCCAGGAAATTGTTTTAGCCTTGTGTCTTGGAAAAAGTCTATGTTTCCCCTTTTCCTTGATTAGTGTATACAATCCATGGTTTTACAGAGTAGTCTATGTGAATAAAATCAGACACGGGGCCAGTATAATCTCTCGATGTTCTCTCAGACACAGTGTGATGAATACTTTGTGAAAGAGCACCACAGCTGCAGTGAGGGGTAGATACTAGATCCCATTTAAACAGGGAGCCCTGGCAGCAGTGGTGTCACTAGGGTGGTGTGGTCTGCACCGGGTGACACATCCAAGGGGGGTGATGCACACTGGGGGACCTAAAAATTGCAACTTTGTGATGGTGCATCAAACCCCATCATTTGTATTGATGATGGATTTGTTGGATTTGTATTGAAGAGCAGAATCTAATCATATGTCCATTTTGAAATAGCACCTTCCTATTATGGAAGGTGGCCAAAAATGAAAAAAAAAATGGCCAAAAAATGAAAAAACCTAAAATATGCATTCAACTCTATGGAGCGAGACCTATATCACAGCTTTATTCATGAGTAGGCAAATGTGCCATAGTTCACTGGAAAGGGCAGTGCTGAGAGGAATCTAAGGACATCAAAACTGTCCTGATTCAATGAACACAGCCCCCACAAATCACCCCAGAAGGAGGTCCCTTATGATTGCATTGAAATTCATTGAAAATGAACTGGCACGTAAGCAAGCATGCCTTTGCTGGAGTGTAAAGTCAGTCCAGGAAAGTACAAGACTTTCAAAATGGTCTCAATCAGGGATGTTACTAGGGCATTAGAAAGGGGGCACCCTTGAAGGGGGTGGCAGCTTTTGTGACCTAAATGGCTAAAATCATGGTTTGCAGAAATAATCCCAACATGTTATACACCTTTGAATGTGTAATTTACAGCAGAATACACTGTTAAAATGTATGGCTAATAAAACCAGTGGAGACGGGGCACATAACCATGCCCACCATTCATATTGTTGCACCACCCAATGTATAGGGGTGACGTGCTGGTCTCCTGCACCAGGTGACGCGAAACCTAGTGACGCCCCTGCCTGGCAGACACTGTTTGGGGTATGGATCTTGTTTAGAGTAGTGAGTGGGCCATATAAAATTAATAAATTTTTCTTGTAATTAATAAATTACAATTATTACAATAATGTATTAGCGATAATTAATAAATTTGCATGTAAATAATAAATGTAATAGTTTTAAATTTAATAAACAAGTAATATTTAGTGTTTAAATTAAGCACATGAAAGCAATATACATGAGGGCTTCCAAAGCAGATATACAGTTATAATAGTTAAGAATGTGTAAATGCTGATGGCTGGCTATTTGAGCACATAAGAGATTGTACTTTTTTTGTAATATTTTTATTTATCCACTACTAAAAATAAACCACAAACAACAAAAGACAACAAAAACAATGAAACAACAAAAATGGCTTAAAAAGGGGGGGGGGAAGAAAACACATAAGGTACTTATTCCGATTGTGTAGCATTGCCGAAGCACACATTTCTATTTAATTTTTACTTTTATAGTTACTTTTTTAATTTTATAATTTATAATTTTAAAGCTAAATCCAACCATCACAATTAAGAGATTGCAATTTTTGTATGATATTGTGACGCTGTTTTTTCCCCCATAATAAAACTGTAAACTTTCTTTAGCACACTTCTGCATATCAGTATTTGTTTTAATTTGATCACGTCCTATATTTCGCCCTCACAAGATGTGACATACGTGTGGTTTATGATTATGATATATACGGTTTTATATATATATAAGGTTATATCATTCATATATATGGTTATATATATATCATATATATGCAGTTATATATGGTTATATATATAATGATATATACGGATTATTATATGCGGTTATATAATATATATGGTTATATATATCTATATATATCATTAACATATACGTGGTTATATATATCATATATACGGTTATATCTGGTTATATATATGATGATATATACGGTTATATCATATACATATGGTTATATACGGTTTATGATTATGAAGATATAGATTCACCCTGTGGGGGGTGTGGGTGTGGCAGTGGGTGGCGACCCACCAGGTGGGTCCTCCCAGCCACAGTTTGGGAAGCCCTGCCTTCCACCTGCTGGGGTGCGGCTGACCTGCTCCACCTGCAGCGGTGCTTCTCAGGGAGGCTGCTGAGGATGCTCCTCCTGCATCCCTGCCTCTAGCCCCGCCCCCTCCGGACTTGCCCACCTGGGTACCAAAAATTAATAATGAGGTTGCTGGCCCTTTAAATGTCGGCGGCCAGGCCCGTGCTGCCTTTGGCTAGGAAACCCCGCGCCTCCTCTGAGAGGTGAAACCAAGATGGCGGCCGCGCCGTGACTGAGGCGGAGGGAGAAGGACAGCGACGGGCAGCGCCTGGGCCGCCCAGCTCGGCCGCGGAGAGGCTCCGTCCCGCGTGGCCCGTGCCCCGGAGAGCGCAGGAGCCCCGCAGGGAGGCCAAGGAGCTCGGGCTGACCTCCAGTGAGGCCCGGCGAGCGGGAGGAGGAAGAACATGGCGGCGGCGGAGGAGTCGGGCTGGGAGCGCAGCCGCTGCTGAGGGGGCTCCTGGGGGTGACGGGGCGCTGAGCTCGATCGGCCTCCGCCTCCTCCTCGCCCCGCCGCACCCACCAGCTGCGTCCCTCGCTCTCCGCCTGCCCTCCGCCCCCAACCCCAGGCTGCGGCCTTCTCCGGCCAGAAGGGGCGGCACCGTCTCGGCCCCCGAGCGAGAGAAGGAAGGAAGGAAGGAAGGGGTCGCACAATAGGGACGGCAGGGGGGAGCCCAGCCGCTGATGCTGCCCGCGCCCCTCCGCTCCCACCCCTCTGCCCTTCACCTGGGGGCGACTCCTCTGCCCCACACTCACCTGGCTGCCTGCGCCTCCCACTGACCCACCTGAGTCTCCCCACTGACTCCCCGTCTTGACACGACTACCTGTGCCCATCTGTTTACCTGAGCCTCCCCTCTGACCCACCTCGCCTCCCCACTTACCCATTGGCCTCACCAGCTGTTCCTCCCCACATACCTGTCCCTATTGCTCTTTGCCTCCCCATTTATAGTAGCTGTGCACCTTGACCCCGTTACCTGTGCCTCTCCACCTGATAATCTGTGCATCCCCATTGACCTGACTTACCCCTCCTCCCCACTTACCTGTCCCCATTGCCTCCCCGTTGACTGACCTGTGTCTCCCCACTTACCTGCCCACCCGTGTCCTGTCTACCTGTGCCTCCCCACTTGTCCACCCTTGATCTGACTACCTGTGTCTCCCCCCTGACTGCCTGTGCCTCTCTCTTAACCTAACTGCCTGTGCCTCCCCACTTACCTGTCCCCATTGACCTGACTACCTGTTCCACCCCGTCACCTATCCTGTCAGTGTCCTGCTGCTTTTTTATTTACCAGTCCACCTTGGCTTTGCCAACCCCTTATTATTAGTGCCAACCCCTCATTTTCCCTGGCAGCATCTTGTATTACCTGTGACCCCCCCCCCCACCTGTCTCTTCCCACCTTTACTCCATCCTTTTCAGGCCTCCTTTGCTGTTTCCTCCACCTTCATCTCAACTGTAGCGTTGCTGCTTCCTGTTCTACAAAGCAACTGTTTCACTGAAGAAGTTTTGTGCTTCCTCACAGCCTTTCGTTTTGCTGTGACCCCTTTGAGGGTGTGTGTGTGATGAGGCAACTAAGTTAGCAGGGGCAGTAATGAAAACTGACTGAGATATTGTGTTGGACCCCTCATCTCTTTCCAGCTTCCCTTTACTAAAGGGGGGCAAAGCCCCCACACACAGTCTCATCGAGTCTTCTAGGCCCTTGTGGTGTGGCAAGAGGCAGGATGACTGATACCCGGAGGAGAGTGAAGGTTTATACTCTGAATGAAGACCGACAGTGGGATGATCGTGGCACTGGACATGTGTCCTCAGGCTATGTGGAAAGGCTTAAGGGCATGTCCCTGCTTGTCAGGGCTGAGAGCGATGGTGAGTGTCTGAATTCTGCGGCTGTGAACATTGAAACTATTACTGTACTCTTTCTGCTTGCATAATGGGATATGTAGTGGTAGCTACATGTGGATGATTGAAGTTCTGTTGTGTATAATTTTATACACAAGTTTCCAAACTTGGTAAGAATTATTCTCTGTGATTTGTAGGCATACTAAGAAAAAATTCCCACTGGTTGCTGGTAGTTATACACTGCTTCAAATATATAACAATAGCAATATTGATATTAAATTGTAATTTCTGGTAACTGAAAACCAGATGCCAGGGAACAGTAATATCTTGTTCCTTTGTGAGATCTTATATGGTCCAAAGGCATCTGGTGGGCCACTGTGACATATATGAAGCAGGATTAGATGGGCCCTTGGCCTGAATGAACAAATGAGGCTCTCATGTTCTTAATGCTTTAAGCCGAAGAACCTAAAGTTGTTTTAAAATTGTTAAACCAAAAGTTGTTTTAAAAGACTTGGGTTGCTGAATTAGTTTTATTGGATTTCAACATTTTATACTAAACATTTAAACTGTAGGTGACACAGCATACTAAGAAAGTATTTTTTAAAAAGTTTGCTTATTTACTTGGAAATAAATCCTATCAGTTCACTGGAACTTACTTGCAAGTAAGTGAGTGTAGAATAACAGGCTATGGGCACAATCCAGAGTAACTACGGGGAGTCCTTACTCCGGTGTAAGAACAATATACTCTGGATTGCAATATGAATTTCCCATAGATTTTCACTAGGTGGTGCAATAACTATGGGTGTGCATAATGTCTCTTACGTCCTCCCATAGTTACTCTGGATTATAGGGAATGTTTTTCATCACGTAAAAGAATAATAGTAAAAGTTCTGTTAATTCAGTGAATGTAGGCTGTGCCCTATACAACTCCTCTTGGTGTCCTTATTGATTCTTGTATTTTTTTGTTACCAATGGAAAGCAGGCCTCCGTCAGTCTTGAAAGACTATGGTATTATGCTTGGCGCTGCATGCGAATCACAAAAGCCTGGGTTAGATTGTTATGGAGGATAGGTTGTTACCCAAGCAGCAAATCCCCTCTCTCCACACCACTGAATTAGTCCAATGGAAAGGCAGAGCCAATACGATTGAATCCAGTTGCGTCGCAGAGCTTGGCTAAGGACTGGAGCTCACCCTGTCTTGTGGGGCCGACCCAGGTCTCAAACCCTGGCCTGCTGGTAAACAGGCACAGTGTTTTAACCACTTGCGCCATCCACCCATTCACCCAGTGGAAACCATGCTGAAAATTACCAGTACTCACATTGAAACATTGGTCTGCATCTCCCTTTTCTCTTGAGGGGATTCATGAATGAACAATGGATTTCCAAAAATATTGTACAAAAGCATATCCTTTTGTCCTGGCTTAAACTTGTTTCTTGATACTACAATGACAAGTTTTGTGGAACTGCAATAACATGGCAAGTTGCTTTGATTATTGCAAGTAAACTTCAAGCCATGTGGTGCTTTGCTTGGTACAGTTTGTGACCTCTTATTTATCAGAGTTATTCTGTAATCTTTAACCACATAACTACTAATTTTATTATCTTTTCTTATCTTTGCCAGTATTTTAACTCTGCTGGGGTCTTTTTAATTTGCTGCTAAAACCAGTTTCTACTTTCTAAAAAATATATACTAGCAAAAGTTTATGGGGCTTTGTGACAGGACCAAATAACAAGGCAGTTGATTAAAGACTTTATTCTATGCTTGTTTTGTTCAAAATGAGTCTTGTTTTATTCAGTGGGATGGTTCCATGTATGTGTAGAAAAAAAATTCCATTCTTCAGCCTGACCCTAACTATATTACAGCTAACAAATGAGTATGCATAGGCTGATGTAGTTAGTTTTATTGTTTACATGTTTAATCTGGTGATATGTGGGTGGGACCCTAAGTAAAACTAAACATGTTTAGTAGGAAAAACTAATGAAAAGTGTGTGTGTCACATCCAAGAGTTTAAGTTATTAAACTTAAAAAATAAAATTGCATTAACTACATTCTTAAGTTATTTTAGGCTCTTCATGTTTGTTGGTGGACTTCTGTAGTCAGTGAAATGTAAATATTTCTGCAAAACACCATATATGATAATAGCTTGACTGATTACACACAAATCAGGTCTTGTAACCCATCAGTTTTCACCTGCTATGTCTTGGACTGCTAAGTACTTGCCACACTTTTAGTAAAAATAGTAAAAACAGGAAATCTATCAAGCCTCTGATGGGATGTCATATATGGTAGTGTTGACTATTTTGCATCACATCTTTCCATGCTGTAATGAGTATAAGGTGTCTAACAGTCAACAATTAAAAATAGTAAAACGGTGCTGTTAGGACCCAGGCACATCCCTGTGTACCTGGGCATCATGCAGCCTCCTGGGGGTACTAGAGGGTTGTAGCTGCCTCCACAACCCTCCGCACAGATGCAAGGAGTTGCATTCTACTGTTATAGCTCACTTCCGATTTGCTCACTTCCACACTTTGTGTAGAGTTCCAAACCACACACAAGCTCTAAGAATAGAATGCAGCTCCTTGGCATCTGTGCAGGGAGTTGTGGATGTGGGTTCAAGCCTGCAGGATTCCCAGAGATACAAGGGAATGAGGGAATCTGTACAAGGCACAAGGGAATCTGTGGCATAATCACTTCAGGACTGTTGAGGACCTTTTCCGGGGCCACTCCTCTAAAGGGGAATGGCCCCATCGGGCTCCTAATGGTAGCTTGACTGGAACAACTGGCCTAAAAGATTTATACTTCAAATCCAAGTACAAAAAGATGATATGGATTGAGAAGGAGCTCTGAGGCTAATTTTAGGGGCAGGCAGGCTTATATGGAACAGATAATGTGGTTTTTCACCTAAATTTAAAGGCCAACACCATGCTGTGAATTGAGACATAAGCCACTGGTTCCCAAATGCTTTAGAAGTTTGAGAATCACTGTACTTCTTTGCAGGGAAGGAGCTTCCAGTGTCATGCTGCTGTCAGGAATTTGTAGGGAATTTGTACTTCCCAGTGGTAGTGTTGGCCTCCTGGAGGGTTTGGGAAGCCCAAAGATGCCTTTTGGGACTCTCCCAATCCTTGGCATGTCTGGAAAAAAGCAGTCATGGCCCAGTTCTGGATTTCAGTGCCTATTTTTAGATAGTCTGAGACTTCGGGAGCCGTACGGAGTGCACACTTAGTGCTGGCACTGTCACTTGTAAGTTTAAGGGGAAAAAACACCATTTCATCCCTGATAGCAGTATGGTTGTGGTGACCATGTCTCAGCCTTTGCCATCTCCATGCCCCTTAAGGGTGCAAAAGATAGGGTTTGCCCAGATTGCCCATTTGCTTATGACACTGTAATATAACAAACTGTGTGGATGATTTAATATAGGCTGATATAGACATTGTCCAATTATGGACTGAATGTCACAAATTTTTTCTCCATTCCTGTATATTTTTGAGGTTTATCTAAATAAGAATTGTTTTTGTGAAAATCTTCTCTGCTCTAAATAAATTTCTATGAACCTCCTGTCATCCTGCTGTACTAAGACAACCTCCACAACCTAACACAGTATCTCTGGTGATGGTATTAATCATTTAACCATTAATTTAGTCTGTTTAAAAAAGATACTTTTGTATTAATTATGTCAAAACTCTGTTAATGTGCAGTGATGTTTATTCCTTTCAGGATAGTTATCACTGTGGGTGGCGCAAGCGGTTAAGACGCTGTACCTGTTAACCAGCAGGCCAGGGTTCGAAACCCGGGTCGGCCCCACAAGATAGGGTGAGCTCCTGTCCTTAGCCCAGCTCTGCGACGCCAGCTGGATCCAGTTGTATTGGACTTTCCACTGGACTAATTTAGTGGCGTGGAGAGAGGGGATTTGCTGCTTGGGTCACAGCCTAGCCTCCATAACAATCTAACCCAGGCTTTCGTGCCTTGCATGCAGCGTATGCAGCGCAGAGCACAATACCATAGTCTTTCAAGACTGATGGAGGCCTGCAGATATCCTTTTAGTCTAGTATAAACATTGTGGTAATTTGATCCAGAAAGGTGTCTCTGCAAAATGTACTCCATACTTTGAAAGATGTTTGTAACTAGACTTCAGTTTTAAGTGTTTGAAATACTTTGTATAGAAATCTGAAAACATATCTCTTGAACATATATGGTATTTCAGATAAAATAAAAGCTGTTGACGGCATTGGGTGCTTTCAGATAAATATGTTTTTCAAAAAGTAGTAGTCCTACTCAATAAGTTTCAAGAAGATAGTTAAGCTTTTTTTCTTTTGCATGCCCTTGAACAAATATATTTCCACCATCTTTACCTAGACATATTTTTCTTTGTTGCCATTCTGATCCATTATTTGTCCATTATAAACGGTAGATCTATGCATACAGCTTGTGAGAATCTACTTATGCAGGACAGTGTATTTCCTTTATTGATCATACTTGTGCAAGGACTGTGGGTGGCGCAAGTGGTTAAGACACTGTGCCTATTAACCAGTAGGCCAGGGTTCAAGACCCAGGTCCCCGCAAGACAGGGTGAGCTCCTGTCCTTAGCCCAGCTCTGGGATGCAGCCGGAACCAATCGTATCGGCTCTGCAGCTGGAACCAATCGTATCTTGGACTATTTCAGTGGCATGGAGAGAGGATTTGCTGCTTGGGTAACAGCCTATCCTCCATATTAATCTACCCAGGCCTTTGTGCTTCGCATATAGCATCGAGCATGATACCATACTCTTTCGAGACTGATGGATGCCAATACTATACATACTTGTGCAGTCCCACCTTAGACAGGAACCAGAGACCTAAAAAATTAAAACTATCTGGCCATGCCAGATAAATGTGTTAAAGTTTGATCTTAGAAGTTATTCAGCCCAAAATACCATAATCATAGGCTGGTGGTTTGTGCATAATCCATGCTTAGAAAATCAGTACAATCTTCATAAACTGCCTTTTAACAAAATTAATACTGATGTCTTATATGATATGATTGCGATACTTTTAAGAATATTTCAAGCATTCAGTAAATATAGGATCAGTGATTAGTTCGTTTTTATTTTACCTATTTATATGATTTGTACTCCCCAAAGGGTACCCAAGGCGCCCTTGTATTTCAAATGGATGTACTGTATTTCATATGTCTTGTCAGTGTATTTGTTTACAATATACATAAAATATTTCTAGAAGGGAAAAAATATAGTACTTTCCTCTTATTTTTGTACAGGTTCTCTTCTTCTGGAGTCAAAAATCAATCCAAATACTGCATACCAGAAGCAACAGGTAACAGTAGTCAGTTATCTTTTCCTAAGAGAGATTTTTGATTGAAAATGGAAGAAGTCTGGCTTTGCTCTTGCTTGTCCTTCCAATTCAAGGTGCTTTCAGACTGACGCTGTTTGGGATGTGGCACCTTGGGTTGTGAACTGCTGCTGTGACCTAGGAGCATGTCTCTCATTGCTTCAGTGGCAGCATTGTAACAGTAGCATGGTAATTGTTATCTTCAACTTATCACTTAAGTACTGTAGAAGCTTTTTTTATGTAAGGTGCATTTTATGTGCACCAGCAGTTAAGTAAAATTGTTAGTAAAGCTGGTTGCCCAAACTTACCTAATTTATAAATATAAATCTATTAGCACAAATGCAAATTATGTTACAGTTTATCTTGAGAGGGTGCAACCTTTTGTGCTCTGACTCAGCATGTAACAAATGTCGTGTAAAGAATGTTTGTGACTATTTGGGAGCCATCTGGGCCCATGCCAGTCCTGGACTCCATCACTGTGCCAGTTGGCACAGGTAAGGTTGTGCCAGATGGCTCAGGGGCATGAGGAGGGGCTGTTATGGGTGGAGGGGGGATCAGGCCCAAGGCAGGGGCAGTATGCCCCTGGGGCAATTTGTAAATCAGGCCTCCTCCATACTCTTAATTCCTTCCCAGCCAGCCGAGCTTTACACCAGGTTTGCCAAATTTGTGCTAGGTATCTATCTGGCACAGGTCTTAGAAACTCCACATGTATGGCTGAGGCTTTACTCAAGGTAAGGAGAGATATACCTCCTTACCTTGAGAAGACCACCATTCTACTCCTAAGCTGCATTGGATGTATAGATCACAATAGACCCAACCTTGTTATATACAGATTTTTATACACTGATTTGACTTAATACATACATGGGGTTCCCAGATGCTCTTCAGGCACTGGCCATACAGAAACCTTGGCTTCAGCAAGATTGTAGCCTCTTGCCTTCAGACTTCATCCTTGGCCATGAGTTTTGGAATTTGTAATTTTATGTTTTGAGATGTTAAAAAGGCTTAATTAGGCATATCTTTTTAACTTTCCAAGGACACGCTGATTGTGTGGTCTGAAGCAGAGAACTATGACCTGGCACTTAGTTTTCAAGAAAAAGCTGGCTGTGATGAAATCTGGGAAAAAATATGCCAGGTAAGCTTTCTCTCTTGAACATTTAGATAGAGCTTTTGTTAATTATACCATTAAGAATTACCACCATATTGCTCAGAGAATTCAGATTTTAAAAACTTGAGTTTTTTTGTTCTGTATCTTCCGAAGCGGGTGTGTGTGTGTACACACACACACTCATATATATATTGTCTGAATAAAAGGCAAAAGAAGAAGGGGAACACAGAGTATGAGATGATTAGATAGAGCACAATCCTAACCATATCTACTCCGAAGTAAATCCTATTGTGTTCAATAGGTCTTACTCTCAAGAATGTGTATTTAGGATTGCTGACATAGTGTCACCAAAGTAATGAACATTAATTTGAAAAAACTTTGGGCACTAGTGGAAGGTAGGGGGACCTGGCAGTCCATGACATAACAGCTGAACAACAACATAACTGAACATTTTTGAATTAAATACCAGAGCAATATATCAAAACTATTGACTGCAGAAGCAGTCAGAACTATTGATTGCAGAACTATTGATTGCTAAACAAAATACAGTGGTACGTTGGTTCACAAGCATAATTTATTCCAGAAACATGCTTGTAATCCAAAAACTTGTATATCAAAGCCAATGTTCCCATAAGAAATAATGGAAACTCAGATTATTCACTCCACAACCCAAAAATATTCAAATGAAAATGATTACAATACTGTAGTATAATACAAAACAAGGAAGAATATACAAAAAGTAAAGGAAAAATAAAACAAATTAAACTGCACTTAGTCTTTCGGCTCTCTCAGGCTGCAGTCTGCCCGTCTGACGCAGACATGAGCACTGATTATAATAGGGCTTACATTAGAGTAGACATGCAAGGCAAAGTCTCTCTGGCTCTTTCCATTGTCCCCTTACAAAGGAATAAGCCCCACTGACTGTAAAACGCTTACTTCAGAATAAACATAGGCTGGTCTCTCAGAAGAGGTTGAGCAGGTGCTGGAGGGGTACTGAAAGCAGCTGTATTCCTCTGGGACTTTTTTGCTTATTTATCAAGTCATCACTTGTATTGCAAGATTTGAACAGTTTGCTTGTCTTGCAAAACACTGTCAATTCAAATTACTCTCAATCCAGGGTTTTACTGTAGTTTAGTCCTTCAATGGCATTAATCATAGAGCAGTTTAGAAGACATTCCTTTTCTTTATAAGCAGAGAATATTAAGATAATAGTTGCCAAAATATATACATGCTACTTTTGAGAAACAAAATTATTTTTAGCCATTAAACATACACACGAGTGAGAACCAAGCTTGATTAGGGTGTTCATTTTTATTAATGGTTCTAGCCCAACTCAAAATAGCTGCATAGATTACTATCAGAGGCAGGTTTTCTTCAGTTTTCAGGTACAGATTTGTAGACTGGAGCAGTGTATTTTGCAGTGCATTCATACAGGTGAATCCTCATTATCCATGGAGGCAGGGCATTTTGGAACCCTTGCAGATACTAAATTCTGCATGAAATCAAATCACGTGGATTTCAGGGTCCACTTGAGCTCTGAACACAACCTGAATCTTGTTCCATTTACATCTGGAGATGTTCTGAGGTTCGGAATGTTCTCTGGAGTTCCTTCCGGTTTGAGACTGAGAAACAGAAGTGCCCTTCTACGACTTTTTAGAGACCATAATGAGGCCCGTGGAAGTTCTGCACACCCTCCATGGGCCTTAGAATTGCCTCCAGAATTATATTTTTGTGGCTTAATCTTTGGTTGTATTTTTTCCCCATAAATTGATACAATTATTGTTTCCTAAATGATGGCCTTTAAACATTTGATAAACAAGTTTAGATACTTCATGGCTACTTCTTTGTGTCATAGTAATAGACACAGTCACTGAAACAGAAAATGTTTCTTTTCTCACTTAATAGGTTCAAGGAAAAGATCCGTCGGTGGATATTACTCAAGACCTGGTGGATGAATCTGAAGAAGAACGCTTTGATGATATGTCATCACCAGGACTAGAACTGCCATCTTGTGAATTAAGCCGACTAGAGGAAATAGCAGAACTTGTGGCATCTTCGCTGCCTTCCCCTTTGCGTCGTGAAAAACTCGCTCTAGCTCTGGAAAATGAGGGCTATATTAAAAAGCTCTTAGAAATTTTTCATGTGTGCGAGGACTTGGAGAACATTGAAGGACTACATCACTTGTATGAAATTATTAAGGGAATCTTTCTTTTGAATAGAACTGCACTTTTTGAAGTAATGTTTTCTGAGGAATGTATAATGGATGTAATTGGATGCCTAGAATATGATCCCTCTTTATCACAGTCACGAAAACACAGGGAATTTCTAACAAAAACTGCAAAATTTAAAGAAGTGATTCCAATATCTGATCCAGACCTGAAACAAAAAATACATCAGACTTACAGAGTACAATATATTCAAGACATGGTTCTACCTACTCCTTCGGTATTTGAAGAAAACATGTTATCAACTCTTCATTCATTCATCTTTTTTAATAAAGTAGAAATAGTTGGTATGTTGCAGGTAAGTCTAGGATATTTTTTTCTGCAACCCGAAGCTGTGCACTAAATGTTTAGTTTGGAGATGGTTCTATGAAGCCATAATATTAAAATATAAAACAGCATTTCATGAATCTGAAAAGAGCCATTGGTTAAGGGCTCTGAAGCTTCAGAAGGTGATTGACGACAACATCTGCTTGAGAATGAATGTGAGTTTAATATTTTGTGTTTTTTTTCTTAATGGAAATTGAACCTGCTTAGCAAGAGCAGGTATTCTTATGTGCCAAGAAAATACAAATGGTATGCCAAAAATTGAGTGGCATCTACACTTGTGCCATTACATGCCACTTGCCCTTAGTGAAAGGGTAGGAAAAGTACTTGTGCAAGCCTAAACTCTTCAGTGCTACTAGTGTAATTACACTAGCTGGTTAATGTCAAATGTCAAAGGCTGTGGGTGGTGCAAGTGGCTAAGACACTGCCTGTTTACCAGCAAGCCAGGGTTCGAGACCAGGGTCGACCCCACAAGACAGGGTGAGCGCCTGTCCTTAGCTCAGCTCTGCGACGCAGCTGGAACCAATCATATTGACTCTGCCTTTCCATTGGACTAATTCAGTGGCGTGGAGAGGGGGAATTTGCTGCTTGGGTAACAACCTATCCTCCATAACAATCTAACCCAGGCTTTCGTGCTTCGCATGCAGCGTATGCAGCGCAAAGCACGATACCATAGACTTTCAAGACTGACGGAAGCCTGCTTTTAATGTCAAATTAGACAATTCTAATTTTGTGCATGCATATTTTGAATCATTGTTTTGTGTTGTTGTAGAATTGGGTTCATTGCTTTATTTTGTCATTTTGGCAAAGGACAATACAGTATGAAACAGGCAGTAGTATAGCTAGCGTGGGCTGCAGTGGCTCAATGGTTAGAATGGTGGGGTTAGAACACTGTCTGACCGGAATTCCACTCAGCTGTTCAAGACCCAAAGACTGAAGGAGGGGTGAGCTCCCATCCTTAGTCCAGCTGCTGTCAACCTAGCAGTTCGAAAGCATGTCCGTGCAAGTAGATAAATAGGTACCACGGTGGTGGGAAGGTAAACAGCATTCCATGCGCCTCAGTGTATAGTCATGTTGGCCATGGAAGCATCTTTGGACAACACTGGCACTTTGACTTTGAATCAGGGATGAGCGCCGCACCCAACAGCTGCGGCTGGTGCCTGAATAGGCAGCAGGGCAACTTGCCATGGACCCTTTACCTTTTATCTTAGCTATCAGGGCTGGGATAAACCACATTGGATTCCATGCTGGAATGTGAAGGTTGTCCAGAGTGAGCTGGTCAAGGTGGCAGCCATCTGTGTTTTCTAAAAAAGCCACTTGCCCCAGCTCAAAGTGGCTTATTCTTCATGCACCCCTTCTGCCAGAAGGCTTGGCCATTTGAAGCTGGGCTGAGTGGCTTCTTCCTGGTTAGGAGGAGACATTCAACAGTGGCGGTAGCTTTTCATGGTGCCCACCACACCCCTCCTCCTGTGGGGGCTCAGTCTCCAGAGGAGAAGGAAGGTGGTGGGGGGTACATTGCAAAGCTGCTGCTACTTTTCCAGGTTCTCCCCTCAAGCAGCTGTGCCACAGTTTTCCAAAAATGTTGCTATGCAACAGAAACAGTTACAACTTAAGGATGAAGAATGAAGAGTAGATGGTTTCTGTATACAGTGTATACTATATATTGTAATGACCAATAGAGATTTAATATATTGTAGATAACACATTTAAAATGGGAAGCTAAACTCATAGCGAAGCCCATTCCTTACAAAGTAGCTTTCACAGCATGGCTAGTTCATCTGTCTAAAGCAGTGGTTCTCAACCTTCCTAATGCCGTGACCCTTTAATACAGTTCCTCATGTTGTGGGGAACCCCAGCCATAAAATTATATTTGTTGCTGCTTCATAACTGTAATTTTGCTACAGTTATGAATCGTAATGTAAATATCTGATATGCAGGATGCATTTTCATTGTTACAAATTGAAAATAATTAAAGCATAATGATTAATCGCAAAATAATATTTAATTATATATTGTGAAATATTTATTTCTAATTACAAATAAAAAGATGCAAAATACCTTGCAAGGCCTCCTACAGCAAGGGTCTTTAGGCGACCCCTATGAAAGGGTCAGGCGACCCCCAAAGGGGTCCCGACCCCCAGTTTGAGAAACACTGGTCTAAAGTTTCAAGAAAATGTTCTGCCTCTAATCAGGTATTTTTATACAGGTATTTGTATGATAGAGCATACAATCAGGAGACAGGTGATGTAATGTTTTAAGGTCACTAGAAACTAAACTCCATTTTGGTTCTGACTTTAATGGCATGCCTAGAGAGAAACTTCTGAGTTGTAAATGGTTTTCATTATGATCTAGCATAATTTCAATAACTTTATATGCTTGTATGCCAGATCTTGAGGCCAGTTCACATCTGTGAAGCTACTGTCTCTTTGTATGTAACAAAAATTTCTTTGTAGCTAATGGCTAACAAGGAAAATATAGAAGTATCCCCTTCTTTCCACTGGTTCATTTTCTGATGATCCGTTATTTCAGCATCTTTCAGTTATACCCAGAACTCGTTCATTCAGTGAATGTTCTGCTTCATCAGCCTCTCTTTACTGTTGTAAAGGCCAAAATTGCCCTCCTCCATGTTGTAACTCCTGGTCAAATCCCATTCCCAAAGGAGTTAATGAGAATCCATTTACAGAAATCTTTGTGTGGAAGCAGGAATTGGCCAGGAAAAGGGGTCATTTGCAATTTGCTAGCTAACAAAGCATTGGAAGCAACATTTATAAACTGAAAATATATTATGTTCCACTTTTCAGCAGTATATTGTGCTCTGTGGAAAACGGAACAGCATGTATTTATTTACTGTCAGTTAGGCAATCATGCCTTGCTCCATTTAGAAGGGTAGGCTAAAGAGAAAACAATTTCACCATAATGGCTCCAATCCAATTAACATAGAGTTCATCAAATGTTCAAAAAGGTGGTGTCCCTTCCATATTATAGAAAAAAACAGGCTTGAGTTTGCTCGATAGATAAAACGTTATTAAAGTTCCATTAACCTGGTTGGGTCCCAATTGTCTGTTTTTAACAGTGGGCCCTGGTGCTAAAAAGTTTGGAAACCACAGGAATAATTCTGCATAAAGTTTCTGGTTCTGCCCTCAGCTTGCCTATTACACTTAAAACTTGAAGGAACCACAGGGACTTTTGAAATCGATATAAAGTGTAAAATATATAGACCTCCCATCTTGTAACCGGTATATAGAAATAAAGAGAGAAATAAGGGATGGCAGTCCCTCTCCCCCCTACTGAATCCATGCTAGATGTAGGTATATGTAATGATAAGACTTGCTACTAAAAGTGATCACTAGAATTTTATATAGACCAGGAAACAATTGAAGGCAAGAGCCGTTTTCCTCTGCCTTTGACTTGGCTTTCGTTCAACGTAGACAAAGTCACAAAAGATAGCATTTATAATTTTGCAGGAACTACAGCAAAAATAGTTCCTAAAAGGAACAATAGGGGGAAAGGACTAGGAAAAATTGTTGTGGTTTTAGATGCGAAACACACTGAAAAACTGAAAATTAACATTTGTTCTGAAGTTTCAGCAACAGTATGTGGATCTCTTGTTTAAACTACCAAAATAGTACTGTTGTTTTCTAAATATGTAAGTGAAATGTTTGCTATGGGCAAAACCTCTGGCCTCTGAGACGGGGGGAGTTAATTGTTTTAAGAAAAGCAACATTGGCTTTATTTCATTGTAAAATGTATATAATATGTATCTTTGTCATTTCAAATGAGTAAATTCTGTGTCTTGGGCAGAGAATATATTAAACCTTTAATCTGCTTTAACACTGATTATTTTTATAGGAAGATGAAAAATTTTTGACAGACCTGTTTGCGCAACTTACAGATGAAGCCACAGATGAGGAGAAAAGGCAAGAACTGGTAAGAATCTTTAAAATGTGTTTAGTAAGGAAGTTGCTGTTTTCTGTTTCTTTATCAATAGCCTTATTTTTTTGTTTCAGGTCAATTTTCTGAAAGAGTTTTGTGCATTTTCCCAAACATTACAACCTCAAAACAGAGATGCTTTTTTCAAAACACTGTCTAATATGGGCATTCTTCCAGCATTAGAAGTCATCTTAGTAAGTTTCCTATTTGTTTCAAAACTTGTATCTCACTTTTCTGTCCCCTACGGGGTTTAAGTGTTCTTGGAGGCTAGTGTTGGTGGTTAAATATTTGCAACTGCTATTAGTCATGTTTGGATGGTACTTTTGCTACTGATCATATGTGTTTTGATTATATCCCGCCTTAAAATGTTCCAAGTAGTTAGCAGTGTGTCTGTTTACACAGGCGATCATCCTTTGCATCCCTTACTTGGGAGTCGTCCTCTGAACTTAATGAAGCTTGCTGTGAAATATGTCTAGGATGTCACTGCATGCAAATTGAATTTAAGTTTTAGACTGCTGTTTTTCACAATCTAGTTACATAAAAAAGGCAACTTCAGCACTTGTACTGTGTGGTGACGGTATCTGCTTGTTGTGGATTGGAATCTAGGTACATAGTATGCATGTAGTTACAGAGTATATTTTTGTATAACTTCAGGGTATGGATGATGCACAGGTGCGAAGCGCAGCTACTGATATATTCTCATATTTGGTTGAATATAACCCATCTATGGTACGAGAATTTGTCATGCAAGAAGCTCAGCAGAATGATGATGTAAGTAGGTGACCCTTAATGCTTTAAAAAACTTGTATTTCTATGAACTGTTACTTAGCAGAACAACTCTTTAACTAATTTTTGTGTTTGTTGTAGATAGAAACGTGTTTTAGTTGCCTTTTTATGCATAATCCATGGTTTTATTTTAATTATTTGATGCAGATATAATGCTAGCTCTCTTCACTCTATTGTTGGCCCATTCGGGGCCAGCCTTGGGATGTACTCTCAGAACATGAAATTGGGGGAGGGTATTTCTTCCATGATGTAGGTACCCACTAAAAACCCATTTTTAGAAGTTCAAACCCTAAGGGGTTGAAAAGGGGTGCAACATGCTTTTGTCCCTATATTTAACATTGAAGAATCGCTGATTCATCATTCACCAGCCCAAGCCCTCGGGCCTAAAAGTATGAAATTTGCAGAGGTTATTCCAAACTGTAATTTAAGGATCCACTAAGAACTGATTTTTAGAAATTCAAACCCTAAGAGATACAGTGCATTTTCATCCCTATACTGAACATTGAAGATTGTCTGATGGACTCATCAATGCCCACAAATCCTACACCTAGAAGCATGAAATGTGGGGAGCATATTCCTTCTGTGATGAAAGGGCCCACTAAGAACCAATATGGTACTCAGTGGTGCCTGCGGTCCACTGTTGCCCAGTGCTTGCTGGCCCCCAATGTCTGGTGTTCACTGTATAGCGGTGGGGTCCAGTGCGCCCCCCCCAACCTGTGTCCATTGCTTCCCGGCGCCTGTCAATTTCCAGTGGTGCCCAAGTGTTTGCTGCCTACTGTCAGTGCCACTCTACCCATTGCCCCCATTGCCCAGCGATGCCTGGTGCTTACAAATATTCTTTAAATTTTACTCCTGAAATGGCAGGTAAATCCAGCTATAAATATTACTGTTATTTTAGATGACTTTGAATTTAGAACTATTAGCTAATTATATCCTTAATTATTGTTGAATAATAGATTTTAATCAGATGACACGATTTTATTTTCCTCTTTTGTTTTCCTTTCCAATTTTTGTTTTCTGTGATGTTGTTGTACCATATTTATCAATCCACATAGCAGAACCATAATCTCTTGATTTCCATTGATATTACAAACTTTAGCACATATAATAAATGCTAAAATTTTAATTTGCCAGTTTTTAAATAATTTCATTAAATGTAATGTGAATTTTCTATTAAAAAATTTCAGTTCATCCTGGTTTGTATGTGTGTTTGTACCAGTATATTGTATCTCTTAAAAAGAAGCATCTGTGTATGAATTCTGTGCTTTAGGATCCCTTGTATAACTCAGTGGTTTGATCTTCTCTATGTGCATATCCTTCTTGCGTACCTTATAAAAAAAATGGAGAGACATATTGCCAGTGTTGCTGGGATCATTGTTCTCACTATTCTCCAAAAAGGAGAAGGCAAGGAAACTTCATACCAGGCCAGTGGTGTTCCTTCAACCTGTTTAGGAGGAACATCATGATCTTTTCTGCTCCTCATCCACAAGCTGGTGTGAACTCTCTGTCCCTGCTTGAAATTTTAGACAAAATGGAGATAAACTGATGTAGCAGGTAGGCAGCATTTTTGCAGGTAGGCAGCATTCGGTCAATCTTATGATCCCGAAAGCATATTGATGGTTCTGTTTGAATTACAGAAGAAGTTAAATTATTGACAACATGAAACTTAACAAATTATTTTTGTCAATTTCCACATCATATAATCTTTGGCCAGCCTCCACAGAGTTGCTTCAGGTATTCCAGAGATGTTTATGTTTCATGTTGGATTGATTTCTTATTCCATTCCCTCTGTATGCCTTTTGGTAGCAGTCTTACCCAAACCTTTTGGAAAAGGAAAAAACAAAACAAAAAGCCCCAAAACTGTAAGTAGTTTTCCGTTCTGTGTGAGATGGTCCTGTTAAAGAAATTTCAAGTGCACAGTTCCATTTGATGCACAGATTAGGCCTTTATCTGGATTTGCCTGTTGGTGTATCTTATTTTGCAACTTAGTTGTGACTAACCTCTTTTGGTATTAAATTTATTTTTAAACCAGGATATCTTACTCATTAACCTCATCATAGAACACATGATTTGTGATACAGATCCTGAACTTGGAGGAGCAGTCCAACTGATGGGACTATTGCGTACTTTAGTGGATCCAGAAAATATGCTAGCTACTGCCAACGTGAGCATATATTTGAATATTTTTGTGTCTCTTGTGATCCATATTTGTTCAAACAGATTCACATGCTTTATGTGGGAATTAAATTTGTTTCTACAGAAAACAGAAAAGACAGAATTCTTGGGGTTCTTTTACAAGCACTGTATGCATGTCCTCACTGCACCTTTATTGGCCAATACTACAGAGGAAAAACCTAGCAAAGGTAAGCATTTCCTTTTGTCCTGTTTGTTTTAGAGTTAGCGTAACTCCATTATGTTAGTAGATGAAGTGCATATTCTAAGATAAGAATTCTAAGATTCTTAACCAGTAGTACTGATACATGAGGTGATGTCTGTTAGTATACATGGGACTCCCAGACTCTTATTATCTGGCAGCAAGACCAATAATGCTATGTGACAAGCAGCAGTAGGACACTCAGCAGGCAGAGCTCCACATTCACTTTGTGCATGCTCAGAAAAGCCTTCCTGACTGTCCTGAGCCTTTTATTGATGTTTGTAGTGTTCCATCTGGCCCTCCAATCTTGAAGTAACTGGTGATATGCTCAACAAATGAGAACTGAAATAAATCTATTGTATCTGGCTTTTGTTTTTATTATGTTTTGCTTTTGTGGAAGATAAATTGAGAGACAGTTATCTCTATTTCAAGCAAATAAACCTATGAGTATAAGCATGTTTGATGTCTTTGTTCTTGTTCTAGATGATTTTCAGACAGCTCAGCTGTTGGCCTTGATATTGGAGCTATTAACTTTCTGTGTAGAACATCATACATACCATATAAAAAACTACATTATTAATAAGGACATTCTTCGAAGAGTGCTAGTTTTGATGGCTTCACAACATGCTTTCTTAGCACTATGTAAGTGTGATAAAACCTTAAGATTTTCATTAGAGCTGTTGCATTATACATTCTGTTTTTAATTATGAAAGATTAACTACAAAAACTTGGGTAATTTGAATGTATATCCTTATTTTAACTATTTTAATTCAGGATGATGGATTTAAGTCATTATTTAGACTGGTTCACAATAGCTAGTTCCCATAAGCATAAAAACATGAGGGTTTTTTTACCATATGGAACATTTTGTCATTGGCAGCTCCTTCAAAAACATATTGGTTCAAATTTAAAATTCAGTGCAATTGGCATTTCTTGGTGTAGAATTGGAGCATTGGTGAAACTGTGGTACACACATGCTGGCTGTATGGAAGCCAGGCCTTGGAATGTGTACATCTATAATTTATAGCTTACACATCTATAATACTCTGATTTTCATGTAGCATATTCACTTCATCTTTGTTACATTACTTTCACATAACACACTACTTCCTAACTTGGCAGAAAGTTCAGAGATTGTGATTCATAACTCGTGAGCTTTTCTATTAGGGAACTTCAAGGGATTTTTTAAAGCAATGTAACAATAGCATTTAAATAACTGTCTTTGTTAGGTGCCCTGCGTTTTAAAAGAAAGATAATTGGGTTGAAGGACGAGTTCTACAATCGCTATATAATGAAGAGTTTTTTGTTTGAGCCAGTGGTCAAAGCATTTCTCAACAATGGATCCCGCTATAATCTTATGAATTCTGCTATTATAGAAATGTTTGAATTCATCAGAGTGGTGAGTATGTTGAGAGAGAAGGTGGATGTTTACTATGTTGTAGAGGCTCTTTACTCTTGTAAACAGTCTGCAAATATAAATCTGGTTAAATCTGGGGTGTGCCAAGAAAGAATTGCAGATAAAGTAAGATCACATTAAAGCATTAAATTTTAGTAGAAAAGGAAAACAAGCAGGAGAAAATGTTGAGAAAGTAGTTGGAGGAAGCAACAGGAATGTGTTTAAGCATACTAAGGGCGCAATCCAGAGCAAGTTCAACCTGCTCTGCCCTAACTGCTCTCTCCTAACTATTCTGTATCCAGAGCAGAAAGTTATGCTGCATCCAGAGAGTCAGGAAGCCTGGGCTGCCCTAACTGCTCCAGAGCATGCTAAGTCAGTGACAGCTGGGGAGGGCTTGCTCCTGAGTAGACCCCCCTCAGATCACACTGAAGAAGGAACAGCTGTGGTGGCTACATTATAAGGAAGCCCAGCAGTTCCTGACAACCAGTTACAGCTGCAGTTCTTCTAGTGCAAGATGGATGCTTGGAGTGGCCTGCTGTATCCTGAGGTTAGTGGGCTGCCATAGTTGTGCCATATCCTGAGGTTGAGAGGCAGGGATTGCAGCTAGGCTGGCCAAGAACTCAGATTTTTGGTCAACACTACTGTTCTTACTCAGGCCTTATCATGGACCCCTATGGGTCTACTCATTACTATACCTGCTCCTGAGGTGGTATATCTCTGAGGAACTGGAAGAGGGCATTTCTGCCTTGAAACAGGCTTTGGATACAGAGTAACTGCTCTTCCCTAGGCAATGCTAAACTTGCCCTCAACTTGCCTCTTCTGAGCTGCTTAGGTTGCCCCAGTTAGGGCAGAGCAGGTCCACCTCTCTTAGGGCACCCTATGTTGCCTTGCTCTGCCCTAAGCCTCTTCCAGAGTAACTGGGCTGGAGCATCTTGCAGTTGCTCCACCCTAGTGATAGATAGGGCAACCCAAGGGCTCTTATGTGGACAGATTAGTTGCTCTGAATTGTGCTGTAAGTTGGAGACAGTGCTGAGTACAATTATTCTGGAGCTGCATTATGTGCTACATCATGGGACAGCTGTCCAAACTAGTGTTGTATGTCTGGGTACTGTGTCATCTGTTTGAGTTACAAAGTTATAGAAGTGGAAAAGATAGAAATCCATAAAGCGGTCAGGTTTAAAAGACCACTGTGCCAACCCACTGCCACAAAATAGATCCTCAGGAGATTAACCAAATCTAGATTAGAGAGCCCTACAAGATAAGACCAGGAAGAAGTAAGATGCCACACTTCTGTTACTGGTTTAAAAGCACTGAAAATACCATTAGTGGTTCACAGTATGGCAAACAATACTTGCTGCCACTCACACAGTAACCACATGACACTATTGCACCTGGTCCAACCCTACTGGAAGTGAAAATGATAGGAGGCATGTATGCCCAACAGTGGACAGGGTATTGCTCTATACCTGCTTGGTCCTTAGCGCTTGACCTGTGGAAGTAATGGGAGAGTGCAGAGCAATGTTCCAGTTGTGGAGCAGGCGGAATACCTATGCACAGCAGCTGTCTCTTGGTGGAAGTGATGATACTCACAAAAGTGATATTCACAAATAAAAAATTGACAGGTTATGACCTAGATGATAGCTTCAGCAGTAAACAAAGGACAACCTCTCCCTAGGGAAAGAGATATATCTGGATTTATTCAGCCACCACTTGAAGCTCCAGGATAAAAATCCTAGTTGAGGATGAAGATTTGGCCTGGAAACAGTGATGCAAACTATTTTTTAATCATTGGAATTTAGTGTCTTGGTTGAAAACATAACAGTTTTTAAACATGGATGCTGTAAATAGAAATAAAATAGATGTTCACATTCAGGCTGGGTATGCTTTTGAAAGAGTAAAGCAGTGCTTCCCAAACCTCCTTGGCTCAGAATTCTTTTCATGCTTTAGATTTGCACCCAGAATCTGGAAGTGAGTAGTGATCACACGAAGCGCATCACCTGATGATGTCACTGCTGCTTGTTTCTGGGCTCAGCGTCCAGAAGTGAGCCTGTAAGCAGCAGTCAGAGAATCAAGGCAGGCAGGCAGAATCAAGGCCATCACACAAATTACACGTAGCAGCTATGGCCATTGCACTTGACCAGTGTTTGTAAGCTTGATACCCCAATAAGTACTTCACTCAAGGCAGGAGCATATTTTGGGAACTTGTGAAGTAAAGAAATGATTCATAGAATCTTAGAGTTGGAAGGGACCTAGTAGGTCATCTAGTCCAACCCCCTGCTTGTAGCAAGAAATTCTCCTAGAGCATTTCCGACAGGTGCTCGTCAAGCCTCTGCTTGAAGACCCCCAGTGAGAGAGAGTCCACCCCCTTGGTAATCTGTTCCACTGCCGAACTGCCCTCACCGTCTGGAATTTTTTCCTGATATTGACTTGTATTAACTAAGGTATCAACTGAGACTTGACTCATACAGTGTGAAAACAGAAACTTTACAAGTCCTTCCCTTAAAAAAGAGAAGAGATCTGCTCATTAGACAGGGACAGTATAACACTATGAATCCTCAAATGTACACAAGATCATATTCTCGCCCTTAAACTGAAAATTGCAATTTACAATTTTACAGTTCATGGACAAGTGGCAATAATGCAGATGCTCTTGAAAGGGTTGGCAACTAGCATGTTATAGGTCAGATTCTGAGATGTAGACTTGGCCCTATAAAATCACTTGGAGCTAAAATTTAAGGCTTTTGGGAAAAATAGTGACTTATGTTGTAAAATAGTTTTTTTCCAGTCTATTTGCTATATTGCCAATTACATTTTTTAGTGCTAATGGTGCATCAAAGAATGATAGAAACAAGCTTCTACAAATAGCTTCAAGAATAATAGAAAAAAGCTGCATAGTTTTTTGGTTTTTTTTTGCTGTACAGGTTTATTTTCCCCCCTGCAAATCTGCTGTTTCCAAAATTTTTTGAAACAGCAAGCCATGCTTAACTTCTCATGCTACTTAATTGTTACATGGATAAAAACCTGACTGTCAAAGAAAAACAATTCCCTCAGCATTTTTAAATAAGTTTTTTTCCATTCTTTTACTTGTTAACACTTCTAATTGGAGAAAAATAACTTTATTTTCTAGGAAGATATAAAATCCTTAACAGCTCATGTAATTGAAAATTACTGGAAAGCTCTAGAAGATGTAGATTATGTGCAGACATTCAAAGGTTTGAAATTGCGTTATGAACAACAAAGGGAAAGACAAGATAATCCCAAACTCGACAGGTTAGTATATAGTGACATTTTTATTAGATCTTTAATAATAGTTTCTTGTTTTGAGGAAAACAAAGAAAACATTTAAATGGTATTACCCTTTTATTTGAGAAGTTGCTGAATTGTCTACTGATTATCAGCCAACTGATGTTTTAATTTTAAATGATGCTAAACCCATCCCCTTTTTAATTTGGATTATTTTACTGCATTTCATTCAAAATTTCTTTGGATGTTACACAGTAAACCTGTTTGAGAAATACAGGTTGGTTCTGAACCTAAGGGATTGGATTAACATCATACCCACTGAAGTCAAGTTCCGTTGTAACTATGTGGACCTGTAACTACTCTGGATTTTGCCCTTAGTAAGCATTCTGAAGCCTGGGGAGGCTGAATGTGGCCTTCCTGGACCTCAGAACAGATATGATCAGAGGTAAGCACTGGTCACATTCAAAGGATCAGAGTGGCCAGACCTGCAGATTTTAAAATGAATAATAATAATTTGCAGATTTCAGTTATCTATGGGACTTCTGGAAACAATCCCCCTTGGATGCCGAGGTGTTATTGTATAAGGATTCCAGCATACGTGTTCTCATTTTTAATATCTTTATCAGTGTATGGCTTGCATCCTAAATTTAGTTCATCATGGGTGTTGATCATCATTGGATCTAATTGAAATCAGTAATGATTGATTCATTTTTGGATACAGTACTGTGTGTAAACTTACAGTGTCACCTTTATAAAACTAAAACTGTTCCCATAGCATGAGGTCCATCTTAAGAAATCATAGATATCGAAGAGATGCAAGGACTTTGGAGGATGAAGAGGAGATGTGGTTTAACACTGATGAAGATGATATGGAAGATGGAGAGGCAGTGGTACCACCTTCTGACAAGAGCAAAAATGATGACGATATCATGGATCCTATTAGTAAATTTATGGAAAGAAAAAAATGTAAGAATCTGAAATAGAAACAAATTTCTGTTCCAAATAGTAACAAACTTATAGAGTAGATGTAGCAAACTTTTACTTCAATGGCCAGTGCAGATACAGTGCAGTTTTGTAACCAGAGTGCAGTGATTGGACCTAAGGGATCATATTTATGTTCACCTGCCAAAGCAAATCCCCCCTTCTCCCATGGCCCCCCTTCCCCTTGGTTATGGCTTATGTCTGCACTGGACAAAGGGTTAATCCTTGCCTGGGTTTGCTATTGAGTGTATTTTAAATATATTTTTTAAATTCAAAAAGATTTCTTTTGATTCCCAAGACAGTTTGTTAAGATTCCTTAAAGAGCAATTAATAGTATTTCTACTCAGAAGTAATCCCCATTGAGTTCAGGGGGCCTTTCTTCCTGGCAGTTAAGTGAACAAACTCCAGCAAGGTTACAGAATTGAAGGTGGTAGTTTTTACATCTTGCAAAATGTACAAACTGCAGTATGAAAGAAGCTGAAGACACAGTTCATCCGGATGAGTAGTATTTTGCACGTTGGTTTTTGTATTGGCATTTTCAAATACTGTTAGAGTTCTAAATTAGTTTTTTTGTATCTCTTTTGTGCATGCAACACTTGGACAGGCATGTCATGTGCAGCACCACTCATCAAAGATCAGAAGCCAGCTTCCTCACTTTTTGAAAAGCAGTTGTAAAATGTCACTGGGCGCAGTCCAGAGTAACTATGGGGAGTCTTTGCTCCGGAGTAAGAACACTTTACTCTGGATTGCAATATGAATTTCCCATAGGTTTTCACTAGGTGGTGCAGTAACTACAGGTGCAAATGTCTCTTACGTGCTTCCATCATTACTCTGGATTGTAGTCTGAGACATTTAGCTATAATTGGAGTGTGGTAGATTTGAAGTTGTCCTTCATGTGTCCTAAGCCTATTGCATTTTCACAATAAAACTTTGTTGTATATTCCAGTTAAAGAAAGTGAAGAAAAGGAGGTCCTTCTGAAAACGAATCTTTCAGGTCGTCAGAGCCCAAGTTTTAAACTTTCCTTTTCTAGCGGTACAAAGGCTAACCTCACCAGCCAGTCATCTGCAAGTAATTTGCCTGGGTCTCCAGGATCACCTGGTTCTCCTGGATCACCAGGATCTCCTGGATCAGTTTCTAAAAGCACATCTCAGATGGCAGCTATAACCACCAAGGTACTGTGTTCACCCGACTCAAGTTTGCCATATCAAAACTGAACCAGGCAGCTAGCCCCTATTTGTCATTTATGTAAACCACAAGTCATTTGGATGGCATTCTAGAATTTTTTTAATTCAACTATACTTGAAGCACAAGAATTAGTTTTGTGAAGATTGCTTTTTGAAATAGTTTTTATATCCTCTGATAATGTTGTATCCCATTTTGTTAAATAGATAAGGTTGTATAGGATTTCACCCAGTTATGAAGAAGAAAACTGCAAAGGTTAATGAGAATATTGCTATTTCCTTATTATGTTAACTCTGATTTAGAATTAAATTTGTGCAGTATTTCTTCCTTTTCAAGCATGACTTTGGGGTGCAGACTTTGGAGTCACTCAGGCAACATCTTAGGCAAGGGTAACTTTCCAAGGTTGGCATATAAAGCCAAAATTGTGTGTAGTCAAAACTACCTATTTCTATAAATAGACCCAACATCACAGTCCAAAAGACATGTGGGAACTGAGAGAATAGGGTAGCAGATCCTTTCTCCCATTTCTGGCTTGCTATGGGGTATATACTAAGTCAGTGGGATGGCGACTGGTATCATATGCACTACTTAAACTGTTTTTTCTCTTTTTATTTTTGGTGCATACATTTGAATTCATGCAAGTAAAGTGCACGTAAGGTGTGGGTAGATATTAATTGCTAGAGATCTTATTAATTGCACAAATAATTTCTCATTAAGACACATTTTTACACACATTGAGCTAAGAAGCACCTGTAGCTGTCTGAACTTTTATAGTAGTGAAGGGAAATGTGCTCAGACGTTTTAAAAGTAAGAAGCAGCACTGTACATGTGGCCTAAAAACAGCTTCATAAGCTACATAGCAGGGTTCTCCTGATTCGGGTTCCATGCCTAAGCCATCCCCCATGTGAACATGCTTACCATCCCATGGTGGAACCTCTGTAATGCATTTATATGCAGCCCACTAGTTTTTGCCACATCCAGCTACTTCCAGTCCATTAGTAAGATTTTGGTAGTGGCTAAACGTGGTGAAGACTGAGGAATACACAGACATTTTTTTGAAAGCAGACCAGTGAATTGGTAAGCACCATGTGCATTGGCGAAGCATTTGCTTATGCGTAGTGGTCTCCAATTTGAGATCATTGCTGTGGTGCATTTGCAGTCATAGAGCTTGGTTTACAACAGCAATTCAGCTGGCTTCTGCATTCTGAACCATTTTGGTAGGTGCAAGAATACAACAGTAGTTGGGTCTCCACCCACCTCCCATGAAGGCTTGTAACTGCCTCTTCCTGTGAATAAGAAAAGGCTCAGGTTCAGAAGCACTTCAGGTTCTGAACATGTTCTTCTGGGAAAGGGGGGTTCTCATCCAGGACAGGGATTCCAAGACTTTCCTACAATGACTTTCCTACAGTGCAGTCCTTACTCCTGCTTAGGCCTGCACAGGTCCCACCACAAATGCCACTTCAGATCAGTGCATGCATGATGGTTGAGTTGTGCTGGCTTAAATTGGTTAGGATTCCCTCAGTGTATCTGATAATTCTTAAAATGGACGTTACACATCTCAAGCCATTTAAGAATGACGTTACACATCTCAAGCCATTTAAGAATGAAACCACATGTGATCAGGTGGAAGAGAGAAATGGTATATTGATGACAACCTGCTCCAAAACTCCAGACAGGAAAATTTCATTTCCTGTAATGAAATGGATCCCTGAAGAATGCCACAAAAAAGAGAAGAGCAGCCTTCCACTATCTTTCTGGAATCTACTAGTAAAGTAGGTGTTCCACAAAGGCATGCAGAGGATCTAGAAGATGCTCGGTTCTGGTCTGTTGGTGAAATTGGCCAATGGAGACAGTCATAACAGGCGCAATCTGACTGAACATTTCCATATAATTTATAGTATCCAAGCCTACCTCAAATTGCCACTGTCCTGTAGGCCAGCTTTGTCATAAAATGGAAGTATAACTTGTCAAATCATGGAAATTAAGGATAGTCAAATTAACACTAAGCAAAATAGAGGCAGACTAGCCAAAGCACTGCCTGTGGCTGTCAGGAATTGAATTCAACAACCATAGCAAACCACAGTGGAATCCTAACCGCTGGTTAGGCCAGCCCAAGTCCTGGCAAGGGGGTATCACAAAAAATACTGTTAGGCACTTTTGCACCAATCCTCAGGAGAGGTTAGGCCAGTGCCAGGAGGTTGTACCAGCCTCCTCACAATACTGTGGGAACGGTGAAATGTGCTAGCCTAAATTGGTTAGGATTGGGCCCTTAGTAGTCCTTATATGTATAAACTCAGTCTTAAGACAAATGCGGCGCTATCTCTGGCAATTATGACACTGGATTTTTTTTCCAGTAACTTGCTCAGGGTAAAAGACTGCATCTGAAGTATGCAATGTGTGGGTTGATCCATACATACTAAAGTGATTCTATAGTGCAGTGGTACTCAAACTAGGAGGTCACAACCTTTCAGTCTCTGTAAAGGTCCTCCCTATAAGGAGAAGGGGTAGGTGGAAAGCAGTAGCATGAGCCTTAGGATAAGCCTTAGAGCAGGCATGTCCAACAAGGGGCCCCGAGGGCCGCATCTATGGGCTTTCTAAGCCAAATGTGGCCCTCGAGACTATTGTTGGACATGCCTGCCTTAGAGGATTCCTTGCAGGGGAACGAGGGACTAACTTCAGGCTCCCCAAGGGTCATGCTGGGGTGTGTTGAGAGCCCTGTAGATCACTGACAGAGCTCCCTGCAGCTGAAAATGAGTGAAAGTTCCAGTTATGACAGAAAGTATGTGACAAAACGGAAGTATGTTTTTCTGGAAAAAAAATTTTAAAAGACCAACAGGGATTCTCTGTATAACTGAAATTACTTCCTGGGAATTGAGGCAGGGGTTAAGCAGAGTAGAAAGTGGTAATGATTAGTTACCCAGTAATGGTTTGTCAGTGTCCAATTGCTGTATCTCTGCTTCCAACTGATAACGCCATTTAAGACCTCAAATTGCCTAATGCTATAACAGAATCATCGCATCACGCCAGATACATCTTGTCCTTCTCCTTCTCAGAGTTGACCTGAATGAAACTGATAAAAGTCAGATGACACCTTGTTCCTTGTACAAGAAAGGTTCCTTTAATTGTTTTGTCATAGCTGCTAGCCTTTTAAATTACTGCCTGTATTCTAGCATTTTGAGATTTTGCTTAAGAAAATCTTGCATTTCCACGGACATGGTGGAAACTTAAGGATGCAACAGGATAGAACAAAGCTTATTTTGCATAAATCTGTGGAGAGAGGTTGTTGTCCTTTTTAAGGGGTGGTTTTTTCTAGCAACTGTACAGATTTCACACAATTTATTTCTTTAAAAGAAGGACCTATTTTCTATTGGTCACAATAGGACAGATTACAATCCTCTGGATCTGTGGGATTATGTTTATAGAATAAAATATTTATTTTCTTTGTTGCCTTTTCCCAAAAAGGCCCCAAAGTTGCTCAAAAAACTGACTTTAAAAAGCTTTTTTAAGCCAAAGATTTAAAAAAGCATTTATATGTTGTTAAACTGCAGAGTTCTGAAGACTAGTACATTTAGACAATATAGATTTCAGATGCTTTTACATATTGGATTTTTGAATTGTTTCTTCACTGCATGACAACGGAATATTGTGCCCAGTGATCTAGACTTCACTGAGATTGTTCTCAAGGATTGCTGCTTTTGGTGCTTGGAAGTTCTTCAAGATAGTATGACATTCCTTCTGAAAATGTTGTGATTACATTTCAACCCACTACAATGCGTAAGAACATCTGACTGTGCTTTATGCTTGTAGTATGTCTCAGTGTGTAATACATGACACATACATGGGTTTTCTTTCTTCCCCTTGATAGACCATTATTTATTATGATCTACATTACTAATTTAAATATAGGTAAACATGTGCCTTTGTGTTCCTTCAGATACACTGAGCAGGCATCGCTCTTGTTTTTATGCTTTTGATGATAATTTAGAGTGGGTCAGTTGTGGACAAGGGTATTGCTCCTCTTTGTCGCTGAACATCATTCTCTGTAATTTCTGCCACCAATCACCTGGCCTACTAAAAATAGATCAAACTCTGTTGCACACTGCAGGGAGTAAATGCTTACTAAATGGCAGTTAATTAAATATGTTTTTAATTTCTTAAGTCTGGTTAATAATGCATTTATGTAGGTTTTCCATGTATATCAAATTATTATAGTGTTAAATGGAAGAGACCATATCATTAAATTATCCTAATTGATAATTCAATTTGAAGGATGTTCCATATTGTCTCTGAAGTGCGCCAGATCGCTCATTGCTGCAGTCCTGCCAGCTTATCTAGGTAAAAGAAATTTCCATCTTTGTACAGATAGCAAAACGTTGTTATTGCAGCTCTAAGTAACATCTTTTGTTTGGATCCAAATTACCCCCATAAGTAGTATAATTCAAACTGCTTTAGATGTTTTTTGCAATTTTCAAGTATTTTCACATATGTAAAGATTTGAAGCTTTAAACACAACTTCAGGTTGTCTAGAGCATAGTAATGCAGTGATATCTTTCTGTACTTAGAGGATCTCATACTGTTTCTTAATCTTACTTTGTCTATTTTATGTTTTTAGGGAGGCCTAGTGGGGCTCGTAGACTATCCTGACGATGACGACGAGGATGATGAAGAAAGTCTACCTTTGTCACAGAAAGCAAAACTAGAGTCCTCATAATGACAACTCTGAAGATCAGTATAGCTTGAGGAATAACTAGGTTTTCAGATGGGTGAGGAGTTCATAACTGAAAACTGCAATCTCTAGTTAGATTACTGTGTATGACACAGATCAACTTTAAAAACATGGATTTCTGCTAATCAAGTGCCAATTTGAAGGAGCAGAAGAAGAGGAAATGCTACTCTCAATGGAACAGACATGCCTTTGACCTCTCCAGCTTGGACCACACATTGCCCTATTCTCAGGGAAGGAAATGGAAATATATAAAAAGCCAACAGGGCAGGAGTTTTGGTAGTGGAACTCTGGATTGGCTGTTCAGTTGCTACAATCAGAATATTCTTTCTTGGACCATGTATGAGACTTTGAAGAAAAGGCTTTTCTGCCATAATTCTTCACTAGCTAAGAATGCCAGCAGTTTCTTTATATAAAGAGACCTGCCTTTGAAACCATACATTCTGAACATTTTAGTCAAGCCACAACAGGTTTTAAGAAGAACTCTTTGGGGGAGGGCTGAACATAAGTTTCTTTCTTTCCTTTTTAAAAAAAATCTGTTCCCTTTTGCCCTTTAAACTGCAAAATTTTGTTTGGAGGTGGGGGATTTGTCTATCCCTTGATTAAAGATTGAATGGACTTCTAGATGTGGTCACTTTTGTGTCATAATTTTATTTTTATTTTGCCCCCTGAGTGTATGCTTAGTTGTTGAGTATATATTTGGGACCATTAAAATTTTTTTGATGTAATATAAACTCACTGTTGTGCTGGTACCTGTTTCACCTGTGTAATTCTGTTCTACACCACAACTCTTAAAATGTTTAGGATTTTGTGGCAGATCATATAGTTTTTATTGAAAAATAGCAACAATCTTGCCATAACGTGCATACAAAAGCAATACTATTTTATGACTAAATATTTTTTATTAAATTTTACATCATCAACTGTCTTGGAGCAATTCAGGGAAATAGGATGGATTAAAACACTTTAAGAAACCTATAAATATGAAATTAGTATTCCAAAGAGATTGTGAAATTTCTTAACTGGGAATTTTGATGGTACTTTTAAATCAAATTTAAGGTCGCTATTTAAGTGCACAACTATACAGATGCATTTGACTTCTGAAAATAAAAAATAATTAAAAACTAAGAACTACTGCATTAATTGTATTTTTTAAAACTTCTGACTCCCTTTGGAATACCAGTTTTACTGTCCTAGGTTGTTTTGGAATTATGAAAAATCTTTGAGAATTCATACTTGGTATCTTGATACTAGGAGGAAAACAATAGGCTATTCTCTGTGTAACAAGATTCTGCATCTTATAAATGTGACTGATTTTGTTTCTGACCACAAGACTTATTCCGATCCACTTATCAAATAGAAGTTTTCAGGGAAGTGTACAGAGGTCAACCCCTCAAAATCTGATCAGTTGTTGTTTGGGGAGACATCTCTGTCTGGTTCAACAGTCTGGTGCATGTATATTGTGCACAGAGTGTAGTATTGCATTTATATGAATGTTTCTCATTCTGATCATCAAAAGGATATGGCCTCTTTCCAGAGAAGGCTTACCTGTTTAAGATGGTGATATATTTTCAGATCAGTGCTTTATAGTTGGGTACTTGTAACTTTTTCTCCACCATGAAAAAAACAACATCTTTCACTTCTGATAAAGTAATGAGAGAAGAGAGATTGTGTTGTAATCCATTCTTCCAGGCATTCAGCAGTTGACTACCAATAGTCAATCCAAGCAGCCAAGTTGCATCATTTGATCATCTTGACTAGTAGCCAATGATTACATCAGTTTTTGGTCAGTCATGAAAAAGTTGCTATCACCATCTCTGGATCCAGAAGGCACTTGGAGGTGCTACCTGGTGGCAGCAAGATATTCTGGAAAGATACCCAGCCAACATAATAGGAAGTGGGCCACGGTGCTAATAAGAGCAGGAAACACAGATCTAGAACAGCAATATTCAACATTTTTCATCTCGCAGCACACTAATGAGGCACTGAAATTGTCAAGGCACACCACTGGTTTTTTTTTTTACAGTTGACAAAATGTATTACACACAGTATGCAGGTCACATTCCCCCATGTCTCCACTAAAAAATGACCAACACCCCCAAAACTCCCACAGCATTGCTGTGGACACAACTGTGGAACAGTGTTTGAAAATTTTACATCTAGGAATACGCAATTTGAGGACATTTTTATTCCAGTTTTGACTCTGCACACCACTATGCATGCCTGCTACTATCCCTGAAGGGAATTTGCGCCCATCCATTTTCAGGCCATCTACAAGTAATGAAAACTGAAACCTTGTATGTCAAGACTTTTTTTCTTCTAAATACCCCAGAGCAGAATAATTTAAAAAATCCATTGAATGTCAAGACAATTATTTCATTCTACCACTTTCTGAAGAGTGTTGATTCACCATTTAAACCGGAAGCTATGTGGCTTCACGGGACAAAATTCCATGCTTTATACCAGTTAAAAACTTATCAGAGGTACCATTAAGATCTCATAATGTGGGAAACAATCATGAAATGTTTACCTGTTTTGTATAAAGAAGGCAAATATTGCTTGAGAACTCTGGGTGGGTAGATTTTGCAAGGTGTCTCATTTCTGAAGACTTCATCCAACTTCACCAGCTGAAGATCTCCAGCTCCCTCAAACAACTCTGACCTTTGCCCTAAGCTACACTCTTATGCCTAGAATTGCTTCCCAGTCACCACTGGGAGACCTTTTTGGTCACCACTTAAAACCCACCTTTTTAAGTGTTTGCCATTACATCTTAGTGTGGTCAAAAACTGAATATGTGCTGCTTGAAACAACTGCATATGCTTTTTCTGTTGTACCTTTTTTCACAACTTTTCTTCTGTTTGATCCTTTTGAGGAAGGCCATATCCAATGGATATGGATGGTTTTTCCATATCCATATGGAAATGGTTATGGATGTTTTTCAAACCTATCCGATGTTGTATTATATCGCTGTTTCTCAAACTGAGTCAGTTTCATTGGGTCTCACTAAGTCCTCGCTAACATTTAAATATTTTATTTTTAATATACTAGACTTGATGCAACCATGGTATGTGACTGCGGGCACAATCCAGAGTAAGGGCAGTGAGGAGTCTGGCTGGGCTGTCCCAACTATTCTGAATCCAGAGCAGAGACTTATGTTGCATCCAGAGAGTCAGGAAGCCTGGGCTGCCCTAGCTGTTCCAGAGTATGCTCAGTAGGCACCAAGTCAGTGACACCTGAGGAGAGCTTGCTCCTGAGGAGACCCCCCTCAGATCACACTGAACAAGGAACAGCTGTGGTGCCTGCCTTATGAGGAGTCCCTGATGAGATGCCAGTACAGTCTATAGTGAATACAAGGGACTTGGAGTGGCCTGCTGTATCCCCAGGTTAGTGGGCTGCCGTAGTTGTGCCATATGTGAAGTTGAGAGGCAGGGGTTGCAGCTAGGCTGGCCAAGAACTCAGATTTTTGGTTAACACTGCCATTCTTGCTCTGCCTTATCATGGATCCCTATGGGTCTACTCATTACTATACCTGCTCCTGAGGTGGTATAACTGAGGAGCTGGAAGAGGGCATTTCCGCCCTGGAAACAGGCTCTGGATACAGAATACTGGTAACTGCTCTGCCCTAGGCAATGCTAAACATCCCCTCAATGTGCTTCTCCTGAACTGCCTAGGCTGCCCCAAGCCTTTTCCAGAATAACTAGAGTGGCCCATCTTGCAGTTGGGTCAACCCAGAAGTGCAACCCAAGTGCCCTTCTGGATTGTGCACTGCATTTGGCTAAATGTGGATCTGTACTTAACAGCTGCTCTATTTGTTTTTAACAATGATATTAGTGTGGATTTTGGATAGTAATTTTGGATAGCATTGCCGTCTAGGATTTTAAAAAAATCTAAAACTTTATTTTAAAATCTATTCAAATTTAGATCTATTCGTTATTCTAAAATCTAAATCTAAAAATTTTAAAATATTGACTGATTCTAATTCTAAAAAGTGGGTCCTGGTGCTAAACGTACTATACAATAATGTTTAATGGAAGATTGAGAAAAATAAGCAGGTTTATTCATTTTTTCATAGTTTATCTATTATGCAACCTATTCTACCTCTAAAAGTGACCAAAAATCATCTGTATCACCTTACCAAGTGGTAATGATCCTATGAAATATAACTGGGTAAGTTCTGTCAGCCAAGGGTATCATAGTCACTTGTACAAAGCAGGCCTCCGTCAGTCTTGAAAGACTATGGTATCGTGCTCTGCGCTGCATACGCTGCATGCGAAGCACGAAAGCCTGGGTTGGATTGTTATGGAGGATAGGCTGTTACCCAAGCAGCAAATCCCCCTCTCCACGCCACTGAATTAGTCCAATGGAAAGGCAGAGGTAATACGATTGGATCCAGCTGGCGTCGCAGAGCTGGGCTAAGGACAGGAGCTCACCCTGTCTTGTGGGGCCGACCCATGTCTCGAACCCTGGCGTGCTGGTTAACAGCCACAGCGTCTTTCCCGCTTGCGCCGCCCACAGTCATTTGTACAATGTTGCTGTATTATAGGGGTTTTTTCCTTTAAAATGTGCTAAAACCCCCGCTTTTTTTTGCCTGTCTCGTGCTGCATGAAGCACTCCCTTCAATGGTATATTGGGGAAAGCAGGGAACTTGACAAGCAAGTAGGAAATGGATCAGGTTGTACCCCATGCAGGGGAGAGCTGCAACGGTTGCTTGGTGTTGCAAAGAAGAGAGGTTCACCTTCACCATCTCAGCCCTCCTATTTTAAGCTGTTGCACCATCACCTGTACTATCGTAGCCCTGTATAAGTTTGGAGAGTCTGTTTATCATATGGGGTACAGCCTACCAAGAGCAGAATCTCTGTCTGAGAGCTTTTATGCTTGGGTCTCTCCAACCACTCATTTTCTGACCAGGGGCAGAAGTACAATAAGAATTTTCTTACCACCTGACAAAACAATAAATATATATTATACTAGTGAAATGTATCCACATTGCGGGATTTGTTTTTTAGTAGTAGGAAAACTGCATTCTGGCCCACACAACTGAGGATATGGATTGTTTTATGGAGTTGCTCTGTTAATGATAAAAATTGAATGTTCAGTTCTTGATTGTGAACATCCAAGCGACAAATGTTTTCCTGATTTTGATCAGAGAAGGGAAAATATGGCTTAGCAGCGTATCTGTCTTTTTGCCAAGAATAGCCTATTCCTAACCGTCAAGAAGTAGTGCTTGAATGGAGAGCCTTTGTTGATGCTTGGAAGGGTTGCTAGGAGGGGATGGGAGCTGAGCAAACCATGCTGTTGACAGTTGGTGCAAAGTATACAGTGTTTGAAAATTCCTCTCCTCCCAGTTTACATTGTTTTAAGTTGCTGTAAGATGGCAACACAACACCTTGGAAAACAGCAACATCAGCACATCTATTGTCTGAAACATCTCTGCCCGATCTTGTGTTTTGTTTGGGGTTTTGGGGGTCCGAAAAGAACGCTAAAGATTTTAAGTTCAAAAACATAAGGGAGGGTATTGTGTGGCTGTGTTGTTGATTTCTAACTTTTATCCAAAGACAAAGACTGCAATCCTAGACACTTTCCTAAGAGTAAGATCCACTGAACACAATGGGACGTACTTTTGAGTAGACATGGTTAGACTGTGCTCTAAAGCTGAAATCCTAAAGACGCTTTCCTGAAAGTAAGAGCCATTGAACACAATGGGGCTTACTTTTGAGTAGACATGGTTAGGATTGTGCTCAAACATGTAAAGTTAATAGGAATCCCTGTACACCCTTACTTTAAGTTAAGTTCCATCAAATAAAGTGAGATTGACTTCTACATATATTCTTGGATCAGGTTCCACATAGCCTAACCAATACTGCAGTCCTAAAGACACTTTCCTGGGAGTAAGATCCAATGAACACAATGGGGCTTACATTTGTGTAGACATTATTAGGATTGTGCTCCAAGACTTGTAGCTCAAAAAGCATCCACCGATCTTCCAGTAGCAGTGTATGTGATCTCTAACTGCTGGATCTCCAGTAGCAGTGTCTTGGGATCTCTAACTGCTTATGTGTTTGGGGATGCATGGGTCCTCCACCTTTTCTACATAGATTCCCCTTTAATCTGTATATTGATAGTGCTCCTTGTAAATACATCTTTGCAGTTTGCTGGCATGTCTAATCAAGCAGGGAATTCTAGATCCTTGACCCATGTTCCCAAGGGAAGACGGGAGAGCCTCCATGGCTGATGAGCTGATGGCTCCATGGCTCCAGAGCTGATGGCTAAAAGGTTCTAGATTTTGGACTGCCTCAGACATCACAGTCCAGCAACCATTTTCATGTTGTAGGAGCAATATTTGTTGTACAAGGGTGATTTGCTGTCTCAGCTGTGCCAGTGCAAAGATATGTGGTGTGTAATCCAGTGACATTCAGGCTTCTCCCCTGTGTCACTTGATGCCCTGTGCCCACCTCCCTCTTCCAGGCTTCCTAGCCCCTACGGTTGCCTTAAATCTCTTCCACAAAACCGGGATAGGACCCCCTTCAAATTTGCCGATATGTGAACGCCACCTCCCAAAACCATATTATCCTGGGTTATCTGGAGAGAGGATGGGATAAAAATAAAGTATCAATGATGTAGAAATACAGGTGAGAGCCAGAGGAGTTTCATGTTCTCATCCTTCAAGGCGAGCCCTCTGTTGATTCATAACACACCCCCAGTACAAACCTATAGTACTTACCTTTGAACAGGGCAGATCTCAAACGGACAGAGAAGAAACAGAGAAGTTTCAGAGAAGAGCGACCGAAATGATTGATGATCTGGGACATTTTCAGTGTGAGGAAAGGCTATGGTGTTTGGGGCTCTTCAGTCAAGAAAAGAAATTCTTTGAGATGTACAAAATTATGCAAGGGATGGATAGAGAACCAGAATTAGGGGACATCCACTAAAATTGAACATTGGGAGGGTTAGGACGGATAAGATAAAATATTTCTGTACCCAGTGTGTGGTTGGTCACCATACTCCCTGCCACAGGATGTGGTGATGTCATTTAGCCTTTAAAAAGGCATATGACAAAGTCCTAAAGGAAAGGACCATCACATGTTACAAGCCGTGAGGGGTGTGTGCAGGGATGCAGATGCCATACGTGCTTCCTGAGGCATCTGGTGGGCTGCTGTGAGATACAGCAAGCTGGACTAGATGAGCCCTTGGCCTGATCCAATGAAGGCTTTTCTGATGTTCTAAAGGTGAGCATCTTCTGGCTTCTTGTTTCTATGCTTTGCTGTACTGTATCAGAAGCCATGCGTAGCTACCATGTTTTTATGCCTGCAACATCAGAGGTGGTGGATCAGAAGAAACTCTTGCACTGTAACTTGAGCTAAACTTCTTGACAACTTAAACTGCTGTATCCAATCCATCATTACTTAATTAATCAGTTAACATACAATTAATCATCAGTTAATTTTATTTAGGAGAAGACCACTGTACATTTACACTTTTGTCTTTAAATCCTTGCTGCAATGGCTCAGCGGTTAAAGATGCTGTACTTGTCAACCTGAAGGTCAGCAGGTTGGCGATTCAAGACTTGAGTACCACACAATAGAAGCAAGTTACTTGTCCAGCGTCTGACAACCTCATAGTTTGAAAGCATCTAAATGCAATTACATAAATAGGTACAACTTCAGTGGGAAGATAACAGCATTCCATGCGCCTTGTCATGGCAGGCTGGTCATTTGACCATGGAGATATCTTTGGACAGCACTGATTCTTTGGTTTTGTAACGGGATTGATCACCAACCTTACAGTCAGTCAAAGCTAGCAGGGCATCTGGTGGCAGACATATCGACCTGCTACAGAATAAATATACTGTATTTACATTGTCAGGCTATAGCTTCATAGCAAGGTCTATTTTTCAGTGCTTCCAGTTATTATTATTAAAGGTGGTTGTGATGCTTGCTTGTAATATCATGAGGGAGTGTGTAATAAAGCCTTTATTTGCCACTTAGTTTTTCATCTCAGTGACTTTTTCACCACGAGGTGGTGCAAATGCTCTGAAATGCAAAAGTTCCCTTGTGCTGACTGAGGTGGGATAGACATGGAAGTACTTATTCTTTTTTGCCCCCTGAATAAATGCTGTGCCAATCTCTGCTCCTGCCATGCTCCTGCATTCCCAATGCAACCTTCTCCCCTCTCCGTTTACTCATGCTTGCTAATCCCTGCTTCCTTTCTAAACCAGAAAGCAGAAATAAGAAGAGCAACAGCATTGGAGCCAAGTAGGCAGACATACATGGGGACACATATGCAGGCATAGTTATCCCCATCAGCTGCCAAAGGTAACGAAGTGGCACAAAGCTAACTTTGTGCATGTGTGTGCATATAAATATAACTGGTATGTTTCATCAAGGCACATTATGGAATGTACTATGTGAAACAAAGCAGCTGATGATTTCGATTCAACAGCCTACTGGATCTAGAACAGGTTGTTACCAACAAAAGTTGGTAGTTATCCTGGAGCAAAGAGCAAGGGTTTGTGCCAAATATTTTTCAAACTTGATCATTATAGTTGTTAAGAGTTACCAGGCTCTGCCTTCCACTATATTCCAGGAACACAAAACGGTGCTCAGTTTACAGCAGTGGGATCTGTATTCTTCCACAGCTGTGTCCTTTTTCCTGAATTGTAGGTATTTAAAAACTGCATTTGTGTACCTGCAGACATCAAACATGTATGTGATTTTGAAAGGGAGAAGACAGTTTTCACAAAACGGTTTTGCTGTGGTTTAGATCAGAGTTGGTTTAGGAATAATATTTTAGGGAGTGGGTTTGTGGATCTGACCACCCTGGAGCATGGTAGAATCAGTGTTGAGTCCCCACCATGCCTCAGTACTTATTGGGATCATGACAAGGTGGACGACCACTCTAATCTATTTGAGCTTGACCCATACTAGTATCTTTTAAAAACTTCTTTCAGAATATGGATTCCTGGAAGTGTCCTTATTCCTGGACTTTTAGAAAAATACCTTTTGCATCTTTGGAGAGTGTGGTCTCAGCCCTGAAAGCAACACCAGCGAAGAAGGTTAAACTCACAGAGTAAAATTTCTGCAGGAGCTGCACTTTCTCTGTCCCCCTTACTCAACCACTGCCAGGCCTTGGGTTAAATCCTGTAGATCTCTAAATGGTCACTTGCCCCAGCCTCTTTGTGCTCTGCAAGTTTCTGGCATGAGTTCATATTGAAACACAATAGGACAGCCTAATACTACAGTTATGTTAGCAGAGGCCATTAGCACAGAAGAAAAACATCCTGTGGCTCAAAAGAGGGGCATCCAACCCTCTCCTGGGGAGTGGGGGCTTCATGTGACGTAATGGTTTTGAACAGGAGAAGTGCCCATATTTTTACAAAGTTGGAAAGTGCAGCCTCCTGGCAGTAGGAAACCCTCTACTTCCAACCCTATCAGATCTTCTGGATGTAGGGTGACCAGATGTCCTCTTTTTCAACCTGTGTCTTAGAAAAATGTCCTCCTTTCCCTTCTGAGCAGACAGCAAGTAGCCTCCTTGTAAATATTAATCATATTAATAAAATACATGTCATACAAATAAGTAATATAATGTTTAAATGAACCACATGAAAGTGATATGTAAGAATTTTTAGCTTTTATTTTGTGATGTCCTACATTTTCTTGGGTTTCCTACATTTTGGGGGCCTTGTCCTCTTATGTGGTTATGACATCTGGTCACACTGTTTAGATGGGACAACAGCCCTATCTTTTGCAGTGCCAGCCACTTCTAGGCCCTTCTAGATTCTGTGTTCTGGGGTTGCAGCAACCAGGAGTAAGACTGAAAACGGTGCAAGTTTTTCTCTTTGCAACCTCCCTCCCCCATATTTCTATGCTTCCTTCCTGACAGTAGCAATGGAGTAGCAACACCTTCCTCATCTGTTGCAACAGGACTGCTTTCCCCTATCCAAGCATGCAGAGCTGTAGGGTGACCATATGTCATAACCCAAAAAAGAGGACAAGGCCTCCGAAAATGACAAAATAAAATGTCATGACACAATGCAAACCCCAAACACACATGTATTTTGCTTTCATGGGGTTAATTTAAACACTGTATCCCTGCCACAAGATGTGGTTTTGTGACTGTTTTAATATCATTTATTAAATTTTAAACTATTACGTATAATTCATTATTTACAAGAAGGTTACATGCTACCTGCTCACAAGGAAATTGAGGACATGAAGATTTTTTTCCAGGACACAAGGCTGAAATCCAGGACAGGTCCTGGGAAATGGGGACATGTGGTCACCCTGAGCAAACTTCCATGCACAGGGTGACCAAATGTCCTCTTTTTAAGACATGTGTCTGGAAAAAAATTCTTAATTATCTTCCTTTTCTTTGTGGGCAGGCAGCATTTAGCCTTCTTGTCATTTATAAATTATATGCAGTGTAATAAATTCTATGTAATATGCAATATACAGGAGTGTTTTTAGCTTTTATGTCCTACATTTTTCTTGGTTGTCCTACATTTGGGGTGCCTTGTCCTCCTTTTCAAGTCTGACATCTGATCACCCTGTGTGCAGGCACCCCAACCCACTACTCGCTGTCCTGATCTCCTTGTAGCTGCATGAACATTTTAAATAAAATAATTAAATAAAAATTAAAATAAATTAAGACTGCATTCTTAAAGACACTTTCCTGGGACTAAGACCCATTGAACCCAATGGGACAAAGAGCACAATCCTAACCATGTCTACTCAAAAGTAAGCCCTATTGTGTTTAATGGGTCTTACTCCCAGGAAAGTGTCTTCAGGATTGCAGCCTTATTTTTGGGTAGACATACTCTTAAGGCTGCAATCCTAAACATACTTTCCTGGGAGTAGCCCCCAGTGAATACAATAGGACTTACTTCTGAGTAGACATGCTTGGGATTGTACTGTAAATAAATTTTAAAAAATATCTATATCCCAGATCTCCTTCCTACCTACTGTACTTTGATCTCCCTACCCCGAAGCCTGCTCTGAGTTGGTGTGAGTGTGTGTGTTTGTGTTTGTGTGTAGTTAACCCCTTAATTAATCCGGATAAGAGTTGGAAGGAGAGAGTCACTTCCAATGGTCACTCTCCATTGGCCAGTTCTTTCCCCCCCAGGCTCCCATTTGCAACCAGCCACGTCGATCAAAGTTCTGAGTCTCCCCTTGTGTGTGTGTGTGTGTGTCCTGGTGCACTTAGTAGATCCCTGCTACAGGTAGTAGCCACTATCCTCGCTTCCACCACCAGGCTCTTGGGTTGACTCTGCTGGTCCCTTTTTCCAGCCAGATGAGCCACCCGCCTGCCTGCCTTGCGCACAGGGTTTGGAGCCAACTTTGCCTCGATCTTCCTTCCCTTGCAGGTCCTGGTGCATCAGTCCCTGGCTGCGATCGGGGGAGCAGGGGCTGGATCCTGCCCCTTCTCCGTGGGACCCTGCCCTGCTCCTTCTCCAGGGCCAGCCCTTGGCCACCTGCCCCCCAGGGAAGGCACCCATCGCGCCTCCTTTGCGCGCTCCCCAACCCAGGGGGAGGAGAGATGAGGCTGGCATTGTTCCCTTCCTAGCAACTCCTGCCTGCCTTGCCTGCCTTTGTTCCCTCTTTGTGCTCCCCCTGCAACCCTGCACTCCAAGCAGGGGCTGCAGCATGGAGGGCACCGTCTCCGAGCTCCTGGAGGGCTTTCTGCAGAGCCCCTTGGTGACCTGGGTGAGTTGGGGCACCCTTGGGTGGGGAGGCACCTTTGGGTGGGGGGATGCTGGGTGGCCTCTCTTCTTCCCCACCCATCTGGGCATCAAGCATCCAAAACACACCCTGGAACGAATACTCTGAATTAATTGAACTTGGCAATGAATGAGTTAATGGAATATTTTGTGGGTATGTCTGCTCAGAAGTAAGTGCCACTGTGTTCTATAGGGCTTACTCCCCTGTAGGTAGCACTCCAAGCATACCACTCCCTGCATTTTAAGTTTTAAGTTGACTCCCTGCAGTATAAGATTACAGCCTGTTTGTGTTCAGAGGGGTAATTGCAGCAGAAGTAACTTAAGACTTATGGAAACCATAAGTGGTAACCAAACCTGCCAGCTCAAAATGTGTGTGTGTGAGAGAGAGACTTGGAAGCCATGTGGGTAGAGCTGCACATTTCTTCCTGCGCATCTCTCATGTTTCTGGAACTGTGGCTGAGATCCATGATTACAAGGTCCATTCACTGGAATGAGGACAACTTTCAAAGATACAGAGCACAATCCTAACCATGTCTACTCAACAGGAAGCACCAGGGTGTTCAATGGGTCTTACTCCCAGGAAAGTGTTGTTCCCGGGAGTAAGTCCCATTGGCTTTAATGAGACTTACATCTAAGTAGACCTGTGTAGGATTGGGCTCACAGACTCTCAGGCATTTATGGGAATCTGAAGCTGTAGTCAACCATCTATGGGTTTTACCTTGTTTACACATGAGAAATGTATCATTAAAAAAAAACTTGCAATGCATGTGAATTGTAACAGTTCAGAGGTGTGATGTTTGGTACATACTGCATGTAAGTCAGTGTTTCTCAATGTTTCATCCTTGAGGTATCACGAAGTAACTGGTGATGACATTGAGGCCACATGCAACACAACCCACACCAGTGAGAGGCTCAGAGTGGTCAGGATGGCTTTCTCGCATGTGGAAAAGCATGCTTTGGATCTCTGCCCACTAAACCAAGCCTCTTACTTCTGTTCATTGTATTGCATTCCTGGTCTCATTACAGGGCGGCATGGCAGGGTAGTCGCCATCTAGAGTACTGCTGGTGGTTGAGAAATACTAATACTGTATGAATACAGGTATCGCCTACTTTCTGACAATTCATTTTCTGATGATCCACTCTTTCAACATCTTTCAATTGTGCCCAGAATGCATTCATCCAATTCATGTTCCACTCTTTCACCCCCTTTCACCAAAATTGCCCTCCCCATGTTGTAGCCCCTAGTGAAATCCTATTCCCCACAGGAATTTTAGTGAGAATCCATTTGCAGAAAACTTGGTGTGGCAGTAGGAATTTGCGAGATAAAAAAGGGCATTTGCAATTTGCCAGCTAAAAAGGCATTGGAAGCAACATTTATAAATGAAAACAGATTGGGTTCCACTTTCCAACGGTTTTCATTTTTGGACAGTGCGCCATCCAATATGAGAGGGATGCCTATAAATAGAATACAGTAAATGTGTTGCCCAGCATTATGGGTTCCACTCACTCATGTGTACTTGAAAGCCACCACTAGCTGTGGCTCAGCTCCTGTACACTATGTGAGCATGTGGTGTAGTAGTCATGTGTGCAGTCATCACACGTGTTGATTTTTTTTTGTTGTGGTCTTGCTACATTAAGGCCTTTTTTGACTAGGAAATTCATTGCGTTGTGCATGGCTACCGCTCTCCAAACATGTTTGTTGAGACAGGAATTTCCTAATCAAAGGATAATAAGGTTGCACTTACATTTTGCTAATTGCCTGTTCTGATGTTTGAAAGAACAAACACAACCCATTTGTATCCAGAGCAGGAAAAGGTCCCAGGGCTGACTTCTGAAGCTAATGGGTTTTTATAAATTAAAATAACTTTATTTTGCTAGGAATGAGGCTAGGGGAAGAACAAAGCACTGAGAAGAAAAGCTGCTAGCTTGAGAAACTTTAATGGAGTGGTACGGAGTGTACTACCAGGGCTGGTTGGAGACCTCCTGATACCTAAGGCAGTGTGCCAAATGCTGCTCCCCTCTTATGTGGTGACATCCCTGCCTCCCACTCAGTGAACTGAAGGGGGGAGACAGCCGAAGAAAGCGAGGGGCTACAGCTTGTCCAGCTTGGGGGGGGGGGAAATAGCAATGGGGGTGATTAGTTGGGCACACCTCCTCATGCTGTTAGCTGAGGTACCCAATTGGCCTCATGAACGACCATCCAGGAATAGTATGTCCCCTTGCAGGCTGATATATGTAAGATCTCATTTATCTCAATGGAAGAGTTAAAAGTGCTTAATATGACTGAGGTTGCAATCCTAACTCCCAGTTAGGCTGGTGTAAATCCTGGTCTGAGCCCTGTGCTGGGACTAGGGGTGTTGCAAAAGTGTCCTTCTGCCCTACTCCTGGAGGGGGGTTAGGCCAGTGCACAGACATGCACCAGCCTTTCCATACCACCATGGGAACGGGGAGTGGGTGAGTTGTTCCAGCCTAAATTAGTTAAGATTGCCCCCTGAATTAAAGATACTCTAGTTTGTGTTCTATACTAAAGGATGATCTCTTTCTCTCGCTTAGATATACTGTAGGTTTTAGATATAGATATATAGATATCTATCTACATCAAAGCCCTGGAGTACAATGGGTGTCTGTACATTCCATGTTAATCAACAGGATGAGGGTTCTATTCCCATCTGTCTGTCTGATGTAGATGGTGGAATATATGATACCACTTTAGACTGCTGGTGGTGAATTTCATGTTGAATGTTCTTTATGTTGATTAATGCTCTATAAGTTGAAAACTAGCCTGTTGGGACACTTAGGCTAGAACGTTTCTCCTGGGTGAATGTGTTCTGCTTCCAGGATTTTACGTGGAAGAGCATTTAAAATTGGGAGTCTATAATGTGTATTCTATGACATTAATTCCACCCTCTCATTCATTCTGCTATATGTGTAGATTAGGCTTCATTCTGTCTTGTTGATCACAAGCCAGTAATGAGAGCAAGCACAAGATCATTCCGTAGATAGGGAAAACTGATAATCTGGCCGTCCTTCATCCTCAACTGATGGAAGCTTTCAAGTTTGACCTCTGACCTTTCTTTAAGGTATCTAAACAAGCTCACACAGAGAAATAAAATTGGTTTAAGCAAGAACTAGAAATAAATCTTGATCTAGCCCAGTTCAGCTAGGATGAATTCATTATAAAACTGATATTTTTCCGGATCATTTATTGTAAAAATATTGTTGAGGCTGTCTTAGGTCAGGTTGAAAATTGTGTGTGTTGCGATCTTGAGACTGTTTTCTAAAATAACTGTTCTTTCTGGCAGGTGAAAACATTCGGGCCGTTAGGGAATGATAACGAAGAAAAGCTCGCAATGTATATGGATCTAGTTGATGGAGTCTTCCTGAACAAAATCATGTTGCAAGTGTGAGTTACAATTAATGGGATGGGTGGGAAATGGTTGACTGAGGAACTGGTGGCGTTAAAGAGCTGGTGTTGTGCTTTTGGATTCAATAGAATGGAAACAGTTTCTATTGGAAATCAATATGCTGGATACCCTAGTTTGCAGATGGGTGTTTTGTGAGTGTGCGTTCTCCCTGGAGAATTAATATTGTGCAGCTTCTAATTTATGATGGTCACAGAAGCAGGTCAGTCCTATACTGTTAAAATGGTTTTTAGAGGATATATTAGGGCATTTTGCACCTTTACCATAATACCTTAAACATTTTGCTCCTGCAGCTTATTATTATTTTTTAATACTGGGGAGGGGTCCTTCAATGATAGAGCATGTTCAAGACTAATTCTGGCATCTACCAGGAAAGATTGCGGCAGATCTCAGAGACATAGAAAAACTGCTCTCAATCAGCTCTGTTTCCAGGTTTCTTTCCTGGACCCCTTTTGGGTACCAAATTCTGCATGAAATCAAATCAAATTTTTGTCACCACTGAGCTCTGAACCTGACCAGAGCCTTGCTCCAGTCCTGTCCAGAGCTGTTCTGGATCCAAAATTCACAGGTCCAAAATCTGTAGATAAATAAGGTATCATCATATGTTCTTAAAGAGAGGTTCTTTTGAAAAGTCAAATTTATGGGTTTAATAAATCAGTTTAAAGAGATGACAAGTATTTCTTTACTAAAATGAAATTTTAATGTAATATATGTATTAATTTACTAGACAGAGCACAAAGCCCTTTCCTTTGGAACAGAATGAATATCCTAGAAGTTAGCCTAAAATGGTAATGGAGGGAGGGAGGAAATGGTGACATGTGGGGGAAATTTTAATTTGTGCACATTACTCTTTTTTCTGAGTTCAGTTAAGCCTCACTTCAACCACATCCCTTCCTGCTGCAGAGACCAACATGATGAAACAACCTGTTTGATCTGATCCATGTGCTTGGTTTGAAACACCGGCACATTTCAAAGTAGTCAGCTACATGGAATCCACTGGTTTGGGTTTCAAAAAGACTTAAAGCTGTCTTTATTCTGCTGTTGTGGCCAAATACAACTGATATACTTTTTCACAGATATCTGGAGTAAGGCAGTCAAATCTGAAGCATGTGGCACACTTGTCTGATCAGGACACCTTCACTGGACTAGCTTTCTTTTTCCTTATAGGTACCTCTCTTTTTTTATAAGCAAGGTTGGCTGCATACCTAGTTATGCCTCAGGATCAATGAAATGAAAGGTTAACCAGAAAGGTTAAGGCAGCATAACAGGATAAAAGGGCTGTGCACTTATGTACGTCTGAGTGTGACATGCCATAAAGGTGCTTGTGCTGCTGCCCCTAACATTTCTTGTTCCTGATTAAATTCTGAAAGGCATTCCTGATTAAATTCTGCTTCACTTGCAGACTGGAGAAGGCTTTTCTCTTCTCTTCCTTCCCACTATAAAAGGACAGTCCTGCCTTGCAGAGCTTTTAAAAGTGGAGAATGAAAATGTATTTCCAGTTTTGACTTTGAGATTTGGCTGCAAACTTGTCCTTGTAGTGCTTGGGCTTTAGATCTTCTTGTGCTGACTTATTTGACAGTGTGAGGGGTTGAGAGAAATGTAGGTAGAGCTTGTTGTACAATCAGTCACCTTTCTTTCAGTTGTTCACATGCTAGTATTTCTTGCCAGTCTTAAATTAGGTTTTCTATTGTCCTGTTCAACTGAACTACTGAAAGGCAAACATAGACATGTGATTTCACAGATGCCATTTTGGGTTTTTGTGTATCCCTGAGGTTGCTGCTGATTTTCAAGGTGTGGCAAAGCTGTGTTTCCAAAAGCAGGTTACTGAATGGACAATATTGGTGGTTTTTATTTTTATATTTATTAAAAATAAATTTAAAAGAAAAATAAGCTGGAAAAAATACAAAAAAAAGTGGATGGCTGTTCTTGGGCTACTTGATAAGATCAACGAGTTTCCGTCAGTCTCTTGGGTCCTGATCTGGTTCTCACATTAACCTTTTGATGAAAGGTAACAAGATGTTTGTGGGTGAAATCCAGAGTAACTATGGAGAGTTCTTGCTCCTGAGTAAGAACAAGTTACTTTGGATTGCAATATGAATTTCCCATAGGTTTTCACTAGGCGGTGCAGTAACTACGGGTGCATGTAATGTCTCATATGTGTTCCCGTAGTTACTCTGGATTGTGCCCTGTATCTACTTGGCTTCTCTTAAATGCAGTTTAACGCCACAACTTAAGATTGCATTGTTTATGTTGAAAGGCTGAAAAGTGGTGAGATACGAATGCACCTCCTTAGTTCATAATTTTGGTTGTTTAAGGGTCTGTAGGTAGGTGGATAAGCTGTAGAGAAGCTACTTTCTCATGATTAGACAAAATTTCCATACCTCTGGAGACTGTGAACCCATTCCTATGCATGTCTACTTCGAAGTAAATGTCATTATATTGATGGGACTTACTCCCAGGAATGTGTGGCTAGGATTGCAGCCTGGGTTTGTCTGAGAGAGAGATTCATTCACTGGTTAATTGTCTGCTTTAAGAGGATAACTAATCCCTTGTGAAAGGGATTTCAAAAGTGGTTAAAAAAGGGTTTGTCAGTCGAGTCCTTTCTGCAATGAGGGCTAACTAAACCTTAGTAGTTTTTGTGATGTTTCTAATGAAATATGTTTAAAATGGTGGTTTAAAAAATATTGTATGAGATACACGTCTCCCTTTACCGCCTTCAGAAGGTTAAGAGATATATATGGCTACAATCCAGAGTAACCTTTTAAATCGACGTAGTTATGGTGCCACCTATGGGAAACCTAGTAGCCCTACAGAGTAACTACGGGAGCATGTAAGAAACATTATGTGCACCCATAGTTACCTAGTGAAAACCTGTGGGAAATTCATATTTTAATCCAGAGTAAATTGTTCTTACACCGGAGCAAGGACTCCCCGTAGTTACTCTGGATTGTGCCCCTATGGGAAATGCATAGAGCAATCCAAACTAAGTGCCTCTTATGTCTTCCTGTAGTTCCTCTGGATTGTAGGGTTAGTTGATTATAATTTCTTTCTATTGGTTTAGAAAACTATTTTCTACTTTCTTTATCTAACTGGTTAGGTTTAAACTCCTTGTTCAAGAATGTAGACTTTTTGACCAGGTCTCTTCTGTAATAATGGGCTCAACTATAGAGGCTGGATGCAAATTGTGGCTGGCCCTGAGTTACAGTAATGATTCTCAACATGAGCTGGGACTTTCCTGTGCACTGCCCAGCTATCTATCGCCTTTGTGGCTTTAATTCTAATTGTTAATGACAGTTTTAATTTCTGGTGATTGGGCAAAGTACAGCTGTCTTAACACTGCATTTTTAGTTTGTTGCAGTGTTTCATGTGTAACTGGAGGGATGTTGTGCATGGGGGGTTGATGCACATGGGGATTTGAAGTGCCTGGGGATGTTGCGCATGAGGGGATGTTGCACATGGGAGATGGCACACAATTTTATTCCTGCAATGCGGGTACATTTCTCTAGTATTCATATAAAAATGATTACAATACTAAATTATAACAAAAATACAAAATAGAAAGAGTAATAAAACAAATTAACCTGCACTGAGTCTTTCAGGCAGCAATCTGCCCCCCTTACCCAGGAGTAAGCCCTACTGATTATAGTAGGGCTTAGAGTAGAAATATAAGCCTAGGTCTCTCATGCTTCTTAATATTTCCCCCTGACATAGGAGTGAGCCCCATTGACTGTAATAGGCTTACCCCCAAATCCAGAGTAACTATGGGAGCACGTAAGAGACTCTATGTGCACCCATAGTTACTGCACCACCTAGTGAAAACCTATGGGAAATTCATATTGGAATCCGGAGTAAGTTGTTCTTACACCGGAGCAAGGACTCCCTGTAGATATCCTGGATTTTGTCCTTACTTCTGAAAAGACATGCAAAGGCTGGTCTCTCAAGAGAGGCTGAGCAGGTGCTGGCAGAGTGCCAAAACTAAACGTATCCCAGCAAGGACTAATTTTTTTGCTTATTTATCAAGACATCATTTGTATATGAAGTCAAAATTTATTAGAAATGTTTGCTTTTCTTGCAAAACACTCTCAATCCAAGTTACTCTCAACTGTTTCTCTTCTGGCACAGTGTATTTTCTAGCTGGTGTGGCTGGTGTTCTTATGCATCTTTTAAAACTGGAAGCCTTTTGGGACAGGGAGTCCCTTTGGTTTTTGTATACAAACTGCTTTGTTGATGCTTTTGTTGAAAAGTGGTATAGAAATATTCTTAATAATATTAAAACTATTGAAAGATCTGGAGCTAAATGTCCAGTCAGCCCTACATGACCTACATAAAGTAGTTTGCTTCTATTGGCCAACTGCTCATATGGATACACATATGGCTGATTCAACTCCATATGGCTGATTCAATTGGAATGGAATAGATTCACCTGGAATGGCTTTAAAGGGAAGGGGATAGGTCATGATGTGGCCTTTCATGATGTGGCTTTTCATGATGTGGTGGTGCTCTCTGCAAACCTAGTGCTTTGCCCCCCCTAAGCTCTTTGCCTCTTTATAATGCTATTGTTCCATCACCTCTTTTTTCTTTTTTTTTATACTTGTCATAGTGTGCTACAGCAGAACTATGATTGAAGAAGTCTGTTAGAGCTTCTATTGGCTGTGGCAGTGTGTGTGTGAAGGAGAAAAATGAGGTGGCACTTAAGAGATTCTGTCACAAAACTCTATTTACATATATATTTTACACAGTTTACAATCATAAGACATAAGAACATAGTCATAAGTCCAATCCAAATGTCAATTTCCACAAATCACCAGTCAGAGCATGTAAAAATATGTACAGCTACAGCGAGATCTCAGCTCGCAACCTTCTCTGAGGTAACTCTGACTCGCACTGAGATCACTCAGATTCTGAGGTAAAATTATCACAGGAACGAGAGACTCAGGCTACAATCCAGAATAACTACGGGACCTTTTACACCGACGTAGTTACAGTGTCACCTATGGGAAATGCATAGAACAATCCAGAGTCAGTGCCTCTTACGTTTTTATTGTAGGGTTAGATTCTGAGGTAAAGTTACCACAGGAACGAGAGACATCTGTTAACCAACCAAACATCTTCTTCTGCGCATGCTCAGTTGGTATGTCTGAGCTGTCCTATCAGTTTCACCTCAGACAGGCAATTATCAGCCTCACATAAAAGCTGATAATACCACTCCTCGCAGCAAAGAAACCTTTGTCCAAAGAAACACAGGATATAAATTTCTCAAGTTATAAATAAATAACTTTTAAAACAGCTGGAGTATTGTGCCTATTTCATTTCAGAACCCTGGAGCCTATGAAAGAATGCAAAGCTATTGGAAAGTGATTTTTGCATTGCATTTGCTACTGCCCAGGGGGCAGAGAGCAATCTGCCTTCCAGCTATAATGGACAAGAAAGCTCTTCCAAGCCCCAGAGAGGAAGGGTGATTGATTGCCTATCTTGCCAGCACAAACATAGCAAGCAAGCTTTCTTCTGCCTTAGCCAGGGAAGTTTATCTTTTAATTTAAAGGGCAAAATTTAAATTTAAATTTGCATTTGTGTTGAGATAAAATCTGTGGAGAAAAATCCACAGATAATTAGGTTATACCTGTATCTATGGCAGTTGTTAGATGAACTTCAACTCATGACTTTGACAGACAGCATTTCAGTTGCCAAATAAGAATTTTAATTGAGCTAAATCTGTATGAAGCCACATGTCAAGAACTGATCTCATTTAGTAAGTCAATTCCTCGTGGCCGTTTTTTCCCCAGTTACCTGCCTCCTCAATGCACATTGCTTGGTGGAAAAGTTATTTTTCTGGAAGCTGCTATGAAGTGATTTTATGTTTACTTTTCTGAGTTTTACAGATCTGTCTCAGTTGCAACCCATGCCGACCACTTAACATCAAAAGTTTCCTACTTCACTTATTTTTATCAGCACAGCCTAAGTTGACAGTTCTCACCCATACTTAAAAAAATTCCCCCTTTCTCCTTTTCCTTCACTCCTCCCAACAGCACAGTTCAGTAAACAAGGTTCTTGGGTTACTAGTGATGGCTTTAACCTCTTTGCTTTCTGCCTTGGAAATATATAAAAGACCCAGTGGAAAATCCTAATCCTCTCACCAAAGTCTTATAGAAGTAGTGGTATCTAGTCTCTGAAAAGACTCCTGTCTTAGAACACAGTCCTAACCATGTCTACACAAAAGTGAGACCCATTGTGTTCACTGGATCTTACTCCCTGGAAAGTGTTTTTAGGATTGCATCCTTAATAAGTAAGGCAAATGTGGATGAGGTTGTGTGGTCAGTGAATGTGGTCAATGTCCTTTCATTCTCCCTCTGTGGTTTTGTTGCTCCAACACCTCTTGGCATCAGAGTGGGTATGCCAAATTGCTACCCTTCTCTTTCTTGGTAGCGATGACCAACATGTCCCCCTATTCCCTGGATTCGTTCCATTCTGCTGAAGGAACACAATGGAGAAGTGTGGATACACTATTCATCCCTTTCCTCCATGCTTCAACTCTGTCTGCCTTTTCCTTTTTCCAGTTCATGGAGTTCATCTAATTCAATTCATCCATCTTCTCAGTTCATCCCATCTTCATCTTCCCAACTTTGGGAACTTTTGGTTGAAAAGCAGTATATAAATATTGTTGATTGATTGATCTTCCTAATAGATGGATGAAGAGCAAGGAAGAAGCATAGTCAGATGGAGGTGAGTGTTCCTCCCAATTTGCTGTTGGCCTTATGGTTAGATTGACCCAGAATAGCACATGCTTTCTTTGGTGGTCCTCATGGATATTCTTTGTCTATAGGTGAAGGGTCTTAAGAGTATGTGTTCACCCAGCTGAGACTTAAGAACAGCAGGCACACTGGTGCCTGCAAGGTAATCCGCATCAGCCTCACAGTCATCCTCTTCTGCCTGTTTCACTGTGTTAATATTTTATAAGCAGCTTCCCAGGTGACAAGCTGAAAAACTAAACCACATTGATTGTTTCTGGGAAAGGGACAACTCTTCTCCTATAACAGGTTATGTGTTTTAAGAAATGCCCTGTATTAGAGCAGCCTGGTTTTGTATGCTGGCCCATTGGGGAATAGAATGTGATGAATGTGATCCTACAACTAATTAGAAGATGGTCAGTCTTCAGTGAAGACTGATGGAGCAGGAAAGTGTCCGACATACGTTGCCATTTTTTCATAAGGAGATCCCCACTGGATCATGCCAGAGATCCATCTAGTCCAGTTTCCTGTATCTTAATGTGGCCCACAAGCAGGATGACCAGATATTATAACCACAAAAGAGGACAAGGCACTCCAAATGTAAGACACCCGAGAAAAATGCAGGGCATAACAAAACAAAAGCTAAAAAAAACACTCATATATTGTTTTCCTATGGTTAATTTGAAAACTATTAATATTAAATTTGTGACTATTACATATAATTTATTACAAGATAGCTACATGCTGCCTGCTCACAAGAAAAAGAAGGACAATGAAGATTTTTTTTTTTCCAGGACACAAGGCTAAAATCCAGGACATGTCTAGGGGGAAGGGGCATATGGTCACCCTGACCACAAGATGTGAGCACAGAACACAACAAGATACAAACTTCTTTAAAAAAGGGTGGTTTGAAAACCACTGAAATAAACCTCTTGTGTCCACCTGATTTCACACTGACTCACCTAAGCCTCTACAGAAATTCACTGAACAAAAAGATTAGTCTACCTGTTTGGTATTTCATTTAGTCTTGACATTTTTAACACAAAGGGTAGTTGTGAGATTGTTTTTCCATCATGGCCTTTTCTGTATAGTATACAGTAGTGATAATAAAGGCAATCAATAAAAACATTTCAAGGATTTAGTATAGGTCTAAGGCAAACCAGCACTCTTTCTGGGTTGAGACATGGAATTCACAGGCACTACCTTGTTTAAAGAATTAGTGGAGTTTGCTAGTTCACAAACAAACAATTTTGAAATGTGAACAACTCTTTGAACAATCTTCTGCGCTCCTTCACAGAAGGATGAAATGAATCTTCAATCTTCACAGATTCACAGCTTTTCTTTTATGGTTAGACCAGTGACTTTTAACCACTGTACCATGGCCCATTGGTGTGCCGTAAATTGTCTGCAGGTTTGACATGGAAATTAAGCAAGGATCATGAAGGTCATATGTGAATTCCCCCTTGGGCAGTTTAGTGTACCTTGACAATGTTTAAAAACAGAGGATGTGCCTTAACAATTTGAGCACCTTTTGGGTGTGCCATCAGATCAAAAAGACTGAAAATTACTGATTTAGATGCTTCCTTTCAGTTTCAAGAATTACCCAAATACATTTAACCAAATGGGTTTTCTAACTCTGAAAATTTAGTTTGGGCAGTGCTCATAGCTTAGGGATAATCAGCCCACTGTCTAGTGTTTAAGGAATACATATGTTCATATGTTACACTCTACAAACTGCTTGTCCTCAGGTACACTGATTTGTGTGACTATCCCCCAAATCCAGAGTAACTACAGGTGCACGTAAGAGACTTTACATGTGCCCGTAGTTACTGTACCACCTAGTGAAAACCTATGGGAAATTCATATTGGAATCCAGAGGAAGTTGTTCTTATACCGGAGCAAAGACTCCCCATAGTTACTCTGGATTTTGCACTATACTTGTGTTCAATTTTACAGATCAATTAACATACTGCGTATAGATTGGACATACCTGGAATGCTACGTGTGAAAGATTGTGCTCTTAAGTTAAACTGCCTGTACTTGCCTAGAAGCAAAATGGAATATAACAGTGACTGGTGGGCTGTATAGGTTCCAACCAACAGGAAATAATGGTTTCCTTCTACATGAATGCACCTCTGCAAAGCGTGCACTCTTCCCTCCCCTATGTTCTTGAGGAAGGGAAGTGTCTATTTCTTCTTTGAAGTTAAGCCCAGTTCTGCATTTGCTCCAAATTAAAGTATAGTGGTTTATTATAAACTGCTGGTATAAAAAAACAATTGAGATCAATCTATTATTTCAGTTCTTTGTTAGTTTTCTAACAGTACCACAAAAAGTACCTGGGGAGGGACAGGTGGCAGACGGGGAGAAGGATCAGATGCTCTGTATTCCTCTGGCACTTTAAATTACTCTCCCTTAAAAAGTTATTGTGACAGATGATATTTGAAGACAAGGGTATTTGAAGACGAGGGTCCCGCTGTTGTATCGTTGAGGCTGTAATCACCGGGATCAGTGCTTTAACTGATTAAATAGGAGCTGATTTAACTCCCATTCCAGTGATACATCCCAGAATATAACCATTAATTTTGTGTGTTTAGCTAGCCAGTATTCATTTCAGGGGGCATGGATTGGCAGGGAGCAGAATTTGGGAGCAGACGTTTCCTGCCAACCCCTTAAAATGTATAATCCATACTCCCTGTTGGAGAAACAGGTGAGGAGTGACCCGTTTGCTTTTCCATTCTGGGCCTCTCCAACATTTTGGAAATATTTCTCCAGAGTGTTCTCAACCACTGGGTCATCAGAGGAGAGCCTTCCTCCATTCTTTTAACATAACAACATAAAAAGAGTCCCACCTGATCAGGCCAAAAGTGCATCTAGACCAGGTTGAGTCTAGGGATGAGATCTCAAGATTTGTCTCAGAGATCATATAAGACAACAAGAGATCTGCATCTTATTGCACTTCCCTTGTATGTGTCATTCAAGATAACCTATCTTTAAAACCAGGAGTTTTTCAGTGTTTAAATTGTTCAGTTTTGGTGACAGACCAGAACTGACTCTGCCTCCATCCCAAAATTGCTTCCTGCTCCACTGCCCTCACTCTGACACCACAGCTCTACTCAGAAACAATTTTGAGTGCAACCAGTATGCACTTTACGGTCTTAGATGGTAGGTTTGGAAAACAGATCTTTCCCACTCCTTGTCCCTAGAGGTATCCTATCCCCCAGTGGCAGATGAAGGGGTGTGCAATAGGGTAGTGAATTTTTGGGTACCCTTTAACTAGAGCCTTACCACCACCCTCTATCCTACCAATAATGCAAGTGTCACTGATTAACTTTCTGCTTACTAAAAGCAAGCAGAACACACATCCTTTCTGAGATCCTTGCATTATTACTTTCATTCACAGAAGTGCAGGACCATTTACAGTGGTTTGATTTACTCCTTCACTTGCATGTTACATTTAAATCAGTGGTTTGCAATCTTTTTAGCATTGAGATCCACTTTTTCAAATTTTTTAAAAAGGAGATCTAGAAAAAAATATTTTATTTAAAAGTAATTTTGTTTGTTCAATTTATCAAATTGAGGCTGTCCTAATGAATTTTGACAAATACTCTCCTTCTTTTCCCTTATGTCTCCTGGAAATTTTTTTAAATATTCTGAAAAATTATTTGGTGGCATCTTCTGAGAGCCCAAGTCTATGCATATCTACTTAGAAGTACAAGTCAATGGGGATTACTCCAAGGCAAATGCGGATAGGATTGGGCTGCAATGCATGTTTTTCTTCCCAATATTTAAACATGCTTGAAAACTGATGATTTTTTTTAACAGCCTCAGGATTTGAGGCTGTCAGTTATATGGTCTTTCCTTCTGTTACCAGTATTTTCATGTGAGGCTTTTTGCAACCCATCAAAGATCTGCAAACTGTCATTGGTTTTTAGCCCACAATTTGGAACTATTGACTTAAACAGGATTTGCAGTTTCACAACTGAATAAATCACATGCAATAAGAAGTTGTTTTTTTAAACAGTTATGTAAAGGCAGTCTTATGGAAAGAGAGCATTGGTGTTCTATGTCATGCTGCCACCACTTGTTCCATCCATGTGAATGATCTCTTCCTCCTCATGTGTTTTCCAGCCCTCTTTAATTATTCTTTTGCCAGTGCTTCATAGGTATTGTAGACCAGCTGTAATAAAAAAGAAAGCACAGACCTTGTGTGGATGAAACTCTATGCACTGCAGAGTCTAATTCTGATGCTTCAAGGTCTTTTGTGATGGAGCTGTTCTAACAGGCCGCAGAGTCTGACAATCTACAATCCGAGGACTTTCGGTGGTAATCTTTCCCAGACATCTTATGTGAAAGCCTCGAGCTTTTGCATTTGCCATCACCTGCTGCATTTTGTTTTATTTCAACTATGCATCTGATCTTTGTGGTTTTGCCTGAATTGGATTAAGCGTCTTGTAATGAGAGCTTTTCTTGTTTTGTTTGTGAGCAACTGAGGAGGCCCCTTGCTCAGTGTCTGCAAACTTAAACAAATGTTGGGAAAGTGGAATTAGGTGGAGCAGTGGACACATTTTTCCATTTGGTAGATCAGCTGTCCAGGTCACTGTTGGCATGATCACAACATCTGAAGGGGGTTGGGGAAAACAACCCTTGTCTTGGACCGTATCTGCGATTGCTTGGTTTGTAGACATCTGGGAAGTGTTGGTACTATTTGAGTGGATGCAAAATGTGTTGTGCTAATTTGGCCCTTAGCTGATGATTTGCCTCTTGATTAAACAGGACTTGAGTAGCTTTGGGCAAAAATCTCCCAGATGTATAAGAATGAGATCACTTATCTTACAATTGAGTTCTTAACCAAATTGGGTATAAGCACTTGTTTGTTTGCTTAAAGGTAGAACATTGTCTTGACTTAATGAAGAAGCATTCAGGCTGAATTACTTTATATGCCTGTCTTCCTTAACATACTTGTTAATCTCTTTATTACAAACTGGTAATGCCATTTAATTTTTAACAACGTTAGTAATCTTGGGGCAGTTCGGGATATAGAAATAATATCTCTGCCTAATCTACATGGGAATGGAAAGGAAAGAGAGCACCGAAGAAGGAATTGAGGCAGGTGCTGCTTTTTAAGCCCTTCTATGATGAGCTAAACCTCACTCAATTCCTTCTTCTATGCAATAGTTAAAGGTAGAGGCACTCTGTCCTCCGTTCTATATGATCACCGTGCCCCCAACTTAGTGTGGACATTATTTACAGCCATTTACAGTATATCAAGCAGAAAGAGATGGTACTTTGGACTCTATCATTGCAGATGGGAGATTGCATTTTGGAATGTTCTCCACCCATGATATTCCTTTTGGGATGTAAAATTATTTAATTGTTTGATTTTCTTTGTGAACCACTTTGGAAACTTTTGGTTGAAAAGCAGTATATAAATACTCTTAATAATAAAGCAATATTGTTTTATATTTGTACTCTCATTGCTAAATAGGAAGAATTTACCTGAATTACCTTGTTTTCTACATGCAAAGAATTTTAAGTATTCAGTATGTCTTGTAAACTGCAGTCTGAAATGGTCCAATCCAGAATTCTAGCTGTATCTCATTCTATAAAATGTACAGAATGACTAAGAGGGGCCAAACAATTAGGAATCTACAGTCAGCCATGCAGATGTGGTCGGGTAGTAGTAAATGTGAGCTGTGAAAACTTAGATATTTGAAACACATCTAATTTCTGGCTTCCTCACTTAGGGATCCGCGACCAACAAATCAGTGTGTCAACAAGCTTGTCAACAACGATGTCAACCTCCGAATCCAAAATCTCACCATCTTGGTCAGAAACATCAAGACCTATTATCAGGTATACTTTCAGTGTTTTTTTAGAAGATACTGAAGTGTTTAATATTTCCCCGTTAGCACAGCTTCTCATTTAAAAAATGAAGGAAGCTCTGTTTTGATGTTGAAACGTTTCCCGTTAACTCTGCTCCATTCCTTGCAGTATTGCAGCCAGTTATGTGTGTTAAAGTGGAAAAATGTATTTAGCTTTGTATGAAACTCACAAATACCTATATTCCACCTGTGGGAATAATATTGGGTGGATTATGTAAACTGGTTTTTGATAACAATGGAAACACAGTGAATTGGCTGGGGTAAACTAGTTTCGAGCAGTGACTTTGTGTGCGTTGCTCTTGCCAAGAATTTTATTGATATGTTGGTTTTTCAAGGCAAATAATTCCATGTTATTGTTTCCTCTCCTCACTTGTGCATAGGAGAGCTAGGGGGAAAAAACTTCTAAAACAGTGTTTCCCAACGTGGGGGTTGTAATTCCCCAGGATTACAGCCCTCTCCCATAAGGGGATTGGTAATGTTGGGGACAGAACTTCTTGATGGTGCTGCCACTGTGAAAAAGGGGGCTTTTAACATCTCTGGTGATAGTGCAGGCCCTCTAGAAGATGCAGTGGGACCACAGGACCTTCTGCAGTCATCCTGGCACCTCAAAATGGCTCCATTATGTGATGAAGGCATATGCCTCCATTTTGCTCCTGAAATGAGGACAGTACCACAGCCCCACTGGGTGCACATGCTGCCATTGTGGAAGACACAAGGCTCTAAGCACCACCATCTTGGAATCTGGTACTAAGGCACCTAATGCCAGATTCCAAAATGGCAGCTCCCAGAGGGTGACCAGATGCTAAACCCAAAATTCCTGAATCCCAACGCCAAAATTCCTAATCCCAGGCCAAAATTCCTACCCGCTGAAAAAAATTGCCAAAATGTATTTTTTTTTTTGTTTTTTGGTGTTTTGACCATAACTTTTGATAGGAAGGAAATATCTCAAAACTGATTTTTGCATTGGATTCTGCTCTTCAATACAAATCCAATGACATACGGCATGATGGGTTACTGTGCACTATCACAAAGTTTCAAAATGAAGCCAAAATGTTGGACACCCTAACAGGAGGCTAAAAATCTGGACAAATCTGGGTTTTTCCAGTCATCTGGTCACCCTGAGCTCCCAGCCTCTTGTGACCCCCTGGCACGTGGTTGTGAGCCCCCAAGGGGGTCCTGACCCCCACTTTGAGTACTATTGGTGTGGTGTTTGGGAATCTGTAAGTTGCATCTTGTAAATGCTCCCTAAGAGCTTGGTCAGTGGATATTTCTTTTGGAGACTGGTCATATTTCTTATTGGTCTGTGTGACAATTCTGGCTCTTCATCTGTATTGTCTTGGAATTATTCAGTACTAGCGAAAGGCTTACCTGCATTGTGGGAGTAAAATTCCCCCGTATGCTATCTCCCCATATGCATCAAATAATGGAGTCCATACTCATAATTCAGTCAGTTTAATGGTTCACTAGTGATGAGTAGGGCCATAGTAGCTCAGTGGTTACTATGCCTATTGAACGGCAGGTCGGGTGCTCCAGGAAAGGGTGAGCTCCCATCCCTTGTCCAGTTCTTGCCAACCTAGCAGTTCAAAAGCATGTAAATGCCAGGAGGTAAATAGGTACCACCATTCCCACAATGGTGGTAAGATAACAGCGTTCCGTGTGCCTTGGCTTATAGTCATGCTGTGCACATGACCATGGAGATGTCTTCTGGCTCTTTGGCTTAAAAATGGAGATGAGCAGCATCCCACAGCAGTGGTGGGATTCAAATAAATTAACAACAGGTTCTGTGTCCTAATAGCCTAAATTAACAACAGGTTCTATGTCCCATTAGTAACCAGTTCTCAGAACCAGGCGCTCACTAGCAAAGGGTTCTGTAGAACCTGTGAGAACCCCCTGAAGCCCACCACTGCTACAGTCTTTCATGACTACCAGTACAACCTGTGGGAACACCTTTACCATTAACTTTTAGAGAAAAGTAAATAATGGTAGTACAAACGAAATAGCCATCTTTGCAGTCTAGATCAAGGGTGTCTAAATATAAGGGCCCCAGGCTGACTGTGCCTATGGAAACAGTTTATCTGATCCCCATTATAATTGGGCTGTCCCAGCTTGATAATTGAGGTCTAAATCTTGAAAATATAAACAAGATTTGCACGTTTTCACTTTTGTCATTTGTAACTATGTGCAAATACAGTACTTATTTATTGCCTTCATTTGCTTAATGATGTCACTTCCAGCCCTTAGCAGGCACCATGGATGCCAAGATCAGTCCTTTATGAAATAACTTTACCATCCTTGGTCTAAAGATCTGTGATTTTCAACCACAATGCCATGGCCCCCTTTGTATCATGGTTTCTCTGCCGGTGTGCCATGGGACTTTGGGGAGGGTCCAAAAGTACATTTATTTGTAGGGGAAATAGGGGGATTTGTGCCCCCTACCAGTAGTATGGTATGCCTTGTCAGTGGTCTAAAATACGCCTTGACAAATTTTAGTGCTGTAAGATGAAAAAGCTTGAAAATCACTGGTCTAGAAAGATGATGGCAAAATCAACGTGCCTTACAGTTAATAATTCTGTCAAATGCAGGAGCTTTGACTTTCATCTCAAGGTCATTCCTAATTTATTGTCTGCCCTTCCTTCTCACCTGGCATGCAGAAAGGCAAATCATATTGATATATTTCTTGCATGTAGAAGCCCTAAGATTATCTACAAATCACCAATTATCCCAACATTACATCCATTGTTTTGATAAAGATGAACCCTCTGGTTCTGAGCTATTAAATTGATTTATACATTCTTATAAAGCTTAATTCCTGTTGTAATGAATAAACTGCATTTCACAACATCATAAGGCAATAGTAGGAAGAATAATAGCTAGGTTTCTTATTTATGTTTCCAGATATCAGTCTGTATGCTGTATTATCATCAGTTTATTCATATGATGTATTATTAGTGCATCAAGGTTATACAGAGTGCAAACAAGGGCACTTACCTTCCCTCCCCCCCCCTCCAATGTGTGTGCTTTCCTTTCAAAAAAGGCAGAGCACATAGTTTAGGCTTAAGACCTGGAAAGCATTTCAAATTTTGCAAGTTTATAACTATTTGAGATACAGTTTTGCACTGCAGATAAAACGGTTTTCCAGGTGGTGGTTCGCAAAGCAATTATTTTTGAAGCCCCTTTTCTGGCCCTTTGGGATTGTTAACCAAACAGCCAAAAGCTTTGGGGGCAGTACCTCTAATAGCAGGAGGCAAGTTGGGGTCAGCAAGCAAGAATGCAATTTGATTGAAATCCCAGTCTAGAAGGCGGAGGGAAGCTTCGTGAGAAACAACAATAGAAGTAGGAATTGCTGTTTCCGCAAGGAAGTGTGAGCTTTGGCACTCAGCCTTTAGAAGGGATGGCGGTTTCCCTTTCTCCAGTTTATTGCTAAATTACTGGTTTTGCAAGATTGTGCCTTGAGATGCAGGTGTTAAACATTAATTTTGTTGTTTTTGCACTTGAAGTTGTGGAGTAGTACCCTTCCCACTTTCTTACCACCACAATTCATCCTTGAGTTCAAGCTTCCTAACAGAAAAGAACTGGTAAACAAAATAACATTGATTTATCTCTCAGTGTGCACACAAGGCTATCCTTACATCTTTCTAAACATCTAATATGAATTCATGCCATAATGTGCTTGGTCAAAAGGCATCATGCCAGTTAAAATCTATTGATTTTAAAATATCTTGACCCACAAAATCTTGGCTCTTGAGAATTTGTGGATGCACAAAATTACCAAGTACAGTGATGCCTCACGTAACAAATTTAATTCGTTCTGGAGGCATGTTTGTTATGTGAAACGTTCTTTACGCGAAGCGGATTTTCCCATAGGAAATAATGGAAACTCAGACGATTGGTTTCACAACTCCAAAAATATGCATATAAAAATATTAACTGGATGTAAAAATGATGACAGAACACTGGGATTGAATTCAAAACATGCATTCAATGTGCATGATCTTATGAAGTCTACTTAGACTGCAGTCCTAAAGACACTTTCCTGGGAGTAAGCCCCATTTAACACAATGGGGCTTACTTCTGGGTAGACATGATTAGGAGGCTGCAATCCAAGAAACCTTCAAATTGTCTCCCCACTTTCTCCTTCTCTCCATCCTGAGCCTCTCTTCCCTGCTCCCTTCTGGCTAGCCCTGAGCTGCTTCCCTCTTCTCCACTGCTCTTCTCTCCCTCTGCCCAGTAGGCACCCAGCCACAGGAAAAACAGCGCTGAAGTGTTGCTTTCACTATGGGCAGGTGCGCTAGACAGCCCTAACTCAGGCTGCCGGCCAGTGCATCTGCCCCAACTGCCAACAAATGTGTTCTTTACGTGAAGCACAGTTTGTTACGTGAAGCAGAATCCTAGAGAAATTTTTATTTGTTGTGTGAAACATACTTTATGTGAGGCGTTCTTTACGTGAGGTGCCACTGTACAAGTGGTATCTTGTAAAACAAATAACTTGTAAGACGAAAGCTTTGTAAGACAAACATTTCTAAAATTGTAAGACAAACATTTCTAAAAATTTCTAAGGAATTCTGCTTTGCAAGACAAACAGTTTTGGCAGAATTTGGCAAGCAGCTTTACAAGGAAAATTTGTTGTAAATGAATGAGCAATGAATCTGTTTAATGACAATGCAATGTCACATTTCCATGCAGTACTCAAAAGGAGACAAAAGCATGTGTCATTAGAGACACCAGTGACTCTTAGTGAAAATTAGTCATCCTTGGCCATAAAAGGTTTTTCTTTTCTGTTTTATTGTACAGTACATTATGGTGTTATATATACACAGTGTTATTAATACTGCAGTAATTGTGTTCTGTATTATATTACAGTGTTTTGAATTTGATTACTGTGTTTTGTCCTCATTTTTACACACAGTTAATATTTTTATATAAATACTAGCAAAAACGTACCCACGCTGTGGGAGTAAAGTTCCTCCGTGCTCCATCCCCCCACTGCGAATCAACCCTCCATGCACATCAACCCCCATGTGCATCCACTCCATGCACAACATCTTCATGTTCATCCACCCAATGCGCATCATCCCCCATGTGCAACATCCCCCATGCGCATCACCCCCCATCTCAACATCCCCCATTCCCATCATCCCCCATGTGCAGGCGCATCATCCCCCTGTGTGCATCAAGCCCCTGTGTGTGTAACATCCCCCCAGTGCAACATATGTGTATCTGCAACATATGTGTATCAGCCCCATGTGTGCAACTGTGTGCAACATGTTTGTATCAGTCCCCATGCACAACATTCCCCATGTGCAACACCCCTCTGCGCATCTCCCTTCATGTGCAACACCCCCCCATGTGCAGCATCCTCCCCAGTGCAACCCCTCCCTTCGAACAACATCCCCCCATGCACCATGCACCAAATTGGCTGGATGTTTTTAAGTCTTCCATGTTAAGTACTGGACAAAAATACATTGCACCCCTTTTCAGTCCCTTAAGGTTTAAACTTCTCAGCATTGGTTCTTGGTGGGTTTTTCTGTCACTGAAGGAACACCCTCCCCAAATTTCATGCTTCTAAGTCCAGGGGTTGGGGCAGAACATCCCTCTGTCATGGAAGGAACACCCACTCCAATTTTCACGCTTCTAGGCTCAGTGGTTTTGGCTGGGTGTTGGTGAGTCAGTCAGTGAGTGAGTTTTATATACTGTATATAGATTTTTGGGTTGTGGAACCAATTGTCTGAGTTTCCATTATTATTCATGGGAAAATCTGCTTTGTATAAAGAATTTTTGTAAGACAAACATGCTTCCGGAATGAATTATGTTCTTCTTACAAGGCACCACTGTACTGTATGTACAAAAGCCTGAGTATACATGAACATTATTTTGATGCTGTCTTCATCTGTTCATGCTTGACTACTAGTTCAGGGGTGGAAGCTTGCAATGCTAACTCCTGCAGGCCAGCCAAAATGCAGGACCACATTTTGAATTACCGTATTTCCCGGCTTATTACACGCACCGGACCATGAGACGCACCAAAGTTTGGAGGAGCAAAACAAGAAAAAAAATATTCTGAACCAAATGCTGTACTAATATGGGGGAGGAAAGGCGGGGTATAAATTGAGCTAAATAAATAAATAAAATAAAATAAATATATTTAATAAAATATAGCAGAATAATTTTTCAACCATGTAAAGTCAACAGTGGTATTAAGAACCATCATCACTGTCAATAACAAATGAGGAAAAACTTTAAGCTTCAAGCACTCTTTTAATTTTCTGGAAACCCCAAAAACTCATCATCTCCAGTGTCAGTGATTTGCGACTTTTGCACAAATCTCATTGCAAATGATCAGACACCAACATTTTGCACAAATGGTCCAGGAAGGCAGGTAAGTTGGGGGGGGGGTTCTTTTGGGGGTTAGGTAGGGAAAGGTGATAGGATCTAGATAGATAGGGAAGAGAGAGGGAGGCACAGGCATGGAGCAGGAGGGACCAGGTCTTGTGCATGTCTACTTTGGAGCAAGTCTCCAAGCCAGGGAAGGCTGCTTAGGATTGTAACTGTGCCAGGGTGACCAGATGCCAAACCCAAAATTACTGAACCCCAAGGCCAAACTTCCTACCCTCCCAAGCCAAAATTTCTACCCGCTTAAAAAAATGGCCAAAAAATGTATTTTTTTGTTTTTATATTTTTGATTTTTACTTTTTTGCCCATAACTTTTGATAGGAAGGAGATATCTCAAAACTGATTGTTGCATTGGATTCTGCTCTTCAATACAAATCCAACGACATATGACATGATGGGGTAAGGTGTTCCAGGATTGGCCCTATCACTCTATCAGACGCACAGACATTCCCCCCCCCCTTTGGGGAGAAAAAAAGTGCATCTTATAAACCGGGAAATACGGTAGATGGGATTTTCCAGTTGACCTGGAGAACTGGAGAGAGGACATTCTCTCTCCTTCATCTGTCTGCTACTCTAGGTATAGTAATATATTTGTGGGCCCCTTGTATGGCCACATCACAGAAGACAAAGCAGGATAGTAATGTTTTAAAATAAATTGGTATGTTCCTATCAGATACTCAAGGGTGGAAAGGGGACTCGAGTCCTCTGGTTCGTTCCCAGCCCCACCCTTTAGAATAGATCACCACAGCAGGATGTTGAAGATCTCCACCCCTTGATGCAATTTATTATACGTACTAATAGTGAACGAGAGGTTCATGAGCCAAAATAAACTAAACTATCTTCTAATTGGGAGATAAGATCAAGTTTCCTTAGTGTTTAAAAAGAGTTGTGGCTTTTTAAAAAAAATCAGCTTTAGTGGAAGTTCAGCTCTTTTAAAAGCTATAAATCTGCAAATTCCAGCTCTACACGAAACTTTGATCACAAAAGAAAATTGTACATTTTTACGTCCACGTTATTGTAAAATGAAGCTGATTAACACCACCGTTTTATATGTGGTGTTATATCCAAGTGGAATATATGATATGGCTGAACTACATGCTACAATTTAGAATTTTTTCTCTTATAAATAGACATGGAGGAAAGTTAACCATCTCTCCTCCCCTACCCACACGCACATACCCCCCACAGCTGCTATTTGCCCTGGTAGCTCAGTTGCTATTTGTGTCACATACTGTATATTCTGTGAGTAACATTTAATTTTGAAAATCGGCAAACACGTTGGTGAAAAGTTCTTGACAAAGGATTCATTACAAAGATTTGTCTCCAATTCTATTTACAATAAACATTGCATCAACCAACCACAGAGTGGATGGTCATTAACTTTCCGTCCTGTTTGAATTCTTTGAACAAGTGATCAGTGTGAGTTTGCTAGCTATGGCAGCACCACATGTTGCCATAGATTCAGAGCATGCAATGCCGCTGAATTGTGCCAGGAGCTCAGACAGGAAGCAGACACACTGCGCATAAAATGAGTGGTTTAAGCGTTATGGTATCCCAGCAACTCTTATCTCATTAAAAACTGCTGATCCACTAATACTTTAAGTGTGAGATTTACTAACTTCGCAGCAGCGAACAACTAGGAAATAAAGTAGTTTTTTTCTTGATTCATATTCCCCTTGAAGAAGGGGTGAAATGGCAACAGAATTTATTTTTAACCGTTTCTTGTTTTGTTAAATGTTTGCTTTTTAATGTTTGTTATGTTAAATGTTTGGAGATGTCACACTGAAGTGTGAAAGTATCAGTTCTTATTGTTTGTGCAGAGCAGGGTTATCCTGATCACAAAGTGATAGTTCAGTGATTCTAAGTAATAAAATGGCTCAAGCTTATCTACAGGCCTGAAGACCTCATGGCAGCTTCCTGGCAAACGGGAAGATAAGGAATGCATATCTCCCTTATGCAATTGCACCAAAATGAACCCAGATGTTGCCCTTGTTCCAATTAGGGTTGGGAGGTGGACTTGTGTGTGGACTGATCCAGTTCAGCCTACAAATGGGAACAGAAATTCTGATACTGAGTTTCTCCTTCCCCAATTAAGTCATATTTCCTTCCGTTTTCTACTTACCGGTATATTTTGTTTTAGATGTGGTTAGAAAAGGCAGTAGATATGTGGTTTTAAGTGGATATGCAGCTGGTATTTCTAGGGCAACCATATGTCCCCCTTTTTCAAAAACATGTCCTCTTTTTTAGCCTTGTGTCCTGGGAAAAAATCTTCATTGTCCTCCTTTTCCTTTTGAGCTAGCAACACGAAGTCTTCTAATTAATAAATTATATGGAATAGTTTTAAATTCAATAAGAAACACTTACATTGTATTTAAATTAACCATATGAAAGCAATATACAGTATACATGAGTATTTTGAGCTTTTATTTTGTCATAGCCTACATTTTTCTTGATTTCCTACATTTGGGGGAAGGGCCTTGTTTCTTATTCTATTATGACATCTGGTTACTCTGGGTATTGCTGATTTGTGAGATTATTTAACATAATGTAGGTCATAGTGTAATGTGCTTTTTAAATATGAATATGAATGGATGGGAGTCCATTCCAAGTGTGTGCTGTTTCTGTTTCACTTTCTCTTTCTTAACATCCTTATACCAGATTCCTTTCAGGATCGTTGTAAAGACTACTGAAATCTATATAAAGCATTGTAACATTCTAAAGGAATATATGGCTGCAATCCTAAAGACACTTTCCTGGGAGTAAGACCCATTGGACACAATGGGGCTTACATCTGAATAGACATGATTAGGATTTTGCTCTTAGTAACCTAATGTTCAAGTGGTAGTCTTGAACATTTTTCTTGAACCCAACATGCAGTTTAATAAAGGGACTTGGAATAAATGAAGGGACTTGGAAGTTGAGCTTCGTAACATGAAACATGAATTCATTCAACAAACCAGAGTGCCTCCAACAAATCTGTCATGTAACAGTGGAACATGAAATAACCTGCCATTGCTAATTGCAGTGCGCCGTGCAAACAAGATAAAAATAAACAGACATGGTTGAGACAAATGTGGGTCAATGCATAAACGATTGCCATGGTGGGATCTGGGGTGATGTGCAGCTTCTGTTTATAGTTATCAACCTACAGTGCCGCAACCATTTTGACACTCATTGGGTTAGAGGAAGGAAAAGGTCATGTTGGGGTTAATGCGCTGCTTATTTGGAACAGCTGTGTTGAAGTAAGGCTTAAAAGGCTGCTCCCTTGGGAACCACAGGAATTATAACTTGAGAATGGAAGCAGGTGAATTTCTCTTGAAGGGATCTCCTGCACTGGGGAAGCATAGGATGCTCTGCATGTTCAGATTTAATGCTTTTAAAACTTTAGAACACATTTAAAGGGTCTCTAAGCTCCTGAATACCAATTGCACATCTTTGATCTAGCAACTAAAAACTAAGCATCTAAAATTTGAGCTTAGTTTAAGGTTAAGTCATTTGGGCAATGTTTTCACCAATAAGTGAGTGCTAGATTATGACTTAGAGCGCAATCCAGAGTAACTACATGGAGTCCTTGCTCCGGTGTAAGAACAATTTGCTCTGGATTGCAATATGAATTTCCCATAGGTTTTCACTACGTATTGCAGCAACTATGGGTACACATAAAGTCTCTTACGTGCTCCTGTAGTTACTCTGGATTGTAGGGTTAGTTCCCAGTTAGATTTTAGTTTGTCTCTGGTATTTGACCTGCAGTAAGATTGAGAGCAGGCCTTGGGAGAGCATCCTTCCTTCTTCTACCCCTTGTCATTGGAGGTGGAAGGTTATGCATGGTGATACTCCTCTATCATTTGAAGGTCACTTTATGGAGGTTTATGGACTCTGGGGGAAAAACAGAGAAAAACAAGGGCACATTCTAGGGCTGACATATTAAGTTGACTTAGAGCACAATCCTAACCATGTCTACTCAGATGTAAGCCCCATTGTGTCCAGTGGGTCTTACTCCCAGGAAAGTGTCTTTAGGATTGCAGCCTTAGCTGTGTTGGGCCATCAATTCATCTAGCTCAATATTGTCAGCACTATTAGCTGAAACCCAGCAGTGTCTTCTCCAACCTTTACTAGACACAGCATGTCAGAGATTGAACCAAGACCCTCTGTACAAAACATGCATTCTACATTGAGCTGTCTCCACATCTCTCTGGTTTTGAGGTCTGCATCCTAGGACCTTCACATGACTGATCTATAATCTCTGGCAATGTACACAAGCTTCTTTCTAACCAATGTGCTCAATGCATCTCTCAGAATGTGAAGACCCATTTGTGTAATCAAGCTCTGGCACGATGCTCTGCTGAGAAAGAGTGTAGAGATGGAACCAGTTGAATACACATTTGTTGTTTGTGAACTGTACATGTGATGAACTACAGGTGCTTTATTGTGCTACTCCTATATGTGGATTATGATGTGGATATTAACGTGGATATTAAAGGACAGAGGACCTTAACTCCCATACAACTCAGGTCAAATTCCTTCATATGCAGAGTGAGCAGAGCATACCTCCAAGTTTAGGCAGTTCATGATGGCGGAAAGGCAGATGTAGCTTGTGTGTTATCACTGAAATGTTACAAGAAAAGATGTTCCAGAGGCTGTCCAGAGCCCATTATCCAGATTCAAGGTAGGCTGCTGAGGTAGTGCCGGGTTCTTCTATTGTTCTAAATGTGCAGAAATCTCACAGTTGTTAGGTTTTTGTCTGCAGAGTCATGATTTGTAGCTTTATCTGAATAGTGGATGTGTATATCTTTGGCCCTTTGAAACAGAAGGTAACGCTGATAGGAGACCATGACAAAAGGCTAGCATTTATGGAGAAACTGCTTGCATATTTTGTGTGTGGTGGTCTTCTAGTTTTACTGTTGTTCCAGTTCCAGCTTCAGTTCCGTTGGAACTGAGGGATGTTTTTCTAATGAATTTCAGATCAAATAAACTTTATTTGTGTAACCATTTGGTCATTACAATGAATTATGGGTTTGCTTGCTACTATGTGTGTATGTGGCATGGTTATTTTGTAGGCATTGCTGTTGTCAGCTATATGCAATTTATCACAATGTAGACTACGCCGCAATAGGTGCCTAAGCTAATGCTGCTTAACAAAATAAATCTAAGAATATATATGGACTTCTTCTGTTGTCTCCTGAAGATCATAATATGGCCAGATTACAGTGAAACAACCTATGGCAAGCCTGTATGGTTTGTTAAAGCACAAACCTAACCATGACTACTCAAAAGTAAGCCCCACTGTGTTCAGTGGGCCTTACTCCCAGGAAAGTGTCTTTAGGATTGCAGCATGTTACTTCTAAACTATTTAGGCCAAATTTAGAAATATTTTTCATGCAAAATAACCCCCTCTGATCTGGGACGTTGTTGGAGGTTGGGGGCAACACAGCAACAACTGTTTTGTGGCATAGCGGTTATGACCAGGAGCCGTTGCTACATTAGGTTACTTGGTTTTAGGTTCCTGCTCTTACTGGATGACTGAGGATGCAATCCTAACCAATTTAGGCCAACTCAGCTCACTCATTTCCTCATTCCTGTGGTGGTGCGGGGAGGATGGTGCTTGTCTGTGCGCTGGCATAACCCAGCCACCCACCCCCAGGCAGGGTGACTATATAGAATGGAGAACAGAGTGCATCTCCTTTTAACCATTGTGTAAAAGAAGAAATTGAGGCAGGTTTAGCTCATCATCAAAGGGTTTAAAAAGCAGCAGCTGCCTCAGGAGTGGCGCAGAAGTGCCTTACAGCATCTTTGTGACAGCCTCAAGCCAGGATGGGATTTGTGCCCGGACTTGTGCTGGCCTAACCAGGGTTTAGGATTGCACAGTGAATTAAATCCTGTTTTCCTGATCTGTTTCATCAAGCTGAACGTTGAACCTGTAGTAGACCATGTTCAAATGATGGTAAACAATGACTGCCATATACCACATAGTTTCTACTTTGCATATTAGCATAAATGGCCAATTTCAAAGAGCAGCTGCGTTGGTGGTAAACAGGGCATAGAGGGACATGAAATATTCAGTAGTGGTAAATGGCCCAAGCACATTTGCATGTGCTTTATTATTAGAACACATTAGGAAGGAAATTGTTGCAGTGCTTTGTAAGAACCCTTTAGATTAGGTCCCAATAAAAGCATCGCAGCACCTGTGTTTCATCTTAAAGTACAAATACTTTTCAGAAGTCTTGGTCAAAGCAGATCTTTTCCTTTGCCAAATATGTGGCACATGCCCTAAAGGCAAATGGATAGAAGTGAGTGAGGCACTGTGTATCCAGCTTGAATAAACAAACTGATATTATTCTGATCGCTAAGGAAGGCTTTTCTGTGTTATGGGGTATATGTGTGGGAGGCATCCTGCTTGTGGTTACTGAGAGGATCCTCCCATGCAGAGCACATACCTTTCACGCTGCCTGACATTGCCCTTCATGTATTCAGAACTTCAATTCAGAACGCGGTGACCCTCTTAATAGCTACTTCAGTTCTACGCAGGATTTATCTACTCTGACAAACTGGTTGGTTGGTTGAGTTGTATTTCCTAAATTGTTGAGTGCCAGCATTCTTTTTGTTAATGGTCCTGGTGTGCCACTTGATCACAAGTCCACATTTTGGCCCATAAGACTATCAGCATTTAGAGTTCGTACGGTAAGCCACTCATAGCCAATGGATAGTGGGATATAAAAGGAAACAAATAAAAGGAACATCAATCTATCTATCATCATTCTAGATTGATTGATTAATAGATTGATTGAACTCCACCTTTCCCATGCCCAAGGTGAGTTACCATACATATCTTTTAGCCCTTATCCTCACAGCAGTCCTGTGAGATAGGTTATTCCTAGGCAGCTTGCAGAATTCCTCCAGTTGGTTTCCTTCCCGGCGTGGTCATCACATCTGGCGTCAGGGAATGCCTGCCAACCTTCCAGCAGAAGTACTTTCAGTTTAGACAAGATAAAAACAGAGATTCCTTCTGGGTCTGTTGTCTCGTAATAGCTTTATCTGCTTTTCAGTCTTCCATCCAAAATTCAACCCAGTCCATTCCTGCTTATCAGCCCTTTGCTCAACCACCAGACATGCCTGCTGCCTTATATATCTGAAGCTGCCATACTGAGTCAGACCAAGTGGTCCCTAAATCTGGCTTAGTATTGTTAACACTGACAGGCAGTGACTCTACAGCATTTCTAATGGGAATTTTTTTTCTTTCTCATGTTGCTGTACAGTTTTCACCCAAGACATTTTGCATGCCAAGCAGACGTTGTTTCATGGCGCAATGGCCCCTTGCCTACATCTATCTATCTATCTATCTATCTCTCTATCTCTCTATCTATCTATCTATCTATCTCTCTATCTCTCTATCTCTCTATCTATCTATCTATCTATCTACCTACCTACCTACCTACCTACCTACCTACCTAAAGCAGGCCTCCGTCAGTCTTGAAAGACTATGGTATCATGCTCGGCGCTGCATACACTGCATGTGAAGCATGAAAGCCTGGGTTGGATTGTTATGGAGGATAGGCTGTTACCCAAGCAGCAAATCCCTCCTCTCCACACCACTGAATTAGTCCAATGGAAAGGCAGAGCCAATACAATTGGATCCAGCTGGCATCACAGAGCTGGTCTAAGGACAGGAGCTCACCCTGTCTTGTAGGGCTGACCCGGGTCTCGAACCCTGGCCTGCTGGTTAACAGGCACAGTGTCTTAACCGCTTGTGCCACCCATAGCCCACCTACCTACCTACCTACACCTATCTATCTATCTATCTATCTATCTATCTATCTATCTATCTATCTATCTATCTATCTATCGCTAAGATGCTTCAGTTTTAGAAGACAAGTGGACCACTCAGTGAAGCAGGCCTTATTGAAAGAAAATGTCTTGGCAGTTACTAGTGACTCACAGTACAAATCCTGTGCATGTGTATCTTAAAATCCTTAAACAGTCAAATGGAAGCTGCCGGATTTATTACAAGTTCACTGGGTAACTGAGTTACAGGGGTCTCGCTTACGAACAGCTACCTTAGCCCTTTTGTACAGGTGTAGTCTGTCTGATCTTGTGCATTCATGCAGCACAGTAGTGCTGTTCTCACTAACAATTGTTCCTTGATTTCCAGGGAAATCTCTGGAAAAGAATGAGAATGTAAGTAGAGGATTTAGTTTACAAAATTCTTCTCTCTTGACCACCTTTGAACTGGTCAGTGTTTTTTGTTTGCTTCATACATCATGGACCTGCTGATGTTTGAGAAAACTGTCATCTATGAGTGAGTTCAATACTCCTTAAATGTTTGAGGTCTCTTCCTACAGACTTTACAGAAAGTGGTCTGAACTAATTATTATAGTTCTCTAGTTTCTCATGAGCCATTCATTAGAATCAGCTAGTTCATGGTGTTCTCTGAGACAGAACAGGTTTGACAGTAAAGTGACACCTTAGCATAGATGTTCTTAAACAATGATGCAGGCAGATTTATTGAAATGGTGAGAAAAGCCTAAATAGAAAGCCACACACAGAGAGGTTTCTGTCCATCTCTATTGTACTGAGTTGCCGGAAACATTTTTTTCACACTTCCTGTAGTTTATATTGAAAGACTATCTGAATTTAACATTTCCTGTCCTTTGACATGTTTGAAGTATATATGTTTGCTGCATCTGTAGATTCAATTTTCCTTAAACTTTGCATTGGATTGACATGAATCCACATAGGTGGATTCATGATGTAGACAAAGAGGTAGTATAAGAAAATAAGGGAATCAAAGATATACATAACAAGGCAAAAGGATGTACAAGAGCAATGTAGCAGATAAAAACTTTATGAAGGACAAATTTTTGCCTTTGTTTTTTCTCTCTCATGTAGAAAGTCAATAATTGATTTCCAGTAATTCATAAAATATTATGTTGATTTCTCTTTAAATGAAAATAAACAAAACTGTATTCATTTCTGCAGTATCCATGACTTTGGTCCATCAACAGGGGCACTTGGTGTTTTCAAAAGGCAGACAAAGGACTTGGTTTGGTCAGACTGGTGAGGAGGGGGTTCAACCGTTTCTCCATCTCAGTTCAGTGAATTCCTGTTGACCTTCTGTTGGCTGTTGAAGTTCCTGATTGCCATGGAGGGAAGAAGTGGCAGACACAACCTGTGCTTGCAAGATTTGCCGTTTATAGATAATACTAGTAGTATTGGATTTTATTTATAAATAAATAAATATTGGATTTGGAGTAGGACTGCAGCATAGAAAAGGTTAAAACAACTAGTACTCCGACCCTAATCTGAATTCCCCTTCTTTGCACACACATCAAAGTGTCTTAAGACCTTGAAGTGCAGAACTCCTTTGTTTGGCCTTGAAGAATCATTGCAACTCAGCTTCTCTTCCTTCTTCCTTCTATTCTAATGCTATTTCGCTTCTCACTGAACTCTTTCCAAAATATCTTTCCACAAATCCATCTTTGTCTGTTGAAAATCCATGTTTGTCTGTTAAACATGAAAATCCATATTTGTCTGTTAAACAGAAGGACAGTTATTTGATTCCAGAGGCAAAGATCTCTGAGAGGAAAACCTTTTTGTGTGTTCAGCAAAATAAACTGAATGGGAAACGCTACCCACATAATACATGGAAGCCTCAAAAACTGGTCTGGCCAGAGTATTGTGTGGTTAATCTTTTCTGAATGTTAATGATTATATAGGAATATGGTCCCACCTCTGCAATCATGACAAACGGTGGGATAAAAGAATCTTGTAGGTCTGAACAGCACCTGCTAACATTTTTTTTCTATGTCTGACTTAATTCCACTTTTGGAAGTGTTCATTAATTTCCTGATTGCTGGCATGCATTTATAAAGAAAGATCCAGAGGGCAGAGGATAGTGTCGTGGTCCTTGCCCCCCAGAATGTACGTATGTAGGAAACCCCATAAATCAACAAATGCTGCTTCGTTGGGACACATGGAAATTTTTGCTAACACTCAGTTTTAGCATTCAGTTTTCCCTCCAGTGTGTGTCTGTGTTTGCTGACTGTGTGGGACATTGTAACCACTTCAAAAGACCTCAAAATATATTGTAACTAATTTTAAGTGAGATTCCTTTAACACTCCACACTTTTTATCATCACCAGCTACTGCACAGGAATGATTACTGGTCAATTGGAAGGGAAGTCAAATAAAAATGGAGGGTAATAGAAACTTGAGGAATTAACTCACACTGTCATGCTGAGCATAAATCAGTCTGCCCTTGTATGTTTCTATTTAAGTAGGGCACAATCCTAATCAATTTAGGCCAGCCTAACTCATATAGCATATCTTTCTATAGTGGTATCTTACTATAGTGGCTGTGGGTGGCGCAAGCGATTAAGATGCTGTGCCTGTTAACCAGCAGGCCAGGGTTCGAGACCCGGGTCGGCCCCACAAGACAGGGTGAGCTCCTGTCCTTAGCCCAGCTCTGCAACGCCAGCTGGATCCAATCGTATTGGCTCTGCCTTTCCACTGGACTAATTCAGTGGCGTGGAGAGGGGGGATTTGCTGCTTGGGTAACAGCCTATCCTCCATAACAATCCAACCCAGGCTTTCATGCTTCGCATGCAGCGTATGTAGCACCGAGCACGATACCATAGTCTTTCAAGACTGACGGAGGCCTACTATAGTGGGGTTAGAAGGTTGGATCCAGATGTGATTTTTATGTTAGTTCTGTCTGTTCTGTTTAATTCTGTGGATTGGTATTTTTACATCAAACACAAGAAGTGTTTTTTTTTGTTCATCCTGATGTAATGTGAGATGAGGTTGCTTGTCTGAGGTTGTGTGTCTGCTTAGTTCCTCAGATCCTTGATGTTACTGTCTGAAGCAGAAATAACAAGTGCATATTTGTGATTTAGCTTAGAGTTATGTTTTAAGTTCTTCTTGGGAAGACTCAGCTGCTTCTGAAACCTAAATAGACTTGTAATCTCACAGGATGTTTATCTGCAACAGATGTCCATGCTGCACATGCTTGAGGTTGGGTTAGATGTTCTGAAACTGACATCTATGATTCTATACACCAAAAATCCAGGACAGGACTTTTAAAAACTATTTAAATCTGGAACAATCCTGGTTTTTCTGGACATATTTAGGAAGTAGAATGGTGGGTGGAATCACCTGAACTATTTTAGCAGCCAGTTTCTTGTTTTTGGTTTGCTGATTTGCACACATCTATATCATGTGCAAGATGTACACTAACTGTCCTGACAATCGTAGTTGCTAAAATGAGGACTTTTCCCCCTATGAGCATTTAAGAACGCCGAAGAGTGCTGTATGTGCACACAATGTAAAGACAACTTCCTAATATATTCATAACCTGGCCCTACAAATGTGTGTACTTCTCTCCACCCGAACCTACACATAACTCCACTTCCTCCCTATACAATAATCACGTTGTAGACAATGTCAAGGGCGGCAGTGTTAGACCTTCCCTTTCATTCCAGAGCAGGAAGATTGTACTGTTCCCTTTTCACCCTCTTAATTCAGAACAGGAAGGGGGAGCAGAAACTCAGGAAACTCTCTGCATACTCCACTTAGCTGTGCACTCATTCTGGATTCAGGCTCAGGGCTTCAAACATTCCATCATTGTACCATTTTCCATACTGACATTACATAGCCGGTTTTTAAGTTTGTGTCCATTCCAAGGAAAACATTCATGTGTATGAAACCCCATCTAGAAATGTGGCTGTCATACCACAAAGAAGACTGGCTACAGCCATGCATGAACTACACCATCTAGCCAAATACCCCTATGTGCAGTATCAAACTAATGACTAATGTCAACGCAGATACTTTGGTAATAAAAGCCATCCAGTTCTCTTTAAGAATTACTTGCCAGTTACAACAATGGTCTTTTATTTGTGTGTATGTATTTGGCAGGCATTACATACATTGATGGTTCACTACTATTCTTCCAGTTATTTCTATATTTTCTGCATGTGAATATGATGATTTTTTAAAAAATTGAGCTGATTTTCTTTTTTGTGTCATGTGTTTACTTTTTCTCTAGTTAAAGCTTAGCCATTGATTTCTGAGTGCCACCCTGGACTTTCTCTATTACGCCTTGGTTTTGTTTTCTTTCAGTTTTGGCATCTTTGCAGTCTGGTTTGGATGGTACTTGAAACAGAGGACTTCTCCTCGCCTTGGCAGCCTCAGCTGATTAGGGGCCAAGATGTGTTTGCTTATAGCCTCTTTCCAGCCTTAAATCACGTGGATTTAAATTCAATGGATCAGGATTATTCTGGTGGACCTGCATTCCTGCTGCAGGTGGCTGTTTTGAGCAAGCTCAAATGGGGTGTGGAGCCATTCATGTGGTGATGATCCCATCACATGGAAGCCTTTTCTCTTTATGACTGTTGAAGATTCCTGACTCGAGAGCTGCAAACTTAGAACTGAGCTGTCTATTCTATTATCTGTCATGTCAAAATCTTACTCAAGCTCTAAGTGACTTGAGGTAGAAGACAGAGGTAGAAGAGAGCATGGGATTTAATTTTCTGTCAGGATTTATTACAGGTAATCAATTTTAGTTTTGGGTCATATGCATCATTTGGTACATTGCCTGTTGTAGGAAGAATCGAGGTCAGGCATCTTCTCTCCAGTTTGTGTTTCTGTTATGGAGAAATCTCATCCCTCAAACCACTGTGTGATATACGGTATGATTGCTGTGCAGAGTGTGTCTTTGTGACCAACATGTAATGAATGAAGCATGTTGTTCCGTTGTTGGGAAATAGAAATTACCTGTCTCAGCCTTACATTATTCTGCGCTGTCAGTCTCACCTACGTCACAGTTTTGTTGTGAGATCAGTAGGAGGGAAGGAACTAAAGTTTTGTAAGCCACCTTGGGGATCTGCTTTGGCATGGGATGGCAGGATATAAATTCCTTAAACAAACAAACAAACAAACCAGATTAGGCAGTGATAAGAATCTTGGATTCCACTTGTTCCCCCAAAGAAGATCCCTTTGGGGGAAGAGATTTGATGTTGATAGTATGTAATAAGTGATGACTGAGACAGTTATTAATTTGGGCAAAAAGAGCATATCTTTAAAAGATATAAAGTAAATAAAATAAAGTAACAATTGTTGCCATGCCTAATCAGAGCAGTTGCAGTGAATGAATGTTTTGCATGGTTTGAATATGGGGCACACTTTCCTCTGTTTAGCTGACATCTGGAAATCATGCTTTTAAAACTGTGTGATGAGTAACTCCGCAAAACTTGTTGTTTTTCTTAAATACAGCAACAACAAGAGGTCAGGACTTGTTGGGTGTTTGACTTCACATTTACTGGTACTTTTTGGTATTTTGATCTTTAGAAGTAAAATCTTCAGTAACAATCAGGATTGAAGGAGTTTTCTGTTTTATCTTCTGTAAGATAGATAAGGTGGATTGGCTGTGAGAATCCTTGGGTATGAGAACTTCTTTCCTGAGTTATTTAGTCCATGCTTGTGTACAAAAATCTATGTATCATGTGCTCTGTCATATGTCACATGAACATGGTCTATTGTTCCTATGTCATATGTTTTCATTCAATCTTGGCTTGCTAAATAGTCTGCCGCCAGTGATTTAATCCATCTTCCCAGAATGGTTTCAAGGATGAGACTGACTTTAAAGTGAGTTTGCTAAGCAAATGTTGCTTCTTTAACCTTCTGACCCTCACTGACCTTGACAAGCCACTAGGAAAAACCAAACAAAAAACTATTGGTTAACTCCTCTTCCATCTTGTTTGAATGAATCAGACCTTTCAGAATGGTTTGTTGTAGGAATTGTCATAGGAATGGTAAAAAACCAATTAAAATACAGGGCATAAAATCTGTTTGCCCAGGACTTATTGGCCCAATGCAAATAATCTCAAATCCGCATAAGCACCTGAAAAAATTTGCCAGAATTGCTGCCCAGAACCTGCCAATGTAGTTGCGCCAACTCTGCAGCTATGGGCAAAATCCAGAGTAACTATGGGGAGTCCTTGCTCTGGTGTAAGAACAACTTCCTCTGGATTCCAATATGAATTTGTCATAGGTTTTCAGTAGGTGGTGCAGTAACAACGGGTACACATAAAGTCTCTTACGTGCTCCTGTAGTTACTCTGGATTTGAGGGTATGTCTCCCTGAACCTAGCCATAGTTTTACTCCCATGGGCATCTGAATTTCCCATGGGAAATTCATGGAAATTTGACCACATGAATTTTGCATCATTTCACCTTTTAATACATTCAGAACATTCAATACATATTCTCAAAGTCTGACATCATATTTTTATTATGTTTTTATTATTTACTACTATTGTATTACTCTCTTTTTTCAGGAGGTCCTCCAGCAGCTGATCATAATGAGTTTGCCGAATGTCTTAATAATTGGCAAAGATCCTCTGTCTGGTGAGTAGTCTTGCAATGATTTATCTCTTAAAAAAGAAAAACTGGTTATAATGGTAGCGGCACTTGCAGCTTTGTCTGCTGAAATGTATTTAGTATTGAGGAACAGGGAGGAGGCCAGAGAAGATGGATGGATGTTTTGGTAGGCTGATTTTTACCTAAACCATCAAGGGCACAAAAAATAGGCTTTTATAGTCAAATGTAGCCAAATGTGCTGTATTCACTGATTAGCGGTACTGGAGAGTCATGTTTGGGAGAGCATTTACCAGCAGGGCAACATCGTGATATCACCATCATCTAAAAGGTGAGGGGACAGACTTGAGAGTTGTGATTTCAGCTGCAACACCCCTTTCCTCTGCACTGTGCCAACAGCAGTGAGCCGGACCATTTCAGTTTTAAAAGTAACATTCTTGGCTCTGTTACTGGCAAAGTTGCTGACCTAAGCTCTAGCCCAAAGTCAGAATGTGACTTAAGGCCGGATGGAGCCTCATTAACTATTTTCAGTGTCATTTGTCAGCATTTGAGCTTCTCCAATCTACAAGAGTTGGAGCAACCTACTACAGCTTACAGAATCAAACCTTTCTGACACAGGATGGGTTCCACGCATGAGCAGTTATGTGTGTGTTTCAGGCTCTTCTTGCCACTTCTGCCATGACCAGCACTTGCTCTTTCTTCTAGGCATTCACACTGTGGGACTGTGTGCCTGATGATGACAATGTTCTCTGGCTTTTCTTTTGTGTGGGTTCTGATGAAATTTTTAATTGTCAATCTATTTCTTTATTTCTGCCTTACGTTTGAACTTCCCATGTTGGACACTTTTTGATCTAGCGCAGGGGTCTACGAACCCTGGCCTGGGGGCCTGAGACAGCCCTCGGGGAGCTTCAATGTGGCTCTATTCAGCCCTTGAGCAAGCCAACTCCTCTATTTGGTCCTTGAGCAAGTCTTGTAATCTATTCCAATACATTCTTATATGTAAATTTATTCAAATTTGAAATATAAATTAGTTTTCTGGCCCCCAACACAATGTCAGAGAGACTATGTGACCCTTCTGCCAAAAAGTTTAGAGACCCCTAATCTAGCACAAGTGTGTCCACATAAATATATTTACATAAATTTACATATAAGAGTCTTTTAGTGACAGATCCAGAGAATGACAAAGCTTGCCTGTGGCCTAGATAGTGGGGTCTTATTTTGGGCCACATTGAGGTTCACTGTGGGCCACATCTGATCTAGCCCTGATCTAGCACATGATGACATATAAACACAGGTATTTATATGCTGCCTTCCTGCTTGTTAGGAATGTGAGTCCCTGCAGGATTAGCAGGGCTAAGCAGAGTAGTTGTGCAGAGGATGAGAGGGCAGCAGCACAAAGTAAACACACAGCTGTTTATAGTTCAAGATAACTATTTTGTTCAAAAGACAGGCAGAAGATAAGTCAAGTAACACAGTCCAAGGTCAAAGCCAGAAGATAAGTCAAGTAACACAGTCCAAGGTCAAAGCAGTAGATCAGTCATATACATACATCCAGTTGCAGGGTTATTCCAATCTCAGTAATCCAGTTAAACAGCCCACAAGTCAGTCCACAGATACAGTCCAGTCTTTCAGAGTATCAAACAGTAATAATACTCCTCCTCAGTAACCCACACTTTGCAATAATCTCATACACACTTAAATATAGTGACACACCAATCAGTTAGAGATATTGCAGTCATGTGACCAGTGACTCAGCACTTCCAATTCTGCTGAATCATGCTGTAAGAGCAGTTACAGATTGCATCTGCTAGATTGCATCAGCCTTCTGCAGTATTGCATCAGCCTTGAATCAACTTGCCTGACCAAACATGTTTCATTATTAGATTCAAACCCTAACACTGCTCATTGGATTTCTCCTTCAACTTTATTCAAGGTTGTTTACATGGGCAGGGTTTCTAACCCTCAAGAATTTACAGTTCACAAAGGTTCTGTCTTTCAAGAAGTTCTACATTCTGAGGTAGATCCATGAATGTCTGATCCCACTGTTTCTGGCTTCTGTTCTTTTGCCTCTTGGAACAGACATAGATGTGGTTGATTTTCTTATCTTCACACACATTCACACAACCCAATACAGTGATGCCTCACGTAACAAATTTAATTCATTCTGGAGGCATGATTGTTACGTGAAATGTTCTTTACATGAAGCAGATTTTCCCATAGGAAATAATGGATACTCAGATGATTGGTTCCAGAACCCCAAAAATATTCATATAAACATATTAACTGGATGTAAAAATGATGACAGAACACTAGGATTGAATTCAAAACATGCGTTCAATGTGCATGATCTTATGAAGTCTACTTAGGCTGCAGTCCTAAAGACACTTTCCTGGGAGTAAGCCCCATTTAACACAATGGGGCTTACTTATGGGTAGACATGGTTAGGAGGCTGCAGTCCAAGACACCTTCAAAGTTTCTCCCCACTTTCTCCTTCTCTCCTTCCTGAGCCTCTCTCCCCCCTGCTCCCTTCTGGCTAGCCTTGAGCTGCTTCCCTCTTCTCCACTGCTCTTCTCTCCCTCTGCCCAGAGGACACCCGGCCACAGGAGGAACAACATGGAAGTGTTGCTTTCATTATGGGCAGGTGCACTAGGCAGCCCTGACGCTTTTTAAACAGGCTGCTGGCCAGCGCGCCTGCCCCAACTGGCAACGAGTGTGTTCTTTATGTGAAACACAGTTTGTTACGTGAAGCAGAATCCTAGAGAAATTTTTGTTTGTTACATGAAACATACTTTATGTGACGCGCCACTGTATCAAGGTCTCTCTTTGCACAACTTCCTGTGTTTTTGAGCTAGAGACCTTCAGATGTTATCTTTCAACAATTAACAGCAGCTCAACCCTCTAGACCAGACCAGACCAGACCTGTGTAACAATGAGCTGCACAAGAATGAGTTGAATCCAGGTGTTGCATTTTAGGAATGCAGTTTCTCCTTTACCCAACCTGGGAATTTCTTCTATGGGGAAATCTGGACATTCTTTTGTGTCTTTCACTTCTTAAGTCCTGTACCAAGTCAAAGCGATCTCAGGACCACAGTCCAAAGCTGTGTAGCATTCACATTGTGTGGGTCCACAAACAGGCTGTAAATTACAGAAAGTGGTGTTTAAACAATCACAGAGTGCTCGTCTCATTGTACAACTACATGCTGCCTCCCTACATCTGGAATGTGCAATTCCCATACAAAATTAAATTCTGGGAATATTAATAGGATGCTATTGGTGCTTTCATTGAATGGTACCTTGGTGGATACACATTTTCTGTTAAGTAGTGGACACAGGAAAGATCCACCAAATGATGAGATCTAAGGAAAGAGAAGGAAGAGCTACCCTATATAGGAAAGTTAAAGAGGGCTAAAGTGAGACAGCAGGGAGGAGATTGGTAATAAATTACTAACACACACTGATCTTTTACTAAGGAAGGACTGTAATTCTAAGCTGTGTCTACCCATTATTCCCATTATAGTGGCAGCCCCACTGAAAGGTATTCATTAAACTAAAAAGCCTTCATTCCTAGATCACTGCTGGGCTTTTGCCAGGGTAATGAAACTGATCTCTACCAGCATTTGCTAAAGAACCAGCGTTTATTATGTGTGTGCTTAATTGTGTGCCAACCTCAAATATATTGACCCCTTTTCCTTGCAAAAATGAGTGCCTTCCTTTGCTATGGAGTTTGGGAGAAAGAAGCAGGAATCTAGCCAATCTGTCTCCCTGTGCACAGAGATTAGTGATTTTCAATTTGTCTCTGGAAGAAACTCTAAACCCTCAGGCAATGTCAGGATTTATGGTACCTGGTATTGGAATCAATTGCATTCAGTGTGTAAGCAATTGCATGCAGAAAAACTAATACTTCTGAGTCTTCCTTTTTCAGTAAAACAATTTCGTTGCACACGTTAACATTGGGGCAAATAATACCCCATGATTTAAAGTACACCTGGAAGGCAAGAGGTTAGGAGTAGTTGGCCTGCTTTTGGAGATATAAACCAAATTGTTCCATTAACCAGATAAATTCAGGAGCTTTTGACCCAGGATTAAATTGCAGTCTGGATACATGAAAAGTCTTTAACATCAAATCAATATTCTTTTGCTGTCTAGTTCCCATGCTTCCAACCCTTGGCTGTTTGTTTTTTTCCTACCCATTATCTTTTTGTTGATGTGCTCTAATCTCTTCTCCCACCTCCTGCTACAATCTCCCATCTGTTTCTCACCATCCCTTTCTTGGGGGGTCTCCTGGCCCCATACCATAGGGAGGCTTTCAGAGCACTGGTTTTATTCCCACAAGACCGCACTGCTTCAGCTCATGGTAGGAAGCAGATGGCCTTGTTGCAAATCCCCGGGTTTAATGGCTCAGTGACCTAGTGTGACTGGGGCTGCCTTGGAATTTTTAGGAAAAAAGTAAAATGCCATTGTGCTTAATTTTCAGAAGTGCCCATCTCCTTTAAAGCTGTTGGGTCAAACCTATTAATATAAACCAAGAGTTTTCTGGTGCTTTAAATAATTAAGCTTGTTTTTGTCACATGGTGTGAGCACTGTCAAATGCATGCAGCAGGCAGGAGAAGTGGTAGGTCCATATGTTATACTAGCGAAAGGCGTACCCGCACTGCGGGAGTAAAATTTTCTCCATGCGCAACTTCCTCCCATGCGCAACTTTCCCCACGCGCAACTTTCCCACGTGCACAACTTTCCCACGTGCGCACGTTTCCTCCATGTGCAACTTCCCCCATGTGCAACTTCCCATATGCGCAACTTCCCATATGTGCAACTTCCCCCCGTGCGCAACTTCCCCCCGTGCGCAACTTCCCCCCGTGCGCAACTTCCCCCCGTGCGCAACTTCCTCCCGTGCGCAACTTCCCCCCGTGCGCAACTTCCCCCCGTGCGCAACTTCCCCCCGTGCGCAACTTCCCCCGTGCGCAACTTCCCCCGTGCGCAACTTCCCCCGTGCGCAACTTCCCCCCGTGCGCAACTTCCCCCGTGCGCAACTTCCCCCGTGCGCAACTTCCCCCGTGCGCAACTTCCCCCGTGCGCAACTTCCCCCGTGCGCAACTTTCCTCAGTGTGCATCATCCCCCCATGCGCAACTTCCCCCGTGCGCAACTTTCCTCAGTGTGCATCATCCCCCCATGTGCAACTTCCCCATGCGCAACTTTCCATATGCGCGACTTTCCCCCGTGCGCGACTTTCCCCCGTGCGCGACTTTCCCCCTGTGCGCAACTTTCCCCCCATGCGCAGCATCCCCTCAGGCACAGCATCCTCGCTGGCGCAACCTCTTCCTCCAAACAACATCCCCCAGTGCACAGGGACTGAGCAGGAAATTGGCTGGATGTTGTTCAGTCTCCCATGTTAAGTATAGGACAGAAACACGTTGCCCCCTTTTCAGCCCCTGAAGGGTTAAATTTCTCCAGATGGTTCTTGGTGGGTGTTCAGGTGACAGAAGGATCCCTCCCAGAATTCCATGCTTCAGGCCCAGCAGTTGGGGTGGAATGTTGATGAGTCAGCAATTCTCAATGCAAAGTATAGGGAGGAAAACGCGTTGCGCCCCTTTTCACCCCCTTCCAGTTGGAATTTCTGAAAACCGGTTCTTAGTGCACCCCTCCGTCACGGAAGGAACACCCACCCCAAATTTCACGCTTCTAGGCCCACCGATTTTGTCAGGGCGGTGATGAGTCAGTCAGTGAGTGAGTCAGTGAGTCAGTCATTGAGTGACTTTTCTCTTTTATATATATAGATGAGGTCCATGAGGAAGGAAACAAGTTACCACAAGACAACCTTAAATATATTAAGAATGGTAATCATATGAACCTTTCATAAGATTCATGAGGGCACATGATACAACAGTTGTATGGGTTATATGACAGACATTGTTGGCCGGTAGCTCTTCCCTTGCTAAATAAATGAGAAACACCCACTTGAAAGAGTGCCTCTTGCCCATTTGGATGGCAGGGACTTCAAGAGGGTGGTGTGGGCCTCACTAGGTGACATGCCAGAGGGGGGTGATGCGCTAGAAGGGTTTGAAAACCCCTGTGGTACATCACCTCCCTCTGGCACCTCACCCCCAGACACCTCAAACCTAGTGCCGAGCAGACCTGCTTGGCATTAGGCTAGGGAAGCCAAATACACATGCATGATGGTCTGCGTGAGTACGCAGCTCGGTTCAGGGCTTGGGAAACACAATGTGCACACACGGTTGGAGGTAAACTCAGGGCTGGAGACTTCAGAAATGCAGTGTGCATGTACAACCATCACACATGCGCAGCCCTAGGGATGCCCCTGTTGAATGGTGTTTCTCATCCATATGTTTACTGTTCAGTGCTCAGTCGAAGGAGGCAGAGCTTCTGAAGCATTAGTGTTTTAATGCATGAAGTAGTAAATGTGACCCAGTAGTGCTGCACATGACTTGTTTTCCCCATCTAGGTCAGACTTAAGCAAATGAGTGAGGTCCTGTGAGGAAACATGCCTGCCACCTGCTCATTCTGCTGCTTTTTTGAGGTGGGCTTTAGAGGCTCTTGCCTGATGCCTTCAAGCAGATCTTCATAAACACAGCTCTCTTTATAATTATCAGTTTGGTGTCACTATTTCAGCTAGGCTAGTGGCAGGCATCTCTGTAATGCAAATCTGCACACTTAAAGCCCATGCAAAGAAGTGTCCGGTGTGACGAAGCTGTCCTGAAAGGGGGAGGATGAAACTGTCATTTTATGGTTGCCATATGGCACAGACTAGCTCTGTCAGAAGATCAGTTTGCAGTGACCATTAATCCAAGGGCAGCCAGAAGGAATCATCTATAGTTAACAAGACCAAAAATGTACTTTCAAACAAGAAAGTGAGCCGTGGTGCATTCCAAGGCAATTATTTACTTACTTTATTTAATTAAACATCTGATATCCTGGAGTTATTTAATTGGTGTTGGGCTGCCCTGGGTAAAGGATAGTGGGGATAAAGGATACAGAGCCCCCTAGCTTCCTATAGTTCTGGGAAGCACAAGAGGGAGGTGGAGGAGAGAGATCTAGGCCCTTTTATGCTAGGCCTTTTCTGTTGTGGCACCCCATTTCTCAAACCATTTAGTTATTTGAGAACAGTTCCCTCGTTACATGATTTCTGGAGGGATCTAAAAACTTATTTATTCACCTTGGCTTTTTACAGAAAGGAGGAAGAACTTTCTAGGGATCTTTTGTATCCTTAGTCACTGCTTTTATGCCATTATTTATGTGCTGTTGCTGTTTTTATATTCCTATCTATATTAACTGTGTATTTTTAAATAGCTTTCAATGGTATTTATATATATAAAAAGAAATATATAAAATGTTTCACCATTATTTGGTTTTTATATATGTTATAGTTTATTTATTTTATTTTTAAATTATATTTCACTTTGATCATAGGAAATCTTTTAAAACAACGTCCCACCTCAGCTTCCAAATGACCAATGAATGGGCTCAAGGAGTCAAATGACTCTCCTGCAACATTTATGTTATCATAAATGCTGTCTGGCACCCTGTGGACTTGTTAAAGTGAGAGCTAAAAAGGAGACTCTTTATATGATTTATGGAGGGGTCTTAAATCATATTTATTCCACTTGGGTATTACCAGGGAGGAGTCTTTTCTGGGGCTCCTAATGCCTAATATGGTATTAAAATCTAAAATGTTTTAATCTATATTTATCATTCTATTTTATTTTTCTGATTGATTTTAGCCGCCTTGAGCTTCCTCTTGCAGGTGAGGAAAGGCAGGATATAAATTAATTAAATAAATAATAAATAAAATGTCACTTCCAGTGGTGGTCGGGTGCAGCCTTGGGGTGACACGGGGAGCTTCTGCAGATCCAATTCACAATTAAGTAAAATGGCGGATATGTGAACTGCATATATGTCCCTCGTACTGTATAATCTTTAAATTCTTAGTTTTTTAATTCAATTCTTATTGCATGAGTGACTTCATATGAATGGCCTGAAATGTGCATACAGTTTTAAGCCAACTGAATTACGTGCACAGAAAGTGCAAGGTGCTGTATGCTGTCACATGCACTGGTGTGCAAAATGTATGCCATGAGGGTTAAGAAACGTAAATTGTTCTATAATCTATTGATGAAAAGATTTTTTCAAAGTACCAATAACGAGGAATGCTATAAAAGCTGATGAGGTTGTAAACCTGGATTTGATTTATTATGGTTAAAACAATGCAGTTGTAATCCATTTGATCTGGATATTTGCTACTCCACATAATGAATTGAGCTGTGCAGCATATTCCCTCCTTAAGCATATTCCAGACTTTTTAACGGCCTTAACTCAGCAGAGTATTTAATGTGTATATTATAGTAGTCACTATTATTATTTTTTTATATTAAGAATCACTATTATTATTTTTATTATTTATTAAATTTATATCCCGCCTTTCTTCCCCAACAAAAGAGAACTCAAGGCAGCTAAACTGCAATTAAAAAACAATAAAACACCATTAAAATTAGATAATAAATACAGATTAAAACACAATTAAAATACAGTTAAAATACAATTAGATTAACAAGTTAAAAACATAGACTAAAAATGATAAAACAGAAAACGATAAAACAAAAGCCCCCCAACCTGTGCCCCAGTTAAAAAGCTTTTTTAAAATAAAAACTATGCATCATTTAGATCCATACTGTATTTTGTTTTGATATTTTGATAACAGTTCAGTGTAAGAGATTTTATTCTTATGTGGCTGATTTGATGGCCCAAGATTTTTGGCATATCTTTGTGTAGGAAGAAGGGTAATGGGTGGGTGGAGGGGGAGAAGAGTGGCAGAATCTTGTTGATGATATCTCCAACAGTGAACATGAGATCCAGGAGCTTTGAATGGATGTGATGGATCTGAAGTCTGCCTCAGAAACCTTAATTTCTTGAATTTTACTGAGGCCTAAACCAATGGCAGTGCATTTATAAGCCACCTGCAGCTGGGTCAGCGACTTTGTCCAAATCAGTTCTTTCTTCACCCAATTTACACACATTTGCATTCATATTCCTGGTGATTCCTGTCGTTCCCCATTTGGCCATTCACCAGACTTTCTGTGAATTTGTGTCATCCTGTTCCGTTTGGCAAGGCACACGTTGCAATCCTGCTCAGTGTGTCCTCTAAATTTTTAAGCAGGTACATGTGTTTGCTGTAGACGTATGCACCAAGGACTGAGAATTAGCCCTGTTGCCCCACCTTGTTAATACAATGTGCATGGAATTGAAATGAAGATCATGTGCTTCAAATGTCACGGTTCTGACATTTATATGGCGTGGATCAGTTATGTGTAGCTCTTAAAATAATGATATGTGAAGTGTGTCTAGGCATGGAACGTTACCAAAGCCTGTCTATGAACAAAATAATGTGAGACAGCATTTGATATACAATCCGCTTCATCAGCATTTGGCGGGAGTAGAGGATATCTTTAACAATATCTGCCATCAACTTAATCACATGTCTGCTGCATTTTTTAATTTGCCGGCCATTGTTCCCAGTAATGTCTAAGAATGATTCTTCTGTAGAGGCTGTCACTGGTGTATCATTCATTCAAATGGGAGCTAGGAAGGGCTGAGGATTTTTGTTTAAATTAGGGGTATAATCATATAGCACCATTCAAAGCCTGCCTTGGTTCTTTGGTTAAGATCTGTGCTGGGATCACTTTATCCTTCTTAATGTCAAAAACAAAAATAAAAAGTGTGAGTTTTTTTTGAATACTTTTTATATTATATTTTTTTGTGTTAAAGGCTGTGCCTGATATTCTGCTTGGATATCAGGAAAAAAAATTCCTGGCGGTCAGGGCAAATCGGCAGTGGAATAGAATGCCAAGAGAAGTGATGGACTCTCCTGCCTTCAGGATCTTCAGGCAGAGGCTCGATTAGCACCTATTGGAGATGCTCTCGGAGGATTTCCTGCTATAGTCATAGAACTATAAATAAAAGAATCTAGGACTATAGAACTGCTAGATGACCTATTAGGCCCTTTCCAATTCTATGAACTGCACCAGCACTGGAAAACTGGATTATTAGGGGCCTTTCATACACTGCCTATAGTGTAGAAGGACATACCCCATTGCCACCTCATCATGGCTAGAAAATTAGATAGGATTAGACCTGAGATTCATTAAAATGCCAACACTATTGTGAATAACTTTTTCCTGAAGTTTTATTTAGAAACTTGTTTGAAAGGGATTTGTTCAGAGAGACAAATCCATTTTTAGATTGAGAAATTAAAATCTATTTTTAGATCCAAGACAATAATTACAAATCGCCTCTGTAGCATTACGTCCAGGTTCTTCAATGGTGTGTGTGTATTTTTCATACTGAATTTTATTCTCAAGGTGACTAATAATTAGGTCACTATCAGCTCAATCCTAACTTACGTGGAGCAGGCAAGCCAGTTGGCCTTATTGCATCCAGTGCAAGTTCAGGGTAGCTGATGCACTGCCACAGGGCAATGGGAACTTCTCCCCCTTACCCCAGGTAATGCAGTAGCAGCCCCAATGCGTTTACTTGTTCTGCACCATCTCTAAAGTTGATGGTGCAGAACAAGTTAATGGCAGCACATAGCAGCCTCAAGCATCTTGAGGCTGCTATGTGCTGCCCAGGGATAAGGGTTAGGGTTCAGCATATCTTCAGGGTCCCTGCCCTCCACCCACCCTTCCCTTGCCCCAAAATGCCTCCTACCTGCTTCCTTCCTTTGCCCCTCAGTCTTCTGCATCAGCTCAGCTAGCTGGTTTGGACTTACTTGCTGCCACAATAGCAGAAGCAGGATCTGGCCTCCATGGACTGATGTTTGTGACCTCCCGGACCAGCACAGAAGACTTGTGCCAGCCCAGGGCACAGTCAGGATTGCACCAGTTACTTCCTGAAAATCTAAATATATTTGATCAATTCCAGTTTTCTATGGATAGGTCAGTGTATTCATATAGCTTCATATACAGCAAATCCTATGCCAATTTAAATATTCTGATACAGTAAACAAGTTTTCCAGATCTGGATTTTTAATTCTTTCAATGAAACAGTAATCATAATACAAGAACAAGATCTCTGTGAAATTATTACTGCAATCCTAAACACACTTTCCTGAGAGTAAGTCCTATAGAAGAGAATGGAATTTACTACTGAGTAGTCATGTTGATGATTGCACCCAAAGGCTGCAATCCTAATCTCCATTTAGGCCAGTCTAAGCCCCAGTATCTGACCTGTGATGACCTGGGGGTGTCAAAAAGTGCTGGAAGACACTTCTGCCCCACTTCTGGGGGGGGGGGGGTTAGGTCAATGCACAGGCATATGCCATTCTCTCTGCACCATCTCTCTGCCAGGTGTGTTAGGCTGGCCTAAATTTCTTACGATTGTACAAATAGTCTATGAAAGGTGGAAAGTACTTTTGGCCCAGATCCAGGAAAACAATTAAGCGGATTAGTTATCTTATCCACAGTTTTGTGATTCATTTTTGTTTCTAAACTAAGCAGAAACTAATAAAATTTCTTGTGATCCTTAAAATACAGTGACAGTAAAAGTCACCTTTACATATATTCATAGTTTGGTTGTGGAATGATTGCTCAGTGGAATGTAGTTACATTCTGGTGAAATTAGGAGAATACATTCCATTTATAAGAATCATGTTATGGCATTGCCCATTAGCTGGGTTCAGATTCTAGGTGCTGATGTGAGCAGAAATTGTAGAACTGCAGGATCTAATTTCTTGCATGAGAATCCCTTGGTGTTTCTTCTATGCAACTATTTCCCTCCTCTCCTCAATTTTCTCATTCAAATCTCTAGTAGTAAAATGATAAATCTCTTAGTAGTAAAGCATATATTTTTCCTAAATAATTTAAAAGGTCCTTCATTTGATGCCAGGCTATTAGCATTGTTTTAACTGCTTTTTTGTGATTTTAGGGTGCAGAATGTTTTTTAAATGTTTTTAATCGTGATACGTATTTTATTGGTTTTAACATCGTTATCTGCTGTGTTGTGTCCCCTTGTTTGGGAGAAAGGCGGGGTAAAAATCTGTTAAATAATGAAATTGGGCTCAGTCCTTTGCATCACCACCGTAAGTAATCTCAGGTAATGCAGCTGGAGGGAAGTTTAGTTTTTGCTGCTATTTGGGTAGGTGTATAACAAACACCTACTTGCTGTAAGTCTTGTGTATGTTCACATCTCCTGGAAAGAGCCTAGTTGGTTGTGTAGATGATGAAGACGATGTCTTTTATCAGGGATTTTTCAAATCATGCATACAGAAGAACAGCTATAATTTTATGTATATCTGAAGAAGTTCAAGTCCAAGGACAGCTAAGACAGAAATTGGAATAAACCTTTTTTTGAGCAAGTAGCTAGGAACACATTGGCCTGGTTCAGGTTCACTGAAAACCATTCTTACTTATGAATCTGCAAGGAGTTGTAGATTTGCAGGCATTCTCTTTTACATGCACAAGAAGGAGATTTAAATATCCTTCACAAATCTGAGAAAAGGCAGATGGGAGAAACACACAAAACTGTGGCTTTGATTTGTTCTTATTGTGGGAAGTGATGGTTTCCTGTTATTCCTGAACCAAGACATTGTGATCCCTTGAAAAACTTGTTTTCTACAGCATGATACTGATACAAAAAAGCAAATCTGTACTAATTTATATCACCACTATAGAATCAATTCCTTTCTGTATGTTATTTATGTCTGACAATTTTTGTCACTGCAATTTCTCTTGGTTTTGCAAAAGATTAATGATTCAGTATGATGGTGTGTGTTTTTCTTAGCCCCTGTTCCCAAATCTTTGCATGAGCTTATTTTTTCAAAATAAGCGAAAAATGCAGAGCTATTGGTTTTTTGAGGCGGGCAAACATTTTAGCAGAAAGGCCACGTCATCTCTCTGATACTGCGTCATAGAGGGCTGGAGGGAAATAATTAATTTACATTTCAAATTTGATTACATTTACATAAATGAATACATTAGAGACAGAAGTTATATGAATGAATAAATTTTACTGAGCTTATTTAAAATACATAGGTGACTCTAACACAGGCATGCAGAACAGTGAACATGAGAACTATGAACTGTTTCCCACACACTTCTTACACAGTGAAAACATACAGACCAAGCCAAAAACATGTGGAGATATAAATTGTTCAAGAGGTAATGAGGAGGTTAAGTATTCAAAGGGCCAGGGGCGCATTGGTGATTGGGGGCTTCTTGTGGGCTGAATTGGGGACCCTAGGGTTTCTAAATGGTCCTGTGCTGGGATTTGCCCGTCCCAGTTGTAGACCATGCTCAGAACCTAAGGATATGTTACTTTTCTGATCAGTGCTTTCCTCTTGAACTCTAGTTATGCAACAGTTTGAAAATTCAAACAATTACTAATTTAATGATTTTGGTCTGCATAATTTTAAATAAATGGGGTTCATTTTTGTCTCATAGGTAAAAGTATGGATGAAGTTAAAAAGCTACTGCTTCTGGTATTAGGTTGTGCTGTTCAGGTAGGTGTACTACTTTTTTCCAATATTACCTACAGTGTTGTTTATTATTAATGAACTGAATAAATTAGTTGCCTACACTAGTTATTATACTATACATATTATACTATAATAAATTAATTGCCTATTCTAGTTTTTTGTATTAACAAATGGACCTGAAGTAGCAGAGCGCTGGTATCTAGTAATATGCTACACAAACACATACGTACTCCACAATTTCCTAAGTTGACCAAATCTGCCAGTATTGGTTCACCATGTGTTCACTCGTACAGCAATTTATAGCTGATTATATGCTGCCATGTGTATCACCCCTGACAAAAAATATTAATTGTATATGAACAACATACTTATCTCTTTCTTTGATTAGTTTATGTATCTTGATGCTAACCAGAGTGGAGTGGGGTGAGGGGGAGAGAGAGAGAGCGAGAATCCCCTACTCTTTTGGACTTTGGGAAAAAATGACAGTGGATTTTTTATTCTTGAGTAAAAAAGATGCCTTCCTCTCCATCTCCTGTATTCTTGCTGACTCATAGACAGGATTTGAAGACAGTACATGACACATGGCAGTGCATCCACATTTGATGCCACTGCCTTGATGTGGTCTTTTGTGCACCAGCCAATTTAAAAAGGTATCCACAGGACGTCACAGCAGATGCCAGAGGGATTTGGGAAATTGCTGGACTACATCCAGTTCTTCTCATTCTCCTCCTTCTCTGCCATTTATTCAGGAGGTGGTGTTCTCCAGTCTGCTTCAGTGCTCAATGAGGCAGCTGACAAAGTGAGCTGTTGCTCATGACAGCTTTTATGCTCCAATAAATGTGTTATTCTGTAAGGTCCAATAGAACTCTTGTTGTTTCCACTTCAGTAGTCGTCAACACTGAGGAAACACCAAAAGCAAAACATTATCTGCACATATGTGTTTATATAGCTATAATGTGGAGAAGGTCTCTTTTCAGATGAAGTGGGCAAGCAAAGTTCTTCCATACCTGTAACAAGAGAGTGTAGGATCAGGAGTTGATTTTACTCTGCTGCAAATAGCAGACTAATGTGACCTTTGCCTAGTTGATGTTTTGAGATGGTGGCTCTAATGAACACTGTTAAAAGAGCACATTCAGATGTATATGTAATAATCCTCATAATTTTTTTTGTCTTAAAACATTCAGGGAGATGGAAGATTAGGATAAAACTGGACTGGGGGAGGGGAAAATGGCAAAACCCAGTACTTAGGATGCAATCCTAACCTAGGCCGGCCCAACTCATCAGTCTTCCTGTTCCCGTGCTGGTGTGGGGAGGTAAATGCCTGTCTGTGCATTAGCCTAACCCTCCCCCAAGTGTGGTGCAGAAGTGCTTTATGGCATGCTTGTGACACCCTCAGGCCAGAATGGGATTTGTGCTGGGGTTTATGACGACGTAACTGGGGGTTAGGATTGCAGCCTTAATCATGCTAGTTCAAGGAATTTTGATTCCATTATCTCCTTTTTAAAGAATGAGGCTGTTGATGAATAGAGTTTGATGTAGAATCTTCTGGCAGCTTGATGCAATATTAAACAGCTTGATGCAATATGCCTTAAGTTAATGTCTTAAGTTAATGTCAATTAACCAAATAAAAGAGCCAGTGTTTCTGTACATCAAAACTTTCCATCTGGGATTCCTCTTGAGACTCATATAAGAAACAAGAAGCAATGCTGGCCTGTGTAGGCTTACAATTTGACCTTATTCCTACAGTAACTGACTATGCTCTTGACATGCCTTCAGATGCTCAGTCTGCTTGGCTATGTCAAGTCAATTATGTCAGGATAGCGCATTATTTGTTCTTGATGTTTGCTCATTATCACATTTTGAACATAAGTCTAACGCATCTAATTTGCGCAGATCCTGTTGGCCATTTTATTTGAAATTGACTGCATTTTTCTAGCAATGTTCCTTAGATAAATTAAACATTTCAGTAATTGTCTCTGTCAATTGTAATTCTCTTTTTTTCTTAATTGTTTGGGGATTATACAGTTTGAATTTGAGTTGGGAGAACAGGATAAAAAAATCACAGGATTTTCCCACATGAAGTAACTTGATGTTTGCTGGGTAAGGCACCATCTGAGGACCTCCACATACAGGGTGACCAGATGCCCAAACCGCAAAAGTAGGACAAGGTCTTGGATTCCTCTCAGCCTGGCCTTTCTGGCGGACAATGGCATGTTTGCCTCCTCACAAGTAAAATCAGTGCTATTGGGCACTTTCACTTTCCCATAGAGCTCAATGCATATTTTTTATAGGAAGAAGATATTTCAAAACTGATTTTTTGCATTGGATTCTGCTCTTCAGTACAAATCCAACATATGACATGATGGGGTACTGCACACCATTGCAAAGTTCCAGAATGAAGCCAAAATGGAGAACAGTGAAGCCCTTTTGTAGGACACCCAAACAGGAGACTAAAAAGAGGACAAATCTGGAAAATTCTGGTCATATGGTCACCCTGCCCACATAGGCTCATATGGCCAGGTTGATTCCTCAATATTTGTGCCAGTGTCCAGAATGCCATTAGGGGGCAATATGATGTCTCAGTTGGGATTTTGTATTGTGCCAGTACTGATAACAGTGGTGTCTTGCTGTTGTTTACCACATTTACATTGAATGCAAGAAGTGATTGTTGTCCCTTTACGATCTGGATCTGAGGTACGGTTTGCTTCCACATATTCCAATCCAACTATTAAGATAATCTGATAGAGCTGTTTTGTAAGTCCTGTCCCTGACAAAAAAGCTGTAAAAATTAGGATCTTTCCTGGGGTGGCACCACAGTTGTGAAATTCCCTCCCTTAGCAATTTGAGAAGTGATCCCTCTTTAGACATATTCCAGGTGAGTTAAAAACCCAAGCTATCATTTTAAGGGCACAATCCTAACCAATTAAGCTGGCATAATTCACCTGGCATAACTTTCTGTGGTGATGTGTGGAGGCTGGCACATGTCTGTGCACTGGCCTAACCCCCACCCCCAGGATTGGTGTAGAAGTGCCTTATGACACTTATGAGAAATCCCAGGACTTGTGCCAGCCTTGTGGGTTAGAATTGTGGCCTAAATCTGAGAAATTAGGCCACTAACAACTGTTTATTCATATCTGCTATTTTTTACTGTTGCTGACTAGTTGTTTTTATTAGTTTTTACTGAGTTAATAGTATATTATTCTGCTGATTCATGTGAAGTTTTAAGTTACTGTGGATGTTATCATATGTTATATGATTGCTATGAGTTTTGATTGTTCAATTGATTTTTATCAAATAAATTTGTTGCACACATTTTAATGCTCAATTTTGGGATTTTTTAACATTTTGTAGTTTGCTATTGACGTATTTACATGATATTTATTGTGTTCGATAACATTCTGCTGTTGGAAAGGCAGTATAAAATTTTATTAAAACTAGAAAAACTTAATTTTCTCAGAGAAAGCAGAAAACTCTTTTTATGCTTGCGTTCAAATTTTAGTACTATACAATGCTATTCTTGAATGGCCAGCTGGGAGCAAGGAGATCCTTATCAAAATGTAGTTCTTTTCTTTTCAGGTGTTTTTCTGTTGACATCTTAAATAGAATAAACTATTATAAAAGGGTATCCAGAAGCTTCAGGTCTATTTGGCTTTTTGAAAAAAGGTTGTCTGTCCCCTGCACTATGTTTCTGGTTAAGTGTCACAAAACTTCAGGGTTTCAATAGGAAGTTCTTGCTGAGAAATATTTTAATGTATCCTATTTTTTTATATGAATTTGTATAGGATTGATATTTGGTTTCTATGTCTGTTGCGATGCTTATATGAAATTGGAAGTGTGTACAGTATTGACAATACCTGGCACATTTTGATGAATGTCCCAAAATAAATCTCCTTCCAACTTTCTGGAATTACACAAGGATCTGCTGGTGGTTGAATTTACATGGGCATTGCAGGCCAGGGTTTGAGACCCGGGTCGGCCCCACAAGACAGGGTGAGCTCCTGTCCTTAGCCCAGCTCTGCGACGCCAGCTGGATCCAATCATATTGGCTCTGCCTTTCCATTGGACTAATTCAGTGGCGTGGAGAGGGGGGATTTGCTGCTTGGGTAACAGGCTATCCTCTATAACAATCCAACCCAGGTTTTCATGCTTTGTATGCAGAGTATGCAGCACCAAGCACGGTACCATAGTCTTTCCAAGACTGATGGAGGCATGCTATAAAGCTGATTATCTCATGAGTTTTCAGACCTTCACAAAACTCATTGATTCAGTGTACTCAAATGAATGTCATATTCATCATAATTGGAGTGTACATTAGAAAAACTGTTCTCACAACATAAGGAATTCTGAAGTAAATAACTTGTTCCTTCCCCCCATTTTTACACAGCCCCTTTTGTTTTTCTAATTGACAATGCAGCCCGGATGAAAAATGTATTCTGTGCCCAATAAACATTTATAGTAGTGATGAGCCTTTTGTTCTCGTTCATTAGTGTGAAAGAAAAGAAGAATTCATTGAAAGGATAAAACAGCTTGATATTGAAACTCAGGCCGGGATTGTTTCACACATTCAGGAGGTAGGATTTTCAACTCTTTGAGCCTTTTTCTGTCATGTTCCTTTCGATGGACTTTGCAGCCTGTGAACTGCGTCAACCCACTCCATGAATACAGGTTGTATTTGCATTGTGGGATTTGTGATGAATTTTCTTGATTCATTCGTGATTAGTTTGTCATGTCTGTGTTAAGGGCATACACAGAAAAAGAAAGGAGAGCTCACAAAACGAAACAAGAAAAAAACAATTATAGCACCATTTATATAATGTTTAACATTTGAAGCATCATATTTTTCTTTTTATGTGGTATAACACTGCTTTGTTTGAGGAGGTTAAATTCCTTCACTTTTTTTTAATCTATTCCAGCACACACTGCACAAGAAATTAGTGAATGGGGGATGTGATTTTTCTTAACTTACAGTCCTAATTATACTTGCTAGAAAGTAAAGAAATAAAAAACACAGTGGAAATTACTGTATTTATTTGAATTGAATGCTCACCTTTTTCAGCAGAATTTAGTCTCCAAAACCAGGGTGCTCATTAGATTCGATATTTAATTAAATTTGAGTAAATTTTGATTGTAAGCATAGTGTGTACATTAGATTCCATGGCGCATTAGATTCTAGTAAATATGGTGGTATTATTCGGGTAGCTCATATAGGGTCAATGGGTGGATGGGGTAAGCAATGATGGACTGTCTGTGTTCAGACAAAATCCCTACACAGCCAAGACAAATTTTGTTTTTCTTTCTGCCAAGTGATATCTGAAAAATATCATCAAAAAATAAAAGCATCTATTCCTCCCTTTGTTCCTTCTTAATTACAGGTGACCCATAACCAGGAGAATGTGTTTGACTTGCAGTGGCTGGAGCTGCCAGACATGGCCCCGGAAGAACTTGAGTCCCTCTCCCGAAACATGGTCTTCCACCTAAAGAGGCTAATTGACGAGAGAGATGAGGGCACAGAAGTATGGATTATATGTCTAGGTTTTTTTTCCCATAGAAGATACTGTCATTTGAATTATCAGCATGGACCTCATTTGAATTATCAGCATGGACCTCATTCTCTTTTGTTATATTTTGATTTTTCTCTGTCAAATATTAGTCAGTCAGTGATGCTTTGTGTTAGTGTTTTATTTCTCTTCATCTGTTTTGCATAATATTAATTTCAGTCTTTCCATGGGTATATTGGATGATACAGTGTATTTTTGATAGGATATTTGGCAAATACTGTGGGAGAGGAGGTAGTATGTGGAAGGCTATGTGGAAGATTAAAGCAGGAGAGGCCCATGGGTCTTCCCCTTCTCCAGTAGGAAATGAAATAACAGCATCATTCCCTGCCAAGGATCAAATTGCTTGTAACTGAGCCCCATATTCCCTGGTGGGAAAAGATAACTCTACATTATTTGCCACTGAAGTGTGGTCCTTCAAGACTCTTTGATGTCATTGACAGTCCAATACCAGCTATCCACTCCCAAAAGTTGGGCATTTTTTCTTGAGGAGAGAAGGACTGACAGGGAGGAAATCAGTGCAGAGGAGGCAAAGTACAACAAAGCGGGCAAGTGGGTCAGAGGCCCTTTTCTGTTGTTGCTCTCAAAGTGATTGGGGCTCACTTCTGAAGATAGAATATTGGCTACAATTGTCAGGGTGTTTAGTTGGGCTCCTCACCTTCTTTTGCTCTGGAAATTAGGCTCCCCATGGAAGTCTGGCAGGCACATATTTAAAGTCTGCTGCTGTCGCATTTCATTTCAGCCATGGGCGAGAGGAGAAGTAGGAATCCCTCCCACTCGCAGCATGTTGTGTTAGCGCTGATGTGGAACTGCAGAAAGCAATGCCTAAAAATGGGACCTTATAAGTGGAGTACACTATGAGCAATACCTAAAGTTCAGTTTTCACCAACATAAATGCCCTTATAAGGAAGTATACTATTCTTAAAGCTGTGCTGAAATAATGGAAAGAAAAATATCAAGAAATATATTTTCTGAAATCTCAAGTCAAGAATAGGTCTCTTGCATTCAGCCTGATGATGTGCAGTGTTACCATCTTTTGTAAAGTGCCTTCCCGAGAAGACATTTCAAACAATACAATGGAAAGTATTTTTTATGTAGGAAGACGTTCATGGTCTCTGTGGATCATTATGTATGATGTCTACATGTGCTTCTGATCATCCTGAGAAGTTACAGTTGAACAGACCTTTCTGGAATAAATACGCACAATGAAACAGCTGTGATAATTGCCTTTCCTTCAAATGTACATTATGACGATTCACCTGACAGTGATGTTTGAAATGTCTTTAAGCTGCTTTGTAAAGGAGGTGCCTATGCCATCAGGATCTTTCTACATCAAAATGCAAGCTAGGAACCAAATAAATATGGGATGTTCTTAGTTCTCTTTTTTAAAAGGATGTAAATAAACCTCAGATCATAGAACTGAAAGCACATTCTTTATTATCGCTACTCCTACACTTTGCTCCTTATGATGCCAAATGTCAAATTTTGTCAAATTTTAGGTAGCCAGCTCCTCAGATAAGGGATCTGTCTTTCCCTTACAACTCTGTTACTAAACTCTTTTAAGTTAATAACAATAAAAGATCTTTAACCAGTTCTTACAGCTGCAGAATGTTTAAGGTTGGATCACTTGAATCACTTTGATTTAGGTTTTGTTGTGTTTTCCAGTTAATTGTAGATCTCACTCAGGAGAGAGATTATTTGCAATCCCAACAACCACCAAGTCCTGTAAAAACATCAAGCCCGACCTCTTCCTCTAACCCAGCCAGCCGCCTCTCCAATGAGGACAAACAGCATCTGTCTGTGGAGCTTGCAGACACAAAGGCTAAACTAAGGAGGATCAGGCAAGAGCTGTAAGTACTGACACTAAACCCCTAATAACACTAGAGGATGAATGCCTCTTTGTGCCTTTTCACGCCTGCATTTGATAGTAGTTTTTGGCTTCAATTTGTCCTTCCTTCATTGATAGCACTGTATTCAGTCATGATAAAGGATTGGGCACTCTGTTATTTCAGGAAAAAGGAGTACTTGTCATGTAGGTCCCCTTCTCTATCTACATATATGTGATGTTTGTGTATGGCTTTCATTGCTGCTGATTCTTAAAATGGGTATAAACAGAGAAGCCAGAGGCACACCTTGTCATATGCACTTGGTTATGAGTGAATTAATGAATGGTGGGACATTCAGATTTACTCAGTGTGTTGTAGAGTGTGTATTCCACACGACCCCCAGCATGTGGCTGCTGTCATAAAGGGCATCCCCAGCTCAAGACCTTTTCTTTACCCCCTAATTAATTTTACTTACCTCTCTTTACAATGTCATTGCAACATAAGGTGCCTGCTGTGATAGAGATATGAATATGCATTAGAAATAAATAACATTTTTTTAAAAAATTGGAGTTGCGTTTTCTGAACAGTGTGGTGCTTGCTGATCTTAATAATTTAACAACTGGAAAATCTGAATAATGCTGTATTTCATAGGTGCAAAGATGCATCTTGCTAGCATGTTCATAATATATTGATGCTCTCAGAAGGTTGGCAAGGTTGTTTCTAACCAGATTATGTGAAATTCTCAGGGAAGAAAAAACAGAGCAACTCATTGACACTAGACATGAAGTAGATCAGCTACTCCTGGAACTGCAAAAAATAAAACAAGAGGTAAAAAGACCTATTAAATATATTTTGAAATAATATTCACAAGGGGTTTTCTTAATATTCATTGGCCACTTTTATTGGTACAGATATGCAAGCATGTGATTCTGGTGCACTCTAGTACGTGCTGGTTCCCGCTGCCCACTAGTGCCTGGTGCCCATGCCTGACTTCTCTTCAGAATAAGCATATACTATAACAGGTGGTTGTACTTCTACTGATACTAGTTGAAGTTAGATTTTTTACTCCCACAATGACGGGTACATTCAGCTAGTGGTGTTATAAAACCTCAATGTCCAGACTATGAGATTGAATAGCAGTTTCTGGGAAAGCAGTAGTGGGTGACTGGTTGTGGATGATGCCCTGGTTGAGTACTCCTGAGGCTTCAATTTGGCTCTTATTAAAAACTGGATGCTGGACCTTTAGCAGGATCAGTCTTAGGTTTTTCTGTTTTTAAAAACAGAACAAACAAACTTATTGACAAAGCTTAGTTTTATGTAACTCATAAACTTGCATCCTACCACACCAGTAAATGCTGGACCGTTGAAGATGATGATGATGAAGAAGAAGAATATTTATAATGCCTGAATTACGTTAGTGAATATGATTGGAAACTTGCAAAAATCAATATCTGAACCTCTTCAGGAAACACGTCAAGATATTATTGTTTTGCATGTTGTTTCAAAGAACTTAATTCAGTGTTTCAAGGTCCATCTGTCCATCTCCCACCTCAAATATTGAGGTGCTTTCAGAGATGCTGTTTTAAATTCTGTTTAATTCAAGAACAGAATGGACAAATATAACCATGAAATGAATTTTCAAGTTAAATACCACTAGACTTCCTTGACAGTCTGTAGGGGCTGAATATAATTGTTAATGTCATTGAGAATTAAGGTGGCAAGAGTAGCTAGTATATTATTTAATGCACTAGCCAAACATTTTGTGAGTGCTTTGAATCTGGATAATTCTTGTGGTTGTTCTAGCTGCCTGGTAGTCTGTATTTACCAGGAAGGGGAAGCCCAGATTTTGCTCCTCAAATGCTGCCAAGTAGTTTATTGATTGCATACTTAACTCAATGGCATGCTGGTGCTTGTCCCAAATTCAGCATTGATTGCTGGATATGGACCCTCCTCTGAGACTGTCTAATCATTATTTTGCCTGCCTTGAAGGCGTGTTTTTTTCCCAGCTCACACAATGATATGGTTTCCCATTCATGTGCTTGTTCTCATCAATGACTGCCCATTAAATTAATAAAGCATTTAAAACTATTTCTTTGCTGCTTTTTAAAAAAATCAGAACCTTAACCTCATGGCAGATGCTCGCTCTGCTCGGGCCTATAGAGATGAACTGGATGCCTTAAGAGAAAAAGCCAACAGAGTTGAGAGGCTTGAAATGGAGTTGGTCCGGTGTAAAGAGAAACTGCATGATGTGGACTTCTACAAAGCACGGATGGAGGCAAGTCAAAGGGAGTGTGGTCCTTAATTTGACAACTTTTTCCATGGAACAGTGATGTGCAGGTGGTTTATAGACTATTTTACGTAATTTCAGTGTTGTTGTAGTGAATAATGTAAAGAAGAGCATGGCACTGATGCTTTCCTCCATCCGAGAAAGAGATTGCTGTTTGTTAAAAATCTGCTTTTCTCTGTGCTGCTCTTAAATATTTCAGAAACTTGAAGTCCCCTTTTTGCAAACAATAGTCAGGAACAAAGAAGGGATGGCAGAGGTTGAAAAAAAAATCAATATGCAATTTAATTAACTTCATACATTTATGCTTTGATGCTATATCACAGTGTACTGCTGATGGGACTGAAAGTTAAAAAACTATGTAATTCCGTCATGCTCACCCCAGGCAATGAAAAGTTATGTGACAAGCCTTTTCTGCTAATTAAGCAACACATTATGATTAATGACATGTTTCCTTTGGTAAAGAAGAGAGTAGATCTTCATGTCTGCACTGTTTGTTTTGTTTCTTAGCTAACCTACAAAGGATTTGCCAGTAAGTGTCCTCAAAGTCAGTGCTTCAGGGAAAAGCTTCCCCTTCTAGGCTCTGACTTTGACGCTTTAGAGCAGGCATCTCCAAACCTTTAACTTCAGGGGTCCTGGACCTTTTAAAGGAGGGAATTTCAGCAGGTGCAGCTTCTCATCTCACAGATTACAAGATGAAAGTCCCTCTTCTGCATACTTGTTTAAGGTCCAGGAGCCTTGAAGTTGAAAGTTTGGAGACCCGTGACTTCAAGTTTCACAGAGTAATTATTTCAGTATGGAAGACCTTGAACAATGCTTTCAGTTTCTGGGTGATAGGCAGGAAATCTACACCATAATTATTTGGTCATAAAGGTTTAACCAAGCAACCCTATCCACAGGTTATATATGTGGGGTAAGATAGGTTTACTGCAAAGTTCCCTGGTTCTCACATAATAGGCGAGATCTGAACAATGTCAGCTGTGCAGTCAGAAGGTCAAGGCCCTCTACTTTTCACTCTGTTTGATGTGCAACTTTCTAGAGAAGAGGTCTCCAAAATATGGCCCACGGGCCACATCCTGCCTGCAGAGACCAGCCCACAGTGACTCATTGGCTTGCAGGGATCTTCTAGGCCATGAAACCTGACCTTCTGAATGCTGAGCTTTGCCCAGCTTTTGTAGGATCTTCAGAGTGATCGCATGACTTGTGGGCTCTTTAGAACTCATGCTACCACAGGAATTTAAAAGAGGTATGTGGGCTCCTTGTGGAGAGCCCACAGGAGTGCTCAGGAGGAGGAGAACCTGCATGTGAGATGTTGCAAGAGCAGGTTTTGGATTGGTTTGCAAGGAGAGCAGGCCAGGGTTCAAGACCCAGGTCCCCATAAGACGATGATCTCCTGCAACAGGCAGGGGGGTTGGACTAGATCAGCGTTTCTCAAAGTGGGGATCGGGACCCCGTTGGGGGTTGCCTAAAGACCCCTGGTGCAGGGGGCCAGGTCAGGCTTGCCAGACCTCCAGCTGTAGCTGCGCGCACACTGGGGCTGACTGACAGCCTATGCATGCCTACTCTGAAATAAATCCCATTGTGTTCAATGTGTGCATAGAACACACATTTCATTTATAACAATGAAAATACCGGTACATCCTGCATATCGGATATTTACATTACAATTCATAACAGTAGCAAAATTACAGTTATAAAGTAGCAACGAAAATAATTTTATGGTTGGGGGTCCACACAACATGAGGAACTTATAAAAGGGTCACGGCATTAGGAAGATTGAGAACCACTGGACTAGATGATCCACTGGGTCCCTTCCTACTCTATGATTCTATGATTCTATATCTTTTCCTCCCCTCCCCTTTCTCTCTGTTACTCACAGCATCTTCCAGCCTGTTGTATCTTCCCATCTTTCTTCCTTTTGATCAGAAACAGATATAGAAACAGTTGTTCAGTGAGGAGTTTTGAGGCCATAATTCTTGAGAACAAGAACCATCTGACACCTGAGAGAAAATGTTGGAGAACACACGTGACTTAAGCCAAACACTAACTTGGAAAACACCTACCCTTTCATTTGATACCTATGTATTACTTTATAAATTTTAGGACACAATCCTAACCAATTTTCCAGATCTGGGGTAAGGGCAATACAACTCCCAGGTAAAGGAACAAACATTGCCTAACCTTGAAGAGGGCTCTGTGACTGCTACCCAACTGCTGGATGCAATGCATGCCCCACTGGCACAGCTATGCCAGTGTTGAAAAGTTGGTTAAGATTGCGCCCATACAGAGCTAAATAAAATTCCTGCTCTGCAGTAGATGGTGTTTCCATCATATACAGTTTCTGCCTGATAACTGGAATGACTTTTCATATTAAGAGGCATTTTTTTAAAAATTCCGTTTGTTTCTCGTCTGCTCTTGCCACAGATAATTCATCAGCGGTGTTTTAACACTTCATCCTTACAAATACAAACAACTTCATGAATTTATCACATGTTTATTTTTAGGAGCTTAGAGAAGACAACATCATCCTAATTGAAACAAAAACCATGCTTGAAGAGCAACTGATGATTGCAAGATGTCGTGGTGATAAATTGCACGAGGTTGAAAAAGAGAACTTGCAGCTGAAATCCAAACTTCATGATATAGAGCTAGTATGGTGCTGCTTTCTTTATTTCTTCTTAATATTTGAAGCTTATTTTTCAGGAAGATAAGATAATATGGGCACAGCCCAACTGATCTGTTCTAAAAACAATTTATTTTCTTCTTAGGTTCAGACATGTTGAGTAACATGCTCACTAATCTTTCTACCATCAAGAATTTCCTCTGGAAACAGAAGAATGTTGTGCGTATGCAAGGGGTTCTTGCACATACATAACAGAACAGTAGTTAGGATGCTACCCAGCTTGTCATATCTGAGAAGAAACTATTTTTACAGCAAATTGAAAAGTCAGAAAATACTAGGAGTCAAACTGAGATGCCATTGTATGATTGACTTGAACTATAAGGGCATGAAAGATACTAGTTACATTTTGTACATTACAAAGTAATGTGATTTGGCAACAAAATTAATTTTAGAACTTTTGCATAAGATTGTTTTTTATATAAGGATTATTTTTAAAAGTGGAGTGCGTTTAGATGAGGCTGCTTGCCACAGCATCAGACTATTCGAGCCAGACCAATTCAGTCTGCTGGGACTATCCAGGATCTTAAAGGTTTTTTTCTCCATCACCTCCTACCTGGGATTGTGTTAACTGAAAATGTCAGAACTGAACCTGGAATTTTCTGCATACAGAAGACTCCAGATCTGCACACACAGACAGACACACAGACACAAGAAGAAGTTGTTGCCTTTAGGTGCTATATTCTTTTCAGTGTTATAATAGTTTAATGTTTTGTTTTTATCTTTTGCCTTACAAGTCTCCTTTTCTACTAGGACAGGGATACCGACAAAAAGAGAATTGAGGAGCTATTGGAGGAGAATATGGTGCTGGAGATTGCGCAGAAGCAGAGCATGAATGAATCTGTACATTTGGGCAGGGAGCTGGAGCAGCTGTCAAAGAGCACAGATCTCTCAGATAGTAAGTAATATCTGGGTGCTTTACTGGGGATTAAAAAGTTCTTCTGAGAAAGATTTATGAAACACAGAATGAAAGTAATGCCCATAAAGGAACTACTTGTTCATTTGTAAGCCTTGTACGTTCATAAAACTCTTAAGTCCATTTGTATATAGGTGTAGTTGTTGCTCCTTCTTTCCTTTTTCAAGTTCTTGTAACCAAGCCAGGTTTGCAAGGTGAGCCAGGCATTTCATAGGGTGGCTTTCAAAAAGGGCAGCAAATGTTCAATCAGTTGGTGGTTTGTGTCAGTTAGGGATGGGGCAGAGGTACCACCTGGATCTTCTGCTTCAGGCGGCAAAATATCTGTGATGGATGTTTAAATGGCAGCTGGTTGTTAAGGTTTTTATAGGAAACTTATCTCACCTGCCAGGTTTTTCCAGCACTTGCAGTGACGCATCTTGCTGCTGGCAGAAGCTGCAGTTGTTTAACCACTGCAAAATTGTTCTGAATTACGCATCTCATTTGGGGAATTGCCCGATAGGCATTCAGACTCAAAACAGCTAAGCGTGATTACACCTTGATTTTATTTCAGATTACAGTAATTTATTTTAAAAGAGACAAAATGCAGAACTGAGACCTCTTTCTACATATAGAATTTCTCACTAGCTTGTATATAAATAGTAATTATTACTCCCACTTGCAACAGTTAAATTGAAAGGCATCTTTAGGGAAATGTGCTTCTTCCCTTATCAATCATGTTTAAGCAAGTTGTTGGCATCAACATTTTGGTAATTCAGGCAATCGATAATGGATTTAAAATTCACTCTTAATAAGTTCTTCGTTTCAGGTTGATTTTGAAATTCTAGTTGACAACTCTGATTCTAGCTGACTCTGGTTTCTGTCTAAGAGGTGAAATTTGGGGAAGGTGTAGTAGGCATCCATTTCTGAAACTTGCAGACTTTTAGGGCAGAGTCCTAAGCAAATTTCCAGTACTGGCACAGTTGCTGCATCCTACACTTGGTCGGCGAGGGCGGGGGCAGTCACAGAGCCCACCTCAAATTAAGGCAGTGTGTGATCCCTTACCTTGGACTTGTTCTGTCCTTTTGCTGGAGCTGGAAAATTGGTTAGGATTGTGCCCTTAGGGCAGAATTTAGGCCAGCACAACTCACATGACATATCCTCCCGTGGTGATGTGGGGAGGTTGGCATATGCCTGTGCACTGACGTAGGGAGTGGGGCATAAGTGCCTTACAGCACTTTTGTGACACCCCCAGATCAGGACAGGACTAATGCTGGCCTAACTGGAGCTTAGGATTGCAGCTTTGGGGTGATAACCCAAGTTAACTCTATGATACTGTGAAAGTGAGCAGTATTCTAAATTTTGAGTTTAACCTTCCCATGTGCAAATAGAGAGGCTGTTCTGGCCATGCTAGAGAGAGATGATTTTCACCAATACAGTCTGTATTCTACATTCGGAAGATCTTCTTACCCTCACAAGCAAGATTTTCAGGAGTACATTCTAACTCTGCCAAGGACAGGGTAGGGAATGTGACTCATGTGAGAGTCATTGTAGGGGTGCTTCTTAGATTCCAATCCAGTATACAAATCATTGAATCCATCATTGGCTGAGAATAAATGTGTGAATTTTTCAAAACATAGGATTATATATTTTTTTCCTTTTGTTCTTCTTCTGAAAGGATGGGTACGTAGTCAAGTACATGCAAGGACTTGGGAAATACGCTTTATAATACCGCAGGTGAATCTAGTTTCTCACTGCATTACACAGAGATATTCTGAATATTATATTTCAACAGCAAGGAAGTCTTTTGTGTTTGAACTGAATGAATGTGCATCAAGCCGCATCTTGAAGCTTGAAAAGGATAATCAGAGCCTTCAAAGTATTATCCAGGAACTCAGGGATGCATCTGCTGCCACAGAAGACAGTACCCAGAAGTTTATGGAACTGCAAAATGAGAATCAGCAGCTTGGCCAAAAGGTAAATAACAAAATAGTCGTTGAGCAAGTAATGGTTTCCACAGCTCCCCAATAAGTCAGGACTCACAGTTGGGGAACCACTTCAGGCTCCTCTACTACCCTTCCTTCCTTGGGCATGCACACTCACGTCCATGCTTCTCTTTTCCTTACCTGGTGGTGCATCGGCATCGGTGCTGCCACTGCAGTTACCTCCACTTGTTCAAGTTCCTGAGGTCCTACTGTGGTTGCCACTTCCTCTTCCTGCCACTATCATTTCAATATGATAGAGGAGCAGCAGTGTGGGTTGGAGGAAAGTGGGTTGTGCTGACCTAAACATGTGTTGCAGGGCATTATGCCACTGACACTAATGTCTTTCTATTTGGCTCCTTTCTGTCTTACTGAAACGGTAGCATGGGTAAAAGGAGGCAACTTGTGTTGTTGGGACCAAGATTGATAAAGAGAAGCTGGAGGAGGAGCCCAAGCAGTTGGCTAGCTTGGCCATTGAGGTTGAGTCTGGTAAGCAAGGGCATGAGTAGAAGAGCTACACCTATACCAAGGTCTTGCATTCTCAGAGGACAGCCAGTTCAAAAATCCCCATGTGTGTGAGAGAGTTGATCATGTAACATTCTGACCTTCTAGTTGGCAATTTGTCCTTTGAGAAAATATACTGAGATGCCAGCTCATTTGACTGCACATGTGTTTGGTGGTTGGGTGCAAAGAGGTATTTCAGTGGTAGCTTTCCCTATTTTTAGCAGCGAGAAAGCAACTGTTCCCATTCAACCTACTAAAGCAACTTTTCTAGGGAGTCTTATTTTTTTTTCTTTTAAATTATAGCTTCTTGGAAATGAAGAATTTTTTTATCTTGTTATAAAAACCAATTTGTACTTTTTTCATGTAACACAAAAATGTTCTAAATTATAACTTGCTTAAGAACTGGAATCCAGCAGAATTATGTGGTACCTTGTTTTACAACACTACTGAAATTATGACATACTTCTGAAGAATGCATATATAACTTTACTTTAATTCGGTGTTGTTTGGATTTTATAAGTACAACAGGTAATTCAACAGGTAAATCAGGCATGATAGATAAATCAATAGTTTTTCTCTGTTGCCTCTCAGTGTGAACCATATGCTCTAGTGAACTATATGATCCAGCCATGGTTATGGATTTAGAAGTTCCCCTTTACTCAGTAGTGAAGTTATTGCTGTGTTCTGCTATTGAAATCAATAGGATTTTGTTCTCTTTGAGACAATAATAATAATTGCAGTTCTGTCTTTGGGGACTGCAAAGGATGTCCAGAGTTTTAAGTTATGTGAAAAGAGAACACTGTATGCTCTCTCTGTACACTCCATCACTACTTAAGAAAGTGTTATATCAATTACAGATCATGTGACCCAACTTACTTTTTATCCTCCATGTTTTTGAGGCAGTATTCCAAGAAGCTTAGAGTGGTTGTGGTTAACCAAATGCCAGAGGTATCAAGGATAGGACAAAAAAATGTGTGCTAGAGATGAGTTCAAATGCCAGCTGCTTGGAAATTCAAGACCAACTGAAGAGCAGGCAGTAAAAATAAAAGTTAGTGGTCTGTGATGGCATGCCATCCTTCTAAAGAAGGCTGGCTCAAGACAGAAGCTGCTCCTTTGTGGCAACAGCTTATCCCGTACTGGATTGCTGCTTTCTTAGATCACTTCTTTTATATAGTTCTGCAATGAACATAAATGATTGCTCATATATGTTCTAAACATTTTGAAGCTGGAAGTATTTAAGGGCCACCTGCTTCCACCATCACCCACTGACATCTGCAGGAGAGGCTCTGCTTTGAATTTTGCCACCATCAGAGATACGTTTGGTGAAACAAAGAATAGAGTTTTCTCTTTTACGTTGCACAGATTATGGTATTCCTTCTCTCAGAGCTTCATCTGGCCCTTTTTTTCGTTCCTTCCCAAGATTCCATTCCAAGAAATAAAACCCTCACAGATGCTGAAGATTGACTGTACTTTTACTTTATTGAACACCACTGTGAGGACCCTTTGGGAGGATGCAAAAGTAAAACTCAGGTTTTACCATATATAATATGGGACTGTGGAACCTCTCCTATCGGTCTAGAGGGAATGAAAATTCTGTGGTTAAATGATGGTGTTCTCATGCAATATCTAGATGATTGATATGTTAAGTAAGGGGTGTTGCGCTGTGGTAGCTGGGAAGAAAAATCTTCTCTTAACCAGGCAACTTTAAACTATTACTGCCTGTTTTCCAGTTTTCATGTTTCAGAATGATCCTGGACAAGACTAATTATTTGGATTTGTTACAGACTGATTTTTAGGCCATGATAGGGAGTAGAAACTGATTTGGGAGAATCGTAGTTCTTACCGTAATCACCATCACCCTCACTCTGCTTTCATTGCACAGTGTTTTATTTCTCTAATTGGATAGATTCAGTCAGCACTGTGAGCAGGGACAGATCCCTGTCCGAGACCTTATTTACCAGTCAGAGGAAGAAGTAATAGACAGGATGGTCTCACTCTTTATAAAGCAACTTCATGAAATCCATGAAACTCCCCATTAGACAGAAATGCTAAATCACCAAACAATACTTTAGTAATGTCTTGAGACTGCTGTTGATAGGTTCTGGCAGGTAACTTATGGTAACCATTAATTTGCCAAGCCTGAACTGTATGTCTACATCATGTACAATATATGTACACTGTGTTGAACTGCTTTCATTTTCCATTACAAATGCGAGAGAGAGAGAGAGAGAGAGAGAGAGAGAGAGAGAGCAGATTAAACAAGCATTTCATTTCTGGTCTCCAGGGAGATCCCTACAAGCAGCATTTAACATCACATTGTACTCTTGAGGGATTTATGAAATATGTTGCTGCTATGCATGTCAATGCTAGATTTCCTTATCTACATGTTGAACTGGGTCTTCGTATCTAAATATTTCCTGTAACACAAGCTAATATATGTGCTTGCAATCTATTTTCATTTCTTGGTATCATATGCAGTGATAGCCTTGCTAGCAAGTGGATTTGCTGGGTAGCCAGTTCATTCAGGAGCATGAATGAAATCGAAGCAATATTTTGATTTACCTAATTGGCATATTTTTAAATACAAATAATAATTTGAATAAGTTTCCTTAGATTCTGTATAGTTACTGTATATGCTTTGTGAAGTTCACAGTGTACATCACTCCTATCACTGGTTTAGAGATTATTTCCTCCCTTCCTGTCCCCATATGCTGTTTTTCTGGAACTCTCACATTTGACAAGACCTGAGTGGGACCACCTGAAATCCCCCCACTCAGGGCTTACTGCAGTCTTGCTTTCTACTGTATGCCAACATGCTATGCTCTTGAACAGACTAAAGCTGAGACTGACATACAATCTCCTTGCCATATTTTAAAATTTAATACCTGTTGATTTATTGTGCAAATTATCATCACATCAGAAATAAAACCAATGAAATATTGGCTTCGAAACACAAAATGTTTATTAATAAATTTATTAGTCAAACCTTAGCTAAAGCTCTCATTGGCATGCAATAAAAATACAATTTGAAATATAAGCATAAAAGATGCATGATTGTTCTGGGGAAGGCTAGACACATATATGGAAGAGTGGTGCTAGTTGTAACAGATAAGTGGAACTTCCATATATAGGGGCTGTAGATTGTCTAATGTTGCTTTCCAGCAACTAATATTAAAGGATACGTTCTTCAGCCATTCTATCTACTCCCTGTCTGGCTGGCTACTTCCCTTTTTTAAAGACTGAAGGTCATTACTAGGCAGTTGGTGCCACAGTGTAAGAAGGTGCCATTTGGATAAGGTACAGCAAGCGGATCCTGGAGCCTGCATGGAAGCCTTTGACGTGCCTGAACATCTCCTCTGAAAGATCCCGGCTTAGATAATTTAGAGAAACAATTAGCTTTTTAGTGTTGGACATTCTTGGGTTAATCTCTTTCCTGACATAATTCCAGCTCTGATGTTCTCCTGCAAATGGGAGTGAAACATTTGGCACTCTTGCAAGGCAGAAGTTTTTTTTAATCTCTATAAATGACTGTTTGCTGTTGAGAGAAACAGAAAAAAAAGTTTGTCTAGACTTGTTACTCTGGCATCGGTATCAATGAATGGAGAAAATTAAAAATATTTGCTTTCCCGTAATGTTTTTATGTGTGAACAGTGTTCAGGCTTGTACCTGAAATATTGTGATAATTTTCCTCTTTGCAGATTGAGAAGCTGCAAAACCAGATTGAAAGAGAGAAGCAAAGTAACCAAGACTTGGAGACTTTAAGTGAGGAGCTTCTAAAAGAGAAGGAGGAGCTTCAAGGCATGATGGAAACTTTAAAGGCTGACAAAGAGAGACAGGTGCATAAAAAGGCAATTTGCATTACTTGCAGATATCCAGAGGCTGATCTATTTAATAGAATCGTAGAGTTGGAAGGGACCCAGTAGATCATCTAGTCCATCCTCCTGCCTGTATCAGGAAATCCTCCTAGAGCATCTCCAACAGGTGCTCGTTGTGCCTCTGCTTGAAGTGCCCCAGTGAGGGAGAGTCCACCACCTCCCTTGGCAATCTGTTCCACTGCCGAACTGCCCTCACCATCAGGAATTTTTTCCTGATATCCAACCGGAATCTCCTTTCTTGCAGTTTGTACCCATTGGTTCTAGTTCTGGTTATTTGGAGGTTTCGTTATTTCCAGTTATATTCTAGTTCTAGTTATTTGAAATCTAAATTCTTCTATGTGGAGTCTGCACATCAGAATTAAGGAACCCAAGGGACAGTTTCCAGCTCCTATTATGAAGCACAGCGATTTTCAACTACTGTGCCAAGGCCTAGTACCTAGCCAGGTGATGATAAAGGTTGATAATTACTGTGTTAAATTGTGTCTGAGTTTTTGTGACCCCCATGGACCACAGCACATCAGACCCTTTCACTAGCTCCTGAAAGTTTGTCAATGTTCATGTTCATGTTTATGAGTGGGATATATTGTAATAAATGAGAGGTCAAACAATGTCAAAGTTATTGATCAAACAACACAATTTCTACACTTCACACACAGTTTAACAATATCTCATCTTGCTACATACCCCATTTATTGGATTTTTGTTCAGAATCTGCTGAGAGTGTATGCAAATTTCTGACATTTGGTTTCTCCTCTTGTTCTGGATGTAGATAAAAGACCTTGAAAAAGAAACTGACCATCTCAGTCAAGTGGTATTGTCACTGAGGCAGAGATCTCAAGCCAGTAGCGAAGCCAAAGTGAAAGACATTGAAATGGAAAATAAAAGGCTTCATGAAACAGTGACAGAATCCAGTAGCAGAGTCAGCAAGCTGGAGTTTGAGAAGAAGCAATTGCAGAAGGACTTTGAACAGGTGAAAGAAAAGGTAGAAAGGGTGGAAGAAATGGACAAAGAGCTTCATCGCCTGGAAAAAGAGAACGAGCAACTCACAAAGAAAGTTGCAGCAATGAAAATTACTACAGAGAAAGTGGAGGTTCTTGAGCAAGAAAATGGGGATCTAGAAGTAGAGAACAGGAAGCTAAAGAAATCCCTAGATACTTTGCACAATGTTTCTATTCGGCTGGAAAGCTTGGAAAAAGATAACAAGCAGTTAGATGAAGAAAACCTAGAACTCAGGAGACTGGTAGAGACAATGAGGTTTGCCAGTGCAAAAATGGCTCAGATAGAGGCAGAAAACAAGGAGCTGGAAAGGGAGAAAGAGGAACTTCGAAAAAACGTTGACATGTTAAAGATGCTGATCAAGAAATCCGAACGCTTGGAACTGAGTTACCAGAGTGTAAATGCTGAGAACCAAAGGCTTCAGCAGATCCTGGAGAACAGCAGTAAAAAAATCCAGCAGTTGGAAAAAGAACTCCAAGGTGCTGCAAATGAAAGCCAAACCCTCCAGAGACAGTTAGAGGAATTGAAGGTCTCCAAAAAGCGGTTGGAATGGTTGGAAAAGGAAAAGAAAGCACTAGAGCAAGATGTGTCCCAGCTAGACAAAGACAAGAAGATGCTGGAGAAGGAGACCAAAAGGCTTTGGCAGCAGATGGAGCTGAAAGATGCTAGTTTGGATGAGAACCTTGGGAAACTGGCAACAATGGAAAAGGAAAACAGAACACTAGAAAGAGAACTGGCCAGGTTCAGGGACTCTTCCAAAAAGATGAAAGAATTTGAGAAGGACAACAAAGACCTTCTCAAGCAAGTTACTATTGACAAGAGAACACTGGCTACCTTGAGAGAGGTCAGTAAAGTCATCTTGTTACCTTTGCCTGGAATATATTTGCATGTGAGCATCCAGGATAGATGGAAGGAACTCATATTTGATCTGTTTGATCCAGACAACCCTGATAAGGAACCAGGGGGACACTGTGTGGCCATTTGGAGCATTACATTTTGTGGTGGCCGATAGAGAGACTGAATTTTCATGGCAGTTATAGCAGGTGGTTGATACAGTCCTGATTGATCTAGCGATCATGTGTTTTTAGACTTGTGACATGTTAAAGCCACTTTCTTGATACCTCCCTGTGAATTCTGACCCCCCAGATCGTGCTTTGCACAATCACTGAACACTTCTAAAGGTTGATTCTAACATTAAGCCCTTTACGTGTTTCAAGTACAGCTCTTATTATTTTATAACAATATCCTTTTGATGATTGCATAATGTTCATAATAACCATGTAACAGAAGTCTTTTGCAGAGGGATTCTAAGGGCATCTAAAACTTTTTTTGTTCTGTTGAATGCTATGCAGATGCTGCTGCTTGCTAATTAAGTTGTTGGTGTTTGCAGGACTTGGTTCTTGAGAAGTTGAAGAGCCAGAGGTTGTCTAGTGAGATAGATAAGCTGGACCAAGAACTTGAAAAGCTTGGATTGAACAGGGAACTTCTGCTACAGGATGATAATGGCAACAATGACAAGTGAGAAGAAAGCCTTCTGTTAATGGTGCTATGGACAGTTTTCTCACACCCTTTCTTTGCCTTAATTTCCCTTCATTTCTTCTCTAGTCACTTTTGTGGGACTAGGACTGCTTGCACGTTCTCCAGGAATGCTGATATACAGTCACTTATACGTTGGCCAATAGATGTAGCTGTGCAAAGCAGTTAATTTGCCCCATATTAGAAACTCATAAGAATTAGAAACTCACATAGTTTGAGCACTGTCAGACCTAAAGGGGCTTCCCAAACTTATCTTGGTCATGGACCAGGGTGACCAGACTCCAAATACAAAATCCCTGAACAGCAAGGCCAAAATTCCTGATCGAAGGCCAAAATTCCTACTCTCTACCCGGAAAATTTAGGACAAAATGTAGGACATGTTAAAATAAGCTAAAAACACTAAAAATAAGCTAAAATGTGCTGCATTCCCCTAAGATCTCCTGCAAATAGTGTGGTCCTGGCTAGTCAAGATGGCCACGCATGGGAGGTCCAAGAGGAAGAGGATACTAGGGGCATCTCGCAGCACCCCTGTGAGTGGTGTGGTTCCCTAGGGTGCTATGGCACATAGTTTAGAAACCACCGGGCTGAGATTTACTCTCTAAACCATCCAGTTGGCATCAGACTAATTGCACAGAATATACTTTCAGAAATCATCACATCACCCTAAAGATGTTCAAAGACATCTGTAGGGTAAACGGAGCCTATCTGCACAAGGATCTCATCCCTCCAACCAACATATTGAGCAGTTGTTCCGTGCTGTCCTCCTCTGGTTGGTGATTGATGCTGTTGGATGTATGACCTGCAGGTGATCTCCATCACTGTCTGGGATCATCACTCTATTGCAAGTATAGTAGTGTATGTCCATGAAAGTTTTTGTTTCCCATACACCACTCTTTTGCATGTGCAGGTTCTTCATCCACAATTTAATGTGTCCAACCTAAGAAAATTTTAGGAAAATACAATAGTAATTGAAGATAGATATTCTTGTTGATCTGTAATCTACGTGTTGAAGGAACATCTGAAATTTCTCAAACATCAGTATCTTTACACTATTCATTAATGTAATGTTCTGATTTTTATCTCATAGGAAATACGAAATTCTAGAAAGGAAAACTGAAAGTGTGTTGAAGACAACACTAGCTAATAAAGAAGAAAAAATTGCTTTGTTGGAGGCCCAAGTGCAAGAGTTTCTGCATTTGAATCAGCAATTACAGAATGAACTAAATACAGTAAGAGCAAAATCTCATTTCAAACAACAGTTTAAATAATGTATTTCCTGAGTTATATTTAGATGTTATAGCTCTGTGTGGACACAGTATCAGAGGTGGGGTCCTAACTCTCCCTGAGGTGGGAAGAAATTAGGTACCCTCTCACATTATACTGCAGGGAGATCTAGGTCGGATTGAGAGACCATTCAGTCCACCCCCTAGATTGCAGAAATTCAATATCTGCCAACCAAGAAAATAGCATTCTAGAAGATTTGTGAAATCTCTTCATTAAGTATTTTTATTTTTAAAATGATAGATATGCAAATAGGTGCAAACAGAACTATATGAGTATAGCTGTGAGTACTACATAAAGATGGATTTTTAAGCACAATTTATTATCTTAACCAGTATTTTGGGATCTCTGATAAAGGAGTCTAGTTTTAGTAAAGGGCTGACTTAGTTCTGTGAACAGCACGGTTGTTTCCAGTGTCATATTTTACAGAACACTGTTTATCTTACAGACGAGAAAGAATTTTGAAGGCCTCAGACAAGTCCAAAAGGATGAAACACATGTGCAAAACTCATCAACTGAAAATTTTGTTTCCAGTCTTCCAGCAAAGGAAAAGTGGGAAAAGTGTCAGAGGGAAGCAACAATGGAGCTTCTGAAAGTGAAAGACAGAGCTATTGAATTGGAAAGGAATGTACGTTTTGTCCTTTCAAAAATAGGCTAATTTATTTTCTTATGACTGTTTTAGATAATGTATAGTTTGCAAAATGTTTGACTCTAAATGTGAGCTTGCTTGCTTATTTCTTTGTTTAAGGCTGCAATACAGTGAACACAGTAGGACTTCTTTTTCATCAGCATTTGTCCCATAAAGTAGTGGGGTTCAGTATTCTGGATTGGAGTTTCCATTTCTTGGTCCAGGTGTAGGCAGGTGACTTTGTCCAATCCATGCTTGAACACAGAGGGACTTAGTTCTGAGTAAAAACATAGGTTTTTACTGGTTACCCTCTTATGCATGTGGAAAAGAGAGGTCTAGCAGCCAGATCAGCATACAACAGTGGTCACCAAACTTGTGATTGCTGCATCATGGAGAAAATCAGTCCACATTTGAACCAGAGTTTACCATTCTCTTATTGCAGCTTGATTTCCAGGTAAATTGGGGAACAGGGACACTTTGGACAGTTGCATCTGTTGCCTAGTGTCCCAGAAAACTGCACAACATGATGCCTGGATGGTGATGATTGCCCAGATTCCCAATCTAATTGGAAGTCATGCAGCAATGTGGCAGAACAGTAAGCTCTGCTCACAAGGCAAAAGCGTTACTCCAAATCCTGAATCTGGCTCCATACTCCATACCCTATCCTGGGTTAGGGTATGGAAGATCCTGGCATACAGTATTGCAAATGTATCAGTACCTTATAATATCATATAGTAATACATCTCCTGCTTCCTTTAGCTCTGATTCATAACATTATAGCACTCTGTCCTGACCTGCTTGTCAGTTTTTATAACTAATGGAAGTAGTGCATTCTAGGAAGCACAAGGCCAATCAATGCCTGTCTTTTTTCTGTCTTAATTATATTTTTCTTCCTTAATTATACAGGTTGAGTCTCAGCAACTGCAAGTGTTTGTGGGATTTAATTTTCACATTAAATAAAAGCAATTAAAACATTCCAAAAGGTAGCAGTTTTTAAAAATGGAATGGAATATAGAATCCTTTTACAGAGTGGGGGAAATTGCATTAGGATATGAAGTTCTTTATATTCTCCCAGCTGTTCAACTCCATTTCTCCACCAGAATGCTGCTTTACATGCAGAGAAGAAGCTTCTCAAGGAACAACTGAGACATTTGGAAACACAAAATACCTCCTTCAACAATCAGATCCTGACACTACAGAAGCAAAATGTCTTCCTACAAGAACACAACACTGCAATGCAAACACAAACAGCCAAACTTCAGGTCAGAAATGGTCACCTCTACTCAAATCTTTTTGGTAACTTATTTTGGCATGAACAGGAAACTAGCACTAAATGTTTAACTTGAGATCTTAATTTAATAGATTACTAGCAGAATTTACTTGCAGGAGAAAAATTTTTAAAATATTTGTGGGCACTGACAGGCACTGCTGTGTTCCAGTGTGCACTGTGCTGCATCGACACCAAGCAGCAGGCACCGGCTGACACTAGGTACTGCTGGGCACTGGGGCAGCAGTGGGAACAAGTGGGCAATGGGCACCAGCGTGCACCACCAGGCAGCACTGAGCAGAGGACACCGGGCACTACAAGGCATTAGTGAGCAGCAGGCACCATCAGACACTGGGCACTTGTGGGCAACAGGCACCATTGGACAGCACAGAGCACTTGGGCACCATTGGACACTACTACATTCACCACACACTACCAGGCAGCACTGGGCGCATCTACTTAGCTCTCAGCATCACTGGGCATTAACAGGGACAGGCATCTCTGCCAGACACCATTGGGCAACACGGAGCACCAGGCAGTGGGTACCACTGGGCAGTGGGCACCACAATTCACCAGATAGGTTCTTAGGGGCTCCTTACATCATAGAAAGAATATGCTCCCCAGATTTCATGCTTCTATGTTCAGGAGATGGGAATAGGTGTTGATGAGTAGGTAATTTTAGGTATAGGGACAAAAACACATTGCACCCTTTTTCACAGCTTTGGCTGGATGTTGATGAGTCAGATGTTGATGAGTTCCTCCAAGGAACTCAGGACAGTGTACAGTGTTTTTTCCTCCCCGCAACAACCCTACAATGTAAATTAGGCTAACAGTTGTTCTCAAACTTTTTGGCACTGGGATCAATTTTTTAGAATGACAGTTCAGGAACGGGCAGGAACGGGATGTCATGGCCTAAAGTGACATGAGCCTCCACTTGATCAGCCCAAAGGCCCATCTAGTCCAGCTACCTGTATCACACAGCAGCCCACCAGATGCCTCAGCGAGCACACAAGACATGTGCATTCAGGTGCCCTCCCCTCCATCTGCCATTTTGGGGTTGCCCTTCTTAAAGGCATTGAGTTTAGAAGCCATCACTAGGATCATCAAACAGGAACATTTTTAACATTTCTATACAAAAAAATCAAATTTAATTAAGTAAACTAAAAGTTTATAATATGAATAAGTTGCTAAAAATTTAAGGGAAAATTAGGAGAAGAACCTTTCTTACTCTCCTAAGCAGTTCCTGCTCTTTTAAAAAAAAACAGTCCCAACATATCACAAAGGCAACAATCCTAGCCACACTTGGGCTAGGGTTGCCATATGTCCCAAAAACCAGGTACAATCCCAATTTTTGGGGTTTGTGTTCACATACTGGCAAATGGGGCAGAGGGTCCTGTCCCGATTTTGTGGAAGAGAGTTATGGCATTCCTAATCTGGAAGTAAATTTCATTGACTGTCATTTTTAAAAGCATATGCATAGTCTGTTAAAAGTACAGATCTGTAATACTATGTAACATACTATCGTAGTCTTAAAAGTTCAGATCTGTAATATTAAGTACCATACTATGGTAGTCTAATATATTCAAAAAAGCAGGCCTCCGTCAGTCTTGAAAGACTATGGTATTGTGCTTGGTGCTGCATACCCTGCATGCGAAGCACAAAAGCCTGGGTTGGATTGTTATGGAGGATAGGCTGTTACCCAAGCAGCAAATTCCCCCTCTCCACGCCACTGAATTAGTCCAATGGAAAGGCAGAGCCAATACGATTGGATCTAGCTGGCGTCGCAGAGCTGGGCTAAGGACAGGGCTCACCCTGTCTTGTGGGGCCAACCCGGGTCTCGAACCCTGGCCTGCTAGTTAACAGGCACAGCATCTTAACCGCTTGCCCACAGTCTAATATATTAAAAATAAAATACACATTGAAATGAATAGAGACCCATCTGAAATTGGCTTGCAACCTGCCTAGTATGGACCAACTGTGAGTTTCCAAGAAACAGTGACAGTTCCGAGGTCATCTAGGGAGCATCATACCTGCAGGTCTCACATGGATTTGCACTTGACCTAAGTTCTAACCCATCATTGTAATTACTACAGCATTAGCTTTCTAATAATAATCTTTTGTAAAAAGCCACTGTTCATTCCACTCTACAAAATCTGACTGATTAAAAAGATTTCAGAAGAAATCTTCAGAGTCAGAAGAAAGATTTCCGAGTCAACCACTCTGTTGGTAGTACACTCTGTCAACCACATTCCCATTGTGTGCATGTATACACTTTTCTTTAGGTGGAGAATTCAACCTTAAACTCCCAAAGTGCCTCCCTAATGGCCCAGAACACGCTACTCCAAAACCAGTACCTGGCCAAGGAGAACGAATATGACAATTTATTGAAGCAGAAAGAGCAGCTGAAAGGAGAGTACGAATCCCTCCTTCAAGATCATGAGCACTTGGCTTCGTTGCACGAACGGCAATCCACAGAATATGAAGTGTTGATAAAACAGCACAGCTGCCTGAAAGCACTGCACAAAAATCTTGACCTGGAGCACAAAGAAATGGGAGAAAGGTAGGATGCCCATGTTTAAAGTTACTGTGTTTTTTAATTGTGCCTTGAATATCAGTTTGTATATGTTCTCATCAGATAATGGATTGGATTCTTGTGCAGTAGGAAGGAAGCTTACATGAGTGATTCTTTCCTTTTTCCTTCCAAACAGCAGCTCCCTGTGATTCTCCACAATCACCACCAAAAATTCACTCCTAATGGTCGGATGATCTCTGGGAACAGGGTGGGATTTTGCAGACATTTTCATGGATGGATTCAACTTGCTGAAAACTGGATACCAGCACCTTCTATAACTTAATATTATTCAGTACAGTGTGTTTCATGTATATAATTAAGAGATACACAATTGCTACCTGAACACAAGCCAAGCCAAAGCTGCAACATGGGAGATTTATGTTGGTCCTCAGAAGTGATTAACTTGGGCAGAATTGTATGTAAATACATAAAATGCATAATAGGACATCACAGATGGATACGTTGAATTGGGTCTGATTTTCTGATCCACATTTTGATGAAAGAAAATAGCCAACCTGATTTATTCCTTGCAGGTACACCAGCTTAATGCAACACAAAGCTGAACTAGAACAGCTGGAATTGGTCTTAAAAACTGAAAAAGAAGCGTTTCAGCAAGAAAAGAGAACCAGCACAATCACAACTGTAGAGAACCAAAAGCTGAGAGAAGAGCTGGAAAGGTACCTGTCCTTTGAAATAACAGCTGCCTTTTATGTGTACCTGGGGCGATGTGATTGATTCTGTAGCAATCTATAGATGTCCCAGTAGGCTACGCATTCTAGCATTCATGTAATATTGATATACAAGCTTTATTACTCACCTGTTCTTTTAGCTGTAAGCGTAATTTTCTCTTAAAATGTGTACTCCATATAAAAATAGATAATGATCTCTAAATGTTTGATACATGCTACTGTTATATAATAATAGTATGGGTGGAGATATTGACATTTTTTTCCTTCACACTTTTGAATATTTCATTTTCTTCTATTGCATCCCCAATTTGTTTTCCCCAGTCACAGGTAGAAATCTATTATTGGGGAATAATAGAAATTTCACATAAAGCTGTCATAAAAACAGAAACACCATTCTGTTTTTCTGAACAGAAACACCATTCACAGAGATGACATTGCAAAAAGCAGGGCACAGTTGCATTTTCCACATTAAATGGAATAAGGAACAAATGGGATACTAGTAAAAAAATTTACCCAGGAAACCTATGTTTCTTCTCAGATATTTCATTATTAGTAAGTCTGAAGTGGAAACTTAATGCCAAAAGATCATCTTTTTTGCAGCATTGCTCAAAGTGGTGCTAAATTCTGTTTGTGTTTGAAAGAACAGTACGGTTCCTGTTGTTCACTAATCCCAAGATTATTGTTGTTACACATGCTAAAAAATAATTTACTTATTTTAAGATTGTATATTCTGCCTTCAATAAAATAGTTCCAAGATGGTGCTTATAAGTTAAAACCATTAAATGCAATACAAGAACAATAAAGTGATGTGAAGAGCAGCATTAAAAAGTAACTATTCAGTGAAAAATTACAGAAGCCTATGGAAAGAACTCTTTTAGCTGCCAAGGATATTTGATTTAGAATAGCAGGCCTCCGTCAGTCTTGAAAGACTATGGTATCGTGCTCGGCGCTGCATACGCTGCATTGCGAAGCACGAAAGCCTGGGTTGGATTATTTATGGAGGATAGGCTGTTACCCAAGCAGCAAATCCCCCCTCTCCACGCCACTGAATTAGTCCAATGGAAAGGCAGAGCCAATACAATTGGATCCAGCTGGCGTCGCAGAGTGGGGCTAAGGACAGGAGCTCACCCTGTCCTGTGGGGCCGTCCCGGGAATTGAACCCTGGCCTTCTGGTTAACAGGCACAGCGTCTTTACCGCTTGCACGACCTGCAGCCCTTATTTGATTCTAAAATATTTTAAATATTGATTTAGAATATTTTGTGTGTATTGAATCCAATAATGGCATCTGTTTTGCCCAATTGGCACTAGTCTTCGGGGTACAGCATAGTCACATTATTTGGCGATTTGAGCAGCTTCTTTGTGAGAAATAGGAAACATGGCTTCCTCACAAGGAGGCTACGTGAATCAGCTTTTATGCTGTACCCCCAAATCTAGAGCTAATCGGGCAAAATAGGTGCCATTTTTGGGTTCAGCATCCCAAATTTATCCAAGATTATGGGTAAAATCCAGAGTAACTACAGAGAGTCCTTGCTCTGGTGTAAGAACAACTTCATCTGGATTCCAGTATGAATTTCCCATAGGTTTTCACTAAGTGGTGCAGTAACTGTGGGTGCACGTAAAGTCTCTTACGTGCTCCCATAGTTACTCTAGATTTGGGGGTTAGTCTAACTTTCAAGACAGCAAAATGTGAGTGGGCCTGTGTTATTGAAGGACATTGTCTAGTTTAATATTGCAGTTGAACAGTTTCTTAGGCAAGTGGTACAGTGTTTGGCTTTTTCCATTTAGGATTAATTTCTTACACAACCAACTCAAAGTAGAATATGAAGGGCTTCACAGCCATACTAAGGAATTGAAAACTTCCTTGAATAATGCTCAGCTAGAATTGAATCGTTGGCAAGCTCGCTATGATGAGTTGAAGGAGCAGCACCAGACAATGGACATCTCCTTGACCAAATTGGACAACCACTGTGAGGTGAGCTGTATAGGATATGGTGGATGGAGCAGAAAGACTTGTATGAAACTGTCCTGTACTGACTCACCATTAGTCCATCTGAGTCAATATTAAGCACAAAGAGAACAGTTCAATGAAATTTGTCAAAAATTTGAGCCCTAATTATATATGATGAGCTGTCTGGCTCATACAGATTTGCTGCCCAAAGTGAAGGATGAGATAGCACCATATCTACATTTAAAAGTAAGGAGATACTTTTGGTTTATCCTAAATTACATATCAAACTACAAACGTTGAAGTTCTACAGATCTCTTCATGAGGCATATGATTCTTCTCAACTAATGAGGAGGGTACTAATGCCCAGAATATGGGGAATTGTGTGTGTGTGTGTGTGTGTGTGTGTGAGAGAGAGAGAGAGAGAGAGAGAAAGAGAGAGATTCCCTCCTCCTCCCCAATGCTTGAACTCCAGCCAGTAAAGAAGTGTATCTCTGCTGTAGCATAAGGTAAAAGATGTATTAACAGCAAATGGCAACACAAAGAAAATTCACCTGTGATGTGTATGTTCAACAGCTGCTTGCTCGACTGAAAGGAAACTTGGAAGAAGAGAATCATCATCTCCTAAGTCAGATTCAGATGCTGAGTCAGCAAAACCAGATGTTGTTGGAGCAGAATATGGAAAACAAGGAACAGTATCATGAGGAACAGAAACAATATATGTAAGAGCAAGTAACTCCTTCCTTTCCTTTTCTGGTCAGTGAAATTTAACATTGATGAACGTTAAAAGAAAAAGGCTTCTTCAGAAGTCTGTGTCCCCAAAGGGTCATGTCAGGGTAGGCATAAAACACTTTGTATAGTCTAAACAAAGCGGATATTAAAAGTTTTACTCCTGAAGGCATAATAAGGTGTGAAAATATATACACAGAGATGAGAGCCAAAGAGCACAATCCTAACCATGTCTACTCAGAAGGAAGCCCCATTATGTTCAATGGATCTTACTCCCAGAAAAGTGTGTTTAGGATTGCAGCCAAAATCTTTCAAATTTCTGTTAGGATTGCATAGACAATCAAGTCCTTTCAAATTTAGAATAATGGTGTATTGAACACATTGGTTCAATACACCATTGAACCAGTGACATTGAACCATCTCTTAGTGTCAGTTTTGTGATGTCTGCCAAGTCTGCCAGGACTGCTAAAAAGCTTAATCATAACATTAATGCCTTAAAACATTAATATAATTATATATATTAATATAACTATATAACAATTAATATAATTGATATAACTATAACATTAATATTAATTTAATGCCTTATAACATTAATGCATTAAAAGGAATTTTATTATAATTTAATTTTAATTATACTGTATCCAGCTCCCAGCAAGTATCATCTTTGCTGATACATTTTTTCCCTCTCTTTGCTTTCTACAGTGATAAACTAAATGCTTTAAGAAGACACAAAGAAAAGCTGGAGGAAAAAATAATGGATCAATATAAATTTTATGATCCTGTGCCAAAAAAGTAAGTTTTGTTTCTCACGTTAGAATGGCACTAATTCATACATTGTCATATGCAAAAAAAAAAAATTGTGTTTCATTAACTCTGGGTTGTATTCTAAAGTGTTTTTCCTCCAGATCATGATAGTCTGACGGTAAAATGCAATATCTCAGCGTAAAAGTGATGATTAATAGATAGCTTTCTTGTAGTTTGGGAATTACATTGATGTTTGTGCATTCTTTCATAGACAGTGTTTTGAGAACTCTTGTCACACCCTCAACTGTTTATAAATTATAGTTGCAGAATTGGAGCAATGTTTGTAAATCAATATTCTGGTGCCAATATGTAGATCCAGACCTCTGTTTAGTGTTAACTGACTTGTTGAGCCCTGAAGAGTTTTTTTATTTCCTCTGAATAATTTTTCATTGACAAAACATGGGAAATCCCAGTCTTGTTTGATGGCATATTCTGTTAGACATGAAAGCCAGGAATAAGTGCAGCATATATTGAAATCATGGTTTCTTATATAAAGTACTTCCATGAGACCTCTGGGCATACTTTTACAGTGCCTGATTCTGTGCGGGGTACTGGTGACATTAATTATTGTATTTCTGTTTGTGTTATTACTTGGGAAGATCAGAAAAAGTAAGGAAAATCTTATGGCATGCTAAAAAGGACATTATTGATGTATTTTGTTATTGAGGTAGCTCATCCTTTCCCTGTTGTAATCTGCTAACAACAGGAAAAACCACTGGATAGGAGCCAGAGCCCTTGTAAAACTTATAAAGCCAAAGAAAGAGGCTACAAGAGAACGATTAAAATCTTCAGCAGAGAGCCCTCCGTGGCACTCAGAAAGCACTGAGCCTGCTGGGACATCTCCTTCTCAGCTGCCCAAGCAGCAAGAGAATATGGATAAGGCCTCTGCAGAGCCCAGCCTGGTAGAAAGCAGAGAACATACTAATGGATCATTGAGCAAAGGTAGGTGATGGACTTAACTGGCTAAAAGTTTCATTCATGATGACCTTGTGCTAGTGAGACTAGCTAGGTAAGAAAAATTAGGGGCACTGTTCAAACCAAGACTACCTCTAGGTTCCATTGCTTTCAATAGGAGGTATAAGTACATCCCCCTTAAAACAGGACAAATATGATAAAATGAACACATATTTATATTTTATCAAGGCAAAGTTAATAGCCCAAACATGGGAGATGTACGATGTTTCTTGTATGTTGAAGGATAAATTTGTACTCTTGGTTTCACAGTGGTGATCTGTTCCTGCTTTTTCGGTGCAAGTAATGCACGGTGTCTTCTTGTCATGCTGAGAAAACAAAACCTCAAAACAGGTTGATAGAGGATTGCAATCTAAAATGATTTTGTGTAACCAGAAGATAGTTATCAAAAGATTATTTGCTTGTTGCAGATCCACTGTTCAGGGAGAGCAGAAAATTATTTGGGAGAAGGGAGAGAGGCAGGGAAGACTTCCGTGAACAGAATTCTGCTTATAGAAATTATAATCCATCCCAGGCCCTGGTGAAAGAAGCTCGTAGTAGTCTCAAGGCTAGAGGAGCAAGGCTTCAATATGTTGGTCTCATCTTGTTTGCCTTAAGCATATCTACAGTTTACAGACCCACAATGAACCCCCTGCAAACTGGAAGACATGGTCTTCCAGTTCTGTCAGTGTCTCAAATCTTAATCTTATCATTGAAAGCACAGTCATAAGAAAGTGATGTTTGCTTATTTTTATTATTTATTTTGGTTGTTCTGTTATTCATACTATTAGGTCAGACTTATTTGCATTTTAGACTGATTTTAGATTTGAACTGTGTTAATTATAAATGGCATTGTGGAGTCATTGTGGCCGGAAAGCAGTCTGTAAATGGAGTAAATCAGTTAATGGAATGAAAAAGGCTGTTGTCACATACCGTTTTTATGAAAGTTTTTATAATGTCTTAAACTTTACCTTATGAGAACATCTCTAACTGTCAGGAACTAGTTTCTTTATGGGAGAGTTCTGTGTATTTATCATTCTTATGAATTTAGGGTTTTTTTAATATCATAAACTTAACCTGATAAGGACAACTCTTAACTGCCAGGAACTAGTTGTTTTATGGGAGCTTTCCATGAAGAAAATAAATCTTTCATCTATAAAAACCACATTATTAAGTATAGTTTGAAATGTGTTCTTGAAGTGTGTGGCTTAGCTTGAAAACAGCAGAGGGAGCATGTAGAAAAGAAACAGCAGCCTAGATCCAGAAAAAGAGAAATGGAACGGTTTTTTAAGAGATATCATGATAGACATGGTGTTGGCTGGTACCTTCAATTTTGAAATTTGCTTTTTCTTTGTACAGAATTGGAGTAATTGATTTTTCAGACAAATAAGTTTTAAGAAAGAGTTATATTTTGTTAATGTCAAAAACTTAGTAAAATTGCTGTAAATACTCCTGATTCTGTTTCTATATTGCGCATATGCTTCTATAAGTAATTGTATGCGTAATTTGCTAATATTTGTGGTTCTGTAATGGATCCAGGAGTGGAGAAGGAATAAGGTTTTGACCAAGGGAGTTGGGCCTGTGGTCCATTTAAAATTCAGTAATGCTCAAAGATGCTGAGAACTACTTTAGACACTTCAAATAATACTTTTATACGTGGATAGACATCTTTATACAGATTTCTTAATGTCACTTTGCGTTTTTGCTTTGGCATAGGAAAGGCAGGCTGTACATTTTTCCAATAATCTGTGACCATTTGACTCGGATAGTTTTTCACATGTGTTGGAAAGCTGCAACTTCTGTCTTCTAGCACATGTACACACAAAGGATAAAAGCAACATCTGATGTGTTGGTTTCATTTTGGTTTCACAACAGTTTACCAAAGTATATTGTCACACAATTTTTCTATCACTAACCTAGGCTGGCACAACTCATCCACCTTCCCGTTCCCTTGATGACATAGGGAGGCAAGTGCCTATCTATGCTCTGGCCTAACCCTCCCCCAGGAGCAATGCAGAAGTTCCTTATGGCACTTGTGTGCTACTCACAGGCCATTATAGGACTTGTGCTGGGGCTTATGTCAGCCTAACTGGGGATTAGGATTGCACCCTTAGAGACATTTTCAACTTTCTCAAGACAACTTATGTATGCAAGAATCAAACCAGCTTTTCCCAAAGCATGTCAACATTAATTAAATGAATAATGACACTGAATAATGAATAATATCTGAATCTGTAACCATCTGAAAAGGTCCAGTGGGTAACCAGCAACATAGCCACTATATTTTTGTGAAGCTGCAATGCTTCAGCTTCTAGTGTGGTGTCTGGAGTCTGTTGCATAATCCCAAGAAATTTAGGCCAACCTAACTCACCTGGCCTATCTTTCCATGATGGTGTGAGGAAGTCGGCATATGCCTATGCATTGGCCTAACCTCCCCCCCAGGAGTGGAGCAGAAGTGTCTTAGTGCACCTTAATGACACCCCCAGGTCAGCGCAGGACTTATACCCGGGCTTAGGCCGGCCTAAGTGGAGGTTAGAATTGCAGCCATAGTTCTTTAAGAACCTCACATTTACTGCATATCAGCCATATGGATTGAGAAACATTAGGTCACTAGAATTCATCCCTAAGAAAAAGGAATATTTCAACTTTAAAATGCTGTTTGATAAACTAAAAACACATGCATCTGAAGTCTCTCAGGTATTGCTTGCAGTCCACGCATATAACCTGTTGATCAAAAAATGCATATTTTGGAATCTAATTTTGTAGTACTATTTTTGAACTGTTTCAAGTAACGAATAAAATGAAAATGGCTTATGTATGAACAGTGACAGTGTATGTTTAATTATAGAGACTAGAGATTACTGTAGTGCTTTGTTCTTCTCTGATTTACTTATTCCCAATCTGATTTACTTTGCTGTGTAGTGTAGATAATTCAACTCTTTTTTCATGTTTAGCTGTTCTCTCAGTTATTTGAAATACATTTTAGTTATTTCTGTTACTTTTTTTCTTCTTTTTGGGAACTCTGGGTGATAATTAGCTGGTCAACGCAAAAAGATTGCCTTTTTGAGAAGCACAAGCAAGCCCAAAGAAAAGTCTCCTAAGTCTCCATCGAATCATCCGCCTCTGTCTAATCGTCTCTGGTTCTGGTCGTCTTCTGACATCCCATCCTCTCCTAATGAGCCACTTTCTTTCTCGGAAACGGGAGATCTCTAACACTGTCTCTTATCATTTATTTTTCAACACTTTTCTGATATTTAAACAAAATTCAATCTATAACTTCTATAAACACACACTAATCATAAATGCTCAGCCTGTCAGTGACACAAACTTAATTCAAGACCAGATCAAGTTGACATGGACTACATTTTCATCCCCCAATAAGATGAAGAATCTTTATTGCACACGCTGAACCATTTCTTTACAGCAGTACATTATAAAGAGAGCCATGCCATTCAGTGCCCATATGTTTACACTGCTGTTGGTGGTTGGTGCACATCTTAAGTAAGTGAACTTGTTGCGTGCTTCAGTAACATTTTGCAATCACAGATGTGCTTCCTGTTCTGTCCAAATGTGGAAATGAACTGCTGTTGCTGTGTTGCCAACAATGCATTTGCTAATGAAATCTGCATAATTTATATGAATCTATAGTTGAATTATCAGAATTTTACATATCCCCTCTCCCCAGTAGACTGCCTATTCTCTGCTAATGCAATAACGATGTGGAAATGGGGTGACACTTTTTGCCTGTAAAGAGAATTTAACATTGTAATGTTAAATTATATCAACCTAATCTGAAACATAAGCCTAATTTGTCATTTTAAAAAGGTACTGTCAAGTACACAGTGAAACTGATGTTCAGTTCAGTGATGAACAAATGCCATTGCAATTAAATCCTATTATATCAATCTTATTTGTAGAAGAAAAGAAGGGGTGGTACAAGTTGTAGCATTAATCTCTAATGTATGGCAAATTGTTGCCGGCATGAGGTGCTGTCACTAAATGGCACATGCACCACATCAGAATTAATAGTTCCAATTGGTGGTGGGCTTCGGGGTTCTCACAGGTTCTATAGAACCCTTTGCTAATGAGCACCTGGTTCTGAGAACTTGATATTAATGGGACATAGAACCTGTTGTTAATTTAGGTTATTAGGACATAGAACCAATTGTTAATTTATTTGAATCCCACCACTGGTTCCAGTCCATTCTATATTCAACAGATACCTGTCATTTAACATGTTGGTCCCTAGCAGACAGTTTTATTAGTCAACGGCAAGAAATGGTCTTTCTGTTTCCCACCTTGTAATGCATTTCTATATTAGCCTTGGATGGTTTGAATTTCTGTTCTGGACTAGCAGAACAAAATCAGGGCCATGATTGACCTTGGTGCCTGCTGTCCAGAAAATGGCAGCGCACACAGCCTCTGCAATGCTCCCTATGTTTACATGAAAAGGAACACAACAGTTGCATGCCACTTTTCTCAGACTTTCTCTGATCCACTGTGTAACTAACCCGTGTCTCTTGTACCTCCTGCTTTTTGTGTTGTCTGTGCCAGCTGTTTGTTTCTTGTGCTGCCGCCTTTTTCCTTTCAGGAAATCAGTGCCATTGTTCATGGAGAAGTGCTCTAGAAAGCAGTTGGATCATGGAAACTTGCTTCTCATCAGCACTCATTTTAAAATAGTTGGATCTGCACATTGCTCTTTCAGATTTCCTTGGTTTGTTTTGTCCCTTGGGCATCTTAAGGCATACAAGCTCTCATTTTATTTAATGAACTCTGCCTCATTACTCTGCCTCAGAATGAAATTAGCAAATAATTTCAGCATGTAGTGATTTAAGGAGGTAGTTAGAAGTGATCAGCCTAACTGATCCAGCCCTGGAAACCATTGTCCTGATTTCCATTACACAGAGGAATACTACACTAAAAAGAGGGATACCACACTATCAGCCAAATCCAGAGTAACTACATGAGCACCTAAGAGACATTACATGCACCTGTAGTTACTGCACCACCTAGTGAAAACCTATGGGAAATTCATATTGCAATCCAGAGTAAATTGTTCTTGCACCAGAGCAAGGACTCCCCATAGTTACTCTGGATTTCGCCCTATGTTGTTCTTGCCCCAGTTTGATACATTGAGCATTAAGAATAATTACCTTTAACCTCAAGGAAATGGCAGTTTTACAATCTGGTCCGATGTATACTTACTTGTTCTGTGCATTTCCCATAGGTTTCCCATCAGTGGCACTGTAACTATGTTGGTGTAAAAGGTCCCATAGTTACTCCAGATTGTAGCCTTGCATACCACTGAGTTCAATAGAGCTTATTTCCAAGTAAATATACACAGACTACAGACTCTCATGGGTTCTTCTCATAATTCTGTGTTTCCTATTCTTTCATTTTACTCAACCTAACAGAATTGGTTGTAAAACTAAATGTATGCTGATCTTTCTATTTACCTCTATTTGTAGAAGGAGTTTAGAGTGCTCTTCACAACAGCCCTGTGAGGTAGGTTACTACCTAACTGGTCTAAGATCATCCAGAGAGCTGTATGGTGGAGCAGAGATTTGAACTAGATATCCTACATCTTAAACTGGCCATCCACAACACCATATTGTCCCCAAATATTTAATCTCTGATAACAAATGTTGCTAATTCAGCTTGCATATTTTGTGCCACTGTTCTGTGCCTGCTTGCTTCATTTATAAGATGGTGGGCAGGTCTGGCTCTGGTGTGCTTTATTATCTCTTGTTTTTCCATCTTTTTCCCACTCCACATTAGCTGATTCAAAGCAGAAGAGAACTTTTCATTACGGAGGCAGCAATGACCACATTGAAAATACTGCAGAGTCTGCTGTTAAGCAGTGCTACGTGGAGCCAAGTTCCAAGACTTATGCTGCCTACTTAACTACTTCAGGTTCTACACCCACTACTAAACAACAAAACAGACCCAAAGGTATATTGCCAATCTAACTTCACCCCAGATTAATACTTGGAATGTCTGCTTCAATAAGATCCAATCTGTTTTGGGAAAACACCTTTTCTGATCAAAATGATCAGTAATTACAATGTCTAAGGCATTTCTTTGTTTCTCTGATTTTGCAATTTGCTGTGACTTGTGAATTATGCTGTGCTGTGAATTTACTGGAACTATAGTTGAGATAGTTCAACTGTCTTATGAGTTCACTCTTATCATGCACATTGCACATCTGAGAGGGGAAAAACTAGGCATTGGAGCATTCTTCCTTTGCACATAGTTTGTACTCTGTAGAGGAGAAAAATTGTGGGGGAGAATTTATAGAGAAGGGCCCTTTGTATCCAAGTTAACCATGTAGAATGGAGGCAGGTTTCGCTCATCGTAGAAGGGTTCAAAAAGCAGCACCTGCCTCAATTCCTTCCTCTATGCCAGCGTTTCTCAAAGTGGGGGTCGGGACCCCTTTTGGGGTCGCCTAGAGCTTTCCTGGGGGGTCACCTAAAGACCCCTGGTGTAGGAGGCCAAGTCAGGCTTGCCAGACCTCCAGCTGTAGCTGCACGCGCACTGGGGCTGACTGACAGCCTCAGGGCCCAATTCTATGCATGCTTACTTGGAAATAAACCCTATTATAGTAAGGAGGGCCTTTACTCCCATGCAAATGTGGATAGGATTGCAGCCTCAGAGCCCAATCCTATGCATGCCTACTCTGAAATAAATTCCATTGTGTTCAATGTGTGCATAGAACATACATTTCATTTGTAACAATGAAAATACATCCTGCATATCGGATATTTACATCATGATTCATAACAGTAGCAAAATTACAGTTATAAAGTAGCAACAAAAATAAGTTTATGGTTGGGGGTCCCCACAACATGAGGAACTTATAAAGGGGTCACGGCATTAGGAAGATTGAGAACCACTGCTCTATGCAATGGTTAAAGGTACAGGCACTCTGTCCCCCACTCTATATGGTCACCCTGTTTGTACGGGGTTCATGCAGCTTGCCCTGTCCTGGGCTTCATTCCTAATCCTACTGGCATGTTTGGGCATGAATTTCATGGCAAGTGAATATTTGATCTGGATCCTGCCAGGTCCCAACAGACTGCATGGCTCCTCTTTAAACAGGAGGCTATTACCCACATACATTCAAGCTCTCTGTATTGGCTTACTACACCATTTGAATTAACCAGACAGATTTGTTGTTATTATCCCTCTATAGCTGCACTCCTAAAGACACTTTCCTGGAAGTAAAATCCATTTAAACACAATGGGGCTTTCTTTTGAGTAGACATAGTTAGGACTGTGCTCTATGTTAACATTACTTCCTAATAACTTACTTTCTCCTATCCAGGATATAATTCAGATGGGGACCTGAGTGAACATCTTCCTGAAGTAGAGCTTTCAAATAAACAGTACAGTAAGTAGTTAGCTACTTTCCTCTATTTCTGATATTATGAATGTGAAACACTCCCAGAGGATCTCCCCACCATTCAAGCCCATTATGGGGAGGTGGGATCTAGGGGGGCTTCAGTGGAAAGGAGAAAGCGGAGTAGTTCCATTTTTCAGAGAGAACCCTAATATTTGTTTTTAGGTTTCAAGGTGATATAACTGAAAAGCAATAGAAACCTTTTTAGTTTCTACTCAAAATATTTTTGGGAGAGAAATATTATTTTCTAAAGAGATTGTTTTCAGTGAAATGTTGCTCTTTTAGTGTCATTGTTGCCTGTGGATCGGACTCCCTTTAAGCTTTCTAATGCTTTGTTGTCTTTCCCCCTCTTTTTCCTCTTAAGAGTCCAGGCCAAATAGCTTAGAAAACAGTGAAAATGCATCCATCAGCAGCTCTCTTCTAAATTTGAAAGGTAATTATCACAAAAAGGGTGTGTTTGTGAACTAGTGTGTATTTGTGAACTAGAACTCTAATATAGTGAATGAATATCCTTAGACAAGAGATATTTTTAAAATCTCAATTGCATTGGGCAAGCATGATCCATTTTATATCCTGTCCTTTGTAGTGCTTTAAAAGAATTATACCTTTATCTTGCCATTCATCAGTGCATTCTTCAAGGCAGCTTAGCATGCGATTGAGATGTTCAAACACTGACTTAATACAATCTTTGTCCTTTAGACAAAGTTTGGTAGTACTAACAAATAATTTTTTTGTCGAGTATAAGAAAAATAAGTGAATCCCTTTCTGAATTTCCAGGCTCAGGTTCTTGGGACCGTAATCAGGGCAGATCGGAGAGTTTCAGCAGTGAAGACATGATGCTGAATAAAGACACACCTGGCTCATCTAGGGACAGCCCTTTTTGTCCCATATCACCTGTTGGAGGTTCAAACACTAAACATAGCACTCCCCTTACAAGGAACGACTTGTTTTTATATGATATACCTCAGAAAAACAACCGTGCTCAAGCTCAGTGTATTAGGCACCGATCTGCCTCTCCAGGCAGTGAGATGGTAACTCTGGAAGAATTCTTAGAGGAAAGCAACAGTTTGTCTCCACTGAATGTAAGTAAATTTAACTATAAAAGTAGCTTCTCTGCACATGGAAATGAATGTTGATAAGATTATCATCAGTAGAAAACAAAAATGCCTACTATGACTTTGATTTGATTAACGGACACACCATTGTGTAGATTAGCTCTGCAGTTTGTTTGTTTTTATAACATATAATTAGATCTGGTGATAGAATTTATGTTGATTAATAGTATGTGGTTACTACGTATTCATTTAGAAGCTCCTACAGTAGGTTAATTAGATACATGGGGTGGCAAAATAAATCCACAGCCACAAGTGTCAAGGATGGGGGCTAACAGTGGTTTGCAGGAATTTTATATCTATATTGAAATAGTACAAAAAAAATAAGCAGATTGACTTCTGAGTTGGGCAAAGAGATTGAAGGATTGATGCTGATATTTATTCTTCTGGTTCAGAGGTCTTCAGTAAGTGGGTCAGCCAGGTCCACATTGAACCAAAGTTCCCAAAGCATTAGATCTAAATCTAATTAAATCTAATTATCAGTGTTTTATTTATCAGCAATTTTGAAACATGAATGAACAACCTATTGTTGTATAAAGTAGTGCAATTAGGTAAAAATCATAGCGTAAACCCATTGTTCAATTATTGTCATATAACTCATTGCCACATGCGGTAAAGTTAAATTAAATGCATCTGCTTTATAGCTGAGCTTTACAATTGCCAGTAAACTTTTTTTTTAAATCTTAAGCCTTTTAAAATCAGGGTGCACATTAAATTTGATGGCACATTAGATTTGAGTAAATACGGGTATTTTTCTTTTTTGCTTGTGTTTCATAAGCAACCTTTTTGATGCAAGGATTTGTTTTGTGACAGCTTTGAAAACTAAACTCTGCCATTCAGATGATGATGATGATCCATTCAGATGATGATTTTGTTGGCTTCTTGTTCATTTTTTCCATCAGGATTCATCCAGCAGAGATGATTTGCTAAGTGACTATTTCAGAAAAGCAAATGAGCTTCCATCTATTGGCAATCACCTTTCCCAGGCAACTAGGAAGGAGACAACCAAGATGCCTACGAACTATGTCACTCCCACCATAAAGATGCCTGGCTGTAGTGACGATGGAAGGCCAACTAAACCAGGGCATTGTGTCAAACCACACCCTAGGCCAACTGAATCTGAGCTTGTGGCCTGCAAGTTAACTCACTCATCTCCAAATCAACCCAGCAGGGGATCAAAGCAAATGGCTGAGCCTCAGCACTGTAGTACCCCAAGCAAGCAGAGTTTATCCCTGAACCGGGCCTTCAGTCTGGCTTCGGCAGACCTCCTCCGAGCCAGTGGTCCAGAAACATACCGACGTTATGACAGTCTTCCAAAACAGATGACTATGGATATCAATATGGCTAAGGGCTTGGACAGCCCAAATACCTGTCTCCCTGTAGCTGTCAGCTCTCAGGTCTCCCTGCGGGAAAGGCCACAGTCTGCAAAGGTGGTGGGCTCCGTACAAGGTGTTGATTCTCGCTGTCGACAGCTTGATGTTCGACGTCTCTCTCTAGCACCACCAAAGGATGAGAGGCCACTCTTGTTCAGTCCTCCATCTTATTCACCCACCCCTCCTACTGATTTGGAATCTCAGATTCAGGAGCAAGCTAAAGCGGATCTGGAGCAGCACGGTTCCTCCCCACAACACACTACTTCTAAAATCAAATCCAGGCACTCCACACGGTTTGGGGAAGTGGCCACTGTGACTCCTGTCAGAGTTGTCTCCAGCAATGCTGAGGGGAGCAGTGCCCAAATGCTGGGGCAAGGTGACTCCTCAGTTACCAAATGTCAGAGTCGTTCCCCTGAAAATAAAAATCTGGCAGGGGGCACTGAGGAAGCAAACCGAGGGGTTAGTGCCAAGAACCCCTCATCAGCATCAGATCCCAATGGTGATCAGCAGACTGTTTGGTATGAATATGGCTGCGTATGATGCTCTCCTTCCTCTTTCAGCCATTCTTCGAAAGGAGTAAAATATGTGCTTCACTACTGAAAAGTCAGTGACTTTGGGAGAAGGGATTTTTCTAAAAATAGTCAGAAAATGTTGTCTTAACTGTCTTTAGACATTTACATTGTCACACAAGAAATTACATTAGTTGGCCTGAAACAAAATATTGAATTGCCAAACATGGCTGCGTTCTTGCCTAGATAGATCACATGAACAGCTAGAACAGATTATCTTCTTCCTTCCATTTGACTTAATTGCCAGGCTTGCTGGAGGTGAACTCTCCAAACACAGTGTGCTCACCACCTCTCTTCCTTGTGTCTCCCACTAACCTCTCATTCTTTATTAAGAGATTGCATAAGTTGTGTGCACAATTGGCTACTGAGCTCGACCCGTATTGAAAATACTGCATTACTCAGCGTGGCAATGCCTCCCTGTTGGCAAAAAGAACCAGACACTTTAAAAGATTCTCTAAGCCTCTGCTTTCTCATAGGTCTGTTAAAATGTGTGCTGCGTAAATAGAATTTGGAGGTTCTGTCTCAAGCTCTGTCTTGCGAGCTTCACAGCATATTAGGGCATTTGCTGTTATCTGCACTGTAGTGCAGCAGAGGTGCTGCCTTTTTTGCTTTAAAGTTTTATATAATATACAGAAACTGCTGCATCCTTTTTCGGGGCCCGGTGTTCTTTCAAATGGCAGAGTGACTCTCAGTGCACTAGTATGATGTTTGTACTACTGATTTTCTGAAATATTAAATCACTGTATGAGGGTGCTGGATATCTATGGATCATGTGTACTCACAATGTTTGCTTCCTACTGTGTGCAGTTTACATGGTTCTTAAATGATATGCAGCAGATTCTTTCAATGGCATTCATGGCTGCTGTGTTTCTCAGTCTAGTTTGTCCCATCCAAGCTCCTTGCATTTAAGAAATTGAGAATTTTAGACCTAGTTTTCAACTCCTGTCAGCCTGATCTGTGTAGAAACCAAAATCAAACCTGTATGCACATGAAAGAAATACTTTTGAATTAAACCATATTTATGTTCCGATGAATTCTTTTTACACTTTAAGAGTTTCAATGGCTGCTTTTGAATATGTGTGTGTGTTTTCCTGCTTCTCTTGTAAAGATAGTCTTTGTAACAGACTACATTCTAACAGGATCATAAAACTTGATTTTTTTTATTTACTATAGTGAAACACAATAATTGCACACAAGCAATGACTAGTGTGTCAAAGTGTGTAGCAATTGCATTATGAGCAGAGCAAGATGGTTTATAATAAAAACATTTAAAAATACATTTCTGGCCATGTGTTTATCATCAGAAGGCTGGAGAATAAAAGACTTGTCCATACAGCATTTATTCAACAAATAGCACCAGCACAATAGGGTGACTGTGTATTCCTGGAGTGTGTAGCATATAAGCTTGATATGAGGGGAAGCTAGGTTGAAATGGCAAAGGAGTTGGTATGTGTTGGTATGGTATGTATGAGTTATATTGAGGAGTTGGTATGTGGTGCCAAAACTGTACTCTTATACCAGTATGATGGCCCTTTTAACTAGTTTGTAACAACAGAGTGCTTTGTAGCATCTTCTTTCTGGTGTGAGGTACTCCAGTAAGAGGCTACTTCATCTCATTAAGTTTCAATAGCCCTGAAAAGATCACATAATGAAAACATTAAAATGCTACAACTCTGTTGTGTGTTTTTTCCCCCTGGCAACTCTTGTAAAGTTTCAGTAGTTTACAAATAAATTTTTAATGTACATGTGTAAGAACAGCAAAAGAATAGTATCAGTTGTTCCATATGTTAAGTCCCCTGCCTATTATTTCAGCATATACAAGAGGAGAAAAATACTTTGTAGGGCTACAATCCAGAGTAACTACGGGACCTTTTACACTAACGTAGTTATGGTGCCACCTATGGGAAACCTATGGGAAATGCATAGAGCAATCCAGAGTAAGTGCCTCTTACGTCTTCCAGTAGTTACTCTGGATTGTAGGGTATGCTTAATTTTATGAAACAAGTTAATTACAAACTTAATAGCTCTTGGTATTTGCACCCCAAATTGTGTTGCTGTAACACACATCCTGCTCTTTAAAAGCTGAAGAATAATGCTAGTTAGTCCATCTAATTTAAACACTGGCTCATATCCTATGGTCCTGGAGACCCTGGGAAGTGGTCCACAAGGGTCTCAGGAAAAAATAATGCCTTTGACCATTCCGTGTGTTGTCAAGCAAACAAATCTTCCACAGACCACCACATGGATACTGCCTACAGCCACAACCACAACCACTTAAGCATCAGCTGTGGCTGAGGCACTCTCTGATAGCCTATAGAGGAGCAGTTGGGAAACAACCATCAAAGAAGGCAGAGGCCAGACCATCCACAGCTGCATGTGGTCCATGACAATTCCAATTTTTGCCTCAGTGGTCCTTGGGCTCCTAAAGGTTGGGAAACACTGATCAAAATTCATGCAGATACAGTAGTTTGATCAAGGTAGCAGGATAATTAAGGGGTAGGAAGCCTTATGAAGAAAAGCTAAAACGTTTGAACTTTTTTAGTGTAGAAAAAGATGACACAGTGGAGGTGTTGTGGCAGAGTTTAAAAACTGTTCCTTTACTGTTTTGTGTGCTGAGCATTCTAACTATAGATTTCCCTCTGGAACTATTTTACTTTTAAAACAACATCCAGGAAGGGCACTTTGGTTAGAATTTCCCTTCCAAATGGCCCCATGAAAGGGAAAGAGCTAAGCAGCTTCACAGGGAGTATAAGGGCAAGTGCTTACCAGACGTTCAATTATGGTGAGTTCAAGCTAAAATTTGAATTTCATGGCAGAATCATATTCCTGAACTATTTAAGAGAAAATGTGTTACTGAAACATCCTTTGCAAAAAATCCAGATTTGCTAGAGGAACTACTGTCTATACTTCAGCCCAACCCCAGATTTTGGTGGAGTGCCAGAAGTCTGGCAGGGTGTGTCCTTAATCCCTGAAGAGTGAGGTCCTGGCAGGTTTAGGGATTGTTGGCAATGGATCAGATGGATTGGTGTCTAAGGGTCCCAGGCTAGGAATTGCAAGAGCACCACCAAATGATAGAAGCATTTCTCTCTCTTTTATAATTCTGGCACTTAGAACCTCTCTATTGTTTAAAAGGAGATTCTGGACATAGACAATTTTTCTTAATATTTTCTTAATATATTAATATAAATATTTAATTTATTATTACTATATAATGTATTAATATAAAAATAACACATAATTAAGTTTTGGAATTTGCTACCACAAGACGTAATGGGACAACCACTAGCTTACGTTAACTTGAAAGGCAAATAGATAAATGCTTGGAAGCTAGGACTCTCAGGCTGCAACCGTAAAGACACTTTCCTAGAAGAAAGATCCATTGAACACAATGAGTAGACATGGTTAGGATTGTGCTGTATGTGGTCATAATCCATGATAGTTCAGAAGCAGTACTAATTGCTGTTGTGGTGGCAACAGAGAAATGGACCTGCATGTTCTGCTTTGGTGGATCTGGAAAAAGCTTCTGCTTGTCTGCTATGAAACCCAACATGATGGTCCTTCAGCTCTGATTCAGCAGGGCTGTTCTTATGTCCTTGATTATGGAAATAACAAGAACAGCAGCTAATTGTGGCATGATCTTCTGCTCCTCCTTCTCAGCCTCACAGCTTTGCTCAGTTCTGGGAGGAGGTTAGTCAGCCAAGAGCTTCAGTATTGAGCAAGAGGGGCAGAAAGCTGGGTTCGGCTTCCCAGGCAGTGAAGTCTCATAACTCCCTCAGTGGTGTTCCTTACAGGTGAGCCTTGCCTCTTTATTTTAACAACTAGTTATAACCACAGGTCAGCAGCAAAAATAGACTGCATGGCTTTTCTGGTTTTCTTCAAATATTGAAATTATAAAAATGCTCTTCTTTCTGAACAACTGAAAAAAGATTTGTGTGTGTGCGCATGATACACACCAAAATAGCAGTTCTTGACATCCAAATTCAAGATTACAGGAAAAAAATAGTGGAATACAAAAGTTCTAGTCTTATTCAGGAGTTCTTTGAAGGAACTCAGTTTGTGCTGCTTACAAGAACAATTCAACTTTGATAGACAAGGGGTTAAATGAATCATTAATAACTCTAGGTATTAAAACTCTAGGTATTAAAATCCAAGATGTGCACAGCTACTCAAGAAACTCTTGGATTGAGAAGCACCTGGAGGCACCTGGATTGAGAAGCACCTGGAGGCAACAGACAGGAGTTTCTCAGTTCCTAGAGTCACACTTCCCAACTATAGCAACTCTTATCTATTTACTTGCAAAGCATTAGAAAGCAGTGCAATTATGAAAACCTTGAGTAAGAGATGAACCCCAATGCAACAGGATTGAAAATATAGGCACCAATGTGAATGTTGTGGAGCAGGAATGTTGCTTAAACCAGCCCTGCCACTTTTATCTACCCTGAACCTATTTATATTCCAGGTTGCTCCCATTTTCTTCACTTTTTTTTTTACTTGTGGAGGAGGACTGTTGCACTTTGTGTCACAGCACTTTCTTTACATTCAGAAGGGCATAGATTCAATCCCTGTCACCTCTACTGACACCTGTGTGTAAGACTACTGTTGGTCCATGTCCACATTGCTGAGTGATATGGACCAGTGGTCTGATGTAGTGGTTTCAAATGAAAATCCCAGGAAAACTTGAGAATGAGCTATTATTTCTCAATGAGTTGTCCTCTGTGCAAGAGATGAGAGATAATTTAGAGCACAATCCTAACTCTGTCAACTCAAAAGTAAGCCCCATTGTTTTCAATGGTTCTTACTCCCAGGAAAGTGTCTTTAGGATTGTAGCCTTAGCCTTTACTGGGGAAATAGAAAATCAATATTTAATTGCCTCAAAGGTGAACATCTCTAGACTAAATGTTCATGAGGATCCAAGCTATGCCTTAACAATCGTTCTGGTGACACTTTATTGTAACATCCTTGCATAGGAAACACCCTTCCTCCCCCAATATACCAGGCTTTCTTCTCTTCCATTGACGTCCTCCTTCAGACCAAATTCCATTATTACACCCACAATGTGTGACTCAAAGACGTATTTATTTGCAGTTTGTTCCATTGGGCCAAGAACAAATATTTGCCAACTTACTACTGTAAACTCGGCTGTTCTCCCAAGTCACAAACTGCTATTGTTTTCATCTCCCTGTGGATCTTTCTAAAGAACTGCTTCAGATATAACCCATTTCCTACAGGAAAAGTACTTACCATAAATATAGGAAATATGCAAGCAACACCCCACAAAAGGTGTTTTCTGCACATCGGTCCGACTACATTGCTATATCCATGTGCTGGTGAGCAGCTCTCTAAAGTACGTAATTAATTGTCATTTTCTCTTTTAATGCACTTTAGCTAGGCAAGAACTATTTTTATTGCACTTGCTTATATTGTGCATCCTAAATGGCATATCAGTAGACTATGTGGTGATCTACAATATTTTTCCATGTTATTATTCACAAAGGATTCTGGGTGTGGATTGTTTAATGTTGGTAACTGTTTATCTCCTGGCTTTTGAACAGCAATATTTCCCTGATAAGACCATGTCAAGTATATTTTACACCTACCTTTCCCTGTCATGCTGGAGATCTCATTTCTTTGGAAGAACTGTATATACAGATGGGGAAATTTGGCAAACTGGAAACATTTTTCAAGTTGTGATGAGCCAAACAAAATCCTTCAGCAGCCGGCAGTTGGTACAAGATCAGACCTCCTCCAGCAGCCTGCCATACATGCAAATTCTTTGCACTTAATTGAAGAAACTGGACCATCCTGTGAAATGCACGAAGAGGGGAACTATTGGTAGGAATTAATGATGTGGCTAAGCATAATCCTCAAGATGGCTACAGTTTTAGGTTTTTGCTACATAAGGGTATCGAGATGTTCTTTTCAGTCTCACATGATTGGAAAACTGAATACAGATCTCCCTAATGCAAAATACAACGCTGAATAACAGAACCCCGCAGACAGTGCTTGTGGCTGAAGGTCTAACAGGGCAGCCTGCACTTCCCTTCTTGGCCTTGTGCCACTCCAGCTAGGCTCCACCATCACAACCACAGACACATCTTTTCTATCTCAAGCATGTCTCCAACTAGTAACAAAAAATGTGATTTTGCATTGGCATACAGGTATGTAAGTTTGTAACGGCACAATCCTATACACTTGTGCCAGTAACACAAGGATGCCCTTTCACTCTCATTCAACACCAGAATCAGGCTCTTTGCTAAAATGGAAGTTAGCACAGCCAAAAGAAAATATTTCTTTACCCAGTGTGCAATCAGTCTGTGGAACTCCTTGCCGCATGATAGCATGAGGCCTAGAAGCCTTTAAAAAAAAGGATTGGACCAATTTCTGGAGGAAAGGTACATCACATATTGCAAGCCATGATGGGTATGTAGGTATGTGCAATCTCCTGATTTCAGAAGGAAATTACCTCAGAATACCAAGTGCAAAGGCAGGCAGCAGGATGTGGGTGTCCCTGAGCCATTTGGTGGGTCCAGAATGATGAAAGCAGGCCCTAGATAGAAACAGTTCTAAAATATTATAGTAAAATATTGTACTGAAGATCAATTAAAAAAGGATTCCTGGGAGCGTCACTCCCAAAACTATAGATACTGCTGCTCTGCTATGATGCCACTGCTGCTCTGCTATGATGCTTTCTTTGTCACAACTGCATTCTACCCTTCTTCCATTCCTGTACTTGCTACTGACCTGGTATTTTGTTGTTACTTCCCTCCCCCCCACAGCTAAATTGCCACAGATGCACCATTAGTTGCCTAGAAGTTGACCTGCTTCTTCTGGAGATAACATCAGTGTATGATCAGCAATATCGGAGTCAACTGGTTATCTGGAAACTGCATAAAATTTCAACTGTGAACCCCCCCCCCCCCCCCAGTGGAGGTTGGTCTGCAACTTTGCTACCACCAGTATTAGAGCTTCAATTCAGATGGATAAACCTTTGCAAAGGCTCACTTGGGGCAAAATCCAGAGCGGTTACGGGTCCACGCAGCTACCCTTTAGTGTTACCTTATGGAAAGTCACCTTAACTGCTCCATCACAAAGGGCTTAATTTGACTTTAGGATATTTAGTTTCAATTCTGAAAGAGAAATCTGTTACGGTGCCTCCCAAAGTCTACCCACCCCGGTAGGAACACAGAGAGACTTAGAGCACAATCCTAACCATGTCTACTCAAAAGTAAGCCCCATTGTGTTCAATGGATCTTACTCCCAGGAAAGTGTCTTTAGGATTGCAGCCTAGGCCTTTATGTCAGGAAAGGGGGCATCAGAGGTAGAACACAAGTCACTTGTTCTACAGATAGCCATGAGACATTAAGATATGAACACATAGCTTTAACATGCAAATAGCATGCCACTAAAGTTGTTTTCTCCGAAATCAGTTCCACTCAGTTCCTTTAGCAATATATATCTGTATATCAGTATAAAAATGTAAATCCACAGATAAAACAGGTGCTGCAGTCAAATACTGACCACCATTCCTAAGGCATTGCAAATTGTTCCATGCGTAGGTATTTACCAAAGTGGTCTTGTTAGACTTTTGTAGATTGTTAATGTAGGAAGCCTAATTACAAACTTGTTTGTTCTATAAGTAAATTCATTAAACAAATATTAAATTCTATAAAATTGTTGAACATGAGTGTTAATAGCATCTGCTATGCATCCTCTTCAGACCTTAGCCTGGTCACTCCCAGTGATGCAGTGGCATGCAGAAAAGATACATAATCAGGCCAAAAGAAAATTGATGGGAATTTCTAGTGGTACATGTTTTGGGCTCTTATAACTACACAGTCAATGGTAAAGTTACACATTATGTTTGGATGGACTTCAGAAGCTGGTGGAGAATAGGGGGACCTGATGTACTTCAGTACATGGGGTCTCAAAGAGTCTGACATGGGGATAAATAAGTGGTTCCCAAACTTATTTGGCCTACCGCCCCCTTTCCAGAAAAAAATATTACTTAGCGCCCCCTGGAAATAATTTTTTTAAAAATTTTAATAGCAATTAAACAGAAAGATATATGTATTAATGTTCCTACCTTTTTCGTAAAATATAGTAAAGAAAGGTGTAAATTAGAAACATTGAACTTTGAAATTATGAAATTATTGAACTCAGAATAGAAAGGTAATACAAAGAAAGTTAAAACATTCGAAATAATCTTAATGAGAAGGATGAACCCGGGGTGCTGCTACCAATTTAGTAATCCTCGGCTCTATTTTCATCAGCAGTAATCTTAAATCACCACGATTGACTATTTGCAATTGGTTTATTTTTTTTGTTAATAAATTGGTTACCGCACTGAATCCACGTTCCACTAAATATGATGAAGGAAATGCAATTAAGAACTTTTGAATTACAGCCCATATTTCAGGATAAGCCATAGGGATCTCCTTTTGCAGCCAGAATTGCTCGAAGTGTTCACATGTTTTGGAACGGCAATTCAGTGGCACCACATGAACAGTAGCAGTGCGCGATTGCACATACCTCAATGCAAGTGAGGGAGTATGCGGGAACCGAGCCAACGTCCAGTACGTTGTTCAAAGAAAAATTAAGTGTTATGAGCGGAATACATAAATCAATTTTTTAAATCTTCTTTTCTTTTATGTTTTCACCGCCCCCTTACAGTTATTCATCGCCCCCAAATGCACCTGTGGCCATCACTGCCCCCCTGGATCGCTGCAGCACCCACCAGAGGGTGGTGGCACCCACTATGGGAATCACTAACTGAATAACTAAACCACAAACCAGAGACTAGTCCTCAAACCCTTGTCAAAAACAACCAATAACCATCTTGCATACATGTAACTCCTAGTCATTTCTATCAGCAAAAATTTTGTGGGCAACAACAGAAAACAAATTGCATTCTTCCCACATACTGAGCTTGGATGCATACAGCTAAGGTCATCCTGATAATTAATACATTTACCTGCCAAACATACCAAAAACATAAGGAATTATGATTAATTTCTTAATGACCAATTTAATTCTCCTTCCTCCATTATATAGGAATCCCAGAAGACAGAGGATACCATGCAATGTACAATAGCTTCTTTGAATAGTATGATTCCTTAAGCTGCATTTTTTAAATAGCTAACAAAGTAACTACATAACATTGGGAATGACTGGAGGTAATCTGGGGATTATAATTTAATGGTTGAGTGCATACTTTACATGCTGTCCACTTCAACTGCGCTTACAAGGATATTTGTTAGCAGGAAAGGGAGACATCTAGTCTTACTGTTGGTCAGAACAGACAATATTGGGAAAGAGGAGCCGTTATTCTGACTCTGTGTATGGCAGCTTCATATTTCACAGCATCCTTAACATATGCTGTACTGGATCAATTAGCCATACTTGCTAACAATTGAGTGCAGAACGAGTACTGGATCAATTAGCCATACTTGCATTTTCTAAATGATGGGACTCTTGGTAGGGTTGTCGAGTTAGAGGTCCAAACAGGGCACACATTTTCAGATAAGCAAACACTTTATTAGCTGGTGTAATTGAGCAACAGAATGCCTGACTATGGGCAAAATCCAGAGTAATTACGGGGAGTCCTTGCTCTGGTGTAAGAACAACTTACTCTGGATTCCAATATGAACTTCCCATAGGTTTTCACTAGGTGGTGCAGTAACTACAGGTGCACGTAAAGTCTTTTACATGCTCCCGCAGTTACTCTGGATTTGGGGGTATGTTTAAATATGTGCTAGGCAGGGTGGGTTTAAGTTTTGTACCCACCCAGGAGAGCGAGATTAAAGTTGTAAGAAACCTTGCTGGAAAACAAATCCTTTCTGCCTTCTGAGGCTGTATAAAAAGACATTAGGTGTTAGGGCTTGCAAATAAAGTGGCAAGAATTTTAGTGCTGTTTATGCTATGTCACATAAATGCGTGCCATGTAGTTTCTGTTGACCCAGATGGAAAAGGTTATTTTGGGGCAGCAGAGGATACAGAAAATAGCAGTGAAAATGGAATGCTCAAAATATATCTGGAGTACATTACTTTGGGGCTACAGTATTTACAGCATGGTCAGCAGCACTTTTTCAGCCTCTTTAACAAATTTAGGATAAAGATGCACTTTCCTTGAGATGAAAATCTTTGAATACGTGGGGCTTTTCTCATGAGGAAAAGGATGTTTATGACTGGATGTTTATTAGTGTTCTCTCTTGTCTCTGGATGAATTACTCTAGAGCTCTTGAAGTTTGGTTGAGCTTCTGATAACTGGAAGAGAGGGACACATTGTACTTGAAGGAGATTTATTTAAATCTACAAGTAGATTTATTTCACCTTTGAAACCCTCTGATGATGTGCATCTTATATTTATATCTGACATAGAGCACATAATTTAGGTATTAAATCTCAGGCACAGTTCTGATTACTTGTATCTGTGCATTTTTGCTTCAGAACAGATACTGTTTTGTCTGGAAAAGAGTGCATGTCCATTTGAGTGCCTTGGTGGTGAGGAGTGTATGAGTAATAAGAATAAAGAACTAGTTCCATCCTCTGCCCATAATAAACACACAGTTCTACATATGGGGCAACTAAATGACAAACCAAGTGTCAGTGGTGTAGATAGAGGGAGGACAAAACACTAGGTTATACAGGGCATGCAAGCAGTCCCTCCCCTTTGAAACTGCTTTAGACATTGGGAGCAAAATGGAGCAATACAGCTCTAGCAAATATTCGAGCTTTCAAATAACTTGGTAAGAACTCAGTCCTGTGCATGTCCACGCAGATACATATCCTATTACAGTCAATGGGGTAAGTGTGGATAGGATTGCAGCCTAAGCACCTCAGTGCTATTTATGCTGCATCTAATTTATTCCACATGCTGACATTTTCATGTAACATTTTCTTCTTTACAGCTTACTCAAGTGGATTACCTCCCAATACAAAATTATTTTTAAAAAAAATTTTAATTTTATTTATTTCAGAAATGGGGAAAGCATTATTTGGTATACAACAAAGGGGATGGTTATACAAGTGTACACACTCACTACAAAATTGACATTACTCTTAGGGGGAAAGATTTGAGTGTTAAGCTAGTTACCTTCTTTGTTAAAACATTTATCTGGATTTGTGTGTTGATACTTGTATAACTATTTCAATTGTGTTCCTTCATGGAGGAAAAATGTTACATCTGACTCAATCCTGTTTCAAGCTGAGAGTGTTATGTCATTCTGCTTCTCTTTTTTGTTTAAGCAAAAAAAAAAAATAATAATAGAATAATATAGGCCTAGCTCAGTGGAATGCAACATTTAGTATTTTTAATGATTTTGTCTTCTCAGGGAAGACCAGGTCTTATCTTATAAAGGGGTAGACCCTTGTTATTTGTGAGGGTTCCATTCCTGGACCCCTCCTGGAGTCAGAATTTTGTCTAAAACAACGTTTTGCTAAATTTTGGCACCATCATTGTTGGAGCTGTTCAGAGGCTTGTGGAGACTGCATGTAGAGCAGCAAATCTATCTATCTACAGTATTTATATACCGCTTTTCAACTAACAAGTTCACAAAGCTGTTTACAAAGAAAATGGAAAAATAATAATAGCTAATTAAAAACTAATGGTTCCCTGTCCCAAAAGGGCTCACAATCTGAAATGCAAAAAACAACACCAGCAGAAACCACTTGAACAGACACTGCTGGGATGTGTACGGCCAGTTACTCTCCCCCTGCTAAATAAAAGAGGAACACCCACTTGAAAGAGTGCCTCTTGCTCAGTTAGCAGGGGTTAACCCACCATGTTAGTTGTTATGCATCCTTCCATGCGGGTTGTTAGTTCAATCAGAGTAAACCAGGGGTGTCCAAATCCTGGCTCTGGGACCACATTTGGCCTTTGGCAAGCTTCAATGTGGCCCTTGGTAAGACTCCCTTCATCCATTCTCTGGGAAAGCCTTATAATGTCTCTAATACAATCTTACATGTTAATTTATGTACATTTGTTCAAATTTGAAATATAAATAATTTTTCTGGCCCCCAGCAGTATCAGAGAGATGATGTGGCCCTCCTGCCAAAAGGTTTGGACACCCCTGGACTAAACTGTCTGCATTCTCCAGTGTATGGTCTGGAGAAATGCTAGAAACATCTGATCTGGGGCAAATGTTTGCCCCACATTTCCAGTCAGGTCCAATATATGTTTATAGTGAAAAATTGAGTTCTTTTTGAGGAAAATGTGCCAAACAGCTGTGAAGCTGAAACTTTGGAAGTTGTCAAAAGAGTATTACTTCTGTAATAAAAAGTATGGGCCCAACCAGAGAATTAACAGCATGATGTCGACATGGAATGAAATGGCCAAATAGGGTCTCTGAGCAGAAAAGTCTGCTTGGTAATAAAACAAATTTGTTGTTGTGTTTGTGTTTACATCTTTGCTTTTGCTTCCTGTTACTTCTTTGGTGCTTTCTGGCTCGTACCATATCACAGCTGCTAAGCTTTTGTCTGTATAACAACCATTTAGGTTTCTACTTATGTGTTCTTCTCACATGTCCCTTATTTCCACTCTGATGAATTGTCATGCTTTGAACATTTTTTTCTTTATGCTTTATGGTCAGATGACTTGTGAGACCCAGCAAACTGAACGGTGAGAAGATCATGAACAATTCAGCAGAACTTGTCTCAAAGGATAGAGAAAATAGAAAGTTCTAGAATTATGAATGTTATGGAAGAAGTGGATAGAAAGAATATTTTCTCCTTGCATAATATTAGAACTTGAGGTAACCTGAAGTAACTGATGTGCAGTAGGTTTGGGTCAAGCAATAGGTTTAGGTTTAGGGATAGAAGATTTATGGTTATATGAAAGTCTGTGTGATTGTTATTAATGACCCACGATGGGATGGTAGCTTCTGATTTAGATGACTAGTTAAATCTAGATTAGACAAATTCATAAGAGGTAGGCATATCACAAGACGTTGCGCTCTGAAACATAGAGCACAATCCTAACCATGTCTATTCCAAAGTAAGCCCCACTGTGTTCAATGGGTTTTACTCCCAGGCTGCAATCCTAAAGACACTTTCCTGGGAGTAAGACAGTTGAACACAGTGGGGCTTACTTTGCAGTAGACATGGTTAGGATTGTGTTCTTAGACAAATTGGGTGGCCCAGGGGAAATCACTGGAAAAGTCTCTTCCTTCATCTATAATACTAGCAACGAGCTTAACGGAGTTGTTGCGAAAGTCAATAAAGATTGTTTCCGAATTGACTGAAATCTTCAACAAAATCCACTTGAGCAGCTGCAATCCTGGCCCTGTTTGTTCAGGCCAAGTTGGCAAGTGATATTCACTCACTTCTCGAGTGTTTTTTGTTTGTCTGCTAGCTATATTTGAACTTAATCCATGGTTTGCATTACAAATTACCAGCAGTGTTAGAACACAGTAGAATGTAAGTCTAAAGTAAACAGACTGAAGGGAACTCATGAAACATTTCATTCTCGCATAACAGTTTGAAAATTGACAAATTATTTCCTTCCTGATTGTTGTGAGCCTCCATAAGCCTTTGAAAACTGAACACTGCCAGATGGGATCCCTGAGCCCTGCTTTGGGCATCCTTGGCATTCTCATCTGTGCCCCCACTCACATTGCATGCTACCTTTACCACTAGAACTGAAGTTTCAGGGCTTGGTCTGGGTCAGAGTGGGGCCCAACCTGACCAACAGTAACTCTAACTATTGCCTAACAATATTTCCTTCCCCCTCAGATTATTTTCCCTTGGCTACCAAAATTAATCAAATTTTACCATTAATATAGAACTAACATAGAATGTATACCATTAATATAGAATATAGAGCTTCGTGAGAGTTCCTCAGAAAAAAATTTCTCAGGATGCAGTTCCATTAGTACAAGAATTGGGACTTTCACATCCCAATCCTATGGACAGCTACTCAGAAGTAACCCTGCAATCCAGAGTAAGTATGGGAAGATGTAAGAGGCACTTACTCTGGATTGTTCTGGATTGCATTTCCCATAGGTTTCACTGTAGGCACTGTAACTACATTGGTGTAAAGGTTTCGTAGATACTCTGGATTGTAGCTGGGTAAGTCTCATTCTATTCAATGGGTCTTGTGTGGATAGAATTGTGGATAAGGTAAGTGCGGATAGAATTGCAGCCTCACTTATTGAGGCTCTGGCTTACGCAACTGGTCCACCACACAAATCTAGCGTAATCATTGAAACAGGTTGTAGCCTGGCATGCTGCAAAAATATGGGAGTAAAGAAACACACTGAGCATTACATTTTGTATTGTGTAGATTAAAAAAAACATAGTGAGGGACCTGCCACAGTTCTGACTCAAAACATTTGTGGTAGTCTTGAGAGGTCAGAAATAGAGATTTCCTGGAAATAACCATGCAGCACTCATTTTGTTATTGCCCATAACAACTGCTGGAAAAAGTCTTAGAGCAAACTTACTTACAACAAATGTAATCTAGGTATAAAAGTGATAGCAGTCTGACTTTAATCAAAATTAAGTGTTCTTTGCCATTTGCAAATTGTACGGGTATCAAAAAATGGAATTCTGTGAGTTGGAACTGAAATAATCAGATATGTGTGGTTTCTACAGTTAAACTACAATGGAATAAAGCTTCATTTCTATACATCTGTATTCTGCAAAAACTCCTTTCTGCTCTCTGTCTTTACATTTGAAAGGGCTCTTCCCTTCCAATTGCTAGTATATAATTTAAACTGCTTGTACTAAAATGGATTTGGTGTGAGGTAGGTTGTTTGGATTCTCTTAGCTGAGGTGTTTCAGCTGTTGTTGGCTTCTGCCCAGTTCTCTTTTTAGTTAGTTTCCTGTTTAACATTGGTTATTTAATTGCATGTTGGGAGTGCAGCATTTAGCTTTGGAGCCAGTGCTCAGTAATGCTCAGGAAGTCTGTTTCGGAGTGTGTCTTCTGAGTGTAGAAGAAACCCATATGAACTTTCAACAGTGCACTAATTGGTGTGAAAAAATTAACTTTAGAACTAATTAAATAACTTTATAGAGCATTATTATGCTCTAGATTATTTGTGGTCTTTCGTTTCATTCCTACATGAAATATCTGGGTTTTTTATAGGTGTACCAAATATTCTCACATGCCATTATTTACAGGGCTGCTTCCTGAAGCCATTTTCCTTCTTTCCTCTTGCTCTCCTTGATCTCATTTGACCATAATTCTGTTTAATCCAGTGGACTTTAATTATCTTGTCTCAGAGTTCATCATCATGTAAAGAAGTAATTTTTCAGGTTTCTGAATAATTTCCGAGCAATAACCTAACGTAAGTCATAAGCCAGGCAGCCTTATCTGGGGCTGCTTGGACTTCTGCCAGCTAAATAGCTGGTCCAATAGGACAGATTGAGGCATTACTTGGAGTAAGGGGAAAATCCTTTCACTCCAGGAGTGGGCAAACATTTTAGTCACATAATTTCTCTGATATTATGTTGGGGGCAGGGAAAATAATTTACATGTCAAATTTTAACCAATATACATATATTTACATAATTAACACATTAGAGGTGGAACTTAAATGAAAGAATGAATTTTACTGAGCTGATTTATAATATACATGATATCTATCATATAGGCATTTAGAATCACCTGAGAACTATGAACTGTTTGCCACATGCAGACTTGCACATACAGACTAAGGGCGCAATCCAGAGTAACTACGGGGAGTCCTTGCTCCAGTGTAAGAACAATTTACTCTGAATTGCAATATGAATTTCCCATAGGTTTTCACTATGTGGTGCAATAACTACGGGTGCACGTAATGTCTCTTATGTGCTCCCATAGTTACTCTGGATTGTAGGGTAAGCTAGACACATGTGGAAACACAAGTTGCTCTGAGGCAATGGAGATGGAATAAAAATAATGCCCATGGCCCAGTATGTCTCCAACAAGTCTCAGAAGGCCAGAGGTTCATTGAAGATTGAGGGTGCTCCAAGAGCTGAATTGGGGAGTGCTGAGGACCACACATGGCCCCTAGGCTGGGGCTTGCCCACCCATGCTTTACCCCAGGGAGACGTCCAGCCTGCTCTAGAACTGAGTAGGATGCAGCAGAGGCCATGTGGTGCCAGCACAGCTATGCATATTGCTGTGAGTGTTGCTGCACTCTGGAATTGTCGATTCAACAGTCACAAATTTGTGGGAGACAGAATGGAGTTTTAGCCTAAAAGTGTGTTACATATATAGACAAAAATACTGGCCCACAATTAATGTACAGTCACTTTTGTCATGCGATTCACACAATATCTGGAGAAAAGGAAGCCAGAAAGGGGAAATTCCAAGTGTAAATTAAGTTCAGACCTTTAGCTAATGCAGTGAGTAATAGTCTTTATTTGGAGACATTGTAATTGGTGACTAATTAGACTATTGTTTATGTTTCATTCAGATACTGATTAGTGTTTACATTTGTAATTTTCTGAATTGCTTTGATTCTGTACTTCTGAAGAAAATATACACATTTAAATTGTTTTGCAAGATATGAGGGTAGGAGATTCATTTGTTTACCTGCATGTGTATTCCATGGTTGCAGTTGTTCTATATATAAAAGCTTCCATGATTTACAGAAAATTTAGAGGAACTGCTTTATAGGAAACTGAGGAGTGGAACACACAAGGCACAAAAGAGTTCTCCTTTCCCTCACACACCCGTCCTTTGCTTTCTGAGAATATACCAAGAGCACAATCCTAATGCAGTCAATGCATAGTTGTTAACATGCCTGAGATGTTGTAAACATGCCATAAAGCATGCTTGTACCATTCAGAAAGGAGGTGTGCCTGCCTCCAATGTTGTGGACCCGACGGTGAGGTCAGAGATGAGGTGGAAGAGAGGCTTTTTGGGGTGTGGGAAAGACAAGCGGGACTCAGTCTTTATTTGCATTAGCAATAAGCTATCGCGAAGGAAACAGCATATAGAATAGAGCCTGTATAGTGATGATGTTAACACAGAGCTTGTGCCAGAGCATATTACAGGCTATAATGTACTTTGTAGGTTAGCTCAGCACTTTTTCCACCTGACTTCCTCAGCAGCTAATTAATTAGTCATATGGGGATAACCTGTAGTGAGTACAGCACTTCCTCCGCGCCCCCCCCCCCCAAAAGCACTGGTTAAAAGTATTATATGGTTGACAGTAATTATGGGGTGATTGTGAGGTTGCATTGATGAAGTGTTCATAAAGGCAAAAGTTAGAACATATTGAAACAAAAAGTTATTACATGGAGTTCATGAAATATTGTAATAATCTTTGCAAATTTACAGGGCAATGCTAATATTATTGTACTCATTTATGCCTTAATTCACAAGAGATTCTCCTTAATCCAACCAGTAAAGAGCCCTGTTGCTCTGCCTTCCTAGCATAATCTTATAAATTATTTATTATTATATTTATCATATTTATTTTAGCTATTTGTTATAGTTAGCTGTAGGCTTATTGATAGTTTCTGTACAGCAATTAACCCTTTCTAAAGATTAAAACCCTTTTATAAGTGTTCTGTTACCAGTGTTTTATATCAGTTTTTATAAGTGTTTTTATAAGTGCTCTGTTGTGGCAGTGGGTGGCGCAAGTGGTTAAGACACCATGCTTGTTAACCAACAGGCGAGGGTTCGAGACCCAGGTCGGCCCCACAAGATGGGGTGAGCTCCTGTCCTTAGTCCAGCTCTGCGACGCCAGCTGGATCCAATCGTATTGGCTCTGCCTTTCCATTGGACTAATTCAGTGGCATGGAGAGAGGGGGATTTGCTGCTTGCTCCACAACAATCTAATCCAGGCTTTTGTGCTTCGCATGCAGCAAATGCAGCACTGAGCAGGATACCATAGTCTTTCAAGACTGAAGGAGGCCTGCTACCAGAACAAACTCCAGATTTATGAAAATGATGCTTTCTTTATTATGAATTTTGTTCCCTTTTCCATATTTGAAATTGGACAAAAGCTAGAAGTTGTAATTCAAGTAAAATTACCGACGCCATAAAAATATTCTGGATTGGGTTTTTGCGTAAGTGTATGTGGATGAGTAGATTTCATTGTGGAATATCTTTTTTCCTCTGCAGATCTTTACTAGAAATGACATTGTATGAAGAAATGACATTGTATGAATAACTTTTATGAAGTTATGAAATGGCAAAAGACTGCTCTCCTGAAACCTCTATAGTTGCTGAATGCAGAAGATGGAAAATCTAACGGACAATAATACCGAGAATTGCAGCATTAATCATGAAATACATCAAACATTATCACCTGTGATATACTCGCTTGTCTTTGTAGTAGGACTTCCAGCCAACTGTCTCTCATTGTACTATTGCTACCTGCAGGTTAAGGTAAAGAATGAATTAGGAATATACCTTTGCAATTTGACCATAGCAGATCTGTTATACATCTTCTCCCTGCCCTTCTGGCTTCAGTATGTTTTACAGCATGACAATTGGACCTATAATGAAATCCTGTGCAAAATCTGTGGCATTCTCCTTTATGAAAACATCTATATCAGCGTGGGCTTCCTCTGCTGTATCTCCATTGACCGTTACCTAGCAGTGGTCCACCCTTTCCGTTTCCATCAGTGTCGCACAATGAAAGCTGCAATGGTGGTGAGCGCTGTGGTCTGGACTAAAGAAATTCTAACATGTTGTTTTATTTTTACACATGGTGAGGTGAGCAAAGATTGGGAGAGCCATGTGGTATGCTTTGAACACTACCCCATTAAAGACTGGGAGCACAACATCAATTATTATCGTTTCACTGTTGGATTCCTGTTCCCATTTTCTCTGCTGCTTTTTTCTTACTATGGCATTTTGCAAGTAGTCCGAAAGAGTCATGGTACGCAAAAGAAGAAGAAGATTCAGATTAAACGTCTGGTATCAAGCACAATTATTATTTTCTTGGTTTGTTTTGGACCATATCATGTTCTATTGTTGATCCGCAGCATCTTTGAGAAAAGCTGTGAATTTGCTGGCAAAATCTTTAACACTTACCATATTTCTCTCCTGCTGACCACTTTTAACTGTGTTGCAGACCCAATATTGTACTGCTTTTCTAGTGAGAACACATATCAGGACTTTGCCAAAATAAGATTTACTTGTTTAAAATGCCTAGGATGCATACAGATAGAAACCAAGGAATCCTACCAGCTAAGCACTCCAGAAACTGTCAGAAAAATAAGAGAACAGTCTGAGCTGGATGCAAACTTACTAAATGAATCCCATGGTAATGAAAAGGTGGACGTATCAACCAACACTTTTGCCAAAGGAAGTGTGATCTGAAGATTCTGTGCATGATTTACCAACTTCTCTCTTTGAAGTATAAATGTTTGGGAATTATTATATCATGTAAAAGGCTCTATAGTTTAAGAAAACTGTGCTATACCAGTATCTTTCCACATATATAGGGAATGCCTTTCTTCCTTTAAAGTCACTAAGGGCAAAATCCAGAGTAACTACGGAACCAAGTAAGAGACTTTACATGCACCTGTAGTTACTGCACCACCTAGTGAAAACCTATGGGAAATTCATATTGTAATCCAGAGTAACTTGTTCTTACTCCGGAGCAAGGACTCCCTGTAGTTACTTTGGATTTCACCCTAAGAGCTTTTCAACAATGCAGAACAATAATATAAACTGAATCTGCACAACTCTAGTCATACAAGATTGCTGTTCAGGGTGTTGACTGAATGTGGAAATAAAAATATTAATATTCTGAATTGGACATGGTGAATGAGTGATTGAAAGGTCAGTCATAACATAATATTAAAAGGCTGCCTGTAAAATATTTTTAAAAGACCAGATATGGTGCCATTCTGCCCATCCATCAATGTACAGTATTTTAAAGCCCCTTAATCTTTTTCATCACTTTTTCATGACCAATTCAAAGGAAAGGAGTTTGAATTAGCAGAATTCAGTGGAAAAGAGTTTGAATTAGCGCATTAATTGTAATGGCAATCTTAAGAGAATTCCCTCAAAATAAGGTTCCAAAAACCTTGCTCTTTGGATCTATCAAAATGTTTATAGACAAACACATTTTAAGAGCTGCCATACAAGCAATAAAGTTGTTTATATTTTCATTCAAAACGAAAAACTACAGCTGTGGATTTAAACTCTCAAGATTGATTAGATGAAGACCACATGGGATTAAGAGTGGTACAGATACTTACATATTAAGTAAGGAATTAAACTGGTAATTAAAATAAAAGATACAGAGTGATTCCACTGGAAATGGCTTAGATTTTGAAAACATCATCATCACTATGTGGCTCAAACTACAGGAATGAATATTTGGCAATATAAAAGCTGTTTGATGTAATTGGCAACCCACTATCTATTTCATAAGAAGAGGATCAACTCTGTTTAGCTTAACAGTATACTTGTCATTTTGTGAAGCAAAGTTCTACTCTGGGCCAAGGACCCAGGATATACATTTATCTCACAGTTTTATTTTATTTTGCTCTCTTGTAATTATTTCCCCAAATCAGTCCACCCTAGCTGTATTTCTCAGGTCATGGGCCAATAGAGTTGAGTAAGAGTATATAAAACACATGTTTACAAGCAGCTGTTGTTGTGGCTGTAGCCATAATAAGACACACACTAGTTTTAAGTTACAATGGCACAATCCTAAGCAGCTAAAGTGCCAGCATAGGTTGTCAGATGTGTTGTAAAGTATGTTACAACAACTTAGCAGGTAGAGTGAGGGTGGAAAGAACAGTGCTGTCCCACTGTTCCAAGAGGAACACATGTCAAAGCATATAAAAACTATTCAAATCAGTGCATGAGTGGGGAGGATTCGGATTAACAACATGGTCCCATGAGAGGTGTGGGATTGGTGGCATCTGTATACACTGTCCCCTGCCCAGACATGAAAATGAGATACTTTGGGGTGACCTCCAGCAAACTTCTTGCCTGTACTGGATATAGTGGCAGCTTTCTCGATGCCACTGCATCACAGCATGGGCAGTTCAGTTAGGGTCTAATTGCCCATCAATATTTAAATTTTTAAAATTCAAGCAGTCCAAATCTGCAAATTAAACAAATACTTATATCTGACTCAACTTCATTGTTTCTAACAAACAACCATTGAAATTTCCAACTTATTCCAAATGGTCGTAGAAATATACAGACACTTCTGATTGAAATATACTGGCTACTTGAGTAGACATAAAACCAATGATTCTTGTATAGATTGAGTAGCATCATGTCATATAAATACTTTATCCTTCAAAAATTATTGTTACATTTGACATGGAGACATAGGCTACAATCCAGAGTAACTACGGGACCTTTTACACCAATGTAGTTACGGTGCCACCTATGGGAAACTTATGGAAAATTCATAGAGAAATCCATAGTAAGTGCCTCTTACATCTTCCTGTAGTTACTCTGGATTGTAGGGATAGGCTCAATCCTAAAGACACTTTCCCGGGAGTAAGACCCACTGAACACAATTACCAGTTTATATTTGAGTAGACATGGTTAGGATGGTGCTTAGTGTCAACTTACAGATAGGCTAACTTACAGAAAGCTAGCATATAGCTATTCTAGGAATTTATCAGAAATACTATAAGACTTGCATACTTGTTCTCTTAAGGGGAATTATTTGGGAAATGCTGCATTTCACAATTATATTCAGAACCACCCAAAACCCTTAAAATGTCACAGAATACTTTTACAATTACACTTTTTTTCTTTTAATCTCCATCTACTCAAAACATACAGTCTTTCCTGTTTCATAACAGTTCTCTTTAGAAACAGCAGGAACTTTTCAAATAGACACAAGAATAAATTCATACTTCTTAAAGAGCCCATACTCTTAAAGAGCGTCCTTCCTAAAGGAAGACTGATGAGGTGTTTACACACCAGAGCCTCAAATGGTTTGTAAAGGAAACATTGTGAACCTATTAACAGAGAAGGGCACACTGATACTTAGTTTCTGCTCTCCTTCTCCTCTGCAAAGACTCACTGTCATTCTGAATAGCATTTTTACATTTATCTTTATTAAGAAAAAGACTGTTAACAATAGAAACATGATTGTAATGGAAGCAGCACCACCCTAGTCAGTGCAGAATTCATTTTCTGTAATATTAATTTCAAGCTAACAACAGCCATGGTAACAAGCAACATTCATTTCTATAAAATTACTTCTGGTCTTGGCAGCTATCAAGACAAACAAAGCAACTTTCTTTGAGAGCTTGTCACTGAACAAGACTTATAAAAGCTGAAATAAGACAATATGGAAGGGTAGATGCCTTCTATAGCCTATCAGAGGGTAGGGCTATTCAATAGTTTTCTAAATTTGTGCAGACTTCAAGTGTTTACCATCTAGTAAATTAGTAAGCCAAATTTGTACAAGACAACTCAAAGTTGGAGTTCTAGATATATGTAATTTGGGATTTGGCAAATAGGGTCTAAAGGAGATGATGGCTGCAATCCTAAAGACACTTTCGTGGGAGTAAGACCCATTGACCACAGTGCTTACTTTTGAGTAGACATGGTTAGGATTGTGCTATAAGTCAAAATCAGAGGAACCACACATCTAATAAGCTTGTTCAAAATGATAAAACTTGAAGTCTGCACAAATTTACATTAATGTATTAACATGATTACGGAATCCAGAGACAATGTAATATTAGTCTTTCTAGGAATAACAAGGTAGATAAACTTAGCAGTGATATCAGTAACATGTTTTGACTACAGGTAACTCTTGTTATCCACAAGAGTTCTGTTCTGGAACCTCCTGTGGATAAAAGAAAACCTGTGGATTAAAAAACAGTGGAATAATAGACTGAAAGGTTTCTTGCTCCTGAAGGAAGAAGATTGTGCCTCAATATCTTCAGGGGTTTTATTCTGGGAATCCCTACTGGTATCAAAAAATGTTTAAAAGTGTGTTCCTTTATGATGAAGAAAACAACTTTTCTTACTGTTGTAGAGAGGCAGTCAGCAATAAGAAATGCAAAGGACATCCTGCCTTGGCTGGCTCAGCTGAAAATGGAATGTTTGAATTACTGCCTCTCTAAACAGAAGAAAAGCAGTTTTAAAAACTTGTGATTCATAATGGCCATTCATGTTGAGTCAAATCCATAAATAAAAAATTAGTGTATAACAAGATTAGACCCGTACTTTAGGTTCCTGGGCTTTGCAATAAACCAGATCTCTGAATTATAATTCACCTCTACATAGAGAGTAGTGTTAAATATTCAAAGACATGGAGAATCTAATTCATTTATTATTATATTCATTTACCATAACTTATATCCTGCCTGTCAACACTTCAGTCCCCCCAAATATTCTCAAGACAAAATGCATGATCCTGATCTATCAAGAACTGAAGTGATGGCTAAGAGATATAGACATATTTGTCATTAGCCATATGTAAATCATTTATTTTCAGTGATCACTACATGGTTCTGAATTGACACTACTAGGGACTCTTTAGTGCAAAACTATCTGGGCTTATGGTAAATCCTGTGCATCTTCCTAAAAAAACTGTGCATCTTCTCCCTGCTATATTATGCTACTATCCAATTAAATCCTCATTTAAAGGTTATTATTTGAAATTAGGAATGTACTGATTCAGCAGATTGTATGATGGTCAAAACCCTTTTAAAAGTAAAATATTTCACATTTGTACAGCATTTTTCTGAATGTAGATGCCCTGAAGTGAGTTGTTTCCAATCGATTCCACCCAAATCAGGGGCATGATAATCTGCTAATCAAACAATGGTAGGGTTTCTAACATAGCAACATAGATCATCACTTCCTAGAGGGAGGTTACTTCAGTGTTTCCTCCAAAAGCTTCTCAATGATACATGAATGAGTGTCATAGAATGGCAGACCATCAACTTCCATGTCCAGACTAGCTGTTTTTCCACTGCGGACTTGGTGCTGCTGTAATATTTTCAACAACTTTTCTTCCTAGAAAATAAATACATTAAAATAAACCAGACCATATTATCAATGTATTCATTGTGCTACAGTGTGACATCATTCAAGATTCCAGTCATTAATTTTTATAAACACTGCTGCCAGAGCAGTAGACAGTTGAAATATGTAAAAACATATTTCTCCAGACCAAACACTTGAGTTAAACTTGCATAATCAGCATCTATGGTAACCAATATGCCTAAGGTACATCTCATATACCTGGAATATAGTGCATAGAAGAAACTGTTTGTTATGCAACATTTTAGGCTACCCTTTCAAAACCCTTTTAAAAAAATTAAAAGGAAGCTATTAAATTATCTGTAATTCATTCAGAAATTTATTTTTAGGAAGCTGCATGATTACCATTGCACTAACAAAATGTAGAAGATGTCTATAAAAGAGGCAATGGGACAATCTTAGCAAAACATTAAAAGGCATTGCATTGGTGCAGCTTTGTCTTCCAGCCAGCTATGAGCCTTGAGCCAGATTCTGAAAAAACTCCAGCTGGGCAACAAGAGTCCCAAAATTGTGGCTAGCAGCTTTTTTAAGGGACAATATGCCTAAATTGCCATGACTGTTTCTGTACACCTGTTGCCGCAAATCACAGCTATGCCTTTAAGGTATCAAAATGCACCCCTTCCTCTGAAAAGAACTGTTGATTGGAACTGCCTGACAAAACTAAGGGCAGTTGGAGGAGAAGTCATAACCATGATCTGCAAGCCCTTTTATCCGATATGAGATAGGAGTAGGATTGCTATAATTCTCCTGCACAAAATTGGGATAGGACACACTGTCCTATTTGCCAGTATATGAACACAATCTTCCAAAACTAGATTTGTCCCTGTTTTTCGGTACACATGGCAACCCTGGGTAGGAGAAACATACAGCCCCATGTGGAGAAGAGCCATAACTGTCAACCCAACCTCTAACTCTGTGAAAAGGTTCCCAAAATGTTTGGAATGCCTTTCCTCATCAAGGAAATGAGTACAGTAGTAATCACAGCTTCTGAGAACTAGTGGCAGAAGGTATAAGAATATTAGATGGCATCAGCTACACACCAGCATGGATGCTAGTGTGAAATCCAGTTAGCCTACTCCAACTGGAATATGAAGACACTACCAAACAGTTTTGAGAGGAACCAGAGAGTAGATTATCCAGAGCAGTCTTTGAAATACTGCCATCTACTTACATTTACTGTGACAACTGCATGTACATATCAAGAACTAGGATGCTGAATTGCAAAGCATCAACTCATATACAGTACTTAGAATGTCACTAAAATGTGTATGATTTTGGGTGCAATCCTTAGGCTGGCACAACTCATTGGTAGTGAGGAAAGGAAATGTCTGTGCACTGCCCTAACCCTCCTGCAGGAGTGGCTCAGAACTATATTACTGCACTTCTGTGACACCCCCACGTCAGCACAGAATATGTGCTGGGGCTTAGGCCAGCCTAACTGAAGCCATTTTTCCTCTTCCTCTTTCTTCTCACTGGAGAAGCATTGAATTAGTTTATTAATGCAGACATGGAGAGTAAAATGGATGGGTAGTTTTATAACTCCTTTGTAATAAATGGAAAGTTGGTCAGGATAGTAAAAACACCTGTATTTGGGAAGAAATGTTCAGCAAGCAATTAAGTATATAAAATTTAGATTTATGGGTTATTGATTTTTTTTACTTTAATGGAACATAGTGTTGAAATCCAAGAAAATATTATTCACTGTTTATTACTAGTTTGTAAGAGCAATCATACCAAGGAAATTTTAATTTTCTTTTCCTCTACAGAGTTGTTCTCATTAACTATAAAATCTTCTGCACAGAAACTTTAAAGGGCATTTCCATTATCTAATTATTGTGAAGGCTTGACAAAAAAGCATAAAAGAGATTTTGGGAATCAAGTCTGAAACTGTTGCCCTTTGCAATTTCTCATTGAAGTTTTAGGTTCAAGCAGGGGAGTTCACAGTGTCTTTCACAGTGTTGAAACCTGACATGTCAACTTCAGTATGCCGCAAACTACGTATATATGCTCTCTCTCCTGTAGTTTCTGATTTAAAAACACATAAAATATTGTATTTCATAAAAATATGCAAAGTATAAAGCAGCTAATAGGGAAAGTCAATATGTATACTGACATATTGGAGGCAACAGTGTAGCACAGTAGGGAAATGGATGAGCAAAGTGATGGCAGAAAAGGCAAAGATGGGGAGATACATCCCCAGCTTCCTTCACAGCCAGTGAGTTTGGGTGAGATAGTAAAATGTAAGATCCTCTGACATTTCTGTCCCCTTCCTTTGCCTCCTGTTCTCCTACATCTGAGTGGACCTGGGTACAAATTACCCCCTTTAGCCCCCTCCCTCTCCACAGGCCCTGCTTTACCTGGTCATCTTGTAATACCCGTACCATGAATCATCTGTTTTATTTGCAAATGGGATATTAAACATACATCTTTCCAGCATGATTTGGTGGAGAACCATCTTGAAGTAGCACAACGGAAACACTGGGGAAGGCTTGATAAGTTCCCAGTTTAAATCTTTCCTGCATCACAAAACTCACTAATTTTTTTCACAACCTGAGAGAATGTTAGTGACAATTCATTAAAGGTCCTCAGCAATCTCCACCTTTTATGTCCTGGTTCTACCAAAGAGGCCTGTTCGTTTAATTTGGGGAATATAGCATTGTCCACTTGAGCATAAGTACCTTAGGCTGTATTAACAGTGTGCTGCAGAGAGAATCCTTAAGGAAAAGGAGACTGGGAGGTGGAAAACATATTACAAAGAAACATGATTTATTGTATAAGGCATAAGTAATCTTCTTCTATATATATATAAAAGAGAAAAGTCACTGACTGACTGATCAACACCTTGCCAAAACCACTGGGCCTAGAAGCGTGAAATTTGAGGTGGGTGTTCCTTCCATGACGGAGGGGTGCACTAAGAACTGGTTTTTGGAAATTCCAACCAGAAGGTGGTGAAAAGGGGTGCAACCTGTTTTCCTCCCTATACTTTGCATTGAAGAATTGGTGACTGATGGACGCTCTCCCAACCCCGGGACCTAGAAGCATGAAATTTGGGGACAGTGTTCCTTATGTCACATGAACACCACCATGAAGTGATGTGGAGAAATTTAACCTTTAAGGGGCTGAAAAGGGGTGCAACGTGTTTTTGTCCTATACTTAACATGGAAGACTGACGAACCTCTAGCCAATTTGGTGCTTGTTGCCCGGTGCAGTGGGGGGGGGGGATGTTTTTCAGAGGAAGGAGTTGCACTGGGGAGTATGCTGTGCATGGGGGGGTTGCACATGGGGAGAAGTTGCAAATGGGGAGATGATGCACATGGGGGAGATGATGTGCATGGTGGAGATGATGCACATGGGGGCATGTTGCGCATGGGGGGCTGATGCGCTTTCGGGGGGATGGTGTATGGGGGAATTTTACTCCCGCAATGCGGGTACGCTTTTGCTAGTTATAATATATTGAGACAAAGATCTTGGTCTTATAATCAACAGACTGAAGTGTACCTATCTTTAAGATGCTGTATGTGAGGTGTACCAAAGAAAATCATAAAAAAATAAAAGTTGTAGTCTTCCAGCTCCTCAAAGTTATACCATCTCAGGAAAGGTAAAAATCTGAGTAGACCCATAGAGGTCTACCCATAGAGGTCCATGATAAACCAGAGTAAAAATGGAAATGTTGGCAAAAATTTTGAGTCCTTGCAACCTCTGCCTCTCAACCTCAGGATATGACACAATTACAATAGTCCACCAACAGGAGAGTATAGGACAACTCCAGCAGGCTACTCCAACAATCCCTTTGCATCCACCCTCTTCTACAGGTACATGCCGCAGCTGTTACTGGTTGTCAGGGACTCCTGGCTTAGGAGTGCCTAAGAGAGGCACCACAGCTATTCCTGGTGACATTGATCACAATCTCCGTGTAAACTGAGGCAGCTCTCCTCAGGAGCAAGCTCTTTCCAGATGCCACTTACTTGGTGTCTACGAGCACACCTGGAGGAGCAGACTTGTGCTGCTCTCCGCTCTGGAGCAACTAGGGCAGCCCAGGTTTCCTTTCTCTGAATTCAGCCCAACTTTTTGCTCTGGATACAGTCTACTTGGAGCAGCCCAGCTGGGCCATTCTCACTGCCATAACTCTGGATTGTACCCCAACCCCCAAATCCAGAGTAACTACAGGAGCACGTAAGAGACTTTACATGCACCCGTAGTTACTGCACCACCTAGTGAAAACGTATGGGAAATTCATATTGCAATCCAGAGTAAGTTGTTCTTACACCAGAGCAAGGACTCCCCTTAGTTACTCTGGATTTTGCCCTTAGCCTATCTCCACTTAAGCTAGCCTAAGCTCTGGCATAAGTTCTGTGCTGACCTGGGGCTATCAAAAAGTGCAGTAAGACACTTTTGCCCCACTCCTGGGGAGGAAGGGTTTAGGCCAATGCATAGACATACGCTGACCTCCCCACACTATGATGGAAAGATAGGGCAAGTGAGTTAAGCTGGCCTAAATTTCTTAGGATTGCGATAATTATAACACTTGATAAGCATATCAGGGGAAGCAGAAAAATGGTTCTATTCGTATTAAAGAACTGATGCAATGATTGTCAAACACCAGAATCTGCAGAAAGTGGTAACTTTAGTCTGTTGTATTCTGGATGTTTCAACAGGAGTTACCTAATTTCTCACTAAATGATCACAACTGTGAAAATTTCTACATGTGGCTTTGAACTCTACTAGATTAGCCATTCTCAACCACTGTGCAATGGCACCCTGTTGTGCCATGGATGATCTGCTGCGAGAGTATGGGGAGAGTAATTGGGGAGTGTTCACTAAGGGATGCAAGCCCTGCTGTCTATGGGTATGCTTTGTCACTTTTCCAAATGATAATGTGCCTTTACAATTTTAGCACCTACTTAGTAGGACATGAGATTGATTGAAAAATATGACATGAGAAGGTTGAATATCACTGTACTAGCTATTGCAAAATGTAAGGAAAAAGATCAACATCCCATGACAATCTTTCTGTGTAAACATTTTCAAAAAGAATACCTTAGCTATAGATGGAAGTGCTGATGCTGCCCATCCTGTTTTCTTGGACAGCTTGGAAAATCCAACAGCTTTTCTCAGATAGCGGTCATGTATTTCACAGTTATTGAGGATATACAGTGCACAAGCAACAGCATAGCCTCCCCAGTTAGAAACTCCTGTAAGAGGAAAAAAAGCATGAAACAGCATACTGATGTTTTAAACAGGGAACTGAATCAATCTTAAAAGTGAAAACAAGGCAAAGCACACACAAACAGGGAGGATTACTTGATGCATATCTGTCAATAGACACTTGTAACGAATAGAATGTTGTTGCAAGCAACATATGATGCAAGCATTTCATTTTCACACATTTCATTTCACACTCCTGGCTTATTCTGGGACTTACAACAATAACAATATTTATATACCTAAATATTGGTATATAATATTTTCAACTAAAATATTTTCAACTAAAAGTTCACAAACCTGTTTACAAGCTTACCTGCAACAACACAAAAATCAGCGGCAACATCACAAGCTATAACATCCCCATTTTTAATGTGCTTCTTTACAGCTTCTTTTACTTTTCCCATTCCTAGTTCATTTCCTCCATCCCCAATGCCTTAATTTAAGCAAAAAAGTACAGTTAATATCACACTAGTTTATGATTACTGTAAATTTTCACACAGTACTGTTGATTTTGACTTGATTTTGCTTATATAGTCCTATCAAATCATCAAATCCTTCCCAAAGACCTAGGATAGGTAGATATTTTGTTGAAGTTGTTAATTAAATAATATTAATAAAAATAGAAATGTGGACCCAATCCTATTCAACTTTCAAGCCATGCCAATGGAGCATCCTGCAGTAGAGGGAGATAATGAAAGGCTCATCAAGGTAAAGTAACATTTGCTCCCTTTCCTAATGGCTGCATTGTGGCTGCATTGGTGCTGAAAAATTGGATAGGATTGGGCCCTAATACTTTTAGGGCACAATTTTAACTAATTTAAGCAAGCATAACTCACCCACTCTCCGCTCCCTGTGTGGGGAGGCAAGCATATGTCTGTGCACTGGACGAACCCCTTCAGGAGTGGTGCAAAGTGCCTTACAGAACTTTTGGAACACCCCCAGGCCAACATGGGACTTGTATCAGCCTAACTGGGGCTTAGGATTGCATTGTCATTTTTTTTAATAACTGCAGTTAATTTTTCTGCCTAATGTTACATATACAGTATGCAACAGGAACCAAATGTATACATGCGGGTCATGCAGAAATGGGTTAATAGACTAATTATTAGTGTAATCCTTTGCATGTCTACTCAGAAGAAAGTCCCACTTTTTTATAATCCCACAATTCATCCCAAGAAAAAAATAATTAGTTTCTTTTTATGCAAATATGGGTGATGGTTTGTTACAAGAAGAAATCCTGTCAAAGAGCACAGCCAAACACTACATCATTTGCTCTTGACCTCATGTCCCAGCCAATGGTTTCATAAATGTCAATGGAATTATTCACACTGTTGATCACCCAAATTTGAGCTGCAGGGTCCAAGGGTGCAGTGTCGACTCATGGGGCAGAACAGAATATCCCATGGATCCTCCCAGCTCTCCCAGACACCACCATCTTGATAGATTGTTGTTGTTTTTCAAGGGTATGCAGAACTGAATTTTAACGTGGATGGTGAATTTAGTGCTCACAAATATGAAGTTATATTGTTCACAGTTCATCATTATAAGTATCTTCTTCCTAAATTTACCATTTCTCACATTTGTTCAAAATTATGGTCAAGGTCACGACAGACAGGACTGATATATGCAACCCATGTCATCACTGCCCAATTTAACTTATTAACAGCTTTACTACTTTTGTTGTTGAAGGACACTTTAACACTCTCCCATACACTCCATCTGTTGAAGAGTTCTCCTTTTAGATATGTTAACATACTACTTAAGGTGTCACAATAATGTATATATTATATTCTTCATTACTTTCTAAAATGTTCTTGTTAAAGGGATATTTCTTTTCTAAAGGTAAAAGCAAGATATTCATGGCCAGGTAAGGATTTATTAGCTGATCAACATAGACTGTCATTTGATTTGGGCAAGGTAAAGGTGTAGACTACAGTAATTTTTGTCTTTGTATTAGTTCAGTGCAGTTCATTTCACCTAAATTACTGCACTGGACTTTCTTTAAGAAAAATTGAAGGCGCCTTCCCAATCCTGAGCAAATTTTTGTGATCATTTACATCAAAATTCAGAACATGCAAAAATTAAAACCAAAAATAAACACGGCTGGAAGATCAGCTGAAGCTTTCACTCAAAACTGAAAGTCAGACTGGTCTGAGCAGACCTGCCAAAAGATGTCTCATTTAGCCTTGACTACAAAATGGAAATTTAATAATAATATATTATCCAGAATAGGTACTAACATTGCTAGGTTATGCACAAATACCAAGATGGTGTAATGTAGGCGATCCTCAAACTTTCTGGGAGTTGAGAACTGCTGTAAGTCTTTGTGGAGGCGGAACAATGGCAGCTACGTGATCACCAGGACTGCACTGCTGTCAGTGATGAAAGGGTCTCCTTTAAATATACCACTGGCAAAGCCAGCCTCGATGGTACAAGGAGCTTACAGATAACCCACAGGATGCCTCACCATATCCATAGCTGGATGTCTTCTGGGGTAAGCCCTATCAGCTACCATGAGTCAACCTGTTGGCAAGTTTAATTGGGGGTGCAAATCTGTTTTAACCTGGGAAGGGGGGTCAGGCCTGGGAAGGGGGTTGGGATTAAACATGCACTGAGAGCATCAGTGATGCACACCTCTTGACCTAATCTACCCTCTTCACCCATTCTGGTCTGATCTACCCTCTTAACCCATTCTAATCTACTACCACCCATTCTTCTAGCAAGTATGTAATGCTAGTGATGAACTAAAAAAACTGCACTTACCTGTTGTAGTAATTCCTGGTATATTGCGTGCAGCTAGAAAGAGTTCATCAATGGGATCCACCAAATGCTTAATATTTATTTTCCTTACATTGTAATAATTGCCATCGGCTGCCATCCCAGCACGCTCTATGGCCACCAGGTGACAAAATCTAGTCAGAGGAAAATATAATATGATGTCTTGAGCATGAGGCTTTAAAATTTAGATCTGATGCTTCCCCTAGCCTTTTCTGTCTTTCTGTCTTTTTGGAAAGCCAAATTGGACACTTCAAGCAAAGCAGAATGTGATCTATATATATATAAGAGAAAAGTCACTTACTCACTGACTCATCAACGCCCTGCCAAAACCGCTGGGCCTAGAAGCTAGAAATTTGGGGTGGGTATTCCTTCTGTGATGGAGGGGTGCACTAAGAACCGGTTTTCGGAAATTCCAACCGGAAGAGGGTGAAAAGGGGTGCAACGCATTTTGCTCCCTATACTTTGCATTGGAGAATTGATGACTTGTCAACATTCCGCCCCAACCCCCGGACCTAGACACATGAAATTCGGGAGGGAGTTCCTTCTGTCACATGAACACCCACTTAGAACTGATGTGGAGAAATTTAACCCTTAACGGGCTGGAAAGGGGTGCAACGTGTTTTTGTCCTATACTTAACATGGAAGACTGACCAACATCCAGCCAATTTGGTACTTGGTGCCCAGTGCACTGGGGGGATGTTGTTCGGAGGAAGAGGTTGCACTGGGATGGATGCTGCGCATGGGAGGTGTTGTGCATGGGGAACTGATGCGCATGGGGAGAAGTTGTGTATGGGGGACTGATGCGCATGGGGGGAGTTGCGCATGGGGGACTGATGCGCATGGGGAATGATGCAAATGGGGGATGATGCGCATGGGGGACTGATGCGCATGGAGGACTGATGCGCATGTGGTGTTGAGGCACATGGGGGAAGTTGTGCATGGGGGGAAGTTGTGCATGGGGGGAAGTTGCACATGGGGTGTTGATGCGTATGGGGGAAGTTGCACATAGGGAAAGTTGCACATGGGGGACTGATGTGCATGGGGTATTGATGCGCATGGGGAAGTTGCACATGGGGGACTGATGCGCATGGGGAACTGATGCACATAGTTGCACATGGGGGACAAATGGGATAGGCATGGGGGAAGTTGCGCATGGGGGACTGATGCACATGGCGAAGTTGCGCATAGGGGACTGATGTGCATAGGGGACTGATGTGCACGGGGGACTGATGCACATGGGGGAATTGCGCACGGGGGACTGATGCGCATGGGGTGTAATGCGCATGGGGTGTGCATACGTTGTGGGGAGATGGCGTATGGGGAAATGTTACTCCCGCGACGCGGGTACGCTTTTCGCTAGTTTTATATAAAAGCTAATTGTGCACACTTCTAAAGCACTCCAGGCTGCTCTATTTTGCTTGGATCTGTGTCACCACCTATGGTATCACAGATCCAAGTAGACCCTTTGTGTTTTCTGGGATAAAGGGAAAGGTTTCACCTTGCTCCGTAGCAGCACATCAGCAGCTCCAAACTTGTGCTGGATGCTGTACAGGCATGCCAGTCTGCCTGCTCTGGCACAAGTTAGGATTGTACTACATGTCTTTCAAGTCTGTGTTGGGAAAATAGCTGGGACAGGCTTCAGAAGCCCCATTGTGGGGCTTGGGCTTTCTCCAGGGGAAGGGGATGAAGGTTTCCTTCCCCCACGAGACCTCCAGCAGCTGCCATAAATCTGCAGGATGCAGCAATAGCCAATTTAGAACTGCTGCACCTGCCAATGCCAATACCTTTAGGACTGGACTGTAACAGATTTATGATCTCTTTATGACCTGTTTCCCATTCTTCCTGCAATTCTTCTTTCAGGAGATAATAATACACTTCCTTGACTACTTAATACTGCTTCCTTGGCTTGAGATTTCTTTGATTTTTCACTTACCTAGGCTTTTTGGGATTTCCATCTTCACACAAAAATAACAAAGCTGAATCAGCAGAATCATGATGATAGCTAATTACAGGGACTGGTGTCTCCAGTATCCCTACAACATATGGAAACAGAGTGTGTTAAGAAGAACATACATACATACATACATACATACATATATATATATATATATATATATATATATATATATATATATATGCATGCATGTTTTTAACTTTGCCCTCTTTCCACTAATTAAAATAAGTGGAAATAAAATCATTCTTAACTTTGGCTAAATTATGCCTAATTTTTTGGCAGACTGATTTAGATTCTACAAGATAATTAAATTGCTGTAAATTGCACTATTTTTGGGTGCAATCGTAATCTAGGTTGGCTTAAATCATTTTTCCCATTCCCATGGTGTTGTAGGATCTTTGTGCATGTTTGTGCAGTGACCTAACCCTCCCCCAAGAGTGGCGCAGAAGTGCTTGACAGCTAGGGTTGCCATAATTCCCTTCCACAAAATTAGGACATGACTCTTTGTCCCATTTGCCAGTATGTGAACACAATCCCCCAAAATCAGGATTGTTCATATTTTTGGGACATATAGCAGCATGACCTGGTGATACCTCCAGGTCAGCACAGGACCTATGCCATGCCCTCTTCTGCTGCCAGCTCTCTTTGGGAGGATAGGTTTGTTCAGAAACGGGGGGGAGGGAGGATTGGAAAGGAGGACGGACCAATGGTTAACTTGTTATGAACTTGTTCCAACCTTCAGATTAATTTTGCCTCATCTTTTTTATGGATCCAGGAATTCTGGAGAACTTTGTTTCCAAATCCCCTCAATCCTGACATCTGCTGTCATCTCCATCCTCTCCAAAATTCCAATAGCTGAGGCACCCTTTTTAAAGGTAAAATTAGAGGCACATTTCATTTTTAGATTTAATTTTAGAGAGTGCAGGAGTAATACATAGCCATCCTCAGAGCATCCATGTGTTTCTGCATGTGTTACTGATCTATGAATGCCTCCTTCTGGTAAGAGGCATCCCTAAGAACTAACTTTAGGCGTAGAAGAAATGGGCAGTTAGCTCCGGAGTGCATGTAATTCTCACAGCACACTAGTAATTCTTTCAAGGCACCATAGTGTGGAAACTGCATCATGGCAGGAAGAACAGAATTTTCCATGAAAGTGTCATTTTCAGTACCATCCTCATGACTTCCATAACATTTTGTTCAACTATCATTTATGATAGCTGAAAAGGTGACCTTTTTAATCCCCCCAAAATCTAAAATATCTAAAGTGTCTTGTGCTGATAAACATTATTGCCTTTTATTTTTATAACTTACCTGCTAATTTTTAAAGCACTATTTTTGCTTTCAATGTAGTCTTCTACACTGAAAACAATAATATTGTTTTAAAAATTAGCAGGTAAGTTATAAAAATAAAAGGCAACAATGTTTATTAACACAAAATAACATGTCTTACCTTGTTCAACAGCTTCCTTTATGATTTTTTGGTTCAAATTCAAAGCTCTTTGATCAGTAACGATTGCAACATTTTTCCCCATGGCCTTCAACATTGCTGCCATTGCGATGGCTCCTGGGGGTCCATCATTTTCTTCAGGAGGCTCATATTGAAAATGGGTAGGAAATCCAGTGGTGATCAAGACTGACTGAGCATGTGACATGGAGAGACATGCCTTCAGAAGTTCACCTTGACAGCATAAATTTTTCACACCTCTGTCTCCTAAAGACAGAACAACATTTTGAAGTTTTAAGATCCTTTCTAAAGATACTGTTTTGTTATTAACATGTTTAGCTATTGGTTAATTCACCTGCATCTTTACAAAAGGACTAGCCTACTGTGAATATAATTGAACTGAATAGAAGCAATTCAAGACAACAAAGAAGAAAATTTCATTGCTGATATATCAGTTCTTTCTCCCTGTCTATGACATAATTCAAATACATTGTTTCCTCTCATAACAAGTGCCTCACATAACAAGAATAAATTTCCAAGAAATCTTGCTTCACATAACAAGTTCCACTTCACTTAACAAGCACTTGTGCAGCCCTGATGCTCCACGTGGAGGCTGTTCAAAATGCAAGCCAATGCTGCTGCCCTAACTGCCCCCACCGGCCACCTTGAACCTCCAGCAGCAGCCCAGGTAAGCCTCCTAGGAAAGTGTCTTTGATTGCAGCCTCCTAACCATGTCTACCCCAAAGTAAGCCCCATTGTGTTCAGTGGGGCTTACTCCCAGGAAAGTGTCTTTAGGATTGCAGCCTAAGTAGTCTTCATAGGATCATGCACACTGAATGCATGTTTTGAATTCAATTCCAGTGTTTTGTCATCATTTTTACATCCAGTTAATATTTTTATATGAAAATTTTTTGGGTTGTGGAACCAATCGTCTGAGTTTCCATTGTCTCCTATGGGAAAATCAGCTTCACTTGAAGAACGTTTCACTTAAAGAGCATGACTCCAGAACGAATTAAGCTCTTTATGTGAGGCACCACTGTAGTATGGATGGTACAATTTTTGCAAGTGATTTATTTTGCTTTCCTTTGCTTTTCAACCTCTTGGTAATTGTCATGTGTGAGACTCTCTTCTTCTTCCAGGATAGAATTCCCTCCGCCTTCCTCTTGTCTCCCCATCTCAGCCATGCTCATTCCAGGAAGGGAGACCAGATACCAGATAGGTTGGAGTACAAAATATAACTTTTACTTTACAATTTCAATTTCAGTTATTCTTTTGATATTAACATGGGGCGCAATCCAGAGTAACTATGGGGAGTCCTTGCTCTGACATAGGAACAATTTACTCTGGATTGCAATTTGAATTTCCCATAGGTTTTCACTAGGTGGTGCTGTAACAAAGTCAACAAAAATGTCTTTTACATGATCCCATAGTTACTCTGGATTGTAAGGATGATCTCTCTTCTTTAAAGGTTCACTTCATCCATTTAAGACTATCAGAGACCTCCCTCCTTGGAGCCTGGTGATCACTCCAGCCTCAGGTAAGTATCAGCCCTTGATTAGTTTTTAATTAAAGTCTTATCTTTTCTTTCATGTTCCAGCATGGTCAGGTCAGCGAGGGGTTCCTGCACACTCTCCAGTGGCGCACCACTCATGTCCTGCGCACCCACTCCCACTTCCCACCTTCTGCTGCTCCTTATATGCCACGACCTCCCCACTCCCTCCCTTCTTCCAAGGAAGGTCCCAGCCAGGCCCATTCTCCGTGCACATACCAGGTAGGGACAGGTCCAAATGTAATTGTCCCTGACAGCCTAAACCTCCCCCTCCCTTGCCTCCTCAGCTCCACAATGTCACTCAGTGACCACATTTCCATCAGGGGAGGGAAGTATGTCTAACTGGCCCATGTGGACTTCTCTCAAACCATCTGTGGTGAAACTGTCCAAAGGATGGGGATTCTCCTCACAGTAATGAATACTGAAAATTCCCTTTTTACCTACTTTCTGCAAAATCAATCAATAAGTCAATCAGTCTGGGGAAATTAAGGGCAAAAGACTAATATTAAAAATCTGTGCATTTAAGCCATGAATTTAATCTCTGGCTTATTGGACTACTTCTATTGTAATATTCTATTGTATTTGTAATAAAAAATTCCAGTGGATCAGAACTAATCTTATACAGTATTTTTCAGCACTCATGATCACTAGTCTGGAATTGGACTCCCATACATCTCTAGAATTTGAGAGATTTATAGTTCTAGATGTATAATATAAATCAGATATCAATGCAACTTGTTACTTTTTCATCTCTTTTACCTGGATCAATTCCAATCATATCTTCTAGACTTCTGATTTTTTGCACAGTTCTTGCTGATGTGATGCTATAATGCAAGGGATTCTGAGAAATACAGCAAATTTCAGGAATTTCTTTGCCATAATCAGCTGCAGAATCTTCATCTTTCAGGTCAGTGATAAACATACAGCCAGGAGCATGGGTAAAAGCTAGCAAAGATTCTGAAAGAGACAAACTTTTAGAAGGTTGATCAGAAAGAAAAAAATCGTAGTTCTACATGGGGAATGCCATAAATCAGGGATGCAACCAGAGCACACTCCCATCTTCCCCATTTAACCTAATAAAAATTATTGATTTTAGTGGGTCTTGGTTTCAGATAACAGTGCAAAGATTGCAGCATTAGAGACAATAATGCAAATGGTACTTAAAGAAGAGTAGGTGGTTGTTACTGGTATGCTAAACAAATAAGAACTCACAACAGTTATAACACAAGCAAAAGCTGAAAATCTCAGCTCTAATGATCAAGGCAAGCCTACTAAGCCTGTTTTCATATGTAAAAGCCTGTTTTCATATGTAGACTTGCAAACAAAGTGTATCATTGCATATCATTCATACAAAGTGTATCATTCATACAATCCCTGTGTGTTATGATTTTCCGATTCATTGTACTTGCTTATTGTAATAATATACCGTAATTATTTGCAGAATTGTAATCTGCTCTAAGATGTAATTGATCAAGTGTAAATGGACCATGCATATTTTCATATATTCTGGTCTTCACCTTAATCTGGTTTTATGGTAGTCTATGGCTCTTAGGGTTCAGAGCAGGCACAATGCTAGACAATACCTTTCTTCTTACTTCAGTGGTAGAATTCCACCACATTAGGAATGGCAGTGTTATAGCATCCCCCCTTTTCTTGTATGTTACTATGCAAGGCATCACCCTGACAAAGGGGGCTTGGTACAGAGGCCTCCACAGAGCACAGAAGCCTCTGAATGTTTGCAATTGTGAAACTGGAAGTGGGTGGTGATCTCTATTTTTCGAGATTCAGAGGCTTGGGGAGCCCTTCAGAGGCAACCAAGGGATCTCCACATCCCCTATGAGGCAGGCTCTATGCATAATAAGTTTAGAAAAACCTGTTACAATTGTGACAATTGCATACTGTGTTATTTCCTACATGCCCCTTAATTGCCAGCAACTGGAAGGTAAGTAGGTAGAGAATTTTATTAATTCTTTAAAAAATTTCTTTGTTGATGGAACTCTGGGATATCCAGTGGGAGAAATATGGCAATCAAATGGAGTACAATCATTTGTACTGTGTTGATTTTAAAAACCCTTCCGATATACATACTGCAGTTGCTGATGGCTTCCACTGCTGTTACTCCACAGGCCCAAAAGACAGGAACATCTCCAGGATGATCCTGTACTGCATCACCATAATCTGGTTTGGAAAGATCTTGAATACCTAGCAAACCTGTCATAAATGATAAAGATGAATTAATATTACAGAAATATTAAGTTAATTAAAACCAGTAATACTATATTACTATTGTAACATTTAAAATGGTATTTAAAATTCACTTGTGGACAGGCATGTGTTATAACTCTTTACAAATTTTTTCTTTCAATATTTTGCTTTTCACATGTACTGTCTATACACATATTTCCAGGGGACAGGTTTCAGCTGCCACTCTGGATTCTGAAAACCACAGACGATAGTGAACCCATGAAAATGGCAAAGGCAACTTCTTCAGCATTTGTCTCGTGTGGTGGCAAGGTCTACTTGTTTTGGATTGGAGTCATCCAATTCCAATCATGGTTGACATGACATTTGGAAAATCTGGCCAGCCTATCACAGGGGTCTGTTACCAGGATATTGCCATCTCACCAAAGTGGTACCTATTTATCTACTTGCATTTGCACACTTTCGGACCCATGAAAAGTGATACACAAATCCCTTTTCATTGTGCAAATCGCTTGTCTTTGATTGTAGGCTTCCCACTGTTGTCTCATGTGTCTATGTCTCTGTGCTGTCTGCAAAAGCTCACAGGAAATGCTAACTGAAAGTGTGATGGTGGGCTGAAAATAATGGACCCTGGAGGGCAGGGACAGCAGAAGGGGGCTGAAAATAACATGATGCTGGATAGCAACAAAGGAATCATGGAGCAGAACAGGATGGGGGAGTGGTTGCCCCATCTCCACTTTTTCAAACTTCCCCACCCCTTTCTTCTCATCCAACCTGCTACAGCTAATGAGTTGGTCCAGGTCCAAGATGATCCACCGAGGAAGAAACATGGAGGGAAAAGGAGAAATAATTCCCTTTTCCCCTTCAAAGTTTCCTGATTTGCCCTCCTGCTGAATATAATGTGCACCTTTCTGGTGCAGCTGCATCAGTAGTGAATAGCATTGGGCTCTCCTAACCTCTAGTTTGTTCGGCCTGTTCCAGGACAAGTCCCATGCTGGCCTGGGGGTGTCACCAAAGTGCGGTAAAATACCTCTGCACGCCACTCCTGGGGGAGAGTTAGGCCAATGCACAGACAAGCACTTGCCTCCCTACATCATCATGGGAAGACCAGTGAGTTGTGCCAGCCTGGGTTAGGATTGCACCCTTAGTTTCATATAAGTCACCTCATTGCTTTTTGGAGCATGCTTTTTTCACCACATAAATAGTAAACAATCAAAAACACTAACCAGGACTACCAATGTGAACAGGCTCGCCATGTGATTGTTTCATTGGATAGGTGGTTTTCACAACTGCTTCCAATTTATCTTTAGGAACAGGCCTCATTGATACCACTAGATTACCATGAAAATATTCGGTATTGTAACAAGGAAGAGCTGTCTGGCAAAAGTTTTTAAAAATTATATTATTAGGGGATTCAGAACCATCTGAAGATATTTCCATTTCAAAGTTATCACATGCATTTGAAGAATTTACAAAACAAGTTTAACACATTCATAATATTTAGTGGACCTATGAACAAAACCCTCACAGATGGAATCAAAGAACAGGAGAGTAAGCAGCACATGGTGGAGAAGAAACAACCAGCTGATTTTCATCTTACATAAGGTTAACCCCAACCCCTGAAAAACTGCCAAAAATCAGTAAGGAAATTAAATATGCGATTGCACAAGTAGGGACCAGGCATCAGAAAACTGGCACTGTCTATCTTAAAAATAATGTACTGTATGTATCTTTTTAGTCATTGTCAGTAGTTCTCCAGAGAACCATTCACAACTGCAGTCTTCAGCTGCAATCTGAAACACCTGTATACTATTTCTTTCCTCCTTACTAATTATTCCCCTTTTCTTCCTTCCCAAAACCTTCCCTCCTTGGGTTCTTCTGGGGGTGCAATCCTAATTGATTTAGGACAAAACAACTCACCTGTCTCCCCATTCCTGTGGTGGTGTGGGGAGGTCTTTGTATTTCTGTGTACTGGCCCAAATCCCAAATGAGTGGTGCAGAATTGTCCCATGGCCAGCATGGGACTTGTGCCAGGGGTTAGGACTGCAGCCTGGAAGGCCCAACTAGTCTGCCTCTGCCCTTTCTTCTCCCGCATTTTCCCTTTCTTTACTCTGCTCTTTTTCCTTCTAAGGAGTTCCTCTCCTCCCTTCTCCTTCACTCTCCGTCTATTAACTGGTTTCCTTAACGCGCCACTGAATGCTGAAAATACCATTGTGTGGTTTTCTTGACGTAGCAGTTAAAAATGAATATAGTACAACATGAAAATAATGATATTAAATTCAGAAAACTAAAATGATCATTTAAATACAAACTCACTTTTCCCAGTGCTAATTGTGTTCAACTATTACTAAAAATTGATCTATAGCTTCCTTTTCTTAATTGTCTATTTGAGATTGGCCATGAAGTAGGGCTTTATACTAGGCTTTGCAGATATAATGCTATCTGAACCCTATGTAATTTCATACCTCCTCTGTTCTTACCTTGTACATGCTTACATTACATTTCTGCTCAACATTTCGAACAGAAATGCCAACCTTCTGGACTGCTTTCTCAAATGTGAAACTACAGCCCAGATAAAAAGTCACCATGTCTTTAAGCTGCTCAGAATATTCTTTTAGGCTTGTCAAACTTCCTGTACATATTCCATTCTCGTACTTTCTGTACTCCAGACAATCAGTTCTACAAGAAAATTATAAAAAACCAATATTAAGTCTTCTGAAAGCAACTATTCGGTCAAATGGATTCAAACATTACACTTGCATGAATGAATGATCTTATGTGCAGGAGAAAGTTACAATATGTATAAGGGAGAATGCCCTGTATTGAGGGCTTAGGACTGTGCCATCCTTCCCAGAATGGTATCCATTAACACAAAGCACTATCAGACCTACAATTCTGTTCAGTTTTTATAACTCCCTACCACTTTCTCAAGCAGTGAAAAATTCTAGAGCTCTGCTAACAAATTTACAGTGCAATCTTATACAACTTTATTCAGAAGTAAACCCCATTGTACTTAATGGGATTTACTCCTGGGAAAATGATTCTTGCTCAGTTCTTTATAGGTATAAGGGTGAGAACATCTACTATACTCTCCACCTCCCTCCAACCTCTGCATGGTCTTATGCATTGTCTTATGGTGACAGATGTCCAATGTCCATAATTGCAGACCCAACTTCTTAGCACAGATGGTGGTGGCTAGGCTGCACTTGCCAGCATTATCTTGTTTGCAGCAGCCATAAACCTGTTTACACCAACAGTACGTGTTCCAGGGATATAAATGGATGCTAGGATTGAACCATAATTTGTGTATCAGAATTACAGAAAGTACAGAATCCTGAGTGCAATGCACTGTGTTAAGAGAATCTTCTTAATTTGCATCAATAGTCATATCAGACCTACAGTATGTTAGAGAGCATAAATTCATGCATACCTAATATCAGAATTTTTGCTCAGGACAGGGCATTTCCATTCTCCTGGCTTGCTTCTATATAGCAGTGGCAGCGGCCCATCATTTGCACGGCAAAATTTTTCAAAGTCATCTGCCAGAGATTTGTGCAAAATTATAATATTTGCTTGTTTAAATCCTATAAACAAAAACAACAAAAAGTTATGTAAGCTTATTTTATATGCAATTTTGGGCCAGATTCTTTATTCATATATGTTTACTTAGCCATTTTGAAAGGATCCACTTTTCCAAATGTTGTATTCAGACTAAGCAAATCTGGGTGAAATGTGTTATTCATATTCACCTTTTGCTTTCAGTTTGATTCTTGTCAACATTTTCTGGAATCCTGATTTGACCTGTTTATGCCTTCATCCAGGATGACCATATAGAATGGATGACAGTGCCTCTACCTTTAAGTATTGTATAGAAGGAGGAATTTAGGCAGGTTTAACAACATAGAAGAGTTTTAAAATTTCCCTCTTCCATATAATGCATAAAGGTAGAAGCACTCTCTCCTCCATTCTATATGGTCACCCTGCCTTCATTACTCTTTTATGACTGATTATAGCTTTAAGTAGGTGAAGCCAATTTATTCATTTGTTCCATTCCTAGATCCCCCATGGATAAGAAAAACCACAGATACTGAAATCATGGTTTCTGGAGCTTCAAACACAACTGGAATCATTCTGAGTCTAGGAAAGGGAGGTTCAGAATGGTGTCCAGAACCGTTTTCTGGCAGCTTTGGGTGCCTTTCTGGCAAGAAGGGAAAGGCAGAAAGAATCAACTTTCTGGAAATGCAGAAAGAAATCAACTAATCAATAACAAACTTCCAGTTTTTGTGAAAACCTGATGTTGCCAGAGAAAGGCTTCAGGGGACTTTCAGGCCTTCAGAGAGGATGCACATGACCACCTGGAGGTTCAGAAAACCTCTGAGATACAACCAAATAATGGTTTAGTCACAACCAGAATAATGTTCTAGTCTTCAGAATGGCTACTGTGAAGTGCATTTAGTGTCTATGGTGAAATAAATCCATGAATGCTGACTTTGCAGATAACAAGGCCCCACCTGTACCATGCAGACCAGAGATTTTCTTTTAGAGTTCTAGATGTGCCATACTGATGTGCCACCAATGGTCTGCTGGTAGATCCATTCATTCATTCACTCACTCAATTTTTATCCCACCTTTCTTCCTTGGATAAGGAAACCCAAGGGGGTTATGGGCTGTTGGGGGCAGGATAATAACACCAGGATGGTGTGTGCCTTGTCAGAATAATGATGGTGTGCTTTGACAATCTCAGTAACTTGTTAGTGTGCTGAGAGACGAAAACATTTGAAAACAGTTGAGCTAGACTGTAGCACAAACCAGGTATACAAAGAATCCTGGGTTACTTATAGCACTGTCCAAGTAAGTCCCACTGGAAGTAAAGAAATTTACTCCATGTTAAATATATACAGGATTGTAGCCTAAGTGTATTTTGTATTAACTTGTGCTATTTTTGTGTTCTTGTGCAAATAGGAAGCTAAAATTTGCATACAAATTCAGCTCTGAATTTTCAAGAAGCTTACTAGGATGTTTATATGTTAGGATAAATCAATCCCAGACCGTGACTCAAAATTTAAATTTCCATTGTAATGCCAATTTCTGTTATTTTTAACTAGTCAGGAAGACAATATGCATAGTTCTTTACTATGCTATAGTGAAGATTCTTCACCAATACTTTTAATATTAAATATTCTGGCATGCTTTTTCCTATCTGAAAATTTTAAAACTGAGAACAAAAAATGACGTTACAATTAAAAGGCAAACAACTTTAAATAGCAGCAACTAGCAGGTTTGCTATATTCAGCCAATGAGTCAAATTTTATTTTATGCACCCACATAAAATAAACACCTACAACCCACAAATATGATGCCTATAAGTATTTGTTACACAATAGAGTAAGTGTGGGTAGGATTGTTTTACCTTTCAAAGAAGTTGCTATCAATGCAGGAGTGTTATTTAGGCTGCAATACTGGGAGTATTGACCCAAGACAATAGGACTTACTTCTGAGTAGACATACGTAGTTAGGATTGTGCTCACAGTGTCATACTTTTGATTGTCACTACATAAACGTTTGGATGTACATATAAGTTTGGATGTACTCTGTAATTATGACAGTTCCTCTAATGCTCTGGCCTATGAAGAGCGGGGCCAAAACCCAAATCTGCAATACGGGACCTACTAATATTAATACTAACAGTGGTTGAGAACAATGAGCAAACATGGTTACTTTCCATTTACCAATCAGTGGTCAATCAGTATACATATTTTTATTCTCTCTTTCCTTCCAGGTTAACTGGAAGGCAAGGATGGGCAAACAGTGGCATGGCAACAGAAGCACTCCACTTTAAAGGCAGATGAAGATTAAGAGGAAGCAAGGAAAAGAGTAATGGGAATGGTCTGGCAGAAAAGCACTGATGATTAAGTGGGGTTCAGAACCAAGATTGAGAGATTTGGCCAAATATCTCTGCTGGGAATTGCTTCATCTAGGATTTGTAATCCTGGCTACTATTCAGATTGTGCAGGCTTGAGCCTAAAAACAAGATGACAATGGCAAATGGGATTTGATCCACCATTGAATAGTCTTTCTTAATAATAAAAAATAAAACAAAAAGGAAAAGACAAGCATCAGATTTATATTTTACTGCATTTAGAGCAGGTATTAGACTTCAGGAAAACACATAAGAAAATACGTACATGTCTTTGATAAAAAAGAGAAACTCCTGAAGTCTTCTCCCCTTTTAAGGAATACACTGAGATATTCAGTTATATACAACATGGACATTTACCTTCTGCCATTCCAGAAGTATTCCTGATGCAGAGTTTATTTGATCGAATTAGATTTCTAACAGCATGTGGAAGAAGAGTTCTCATACCTCCTCTGAAAACAAAGTCAACCTGGAGCAGGAAATGATATTTAATTTTATGCAAAGGGCACATCTAATGGTTTAATGCTCAAACCAATACATTTTCACACTTATTTTCTGCAAAATATTGATTTTTTCCCACTTTGTTACATACCAATTATGCCCACAATGTTTTAACATATTATACAAGTTACAGAGCAACAAAACTGGATGCTCTAAGCTGAGAATTATTTTTGAAGTTGTCTATCCAAAATTGTTCAAACAGTACAATTTGCAACAAAATCAAGTTTTCATAGCTAAATTTATAGTCTCTTCCTCAAACATAAGCAAACATCAGCTTTTATTTCTAGCTTTACTAAGAAAATTAGGCTGCAATCCAAGACACTTTCCTTGAAGTAAGACCCACTGAACACAGTGGGGCTTACTTTTGAGAAGACTTTGTTAGGATTGTGCTCTTAGATGGACAACAAAATTACTTCACCTCTAATTTTAATTCTGCTGAATCCATGGCTAGTAAGGAAGGTAACTGACTTCCAAAGCAGAAAAGTTGTTTAAAACAAGGCAAGTACAATGTGTTCTTTTAAAATGGAAGAGTGAATTTTCAACATGTTGGTTATTCATTTCTAACAAATGCTCACTTTGGTTATTTTTTTATTTATTTTACAGTTTCTAACTAAGCGGTTACATATTAATGCCTTGTATGAATATTTATTTTTCTTTTGGCATATACAGATGATCTCATTCTTATATCATCTTAAAGACTAAATCTGGCCACAATAAATCTAATTTCTTTGTCACCTATAAGGTGACAAAATAAAGTGGTGTAGGTGGAAAGAGTGTTGGCCCCAAAGCACACGTTACAGGACTGACTCTCTGCTAACTCCCATGTTCTCTCTGACTGCATCCAGGGCTGTACTATGTACTATGTCCAGAGGGACATCACTTCCAGGTTTGGAGGAGGAAAAATATCACTTCCAATTAATTAATTAATTAAATTTACATAATTTGTATGCATATATAGCATGTATATGCAGAGACCATTTCCTGGGGCTTTTCTGACCTCCAGCCAACCCTTGGCTCCCTCTGACCCTCCAAGGGGCTTCTCCATCACTATAGTGCTGCTGGAGATGCTGAAGAACAGCCTGATCCTATCCTTGACATGTCTCTTGCAAAGAGGTTAACTTCTGAGCAGAGATGCTCAGGATTGGGCTCTAAGAATGTCCTTTACTCCACCCCTTCCTGGGAGTAGGCTCCATTGACTGTAAAGGGGCTTACTTTTGAGTAGAAAGCGCAGAACTGAGTTCTAAGTATGCACTCTTCTCCATTCTAATAGCGGCAGGATAGACTGAGGGTGGGGAGAGACAATGCCATTCTGGGCACCAGCAATGGTGATGGGCAACTTCCTGTGGGAAACTGGGACAGCAGCAGTAGCAACACCTCCTAGCTGTGTGTGCTGGGGTGCCTTAATGTGCCGCCAAGCGCTATTCCAAGTGCAGAGCCTGGCACTAGTCCAGGGGGTTGCCTACCCCTGATCTAGATATTTATATCCTGCCTTTCTACTTCTTCAAAATGCAAAAGGTAGCTTACATTTTGTTTACAATATAATACATACTTCCTTCATCTTCTCCACTAGAAGTATTTTTTAATTTAACCATTTCTTGTTCTGTGATTCTAATGAAAATCCCTCTGAAGCTTCTATTCAAACTTAGAAGGGAAGAACGCACGTGCCTAAGACACCATAATTTAATCAGAGTTTATTGCTATGTAGCCTATGTCTAGGCCAGCCTGATGGGTTAAGGTACTACGCTGACTCCCAAGTAAGTGTGTACAGAACTGTAGGCCAAACCTAGTGCAATTTGGAAGAAAAACCCTATTTTCGTATATGCTTTGCAACATCTCTTTTGATAAATCCAATTTGAGATCATTTTCTTATTTTTGCACTTTTCTCAGCCTTGTCTCTTCCCATGAGTCAGATTTAATCAATAATTCATAAACATTTGCCAATAAATTTTGGGGAGATTTTTGAATAGGGAAGGCTCCCTTTAGTGCCATAATGCTTAGTACTAGAGCAGTGGTTCTCAATCTTCCTAACGCCATGACCCCTTTATAAGTTTCTCATGTTGTGGGGACCCCCAACCACAAAATTATTTTTGTTGCTACTTTATAACTGTAATTTTGCAGGATGTATTTTCATTGTTACAAATGAAATGAGTGTTCTATGCACACATTGAACACAATTGTATTTATTTCAGAGTAGGCATACATAGGCATACATAGGATTGGGCCCTGATGCTGCAATCCTATTCATATTTACATGGGAGTAAAAGCCCCCCTGACTATAATGGGATTTATTTCAGAGTAGGCATGCATAGGATTGGGCCCTGAGGCTGTCAGTCAGCCCCAGTGCGTGCAGCTACAGCTGGAGGTCTGGCAAGCCTGACCTGGCCCCCTGCACCAGGGGTCTTTAAGCGACCCCCAGGATAGCTCTAGACGACCCAAGGGGACCCGACCCCCACTTTGAGAAACACTGTACTAGAGAATGACTACTTTGGAATCTACCTGCACGAAAGCTTTGACTTGTGCACAGACCTGTGCGCAGGGTATCCACACATTCTGTGTCAACGAAGCAGGCTGAAGGTTCTATTCCCTTGTGTCTTTGGAGCAGAAAAGTCTGAGAGAAGAAAAGTCAACATTGCATTTACATTTCAACTGACTGTCTCTGGGACAGATAACAGGCCAGGCGGAGAACTGGTGAGGAGGGCAACTGAGGAGAGCTATTGAGAGGAGAGGTAGCAAAAGGGCAACTGAAATGCTGGAAAGTGGGATAGTTTTTAAACGGATGAATGTTGTTATATTGTACCTCTACAGGCAACAGTTAGTTACCATACCTCTGCAGATGATTACTATTTATTGAAGTAACATACTCTCTAACCCTTCTAAGATTCACAATTTTCTGCATAATAAATATATTTTTTTTGTTTGTTGGGGTTTGTTGCGCATGGGGGATGTTGCGCATGGGACGATGTTGCGCATGGGGGATGTTGTGCAGGGGGTTTGAAGCACATGAGAGTTGAAGCGCATGGGGTTTGATGCGCATGGGGACTTATGCGCATGGGGACTGATGTGCATGGGGGGTTTATGCGCATGGGGGATGTTGTGTATGGGGGTTTGATGCACATAGAGGTTTGATGCGCATGGGGGTTTGATGTGCATGAGGGTTTGATGTGCTTGGGGGGATGTTGCACCTGGAGGGTTGATGTTGCGCATGGGGATTGATGCACATGGAGGGTTACTGCGCATGGGGGACTGATGCGCACGGGAGGATGAACATGGGGGACGTTGCGCATGGGGGGACGTTGCGCATGGGGAAACATTGCGCATGGGGGTTTTGATGCAAATGGGCGTTTGATGCAAATGGGGAAATGGTGCGCATGGGGGTTGATGTGCATGGGGGACTAATGTGCATGGGGGATGCTGCCCATGGGGAGTTGATGTGCGTGAGGGATTGATGCGCCGTGGGGGGATGGCATATGGGGGAATTTTACTCCCGCAATGCAGGTATGCTTTTTGCTAGTTAATCTATATAAAATTGAATAAACACCCAGTACTCTATGGATGGGCGGGGAGCAGGAGGCAGGGCCAGGAACCAGCACTTGTGTTGGATCCTGACCCTGTTCCCAGGCAGTCTGGGGCAGTCCCACTGTGCTTGGATTTGCAGTGCTGACTGAAGTGGCTCAGATGTGAATAGCCCCTTTGGAACCACAGTGGCTGACCCTGGCGTAAGGGGGAAAATTTCTCCTTGCCTCAAGTAAAGCCACTGACTGCCCAAAATCTGTGCTGAACAAAAGAAAAGTCCTGCTGGATCAGGCCCAAGGTTCATCTAGTCCAGGTTCCTGTACCTCATAGCAGCCCACAGGATGCCTCAGGGAGTACACAAGACTACAAGATACTTGCATCTCACTGTCACTTCCCCATATCTGGCATTCTGTTTATCCTGGCATTCATATATCCTGATAATATGGCATTTAATATTATCCTTTATTAAAAATAAAGACCAATTTTTAATTAGTGAAATGTATTGAACATATATTGATTGCCTCTTCCAGTGCAAATTAGTATTGTGCCCCGAGGAATGTAACCAACTGATCATTCCATCTCAGCTGTTTACAAGACACTCAGGTTTGGTACACAATCCATAGCTGCATGCCACACTCAGTTTGAGGCTTGACTGTTCCAAATATGAAGAGGGCCTCAAATCACAATAGTACATGGCTTTCTAGGAATCACATTTTCAAACAAAATTGCTGCAAGAATATGTTTCAGCTTCATTTAGGCTCCTGAACCTGCACAGAAGCTTCTGAAGAGTTAAATATATCCAGAAATAAGAATAAAGGCAAAAATTCATCATCACAAGATGAAGGACATTCATCAATAAGTTGGTTAATCAAATATTGAATAATCAAATGCTTTCTAAATTGTCTCAACAAAGATTACAGGAATATGATTATTGAAAACTCAAATATTGAAACAAACGTGAAGTTTTCCATAACATTTTTTTCTGTAGTGGCATGTAGCATCTAATAAGAGAGGAAAAATGCAATCAGTTTTTGAATCCATTGAGATTCGATAGCATTGCATGTAAATTACTGTAAATAGTTTTATTGTTTCAGCTGCCATTTTGGAACACTGACTGGCTGTCCTCTTACATTCTGTAAACTTCTGTTTGAATTGAGTCTGCAGGTCTGTGCGGCTAAAGATGATAAAAAATATGAATAATGTAAAAATGGAAACTACTGTTAGCTTTGCCAGATACAGAGTGGTCCACAGAAAAATTTATGAGATCACATTGAATTTCAGAGGCTTATGGAGTCTTTTATGAACATGAACATCATGAATATGAATATACTAACGGCCTGATCCAAGTCTTTCTATTCCACCTATACAGTCACACCATACACCTCATGGGATGGGTTTCAAGTCCTGGAGAACTAGTAAGGAAACACAGCTTTGCCTGCTATCAACTACCTCTCAGCCCTTCCCAATTCCTTGTACAGTATTAGAAGTTCATGTAACAACTAGAAACTGTAGAAAGGGAATTTTGTTTAATGTTTACAGGCAAATGAGAAGGAACTGCCTGCCCACTTTTCTTGCGCAATGTATGGCAGAGCAGCTGCAGCAAATGCCTGTAACAGTGCCATAACAACTACCAGAGGAATTCTGGTTTGGCAATCTATGGACTTATCACAGAGCGAAAGAGTACATGACTTTCTCTGCAAAATCATTTCTAAAACTTTATGTATGCATTTAGCATCAGATAAGGTTCACTATAGAGAAGAAGCGGATATATGATTATAAGATTATATTTAAGAAGCTTATCTGATGTTAGAATATGAACCAAATGCATCCACAAAAAATAAATTTAACTTTATAAACTAACTGCTAAGGAACTGATCCATGCTATGGAAGGAAAACTTACTTTCACTCCAGGCTTTCAGAAGTAATTCTCCAACCGTTTTCTACATAAATGTACAGGAACGCTTCTGTCTTCATAAAAGATATTATTCTTAGAAGTGTTTAACAGAACAAGTGGTTTGGCCTTACAATTCTGACTCTTCCTACACTCTCCTATTATATCAAAAGGGTAAAAGTTGCATGCAAATCAGGAAATACTTTAAGGTGATATAAAGTAGCTACTGCATACCGTACTTGGAACTTCTGAAGTAATAATTAACATACCATATTCATCATGGAGGACTTCTGAAGTTCGCAAAAAAAAAATTCCATATCACCAGAGACAGTAGCTTCCAAAATCTATACAGGATGTTAAAGGCAGCTAATAGCCATGGGTGTGGTGGGAGGCGGAGGAGAGGAAAATTGGGAATGGGTTGGTGCAAATTGGTCTGATCAAGCCCGAACACAGAAGAGAATACAGTGGTACCTTGAATAAAGAGCGTCTTGAATAAAGAGCATTTTGTATAAAGAGCAAAATTTTCTCAGAAATTTTGACTTGCTTAAAGAGCACTGTCTTGAATAAAGAGCACTTCTGAGGAAGTTTGGAACAGGCTTCCATGGCAAAGGAACTCACAGGCAGGACGAGGAGACTAGCTTGAGCTACAGAGGGGCCCTGGGCAAAGTTTACAATAGGCTTCCATTGCCAGGGAACTCATGGGACATCCGGGGGAGCAGCCTGAGTCAGGTCTGTATGTGGGATCTGTGTGTGGCAGCGTAGAAGGTGTGCCTTATCAATGTTCTAGTGCTGCTCCCCGTCAGCAGCTTGGTTCCCCGTCAGCAGCTTGGAATGTTGAAGTTGCTCAAAAAGACAATAGATTTCATTGAGCCAATGGATAGCGGTGACTCCATTAGTGATTGTGAAAGAGCACAATCCTAACCATGTCTACTCAGATGTAAGCTCCATTATGTCCAATGGGTCTTAATCCCAGGAAAGTGTCTTTAGGATTGCAGCCAAAGTCATCCCCTCTCTGTAACCCTCACACCAGCCATGAAGGTTTTCAGAGGTACAGTACAATTCAGTACTGTACAGTATTTTTTTATTGCAGTGTTGTGTGTTACTGTATATTAGAGGGCTTTGTACAGTGTTACATTGCAGTGTTTTGTAATCATTTTTATAAACAGCTAATATTTTTATGTGAATATTTTTGGGGTTGTGGAACCAATCGTCTGAGTTTCCATTATTTCCTATGGGAAAATCTGCTTCACTTAAAGAGCCTTTCACTTAAAGAGCATGCCTTCGGAACGAATTAAGCTCTTTAAGTGAGGTGCCACTGTAGTTTGATGTGCTCCAAATTTAATAAAAGACTCACCTTTGTTAGATAAACTATCTTCTACTTTGCCTAACCACTATATTGTTTTCAATGTTCACTACATGCAAAATATTAACTTACATGCAAAATCTTAATTAAGGTAATCATCAGCCACTGAATATAGTGATACAGGAAGCTGGACTAGATGGACCTATGGCCTGATCCAGTGGAGGCGCTTCTTATGTTCTTAAGGTGACAAAAGAGAAAAGTTATTGTAACCTCAGATTTGTCTCTTGACGATTGTAAACATATGCAAGGCTGAGGCAAATTAAGGGATTGTGCAGATCTGAAAGGCTTTTTCACAGCCTTTTCTGATTGTATCCCAATACAGAGTTGGGAGGGTAAAAATTGTCCCCTGCTAACTGAGAAAGAGGCACTTCTTCAAGTTGGTCCTCCTATTTTATTTATCAGAAGAGTAACTTGGCCCTCCTCACCACAGTAGTGTCTATAGTGGCTTTTGCTGGTATTCTTTTGCACCTTTGGGACAAGATGCCATTAATTTATTTGATTTTCTCTGTAAACCAATTCAACTTTTTGTTGAAAAGCGGCATATAAATACTGTTGTCATCTAATGGAAGCTGTCCTCACAGGAAAAGTTGTCCAGGCCGTAATAAAAGATAGGATAAATTATGTATGTACAAGTATCATCTATCTCACAGCATATTGTTTCTCTGTGTAACTAATATTCCAATAAGATAAGAATTTGCTCTAAAAAGTGAAAAACCCTGAAATTTTATTTTCATTGAAAGGACAAATTTGGGAAATAATATAATGGTGCCTGGTAAGAAGAACATAGTTCTGGAAGCATGTTTGTCTTACGAAGTGTTCTTTATACAAAGCAGATTTTCCCATAGGAAATAATGGAAACTCAGACGATTGGTTCCACAACCCAAAAATATTCATATAAAAATATTAACTGTGTGTAAAAATAATGACAAAGCACTAATCAAATTCAAAACACTGTATTATAATATAGAACACAATTACTGTAATATTAATAAAAAACACAGTAATATACTATATAATAAAACAGAAAAGCAAAATCTTTATGGCCATGGACGACTGATTTTCACTAAAAGAGTCACTGGTGTCTTTTTTAGCAACTTGAACAAAGAGCCTTCCAATGACACAGCTCGACGAGTACCTGTCGGGGATGCTCTAGCAGCAGGATTTCCTGCTGCAGGCAGGGGATTGGACTAGATGACCTACTAGGTCCCTTCCAACTCTATGATTCTATGACACTTGCTTTTTCTCCTTTTGAGGATTTTACAGAAATGTGACATTGCATTGTCATTCAACAGATTCATCGCTCGCACTGCTACAGACTTATTTGGGTGGTGCTTTACTATAAAATAGGGCACAATTTCACAATGTTTACCAAGGTCCTTAATCTCATTTGATGTGAGAGATTCCTCCTCCTTTTTCTCCTCCTCCATAACCTCTTGCTGTTGATGACAATGCAGATCCATCAATTTGTTTGTTTTACAACAAATTTTCATTGTAAAACTATTTGTCAAACTCTGCCAAAACTGTTTGTCTTACAAGGCACTGTTTGTCTTACAAAGACGAATTCCTTATAAATTTGTTTGTCTTACGAAGTGTTCTTCTTACAAGTGATTTGTCTTACAAGGTACTACTGTAATTTGCACCCAGTTCTAAATAGGAATAAGTCATAGATCTAATTGCCCCATTTCAGAAACGTTTTCTGTGCTAGGTTTAACACCCATTTTACCATTTATATTTATCACAAATTATCAATTTAATTCCCTTCTCAGAAAGGGCTACTTTCCAGCAAAAAAACATAAAAAGAATCCCCTAGACCAGTGTTTCTCAAAGTGGGGGTCGGGACCCCTTTTGGGGTCGCCTAGAGCTTTCCTGGGGGTCGCCTAAAGACCTCTGGTGCAGGGGGCCAGGTCAGGCTTGCCAGACCTCTGGCTGTAGCTGCATGCACACTGGGGATGACTGACACCCTCAGGGCCCAATTCTATGCATGCCTACTCTGAAATAAATCCCATTATAGTCAGGGGGCCTTTACTCCCATGTAAATGTGGATAGGATTGCAGCCTCAGGGTCCAATCCTATGCATGCCTAGTCTGAAATAAATCCCATTGTGTTCAGTGTGTGCATAGAACACACAGTTCATTTGTAACAATGAAAATACATCCTGCATATTGGATATTTACATTACGATTCATAACAGTAGCAAAATTACAGTTATAAAGTAGCAACAAAAATAATTTTATGGTTGAGGTCCCCACAACATGAAGAACTTATAAAGGGGTCACAGCATTAGGAAGATTGAGAACCACTGTCCTAGACCAAGCCAAAGTCCCATCTAGTCCAGCTTCCTGTGGCCTACCTGACAACTCAGGGAACAAACAAGACATACCAGATGCAACATGAAGCCCTCTCTTGCACCTATTTTCAACACCAAGACATTGAACATACACATCATGGCTTGTAACCTGTGATGGACGTTCCTCCAGTAATCTGTCTGGTTCCTTTTTAAAGGCATCTAGGCTGGAATGTAGCCAGGATTCTAGAGGTGGGAGGCAACAATATTTTTTTTTTGCGGGGGGTGGGCGGCAATTAGGTATCTGTACTGGTGTGCAAAATGAAAGGATAAATATAGGGAAGCAAAGACCTGTAACTCAACTCAAGAAGGGCAAACTTCTGGCTCAGTGGTGGGGCAAAACCCCCCTGGCTCCCTCCTAGCTATGGTCCTGCAGATCCCATCACCACAACCTGTGGCCAGGAGTTCCACAGACTACTGGTGGGAAGTAGTGTAATACAGGAAGCTGGACTAGATCGGTCTTTGGCCTGATCCAGTGGAAGCTCTTCTTATTACTTACAGGTGGGGTAAAAAAAATTTTCCTTTTGTCTGTCCTAACCCTCCCAATACTCAATTTTGGGGAATGCCCACTGGTTCTGGCGTTTGGTATGAGAGAGATGAAAAGCATCTCTTTTTTCCATAATTTTGGATCGATTTTGTATGTTTGAATCTGAGCAGCCTGCAAACATGTGGTAGAAGGGTGACCTTTCTTCATTGGATGGGTTACACTTGGAAAAGGCCATCTTTTACCCAACGGACACTCTTGCCAGTGGCAAAACTTAATGCTACAAAGGCTGCAATCCTATCCACACTTACCAAGAAATAAGCCTTGCTAACTGAGTTGACATGTTTAGAATTGGGCTCTCACTCACTCAATATTATTCAGGAAATAGAGTGGATAAAGGGATGGTCTTTTCCCTCTTCTCTCTTTTCCCCGAAAAGTATGGGACATCCACTAAAACAGAGTGACAGGACAGTTATGAAAAAAAGAAAACATTGATTTGTGGAACTCCTTGCCACATATGAGGAAGATAAAATAGATCGAGGGATGCTCCTTTGCCTCTCATGCACTTAGGACAGTCAAAAGAAAAGTATTTCTTTACCCAGCCTGTAATTTATCTGTGGAACTCCTTGCCACAGGATGTGGTATTGACATATGGGCTACATGCCTTGAAAAGGGATTGGATAGATTTACAGAAAGCCCATTGCAGGGTACTAATCATGAGGGGAACGTATACCCTCCTTATTTTATATGTAGGCTACCTCAGAATGCCAGATTCAGGGGAGGGCATCAGGATAAAGCTTTCTGTGGTCTTGTTTACTCCCTGAAGCATCTGGTGGGCCTTTGTGAGATACAAGAAAGGAGGCATGATTGGCCTGTGGTATGATCTTGCAGGCTATTTTAGTGTTCCTATGTGACTAGCCAGTGGAACATCAGGATTTGGTGATGACACCAGGATTCAGGTGCCCTGGTCCTGGTGCCCCTGACTGGGTGGGCCTCTGGCCAGCAGGGCTATTCCTATCTGAATGACCTGTGGAACTCCCTGCCACAGGATGCAGTCCCTTGAGGTCTTGGTGCCCCTGAGTAGGTGGGCCTGTGGCCTGGTCCAGCAGGGCTATTCCTATGTGAATGACCTGTGGAACTCACTGCCACAGGACGCAGTCTCCTGTCGTCTTGGTGCCTCTGAGTGGGTGGGCCTGTGGCCTGGTCCAGCCCTCTTGATGCCTGAGCCTCCTCTGTGCTCAGGCATCCTCTTCAGCCCCTGCCCACCCCAGAGCAGGAAACCCCGTATTTACTTGCAGGGTGGAAGAGAAGGCAGCCCGGAGGGCGGGTGTGAAGTCGTAGGAACAGCAGCAAAGAGCGCGGGGGGCGCGCGCGAGGAGGCAGAAGAGCTCAGAAGAAGGGAGGGGGAGCGAGCGGAGGAGCGCGTGCTTGGAAGAAAGGGGAGGGGGAGCGAAGAGGAGCAGCGCGAGCCACTGGCTGAGGCCAGGAGCCAATCAGAGCTCGAGCGCGCGGAGGGGGGAAGGGGAGGTGGAATAAGCAACGGTCACCCACCAACCGCCGCTGTGGTGTGTGGAGGCGCGCGCCAATGAGCGTCCAGTTGGACACCCCCTGGGTGGGGGGAAGAAGCATGGAGGAAGGCTCTTCGCCCTCAGAACTCCTCAGCCCTCCTCCCCTTCCTGGCTTCACTCCTCACCCCCCCTTTAGTGGGGGGGGGGCCGGTGGAGGAGGAGGAGAGGCAGGGAGGGAGGGGTAAGGAGCCATGGAGGGTTTCCATGAGGTGTTTTAATGAGCACTGCCTTTATTCTCAACGTCATTAAAGAGAACGAACCCCTCCCCCAAACACGACCCCCCCCCCGCCCGAGACATGGCCCCTGAGAGACACTGAGCTCCCCCGCTCCCCGCCTCGTCTCCCCCGGTGGAGGCCATGGAGGGTCCCTCAGGCTGCCCCGCCGAAGGAGGAGGAGGAGAGGGCGAGGGATCCCTCCTCACCGTCACCCACGAGCTCAGGAACGGTGAGTGAGAGGCTCTGCCAGCCCCTCAGGCAGGGGGCTCTGCAGGAGAGGAGCGAAGGGGGCGCAGTGGGGGGGGGGGAGGGGAGAGGTTGGAGTAGGAGAGGGATGGGGAGGGCGGGGCAGAGAGATGGTGTGTGTGTGTCAGTGGCAGAGGGGTGTCTACCCACCCTCAAGAGGGTCATTGTTAGAGTCAAGGAAGGAACTGAAGGAACAGATGTGTGTGTAAGTGAGAATTTGTGTATGTGTGAGTGACATAGCTGGTGGGGCAGAGGGGTTGTCCACCGCAGGGGCCACCCTCGGGGGGGGGGGGACACTGTCAGAGTCAAGAAAAGAACTGAGGAAACATAGAGATATGTGTGTGTGTGTGTGGTGTAGCTAGGGGGCAGAGGGGTGGTCTACCCCAAGAGCCACCCTCAGGGGGGACACTGTCAGAGTCAAGGAAGGAATGAGGGAACATAGATTTGTGCTTGTGTGTAAATGTGTGTTTGTGTATGTATGTATGTATGAGTGTATGTATGAGTGGCATAGTTGGGGGAACAGGGGTTGTCTGCCCCAAGAGTCACTGTTAGATTCAAGGAAGGAACTGAGGGAACATAGGTTTGTGTGTGTGTGTGTGTGTGTGTGTGTGTGTGTGTGTCAGTGGTGTAGCTAGAGGCAAGTGTAGCTAGCTTGCCTCTAGCTACACCACTGACACACACACACACACACACACACACACACACACACACATGGGGTCACTGTCAAAGTTGATGAAGAAACTGAGGGAACATAGATGTGAGTGTGTGTGTCAGTGGCATATCTAAAGGGAGGCTGAAGAGCCACCTTCAGGAGAGTGTCACTGAGGTTTAGTGTTAAAGGAAGGTAGGTTCAGTGTAGTTTCAGTGTCAAGGTTCAGTGTCAAAGTACATAGATGTGTTTGTTTCTATGTTTGCGTGTGTGTCAGTGGTGTGTAGTGGAGGGGGGTGGAGGGTCCCAGGAGCCATCCTCAGGAGGGTCAATGAGTGTCAGAGTCAAAGAACTGAGGGAACATAAATGTAAGTGTGCCAGTGGCATAGTAAAGGGAGGTGGAGGGACTGTCTACCCCAGGAGCCACACTCAGGCGGGTCACTGAGCGTCAAAGTCAATGAAGGAACTGAGGGAATGCCTGTGAGTGTCAGTGGCATAGCTAGAGCAGGGCAGAGAGGAGTCATCCTCAGGAAGTGTCACCGAGGCTGCAATCCTAAACACACTTTCCTGGGAGTAAGACCCATTGAACACAATGTAGCTTACTTCTGAGTAGACATGGTTAGGATTGTGCTCTGAGTGAAGGAAGGAATTGAGGGAACATAGATACGTGTTTGTGCGAGTGTCAGTGTTGTGCTTAGCGGAGGTCAGAGTGATGGTCCACTCAGGAGCCATTCTCGAGAGTAACATCAAAATCAAGGAAGGAACTGAGGGAGCATACATGCACATGTATATTTGTATGTGTGAGTGCCAGTGGTGTAGCAGGGTCAGAGGGATAGTCCACCATGGGAGCCACCCTCAAGAGAATGAGTGACAAAATTAAGGAAGGAACTGAGACAACATTGGTGGGAGTGTGTATGTGAGGAACTTCGGATCATCTCTGAAAGGGAGGAAAGAAGAAGAGCCTGTGGGTGGAGCAGATGGAATGAGAAGCCCCAGGGCAATACCTGAGATAAACACTGCTGACAGCCCAATCCTTTTCATGGCTATGCAGAAGTCTTATTGAACTTAATGGGGATTACTCTCTGGTACTCTCTGGATTCCAGCCTGATGTATTGGTGGCCTCCAGGGCAGAGAGCAAAGCTGACACAAAGAAGGAGAAGATGGGAAAGAGTATGGGGGCAGGAGATGTGGAGGAAATACTTGGGGCAATAGAGTGAAATTAATGTTTCTGCATGCTGCAATGCTTTTGTATTGTTTATATGCTTTGTTAGCAGCCTTGGGCATTTGTTTGGGCATAGAAAAGGAAGGAAGGATATAAATCTCTTAAATAAATAAAAAGGGTGAGGTGCATCTATTAAAAGAAAGAAAAGTAACTCATTTCTGCTGGGATTCAAGACAGCTATCATTCCCTTCCCCTTCTGGATTTGGGGAAATATTTGTATAAATGTTGTACTCCTAACTGGTATAGCCATTGAAGGGTCACCATATGTCCTGAAAAAATAGGGACAATCCCAATTTTTGGTGATTGTGTTCACTTACTGGCAAATGAGGCAGAGGGTCTTGTCCTAATTTTGTGGAAGGGAATTATGGCAACCCCAAGCTAATAGCAACATGTTCTAGATTTTTTTCCCCTTGCATTGCCCCAAATCCAATACTATACAAGTTACCATACTATACTGTTACCTCTTATCGAGACATCTTTGTCTGTAGAAAAATCTTATGGTAGTGTGAACATTGTGCTCATTCCTATGTATAGTATAGATACCTTTCCTGTCCCCAGCTTTCCATCCCAAGTCAGGTTATAGGATACTAGCAAACAGCATACCTATGTTGCAGGAGTAAAATTCCCCCGTACACCATCCCCCACGGCGCATCATCCCCCCCATGTGCATCATTCCCCCATGCGCAACAACCCCCCATGTTCATCGCCCATGCGCATCATTCCTCCGTGTGCATCATTCCTCCATGCGCATCAATCCCTCATGCACATCACCTCCCCATGTGCAACGGCCCTCCCCCCGTGCGCACCATCCTCCCCAGTGGAACCCCTCCCTCCAAAAAACATCCCCCCAGTGCACCAGACACTGAGCACCAAATTGGCTGGAGGTTGGTCAGTCTTCCATGTTAAGTATAGGACAAAAACACATTGCACCCCTTTCCAGCCCCTTAATGGTTAAATTTCTCCACATTGGTTCTTTGTGGGTGGCTGCAATCCTAAAGACACTCTCCTGGGAGTAAGTCCCATTGGACACAATGGGGCTTACATCTGAGTAGACATGGTTAGGATTGTGCTCTTTGTGACAGAAGGAACTCCCTCCCAGAATTTCATGCTTCTAGGTCCAGGGGTTGGGGCGGAATGTTGATGAGTCATCAATTCTTCAATGCAAAGTTTGGGAGGAAAACGCGTTGCGCCCCATTTCACTCCCTTCCGGTTGGAATTTCCGAAAACCAGTTCTTAGTGCACCCCTTGGCCACCGGCAGGAATATCCACCCCAAATTTCACGCTTCTAGGTCCAGCGGTTTTGGCAGGGCATTGATGAGTCACTCAGTGACTTTTCTCTTTTATATATATATAGATTCAAGCATTACTGATGAGGGATATTCAACTTCTACTATAAAGCTATTTACAAATTATACTTCTGGGTAGGATAGTGTTATTTATCTGAAAAAAACAAAATTGTTTCCAGGAGGGGTATTTAATGTTGTGTTGACCATATGTGGTAAAGTTGTCACTCAAAACATCAATATCCATATTGTGTTGTGTGCTATAGCAGCTATTTAATGGGATGGCAATCACTTCAAAATTTCATATCACAGATGGTTAGGTTATTAATGCAATAAAAGTCATAGAAGTCCAATAAGAACCCTACCAGAATTAGCTTTGTGACTGAATCTTAAAGGCCATTTGTGACTAGTCTAGATAAAACACTGACAGAAGTACTACAAGAGATACATGGAGAATATTATTGGCATCCTTCAGTCTCGAAAGACTATGGTATCGTGCTCTGACTGGAGGTCCTGAAACATCTAGTGTGACTAAAGAGGCCAATTGGAGAGTGTCCATCCCTTCCACACTGAGGACAAATAAATTCCGTCCTCTGCCCAGGTCCCAGGTTTCGCTGCTTTCGGGTCTGTCTCTTTGCTTCAGCCTGCCAAACAAGTGTCTCTTCCAGTTGGAGAAGGCCATGCTGGGTCTTTTGCCTCCACGCTGAATGGTCAGAGGTCAAGGTTTCCCAGCTGTTGATGTCCATTCCCAAGGCCTTTAGATCCCTCTTGCAGATGTCCTTGTATCGCAGCTGTGGTCTCCTTCTTGGGCGCTTTCCCTGCACTAATTCTCCATATAAGAGATCTTTTGGAATCCGACCATCAGCCATTCTCACGACATGCCCAAGCCAGCGTAGACGCCGCTATTTCAGAAGTGAGAACATGCTAGAGATTCCAGCACGTTCCAAGACTGTGTCATTTGAGACTTTGTCATGCCAGGTGATTCCAAGAATACGTCGGAGACCGCGCATATGGAAGGTGTTCAGCTTCCTCTCCTGCCATGCATAAAGGGTCCAAGACTCACTGCAGTACAAGAGTGTACTCAGGACGCAAGCTCTATAGACCTGGATCTTTGTATGTTCCGTCAGCTTCTTATTAAGCCATACTCTCTTTGTAAGCCTGGAGAATGTAGTAGCCGCTTTACCAATGCGTTTATTCAGCTCAGAATCTAAGGAGAGAGTGTCAGAGATAGTTGAGCCAAGGTACACAAAGTCATGGACAACCTCCAGTTCATGTTCAGAGATTGTGATACAGGGAGGTGGATCCACACCCTGACCCATGACTTGTGTTTTCTTCAAGCTGATTGTTAGTCCAAAGTCTTGGCAGGCTTTGCTAAAACGGTCCATAAGTCGTTGAAGGTCTTTGTCAGAGTGAGCAGTAACAGCAGCGTCATCGGCGAAGAGGAACTCACGCAAGCATTTCAGCTGGACTTTGGACTTTGCTCTTAGTCTGGAAGGATTGTAGAGTTTTCCGTCTGATCTGGTCCGGAGATAGATTCCCTCTGTTGCGTTTCCAAAAGCATGCTTCAGCATGACTGCAAAAAAGATCCCAAATAAAGTTGGTGCGAGGACGCAGCCCTGCTTCACTCCACTTCGGATGTGAAAGGAGTCTGATGTTAAGCCATCAAAAACTACAGTGCCCTTCATGTCCTCGTGAAAGGACCTGATGATGTTGAGGAGCTGAGGTGGGCATCCAATCTTGGGGAGGATTTTAAAAAGGCCATCCCTACTAACCAAATCAAAAGCCTTTGTGAGGTCTATGAAGGCTACAAAGAGTGGCTGTCTTTGTTCCCTACATTTCTCTTGCAACTGTCGAAGGGAAAATACCATATCAGTGGTGGACCTGTTGGCTCGAAATCCACACTGTGATTCAGGATAGATTCTCTCTGCAAGCACCTGAAGCCTCTTCAGTATGACACGGGCAAGCAGCTTCCCTACAACACTAAGAAGAGAGATGCCACGGTAGTTGTTGCAGTCACCCCTGTCGCCTTTGTTCTTGTACAGTGTGACGATATTAGCATCCTTCATGTCCTGTGGTACTCCACCTTCCCTCCAAAAAAGGCAGAATATCTTGTACAGTTCAGTGGAAATGGTCCCTCTACAGCACCTCAGAACTTCAGCAGGGATGTTATCTTTCCCGGGTGCCTTGCCAAAAGCAAGGGAATCCAGGGCTTCGTTTAGTTCTTCTAAAGTTGGTTCACTGTCGAGCTCCTCCAAGACAGGCAGGCACTCAATGTTGTTTAATGCTTCTTCAGTTACTACATTTTCTCTGGAGTATAGCTCAGAGTAGTGCTGCACCCAGCGTGCCATCTGTTGTGCTCGGTCCTGGATGACCTCACCTGTAGCGGACTTAAGCAGGGCAGATTTCCTCATTGTTGGACCTAAGGCCTGCTTGATGCCATCATACATCCCCTTGATGTTGCCTGTGTCAGCTGCTACCTGGATCTGAGAGCAAAGCTGCAGCCAATAATTGTTAGCACATCTCCTGGCAATCTGTTGGACTTTGCTACGGGTGACTCGCAGGGCTTGAAGGTTGCGCTCACTAGAACAGGCTTTATATGCAGTTAGAGCTCTCCTCTTTTCCTCAAGGGCTGGTGTCAGCTCCTCCGAGTGGGCTTCAAACCAATCTGCTGTCTTTCTAACCTGCTTACCAAAAACTGACAAGGCGGTAGTATAAACAACATTCTTGAAATGTTCCCACTGTTCAGAAGCGTTTGCTTCAGCCGGGCCTGGGAGAATTTCCTCGAGTGCATGGTCAAATTCCAACACTTTTTCCAGACTGCGGGTCTTGCTGATGTTAATTCGTGGTCTTCCTACCTTCTTTGAGTGATGCAGCCTCTTTGCTTGCAGTTTTACTCTGCTGCACACCAAGGAGTGGTCAGTATCGCAATCAGCACTCTGATAGCTACGTGTGATCTTAATGTTGGGAAGGCTGGAGCATGATAGTGGCAGCCAGATCATCATAGAATTTGTCTTTGGATTCTGCTGAAGATGATAGTGTTGGTGCATATGCACTAATAAGAGTGACCAGCCCTACTGATGTCTGTAGCTGCAGAGACAGAATTCTTTCACTTCCTCCAGTAGGTGGGATAATGGATCCAAGTAGGGTGTTTCTAACTGCAAAGCCAACTCCATATTCCCTAGTCTCACTTGATGGCTTTCCCTGCCAGAAGAATGAGAAATTTCTCTCCTTAATAGATCCTGAGTCTGGCAGCCTTGTCTCTAGAAGGGCAACTATGTCCATCTGCAGTCTGCTCAGCTCCATATCAATGACAGCTGTCTTACGTACATCATCCAATTCTCGCAAGTCGTCAGAAAAGCCGGGGGTCATTGTCCGAACGTTCCAGGTGCTCAACTTAAGGGCTGAAGTTTTCTTATGTTTGTTGCATGGTGCTGAGTTGTCCATCTGCTTGTTGGTTTTCACCCTAAACCCCACGCACCCAGTGAGGTTAACAGACCGTGGCGAGGCAGCATCCTACTGGCTGGGGGCTGCCCAGCTTAAGGCGGGCGATAGCTGCCCAATGAGGCACAATGACCTCTCCCACCGTCGGAAGTAGCCCCTGGCGTCAAGCTCTTCGCCAATCGAGCAGCGACTTATAACCGGTAACTGCCACTTCCCGTGTTGTTTCCACGCTGTATGCGAGGCTGGATTTCCTCTCCAGAGCACGAAGGCCTGGGTAGGTTTTTATGGGGGATAGGCTGTTACCCAAGCAGAGAATCCCCCCTCTCCACACCACTGAAATAGTCCAATGGAAAGGCAGAGCCAATACGATTGGTTCCAGCTGCGTCGCAGGAGTTACCAGAACATGACTGTAACACAGTCACAAACTGCTTTCGGGACTCCGGCTCCGGATTTTTCCTCGAGGTTTTCTCCTGAAGCCTTTCCCATGAATGGGTATAGCCACAAGGCAGCGGAGGTTTAGTGGGAATTTTCCTTCTCCTAGGTAGGTTTGATAAGGACTCACTCTCATGATTTACACAGTCGCATGATTGATCCTCACATCACACTCAGTCTCATGCTCCAGAGGCAATGCAGATCTCCCCTCCCGTACAAGCAACCAGCAGGGTAAGACCAGTGCACTGCTCCAATTCCAAACAAAGGCTGCAAACATTGAGGCATACCAGAGACCTCCCCCACTCAAAAGAGAAGGAAAAAGAAAGAAAAAAAAGGGGAAAAAAAAGGAAAACCAGCACCATGGGTCCCAGAGAGCCCCTCCTCTCTCACAGGAAGCATACTCTGTACACAACGGGGACCTCCCCCCACTCAAAAGAGAGAAGGAAAACCAGCACCATGAGTCCCAGAGAGCCCCTCCTCTCTCACAGGAAGGAAACTCTAGAACAACAGGGACCTCCCCCCTGTTATATTACATGGAGAATATATTATATCCTCCCTCCCCTCCATGTTATATTACATGGAGAATATAAACTCCTGAAAACATGGAGAACAGGGTTGGATTCCTTGAAAGTGACACTAGAGTGACTAGAGAAAGAGTGCAATTGTTGCTCCATATTAGTTTTGAACAGTGATTAGATTATGGTTGCAATCTTAACCACACTTTTCCGGGATTAAGTATTATTGAGCACAATGAGACTTCTGAGTAAACATGTTTACATGACAATTTTCACATTTAGGTTAATGCAAATGGTAGGTAATAGTGTGACTACAGATCGTGTTAAGGTTTTTTTCTGCTTTTGTGCTGCTAAAAAGATGTTTTAGAATCTTGGATTTTTTTTTTGGACTGGGCCTTCCATTTCTGAATAATACAAACATAATCCATGTACTGTAGTTCAAATAACAGTAATAAAAACCTTTGTGTTTGGCTTTCCCCATATTATATATTTTTTACAACTTGCAAAAATAAAGATGTTTAGATACCTTTTAAGTGCAGCAGCTTACTGCTCCAACTTGCTTAGATATAATAAATGAAAATATTGCATGTATTCTAGTTTACCACCAAAATTTATTTATTTCCCCTCCTTAGTTTCAAATTAGGGAAATTTTCCATCTTTAACTAGCCAGATGCTTCCTGCTTTTCAAATGGTTCTACTCCAAATCCACTGCTGTTCTTTTTCCTTAAATTGTGAGCCTCTACATGTAGCTGGGATTTGCTTTGGGCAAATAACTACTGTATCTTCTTAGCCTTCCTTGCCCATAGGAATAAATGCAAATACTGTGGTAATATTGTTTCCTTATCTCAGAGCTACATTACAGCTGCACTGGTACTAGAAGTTTGGATAGAATTGGGCCCTAAGTTAGGTTATTTTGATGCACTACTTAATACTTTGCTCAGCAAAAGTTTTAGCATAGCCATCCTCAAATGCCATAGAATTTACCGGAGGGGTAAATTCTTAGGTTACCGGAGGGGTAGGGCACTATTATCACATCCACATGTACATAAGTTTCTGTATGCTTTATCACTTTTAACCCATCCACCCCCTGCCAGTTCCTAGGTCTTCCTGGGATCTCACTCTGGTTCTCAATGCCCTCAGAGATGCAGTAATCTCTTCAAACCTATGGCCACTCGTAGTCTTGGGAAACTTTGCCAAAAGTCTGCTTTATTGATTGGGATTACATTGGTCAGGAGGATATCTGAATAGGCAGCTCCTGGTTGCAGAGGACATGTTCCTTCCAAGAAGATAGGGTTATATTACACACTGATTCTACCTTTCTGTCCAAAGTCAGCTCTTATTTTTCATCGGTCAGAAGACGTTACTCTTCTCTTGTTTTGCCTTTATCCCAAACACCCAACTGAGAGATGATGGCACTTGATCTTAAAAAGACACTGATTTTTTTTTATGTTTCTAGGACAGCACAGTTTAGAATGGTGGTTCTCAAATGTAGCAGTGAGATTTGCTTATTAGAATGAGAGTCTGTTGGGACCTATTGGAAGTGATGTTATAACTAGAATCAGAACAATTTTTTTAACAATCTAGGTTGCAATCCTTCCAACATTTACCTAGAAGTAAGTCCTATTTACTGCCATTGTTAAAAGCATATACATATATTTCAGGGCTGTGGGTGGCGCAAGTGGTTAAGACACTGTGCCTGTTAACCAGCAGGTCAGGGTTTGGGACCTGGGCCGGCCCCGCAAGACAGGGTGAGCTCCTGCTGGATCCAATCGTATTGGCTCTGCCTTTCCATTGAAATAATTCAGTGGCATGGAGAAGGGAGATTTGCTGCTTGGGTAACAGCCTATCCTCCATAACAATCTAACCCAGGCTTTCGTGCTTCGCATGCAGCGTATGCAGCGCCAAGCACGATACCATAGTCCAGTGGTTCTCAAAGTGCGGGTCAGGACCTCTTTGGGGGTCATAGAATCATAGAATCTTAGAGTTGGAAGGGACCTAGTAGGTCATCTAGTCCAACCCCCTGCCTGCAGCAGGAAATCCACCATAGAATCATAGAGTTGGAAGGTTGCCTGGAGCTTTCCTGGGGGTCGCCTAAAGACCCCTGGTGCACAGGGCTAGATGGGAAGACCTGGCAGAAACACTGGAAGCATTGAGAACCACTGCCATAGTCTCTCAAGACTGACAGAGGCCTGCTTTAATACTGTAAATCAGTGGTTCTCAATCTTCCTAACGCCGTGACCCCTTTATAAGTTCCTCATGTTGTGGGGACCCCCAACCATAAAATTATTTTTGTTGCTACATTATAACTGTAATTTTGCTACTGTTATGAATCGTAATGTAAATATCCGATATGCAGGATGTATTTTCATTGTTACAAATGAAATGTGTGATCTATTCACACATTGAACACAATGGGATTTATTTCAGAGTAGGCATGCATAGGATTGGGCCCCGGGGCTGCAATCCTATCCATATTTACATGGGAGTAAAGGACCCCTGACTATAATGGGATTTTTTTCAGAATAGGCATGCATAGGATTGGGCCCCGAGGCTGCAATCCTATCCATATTTACATGGGAGTAAAGGACCCCTGACTATAATGGGATTTATTTCAGGGTAGGCATGCATAGGATTGAGCCCTGAGGCTGCAATCCTATCCACATTTACATGGGAGTAAAGGCCCCCCTGACTATAATGGGATTTTTTTTCAGAATAGGCATGCATAGGATTGGGCCCTGAGGCCGTCAGTCAGCCCCAGTGCGTCGCACAGCTACAGCCAGATGTCCGGCAAACCTGACCTGGCCCCCTGCACCAGGGGTCTTTAGGCGACCCCCAGGAAAGCTCTAGGCCAGTGGTTCTCAATCTTCCTAACGCCGTGACCCCTTTATAAGTTCCTCATGTTGTGGGGTTGTGGGGAAAATTATTTTTGTTGCTACTTTATAACTGTAATTTTGCTACTGTTATGAATCGTAATGTAAATATCCGATATGCAGGATGTATTTTCATTGTTACAAATGAAATGTGTTTTCTATGTACACACTGAACACAATGGGATTTATTTCAGAGTAGGCATGCATAGGATTGGGCCCTGAGGCTGTCAGTCAGCCCCAGTGCACACTCAGCTACAGCCGGAGGTCTGGCAAGCCTGACCTGGCCCCCTGCACCAGGTGTCTTTAGGCGACCCCCAGGAAACTTCTAGGTGACCCCCAAAGGGGTCCCGACCCCCCCACTTTGAGAAACGCTGCTCTAGGCAACCCCCAAAGGGGTCCCGACCCCCACTTTGAGAAACACTGCTGTAAATAGTAGCTGTTAAAAGTACAGATCTGCAACATTTTCATAAATGCTGGTCCAACCTTGTTATACGCAGATTTTTAATACATGGATTTGACTCAACACAAATAAATACTGCAAATCACAATTTAAAAATCTGTTTTTCTACAGTTGTAGGGAGGTATTCATGCAAGCAATCATTCCATTCTTCAACTGAGCAAAGGCAGGCAGTTCTAATTGCTGACTGCCTTTCTACAACAGTAAGAAAAGCTGTTTTTAATCAATTTCAAGGGACACCTTTTTAATTTTTTTAAACTGCCTTTATTGAACACATTTTTGGTATCATCAGGGACCCAGAATTGCAGATACTGAGGCACATCTTTATTCCATTAGGAGCAATGGAGGAGAAGTAAACCTAGAAGTAGGTCTTTTAAATCTATTTCTCCACTGTTTTTTTATCCACTGATTTTTTTTATCCACATAAGTTTCTAGAACAGTTTCTAGTGGATAATGAGGGATAAGTTTCTAGTGGATAAAGAGGGATACCTGAATAGTCACATACCTTAGTAGCACCAAAGTCTAATATAATAAAATATTGAAATGAGTGGGGGGGGGGGGACTCCTGAAATTTGTTCACAACTCACAGTTTGAGAAACATTGATTTAGCAAGTCTGAAGTATGTAGCTTATAAAACCTCAATTTTAAAGCATTTTATCAAGTGTAATCCCAGTCATACAAGTGGCACATATTTTTTGTGGCTGTGGCTGTCAGCAGGCATAGCCATAGGAATAAAACAGACAAAACACAAAACACACCCTGAATAGCTCAACTACTTGAATTAAACTGGAGCTGTTTAGGATTTGTATGCATCTTGTATGAACAACTAAAATTAACCCAATGCTACTAAACACAAAGATATTGCCAAATTAAAACATGGAGAAGATAGCAACTTAAACCAACAGAATGGAACATATCATTGAATTGATATGGAAACAAACAGGTTTTAAAATATTTGCTTACTCATGAATAAATGTGAATGTGTAGCTCAGTGTCATTTCCCATTGGGTCAGTATTAGCATGGAGGATGGGATTTATTTCTCAAGTGCTTTGGTAACCTGCATTAATCTATCCCTACAATCCAGAGTAACTACGGGAGCACGTAAGAGACATTACGTGTACCCGTAGTTAGTGCACCAACTAGTGAAAACCTATGGAAAATTCATATTGCAATCCAGAGCAAATTGTTCTTACACCGGAGCAAGGACTCCCCGTAGTTACTCTGGATTGCACCCTTAAAGGGACAATTCTGGAGGCATTGCATTTTTCTTTGCCTGCCCTTTTCAAGGGACCAAAGCACAGTTGCTTACTCATGAGTAAGTGCACACTGGGGCTTAGTTTCACATTCCATTGGGGTCCATGCATTTTCCTTGTCAGCTATTTCCTTTGCTATTTTGGAGGAATCTACCAGTACATCCAGTAAGTTCTGACAGAATTAGGGGCTTGTAAGCACATAGTGCAATCCTAACCCCCGGTTAGGCCTGCACAAGTCTCGTGCTGGCTTGGGGATATTGTAAAAATATTGCAATGGTTAGGCCAATATGCAGGCATGTGCTATTCTCGCCCACACCTAGCTGAGTCACCAGGGTGGTGCGGCTGTTGCGGTTTGACACTCCTCTGGCTGACCCTGGTTGTCAGCCCCCCCATTCTGACCAGCTCAGAGGCAGAGCAGCAGCCAGAAGCTGCTGCTCCATCTCGGAGCTTGCTGGAATGGCGCTGTGTGCAAAGACGCACTGCGCATGTCCGAGACTTTGGACATATGCAATGTGTCTGCACACCTTTTGGGTCTTGCTCCGGAGGTGGAGCCAGCTGCTCTGTCTCCGGAGCAAGGTCCAATGTCTGCGGAGATGCACTGTGCATGTCCGAAATCTCGGACATGTGCAGTGTGTCCCTCTGTGTGGGTGTTTGGCCTCACTAGGGAGGCTGAGCGGCAGCTTCTGTTGGCTTCAACTTTGGCGCATGTGCAGTGTCCCGGGGGGCGCATCCCAGAGAGTGCATGCATCCCAGGGGTGACGTGTTGCGCCCTGCACCAGGTAACGCACAGCAGCCGATCGCCCCTGCCCACATCACTATGGGAATGTGGAGACAGGTGAGTTGCACTGACCTAAATTGGTTAGGATTGCTCTCATAGTCAGAAGCTCTCAGGACAAGCCACAGATATTCCACGGCCATTAATAGGGCTTTGGTGGTAGTATTTCATTAATTGTCATTTTAGGTCAAATTTTGTGTTATGGTGGTGTTATTTCACATGTCCCTTTTTATTACCACTAATCATTATTTATATACAGTACATGTATTCCAAAATATGGAAAAAATCTAATATCCAAAATGTTCCCATCCCATGTACTTCATATAAGATATGCCCAACCTATAGGTGGAGGAGGATAAAAATGCTTGCAGTAGATGGTATGCTGAGAGTGGGTTTGTAACTTAGCAGTTAAAGTAAAAGCCAGTAAGGCTGATTATAGGTTTGAAGGACCAGGCTCAAATACGATAAGCTTATTCCTCTTGAGATCCTCATGTAGTTTCCAAACTTTTAAAACTCGTTTGAAATGCAGTTTTTTAATGTGACTTGGGACAAAATCCAGAGTAACTACGGGGAGTCCTTGCTCCAATGTAAGAACAACTTACTCTGGATTCCAATATGAATTTCCCATAGGTTTTCACTGGGTGGTGCAGTAATTATGGGTGGTGTAGTAACTAATCCTGTAGTTACTCTGGATTTGGGGGTTAGTGATTTATTGCTCAAAAAGAACATGTCAGAGATTTTATTGGGTAAACTTGGGCAACTTTTTGTATCCCATGTACTACAGGATTATTATTAATACTTGGACTGTCTTTTTCCTAAGCTTCAAAAACAATGCCAAAGAAGTTTGTATTTGCACTTGATTTATAATTACAAAGCCAAGAATTTGACATGAATTTTTTTTGTTTTCTTAGCAAACTTGACAGGCCATATTGAGAAGGTTGGCATTGAGAACTTTGAACTCCTGAAAGTTCTTGGAACAGGAGGTAAGAATGACTATTTTTTGCTAACAATACAAGGAAATACTGTTTTTAGCTAATTCTGTCTTTTAAGATTGACATTTATTATAGCTGGCAGGCTGGCAATATTGATTGTTCTAGTTTTTCATGATTATAATTTTTCAAGACCATCTAATAAAAGATTCTGGGCGATGAAAAATAAATAATGCTGGAAAATGAACAACCATACATTTCTGACTGCATTTCAAGTCCACATTCTTGGCATGAACCTGTAAGGATGATTTTGTGTATAGATTGCATCAGAAAGAACATAAGAAGAGCCTCCAGGACCAGGCCAAAGGCCCATCTAGTCCAGCTTCCTGTATCACACAGCAGCCCACCAGATGCCTCAGGGAGCACATATGACACTCGCATCCAGGTGCCCCCCCTGCATCTTGAATTTTGAGTTTGCCCACATCAACACACACCCCTCATGGCTTGTACTACATAAAAGATTCCTGTACTACATGTTGGACTCTGTTCATGTAGGTCCTGTCACCCAGTCCTGAAACTGGGAACTGATGTAGCAATCCCAGTTTCCTTACCCCTTGTAGGAATATGTCTAAATAAAAACTAGATGAAATATTGCATCATTTCCTATCTAGCAAAAGAACAGTGCTCTTGTACGTCATTAATAGGAACCATCTTCTTTCACTGTGGTGACTAAGAGATCCTCTGCTTCTACATGCGACCCCTGCTCCTTTGACAGGTCAAGGACTGGAACTGTTTTGAAGAGTTGGTGTCTTTTCACCATACCTTTATCTCTGCGCCCTCTCTCTCCCAACAAGTTAGCCTTCTCCCTGTTTTCATGGTGTTGTGGGAGGCTGGCAAATACATGGCTGTGCACTGGCTTAAACCTCTGGTGTGGTGCAGAAGTGTCTTATGTCAGTTCTGCAACATCCTCAGGCCACCACAGGACTTATGCTGAGACTTGTGCCAGCCTAACTGGAGGTTAAGATTGCAGCCTCACTCTTGCTCATTTGTGAGCATGCATGTACATGTACGTGAAAACACACAGAGTTAGAATCACTGTCACATGCAAATTGACATGAGGCATTTTTACCCTTTAGATAAGCAGAAAAAGACTGAAAGAGTGGAGTATGCATTAAATGAATGACTTCTGAGTATAACTGAAATTTTTTGAAAGACTGGAATATCAAAAAATGAACTGTCTGTAATAGGATGGGAATAGAAATTTTCCCATATCTTTTGAGTGCCAATTGGTGATGCAGATAAGCAAATTGTTTCACTGTTGTCTTCTGTCATACAACTAGACCCTGCTTAGCCTCCAGCATTTCTGTATACCCTGCTCATACTGTGACATTTAGTAGGTTGCGGTCATTGTGAATATATTTCCTTGGTCCTTCTTGCTCCCTTAAATATAGACATCATTCAAGTAAATCATTCCATTTTGTTCTTCAGGTAGTGCCCTGTCCATCCTCCTAGTCATCATACAAGGAAAGATTATACTGTATAACAATAAAAGTGAAGGATTGTCATTCACCGCTAAAATAATTTTTTTAAAAGATACCTGAAGACACATGGTAACTTTAGGGGAAATCAAAGTTTCATTAAAGTACTTATGCAAATTCAGTTAGACCTCAGTATCCACAGGGAGTCTGTTCTTGAACCTCACCATGGATAATGGAATTCATGAGCAGGGTCCATCAGAGGATCTCCTGATGTGACATGAAGTGACTTCTGGCCACTTCCAGAGGTGTCTGAAGGACACTTCTATGGAAACCAGACGTACCTTTCCAGTACCTCCCTGATGTGTTCTGGGGCGTGGTGAGGCTGCATGTGATCTCCCCAGTTCTCAGAAAGCTTCCCTGACATGATGGGAAGGTGCTTCTGGTAGTGCCTGGGCGGTCAGGTGAAAGCCTCCTCCAAGGAATGTGTCAACATTCTAATGTTTGTTAAGGGTATTGTTAATCTTGTCTAGGAATCAGATAATATAAGGCTGAGCATGCTAAAATTTGCATACTTATCATTGTTTTAGCTATAGATCATTTGATAAACACAAAGTGCATTCTGAGAATGTGGATATATTTGAGATGTTAGACTTTTATGTAAGCTTTTGTGGATAGGTTATTTAATCTTAAATTAATGCAAATAATTTTTGCAAATAATTACAGCTAATAATTACAAAGTAAGTAGAAAAAATGTTTCTTCATAGAAACAATGAATTTGGTTGCTGGCTTGACCTCTGAATCCCTCTGTTTTCAATTATCTTTTATAATGTGTTTATTTAAATTTACAGAGGTACCACTGGGGTCACATTTTGTGCTGTTATCTTTTTGCATTGGGTAGCTGAATCTTGCCTCTGCTTGGTTGTGAATATGATGGAATAGAATATTATACTGAAATTTATATATTGCATACAGTATTTAATTTTTATTATTTTGTTTTTGTTCTTAGCCTATGGAAAGGTATTTCTGGTGAGGAAAGTAAGTGGCCATGATGCTGGCAAGTTGTATGCCATGAAAGTATTGAAAAAAGCAACCATTATCCAAAAAGCCAAAACAACAGAACATACAAAGACTGAACGGCAGGTACTGGAACACATTCGACAGTCTCCATTTTTGGTCACGTTACATTATGCTTTCCAAACGGACACAAAACTTCATCTCATTTTGGGTAAGTATTTACATAAAAGTATTTCTTATTGTATGACACCAATTAGGTTTTAGATCTACTTTGTCACGAGACTGAATTATAGACAGCAGAACTGTGGTCATGAACATTAGTATTTTTGGCTGCTTATTTATTTTTATGTGAAACTATTAGCAGTTGGATGCAGATTTAGTGGTGTGTGAGAAATAAAAATAGAAGTCATTAATACTTTTGAACTATACAAAGACTTTCACGCTGAGTACTGTGGTCTAACTTTGTCTAAAGAACCTAGCCAAATTTTTTAAAAAGCCAATCCTAAAAGCTAACTACCACTAAAGCTGGGCTAGGGATTAGATAGAAAACATAGTTATATTAAAATATTTCAGAAAAAAACTTGTATGAAATTTCTGTGATTAAGTTTGCTGATTATTTCTCCAAAGGCATTTAATTGTAAGTATCTTCTGCAAAATCAGGTAGATACGTTCAAAGTTTTAATCGTGCAGTCCAGCCAGTGCAAACTTCATACCTGCTTAGGTAAGCTTTCCACCATTTAGGTTCCACAAATGTTGACCAAATATAAATAGCTGAAATTATTTTTTTCCTCTGAATCCCCATAATACTATGAAAATTGTATTTTCATAAGAGTAAAATCTTAATTGTAATAGGTGTGTCTAGCACAGCTTGACAATTTTGGCTTGCTGCTTTACATATGTTTCTATTTCATGAGGACCTCCAGTCTAAAACTCTTCTCGAGCTTGTCCACATTTTAACATACAAACACATGTACATGTATCACTAAGGCCCCCCTATAGATAATGCTGGCTTGATATAGGATCGCTAAGTTTTTTCACTTGCTGCATCTCAACTCCACCAAAGCTCAGCCTTTCAAATTCTCAACCACTAGTGTGGTTTCAAATAAACATGCAATTAGGACTCTGTAGTGTAAGAGGAAGCTGCTGGTATGATTTTAAGGTGTGGCATGGCAAACCTGAAAAAGAGTAGCCATACTTGCCCTTTATTTACATGCATTTATATGTAACATTCTATTTGGGTAGGGACAACAGAGTTGTACTGAACAAGACCACTCTTGAATAACTTCATCTATAGCTAAGCTAAGTAATTACAATTTCAAGGCTGAAACTCTGCACACACTTACTTAGGAGTAAGCACCAATGAACAGAGTGAGATTTGAAATATGCCTAGGATTGTGCTGAAGACTAAGAGTAGCATGATTTTAAATGTACCTGTAAAACATTATTTGCAAGTAAATACTTATTCCATTTATTGTAACTTAGATTATATAAATGGAGGAGAACTGTTTACCCATCTTGCACAAAGAGAGAGATTTACTGAAGATGAAGTACGAATATATATTGGAGAGATTGTATTGGCACTTGAACACCTACACAAGGTAAAACTCGGTGTTCAACTTCTGTAGAACTGTATGTTTTCTAAAAGTGCAGTAAAAGGGGAAAAAAAGACATTTGTAGATAATTGCAGAGAATTGTAAAGATGGAGAGAATTGCATCTTGAATATAAAGAATCCTCAGCTTGCCTGAGAAAATCATGTTTGCAGTGTAATGTGGGGTGACAAAGAATCCTCAGCTTGCCTGAGAAAATCATGTTTGCAGTGTAATGTGGGGTATATCTGTGTTTTTGCTTATCTGCAGATCTGTGGATACAGTCTTCCTGTGATGAACTTACGTTTTTATGCCTCTTAAAAGGCATTATGAGGTATTATAATCCTCATAGTTTTCCTGGCATTTCAAAGAGGCATTACAATATTTTAAAAAAACACACACAAAACACCAAAAATACAGAAGTAGCATTTTTTGGTCTAAGTGTGAATTCCAAGGCCCAAAGTGGCCACAGTACTTTGTATGCACAAATTTCTAAGTGAGAATTCCAAGGCCTAAAGTGGCCACAGAACTTTGTATGCACAAATTTATAAGTCCCCGGCTTTGTGTTTCTCCTTATATTTTGGTATGGGCTTTGAGACCATTTAATTACATTCTTATTGCATAGTAAATATTAATCATAGTTTTTTTTCTTGTGCTGTTAGTCATACTTCAGTAGATTTACAGCAATTTTGGTCTTGACTCCAGTTTAGTATAACCTACAGTTTCACACTTAATATATTTTCCATTTTAGCATAGGCTATACAGATGTAGCCTAAGTATATATGAATTATTTTTATGTGATTTTTGTCTCAGTGACTGAGGTTGACTCTTTAAATTGGAAGATAAACTTCCCTCCTTAGAGCAGTTAATCACTGCTTAAAGCAGTGATTTTCAACCTTTTTCGTCTCATGGCACACTTAACCATGGCACTGAAATTTTTTGTCTCATGGTACTGAAATTGTCAAGGCACACCATCAATTGTTTTTACCATTGACAAGGCACACCAGACTGTTCAAATCCCCCAATTTTCCAACTAATGAACGTCAATCCCCGAATTCCCGTGGCACACCTGAGGACTATCCACAGCACACCAGTGTGCCACGGCACAATGGTTGAAAATCACTGGCTTAAATGCAGGCTGCTTTCACTGGCAATGATGCAGGCAATTCAGCTTATCTTAAAAGTTCAGGACCTTTTTAGTTTTAGTTTCTTTTCAGCCAGAAGGGGAGCCTCCTCTTCCCACCCCCCAACAGAATTGCTCTGAGCTGAGCTCTGAGCTGACTGCTTGCACAAGCTTGTAAGATTTTTACAAGAGCTCAGCTCCCTGTTGAGCAGTTAGCAGCCACTTCAAAGAACTTGATTCATTGTTGCCTTGTTACCATAGTAACATTGCTTTTGTATAACATGAAAATACTGTTTCAGGGAATCAAATTTATCGAATGGGGAGGTTCAACCTGTATTTCAGATACTGCTACAGAACAACTGTTTGGTGCACTTTAACATGTTTGCTAGCATGAAATTATTTCAATTTTCTTCGTAGTTGGGAATTATCTATCGTGACATTAAACTTGAGAATATTCTTCTTGATTCTGGTGGCCATGTGGTGCTGACTGATTTTGGCTTGAGTAAGGAGTTTGTTGGTGATGATGTGAGTATCTTTGTATTTAGTGACTATAAACATTGCCTGGGAAAATACATTAAGTTAAAATATTTGGTTTTACGGAAAGATTTGCATTGGTTGAGAGCAGAATTTGCTTTCAGAGAGCTGGTCTAGATGTAATGTTAACAAAAGCCATGGGATTAGAATTGGACTGTGAGACAGTGTGTGCTCTTAAGCCCTTCTTTTTTCTCACATCATCTTTTCTTTTCTTCATCTTCATCTACCTTCTATCTTTGGTTTTCACAAATCATATTGCTTATATATTCCATGAAAATTAATTGTTAACATCCTAGGAAAGTTACCCTACAATCCAGAGTAACTACGGGAGCACATAAGAGACATTTATGTCAACATAGTTACGGTACCACCTAGTGAAAACCTATGGAAAATTCATATTGCAATCCAGAGTAAATTGTTCTTTCACCAGAGCAAGGACTCCACGTAGTTCCTCTGGATTGCACTCTTAGTCCCGACCATCTTAAATTTCATTTATTTGAGTAGGATTTACTTATGTATCACTTTATTGTATAGTTCAGTTTATGTATATTAATAATAGTATCAATAATTTAAGATCAAAGGCCAGTCGGTGCATTCCAAGCTGCTTTATGTAATTAGAAAGTAATTGTATGTTTTGCTATTGCAGTATGACCCAAATTTTGATGATTCCCCCCTACTCTTCTACATTCCATAAAGTTTTGGAGGGCCTATAAATCTTAGAGCATGAATAACAGATTTTTTGAGGATAAAGTGGGCTATGGTAGGAAGAAGAGGGCCAAAAAAGTGCCCGTTTAAGCAAAACTTCATTTTTATTTCTCTGAACCTCACTTCGGGGTTTATGAAACATAGCGTTCCTATGCTTACATTGCTTTTCAAATTTGGATTACTGGTACATTATATAACACAAAAATTGTTTATGTTGACTTTTTAATGTTTGCCATACAACTCAGAGGAATTGATTTGAATTGTAATTAGTTTTTTTGTATTATCAGAACTTTTTTAGTTATTTTAAATTTTGTTTTTTTAATCCTTTTGTCTAATATGTTTTAATCATAGTGTATTATACAAGTGCATAGCATGAACATGTGGTTAAACTCTTAGATGCTATGACAAAAGTATCAGTATTTTTGAAACCCTTTTCCCACACCAAACTGAATAAATACCAACATATTCAGATACAGATGAAATTGTTCAAATTTTTTTCAAACGATGTAGGATGGGAGATAATAATTATTCTCATTGTTACCTTGTGCTTATAATGTAGGTGTAAAGAAAAGTCAACTTTTATTTTTGTATCTCTGATATGTGTATTATCTATTGTATTATTTTTTTTCAGAATGAGAGAGCATATTCCTTTTGTGGAACTATAGAATACATGGCTCCAGATATTGTCAAAGGAGGAGATACAGGACATGACAAAGTATGTTTTGTCTTAGCAGCTGTTTTCCTGCAATTCTAAACACAGGCAGTCTGATCTTGTGTTGGTGTAATGGTGGGTGGTCATGCACTGTTCCAGCACACCTGTTGCAAAAGTGTCATAAGGTATTTAACTGGTAACAGGGAACTGCCTTGTGCTGGTGAACACCATAATAATGATGTTACACATGAGAATATAATAATACATAGTGATACCACACATTGGAAGGTCTGTTTCTTGCCACCACGCTCCCCACTTCACACAGCTGCAGCACTTTCTACAGGGCCCTTTTGGCTGACCTAAGATACCATGGACCCAGGTCTCTTAAGTGACTTTAAAGATAAGTACCAGCACCTTAAATTGGGCCTCAAAATGAATGGACAGCCAGTGTGAGAAGTGGTTCAACTAAACCATTGAGCCCCTGCATCCACACAGACTTCTGCACTCTATACTAACTACAATTTCTGGACTGTCTTCAGGGCAGCCCCATGTAGAGCATGCTACAGCAATCTAAAGAGAATATCATCAGTGCATGGACCACTGTTTCCATATCTGACTGACATAGATGTGGCTGCAGCCAGCACACAAGCCAAAACTGGGCGAAGGTCCACTTGGCCACCACTGCCACCTAGGCATTCAGGAGAACCTGTGGCTCCTGAAGCACTCCCAGGCTGTGCACCTGATCTGTCAGGGAGCGCAGTCAGGAGGTCACCAGGTTCAGTCGTATCAAAAGCTGCTGAAAATGTCCAGCAGGATCAATAAGGGATGCACTCTCCCATCTATCCCCAAGTGTTGGTCATCCACCAGGCCAGTCAGAGCTGTTGCAGTTCTGGTCTGAAACCAGACTGTCAGAGATCCAGAAAACCTGTTTCTTCTAAGACTCCTTGGAGTTAGGATGCCGTTATCCTCACAGTTTCCCTCACTGCTTTGCTGTTTTTCACTATTGGTTATATTGGCTTCTGCCAGCACTAAAAAGAATTGTAAACAATAGTTTGAAGCTGATTTCAAATCTCTGGTTTAACAGCAAATTCTGTGGTTGTGGTTGGTACAGAGGAAATGTTCTGTCCTAGCTGAAAAAGTTTGTAGGGAAATAACACTGAATTGTTGAGGGACTGGAGATCATTGCATGTTCATTGGCCTGTAGTCTAAGATGAATAATTTAACTCTTTTATAACTTTCATCCATTTGTAAACTTTTCTAAAATGTTTCTATTTTTATAAAATAGATTTTCAACCGGTGTGCTGCACATCCAGCAGGTGTGCTGGGAACTTTGGTTGAAGTATCAGTTATTAATAGGGCCAATTGTGTTTGAGCTCCCCATCAGCAGCAACATGTGCCTTGTCAATGGTTCAAAAACTGATGGTGTGCCTTTACAATTTTAGCACCTTGTTGGTGTGCCATGTATTGAAAATCACTGGGTTAAGACACTGTGCCTGTTAATGGATAGGCAAGAGTTCAAGACCCAGTTCCTACAAGATGGCGTGAGCTACCATCCTTAGCACAGCTCCTGCCAACCTAGCAGTTTGAAAGCATGTAAATGCAAGTAGATAAGTACCAGTAGATAAGTGGAACTGATTCTGTGCATCAGTCATGCCAGCCTCATGACCACAGAAGTGTCCTAGGACAACGCTAGCTCTAAAGGCTTTGAAATGGGAATGAGAACTGCACCCTACAGGTGGTCATGACTAACAGTACAACCTGTAGTACAATGTTTATCTTTACCATTTTACTACTAATTGCAGTGGGCCCTCTACATCCATGGACTTGGCATCTGTGGATTTGACCAAACACAGATTTCTCCATAGGCCCATCTCTCTGTTCCTGCAGCCACTCACTGGCTATTTTTTAAAACTATATTTCAAATGTATTGGAGCAGCATCTACCAACCTGAGGAGGAGGAGCAGGCCATATGTCGCACACATAGGCAAGGAATACAGAGGGTGCAAATCTGCAGGGACAGAGGCAGCACTGTCACTTTCATCTTTCTGCTGATTTAAAATAGCCTATGAGTCTCACCCTGTGCTAGCCTGCCTGTCCTCTTACCTTCTAGTCAGCCCTCCAGGACTTGAGCATCTACAGAATTTCTCATCGGGGGGCGGGGGGCTGTTTTAGAACCAAACCTCACAGATGACAAGGTCCCACAGTATATTTAATTGCAATTGTATATTTAAATAATTGCCTAGTTAATTGTTGTTATTGGCTAATTATCCATTTCTAGTCCATAACATATAATGGTTATTTTATAGGCTGTTGATTGGTGGAGTCTAGGTGTTCTTATGTATGAATTATTAACTGGAGCATCACCTTTTACAGTTGATGGAGAGAGAAACTCACAAACTGAGATATCTCGGTAAGTACAGAGTTGGTTACATTGCAAATTGTTGAGTGTTCATCTAAGAAAATTTTAACTGATGTGGTCTGAGACAGGGCGCAATCCTAATGAATTTATGCTGGCCTAACTCAAATGGCCCATCTTTCCTTGGTGGTGTGGGGATGCTGGTGTGTGCCTGTGCAGTGGCTTAAACCCTTCCTCCACAAGTGGGGCAGAAGCACCATATTGCTAGGGTTGCCATATGTCCTGAAAACCAGGGACAATTCCAGTTTGGGGGGATTGTGTTCACATGTTGGCAAATGGAACAGAGGGTCCTGTCCCAATTTTGTGGAAGAGAATTTTTGCAACCTTACTGACGGCACTTTTGTGATATCCCCAGGTCAGCACAGGACTTATGCTGGTGCTGGTCTAACCTGAGTTGATTAAGAGTATGTTCAAACCAGAGTATTAAAAATGTTGTTCTACACAGAATACACTGGACAACACGCTACCTCTGAAATGAAAATAGCTAATCTTTATTAATTTTGATAAATTAAACAAAATCCAAAGTCCTGGAAGCAGTTTATGGCTGTGTACAGCCATGGTCCATGTTCTGGCAACTCCTGCTACACAGCTGGAACCAATCGTATCAGCTCTGCTTTTCCATTGGACTATTTCAGTGGCGTGGAGAGGTAGAATTTGCTACTTCGGTAACAGCCTATCCTCCATGATAAGTGCCTCGCTTAACAAGTGATCCACATAACAAGCAAAAATTTATCTACCTCACATAACAAGTGTTGCTTCACTTAACAAGCACACAGTTGGCAGTTAACAAGCACACTTGTTGGCAACCTTTTAGGGCTGCCTAGTGCGCCTGCCCATAGCGAAAGCAACATTTCTGTGCTGTTCCTCCTGTGGCTGGTCGTCTGCTGATCAGAGGGAGACAACAGCAGTGGAGAAGAGGGAAGCAGCTGAGGGTTAGCCAGAAGGGAGGAGGGGAGAGAGAGGCACGGGATGAAGAGAAAGAGAAAGTTGGGAGCTTTGAAAGTGTCTTGGATTGCAGAAGAAAGTGTGAGGTACCACTGTACTACTTTAGCTGTATCTTATGCTCAGGTATGTCATGTTTGCTTTTGCTGGAAAGTATGTTATACACTGCCAGAAAGCTTGATTTGGTGGCATAACTGGACAATAGGAGTGGGCAGTGGGATAGTATGCGATCAGCATAATTTTATGCCTATTTACTCAGAAGTTTCATGATGTTCAATGTTGCTTATACCTTATTAATCTTAAGATTTCAGCCTTAATATATTTCATCAGCCCCTTTCCCATTATTTGCTATGCATCACTAATTTGTTTGGATTTTCCAAAATAATTAGTTCTTTCCTTTTTTTCTGCAGGAGAATATTAAAAAGTGAACCTCCTTATCCTCAAGAAATGTCTGCTTCAGCTAAAGATATCATTCAGTCTCTTCTGATGAAAGATCCCAAGAAAAGACTTGGCTGTGGTTCAAGTGGTACAGATGAAATCAAACAACACCCTTTTTTCCAGGTGGAAAAAAATCAGATACTTGTAGTTTTTTTCTTTTTAAACTTGTTTCTATTAGAAAAAATGGCAAGCAGATAAGAGAGAGGGGACCATTTCCATGGTTTCATATAGAACTACTATCCACAGGGAAATCTGCCAAATTATTTTTATTTTTGTGTTTGTTGTTGTTGATAATATTTATATACCCTTTTAAAACAAAAAGTACTGCAGTTGGTTAAATAAATGGTTAGCTCTTACCAGAGCCCCCTGTTCAAATGCAAAAGACACCAGGCAAGAGCCACTGGAAAAGATATCATGCTAGAATGAAGAGGGACAGTTGCTCTCCCTGTTTGCCCTCTTTGCCCAGTTGACAGCAACCACCTGGTTTGATGGGCATTTGATATACCTATTTCACAAGGTTTAACTGTTAGATCCTGCTCTGAATTTGGTTAAGGCCGCCTTGGGTTTTACTTTATATATTTGATTAGTTTAGAAGCAGTCTAAAACAGTTTATTTTATTACTCGCAAAAAGTGTACCTGTGTTCGGGAGTAACATTTCCCCATACACCCTCCCCCCATGTGCAACCTCCCACCATGCGCATCAACCCACATGCTCAGCTTTCCCCCATGTGCATCTCCCCCATGTGCATCACCCTCATGCGCATCACCTCCATGCGCATTTTCCCCCATGCATATCATCCCACCATGCATATCATCCCACCATGCACATCATCCTCCCATGTGCAACTTTCCTCCCATGCACAACTTTCCTCCCAGGCGCATCATCCCCCCAGGCGCATTATCCCCCCATGTGCAGCATCCTCGCCAGTGCAACCTCTTCCTCCGAACAACATCCCCCAGTGCACCAGGCAGAGAGCACCAAATTGGCTGGATGTTGGTCAGTCTCCCATGTTAAGTATAGGACAAAAACACGTTGCATCCCTTTTCAGCCCCTGAAAGGTTACATTTCTCCAGATGGGTTCTTGGTGGGTGTTCAGGTGACAGAAGGAACTCCCTCCCAGAATTCCATGCTTCTAGGCCTAGCAATTGGGGCGGAATGTTGATGAGTCATGCAAAGTATAGGGAAGAAAACACGTTGTGCCCCTTTTCACCCCCTTCCGGTTGGAATTTCCGAAAAGTGGTTCTTAGTGCACCCCTCAGTCACAGAAGGAACACCCACCGCAAATTTTACGCTTCTAGGCCCAGCGGTTTTGGGAGGGCGGTGATCAGTGAGTCAGTGACATTTCTCTTATATAGATAGATAGATAGATAGATAGATAGATAGATAGATAGATAGATAGAAAGAAAGAAAGAAAGAAAGAAAGAAAGAAAGAAAGAGAAAGAATTCCTGACAGTTCGGGCGGTTCGGCAGTGGAACAGATTGCCAAGGGAGGTGGTGGACTCTCCCTCACTGGGGATCTTCAAGCAGAGGCTCGACGACCACCTGTCAGGGATGCTCTAGGGGGATTTCCTGCTGCAGGCAGGGGGTTGGACTAGATGACCTACTAGGTCCCTTCCAACTCTATGATTCTATGATTCTATGATTTCATGGATGCTATTCTGAACAATTTTTATTCCAATTACAGTACTATATCAACAGCAAGTTATAATGGAAGATTCTTCTTCCATGATCTTCTAAACTTTGGTTAATGTTTTCTATTTAGAAAATAAACTGGAATGACTTGGCTGCCAAAAAAGTGCCCGCTCCATTTAAACCAGTAATTCGCGATGAATTGGATGTCAGTAACTTTGCAGAAGAATTTACAGAAATGGATCCAACATATTCTCCAGCAACTACTCCTCAGGCTGCTGATAAACTTTTTCAGGTATGTAATTGCCGTATAACGATTAAAAAAAGTTGGTTAGAATTGCAGCCTAAGACAAATAGTTAATATAACTACTTGGATCCAAGCAAATCTTTAGGTTTTCCACAGTCATAGACAGGTCCAAACATGTTATATATGGATTTTTTTATTCACGGAATTGACTCAGTATGAATGTCCACTGCAAATGAGAAGGAAGCTGTTTTTAAACAATTATAAAGGGATGTATTTTTAATTTTTAACTGCTTTTATTTAACACATCTTTGGTATCTTTTGGAAAAAGGTGCTTTTTCTCTTGCGCTTCTCTTTTTGTGTGTGCATGTGCATTCGTGTGTATGTTCATGCGTGTGTTTGTGTGTGTGTGCGTGAGTCTTCATCCTGGATATTTTCATTTTGTGCTCAGTTTTTACAAGTGTTGCCCTTTCACATGCTCTTCTTATGATCTAAAGGTTGTTTTCACTGTTTAAGGCTATTTTCGGTGTTTATATACAACTTATTGTTCTAAATAAACAATATTTTATTGTTTAAATAAAATAAAATAAACAATATTTTATTTAAATAAACAATATTTTATGGGTGGCGCAAGTGGTTAAGACACTGTGCCTGTTAACCAGAAGGCCAGGGTTCAAAACCCGGGTCCCCACAAGACAGAATGAGCTCCTATTCTTAGCCCAGTTCTGCAATGCAGCTGGAACCAATGGTATCAGCTCTGTTGTTCCATTGGACTATTTCAGTGGCATGGAGAGGGGGGATTTGCTGTTTGGGTCACAGCCTATCCTCCATATTATTCTACCCAGACCTTCGTGCTTCACATACAGTGTCACGCATGATACCATAGTCTTTCAACACTGATGGATGCCAATGTGTTTTAAATGTAGTTTTCATATTAGTAAGCCACTTTTATGCCCCTTGAGGAGGAAAGTAGTATATAAATGTGACAAATAAATAGTATATTTATAATTTCTACAATGTATATTTATCTTCTTTCCTTGTTGTCTAGGGATATTCCTTTGTTGCTCCATCTATCTTATTCAAACGCAATGCAGCCATTGTGGATCCTGTTCAATTTCTGACAGAAGTTGACCGTCCTGGAGTAACAAGTATTGCCAGGAGCGTTATGATGAAGGTAATATAAAGTCCTAGAGTAATTATGTTGTGTAAAGGTATTAGGTTGGATTATTACATAAAAGGGGCAATAAACTTGGGATAATCTATGCCTCACTGTTGGAGTCCTTTAAACCCTATTCTTCAAAAGCCATTGCTAAGAAACAAGGATCCTTTTAGTAGGATGTGGTGTGGAGCTAGAGGAGAATTTTCCAGAAACTTGCATGGAACTCAGTTGGGCTTACTTCTGAGAAGACAAGCATAAGATTGCACTATTAATCCCTCTAGGACTCCTCCATATTTTTGTCTTTGAAAATTCAGATATTAAATTAATATTATAAGTCAGATATTGTAAGTAATATTGTCTGCCTAATATTGTTGGGTAGACTACCAGGAGCCTCAAATCACTGATATATTGTGGTACTGCACATTTTTTGAGGTTAAAGATTCTTTGACTTTTAATCAGTTAACATACTGTTAGACTTTTTCTTTTTCTTCAGGACTCTCCATTCTATTTTCACTATGAACTGGATCTGAAAGAAAAACCATTAGGTGAAGGAAGCTTTTCCATCTGTCGAAAGTGCTTGCATAAGAAAACTAGTCAGGAATATGCAGTAAAAATAATAAGTAAAAGGTATAGATGCATTTTGTTTTCTTTTCCTATTTGTTCTCCTCCCCCGGGTTATCTTACAAATTTTTCCTGAACGTATTTAAATCATGGTTTAAAAATTTTAAGTGTGTTTTAAAAATATTTAAGATTCAGTAGAGTAGATCATACTTGAACTATTTCATTTGGAGAATAACAAAATGTAAAGTTTGTTAAGATGATGATTCTTTGACCCAAACTGCTATTAACAGTGTCACCAAATGAAGCAATAGTCCTTAGCTGATTAGAGCTTGAATGGTACAAACTCATTATAACCAATGAAACTCTGCTAATGATACTTAGAAACCTGAATTAAGAGGATAAAAATAAAGTATATCTCTTGCAGTTCAACAATTTACTCTGTTAAATAGGCTGACTTCTTTCCAGGCTAGAAGCCAACACTCAAAGAGAAATAACAGCTTTAAAACTCTGCGAAGGACATCCCAATGTTGTGAAGCTGCATGAAATTTATCATGATCAGGTATTTAAAATGGCAAATATTGTGCAGTAGTGGACTAATGTAATTTATATATTAAGGGTCCAGTCCTATGTGCACTTAATTGGGAGTAAGTCCTATTAAACTCCATGTACCTTTCTTCTGAGTAGACCTGCACAGGATCACTCTATAAGCTTATTTTAAAATATACATTAGAACTGAAAAGTTTAAATTTCAAATGATCTACAACTCAGCATATGGGAGGGATGCTTTTTTGTTTGCTCCTCCCCTTTTCCCAGAGCTTCATTTAAATCAATAAAGCCATTCCTGAGGATCAGGGACTCTTGGGAACAGGATGTTTGTGGCATGTGGTGAGAAGGTGCCTCCATAAATATATGTCAAAAGAAAACAGAACAGAAATAATCCAAACAAAAGAAAAATTTTAGAGACCAGAGTCTAGTATTATTTATCTTTATAAAGACCTGCGTTGACCTGTTTGGCTCATGAATGTGAGGCTGCCCACTGTGACCTAATCTGTGTTAGTGATGCATTTTACCTGAACTGGTAGAATAGATTGAAGTCTTTGTAGCCTACAGAAGTCCTAGAGATTCATGGCCCCATTCCCCCCCTCCCCAAGTATGCAGATGCTAAAGTAGTTGGCAGTGGTGTATATGATGATGTAACTGTCAGTTACTTCTGAGTTGTGAGACACTGACAAATCCACTTGGCTCCTAACCGGATCAAATGAAATTTTTGTGTTCTGCAAGCTACACTTCATATCCTTGTGAGTATAATAGACGAGAACATGAAGAAGGCACTCAGGAGAAGGCAGAGCTGCTCAACTCCTACTTTGCATCCGTCTATTCTCGGAAAGAGGGCTATGCAAATGGGGGTGCAGGATCATTGGCTGATGCGGGGATGTGCTTGCATCCCCTAAGAGGTAATGAAAACATGGATGGTGCAGAACAGCAGATTAAGATTGACAGAGAACTGGTTCGTAACCACTTAACTGGCCTAAATGAATTCAAGTCATTTGGACCAGATGAGCTGCATCCTCGAGTTCTTAAGGAACTGGCAGATGTCCTTGCAGAGCCTCTGTCGAACATCTTTGAGAAATCCTTGAGGAGTGGAGAAGTGCCACTGGACTGGAAGAGGGCAAATGTAGTCCCAATCTTTAAGAAGGGGAAAAAAAAAGACCCGGGAAATTATAGACCAGTCAGTTTGACTTCAATCCCGGGCAAGATATTAGAGCAAATCATAAAACACACAATTTGTGCACATCTAGACAAGTACTCGGTGATCAAAACAACCCAGCATGGATTTATCAAGAATAAATCTTGCCAGACAAATCTGATCTCCTTTTTTGATCGGGTTATGCTGTGGATGTCATTTATCTTAACTTCAGCAAAGCATTTGACAAGGTCCCACATGACATTTTAATTGGGAAGTTGGAAAAAATATGGGCTAGATGGGGCAATCGTTAGGTGGATCCGCAACTGGCTCGATGGCCGCACTCAAAGGGTTTTAGTAAATGGTTCTGTGTCAACCTGGAGGTCGGTTTCAAGTGGGGTACCCCAAGGCTCTGTCTTCGGCCCGGTTCTCTTTAACATTTTCGTTAATGACTTGGAGGAAGGGATACGGGGGAGCCTGATCAAATTTGTGGATGACACCAAGATGGGAAGAGTAGCAAACACAACAGAAGACAGAAGACAAATAGAATGAATTTCAACAGGGAGAAATGCAAGGTTCTGCACTTTGGCAATAAAAACCAAAAATACAGGTATAAAATGGGGGATACCTGGCTTGGCAGCACAAGATGTGAGCGGGATCTTGGAGTCGCTGTGGATCACAACCTGAACATGAGTCAGCAGTATGATGTGTCTGCAAAGAAGGCAAATGCCATTTATGCTGCATTAAGAGGTCTGTAGCTTCCAAGTCGCGAGTTCTAGTTCCTCTTTATTCAGCATTGGTCAGACCTCACCTTGAGTACTGTGTTCAGTTCTGGGCACTTTAAGAAAGATGCAGCCAAGCTGGAGCAAGTCCAGAGTAGAAGTCCTGGTGGTTGCACTGTTTTACAGAAGGCCCAGAGGACACTTATGATATGAGAGTTGAAGTAACAATGAGAAAGTGTAAAAGCTTCTTATTTGGGCTCTGGACTTTGGTTTCTGATTTCCATGTCCAGAGTTGCGAATTACATGGAGGAGATTGTATTGGTGTAGTTCTAAAAACACTACACCTGTAAGTCTAAAGATCTGCAGACCAGTGTTTTAAGACCTGGGCAACTTCACAATCTGATCTGGTTCCTTTCTCTCCAACCCTGGGAAGTAGACTTTAAAAGAGTTAACCCTTACCTAGTTACCTTTTTCAATGTCTACCCCCTCTACTTTTCAAAGCATTACAAGATTGCTCAAGCAGCTTCAGCTGATGTGGCTTTCGGCAGGGGAGTGTTACAGAATGTGGTGGTGACCTAGGATCCTTGGATCTTCCCATCCTTCTTCTGGACAGATACTGCTTGGCTATATCCAAGCCCCTGATTCCACTATTTCCTATAGAAAAATCTGCTTCACTTAAAGAACATTTCATGTAACAAACATGCCTCTGGAATGAATTAAATTTGTTACATGAGGCGCCACTGTACTAGGATAAGTGTTTTAACTTTTTTAATATTGGAGGGCCACAATTTATTTAATTCATTATTTTTCCCCTTATCTAGAAAAGGCTTACATTTTAATTTAACACTGCAGTTCTTTCCTTACGGTCTCGACTCTATGAAGCAAGTTACTGGGCAGTTGCCAGTTAATCAATTACCGAGTTGCCACTGACAGGAAAAAATAAATAGATGTTATTGGAAAAATGCCCTGAATTTGGCATTGTCATGAAATAAAGAGGTGGATTTAGTACTGGTAGACAAATATGCATTGATGCAAAAGCAATATTTGCATAAATAGGTCCAGCTAATTGATTACTATCCCTCTGCATTTCAAAACTTCTTTTAAAAAGAAAACGTAACATATGACTATATTTTTTCTAGGTCCACACATTTCTAGTAATGGAACTTCTGAAAGGAGGGGAATTACTTGAACGTATCCAGAAAAAGAAACACTTCAGTGAAACAGAAGCCAGTTATATAATGCGCAGACTTGTTTCAGCGGTGAGCCACATGCATGATGTAGGAGTAGTCCATAGAGACTTAAAACCAGAGGTATGATATGTGTAGCTTAATATTATGTCAAATGTTTCTAGTAATGATTATGGCACAGCATATTGTTGTTTGAATGAAACTTATAACTGTTGCTATTTAACATGTAAAAATTAAAGGTTCTTACTTCAGCAGTAATTTTGCCTTTGGTTATGCTTTTTGGTCACATTAATGAATCCTAAATTAGGCTTGGAATTGGCCACTTGCCTTGTCACCAAACATAAAAATTGTCACTGTGTGAGTAATACTACTAATTTAACAGAATTGATGAACTTGATCACCTTTCAAAATCCAATTAGTCATTAACAAGAATCTTGGATATCACACTTTGTAAGATAAAGGTTGTCCCATGCAGGTTGCTTTGCTAGTCATGACTGACTCTAGGCTCAGTGCTCATCCCTTTTTACAAAGCTGAAAGCCTGCATTGTCAGAAGATGCCTATGTGCCAGTTATGTGGCTGGCATGATCAGACTCCAAAAGGCACACAGAACAGTGTGGTATCTATTTACCTATTTGCATTTATGTGCTTTCAAACTGCTAGGTTGGCAGGAGCTGGGCAAGTAATGAGAGCTCACTCTGTCTTGGGTACTTGGGTCTTGAACTGCTGACCTGCCAATCTTCAGCTCCACAAGGACAGCGTTTTTAACCCCTGATACATTTTGTGCTGTCAGTAAATTCTTAATGTGGTGGATGGGTTTGATGAAATGACAGGTGTCTTATATCACCATGTTTAGTAATCTGGAGTTTATTTGTTTGCTTGGAGAGAAGCAAAGTTATAACAATGTTGTATCAAATATTTCATTCATTCATTCATTCATTCAGTTTTTTATACTGTGCCACCTTTCTCTCCAGAGGGCAAACGCATTGAGACGTCCGTACACAAAGTAGAATTGGGGAAAATGAGTGAGCTCAGAGACAGTAAAAGTTGTATTATCTGGGAGCGAGGTCTAGTGCAGGGGTCTCCAAACCCCAGCCCGGGGGGCCAGATGCGGCACTTGGCGAACTTCTGTATGGCCTCTGGCAAGACCCCTCTATCTGGTCCTTGGACAAGCCTTGTGATCCACTCCAATACAATCTTATATGTAAATGTATGTAAATTTATTCAGAGTTGAAATGTAAATTAGTTTTCCGAGATGATGTGGCTGTCCTGCCAAAAACTTTGGAGGCCCCGGTCTAGAGGGGAAATGGTAAACTGGTATCTCCTCAGAGGGCAAGGAGATGCTTAATAAAGCATCAGTTAAGCAACTTGTTCATTTGCTGAGGTGCCTCTGCACGTCCTTTTTCACAATGGTCTTTTGAAATGAAGATATTTCACTTATTTCTGGACAAAGGTCTCATAAAGAATATGAGATGCTTCTATTTCTAAATGGCCCTTGTGAATAACACAGTGGAGAAGTACTGCAGTGGTAAGCTTGAGGATGGAAAATTTTAACTGTCTCTTATGGGTAATTGCCATATTCTTTGCATTTTGGATAATGCATCTTTTACTTGGGTTTTATAGAACTTTGGTCTAAAGCAGGAGTGTCCAAATCCCAGCCAAGGGACCATATGCAAACTGGGGCAAGACCCCTCCATCTGACCACCAGACAAACCTTTTAATGTATCTAATGAACTCTTATAGTTAAATTTATTTAAATTTATTCAAATTTGAAATGTAATTCATTTTTCCAGCCCCTGATGGAGTGTCAGAGAGATGATGTGGCCCTGCTGGCAAAATGATTGGATAGCCCTGGTCTAAAGCAATTGGTACTCAAAGTGGGGGTTGGGACCCCTTTGGGGGGGTTGCAAGCTTGGGTCAAAGGGGCTGCAAGAAGGAGGGATCCTGACATCTTGGAACATCCTGGGAGTAAGTCTCATTGAACACAATAGGACTTACTTCTGAGTAGACTTGAAGGAGCTCTGGCATCACAATAGTGTCACATCCCAGTTAAGTTTGATGGGGTCCCAGACATACCTTTAAGTATGAAAGGGTGTCCCGGACGGAAATGACTGAGTACCACTGTTCTAAGTGTGAAGTTGAATTTTTGTTAATTTTTATGCTTGTTTATTTCTAACCATCTAATTGTTTTTCTCTGATGGTTAATGATGAAACTGTGGGTGGCGCAAATGGTTAGGACACTGTGCCTGTTAATCAGAAGGCCAGGGTTCGAGACCTGGGTTCCCACAAGTCAGGGTTAGCGCCTGTCCTTAGTCCAGCTCTGTGATGCAGCTGGAACCAATTGAATCAGCTCTGCTGTTCCATTGGACTATTTCAGTGGCGTGGAGAGGGGGGATTTGCTACTTGGGTAACAGCCTGTCATCCATATTAATCTACCCAGGCCTTTGCATACAGCATTGAGCACAATACCATAGTCTTTTGAGACTGATGGATGCCAACTAATTCAGTTTACGATAGTATTAGTAAACAATACACTGGCAGGAAAAAAGCCTTCTGCACACTGCATGGCTGTCTTGAAGCTTGTTGGACCAAGTAAATCCAGCACAGCGGCAAGAGCAGGGGAGGAAGAGAATGTAATAAAAAAGAAATGGCAGGGGTGGATGACTCAGGCATAGAAGGGGCAGGATCAGTGATGCTTATCCCCCTTTCTGTGGGATTCAGGGCAGTCTATGCTGGTGCCATCACTGTGCAGGGGCTTGGGTTAGCATTGGGTTGATTATCAAAATATATTCTTACAATTGTTACTAAAATTAAAATTTTAACAGCGTATCATATAAATGCTGAACTGTACAATATGTTTTCTGTTTTTCAGAATTTATTATTCACAGATGAAAGTGATAATTCAGAAATTAAAATAATTGATTTTGGATTTGCTCGCTTAAAGCCACCTGACAATCAGCCTCTTAAAACGCCTTGTTTTACCCTTCATTATGCTGCTCCAGAGCTTCTAAATCATAATGGTTATGATGAATCATGTGATCTCTGGAGTTTGGGAGTTATTTTGGTGAGCTACACGTTTACTTTCCCTTTTTAAATAACTGTCCAAGCATTTGGTCCACTGGCCAGTTGAAAATGTTGATCATAACTTTCTCAAACAGATTAATACATAACTGTAGGTTAAATTGGAATATATAATTGGACTGGTCCAAAAGTAACATTGGGGAAGTCTGGGCGAAGGCTATTCCTGTGCTATGTCTATAGCTTTTTGTTTTATATACAGTTAGTATCGATAGTAGACAGGAAGTTTATCCTTTTAAATTAGCTATAAAATGGGCTTTTCTTCTTTATGAAACCTGATATTGTCAGGGCAGTGTATAGGGTGGGGGTTCAGAAAATGTCATACCACTGGGAAAGAAACACAGAAGTTTCAGTCTTCAGAACAGCAGCTAAGTTCCTTAAATAGAGTACTGGGAAATAATGAGAAAAGTGATTTGAACAAAGGAAGTTTTAAATAAAAGCAAATTTCTTGCAGAAAGATATACAATATATGCAAATATGATACTAATTAGTATTTTTCTTACTGAGAAGTATACAATGCTCTCAGGACAAGTACCCTTCCAGTCTCAAGATAAAAATATAACATGCACAAGTGCTTTGGAAATCATGAAGAAAATTAAAAGAGGGGAGTTTTCCTTTGAAGGAGATGCTTGGAAGAATGTGTCTCAGGAAGCCAAAGACTTAATACAAGGTATACACTGATAAATAATTTTGTAGTTGTTCTTTGTAGCACAGTCCTAAGCACAGAATTCCAGTCAGGAGGTCAGCAATTCCAAGACCTGAGCTTTGCAAGATGGGGTGAGCTTCCATTCTTAGCCCATCTCCTGCCCACCTTAGCAGTTCAAAAGCATTTACAGAAGTGTCTTTAGACAACCCTGACTTTTCAGCGTAGGAACAGGGATGAGCACTGCTCCCTAGACACAAGTGGCAGTACAGTCTGCATCGGACACCTTTACCTTTAAGCACGTCCGTTAAAAATAAGCCCCATTTAAAAAATGAGACTTACTTCCTGGAAACCAGGTACTGCAGAGGTTTTCCAAAGTGCTGGGTCACCAAGTGATGTGCTCCAGTCCCCCCAAAAATAGATTTTTAGCATCACATTGGTCAGTGGAGGGGGCCAACTCAAGGTGCTCAGATGCCCAAACCAAAAATAAAGAAGTTTCAGAAACAATATTCATATAAATTTGTGCATTGGATTTTACTGAATATTTAGAAAATAAATGAATATTTAAAAATTTGAAGGCAATAGTTACTAATTTAAGAATATCTAATAAAATCCTATTAGGACTTCTTACAGTGGATCCAAATAAAAGAATTAAAATGACGAGTTTGAGATATAATGAATGGCTTCAGGATGGTAGCCAGTTGTCGTCCAACCCACTAATGACTCCTGACAATTTAGGATCTTCAGGAGCTGCTGTACATTCTTATGTAAAAGCCACCTTTAATGTAAGTTTCTTTAATCTTACTTTCCAAATATTAAATATGTGTTTCTTTTGTCAGTTTGTAATATAGTTTTGAGGGAAGATACACACATGTATTAAACATTGGTGTGGTGGTGGAATCTGAGAAGAGATCCAGATTCTTGGTTTGTGTGAGGTTACAATCTATGACGGGTGTGTGTAGATGTGGACAACCTCGAAATGCCAGATGTAGGGGAGGGCACCTGGATGCTGGTGTCATATGTGCTCCCTGAGGCATCCATTGGAGGGTCTTTTTATGTTCTTAATAATACCATCCTCCCGTATCTTCAGGTCCTGTTTCCAGTTTCAATTATCTGCGGATAAAAAATTTAAATTACAGAAGGGCCTTCCTTCTTTCAACAAATATTTTCATTTGAAAACAGTTATAAGTACAGAATCCTATTTAAATAAACAGTGTTGTACTTATCCTTTCAAACAGGCCTTTAATAAGTACAAGAGGGAAGGATTTTGCCTGCAGAATGTTGACAAGGCTCCTCTTGCAAAAAGAAGGAAGATGAAAAAGACAAGTACAAGTACAGAGACACGCAGCAGTTCAAGTGAAAGTTCTCATTCCTCTCATTCGCATGGCAAAACAACACCTACAAAAACACTGCAGCCAACAAATCCCACAGACAGCAATAATCCAGAGGGTATCTTCCAGTTCTTTGACTGAAAAACATGTGGATTTCCTGCACTGAAGAACAGAATGCTTATAAACTTCTGAGAATATGCACTCCTTTATAATAATTTTCATGACAGGCATACATTTTAACAAATTTTCTTTTTAATTTTTTGTTACAGTCCTATCCCACAGTAGGGCAAGTTAAAATGCTGATATGACTATATCCAGAATTGAAGATCAGAGATATATTGGAAAACATTTTTGTATATGGCTGGTAAGAAACCCCAACTACTTCATTTTAAACTCTTAAAAAATAAGACAAGCATTGCTTCCCCATTGCCAACTATGGAAAAGATCACACAAGTTTGAGAACTCTTACTAGCAATGGCTGTCCATAGTGTATGCATGCCTCTTCTTTATGAGTAGTTTTTTTTAACAATTTCTATACAATACAAAGAGAACAAGAAAAGAAAAGGGTGACAAGTACTTAAAAATGGCCAGAATCAAAAATGTCTGCTTCCACATGTGCATCAGAAATATTCCTTGGGCTAGACCAGTGATTTTCAACCTTTTCAACCTAATGGTACACTGACAAGGCACTAAAATTGTAAAGTCACACCATCAGTCCTTTGACAATTGACAACCATGCTGCTGGTGGAGGGTTCACATCCCTTAATGGCCCTAATAATAAATGATACCTAATAAATACGTTTTCCAACCCACTATGGCAGCGCTGTGGATCACATGCAGCACACCAGTGTGCATGGCACACTGGTTGAAAAATCACTGGGCTAGACATTTGCATGAGAAAAATCAAGTGGCATCTAAAAATTCTCTTCAGCATGTGAAATGGATGCAGAAGTCCATACATTATATGCAACAACTTAGCTTGTGCAGGGGACTTGGTCACTGAACTGCAGAGCTGTAAAATTTCTTCTACTATTGTAGACTGACCAGTTTGATGTTTCTGATTTGAGAGATCAGTTTGGTCTGGTTTGCAAAAAATAAAGCATTCTAAAGTACTGATTTACTTGTAAAAGGAGCTGGCTGTTTTTCTAATTTAATACAACGTATATGTTTAAAGATTTATCAAAATGTATATTTATCTTACATATTTCTGCCTAGTTTTTAAATATAAAAATAAGTTTCTTTTAATTTATTAAATGAGAGTTCTGTATTCCTCTTAACATATCAGTCCAAAAGTTTAAACGTTTTAAGTTTTAATGGTACAGAAATAATTTGCATGCTTTCGTATACCCTGTTAACATTGGTTGAATAATTAAACAATGTTAAGTGTACTTCCCAGAGATACTGTGTAAAAATTATGTTTTAATAATTTCAGTGGGAATTTTAAGTTTATAGCAGCATTCAGACTTGCAATATTAAGCTTTTGTTTTCTTGCCATTTTTTCCATTCCTATACGCAATATTCTTTGGATTTTGCCCTTTATCATCTTAGGGCATATTTTAACCTTAAACATTTATGCACTGGGACAACTAAAGGGAAATTTTATTAAGCACTGTGCTTTGCAGCTATACACTGTGCTCTACTACAGTGAAACGTTTCCTGCTGTAGTTGAAATATATTTTGGATCATAAATGTGACTGATGCATTTTAAAAGGTAACATCTTAAATTGTGAAGCATAGTAATGTCTGCTTATACGACAGTCATGTGCTCTAGTTTTGCAAAATGTCATTGAATACTCCATTCAGAGGGGTAATGTGTAAAATTAACTGAATGCATAGATGTTTGCATGAACATCCATCTGGTAGATGTTATTAACATCTTGTTGCATTGTAGAATAAATTAAATCAAAATTCTATGCAAAAAACCACTGTTCTATATATGGCTTGTTTACATAGTTGAATTTAATCAGTGTTTAAGAAATCTTCTGAACTGAAGCTGAAAGAACAAAATCCTTGAAACATGGCATGTATATTTCTGTGTTGCTGGAATATAGAATCTTCAACAAGAATAGGGTTGACAAGTGGTCCAAGGGGGGTTTAGTGGGGTGTTTAATTCAGTTCTAGTAAATATATTTGCAATCTGACTTAAACAAATGTAGAAAAATAACTGTTGAAAAATAACTGTTGAAACTTGCCCTCATAATTGCAGAGGTGTCCTTAAAAATATAGTGGCAGAAACTTGGCATGTATCTGGATACCACGTGTAGCATCCATCTGTGTAGCGTCCATCTCTTTTATACAGTTATTCGCCCATTCTCCCTTCAACATGCCCTCTGGACTGCACCCCAAGCTGCCATTAATGGTTCATGGTTGTTGGCTTTTAGAACAGTTAGGTCAGGGAGGTGACTTCCCAGTTGCACAATCATATCAGGATGCAGCTTTTTACATGATGTGAGCCTTCATGTATTTATTAGGAAGTTAATCTTGCAGAGTTCATTGTCGTAGTCTACTTAGAAAATGTGTATAATTTCAGCCTTAATGTTTGACCCCTGAGGCTTTTAAAGTGATTTGATAATTTTGAGATCCTAATGGGAGCTTTTTCACATTTGGGATTGGTAATTCCAAGATACATATAGCACAGAGTTAATGCAGCTTGTTCACCAAATGTGCCTTGGCTTCTATACTATGGTTAGGAACTTAACAATTATCTCTGCAGTAATTAATATGTGAAGATGTGGACAGGACAGACTTACAGTAATTAATTACTTCTAAAAATAGATCAGCTGAAACTCTTATGTTTCTGAAATGGCCCTGATACTGGAAAGTTGCTCACTTTTAGAACTTCAGAATTATTACTGAAATTCCTTTACTGCTTTTGATATGAATGACAGCACAATTTTTAAGAAGAAAAATTAAGAAATGCACTATTTAGGTTTAGGCTAAACAATCTTAGGCTACAATCCTAAAGACACTTTCTTAGTAGTAAGACCCATTGAACACAATGGGGCTTACTTTTGAGTAGACGTGGTTAGGATTGTGCTCTAAAAATCTTATAATTTGACTAACAGCACAATCCTAATCACGTCTACTCAAAAGTAAGATCTATTGTGTTTAATGGATCTTACTCCCAGGAAAGTGTCTTTAGGATTGCAGCCTGTATGAGATAACGGCACAAACGTTTTTACAATGATTAATGTTGATACATAAAACTAGTATAAAACTATACTAGTATTCAACTAAGATTCCCTCCTGAATCCTTGAGAATAACAGATATAGATTGCAATCTATAAAGACACTTTCCTGGGAGTAAGACCCATTGAACACAGTGGGGCTTACTTTTGAGTAGACATGGTTAGGATTGTGCTCATAAACATTTTTCTTCAAACAAATGTCATGATTATGCAAATTGTATCAACAAACCAAATGCAAGCTATTTAAGCGTTCTGTAATTTACGGTAGATCTCCTACTATATATTTTCTATGTTAACATTTCATGATGACATCTAAACAAAGTTATTTACTTTTAAAATAAAGAGTCAATTGTTCTGTATAATGAACTCTAGTGCAATGAACCCTGCTTTATATGTATATGTTGTTTAAAATAATTGCTTTTAATATTTAGTCCCTTTTGGAGAAATCCAAATAAATGGTTCTCTATAGTTCCTTGCACAGTCAGCTATCATGAAAGCTTACAACTATTATTATGTTACTAGGAGCAGATTTTCTTTGATACAAGTGTAAGCAGATGCAGAGTACAGTGTTCACATTTAATAAGCTCTTATTCACAAGCTTTTATTGTGGTGATTTCAGAATTTTGAATGTGCACACTGTGCTTTGTCTTTCACTTTTTGGTACAAATGTGCCATAATACTGTAAGTTAGCTAAAGGCAACTGGTATGCTAATACTGATAGAAATTCACTGGATTTTATCATGCGTAGATTTATGATAGTTTCCATATGGTACCCAGTCCTAATTAAATACTGCCCACTGGGCACAGCTGCACCATCATGGGCTTTGGTGCATAAAATTTACCCGTCTCTGCTCCTGCATGGTATCTAGTGGGTCTAGACCAGCAGTAAAGTGGGAGTTGGGCCCACTTTGAGAGGTTGTGACCTTGGTCCAGGGGGGTTGCGAAAGGGTATGATCTGCCATCTTTGATTTTTGACACGGAGCTTTCCTGGGAGGAAGCCTCATTGAACACAATGAGACTTACTTCCAAGTAAGACCAAGTAAAACCAAGTAGACATAAAAGAGCCCTGGCATCACAGTGATTTCACATCCCAGTAAGTTTGACAAGTGTCCTGGACAGATTTTTAAGTTTGAAATGGGATCTCAGACTGAAATGCCAAGTACTACTGGTCTACACAGACCTGCAACACACTGGTTTTGCTGGCATAATCTTACGCAGAGGAAAGGGAATTGTTGGCCTCAGTAGGAGTGTCCAAACTTTCACTTTAGGACTCCTGGAACTTGATTATGTAGAGAGAATTTCAGCAGATGCAGCTTATCTCGCAAATCACATGCTGCACCTGCTGAAATGTGCTCTTCTACACAATTGTTAAAGGTCCAGAAGCCCTAAAGTTGAAAATATGGACACCCTGGGACTAAAGGACAGGATATCAGCAAAGTCATGGCTGCCAATTCCCTTCTTTTGCCCTTGACACACATCTAGGAAGTCTCAATCTCCTTCCTATTCTGCCCATATTTCTCTTCCTACCACACTCCATCTCACTGGTTTACCAGCATTGGCAGGGACAAAAGTCTTTTATCCTGGTGCTACTCCAGTGTTTCCATGTTTTGTGAAAGCACTGGGAAAATGGCTGTTGGAAGTGATGCCATGGAAAAACATGGCATCAGCAATCATTTTGTAAATCCCTTCATGTGTCGGCCCCATCCTCGTTAAGATCAGTTGTATTTTATTTAAAAGAAAGGAAATCAAGGAAAAGTTTGTTTTACTATTGAAAACCTGATAAATATATAACTGATCCTGTCATTTAGTGTTGTATTCTGCAAGAATCAGAAAAGGGACAGCTGGAGATGTTGGTTTTTGCGTCTTGTTTACAGTACAGCTATGCTGGGGAACGGGCTGTTCGTTGCTCCTTTATGAGTCATTGTAAGTCATACCAATTCTGTTTTGGTATCTTTTTTGTAGAAAAGGTTTTTTGCCTGAACAGTAGAATGAAGCTGGATGTTTTTGCCAGAAATAAGATGCTGCTTCTGGAGCCACAGTGCTGTTCTGCCATAAGCTAAATACTCTGTTAGAACTGGGTTGTTTATTTATAACATGCATTTAACTTAATGGAACTCAGGGGTTCAAAAAAGGACTTTATAGTAATTCAGTCCACCTCTTTGTACTGAGCTAGGGTGCTGCTCCCAGATGTAGCTCACTAGGTTATAGTAGTGCTGAGCAGAGAGAGACCAAGATGTATATAATGTCAGATATGTTGAGTAACAAAGGTATAGGTTTGATCAAACCAGTCATAAAACTCAGTGGTTCTCCATCTATGCTTCTTGACCGAATTTCTGGCAAGTTGCAAAAAACCTGCCATTTGAGTGGTAAACAGAGTCTCTGTGGTTATCATGGAAGGAATTCCACGTTGCTCCAGGGCAGTAGCCATTAGTTATTTCATTTTCTCTATAAAGTGCTTTGTGAACTTTTTGTTGAAAAAGTGGTATGTAACTACTGTTGATTGATTGATGCCTAGTTCCAAGTTCTCACTCCTTTCCCATTCCCCATTCTTCTAACTGGTTTCCTGTTTGTTGGAACTGGTCTGCTGCCACCAGCCCACGAAATCTGGTTCCCAGAAGGGTTCCTTGGGGAAACCCTCCCCAAGAAAGCTATGCAGAAATGCTCTGACACTTTGCAGGAATGTAGAGTGAGGAGGCTGACCAAGCCACTGAAGCAGAACAGGCAGAGTTTTTGAACAAAAGGGTTTTATTTACAGGTGAGGAAAAACACAATTTCCTCCGAATGGGGCTGGCTTTGCAGGTCAAGCTTAGAGCTCACTTGAACTTGAACTCAGGCCACTCTGATTTCCCAGCTTTCAGATGGGGAAGGGCAAACTAAAACAAACCCTCATGCAGGTTTCTCACTTTGGGTCCCTTCCAATTTTCCTTGGAGCTTCTCCTGGTAGCTTTTCTTCTGCTTTCCTGATCCTGGCCAGTCTGGAACCTGCAGCAGAAGAGAGAAAATTTCCATCTGGCTTGGACAACTTCCCCCTTGGCCTCATTAGGTGGTTCTTAACTACTTCCCTGTCAATTTGAATCTGAAGTCCTGTGCTGTTTGTCTCCCATTGGCCAATTATCCAGCATCCACTTTTGCACAGTCCTCCTTCTGAGAAAAAATGGATGCAAAATATGAGTTGAGCTGTTCTGTCTTCTCTTTGTCACCAGACCCAAACTGGCCATCCTTATTGAGCAGCAATCCCACCCTCTCATTTCTCATGTGCCTCAACTCATATTGAGCTTTAATATTCCTGATCTTCATTCTGCAAGTATGGGTGACAAGAAAGAAATATGAAGTTCCATAGTTGTTAGGAAGGATTTTATCTGCATTTTTGTGTGCCAGCCTCATTGGGGCTTAGGATTGCGCTGTCTGTATTTTGTCTTCTATTTTTCCTACAAACGATCCTGAGCATACTAAAAAAGTAATTAACATATTTGTGTTTCTTTGTTTTTGAAAATTATGTGTAATGATTAATTAACCCAAATTAAACTTTCAGTTTTCAGCAGAGTTAATTGGGACACTGTTTTCCAAGTTACATTAATTACACCAGCAACAAAGAAAGTTTTGTTTTCAGTGCAGTGAAAAAGGTCAGAAATGTTATCCAGATTTGTTCTAGTTTTATTCAGCTGTTGTACAATATAGTAAATCATTTTAGCAGGTACGAAAAAAGAAACATGACTTGAAAAATCTGCAGAAAATTATTTTAAACACAAAGTGTTTTTCTGTATTAGAACTGAATTGTTTTGGACATTAAACAATATCTGTTGAGGAATTGGTTCAAGGAGCGAGGACACAGCAAAATTATAGTTTGAAGTTTTCCAGATTATTTCCTTACGCACTAAATGTTATTCCTTTTCCATATGGTGGATTGGGGTATATAGAAGGAGTCACATTGATGCACAAGAGATGGCATTTGTTATGTTAATATAATAAAATTTTTATTTGTGCGGAGAGAGAAGAATAGAAGAAAATGATTCATATTAGTTTTATACAGTAGAAGAGCACACATTCAATAAATTACTTTCTAGGAATTTTTAACTAGGTTTTGTGTATTTTTTTTGTTTATAAAAAGGCTACTTAATAGGAAGATGGAAGTATGGGCATAAGCACAGTAATTTATCAAGCACTCTCCATTGATGTGCCTATGATACTTGTACTCCCTCCAGCCTTTCCTGCACTGACTTCTAGTGTTGGGGATGTGGAGAATACACTGGCAAAGAGTTGCAGTCACTCACTGCTTGCAGCTAGCACTTCTGCACCACTATAGGGCATGTTGCATTTTGCAACAGTTGTAAAAAAAACTTTACACTGCCAGAATGTAATTCTGGCAGAATAAGGCCCACTTTGGATTGGGCTGCCCATGTCTCGTTTGAACTCTTTTTTTCCTCCAGAAAATTCACTTTGACTGTTAGGTTGCCCTTACAGAGTAGCACTAGAATTTTGCACCATCGTAGCATTCCCTGAGCATGTGTTATTGTCCACCTGCATGAACTGTGTATAGGTTGGGATTGTTTTATACTGTGAATGCATTGCTTTTATATAAAGATTTTATATTTGGAAATGAGGATAATAAAAATTGAATACAGAGAATAATGTGAAAGAAAAATAGTCATCCAGGATACTTCTTAGTTTTGAATATTACACAAACAAAAATAGCGTATTTCTTATTATATATTAGATGTGTACTTTTACATAAAAGTATACACTTCATTGGTTATGCTTCTTTAAATATAAAACAGATAATCTTTTCCCTAACAAATCTCATTATTGAGATTTGCCTATAGGTCTGGATTAATACCAAATGCCACAAAATTAACCCTTGGTATTCAAAATACACTTCACTGATGAAGGCTATTTGTTTTTTTTCCAAATTTTTAGGCAACAGAATTAGATATTTACCTATCTATATAAATATATGTAATTGGAATTCAGAAGACATTCCTTATTTTATTATGGACAGTATATGTGATGAAGCAGTACAGAACAGAAAATGTGATTATGGTTCTATGCATGGATGATTGTAATAGCTGTTGTTGGAATATATGTTGTAGGTGGCTTTAACAAAAGGAACAATTCTAAACCCTATTAAATCAGTACAGGTTATTGTCACATCCTAATTTAGTGATTGCAGTGTGCCCCTTCCACAGCAGGTGAGATTTATGGTGAAAGTGGTCAATTTTCCTCTGAAGGTGAAAGGCACATGCTATACATGGAAGCCTTTAACAATAATGTCTTCAATGTGGGAGGCAAGTGACAGGTAGTGGATGTCTGGATTGAGCCAGAAGTCCTACCCCTCTACCTGATGCATGACTAGCATGAACAGAAAATTTGTCCTATCCTGAGCATAGGTATATGCCAACTGCATATCCCAGGCCAACCAGTACCATATAAATTTGGATTAGGGATCATTAGACTGTTTTTCCATAAGCAACTCACTTCAAGTACACAAGCAGCTTGAGCATTAGGTGCAAACAGCTACAGTACACAACTGTTGGATTCCACTTAGGAACAGGATGGAAGCCTAACCTTCCATTTAATTCATGGTCTCCCAGTTGGATCTACTGGTAGATATATAGTTTTATTAATGCTCTGTTTTATCGTTAGAATGTAGGGCACATGCATGTAGGGCAGATGGGGAATTCTGATAATTCATCTAGTGCATTCTTCCAGACTTCCTTCAGGAGCAGAGGTGTGTTAAATATGTTATTCTTGGGAGTAATTTCTCCTGTACCCTGGCTACTATGAATGCAACTAACCCCCAAATCCAGAGTAACTGCGGGAGCACGTAAGAGACTTTACGCGCACCCATAGTTACTGCGCCACCTAATGAAAACCTACGGGAAATTCATATTGCAATCCAGAGTAAGTTGTTCTTACACTGGAGCAAGGACTCCCCGTAGTTACTCTGGATTTTGCCCTAATACATCTTGGTAACAACAGAGGGGGAAGGAAAGAATACACTGTGTATCTAAGGTACTGGCAAGGTTGGTACCTATTGACAGGATTTCATTATGAGGAACCACCTTTTGTTTTGCTTAATGAAGAACAATTTTGAGCATTTAACTGTAGATCTAATAAGTAATTCTTGTCTTCTTTGCAACACACTTACTTGTTTAGTATATTTGGAAACTGTACTGATGATATCTTTAATGTTTCCTTCCTTTGTATGTTATCTCTGTCTGTGAAGAACTTTTTAAGTATATATAACATTTCGGGAAATTCATTAGAACATAATTTATCCATAAAATATCCTTTTTTACAGTATGTGGACTTTATACCATGATTTAATTATTAATTTACTGGTTCTTATTGGTCTTTCTTTTCATGCAAATCTAATATATACAAAAAAGCTTTTATTCAAACTTTGTCCCGAAGTGTAATATTTATATGGTTTATATGCAAACATTTAACAATAGTTTTTAAAAAATGTTGGGATTGTTTTCTTCTAGCTGGACTAGAACTAAAGTGTTAACTTATTGTGTAATGTGGAAAATAGGCTCCTTTGGAATTACTTTGATGAAAGAAAATGTTTGTGTATTTTTTCCCCTGTGGTTGTATATAGATTATGCTGTGTTAATCTTTCCTGGATGCTTTATTATTGTTATTATTACAGTCAACACTGCCATTCACCCCTTCCTAAATTAAAGGATTTTATATTGTTTACTTTGAAGTGCAAACATTGGCAGATATTTTCTGTAAAAGTTAACAAATGTGCATGCTATATTTACAAGTATTTAATTTGCTCTATCTTTACTAGGCAAGTACTGAATGAGTTGTATCAACTTCAGAATGAAACAAAGTTGAAACTTGCATTGTGTTGAACAAGTACTGTATTTACTCAAATATAGCGCTTTCAGCTGAATTCAGTCTCCAAAATCAGGGTGCTCATTAGATTCAATGTTAATTAGAATTGAGTAAATACAGTATTTTGATTATAAGTATAGGGTGCGCAGTATATTCAATGGTGCATTATATTTGAGTAAATACAATACTATCCTATGTCTTGAGGTTTGTTGAAATGTTTTTGTGTGCAGATTTAAATTGTAAAAGCAGTAAGGGCTTAACATTTTCAGAAACATGTATATGTTCAAATGTATTTGTTCTACACTTACAAAATAAACCTGTCTATGTACTAGTTTGCGATGTCTGTCATCTGTTCCATTATTGAAATATCAATATTGTATTATTTCCATGTTTTTGTATTGTTTTGCAAAATCCTAGTTCTTTATTATCATATAAGTAAAAGGAGATGTTTAGCTGAGACATGGTTCATGAAATGGATAATCAAGAGACACTGGGCCTTGAGTGAATTGCAAGAATGGAATAGTAAAACAGAAAGATTGATATATCAAGCTGGTAAAGGGGTTGTTCAATTTTTCCAGACCATCCACTCAATGATGTAGCTAATTATCATGTCGTTCAAAATGTAACCCTGGTAATGATGTTGTAACTGGAATTGATATCATGCCTGGGCTTTTATGAAAAGAAAATTGGAGGGGAACCAGCCTCCTCCTCCCCAGCAGCTTGTCACCCATTTATCCTGCTGCTTGTCCTCAGCTAGTGGCGTAGCTAAGGCATCTATCTGCTGTCTAGAATCAGAGAAGATTTTCTATCCCCCCAACATCATCATCACATTTAATTAATAAATAAATAAGTGTGCCCTTATTGGTTAGAGACACTGCTCTGGAGCAAAGAGGAAAGGTTATTTACTCCCTGCTAAATATAATAGGATTATGACTTAGAAGTGCCCCATTATCCTTTTAGCAGAGGTAACTATACTATATATGGAAATAGGGGCTCATAGTAACACCTTATTATTAGTTCCATACTTGATCATAATTACTTCTCATTGGTTGTTAAAACATTTTCATAGGTCAGTTTTGAGTAAAGAAATCCACTTTTTGTTTGATAGGCAGTTGGTGCTATCATTCTCTGGTTAATTGGCCATAACTTTTGATAGAATATAGATCTTCCAGCAGTGGGCTGTGGGTGGTGCGAGCGATTAAGGCGCTGTGCCTGTTAACCAGCAGGCCAGGGTTCGAGACCCGGGTCAGCCCCACAAGACAGGTTGAGCTCCTGTCCTTAGCCCAGCTTTGCGACGCCAGCTGGATCCAATCATATAGGCTCTGCCTTTCCATTGGACTAATTCAATGGTGTGGAGAGGGGGGATTTGCTGCTTGGGTAACAGCCTATCCTCCATAACAATCCAACCCAGGCTTTTGTGCTTCACATGCAGCATATGCAGCACCAAGCACGATACCATAGTCTTCCAAGACTGACGGAGGTCTGCTTATTTAGATCTTCCAATGCTTATGTTTATTTCATTCTGAATTAAATTACCTTTCCAATGATATATAACATGACGATATTATTATTCATACCTATCCTGTTTTCCACAATTTTAGTCACTAGTGTCAACCTTCGCTTGTTTCCACCCTAAAGCCTGCTGCCTGGTGCCATTGCCACCCTTGCAACCTATTACCCACACCACTGTATCCACTTTCCCCAGCAACCTCATCCCCAGACACTCTTTTCTCTGTGCAAATTCTGATCTCATGTATGCTGTCTCAGCGGTGAGGAGAGTGCAGAGTTAAAAAAAACATGGGGAAAAGGGATTAGCATACACCTGCTGCTTCTCTGCTTCAAATCACACTCACTGTTTGGCAGAAAACCAAGTTCCAAGTTGTTTTGAAGAATTCCATATTAGTTCATTAAATGCACAAAGTCTTTAAAGTGCCAGGGGACTCTTTATTATGACTAGAATTGTCAATGGCTGAAAAAAAGATTAAAATAACCTGTTGTGCATGCTTCTAAAGCCTTAAGTTCTCCAAGCAATTGAATCAACCATGTAGTTGGAGTGAGATGGACAGATTATACATACTTTGAGACTGAGATATGAATCAGAATTTCCCCAATTTGAATGTAATCTTTGCCACTAATTGATAATGGACCTTAGGAAAAGCAACTTCCACTTAACTTTTGAGCTGCAATAAAGGGCTAATAATACTTTAGCTCAGGGGTGTCCAAGTATTTTGGCAGGAGGGCCACATCAACTCTCTGACACTGTGTTGGGGGCCTGAAAAATGATTTATATTTCAAATTTGAATAAATTTACATATAAGATTTATTAGAGACATTACAAGGCATGCCCATGGGCCGGATGGAAGGGTCTTGCCAAGAGCCACAATTGAGGCTTGCCAAGGGCCACATTCAGCCCCGGGGCTGGGGTTTGGAGACTCCTGCTTTAGCATATCAAGACCAATACATTGTACATTGTACAGAATGCACTATGGTTGCAATCTTAAACACGCTTTCCTGGAGTAGGATCAATTGAACACAATGGGGCTTACTTTTGAGTAGTCATGGTTAGGATTGTGTTCTGTATAAACTAAATAGTATCTCCTGTAAACTTACACCCTGATGTATTTGACCTCATATAAACTTTTTTTTAATTTGGTTGAAATAAGAATTATATTTCTTTTGTATAGAACAGCATAGAACCATAGAATCAGAATTGAAAGGGACCCAGTGGATCATCTAGTCCAACCCCCTGCCTGTAGCAGGAAATCCTCATCTTGTGGGGACCCGAGTCTTGAACCCATGGTCTGCTGGTTAACAGGCACAGTGTCTTAACCACTAGCACCACCAGAGGTTCATAATTTATTACTAGTTCTTACTAATAATTTATTAGCAGAACTTGCAATCATATTGAATTCAGCTCAAAACCATTTCTTATGAGCCATTCATAGTGTTCACTTCTATGGCCAACAGTCTTACTTCCAAATCGTATCAAAGCTTTTCTGAGTGGGAAGCCATATACCGGTAGACTGCAGTCCTAAGCACTTTCCTGGGAGTAAGAGCAATTGAACACAATGGGGCTTACTTCTGAGTAGATATAGATATGATTGCACCCTTCGTTGCTTGCCATTCTGCATCCTCCATTTTCACTGTGCTACTTGCAAATTGTTATTTTTGGTATGATGAAAATCTGACTAGATTGAAAATAGTCACCATGCGGCTGCTTGATCACCCTTTAACTGTGTTACAAACTTCTTTTCATTTACAAGCATTCTCAAAAATATTAAATTGATTACAATGGATAGTATTTTGGAATTTGAAATGTACTGTGTTTGGAACTGGCCTGGAAAGACCAAGGTTGTAATCCTAAACACACGTTCCTGGGAGTAAGACCCATTAAACACAATGGGGTTTACTTTTGAGTAGACATGTTTAGGATTGTGCTCTGAGTAGGTAAGTAGCCAGTTGCAAATTTCTTAGTTGCTTGCAGTGCATCTTCTGTGAACAGAAGGATATTAGCCTTGCATCCTGTCTAAACGATATATTTTGTTACAACACAACAAATTGTAATATCTCAACATCAAAACAGTTTTATACTGTCTGAATTCTATAAATATGAAATAAAATACTTTTAGGGCTAGTTGAAAGATTCTCTACTTTCAGAGGGATATTGGAACCATACATGTCCCACAGTACATGTGCACGTATAATGTCACAGATAATCTGGAGTATGTAAACATGAGGAAAGGATTGCAGGTATGTTTGTACAACTACACATAAACCCTGGATCACATATTACAGGTTGCACAGTGCAAAAGCATGTGTTAGGGAGTGCAAGTATATATCAATAGTAGGGAGCATCATTGTATTTTATGCTTTAGTTATCAGAACTGCATGGGTTATTTTATTTCTGTTTTCACTAGAGCAAGGCACAACAGCAAAGCTAAAAAGCTCTCATCTTAAAACAAGTAATATATTACTAGCGCTAATATATTATCAAGGATGGTTCCTCACCAGTAGCTTTGGCTTTGATTGCATTTGTAATTTAATGCCTACTCCATATTGGTCTCTTTTAAAAATAGACTTTCTTGCAGAGGTTTCTATGTCACTTGCTTAACATGAATATAATACTGGAGTTTTGTTTTTTTTTAAAGAACATGAAGATATAGCTATCAGGGAAGTTAAGGAGATTTAAATCTGAACTGTGAAAATGCTTTAGTCTTAAAGAGATCTTCCACCATGGCAGAATAATTGAAGAATCAAAGGTGTGTGTTTTGACGGACCAGAGTTGTAGTCTGGGTAGTACTAGTGGGTGTACTCAAAGCTGCCAGATGTCATCGTTGCAGATGTGCACAATACGCGGATGTGCACAATACGCACAATAAAATGCCACATTTATTTGAATCTAATTAACAAATCTAATGTGCACCCTGATTTTGGAGACTAAATTCAGCTGAAAAAGGTGAGAGATTTGAGTAAATACAGTACAGTATATCTTTTAAGGTAAATACAGTACAGTATATCTTTTTAACTTGCTGATTTTTAAAATGTTTATACAGTAAGAACAACGTGAGAACGCCTTGTAAGAACAATGTAATTCGTTCTGGAAGCATGTTTGTCTTACAAACTGTTCTTCTTACAAAGCGGATTTTCCCATAGGAAATAATGGAAACTCAGACGATTGGTTCCACAACCCAAAAATATTCATATAAAAATATTAACTGTATGTAAAAATGATGACAAAACACTTTAATTGAATTCAAAATACTGGAATATAATACAGAACACAATTATTGTAATATTGATTAAAAAACTGTAACATACTGTACAGTAAAACAGAAAAGAAAAACCAAGGATGGCCAAGGATGACTAATTTTCACTAAACGACTGGTGTCTTTTTGAGCAACTTTAACAAAGAAAACTTCTAATGATACTTGCTTTTGTCTCCTTTAGGATTTCATGGAAATGTGATGTTGCTTTGTGATGCAACACTTGGACTGATACCGCCTTATTTTGGTGGTGCTTGTCTACAAAATTTTGCACAATTTGCCAATGTTTACAAAGGTCCTTAATCTCATTTGATGTGAGGGATTCCTCCTCCTTATTCTCCTCCTCCTCTGCAGATGAGATCTCCTCCATAACCTCTTGCTGTTGTTCATGATGCAGATCCATCAATTTATTCGTTTTACAACAAATTTTCCATGTAAAACTCTCCTTGTCAAACTCTGCCAAGACAGTTTGTCTTACATGGCACTGTTTGTCTTACAAAGCGTACTTCTTACAATGTGTTTGTCTCATAAGGTACAACTGTACCTGTAAATGCAAGTAGATAAATAAGTACCACTTTGGTTGGAAGGTTACAGTGTTGTGTGCTCCTTTGGTGTTTAGTCATGTTGGATGACGCTGGCTCTTTGGCCTTGTAATGGGGATGAGCATTGCCCTTAAAGAGTGGGTCACACCACCTTTACCTGCTGCTAAGGTTGGGAATCAAAGTACTAAGGCCTGCAGCAGCCATAGAATAGAATCCTACTCAAAAACCTGACAGGCAGCACAATCCAGAGCAACTAATCTGTCCACATAAGAGCCCTTGGGTTGCCCAACTGCAAGATGCTCCACCCCAGTTACTCTGGAAGAGGCTTAGGGTAGAGCAAGGCAACATAGGGTGCCCTAAGAGAGGTGGACCTGCTCTGCCCTAACTGGGGCAGCCTAAGCAGCTCAGGCGAGGCAAGTTGAGAGCATGTTTAGCATTGCCTAGGGCAGAGCAGTTACTCTGTATCCAAAGCCTGTTTCCAAGGCAGAAATGCCTCTTCCAGTTCCTCAGAGATATACCACCTCAGGAGCAGGTATAGTAATGAGTAGACCAATAGGGGTCCATGATAAGGCCCGAGTAAGAATGGCAGTGTTGACCAAAAATCTGAGTTCTTGAGCAGCCTAGCTGCAATCCCTGCCTCTCAACCTCAGGATATGGAACAAACTCCGGCTGCCCACAAACCTCAGGATACAGCAGGCCACTCCAAGAAGCCCCTTATATCCACTGTAGACTGTACTGGCATCTCATCTGGGACTCCTTATAAGGCAGGCACCCAGTGGTGTCACCAGACTGGTGTGGCTGGTGTGGGCTGCATTGGGTGATGTGTTCCATATGAGGTGATGCGCTGGAGGATTTTGACTGTCCTTTGGCAGGCTCCGGGCGTCAGCACACCCATTCAGGCCTGCTCCAAAGCGGAGCAGCAGCCCAGAAGCTGCCACTTGTCCTCGGAGCTGGCCCAAACGGCCAGCTGAGTTGCACTGCACAGAAACACACTGAGCATGCAGAACAGCTTCAGAGGAGACTTCCTTAGAGTGGAGGAAGTCCACACCTCTGCACGGCCATTCAGCATCACTCAGGAGTTGGACCAGCAGCCAAATGGCTTAGAAAGAGTACTGCACAGGCACCAACTCTGACGCCTGCACAGTCTCCCCCAAAGCCGAAAGGCTTCAGAAAAGTACTGTGCAGGTGTCAGAGATGGTGCCTGCGCAGTACTCTTTCTGAAGCCAGTTCGCTTCAGAAACAACTGCGCAGGCGCCAACTTTGGTGACTGTGCAGTCCAGGTGGGGGGGGCGCGCGCATCCCAGGGATGACGCACAGACTTCCGCACCAGGTGACGTGCAGAGTCATGTCACCACTGTAGGCACCACAGCTGTTCCTTGTTCAGTTTGATCTGAGGGGTGTCTCCTCAGGAGCAAGTCCTCAGCATGTGTCACTGACTTAGCATGCTCTGGAGCAGTTAGGGCAGCCCAGGCTTCCTGACTCTGGATGCAGCATAACTTTCTGCTCTGGATACAGAATAGGAGAGAGCAGTTAGGGCAGAGCAGGCTGAACTTGCTCTGGATTGTGCCCTATGGGAACAATCCAGTTTACTCAAAAGTGAACCCCACTGTGTGCAATGGGTCCTACTCCCAGGAAAGTGTCTTTAGGTTTGCAACCTAAGTCCCACAGCACCCAGTGGGTCCGACTCCCGAGTAAAACGCAAAAGATTGCAGTGCAGCAGGTGAGGTGCAAAGAAGGGGAGTTTAGTAATAGGAGAGGGTTTCAGGTTTGTCAACCTGCCCCTGTCCTTCTTTTCTTAGCAGACACCAGAGAGCCCGATCCTGTGCATCTACTCACAAGTAAGATCATTATTATGCAGTGTGGCTCACTCCTCAGAAAGGATGCAAGGAATCGCAGCCCCAGAGCACAAGCCTGCGTGTTTCTACTCGTAAGCAAGCCTCCAATGCGGCTTCAACCCTGGAAATTGTGCAGTGATCCATGCCCCACAGCCTGAGCATGTTTACTCATAAGTAAGTCCATTGTGTCCAATGGGATTTACTCCCAGGAAAATTGATTGTGCAGGAATTGGAGCCCCACAGCCCTTGGTGTCTACTCAGGAGTAAGTCCATTGTGTCCAATGGGGCTTCCTCCCAGGAAACTGCAGGGATCCAAGTCTCACAGCCCTTAGTGTCTACTCAGGAGTAAGTCCATTGTGTCCAATGGGGCTTCCTCCCAGGAAACTGCAGGGATCCAAGCCTCACAGCCCTTGGTGTCTACTCAGGAGTAAGTCAATTGTGTCCAATGGGGCTTCCTCCGAGGAGAAGCGAGGAGGCCGCAGGCGAGAGAGCCTCCTTCCCCGCCCGGTTCCTGCGAGGGTCGGCAGGTGGCGCTGCAGCGGCCTCGTTCGGCGCCCCCTCCGGTTCCCGTTCCGGGGCCGCAGCCGGGCTCGTTCCGCCGCCGAGGAGGCGCTCACCGCCGCCGCCGCCACCACCACCGCCGCCGCCGGGGCAGCCGCCCTCCTCCTCCTCCACCTCGGCCATGGCCACCAAGAAGGGGGGCTCGCGGCTGGAGGTGGAGATCGAGCGCTCCCGCTCCGAGAGCCAGTGGGAGAGGGTCCCCGACCTCGTCAAGCAGCTCTCGGTCAAGCTCATCGCCAACGGTGCGGGGGATGGGCTGGGTGCCGTCCTTTGGGCTCCCTCCTCAGGCGGGGGGGGCGGGAGGGAGAACCGTTAGGGCCACTCCAGCCTCGGAAGCCCTTCCGTTTCCCTCACAGGCGACACAGAGAGTGCCTCTGGGCATCTGCAGAGGGCGCCCCCTGAGCCTCTGAGACACCAGCAGCACCCCCTGCAGCAGGGGTTACACCGGCTCAGGAGGATTAAACAGGCTGAAGAAAAGAGTCTGTGGGACTCCCTGCCACATTAGATGGGGAGGGAGTGTAAGGAGGGATGCTTTACCTCCCCTTTCAACCCCAGAACCAGGGACAGCCCCTCACACTGAGTGACTTTGGCACTCCCTGACTCATTATGCAGGGAAGGGATAGAGAGGCTCTTTCTCTCACACACAACACCAGGACTAAAGGACAGCCACTCAGACTGAGTGTCTATGGAACTCCCTGCCTCATGATATGGAGGAAGGCACTATGCAGGGGACGGATAGAGAGGCTCTTTCACACACAACACCAGGACTAAAGGACAGCCACTCAGACTGAGTGTCTATGGAACTCCCTGCCTCATGATATGGAGGAAGGCACTATGCAGGGGACGGATAGAGAGGCTCTTTCACACACAACACCAGGACTAAAGGACAGCCACTCAGACTGAGTGTCTATGGAACTCCCTGCCTCATGATATGGAGGAAGGCACTATGCAGGGGACGGATAGAGAGGCTCTTTCACACACAACACCAGGACTAAAGGACAGCCACTCAGACTGAGTGTCTGTGGAACTCCCTGCCTCATGATACGGAGGAAGGCATTATGCAGGGGACGGATAGAGAGGCTCTTTCCCTCACACAACACCAGGACTAAAGGACAGCCACTCAGACTGAGTGTCTGTGGAACTCCCTGCCTCATGATATGGAGGAAGGCATTATGCAGGGGACGGATAGAGAGGCTCTTTCACACACAACACCAGGACTAAAGGACAGCCACTCAGACTGAGTGTCTGTGGAACTCCCTGCCTCATGATATGGAGGAAGGCATTATGCAGGGGACGGATAGAGAGGCTCTTTCACACACAACACCAGGACTAAAGGACAGCCACTCAGACTGAGTGTCTGTGGAACTCCCTGCCTCATGATATGGAGGAAGGCATTATGCAGGGGACGGATAGAGAGGCTCTTTCACACACAACACCAGGACTAAAGGACAGCCACTCAGACTGAGTGTCTGTGGAACTCCCTGCCTCATGATATGGAGGAAGGCATTATGCAGGGGACGGATAGAGAGGCTCTTTCACACACAACACCAGGACTAAAGGACAGCCACTCAGACTGAGTGTCTGTGGAACTCCCTGCCTCATGTTACGGAGGAAGGCATTATGCAGGGGACAGATAGAGAGGCTCTTTCCCTCACACACAACACCAGGACTAAAGGACAACCACTCAGACTGAGTGTCTGTGGAACTCCCTGCCTCATGAGATGGAGGAAGGCATTATGCAGGGGATGGAATATGACAGTATTGTAATCATATGTATGTGAATATTTTTGGGTTGTGTTTCCATTATTTCTTTTGGGAAAATTCACAAATCCAAGCGTTTTGGATTACAAGCAAGCTTCCAGAATGAATTAAGCTTGTAAACCAAGGTGCCACTGCACATGGTTAGATATGAAATATTTTTTTTGCATGTTGTTTGAGTGCTAATAACCAAAACCAGTTCCTATACGGTATAATCTGATATCAGTGCTTAGGGCTTTTAGACAGACGACCAGGTATATGGTCTCAAATCTGCCTATTGGATGTGTGAGTTTAGAATAGCCATTACTGATTATAAGTTTGGAATCAAACTTGGAATCAAAGTAACAAGTAAGTTAATGTGATCAATGTAACAAGTCGCTTGTTAAGGTGACTGTGGGGCTTGAGATAGACCAAGCTTACATCTTGTTGTGTGTTAGAGTTCAGAATAGGAAATATTCTGAATATTTCAGAGTAGTCAGAAAAATAGCTCAGAATAATCAGAAAAACAGTGTTTTTCCTTAGCCAGAATAACTGGCTGCTCCTTTGCGCAACTTTAGGGAAAGTAGTTGCACATCACAGGACATGGCTTCTGTCTTGCTGTTTGAAATTGTGCATCTGTGTTTATGTATCCCAACTTGATTTAATGAGTACAGTGCCTGTTTTGTCTTGATCTCATAAGTGGTTTGGTGCTCTTGATCCTAGCATGGTAGACATGTGTTTTATAAGGTTAATGGCATTTCATTTTCTTTGTAATCAGGGAACTTATTGAATGCTTTGTGAATTTTTTAGTTGAAAAGTGGTATATAAATACTGGAGACAGACAGACAGATATATGGTTTCACAATTTTTCTGACATTTGCATTTTATGGGATTTTCAGATTCATCAGAAATGCACCGGAGTCTTATTAACCACTTGGGTACTACTTGTTAATCCAGATGGCAAACTGGTAGATTCATGGGCTGAGTAGAGGTGAAACCATCTAGACAAGATGATTTATAAAGATTATTTTGAAAAACCAAGCTGAACTTTCTTCATTTTTTATTTTAACAATTCTTGCAGAGAGGAAAGACGGCTTCTGCAACATTCTGCTTATTTTGGCCGGCTCTTGATCTTACAGATGTCACTAATGCTGATTTTCTAAGAGTATTCTTGTTTGAACCAGAATAATTGTATGACAATATAAATATGCACATGTTCTAGACAAACAATAAGAATACCCTTTCAGAGGTGGAGAAAAACTCTTTTCATAACCTTTTACCTCACAAAAGGGAGCTCATTTGTTAGTCTGGGTGATGCACTTGTTCACTTTCCATGAGAAATAAAGTGTTTTCCTCTTATGATTATTGGATAATGTATGCCACCATTACCAAGCCTCCATCAGTCTTGAGAGACTATGGTATCGTGCTCGGCACTGCATACACTGCATGCAAAGCACGAAAGCCTGGGTGAGATTGTTATGGTGGATAGGCTGTTACCCAAGCAGCAAATCCCCTCTCTCCACGCAACTGAATTAGTTCAATGGAAAGGCAGAGCCGATACAGTTGGATCAGGCTGGCGTTGCAAAGCTGGGCTAAGGACAGGAGCTCACCCTGTCTTGTGGGGCCTTGCTGGTTAACAGGCGCAGTGTCTTAACCACTTGCGCCACCCACTTGCTACCATTAATGGAAGGTAAAAGCAGAATACTGAATTCATCTGTGTGATAAGATGTTCTGTTTTGGTGTGAGTTGAGTCATAGGATGTTTTAGGTGGTGGCATTTTTTATTTGTGGTCAATCCTCTTCTGACTCCTATTAACATTTAAAACGAATGGGACAAAAAGGCAAGCAATGTTTTCTTTTTGTCCCATTCATTTTGAATCACCCTGTACTATATTTGCCTTTGTGTCCTGAATTGTGAGGTAGTCATTAGCTGCTGTGAACATAATATGTGGTGATATAGTACTTCTGTTTCTTAGTACAGTACAGTGATTTTTCAGATTATATTGTGTGGTATCCTGGAGTTCCTCAGAAAGCTGATTAGGCTTCCTGATCAGTATGGTGGACATACCTCTCCAGAAGAAATTATTCACTGTTATCCATTTTTTCTCTTGCATTATGTAGCTGCAGAAAAATGTTAAGTCTATTCTAGGGTGTAGTCTCAGCTCAATGAGGGCAAGAGCATATCAGCTGTGTCCAATTCCATTATATTTAGGCTGCAGTCCTAACTCCCAGTAATGCCACCTAAGCCCCAGAACAAGTCCTGTGCTGGCCAAAGTGCTGCAAGGCACTTCTGCATCACTCCTGGGGGAGGGTTAGGCCACTGCACAGATAGGTGCTTGCCTCCCTACATCATCATGCAAACAAGAAGACAGATGAGTTGTGCCAGCCTAGGTTAGGATTGCACCCAAAGTTTAATTATTAATGTCTTGGACACTTCTTATTTGTGTAAGCCTGACACAGTTATGTAGAGCAATCCTTAAAGACTCTGCCAACCTAGCAGTTCAAAAGTATGTAAATGCAAGTAGATAAATCAATACCACCTTGGTGGGAAGGTAACGGCATTCTGTGCGCTTGTGGGCTGAATATTCATGGAGGTGTCCTAGGACAGTGCTGGCTCTATGCCTCTAGAAATGGGAATGAGCACCACTCCTTAGAGTTGGTCATGACTTGCAGGGCAACCTGAGGGGGACACTTTTACCTTTACCAATCCTTAAAGGACTTCCAGAAGCTTCAACAGGTACACTATAACAGCTGCAAGTGTACTGATAGAGATGAGCTATTATGAACATGCTATGTCCCTAGTCTTAGTACTGGTCATAACATTTAAAGTCCTGAATAGATTAGGACCAAGTTACTTGAAGGACCACTCCTCCACAAGTTACTTGAAGGAGTCTGCCTATGCCTTTAATCTTCTGGGGAGATGTTCTTGTTTGCCAACTGAGTTGCAGTTGATGGAGATGTGCAAGGGAGCTTTCTCAGTGATGGCCACCATCTTTGGAGAGAGATTGGTTTTCCCTGATCCCTCTTGTCTTTTCAGAGAAGATTTAGAACACAATCCTAACCATGTCTACTCAAAAGTAAGCCCCATTGTTTTCAATGGGTCTTATTCCCAGGAAAGTGTGTTTAGGATTGCAGCCTTACTTCATCGAGTAAACGATGTATTTACTTCATCAAGGCTTCTCCTGTTATTTCTGACAGTCTACATTAAACAGTTGTTTTTAATCTTAATCATTAATCTCTCATTAAAGACGATGATGTTGGTATCATGCTTTTCTGGTTTGCTTTTAATTACGGTATTTTTATCATGTTTTAATTTGTGTGTGGAAAGGGGCTGCGTTGGCTCAGTAGTTAAAGTCTCAAGTTAAATAGGTACCACTTTGGTTGGAAGATAACAACTCGGTGACAGGTTTCTGCTACAGACCAGCTGGTTTCCTCAACTCATGGATCCTATGATTCTGATCCAGAATAGTGTCCCCCCACCACATGGGACAGTTGCTGAAGAAGTGGCTTTTAATTTGTGTGGTGAGCTGCTTTGAATCCCTGGAGATGGATGCATATAAGTCTTAGAATAAAATAAAAAGGGATAGCCTAGCAAGTACCTCTCAAGTATGTACCCAAGAGCATGCTCTGGAATTCTCTACAGTTCACTGGGAGTACAATGGCAGTTGTGCTTGGGTAGCTCAGAAGGCAAGTTGCCATGCAAAGGGTTTCTTGACTTCAGAGCTTTGAGATTGCTGCATATCTTCATAATGTTTGGCTGTACATCTTTAGGATATTGTGGAATATTTCTCTACTGGTCTCCTGTGGTACGAGACCTGGTCGCCTCTGGTGGTTTAGAGCAGGAGTCTCCAAACTCTGGCATGGGGGCCAGATGGGGCAATCAGCAAGCCTCAATACCCCCGGCAAAACCCTCTATCCAGCCCTTGGACAAGCCTTGTAATCCACTCCAATACATTCTTATATATAGATTTATGCAAATACTGTATATTCAAATTTGAAATTTAGATTAGTTTTTTGGCCCCTTACATAATGTCAGAGAGATGATGTGGCCCTCCTGCCAAAAGGTTTGGAGACCCCTAGTTTAGAGCAGTGCTCTTCAGCATTTTGTGTGCCGTGACTCCCCCAAAATGAATAAAGTATTAGAATGGAAGTCCACTGCAGATCTGCCCCCCTGGGACCTGTTAGGTCTGCCCCCCTCACCCTATTTCCCCCTACCTCTTGTGTCTTTACGACAACCTTGTGAGGTAGCAGTTGGAGCAATGATGGTCTTAGGAGCTGCAGAGCATGACAGTGCAAAGAGGACGGGCAGGATTTTATTGAGTTTTAATAAGGCAGTACCATTATTAGATTGTATCCAAACCCTCTTTTTCACAAATTTTGAAAGGGCACAATTCCCCCCCCCCCCCCGCCCCAGATGAAGTTTCATGAACTAATTGGGGTTGCAATCTGTTAGTGGAAGAACACTGTTTTAGAGAACAGTTGTCATATAAATGATAATGCTTTTTTATTCATCATTCTTGTTCGAGTTAAGTGGCCTTTGTTGATATGACTTTTAAAATTAATAAACTTTAATAAGTAAATATTGGTGTCGAGCAGCATTTCTCAATACTGTATTTGTCCTCTACTGAAATACTTTGCATGGTCTATAAAGGGGAGTACCACCGGAAATAACAGGTGAGGATGTAATTGCCAGTTACTACTGGATTGGGAGGCCAGGCACAATGGAACAAACTTAGGCATTTGGCTCTTTTGAGCTTGCTGAAAGCTCATGCTGGAGCTCTGCCCATTGAGCTGAGCCTCCTACTACTAAAACAAAAAAATAAATTAAAATAAAATACAGTAAATACTGCCTGTCACGTTGCATTGCTGGTTTCACTGCCAGGTGGAAGGGGATCTGTAGGTTCTGAGCATACCAGCAGACACCACCCGCAAATACCACTCCACTGTTGAGAAACAGTTGAGAAACAGTGGTAGGGAAAATGAATCAGAAATAGAACAAAGTAAAAGGTTCAAATTGCAAATTGTAGTGCAGAACATTGTTATATGCAGAACATATAACATCTCTGGTTATAGTTGAATACACAGTGTTGAATAGGTATTATGCTCCAAAATAAGAGGCTTTGGAGAATAAAGCAGGAAAATCACATACATCTGTTTTCACTTTTTTCCCTTGTATAAAATATTTTCCTTGCATCTTCCTAACATTTCTTTTTAAAGTGTAGTATTGAAACAAGTATTGCAACAATTTACATTATGTAAATAATGTAAATGTGCATTTTTTTCCCTGATTGCTGACTTTCAAAAGTGGGGTGTCAATATGCTTTTGTTTTAATGAAGAATAAAAGGTTGCTAGTTATAAGTAGTGCTGTGTGCAGTGGGGTATCGAGAGCTTTTCCATCACCAGTGTTACTCATACTTGAATTCATACCAGAGGCATTAAGGGGTTTAGCATTCTTGAGGGCATTTGAGCTCTCAAATTATTCTGTAGCAAAGTACTCTAAGGTATTTCAGTACTGTTTTCCATTCATTCAAGATATCCCATTAGGCATTTTTTAAATTAAGCAACTCTGTTTACATATATTTTGGAGTAAGTGAATGTCTAATCAGTGAAAATGAGAATTTAGTGTGGTAAAATTTTGAATAGTATGTATGCTGACCTGCTCTTCTGGTTTCAAAAGACCCTTGGGTGACATGCAGGCCTAAAAATGTTTTGCATGGAAATGTGTACTGTCTAAAAACTGGCTAGCAGTATTTGCTCATATTCATGGAACAACTATATCAAATGCATTTAAACATACATATGGTAGTGCTTCAAGGCTTGAACTTGAAAGGACTTGAATGACTGAAAAGAAACTTGTGTTGTTAGAAAAGCTTTCAGAGAATGTTTTACTGAATTGTTGGAAGAGATGAAAGTAGGCTATGAAAGGGGAAATGAAAAAAATGAAAGGGAAAAAAAATAAAAAAATTGAAAAAAATAAAAAAATGAAAGGGGAAAAAAAGAGTGCTTTGCATAGTAAAGTACGCATAAGTTTAGCATAAATGTGCACGTATGTTTTTAAGTGGAATTGCAAACTGTTTAATAACTTTATCCCACCTTTTCCAGTTATTGGGACAAGACAGTAAACAAGGAATTTAAAAATGCAAGTTGATATGCCAAGTTAAAATACCCCCAAAAGCAAGTTAAGAACAAAAGTAGGAGCAAGAACAAAACAACTATAAGAACATCTTGTAATGTACCTTGAGCAATTAAGATAAGTCAGGAAAAAAATCTAAATTGTTGTTTAAAAAATCTCACAGAATCAACAAAGACATAAATGGATAATTTTGTAGAAAATGTTGATTGTTTACAGTAAAGAGAGGCACAAAGATTGTTAATATGAGTTTCTTCCTAAGAAGGACTGTCAGCCCTTGGTTTGGCCAGTGCAAATGGTGGGTAACAATTGTTAGCCTTATGTTATGTTAACAATTGTTAGCTCTTATGTTATCTGCCTTGGGCTCCCTCTTGTAGGGAAGGAAAGGCGGGGTATAAATTAGGAAATAAATAAATAAATACAAATTGGGAGATGGCCAAAAGTAAGAGAAGAGAGGTTTGCTACAAACTCACAGCATTCTGTTTACTTGGGAGGTAAAAGGCAACTTCTTCAAAGTTTGTTCTGTGTGGTGGCAGGGTCCACTTGTTCTCGATTGGAGTAATCCGAACCATAATTGACGTGACATGGGGAAACCTGGCCGTTCTGTTGCAGAGGTCTGTTGCCAGGAAGTTGCCTTCCCACTGAAATGGTACCTATTTATCTATTTGCTTTTGCATGAGCTTGCTCCATCATGAACACCTGGGTCTAGAACACTGACCTGTCGATCAAGTGGTCAAGTGGGTATTCCTCCTTTATTTAGCAGTGGAAGAGTAACTGGCCCTAAACGCTCCAGCAGTTTCTGTTCAAGTGGCTTTTGCTGGTGTTTTTTTTGCATTTTAGATTGAGAGCCCTTTTAGGACAGGGACCCATTAGCTATTAATTAGCTATTAATTTTTCATTTTCATTGTAAACCACTTTGTGAACTTTTTAGTTGAAAAGTGGTATATAAATACAGTGATGCCTCACGTAACAAATTTAATTCGTTCCGGAGGCATGATTGTTACGTGAAATGTTCTTTACGTGAAGCGGATTTTCCCATAGGAAATAACGGAAACTCAAGACAATTGGTTCTTAACCCAAAAAATATTCATATAAAAATATTAACTGGATGTAAAAATGATGACAAAACACTGGAATTGAATTCAAAACATGCATTCAATGTGCATGATCCTATGAAGTCTACTTAGGCTGCAGTCCTAAAGACACTTTCCTGGGAGAAAGCCTCATTTAACACAATGGGGCTTACTTCTGGGTAAACATGATTAGGAAGCTGCAATCCAAGACACTTTCTAAGTTTCTCCCCACTTTCTCCTCCTCTTCATGCTGAGCCTCTCTCTCTCCCCTGCTCCTTTCTGACTGGCCCTGAGCTGCTTCCCTCTTCTCCGCTGCTGTTCTCTCCCTCTGCCCAGTGGACGCCCGGCCACAGAAGGAACAGCGCAGAAGTGTTGCTTTTGCTATGGGCAGGCGTGGTAAGCAGCCCTGATGCTTTTTTAAAGAGTTGCCGGCCAGTGCGTTTGCCCCAACTGCCAACGAATTTGTTTGTTACATGAAGCACAGTTTGTTACGTGAAGCAGAATCCTAGAGAAATTTTTGTTTGTTATGTGAAACACACTTTACGTTAGGCGTTCTTTACGTGAGGTGCCATTGTACTGTGGATAGATCGACCTTTAGGTCTTGACCATAATTTTGGATCAGGCAAATTTTGTTGTCACAACCTTCTACAGCCTCTTTGTTTCAACTATGCTGGAGCATAGTCCTGCATGTCCTGCATGTAAGCTTGCAAGTGTTATTTATTCTCCTCAATTATGAAGTTCTGTGTCACACAATCAAGCCTGCATATGCAGTGGTATCTTGGTTTAAGAATGACTTGGATTAAGAGTGTTTGGATTAAGAGCAAAATTTTCTCAGAAATTTTGACTTGTTTTTGTAGCACTGTCTTTGAAGAAGAGCACTTCTTAGGAAATTTGGTACAGGCTTCCATGGCTCATGGAACTGGGACTGGGGGAGTAGGTTGAGCTGGGATGGGGCCCTGGGCAAAGCTTAGAACAGACTTCCATGGCTAGGGAACTCATGGGGGGATCTGGAGGGAGCACCCAGAACCAGGTGTGGGATCTGTGTGTGGCAGTGTGTGGCTGCACGAAATGACAAAGATTCAAGTGAGCCCATGGATAATAGTCATCCTCCTCTCTCTTTCTCCCTCACACCAGCCATGACGGTTTTCAGAGGTGTGGTACAGTTCAGTAGTATACAGTATTTTCTTTATTACATTGTTTTGTAATCATTTTTATATACAGTAAATATTTGTATATAAATATTTTTGGACTGTGGAACTAATTGTCCGAGTTTCCATTATTTCCTATGGGAAAACCCATTTTGAATTACAAGCATGCTTCTGGAATGAATTATGTTTGTAAATCAAGACACCACTGTATTTGGTGGTAGCACAACATGAAAGGAACAAAGAATTGCTGGTTACAAACACTTGCCTAACAGTTTACCTGAAGGTGATTCTTGTTAGCCTGAGGGTCACAACAAATGTTATCAGGAGATGCATATTGCATCACTCTGATGATTCTTTTGAAACTGAAAAACTATTTGCAAATAAAGTGGTTAGGGGTGGAGTGTTCCAAATTGTACTTCCCTAAGCATTTTTGCATGTTTTGTTCTTAAATTCATGCAGAGAAAAACCACTTGTGGAGTAATTCAGATTGAGAAATAGCCATCAGAGAAAATGCAGTCCTCCTAGCTGTTTTAGTTGTTTGCCCTCTGGAAGACTTTTTCTTCTGGTTTCAGAAAGCATGTTTGGTTTTTTTGCCGTGTACCTGCCTACAACAGCTTGGTTTTTTTTCTATATGTTATATGCAGAATCCAAAATCATACTCTGTCAGTAGGAGGAAAGTCTGCACATAGTCCTGGAAGGGAAATAGGATTTAATAACTCTGGCAGTTTAGATGTTTAGGCATCACTATAGACACTCTTCCCCAGCATTATCGTTCAGTTAACAGTACAGCCAAACTCTCCTACTCAGCAATCACAAAATTTTATTTCACCCAGGCTTCATTCCTAACCTTCAGTTAGGGCAGCATAAGTCCTGGCACAAGTCCTATGCTGGCCTGGGGTGTCACAAAAATGCTGTAAGGTATTTCTGCATCAATTCTGGGGGGTTAGGCCAGTGCACATACATGCACCAGCCTCCCCATACGAATGGGGAGACAGGTGCCAGCCTCAAATGATTAGACTTGATCCCATAGGGTGGCAACTACGTATGTGCCAACTGCACTTAGACATTCAAGGCAAAAGTTGGGAAATCACTGCCCTGTGCCTGGAAACCAATATTATACAGCTGAGTGCACAGGACTGGTTAAGATTTGTTAGAATTGGGATAGGCATCTTCTTTAATTCAGAAAAGGATGGCCTTCTAATTCAACTGTTATCAGGCCAAGTTCTACCCCATGAGGTTTCTGACTTTTATGTTAAGTTAAAATCGTTGGGCTTAGACTCCCCAGGGCTAGGCATGCTAGGGTATGCTGTAGTGCAACACTTTCTGTAGTGTTAATTAGATAAAGATCTTTAGATATTGAATGCCAGGAATTGTTCAGCAGAGCAAACACTGTATGCTCTCCGCTGTTTTTTCACCATTCTGTCAGCTTTCCAGCAATGGCATCCTACTTACAACAACCAGACAAACTACGGGCAAGGAGGGTCTTTATGTTAGCAAAGTACCATGCCATCCCTTCAGCTTTGTTGACAGGTCAGTATACAGGTAATGGCTTCCCTAGATTCACACGTCTCTCTCCCTAAAGCTGTTGAATGTTTCATTGGTTAACTGAGTCTGCAATTAATACATGGCTTCTACTCAAACTTGGCTTGTCTGGTTTATTCATCTGAGATCTACAGATAAAGTAGAAATCACATACTCTAACTAGCACTTGTAACTTGCTACTTATTTTGTATTATGCAGTATAGTTATTCAGCTCTCTAAGTAATCTGTCCTATAACCTTTAATTTTTAACATGATAAAATCACCAGGATTTTTTTCCTCCACATTGTATTTTTAAATGAAATAATAGTCTGTAATTGAAATTTCCAGCCCTTATGAGATAATAATGCATCTGCAGCTAGAGTAATGCTGCAAGTTAATTCTTCTCTGTTAAGACTTGGACAGAACTTAATCTTTAACTCTGTGGTTTTCCTCTGTGTTCATTTTCTGTTTATCTTTATCCAGCTGAGTCTATTTTTTCTTACTAACTGCAGTAGTCATCTTTTGTTGCTGTCATTTTCCTTTTTGAGTTGATAAATTCAAGTAGGTGTTTTTTGTTGTTCTGAAAAATGTGCAGTGCCAGGAAAGTTAATCCGTATTAATCCTAAAGGCCATTAGTGGCACCACTGAGCTCCAGTGCCAGGTGTTATAAATGTGCCATAAAGCACATTTACTTCCCCATCAGAGCAGCGATCACCAGCCCCAGGTCAACACCAGTTGTCATAGGCCCGATACTTGACGGGTGCCACCTGGAGCAAGGCAGATAGCTTTGGGTGATAGGTATGGGTTTTGGATATGGTGGGGAAGGGGTTGTGGGTTGGGGAACAGGCCTGGGATCACATTGAGGCTTGCTCCACTAGATTCTATCCTCTGTATAGGGCTACAAAGCCCAACATGGAGGTTCTCTCATCTGAGCCAGCAAATTAGCCAATGCAAATGTGAGAAGCCCTATTACTCAGGTCTGCTGTACACCCCCCCCATATGTGTGTAACTAGGGCTGCAATCCTGGAGACAATTGCTTGGGAGCAAGACCCGTCGAACACAGTGGGGCTAACTTTTGAGTAGACATGGTTAGGATTGTGCTCTAAGTGCTTTTAAATACAACCACCACCATGTGAGCATTTTTAAAACTTGTGAATTGGCAGGCATTTAGACATTGCAAAGGATCATGCTAGGTACCTTTTTAACTTGATGGCTTCCTGTGGAATTAAACAATGAACAAAAATTAGCCCATTTTAAACCACTCAGGATGTATACAGTGCAGGTATATGAAATCTTGTCAGCATTAAGCTGTATGATTAAACCAGTGGGCCTGGCCTTTCTTCATGCTAGAATTTCAGCACACGAACCTTTCAATCCAGAGTAACTACGGGAGCATGTAAGAGACATTTACGTGGATGTCGTTTCTGGACCACCTAGTGAAAACCTATGGAAAATTCATATTGCAATCCAGAGTAAATTGTTCTTACCTGGAGCAAGGACTCCCTATAGTTACTCTGGATTGCATATCTTGAGCCCCTCTTGTGACACCTTTGAAATTTCATGATGAAATTTGAAATTTCAACTGAGCACTTGTATATCACCTGTCTTGGCCTGTTTCTCCCAGGCTTCATCAATACTACTCTAAAGTGAGTTAAAGTTGTTCCTCCTGGCTAGATGTTCCCCCATATCCAGTTTTTTTTGTTCCAACTGCCTCTTCTGGACAACAGATTCAGGGGAACCCAAGGTTTAGTTCAGCATTGCAGTATACGGTACTGACATGTAATTATATCCTTACAAATGAAAGTTGTCCCTCTTTTTAGTGCCTTTAGAAGGGAGAGATTGGCTAGGCAGAAAGAGTAAGCTGAAAGATACAGTCTTTTCCCAATGTTGGATTTTACCTGGAAGCACACCTCCCAAAACTATTTTCTTCTCCGTAGGGTTCCATATCTATGTTTGCAAACATGGGTCTGGAATAATATGAGAGAAGGGTGATTTAGGGGACTAATTAACTGGCAAGGTAAAGATTTTAAGTTCTATCTTCTCCTGCTGCAAATGTATTCTTCCATTAGGTTTGTGCAAGGGAGAAGCAGTCAGTTGATTAAAGTTTCTCCTAGCAGTATTGTATCATTTACAGCACAATCCAGAGCAACTAATCTGTCCACATAAGAGCCCTTGGGTTGCCCTATCTATCACTGGGGTGAAGCAACTGCAAGATGCTCTACCCCACTTACTCTGGAAAAGGCTTAGGGCAGAGCAAGGCAACATAGGGTGCTCTAAGAGAGGTGAACCTGCTCTGCCCTAACTGCTCTGCCCTAACTAACTCCTTGCTCAGGAGAGGCAAGTTGAGGGCATGTTTAGCATTGCCTAGGGCAGAGAAGTTACTCTGTATCCAAAGCCTGTTTCCAAGGCAGAAATGCCCTCTTCCAGTTCCTCAGAGATATACCACCTCAGGAGAAGGTATAGTAATGAGTAGACCCATAGGGGTCCATGATAAGGCCCGAGTAAGAATGGCAGTGTTGACAAAAAATCTGAGTTCTTGGCCAGCCTAGCTGCAACCCCTGCCTCTCAACCTCAGGATATGGAACAAACTACAGGTGTCCAGAAACCTCAGGATACAGCAGGCCACTCCAAGAAGCCCCTTGTATTCACTGTAGATTGTACTGGCATCTCATGTACAGAACACTGTAGATTGTACTGGCTTCAGGGACTCCTTATAAGGTTGGCACCCAGTGGCGTCACCAGACTGGTGCGGCTGGTGTGGGCTGCATTGGGTGATATGCTCCATATTGGATGATGCGCCAGAGGAGTTTGACTGTCCTTTGGCAGCCCCCGGGCATCAGCACGCCCATTCAGGCCTGCTCCAAAGCGGAGCAGCAGCCAGAAGCTGCCACTTGTCCTCGGAGCTGGCCTGAACGGCCAGCTGAGGTGCACTGCACAAAAATACACTGAGCATGCTGAACAGCTTCAGAGGAGACTTCCTTAGAGCAGAGGAAGTCTGCGCCTCTGCACGGCCATTCAGCCTCACTCAGGAGGCGGAGCAGCTGCCGAATGGCTTCAGAAAGAGTACTGCACAGGCGTCAGAGATGGTGCCTGCGCAGTACTCTTTCTGAAGCCAGTTGGCTTCAGAAACAACTGCGCAGGTGCCTACTTTGGTGACTGTGCAGTCCAGGTGGGGTGGGTGCGCGAATCCCAGGGGTGATGCACAGACGTCTGCACCAGGTGATATGCAGAGTCGTGTCACCACTGTAGGCACCACAGCTGTTCCTTGCTCAGTGTGATCTGAGGGGTGTCTCCTCAGGAGCAAATCCTCCCCGTGTGTCAATTACTTAGCATGCTCTGGAGCAGTTAGGGCAGCCCAGGCTTCCTGACTCTCTGGATGCAGCATAACTTTCTGCTCTGGATACAGAATAGTTAGGAGAGAGCAGTTAGGGCTAAACTTGCTCTGGATTGTGCCCTTAGTTTGGCCTCAAGAGCCATGGATATCTGAGTGATTTAATGCTATACATGTCCTAGTTCCCTCCCCTATTCATTATCAGAGCCAGGCATTCCACAGAGAGTTCTCTGTATATGCTGCTTGGAAATACATTAATTAGGTAATTTGGTTATTAGAAATAATAAATATTCCTTACAGACTGAAGAGAGATAAGGATTGCTGTGTTTACTGAAGAAACAGAATATTACATGCCTTCACATTCCGGTTAAATAGGAACAGCCGTTACTCCTGTCATTATTGCACAGTGGAATGTCTTAAGGCAATGATGAACACTACTAACAAGAGATGGATTTATGGTTTTGTTTACCCACAAATCATACAGCAGTGTATTGAATGTGTCTCTCCCAGATTCCTGGCAAGTAGATCCGAGCATAAATCTTTCTGCTATAACAGTTTTCATTAAGGTAACATTTGTACTCTAGGCAGCAGATAGGGCCCAAAGTAACAAACACCCTTGTGATGGTACAATTATCTGACATGGTGTATTAGGTAATAGATAAAGGTGTTTGACAATTTACTCAGAAGTTAGCCCATTGTAGGCCTTCAGTAGGCCTTCAGTAAGGCCTGCTCTATAAATAAACCTTAAAGTTTCTTACTTGCCAGAAACAAACACCACTAGTAATTTACATAAGCAAAATTATTCCTGAGTTTTTTTCGTTTAGGATTTTATTACCATAGATCAGTAGTTTTCTCTATGACACTACTGGTATTGAATGCAGCTATATAACAAATAAAAGCTGGTGGCACCCACATTTTTCCTAACAGTCAAGAGTTTTATAGGATTGGGATTTTTGTGGGGTTGAAGGATGACTGACCTTTAGTACATGATTCTTTATTTTTTGTGCAATTTTGCATTTATGGTGAAATTAAAATGTGCAAGCCACTTAATGATTTGTCTTTCCCAACAGATGATATGGGAGAGCTTCTCCTTGCAGAGTCAAAGCTAGAAATTTATCTGAAGGAAAACCCTCTTAAAGCAGGTGCTAGTCCCTCTGGTCCTCGGCCGAAGTTAATTGAAGTCAGGAAGCATCTCAATGCAGCACTTGACCGCGGAAATCTAAAGGTACTTTCTGCTCTGAAAGAAGTACATTTGTTGGAAATGTTAGTACTAAGAGTTGAATAAACACATGGTACTAAAAGCAAAAGGATGGCAAATACCGATATTTTTTTTCCATCCCTGTGTTCGAGCTGTATGAGTTTATATAAATTTTCAATTTCATCAATCTTCATAATATTTCAAAATACTACTTGCTTTCAAAATATTTGCATTAGCTTTTTGTTCATGTATGTACCCAACACTGTCTCATTCTCCCAGCACAATTATTCCAGTTAACAATTATTATTACGACTGTTGTATTTACATCTTTTCAACAAGAAGTACTTCTCAAACAATAAATTCTTAAGATGCTTTTTGTAATGTTCATGAATTCATCAGTTGGAATTCCATTTTATTCTTTGAGTTTCTACATTGATTTTCTTCCTAAAACTCTACATATCCTTCTGGGAAATTCTGCAGAAGGAAATCCTTCTGCGTCCTTGATTCGAAAAACAACATGGAAGTTTATTGCCACATAGTAGTACTTATTATGTGCCATAGTAGTGGTTTATTTAAATTATTTGTGACCCGACTCACTCTTCAGATGATACAAATTCTATCAACAGGAACTTAAGCAGTTTGAGGGGATATGTCACTGAGACTGCAGTCCTAAACTCAGTTAGGTTGGCACAAGTCTTGTGCTGGCCTGCAGATGTCGCAAAATGCCATAAGGCACTGCCCTACTCCTGGGTCAGTGTGGGGTGGGAGTGGGCTAGTCCAGTGCACAGACATGAACCAGCTTCCCCACACTACCGTGAGAATAGGGAGACAGGTATGTTGTGTTGGCTGAAATTGGTTAGGATTGAGCCCTGAGTTCCACCATATTTGGTGGTTTGTCATCTAACAAAATGCAATAAAGACTTGTTAAAGTGTTCGCTTATAAATTAGAAGCATTAGTGTAGGGGTTGTATATAAATAGATAGACAATACCTGGTTATCTCACAGTGAATATTTGTACATTTTCTTTCTAGCCAGAGTTTCTACAAGAAGCCGAGTTAGTAATGGCCAAATTACACTACGTGGAAGGTGATTTCAACGAAGCTCTTAACATTTATGCTAGAATCAGATTAGATGACTTGCAGCTTGTTGCGGTACCTCCTTATCGACTGAGGATGATTGCCGAAGCATATTCTACCAAAGGTAGGAGAACTTTTAGCATATTGTGATTATTTTTTGTTACTTCAGACAAAATTGTATTTCTCTTTTGCATGCATTGGCATCCATCAGTCTTGAAAGACTATGGTATTGTGCTTGACGCTGTATGCGAAGCACAAAGAGCTGGGTAGATTAATATGGAGGATAGGCTGTTACCCAAGCATGCCACTGAAATAGTCCAATGGAACAGCAGAGCCGATATGATTGGTTCCATTTGGGTCACAGAGCTGGGCTAAGGACAAGAGCTCACCCTGTCTTGTGGGGACCTGGGTCTTGAACCCTGGCCTACTGGTTAATAGGCACAGTGTCTTAACCACTTGCGCCACCCACAGTGCCACACACTTGCGCCTCTTTTGATGAAACTGAAATTTAACAGTAGATTCTATAAACATTGTGACAATGTAGGAAGAAATGTGATGGTTTGAAATAAGAAGAGGAAAGCTGTCTAACATGGATTGGATGGATGGTACATCATTCATACAGACCTGTCTAGGACAAAGTTTGATCATTTTCACTGTAATCTTAATTCTCCAATGGCTCAAAATGTGCCAAGGTTCTTATAGCTTGACAGAGAAACTCATGATCTATTCAAATGAGTGGAATAATGTTTAATTCAACTCATTCAAGATGAACCCCTTACTGCAATGGAGTTTTGCAACTCATTTCCAGCTTTCTCACATTTATTTTTCAAAATATGCAATGCTATTGTAATTTCTGTAGATGGCAGCCTCACTTCAGTGTCAGATGTTTTCTGCGAGGTGAATGCATAACAAAGCAGGGTCAGTGTTTTGAGAACGCAGCAATTTATGTGCATTGAGATCCAAAAATTTTTACACCCAGATGCTCTTGCTAGCAGTTGGAGTTGCTGTTCCTGCCATATCTGTAACTTATTCAGCTGCAGAACAAACAAAAAGCAGCAATGACAGTTGATTCTAAAACGAATTTGAGGAAAGATTATTAACCTGTCAGCTGCTACATAGTACTATGTAATTGCAGTGTAGTCATGTAGCAGTGAAAAGATTTGCCGCCTAGGGTGGTAGGAGAGAAAGTATTCCTGAGCTTACTGTATTGTCGGAGAAAAACCATGGGCTCTTCACTGTGCCTACCCCACCCCTAAATTTCTTCCTTGCTTAGCATCCAGCTTTGAATAAATTTTTCTTTCATGGTTCTTCAGACAAATTGCTCAGTGGTAATAGAACGAATGGAAGTACTTTTTCTCACCAGTCATCATTCTCACTTAACCCCAGCAGGTTAAGTAGGTTAGAGACCTTCCAGTCTAATTGCAGACCTGCTCTTTCTCATATTTGAAAGACATACAGAAGCCCTTGGTTGTTATGAGTCATGAGAGGGTTTTGCATGTTGTTAAAAGGGACAAACATAGTAACTATAGACTATGGCTGCAATCTGAAAGGCACTTTCCTGGGAGTAAAACCCATTAAACATAATGGGGCTTCCTTTTGAGTAGACATGGTTAGGATTGTGCCCTATATCAAGCCTCCACGTTTTGCACAGGTTGATAAAGAAGGTGGCAATTCCTGGTAGTTCTGGAAGAGACTGATTATGAATCCTGTTCAGTAAGGTCTACAGAACTGAAACAGCAACTTTTGATAACCGTCTATCATGGTGTCCTGGACCAACTCATGTGGGTACAGTTTGGGTGGCACAACATTATGATGGCTCTGGTCTTTTGTAGTGACTGTAGTGCTAGGGAATTATTTTTATCACTCTCACTGGTCTGGAATCAAGGTACTTTGAGATCAGACTGCATCTGTATGCTCCTGGACGATATAATCTTGGGCTATATAATCTATATAAACTATATAATCTTTGGCTAAACTATATAATCTTGGTCTCTATTTGCTGGATTGCCACTCACATAATTTGGTTGGTGGAGACCAGAAACAAGACCTTTTCTGTGGTGATTTCATGGTAGTGGAATGCATAATTGCAGGAGGTCCATCAGGTTCAAATGTTGAAGGTCTCCAAGCATACCACACTTGAAGGCATTTAACATGAGAGCCTTAAAGACCTTCCTTTTCTGCTTGGCTGTTAATTGATCAGTCGCAGCAGTTTATGATTTAATTTATGCTGCTAGGTTTTATCAACCACCTGTTAGTTTCTTCCCATTTTGTTTAGTTCTTGTTGTACAACTTACTCTGTTGCTTTACAGTTATTTAAAAACTGTAAAAAGTGTAAAAACTGATTTATAAATGATAAATTAATCTGAATCTGCACTTTTCATTCTGTGAATGTTTTTTCATCTCTCCTGGGTCACCTTTGCTAGCTTGCCTTATCAGTCTTTTATTGTCTCCTCTTGTCCTCAGCAGGCTCCTACTTACCTCCATCTCCTCTCTCCTGCTAGTAACGTTGTCTCCCACAGGTCCCACAGGTTGCTAGACATGATTGACTCTAAGGATGGTGCTCACCTTTGGTACAAGCCCAAAGAGAGGCAACATTATCCAAAGATGCCTTTGTGGTCATGTGATCATCAAAGGCGTGCAGAATGCTGTACCTTCCACTAAAGTGCTACCTATTTATCTACTTGTGTTTACTTGCTTTTGAACTGCTAGGGTGGCAGTTGCTGGGCAAGTAATGGAAGCTCATTCCATCATGCAGAACTTCGGCCTTGAACCACCAACTTCAGGTTGACAAGCAAAGCATCTTTAACTACTGAGCCACAACAATCCTCTTTTTTCCTGCTACTGTCTGCTTTTTCATTCCCAGTTTCTGCCATTTGAAAAGGCAGAAATGGCAGGTTTGGTAGCAGAGTGCCTGTGAAGCACTGAAGTATTAACAGTGTTTTTTAGGGACCTAGAATAAGGGATCCTATTAAGCACTAGAAAAAGGTTCATCTTTTTTCAAACAATCCTGCAGTGTTGTCTATTGCTGAGAAAATATCTTGGTGTAGTAGTGATCTCCTTTCATTGGTTCTCCACACGGGTCTGTTTGGGGCTTATGTACAGTATTACATAAAAATGTATCAAGCACATCATGCAAAGTGGTCAATGAAAAGAGAATGGTTTATATCCTGAAATTTAATATCATTATTTGTTATTTTCAGGTCTCTGTCTTGAGAAGTTGCCAATTTCTTCTTCAACAAGTAACCTCCATGCAGATCGTGAAAAAGAAATAATTACATGCTATGAGAAGTCTGGGGATATAGCCCTTCTGTATCTTCAGGAGGTAGAAAGGGTAAGCTGGGATAAGCTAGTCAAGGTAAAGCAAATGATCTTATGTAATTGTGGTATGTAATTGCCAGGGCGATTTGCACTGGGCATAACACATGTCTGTGGTTTGTATTCACATCTTAACCTGAAACCGTCCAGCAACACGACTTGGATCTTAAAACGGAGCTTGCTATATGAAAGCTGATTTGATTTTATGTTTAAAACCACAGACTACATATAAACCACAATTTGGACCTTTGCTCTCCCTCAAGAGGCTGCTGCATCATGGAGTTGGGAATCAGTTTATGAAATATTCCTGTTGCCATTTTGGCTGATGCATAATAAAAAGCAGGTTATTCTTTTTTGGGCTGTGCTGTCAAATGAAAGTGGGTAAAACATAACTATGGCATTCCCATTCACATGTGTCTCTCTCCTTGTGGCATAGCACCCCACAGAGAGAAGCAAGCCCAAACAAGACAATGCAGTTCTGTCAGTCTGGAACATGGAATCATGGGATTTCTAAGAAATATGTGTTGAGGAAAGTTGACTTACAAAATATATCTTTTGATATATTTTTGGAATATATGGCAGAAGAGATGCCCTGATGGGAGATCAATGGACAAACATTATCTGCAGCCAAATTATAATACTTACGCTGCAATCCTAAAGACACTTTCCTGGGAGTAAGACCCATTGAACACAATGGGGCTTACTTCTGAGTAGACATGGTTAGGATTGCAGCTTTGTCAAAGGTTAAATTGTTTTAAATGTTTCTAAGGGAGCAAGGTTTCTGGCTGCTGAAGACAATAAAGTATAGGTGGGATGGGCCAGTGTAGTAGTTATGTGGGGAGAGGATGAAGAAAGAGATGGAAAATTAATAATGGTTTGTTTAATCCGCATAAATTAGGGGTGTCTAAAACCTTTGGCAGCAGGGCCATATCATTTATCTGATAATGTCGGAGCCAGGAAAAAAAGAATTTAATTACATTTTAAATTTGAATAAATGTACATAAATTAATTTATTAGAGATGGAAATTATTTATGAATGAAAATAAGTTCATAAACACTTCCTTACATACAATTATTTTCAAACCAGTTCATAAAAACTTTCATGCTCAGAGAGAGGAGATGCGTATATCCTTACTGTTCCTTAGAATACCTGCCAGAGGGGAGGAAAGCAGAGCTCCCCTTCCCTTTGGAGGATTACAGAGCTTGCCATGGGAAGTGGGGGGGGGCTTGCCATTGGTCACATGGAGGCAAGCTGCAGACTACGAGCACAATCCTAACCATGTCTACTCAAAAGTAAGCCCCATTGTGTTCAATAGATCTTACTCCCAGGAAACTGTCTTTAGGATTGCAGCCTATATCTCATCCCTGGTCCAGGGTTTGGGAATCTCTGACAAAGATAAAGAAAATATTGTGGGGAATAATAAAAATTATTGGATGCATTTGCTTTATGTTTGTCTGATCTCCCAGGTACTAATTGCCAATATACAGAACAGAAGTCCTAAGCCAGGACCAGCAGCACATGAACAAGAACTTGGATATTTTTTAGAAACAGGTCTTCAGAGAGCCCATGTCTTGTACTTCAAAAATGGGTAAGTCTCTGTTTCGTTTTCTTTTTTGGTCATAACTTTTAAAGCCTGCCAGAAAATGAAGTAACCCAGCCTTGGGTTATATCTTTACATTACAGTAGAAACTGCAAAAATATTAAGAATATAAGAAGAGCCTCGACTGGATCAGGCCAAGGCCCATCTAGTCCAGCTTCTTGTATCTCACAGTGGGGCACTAGATGCCTCAGGAAGCACACATATGATAGCTGTATCCAGGTGCTCTTCCCCTGCATCTGGGTTTTGAGGTTGCCCACATATACATTTATCTGTACAGACACACTCACACATTCGCACACATCCATCATGACTTATAACCTTTGATGGTCCTTTCTTCTAGGAATTTGTCCAACTTAATTTCTTATGGCAGTAAATTTGTCCTTCACAATGCATTTTGCATTCAAAAGAGATAATTCAGTGTATTTTGTGGGAATATTTTCTGTTAACAAAGAACAACTAAAATGCTTCCGTTCGGTGCTGATTCTCCAGTAATGAAGAGAATGAGAAAAAGCAAAGAAAACTGTTAACTTTAAAAATTTTATGAATATCTTCAGTTACCACTTATTTTAACATTGTGCTGCAGGATAGACGTGCATGAAGACCGACAGTATGTATATGATTATTTTCATATGTGACTATTCAGTAGATCCCTGTAGACTGTGCATGAGAGGTCATTCATAATTTTGTGCTAAGCCTTTCTAAGAATAGTTACTAAAGATAGGTGTAAAAATTCCAAACACTGCAGAAAATGAAGAAAGGAAATCAAACCTCTGTTCATTTTTAAAGGCTTCAAAACATGGTGCACTTGGTTAGATTGTAAATAATTTTTCTCCCTAGAAATTTGTGATTCTAATTAGTGTTCAGATTCAAGTAAGTCTTGGCGCAGTGACATGTCATCCTTTGTTGGTAAACAAGTTTGAAGTAAATAAATAGTTGTGAAAAGTGCTCCTGTTTTGAAACCGTTTCAGATGTTTAGCATGTAATTGCTCTCTTGAGTAGGTTCAATTAGTGTTTTGAAAAACTGTTTCAAATAATGCATGACCTCTGGATTGTATTGTAGTCCTGATATCTCCACTTAATTGGAAGAAAAATGAAATACTACAATTTCATTTTTCAAGTACCCCTGTGTGTGGGTTTGGGGGCAGGCGGGATTGTTGTACATGTATGGATCCATACATTCAGTGGAAAATATTGAAAAGAATGAGCTATGAAATGCATGTTCCTAAAACAGTGCATAGCAAAAATGTAAGAGCCATCATACTTGAATAGCCAGTGAGTTTCTGAAGTCTGGTGGGTTTATCACCCCATGCTATGCCATTTAAGTCCATGTTCAAGAAACATATGACTTACATATTGCACATTTATGAATAGATATCATCATACTGGTTAAAATATGTCCTTAAATAGTAAAGCAATTTTTGATGAACTGATGTTTATTCATGGGACTGAAGCTGTACTATTACAACAAATGCTGGGAGCGTTCATTGTTGTGCTTGTTCACAAACTGCCAATTTAAAATTCCAGTTTTTGGCATGGAAATGCCTTGGTGCAATCCAGTGAACAAAAATAGAAAAATCAGAAGTGGATTGTAGGAAAATGGTACATACACAGCTCTAACTTGGAATTGTCTGTTTCTTCATTAACTGAAGAAACAGTTTCAAACAGTTTCAAAAGTTTTAGACTTCAACTGTATCTCACTGCAATGGATCTTCTGGGTATATTTCAAAAATTTTCATTTCATTGTTGCAAACTGTTGGGAGGGTTTGGAAGAATGACTGACAACATTCTTCCTTGGTAAATGATTAGTTTTAACAATCCTGAACACTTGTTCTCTGTGTTTTGATTTATCACCAATTGTTTTGAGTTCTCCTTGCGAGGAGAAATTTCTTTTCCTTTAAATTTTGTTATCTTTAGGTTGCGTTCTGGATTTTTTTGTCAGACACAATCTGTTTAATGAGAAGTTGTAAACTTAGAGTGACTGCTTTCTTTTGTGTGAAAGCTTTAGAACATTTTACTATGACATCCAATTTTGTGTCAAGACTTCAAATGCAATGTGACAAAACAGGTACTATATAGGCACATTTGTAAGGAAATGTTAGTGGTGGCTTTCCATTGGGTATACACTTCGCAAAAAGCTTGTGTTTTCCACTAATATGAATAAGGAATGCTGTTATAAACATGACAGCATTATATATATATATCAAGGAGTGGAAAATTGGGGATGCTGTCATAAACAAAGTTTCTGTTCAGTGGTGTAATATACTCTTTGGCTGTGTCATGTTTTGTGCTTTAAGCCTAATGCCCAAACTATATTATGCATGCAAAACAATTGCATATTTTTAAACCAAAAGACATCAAAAAAGACTATGAGTGCCAGGGGTGGACAAGAGCTCAAGCTTCTTGTATGTGTGATTGCCACAGGATAGTGTTATGTAACAATCAGTATTTTCTGAGAAATATGGCAGTAGTACTTGTGCAAACTAACCTTCCATGCCTTTCCTCCCTGTGGCAGCTCCCTGAGCTCCACCTCAAATTTCTGGGGACTCTTGGTATAAGACATGAAGGAAAAATAGCCCGAAACTAGAAAAAGGGCAATCTCTCTTTGGCTTTTGAAAATGTGGTGATAGATAAAAACATTAGGGCCCAATCCTAGTCACCTTTCCAGTGCAGATGCAGTCATGCATTCTGCAGTGGGGGGGGGGCAGTCACTGTGATCTTGTTAAAATAAGGGAACATTTATTCCTCTTCCTCAAAGCTGTGTTGCAGCTGCGTTGATGTTGGAACATTGGATAGGATTGGGCCCATAGATGGTTTTTTGGTTAAGAGTGCAATTCTGAGAAATCTCACCTGGCCTATCTTTCTGTTATGGTGTTGGGAGGTTGGTGCATGTGCATTGGCCTAACCTCCCAACAGCACAAGAGTCTTACTGCACTTTTGTGACACCCCCAGGTCAGCACAGGAGATCAGGATTGCAGCCAAGGTTTGAGAATTCTGTTATGTCCCTGGCATAATTACAAATTTGAGCATTTCTTTCCCAAAGGCTCATTTTGGCATTTTCAAGTGTTGGCATTTGGCATTTTCAAATGGCATGTTTTCTAGAGTTCTCTTGTTCTTTATATAATTATCATAGCCCTCACAGATTTGTATACGGGAAGACACACAGACAGTAGAATATAGAAGTTACGCGTATACGTAGAAAGTTTTGATCTAGCCTACTAGTGTGGGTTGTTTAGATTGGCTTACTGAAGGAGAACAATCTTGCTTAAGTTTAACTGAGATAGTTATTCTGTTTCTTTGTTCATCAGCTCTACAGAAGTTTTCTTTTAAGCAATTATGTTAGGGGCCCTTAAAGACATGACTGAAACTTTGGATGTCCATTATCACAAAAAATAAAAGCGTTTAGAAGATAGTACATGGAAAGGCAATTATACTCTTAAAACCCCACCCCGCTCTATGACCCAAGTAATGTGTAAGTCTCTCTTTAGGAAAATTTTTAAGTTCCATTTTTCTCTTTGAATGCAAACATTAAATTGACGATTTTTAGACCATAAATATTGTGTTTTGCCTGGGCACAAGGCAAAACATTGTATAGAATGAAGGAGAAATTCTTATTTTAAAAATAATTCATGTTGAAGGGATCCAAACCTTAAAGGATTTGTTCATCTAAAACAACTGTTCCACTTGGTTACCCAATTTTAACTTTGCTTCATTTGTTTTATAGTTTGAAAAAAGGATGTAATCGTTTGGAGCTTTTATGATTGTAGTGAAAGCTGCACACAACTAGTGTTAATTGAAATCATTGATACGTGTAATTAAATGTTATATGAATGATTAATCCTGAAAGTATGAATACTTGGAAATCTAAAACATCTTTAGCATCATTGTTTCCTGTGCAAAGGAACAGCACCTGAAAAGGGCTGAATCGCTTGACAACTCAGTAGAGGCCTATTTTCCCTGCCAGGGAGATCTGTGATTTAGTCTTGCATTGTTTCTCCCTCTCCACACTATAATTTACAGTATACAAAGAGAGGGAAGCCTGGATTGGGGCTTGGAAGGTGCCCATGGACTTCCTGTCTCCTGTTGAGCACAAGAGCATGAGAATGAGCAACCAAATTGATTAGGAGACTGGAACACCTTCCTTATGAGGTAAAGGTATAGTGTTGAGACTTTTTAGCTTGAAAAAGGGCAATTATATGGTTTAATAATCTTGAATTTGAAGATTTGAAGAATAATTTTAAATAAATTGCTTCAAAGGATTTTTTAAAATAAGAGTTTTTTTGTTTTTCTTTTTCCTCCTTTTTCTTAAGGAATAGAATTTTTAAAGATAAGGGCAACTGTTGGAGATCTAGATCTAGGGTTAAAAATTAGATTTTCTAATACAAAAGTAAAAGTAAGTAGAAGTGCTAGCTTTGCCCCATGCTACACAATTAGAATTATTTTTGTAGTTTTCTTTTTAAGTGTATTTTAATTATCTTTTTAATTGTTTATTGTTTGTATGTTTTTTTCTTTTTATTAGTAGACAAATAAAATATTATGTTCAAAAAGGACAGATGGACTTGATTGAAAACCTACACATACATGCATGGTGTAGTGACAGCTGATAGGGGAGAGCTTTCCTACCTCTCTGACAAGGATTAACGTATTCAATGAAATATTGATGGGAGGTGCAAGTTGATCAAAAGGAGGTGGCACTCCATAGAGTGGGTGGTTAACTCTTGCCACTCAGCTTGGAAGGCTTGCGCACTTCAGTGGACACATCCCCGGAGGATAGAAATATAAATATATAATGTTGGCACACATCAGACATGAGGTTTATGTTCCAGACCTGATGTGTAACGCCAAAATTGTGTTTTGGCAAATTTCTCTTAAAATCTTTGTACTATGTACTGATTCTTGAAGAACAAAAAGAGACCTGAAGGAACTGTGACCATCAGTAGCTCTGATTCTTTGATTTCAGACTCATGCTAGAACATTAAGCATTTGCCTATTTTGGTGGGAGGTGCTGAGTGTGTAAACTTGAATTTGTTGAAGTCATTCATGTGTAAGATGTAGGTTTGGAGCGCTCCTCATCATGGTTGTGTGACCTCCAGATCCGGCCTCTGAAATGTCCTGATCTGGCCTCAGTTGCAGGAAGCAATGTTGAGAGAGAAGTGGGGCTTTCTTTCCAAATTTTGGACTTTCCAGAGACAGATGATAAGCCACTTTGGGAAGCAGAATTCTGGATTAAATGGGAATTTGTCCAGATTCAACAGATACACTTTCCTGGGAGTAAGAACTATTGAACACAGTGGGACTTACTTTTGAGTAGACATGCCTAGGATTGCACTGATAGTGTTATATCTTTCGTCAGTTAAGCTTCGCTGACATTTCTCTCCTTTCTTGTCTAGATTCTTTAATTCAGAATCTCTCCTGTTTCTTTGATCATGCTACCCTCTTTACATTTCTGGATTTACTTCCTGTTAATTTTTGTCTGGTTTAATGATGACAAGAATAAAACAATTGCTTTTTCTTGCTTTTATGTATGGTGGTTTTTATTAGAATTGCACTGAACAGAAAGATATTCTAAATCGAAGGGGAGATTATATCCCCTTCAGCATTCAGGTAAGAGCAGCTGTCAGAAATGTTTTGTTGTGCATCTGCAAGGCTGCTTGTATTATGTCATGCATTCTCATTGCAATCTGAAGTTCTGACTTTGGAACAGAATATCAATGAGATGTTTCTACCTTATTAGCTCCTAGCTGTTTCACAGAACGAAGCATTTCTTCTGTAAAAACAAGAGGCCAAGCCTTTTTCATTAATTTTGCACTTTTCATTCTGTCTTTTTACAAAGTTCATGTTCAGTTTTTGGACATCTTTTGAATACTGCATAAGATTAATGCTTTGAAACTGTAATTTTGTTTAACTGCCATTGTGCAGAGAGAGGTAGGATGGCGTAACAGTCTAGGAATTGAACTTAGACCTGAAGATGCAGGTTCAAATATCTGCTCAGTCATGAAGCTTCTTGGGTGACTTTGGACCAGTCACTTTCTCAGTGTCACCTACCTTAGAAGGTTGTTGTGAGGACAAAAGTAGGGGATCTTACCATTCTATGCTCCTTGGAGGAAGGGTGATATAAAAATGTGAAAAAATAATAAATGAATAAACTGCATGGTGGTAACTTAAAACATAATATGTAGAATGTCTGCTATGAGGCAAGTCAGTATGCTTGAAGCTGTTTGGGTGGACAAGGATTTTTCCAAAGATTTTCCAAAGAAGAAGCCTACGTGCCCAGGGTTGGCTTATGGTTTACCAGTAATGGCTTTTAGAGGGGCCTTTTCTTTCTTCAGTGTTTTATCTGCACTGATATCTTTCACCATTCAGTCCCAGGACAGCTCACATTATTAGAAAAAAAGAGTACTAATTTATTCTCAAGGAGCAGCTGTCTTATAGTCACACTCCAGGATGGTCCAAGATAGTCTTATCCAAACACATGGTGAATTAAATGAGCTTTTAACAGTCCCCAGATCCCCACTTCCCTAGAAGTGGAAATAGTGGGGGCTTCTCACCTTTCTCATGTAAAGCATTCCAGTACTATGAGGAGTAATATAGAAGGCTCATATTCATTACTAATCCCATGGATTTAGAAGGTTCCAGGTTCCAAGCAAAGTTCTGACAGTGGTCTATTGCAACACAGAAACTAAATCCTCCTTTTGTCTTCACACTCATGGGTTACCTGAGTTCCAGGCATATGGCCATATGTTTCTGTTCAGCTGCTTAAGTTGCATTCTGCCTGTTTTAAAGAGCCAATGGCTATTGAAGGAAAAAGAAGACTGACAGATCAACCCCCAAATCCAGAGTAACTATGGGTGCATGTAAGAGACTTTATGTGCACCCGTAATTACTGCACCACCTAGTGAAAACCTATGGGAAATTCATATTGGAATACAGAGTAAGTTGTTCTTACACCGGAGCAAGGACTCCCCGTAGTTACTCTGGATTTTGCCCTTAGTATGTGTATGTTGTATGTTGTTTTTCCAGATTCATCCATCTGGGGACAATTGCTTTATCCAGTAGTGATGAAGTGTCTGGCCAATTGTACAGCTAGATTACTGATACACTGTGAATAACCATGATTGAAGATCCACAGCTACATCACTGCCTGGGGAGAAACCTGGCTATCGATATTATTCTGGAGGTGGGGATAATCCCATATTCCTTTAAGGATGCACAAAGTATGGGAAATTTCAATTATGTTGCACCAAGTTTCAAAGGTGATTGGTACTTCTTGAAATGATGCCTGACTACAGATACAACTGACTACTGATACAAAGAACATTTCCCATGGAGAGCATCCCATGGCAAGTGAACAGCATATTAATATATTTCAGACACTGAAAATGAGTTTTACCAACCTCAGCGATGCCACTGCCTCTTATTTAATGATTTTATTTATTAGAGTGGAAATACTATTCTGTTTTGGTCTCTGTTTTGTTGGGCGTTTGCTGGTGTTTATCATGAAAACAAAATGATTGACTACTTCTTTTAAATAGAAGATTAGTTAGAATAATGTATTTCTTAACCTGGTGAACCAGGTTTCCTAAAAATTCCTGCATTGTAAACCTCTTAATCCGATACTGCCATTGATAGTTAAATTGACATGTTGGTAATTGTGCCAGTTGTAAAGGAAGGTTTAAAGAAATTTAATTTGACAGAAACTTTTTTCGTATAATTGTTTATAATAATAAATTAAGATGATTAGTTGTTTTATGCTTTTTATTGATTACTAGCAAAAAGTGTACCCGCGTTGCGGGAGTAACTTCCCCATACAACATCCCCCATGGCGCATCAACAACCCATGCGCAATCTACCCCCATGTACAACATTCCTCTGTGCGCAACTTCCCCCATGCACATCATCCCCATGCGCAACTTTCCCCATGCGCATCATCCCCCCACGCGCAACTCCCGCCGTGTGCAACTTTCCCCCCCGTGCGCAACTTCCCCCCATGTGCAACTTAGAATCATAGAATCATAGAGTTGGAAGGGACCTAGTGGGTCATCTAGTACAACCCCCTGCCTGCAGCAGGAATTCCCCCTAGAGCATCCCCGTCGAGCCTCTGCTTGAAGTGCCCCAGTGAGGGAGAGTCCACCACCTCCCTTGGCAATCTGTTCCACTGCCGAACCGCCCTCACTGTCAGGAATTTTTTCCGGATATCCAACCGGAATCTCCTTTCTTGCAGTTTGTACCCATTGGTTCTAGTTCTGCTTTCAGAAGCAGCTATGAACAAATGAGCCCCTTCCTCCCTATGACAGCCCTTCAAGTATCTGAAGAGGGCAATCATGTCTCCTCTCAGCCTCCTCTTCTCCAGGCTGAACATCCCAAGTTCCCCCAACCTTTCCTCGTAGGGTTTCCCTTCCATCCCACTGATCATTCTTGTCGCTCTCCTCTGGACTTGCTCCAGCTTGGCTGCATCTTTCTTAAAGTGAGGTGCCCAGAACTGAACACAGTACTCAAGGTGAGGTCTGACCAATGCAGAATAAAGGGGAACTAGAACTTCTCGTGACTTGGAAGCTACAGTCCTCTTAATGCAACCTAAAATGGCATTTGCCTTCTTTGCAGACACATCACACTGCTGACTCATGTTCAGCTTGTGATCCACGGCGACTCCAAGATCCTGCTCACATGTTGTTCTGCCAAGCCAAGTATCCCCCATTTTATATCTGTATTTTTGGTTTTTATTGCCCAAGTGCAGAACTTTGCACTTCTCCCTGTTGAAATTCATTCTATTTGTTACAGCCCAGTATTCTAGTTTATCCAGATCCTCCTGGAGGTTTCTCCTGTCTTCTGTTGTGTTTGCTACTCCTCCCAGCTTGGTGTCATCCACAAATTTGATCAGGCTCCCCCGTATCCCTTCCTCCAAGTCATTAATGAAAATGTTAAAGAGAACCGGTCCCAAGACAGAGCCTTGGGGTACCCCACTTGAAACAGACCTCCAGGTTGACACAGAACCATTTACTAAAACCCTTTGAGTGCGGCCATCGAGCCAGTTGCAGATCCACCTAACAATTGCCTCATCTAGCCCATATTTTTCCAACTTCCCTATTAAAATGTCATTTGGGACCTTGTCAAATGCTTTGCTGAAGTCAAGATAAATGACATCCACAGCATTGCCACTGTCCAGTAAGCTCGTAACCCGATCAAAAAAGGAGATCAGATTTGTCTGGCAAGATTTATTCTTGGTAAATCCATGCTGGGTTGTTTTGATCACCGAATACTTGTCTAGATGTGCAGAAATTGTGTGTTTTATGATTTGCTCTAATATCTTGCCCGGGATTGAAGTCAAACTGACTGGTCTATAATTTCCCGGGTCTTCTTTTTTCCCCTTCTTAAAGATTGGGACTACATTTGCCCTCTTCCAGTCCAGTGGCACTCCTCCGCTCCTCAAGGATTTCTCAAAGATGATCGACAGAGGCTCTGCAAGGACATCTGCGAGTTCCTTAAGAACTTCCCTCCATGCGCAACTTCCCTCCATGCGCAACTTTCCTACATGCGCATCATTCCCCATGCACAACTTCCCCCCATGCGCAACATCCCCCATGCGCAACACCCCCACGGGCAACTTCCCCCGTGCGCAACGTCCCCCCGTGCGCAACGTCCCCCCGTGCGCAACGTCCCCCCGTGCGCATCGTCCCCCCGTGCGCAACTTCACCCATGCGCAACTTCACCCATGCACAACTTTCCTACATGCCCATCATCCCTCCATGCGCATCGTCCCCCATGCGCATCGTCCCCCATGCGCATCGTCCCCCATGCGCAACTTCCCCCCATGCGCAACTTCCCCCCATGCGCAACTTCCCCCCATGCGCAACTTCCCCCTATGCGCATCGTCCCCCATGCGCAACTTCCCCCCATGCGCAACTTCCCCCCATGCGCATCGTCCCCCATGCGCATCGTCCCCCATGCGCAACTTCCCCCCATGCGCAACTTCCCCCCATGCGCATCATCCCCCATGCGCATCATCCCCATACGCAACTTCCCCATACGCAACTATCCAACATGCGCAACTTCCCCCATGCACAACTTCCCCCCATGCGCAACTTCCCTCCACACGCAACTTCCCCCATGTGCAACTTTCCTACATGCGCATCATCCCCCATGCGCAACTTCCCCTTGCGCAACTTCCCTCCATGCGCAACTTCCCCCATTTGCAACTTTCCTACATGCGCATCTTCCCCCCCATGCGCAACTTCGCCCATGTGCAGCATCCTTTCCAGTGCAACCTCTTCCTCCGAACAACATCCCCCCAGTGCACCAGGCACTGAGCACCAAACTGGCTGGATGTTATTCAGTCTCACATGTTAAGTATAGGACAGAAACACATTGCCCCCTTTTCAGCCCCTGAAGGGTTAAATATCTCCAGATGGTTCTTGGGGGGTGTTCAGGTGACAGAAGGATCCCTCCCAGAATTCCATGCTTCAGGCCCAGCAGTTGGGGAGGAATGTTGCTGAGTCAGCAATTTTCAATGCAAAGTATAGGGAGGAAAACGCATTGCGCCCCTTTTCACCCCCTTCTGGTTGGAATTTCCGAAAACCGGTTCTTAGTGCACCCCTCTGTCATGGAAGGAACATCCACCCCAATTTTCACGCTTCTAGGCCCAGCGGTTTTGGCAGGGCGGTGATGAGTCAGTCAGTCAGTGAGTGTGTCAGTCAGTGAGTGAGTCAGTGAGTGAGTCAGTCAGTCAGTCAGTGACTTTTCTCTTTTATATATATAGATTATGCTTACACCAGTTGTTGGGTTTTATATATTTGTTAAGTATTTTGGATGGGTTGGAATTAAATTTAAAGTATTTTTTTTTAAGATTATAAAAGTTGATTAGATGGGAGTTGTTGCATTCTGGATGGATTAATTTTTATTTCTGGCTAGCGAAAAGTGTACCCGCATTGCAGGAGTATGTTTTCCCTGTACATCAGCACATCAGTCCCCCCTGCGCAACATCCCACCCTGAGCAACATTCCCCCATGTGCGTCAACCCCAATGCAACACCCCCCATGGGCAAGAACCCCCATGCACATCAAGCCCCCCATGCGCATTAACCCCATGCACAAGAACCTCCCATGTGCAAGAACCCCCCAGGTGCATCAACCCCCTTGCGCAACATCCCCCCATGCGCCACTTCCCCATTCACCAATTCCCCCCAAGCGCAACATCCCCCATGTGCATCAACCTCCCATGTGCAACATTCCCCCATGTGCATCAACCCCATGTGCAACATCTCCCATGCGCATCAGTCCCTCCATGAGCAACAACCCCCATGAGCAACAACCCCCCATGCGCATAAGTCCCCCATGTGCAACATCCCCATAAGCATCAACCCCATGCGCATCATCCCCCATGTTCATCCCCCCATGCACAACATCCCCCATGCGCAACATCCCCCATGCTCAATTTCCCCCATGCTCAATTTCCCCCATGCTCAACTTCCCCCATGCACAACATCCCCCATGCGCATCAAACCCCCCCATGCGCAACACCCCACATGTGCAGCATCCTCCCCAGTGCAACCGCTTCCTCCGAACAATATCCCCCCAGTGCACCAGGCACTGAGCACCAAATTGGCTGGATGTTGGTTAGTCTTCCACATTAAGTATAGGACAAAAACACGTTCCACCCCTTTTTGGCCCCGTAAGGGTTAAATTTCTCCACGTCGGTTCTTGGTGGGTGTTGCCGTCACATATGGAACACCCTCCCTGAATTTCATGCTTCTTGGTCCGGGGGTTGGGGCAGAATATCCCTCAGTCACCGATTCTTCAATGCAGAGTATAGGGAGGAAAACTCATTGCGCCCCATTTTACTCCCTTCCGGTTGGAATTTCCGAAAACTGGTTCTTACCCTTGGTCACGGAAGGAACACCCACCCCAATCTGTATATATAAAAGAGAAAAGGCAGGATGTAACCTTAGTTGCTTCTGAAGATCCTAATTGTGTTTTCCTTTATGTGTCCCCATACCCAAGTTTATAACTGTTCCATTACTTACATCTGAAAATGAAAAATCTAATAAAAATTGAAAAAAAACAAGAAATTAAATTTGGTAGCAAGAAAGATTAATTTTCTTGGATGTTGTAGAGTCTGAAAAGGGCAATGAAACAGTGCTGTTGCATCTCTTTTTTAGAATGCAGTTTTAGCAATCCTCAGTTTCTGTTGCCAAGCTACGTTAAAATGCATTCTACTCTTTTTAAAAAATCCTCAACCCTAAATTTCTAAAAATACCAACTTTGTGGGATGGCAGATCAGTGTAGGGATACATAGATGTCCAAAAGCCAGCAGTTTCATTCCAAAAAGTCTGTCCTATATTAAATGTTTGCTTCTAGAATGTTGCTCTCTTAGAAACACACCAGCTACTCAAATGTAACCTCTTGAGGTTTAGTCCAACTGACATGCTTTGAAATTACTATGAGATGATGGTCTTTAGTGTTAGGCTCTTTTATATTAAAATATCTTCATAGTAATGCCTATATGTTTAATTCCACTGAGTTTTAATCAAACAAATCCTATCCTATCCCAGTTTTGTTGCACTGCCATGTTCCCCAAATGAAAAGAGATAAACAGTGCAATCCTAATCATGTCTACTCAAACGCAAGTCCCATTGTGTTCCGTAGTACTTACTCCCAGGAATGTGTGGTTTGGATTACAGCCTGTATCTACCTGTTACATTCTAACAAAAATGTATTTTTTGCATAGTTGTCAGGAGAATCGGCTAGAAATCAATTATGATAAAAACAAAGTTTTGGGGAAAGAACTAATACCCGTGTCTGGAAAATATATGAGCATAGGATAGAACAAGTTGCCCAGTTTAAATATTTGGGGGTGATATTCCAAAACAATAACTCTAGGAATGCCCATGGAGCTTATCTTACCTTAAATGCCCCAAAAGTGCAACCATAATCCAATATATCAAAACGAAAGGCGGTAGCTCTATTTCGGCTGCTCTTAAATTATTCCTCGCTAAAGTTTTAGGCCAACTACTATATGGCTCACAGCTTGGCTCTCTAGCTAATATAAAAGTGCTAGAGCATGTTCAATCCAAATTCCTGAGGGCAATTTTAGGTGTCCCTAGAGAGGTTTCCAATGCTAAGATTCGACTGGAGATGGTGCAGATCAAAGTTGAAGCCATGTTCTGGATAAATATATTTTTTTTGGCTCAGGCTGTTATTCAATTCAGAAGGTATTGTTACTCTAATTTTAAGGGATGGTGCACATCATGGTTGGTTAAAGAACATACAAAAAAATTATCACAGTTGGGGCTCTCAATGTGTGATTTGCCCCTTCTGGGTCTTGAACGGGCTAGGTTAGTCATCAAACACCGTATACGGGATATTGAATGGCAGAATGACTTGGCAAGTGTTGCAGATCCTTTTGTTAAAGCCGTATTTACACCACAGGCCACGGCGCTATATCTGACCCATCTAGAAATATATAGTTATAGGAGGGCCTTCACTCTAGCTCGCTTCAACGCCCTACCCTCTGCTGTCGTAGAGGGACGAAATAAGAAAATCCCTTATGATGAGCGAATTTGTCCTTGTGGACAGGATGAGGTTGAAACTACGGAGCACATTCTTTTATGTTGCACTTTTTATAAAGATCTGCGCACTCTGCTTATTTATCCATTGCTGTCTAATTTGCCAGGGAGATCTAGCTGTCAATTTTTGCACATGATCTTGACTGGCGGAAATCCAACCTCCGTGTTTGCTGTTGCAAAATTCCTTGCTGCTGCTATGATAATTAGGATCGCAGCTATGAATGTTTCAGTATAAGTGACTGCCAATTTTTATCGTTTTCTGTACATTATTAGGCCACTATTTTATGTTTAATCTTGGCTGAGGTTTTAACTTAAGGCTTTTAGGATATATTATGATCTTTGCACTTTTATATTGATAATTCCTATGTTTTTATTGTGCTCTTTTCCTTTTGGATATACTTGTAATTAAGCTTTTTTTTTACTGTTTTGTGCTGGTCTAAGACCGTAATAAAGGTTTATTATTTTGCATAGAGGGGAGAATAAAAAGGAAAAGAAAGGGGAAGAAGCGCCTAGACTTTCTAGCAATACATTGTGTGTGTCCTGAGTGAATTTTTTTTGGAAGAACCTTCCCATCAGTAGCTCGTATGGTTATGTTTCTGAACTGAACTGGTGATGGTACAATTATATGTACCAGGTGACCATCTTCCTGGCCTTGCCAAGTCATGCATCATGCATAATCTGACCAAGACCAGTTATTAAGGAACAATGAATGTAATCTGCATATGTCACCCATCATAATACCTTTATTGAAATATATTGAAAATTTATTTAATATATTGAAAATTTAACCTCCTCATCCAAGGCAATCTGTAACCGGTGATCAGGTAGTGTGCACCCTGAGGGGTTTGAGCAGCACCTCACTTTAAAAGCCATAAGAGACCTTGAAATATGCTTTCTTTCTATACTATTCCAGTGATATTTAAATCCCTAGTGATATTGAAATCTTTTCTGGGAAGAACTGATAATGTGACTATGTCCTCTACCACAGGGTTTCTCAACCCCCGATCCAGGGACCACTGGAGGTCCTTGGCAGCTGCTTGACCGGTCTGTGATAGGACTCCTCTAAGTGCATCTTCCCCTCTAAGCAGGAGGGCTCTGTCAGAGAGTTGCAGCCTCAGAAACCAATCCTATGCCTGTATGCTCAGAAATAAATCCCATTGTAGTCAGTGAACCTTCCTCCCAGGAAAGCGCAGATAAGATTGCAGCCTCAGAGTCCGATCTAATGCCTGTCTATTCAGAAATGTCCCATTATAGTCAATGAGGCTTAGAGCACAATCCTAACCATGTCTACTCAAATGTAAACCCCATTTTGTTCAATGGGTCTTACACCCAGGAAAGTGTCTTTAGGACTGCAGCCTTACTCGCCAATAAGAGTGACTAGGATGGCTTTGTGCATTTTCAGTGCATCCTGCACCGAAAAAAGGTTGAAAATCCCTGCTCTGAGTAAACATGCACTGAGACATTGGGCTCTCACCTACTATCCACAGTAACCTAGCAATAGCTCTATTTATTATAATGGGATTTACAGCCAGAGGCAGCTGTGCTGTGCTATGGGGATGCCCTCCCTACAGGTTGTCAGAGGCAAAACTTTTTTCCCACAGAACTGGTCCGTGGGGCCAAAAAGGTTGAGGACCACTGCTCTATCAGCACTGCACATTCTAAAAGATGGTGTAGTGATTGTGCTGGAAAGTGGCCAATCTTCCTGCATGATTTGGAGTTTCTGACAGATGGGTATTGTTTAGAAAGACAACATACTCATGGCTCTCACATTGTGGAGGTAATGTAGGAAGGGACCTTAACCTTTGTAGGGTTACTACTGCACTGCTTGTAAACTCTAGGCTGATACACTATATTGGCTCACTGTCATATTTGTGACATATAAATTGAGCAGATAAATTATCTATAAATAATTATTATATTGTGCAGATAAATTATTAAAATACTATGATAGAGCAGGGACCTATGGAATATTCATAAGGGACCATAGAAATGTCTCAAAGGAGAAATAAGTGCAGATTGATAGGTGCAATCCAGATGTATCACAATTGCATCTGATTGAGTTTATCCCAACTGTCTCTGAGTAGAACCATGAGATCAGATGGATAAAAAGTGCAAGAGACAAGATCCTGCTTGGATATCAGGAAGAAATTCTTGTCAGTAAGAGCTGTTCGACAGCAGAACAGATTGCTAAGGGAGGTGGTGAATTCTTCCTCTCTGCAGATCTTCTCAGCAGAGGCTCATCAGGTACCTGTGGGAGATATGCTGAGAGGATTTCCTGATACAGGCAGATGATTAGACTAGATGGCCTTTTGAGTACCTCCCAAATGTATGAATCTGTGAAAATATTGGAAGAACTAAATACTAGTGTACATCTGTATGTATATTTTAGGTACATCCTTGTGTTAATTGGCTTCCTAATACGTTTAATACAGTAGTATCCCATCTTTCATCAGTAGAAATTAAGGAGAAGTAAATGTACAGATGGTTCCCAGGTGACTTTGAATCTAGGCACTAACAAGACCCAGATGGATGGATTCTAATAATTTTTGTAACTACCTCCTCCCTTGTCCAATCTTGTATATATTACTGTTTGACAGGCCTTCTATACTTGTTTTCTTAGATGCATATATTTTTCTAGTGCATTTTAAATTTTTTAATCCCTGGCTGTATCAATAATAAATGATAGATTTTCATATAGTTGCTTTGGAAATAGCATTGAAAGCTGAAGTTAATTTAACATTTTCCTTTCCAAATTGTGGCCTATATGAACTAAACCACACACACACACACACAAACACACACACACACACACACACACACACACACACACACACACACACACACACACACACACACACACACAAACACAGAGAGAGAGAGAGAAAGAGAGAGAGAGAGAGAGAAGTATACAAGCATGCATTGCATTGAAATCTAAGGTAAATCAGCAAAATCCAAGGTAAAGTGTTGTCTAAATTAAATCTTTCCAAGCAGTTACTTTTCTAAATCAATATACATGTTAAAGCTGTGTTGTTTGAATTTCCACATTAGACATGCATTTTACAATAAAAAAGAATACTGTACATAGAATAGTATTGGTAGGGAAATCAAACACTAGGCGCTACATTTGTTAATGTATGGTACATTTGTTAATGTACCATAATACCCATTATGGTAATGTTACCATACCATAATGGGTATGGTAAACATCTGTTGAAAACAAAGGGAAGCGTTGGAATGTACAAAATTTACATTGGTGAGAAAGCTAAAAGAAATGAGAGCTTCACCAATTTATACAACCTCAGCTGTCCATCCATTCATTTCCTCTTCCAATTCGTATAATTAATAATTGTTTTAAAGTCCTCATGGACTATAAAGAAACAGGGCTACAAGTAAAAGAGTCAAAATAGAAATGTAGGCACAAAAATTGTACAACTTTGAAATGTTAATGTCACACTACTTGTCTGCCCCTTCTTTTAAAGTAGTGTAGATCTGGCCCAGTGCTATTTGTTGGTTTGTTTTTCCCCATTTTTTGATTTTAACAATCCTACTCTGATATATTGTCATAGTGGCTTAAATACACACCATGTAAGTGACAAGAAAAATAAGAAAGCCTACTACTTTTAGTCCTAATGGTTTGCAGAATATATTTTCCGTTTAAATTAAGGGCTGATTATATACATGATTTGTTTGAAGAGCTTCAGTTTTTTAATAAGGGCAACTTCAGAAAGAATGGATTCAGAACTTGAAAGTTGGGGCAGGGGGTTAACCCTTCCTTCTTCCATCCTTGTTCCAGATTGCTGTATCCAAACTATTTCCTCCATTCACATGGTTGCCTAGAGGTGTATCTGGGGGAGTAAGAGGTTGTGGGGGAGTAAGAGGTTGTGGGAGTAAGAGGTATCGGGGCTGTGGGTGGCGCAAGTGGCTAAGAAACAGCAGGCCAGGGTTCGAGACCCGGGACGGCCCCACAAGACGGCCCCACAAGACAGAGTGAGCTCCTGTCCTTAGCCCAGCTCTGCGACGCCAGCTGGATCCAATTGTATTGGCTCTGCCTTTCCATTGGACTAATTCAGTGGCGTGGAGAGGGAGGATTTGCTGCTTGGGTAACAGCCTATCCTCCATAACAATCTAACCCTGGCTTTCATGCTACACATGCAGCGTATGCAGCGCTGAGCATGATACCGTAGTATTTCAAGACTGACGGAGGCCTGCTTTAAGAGCCCAGTCCTATTCATGTTTACTCAGAATTAAGTCCCATTAGAGTCAATAGGTATTACTGCCAGGAAATATGGCTAGGATTGGGCTGTGAGTGTGGTTTGGATGGATAGTCCTTAAATGCCTTTTGAGGCATTTTTCAAACGCCTTAAAAGGCGTTTGATAATGCCTTTTTCAAACAATCACAACCCTTTGTTGAAGTTCCCTTAGATGTGTTACAGTACTGTTTCAGGCAGGAAAGCTATTTTGCAAACCATAAGAGATGGAAAATCAGCTGCAAGGTTTTTTCCACTTAGCAGTAAAAATGTGAGTAATCTAGCATTTTCAGTTGATTATATGTACAGTTGTGCCTTGCTTTACGAGCACAATCATTCCAGAAGCATGCTTGTAATCCAAAATGCTTGTATATCAAAGTGAATTTTCCCATAAGAAATAATGGAAACTCAGACAACTTGTTCCACAATGCAAAAACTTTAAGAGTAGACATGCGAGACTAGATCTCTCAGGCTCCTTTCCATTGCCCCCCTTCCATAGGAGTGAGCTCCATTGACTGTAATAGGTTTACTTCAGAGTAGACCTGCATAGGCTGGTCTCAGCAGAGGCTGACAGGTGCTGGTGGAGTGCTGAAACTGGCTGTATCCTGGCTGGTACTATTTTTCTGTTTGTATTGCAAGACAAAATTTATTAGAAATGTTTGCTTGTCTTTCAAAACACTCTCAATCCAAAAGACTATCTAACAAAAGTTTTACTGTATCTTAATAAGGGGGTAACTATTATTCTGACTGTTATCTAGAATAAGGTACAAGTTCTTTAAAACTTACCCTATGTTAAGAGAACCAGGTCACAACTCTAATCAATTTAGGCCAGTACAACTTACGGTTTTCCCATTCCCATGGTGGTGTGAGGAGGTCAGCACATGTCTGTGCACTGGCCTAACACCCTGAAGTATTTTATGGCACTTCTGCGAAACTGCTATCAAGCACAGGATTTGTGCCGGGTCTTATGCTGGCCTAACTGGGGCTTAGGATTGCAGCCCCATATAGTTTAAATGTGCTTATGAAATGTTTCTGGATGCATGTAGAATATATACAATTTGTTCGTAATATAAATTCTTAAAAAAAAAAGAAATTTCATTAAACAATGTATTTTGCATCTCCTTACACCTTTTTTTTAAAAAAAACTTCATTTCCACGTTTTGAAGTTTTGTCCTGGCTTCATAAACAATTCTATAAGAAGTTAAAACAGAGAGGAGGATAACTAAAAGAAGTAGAAATATAGAATAGTTGTGAAAATGTTTTGCAGGTTAATTTTGGCTGAAATCTTATATACACTTTCCTGAGAGTAAGGTTGCAACCCTAAAGACATTTTCCTGGGAATAAGACCCATTGAACACAATGGGATTTACTTTTGAGTAGACATGGTTAGGATTGTGATCATACCCTACAATCCAGTGTAAGTATGGGAGCATGTAAGAGACATTTCGTGCACCCGTAGTTACTGCACCATCTTGTAAAAACCTACGGGAAATTCATATTGCAATCCAGAGCAAATTGTTCTTACACCGGAGCAAGGACTCACCATAGTATACTCTGGATTGCGCCCTAAGTCCCATAGAAAACAATGGGACTTACCTAAGAGTAGCCATGCTTAGGATTGCACCCTTCATCATTTTTTTTCTAAATACTGTTACAGTCAGGTTGAAATTATTCTGCAGTTTTGCATGGAAAGTTCAGTAAAGCAATGCAGAGGCACTGCAGAAAAAAATTAATGTAAGCTCTGCCGTTGTGCCAGAGTACATTGCACTGCAAAAGTGCTGATTAACAAACTTGTAATGCATTTTAATCTTGTATTGCTGCATGGCCTGGATCACAGGAGCCTTGGCATAAAATAAACCAGGATTTATGAGGCTGGAATGAAATTGTCCAGCCAAGTGGAGCAAAAGTTTTGGACCATTAATTGTTAATACAGTTCTTATATTTCTCAGTTATGCAAACTGCTCCATTTAGGTACCTGTTGAGTTTCTATAATCAATGTGATTATTTTTCATTTTCACAATGCCTGGAGAATATATGCATTTTATTTGTTTTTTTCATTAAATCTAGCAAATGATTTCTGTGCTTAGCTTCACTGTGTATGCCACATTTATTTTTCTTGTGATTTTTTTCCTTTCAGATAATGCAGACAAATTATAGCACAAATATTTAATTTTCATCTTTAGTAATTTTTGTTATACAGTAGTGCTTTGATTTATGAGCATAATTCTTTCTAGAAGCATTTTTCTAATTCAAAACACTTGTAATTCAAAGCAGATTTTTCCATAGGAGATAATGGAAACTCAGACAATTGGTTCCACAACCAAAAATATTTTTATAAAAGTATTAACTGTATATAAAAATGATAACAAAACACTGTAGTATAATCCAGAACACTGTAATCTGATACAAAACACTGTAATATACAGTAATACAAAACACTGTAATAAAGAAAATACTGTACAGTACTGAACTGTAAAAATCATAAGAAAACTTCAAATGTCACTTTAGGAGCGAAGTATATATATACAACTTTTCAACTAAAAGTATATTTACAATTGTATGTAAATTTGCCAGTTTTATGTAATACATACATATAGTTGTATGTAAATCTGTCAAAACATAAAAATGCTATTTAAACTTGATTAGAATCACAATAAATTCTATGCTTCATTAGCATCCAGGGCTAAAGCGGTGCCAAATTGGTGATCCACTATACTATACTATGTATACTACTATGCTACTATATATCCAGTAGGTCACTGAAGCAGCACAAAGTTCCTTGGGGTAAAGAAACAAACTTTAGCTTACCCAGTGTAGTGACCAGGTGGTCCCAGTCTACTCAGATCTGAGAACATTGCTGAGCAGACCATGTTGGATTTCCCAGACCAGAAAGGGGGATTAGGATATGGCTCATAGAATCCTTCCAGATGGTATGGTCATCATGCCTGGCATCTGTGTATGCCTTCTGAGCTTACAGCAAGCACAGCTTCAGGTTTTTCAAGCATGTTAATCATTAGACATGTGATACTCTGCAATATAAATTTTGAGCTGTTTGGACAAATGTTTAGCTCCTGCCATAAAAGGCAGCCTTTATGCTGTGTTAAGTTGTTGTATAGAATATGCTATTTGCCTTCTCTGAACATCTGGGGATGCTGGGGAACACTATGCTCTGCTGTATCCATTTCCTAATGGAATGCAGGGACCAAATAGCTTTGCTTAGCTGCTAGAAGTGACCATAGCTTTGCTTAGCTGCTAGAAGTAGGCTTATAGTGCAGTTCTATGCATGTCTACTCAGAGATAAGTCCCATTGTGTTCAGTGAGACCTACCCCCAATTCCAAAGCAATTACGGGTGCATGTAAAGAGACATTACGTGTACCCGTAGTTACTGCACCAACTAGTGAAAACCTATGGGAAATTCATATTGGAATACAGAGTAAGTTGTTCTTACACCAGAGCAAGGACTCCCTGTAGTTACTCTGGATTTTGCCCTTACTCCCAGGAAAATGTATATAGGATTTCAGCCTTATTTAAATATCCATATCTCCCCTACCCCATCTGCTACCGCTGCTTTTTCTGATATCTTATAGAGGAAGTCTGGCCACCCTTGCTCTGCTGCTCTTACAGTCTGGAATATTTGAGTTGAAGAGCTGCTTGCCAACATTGACACGTTTCTGTGAAGTTTGCTTCTGCCCTGGAAAACATTTTTTCATGCGCTGAGTTGGACTTGTGTAGGAAGTGTTTACATTGATGTTAAAGGCTTATTAATATTAAAAACTGTGCTATTTATGATGATGTAATAAGGCCAAAGGCCTGTGTGTGTGGAATGGGGAAACCAAAGAGAAGGGGATTTTAAGATTTCCCCATAGAGGATTTTTAGATTATTTTTTCCACAATCGCTGTGATTCCATTTGCATATCCCTAGGCTGGTTACAGAGAAAAAAGTTATGTTAGCAAAATTCTAAAAGCCCCCTTTGATCCATGTGTTCCCCTACTTTGTATGCTTCCCAGTATTTGCTTCTTATAATTGTATTTGGATTTTGAAAAAGGTACCTCTGTGCCGACTGTCTCAATGCTCAAAGCACTATACAGTACTACTTAATTTAAAACCCGTAACTACAAAAGCTTCTTTTTTCTTTTTTTGTTTTTGAGCAAAGGACTATTTCGTTAGGTAGCACCAATAAAATGTAAAGCCAGTATGGAAGTGCTATTTGTTGTATTTCAATTCTATTTTTAAAGATTCTATTTATTTTAGATCCAGACTTGATCTGAAACACAAGTGAAAGTGATGAGTTTAACCTACTAAATTAAAGGTAAAGATCCATTCAGTGCTCAGTTGGATAAATCAGGTCTTAAATAGTATGCTGCCTCTGTAAAGCAGATAGCAAATTATGTTTCAGTACACATTGTTCACCTTGGAAGCTACTAAGCAGAATGTGGACTTTACATGGCCTGGTAGCTTGATGTCCTTGCTAACTGGGTAAGAGGCACTTTTTTGAGTGGATACTCTTTTATCTTGCAGGGAGAGAGTAAGGGCAAAATCCAGAGTAAGAGACATTATGTGCACCTGTAGTTACTGCACCACCTAGTGAAAACCTATGGGAAAGTCATATTGCAATCCAGAGTAACTTGTTCTTACTCCGGAGCCAGGACTCCCCATAGTTACTCTGGATTTCACCCTAAGTTTCTTTTCTAATGGCTGTCTGCTGGTGTCTTGCATCTTTTTTAGATCATGAGCCCTTTTAGGACAGGGAGCCATTAGTTATTTCATTTTTTTAAACCACTTTGTGAACTCTTAGTTGAAAAGTGGTATGTAAATTGTGATGATGATTATAACACATCAGACATTACCATCATCGACACAAAGAAGACATTAGACATTGCTATATATTGTGACGGTATAATAGCAGAAAATCAGAACTGCAAGTATACAGACCTGCAAACAAAAATTGACAGTGGCACAAGAAAACAAAAGTAATACCAATAGGCATTGGGACCTTGGGTGCTATCCCTAAATGGTTGGAAAAGCATTTGGACACAATTGGGGTGAGCACAAATACCATCAGTCAACTACAAAAAGCCTCTCCATACTAGGAACAGCACAAATGGCAATATTTGTAGCACACTAACATGAAAATAAAAAATAGTTAGGCCCTTTGGAAGCACTCAATAGGTGGATAGAAATAATATCTAGTCAAAAACAGCATGACTCTGCAAAAAGTGAATAATATCACTGTGATTGAGGAAAAACAGGTCTTGGAGTGATTCCATCAAATCTCATCTAACATCATCAAAACTTAATGGGCCTCCAGAAGATCACCACTGCCCAGTTACAAAAAGCAGCAGTCCTGGAATTACACATGTATTGAGACAATACCATTGTGATTCCTTGCATAGGAACCGAATCACAATAGAGCCAATTCCAGTCAAACACCTGGCAATTGTGATATACAACAACAACATAATCATAATAATAGCAAAAATAATAGCAATAAATAAATTATATTTTGCTGCTTCATGTGAAATGCTGAATTCATTCTCAGTAGTTTAACAATATAAACAGATTGTCAGTTTAGGAAATGTCAGCAGATTGAACAAAATTAATTGGATTTTATTTATTAGAAAATGATTTGTAAAGATTATTTAATATATAATGAATACCTTTCATTGACAATAAATCTTATTGTAGGGCTCTTTGTGCCTAGTTTGAAAAAAATCACCTACCTGGAAATTCATTTTTACCTGACATGTGCCCTAGAGGTAGGAGGTACTGTGTGATGTAGAAAGGAAGGACAAACAGAAACATGATCACTATGGGTTAGGCAAGCCAAGGATTTCCAAGTACTGAATTTTGCTTCTCATTTGAATGAATTGACTTTGGCTGAATAACTCGAACTCTGCATATGACCTAGTTACATACTGTAATATATAGCAAAGGTATAACAGCTCATGATTTATTCTCATTACGGGCTTCCAAATTCAATCCCTATTATCTCTAGTTTGAAAAAAGAATTGGAGAACATGCCAGGGACCCTGTCAGAGACCTTGGAAAATAGTTTATGATTAGAATCAATGAGTGGGTTAAATGGTTTAGTATTCTGATTCAGTAAAAGGTTGCTTCAGATATGGGTCAACCAGTAAAACATGCTTTCAGTCAAGGATTAATTTTCAGTCAACTTAAACTTGAAGGGGGAAAAACTGAAATTGAAATCTTGATGAATCAGCTATTGCTAAGGCAGTTTGTGGGACTTCTTCAGCTATAGCACAGCTTGAATATGGACTCAGTGCTGAGAAGCAACCTCTCAGCTGTCTCCATCTTTTCCCACTCTCACAGTCAGCACAAAGTGGTTTCTCTGGTAGAAGACAGTTTGACTTCATGGTGCCGAAGGAAGCAAGTGAAGAGCAAAGGAGTATGCAATATGTTCTGCTCAGTAATTATGATTTAGCAATCAGCAGCGCTACATCTGCACCAGCTTGTATGATATGTGCAAATATGTGGTTAATGTGTAAGGCTTCATGATTTACCATGACATAACAATGATAGATTTTTAGATAAATGGTTAACCGAGAACTCAGAATATTTCAGAAATAAAATTGAAGCAAGAACCAAATGAATGTGATCCAATGCAAGTTGCACAGGCAGCAAAATAAATCTTAATGGAGTGTAGAAATGCTGATCTAGACATTAACTATTAATCTGAAAGGCCACACTTTCAGATTGATTTAATCATGTATTTACATAATCAAAGAAAAAGACCAGCTTGATGTAAATTAATGATGGGCAGAGCAATCCAACTTCTCCCCCCTCCCCGTGTTGTGAACATGATATAAAAGCACATTTTGGGGCTGGGGAATGGGAGCCTGGGAGGAGGTAAGACTGGCCACAGCAGTATAGTTAGTTCAGAAAGCCATTGCTATAGTTAAGTAAGAAAAAGTAAAATAAAGTAAACTTAAGGTTCCTTTTATATGAGTTGAGACATGCACTTCTTAGACTCATTCAGTCCCTCATATATAATTGCCTTTATTTAGCAGTAATGGGAATTTCTGGGTTTATTTTTGAAGAAATTCCCACTAGAAGAAAGTAAAGTGAATTAAAGGGTATGAACCTGCTCATCTTGTTACCTGTATTTTAAAATCTGTGCTGTTTGGGGGGGGGGGGGAATCAATCCCTTCATCTTTTCCTTCCTCAGTTGAAACTCCAGAGTTTACATGGATACTCTCTCACTTTTGACTATCAAAACATTCTCTTTTTTGGGTTTGTCCTCTGCTACCATCCAGCACTGTGCTGCTAAACTTCCTTTTCTTCATTCCTCCTTAAACCTTCTCATTAGCTTCATGTCTTCTCCTGGATGCATCACAAACTCTTTCTCCTTACCTTCACAATCATCCGCTCTTCACTCTTCCCTATTTCTCAGCCCTCGTTCTTTTACTCTTCTGCATGTGACCTTCGTTCTTCCAGCTCCAGGAGTCTCAACCATTCCAAGATCTGCTATTTCCTCAACTGACTCTATGCTTAATACCTTGCTTCCCATTATGCTTACGACTGCTTCCTGCAACACCCTCAAGGTGCTCCTTCCTTCACAGCCTCCAAATCTCTTTCAGAAATCTCTCTTGGAAAATCTACTTTTTCTTGAAACTGTTGGTGCCACAGTGATTTTCAATCTTTGTTGTCTCTTGGTACACTGACAAAGTACTAAAATTGTCCAAGGACCTCTTATCAGTTTTTCTTTGTCAATTGACAAGCCACACCACATTGTTGGTAGATGGCTTGCACCCCCCAATGGCCCTAAAAGATCTGCCCCTAAACTACCAAAGCACCTACACCTCCCACACCGGCACCTGCAGAGCATTCACAGCACACCAGTGTACCATGCCACAGTAGTTAAAATGGCTGCCTTAGGACCTATTCCATATTGTAAATAAGTTTGTTACTGAAATAATTTGGTGTGCTTCCCCTTTTTATCCTAGCTCCTTTCCTTTTGTCTTCCCTCAGTTGCCTTTCTTGTGTTGGTTTTCAGATTGTAAGTTCTCTGGGACTGGCACCTCTCTTTCTACTCAGCATAAAGCACCATGTACACTGCTGGCACTATTATTATTCTGTGTAAAATTGTTTTCCAGTTTTACAAGCTTCAGCATCATTATTACTTTAGCCCATTATTTTTTACACCGCCAAATAGACCATTATTTTTTATACCACACTACCTGGACAAAGTACTTTTTGGGTTAGTTTGTTGACTGGTGGGCACACTGGGGCAGCAGCTTATTTGAACTTTGGAGCTTCAAACAATGTGCTTTTTCTTTTGTCACTTTTGAATTGTATATTTTCAATTCATAAAACAATTGTGATCCTGAGTGAAAAGTTATTTGACCTTTACAAAAGTGGGTAAAGAGTGAGATACTGAATTGACAACTGAATGAAGGCCATTTTTTATTTCACACAATGCATGTAACAAAGGATGAAATATTAAAGAATATTAGCTAGAGCTGTTACTGAATTCTATGTACACGTACAGGAATTTGACAAGAGGCGTCGGTAGATTTAGAGAGATTCTAAGAGCTGTTGAAACGAGAACTACGCAAAATCTACGAATGGTGAGTTTTATAATTTAGATTAGCTATGTTAAATTTTATAACTGGATAATGTCCTGACTACTGCCACAATTAAAAAATAATACTGTAGTGTCATAATTTTATCACCACACTTTCTTGTGCAATATTATAAAATAAGTAATTCTGAGAATTAACTTGACTAGTATCCATTATGTGTGGAAGGCACTTTTCCGTGTGGCAAACAATAAAAACTTGTTTAATGCTCATTATTTCTAATATTCTAGATCTTGCAGTTTATTTTGTGTGTTATTAAACTCAGGGAAAAATTTGTTTTTATGTTAACAGACAATAGCAAGACAGTTAGCTGAAATCTTGTTACGAGGCATGTGTGAACAGAGTTATTGGAATCCTCTAGATGACCCTCCTCATCAGTCCCCCTTGGATGATCCCCTCTGGAAAGGAGCAAACACTAAAACTTATGCACTCAGCAGAAGGCCACGGGTGTACTCTGGAGAAAAGTAAGCTTTCTTAATAGTTTTTATCTCTTTGATTAGTGTGTGTACTGTGTATTGTAATAGTACTGCTGATTTCTATATTTGGCTAATAATGTGTTGGGATGCAGACTTTAAACCCTGTTGCCATGTGAGCTCGTGTCCATAGCCCAGCTATGTAAGGCAGCTGGAGCCAATCGTATCGGCTCTGCCGTTCCATTGGACTATTTCAGTGGCATGGTGAGGGGGATTTGCTGCTTGGGTAACAGCCTTTCCTCCATATTAATCTACCCAGGCCTTTGTGCTTCGCATGCAGGGTCAAGCACGATACCATAGTTTTTCGAGACTGATGGATGCCAAGAGACATGCTGATGGAAACAGAACTCACCCTGTTGATGGATATTGTTATACTCACTTTTGGTGCAAATCCAGTTGCATTTTTTAACCAAGTGCTCCACGTGGCTCTCCAGGGCTTCTCCACACCTCTTGGACACTGGCAACACATCAATTTAGAGCTAAAAATAGCCCCCCTTCTTCTGCATGAGCATGTTTCTGGGGAATGCACTGCTACTTGCCCCCTTCCCTCATTCCTTAAAGAGACTGGGGTAACTTTACACAAACTGAAGGGTCACAGTCCCGAATTTGAGTATCACTGATGTACAGGTTCAGTCAATAATATCCTGGTCTTGGTTGGTCCTACATATGTAACCAATTTAACAGACTTGCCTTGTCTGTTAATATATTTTTTTCACTGACCAAGAATCTTCTTGATTTCACTCACCAAGAATGCTCTTGAGTTTATCAACTGCCTGTTGTTTTAGGATAGAATTGTCCAGAAAGATCAGATCTCTCCTCCCATGGTGAAATTGGATCATTCACCAAACTGTTTCATTGTTCAGTAAATGCCTAATTTGTCAGCCTTTCTGTCCCTCAAAAAACTGTCCCAATACTTCTTTTCTTACTAGGCCCTTGGGAATCCATGAGGCAAGCAGGCAGCAGTTTTATCCATTCATTTTCAGTGGCATGTGGCAATCTCAGTGTCCTTTGGAAAAACTACAAATCTCAAAGAACATTGTGAATACCTTTATATTTCCAGGACTACAGGGTATATTTCCAGGACTACTAAGATGTGGGCTTACTACTACCAGGACTACTACCAGGAGTGGGCAGGGATGAAGTAAAAGTCTTTCTAAGACTTCCTTTGTTCTTTGACTTCCTCTGGTGTCATACTTGCACCATGAAAATAAATGGAGAGAGAGGAAGCAAAAACTTCTCTTCTATACTAGTTACTGTGTAGATCCTTAGGCTGAAATCCTAAAGACACTTTCTTGGGAGTAAGACCCATTGTAAACACTGTGGGGCTTACTTTAAGTAGACATAGGCTACAATCCAAAAGACCTTTTCCTGGGAGTAAGACCCATTGAACAAAATGGGGCTTACTTTTGAATAGACATGGTCGGGATTGTGCCCATAGTTAGGATTGTGCTCTTAGTAAATAAATGGAGATGGGGTGAGAGAGAAGTCTATCAAGCTTTGCCAGGCAGAGAAGAATTTCAGGGGTTCATAGAGTTCATCTTTCCTTTAAAGAGGGTTTTGAATACCTTACTTGAGCCATTGTGTTGGGAAATGGAAGGATTTAAGTAGTTAGCCCTGTGAAATGAACAAAACCTTCTGTTATTTGAATTCCTCATTGTTGCCACAATGTCATTATCAAATTTTTTATACTGTACTATTCTGACATTGCAAAACTTTGAAATTAGAAGACGATAAAAATGTTGGAATATAAGGGGTTAAACAATTACATTATCAGTGTTGTGTAAAGGAATTAAAATTAAGGAAATTGATTTGTAACTGCAGATTCTTAGGCATTGTTTCAAAATGGTAGGAGAGCAATTACACTGATAATGATTCTAGTCTCTCGTTAAAAATGAGGAAAACATTGAAACATGTGTTTGAAGGGTTCAGTTGAATACCAGAAAAAAATAGTTACAGGAGCTATTCTTACTCTACATCTACAGTGTCTACTGTGGTATCTTAAAATTATGTTATTTTGAGCTGGATAAGATATTTTGAAACACAAAAATATATTGTGAGAAATGGTTTTATGTAGTATCAACATCAAGATATTCTTCCATGGGTAAGCCCCTTTCGTGTGTAAGGTAAAGTAGGGTAACGCCTCGCAGGTTGCTCTGCTAGCCATTACCGGCCAAAGGTTGCAACGTTCTTCATTTCTGTGGCTAAAGAGCCAGTGTTGTCCAAAGATATCTCCACGGTCATGTGGCCGGCATGGCGCATGGAATGTTGATTACCTTCCCTCCAAAGTGGTATCTATTTATCTACCTGCATTTACATGCTTTTGAACTGCTAGGCTGGCAGAAGCTGGGCTAACGATGGGAGGTCATTCTGTCTTGCAGTACTTGGGTCGTGAACTGCTGACGGAATGCTGTCAAATGGTGATGTAACCCCAGCGTTCTAACTACTGAGCCACTACAGCCTTCTTTCATGTATGCTCAGTTAGTATTGTGGAAGTGATGCGCAGAGTGAATGTTATTTTGTCAGTCTTTTTGAAATATTGAATTATGCATCAGACAAAATACTTTTAGAAGTGTTTCCTTAGAAGAATTGCATCATAATATTCTCAAGACAAAACTGGTTCTTCTGGCATTCATTCTTAAGAGGTTTATTTTAGATATTCAATACCGAAGAAGGCTCATAAATAGCTGTATGACTTTTGTTAATATTTGGGGAGGGAGGAAATAGACATCAAGTAAGATCGCTTGATATTATGATGTAAGAAAGGACTATTTGATATGCAAAGAAGCACTACTTTTATTATTGTCTGCTCTTCACATTTCAAGTGATACTAACATTACAGATTGTGCCTTATTTTACATGGAGGTTCCGTTCTGGAACCTTCAATATGAAAAATCAGTGGATACCAAATCAGTGGAAAATAGCTTTAAAGATCTATTTCTAAGTTTCTTTCTCCTCTGTTGCCCCAGAACACATTGGTATTGACACTACACTTCATTTAGCCACTATATTGCCTGCATAATGAATAATTATAATGGATAATAATATTTAACAGTGCAAAGGTAGGAAATTGGATTTTGGTGTTCTTTCCTTGTTATAAGACAGTGTCACTGATGGGTCTAATCATTGGATACCGGGGTCTCACCCATACACTGCAAACCAACTAGTTTTGCAATAAAATGAATGGGCATGTAGATAATAGTGATTCAGGTAAATGCTACTGAGGGCACATCAAGTACCAAAACAGATAACTTGAAAGATATTCTGGTCCAAATTTAAGAAGCCTTTCAGGAAATTTAGATTGCAGGCAACTGAGATTCTACTTCAAGGATGTCCAAACCCTGACCTGGAGGCTAGATGCAGCCCACGGCAAGCCCCAAGATGGCCCCTGGGCAAGCCTTGTAACATATCTAATGCACTCTTATACTTAAATTTATGTAAACTGATTCAAATTTGAAACATAAATCATTTTCTGTCCCCCAACACAGTGTTAGAGAGATGATGTAGCTCTCCTGCCAAAATGTTTGGATACCTCTGGTCTACTTTAATGCTAAGCATGCAAAAACCAAAAGGGATGGCTTTCACATTTGTGCTCATTGTGGTACTTTGCAGTTCTCAAAATTGCAAATGGTCTGACCTGTTTGTTTTTAGTGTCAATTACTGTGGTATTGCTGCTTGCCACACTTCCAAGCATCTTTAAAAAAAAATAACTTGATTTACACAATTTGATTTGCCGTTATGAGAATCAAAATGGGTTTTCATGTACACTGAATATATTTGCAAAATGTTAATGGTGCAAAATGTGGCACAGTGGTTAAGGATTGTATGTAAATGAGCAACTTGATTTTTAAGGTAATGGATGTTCAATTTTTAACAGCATTTTCTGTCCTCAAGAGAATACTGAAGAAGCTCTCTTGCTGCTGCTAATTAGTGAATCTATGGTAAGTGAGCCAGATTCCTTTGCAAATGAAGCTTATTGCTGTTACTTCCGTTACATTATTATTACCTAATGCTTTATGTGGTTATTATGGAAACATCTCATATGCAAAACCTCTGCTTATTAGTTGTGCAGGTGTCAGGGGTTCACCAATTTGCTGGCCTTTGTCTCCACCCATTATTTCCAGCACACATGTTCTTTTTTTCTACTAAGCATCTGCAGCCACATTGAACACAGTATTAAATGAAAGAGGATATAGATGGCATGGCTCCAGTACAGGTCAGTTCCACTTCACCTCTCTTTAAAAAAATCTTGGGGAGCAAGACTCAAAAATATAACATTGTGGAGCCAAAACCAGAAGAGGTAACTGCTGGAATTCTGAAGCTTCCCATGGCCATTTTAAAGGTGCTGTTCCTGATTTCTCTTTGCTAAAACAAATTGTTTAAAACAATGGTTTTAAAGATTAGCAGCTGGTTGTCCAGGGCCCAGATTTGGCCCAAATATGAGAGTTAATTCCCCTTCCACTCACCAATGACATTCAATCATTTTAAAAGGTGTACACCTCACAGCTTGACCAGGAAAGTAATATCCAGAGAGAGAAAAGCTGTGACACTTAGGAATTCTGCTGTTTCTCTTTCTCTGGATAGGTTGCATTCTGGTAAGGGACTCTTTCTATCAGACAGCAATGCATGGACTGGTGTTAGCAAATGGGAGAGAGGCAGAAGCAGATCTCATCAGACAATCTAGTTTATTATTTTTTATTTATTAAAGGATTTTTTCCATGTCTTTCTCTGCTATGCAGACTCAAGGTAGCTACAACATGATAAAAAAATAGCAATAAATAACAAGATAAAAAACACAAAATTTAGAAACATTAAAAATTAAAATTTAAAAGCATTAGCACTTAAAAACATTCATGAGAACAATTAAAACATATTCCTGAGATAAATTAAAAGCCCTAGATAATAGGAAAGTCTTCAGGCCCTGCCAAGAAACCTGTAAGGAGGGAGTTTTCCTTAACTCCCTTAAGGGAGTTCCAGAGTCGAGTGGAACCATGGAGAAGGCCCTGTTTCTGGCCACCGTACCCTCTTTTGGTTGCAATACAGTCAACAATGTCTCCCAGATCAAGTTGTAAATAACTGCCTTAAGATATCAGAAAATAATTGAAAAAATTTTCTCTTATTTCTATATGTGCAACTTGGCATGTTTTTCAAGCTGTTTAAAATCCACTGAAGAAATCCACTGTGTTGATAAAAAGGAATTACATGCTTGATCTGGGGATGTGTGTTCAACACAGGCTGTAGGTAGTTAAGCTCATAAAAAGCAGAATGCTTATGTGTAGTTCCTCATGTACCACTGTGAAAATCCACCTCTTAGTGTTAGATTTTCCTACTCTTATTTGCTCATGTTGTGAGGTGTCTGTAGAGCCTAAAATGTTAGTTATAAGAGAGTCTGTTAAAACGCAAAGTATATGATAGTCTCAATGAGGATAAAAAACTAACAGATAAATGTTGGAGCAGTTTGACTCCATTATTTACTGGTATGCACTTTACATTCTTTAAAAACATTTTTTATATTTATATATACTTGTTACAATTATATTTGTTCAATACTGTTTATGTACATTTCATACTGGTTTGGAATTACTGTTTGGAAAAATTTGATCTAAACGTGAAACCAATAGTGAAACAACTATGTGCCTATTTTTGGTCCACTTTGTGTGTGTGTAGATAGATAGATGGTGATAGTGATATAATTCCTATTAAAACAGGCTAGTTAATTTCTTTTTGCTATCCCTGCTTTGTAGTCCATCTCATAAATTTATTCAAACTGAGTAGTCACTGATGAACTCATTTGTTGCAGTTGATTGGATGGTTCTATAATATTTAAGAAAAGCAGCTTCTTCATTGAAAACGGTGCAAGTCTGAATTTGCTGTTCCATTTCTGAGAACCAAGCACAAGCATAAACATTTCTATACCCACTCCTTTATCTTTGTCCTTCTTTTTGGTGTTGCTTTCCAGGCTAATCGTGATGCTGTACTGAGCAGGATACCTGAACACAAAAATGATCGCATCATCAGTTTGCAAAGTGCGTCTGTAGTTTATGACTTGCTTACTATTGCCTTGGGAAGACGAGGTCAATATGAAATGTTATCAGAGGTAGGCCATGATAGTTAATGAGAGAGAACCAAATCTCTGATCACTTAGAATTGTAGATGATATTTCTAGGGTGGCAATGTAATTTGTAAGTTAAAAAATATTTTTATCCCAACTTTCCCCTCTGTAACTGAAGTGCTGAAGGATGTGCAGTATTAGGCCTTTCATTTTTATGTGAAACAATATGCGGCTGAGCCCAAAATTAACCAATTTTGAATAGATATAGGAGTAGTAAAGTCTTTTAGATAATAGTCATAAGAACAATCCCGCTAGATCAGACAAGGTCCCATCTATCACAAAAAAGGCACGGAAATAAAGGAATACTGTCCATTCCTACCAAATCTAAAATTTATAGTCTAATGGCCATCATCACCTCTTGTAGCATTGAGTTCCACACACTGATTATGCACTGTGTGAAGAAGTATTTCCTTTTGTCCATCCTAAACTGCATGTCAGTCGATTTCATTTATTATGCCTGGTTCTGCCATTGTGAAAGTAATGTTTCTTTTTCCACACCATGCATAATTTATAATTCTCAATTATTACCTCTCTTGTTGGTAGCATTTTTCCAAGCTAACAAGCTCCAAAAGCTTTTCCTTGTAAAGAGGATTCTCCAGTCCTTTTATCATTTTGGTTTTTTCTGGCTCCATGGTCTTTATAGGCAGAGGAAAGGTAGAATGGGTGTAAATGGGGCAGGCCTGGGAGGGGCATGATCAGCTTAACAGGCCATCATCATATCCTGTCCTTCCTCATGGGCCTAGAACTTCTGTGCTGTTCCTCCTGTGGCTGGGCATCCTCTGGGCAGAGGGAGAAAACAGCAGTGAAGAGGCAAAGCCGCTCAGGGCTAGCCAGAAGGGAGCAAGGGAGAGAGAGGCTCAGGAAGAAGAGAAGGAGAAAGTGGGGAGACACTTTGAAAGTGTCTTGGATTGCAGAAGAAAGTGTCTTTGATTGCAGCCTCCTAACCATGTCTACCCAGAAGTAAGCCCATTGTGTTAAATGGGTCTTATGCCCAGGAAAGTGAATTTAGGATTGCAGCCTAAGTAGACTTCATAGGATCATGCACATTGAATGCATGTTTTGAATTCAGTTCCAGTGTTTTCTCATCATTTTTACATCCAGTTAATATTGTTATATGAATATTTTTGGGGTTGTGGAACCAATTGTCTGAGTTTCCATTATTTCCTATGGGAAAATCCACTTCACATAAAGAGCATTTCACATAACAAGCATGCTTCCGGAACAAATTAAACTTGTTATGTGAAGCACCATTGTATCCCCATTAGCGAGCTAGGGTATTATTCTTAGGCAGTGGTTCTCAATCTTCCTAACGCCGTGACCCCTTTATAAGTTCCTCATGTTTTGGGGACCCCCAACCATAAAATTATTTTTGTTGCTACTTTATAACTGTAATTTTGCTACTGTTATGAATCGTAATGTAAATATCTGATATGCAGGATGTATTTTCATTGTTACAAATGAAATGTGTGTTCTATGCACACATTGAACACAATGGAATTTATTTCAGAGTAGGCATGCATAGGATTGGGCCCTGAGGCTGCAATCATATCCACATTTGCATGGGAGTAAAGGCCCCCTGATTATAATGGGATTTATTTCAGAGTAGGATTGGGCCCTGAGGCTGTCAGTCAGCCCCGGTGCACGTGTAGCTACAGCCGGAGGTCGGGCAAGCCTGACCTGGCCCCCTGCATCAGAGGTCTTTAGGTGACTCCCAGGAAAGCTCTAGGCGACCCCCACTTTGAGAAACGCTGCTCTTAGGGGAAAACTATCCCCTTACCTTCTGCCCCTTGCCTTCTGTTGCTGCTCAGTTGTTAAACTGTGTCCAAATTTTCATGATCCCATGGACTGCAGCTATCTCCTGTCTTTCACTAGCTCCTGAAGTTTGTCCAAATTCTTTGCTTTGGAAACACTAGCTAACCATCTCATCCTTTGCCATCCCTTCTCCTTTGCCTCTAGTTTTTCCCAACTTCAGATCCTTTTCTAGGGACAGAAGCCCTTCAACCTGCTCCTAAACAGGTTGGGCCGCTTGGGCCTACTGTGACTGCAGAAGTTAGGACTGGGCTATAAAATGTTTTAAAGCATGAGAGGAAAAGAGAGCAACTTCTGAGAAGTTGCACTGGAGCAACTGGATACAGAAGTATGTACCTGGAACTTGCAAACTCTTGCAACCTTTTGTTAAATGAGTTTCTAGATTTTATGTAAAAATATGTTTGCTAAAAAAAAATCACAGAATAATACCCTTCTAGTCATTGTCATCTATTCTATCTATATATATATAAAATTGAAAGATGACTGACTGGCTCACCCACCCACCCACCAATGCCCAGCCAAAATCACCGGACCTAGAATCATGAAATTTGGGGAAGGTGTTCATTTCATGATGGAGGCACCCACTAAGAACCAATTTTGGGAAATTCAAACCAGAAGCATTTTACTTATACATTTTCCTATACTTTACGTTGAAGAACACCTGACTCATCAACACCCTGCCCAAACCCCTGGACTTAGAAGCATGAATTTGTGTAGCGTATTTCGTAAGTGACATGAGCACATATTAGAACTGAATTTTAGAAACTTTACCCTTAAGGGAATGAAAAGGGGTGCAAAGCATTTTCATCCTATACTTAACATTGAATACTGACTGATCAACTCCCATCCGCAACCCCTGGACTAAAAGCATGAAATTTGGGAAGGGTATCCCTTACATGATGTAAGCAGCCACTAAGAACCAATTTGGTGCCCAGTGGTGCTGGTGCCCGGTGTTGCCCACTGGTGCCAATTGCCTGTTGGTATTCAGTGCCTGGTACCCTCTAGAGATGCCTGGTGCTCAGTAACCCTACAATCCAGAGTAATTACAGGAGCACGTAAGAGATGTTACGTGCACCCGTAGTTACTGCACCACCTAGTGAAAATCTATGGGAAATTCATATTGCAATCCAGAGCAAATTGTTCTTACACCGGAGCAAGGACTCCCCGTAGTTACTCTGGATTGCACCCTAAGTGTGCCAGATGGTGACCACTGTTGCCTGCTGCCCACCTCTACCTGCTGGTGACCCGTAGAGATGCCCGGTGTCTGGTGGTACTGAGTGGTGCCTGTTGCCCACTGAGTGATGGTACCCAATGCCCAGTACCGCCAGGTAAGGATGCCCTGTGTTCAGTAGGGGTGCCCACTGCCCTCTGCTGTCCAGTGGTGCCTCCTGCCCAGTGGTGCCAGGTGGTGCCCACTGGTGCCCACTGCTCAATGAGGCCCAGTGCCTGCTAGGGATGCCAGTGCGTACAGGTACCCATTGCTGGCTGTAGAGTGGTTCCTAATGCCCAGTGGTGCCCAATAAGGATGTCAGTGCTCAGTAGGGATGCCCACTGTCCACTGGTACCCAGTGATGACCATTTGGTATGCCTGGTGCCCGCTGCCTGGTAGTGCCCAGTGTGCCTGCAGCCTGCTGCTGCCCACTGCACAATGATTCCTTCTGGTGCTCACTGCCCAATGGTGCCCAGTAGAGATTCTCTGTCCCTTCCAGTGCCCACTGCTGCCCACCACTGCCCCCTGGTACGTTTCAGTGCCTGGTGCCCAGTGGTACCTAGTGCCCTCCAGTGCCTGCTGCCCACCAGTGCCAAACAGTGCCCAGCAATGCCCAAAGCTCATAGATATTCTGGGAATTTTATTTCCGCATTGGCGCGTTCTTTCTGTTAGTACACTATGTACTGTATATCAGATATCCTGTATAAAGAAGCCTGCTTCTATATCTAAAGGAAAATGTCAAAGGTGACCTCATTTCAGACTTTTTTTTGTTCTTATTGTATAACGTCTTATTCTGAAAGGTCATATTTCTGACTTTAGGCCTCTCTTGTTATGTTTTCATTGGCATTTACTCATTTTATCTTTTTATAGTAGCAAATAGATACTGCTTTATGCCTTCGTCCTCCAGATCAGTGTGCTATTGATTCAGTTGTGCTGATCATAAGAATCTTTTTTCTTGAATAAATGGGAGAGTTAAGAACCCATGCACTGTGCAGTCTAATAGGTCTGAGAAGTGGTTTTTCTCTGGAGGAGTCGGAAAAGGGCCACTCAGTAAACATGGGTTTGCCCCGCCCCCTGTCAGTCAGGGCTGGACATAGTCTTTTGCCTCCTTCCGGGGCGGGGCATCCCTTCCCCAGTCCGGCTCTGACTCCCTAGGAGTAGGGTCATGGTCCCACTATGCTCCACAGAGCATAGTTAGCCTCATTCTTCTTCACCTTTCAACTGTATCTTCTCTCTCTCCTCAACTGCTTTTAACTGCTGTTATCTGTCACTGGACCTGCCCTTCTCCCTCTCTGGGGATCAGGATTGCTGGATGGGACCCCCCCTCGGATCTTCAGGCTACTGAGGGGTGTACTTCGGTGGAGGGGTGTCTCCAGCCCCCCCTCCTCTGCAGCGCCATGCCCGCGGCTCCCAGGCACAGAGCGGGGCCGCCCGCAGGCTTAGCCCTCCTTCCTTGCCTGCCTTCTTGCCGCCTGTGAGGTGAGCATTGGACGGGTCGCCCACTGGTTTAGCCCCCTCGCTCCGCATCACCTCACCAATGCCGGGGCTGGGCGGAGGCCGCCTACAGCTTAGCCTCTCTCCAGCCGATCCGGCCCAGCTCTACCCGCGCGCAGACATGCACGTCCTCTGCCTCAGCCAGCTGCGCCGCCCAGCACACCACGGTGCCCAGCACAGCATCCCGCGGTCCAGGAAGGGCCGCGGGGACCTGTCCGAGCCGGCGAGCCTCCTCCCTCCGGTCCATGAAAGCCCCCGGAGGCAGTGAGGACTCTGGTTTTTTGGCGGCCGCCATTTTGTGCCTCAGTTTTTCCCACCGGTGACAGCGGCGGCCATCTTGGGTCCCAACATGCCTCGCAGGTCGCAGTGAGTAACTGGGCATGGCCCAGCTAGTTTTCAGGGGAGAGCAAGTTAATTAATAACTTAATTTTTAAAAAAAGGTTCTTAAAGGGACAGTGTTTTATTTCTTTCAACTGCTTTTAACTGCCATTATGGCACAAGAAGGGAGAGACGGACTGGCAGAGGGAGCCAAGGGGTTCCAAACCTGACAGGGCCAAGTGCCTTCCAGGATTCTTTGGCAACTCAGACCCAAAGCCTTGAGCCAGTGATTGCGTCCCTGAGGGATGTCCTCGAAGCAGCTGTGTCCATCAACCTTCCAATATTGGTCAAGGCTGCTGTTTTAGAGGCTACCTCTTCTAAAGCCACTGCCAAGAGGAAGAGGATACGCTGTTCCAGTCCAGCTACCCCGTATCCTCTACATCTGAGGATACATCTCAGTGCTCTCCCCGTAAGAGACCTCGTAGGTCCCAGCACCTGGAGCGCCCCAGGCGTAAGAATAAGAGATGCAGCAGTCATCATAAGCTTCACTCTTTTTCTTCATCCTCTTTAGCGTCATCTGCCTCGGCTTCTTCCAAGTCTGAGGAGTCTTAACCCATGCACTGTGCAACCTAATAGGTCTGAGAAGTAGTTTTTTTCCTGCATCAGTCTTGCTATGGAGGGTATATCAAAAGCAGTTAAATACATACGGAATTAAAATCATGGGAGAAAATTGATTTCTGTCAGTGAGTTCAGCAGTCTGTCCCAATTCAGGAATCTAAATAGGGACTTAATTTAAATGTGAAATTAGGCAGAAGTCTGTACTATATTGACAGTCCTTAATAAAGCAACATCTAAACTGACAAACATTTTACAGGATGGGTCTAAAATGTTCAAGAAAAACAGGAGAGTACTAAAGAGAAAAAGGAAAAGTAGGCATGATTGACATGGAATTAGAGTCAGATCTGTGATGTAGAAAAACAGCAAAGCCTTTTCTGTGGAGTTCAAAGAGGGGGGAAAGTGGTTTAACAGAGAGGGGATTAAAAAGAAACACTGGGTTCAAACTAACAAAAATGCTTTCCTGGAGTTAACATAGTTAACATAGTACAATTTGTGAGAACGTAAAAAGAGTCTTGCTGGATCAGACCAAAAGCCCATCTAATCCAGCTTCCTGTATCTCACAGTGGCCCACCACATGCCTCAGAGAGCACACAAGAGAGCTGCATCCAGTTACCAGTCCCTTGCACCTGCCATTCTGAGGTGGCCTTACCTCAGAATCAGGAAGTTGCACATGCCAATCATAAATCTCTTTATAAATCTTTCTATTGTCTTCATAAATCAGAAAAATAAAAATTTCCTTTGAGAGTTGAGTTTCTTATACTTGGCTTACTGTGTTTCACCATTGTTTATATATACATGTATCACTTCCAGAGTATACGTTACTTTACAGTCTTATTTTGTCAATACAGTACAATAACTTACACTGTAATGTATGGAAATATAATATTTAGAAAAGTAGTTTAAAATAATTGTTACTGATTATTTTAAATTTTATTTTTAGTGTTTAGAAAGAGCTATGAAGTTTGCATTTGAAGAATTCCATCTTTGGTATCAGTTTGCACTATCCTTAATGGCAGCAGGAAAAGTAAGTTTCTTGGCAGCTTTTCTTTCATAAATGGTTGTTAATAGTAATAATGTTACTATTATTAACCTACACACAGTGGATTATTATGTTACTATTATTAACCTACACACAGTGGATCCCAGATACTTAGGCATCTTGATAATTGTGTGCAGGATCACTGCTTCAGTTCTGTTTATCATCAGATAACAAACCCCATTTGCATTATCTCTGCAACATTTGTATTCATGAGTATGCCAAGATGAAATAAGTCTCAGACTGCAATCCTAACCCCAGTTAGGCCATCACAAGTCCTGTTCTAACCCGGGTTGGGGGTGTGTGCAAAAGTGCGCCTGGAAGGGTTAGGGCAGTGCAGAGACATGTGCTGGCCTCCCCACACCACCATGGGAATGGGGAGACTTGTGAGTTGTGCTAGCCTAAATTCGTTGCAATTGCCCTCTCACAGTGCAATCCTAACCCCAGATTAGGCTGGCACAAGTTCTGGCCCAAGTCCCATGCTGGCCTGGGAGCATTCCAAAAGTTCCCTAAGGCACCTCTATACCACTCCTGGGAGGGTTAGGCCCAGTGGTGGCCAGGCCTGGCCCTAACAACCGGTTCTCCAGAAGTGGGCGGAGCCAGGCAAGGTCGGGGGCGGGGCCAAGGTCAGGGGCGGGGCCAAGGGATTTTTTAAATTAAAAAAATTAACCATGTGGCTTACCTCTGAGTAGACCTGCATAGGATGATGCTCTGAGGCTGAAGTCCTCGACATGGCCTGGAAGTAAGTCCCATTGACTTTCATGGGACTTACTTCTGAGTAAACCTGCTTAGGATAGGGTTCTCAGGCTGGGGGTCTGAAGCTGAAGTCCTCTCTACACTGGCCTGGAAATAAGTCCCATTGACTTTCATGGGACTTACTTCTGAGTAGACCTGCTTAGGATGCGACTCAGGCTGCAGTCCCAGCCACATTTTCCTGGGAGTAAGCCTTTCCTGGGACTAAGCCGGCGGGGGAAGGCTCTGAGCCCTCATGGCCAGGAGGGAAGGCAGGCTTTGGCTCCCAAAGGAGCGCGCGATTGGCTCTCTGCCCTGCTGGGCAGCAGGGAAGGCGGGCTTTGGCTCCCAAAGGAGCGCGCGATTGGCTCTCTGCCCTGCTGGGCAGCAGGAAGGCGGGCTTTGGCTCCCAAAGGAGCGCGCGGTTGGTTCTCTGCCCTGCTGGGCAGCAGGAAGGCGGGCTTTGGCTCCCAAAGGAGCTCGCGATTGGTTGAATTGAAATGGTGGCTGTGGTGGCCAAAAACACATGAATGACCCCCGAACTGGTTCGGCCATTATGGCCAGCCCCCACAACAACTGGTACCCAACCGGTGGCCTGATTTTAACAACAGGTTCGGCCGATCCGGTCCGAACCGGTATTAGCCCATGCCTGGTTAGGCCAGTACACAGACATTTGCTGGCCTCCCCATGCTTCCCATGGCCATCAGTCTGTTAAAAATGTTAAATGTTAAAATAAACCCTATTAGAGGAAAGTTTCATTTTCCATTTTATTCATTTCAGACCAAGTGTTGCATAAAAATACTTTAGTTGTGACTTGTTAAAGCAAATCCCTGCCTGAGCTGTGGTTTCGGTTCAAGTCCTTACAGCCCAATCGTAAGGGCTTACTGCTGATGCTCTGCTGCTGCGGGATATTGCAAATATGCCATGAACACTTTTTGAAGTACCCAGTGTTGATCCAGCCAAAGTGCTAAGCGCTAGCCAAAGCCGGTGCTCTATTGCTCAGCAATTACCCTGATCTCTAGGTGTCAGGAGTGTTGAATGGGAGTATGGGGAGAAGTGAGGAGGATGCATTCTGGGGTGGGAGGAGGTATGGCAGAAGGGGAAACAGACTGAGAAGGGAACACGACTGTCAGAGCTTGGCTCCACTGGATTGCAAGGAGGTCTATGATTCTGCAGCAACTGAAGTGTTGCCACAGAATCAAGTAGCACCATTGTGGGCTACTTACTTGGAGGAAGAGGACAAACATCCCCTTTTCCTCAGGAGCTGTTGGCAGTAGCCTGCAGAGCTCAGGACACAGCAGCAATCATTTTGGCATTGCAGTGATCCTGATGTTGCAGGTACCATAGGATTTGGCTGTCCATCTCCTGGGTGAAATTGAGCAATGTGGCTGTGTGCTCTCTCTTCCTTTCTTAGATAAAGCAAGGAAAGATCACTTGGTGGTTGGAGAAACTAGGTTCCTTAATGTCACTGTGAGCACAATCCTAACCATGTCTACTAAAAGTAAGCCCCATTGTATTCAGTGGGCCTTAATCCCAGGAAAATGTCTTTAGGATTGCAGCCTGTCTCTTGAGACAATTTTCTGGCTTCTGTACCTTAGGAATTCTATACATAAGATGGGCTCAACATGTTTGCCTAACTGGTTGCATTGCACAGTAGCTTTAAAATGTGTACCTATATTTACTAATCTACACTGCAGATTGAGGGGGGAAAAACTTGGTTTGAAGTTTGTTTAGCTTTTTGTACCTTACAAATTTGGTACAAATTGTGCCAAATTGCAAACTGATAACTACATGTTTTTGTGCAGTCTGCTCGAGCTGTGAAAGTATTAAAAGAGTGCATACGTCTGAAGCCGGATGATGCTACGATCCCTCTCCTTGCTGCCAAATTATGTATGGGATCCCTTCATTGGGTGAGTTTAATTTTGTTAAATCTGAATCAAGAATAGATGAGAAACTGTTCCACCCACCCTATCCACAAAACTTTTCAAAGTATGAGAGGACAGTTCTCTACCCCAAGAAGCTTGTCCTTCATAAATAAATAGGAGTTTGCAAGAAAGGGAGAAGCAAAAGGGGGCAAAGAAGGGGCAAATATTCACTTATTTTAATGACATACTTGCTACCATCTGAGGTTTTTTATGGCATTGTGCCACTGACTTGATGGCAAAGGTGGATTTTGAGAATTTGTTTATTTATGACTAGAATCTGATTTAAACAAACCCATTCAGAACTGAACAGGAGGAGGGAGAGTTTGAGAGATTTGTATTAAACTGGGTTTTTTTGCTTTTAGTTAGAAGAAGCAGAAAGGTTTGCCAGAATGGTGGTTGATATGGGGGACAAAACATCAGAGTTCAAAGCCAAAGGTTTTTTAGCCCTCGGATTGACTTACAGCCTACAAGCTACAGATGGTAAGTAAGTCATATATATTCATTTATCAGAATAAAGTGGAAATCAAATAGAACCTAAACAATCAATAATCAGAAATGCAAATTTTATTTACAATTTTAAAATGAATTTTTGTAGAAACCTTCTGCTTAAACATCACTAATTCAAAACCTGTTTTTAGCTTCCTTGCGGGGGATGCAAGAGGTCCTGCAGAGAAAGGCTCTTCTTGCATTTCAGAGGTGAGTGGGTGTTAATCTTTTGATTCAGCTATAGATAATGAAAAATCATATGTGTATATATAAAAAGAAGATATTTATAAATGATTATGTAATGTGGATTTTACCTCTGGGAGTCTGTTGCCTGTGTACAGGACACATTGCAGTAACATTGCTTCCTCATGTATCTCTGGCAAATCCAGTCTGATTCAAAAGGATTTTCTTCTTTAAAAAGCATGGCTTTGAGTATCACACTAATAGCCCATTACTTTGATTCTACTATACTAAGGCAAATTTGCTTCCTTGAGAGTAAAGGTGCAATATGGATCAATTTCCCATAGAGATCAATGCAATTATCCCATAGAGATCAATGCAATTATCCCATAGAGATCAATGCAATTTCCCATAGAGATCAATGCAATTATCACCAGCCTTCATTGGATCAGGTTGATTCTTGTGCCCTTGAATTTATCTCAGCCTGCCCTTTCCAACTGACTATGGCATGTTTGCCTACTCGCAAGCAAGGCCGGGATATGGGGAACTTTCACTTTCCATAGGTTTCTATGCATTTTAGTTTTTTAGTTTTTTTGTCCATAACTTTTGGTAGGAAGGAGATATTTCAAAACAGATTTTTGCATTGGATCCTGCTCTTCAGTTTACATCCAATGATATATGACATGGTGGGGTAGTGTGCGCCATTGCAAAGTTGTATTTTTGGGTTGCCACAGCCCCCAATGCATGCCATCCCCCCAGGTGCGTCATCTGATGTGGGCTGCGCACCTGCACCATCCTGTTGATGCCCTTTTCCCCATACCTCAGAATTCCTTCTAGATGTGAGCTGGGTTTAAAGACTCCTACATGTCCTCCCTTGAAATAAAAAGGATTACTCAACCTGCACATCTCTTAGGGCATGTTTGTGATCTTGGTTTATTGATAAAGAAGGATGAAAAGCTAGGAGTACCAAACTAGCACATGGTTAATCCCACAAACATTAGAAGGTCTCAGATAGGCAAATTACTGTTGGAAGTTCCATGGCTATCTATACTTATAAGACACAGTAAGACAAATGTTAACAGAATGTGAGTTAGAAAGCAACTATTGTCAGAATTTCCTCTGCCCCTTCAGGCAGCACTTAACTGGTTACCTTTTCCTGAGCTCCTTGTTTTTATTTTACCGTGTACCGTCACAAAAATCTTTATTTTTGTTTCTTTTGGGTCTCCAGAGACTCCTAAATCTGCTCTGAGATTTAAAAAAACCTTAACTTGCATTCACAAAGGGGTAACTTTCAGGGTTGTAGGTTTTTGTATACCCCAGTGTTAATTCATCAAGTGTAAAGCATTTGATTGATTGATTTATGAAAACCTTTATTGGCATAGACAACAATAAAGTAAACATAGAAAAACATTTATAGCAGGAAAAGATATAAATCATACAAAACTGACACTTTGGGTATACGTGTAAAGCATTTAAACAGTGGCCCACTGTATCAATATTTTTCAGGGCACATACGTTGTCTCCAACAGATCACCTGGCATCATTTTATCTGGCTCTGCAGTTTGCCATATCTCGGCAGGTTAGTTTTAAAATTTAATATACTTTTAAATGCTGAATTGGCTTACAATACTATTAACTGAATTCCCTTTCCCTGCTAACTTACTAAATTTATTTTTTTCTGTACAGTGGTACCTTGAGTAAAGAGCAACTTGAAATAAGAGCGTTTTTGGTAAAGAGCAAAATTTTTCCAGAAATTTTGACTTGCATATAGATCACTGTTTTGAGTAAAGAGCATTTCTGAGGAAGTTTGGAACAGGCTTCTATGGCCAGGGAATTCATGGGGGGTCTGAGGGGAGCAGCCTGAGCCAGGTTTGTATGTGGGATCTGTGGCAGTGTGTGGCAGCATGGAAGGTGTGCCTTATCAGTGTTCTCGTTCTGCTCCCCATCAGCAGCTTGGGAATGTTAAAGTTGCACAAAAAGACAAAGAATCCATTGAGCCAATGGATAGCAGTGACTCCATTAGAGATTGTGAAAGAGCACAGTCCTAACCATGTCTACTCAGATGTAAGTCACATTGTGTCCAATGGATCTTACTCCCAGGAAAGTGTCTTTAGGATTGCATCCCCCTCTCTGTGACCCTTACACCAGCCACGAAGGTTTTCAAAGGTACAGTACAGTTCAGTACTGTACAGTATTTTCTTTATTGCAGTGTTATGTGTTACTGTATATTACAGTGTTTTGTACTGTGTTATATTACAGTGTTTTGTATTCATGTTTATAAACCAATCGTCCGAGTTTCCATTATTTCCTATGGGAAAATCTGTTTCATGTAAAGAACATTTCACGTAACAAGCATGCCTCTGAATAAATTAAACTTGTTATGTGAGGCGCCACTGTATTTATATTTGGGCAAAAACTGGATTCTAAATGTTGTGTGTACGTGCATGTTTTCAGCAAAACATAGAATAACCATAGGGATGGCTGTATCCCCACATCCATTTTTAATCTTTCTGCTGTTTCCCTGTATCAGGAAATTCAAAGAAAAATTGTAAGTGCTTCATAGCTAGAAAACTAGACTATTACATTTACATTTTCAGATGAAGCATGTCCAAAAAGCATTGAACTATTTATACCAGCACAATTCATCCATTTCCTCAGTCCCATACTGGCATAGGGAGTCTGGCACGTGTCTGTTAGACACTGGTCTAAACCCCTCCTCTGCCCCAAATGGTGCAGAGGTTTGCAGCTCCCTTAGGCCAGCGTAAGACTTTTGCCAAAACATGTGCTGGCTTAACCAGGGATTAGATTTGCTGTGTCAGTGACTAATTTTATATTTGGCTAAGAACATAAGGAAAAAAAACCTATTGGATCAGGCCAGAGACCCATCAGGTCCAGCAACCTGTTTCTCACAGTTGTCATCTATCCCTGGGAAGCCAACTAAACTGGGGAAGAGAGGCATACTTCACTCCCGTCTTGTATCTGGTATTCAGCGGTATACTGAACCAGGAGCCTTTGATAGAGCTTTCCTCTATGAATTTATCTAATACATTTATAAGGTAAACCAAGTTGGTGACCATCATGTAACAATGAATGTCACAGAGTAAAATGAACCCTCAATGGACTAACGGGCATAGGCAGAAATAATGCAAAGATGAACAAGAATGGGGAGAGAAATTCCATTAATATCAATCCTATTTATGCTGGTGCAACTCATTGATCTTCCCCTTTCTGTAGTAATGTAGGGAGGCAAACATATGTCTGTGCAGTGGCCTAAACTTTCCCCAGGAATGGCGCAGAAGTGCCTTGCAGCACTTTTGTGACATTCCCAGACTAACATGGGACTTGTGCTGGGACTTAGGCTGGCCTAACTGGGGCTTAGGATTGTAGTCAGTTGGTTCAATCCAGAGTAACTGCAGGGAGTCCTTGCTTCGGTATAAGAACAATTTGCTCTGGATTGCAATATGAATTTCCCATAGGTTTTCACTAGGTGGTGTAGCAACTACGGGAGCATGTAATGTCTCTTACATGCTCCTGTAGTTACTCGATTGTAGTGAATGTCTGCTAATTCCAAAAGTACTGAAGTGACTGGGAAATGATCAGGCACAAAACATATACGACTGTTTTAAAAAATTGAAACAGAAATAATCCGTTGATTCCAAAGTCTCTTAAATTGAGGGTTCACTAGAATTATGCCTCGTTTTGTTCATCCCAAATATCCTGCCAGTTGGTTTCATTGGATGATCCCTTGTAATGAATTGTAAAAGGTCTGGAGCCTGGAAAATATTAAAAGTATATTTTTTCATTAATAGTGTATTAATATATCTTTGATTTGAGATGTTTTCCAATCTCACTTTTTCCATAATCTATATATGCAACAGAATGGTTTTAGGAAGTATATGTGGTAATAACTCCTCTCAGTTTTTCTCTCAACTAGATACCAGAGGCTTTGGGTTACGTTCGTCAGGCTCTCCAGCTTCAAGGAGATGACGCCAACTCTTTGCATCTCCTTGCACTCCTCCTTTCGGCTCAGAAACACTACCATGATGCTCTGAATATTATTGACATGGCCTTGAGTGAATATCCAGAAAATTTTATGTGAGTAGTTCTTTTTCTTGTGCTCAACGCTACGTAGTTTAAAGTGCTAAGATGAGAAAATATTTTTGGACTGTGCAGTGCTGAAACTATACACAATCTTTCAGGCTGAGTGCCATGGTCCAGCTTCTTTGTCCAAAAAACCTAAACCAATCCTAAAAGAGGGAGGCTGTGCCACTATAGTAAACCAAAAGTTAAAACTAAGAACTAAAAGCTAAATCTTGATCTTAAAAACCTAAGGCTGTGAGTGGCACAAGTGGTTAAGACACTGTGCCTGATAACCAGCAGGCCAGGGTTAGAGACCCGGGCAGTCCCCACAAGACAGGGTGAGCTTTTGTCCTTAGTCCAGCTCTGCGACGCAGCTGGAACCAGTCGTATTGGCCCTGCCTTTCCATTGGACTAATTCAGTGGCGTGGAGAGGGGGGATTTGCTGCTTGGGTAACAATCTATCCTCCATATCAATCTAACCCAGGCCTTTGTGCTTTGCATGCAGTGTATGCAGCGCCGAGCACGATACCATAGTCTCTCAAGACTGATGGATGCCTGCTTTAATCGAAAGAATGAAATCTAAAGGTTTAATTTAAAACATAATTTTAAATCAAATTATGATTAAAGCTACAGCTAAAATTTTAAAAGCAAAGATGAAAACTAAATCTAAATGAAAACCAAAACTGTAAAAAACAAACTAAAACTGGAACTAAAACTGAAAGCATGATTTTTCACACACAGCTTTGAAGAGCTTCCTCAGAGACTGCAGTTGGTAGGTCACAACCAGTTTGGGAACCACTGGTCTTTTCAGTTTACCAGGAACTAGACATGTAAATGGTGTAACATAGAGCACAATCCAAACCATGTCTACTCAAAAGTAAGCTCCATTGTGCTCAATGGGTCTTACTCCCAGGAAAGTGTCTTTAGGATGCAGCCATAATGGCTAAGAGTTATTGGCTGCCATTCAGGATAGTAATGCAAACGTACCTTTCAAAGTTGTTGTGAGGTCATAATCAAGCTAATGCCTGCGAAGCATTTTACACTCTCAGTTCTATGCAAATTTTCAGGATTACTGTATTTGTGATAGATGTAATAATAGTGGCATTCTGTTTCAGTTTTTTGTCTGTGTGTTTAAGGTTTCAAAATCTTTTTCCTCATGAAATAAATACATATGTTCAGTGGGATTTTTTCTGTGTTGCTTTTGTCCCATGTATCGGTCAATAACTGCATCACAAATCAGTGAGATGAAACTGGTACTGAATGCCTTTGGTTTTTTAAACTTAATTAAAATGGTGCAGTGTTGACACTATTAAAGTGGCAGTCAGTATTCTGTAAAACCTATTGGTGTAATATGTTGATGTAGTATGTGAACTTGATTCAAAACTCAGCCCACTCATGAATTCACTGAGCAGTTTTGGGCAAGCTACACTCTTAGCCTTGCCTTGCCCAAGTAAACGTGCTTACACCACAATACTGTGCACACTTGTCCGGGAGTTAACCTCGTTCTACCATTTAGTAAATATTAATTGCAAGTTACTTATTAATTGCAAATTATTATTATTAATTGCATTTATTTTTTATTATTATTCATAAATGCACAGCAAACAATTTCGTGCTGGTTTCATTCACTTCACCAGTCCGACCCTTTCCAAAAGTCTAGGACTGTATGATGTAGCAGCGTATAATTCGTGCTGATCCCAGAAGAGTGGCTTTCTGCAGTTGGCAGAGTGATATTTTGACAATGCCAATAGTTTTCAGGTGCCTGCCAAGGTCTTTGGGCACTGCACCCAGTGTGCCAATTACCACTGGAATCACCTGCACTTGCTTACACAAGATACGCTGTCATTCGATTCTTAGGTCTTGGTAGCGGGAGATCTTTTCCAGTTGTTTCAATTCTGCTGTCACCTGGTATGGCGATGTCAACAAGCCATACCTTACTGCTTTCTATGGTGATATCTGGAGTATTGTGTTCCAAGACCTTGTCCGTATGTATCCTGAAGTCCCACAGTAGCTTGACCTGCTCATTTGCAACCACTTTTTCAGGCTTGTGGTCCCACCAGTTTTTTGCCACTGGCAGATGATACTTTTGGCATAGATTCCAGTGGATCATCCGGTCAACAGAGTTGTGCCTCAGTTTGTAGTCAGTCTGCGCTATCTTCTTGCAGCCACTTAGAATGTGGTCAATGGTTTTTATTATTATTATTATTATTATTATTATTATTATTATTATTATTATTATTATTATTATTATTATTATTATTACAGTGATGCCTCAAGTAACAAATTTAATTCGTTCTTGAGGCATCTTTGTTATGTGAAACGTTCTTTACATGAAGCGGATTTTCCCATAGGAAATAATGGAAACTAAGACGATTGGTTCCACAACCGCAAAAATATGCATATAAAAATATTAACTGGATGTAAAAATGATGACAGAACACTGGGATTGAATTCAAAACATGCATTCAATGTGCATGATCTTATGAAGTCTACTTAGGCTGCAGTCCTAAAGACACTTTCCTGGGAGTAAGCCCCATTTAACACAATGGGGCTTACTTCTGGGTAGACGTGGTTAGGAGGCTGCAATCCAAGATACCGTCAAAGTGTCTCCCCACTTTCTCCTTCTCTCCATCCTGAGCCTTTCTCTCCCCTGCTCCCTCCTGGCCAGGCCTGAGCTGCTTCCCTCTTCTCCACTGCTCTTCTCTCCCTTCGACCACAGGAGGAACAGCATGGAAGTGTTGCTTTCACTATGGGCAGGTGCACTAGGCAGCCCTGATGCTTTATAAACAGGCTGCCGGCCAGTGCGTCTGCCCCGACTGCCAACGAATGTGTTCTTTACGTGAAGCACAGTTTGTTACTTGAAGCAGAATCCTAGATAAATTTTTGTTTGTTATGTGAAACATACTTTAAGTGAGGCATTCTTTATGTGAGGCGCCACTGTAATTGCAAGTTAAATATTAATTGCAAGTTACTTAAGGCCTGGCAATTAGAACTTTGCCTTTCATCTTATATTGCTTGATTTTGGCAGTGTCTCTAGAGTTCATTAAAGAGAAGTGAAACAAACCTAGATGCTTTGGAATATGAGAAGTAAACTGCTGCTTTGGCAGTAATTTGTGTAATATATAGTGTGTGTTCAAGCAGTTTATGTTCCAGGAATATTTCAGATTTTAACACATCTGGTCCCTAAGCAAAAGAAAAGGATAGGCAGTTAACAGTTTTGTAAGTTTTCTTTCCATCTCTGCTTTCAGAGAAGCAAAGATTAAATTATGTTTGCAAACGTGAAACTTCACTCACAAAAATTTGTATGGCTGCACAGCTCAAGGGTTAAAGATGCTGTGCTTGTCAACCTGAAAATTGGCAGAGTGGTGGTTAAGTATAAAAGAGTTTTAAGGCCTCACAGAAAGGATAATACTAAAGGGGCTTTCCTTAATTCATTGGGGAGGGAGTTCCACAAAGTGGATGCCACCACCAATAAGGCCCTGTTTCTGGCCGCCATCCCTCTTACCTCTTTCAGTGGTGGCACAACTGACAGGGCCCCTTCTGATGACCTTAGAGAGTGGACTGGTTTATAGGGAAGCAGCCAATCTTTCAAATATGCTGGTCCCATGCCGTTTAGGGCTTTATAAGTCATAATCAGCACCTTGAATTGGGCCCGGAAACGAATGGGCAGCCAGTGTAATCGCTGGAGCAATGGAATGAAAGAGTTAAACAGCAGACCACCAGCAACCACATGAGCCACCGCATTCTGCACTAGTTGTAACTTCTGTACCATTTTCAAGGGCAGCCCCACATTTTAAAAAACAACAAAACACCATTAAAATTAAATAATAAATTCAATTAAAATACCATGGCATGGATCACTGTGGCCAGATCCGACTGAGACAGGTACGGCTGCAGCTGGCACACCAGTCAAAGCTAGGCAAAGTCGCTTCTGGCCACAGCTGACACCTGGGCATCCAGAAGCAGCTGTGAATCCAGGATTACCCCAAAGCTGTGAACCCGCTCTTTCAGGAAGAGTGCACCCCCATTCTGAGTAGGGCGATAATCCAGTACATGCAACGAGGATATCTGAACTAAGAGGACCTCTGTCCTGTCAGGATTTAATTTCAGCTTGTTCACCCTCATCTAGATCCCCAACAGCCTCTAGGCAACACTCCAAGACAGAGACAGCCTCCTGGTGGAAAGGAGAGATAGAGCTGAGTGTCATCAGCATACTGATGACACCCAACTCCAAATCCCCGGATAACCCTCCTAGCAGTTTCATGTTGACATTGAACAACATAGGGTGCCAAGGTGCCGAACAGGAGTCCCACATCACCACCATCTGGGACCTGTCAGCCAAGAAGGAGCATAACAATTGTAAAACAGTGCCCCCAATCCCCAACTCAGCCATCCTACCCAGAAGGACACCATCGTTGATGGTGTTGAAAGCCACCGAAAGATCCAAGAGGACTAGCAATGATGCACCCCCTCCATCCAGTCATTGACCATCCACCAAGGTGACCAAGGCTGTCTCTGTTCCAAAGCCAGGTCAGAAGCCAGATTGAAAGGGATCTAGATAATTCGCTTCTTCCAGGACCCTTGAGCTGAGATGCCACCACACGCTCAGTCACCTTACCCAGAAAAGTGAGGTTTGAGATTGGTTTGAGACTGGTTTCAGTAAACTTGCTGCTGTTACTAACATTTTCATGGTCTAAGTCAGTGGTATTCAGGCATTTTAGCTAAAAAATCAATGCGGGACCCCCTGTCAAACTTACCAGGATGCACTTCCATGTCTACTTGGAAGTAAGTCTCATTGTGTTCCATGAGACTTACTCCTAGGAAAGACCAGTGCCAGATTCCAAGATGGAGGATCCCATCCTCTTACAACCCCCCTGACCCGAAGTATCGACCCCCATGTGGGTCCTGATCCCCATTTTGAAATTGAGCATCCATACAAAGCCATGGTAAGGCCATTACTGCAGACCTAATTTACACATTGCATGGAGAGAGGTGATAAGTCGAGGTGGTGGAATTCTGGACAACACCACTTTCTGTAGATTGGGTTCCATTTTTGCAACTATGCAAAAGAAGTCCTTTATGGAATAGAGGATAGGACCAAGCTAAAACTTTCCTTCAATTTGCTGATTTACTCAAAGCAGTCAAAGGTGTTTGTTTTGTTGGAGAGCATTCTGAAATAAGAATGCTCTAGGAAATAAGAATTCTGAAATGTTTCAGAATTCAACCACCTCAGCTTATCTCATGAATAGATTGGGTCATATTTTATAATTCATACCATGGTTTGAGCTTCCAAAGATACAAGAAAACTATAATTTATGGCCGCAGTTCTAACCACACTTTCCTGAGAGTAAGGGCAGAATCTAGAGTATCTACAGGAGCACGTAAGAGACATTATGTGTACCCGTAGTTACCATACCACTTAGTGAAAACCTATGGGAAATTCATATTTCAATCCAGAGTAACTTGTTCTTACTCCGGAGCAAGGACTCCCCATAGTTACTCTGGATTTCATCCTAAGTACTATTGAACACAAAGAGATTTACTACGGAGTAGAAATGCTTAGGATTCCACTGTAACGCTAATTTAATTTTATTTCAAAACTCCAGTCCTTAGGTATCATTGCCTCTGGAGGCAAAATGTCAACTGTTACTGATTCAACGTTCTCATTCAAACAGTAGAAAGACTTATTTGACTATGATTTGGTATGACATCTGAATTAAGCCATCAAGAAACATCTGATAAGCTTCCCATAATCTGCTGAAATCCTCGTTGTAATTTCTCTCATGACTGTTTCCCTCCTCCTTGCTGAAACAAGAGTTTAATCAGGGTTTGAAATAAATTCAAAGTATCCCTGAGTTAATTTTCATCAGTTTTAACAATGGTTAGGAGAAACATTAAAGAATTGAGAGACTATTTAAGTTTTTTAAGCTTCAGTTGGCTTTCAGTTTAAGTTTTTTTTAAAAAAAAATATAAATAGTGTGGAGGAGATGTGATCAGAGTAAAAACCATTGGTGGGAACTGTAAAGTATATAAATTACTGCTTGCTCATTGAAATATTTATTTAGACAGAAATTTCTAAATATATGCCAATTGCTTTATACTGGAAGAACAATCTTTCTCTTACTCAAAAATGGTGTTTCTGTTTTGCAAGTAGAAGTGGGACTGTCAGTAGTAGTACTGCTTGATTAATATATTTTTAAAACATATTTTTGATTAACATACTATCTTTTTCCAGATTACTGTTTTCAAAAGTCAAATTGGAATCCCTCTGCAGGGGCCCAGATGAAGCACTCCTTACTTGTAAACACATGTTGCAGATATGGAAGTCCTGTTATAATCTCACTAACCCCAGGTAAGACAATGTAAAGTGGAGTCAACAAACTATTCATCTGATTTATGGAAATTAAAATAAACTAAATTTTTGCTTAACTAGCTGGCCTTTGATATATACAAACAGTTTAAATGGAAAACTCTGAACTGTTCCAACTAGAGTTGTCTTTAAAGGAAGGAAACAAATTCAGGTTTGTTATCCAAATCAGAAGAATGCGACAGGATTTTGGCATATTTTCCAAGATTACTGTTTTAAATTTACTTCACGTAACTATTGAAACCAATAGATAGGACTGGGCTTTTTAAAACTTGATGACTTTCATTAAAGGAATCTGCCATAGACCAGCAAGAATTTGTGTGAATGATAAATTGGAAAAAAATTTTATGGAGCTCCTGACATGCATAAATAATGATCCTTAAATTCTTACACATCTTCTTGAATGTCTTTCGTCATTCCGTTTTTATGTAACCATCGTTTTCTATAGATAACCTGTTTTTAAACTATTGTAAAGGGCAGTAGGATCTGCTGCTTCCTCACCCTGGAATATTATTGCACCTTACCATTGTTAACCCAAATTAAAATGAACCTGGGTTCACTGTTCAGCCATGATTCTGAAACAAGAGTTTATTCCAGATTCTGAAGTAAGTTCTAAGTATCCCTAGGCTAATTTTCACCAGGTTTAACAATGATTTTGAGAAACTGTGAAACAAAAAAGTAGTGGAAAAAACCTCTGTGAGGTGGTGGGGAAGGCATTTAATTCTCATTCTGACACTCATCCCATTAGTACCAGAAGGAATCATGTCTACATGGCCTCTGAGTGCTGCAAAAATGGATTTTATTTGTAACATTCAGGGTGCAATCCAGAGGTATACTTAGGCAGCCTTCTATCACTGGCGTGGCCCAAGTTTAAGATGGGGCAGCCAATTATGCTAGAGAAGGCTTGAGGCAGCCTCAGGCAACATAGGCTGCCCCAAGACAGGTGGACCTGGGCAGCTCTAGCTGGGGCAGCCTAGGCAGTTCAGGAGAAGCATGCTGAGGGCATGTTTAGCAGTGCCTTGGCAGAGCAGTTACTCTGTATCCAAAGCCTTTTTTTCAGGGCAAAAATGCCCTCTTCTAGCATGTCAGTTATACCACCTGGTATACCAGAGTTATACCAGGTGCAAGTATAACCATAGGGGTCTATACTAAGGCAGAGTAAGAATGGCAGTGTTGACCAAAAATCTGAGTTCTTGGCCAGCCTAGCTGCAACCCCTGCCTCTCAACTTCAGGAACTTCACAACTATGACAGCCCACTAACCTGGAGACACAGCAGGCCACTCCAAGAAGCCCCTTTTATTCACTGTTGACTATACTGGCATCTCATCATAAGGGACTCCTTATGAGGCAGACACCACAGCTGTTCCTTGTTCAGTGTAATCTGAGTGGGGCTCTTTGGGATCAAGCCCTCCCCAGGTGTCACTGATTTGGTGCCTACTTAGCATGCTCTTGAGTAACTAGGGCAGCCCAGGCTTCCTGACTCTCTGAATGCAGCATAACTTTCTGCTCTGGCATTCCTCACTGCCCTAACTCTGGATTGTGCCTACCAGTGTTAGGTTCTTACATCATGAGGATTATGAAAGGATAGTTGCAGGATTATGATTTATATCCAGAATCTAAACTAAAAAAGAGTTTCCGAAAGCAAATGTTCCAGACCTTGTGCAGTAACTACAGGGAATCACTTGGGAAATAGATGGTTAAATAAATTGCTCATCTATACATTTATAAATTGTTTTCTATTGTATTTGAGCCCACAGATTGTATTTTGATTAAGTTAAAAGTGGATTTACAGCAGTTGGTGTTTGATAGGAATGTTAATACAATCAGTAGGCTCAGAGGCAGCATTTTTAATCTTAAAACACATTTTTGAACCTGTTTTCCGCATTTTGTATTTGGCAAAACATTCTGCTTATCTAAATTTCCAGAGTGCTGATCTGAGCAGTATGATCGCAGTTTTCTTTTATGCTGAATTTCAGCATGGTAACGATGCATGTGGAATATGTTTCTACCTTTCAACTTCTGAAGCTGTACTTGATGTTGGCACAGAATCTAATCTGCTATCACGGCTTTTCTGATGAGATATATGCACACTGTTACCAAGTGTTTATATAAACATGAGTTACACATGCATAGAGGGGGAAACTATTTCATTTGTGGAGGACTGAGTATATACCCAGTGGCACAACTCTGCTACAGAGGAGAAGAAAGGAGGAGGCAAGGTTGAAAGGTGCCACCAAACAAACTTTATTGTGTAGACTAGCGAAAAGCGTACCCGCGTCGCGGGAGTAAAATTCCACCATACACCATCCCCCCACTCAGCATCAATCCCCCACACACATCAACCCCCATGTGCATCTACTCCATGCGCATCATCCCGCCTATGAACATCAACTCCCCATGCTCATCAACCCTCCATGTGCAAATCCCCCATGCACAACAACCCCCATGCGCAACATTCCCCATGTTCATCCCCCATGCGCATGAACCTCCCATGCGCATGAACCTCCCATGCCCACCAACCCCCCATGCGCACCAACCCCCCATGCGCATCAACCCCCATTGCTCATCATCTTCCCATGCGCACTGTCCCCCATGCTCATCGTTCCCCCATGTGCATCATCTCCCCGTGCGCATTGACCCCCCATGCGCATCATTCCTCCATGCGCAACATCCTCCCATGTGTAACAACCCCCCCATGCGCATCATCTCCCCATGCGCAACACCCCATGTGCAGTATCCTCCCCAGTGCAACCTCTTCCTCTGAACAACATCCCCCCAGTGTACCAAGCACCTAATTGGCTGGAGGTTGGTCAGTCTTCCATGTTAAATATAGGACAGAAACACGTTGCTCCCCTTTTCAGCCCCTTAAGGGTTAAATTTCTCCACATCGGTTCTTGGTGGGTGTTCATGTAACAGAAGGAATTCCCTTCCCAGTTCCATGCTTCTAGGCCCAGCAGTTGGGGCGGAATGTTGTTGAGTCATCAATTTTTCAATGCAGAGTATAGGAGGATAACGCGTTGAGCCACTTTTCACCCCCTTCCAGATGGAATTTCCGAAAACCGGTTCTTAGTGCACCCCTCAGTCACGGAAGGAACTCCCTCCCCAAATTTCACGCTTCTAGGCCCAGTGGTTTGGCAGGTCGTTGATGAGTCAGTGAGTCAGTCAATGAGTCAGTGACTTTTCTCCTTTATATATATAGATAATTATACACTACTAGGGAAAGGGAATCATATAACAAAAATCAATCTCTTGAGTTCTCTTCCAGAGGGAGGAAGGGGAGCAAGGGGCAAGGCCAAGATACAACGTTGTGTTGTATCTTGACCTCATTCCAAGGGCAGGCAGGAGCTGCACATCGCCACTCCTGTCTGCTCTGACTTAGGCCACTTTTACAAGTAGACGCAGAGGCTGCAGCAGCCTTATACTAAGATAGGAGAGAAGCCTCCCCTCCCCAGGGTAGTGCAGCATTAATACAGAATTAAGTATAGGACAAAATTACATTGCACCCCTTTTCAGTTCATAGTGGGTGCTTACATCGCAGAAGGAATATGTGCCCCAAATTTCATGCTTCTAGGTGCAGGTGTTGGGGCTGGGGGTTGCGTACAGGACAAAAACACATTGAAACCCCTTAGGGGTTAAATTTCTAAAAATTGTTTCATAGTGGGTGGTCATGTCATAGAAGGAATACTCTTGCCAAATTTCATGCTTCTAGGGCCAGGGGTTGGGGCAAGGTGTTGATGTTAGTGAATCTTCAATGTAAAGTATAGGGATGAAAATGAATTCGCCCCTTTTCACTCCCTTCCAATTTGAATTTCCCCAAATCAGTTCTTAATGGGCGCCACCCTCCAAAAATTTCACACTTCTAGGTCCAGTGGTTGTGGATGGGCTTTGGTAAGTGAGTGAGAGTCAGTCAGTGACCTTTCAATTTTATATATCGAAGACTAGCAAAATGTACCCATGTTGTGGGAGTAAAATACCCATGTGCAAAACACCCCCATGCACATCCACCCCACTCTCAACCCCCCATGCACATCTACCCCATGTGCATCACTTCCTTCCATGTGCAACATCCCCCGTGTGCAACATCTTGCCCATGCCCCCTCTCTCCCAGTGCACCAGGCAATGGGCACCAAATTAGCTGGATGTTGATCAGTCTTCAGTGTTAAGTATAGGACAAAATCATGTTGTATCCCTTTTCACCCCCCCGTAAGGGTTAAATTTCTCAACATTGGTTCATGGTGGGTGTTCATAAGGAACATAAGGAACACCCTCCCTAAATTTCATGCTTCTAGGTTCAGGGGTTGGGGAAGGACAGTGTTCAGTCAGGAATTCTCAATGGAAAGTATTGGGAGGAAAATGCATTGTGCCCCTTTTTACTTTTTGAATTTCAGAAAACCAGTTCTTAGTGGGTCCCCTCCCCAGGATAACCCTCCCCAAATTTCATGCTTCTAGGCCTGGCGGTTTTGGCTGGGCATTGATGAGTCAGTCAGTCAGTGACTTTTCAGTTATATATATAGAGAGATTGTAAAAATTTTACTGTTAATATTTTGGGGCTGTGGAATGAATCATCTGAGTTTCCATTATTTCTTATGGGAAAATTCACTCTGATATACAAGCGTTCCTCCGGAACAAATAATGCTCATAAATCAAGGTACCATGTATATTATAACACACTATTTCTTTAGCCAGTGTTCTTCTGTACCTTCAGGATCCTTGATTAGATTTTTGTTTCCCTGGCTACATGACCAAAGTTTGTCACTGCCTTGGCTGCAACTGCTGTTCCTCAGCCAGACTGCAGCATTGCTGATGGTTCTGATTTTATAACTAGCTTCTAGAAAAAGCTAGGCACAGAGTGATAAAATGCAATGGATAGCAGATCTCCAAAACTTTAATAGTATTACCAGGCATCAGGCACTGGGTAGAAGAGAGGAATTTTCTGGTGTCGAGTGGGCAGTCATAGGACTGTGAAGATTTAACAATGTGCACCTACTCAAATTTCCTTACTCTGCACTCAATCATATCTTATCATTTTACCTAAATATTATTTACAGTAGAGTTCTTCAAAATATTAAGTACTAAGGCTGCAATCCTAAAGACACTTTCCTGGGAGTAAGACCCACTGAACACAATGGGGCTTACTTTTGAGTAGACATGTTTAGGATTGTGCTGTCAGTATTTAAGGCTGCTGCTCTTCTGGTAATTTTGCTTGGTTCCCTTCCCATTTCCCATCTTAGGGGGCTGAACTTTTAACAGCAGCATAATTGGTACTTAAGTGTAGTTTTTCCTGGCATATAGATGCAGTGAAGCTACACATAGGCTGCAATCCTAAAGACACTTTCCTGGGAGTAAGACCCATAGGACACAATGGGGCTTATGTCTGAGTAGACATGGTTAGGATTGTGCTCATAGTTGTGTACTTCAAAATAACTGTCTTCACCAGAGCTCTGAATATATGATAGTCTCCCATGTCTCTCAGTTTACAATCTCCCCCCCCCCCTTCCACAGGAGTGAAATTGAAATTGCTGTGAAATTGAGTAAGAATAAGGAGCAGCATTAAAATACAACCTAAAAACAAATCAGAGTATGCTGCTGGAAACTTTGTATCTTTTCCCATGCTGGTGACTTCCTTGTACCGAAATCTGGAAGAGAAGCTTAATCAGGGACTTCACCCAAGATGATACTTATCTATCTACAAGTCTTGACCTATATGAGGGTTGTCCACACACCCCTTGTTAATTGAGCAGACTGAGGTTTCTATTCCTATGTATCTCTGAGGCAGAGAAGACTGAGGACTTCCATTCACATTTCAACTTTGGGACAGAAATGTCGCATCACTGGGAAATCGCTAAGAAGATTTCTTTCTATGAGACAGGCTGAGAACTGGCTTTTTACTGAATAAAGTTATTATATTGTACCTCTGCAAGCAACAGCTGCAGGCTGTTACTAGTATTAAAGCAAGCCTCCGTCAGTCTTGAAAGACTATGATATCATGCTCGGCACTGCTTACCCTGCATGCGAAGCACGAAAGCAGCAAATCCCCCCTCTCCACCCAAGCAGCAAATCCCCCCTCTCCACGCCACTGAATTAGTCCAATGGAAAGGCAGAGCCGACACGATTGGATCCAGCTGGCATCGCAGAGCTGGGGTAAGGACAGGAGCTCACCCTGTCTTGTGGGGCCGACCCGGGTCTCAAACCCTGGCCTGCTGGTTAACAGGCACAGTGTCTTAACCACTTGCGCCACCCACAGCCATGTTACTAGTATCATGCTATCATCATAACAGAGTACTTTATACATATTTATACACTGCTTTTCAACAAAACAGTTTGCAAGGTGATTTATACAGAAGAAATTTGCTGTTCTTGTGGTTAATTCCAGCAGTAGATAACAAATCAGTAGGTGAGAGTATAGAGAGAACAACACAAAGCTTGTGCCATTTAGGACTCATGTACATGTTCCAGCAGTGGTTTGGCAGCATGGTAACATTTGAATGAAGCCAAGTGAATGGAGATAGTAATATGGTTGCTTACCATTTCAGATCCCCTCCTCATCCTGCAGGACCATCTTTGAGTTTTCAGCTTTCTGACAGTCTAAAAGCTGTTCAGCTCATCCCATCAAGGACAAGGAGTTTTCAGTAGTACCATGAGGTGGGGCAGACCCCACCGTAGGGCTGAAAAACGGGACAATCCCAATTTTTGGGAATTGTGTTCACATACTTGCAAATGGAACAGAGGGTCCTGTCCCAATTTTGTGGCAGTGAATTATGGCAACCCTACCCCACCACCAAAATTATTTCAGCAATAATAGTATTTTATATTATTTAAACATTTATATACTGCTTTTTATTGAAACTTCTCCCCTATCTTTCCTATTCTTGTCTTACAAGTAATCTGAACAGTGCTTTTTATGCTTTTAAATGATTAAGGCTGCAATCCTAAACACACTTCCCTGGAAGTAAAACCATTTGAACACAATAGGCTTACTTCTGAGTAGACATGATTAGGATTGTGCTCTAACTCCTTGCATTGGTTTTTGTAGCGATTCTGGACGAGGCAGCAGTTTGCTAGACAGAGCCATTGCTGACAGGCGACAGCTTAATACAATTACATTGCCAGACTTCAGTGACCCTGAAACAGGTGAGATTAGTGTTTGTAACAATGAAGTGTCAGAGACAATGTCATTTATTTGTAAGATAATTATAATTTAGAACCAGTTAAAAGTTTTGCTGTATGATAGGAATATTTTTTGTAATCTTTTTAACATTTGGATTTTCAAGGACATTGTCCTTGAGTAATGCAGGAGTCATGGTATTTTGAATTTGCAAATGGTATTGTATATTTTAGTGATGTCTAATCATATATTCTTTGTACAAATCGTGTAAGGACTTTAATTTGGACATGTGCATATAATACCAGTCAACAGTGCAATTCTATGCATATCTACGCAGAAAGAAGTCCCATTGTGCTGGCACTTCTTTCTAGAAGGGTGTGTCTATGATTACATAGCCTTGTAATATTTATGTTTAAATATGTTTAAATCCAACAGTTCTTGTACACAGCTCAAAAGATTCCAGTCCAGAGAACTGTTTGACTAGTACTGCAGTGACTTACATTGGGACTTAGATCTAAGTAATCATGCATAGAATTTGGCTAATGGGCATTTTAATTCATTCTTAATTAATAATGTGTGAATGTGGGCAGCAACTGCCTGAAAATCCATTTCATCACCTTTTTTTCTTACAATATTTCAGGCTGTTTTTCTCTTCAGCGGAGGATCTGCTGTATTTGTCATACAACAATATCTGTTGCTGATTAAATTATATCACACAATTTTATTTATGCTAATAGGAAGCCCCAGTGGTTGCACGTATGGCATTCCAACATCAAAACAACTACTGTATATAAGAAAATGGTTTCAGTGTGTTTTTACAAATGTTAAAAAAAAGTTTTGAAATTTCAAACTAATCATAAGCAGGTTTTCTTTTCCTAAAAATGTTCAGATTTTTTTTAAGATGGCAAATTGAAGATGGTAATGATTCTTGATATCAGAATACAGTTAACAAAGCATTTTTGATAGTGTTTCACTAAGGGAACCTGTCTGAGCATAGGGCAAAAGTAAATTGCCCAATTTATCCACATTGAACAATCCACCCTTGTTGCTGTGTAATCATCTCCTTAAATTCATTTGTTTTCACTCAAAAATAAAATCACTTTATAGCTTCCAAACAAACATTGTGTAACAATAATGGGTAAGTTAGGCTGGCACAAGTCCTGAGCTGACCTGAGGGTGTTGCAAAAGTGCCGTAAGTCACTTCTGTGCCACTCCTTAGGAGGGGAGGGTTTAGGCCAGTGCACACACATGCACCTGCCTCCCCACACCACCATAGGAATGGGTAGACAGGAGAGTTGTGCCAGCCTAAATTGGTTCATATTGTCCCATGAACTACGGTAAACAGGTCAAATAATGTATGTTTATATAGTCACACAATTGGAAAAATGCTTCAGACTCAATTCAATACATTCTACGTAGTGATTATGCATAGAAGTAGAAACAGCAACGCTAATTTTTAAAAACTCATGTTACTCCAGTTTGGTGATATTATGGTAGCCAGCCAGGTAACAAAAATCAATATAGCATTATTTCAGTAGACACATTTCTAGTTTCACATATCTTTGTGTACACACTTCAAAATTACTGATTGAAATACTGCAGTTTTATTTTAATCTTGTTGCTGTCAGTTAAGTCAGATTAAAACCAAAGGGGTGTGATTTTAATTCTTCTGGTCAGTGACAAGTTGTTAGTGTGCCATTAGGAATCTAGCAAGAAACAACCTATAAACATAGCCCTAATAAGAGGCCACCACTAGTTCTAGTTAAAGATTAGGCATCTGTTTTTCTTTGACGTTTGATCTTCCTGTCTTCCCTTTACCTGTCCTTTCCTACTCACTTTCCAGTAATAGCAGTTCCTTTTATCCTTCCTTGCTTCATTATGTAACATCATAGGAGACATTGTCTTCTCCTGCCCAGGCAACATGTATTGGAATGTCTCCTGCCCAGGCAACATATATTGGAAGCACATTTCAACATAATGTTGGCCCTCCTAAGATGCAAGAGTGAGGATGAAGAGGCTTGTGGCAAATTCAGGTCTGACACTCTCCCCCCACCCTTGTAGGCCAGCTGATAATGGGCTTGGCTTAAAAACATAGCAGTTTCATGACTCATTTTCAGATAAAGATTGTGGCTACAATCCAGAGTAACTATGGGACCTTTTACACCAACATAGTTACAGTGCCACCTATGGGAATGCTTGGATCAATCCAGATTAAGTGCCTCTTACGTCTTCCTGTAGTTTCTTTGGATTGTAGGGATAATCTTAGATTCCCTGGTGATGAGTAAGCAGGTAGTAAATGTTCTCTGAGGAAAGGTAGGCTCCATGAAAAGAATGTCTTGTAGGTTGAAATCTTGAGTGGATGAGTTGGTTTGTGTCTCAGGAGGAAGTCAGTTAAGGAGGAGATGCCCTTTCATAGGGACTTAGTTTAGCTGTTTAATATGTTTCCATATATTTCCATTTATGTACTTCTGATCTTCATTCCTGCTACAGTACTACAAGCATAACTCAAGGAACTACCCAAGATACGAACCTGAGATGCAAAAGTTACATCTTTTACATTACCCAGTAATCAAATTTATATTCTTTATCAATGCTTTGACTTCTTGTTTTAGAAAACAGCCAAGGAGTAGTTAAATATACTACTTCTTGGACAGAGTGGTTCGACTCTGTTGGGCCACTGCTTCAGCAGCTGCACTGGCTCCTCATTCGTTTTTGGGCTGAATTCAAAGTGCAGGTCCTGTCCTTTAAAGCCCTAAACAGCTCAGGTCCAGGGTATCTGAAGGACCTCCTTCTTCCATACAATCCAACCTGTCACCTAAGGTCATCAGAGGGGGCCCAACTGACTGTGCCGCCACCAAGGGAGGTGAAAGGTGTGGCGGCCAGGCATAGGGCCTTCTTGGTGGCAGCACCCTGGCTTTGGAATTCCCTCCCCTAGAACTTAGGAAAGTTCCCTCGATACAGAACTTTAGGTGGAACCTAAAAACTTTCTTTTTTAAAAAAGCTTTTTATTCAGGTGGAGGTTGGGAGTTATTGTTATTCTTTTTAATGTTTTAACTTATGTGTTTTTAATGCTTTTAATTGTTTTATTGTATGTTTTTAATTTTTTAAATTGTTAGCCACCTTGAGTCAGCTATGGCCCGAGAAAGGCGGGGTATAAATTTACTAAATAAATAAATTACTAAATAAATACTGTATGTATTAGATTGGTGCTACCAATTGCAGCACAGGATTTACTTTTAAAAGAGCATAATGTGGTGAAATCTTCTCAGCAGTTGTAGCACCTGCAAAATGTCATCCAGCAAAGCTGTTTTGGGTGGTGAACAGCCCAATAAATCCATACTGTCTTCACCCACTCATGCTCTGTTGGCTGTGACAAATCTCCCACCTACTTAATGGCTCGTATGTGGGGGACATGCTCCACCACAGAACTGGAAGTACAGGAGAACATTGTTTTGTGGTAACAAACTTCTCTTGTCCGGCTTTCTCACATCAGATTAGATCATCCCTTCTCTGCCTCCTTAGGCATCTGGGATGAAGAATGGTATGAACATATACCTGTTTTCTTTGCTAGTGCCAGAAGTGCAGAAGGAAGCTTTTGAACAACGTGTTATGAATTGAACCTGAGCAATTCCTGAAACAATTCATTCTCTCTGTTTGGCCTCCAGTCCATTTATTTAAAGCAGTTATATGCCAATCCCCCCAGGCAGCTGTTACCTCCTTTTCTAATTTAAGTGGACATGTAACAATGTCAAGCACTGTGTTAACAACCAAAATTATTTTCAGTTTGGTAGGTCAAGCAGCATACCTTTCACATGTTTGCAACAACCCGTATAATTTCCAAAATACATTATTTCCTTTGAAACTATATTTGTGTCTCTTCCTCTGCTCAAAATTGGTGTTTGTGATAGTTCTAAGAACTTTTTGTGAAAAATTGTTGCCTTTGTATTTAGTCGAGGTCAAATGGACTGATCATTATAATTTTTCTTCCTTGGCATCCATTAATCCATTCAATTCCTTTCCTTGGTATTTTCGTTTTATAATTTCTCTCTTTCACTTTTTAGCTTCTGATTCTTCCACATCTTCATCTCTCTCAAGAACAGAATCTCTTCTTCACCTGTTCATGTCTCCTCAGTCTCCTCACCCTCATCCCAAAACTGATACCTTTGTCTGGCCCTATGCAACCAATCCATACTGTGACCGCGTTCCCGGGCCCTGCGAACCTCCACTCTGTAAACTCTTTTCCTCTTTCTGATGGGCGTGTTAGTTTGTTCTGTTTGTGCTTCTGATAATCTCTGTAACTGTTAAGCACTGTTTGAACTATTTTAAAAATAAATTAATCAGGATATTTAGTGCCAAAACTTTAGGCTGCAGTACTATATGTTCCTGGAATTAAACACTGATAGCTTTAAGTGAGCATGTTGATTGATTGCCTTCCCAATTCCTGCATTCTAACATGCTGTGTAAAGAAACCACGAGGGGGCTCCATTGCTTCCCACTGAATATAAATTGTGTTGGGTCAGCGGCTCCTGCTAGCACGGCAATACCTGCAACACTAGGTTTGCAACAAGTTGCAGTGCTGTGTCAACAACAGGAACATGATAGCTAGTCCTGGGTGTCAGATCTGAGGACTGCTTCATCCATCTTATATTCTCAGATGTATGTGTACATTGAAGATAGTGAAATTGATACATTTGGCTGGTATTTATGAAGTTAAGATTCAGTGGAGCTTCTTATTGCATGTACAGGCTGTCAAATATGTAGTCTTGGAACTACCCCTAAATGGAGGTTTCACAGGGGGCAGAGTTGGTATGAGAGCCACAAGACTGCATTAAGAGAGATTGGCATATTTGGCTGACAAAGATTCTGTGTAACAAGCGAAGAAAACCAATTTCCTGGAAGGGAAGGAGGTGTGAGGAGCTGAGCGCCTTCCCTGACTCAAGGGGAGTTGGCTCCTTATGTAGCCTTTTGGGCTCTACTTGGTGCACCAGCCTTTGTCACCCCATAATGCATGACATGACTTGCAGAAAAGGCTGTTAGTATAGTAAAAGGAAGACTTCAGTCTTCAGCCCCTAGACTTGTCAGCTTGGTATGATGGCACAGAGAGAGAAAATATTGGGTTCAGTATTGCCTCGTGAAGTGGATTATTTCCAGTACTGACTCTTGTGTGGCAGACAGTCTGCTTCCTTCATTTCTTGTAGAGGTGATGGCTTTTGTTGGCTTTATTCTCTTGCATGCAATTAATTCATTTTGAAAAGACCTTTATTTGACAGGCTTAAATATAATTGGCAGTCATTTTCATTCTTAGATACTGCTTCAAGACATGGAAGACTTATTCGGTTCTTGTGTGTAATATTGTGTTCTTGATTATTTTTATTTTATTTTATTTTTTGCTCTTATAAATTGCTTTAATCTGTCATTTGTGTGAGTAAATCTTTGTTTCTGGCACAGAATTAGAAGACAGGTGCTAGAAAATAAGTAGGAGAGGAGAGCAAATTAATCAGGTCACAATGTAGCTGGATCCTATTTCAAATACTATTTGAAAGGGTAGCTTTTGTTCTTAATGTTCACTGTCTTCACACTTGTTTGTTTCAGGCTTGTCTGTTGTCCTGGATTCTTACTGTGACATTTAAGTATATTGCACCCATAGGACCTAATCTACATATTGTATGGAACGAAATGGTAGACTGAGATGGTCAAATTCTGAACCGTACCACTTCACGATACCTAGATCATTTTTTAGTGTCTTCTCTCCTCCCCATCCCGCTGTGGGAGAAAAAAAATTTCCCTGCATGTAGTAAAAGAGGACATGTTGGAGAATATGCTACATGAAACATTTCTCTCTTCTGCCACTTTTTGGAATAGTGTTAATTCTGCTCAAAATAGCTTTAATGGATAGTTTACCTTTTGGTTCTTAGAACAAGTGTCTGAGGCATCAGAAAAGAATCAGGATTTAAGTAGTTATGAATTAAAAGAATCAGGATTTAAGTAGTTATGAATTTAAGTAGTTATGAATTAATGGAAATAAAGCTGTTGCTTCAAAGTTGAATGCTGGATTTGAACCTTCTCAGGTTGATTTTTCCTTTAAAGGTTTTTAGCCAGTGATTTCCAGCCAGTGTGCTGCAGCACATTGGTGTGCCACACAGGTGTGCCATGACAAACTGGACGATTTATTTATTTATTAAATAAACATCATATATTAATAGGGTTATTGAGGAATTGAACCCCCCCCCCCCACCCCTAAGCATGGTGTGATTTGTCAATTGTACGAAGATTGGTCGTGTGTCTTGACAATTTTAGCACCTGGTTGGTGTGACACTAGGTGGAAAAGGTTAAAAATCACTGTTTTAAGCTATTGAGTGACTTCCACTTTTAATCTGGAAAGTGTGGTAAACAATTTGGCATCTTACATTGGGTCTCAAGGCATTCTGTTAGACTGCTGTATGACACAGGTTAGCATTAAAAATTTCTTCTTGGTGAGAATGTGATTCACTTGCAGCCCTACTTAGCTGCCTAACAAATAACGAAAAGGTGCAGAAATGCAAACACAGAAGAAGGCTGTGAATAGTCCTCCTCCAGCTGCAGTATATTCATGAGATAATTTTTTCACCCTATATGGTGATTTTTTCCCAGGAACGCCCTCTATTTTATATCTTCACTTGGCATATAAGTAGCTTCTCACATTGTATGTGTGCTGAATAAAGTATATAGTGTATGTGGAGCTCATGTGATTAGAATGAGCTTGGCTTCATGGCTTGATTCTATCCAATTACATTTCTATATTTCATTTTGAAACTCAGTATGATATAGAAAGGATACTTACAAATGCTTTCTCCAAAATCCTTATTGGAACATTTGTCTAACTGAACTCCTTATTTCAAGTGTTAAATCTGGCTGACAGTTTAAAGGTTATCAGAAGTGTATTTGCTTTTTGTGTAAATCTGTTTGATAGCTATTTATTCTTTTGTGATTTTAATTTGTGGTTTGATCTGTTGTTTAAAGGCAACCCTCCAGATGCTTACTTTCATGGTTTTTTCTCCCTTTTTTCAGTTTGTAAGTAGTATTTACTATACAGGTCTATTCTTAAATTTCTAAAGACTTGGAAATAACACTTTCCCTTCACCACAGAATGTAAATGTTGTCCATTCGTCATGGAGGTTTGACAGTGTGCAAAGCAAGCCTGCTATTCTTTACCCATTCAAGTCACCTGAGGCTGTATCCTATGAGATCTGAATGCACTCAGCTAGCACATGAGTTCATTTATTAAAGAGGCAGTATTAATTTCTGGAGGACTACAAATAAGGGAGTTTGGGGATTATTGGCTAATTCTGAATATTTACAACTGAAATTTTGTAATCCACTACACTTATGTAACATTGCAGTGGCTTGCCCAGCTGAGTTTCTCCATTTTCTAGTGTTCCTAGACTACTGTCTGGGAAGTCTGTTGTCTTATAGGAATAAGGGAGGTCAAAGGCAGCGCTTATAATAAAATATGTACGAAATTAAGACACTGGTCTGAAATTTAGAATATTAAAATTTACACTGGTTCACTTATTAGCATTAAGTTTAATATTATTACACGTAGCCAGCTGTGTGTTCTTTTCACTATAGTTTGAGATATTTTTGACCAACTATTTAAGATTTTCTATTAGCAAAAAAAGGAAATAATTATTTGTTCATGGATAATTCTATTGAGTAAAAGGAAATAATAAGGAAATTATTTCTGTAATAAGGAAAATTCTCAAGACTGACTTCCTGATATTCGGATTTATTCCCCAAAACATTCACAAGCATTTTAACACTGTATAGGGAAGAAGTAAATGTTGTAGCTCCTAATAACATTTTGGAGGATTTCACACTAGAAATACTGTATTTACTCGAATTTAATGCTCACCTTTTTCAGCCTAATATATTCTCCAAAATCAGGGTGATGCACATTAGATTTGATAGTTAATTAGATATAAGTTAATACAGTATTTTGATTATAAGTGTAGGGTACGCATTAGATTCGATGGCACATTAGATTTGGATAAATATGATATCTGTTTTATCAAGTTATGTAGAGAAGGTACTGTCTCTTCCCCTAGAGAGTACAATGGTGTGCTTGCACCGGCATAACAGATCTCTGCATGCTACATGTGTTGGTGTTTTCATATGCTTTGAAGCCTGCTTTTTTGCGCATGTAAAATCTGATACATGTTTTCACCTTGCATGACTGACTCAATCTCATTCCTTTCCTTGAATTATGACACTGTTCTCATGAAATCTGAATGAAAAGTAACTTTCCATTTTGCAGCAAGGAAAGAGTGAGTCTCTGAAGGATTTGCGTTATGTCAAGTATTTACCATTTCATCATTCATTTGGCAGTTGTAAACACAAGGGATGTAGCAACATGCGCCTCATGTAAGACTTGGATATTTTCCATAAGCCTTCAAACAGAAAAACTAGACAAAATTGAGACTATTGTCTTTTCTTCTCTTTTTCTGGAATAATTCATCTCAAATACCACCAAATTTGCTGACCAATTCAGCAATTGCCTTCTCAGAATCAGATTGTTGCAGTTGCCTTGTTGAATTAATGGCTTAATTTCATAGTCCTTCCAAACATGGGTTCATCCCAGTGAATTAAATGTGTGCTAATGAAAATCAGTGGTTTTCATTATAATTTCCTGTCCATTAAATCTTAGACAGGTATAAGAAAGTGTGGAGTAATGATTCTGCTCAGGTAGCTGTGTTGAGGAATATGAAGTGAGGCAGTAAATGTGCCTTATCAACAGCTGATGAAATACCTGGTTCATACAATGTTCAGGAAGTGATAGCAACATTTGGAGCTAAAATACAAGAAGAAATAAGTATTCTAATAGGAGTTAAGGAACAAAATGCATTCATTAAGAAACAGGGCTTGAAATGTCACAGCAGACAAAGATTGGCTTTAATTATGTAGGAAATGGCCAAGCTAGCAATTGAAATGGTGAACACATTGCTACCCAGCTTTGGCTGGTACATTGATTCTTTGCTTTAAATCAAAGGTCTCTAAACTTTTCAGCCAGAGGGCCACATCAAATACCTGACACAGTGTCAAGGGCAAGAAAAAATTTAAATATAAATTTAAATACAGACATTAGCGATGCGACCTAGATGAATGAATCGAGGAGAAATTACAGAAATAAAGCACATACTCAAATGAATCCCCATTTCCCCAAGCACCTTTTAGGGCCTTCATGTGTCGCAAAAAGTGACATGGTTTTTGAGAAAGCCAGGAAATGATTTTTAGGTCCTCAGAACACCCTACAGACATGACAGAGCACCCTCCAGTTGTGTTTGGTCATGTGGGCCAGCTCCTAACAGGGGACCAGGGGCTGGCTATGGGCCAAATTTGTCCCCTGGGGTTTGGAGACCCCTGCTTTAAATAAAATAGAAACTATATAGAGAAAAGAAGAAAATGAATATGAGAGAGCAGTAATTTGAAGGCTCCTGTGGTGGGACTTTAGTTCAGAGAAGGCCAACCTTACAACTTGAGGGCTTTTGGACTTTTAATAATTGTTTAAAATTGGGATGGAATTGCAGCAGAAAATTTATTAGGTGACAAGCTTCACCTGCTGAAATTTCCACTTCTACACAACTCTTAAATGTTCAGGAGCCCTAAAGTTGGAAGCCTTAAGACTATCATGCCAATTATGCCAGTAACTAACAAATAAAAGATTTAAGAGCATTTTACACATTGCATAGCAGCAAACCTAGGTTTTGCTGCACTTGAATCGAGTGTATGGCAATACCTCCCATAATACTGGTTTCTTTTCCCACTGGTTCATTACACTTGTTTCTTTTATAGCATTATTGACAGCTGTTCTGTCTAATCAGAGCAGTGCATTTGGTTCCTCTGGGCTCCAGTTTCCTGCCTATTAGATTAATTATATTCTCAAATGTATTTGATTATGGATGCATTACTACCCTAGGCTGGCTTAACTCATCAGTCTTCTTAATTCATCAGTGGTGATGTAGGGAAGCAAGCACATCTCTGTGCACTGGCCTAATCCTTCCCCAGGAGTGGCACAGACACTTTTGTGACACCCCCAGGTTATCTCAGGACTTATGCTCAGGTTTAGGCCAACCTAACTGGAGCTTAGGTTTGCAGCCTATATGTATTAATCCATCTGTCAAACTTTCTGGAATGGATCCCCTGCAATGTGAGAGGGATTATTGTATACTTGACAAGGTACTACAGCCAATATTTTTTCTGTGCATCCATTTATGAGAGCCATACCTATGTATCTTTACATATGCACAAAAATGGTTGTATATATAATTTTTTTAAAAAAATTAATGTATCAATTGGCCATCAGCACTACTGTATGGACCTAATCTCTTCATCGGTAGTTTCTCACCTTTGTCATATATAGTAGGGAACCAAGGTGTCCATTGGGCTTACATATTCCATCTTTTTCAGCAAGCTCCTTTCTCTACTCATTGTTTTTATTTCTTGCACATTCAATGGGCACTGCTAAGTGAAAACCTCCCCTCTTCATCATTTCCTCAAAATAAATTTCTGTGAATCTTGAGTGATTCTGAATATTTTTTGTAGGTCCTTTGGACTGCTGAATTACAATTCTGATTCATGGGCATAGCTACATTTGCATGGATCAAGATACACATTTTCATACATGTGGTAATTTTTTCACACCCTGTGCAAATCTACTAATGTACAAAGCCAAGTCCTTTTTTTGGAAAATGCATTTAAAAACAAATAGTCATAATTGGCTTAGTGCTTTGGAATGTGGGAAAAATAGTGAGATATTATTTTGATAGCACATCCTTTTCTTGTTCATACAGAAATGAATTCCATTGAGTTCAATGGGATCTACTCCCAGGTTCTGTGTAGGATTTCAGCCAAAATGTTACATTGGGTTGAAACCATATCTGGGACCTACACACATGTAAGACTTAGAATTATTTACCATCTTGAAACAATAGGAATTGGATGTGTGATTACATTCTACCCTCAACCATAACCCAATCACTGTGTTCTGGAATACAGAATCTCCTTATCCTTACAGCAGTTAAATATTAAAAAATTAGGTACTTATTCTGCACAATCCATAGTATCTGCAGGAGCTCTTACATCAACGTAAGAAAAATTTACTCTGGATTGCTCTATGAATTTTCCATAGGTTTCCACTAGGTGGTGCCATAACTACATTGATGTAAATGTCTCTTAAGAGCTCTTAAAAACACTCTGGATTGTGTAGATTTTTTCATTTAGCATTACATCCATACTGTCATTAAGTTTGGTGTAGTCTAGTCAAATCATAGTTTCCACATGGGTTTTCAGCCAATATGAGGAAATGTAGTCTGTATTAAACACAGTTGCCATACATACATGCATCTGTATCCTCTCACAACAGTCATCCTTCTAATGTGTATAATAATACATACAATCATTAAATACTTCTGAAGCTTGGTTCAGGAGTGACACATATATGAGTATACATACGCATACTTCCTGAGAACAAGAGGGTTGCCAGATTTTTTCCTTAGAGCATGTTACCAACATATTGCATAGAGGTTCCCTGGATGACAAGAAACAGAAAAAATAACAATTTATTCAAAACTAGCAAAAGCATACCTGCGTTGCGGGAGTAAAATTCCCCATTTGACATCCCCCCACTGCTCATCAACCCCCATGCGCATCAACCCCCCATGTGCATCAATTCCCCCATGCGCATCAAATCCCCCCATGCGCATCAACCCCCCATGTTCATCATCGCCCCATGCGGATCATCTGGCCATGGGCAACATCCCCTCATGCACATCATCTCCCTATGCATGGGAGATGGAGGCAACATCACTTCCCCATGCACATCATCTCCCCATGTGCAACTCCCCCCATGCGCAACTGCCCCCCATGCGCAGCATCCTCCCCAGTGCAACCCCTCCCTCCAAACAACATCCCCACAGTGCACCAGGCACCGAGCACCAAATTGGCTGGATGGTTAGTCTTCCATGTTAAGTATAGGACAAAAACACGTTGCACCCCTTTTCACCCCCTTAAGGGTTAAATTTCTCCACATCGGTTCTTGGTGGGTGAAGATGTCACAGAAAGAACACCCTCTCCAAATTTCATGCTTCTGGGTCCAGGGGTTGGGGCACAGCATCCCTCAGTCAATGCAAAGTATAGGGAGGAAAACATGTTGCGACCCTTTTCACCCCCTTCCGGTTGGAATTTCTGGAAACCGGTTCTTAGTTACTCCCTCCACGGAAGGAACACCCATGCCAAATTTCACATTTCTAGGCCCAGCGGTTTTGGCAGGGCGTTGATGAGTCAGTCAGTGATTTTTCTCTTTTATATACCATATATACTTGCGTATAAGCCTAGTTTTTTTGGGCCCAAAAAATGAGCCCAAAAACCCACTTTGGCTTATACGCAGGTCAGTAAAAAAATTAAGAAAAATGGCAGGCGCGACCTCTAGCGTGCGCCCTCAGAGGCTCTGCAGCCACTCCAGCTGCTAGCGCTGGATCTCCAGGCTGCAGAGGAGGCGCGCAATGGCAAGACAAGGAGCCCACTGCAGCCAAGCCCCTCCTCAGACTTATGTACTTCTTTGTGGGCCCTACTTCCATGTAGACATGCCCAGGATTGGGCCCTGAGGCTACAAGGCCAGCCACACTTTCCTGCTGTTGCTGCATTTACCACCCTCAGCTTATACTCGGGTCAATAAGTTTTCCCAGTATTTGTGTTAAAATTAGGTGCCTTGGCTTATATGCGGGTCGGCTTATACACGAGTATATACAGTATATAGAAGTTGAATTCTGATGTCATATGAAATCAGTATTGCATCCAAGAAATTACTCTGGCCAATCTTTCACTCTTCAGAATCAAAAGTTAGGGAGATCTTGTCCACTGCTGTCTTTGCAGAGCTCCTGTTCTTTCAATTACTATGGGAGAAGCAGAAATTTAGTTTACGCAGCTTTTTCTTCTGTGTAACATGAAACATTTTATGTACTGAATTTCTCCATATTCCATGGCTGCTGAAATCACAGAAGCCCTGTTGTATAAAGTTGAAGCAGAAGTATGATTTATTATAGCTCATCAATGGGAAGTTATAATCTAAATATTTAATTTTTTTTTGCTTCCCCATATTTCCCAGTTCCGAAACAAAATAACTATATCAGTATAAATAGAATATAATTTTTTAAACAACAAAAACTGCAGAAACAAATCATACCACTTTCTAGAGAAAAAATAGGACTTGATTTTTCCTAAAATTGCTATCAGAGAGAGTAGGATGGAACTAGTCTTTGTACTACTGCTCTTATAGTTTGATGTAGGAAGTATTTAAACTTTTTTTTTGTCTTGCAAATACTTTGGATGCCTCACTCTTTATTTTCTTTGATCTAAAGTTTTTGATATAGAAGTGGAATGCTTCTGTGAAATGTTTAGTTCTAGATATGTTATGATCTAGATATGATATATGATATGTCAAACTAGATATCTAGTTTGTTATGTTCCCTGGTAACTTACTTGACCAAACTGTTTTCTAGATTCCGTATTTGTTTACAGAGCACCAATTAGTGCCACATATAGTTAGAAACTGCAGCAAAATATTTCTACTAAGGCTACAATCCTAAAGACACTTTCTTGGGAGTAAGACCCATTGAACACAATGGGGCTTACTTTTGAGTAGACATGGTTAGGATTGTGCTCTAAGTGTTTAATGTTATGACAGAGGCTAGTAGTTTGTGTATTACTTCATGCATTTGTAAAATAGATAAGGGATATAGCCATTCTGAAAAAAATAGTAATTTACATGAAAACATCAAGTAAGAGAAGACATGCATATATTTAACTAATCACATTTTATGTTTATTGATTCTAATTTGTCACAGTTTAGGTAGAGTTGAATATAGATCAGGTATTCTTTTCCAGTGTGTTAAAACTCAAATTGGGAAGAAGTGTCCATTCTGTGCACTTCCTCAGCTGCTAATATTGGTGATCAAGTGAACTTTACACTGTGTGCCTCTTAATTGGTCTGTATTCAGAGAAGTGTGGAGATCATTCTGTATGCTCTAGCTTATTTTAGCCTGTCTGTTATTATCCTTAAAATAGGCTTCTAATTGCTCCTTAAAAATAAATCAACAGTGATTAGCATTGAAAAGTAAGTAGAAGGGGAAAAGTCACATCGTACAGTGTCATCACAAATTTATTTAGGTCCTCCAGCTTGCATGTGTGTAGAATTTATACAGCTACAATAGATAGACTTGAAAATGTTGAGTTTCACAGTGTGTGTTTAAATCCTACTGGCACTTCTGCTAGTCACAAAAGTAGGCTTTTAGGCTCACTAACATCCTGATTAACCAGAAAAAATGCCTAGTAAATGCCCCAAAAGTTAGGTTTGGTAACACCTTTATGTTGTACAGAGTTGATGTGAAGAACTGAACGCAGCATGTGAGAGCCTTTTAAAAAAATCCTCTTTTTCCTCTCCTGATGCAAATTATTTATTACTCTGCAGGTTCAATCCATGCAACATCAATAGCAGCCTCCCGAGTGGAGCAGGCTCTGTCAGAGGTTGCTTCATCTTTGCAGAGCAGCACGCCAAAGCAAGGTCCTCTGCATCCTTGGATGACGCTGGCTCAAATCTGGCTTCATGCAGGTAATGGGGCACAGCTTTTCCTGCTCATTAGCTGCAGGAACCTGTATTCATCTGATTTAGCAGACCAGAATGTTCTGTTGTCAGCTAAAAGTACCACTTCTAAAGACACTTCTTCTGAGTGTGGTATTTTAGTACATTTCAAGATGAAAACATGTTTAATAGATAAAATATAAATTTCATAACTTGTTCAAAAGGGACAGTGGCATTTAGTAATGAACAACCTTGTCAGGAGGGCTACTTTTTTTCCTCCTTTCCCAACCATGGAACAAGTTGTTAAGTCATGGATATATAAAATATCTTGTTGAAAATTATGTGTGATGTTGCTTTTAGACATTGAACTTTAAACATAAGTCTGGCATTTTAACAGAAATGTACAATTGGAATGTGTGAGTCAAACTACAAAGTTTAGAGAGCAAGAGAAATACCATCTAAAACTGCACTTTTAAATGTTTTTTTTCTCAAACTGCAGAAAATAAGGCAATCCTATATTGCTATATACACTTAAACTTGGGATAAATTCCATTTAATTCAGTGAGACTGGCTTCTCCATAGCTATACATATAATCATGCTGTAGAATTAGTTTCTGGAAAGAAATGTTTTTGTCATATATCGGTTGAATCCTAGGCAATGCATGCAGAAGTAACCGAACCTGTTACCACCTCTTCTCCGCCTACAATGGCCTTCTGCTTGCTTATGGTTTTAAATCACTGTGCTGTGATACAAGTGGTGTCACCATGAATGTTGCATCATGGAAGTTTGGAAAAGAGTCCTATATAACAGAAGAGCAATTGAGGAATGTAAGCCCCCAATGAGCAGGAGATGTGCCCTGTCAGTTGTCAGAAAACCTGATGGAATACCCTTGTCAGTGTGCCAGGAGTTGGAAAAGGTAGAAAATTACTGCTTTAGACTTTAGAGGATCATGAGACACTTAGGAATGGAGTGGAGGGGAAGAAGGCGCTTGTATAAGGGGATTCCTCTTGATATCTGGTAATGTCTCTCTCCCCAGAGATCTCTTGCATTTCCTTCCAGCCACTTGCATTCCCTCCTAACCCAGGAGGGGCTTTGGAAGAATATTTGGAGTTGCTGTGAGAAGGATAGGAAGATAAAATTGCCTACTGGGAACTCCTATCCGTATTCCTTGGGATTCAGGCTTGTAGGCAAGCATGCGCTCATTTCCACAGGGGATTAATTCAGAGATGCCCCTGCAAATATGGAGGGATGTACAGTATATATTAATCATGGCTCCTGCACTTCCCATTAACATTCTTTAATTAGCTATTATTATTTTTCAATTTTCTTTGTAAACCGCTTTGTGAACTTGTTAGTTGAAAAGCGGTATATAAATACTGTAGGTAAAGGCTTACATTCTGTGTAGGATTTCAACCTTGACCTATTAAATCAACACACTTGACCTATTAAATAGTATTCTGATGCACCTCTGAGCTTTTCTGATGTTTCTATTTTTAAAAATGAAACTATCCACAAAGTTGAAAGTTGTTTGGCCTATGCCAGTGTTTCAGCTAATGGAAGTTGCTGGGTCCTCATATTTTAGTTCTAAGAAGCCAAATGTGATGTCATGTAGTTCACACAAGCTTGTTTGGGGCATTGTTCTTATGCAGGATCCCTTCTTTAATAGAAATGATTTTTCTGTAATTTTTAAAGATTTGGTATGCTTAGAAAAGACATTGTTGCATTTAATGTTACTTCATCTTGCATTAAATTTCCATTATACAAAATGTATTAGACAGCAGTTAGAACAGTATTGTTACCTTAGTATTTTTGAAAAAAACAAAAGGCACCTGAGGTCAAATAATGGCCGGTTATTATGACCAACAGCAGATTATTTCTTTTGCTATGGGATGTGTGTTTCCTTTTTGATTTCCCAATTACATGAACAAGCCTCCCAAATCTTTATGTTGATACTGAATGTGCTTAGCCCAGTACCCCGAAGCTGCAAATAGTTCCACTCAATGACCTTGCAAATTTTCTTGTATCACCCTTGGTGATCCATCAGCAAAGTTAGAAAGGTGCCATAGCAGTTGAATTGTACTTCGTTCAACCCAGCTGCCTCCATTGGGATTGGAGAGAACTTTGCCTTTCAGCCCATAACACTAAATCTACCACTCCTTTCCACCTCATTTTCTCCTGATTTTTAGGGATAGTTTTTGGGTGGTCAGCTGGAGACTATTACTAGAAGGAGAAGACTGTGAAGGCTGCAATTCAGAGTATGGGCAGTGAGGAGTGTCCTGGCTGGGGTGTCCCACTTCTGGATTGTAGCCGAGGTCTCCTTGTGATGCATGGCATGAAGCTTACTGTTTTCACATTCTGATGATGTAATATGCCTCTGAACAACTATAATGTTTTTTATATATTTTCCACATGGTTTTGCAGCAGCAGAGACAATATATTTTCTCACTCTCCTTACAATTATTTTTATAAATGTTATTAAGCAAGCAAAGGAGAGGAGATACATAGTGATCAATAGTGTCAGTACTGCTTTTGAGGATGGCATTATTACAGAGCTACGTTAGTGTGAATTATAGCAAACAAAACTTAACAGGAAGAATGCCTAGAGAAATCTATTGCAACAAATAGCATAACCTGAATCATTAATAACTCACTGAGTGGTAGATTAACTACCCAACTGAGCCCATCCTCATTCTGTAGCCTAACAGTAATTTACTTAAATGCTTATTTTTAAACTATGATTCCTTTGATATTGTGTGTTTGATATTTTTACACAACTATTGGAAAGACTGGATTCAATCTTATTCCTCATTCTTCAGCCATATTTTCCCCTACATATATTTTGGCGCAGTTGGTGAAAATGCTCTTTACTTATTCCTCTGGACACCAAAGAGCTAGTATAAGCACGTCCATGGGCTTGGATTTGCTAGTTAGAATTGTGTTGCCTTATCACCCTCCTTTGAACAGCAGTTTCCCATCCCATGTCACAAACTGCTTAATCACTCCTTAAGCTCAATCAGTTTACTGAAAAAGCATGATGATAGTGGAAGAACTGCTCTTCTAGAAATACTGTAGATCATCTCCTTGGGCATTTTATTATCTGCTAGTACAACACCAACATATATAGTCTTTTCAACATATATTAGGCCAAGCTTGAAGCAGGACACACAGTGCAGGAGGAGGTGGGAAGTGGAGGAAGGAGTAAATGGGAAGAATATTGGTTTCTCGCAATTAAATATAGAGTTAGGCTGCAATTCAGTGCCCACTTTCTTACTTCTTACTTACTTCTGAGTAGACAAGAATAGGATTATGCCTTTAGTTTGAATGATACTTTGAAGCCTGAACCAACCCTACTTGATTAAGGATGTACCCCCTGCTGAATGGGTAAGAGGCACTTTTTCAAGAGGGTGCTTGTCTTTTACTTAGCAAGGGGAGAATATTAACCCTCCTCACCCTAGCAGTGTCTTTTCTAGTGGCTGTCTGCTAGTGTTCTTTGCATCTTTTTAGATCATGAACGCTTTTGGGACAAGGAGCCTTTAGTTCTCTGAAAATCACTTTGTGAACCTCTTGTTGGCAGTAAACAGTCCAGTCAACATCTACTCAACTGTGTGAAAAACTATAAACTATATAAAACTGAAGAGTCATGGACTCACTCACTCAGAGAGTATGGCCCCCCACAATATTAAAGGAAACACATACAGGGTGAGCCAATATGTGGATGTCATGGGAGCACACATTCAAACACCTGCACCCATTTAGGGCTTCAGATTATTATCTCACTTGGCCCCATACTTCCTATTAGATACATGGCTCCAAATGGTTATCATGAATAGTCTTCATGAAAAGATGGATTTTGAGGAATGGTGGCATCATACAGGTGTTGTATTGCTGTCTGCCTCTAGGCTCTCAAGTTTTTGTGTTTTTTTTAAAGATTTACCAACTAAAATATGAGGGCTAAACAGTGGTACTGAAACTTGTGGGTCATTGCCCTTGCCCCTTCCTGCAAAGACTTTATTTAGGAAGTGAATCTCCCTGAAGTAACCACTGCTATAGCAGGAAATAACAGATCCAGCTTTGTTACTATCCCACACCATCCGTTTCAACTGAGTTCTGAAACTGAGATTCAGTGTGTGATCCTAACCAGTTTAGGCCAACACAACTTGCTCATCTACAGAAAGCCTACAGCACTGTCCTAACCCTCCAGAAGTGGCACAGAAGTTCCTTACTACTCTTTTGTAACACCCCAGATCAGCATGTTTTACATTTTTTATGCACAGATTGTTTTGATGAGTATTAATGAAGAACGTGAAGTAATATTAAATTGAAAAGAAATCTATATTTGTGGTGGATGTTTAATACTAAGCAAGGGAGACAATGAAGAGGGGGATACATGCATTCATCTCTTTTCTTGTTCTTCCTCATAGCTGAAGTATATATAGGAATTGGAAAGCCTGCAGAAGCCACAGCATGTACTCAGGAAGCTGCTAACCTCTTTCCAATGTCTCACAATGTACTCTATATGAGAGGTCAAGTGGCAGAACTTCGGGGAAATAGTGATGAAGCCAGACGCTGGTATGAAGAGGCCTTATCGATTAGTCCTACGCATGTCAAAAGTATGCAAAGATTGGTAAGTCCAATTTATACAACATAGTCCCCCAGGAATAATTTAAAATTAAGCTAGCAGTCAAAAGTGACATATGGTCTGTTAAATTAACATGAAGGCTTAGATTGATCTTGCACCTGTTTTGGTGGTACCATGAAAATCTTTTGGAGACAGGGAAATATTGGGCAGAGCTTACATAGGTATAGGTAAATATAAGACAATGATCAAAGCAGTCCCATTTTGCTAGTTATAGTAAGAGGTAGTTTATTTGAAAAAATTAAAAGTCCTCTGTTTAGCAAATTGTTCATTTACCAGAAGTTGTTTGTTTCTAACCCATCACTATTCAAAGAGATTGAAACCATACTCAGGATAGTAATATCTTAGATACGTTTTGATAAATCATGGCTTTAATTTCATGACACTTAATTTCATGAATTTCTGAAATTACCTTCATTCATCATGTGCTCATATTTTTTTAAACAGCTCATAAAATGGGTAAGTGAAACATATTTTAGCAAGCATGCAAACCTTCATGAAGCTGTACAAAAAGTATGCAGTGACTCCACTGTAATAAAGCATATAGTCCCTAATTAATGTACTGAATTCACTACCACAAGGTGTTTAAATTTAAAAAATCTATGGAGATTAAATAAATCTATGGAGGAAATATATGTCTATGACTATTAGTAATGATGACTATATGTTCCTGTCAGGATCGAAGGCAGCGTTGCAAGGAACTGTGCTGGAAGGATATGTCAGTCTATCAGATCATTTATTGACATATTACACACAAACACAAACAAGACAGTTCACAAATCTGAAAAGTAACAATTTCCAGGGTTAGGTACTACAACCCATTTCCTTAATGTTTCAGGAGATGCTTTTAAAAATCCCCATACTCTCAATTATACTGGTAGAACAACCAATAGTTATAGTATAGAACAACCAACTCTTCTCCTTAAAAGACCTGCTACTAAAATGCCTGATGGAAAAGGCATTTTTTTTACCAGCCATCAAAATGTAGCTAATTTTTACAAAATTATAATTCATTTGTGATCTGTGATTTTTATGACAGAGTAATAGGTTCATTGTGAATTTGCTGTGCTAAGGAACTTCTCAAATTTTTCCCTGCTACATATATTGCTCAGTGGAAGAAATATAATCCCTAGCTTGTACACAACATTTTAATTTGAAAGTAGAAGCTTGTTTCTTCCATGGCCTCTGTAAATTATGTAGAGAGGCATTAAGCATTTCCTCATGTATCCACAAGGGAGAACATGAGGCAAAAATTCAGGAAAGAATATAGAATAAACATGGTTTGGTTTCACCTTTCTCGCTTTTCAAGATAATTGAGTACATTGATGAATGCCAAAAGGTACCTCTTGTGAGGAAAACTAGTGGGCTGATGGCTTAAAATAAAAATGAATCTGAACTAGCAGGGCAGTTCTTACGTTCTAGTGTTTACAGGCTTTGTCAGTTGGGTGACATTCCTCCATAGGCTTGCCTTTTGTGTGTGGCTGTCTTCTTCCTCACAAGCAGCCTGATCATCTTTAGTGATTCCAAAAGAGCTTTCTATGTTTTGCCCAGGTAAGGTTATCCTACCTGCGAGCTGAAGGAGGGTGCTTCCAGGCCAAGCACCTTTTCCTCCAGAAGTGCCACATGCTTGCATTCACTGCATGTGTAATTCTCCTGTTTGGAACATTCGTTGTCTTGGTTTCTTGATGCAGCCATCACGAAAGGATTGGTTCATAAGAACATAGGCTGCAATCCTAATGCCAAATTAGGCTGGCCTAAGCCCCAGCACCAGTCCATGCTGACCTTCGGGTGTCACCAAAATGCCTTAAAGCACTTATGCACCATTCCTGGTGAAGGGTTAGGCCAGTGCACAAACATGTGCTTGCCTTGCTACATCACCACAGGAACAGGAAGACCATGAGTTGTGCCAGCCTAGATTAGGATTGCACCCATAAAAGCATAAGAAGGGTTCCTAGTTTGTGTTTATCTGACTTTGCAGTACAATCCTAATCATGTCTACTCAGAAGTAAGTCCCACTGTGTACAATAGTACTTACTCTCAGGAAAGTGTGGTTAGGATTGCAGCCTTGATCACTTTAATGCATGAGTGCTGCTCCCAAGTGATAGCATCATATGACTAACTATTTAGAAATTTATACTTGATTACATTTTATAACAAAATTTTTAACAACAGTGTGAACTGGCCCCAAATCTTACTACTTTAGCCTCAGCCGGGAGAGAATCCATAGAAAACAAAGGTAGCAATCCTAGCCTCCACTTATGTAGGCCTAATCCCCGGCATAAGTTCCTTTCTGATCTGGGGGTGTCACAAAAGCGCTGTAAGGCACTTCTGCCCCATTCCTTGTTTTACAGCTCTATTATGGTGTCTGCAAGCAACATGAAGACTGAGGGCGCAATCCTGACCATGTTTACTCAAAAGTAAATCCCATTGTGTTAAATGGGTCTTACTCCCAGAAATGTGTCTTTAGGATTGCAACCCCAATCTACTTTTAGAGTTCTAGACCAGGGTTCTCCATTGGTGGTGCACCAGGTTGTATAGGATGGTACACAGCACTCGCTGCTCAGGAAAGAGACAATAACAGGAGTCTCCAATGACTAAAGGAAACTTGAGTTGGAGTCATAGATTTTGAGCCCAGGAAAAAGCTCACTTGACCTGAGCCTCTTATTGATCTTGGAAGCTCCTGTTATTGCATCCAAATCCAGAGGTAACTGGTAATGACTTCATCACAAGTTACTTCTGGTGGTACCTCTGAGGACAGTATGGCAGCAAGTAGCACATTGGGGGAAAACACTGTTCTGGACTGCAGTACTGAGTCCATTGTTGGAACGTGGCAAAGCTGATATTTTTTACATAATGGCATTAAAAGTGGAGTCAGAATTGTCTCAATATTTGCCTGACTTATCTTGGATTAAAACAGTATATTATGGATATAAACAGTGTAGATAGATATATTACATACATATAAACAGTAGGACTAGGTAAACAAGTGGAGGAAAACTTTCCTATGCGATCAGTATCAATTGTGTAACAGTTCAAATTAATGATGGCCCATGAGCTCTAATAAAAGTTGGTATTGTTGTTGATTCTAGCTTGTATTTTTTTCCTTTAATATAGAGTTCTGATAGTTAAGTGTTTAAAGCCAAGTGGAAAGGGTTGCTGAAGAAAAGTTCCCGTTAAAACAGGAGGGTTGTTAATGTTCCATTTGAAGTAAAGACAGTACATGACAAGATCAACATGAATTCTCTGTTTATTGTCCTTTTCAAGCATTATCCTTGGAAAATAGGTTTTTCCCCCATGGCATCTCCATTTCATGCTCCCTAAAAACAAAAGCAGTTCCAGAAGTTAGTCTGTTCTTGTTCATGAAATGAAAATGTAATTAAAGGGAGTAGTTCAAGTGGTGCTCGAGCTGGAACAACTACTTTGCAAATCATTGTTTTGTCTTAATTGAATTGAACTCATAAGATAATTTCCATCCAGACATATGATGTCATTGTGATTTGTTTGTAGCATTTTGATTTAGAAAAGCATATTGGTTTACAAACTTTGTTGTCTTCCTTTGAAGGTAAAACTATACTTTTGATAGACATTACTTTACAATATGATCAAATTATGGATATCAGAGAATAATGAATTATTAAAGAGAAAACAAAATAAGCCTACAATCCAGAATAACTACGGAGCACGTAAGAGACATTATATGCACCCATAGTTACTGCACCACCTAGTGAAAACCTATGGGAAATTCATATCGCAGTTCAGAGTAAATTGTTCTTATACCGGAGCAAGGACTCCCCATAGTTACTCTGGATTGCGCCCTAAGTCTAGTAAGTTCATTGGGTACTTGTAAAGTGGGGGTCGTGACCCCCTTGGGAGGTCACAAGCTCATTCCATGGGGGGTTGTGAATGGTCATGGTCTTGGTCCTCCCATGACCACAGTGATCCCCCAAGCTTGCTATTTGTGCAACCTTGGGTGAGCTGCTGTGCACAGCACATTCCCAGCTATCCTGAAAGCCCCTCCCCTTGCTGCTGGAATGCTGGAGAGAGAGTGAGCAATGCTCTCATTGCAAGGCTCAGACAGTGAGGTGCCTCAAAGAGGCCCTGGTGGGGTAGGGTGAAGACTGGCTGGGGGGTCTTTTTGGCTGCAACCACTTTGGCTTCAATCTCTCCCTTCCCCAAGGGACAGGCGCAATCCTTCCCCAATGCTCCTTCAGCAAGGGGATGGGCTTTTGATCTGGCAAGGCATGGTGCTGCACAGCCTTCAGATTGCAGCAATTCCCCCGAGTTTGTGCACATGGTGACCTTAGGGATCACTGTGGTTGTGGGGGGATGACTAAGAGGTTAGGAGGGCTAGGAGGACCCCATTTCCCCCACCCCTCTTCCCACACACGGGCTGTGGGTGGCGCAAGCGGTTAAGATGCTGTGCCTGTTAACTAGCAGGCCAGGGTTCGAGACCCGCGTTGGCCCCACAAGACAGGGTGAGCTCCTGTCCTTAGCCCAGCTCTGCGACGCCAGCTGGATCCAATTGTATTGGCTCTGCCTTTCCATTGGACTAATTCAGTGGCGTGGAGAGGGGGGACTTGCTGCTTGGGTAACAGCATATCCTCCATAACAATCCAACCCAGGCTTTTGTGCTTTGCATGCAGTGTATGCAGCACCAAGCATGATACCATAGTCTTTCAAGACTGATGGAGGCCTGCTTCCCACACACACAGGAAGGTCCAGGAAGGAAGTGGTGGCTGGGCATGAGCTCTGGAAGGAGTGGATGGACCCCAAGGCAAAAGGGAATGAATCATAGAATCATAGAATCATAGAGTTGGAAGGGACCTAGTAGGTCATCTAGTCCAACCCCCTGCCTGCAGCAGGAATTCCCCCTAGCAGGAATGGGGGGCAAAGGAGGAGTCCTCATTCTTTGTGTGGTATGTGTTTGTGTGTGAGAGAGAGAGAGTGCATGGGATGAAAGGTGTGTTTGTTGTACGTTTATATATGAGAGAGTACATGGGGTGAAAATTGTTTTGTGCAAGAGAGAGTGTGCATGGGAAAGTGCATGGGAGTTGTGTGAGTGAACTCCCAGTCACGCTTTCCCAGGAATAAGTCTCATTGAACACAGTGTCTACTTCTCATTGTCTACTTCCAAGTAGACAAAGGTAGACTCGAACAAGGGCAAATTCTGTAGTCATGGATAGAATGCCACTCTGTGTGTCTTCATCCAGATTTAGGACACTGGCTGGCTGAGTTACAGACAGCCATATCATAGCTTTTGCACAGATGCAGTATGCTTTGAACTCTGGTGATAGAAAATGGGATGAATTTACCTTGCTTGCTTAGAAAGAAGTTCCAGGAGGTGAGATCAAGTTTTGAACTTCTCCACTTTGTATAATAGATGTCAAGAAGGGCCCCTTTTTTCCAGGTGTGCTCCTCAGACTCCAGGAAAAGCACTTTTCAGGCATCTCAAAGGATAGAGGTGCTTTGTGGGAAATGCTTTGTAGGGTGTCTCTTCCCTCCTGGAACTCTTATCTGGGTATTCAAGGCACATTCATCCCATTCTGTCACCAGAGATCAAAGTCGGGGAAAGGTTAAGTGTGCAATCCTAACCAATTTTGGCCAGCATAACTCACCTGGCATAACTTCCCATGGTGGTGTGAGGAGGGCCTTATACTAACCCCTCCCAGGAGTGGAGCCCAAGTCATAGCAATTTTGTTACTCCCCCAGACCAGTACAGGGCTTGGGGATTAGGACTGCACCCTGGGTTCGTTCGGTTGGGAGGCCGACCTTACCTTGATTAGAAACTTGGCCCTCTCTGTGAGGAAACTGCCACAAGCAGAGAACGCAGTGAGAGCTTAATAATAATTCTTTTATTGTCATTGTACACAAGTATGCAACAAAATTTTTGGGTGCACTTTTTCAGGATACAGACTCAACCAATCACTGGAGCTGAGCTCCATGTGCTGAGCTCCATGTAAATGTGTCGCCACAGATGATCCCCACAGCAACCCTGTGAGGCTGGTAGTTGTGCTACAGGCAGCTCATAGAACTCTTCTCACCAAGGTGGAGTCCTTCATGGTGTGGTCATCACATCTGGTTTGAGGGACTGCAGAAATGAGAGTTGAAAGCACAGTAACACAGGTGTGTCACTCATTCTTGGTTGTCTTTGGGACAAAGCTCAAGGTGGTGTTTTGCACCTATACAAAAATTCCAGGGCTTCATTTTTACCAACCTCTGTGTCATAGAATGTTCTTCAGAACATGCTAAGTATACAACAGTATTCACTCTGATTCTTTGTCCAAGAACAAATGGTTATCTTGTTCTATCAAGAAAAAAAAAAAAGAAAACTTCATGTAAAACATATATGTTTGAAATATTTTATCATCTATCATTGTTTCCCAGCTATCACTGTTTCCCATCATTGTTTTTTCTCAGCTATGTATTTGGTCGCTCTTGTATCAGCATTATTTATGTTGTTCTTCCTTTTATGAAATGTTCAGATTCAAGTTGGATTGTCGTGACAGAGAAGAGCATCTCTATTTAAACAGACTTCTGAGGAAGGAGAACTTTGATGGTCAGCATGTCAGTAGCTTTGGAAAATAGGAACATAGTGGCTCATTTTTTACTTGCTACTCATAATAATTTAGATAGGCACTGCTTTCCAAAAATACTAGTGAAATAAATTGGTGAGTAAGCATTCTGCACAACCTATACACATCCTATGGTAGGAAGTGTGTTGGAGGACCGTGAAATTATGAAAACATTATTGTCCTGTTTGGAAAAAGAATATGGGCACAATCCTAACCATGTCTACTCGAAAGTAAGTCCGATTGTGTTCAATGGATCTTACTCCCAGGAAAGTGTCTTTCGGATTGCAGCCTATGTCTTGATGGACCAATGTTCTCATTTTGTCCTCTTTGTTGAAAAATACTTGTAAATATGATAAACCCCATAGAATTGGCATGACAGTGGTTCATAGTTCAGCTTACTCCGTCTGGTAATAGTTGTAAAGGTAAAGGTGTCCCCTGCCAGTTGCCCTGCTAGTCATGACCAACTCTAGGTTGTGGTGCTCATCCCTTGTTTCTAGAGCCATAGAGCCAACTTTGTTCAAAGGCACCTCCTTGGACATGTGGCCCGTGTGTGCATGGAACACTGTTACCTTCCCACTGAATTGGTACCTATTTATTTATCATTTGCATGCTTTCAAACAGCTAGGTTGGCAGTTATTTGTACAAATACATTTTATCGCCTCCACTGTTTCACTTGCAGGTAATATTCTGCTGGGTTAGAAATAACCTCAGTTCCTAATTTTGTGTGGCCATTTTGTGTTGGCATTTGTCTTTGGCATAGTTGCCAGTTTTGCTAGTTCAATACATCTGCTGACAAGATGAGAATTCCCAGTCAATTTCTTTGACATATTTCTTTCAAGTATGTCAAACCCTCTTCTTTTCTTGGCAACAATTGGTTTGTGTGAGAGGAGGAAGGGGATTTTTTTTTAACAAAATCATGAAATTTTACATTTCTTGAAAATTATTATTGAAATGTTTGGAGGTATGGTGTATACTGCTTTTTTTCCCTACTCCTGCCATTGCCTCTGAAGGTTTCCCTTGTGTCCACCATGAGTTATGGGGAAATAAATGCATCACTGCCCTGATGAGCTAAGGTGACACATTCAAAGGTAATACAAAATTGGATGAATTGGCCTTAATAGGCTTGCATGTTATATTTGGTATGTAAAACATATGTGTAAGATATTACAAGCTGGAAGAATACAATGGGGAATATAGCACTACTGATAAAGGGTGCAAGTTTGTCAGGGTGCAAACCTAAGCAACTGTGGGAGTCAGATTTTTTGTGACCTTCATTTTCTTTTCAGAACAAATTCTTAGCTGCCGAGATGCATTTGAAAGTATGTATGAATCAGGCCTCATGCAGTTGAGTTGTGTAGGTGGAAGCAACAACATTGAGAGAAATGTGAATTTAAGATTAAATGAAAATAGACCTCTAGGGTGATTAAGCAGTGAGTCTTGTGTTCCTTTCCCATAGGACTCTAAAGGTAACTGAACAAATGCAATTACATGCACAGTTCCTTTTCTTTACCATACCAGCTCCACCACTCTGGGTGAACCATAAATGGATTTAAGCACTGACATTTTCAAGTGTGAAAAATCTCTGAATACCAGTTGCTGGAGAGCAACAGTGGGAGAGTGCTGTTGCCCTCAAGCTGTGCTTGTGAGCTTCTGAAGCATCTACTGGGTCACTGCAGGGAGCAAGATGCTGAACTAGATCAGACTTTGCCTAATCCTACAGGGGTTCTTATTATCATTATATGTTCTCAGTTTACCATGAGGGGGCTGCTGTGATTCTTTTTTTAACTTTAAAAAAATTGCACTAGATGACCTACTAGGTCCTTTCCAACTCTATGATTCTCGCAAGAGTGTGGCATGTATTGCTTTTGTTTAATATGAATAAGGGATTGACCCTTTCACCAAGGAATACTACAGAAGCAAAAATAATAAAATGTTTGTGGTGTTGTACAGTGTGTGTGTGTGTTTCTTTCTCTCTCTCTTTGTGTAGAATGTGGCTTCAATATGTTGGTTTGCAATATCTCATTGCTGAGATAGAAGATGGTGCTTGACAATAAAACCCATCCTTTAAGAGTGCACGAGGCTAGCCTAAGAAAAAATTAAAATCCTGTTTCAGATGTCTCCTTGGAAAAGGGGTAGATAACTTAAATGACTATCATTTCATAAGCTTAATAGACCAGTGGTCTTCAGGAATTTCAGCTTGGGACCCCCTTTCAAGATTAAAAATTTGTCCAGGATCCCTGTAAAACTTACCCAGATGTGAATGTGATATCAACAACCTGGATGTGGTGAGTGATGTGGTCACTTCATGAGTGGAAATGACATCACACCAGAAGTGACATCACAGTTATGCCATAGCTACACCATGTCTACTTGGAAGTAAGTCCTATTGTGTTCAGTGAGACTTATTCCCAGGAACGTATGGATTACAGCCTGTGCCCCATCTGCTTGGAAGTAAATTCCCTTGTGCTCAATGGGGCTTACTCCCAATAAAATATAGATAGGATTGCAATCTCAGAGCCCCATCCTGGGCGGGTCTAATCAGAAGTAAATCCCATTGTGTCTAGTGAGACTTACTCCCAGGAACGTGTGGCTGTGATTACAGCCTAGCTTGCCCCATGTTCCGAGATATCCCCAATTGCAGCCCTTCCTACTGCTCAGCGCCATTTCCAGGGTGACCATATGCTGTAACCCCAAAAGAGGACAAGCCCCCTCCCCAAATGTAAGACACCCAATAAAGGCAGGACATGACTAAAATAAAGCTACAAACACTAATTTATATATAACAAGATTGTAGTGCCTGCCTCTTTGTGACCCCCCACCCCATGGGGCTCCCAAGCCCTACTTTGAAGAACACTGTAATGGACTATTTCAATACCATTCTACTCTCTGGCACTTAGAAAGTATTTAAGTCCCTTAGAGAGTATTTTAACTGGGGCTTAGGCATATTTCCATTCTAGCTGTGCTTCCATTTTAAGTGTGCTTGACAGGCAGCAATTCAAAGTGTATGTTTCAAAGTGTTTTCCTGTCTGTATTCCACAAGACTTCCTTTTTCACTGAAGCCATCAGTTTTGCTGTTTAAAATCACGGTATTGGAACATACCTGGCAGGACCTCAGTCTGCCCTTCACAGTACTATTATCAAAATAAATTGGACTTTACAAATTGAAAATTGAATTTACAGGTTGTGCTTTTATTTTTTATTTCATCACTTCTACACAAGCCTGTTTTATACACAGCAACAGAGTACTCTGATGCAGTATCTGATACTTTTTATGACGCCTGCTTCCAGCGGTGTCACAGGGGTTTACATCCCTTGTGTGACAGGATAGCCTGTCGCCACCTTAATGGATTTCCTCTCAGACAGTTCCTCTCAGTGTAATACGGGCACTCGTTATTTGAATAATGCTCATTATGTGAATCAAAATCCCACACAAATTTTAACTCGTTATGTGGAACACTTGCTACGTGGGGCACTCTTTATGCGAGGTACCACTGTAAACAGAAACAGACATTAACCTCTATATCTTGACTATCTAAATCAAGGATGTCAAATATAAAGCATGTGGGCCAAATGTGGCCCCAGAAGCAATTTATCCAACTCCCATTATAACTGGGTATTTTCAGATTGATAATTGAGCAGTCTCATATATTGAAAGTATGAACAAGATTTGCACTTTTTTCTTCTTCTGTCTTTTGCAGCTAGTGAAGTTTTATATGGGAACAAAATACTTATTTCTGGTCATCATTTGCTTAATGATATCACATGCAGCCCTCAACAGGCACCATGAATGCTATTCATCCCTTTGTGAAAGGAATACTCCATTGTAGCACTAGATAGTTCAGCAAATGGCAACACCCATGTGCCTTTCCAAACTCTGCTGCCCAGGGAAAGAGCATTTTCCCCTGGCAACAAGTGTTGTGGAGCAGGGAAAAGCAGTTTGATACTGCCAGGGTTTGTTTGTGTTGGTGGGGGGGGGGAAGAGAAATGAACACACAAGGATTGAAAATTATGCAGTTGGATGTATGTCGTTTTCAAGAGGTTGCAGAGCACAAAAAAGGCAGGAACAGACATGCAAAACAAACATTAAAGAAATTGTGCACATGAAGTACAGACAGTATTCCTCTGTCTGCCTCATGATGAATAAACAGCTGAATTGTGTTTATTGATCTATTCTTTTCTTTTATAGGGAGATGTTTAAACTTATATTGAAAATTGAATCTTCAAGAGTTCTGAAGTGAAATCCATTGCCTTCCAAACAATATTCTTTCCCATTGTTTTTTTCTTTACAAAAAAGAAGACACTTTTCTTACAAAGTGTCCTACAAGACACTTTCAGTGTTCAAGGTGATTTATGCCTTAGTATTTATCAAGTATTCACAATCCCAAAACTCTAAAGTAAATATCTTGTGGAGCTTTGCAGCGAGTGTATTTGTAACGAAATATAAATATTCAAAACAACTGTGGAATGGAATTCTTCAGGACTACTCTGATGATTGTAATTTTGTTACTAACGTCAGTTATATATTTGACTAATAGACCAACAAAAATATCAAATAATTAAATATTTTATTCTTATTACATATTCTTTTGGTGGATGCAATCATTAATTTTATGGTGTATATTAATTAGAACATCATTTATGTGGAGTCTGGTAGGAGAATTTTCTGATAGCAGAAAATTTTTCCATTCTTGCCTTTTGGGAGAAGAGGGTTAGATAGCACCACTGTCTAATCTGGTCCTGGTTGGACTGCCTTTTGGTTTACTTAATCCTTAATTTCCAACCGGACATGGCTGAGATCAGATCTCATTTATACAAGGTGTCTAATTAAGATAAGCTGATTAAATGTTACATGTTCTGTTGTCTCCAAAGGATGGAACTAATAACTAGGTTCTTGTATCATTTCTTGCTTTCTTTAAAGAAGCAGACCTATTATTTCAATACAAATTACTGTGCTGAAATAGCAATAGTATCTAAAAGAGAATAGAAGTGCCTGGAATTGTTAACCAATTGAAAGCTGTACTTTTGATCTTGTGCCATGATCACTTAGTCAGCATTATCAAGATGTAAAACTTATATTTGTTCTTCACTAAAGGAAAGGAAAATGTATCCAAAATGCTGTTTATTTTTATACAATCTGTAAATTTTGAGGTATATACATTTGATACAAATAGGGTGCCCTGTCCTGCCTTTTATAATTGTAACTTGGGGCTTGAGTTAACATGGGGCTATGGGTAGCGCAAGTGGTTAAAACACTGTGCCTGTTAACCAGTAGGCCAGGGGTCAAGACCCGGGTCCCCACAAGACAGGGTTAGCTCCTATCCTGAGTCCAGCTCTGCAGTGCAGCTGGAACCAATCGTATTGGCTCTGCCATTCCATTGGACTATTTCATTGGTGTGGAGAGAGGGGAGTTGCTGCTTGGGTAACAGCCTATCCTCCATATCAATCTACCAATCTATCAATCTTCGTGCTTCACATGCAGCATCGAGCACAATACCATAGTCTTTCAAGCCTGATGGATGCCATGAGAGTTAACATGGTGATAGCAAAAATAGTTATTTCTAATTGAGTATTGTGAGAATCAGAGCAGACTTGTGCTTTTTCCTTGTAAAAAAACTGAGGAGTGTGCTTGTGATGCAAGAATTCATTTCAGGCCTGCAATGATTTTATTTACAATACTAGTGAAAATGTACCCATGTTGCGGGAGTAAAATGCCCCCATACGCCGTCTCCCCACTGCAAATCGTAACCCCATGCACATTGTCCCTCCATGTAGAACACCCCCATGTGCATCATCCCCCAGTGCACAATACCCTCATACGACATCTCCCCATGCCGTGCCCTCCCCTATACACACTGTCCCCTCATGCACTCCATCTATCCATGTGCTCCGTCCAGCCATGTGCACCATCTGCAACACTCCCGTGCACATCATTCCCTATGCGCACCATCACCCCTTGTGCACCCTCCCTCCCAGTACATCAGCTGGATGTTGATCAGTCGGTCTTCAGTGTTTAGTATAGGGACAAAAAAAGTTGCACCCCTTTTCAGCTCCTTAAGAATTAAATATCTCAACATTGGTTCTTGGTTGGGTTTTAATGTCAAAGAAATTCCCTCCCCGAATTTCACATTTCTAGGCCCAGCAGTTTTGGTTGGGTGTGAATGAGCCAGTGAGTCAGTCAGTGATTTTTCAGCTTTATATGCAATACACAATATAGATTTACAATTACAATTACATTCAGATTTCTTTGGGTAATGTGGAAATGATGTACCGTATTTTTTCGGCTTATAAGACACAGTTTTTTATCCCCAAGAGGGGGTAAAAATTCCTGTGCATCTTATAAGCCGAATTATCAGCTTCCCCCTGGCCCGGGTCTTGCACGGCCACAGCGCCGCCTCCTTCAGTGTGCTCAAGCCTCTCTTTTGCAACCTCTCCCTGCCTCGCGCTGCCCTGGCACCTCTAAGAGGCTTGGGCTCACTGAAGGAGGCGGCACTGTGGCTGTGCAAGAGTTGGAGGGAGGGTCTTGTGTGACCTCTCCCTGCCTTGCACTGCCCTGGTGCCGAGAGAGAGTCTTATAGAGAGAGAGATTTTTGCTGCAATCCTAAAGACACTTTCATGGGAGTAAGACCCATTGAACACAAAGGGGCTTACTTTTGCGTAGACATGGTTAGGATTGTGCTCTTAGGCAGGCTGGAGGAGGCAGTGCTCTGGCCACATGAGACCCAGGTGCACCAGCTAGGGACGCAGCATAAATTTAAAGAAGGAAAAAAAAAATTCCTTGTTTTCCTCCTTTAAATCTAGCTGCATCTTATGGTCCGGTGCATGTAATAAGCCAGGAAATAAGGTAAATAAAATGGAAAAGTCTTATATCTCAGGAGTACTATATAACCTTCAAATGTTTGAATATTACTTGGGCTTCAGGCCTCTGCATAAGTATCTGGGAGTAAATCTCATTGAACTCAGTGGAACATGGTTTTTAAGGACAAGATCTGATCTGCACCTTCTTTCTGGCAGTTCTCTGTGCATAGGATGAAGGAGGTTATGTGTCGAGCAGGACATCAGCTTTGGTGGCGCACCAGATCATGCCTTGATCCGTTCAAACACATGATCTAAATATTTAGATGTTCTAAGTATTTCATGACCATTCTCTTGGGGGAAAATGTTTTTTCTGCACTAATTCTTTCTTAAAGCTTCAGCACATTTTTCAGTTCTTAATTATTCATGATATTTTATATGCTTTCATTGTGTTCTTTTTTCCTCCTTTTTGTAAGTTTCGAGAACTTTGGTGAAAACCATAACTAAAGATCAAGATTGTGTCACCGGATCTAAAATAGGAAGGTATTTAGATATTTCTCGGCTTTCAAACATCCAGTTATTAAGCTGTCAAACATCCAGTTTTCAAGCACTGATTCAGAAGTCTTGTTTTTATTTTCTGCCTCTCTGATTTGAGAGTTAATCAAAAAGTTTTGGAAAGTCTCAAAAGTGAAAAACACGTGTGTTAAAAAATTCAGGCTGCAATCCTAATCTTGAGTTAGGCCAGCATTAGCCCTGGCATATAACCTGTGCTGACCTTGGAGGTATCACAAAAATGTCATAAGGCACTTCTCCCCCTCTACTGATGGGGGGGGGGCGGTAATAATTTATTACATATAATTTACTAATTCCAAGCTGCCTGCTCACAAGGAAAACAACAATGAAAGATTTTTTCCCCAGGATACAAGGCTAAAAAGAGATCATGTCCTGGAAAAAGAGGACACCTGGGGGGAAAAATCAAAACAGCCTTAACCCTCCCCCCAAAAGGAAGCATTAAAACCCCTGAAGGACAAGGATAGGAAAATAGGCTTGGGGAGAAAGGGAAGAATTTGGACTATTACTTGGCTTTAAAAATAATTTTAAAAAAAATTCACTTTACCTGCTGAGCCAGTTTTTATCATTTTCGGTGTTGGGGGGCTGCCTTCTGGATCACTTTTAAGCTCTAGATGCATGGGATCAGGGACATTCTGGAAGCCTTGCACCCCCTGGACTCACTTCCACACCAGGCAAAGCATATTTGCTTACTCACAAGTAAACCTGGATGTGCAGTTTCACTTTCAGTGGGGTTCAATGCAAGGGGTAGCTTGGAGTAAGGAACTTCCTTCTGGGGTGGTTTGGGGGCTGCATTCATTGGATCAGGACCCTTCTGGTGTCATTGGATTCCTTGTAGCCTGCCCTTTCTGTTGGATTATGGCACTTTGCCTACTAGCGAGTAAAGCTGCAATACTGATTATTTTCTCTTTCCCATTGAGCTCTATGCATATTTTTTAATTTTTAGTTTTTTTGTCATAACTTTTGATAGGATGGTGCTATTTCCAAAACAGATTGCATTGGATTCTGCTCTTCAATATGAATCCAACAACATATGTCATAATGGGGTACTGCGCACCATCACAGAGTTGCTTTTTTGGGGTGCCAGTGTGTGTCACCCCCTCCTGATAGTGTCACCTGGCGTGGGGCTGCACCCACCTAGTGCACCCACCTGCCATGATTGAAAGTATTGGAAGGAAGGAAATGTAAGTGCAAAAGGGGGTTGCCAAAAAGGAATATAGCCAACAGCAACCTAATTATGTTCAACTTTGAGGGTTGGTTCGTAAGCCATTTCCAAAAAGTCTTCTGGAAATTTAGTAATATAACTTTATTGTGGAAATGCAGTTTCAAAAATATTAGTTTCTAGTATGATTATATTCTGAAGATATATTAGCACTTGAGGCAAGCTGAACTGAAATGTTCTTCTTTCTAAGTTATGTAAAACACATTTTACATCAGTGTGGTTCCTGAAAGTATGGTCTGTGTATTAGGAAAGAAACATGTCTGTATACTTTAAAGTGAACATCACTGAGTTTTCTTCAGCATATTCAATGTGTACATAGTTTTTATTACTACAGTGGTACCTTGGGTAACGAATGCCCTGGGTAAAGTATGTTCCAGGTAACGAATCAACCACCAGGTGGCGCCTCTGCCTTGAGTAATGAACCTGCTGCAGGTAACGAACGCCGGCTGGCAGCTCTTTAAAGTTTAAAGAGCTGCCAGCCTGCGCTTGTTACCTGAATTGAATGGGTCAGGCATAGGATCATGCACACTGAATGCATATTATGAATTCAATTCCAGTGTTTTGTCATCATTTTTACATACAGTTAATATTTTTATATGAATATTTTTGGGTTGTGGAACCAATTATTTGAGTTTCCATTATTTCCACTGGGAAAATCCGTTTCACGTAAAGAACATTTCACGTAACAAACATGCCTCCGGAACAAATTAAATTTGTTACGTGAGGCGCCACTGTACTTAGTTTGGCTTTATATTTTCAGAAGTAAGTAGTTAGGCTTAGAGGTATTTGCTGTTTGCTTCTGAATATGGTTACTGTTTGTCCTAGTTAGAAATAGAAGAAATCAAACTTTGGCTATCCTCCCAGTTTCCTAAACTGAAAGACTTTGTAAAGTTTGTCCTCTTTCTCAATGGACAATATCAAAGAGGAAAGGCTTTTCCTTTAAACTTTATCTTGTTTTACCTTCCGTTCTGCTTCCAGAAATTATCATCTGACTATTCCTTTAATACGTTAAAGGCACTGGGTTTACTTTAGTTCACAAGTAGAAAAAAATTGCTTTAACTTCTGCTTTTACAAAAGTTAACCATGATTAGAGGAGCTTGTTTCTGGTAAGATAGGAATACAGCCTTAATGGGTAAATTGAGTAAATTGAGTAAATTTACCCTTTGCCTAAATTGGTAGATTATGTACATTTCCTCTGAATAAATTAAGTAACATTTTTCAAACACCTCCCACCCGCAACTAACAGAACAATCCTATTCATATCCACTCAGATGGAGTGAAAATCCAGCGGGGCCGGATTTGTTCAACTATGACTGCATGACCCTATAACTCCCCCCCTCCATGATTCAACCTGAAAAAGAGTCATAGCAGGGACACTTTCCGAGTCAACCGGTCACCTCTTCACAACTCTAAAAGACTTGAGTCAAGTTGTGTCCCCCTCCCATGTACCTGGCTCCTTTCTTTTATCTACATAACCTTGTAAAGTCGGCTAGTTTAAGAGATGGAGACTGTTCCAGAATCACCCAGTAAGCTTTATGGCTAAATGGGGTTTAAACTCCTGGTCCAGCTGGCTCTCAGGGTTTCACTTGGCCTTCAGTGGGCCCCCGTCTTGTTAAAGGGTCAGGGAATTCATATACAGTGGTACCTGGTATGGGTACAACTTGGGATGTTCAGCCTGGAGAAGAGGAGGCTGAGGGGAGACATGATTGCCCTCTTCAGATACCTGAAGGGCTGTCATAGGGAGGAAGGGGCTCATTTGTTCATAGCTGCTTCTGAAAGCAGAACTAGAACCAGTGGGTACAAACTGCAAGAAAGGAGATTCCGGTTGGATATCAGGAAAAAATTCCTGATGGTTTGGCCAGTTCGGCAGTGGAACAGATTGCCAAGGGAGGTGGTGGACTCTTCCTCACTGGGGGGTCCTTAAGCAGATGCTTGACGAGCACCTGTTGGAGATGATGTAGAAAGATTTCCTGCTGCAGGCAGGGGGTTGGACTAGATGACCTACTAGGTCCCTTTCAACTCTAGGATTCTATGATTCTATTATTCTCTCATAACACGCGCCTCACATAACAATGGGGGCAGTTGCCTGGGGGTGCCAGAGGTAGCTGCCGCTAACTGCCCCCACTGGCCACCTTGAATCTCCACCAGCAGCCCAGGTAAGCCTCCCGGGAAAGTGTCTTTGATTGCAGCCTCATAACCATGTCTACCCAGAAGTAAGCCCCATTGTGTTAAATGGGGCTTACTCCCAAGAAAGTGTCTTAAGGATTGCAACCTAAGTAGACTTAATAGGATCATGCACATTGAATGCATGTTTTGAATTCAGTTACAGTGCTTTGTCATCATTTTTACATAGTTCATATTTTTATATGAATATTTGGGAGTTGTGGAACCAATCGTCTGAGTTTCCATGGTTTCCTATGGGAAAATCCACTTCACTTAAAGAGCATTTCATTTAAAGAGCATGCCTCTGGAATGAATTAAGCTCTTTATGTGAGGCACCACTAGTTTTAAATGCTTCACAGAGCTCAAAGTGGTGCCGTTACATAAGAACATAAGTCTCTCTACAGGATCAGTCCAAAGACCCATCTAGTCCAGCTTCCTGTATCACACAGCAGCCCACCAGATGCCTGTATGTATGATACCTGCATTCAGGTGTCCTCCTTTACATCTGGCATTTTGAGATTGTCCACATCAACACACATCCCTCATGCCTTGTAGCCTGTGATGGCCCTTTCCCCTAGGAATTTATTCAAGCCCTTCTTAAAGGTATTGAGGCTGGATACTATCAGCACATCCTGTGGCAGGGGGTTCCACAGACCAAACACATGCTGGGTAAAGAAATACATTCTCTTCTCTGTCCTAACCCTCCCAATATTCAAATGTAATAGATGTCCCCTAGTGTGTGAAAGGGAAAAGAACATCTCTCTATCCACTCTATCCATCCCTTGCATAATTTTGTATGTCTCTATCATGTCCCCATCTCAATCATGCTCCTGGTTCACTAAATAAAACTTTCTTTGTTTGTGTGGAGGGTGGGGGAATTTCTCCACACCAGAATTCCTCACCTATTCTTCACCAAGAAAAGTGTGAAAGGCACTTCTTATGTATTAATCTGATAGTGTTATATCTGCCAGCTGTATTTATAAAATTGTCTTTCAAATACTCTCCTTAAGACTAGCTTATAAATACAGAGGAAGCTGCTTTTGCCTGGTAAGACTTTTCTTCATCCCCCCATAAAACAAAGGTATATGAAATGTGGTTCTTGTTATTTCTTTTAGGCAACTAACTGTGTGGTCAGGTGTGGCCAAGTAGGGCTGCTAATTCTATTTGTTAGGCTGCCATAAATAGAAATGCAAATGCCAATCTTCTTTCTTGGTAGGGAAAGGCTATTTGCTATCTCTTTGCTTGAAACTGCTGACTCACTTGGCATCTCAAAAATGAAACAGCTTCACCAGTATAACAGAAAATCCATTCAATTGTTGGAACTGACTGATGGCTTTTCAGTTCTGAAACTGTTATGTTTCACAGTGTATTTACCATGGAACTCAGCTGTAAGCAAGAGAGTGCATATGTTCGCTTAAGTGTCTAGGAATTGGCATCCACATTTTTTTCAGAAGCTTGCATTTGGTTGTTCTTTAAGTATTGAGAATATTGTTGCTATTCTGGGCATCTAGGGTTACCACACTTTTTGTGAGGATTTGTGAGGTAGTCCTGTGCATGCTTAGATCAACACACTGTGTTTTCATTTGGTCAAAATGTCAGCATATTACTAGTATGCACCTTTTGATTTAGGAACTGCAAGGAGCATCACAGAAGTCTCCATTTGTTATATAAGCAATTGAGTAGCACTCATGACTTTTTGGTAACAATTCATAGGTCTTAAGAGAGGCTGGAATTAAGTGGTGGTCAAAGTAGGGAAACTCCACTACTCTTCTTTCTTGAAAACTAAAGTTGGAAATGAACTGAGCTGCTTTCATTTCTCTCCATAGGTAACTCCATGACCAGGGTCCTTACATCTGGGAAGCTCCTCCCTTTCAGGAGCCATACACCTATGCTTCATATATGCACATATGCTCTCACATATGCTTCCTCTTGCAGAATGGATCCTGAGCAAAGAAATTAAGCTCAGGCCTAATGCATCATCTGTCCTGATTGCTACAGACCCTATGATCTTTGATCTTATATGCTACAGACCTGTCAGTTTTTTTCAGTAGTTTCATTTGTAGTTTGAACTAGTTTGCAGAATAGGATTGCATTTCCTCGATCATTTACGTTCCTCCCTTCTCTACCCATTACAGGCTCTGATACTTCACCAACTTGGAAGGTACAGCCTGGCGGAAAAGATTCTTAGGGATGCTGTCCAGGTGAACTCAACAGCCCATGAGGTTTGGAACGGCCTCGGTGTGGTTCTGCAAGCTCAGGGCAATGATGATGCAGCAACCGAGTGTTTCCTGACAGCACTGGAGCTTGAAGCCAGCAGCCCCATCGTCCCCTTTACCATCATCCCCCGAGTTCTCTGAAAGTCTGGCCTATAAAACCGTTGAGTCGTGATATTTCAGCTGAACATGGGAGTGTTGCGCTTGCAGTGCTTTAAGGCTGACTTCAGGGGCCAGTCTGAAGACTGAGAGGTGAGACAAGACAGGCAATCTATTCATTATTGTAGAGGGGTTCTGATGTATGAAAGTGATACAACATATTAATGTTAGTGCAGAGGAATTACTAATCAGAGAGAAAAGAATGAACCACACACATGACAAACCACCACTTGTATCGCCTACGTATTGCCCCATAGTAGTTTTAAAGCCTATTACTATTGTTCAACTGGGTATTGTGCCATACTTTATGCGGTGATATGAGTGTTATGTAAAAATCTAAATAGACTCAAAACACCAAATGTAGAATAATACATTCAAGTTAAGATTCAGTGGCGAAACAGCTTATTTTTAACCAAGCCTGTCAAAAGACCTGTTCTCTGCTTGTATTTCAACCTCTCTGGCCCAGGATCAAAATGTGAATTTTGCTGTTTTACAACTCTTACAGTAGTTCAGGCAAGCAAATCAACTGAAAGATTTTTGTTGTTAATAACTGTGATGTGTAACTGTTATTGCCTTTATTTAGAATGAAGGTTGTGTACAAGAATATTTATATTTTACCAATGTATGCCTGTTAAAAAAAGAAAAGAAAAAGAAAATATTAGTTATTTAAGTTTAACTTTTTTATGTGAATTCAGAGTTTATTTATCAATGGAAATATGTAAAAAGATGCTAAAAGATGGAATATTTGCTGACATTCCTTATGCATTATACACCCACTTGGCTCAATGAGAAGATTATGTTAATAATAAAATGATTTTTGAATGGATATAACATTTGCTCTTTATTTTACAAGTGTAGGATGAAAATATTTGGGACTGAACAAAAATGGACAGTCAAGGCACACTAGTGAAATGTCCTGACCTCACTGATCTTCCATATCAATTCCTAGCTTGTTTTCCTGGGTAGTTTCTTTTGGGGAATTTGAGAGGATGTGTCCTCAATAGTATATTTCTATGTGCTCTCAATGTGCTCCCCTGCCATAGCCACCTTACCCTACTCCTTGCCAGGTAGGGCTGTCCACAGAGGACTGACACAAATGATCAAACCCTCTCAAACCAGCAAAACACTATTGTCATTTAACAGCTTTGTTGCAAAATTTTGAGAGCCTTTTTATTATGATCAATGAAGCATACAGCTCAGGTAATTTTCATTAGTGAGATGTTAAGGGTGCAATCCAGAGTAACTATGGGGAGTCCTTGCTCCAGTGTAAGAACAATGTATTATGGATTGCAATATAAATTTCCCATTGATTTTCTCTAGGTGGTGCAGTAACTACATGTGCACGTAATGTCTCTTATGTGCTCCTGTAGTTACTCTGGATTGTAGGGGTAGCCTCATAGCAATAGAAGGGTTAATATTGTCCCATTATTAACACAAATAAAGTGCTCCCATAAGCTTGGGTGAAAAATTAAGAGGGACCACTCTATGCAGCTTCTCACAAATTACTCCTGACACTGCAACTCCAGAAATGCCCATGTTTGAGAAAGAACTTGCTCCTGTTCCAGAGCTGGATGGGAAGCCAATTATAAAATGATCCAGCTGGTCAACCTGTACAGATAAGGCATTGTTCTCTACAAACCCTGGCGCAAAATGGATTTTAAGATGGAGCTTGGGGTAGCCTATTCATATGTCTGTATTATAAATGAATAGAGAGTCCAGGTTTTGCTGCCTTGTTAGGGGTGGTGAGTCTCACAGGCATGAGCAGGCAATATGAGAATAGAACAAATTCATTGTTAGCAGTGAAAAGAATTCTCATGAGCCTGGAGGACAGAATGGTGAAGTGAATAGGTGAGAAAAGTAAAAAGAAATTATAAAAGGTCCTGTTCTTGTTAGTGACTTTTTCTTCTGACCATGGCCTCTTATCCCCCATTTTTTCTGATTCTTTTTTTACTTTCTTGCCCTTAGAGTTCTTTTCTTTTCTGTGTGTTTATATGTCCTTTCCAAATTTTAACTTGCTTTTAATTTATATGGATAGGCAAAACTAAAATCCAGCCATTAACTAGTAATTTTTAGAAGCCACACTAGAATAATCGTCAATCATATGTTCAACAAAAAAATTGTTGCATTGTATTTTGGAGAGGCTTGAATCACACGAAAACTTTCCCTTTTTTCTAGCCGCAGGGCAGTTTGCAAAGCAATAGCTCTCTAAGTAAATCTCTCCTTAAGCTTGAGAAATACTGGTTTAAATTAACCATATGAGAGCAATATATGAGTTTTTAAGCTTTTATTTTGTCATGCCCTACGTTTTTCTTGCATATCCTACATTTCAGTGGGCTTTGTCCTCTTTTACAGTTATGACATAAAGGGGTTGCTGATCCCAGACAACTAATATCAGTGATAATTTCCCCACACTCTGTAATTGGATATAGAATCAGACCACCAATTTTGCCAGGCTCTTTTGCACCATGATAGTCTATGCTGACCTGGAATGGTGGAGCCAGAGTCATGTAAGGTGTTCTGTGCAGCCTGCAAGAATATGGTAGAAGTATTTAAAAGACTTCTGATGTGGGTGGATTGTTACCCATGTTTAGAGTGAGAGAGCATAACTTGTTCAGGCAGGCGGCAAAGAATCATTTCCTTCCATGCTTTCTCTCAAAATACAGGACAGATGTCTAATCTGGGAAAAGGTCCAGATCCATCATTAAATTAAGGGCTCATCAGTGCTTACAGAAAGCATGTTGATTCAGCCTGTCACAGTCCTCATATAAATGATTTTGGTACAATGGTTTCTCCAACCAACCACGGGATGGAGTTCTGTCCAGCAGACCTTTTGAGCTGGATTAAGCAGGTTCAGTCTTCAGCTTAACAATATAAACTCTTAAATTGTACCACTGAACTGAAAACTATTGTGTTGAACAGGGATGCACAATCAGACTCATTTAATACAATACAGTGAATAGTACAGTATTCATGATGCCTGTTGAGGACCTCAGTGATATCATCAAGCAGGATGTGATATCATTAAGCAGGTTATAGCCAAAAATGAACATTTTTTTCTCATTTTGGAACTCATCAGTTTCAAACAGAAGAAAAAACACACAAATCTTGAATTATATTTCCAAGATACGGGAGAGCCCAATTATCACGTGAGTTGATATTTTATTATCAAAGCTGAAGTGGTGATGGGTGCTGGCTCTTCCTATATTCTTATAAGAACCAATGGATCAGATGCAGAGCTTCTGCGGGTTGCATCCACTCCAAGCCTTATGTTTGATACTCAGAGATGAGCAAATCCAGCACAGCTTGACTCGAGCTGAGTCACAGGTCTCTGCCCCCTTTAATTTGACAAATTCTAATGGGTGGATTTTATGAGTCACTACATTTGGGGACTCTAAAAGACTTGAGTCCATCTTTTTTACAGAAGTCAACCGGCTTTGGAACTCCCTCCCCTTAGAACTGAGGAAAGCTCCCTCACTACAGAGCTTCAGGCGGAGCCTTAAAACCTTTTATTTTAAAAAAGCTTCTTAAATGGGGGCAGAGGTTGGGGGGCTTTTATCTTTTTTATCTTTTCTGTTTTATCGTTTTTAGTCTACGTTTTTAGCTTTAATCTAATTGTATTTTAATTACACTTTAATGTGTTTTTATCTTTATTTATTTACGTAATTTTAGTGGTGTTTTATTGTTTTTTAATTGTTTGGCCGCCTTGAGTTCCCCCCTGTGGGGGAAGAAAGGCGGGATAAAAATTACTTAAATAAATAAATAAATAAATAAAATAAACCAGGGGGGGAAACAAGTGTGCAAAACAGTGTGCAAAAGTTTTCATTTAATATTCCTCTGATGTCATGATGGGACAAACTATATTCTTCCCTGGTTGGAAAGTCCCTGCTGCCTGACAATTTTGAATGTTGGCTCCACAAGGTATTTCACACACCAAAAAGGTAAGCAAGCATACCCAGACTCAAGTCTGCATGCATGGGAACTCATTACTGAGTCAGTGGCCTCAGACTCGAGTTATTAACATGCCTAACTCAAGTGTACATGAGCCAGCAAAACACGTTTTTATGATTCAGACTCAAATCACATTACTTGAATCCCCATCCCTGCCCCATGTGTAGATTGAGCTTATCTACACACCCAGATACAGCAATGCATCTCCAGCTATAAAGACGGGTACTGGTTCAAATGAGAACTTTCTATAGGAAAGCTAGTGACAGCTGAGTTATAATGTGTGGGAGAAACCTGGATTCGGTCTGAAACCAGAATTTAACAAATATTCCTCTGGCAGGGTGACCATATGACTGGAAATTCCTGAACTACTCCAGATTTTTAGCTTCCTGTCCAGGTATCCTCCATTTTGGCTTTGTTGTCCTCCATTGTGGCTTCATTTTGGAAATTCATGATGGTGCACAGTACCCCATCATGTCATATGTCGTTGGATTTGTATTGAAGAGCAGAATCCAATGCAAAAATCAGTTTTGAAATATCTCATTCCCATCAAAAGTTATGGCCAAAAAAATTAAAAATCAAAAAACGCATTGAGCTCAATGGGAAAGTGAAAGTGCCCAATATTGCAGCTTTACTCATTAGTAGGTGACTGTGCCACAGTCTGCCAGAAAGGCCAGGCTAAGAAGAATCCAAGGACACCATGGTCCTGATCCAATGAATGGAGCCTCTAAAATCACCCCTCAAATGTGGCCTCTGATAATTGCATTGATCTCTGCGAACTGAAAGGGAACCTTACTGCGCCTTTACTCGCAAATAAACTTGCCTTAGATATTTTGGGCAGGCTGAGAGAAATCTGGTCCTGATCCAAAATATGAAGCCCCTACCAGGCACCTAACAAGGAAACCCTTTCTCCAAGCTCCACTGCAGTAAACCTTTTTTGAAAGTGAGGGTTTCACTCACGAGTAAGCAAGCATTCCTTGCTGATGTGGAAGGTCAATCCAGAGAGTGCAAGGCTTCCAGAACGTTCCTGATCCTGTGCACTTCGAGTTCAGCAAATGCTCCACAAGGCAACAATGTTTTCAGATTTTATTTTGTCATACCCTACATTTTGCTTGGATGTCCTACATTTTGGGGGGCCTTGTCCTCTTTTTTGGTTATGACATTTGGTCACCCTGAGTGTCTGCTTTGACCCACTTACATGTGCATGGTTGGTGAAAACAGGTCTTGCAAAGAGGTTTTCAATTTAAAAAGAAGTACTATAGCGTTGAAATTAAATACAGGAAAGCAATATGAATGTTTTCGCTTATTTTAACGTCCTACATTTTGTCCTACATTTTTGGGGTGTCCTACAATTTTTAAGCGGGTGGGAATTTTTGCTTGGGGGGTAGGAATTTTGGCCTTGGGGTTCAGGAATTTTGTGTTTGGCATCTGATCACCCAGGGTCATCTGTAAGACCAAGACCCTTGTCCATCTTCCAGCCTTGTGAGCCTTAAATCTCTCATCTATACAATGCCAAAGACAGCCCATTCTGACTTCTTCATACCCATCCACCCTGACCTGCTGATCATCCTGACATTAAAGACTCTGGCCAGTTGTCCTTTAAAAGGTCTTTATTGCAATGGAAGATCCAAAATAATGATTCTACCTTTCCAAGATAGTATTCCTGCCCTGCATGTTTGCCAGTTTCTATATCATAATTCCTGCTTGCAGCAACAACCTCAAAGGTGTGTGCCATCAACACTGTCCTGTTACACAGTCCTGGTTTCTTGGGCAGGTTGGTTCTCTGTGTTCCCATTTCCTGCAGCCCAACATAGGGTAGGTGCTATAGAGGGGACTGAGATAACCATGCTGAAGTCAGTCAATTTAGTTGATGCGCTTAAGTTCCTTTGCCAGGCATTGGCAGCATCATACCACTGAATGTGAAGATATTGGCATGATGGGGAGCAGACTCCCATGGGCCAGCAATCAGCTTTTGGGAACTGGATTTGACACAGGTTGGAGCTGGTAATGCCAACCTTCAGCTGAATTAACAGGAGTGGTAGCCATGCCTTTGTCATCAATGCTGTCCTTTTACAAAGTTCTGGTTTCTTGGCAGTTTGGCTCTCTGTCTTTTCGTGCCTTTCTGGCAGCCCAACATCTGGTGAATACCCAGAGACTACTATGATTACCATGCTGGTAAGTAGGTTGACGCACTTGAGTCTTTGCCAGGCATTGAACCATCTTACCAGTGTATATGGAGACATCGGCATGATTGGGGAGAGAACACCTGTGGGTGCCACCGAGATCAGCATCTCAGAGTTGGATTTGACACAGAGAGGTCCTGGCATGCCAAATTCTCCCCTGGTTTGACAGGAGAAGTAGCCATGTAGCCATGCCAAGTGCCATCAATATCATCCTGTTAGGCAGTTCTGATTTTTAGGGCAACTTGGCTCTCTGTCATCCCATTTACTCCAGCCCAACATGGGGTAAGTGTCCCAGGCCATTGATACACTTCAGTTCCTTTGCTAGGCACCAGCACCACCATATCAGTGCATGCAGAGACATTGACATGATGAGATCAAACACAAATGGACCATTGGTCAGCTTTGACAATAGAAGTAGCCATGTCATGTACCACTAACACCATCCTGGTTTTTTAGGGCAACTCTGTCTTCCCATTTCCTGGAGTTCAACATGTGAAAGTGTCCCAGGTGTCACTGTGATTACAATGCCATAAATTAGTTGATGCACTTGAATTCCTTTACCAGCCACTGCACCATCTTCCTGGTGTAAAGTGAGACATTGGCATGATAGGGAATGGAGTCCTGTAGGTCTGTGATCAGATTCTGGGATTTGACAAAAGAATCCAGACATGCCAACTTCTCCTTTGGGTTGGCAATTGAATGAGCCATGCTGCATGCCAACAACACTGTCCTGTAAGGCAGTTCTGGTTTTTTGGCAGCTTTACACTAGTTGAAGTTGAACAAGTAACTTTAGCTAAAGAAACAGTCTCTTTGGTTTTGCTCACTTTTCCAGGCTCTGTTTCTTGCAGCCCAACAGGGGTAGGAGCTCAGGGGCTACTGTGATTACCACAACACTAAGCCAGTTGAGGCACTTGAGTTCATTTGCCAAGCACTGCACCATCTTACAGGTGCATGTGGAGACACTGGCATGATGTAGAGCAAAGTCCTCTAGGCCTGTGGTCATACTCTGGGAGTCAAAATTGACTAGTCAGATGTTGGGGATGCCAGGTTCTCCCCTGGGTTGATCACAGACTGAGATATCCATTCTATGTGCCATCAACACTGTCCTTTTGGGCAGTTCTGGTTTCTTGGGCAGTTTGATCTAGCTGAAGAACTGACCTTAGCTGAAGAAACCTCCCTGGTTTCATTCTGTTTCCAAGGGGCAACTGGTTCTGTTGTCTTCCCGTCTCCTGCAGTCCAGCATGCAATTCAGGGGCTCCTGTGATTACCAACCCAGTTGACATTTAAATCAGTGAGCCAGTGAGGCACTTGAGCTCCTTTGGCAGGCATTGCACCATCACAATATTACACTTGGAGAAACTGGCATGATCATGAGTGGACTTCTGTGGGTCTGCAGTCAGCCTCTGGAGTTGGACTTGTCACAGAGAGGTGCCGCTTGCCAACTTCTCCCAAGCTGTGGGCCCTCAACACCATCCTGTTAGGCAGTTCTGGTTTTGGTGGGACAGTTTGACTCCTCTTGAAGCTGAAGAAGTCACTTTAGCTGAAGAAGCCTTCTCTTTGGTTTGTTCTCCTTGTTCTTCTTCCCAGGGCAACAGGCTGATGTCTTCCAGTTTCATGCAGGGGCTCAGGTGTTATTGTGATTACCTTGCTGTTAAGTCAGTTTAGAGGCCTGGGGCCACCCTTGTTCTTCATAAGTCTTCGCTAGAATGGAGATAGAGGTTTCCTGATGGTGGAGCCTTCTACCCAAAGGCTAATGCCAACACACTAGATCCTCCACAACATCCTGAGGAAAAGAGAAGCAGGGTGACAAATTGAAGCAGAGCTGAAAGGAAGCAGAGATTTCCATGACCCTTGGTTTGTGTTAAGTGCCCAAAGAGCTGAATATAATTTATTACATTTAATTTATTAATTATGGGAAGGCTACATGCTGCCTGCTCACAAGAAAAGGAGGACAATGAATATTTTTTCCAGCTCACAAGGCTAAAAAGAGGATACTTTATGGAAAAAGATGACATATGTTCACCCTGCTCACATTTCTTGAGCAAATACAAGCACATCAGGCAGAGCACCAGCCACAACTGAATGTAACTTGGGCCTGAAACTAGATACACTACAAGCTGCACACTATGTGAAGCGCACACAAAAGTAGAAATCTTTATTGTATTAAAGATCAGCAGGTAGAAGTATCCTATTCCATATACAGCAGCTACAGGGAATGTACAGTCTGAACTGGGACACCCCAGAAGTTATTTGGAGGTGCATGAGAGGGTGAACAGCATGGGCTGTGTATACTCCCTCTTTCCCAATCCCTGAAAGGTGGGCTGCATCAACTTCAACAGAACATCATGGGGACCAAAGCAGAGAAATGCATCCCCCTTTCCCGGAACCACAGTCTCTCACAAGCAGGGTGACCATTGATCATAACAACAAAAAGAGGACAAGTGTTCCCCAAAACATAGGACACACAGTACACACAAGAAAAATGTAGGACATTAGAAAATAAAAGCCATATACTGTATTTACTCGAATATAACGCTCACCTTTTCCAGCCAAATTCAGTCTCCAAAATCAGGGTGTGCATTAGATTCAATGGTTAATTAGAGCTGAGTAAATGCAATACATTGCTTTCTTCTGATTAATTTATATTATTTATTATATTAATTAATTTTATGTTAATTAATTATTATATAAATTATTGCATTAATTATTAAATTATTACATTATATTATTATTAAATTTAAAACAATTGCATATAACTTATTTGATTTATTAATTATGGGAAGGCTACATGCCTGCTCACAAAGAAAAGGAGGACAATGAATTTTTTTTCCCAGGACATAAGGCTAGAAAGAGGATCTGTTCTGGAAAAAGATGACCCTGCTCACAGAACATATTTCTTGAGCAAATACAAGCACATCAGGGCTAAGACTGCAATATATAGTTTGGGATAAAGAAAACACTCCCCGCATACATTCCAACATCAGCCCTGGCCTCTAAACAGACTTAGCAGCCCTCAGACATCTACCCCACGTTCGGCAGCAGGGCTCTTGGCGGTGACTTTCTCGGGATTGAGGAAAGGTTTGAAATGGGGAGTTTTCTCCAGTCTCTGCATGTTGAGTGTGCTGAGCCTCCTGCTGCTCCTGGTGTCTTTGGGGCAGTGGTTCTCAAGCATTTCAACCTGGGACCCTCTTCTGAGAATGAAAAATCTGTCTGGGACCCTCTAGAAGTGGGTCCTGGACAGAAGAGACATCAAACAGGGAAGGGACATCATTGTGATGCCAGAGCTCCTCCTCCATCTCTATACCGAGAAATACATTGTATTCATTGAGACTTACTCCCAGGAAAGCATCCTGAGTGCCCCATTGCAAGATGGTGGCACCCGGTGCAAGATTTAAAAATGGCGACACCCAACTTTGTGCGACTCCCTGAAATGAAGTGGAAACATCCCATGGGGTCCCATCCCCACTCTGAGAACCACTGCTTAGAGGGTGATGAGAGAGACCCAGAGCCAGGAAGGGCCTCTCTGAGTCCTGCTCCAGAGGACACTCCTGCCCAGCCCTCCCTCACCCCAGGCAGTCTGGGTTCCCTGTCCTACCTGCCTCCAGCATGTCTAGGCAAGCATGACTCATGCAGCGACCACCCGCGTTCCCTGCTCCTGTACGGAGGCCGCCCCACTCTGTGAGTGGCCGCACAGGCAGCAGGGGGGTCCGGCTACCTTGCACTCCAGAGCCTGGACTGACTATCTATCTATCTATCTATCTATCTATCTATCTATCTATCTATCTATCTATCTATCTATCTATCTATCTTCCGTATGTATGTATGTATGTATGTATGTAAACAGTCTGTCTGTCTGTTTTCCTTATATATATATATATATGTATGTTTGTATGTATGTATGTGTCTGTCTGTCTGTCTGTCTTCCTTCCTTATGTATGTATGTATCGGTCTGTCTGTCTGTCTGTCTGTCTTCCTTCCTTATGTATGTATGTATGTATGTATGTATGTATGTATGTATGTATGTATGTATGTATGCATGCATGCATGCATGCATCGGTCTGTCTGTCTGTCTTATGTATGTATGTACATACGTATGTGTATATGTATGTTTTTACCTATGTACCTCCCTACTTATGTACCTCCCTACATACCTACCTGTCTACCTACCACCACTGCAGGAGCCCTGACTGCCTGGTAGGCCCAGCCATGGAGCCGCTCCCCTGACCAGTCCTGCAGCCCTGCCCAGCCCAGCCCAGGCTCTGAGGCACAGGAACTGGAGCTCCCTGCTGCCTGCACGGCCTCACGTGGAGTGGGGAGCCTCTGGACGGGTGCGGGGAGCTCGGGGGTTGCTGTGTGCGTCATGCTGCCTGGACACCCTGGAGGCAGGGAGGGAGGGGAAGCCGGCCGTCCAGAGCAGGGTCCTCTGGGTCTTCCTCATGGGGGCTGAGCACATTGAGGAGGCAGAGACTGGAGAGATAGGCAGAAAGGGTAGCCGGGGAGGGTTGGGAATCACTGCCTGGTAGCCCGAAGGAGGCCACCTGGGAGCACAGTTCAACACTAATCTTGCAATCCTGTATGTTAGTAATTCATAAACGTTAAGGAAACCTTTCACTAAATCTTTGTGAGGGAGAGGCTAGCGCAGTGATGCGACCTCCAGAATTATGCTCCTGTGGGGAAATGGGACACTTTTGCAACTTACAAACGGTTCTGCAAGGGTTTGGGGTGCGTGGGGGACCCTTTCCTTTTAAAGGGAGCAAGGGAACTTTGCATAAACTGGGGGGTTGCAATGCCTCAGTTTTAGTAGCACAGCTGTACATAGTTAGTGGGCAATGATCTCTCTGAACCCAGTGGGAATTATTTGTGAGTAGATGTGCATAAGATTGGGCTGCATATTTTATGCAACGGAAATTTACAGTGCAGTCCACTGCACCGAGTTCAATGGGACTTCCAATAAGTGTGGATAGCACTGCAGCATTTATGAATTACTAGCTTAAAAGCAACACTCCAGACCAAAACTAAAGGGACGGCTGGTCCAGCTTATAAAACAGCAGTTTTGAAGAAATAACTTTGAATTCCTCAATTCAGTCCATAGAACTTGAAAACCTCACTGTAGGTTTTGCTAACCGAGCAAGAGGCACTCTTTCAAGTGGGTGTTCCTCTTTTATTTAGCAGGGGGAGAGTAACTGGCCCTACACACCCCAGCAATGTCTGTTCAAGTGACTTCTGCTGGTGTTTTTTTTTTTTTGCATTTTATATTGTGAGCCCTTTTGGGACAGTGACCCATTAGCTATTAATTAGCTATTATTATTTTTCCATTTTCTTTGTAAACCGCTTTGTGAACTTGTTAGTTGAAAAGTGGTATATAAATACTGTAGATAGATAGATAGATATGTGTATGAATGTGTTTGTGTGTGTGAGAGAGTGTGCTTGTGTCTGGGTCTGAACCACATAATGTGGACTCGCTGGCTTGGGTTATGCTACTACAAACTGTCTCTTAATGGCTTGTGTTATGCTACTACAAACTGACTTAAATGTCAGTTTCTTAAGTGTGTTATGCTCGCGCTATGCTACTACAAACTGACTATTAAATGTCTATGTCTGAATCATGCATTTTACGGTTCTCAATTTTAAAAGTGTTGAAATTAAGTACAGGAAAGCAATATGAGTATTTTTGCTTTATTTTAACATGTCCTACATGTGTCCTACTTTTTGGAGTGTCCTACATTTTTTAAGCAGGTAGGAATTTTGGCTTGGGGGTTGGAATTTTGGCCTGGTGGGGGTAGGAATTCTGGACTTGGGGTTCAGGAATTTTAGGTTTGGCATCTGGTCACCCTGCTCTGAAGGAAAGTCAGAAAAAAGGTCATAGATGGTGCCTACTGGATTGTGATGTAGTCTCACATTTACAAAGTTTAGAAATGCAATAACTTCCACAGCTCAAGGCTTAGGACAATTTCTTTTTGGATAAACCTAAAATGATATTGACTCTGTATGACACACACCTCATTGTGATGCTCTGGCATAGCAGGGCAATACTAGCAGGATGTCATGACTTGCAATGCTGTGGAGTTAATTGTGATGTGTGCACACAATTTCTGACATTTACCAGTATTTGTCGCAAGGATTGAGCTGTAAATGTCTCTTCAATCTGCTGCTTGATATTTGGAAAGAATAACTCTCCCTTGTTTTTGTTTTTTGCCATGAACTGCTTTTAAAGCTTTCCCGTGGTCAATTTTTTTTCCTTAGGGGCAAGAGAAAATATCCCATTTTAAATGCAGATTATACATTTAAAGTTCAGTGCTTCTTTCAGTTCTGTTCAGTTGTTGTATCTATTTGTGTCCAGTTCTTAAGAATTCCCCAAATTTTCCTTTTTCAAACTATAGCAACATATTAACCCTTACAAAGGATTTTGAGATATTTCCATTTTTTGTAATATTATGGAAGCTTTAAATTTTTATACAGACCTAAAGAACACAACAACAAAGCAAATTTCAAATCTTTTATTGAGTGGCAACTATTTATTTGGACATAAATTTTGCACAAGCATAACTTGAAAAAAAAACCCAAGGTAGCAGATACTGGCCAAGGAATGGGAAAGTTCAGCCATGACAGTGCAGTTAAATCCTAAATCCCGTTTTGACTTGATCAGGCTTACATGGACTGCTTGGATCTATAGCAGCAGTTTCACTGGCACTGATCCAAGTAGCCCTATAGAGATGACTGGGGCTTGACCCGGGGGTAAGGGAAAAAAATCCTCTTACCCTGAATTGACCTCCAGTCAGCATCTACTTTGTGTTGGATATAGTCTGTTTCAGTGCAAATTAGACTTGGGTTTTGAGGATTGGAATTTGAGTAATATTTTACCTTATCTTATACCTTATCTAATACCTTATCTTTCATCACGATTCTCCTTTATTTAAAAGAATAAAGATATAATGGGAGGGAGACGGAAACGAAATGAGGGCAATGGGAAAAACTTTAGTTCAGTACTGAAGAATACTTCTAACTTACCCCAAACAAAAAGGAGGAAAGAGTATTTTGTTAACCTCAGCATTTTTCTGAATTAATCTTCCCTGATAGTCAATAAATTAATAAATAAAATTTCTGTTTAGGAGCATACTTTTTACAGGCAGAGTAAACTATTAGCTGGCTGTAGATCAGGTTATATAAGCCATCATACTCAAGCTTTGTAAATCGGAGCCCAAGGAATTGTTCTACATAAAGAGAAATTTGACCTTCAATCTATTCCAGCTGAAAAGTGGCGTACAGAAGCCACAGGCTGTGTTCAAAGTCCCTTGTTCAGACTTCCTCAGCAGGAAGGGGAAACAACTCCTTGCGCTTTTCTCAATTTTGGGATTTGTGTGGAAACCCCTCTTTTGCCTTAAGACAAGGGATGGCTCTTTTTTGATGGAGGGGACAGACTCAGTAAGGAGTCAATTCCAAAAGAAATCTTTCTGTTCTGACCCCTGATGTTTGTAAGCCAAAAGCAAGGCTGATCCATCCAAATGAGGGCCCAATCCTGTATTACTCTAGTAATAGCACTGAGCCCTTGTGCCTGTGCTGGCTATTCTAAACATGTCATAAAATATGTTTATGGCACATGAAAAGTAGGAAGCGCCAGGTGATGGTGTGGCCTCTGGGTATAAAATGTGATCCCCATGTGGGAAGAGGAAATGGGTGGAAGATGGTGGCACCTGCAGAACCCTACTTGGCCAGTTCCTGAACTCCAGCCCAACACAGACACGCTCATATCGCAACAGCCATAAATAATTTTTTGTCATTGTACATATATGACACATATATGTACACATACAGATACATACATTTTGTACAAATACAACAAAATTCACAAAACACTTCATATAGCCAGCACAGACAGAACTGGGCTCAAGGAGAAAGGAAACTTCCCCCAGCCCACTGGATACAGCTATAACTACTTTCACACCATTGCTCTTGCATGTGTGCTGGGATGCCATTGGCTTGGGCTGATAATGCTCAGGGTATAAACTCGATGATTTATGTAAGATTATCTATTCTATTAAGAAAAAAATTGTCAACATATTTTAAAATTATAAATCAAGCTATTAAAATTTGTTGTTTAGTCTTTCAGTCCTGTCCAACTCAGGGTGACCATATGACCAGAAAACCCGGATTTGTCCGGATTTTTAGCCTCCTGCCTGGGTGTCCTACATTTTGGCTTCATTATTGAACTTCGCATGAACAACATTTCATATGTCGTTGGATTTGTATTGAAGAGCAGAATCCAATGCAAAAGTCAGTTTTGAGATATCTCCTTCCTATAACAAGTTATGGCCAAAAAACAAAAAAAAAAACCCAAAAATATGAAAACAAAAAATACATTTTTGGCAATTTTTTTAAGCAGGTGGGAATTTTGGCTTTGGGGGGTAGGAATTTTGGCTGTGGGGTTCAGGAATTTTTGGTTTGGCATCTGGTCACCGTGGTCCAACTCATTGTGACCCCATGGACTGCAGCATGCCATGCCCTCCTATCCTCCACCAGGTTCTGAAGTCCATCCAAGTTCATGTTCATTGCCTTGGTGACACTATATAACCTCCTCCTCCTCTGCCTTTTGCCTTCAGTTTTTCCCAGCATCATTTTCTAAGGAGTCCTCCCCTCTCATTAGCTATTAGTTATTTTATTTTCTCTCTAAATCACTTTGTGAACTTTTTGTTGAAAAGCATACTATTGATTGATGGTTGCCTGTACCAACTAGCATGTCTATGCAAGACCTCTTTTGCCAAATGGAAGACCAGTCTTGAGTGATGGAAGGAAGGTCCTATGTAGTCTTTTGCAGTTCTTCAGCCTACTCTGCAGTGGAGTATTACCAGTCTCAGTGTTGTATGTAATACATTGTTTTGTTTTTTAAAACCATGTCTTCAAACAATTTCTCCTTCTCAACCTTGAGAACATCATCACAGTACTGGAGAGCAAAATAGTATAACAAGTGGTACAGATTTGACAAGCATCCTCCTGGTTTCTTCTCTTGCTTAAAGCCTGGTAGATTCTGGCATGGCTTCTGCCGGCTATCCATCTGTGCTGTACTGTGTGGAGCTCTGAGCTAACCAGGGACCAGAGAGCTGCAGAGAAAACAGCTATGTTTATTTGTAAAGAAGTCAATGAGTGCAATCCTGGCAAAATGAGAGTAGCTGCTTCTTGGGGAGGGATGCTGAGAGGGGAATTGCTGCCTAAGCAGACCATTGGGTTAATGTTCTTTTGGGTATGTGCACTCTCTCTCTCTCTCTCTCTCTCTCTCTGCCATTTCTACCTTTGTGCCCAGGCTCAGATCTGCTGTTTGTATATGCAAGCTTTCTCTGAACTTTCTTTGGTATTTGCAATGCCATGATGAAAAATCATAATGAAATGCCATGATGAAAATCGGGATCTCAGTTTGCAAGGAGAAAGATGACATCTCTAAGTGACATAAACAGGAGGGGAGTAGCAAGTGGGTCCCCAGTATGTGTTCCCTGTAAAATGATGAAATGCTGAAGATAGTCTCGGTGCTTCTGGCTATATTAGTTTTCTCTCTCCTCCCACCGCTCAGTCTTCACCAAATGTAGTTCATCCATTGTGACACTATGGGAAAGGCAGCTTAAAACAATGCCACGATGATGCCTCTCTCGGTTCCTGATTTCATAAGTCACAAAGAGCTGCCAATGTTCTGCATTCACAGCTTGTTGGATTCCAGTTCCTAGAATTGAACTTCCAAAGGACTGGGCTGCACCGGAAATATTTCAGCTGTTCAGCAGCAGCCCGCCCATGAAGGATGCTGCATATATGATCTTTTGTGGTGCTGCAGGTCTGGTTCCCAGTTTAAAGCAACAAATTTTATGGCTCTGAGGTTAAAGGCACTGTGCCTGTTGATTTGAAGATCGACAGGTCCATGGTTCAAGACCTAGGTGTTGCATGAAACAACATCCTGGCCACAGGCCCGTGACAGGCCGGCCAGAGTTCCCCTGTCACACCTATCATCTAAAGCGGACCCTGCCAGGAGCAGGAATAACGCTGAGAAAATGATGAAAATTAACTCTACCCTGACTCATGAGATGTCAGCTGGAGATGTCAAAAGACAAAAATTAAAATAAGAATAAACTCAAAATTTTTGCTGTTAGGCCAAAAGAGCCATGTGCCCCCTCCAAAGGCAAGGTAAACAGAACTTACACTGGCTCCAGAGGATCAGGGACAAGTGGTCACCCACATCAGCATTTCTAGGTAACTGGAGGTTCCTGAACAGAATCAGCATAGATACAGGGGGCATACCTGTTTATTTAAGCTGGTTTTAAAATTAAACACCCAATTATTCAAGTCCTTATCAAGGCCAAGCCTTCACTTTGCACAGCATGTTACACTGCATGACATATTTCTTGTTTGCATGAAACATGCATAGAATATGGCAGTACCAATAACCGATCATTAGACTGTTTCACATGCAAGCTAATATTGATGAAGACAGGAACGCAGCCTCCATGCAGTTACTGTATATCACTCCTCCCGATGGGCAACCACACCTACTATTCTGGATGAGATTCAGTTTTGTACATGCAGTGTACAATGGAACTGCAGTCCCAAATGGTGTAAATGGCCCCACTGAGAAATATCAGGCAGCATATACAAGAAGAGAAAATAGGCATTTCAGGGATATTCCAGAGCTCCAAAGCACTTCCCACACAAAGACGATAGCTTTATGGACACTCCCCAGACTTCACAACTCCATTCAGCCCCCTACTCTGAAATATTGAAATGGCACCTCTGTTGACATCTTTTTCAAATAGCATCTCACTTATGCACCATGCTGTTTGCCTAAATAAATGTTACATATCCCAGTCTTCTGGTATAAGCAAACCTAATTGTCCCAGAGAGATTGTTCTAATATGCTTGGAAAGCATTCTTTTCCCAAAGGCTCTGCAAACCATGCAGTCACTGGTAACGACAGAGAAACAGCAGCAAGGCAAAGCAAGCACAACATCTATCTAAGACCCCATCTATTAAGCTGAATGGGCCACATCAAGGAGACTTACCTGCTGTGTTTTCACAAATTGCATCTCAGAGGCTCTACATCCTTTACTGGTCCTATAAAATTCAATGCACCATAAAGGTGCTGCCACAAACAGGGAGCACAGGCAGCCAGGTGACAGTGGCCTCAAAGGGAGTCACTATATGTAGGATTTCCATAATTCTCTTCCATAAAATTGGGACAGGACCTTCTGACCCATTTGCCAGTATATGAACTCAATCCCCCAAAACTGAGATTGTCCCTATTTGGGGGGACATATGCCCTAGCTATATGGGAAGTGGGCAGAGCGGCAGAATAGGGGAGAATTGGGGCTTATCAAGGACAAGATGGCAGATAGTACATAGAAGCAGCTATCTTTGATATCTGCTGATAGATATATTAGCAGCTCTATTGGTATTCTAACCCCAGCCTTGATATATCTACCTGGGTCTACTGCTCCCATCAAATAGAAGTACACCCATCATACAGCATGATTGGGCCAAAGGCTTCATGGGAAAATAATTTATCCAAAATTGAAAATGAATCTCACCTGCACATAAGAAGGGAAGTTGCACACTCTGTGGTGTCCTGTTGGCCATGCTCGTGGGTTTACATACACCAGAGCAAGAGGCAAAATGCATCTTCTTCCCACTCAGAGATTTAACTCCTCGGCAGTGGGTGGCACAAGTGGTTAAGACACAGTGCCTGTTAACCAGAAGGCCAGGGTTCGAAACCCAGGTCCCCACAAGACAGGGTGAGCTCCTGTCCTTAGCTCAGCTCTGCGACGCAGCAAGAACCAATCGTATCAGCTCTGCCGTTCCATTGGACTATTTCAGTGGCGTGGAGAGGGAGGATTTGCTGCTTGGGTAACAGCCTATCTTCCATATTAATCTACCCAGGCCTTCGTGCTTTGCAGCATCGAGCACGATACCATAGTCTTTCAAGACTGATGGATGCCAAGGGGTTTTTTGTTTGAAGGAAAGGACTGATATGTGGGGGAAAAATTGCTCATACAAACAAAACTTTGAAAAAAGCTACTTCACAATGTTTCAGAAAGGTGAACTATTATTTTCCTGGAATGCTTAGGAACACATCAGGGCTGTTCTCACAAAACTGGGACAGTTGAGTTTGTCTTTTTTCAGTTTCAAGTTATTCCAGCTTTTTAACATGCTGCTTATGTATTGGCCACACTCAAAATATGCACCCTGCTTACAGAATAGAAGTCATGGAATTGTTGCAGGTTTGCATTGCAGGCAGCTTGATCAACATTTCAAGCATGTTTCAGGAACCCCCCCAAACCTGCCCTCTGCATTTTGCTGCCCGAGCATAAAGCTCCCTGGGGCGCACAGCCATGGCCTCCACTGTCAAGTTCATTTGACTCAGCACAAACACTCTTTTTAGTTCCTCTCCCCCCCCCCCCCCCGCCCGCACTTTGCAAGCAAACGGATGGCGTGTGGACAGAATGTTAATTTTTCCTCCCAACTTGCAAGGCCTTAACACAGGAAAGCCCTTGTTTATAGGATTAAAAATCAGGGCATCTGCAAAGAGCCATTAGTAATTAGCACTTGATGTTAGCAGTTGATTGTCTGGATAGAATACTATGCAAACCTTGTGAACTCTTGTTTCTTGTACTTCCAGAATGACAACATGGCAAAGCCTGCTGTATTCCCCTCGAGTAGGGCACATTGTAGGGCAGAAGAACAAGATATCAAATTGCCAATACAGTGGCAGTAAAGAGTAAAGAGTGACATGAATAAAGAGCATTTTGGGTAAAGAGCAAAATTTTCTCAGAAATTTTGACTTGCATAAAGAGCACTGTCTTGAGTAAAGAGCACTTCTGAGGAAGTTGGAACAGGCTTCCATGACAAGGGAACTCACAGGTGGGACCAGGGGACTAGCTTGAGCTACAGTGGGGCCCTGGGCAAAGTTTGGAATAGGCTTCCATGGCCAGGGAACTCATGGGGAGTTTGGTTTGTATATGGGATCTGTGTGTGGCAGCATGGAAGGTGTGCCTTATCAATGTTCTAGTGCTGCTCCCCGTCAGCAGCTTGGGAATGTTAAAGTTGCTTTGTTAAAGACAAAGATTCCATTGAGCCAATGGATAGCAGTGACTCCATTAGTGACTGTGAAAGTCATCCCCTCTCTGTAACCCTTACACCAGCCATGAAGGTTTTCAAAGGTACAGTACAGTTCAGTACTGTACAATATTGTCTTTATTGCCAAGTGTGTTACTGTATATTACAGTGTTTTGTACTGTTATATTACAGTGTTTTGTAATCATTTTTATAAACAGTTAATATTTTTATATGAATATTTTTGGGGTTGTGGAACCAATCGTCTGAGTTTCCATTATTTTCTATGGGAAAATCTGCTTCACAAAAAGAGTGTTTCACGTAACAAGCATGCCTCCAGAACGAATTAAACTTGTTACATAAGGCGCCACTGTATTTCCTGTATTATGGACAAAACAAGAAAAATCCTCCCATTTCTGGACCAGCTAACTTACCAGGTTGTGGCGTCTCAGCTCCAGTTTCCTGGAGAGGACATTATCTGGACCCTTTTCAATTGAACTTTGTGCCTGGCTTTGTATAAGAGATGATGAGAAATATCAGTGGAACTTCAGCTCCACACACTTCATATCTCTGAAGCCCAGGGCATTGTGATATAGGCTGCAATCCTATAGATGTATACTCTGAAGTAAGCCCCACTGAAGTAAGCCCCACACTCCCAAGAAAGTGTGCTTAGGATTGCAGCCATAGTTGATATATGCGGGTCATATATCATAGAGTTGATATATTCTGGTCTGAGGTTGTGGTCGTGGTGATATATGCCAGTCCTGGCATAGCTCACATTCAGCAGTTACACTGCTACAGATTATTGAAAGCCTGCTGTGGGTGGCGCAAGTGGCTAAGACACTGCTTGGATGTGCCTGTTAACCAGCAGGCCAGGGTTCGAGACCCGGGTTGGCCCCACAAGACAGGGTGAGCTCCTGTCCTTAGCTCAGCTCTGCGACGCCAGCTGGATCCAATATATTGGCTCTGCCTTTCCATTGGACTAATTCAGTGGCGTGGAGAGGGGGGATTTGGTGCTTGGGTAATAGCCTATTCTCCATAACAATCCAACCCAGGCTTTTGTGCTTCACGTGCAGCATATGCAGCGCCGAGCACGATACCATAGTCTTCCAAGACTGATGGAGGCCTGCTTTAGAGTACAGTCCTAACCATGTCTACTCAAAAGTAAGCCCCGTTGTGTTCAATGGGCCTTATGCCCAGGAAAGTGTCTTTAGGATTGCAGCCATGGTATGAAGACACCTCTGGATTATAGAGTGATCCGATGAAAATATATTAGAGAGAGAGAAGAATATGGAGCATGGGAAGAAGCACAGCCTGCTCTGTCTTGTCACTATAGAAGCATATAGAAGATGCACAGTTCCAATAGTTGGCAAGGAAATGTCATCTATATAGATTTCCTAAAGTGGGGATGTTGAAAGGTTAGGAGAGGAAAGAGAAAAAATACTGTATGTTTTATTCCTCTGAGTCTTGACTTCATAATGGAGAGTTACTGAAATCTATCCCAAAAAATATTTTTAAAAAATGCTTTGCCAAGTTGAAGCTCAGATCAAAAGGAAATAGAAATGAAGCAGAGTTTCATTTTCAGACACATTCCCGCAATTTCTTTGAAAACACTTATGACATTAGAATAGGCATTCATTTGATTTTGGCTTTTTGTGTTTCTAGTGCAAAGTGTTATGTCATCATAACCTCGCTCATTCTTACCACAGTTCTGTGAGGCAAACTATTATTTGATATACAAGAGTCCCTCTTTATCCACTAGAGTTCTGTTTCAGATAAAAAATCAGTGGATAAAAAAATCAGTGGCTTAGGAACAGTAGATCCACTTCCAGATCAGTGGTGGGCACAGCCTCGCCCAACAACCCGTTCTCTGGAAGTGGGTGGGTGGCGGTGGGGCCTAGGTCAGGGGGCAGGGGGTGGGACCGGGGAGAATTTAAAGGGGAATTTTTTAAAAAAATCTAAAAAATTTAAAAAATAATTTTAATAAATCTAAGTTTTTGTTCATGCCCCCCAGCAACCCTAACCACACTTTCAGACTGCAGTTCCAGCCACACTTGCCTGGGAGTAAGTCTCATTGACTGTCATGGGACTTACTTCAGAGTAGGCATGCATAGGATAGGGTTCTCTCAGGCTGCAGTGCCAGCCACAATTGCTTGGGAGTAATGCTGGACTGGGCCTTACTTCAGAGTAGACATGCCATGGATCAGGCCCTGAGCTGCTCCAGGCAGCAGAGAGAGATTTGGAGGGAGCGATGCCCCCCTTCAGCATCCCTGGTTGGAGGTGGTGCACCTCCTAATGCTGGACTGGGCCTTACTTCAGAGTAGACATGCCATGGATCAGGCCCTGAGCTGCTTCAGGCAGCAGAGAGAGAGAGAGAGAGAGAGATCTGGAGGGAGCGATGCCCCCCTTCAGCATCCCTGGGTGCAGGGGATGGTGGTCCTGCTCCTGATGCCAGCTCAGCTGGCATCTTGCTGCTCCAGGCAACATAATCCCCATCGCCCCCTCTTCTGAGTAGACTCAGGATTGGGCTCTCAGGCTGCAATCCTGGCCAGTTTACCTGGGAGTAAGCCCCATTGTTTTTAATGGGGCTTACTTCTGAGGCATGCATAGGATTGGCCTCTCAGGCTGCAATCCTAGCCAGTTTACCTGGGAGTAAGACCCACCTGGTGGGCAGCAGCTGGTGGGCTGGCTGGTGGGCAGCACATGTGCCAGGCTGGAGGGAAGCCCCCCCCCCCCCCCGTCCAGGTCCTGGTGGTGCCAGTTGCTGCAGCGAGGCGCGCGAGGCAGCCTCAAGCCCCTGCCAGCTGGGGCAGCTGCAGGAGAGGCAAGGGAGGCGCGCGCACCAGCCTCAAGCCCCTAATGGCTGGCAGGGCTAAACGCGTGCAACTTAAAATTTAAAGAGTTCGCACGGTTCTGGGGGGCCCCGATGCTACCGGATCGGTAGTGGAGATTGGAACATCTCCGCAGAACCGGACCGAACCAGCCTGGGCCCACCTGTGTTCCAGATATGTTACTCCTCCATCACTCCTTATGTAATATAGACATGTAGTGGTTTGATTCAGAGAGTTGCTGCTGATACAAAAAAAGGTGTGAAATAAAAGCAGTTTAAAAAAAGTGTATCCCTTTACAATTGTTTAAAAACAGCTTTTCTTACTGTTGTAGAGAGACAGTCAGAAATGCAAGGGATCCCTTACCTTTGCCTGGTTCAGGTGAAGAATGGAATGATTGCTTGTATACGGTCTTTCTAGAAAAGTAGATTCTAAAACTGTGATTTATAGCGGTCGTTCGTGTTGAGTAATATCCATGTATAAGGGCGCAATCCTGACCAGTTTAGGACCACACAACTCACCTGGCATATCTTCCGATTGTGGTGTGGGTAGAGAAAGGAGGAGCATGCATGCATGCATAAAGAAAGAAAGTCAGCGTATGTCTGTACATTGGCCCAATCCCACTCCCCCAGCCCGGAGTAATTTTTGTGACACGGCATTTGGTTCAGGACTTACATGGGGCTTATGCCAGCCTAATTGGAGATTAGGATTGCAGCATAAAAATCCATATATAACAATGTTCAAACTTTAAGGTTGCTTGCCTTTTCGTTCCATTCATTTCGAATCACTTTGTATTTTGGAGGTGGGTAAATTTAATGTTTTGTTTTGCACAGGCATATGCCAACCTCACCAAACCATCATGGAAACATAGGCCAGGTGCATTAGGCCAGCCTAAATTTCTCAGGATTGCGCCTGAAGTAAATGAAATAACACTGGAAACAAGAGCCTGTTAGTGGCTTCAGATGAATACGCTCTGGAAGTATAGAGGATGTGACAGCCAACCTTGGCAAATTCTAATGCAGGTTGGAAGCTTCAAGATTATCTGTTTACTGTGCCTGATCTAAAGAGTTCTTTCTGTGGTGTTGATGGTTTTAAAAATATCAAATATCTGCATAAATGCTGAAGAGTTCTAGTCAAATACCTGAATGGTTAATCCAAATCTGTGTGTGATCTTTAGCCTTCCCCAGATAATCAGTTTGGAATCCAATCATTTTTTATTCATAACTTGCATGCTTATGAAACATCCCTCTTCAGCCAGCCTTTCCCTGACACCCTCCTCTTTCTCTAATAGAAGCACAGGAAACCACTCCACCTTAGAAGAGCGCCTAACAGCCAAATCCAGAGTAACTATGTGAGCACGTAAGAGACATTATGTGCACCCGTAGTTACTGCACCACCTAGTGAAAACCTATGGGAAATTCATATTGTAACCCAGAGTAAATTGTTCTTGACTCCCTGTAGTTACTCTGGATTTCACCCTAAGTTTCTGGATGCCAGGTTTCTGGATGTCAAGATCCTCCTTCTATCCTGAAAGGGAGATCCGATTTTCCTCTTACCCTCAAGTCGGATCAGATAAGACAATTCTGTGCATTAGGTCTGCATTGCTCATCATCAAGTAAAGAGCATGCTTGCATTTCTAAGGTTTATCCTCAAAAACCAGGACTAGAAACCTCTCTAAAGGAAAAAAATAAAACCAAGAAACCTATTCTGTGTTTAGGCTGCTGGACAGCCGAACACTTAATAATACCCTGCAAAATATACTTGTATATTTCTGAAGAAGAAAACCCTAAAAGACTTGCTAAACATTCCCGTCTGTTGAAGAATACTTAATATAAATAGCGGTTCAGAGTAGAATGTCTTAACAAGTCTGCTTGAAATTATCTATTATTCCTGCTTAGTATTTTTGTACCCAAATCCAAGCTTTCCTGTGGTTGTTTCTATGGTTATCAGGCCTTATGTTTCTGCTGGCAACAATTCCTTCTAACTAGTTCACCTCCTCCAAGGACAACTTTTCTTCCCCGGAGCCCATTGCAGTTAATACTTATTTAGAATTGCACAAAGCAAGTGTAACTATGCGAAAAGGATCAGGAAAAATGCACCCAAAAGGTCTCTAAAGGTAAGAACATCTCTCAAGTAAACGTAGAGCTTGGAGAAATGTAGGGGAGGCCCTGCATCCGTGGATCCCATATCCATGGAATTCAGTTATCCAAGTAAACTGCAGGGCATTCAACACCTCCAGATTCTTGTTTCATTTCCTATTGGGTGAAAAGGTTCAGCTGAGAAGCTGACTCAGCTGCAGGAGTGTGGTTGAGGGGTGAAGAGTACTACTGTAGCAGAAGGGATAGATATCATCAGTAGGAGTGCTGGAAGAACAACAAGAAACATGGCAAAATGAGAAATTTACCTTGGGATAAGTTAATGTCTAGATTAGCGATCTAATAGCTGGTACACTGTCAAGGGCCAGAAAACAAATTAAATATAAAATTTAGATAAATAGATTAGAGATGAAATTTAGATATATGAATAAATGGTGTCGGGATCAGCGGAAGAAGACACCTGAGGAAGAAGAAGAGGAGGACAATTTGTTTTTGGAACCGTCTGACAGCGATGAAGAACCCCCTTGTTTTTGCGTCAGAACCCACATATCAGGACTAAGACTGCCACCCCTAGGGCCAGGGAGAGGGGGGCCGGCACGGGGTCCTCCACCCCAAGTCGCTGTCAGACCTCTCAACCAACAAGGGAAGCCCATGACCTGTTGGGAGAAAAAGGTGGCAGGAGGGATGCCTTGGCCCCCAGAAGCAAGGGATAAAGAGGGGAGACTGCCAGGATATCCAAGGTACTACACAGGCCCCGCCTGGTGGCAGAACGTGCCTCCCCCACCCAGGCCAGAGGGGTGGAACCCACCGAGAGGGCGGGGTATATGGGGGATATATAAAGACTGGGAAAAGGCGGCAGTGGGAGCTAGGCGGGAAGAGCCTTGAGGAGAGAGGGGCTCTCCGCTCTGGAGAGAGAGAGAGTGGGGCTTAGCCTATGTGGAGTCGCAGTTTTGTTACCAGTTGACGCATTTGACGTTCGTACCTGAGTTACCTGAAGGAAGCTGGCCCTCGGGAGACGGTGTACCTCCAGCTGAGTCACCTGTAAGAGAAGGGAGAAACAGACTTGTCACCCTCCACCCACATCATGGACCCTCACAATGGATTCAGATTTCCAGGATTTCTCCAAGCACCAACACACAAAACAGAAATAAAGTACAAACTCAAATGACTTCCCCCACTTCTCAAGCACCTTTTAAGGCCTTCAGAGGACACAAAAAGTTACTTCTGATTTTTGGGAAAACATGCTCAGAACATGCTCCAGATCCTCCAGACATAATAAGAGCACAGATCCACTTATAAGAGCATAAATCCACTTATGTTTGGTCAAGCAGGGCAGAAGCTTGAAGGAAGCTACATCTGACCTCTGGGCCATGGTTCAGAGACCCCTAGTCTGCCCTCATCTTTCCCATGGGTTATCTGAAAGAAAGAAAGAAAACATGTAGCACAACCTGGAAATAAGATCTGATGAAGACAATAGGACTTACTTCAGAGTAAGCATTCACAGGCTAGAAGCCTGCTGTCAGGATGACCAGATGCCCAAACCTCAAAAGGAGGACAAGCTCTTGGATTCCTCTCAGCCTGTCTTTTCTGGTGGACAGTGGCACATTTGCCTACTCACGAGTAAATCCATGATATTGGGCACTTTCACTATCCCATAGAGTTCGATGCATATTTTTGATTTTTAGTTTTTTGGGCATAAAGTTTGATATAAAAGGAGATGTTTCAATACAGATTCAATAAGAATCCAACAACATATGATGACACTATGGGGTACTGCACACCATTGCAAAGTTCCAAAATGAAGCCAAAATGGAGGACAGTGAAGCCCTTTTGGAGGTCAATTGGACAGGAGACTAAAAAAGAAGACAAATCCAGAAAAATCCTCCGGTCATATGGTCACTGTGCCTGCTGTATCTTTTATACTATTCTTTTTGGGGTTTTTTTAATTCAATTTTTCAATATGTACACTTTTGTTTTAAAACAACTGCAACCCTCTCCAAGAGTCTGGAATGAGATGAGCTAGATCATTAAATGAAGTATAAACAATTTCAAAGAGTGTTGTTTATTAAAGAGGAAAAACAACACCCTAATCAAGATACGTGAAGTTGATTTTTTGTTGTTGTTATGTAGTCTTAATGGAGTGCGGCTTTTTGGGAAGGTATCACAGTGAGCTCATGCACTTCAAAATTTATCACAGCATCACTGTTGAGCATCTTCTGGTGGATCCACTCCCATCTATATTAAAAAGAAGCAGAGCCCTCAAGAGACAGCAAATTAGCAACCAAGTGTGTGACATTGTTTGTCTTTCTCCTGACAGATGAGCAATTTTTCCCCTTTCTCTTAAAGTAAGAGTTGACTGCACTTCCCTTTTAATGAGTTTTTGGACTGGAGCCCAATTCTGATCAAAGCCACCAATACAAAGGAGAGGGGGGGATAACATCCTTTGCCTTTCTAACTAAAGAAAAGTTGCACAATTGAAGAAAATGCCAATAATTCTGATTGATCCTTTTGTTCTCACCTTTTGAGAAAGGTCTTTGCCTGTAAAATCCGCCCTGAAAGAAGTTCCTGGAGTTTTGCTATGGCCCTTGGAGGACAGATGATGCAAAGGGCAGAGGGATTGTTTGTGAACAGAGGTGTCTTTCTTCCTGGCAAATAAAGCAGTCACGGGGGACAAAATTAGGAACAGATTTGTGAATGATGTTTCCATTTCTTTGTGTGGCACACTCTGGAATAATCTGAAGATGGCAGCTATAGCATGAGGAACACGAGGGATATCTTTGCATGAAAAGGAGACAGGATAAAAACAGGGAACCAGGGGAGAGTGCAGTGGATTCATCAGACAGCAAAAACGAAAGTCAGATTTTCATGAAATCAAAAATCGGGATCAAATGAAAACTAGGATCAACTCTGATCAATGCTCAATTGATCAATTGAGTTCTGATCAATGCTCACTTTTTGGGGACTGCCCAGTGACATGGTGGGTTGACATTTCAGGAACAATAGTGCAAACTTCTTTGCAGACTGAATATTTGCACAAAATATACTTACATTAATTGCAAAGTTGAGTTATACTGACTTTTGTTCTTGCAAAATCTTCCAAATCTTATAAAAATACTTCACAATTATTATCTGATCAATGTGACACAGATTCTGTATGTTGTCCCATTCAAGTTGCAAAGCTAACCACACTTTTCTGAGAGTAAGACCCATTGAATACAATGGGGCTTACATCTGAGTGGACATGGTTAGGATTGCACTGCCACTCTATGAATTTAGAACATTATTATAAGGAAAATTTGGGGCTGGCTGGGCTTCCAATGACAGTTTTTATTTCTCCTCATATAAGGGAAACACACCCCATTGTATGGAAATCCATACAGGTGCCAGCAAACACTGTCTGTGATGTCTGCATGTGGACTGGTACATGGACTGGTATCTGAAAACAGTATGCAATGGGAGCTTTCGGAGAATTAGTGCTTGAGATAAACATGCCAGGTGGTGACAGAAACCAAGGGTTATGTAAACAGGAGGGAAAGAAAATTCCCCACAGGTCTGTTGGTATCACTGCATGTGAAGAGAGGAGGCCCAGCAATGAGCCTCACTGGTACTGGCTGGCCCAAAGGAGACACCATGAGGTGTTCACTATTAACCTAGGTTACTTAGACGAGAAAGAAAACTGTCTAATTGTAGTAAAGGAAAAGCTGCGGGAATCCCCAGTTAATAGCTGCATCCTAATGAAAAGTCAGAACCTTCTTTGGGTTTCATTTGGACCATCACATCAGGCTTTGAGCTGAAGAAAACAAAAGCCTGAGGCAAGGAGGTGACTGCTCCTTCGTTCATATGATGAGGAATAATCTGCAGGGGTTACTCTACTTTTGCCAAAGGTTGATTCAGACATTACACAGACATTACACAGCAAACTGGAGTTTGTCACCCAGTATACTCTTGACAGGGAACTGCACCCAGTCCTGGTTTTTTGGAAGAGTGTACATATTTTCCAATTACCTGGTCAAATGTACCCAGGCTACTTCTCAGATACTTTCCAGTACCAATGCAGTTACAATGCAATACCAAGGTAAGGAAACAAACTTTCCCTTCCCTTGAGGATACCACTAAGGACAAAATCCAGAGTAACTACAGGGAGTCCTTGCTCCGGTGTAAGAACTTACTCTGGATTCCAGTATGAATTTCCCATAGGTTTTCACTAGGTGGTGCAGTAACTACGGGTGCACGTAAAGTCTCTTACGTGCTCCTGTTGTTACTGTGGATTTGGGGGTATGACTGCTACCACCATCTCCTGCCCCAAAGCAGGATTTAACACAAGACCTGTGACCATATGACTCAAAATTCCCAGATTTGTCCTCTTTTTTAGCCTTCTGTCTGTGTGTCTTCCAAAAGGGCTTTATCTTCCTCCAGTTTGGCAAGGATGTATCAATACCGGGAAGTTTGATAGTTCTGGGCCCTTGGAAACTAAGGGTCAAACTATCATAAATACTGATAGATTTTTGTATTTTGGGGTTTTTTTTTAAAATAGCAGTTGTAGATAGGAAGAGGACACCTGAAGGTACCCAGAGAATACCTTATTGATCCAGTGCATTTCAAGTCTTTTGTCTATTCATCAGGATAAACTTTACAAGTTAATGTGTACACTCTCCATTAATTTGATAATGAACAAGATATAATCAATGACGAGATGGCTAGTTGATGGCCTTCAAACTTAATCTAATCCTCAACGCAATCTGATCTGGCATCTATGATGGCCTTAGCAAAAATATGATGGGTTCAGAGAGAAGGTTGGAACATAATAATTGGTGCGATTGGACCTCACTCCACCCTGAGACCTATAGCAGCTTTGAGGGATATTACGATGGCAGCAGGGATAGGGGAAAGGAAGAATTAAATACCTTTATCTGTACTCCATGATCCCATTTACTATTTTAATGGCAAATCCCACCGCCTACCCCCCGCAAACACAAATAATACCTTCAGAGTCTGGTTTTGTCCAAGGGGATCTTAACTAACTGCAATTTCCGTGGTATTTTTGGAAGACATGTGAAAGTCCATATGTAATATTGGCTTGCCATGTGCACTGGAAAAGAAAGACTTTTTATCATTAGTCTTAAAAACAGCCATGTTATTGATCTGGCCATTTCTGGGTATGTATGCCCAGGTACACCTGCACCAAGTAAACATGTTTAGATGTGTGTTTCTTGCATACCTTGAATTAAAGAAAATGAACAGAAACAAAATATTGATCATGCAGTAGGCCATCCCTTCAGTTAGCTTCGTTGGATCAACTGACTATAAATGTATTTTCACAAAGTTTTATTAAAATGGCTCTTGGTATTTTATCATTGTCTACATATATTGACTGCAATCTCAGAACAGACTCAGTTCTGGTTCTTTAATCTCTAATGTCTAATAATTAACTAGTCAGCTTCTCAAAGAAAGTTAACAACTATTTTTTGTTCCTCCCAGGAATTGTATTAGTATTATATTTGTCTTCTTATTTTTTATCTATCTCCTGGGAGACTTTTATGCCTAATATTATCCTGTTTTATATCTTTTTCTTCCAGTGTTTCTTGTTTAACAGTTAATACTGGCTGAGATTTTACAATGCTACTTTCTAAGGGCAAAATCCAGAGTAACTATGGGGAGTCCTTGCTCCGGTGTAAGAACAACTTATTCTGGATTCCAATACGAATTTCCCATAGGTGATGCAGTATTTCACTAGATGGTGCAGTAACTACGGGTGCATGTAAAGTCTCTTACATGCTCCTGTAGTTACTCTGGATTTGGGCATAAATTTTCCAATTGTTTATCCAGTTTCTTCATTTTTGGTGGACAAATTATGTCTTCATTTCTGTATGATTGTCAAATGTTTTAGTTTTTAATCTCTATTTAAAAATATATATTAATCATTATAAGGAGTATCTGTATTATTTGGATCTTAGTATAAGGAGTATCTGTATTATTTGGTCCTCTCCCTGTTGTACACCAAAGGAAACAGACAGCCATTATTTAGGATCATTATAAGAAAATAGGAACACTATGAAAATACATTATTAATATTTATTACTTTTAAAAAAAATCTCTCAGTCTGATTTAGTGACATCTTTTGCAGTTCTGATCCACACCATACCTATATAAAGCAGGCCTCCGTCAGTCTTGAAAGACTATGATATATGGTATTGTGCTCTGCACTGCATACAAAGCACGAAAGCCTGGGTTGGATTGTTATGGAGGAGAGGCTGTTACCCAAGCAGCAAATCCCCCCTCTCCACGCCACTGAATTAGTCCAATGGAAAGGCAGAGCTGATACGATTGGATCCAGCTGGCGTCGCAGAGCTGGGCTAAGGACAGGAGTTCACCCCATCTTGTGGGGCTGACCCAGGTCTCAAACCCTGGCCTGCTGGTTAACATGCACAGCGTCTTAGTGCTTGCGCCACCTACAGCCCTTACCATACCTATATAGATTTTTTTTTAGTGATCTATATACCATACCTATATAGATCACTAAAAACAATTTGATGAGCCAAAGATATTATAGAAATTATTTAGATGGAGAGCATCACCACTGGGTGTTTAGAAAAGCAAGATCAAAGCTGTTGAGCTCCCTAATCTTCTCAACCTAAGGGTGCTTGCTTAGAAAAGGGATCCACCATGTGCCCTAAGGAACACTGTCATGACTTCGGCTATTTCTTGGGAGTGGGGAGGGGGTTCCACAGGCAGGTCTCTCTGGGGTCTGTGGCTCAGACATACCTTCGGTTGGAGTAATGAGACTGGAGGCAGCAGTTCTTTAAAAGGTAGGTTGCCTTTACTGTCTGTTAGGAATGTGAGTCCCTGCAGGATTAGCAGGGCTAAGCAGAGTAGTTGTGCAGAGGATGAGAGGGCAGCAGCACAAACACACAGCTGTTTATAGTTCAAGATAACTATGTTGTTCAAAAGACAGGCAGAAGATAAGTCAAGTAACACAGTCCAAGGTCAAAGCAGTAGATCAATCATATACATACATCCAGTTGCAGGGTTATTCCAATCTCAGTAATCCAGTTAAACAGTCCACAAGTCAGTCCACAGATACAGTCCAGTCTTTCAGAGTATCAAACAGTAATAATACTCCTCCTCAGTAACCCACACTTTGCAATAATCTCATACACACTTAAATATAGTGAAACACCAATCAGTTAGAGATATTGCAGTCATGTGACCAGTGACTCAGCACTTCCAATTCTGCTGAATCATGCTGTAAGAGCAGTTACAGATTGCATCTGCTAGATTGCATCAGCCTTGAATCAACTTGCCTGACCAAACATGTTTCATTATTAGATTCAAACCCTAACACTTTCTTTTACCAGTCTTCGGTTGCATGAACTTCACACAGGTAAGTACAGAAAAGAACTCAGGACTTTACCAGATGTGGGACTCTGTGAGAGGCTAGGCCAGCTTTTCCCCTCATCATATGGTGCGTTAGAGGCCTGTGTGTAAGAGGCAGGGCACTGAGGCCTCTTCCTCCTCTCAGCACCTCTGTCCCAGTTCCCTTTTTCCCACCCAAACGCAGCTTATATAGGGCTCCCCTTTGCTCCTCCCTGGATGGACTCTCCCACTGAGGAGCCATGGGGGACTCCTCCAGCATCAACCCTCTCAAGAAGGAAGATTTCTTCCTCCTCCTGACAAACACACACATTCAAATGTACATGCAAGCACATATGTGCACGTGCATGCGTGCACACGCACACACGCACACACACGCACACACACACACAAAGAGAGCACCAAAAAGATTTGATTGCAAAGCAAAGAGAACAATATCAGGAAATCTTATCCAAGGGTGAATTTTATTGAAAGAAATCTGGTGTGAATCATGTGAATGACACTAAACAGAGCCAGGCTAGTCATTATTAGAACCATGCTTTCTGGTGATTGCACAGCAAAGTGGATGTCTTCAAATTAGAGAACCATGTCACACAATGCCATTCGTGTGATGTGGCACTGTAAGACCACAATCCTAACCATATCTACTCAAAAGTCAGCCCCATTGTATTCCATGGGTTTTACTCCCAGGAAAATAGGATTGCAGCCTATAGTGTTTTATGCAATTTCAAAAAAGCAAAAGAAAAACATCCGGGGGGGGGGGGAACAGAGGGATTGTTTGCAATAGTAACATTTGAAATAGGACCAAAGTATCCTACAAGCAAAAGGCCCTTCTTGGATTTGGTTCTGCCCTATCATTCAAATTTATTTTCAAATCAGAAATTGCATCCTTTGGTAGGCAATGTTTAGCATACTGAGCTGTTTGAAACACAGCCCTTGAAGGATGTCTTCAGCTTCCCTACTCACGTTCCAATCCTATATGCTCAGCTGTACTTGTGCTGACATGGCTTTGAGATCCAAGCAAGTGGAACAAGTCTGTTTTTCAAACCCATTCGTCAGCTGCAACCATCTCTCTAGAGATGCTTCCCATTACATATTCTACACAGACAGCTCTAGTGAGCTGACTCCATGGTGGCACAAGCGTCTTTCAACTCCCAAGCATTTGATACTTTCATAGATCTGCCTCTGCCCCTGCTTCCATGTTACCTAGTCAATGCAGTGTAATATCTCTAGGAAGAATCACAACACCAGTGGTGGTGACAGCAACTGTTAGTAATGACTGACCCACTATGTAGTACCATCACAATAGTCACAGCTAGACACTGTGCTTGTTAACCAGAAGGCCAGGAATAAGATCCGGGTCGGCCCCACAAGACAGGGTGAGCTCCTGTCCTTAGCCCAGCCCTGCGACGCCACTTGGATCCAATCATATCAGCTCTGCCTTTCCATTGGACTAATTCAGTGGCGTGGAGAGGGGGGATTTGCTGCTTGGGTAACAGCCTATCCTCCATAACAATCTAACCCAGGCTTTCGTGCTTCGCATGCAGTGTATGCTGTGCTGAGCGCGATACCATCGTCTTTCAAGACTGACGGAGGCCTGCTTGATAACAAAAGAAGCCATAAAAAAGGATAAACCAACAAACCTTAGAATAGTCTCCTCCAAAATGTCCCATCTAGTATCATAATGAATCATCCATGAGTCACAGTCAGAGACACCAGAGACATGTTCCTGTGACTGAAATGCAGTTATGAAATTCACTCTTAAAACAGACCCAAAGTCCCAAGATTTTTGAAAAATCAGATGTTTAGCCTGTTTGAATTGTTTTTCAGCCAGGAAGGGATTAAAAATGGCTATGAATTTATAAATATAGTATGAATATAGGAAAACATGTTTTGCAAATTTAATATGTTATTTTCATTACGAGAAAACATTTCATTGCGATAAATATTTAAATCCATCGTTTGGTTATAATTTATTAGGAATAATAATAAATACTAAAATATATCAGACAACATTAATTCTGTATTTGTTGAATCCAATCTCAAAACCATACTGAAAAATTGCAACAATGGCTTTGTGGAAAGGCATTCCCCCATACAGTGATTAGTTAAATTGCATTCATATGACCTGTTCAATAGGACAACTATCACAAGATGAACTTATCAAGCATGAGCTCCCTGCTGTATTATGACTGGTTTTTAGAAATAATTAAAATGCTTTATCTGTGATAACTAAAGCACAATGGAAGTTCCCAGTAATCAGTCTTCAGTGTGATGAATACAATTATCCTGTGAAAAAAATGTTCATGTGATTCCCTTTCAGTCCCTGGATCACTGGACCACTGGATCAGGTGCAGGTCCATCTAGTCCAGATTAATGTATCTCACAGTGGCCCACCAGATGCCTTCAGGAACCAAGACAAGAAGACACTTGTCAAGGGAAATCAAAGATCAAGGGAAATCAAAGCATATCTTTCTGTGGTGATGGGAGGAGGTCTGTGTATGCTCATGGGAATACAGTGGGAAAGAAGAGACTTACGGCATTTTTGTGACACCTCCAGGTCAGCACAGAACTTATGCCAGAGTTTAGACCAGCCTAACTGGAGATTAGGATTGCAGCCATAGGCTCATATTTTTCAACTGAGGCAAGTTAAATGCATGGACAACAGATGCTCCAGACCTTTGACTTCTCAATTATTACAGCACTATAATAGAGCACAGATCATTTGCTTTCTCTGTAATTAGACAATTTAAAAAATTGCTGGTGTGTTTGCTTTTGCTGAGTATGTGGTAAGAAGATTAGAAGTGCAGGATTAATTACAGCATAACATATGGTTTTATGAATAATACCTTGAACTTCTGGAAATAGATAGAGGGCATAATCCTAAGAAATTTAGGCTGGCCTAACTCACCTGGCCTAGCTCTCTGTGGTGATGTGGCGAGACTGATGTATGCCTGTGCATTGGCCTAACCCCAACCCAAGAGTGGGTATAAGTGTCTTACTGCTCTTTTGTGACACCCCCAAATTAACATAGGACTTATGCCAAGGTTAAGACCAGACTAAGTGGAGAATAGGATTGCAACCAATCAATGTGGGATACTGCTCTGATATTGAAGTCAGTTTAATGAAACATTTTTCATCCAGTCAGTAGCTTCTGTATTGTCAATAGAAATTAAAATTGAGCCTATATATGTTTTTAGCAAACTCTAGAACCCTTCTAGTGATTTTCTCAAAGGATTGTTACAGGGTCAAAAATGTTAACAGTGTAGCTGTTTAGCATCCTTTAAGAATAATGATATGATTTTTACCCTTGATCCTTGAGATTGGTGGCAACTTCAGAGAGAAAAGTCTAAGACAAGGATCGGCTATGGTCATCTGACCCATATGGAGCTCAATATGGGACCCACCCAATTTGCTACCATGCTTGTTCTGCTACCTTTGCCGTGTTCAACACATGGCAAATTGGGTTACAAAACTTTGTAACCCAAGCCAACCTGCTTACCCCAGATCAAGGGAACAATGTTTCCTCATCTGGAGGAGGCCTCCAAAGGCCATTACTTCCCCTTGGGATACAGTGGTAGTTGTGTTGGCACCATCACCTCCGTCAGTCTTGAAAGACTATATGGTATCATGCTCGGCACTGCATACACTGCATGCAAGGCACAAACGGCTGGGTTAGGTTGTTATGGAGGATAGGCTGTTACCCAAGCAGCAAATCCCCCCTCTCCACACCATTGAATTAGTCCAATGGAAAGGCAGAGCCAATATGATTGGATCCAGCTGTGTCGCAGAGCTGGGCTAAGGACAGGAGCTCACCCTGTCTTGTGGGGCTGACCTGGGTCTTGAACTCTGGTTAACAGGCACAGTGTCTTAACCACTTGCGCCACCCACATCCCTAGCACCATCACCATGCAGGGAGTTAATTTCCTAAAAGTAGAATACAAACCACCTTTTAAATCCACCTACAGGTTTATTCATCATCCTTTATTACTGTATGTGGAGAAAATGACCATAATAAATACACAGAACATTGCCAATGCTGAATAGTTTATAAAGTGATGTACACTAAAGGTTCAACCCTACTTTTCCTTCCCCATTAATGCAGCAGCACTGAAATGTCTGGAGCAGCATCTTGGGGGAAAGGGCATTTGCAGAGTAAGGGAACTGCTGTTCCCTTTCCCAGGGTTAAGCCTCCATGGCTTGGGGGAAAAGTCAATTCAGATTTTACTAGTGGTTGCCAGAATCATCAAGACTTGGTGGCCAGTGCTGCCACTGAACATCACTCTTCTCATACCTTTTCTGCCCATTTGTATCTCTGTCACTGCTTTCTCCTCGACTTCCATAAAGCACAATATGGAGGTGGAAGGGCCATTCCACCAGGATAATGGTATGATAGGATTGGGCCCTAACAATAATAAGAACAACCAGGCACCTGGAGCATGTTGCACAGGGCTGTGTGTTGCATGAAGGTGTGTGTTTTCTGGGAAATTCTGCACAGGGGGGTTAAAGGTATATCCAGGCACACAAATATTCTTGAAATTCCCCCCCAACACAGGTACATTTTGCTAGTTAGATATATCTTTGTGTATATGAGGTCCAGTCAACATGCTGTCAAGCACATTGTCTTGCAGTGCTGTGTCTTCTTCCTCAGTTTGGTCTTATAGTTTGGCCAGAACTGAAAGGGTGCTTTGTGTCATCTCTGACCCTGGCCTGCAAAATTATGCTGCTCTCTTCTATAGCTATTCTGCACCATTTCCTCTTCTGAAGACATAATGTGTTTAAAGAGTGTGTCATGGTCCTTTATTGCTCTAATAAAAGACCTTACCACTAGCAAGCCTCCTGTTTCATCATCATAAATGAGTTGAGATGACCCCATCATAACCCTGTTAATCTCCATGGGGCTCATCACTTTGTTAATTGGTTTCATCTACTCGGGACTCTATTATAGTGGCCTTTTATATCAAGCCAGGGTCGAGGCTGCCATGTCACTCGACACCATCTTGCTACATGACTCCTCTTTCTAAACATGAATGGAGTTAATCCATCAGAGCTTCAGCTGTGCATCTGTTTATTTTTCAAGTCATGGTTCCAATGTTTTGTTGTGGTGGTGATAGTGGTGGTTTGTGTGTCTGTGCGTGTGTGTGTGTGTTTCTGTGTGTCTGTGTTGGTGTATATTCTTGATTGAAATTGCTATCCCAGGTAAGCTGTGCTAACTGTATTCTAGCATAGCTACAGAGATATAAAATATGTTAGCCGGCTTTTTCTCATTCACCATTAGTTAGTAAAAAACTCTAGAGAAGGGGAGTTCACAAACAAACCCGGTCTTTGTTCCTTCAGTTTCTATATACAGTATACACATGTATTTGCTCAGTGTTCGTAACCAGGAGGTGCCTGGAGCTACCATGCTCTGTGTATAGCAACTCCATAAAGATCACATTCTTGCTTTCCTTTTAACATAACCAGCCTTTATATTCCTCTTCCTGCAATGCTTACTTATGGAATCACTTTCCATTTTATCAATGGCTCAGATATCTCTGCATCTCCAGTTCCACTTTTGTCTGTCTTCCAGCTATGCGTGTCCATTAATGTTTAAATTTTTCCCCTTTCTTAGCAGTTTCAGGTTGCTAATAACATATGGCACCCCATTCAGCAATGTATTTGGGTTCAAGGGGAGCCATCGTTTACGCTGGAACATTCCAATAGCCTAATCAGTGATTCTCAAACTTACCAGTCACTTTTACCCCACAGTATCTTATACCCAGCTCCTCTAGCTTTCTAACTTATCAAATTTGATGGTAACACCCAATTCTAATGAGATATTGGAAGGTCAAAGATAGCCAGTAGGAGGGGTGACCAATGATGCCCTAAATCACCGCAGTGCACATTTTGGGAACCACTGATCTAGATCCAGAGAAAAGGGAATGGCTTTTAATTCAATTCATATTAATTCATATTAATTCAATTTTTGCACTGTATGCTGACCTCAGAATGGAACCTTATTTAGGTTCCAGGGACTGAGTACACAGGGAAAGATAATGCAAGAGCCTGAATATTTTTGACATGGAATATCCGTTATGGAACATTGTGCCTTGGCATGTCTAAGTAACCTCTCTCATTTTTCTTAGATGGTTGGCTAAAATAATATTATTTCAAAAGGCATTTGAAGGTCTCCACTGAATGTCGTTTTAATCGCCCCATTAAATCACAGCAACAGAAAGAGAACTTGATTAACTGCACCAAGACTAAATGATGGCACAAAATGGGAAGGGCTGCAATGCAAAGGAAATGATAGCTAGACATTGTCTCTTCTGTCTCCAAAAATATTGTGAGATGACAGCAAAGAATATCCCTTTTCTTCTTTCCAGAGGATACTTAAAAACTTAGAGGCTGAACAAATCAATTCCCTCTCATTTCTCCCCCTGCTCTTCATTAACCATTTTTCCATTTTTCAACTGATTTCTTCAACATGCTGTCATTAACTCAACCACGGAATCTGTGGCACTACACCCAATCTCTAGTTATTTAAGATTCTTGTTTCCCTCCCTTCCAGGAGAGCAACACGCAGTAAAGAAATCTAGAACTTCAGCAAAGCAATGTGATGAACTCTGATAGACAAAGCCCTAGGATTCTCTGTTTCAAGTCCTTTACTATTAACAGAAATGTGTGCTTGTGATCTATGTGCTTGTACACCATTGGCCTTGAAACTTTTTATTGCTTTGTTCTTATTTTCTTGTTCGCAGAAAACTGTGAAGGGAGCAATCAGAGAAAGTAATCTTTATATGTAATAGTTGTATGACTCTGCTTGATTTAGGGTGTAATCCTAACCAATGTAGGCCAGCACAACTCATTGGTCTTCCCCTTCCCATGGTGATGAAGGGAAGCAAGTGCATGTTGGGCACTGGCTGAAATCTCTCTCAAAAGTGGTACAGAAGGGTCTTACAGCACTTTTTGACACCCCCAGATCAGCACAGGACTTGGGCTGGGGCTGGGGCTGTCCTAACTGGGGATCAGAATTGCCTGTCTCAACCCCCTTTTATCAGCAGAGTTGTCCAAATCAAAAGCTGTGAGTTTAATGCTGCTTCCTTCATCTTTAGGCCCTCTTTTCCTTCTGGCATCAATTTCAAAAGAGCTAGCACTTCCGTACTCTGGCTGGTTTGTGCCATAATCGGGTGGAAAGCGGTGACCTGGATTTAACAGCTGTTGTCTGGATTGTGATAATACAGTACGGGGTTTGGCTATCCAGATGTAGGTCCAGATTTGATAATACTGTGAACTCATATGACATTGCGGAGAAATAGTACACAAAAATAAATCATCCGGACTGCTAGAAAGCGAGGAATATCCCTTCTTGTTGCCCCCTGGCTGGCCTTTGGTATTATTTGCCAAAGCCATAGGGATGAATGAATTTCAATAAAATCCCTGTTATTTTTTTCTGAACTGCTGCTTTGGTTCTTCAGCCCTCCTCCTCTTATGATGGTTAAATTCTCCGCAGATTCTCCGCTCAATTGTGTGTTTTATTCTCCAGTCTTTACAATATTAGCTGAGGGATAGATCCGGCACAGATTTCCCTTCAGCCAGTCCTGATACTGTCGCCACATCGGAGGCCATGGCAGCAGCTGCGTCTAACAAAGGGCAGCAATAAAAGACAATCGAGCGAGGCAGGAAATGAAAAGGCAGCCTCGTTCAAGCAGAAACGGAGAGGGCGTGGGCGTAGTCAGGCAAGCCAGATGAAATGATTCTGCACACAAATAAAACAATTTGGTCAGGAGTGTGAACAATTTGTAGCCGTGCATAAAACCAGCCTTCGGTGTTGCTGTTGTGCAGATGAGGGTGTTACTCTGGACTCATGATTCCATGAGGACAACGTTATTTATGACAACTGCACTCCTATGTGTGCTGAAGAAAGAGCCTATAATAACAACACATTTATGACATGAGGTAGAATATTACTTCTCATAAATTACAGCCCTGGAATTTAGAGATTTTGGCAGCAATCCTAAACCCGTTACGCTGGCATTAAGTCCCCGCACAAATCTCGTGTTGGCCTTTCCTTTTGAAATGCCTTTTGAAATAATATTATTTTAGCCAGCCATCTAAGGAAAATGAGAGAGGTTACTTAGACCTGCCAAGGCACAAAGTTCCATAATGGGTACTCCATGTCAAAAAGATTCAGGCTCTTGCATTGTCTTTCCTTTGTACTCAGTCCCTGGACCCTAAATAAGGTTTCATTCTGATGTCAGTATACAGTGCTGCATACAGGAAACACACTTTCCTGGGAGTAAGACCCACTGAACTCATTGGGGCTTACTTCTGAGTAGACATGGTTAGGATTGTGCTCTAAGTTGGTTAGGTTGGAACGCTCAGTCTCAGAAGTGATGTCATTAACCTGAATATGACATTAATTTAGGCCTCAATCCTAAGCCACAGATGGCCCAAGGTCCCATTACACAGTGTGCTCTTATGCTCTTATCCTGCACAGCTCAGAATTCAAGCATTCCAGCTCAGAACTGAAAGCAGAACACAGGCTTGGAGACTTCTTAAGCCACATTGCCTTCAACCCATTCCAGTGTCCGATCTTCCCACCTATTTGGCCTTAAGAATGATCTTAAGGGACATTATCTGGCAACTTTACCAAAGCATTGCAGAAAGATGTTTGGTCAGTGCCTTGATGAGAAATAAACTGAAACATTCATACCCTACAATCCAGAGTAACTACAGGAAGACATAAGAGGAACTTACTCTGGATTGCTCTATGCATTTCCCATAGGTTTGCCATGGGTTGTACCATAACTACAATGGTGTAAAAAGTCCCATAGTTACTCTGGATTACACCCATATTCACTGTACATGTTACCTGACCCTATTTCCAGTATGGAAGAAAGATGGGATAGCTGAAAAAAACAGTGTATTGTTCTATTTTGTTCTTTTCTAGACAATATACCATAAATTGCCATCAGGGAACTCTTTCCACATTAGATTGTGCACTGAGGAACTCCTGAGTTTCTTCATAGAACACTTAATTGACTATGCAAGATACTGCATAACAGTGTTCTGCAGTTCCCTTGGTACAAGATTGTCTCTATGTCCTCTTTTTCCAGGACATGTTCTCCTTTTTAGTCTTGCATCATGGAAAAATCTTCGTTTTCCTTTTCATTTTGAGAGGCATCATGTAGCTTTCTTATAATTAATAAATTATATGTAGGGACCTGGAAAAGGCAAGGTTATTTTGGGATAATACCCCTCTGTCAAGAATTATTTATTTTAATTTATTTTAAAAATTTATATCCCGCCTTTCTCGGGCAAATTAGCCCGACTCAAGGCGGCTGCCATAAAACATAATTAAAAACATAAATAGAACAATTTGATAAAAACAATTAAAACATACAGCTAAAAACAACATAGATTAAAAACAATAAAACAAGCGCATCCCAACCTCTGCCCCCTAAAAAGCTCTTTTAAAATAAAAGTTTTTAAGGCTCCACCTGAAGCTCTGTGTTGAGGGAGCTTTCCTCAGTTCTAAGGGGAGGGAGTTCCAAAGCCAGGGTGCCACCACCAAGAAGGCCTTATCTCTGGCTGCCACACCTCTGACATCTCTTAGTGGCGGCACAGTCAGTAGGGCCCCCTCAGATGACCTTAGGAGATGGGTCGGCTTCCAGAAGAAGGCGGTCTCTCAGATACCCTGGACCCGAGCTGCTTAGGGCTTTAAAGGTCAGGACCAGCACTTTGAATTCAGCCTGGAAACGAATGGGCAGCCAGTGTAGTCGCTGAAGCAGTGGCCCGACAGAGTCGAACCGACGAGCCCCAGCAACCACATGGGCCGCCTTTTATAAAGGCGGTTATTTTAAAAATACCCTTGCCTTTTGCAGTTTCCTAATTATATGTAATAGTTTTAAATTTAATAATAAGTAATATGGTGTTTAAATTAAACAATAAAAGCAACATTTATGAGTGTTTTTAGATTTATTTCTTTTTGCTGTCTGATATTTTGGGGGACGTTTTGACATCTGTTCACACTGGTTTGGTACAGTGCCCTTGGCATTGCCATTGTGAGAATATTCTTCATTTCTTCTTTGTTCTTTCCCTCTCTCAAATTACTGGAGAACATAACCACTTCTAGACAAGCTGCTTTCAAGAAAGGGTGCTGTTAATGAACTTATAACTGAGGACCCTTTCATAAGTTTCCAAGAAATCTTGTAATTTCCTGGAATCACAGGTGTGCATTATTTATTTAGGGATGTGTTATGTTATTTCGGGATGTGAAATCAAGACCCTTCAGGTTTCTTCTAGCCTTATAGAGCAGTGGTTCCCAAACTTTTTTTAACATCAGGATCCACTTTTTAAAATGACACTCATTTGGGACTCACCTAGATTTACCAGACTAGGAGATCTAGGCTCCTTAAACTAGATTAGGAGCCATAAACTGTGGGAGGGGAGAAACCTCCCCTTCCCAGGCTAGCGCAGCCGCCACCTCTATAACTTGCATTGGATACAGTGCAGGCGTGCCAGTCTGCCTGTTTCCAGTGCAAATTAGGATTGTGCTGCCAATTTTTAAATATAACTGATCTACATTGTCTGGTCTACATCATTTGCATTTTTCACTCAAACAAACAAAAAGGGATGCATGTTTAAAATGTTAGAAAATGTTGAGATCTGTCTGTTTTTTCCTCCAGCCTCCAAAATATTCCATGACATGTTTAGAGACAGGAGCCTAATTATAAGTGAGCAAACACAAATGACACTTGTCTCAGAAATCTCATGATCAGAAATGACAGGGTATTGCCAAATGTTAATCAGTTTCCATTTTGCCACTTTGGGCATGTATGGTGACAAATGTGCCGGGGACAGCTCATTCCAATAAGGAGGTTAGATTATTACAGGTGTGGCATAGATAGGGCTAGGTGGGGCTGGGAGAGAAAAGAAAGGTGTTCAAGTTGAATGGACATGTCTATAAAATTTAAAGAGATCTATGAAAGAAAATGTTTAAAAGAAGCAAGAAGAATGCAGAGCAGCCTAAGAGCCATTGCATTGTCCTGTTTGTGTTTAAATTAATTAAACAATGTCCACAAGGATGAGCTGGAAGAGGAGAGAGGATTTCTCCCATTCCCTTTCTTTATTGTTCCTTACACTGTCCTATGTTTCACATTTAGATTTAGGTAGAAGACTTTGGTGTGGCACATTTAGATTTCGCTAGAAGAATGAGGTGGCACATTCTCAGATTAGTTCTTGAATTTAAGCATGTTCTATTTCAGTTCATTTGGCCCACTTGAATCTGCTCAAGCTGGAAGCTTGGAAGGCAGTCCCTGATGCCGGATATGTTAAACACACCATGAAAAGGAAGAGTTCCAAGAGCTGCCCATAGAACAATTACCTACCTCACAGGGTTGTTGTGAGAACAAAAGGATAGAAACTATGGGCGCAATCCTGAGTAACTACGGGGAGTCCTTGCTCCGGTGTAAGAACAATTTGCTCTGGATTGCAATATGAATTTCCCATAGGTTTTTACTAGGTGGTGCAGTAACTACGGGTGCATGTAAAGTCTCTTACGTGCTCCCGTAGTTACTCTGGATTGTAGGGAAAGTAAGCTTTCTCGGGCATTTGCTTAGACATGGGAAAGGTGGGGTATAAATCCCTTAAATAAATAATTATATATATTAAAATCTTGGATTGAGAGTAAATTGGATTGAGAGCATTTTGCAAGACGAGCAAACATTTCTAATAAATTTTGACATATACAAATGATGTCTTGATAAACGAGCAAAAAAGTACCAGTCAGCATATGGCCAGTTTCAGCACAGCACCAGCACTTGCTCAGCCTCTCCTGAGAGACCAGCCTATGCACATCTACTCTGAAGTAAGCCTATTGCATTCAATGAGGCTCACTCCTATATGAAGGGAGCCATAGAAAGCAGCCTGAGAGACTTAGCCATGCATGTCTACTCTAAAGAAAGCCCTAATATAATTAGTGGAGCTCACTCCTGTGTAAGGAGGCAGACAACAGCCTGAGAAACCTGAGAGACGTTGGACACAATCCTATGACTGTCTACTCAGAATGAAGTCCTATTGTGTTCAATGCAACTTAGTACCAGGAAAACATGGATAGGATTGTAGCCTAAGTGCAGGTTAATTTGTTTTATTTTTTATATTTATTATTTTCTTTATTATCTTATATTACAGTATTATAATATTTTTATATAAATATTTTTATAATTTTCTGTATATTTTGTATATTCTGTATATTTTGTATATATTTGTAAATTTTTATTATTGTTAATAATAAATTATATAATACAATATATAACTATATTTATATTATATTATATATATATGTGTGTGTGTGTGTAAGTATATATTAATTATATAATACAATATAATTATTGTATTATATTACACTATTGTAATCATTTTATATGAATATTTTTGGGTTGTGGAATGAATCATCTGAATATCCATTATTTCTTATGGGAATAGTTGGTTTGATATACAAGCATTTTGGATTAGAAACATGCTTCCGGAACAAATTATGCTCGTAAACCCCTTGGTTTGCCCCTGTATATATTCCTCTTTCCAATAAACACATTACTAATACACACATGATGAAACATTGAATAATACAACTATTTATGTGCAGTGGTTCCTAAACTGTGAGATGTGGCTCCCCATGGAAAGCAGCCAATGGAACCATGGAATCCTTGCAGAAAAAACCCACCACCATATAATGTATAGGATTGCAGCCCTAATGGGGAGCCATGGTCAGTGACTTAGTAGAACAAAACAGTAGCCAATGTAAAACTTTGGGGAACCACTAGTTTTCTTGACAGATGTAATGATCCAGTACACAGTACTGAACCTTGACACAGTAGTATATATTCTATATCAGATTTCAGCTGAAAAGGAGAAGAGTGAAAGCTATGGCAACTTACCCCACACAGTACTTTGAAGAATCCTATGCCATGTTTCCAGTTCAGAAGGAAGAACAAGTTCAAAACTCTCCAGCCCAAGGAGTATACTTGGATAAAGAAAATTTTGGAAACATCTAGTTTGCCTCCAAGGCTCAATTTAAATATAGTTTTGTATAATAATTGTGTATTTAATCATCAAGTTGTAATGTTCTGGCTTCTAACCAGAACCCTGGAGTTGCAGTGAGGTTCCCTCGGCAATTGTTTTTTTAAATGTGGAAAATGTTCTTAATGGCTAAACTAAACAATTACAGTAAAAAGAGATAAAACAGGGACCACTTTGTGGGTTCTATAGTGTTAGTTGATTCTCACCCAATGCTTCACTTTATAATGAAGGCACATTGATACAATTTTTATGTTTATTTTCATTTGTTCATACCATCTTCATAATGTTTTGATGCCATTATATTTAAGTTGTGCTGGCATTTAATAGAACTTGCTGTCTTTTGACAGTTACCATTCTTATATAATTTTTCCTTACAATATTCAGTCCCCTTTTCAAAACATCTCAACTTGTTTATGGTGATGAGTTCTGTAAATTCATTATGTGGTTGTGAAAAAGCCAGTTCTATTCAGTTCTATTTAAATGGTCCTAAATTCATTGTCAATAAATTTAACACAATTATAGTAACACAAGAGAGATAACACAAGAGAGTAACACAATCTCTTCTCTATCTATCTTTACACAAGAGTTTTTTCCCAGTTTGTCATCTATTTTTAGCTTTAGTTTTTCTTATGCGAAAAGTATTTCCACCGCAGATAATTTTTGTTGATCTTTTTTACACCACTACATAACATATTTATTATGGTATTGGCTCTGTAATATTATTTATCAGTTATGTAAAGCTCTCTAATAGCTCCATATTAAATATTCCAGCTCTATAATGTTATTTTTTATATGGGGTGACCAAAACCAGTATTCTAAATGTAGCCTCACCATCACTTTACATAAAGTTACTTTATATAACAAATCCTGGCTGTTCCATTTTCAATCATTTTCTGAATCCTGAGGAATTTGCCTTTCTTCCAGATACCATGTACTGAGATGACATTTCCATGATGAGTGATACACCACGACCCCAAGACCTCTTTCCTGGTCAGTCACCAAGTGTAAACAATGTTACATGACATACACATATGTGTGCACCAACACGCTTTGGGAATCACTTGAGTCAGGAATATTGGCTGCCATACGTATATACTGTATAATCTTCTCCATGTAAATATTACAACATTCTGTCTTGCCATTACACCATTACACAGGTGCATCTTGTGTTACTCTAGAAAGTGTTTCTCAAAGTGGGGGTCGGGACCCCTTTGGGGGTCGCCTGGAGCTTTCCTGGGGGTCGCCTAAAGACCCCTGGTGCAGGGGGCCAGGTCAGGCTTGCCAAACCTCCAGCTGTAGCTGCAGCTGCACTGGGGCTGACTGACAGCCTCAGGGCCCAATCCTACACATGCCTACTCTGAAATAAATCCCATTGTGTTCAACGTGTGCATAGAGCACACGTTTCATTTGTAACAATGAAAATACATCCTGCATATCGGATATTTACATTACGATTCATAACAGTAGCAAAATTACAGTTATAAAGTAGCAACGAAAATAATTTTATGGTTGGGGGTCCCCACAACATGAGGAACTAATAAAGGGGTCATGGCATTAGGAGGATTGAGAACCACTGCTCTAGAAAGAGTAATAAAGAATGGTATGTCCTACACAAGACTACTAATTACTGTACATACACTCAGCAAACATGATCAGTTAGTCTAATGGTGTTGGCTTACATGTTTGCCCCCCCCCCATTCTTCCTAGGTTTACAGATCAAACCAGATAGATTTCCCTGATTCGATCCTAATAATGAGCTTCCTGAAAGAGAAATGCTTTGATCAAGTGTGCTGGAAATCTATCCAATTACACCCCCGCATGGGACCCCTCCTGTGCTTCACTGCGACCGAGCAAAAATAAATAAATAAATCTGTTTTAATACATAGTCTCCATAGTAACAGCGGGCAAAAAGCTTAATATCCTGGAACACGGGGATTAAAGACTGTTACAGAAACCATCGCCTGATCGCAAGTCATCATGTCTGAGGCACGCAACCTCTGCACTCTCCTTATAAACCTAAAAATCTACCCATATTTCCCAAAGGGAGGTTAATGAAGCAAAAACAAAACCTAAAAAAGCAGAAACATGATTAGGATCAGGAAAATGGGAGATACTGGGTTCTCTTAAGGCACCATAAATGAGATCAAAGTGGTTACATTGGGTAGGGGGCCAATGTAGTTTGCTAAAACCAGCCCTGCCTCTACAGTTTTTTAAGAACATAAGAAGAGCCTCCACTGGATCAGGCCAAAGGCCCATCTAGTCCAGCTTCATGTGTCTCACAGTGGCCCACCAGATGCCTCAGGAAACACACAAGACACCTGCATCCAGGTGCCCACATTCATCTGGCATTTTGAGGTTGTCCCCCTCTACACACACCCCTCATGCCTTGTAACCTGTGATGGTCCTTTCGCTAGGAATTTGTCCAGTCCCTTCTTAAAGGCATTGAGGCTAGATGCCATCAGGATGTGAAACTTGAGTTTGAAGTTGGCTGCTGTCATGGGGAGTGACCTAGGTTTTAGAAGGTTATGGTATTATTATGTTGCTAATTAATCTGCAGTTTATATTAACATGGTCTTATTAACACCACCATCTTTCAGGATAGCTTGGGCTTGTCTTATTTTGTGGAGCAAGCTTCCACAGAGCCACCATCATCCTTGGAACTGTTGAGGTTTTAATCTCTTTCTTTAGCTGCAATAGAAGTCTGAGACTCTGCTTCTCCTAAGCACGGTGGTGTAGCAAAATTATTAAATCTAATTAAACACTGGAGACAAGATAAGAACCATTGATCAGCAGGAAGAGCCTTTCTGAAGATGAAATCCAGGTTGAAAAGTAACAAACGTGGGCATAAGGGAAATACCATTAAAGAAGGTATTAGAAGCTTTCAACCGAAGATGAACTATAAGCATCCTGGGCCTTGCCTGCGGGCATACATGATGCTTTGGGCATCGGGTTGACATAATTTTCTTCCACAAAATCGGGGCAGCAGCCTCTGTCCCATTTGCCAGTATGCCAAATTGGGATAGTCCTTGTTTTTCGGGATATATGACAACTCTACTTGGGCATATTGTGACATCAGTTTTGGCTTTCTTTGTGACGGAGTGCATCCAGTGCCAGCTACCTTCAGGACTGGGGTGAACCATTTTGTACCCATGAAAAGTGTTAGATGAGTTTCAGTGATGTTAAAGTCTGTCATTAACTGATACCCTTAAAATCGGGTACCCTTAAAACCCTTAAAACAGAAGGTGGCTAGGTGCCCAAAGCAGCTGGGGCTCATCAGACTTGGGATCATGGTCCATGGAGAAGAATGGGTTGGTGTTGCTTTAGGACAAAACAGGATTCATCCATACCTGGTTTTAAGAGGATCTGCTGATGATGCTCTTAATAGCCTATAAAAAGCAATCAGTGGCTTACAATAACTAGCCAGTTCAGTTTGTGGGCAAACTTTTATGGAGCTGGGAGAGTCTGGATCTCTTATGGAAGTCAGAAATTCACAAGAAAAAGCTGTAAAACCTAATACATAATACAATGCAACATAATGGCATAATACAACGAGAAGGCTGTTTATATTTTAGATTACATTACACTTGGGTTGGCAAATGTCCCGAAAATAAAGGACAATCCCATTGTTTGGGGATTGTGTTCACATTCTGGCAAGTCGGACAGAGGATCCTGTGCCAATTTTTTGGAAGAGTGTTATTGCAACCCTACATTACACTGTAATAGCCTTTTACACCGTGCAGTTCTGAAGCAGGGTGTGCTTGTAAACTGATTGTAGCCTAACAATCATAAGATTGGAGTCAAGTTTGGCTTCAAGTGATCATGTAAGGCCAGGAAATGTATGCCACATGGGCGGGATATAGCATGTTCTGCTTCATTTTCTGGGCTATCACTCAGATGGGATTGTACAAAATGGTCCCATCACTATTTCCTAAGACAGATGAATACAAATGTGGGGGTGGCAAGCAGATGGGGACAGCAGGACACCCCCAATCATTCCCTCATGTGTCACTTTAAAAAGGTATTTTTATAAGCCTGGATATCATAGTTGTACAGGTTGGGCATCCCTTATCTGAAATGCTTTGGTTCAAAAATGTTTTGCATATTGGATTTTTCCATATATCAGAATATTTGCATATATATAATGAGAGATTCTGGGAATGGGGCCCAAATCTAAACCAAAATTCATTTGTGTTACATAAATACAGCTGACTGAGGCAGACTGAAAGCCTCACGTTCACCTTATACACATAAGGTATATGAAAGTAATTTTTTCCAACATTTTTAATAACTTTGTTCATGAAACAAGGTTTGTACATGAAGCACAGTTTGTGACTTTATATCTTTAAGCAAGAGGTTTTTTAAAAGTCATGCTGATCCTCAAAAAAGTTCTATGTTTTGAAATATTTTGTATTTCAGAATTCTGGATAAAGGCCCAAAGTGAATAGAAAAGAAAAGGAGAAAAAAATTCCCACTCCATATTTCAATTGCTTTGATTGGAACCATATATCCAGTGCTTCTATGTGCTCTGCTTTCACCCTGGCTTCTGTACCACTTATAGCTATTCAATACCCAGACTTAAGGGATCAGCTAAGCATATTTACCAAGCATGGATTAAACAGGTCTGAGTGTAATCATTTTATCTTTATCTAACATGTTACAGGATTGTAAATAAACCCTGGGATGCTAATTTCCATGTATACAAGTGCGCCAATATGAAAATGCCCTAAACCTCCATAGCAATGCTCCCAAATTAATTTATATAAAGAAAAGCATCAGTCTGAATTCAATTCATATAAATTTAACCAAGTCCTGAAAGCACCATTCTGACGGGAGGGTGAGGGTGGGGAAAAGGGATCCCAGTTCCAGATCTGAATTTTTTCCATTTTAAGGATGATGTCCTTTCCTTCTATTATTCACTTTATTTGTTTACAGTCATTATTCCATAAAGACTGAATGGTACATTGAGAGGGAAAAAAATCTATTATAAAATCATCAATTTAAATTATATACAATCAGTCAAGACTCAGGCTACATTAAGGCTGCAATCTGAAACACACTTTCCTGGGAGTAAGACCTATTGAACACAATGGGTCTTCTGAATTGACATGGTTAGGATTGTGTTATTAGTTGATAAACCAAGTTAGAGCACAATCCTATGCAGGTCTACTCAGAAGCAAGTCCAATTATAGTCAGTGGGGCTTACTTCCAGGTACGTATGGTTAGGATTGCAGTCCTGGGCTGTGATCCTAAAGACACTTTCCTGGGAGTAAAACCCATTGAATACAATGGGGCTTACTTTTGAGGATTGTGGTCTTAGAGTTCCAAAACATAATCAAAAGCCAGGACACATTTAGGGCCCAATCCTAGAAAGCAATAAAGGTATAGTGGTTAGCAAGGGGTCTTTCTGAGGGGATATGAACCCATTCTGAGTACTGGCACCTCTGTGGGTGAGTACTGATACACATAAACACACATGAATACACACACACACGCAGAGGTGAGTACCTGTGAGTACTGGCACCTATTTTTCCAGAAAAATAGCACTGCTGGTTAGGGATTTGGACTGAGACCTGGAAGATCCAGGTTCAAATCCCTCCTTGGCCATGAAGCTGCTGGATTTAATCCTCCATGTCAGGCTGCAAAGCCCGACACACAGATTCTCCAGACTGTGGCAGCCAAAAGTCAGTGCTGACTCGAGTAGACTCATTTTGGAGCATGTGCTGTTAGGGTAATGAGATGACAGTTGCTTTACCACAAGGAGACCTATAGCGACCTCCATAGGGCTGCTGGGTACAGCGATCACCATATTGGCACCACTGCACCCAGCGGCCCAATCAAGAGTAGGATTGACCTGCCCAGAATGCAGGAATCAGGAAAGGCTTTTAAGAATAATTTTTTCAAACTGAGAAATTTTCAGCTGAAAATTTCATCTGAAATTTTACCTGAAAAAGAAATACATCGAGCATTGGGGATGATTCGACAGAATCTCCAAGAGTCAAGAAGATAGGCAAGATTTCAGCACCAAGGCTAGATCTTAGTCTACAGTATTCTACAGTCTACAGTATTTATTGACCGCTTTTCAACTAAATAGTTCACAAAGTGGTTTACAAGAAAATGGAAAAATAATAGCTAATTAATAGCTAATGGGTCCCTGTCCCAAAAGGGCTCACAATCTAAAATGCAAAAAAAGAACACCAGCAGAAGCCACTTGAACAGACATTGCTGGGGTGTGCTTAGGGAATTGCTTAGGGAATTGCTTAGGGAATTGCTTTGTTCTATTGCTTAGGGAATCTGGGCCCCTCTGGCACCTAACAGCAGATTTCAGGATTTTTTTGGGGGGGTGGGGGGGGAACAGCTAGTACAATTTCTTTGCATGGTATTGCCCAAATTTTGATCACTTTTCCTGTAATAGTTAATTAGTAGAACAAATTTGGTATCCTTACCCACCCCATGGGGTTATTTGGATCTGCACCCATGATTTTGCAGGCACAAATCAATGCAACCTGTGGGGTACTGTTCGAGCCAGAAGCAGGTGAAAATTTAGCATAAGCCACAGCAGCCATTTCCACCACCATGGGCCTGATCCACCTCCAGCTACATCCATCCAAAAATCTTCCATGCTCCAACTACTCTCTCCCATCCCCGGTACCCCCTTGCTATGACACAATCTCACTCTCTCAAGGGCAGGATCAGGATCTCTCTTAAGTAGCTGTGAGTATGATTTATGCAAGGGACGTATGCTAGCTCAGCGATGTTGGAGTTGTTCTGCCAATGGATTAGTACCAGACTTGGTCCAAAACAGCCTCATTCATTAAAACAAATAGTTGACAAAATAAAAGTCAAATGAGTGAGACAGACACTTTTTAACATAGCTTCTTTTTATGTGTCGTTGGAAAGGTTAAAATACAGCAGAAATGTTTCATTTAGTACATAACGGGATCGGAGTGTCCTGCTATGTAAATTAAATTTTAGTTAAGTTTAGCTGTAAAGAAAGACACGAGTGCCTATTTAATAGAGGGTACTTCCAAAAAATGCTTCTGTAAATTTCCATTCAGTCTTTCTAGCAGGGAAAAAATAAAACATGCAAGGGATGGAACAAAATATTGAAAGTCCAATGTAGAAAAGAGGCCTGTACATGCAATATTTAAGATGCAATTTATTTGCTTAAAAAATATTTCCTTAAAAAAATGTTCTCTAGCCTCCCAACCCGAAGCAAAGCTGCTAGTATCATAAGACTGCAGAGAGTTTTGCTAATGTCATAAAGCAAAGCTATTTTGGTCTGTAAATCCTTCAATAGTTCTTTATCCAAATCTTTTTTTTCCTACAAATAAAAGGCATAAAAGGAAGTGCTTCCCAGTGGATGTAGATATTCGTTTTGGAAGAGTGCACGGAGCACTCAGCATTATCTACATCCTCCTGGCAGAGAACTCTGTCTAATTACACTGTTTTCATGACCGAATCAAGCGGAGTCCCCAAGAGTGCAAGATCAGAGTCTTTACAAGAGGCAGACAACTTATTCGGCACTGAATACTGGCATCCAGGCCTACTTCATTGAGAAAGGATAGAGCAATGCATGTAGAATAAAATCTCCTCTGCTCCCTTTCCAAAATGTAATTTATGTACCTTCCAGAAGGTTGGATATGCACACATTTGTTTTGCCAACAAAAGGGGGATTGAATGCAAAGAACTTTCTCATTGTGTGAAAAGCACACGATGCAGTCTTGGTGCAACTAAACAGGAACTTTATATAATGCCCATATCAGCAATTTTCCATTTTTTTCATCTCATGGCACACTGAGAAGACTGTGAAAAAAATTGTCAAGGCAGATCATATTACCTATTAATACAATGATCCTTCCACAAACTTCTGGAAAGTATCTGCAGACTATCTGTGGCACACCAAATGTGCCCAGGTACAACTGGTTGGAAATTGTTGTCCTACCTGTATGACCACTTGAACCTCCATGTATGCTGGCATGTATTCCATGAAAAATGTGGAATAAAAATGTACAATATAAGATAATTTGGCATGTGCAGTTTCCTTTTTTCTGGACTATAGAACTATGATTGCTGGCATATACTGAATTTGTCCATCTTGCATACTTGCCAGTGGTACCTATTTGGAAAGCAACAATATGTTTACGTAAGGACTGTGCCTTACAACTTTGACAGTACATATTCACATTAATGCCTTTAAGAAGGGATTGGATAAATTCCTACAGGAAAGGACCATCGCAGATTACAAGCCATGAGGGGTGTGTGTAGAGGTGGACAACCTCAAAATGCCAGATGCAGGAGAAGGCACCTGGATGCAGGTGTCTTGTGTGTTTCCTGAGGCATCTGATGGGCCATTGTGAGATACAGGAAGCTGGACTAGATGGGCCTTTGGCCTGATCCTGGAGGCTCTTCTTACGTTATTATGTTCTTATCTCCTCAGCCAATTGCCAAACTGTCCAAACACCACTCTGATGATAAGTAAAGGGGGAAAAGTCTGGAGTATTGCTGTTAGCAGGTGCCAAGGATGAAAACAGCCTCACTTTCCACTGGCAAAATTCAAACCAAGTGCACATATTTTTCTACATCAGTTGTTAGAGGGTGTGATTCTGAAAAATGTGAGTCACCTTGAAATCAGCTGAGCTTTGTGTAACCTGTAGAGGATCTCTTTTGAAGTGAAGGCTGCCGACCTCAAAAGAATTTATTCTATTGAGAACAATCAATAGGATAATTTGAGAGTTTGAAAGGTAGTCACAAATGCAAAACCCGCCTGCATAGTCTTGAAAAGGCTTACCGCTAGCATTTCTGAGGGGGCCTTCTAGAGTTGTTGGAACATGTAACAGCTGCTATTTGCTTCCAGGAATCAACCAAGCATTGGGAACATGCTACCTTCTTTCAACTGTCAAATCAGTGGCAAGTGGGGGATCTGTGAATTTTGGTACATGCTTAGGGTTTCCATGTATACTGTAAAACAAGGACAATCCCGATTTGGGGGAGGGATTGTGTTCACATACTGACAAATAGGACAGAAGATCCTGTCCCAATTTTGTGGAAGAGAATTATGGCAACCCCATGCATGCAAAAAGGGTTTTTTTTTTTGCACTATCAATAAAGCTTGGGATTTCGAACAATGAACAGTATTGTTCTATCCAGCAAGTCTGACTTCCTTCAGCTGAAGCTTCCTTCAGCCTCCTTCAGCAAGGAATCATGCTGGTGGGTTCAGATCTGTTCAAGGCCATGTGTAGGGCCATCTCAACACTTGATGGCAACATGAGATACAATCAATAGGACCCAAAACAGAGCAAAATGTCAAAGAAGATGTGGCTTATCAGAGGAACCTTACATAGTCCATGGGACTGCTCTTTGTTTAAAAAAAAGTCTTGGGGACCACACTCTTTCTGCTTGAAATGATTTACCTGTAATTTCACTAATTAGTGAATTAGTGATTTCAGTAATGATTTCCCTGGCTATCTCCCTTTGGGATTTCTGTTTTTCACTGTAGGCCCAGTTGCTCTTGCTGCTTAATCTAATCTAAGGCTTTTAAGGGTTGTTCCTCATTTGAAAAAAAATTATACAATTCAACTTTCTGCTCTTATTGGTCCCCAAGCCAGCTTACAAGTCAATTAAAACACCACTCAGTCATGAATAAAATGATATCACAATGATGATCCTTAAAATACAGAGCTGTAACAAAGAGCAATCAAAGACAAAAGGCCTCAAATACCTTGGGGTGAATAATAAATATTTTTACTAGGAACCTCAAACAAATGTAGGTGTCAGATCAATCTGCTGCAAGAGGGCATTCCATAGTCTGGGTACCTAGAAAAGTTCCTGTTTGAGTGGTTGTCCACAATACCTGGCACAAAACATCTGCAAGATTATCTAAGGCTACAATCCAGAGTAACTAAGGGACCTTTTACACCGATGTAGTTATGGTGCCACCTATGAAAACCCTATGGGACATGCATAGAGCAATCCAGAGTAAGTGCCTCTTACGTCTTCCCGTAGTTACTCTGGATTGTAGGGTTGATCAATAAATAGGTAGGCTGTGGGAGAGCAGGTTCATACACCAAAGATCCTCACATTTCATTTCACTTAAACTTTCCTTGTCCCAATTACTTTTGCCCTTGTTTAGATCTAGATATCCTCTGTCTTCTTCTCAGCCCTAGTTGTTGAAAAATCAGATATCAGTGCAAAGAGGATCAGATATCAATGCCAAGAGCTCAAATTCCTTTGCTTTAAAAAGAAGTCAGAAGCACTTTGTAGTGACTCCATGCTGTAGTTTGTGTGATGTTTGCTAAAGATCATTGCAGTTGATGCTCTTAAAATAAATAGCCTGTTAGGTGGTCACTGGGGTGTGGCAGTTTCAATCTTCCATACCAATGCTCCAGTGGTTGAACAAGCTGCCCATCCAGATCCAAATCCAGTTCAAGCCCTACAAAGCATGGGATGGGATATCTTAAGAACCACCTTCTCATGCATAATCCTGCCTGACTATCCTTAAGATAGTGATGTAGTGCCCTGCTTATGATATTGCCCTTATCAAACGTTAGGGGAATGGTGATAAGTTGCTGAGCCTTCTCTTTTTTGGCAGCACATTTATGAAATTAACTGCCTCTTTTTATTGTTAAGAGTAGGGTTTAAAACATATGTATTTCATCTAGCATTTAGGATGGCTGATCCCTTTATTTACCCTTTTAATCAATGGTTCCCAAACATTTTTGACTGGCAGCTGGGGCCATTGTTTGCAACTTTCCATTAGTGCTGACTTTCATTGCATCTCATTATAATTATACATTGTATAGGGCAGCAGGTTTCTTTGTGAGGATTTGCAGTTCCCCTGGCTGGTTTCCACAGCTCTCCAGGGAGCCATGGCTCACAATTTGGGAACCACTGTTTTTAGTTTTTGTTTATCTGCTCTGTTTTACTGAATGCTGCTTTAATTGCTTTTATTTTTATCCTGCTACCATAAAATGCTTCAGTTCGCTCCCATGGTTTTTGTGCAATTGGTTTTTAATATTAATATTTGGTTTTTAATATTAATATTAATATTAATAAATAGGTAAAAATACTACCTATTTGTATTTTATCTATCTGGTTTTTATTTATTTTAAATAATGATTCCATTATGTTGTACACCACTTTGAGCTTTGGAAAAAGCAGAACACACACACGCACGCACACGCATGCACACACACACACACACACACACACACACACACACACAAACACACACACAAATAGTGGCCAAAGATAGAGACATTTAATTTTGCAGGAGCTTCTTCTTCCCCTTGCTTGAAATCCCTTTCCCTTCCCCTCATATCTGAAATGGCATCCTTGGTTGAAGTTGGATTTTATTCTTCCTTTGATTAACAACCTCATCCGTTGTCCAGCTATTGGGTAGTTTCTGTAGTTCCAGTGTTGGAATATCAAACATTTGCCTAGTTAGTACTGCAGAGGTGCACTTTTTGTTCTCACTTTGGAACGATTCCCAGATTTCAGGCGCAGCACAGTTTAAAGAGAAATGTTGCCTTCATATTCTTTAAAAGGCATCTCTGTTGAGCTTTTGGCACTAGGCATTTATTTAAGTAGAATTTATTTAATTTATTGATTCATCCACAAAAAGATCTGTGATCACTCAATTGCCCTATGAGAAGCAGCTGGATGTTCTCTACTGTCAGCAAACAAATACAACCTCGGTGCTGAAGTGCTCTGCCGAAAACATGTTATCTCTTCCTTTTCCTGCAATTGTGTTTTCTCATGAGAGGCCTGCTTGGATACTCACACTGTGTACATTGCCTAGCTAGCATATTAAATTGATACTTCGTTTGTCAGTATCGTCATGAAATAATTCATGTTATTTATCCCACCCTTCCTCCAATGAGGTCAGAGAGATGTACATTAGTTAGAGGTTTATTACAGTAGTTAGAGGGGAAGAGGATGAAGTGGAAGAGGGGAAGAGCCCATGGTCATTTAGAGACAGTTGTTTATGGAAGAATTATGACCCTGGCATGTCTTGTCTTTCCAATATTTTAATTTTGCAGACCCATCTGAATGAGTGCAGAATTAGGCTCTGCCTTGTTCATGCCATGGGCATTATTTTAGATTTGGACATAAGTTTTGGACATAAGAGTATTCTGCAGCAGGATTCAAAGTTCCATGTTGGTATTTTAAAACAATTTCCAAAATGTGTTGCCAAACCAAGCTATTCACCTCCAACCCTCTTTGACACCAGTCAAAGGGATTTGTGACATGGACATACAGTATCTATCTTATGTATATCTGTTTATAATAGCATACATAGAATGAGTTGTATGGAGATATAGTTAAGATTCCCAAGAAATAATCATGAAATGGCGTGCAAGATAGAGGCAATGGGAGACCGACCCAGTGGTGTGGGTAGAAGGAGTGCAAAGCACAAAGTTTTGCAGGATGCCACACCACAGCATGTAAATGGTCCCTCCTTTTCCCCTGCAGAGCCATTCTTGGTGGTGGGAGCAAAACAAAGATTTTGGTTCTCTATTTTGTCTCTATTTTGGTTCAGAAATTAAAGGGCTTCTCATATGCTGTGTGGTGAGGCACCATACAAAACTTAGTGCTTTGCACCCCTTCTCGCTACACCACTGAGAGGCCACACTTTCCACCCCCACAAATCCTTCCTTGATGGTGCCCCTGCTTTTCCCTATTTTGATCTGACAAACCATCTGCTACACTTTTTCTGGCGATATGTTCATCCTGTTAAAATATTTTACGTGGAAATTTTAAACACAAAAGCAGAGAGCAACAAACAAATCATCCATGAACAGATGTATCTACGTTAATAACTCTTTTGATGGGGTGGAGAGATTTGTTCCTTTCCTAGAACCTACAGAAACCTCGGACCATAAGCACTAATGAACTGACCAAATATCCAGAAGTAGGTCATCACTGTTAATATCCAGGGATGCTTTGTTAGAGCGATTCTATTCTCTCTCCCTCCCTCTTTCCCCCTCTTTTTTTTTTTTTTTTGCTCTCTCGCTCTCTGCCATGCACCCACACACAGCCTGCGTGTGTGCTTTACATCTGGCTTCACTCCATTGACTTTGAAAGAATTGCTATCCTTTTACCCAGCTGTATCTGAGATTAGAATATGCTGGATGTACATCCTAGGCTAGGCTTGCACCATAAAAGCAGAGAAGGAAACTACAGGGTACCCATGGCCTCTTTGCCGCACCTTATCCATCAAAGCTACTCGTCCCCTGCCATGCTGCATCAGTGCCTCTTTTGAGAGACTGACAAGAGAGGCTTCCAGTGTTGCCTGTGAAGCCTAGCAAGGGATTTGGGCACAGCAGGAGTACTTTGATGTGTTCAGGGAGAGGGGAAGGAGAACCTCCCCCAGGCCAGCACTGCTAGAGAACTGGATAAATTGAGCAGTGCTTCAGAGACATTTCAACCCCATTGCCCTAGATACGGACAAATGCAATCCATGCGAGTTTTCTTCTGCACACAACCTTCAAAGCCAGTTAGGATGACAAGGGAAAGAGATCTTGGGAGGAAGGTTGTCGGATCAAGATGGTTAAAGTTTGGAACATACAAAATGGAGGAACATTCTGAGCTTAATTTCTAGAATGTGTTTTATTCGCTCACATTCAGAACTGGTTGATTGATTCCAAAGTGTTATTGGCGCTAGGAAAGGCCACAGTTTAAGCCTCTGTAATGTACAGGTGTCCCTCATATCCACTAGGGTTCTGTTCCAGGATATCCAGTGAATAAAAAATTCAGTGGATAAGAAAAAACAATGGAAAAATAAAAGACCCACTTTGAGGTTTCTTGCTCCTCCATTGCACCTTATGGAATAAGGTAGACTCTTAATACCTGCAGGGGTTTGATTCTGGGACTGAAGAATGGAATGATTGCTTCTCTACAAAAGCAGAAAAGCCATTTTTATCATTATGATTTGTAGTGGAGCTGTATTGATGCTTCCTCAGTTTAATCCTTGGAAAATACTAGGATCTCCCTCACTGGGGATCTTCAAGCAGAGGCTCAATGAGCACCTGTTGGGGAGGCTCTAGGAGGATTTCCTGCTGCAGGCAGTGGATTGGACTAGATGACCTATTAGATCCCTTCCAACTCTACGATTCTATGGTTCTATGATTCTATGAAATGTGGTGTCTACAAAAAAGCAGGCCTCTGTCAGTCTTGAAAGACTATGGTATCGTGCTCAGCGCTGCATACGCTGCATGCAGAGCATAAAAGCCTGGGTTAGATTGTTATGGAGGATAGGCTGTTACCCAAGCAGCAAATTCCCCCTCTCCATGCCACTGAATTAGTCCAATGGAAAGGCAAAGCCAATACGATTGGATCCAGCTGCATTGCAGAACTAGGCTAAGGACAGGAGCTCCCCCTGTCTTTTGGGGCCAACCCAGGTCTCGAACCCTGGCCTGCTGGTTAACAGGCACAGCATCTTAACCGCTTGCACCACCCACACCCACAGCCACACTCATTGTCAAGGAGCTTGACAGTGAACCAACTTTAGAAGAACTAAACAAAGCCCTGGATTCCCTTGCTTCTGGCAAGGCACCCGGGAAAGATAAATCCCTGCTGAAGTTCTGAGGTGCTGTAGACGGACCATTTCCACTGAACTGTACAAGATATTCTGCCTTTGTTGGAGGGAAGGTGGAGTACCACAGGACATGAAGGATGCTAATATTGTCACACTGTACAAGAACAAAGGCGACAGGGGTGACTGCAACAACTACCGTGGCATCTCTCTTCTTGGTGTTGTAGGGAAGCTGCTTGCCCGTGTCATACTGAAGAGGCTTCAGGTGCTTGCAGAGAGAATCTATCCTGAATTACAGTGTGGATTTCGAGCCAACAGGTCCACCACTGATATGGTATTTTCCCTACGACAGTTGCAAGAGAAATGTAGGGAACAAAGACAGCCACTCTTTGTAGCCTTCATAGACCTAACAAAGGCTTTTGATTTGGTTAGTAGGGACGGCCTTTTTAAAATCCTCCCCAAGACAGGATGCCCACCTAAGCTCCTCAACATCATCAGGTCCTTTCACGAGGACATGAAGGGCACTGTAGTTTTTGATGGCTTAACATCAGACTCCTTTCACATCCGAAGTGGAGTGAAGCAGGGCTGCGTCCTCGCACCAACTTTATTTGGAATCTTTTTTGCAGTCGTGCTGAAGCATGCTTTTGGAAATGCAACAGAGGGAATCTATCTCCGGACCAGATCAGACGGAAAACTCTACAATCCTTCCAGACTAAGAGCAAAGTCCAAAGTCCAGCTGAAATGCTTGCGTGAGTTCCTCTTCGCCGATGACGCTGCTGTTACTGCTCACTCTGCCAAAGACCTTCAACAACTTATGGACGTTTTAGCAAAGCCTGCCAAGACTTTGGACTAACAATCAGCTTGAAGAAAACACAAGTCATGGGTCAGGGTGTGGATCCACCTCCCTGCATCACAATCTCTGAACATGAACTGGAGGTTGTCCATGACTTTGTGTACCTTGGCTCAACTATCTCTGACACTCTCTCCTTAGATACTGAGCTGAATAAATGTACTGGTAAAGCGGCTACCACATTCTCCAAGCTTACAAAGAGAGTATGGCTTAATAAGAAGCTGACGGAACATACAAAGATCCAGGTCTATAGAGCTTGCGTCCTGAGCACACTCTTGTACTGCAGCGAGTCTTGGACCCTTTATGCATGGCAGGAGAGAAAGCTGAACACCTTCCATATGCGCTGTCTCCGACGTATTCTTGACATCACCTGGCGTGACGTTGGAGGGAACATGTTTGCTGTCATTTGAAAAAAGTTTCAAATGACGCAGTCTTGGAACGTGCTGGAATCTCTAGCATGTTCACACTTCTGAAACTGCAGCGTCTACGCTGGCTTGGGCATGTCGTGAGAATGGCTGATGGCCAGATTCCAAAAGATCTCTTATATGGAGAATTAGTGCAGGGAAAGCGCCCTAGAGGGAGACCACAGCTGCGATACAAAGACATCTGCAGGAGGGATCTAAAGGCCTTGGGAATGGACATCAACAGCTGGGAAACCTTGACCTCTGACCGCTCAGCGTGGAGGCAAAAGACCCAGCATGGCCTTCTCCAACTGGAAGAGACACTTGTTCGGCAGGCTGAAGCAAAGAGACAGACCCGAAAGCAGCGAAACCTGGGACCTGGGCAGGGGACGGAATTTATTTGTCCTCAGTGTGGAAGGGATTGCCACTCTCAAATTGGCCTCTTTAGTCACACTAGATGTTGTTTAAGGACCTCCAATCAGAGCACGATACCATAGTCTTTCGAGGCTGAAGGATGCCTATGGTGTCTACAATATGAAATGTGGAAAGGTTTTTGTTTTTTATAGAAAGAGTTCCTCCCCTCTTGCTGTCCTCACTACCCAGTGGGATAGTTGAGGCAGGCATAACTCCCCTGGCATATCTTCCAGATTGGTGTATTACATGGTTGGTGTATGACAGTGCTCTGGCCTAATCCCCCTTCCCCTGGAGTTGACACCCCCAAGTCAGCATAGGACTTAGGCTGGAGAATAGGCCACCCTAACTGGATATTAAGATTGCAGCCTGAGGCAACTGAGGCTGCAACCATAACCTTAGCCTTAGCCCTGGCATAACTCCTGTGCTGACCTGGGGAGTGTAAGAAAAGTGCCAAAAGGCACTTCTGAACTACTCCTGGGGGAGGGTTAGGCCAGTGTATAGACATGATGCGAATGGGAAGACCAATGAGTTGTGCCAGCCTAAGTATGGATTGCACCCTGAATTGGTTAAGCTAGCCTTTGGCCCATAACTTTAATGTTGTGGTTATGGCCCAGCAAAGCACACATTTATTGCATAAAAACTCCTGGAAAGGCTTACTTTAGAAGCCAGCTGTGTCAACGAGAAAATGTCAATGAGCTGTGTCAATGAGAAAAAAATTATTTTTTTTGAAAGAAAGAAAGAAAGAAAGAAACTTCTATAGAATTAACAGCACAGTCCTAACTTGTGCTGTAACAGGGGGGCTGGTGTTCCTGCACTGTATCCAGCATAAGTTTCAGGCAGCCAGTGACTCCCCCTGAAGTAACTTTTCCCCTTACTCCAGGGAGATCAATGGAAGTCCCAATGGGGCTACATGGAACTGTGCCTACCTCAATTGATGGTGCGAATCTAAATAGCATTGGAATGTCTTGTGATATCTGGAGATCTGGCATAAGAACTGGATCTTGACCTCACCTCCTGCTCCCCACTTGCCCACCCATAGTCCCACAAGCTGCCTGCCCTCCCCCCAAAATGCCTCCCCCAACCTCCTCCCTGCCCTCCCAATGCCCCCAACCCGTTGTCTGTGTTGGCTATGTAAATTTACCCCATCAGGAGTGGATCCAGCAAGTGGAAGCCAGTGCTTCCCTGATGTTTGGTGGCATAAACATGATTTATAGGACATTTGTGAAACCCCAAGCTAGTGCAAGGGACTTGCAGTGGTCTAAGTGCTGGTTTAGGCTGCACTTTAACTTATATTGCATATTTGATCCCCCCTATCCAGTCTTCATGAAAAGTTTGGTTAATTCTTAAGACAAAGGATTTTGAATTAAGAGAGATCAGATAATGAGAATATTTTGCTGAATCATGTGAACTGAGCAATTAAGACCACTGTTTTTCCTGTAGGGTTGTCACAGCAGATGCCCTGGTGAGTAGGGAATCACATCGCATTGAATTAGGGAGGATGAGAAGCATTGTAGATGACAGACTGGCAGATGAAAGGTGGACAAAAGTGCATGGGTTTGGGATGAGGAAAAGACTTTGCAATGACGTTGGCACTATTAGTAACTCTCTCCCTGAATTGCCAACTTATTTCCTACTAGAATTCCTAGGCATTTAAAATCAGTGTAATGAGCAAATCTTTAGTAGACAATGCTTTTTCTACCACAGACATCTAAGATGTCAGGCAGTGCTGGCTCCCCCCATCAGAAAGGCATCTTTTCCTTCATATTTTTACTTCGCTATCATTTTAAATGGACGTCCAGTCATAACAATCCAATTCCAGGTATAGATGTGCTTTTGAGATTCAAACACGAACTTGAGATTCTGTATGTGTTCCCTTGCACAGTTGCCGATGGACCTGGTTGAAACTGGGAAACAGCTTTGGTTGGGAAAAAAATTCACATTCCGAAGGCAAACAATTTTATTTAGCCTTGAATGGAAACATTTCCCTCCATTCCAGTTACACTCTGTAGCTGAACAGTTGCATCACTGTAATACTGTCAGGACTAACAGAGAGGGGCTTGTTTCCTTGGTTTAAACCATGTGGTGGTTTACCTTAGAACATTGTCCTGCTCTGCGAGTTCAGGCAGAATTTTACTCAACAGATATGCAGCTCAGAGCAATTCCTCACACCCCCACAAGTGCTAAAAATGGGCCTGATACAGCATGTATTTATGTAACAATTATCTGCAGCAATTTCTTTCCTTCTCCGCTACAAGAGGCCTGGAAAAGAGAATTATTCCCTGGAATTATTCAATCTATGGTTGATTATTGCTACCAACTTCTAATATATCTTTTTGCCTTTTAGAAAAGGCATCATGCATTTCCTTTACTTTTCCTCTCAATATGCATCATGCGGGAACGTAGTGGTAAGTAATTTGCCCCACTCTGATGGGCATGTATTGCCACCATAATGAGTGGCATTAATCCAATCTGGCTGCTGCAAAGGGTGAAATGCCAAAATACATCACCTGCCTGCCACCAGAAACAGTGAGCAAATAACTCAGCAGCCAGAAACCTCCACCAGCACCAGTAAGAGAGTATAAGGGGTGGAAGGAATGGGCCGCAATGGGCAGGTTGGTGTAGCAATGGGGGCAGGGAAGAGGGCAGATCAGGATCAGGAAGAGGGTAAATTTGGCAGCCACCAGTTTTGATAGCAGTGACGTCTGCTAAATCCAAACCCTCTAAGCTGTTGCAGATCCAAGTGGACACAGTGGTCTAACATGGGCTCACATTTGCAAGGGAACCAAATGTTCCCCTATCTCAAGAAGGTCAAAACCATGAAGCTCCAGAGATCAAAACCCATCTGTTGGATACTATGCAAGTGGGTACTGCATATCTAGATTTAATTTCTATACAAGCCATGATGGGTATGGGCAACCTCTTATATATATAAGAGGTTGCCCATACCATACCCATATATATAGGCAACCTCAAAATGCCAGGTGCAGGGGAGGTGTACCAGGATGCAGGTATCTTGTTGTCTTGTGTGTTCCCTGGAGCAACTGGTGAGTCTGTGAGATACAGGAACCCTGGACTAGATGGGTTTTTGGTGTGATTCAGCAGGGCTCTTCTTATATTGATACAGATAGTCCAAGTTACAACTGATGCTACCCTTTATGTTTGATTTATTTCTGTTGCATTTTTTAGCCCCAAATGTTGATGTGAAACAAGGTGAGAAAAGACAGAAAGCTGATTTGTTGGGGGGATTTCAGTGACCCAAATGCTTTGATCACATGATAACTTTTTCAGCATATGATGATAGGGAAATCTATGTCTCTTAAATTCATCTTAGGAATTCGTTTACCTCTACTAGTCTGCTACATAGAGTCATAGAATCATAGAGTTGGAAGGGACCCAATGGATCATCTAGTCCAACCCCCTGCCTGCAGCAGGAAATCCTTGTCTTGTGGGGACCCGGGTCTCAAACCTTGGCCTGCTGGTTAACAGGCACAGTGTCTTAACCACTTGTTCCACCAGAGGATCACATGTACATGTTGATGTGCCTTAACAGTTACAGTGATGTGAATGTCAAAATCTGAAGCTTTGTGTTATTAACCCAACTTTCACTACAGGATCAGGTCAGTGCTTAGCCTGCTTCCCTCCTTCCTTTCTTCTCCCCCATTCCCTTCCCCACAATATTGCAACCCAAACCAAGGCTGGCTGAAAAGATTATGCGGTGAAGCTTGCAGGGGGTTTTGCAGAGTAAAGCTGTACAGCCGGCACTGAAAGCTGCACAGATTTATAATGAGCCAGGAGCATATAAATGAGAGTCAAGGGGACTTTGCCATTCTGCGTGGGCAGATTTCAATTGTAAATTTGGCAGCTCGGGTATCCTGTGTTCTAATGCTATGGGATGAGGGGAAAAATAGGCTTTTCTCTCAGAGCAGTTGATTATTGAATCTGCACCAGCTGTTCACAGTAATCCACACTTTTTCCATGCATACAGCCTGCAATTGAGGTCTCTCTCTCTCTCTCTCTCTCTCGCTCACACACACACACACACACACGCACACATATTCAAACATAATTATAATTTTTCATCTTGTTTGTCGTATTAAAGGATACCAGTTAGCAAACAGTGAGAACCTATGGAACCTAGCATTGCTATCAGAGATTGGGAGCATGATCCTAACCATGTCTGCTAAGCCCCACCGTGTTGTAAGCCTCCCAGGAAAGTACATTAGAATTGCAACAAGTTATAACTGACAAATCATAGAAAAAAATACAATGGTTTTTCTAGGTATATTAAAAAAAAATAAGAAACCCTCAAATTTGCTTATGAATAGGACTGCCAAGTCACAACCCAGATAAAGGGCCAGACTTGGAGATCAGTGTTGTCAGCCACTAACTGAGGCCCATTCCTCAACATGCAGTGGCATAGCTAGAGGGGGGTGAAGCAGTGAGTCTCAGAGGGAGCATGCAAAGGGCCTTTCCCCTTTGGGGCCTTTCCAGGCAGGGGGGAGCAAAGAGGAGCTCCAAAGGACTGTACGCTCTCATCTACACTGACTGATCCACCCTCTCTAGCTACTCCACAGTCAGCACTGCAATCCCCTGAAGCCCCTTCTCTGGCTCCGCAGCTTGTCCTGGCCTTTTTAGTTGCCTGTTTATCCTCCTCCTGACACAGCATTTGTATAAATGTTGTATAAAAGAACAAGAAAAACGAAAAGAAAGTCTAAAAGCAGAGAAACAAACAGCACAATCAGCCTCTGTTCTCCTTGTCCTTATGGGCAGCCACGTGGATTGGACCCAGAAGAAGAGGGCAAGACAGCAGAAAGTGGCAAAAGAAAAGAGGGAGAGCACTGACAGCATCAGGCTTCAAGGTTTCCAAAAACCTGGGACAGCTCTACTCCAAAGAGTTGCAGGCAGCCGATCGCCAGGAACTCATTGGAATGATACCAACCATGCAGAATGATCTTAACATCAAAGGCGGGGTTGAATGCTGAGGTTTGTTCTCTGCACATAACTACGAACAGATTACTAACAATTCCTTCAGAATCCTCCTTGCCCTTTTGGCCTGTCCTAAGTCATGCAGTAGACTCTGAATCTATGATTAACCCAGGGCATTCTAAATACTGGCCTGGATTAAGGTTTGGCTTAATTACAAACATCACAATGCCCCTCCATCTCTGTTTCCTGAACCTCTCTAGAATTGTTATCAGCTCACTCCTCCCTGTCCTATCATCTTCTCCTCTCTTCCTGCCTAGCTGAGTAGGGAGTTGTCTCAGGGCACAATCCAGAGCAAGTTCAGTCTGCTCTGCCCTAACTGCTCTCTCCTAACTATTCTGTATCCAGAGCAGAAAGTTATGCTGCGTCCAGAGAGTATGGAAGCCTGGGCTGCCCTAACTGCTCCATAGTATGTTAAGTAATTGTACCTGCCTCAATTCCCTCTTCTATGCAAAGGCATTCTGTCCTCCATTCTATATGGTCACCCTGGATGACCCTATCTTTTATAGTGTGGGGAGGACTTGCTCCTGAGAAGACACCCCTCAGATCACACTGAACAAGGAACAGCTGTGGTGCCTACAGTGGTGACACAACTCTGCGCATCACAGAGCTATCCCACTACTTTGGGTCTGGTGATCCAGGATCTGAAATCAGCATATGAAGCTAGTTTGCTAACTTAGAGTTTACTCTTACATCTGAATTCACACACCATTGGCAGCTTTTGTTCAGCTTCCCAAGGGTTGCATTCACCATGGAGGCAGGAATGAATTTGTAAACTTATGAAACTGTCCACAGTGCAGCTATACACTGTGCACTGTATTCCTGTCAATTCAATGGGACTTACTCCTAGGAAATGCTCTTAGGATTGCAGCCTGAGTTTTGAACAGATGGGGAACAACAAGCAAGTGGTTCTGTACCAATAACTGCTTATTACATGTCTGGAGTAAAGGTCAAACCACAATATGCATTCTTAACTATAGTTAAGTATTGCCAATCCTGTAGGTCTGGAATCAGGAAACCCTGGAAACTCCAGGAATCAATTTCCAGATGACTACTGAAGTAATCTTGCAGATTTTAACAGGTCATCTCTGGAGTAATAACATTACATTGGAGGTAGAAGGCCAGGAATAGCATCAGTTAGAGTTGGCACCCCTGCACAAATCATTATCACATTCAGAGGAATTCCGTAGGAGAAAATCCGCGGTGAAAATTTGGAAGGTTTACTTGATTACACCAGACAGCTGGAGTACAGAAGAGCCCTGGGGCAAGGGGACCTACTGCACCGATCCTGAAAAGTGATGAATGATTTCTAAAGTCTCATGAGCCAGCACTAGACAGAAGAGGGCTAAATACAAAAAATACAAATACTGTATAGAAGAGTCACCAAAATGTTGAAACCAGAAATATTGTAAGCTATAGATATAAAGTGGTTTGAATATTTTTGAAGCAAATAAATATGAATTATTCAGCCTGAACCCTTTTTTCCTTTCTTTTTTTTTTTTTGCTGTTGAAGTTAATTAGATTTTTTGTCATTTGCATTCCCCCCCCACCCCCAACAAATCCAATATGATCAGGGTGAATGGAGGACAGAGTACTACCTTTAACCATTGCATAGAAAAGGGAATTGAGGCAAGTTTAGCTCGTCTTAGAAGGATTTAAAAAGCAGTACCTGCCTCAATTCCCTCTTCTATGCAAAGGCATTCTGTCCTCCATTCTATATGGTCACCCTGGATGACCCTATCTTTTATAGTGTTTTATAGTGTTTGCATGAAATACTCAGCAATAAGCATTTGATGGGGATGCAATTGTTTTTTGTTTAATGAAGAGTGTGGAGATGAGGAGGCAGGGGATGCCTGAAATCATGGTGGGGAGGTTGGAGGGCTTTAGCACATACAATAGTTAGCATCTTGATTGCATGTGTCCATGTATACAGACACAGCACACATATCCTGCAGGCTATTTATAACTTAAGGCTGCAATCCTATCCACACTTTCCTGAGCATAAATATAATTGAACAGGATAGAACTTATTTCTGTGTAGACTTGCATGGGGTTGTGCCCTAAAGCTCCAATCCTATCCACACTCACCTGGGAGAGAGACCCATAGGGATATTTATCTTCTGCCCAACTAATGTTGGGAAGATGGGAAAGAGGTCTCCAACCTTCTTTTCACACACCCCCAGCCTGGACTTTGGTTAAGCATGGCTCCTAACTACAGGAGCGCGTAAAAGACATTATGTGCACCTGTAGTTTTGGCACCACCTAGTGAAATATGGGAAATTCATATTGCAATCCAGAGTAAATTGTTCTTACACCAGAGGAAGGACTCCCCATAGTTACTCTGGATTGCACCCTAGGACTTGCTTTCAATCACCTTTCCAAGTCTGATGCTGCAGTTATAAGTGATCATTTCTGGTGCTTAACAGGGACTTTCTGTAATGCATGCCATTCTATGAATTAAGAACACAATCCTAACCATGTCTACACAAAAGTAAGCCCCATTATGCTCAATGGGTCTTACTCCCAGGAAAGTGTCTTGAGGATTGCAACCTTAGTAAATCTCAACTTTTTGTCCACAGAGCTATCATTGGCTCTCTGAAAGCTATCATAGGCTCTATTGTTTATTCCAGACCAGTATTGCTCATAGACATTTCATCCTTTCATCCACTGCAGAAATAATAGTAATGTCCATGACCCAGGCACCATGCACACATGCTCCAGAATATTAAAATACACTCGAAGTGCAATAACAGATGGTTTGGAAGAATAGCTGGATAAAACATTTCTTATTAGCAAGTGAACAGCCTGCTCAAGTGTGGACTGCACTGCTACTCCCCAGTAGGTCTATAATTTGCAGATTATAATAAATGAAAATCTGTTGGCTTTGCAAAAATTTTAAACATGGGTTGTGCCAAATGTCTGCATAAAATGATAAATTGACACAAGAATCCCTTGGCAGTAACTACAAGCTACACACTCTGCAATTACACAATGACTGTGCACGAAGAGACTGCACAGTTGTCAACATTTCTCCTCCCCTCACTCAGTCCCAACTAGAAAATTAAACATATCTGCACAACATTTCATTTCTTTATCTAAAAATAAAAAACAAAATAAAGTTTGAATTAACTGCATATGAACTATGAAAAATAGTTATGCTAAAATATACACATATAAGGGTAAGTCTGCAAAGAGCAACTTGGATCCAACTCTCACACCGTTTAATTTTAAAAGAAGTAAAATTCAGGGATGGGCACTTATGACTTGCAGGCTCAACTTAAGTCATGAGACTTATGGCAATTTTCAGAATATTTTCTGAAACTTGTTTTCTGATATTTATTGTTCCAAGGTTTTGTCCCAAATCCTATAGGCTTGCTGCACCTCAGGAACTTGTGTGTAATACTGGTGTAATAATGGTGCCACAGACATCATGGCAGTCCAAAACATGCACTGGCTCTAGAAAATTGAACTGGATTGGGCCATGAGACTAAGGATGCAATCCTAAGAATGTCTACTCATAAATAAATCCCATTGTGTTCTATGGGACTTACTATCAGGAAAGTGTGTATGGAATTGCAGTCTAATTGCGTTTTCTCCAAGCTAAAAAGTTTCAGGTGGAGCATCTCATATGGATGATGTTCCAGATCACTTTTACCAGTTCTTCAATATTTATTTTGAGGACTGGTAACCAGAACACTGTGCATTTGGCACATTATAGATTTGGGCCGGGGCAATATACTAGCAATCTTGTTTTTTAAAAAAAATTCTTTTCTATTCAGCTTGTTCATGAATGACCTAGAACAGGATCTCCAAACTTTTTTGGCAAGAAGGCCACATAATCTCTGACATGGTGTTGGGGGACAGAAAACTAATTTACATTTCAAATTAAATAAATTTACATATAAGAATGGATTGGAGTGGATTACAAGGCTTGCTCAAGGGCCGAATAGTGGGGTCTGGCTGAGGGCCACACTGAGGCCAGCTGAGGGCCACATCTGGTCCCCAGGCCAGGGTTTGGGGACCCCTGACCTAGAGCAAGGGTTAAGCAGCAAAATAACTAAGTTTACACTAAACTGTTTCAAGTGCTGAAAACCAGAAGAGTCTAAAGAGCTCCAGAAGGATCTTTCCATAGTGGAAGAATGGGCAAAAAAATGGCAGATGTGTTTTAATATAAGTAAATGTAGAGTTATGCATACTGGAACAAAGAATCCCAGCTTTACATAAAGACTGAGCTATCTGTGATAGAGCAGATCTATCTAAGTATCTACCTACCTACATACCTACCTACTTACAGTATTTATATACCACTTTTCAACTAAGAAATTCACAAAGGGGTTTACAAAAAAAATGAAAAAATTAACGGGGATTATCAAACTACAGTAGGATAGCTCTATAAAAATGTTGATTCAATGTGCAATGGCAGTGAAGAAGCCCAATTCCATGCTTCTTCATTGTGGAATCCAGTGTCCAGAAAAAATGATGATGATGAAAGGTGGGGTCCTAGATAAGGCAGGCTACATGCCCTTGTGCCTTTATGCCAGTAAACCCTGCAATGCAGCACTCTGTGTTCTTTATTTGATAGGTTTTTGCTTCTCATTTTCTAAGACTGTACCAGTGAACACATAAAGGAAGCAAGAAGCTTTAATAAAGAAAACTCTGCAGTAGATTGCAGAGCAGTCTGATTAACAGTTTGGAAGGTAGAGGGGAACATGCAAAGGTATCCCTCCTGCAATGTGCAATCTATGGGATCAAAGCACCAGCAAGCATCAGGTGGTTAAAAAGCACGTTTATCATTGCTCTTGCATTGATGTCTATGCTTTGCCTGTAGGAGCGCATCGGAGGCAGATACCACCCAAGAGTTCAAAGGAGCCTGTCATTTGGGTGCCAAGATGAAAGGCTATCAATTAAGATAGTGAGCAGCTTTGATAAATTAAGCAAAAAACTTAGTCTGGCATAAAAGAAGATGACATTTATTGGGATTTGCAATGAGGTAACAAAGATGCACAGGAAGCCGCCACATTACATCATATGTGGCTTGGTTCATCTAGTTCAGTGTTTCTCAAACTGTGGGTCGGTACCCACTATGTGGGTCGCAAACAATTTTCAAGTGGGTCACCATTCATTTCAATATTTTATTTTGATATATTAGATTTGACTCAGCTTATCATACCATTTAACTGTTTCAAATTTTGTGCTTTTCATTTTTTGTACAAGACATATTTTTGAAAAACGAAGAGACCAATCCTATGCGTGTATACTCTGAAGTAAGCCCATTATGGTCAGTGGGTCTTATTATCAGGAAAGTGTGTTTTGGGGATGTGTGCGCTGTGCAAGCAATTAGCTTTGCAGAGAGTGCAAAATTTTGTGGCACAGGTCATGGATGCACCTCTGTGATGTCTAGAGGATGGCTAAATGGTCCGGTATATCTCCAGCCTGGAGATTTTCTTTCTAGGATTCTCAGAGAATAGGTACCCCCACAATCCTTTGAATTTTTTCTTTCTTATTAAATTTGACTGGGTGATGGACCATGACTTCATGGTGAATCTTTTTTAGCCCAGATCCATGGTGCCTGGAGAAATGCTTCAGATGTTTTACTATCTTGGGATTTCAGTGCTCACCAAAGACAAACTACTGCTCAAAGAGCAGAATGAATCCAAGGATGATTACACAAAACAACATTGGCATCTAAGGGACACCTCAGCATCAGAACCCCAACTTGCTGAGGAACAAAAATGAAAAAGAGCTGAACATTGTGGAGAGGCTTCTTCCAAGTATATATGCAACTCCCGCCCCGCCCCCCCAAAAAAACAACCCATTCTCCTATGCTGTGAGTTGTGAAAGGGGCTCATCCCTCCAGATAAAGGAAATAATACTGTCTTAACACTTATTTCTCTCTTGCAGCCTTCTTCCTCCTGCAGTATATTTTACAGAACATGTTTCTGCCATTTATGACAGAATCGATCAACAATGCTGCAAGCATGAGATGAATGACCATGTGAACTGATGTGAGAAAGTGAAAAACAGGAAGATCCTCCACTTTCTCCAATGTCTCTTTTGAAGAGTCTCACTGCTCACCTATCCAAAGTGCTTTCTTCACTGAGCACCTGTTGTGACTAGCCTGTGTGACATGAATGGAAAAAGAAGAAAACATTGAAGATGAGTGTTAAGTCAGGATATCTGATCTTTTCTTCTTGAATTTATATTTTTCAGTTACAGACAACCACACATGTAATAACATAAGAGCCTCCACTGGATAAGGCCAAATGCCCATCTAGTCCAGTTTCCTGTATCTCACAGTGGCCCACCAGATACCTCAGGGAACACATAAGACACATGCATCCAGGTCCCCTCCCCTGCATCTGACATTTTGAGGTTGTCCACATCTACATACACCTTTCATGGCTTGTAAACTGTGATGGTCCTTTCCTCTAGGAATTTGTCCAATCCCTCCTTAAAAGTAATGAGGCTAAATGCCATCACCACATCCTGTGGCAGAGAGTTCCACAGACCAATTACATGCTGGGTACAGAAATATTTTCTCTTGTCTGTCCTAACCCTCCCAAAATTCAATTTTAGTGGATGTCCCCTAGTTCTGGTGTTATATGAAAGGAAAAAGAGCATCTCTCTATCCACACTTGCATAATTTTCTACATCTCAATCATTTCTCCCATCAAGTGCCTAGACTGAAGAGCCCCAAGCACTGTAGCCTTTCCTCATACAAAAAGTTTCCCAGACCATCAATCATCAACCCCTAGATCCCTCTCCTGTTTTGTCACAGATTGCTCTGAGCCCATTAACCTATATGTAAAGTTAGGTTTCTTTGCCCCAGTGTGCATAAGTCTACATTTACTTACATTAAAACACATCTTGCCACTTTGTTGTCCATTCTTCCAGTACATAGGGGTTCTCTGGAGCTCTTCACAGTCTCTTCTGGTCTTCACCACTCAGAATAGTTTGGTGTCATGTGTGAACTTGGCTACCTTGCTGCTCATCCCTGCCTCTAGGTCATTTATGAACAGGTTGAAAAGCACCAGTCCCAGGACAGACCAGTCCTAGAACCCACTTTTCACCTCTAGGAAAATTTCCCATTGACATCCATCCTTTGTGTCCTGCCCCTCAACAAGTTCCAATTCCAAAGGTGGACCTCCCCTCTAATTTACTGACTGTGGTGTTTTCTCAGAAGTCTTTGGTGAGGGACAGTATCAAATGCCTTTTGAAAGTCCAGATATATGATGTTCACAGGTTCGTCCCCATCCACATGCCTGCTGACCTTTTCAAAAAATTCCAAAAGTTTTGTGAGGCAAGACTTACCTTTACAAAACCAATGCTGATTTTCCCTGAGCAAGGCCTGCTTATCTATGTGTTTTATAATTTTATATTTAATGAGACTTTCCACCATATTACCTGAAACCAATATTAGACTGACTGGTCTATAGTTGACAATTCTGCTGCTGTTTGATTTTTAGTGGACTCCTCAGATTTGAAGGCTACTTTTTATGGTGAAGTGATCTCCAGGACGTTTTCTTCCATGTGCTCTCTCTGAACTTTGCATGGTGGGAATGTGAACTACCTTTTCCCTATTCACTCATAATTAAAATGTGACACAGAGAGACAGGCCTTAATCATTCATCGTTAGCTGCTTCAATTACTAGGCCTTTCTCATTTTGAGGTTGTCCACATCTACATACACTTCACCTTACATATGTGAATATTTGTAGGGTCTGAACCTTATGAATTCTTGGAACCCCTTTTCATGGTCCTTGGGTCTAGGACAAAAAACTAGTTATTCCATTCAGAAGATTGGTGGGCAAATTCGGTTCCACCTCCTTGAGTGGCATTCTGAAAGACACTGTCCATGCTCCCTTCTCTATTCATACTGGTGGCACTACTCTAACTGTTGAGTGGATGTGGAAATCACACCAACGATGCATGGATTTAGAACATTGCACCAACATTGTGTTGATGATGTGCCAATGTTACATTGCTGGTCTGTGGGTGGCAGGCTGCCCTGGGGTTTCCACTGCTGCTGCCACTGTTGCTGCAAAGGATTGTGCCAGCATAACTGGGAAGTCAGTGATAGGATTATGCTGCATGGATGATATTAAAGGTAACGGTTGTAATACTAGTCATGATCGATTGTAGGGTGCAGTGCTCATCCCTGTTTTTAAGCCTTTAGAGCAAGCATTGTCCAAAGACAATTCTGTGGCTATGGGGCTGGCATGACTATATGCTGAAGGTGCACAGAAAGTGGTTTTACCTTCCCACTGAGGTGGTACCTATTTATCTACATGCTTTTGAATGGCTTGGTTGGCAAGAGCTGAGCTAAGGACAGGAGCTCACTCCATGTTGTAGGACCCGGGTTTCAAATCCGGGCCTGCTAGTTAACGGGCACAGCGTCTTAACCACTTGTGCCACTACAGCCCAATTATATGGTCTTAGGCTATGACAAATGTCACACAGTATCTATATGACGTCAGCACTGTGTGTGAAGCATTTTAAGACAAGTATTTAATTTCTTAGTTTACACTATTATTTTTCCCCTGGTTTTCTAACAAAATGAAGAAGTTGAATCATGCTAGAGGAAGTTGGGCTGTGACTACTGTAGCTATCCTTTTAATGGCTCTCTTTTTGTGGAAGGGAAGAAACAGCATGGGAAATAAAGTGATATTTCCTGTGTGTTTGTATGTGTGTGCTGTGGGTGTGTGTTTTAATCTATCGCTTTCCTGTATTATTAGTGTTCCTTGGCCGAGCTAGTCTTACCCTACAATCCAGAGTAACTATGGGAGCACATAAAGAGACATTTACGCTGACGTAGTTATGGCACCACCTATGGGAAAACCTATGGGAAATTCATAGTAAAAAACCTATGGGAAATTCATATTGCAATCCAGAGTAAATTGTTCCTACATCAGAGCAAAGACTCCCGGTAGTTACTCTGGATTCCGCCCTTTGTCAGAATTTTATGTTATGTTTGATATGGATTCAAACAATTTGATTTAATAGCTTAATCTGGCTCAGTTCCCCTGCTTGGATTCTTGCTGGGAATCCTGAGTAATATATAACTGCATGAATGGTGTTTTAATGATGCATTATAATAATGCATCATCTGAGAGATAGTGCTTTCTTGATAGATTACCGTAGTTCCATATCACTGCTGCAAGACAATACTTCTGATGTATGAGCCAGACAATGCCAATGGAGAAGAAAGGAGAGGTCTAGAAGAGATGAAAAATTTTTCATTTCTGACCCTTGGGGGGTCTACTTTAAAATATTGTTCAATAATAGCTCCCCAGGTCTGAATGTAGAGTTGAGTGCAGATCCTAAGAGTTCTCCTAAGAGTTGCATAGAAATGAGAATTTTACCAAGAGGGCTTTTGACATTGGGATGATGCAACCATTACATGGTGGAAAGTGAAATAGAAGTGTGATGATGAATGCCGTCTTTGAACCTGGTTGGAAAGTGTCGATTGAATTCATTATGGCTGTATCCTACTGGGCACTGCTGCCAGCAGACAGGTTTTGTACTGCTGAAAAGCAGCCATGAAGAATGCTCTGGCATCATGGTGAGCAGCATGCTGGTGGGAAGGCTGGAGCCTTCTCATATATATCAATGGTTGTTGCTTGCAGTGGCATTGCAGGGGGGCGGGGAGGCTACATATGGGCAACATGCATGGCCCAAATTTTTAAAATCTTGGTATCTTTGAATAACTTTTAACATCTTAGTTTCTGAATAATATCACCATGTTAAATGTAATTTTATGCATAATTTCATGTAATGTAATGAAACTGCATTCTAATATACTAGAGTAGTCTTGCAGGGACCCACAACCTGCCACAAAATGCCACATTTTGGGTTCCTCTGAGTGGTTGCAAGAGGTGGTTCACTTTGCAGTGGAAGCAAAACCTTGAAAAAGAGTGCATTTATTGTGTGCAAACCTTTCAAACGAGAACAATGACATTCTCACTTCACAGTAATCACAGGATCACGTACACTGTGAGGAGCATAAGAAACAGCAGCACCTACCATGTTGTGGTGTTTTCCCGAATGATGTGTACAAGGCACTTGGGAAAGCCTGTTGGCTGAAATGGGGTACAGGTGTCCCCCCCCCTTAACTGACAGATTTGGGACCAGAGTTGTGGTGAAAAGTGAAAATGGTAAAAAGTGGAATCTTGTCTTTACCATTGCTTCTGATGCTTTTTATGCTAGAAAATTGCAAATGCCCTTTTTATCTTGCAAATTGTTCTGCAAATGGAAATTTCTTCGGGAGTGGAAAGTTCAGGAGCTAAAGTATTCTATGCATGCTCTCTCTCTCTCTCTCTCTCAACACACACATGCCAAAAACAGTCTGAAACACCATGTTGTGTGCAAATCAACCTGGAGGAGAGCAATTTTAGCTTTTAGAACTGCAGAGAGAGGTGGTTGAATGAATTATTTCTGGGTACAGCTGAGAGGTGTTGAAAGAGTGGATTGTCAGAAAACGAACCATCAGAAAGCAGGGATACTTGTATACATGCAAATAGATAAGCAAAGTATGCAGAAAGTAAGTGGGAGCTCCAGTTCTGCAGACAGAATATTCCCAGAACCATCGGGGTAACCACCTCTTTTAATTCTTCTTTCTTTTCCTGTCTGCATCTAACCAAGTGTTTCTCCTTTTCCTGCAGCTTCCTTGCATGTTTAACTATCTGGTCTTTTGCATTTTAAATGTTTGCTTGGTGCTTAATTTAAGCCCCTGAGACTAATTCTGGAGACCTGGCTTCCTGCACAACGGAATAGAATGATTTATTTCTGTCACCGCATCTAGTGCACCCTCAGCAAATTGGTTCCTTCCACCATCACAGTACAAGAGTATTTTTTTAATGGGTCAGGGGTATTTTTTCCACAGCGTTAAAGGTATTAAACTGTTGGTTTGGGTCTTTTAAATTACAGATGGTATCCATGGAAACCTTAATGTTTTCTTCACTATTGCCTCCATTTGCCTGAAGAAGTGGCACCCAGAGTTACATTTGGAGCAATGCTAATTAGCCAACGCGGCTTTGGAACCAGCTTTGCCGTGCAGCCGCTGTCCAATTTGAGTTGCAACTGTCGGCGAGCGACCAAACAGGCCAAGTCCAAAACAACAATGGCACTTTGTTCCATTATTCATTGGATATTTTACAAGATTAGCTGTGACAAACACCATCTATTCCCTGACACATCATCATACAGCCAAAGGGAAGCTTCTGGAAAAGCACAGGATGATCCGCAGGCATAGGGAAGGCTGAAACTGGCAGAAACTTGAAACAGTGAGGAAAACTCCTTCTGCTGCCTTGCAAAAGAGAGAGAGAGAGAGAGAGAGAGAGAGAGAGAGAGAGAGAGAGCGCCCCTAGCACATGGGGTACTGACATCACTTTGTCGCATGATATTCGAATCATAGAATCATGGAATCCTAGAGTTGAAAGGGACCTAGTAGGTCATCTAGTTATTTTGTCATGTGATGCCACTTATAGGTTGTCTCCAGAAGAGGGATGCTTGCTACAGTGGGCTTTGTGCACCCACCTCCATTCCTTCTCTTGAAGAGGCTCTCCTTAAAATGGGAGGCTCCATAGGAGAAGTATTGGGGTGTGTGAAGCCACCTGCACATCCTCAGTAAGTATGTTGGAGCCTGGGGGAGGTCATTTGCCCCACCTTGGTGTTGCATCTGGAGCATATGCCCCTTCAACTTCATCCTTAACTATCTCCCATCTCCTACGAAAGGTCAAATGTGCTGCTCCGCCCACTGCCATAGCTGCGACAATTTCTGGCCGACTTGGATGTGCCAAAGGCAGGGCCAGCTCAGCTCCCACCACATTCCCTGTGGGGGAGGGAGACATTGCCTGTTATGACACCAATATGGTTGGCCACCACTGAGACCAAGAAGTCTATTGCTACACAGTGAAGAGGTGTTGACACCAGCAGCTTTCTCCCCCACTTCTTTGCCCAGGAAGAGATGAGTCATTGCCCATCTCTCCCTCTCGCTTTGTGGGAAAAAAATTAAAGTGCCAATTGAAGTGGCTCTATCAGTGACAGGCCAGAGGGAGATGTGGGGGTGACTGGTACCCTTCACCACTTTCTCACTCTTCCCAACTTGCAGCTTAAAGCAAGCCTTTCAGTTGGCTTCATCACTGGGCCAGGCCTGAACAAGCATAGCAAACCAGCAATTTATGATATTTTTCCAAAAAGAGTAGATGTCTCCGTTTTCTGGAGAATGAACAACTCCTCCAAATCGTGAGAGCTTTACATTCATCCACTGTTTAGTATGACACAAATTTAATGACTGCTGTGATGAATGCCCTGTTCCCAGATAGCATTTATGCACAGTTTGAATAAAGAATGTTATTCTAGGACAGGCAAGTTCACATGACTTTCAGTGTTTCTTAGTATTTTCTGTTGAGCTAATGTTATGCAAGAGATCACAAGTTCCACTGAATTTCATAAGCTTATAAAAACCTTCAAAAATATAAGATCTGGAGGATTTGTGGGAAATTTGGGGCACAATCCTGAAGTGCACTTAGGCCAGCTTATCTGGCACTTTGGCCACCCTAATGCCAGGTAAGTCAGCCTAGCTACAGCAGGAAAGGACTGGGCCAGCCTAAGTCCAAAACCTAGCAGTGCTAGCCTAGGCAGCTCAGCAGAGATGTGTTGAGGGAATGTGGAGCATGGCATAAAATGGTATTGTTAGGCCTTATCTAAAGCAGACACGCCCCTCCCAAGCTCTCTGACTTAGGCCTCCTCAAGGGCAGGCTTAAATCTGAGTAGACCCATTGGGGCCCATGAGAAACCAGAGTAAAAATGGAAGGAAAAGAAAAAGTTCTACATCTTAGGCCAGCCTAAGCATCATTCCTGCCTCTCAACCTCAGGATTCGGCACAACTCCAACAGCCCAATCTAACTGCCATTTCCCTTGTATCCACCTTACACTAAAGGCAGTGGTGTAAATAAATTAACAACAGGTTCTATGTCCTAATAACCTAAATTAACAACAGGTTCTATGTCCCATTAGTAACTCATTAGCAAAGGATTCTAGAACCTGTGAGAACCCCCTGAAGCCCATCACTGAACAGGTATTGGTGTACCAATACCTTAATCCAACCATGTGGATTAAGCTGCAGCTGTTACTGGTTGCCAGAGATTCCTGGGCTTCCCTATTTGGCAGGCACCACAGCTGTTCCTTGTTCAGTGTGATCTGAGGTAGGTCTCCTCAGGAGCAGACCCTCCCTATGTACCACTTTCTTGGTTCTCAGTAGCAGTTAGGCCAACCTTAGAGACCTCCCAACCATGTGGATTTGGCCTAAGTGTCACCACAGGATATGGCCTACTAGGCCAGTTTACCTGGGCCATTCTCTCTGGCCTAAAGTCCAGATTGCATCCTGACACTTAAGTTATGCAATTGTGGAATGAGCAATGCCTAAGATTCCCTTTTTCCTGTATGGCATTAATTATGTTTATAAATGTCATTTAGCATTGTATAATTTATTTACATTTTGCCATGTAATTGTGCTCCAATAAACTGGTTTCAGGAAGGACTTATGCAGCAATAAGGAAATGAAATGATCCATGCATGATTAGTACAGAATATTACTAAATATTTAATAACATAAAAAATGTCACTTTGAAGCACCACTGATTTCGTAGAGTTTCCTCTATTTTCAGTCTGCATTAAGAGTTCTGATGGATTCTTCATGGAAATGATGGTTTTTTAAAGGTTTTCTGTCAATCCATTCACTACAAAACCTACACTAAAAAAAGAACCTGAATGAAACTATTTTCTTTAGAATAGTGCCCCAGAATGGTCTCCAGTTGATTCCACTGGGAAGACTGACTCTTTGTGGAATGTTATATGCCCAAATGCACATCAATGCAATTGTGAATCTATTTATTTATGGTAGTTATTTTATTTAAAACATTATACCTTGCTTTCCAGAAGCTCTAGATAAAATACAAAATGTAAATTAATTTACAAATTGAGGAAACGTTCAAAATTCTTAGCCAGTAGGACTTTCCAGTGGTCATAGAAACTGTCTGTGCTTTACGTAGTGCTCAGCCTAAATACAGTGTTGAGCCTTAGGGCACAATCCAGAGCAAGTTCAGCCTGCTCTGCCCTAAATGCTCTCTCCTAACTATTCTGTATCCAGAGCAGAAAGTTATGCTGCGTCCAGAGAGTCAGGAAGCCTGGGCTGCCCTAACTGACTCCAGAGCATGCTAAGTAATTAACACACAGGGAGGACTTGCTTCCGAGGAGACACCCCTCAGATCGCACTGAACAAGGAACAGCTGTGGTGCCTACAGTGGTGACACAACTCTGCGCATCACCTGGTGCGGAAGTCTGTGCGTCACCCCTGCGATGCGCGTACCCCCTACCTGGACTGTGCAGTTGCCAAAGTTAGTGCCTGCGCAGTTGTTTCTGAAGCTAACTGGCTTCAGAAAGAGTACTGCGCAGGCACCATCTCTGACAGTTGCGCAGTACTTTTCTGAAGCTTTTTGGCTCCAGAGGAGACTGTGCAGGTGTCAGAGTTGGTGCCTGTGCAGTATTCTTCCTGAAGCCATTCGGCTGCCGCTCCACCTCCTGAGTGAGGCCAAATGGCCGTGCAGAGGCACGGACTTCCTCCGCTCTAAGGAAGTCTCCTCAGAAGCTGTTTGACATGCTCAGTGTGTTTCTGCGCAGTGCACCTCAGCTGCCATTCAGGCCAGTTCCGAGGATGAGTGGCAGTTTCTGGCTGCTGCTCCACCTTCAAATAGACCTGAATGGGCGTGCTGACGCCTGGGGCCTGCCAAAGGACAGTCAAACTCCTCTGGCGCATCATCCCATACGGAGCGCGTCACCCAATGCGGCCCACATCAGCCGCACCAGTCTGGTGATGCCACTGGGTGTCTGCCTTATAAGAAGTCCCTGATGAGATGCCAGTACATTCTATAGTGAATTGAAGGGGCTTCTTGGAGTGGCCTGCTGTATCCTGAGGTTTGTGGGCAGCCGTAGTTTGTTCCATATCCTGAGGTTGAGAGGCAGGGGTTGCAGCTAGGCTGGCCAAGAACTCAGATTTTTGCTCAACACTGCCATTCTTACTCGGGCCTTATCATGGACCCCTATGGGTCTACTCATTACTATACCTGCTCCTGAAGTGGTATAACTGTGAGGGCTGGAAGAGAGCATTTCTGCCTTGGAAACAGGCTCTGGATACAGAGTAACTGCTCTGCCCTAAGCAATGCTAAACATGCCCTCAACTTGCCTCTCCTGAGCTGCTTAGGCTGCCCCAGTTAGGTCAGAGCAGGTCCACCTCTCTTAGGGCACTCTATGTTGCCTTGCTCTGCCCTAAGCCTCTTCCAGAGTAACTGGGCTGGAGTATCTTGCAGTTGTTCCACCCTAGTGATAGATAGGGCAACCCAAGGGCTCTTATGTGGACAGATTAGTTGCTCTGGATTGTGCTGCCAGTCCCATCATTAACCTTCCTGAAACAAATAAAAGGTAATGAGAATGAAATGAAAAGGGCTGCTTGAAAGTATTGCTAAGGAAGTCATTGCAGAACCCACACAAAACAGGATTTGTTCTCTGGTTTATTTTAGTACCTTTTTTAAAAAAATGCATCTAAAACAGGCCTCTAATAATAATCTGAAATAATAAAATAATTTTTAAAAAAATAACAAAATTCAACAGGGAATGAAGAGAAAATATACCAAACATTAAAACTCTCACTGAAACCGAACTGTGCTTGTAAAAAAAAATGGGCCAACTTCATGCAGCAGAGAGTTCCATAAGCTGGTGCCATCACAAAAGGTCTCTATTGCACATTATTGCCAGGGAATTTTTCTTACTCCCATTTTTCCTGTTTCTTTCTTTTTACTCCCATTTTCCCTGTTCCTTTCAGACTATTTCCTAAGTACTCTTTGTTCTGCTTTGGTTCATTTATGTTCAGTTCCATTTCAGGAGAAAATAAAATCTTGAATTGCGCTCAGTGTCTTAGAAGCAACAACTTCATCATGCAATAGCAAATTTCTCTCTCTAGATATAAACAAGAATCATTTTGTTGGCTGTAAGTGCTTGTTTGTTCATTTACTGACATTCAAAACACTAACAGCTCATTTTAAATCTTTGGGAGTAAAGATGTGATTCATTCTCTGATCACAAGAGGATTATTTACCACTAAGCAACACAATTTGTTCAATGGAGAGAGATGATAAGTGATGTGCCCCAAGGATCTGTCCTTGCACCAGTGCTTTTCAACCTCTTCATAAATAATCTGGAGACAGGATTAAGCTGTGGGGTGGCCAAATTTGCAGATGACAGCAAATGTTTCCGAGTGGTGAAGACCAGAAGAAATTGTGAAGTGCTGCAGAAGGATATCTTCAAAATGGGAAAATAGAGAATGGCAGATGAATTTTAATGTAAATAAATGTAACGTTATGCACAATGGGGCAAGTTCATCATGGATTACAAGCCATGATGGGTATATGCAACCTTCTGATTTTAGAAGTAGGTTACCTCAGAATTCCAACTGCAAGGAAGGACAACAGGATATAGATCTCATGTGTACTTCAAGGTATGGGCCTTTGGCCTTATCCAGCGTGGCTCTTCTTCTGTACTTATATTCTTTATTCCTTCTGAACAGAAATATTTTCAAGCACTCCTTTACACTGTGGTTGCAGTCGATGGCAAACATTTCCTTTCTATTTTACATTTTATTCCTCTTCTTAAGATACTTAGTTTAGGGATACATTGTGTAATGAATTGTGTAGTGGGCTGTGGGTGGTGCAAGTGGCTAAGACACTGTGCCTGTTAACCAGCAGGCCAGGGTTCGAGACCCGGGTTGGCCCCACAAGACAAGGTGAGCTCCTGCCCTTAGCCCAGCTCTGTGACGCCAGCTGGATCCAATCGTATTGGCTCTGCCTTTCCATTGGACTAATTCAGTGGCGTGGAGAGGGGGGATTTGCTGCTTGGGTAACAGCCTATCCTCCATAACAATCTAACCCAGGCTTTCATGCTTTGTATGCAGCGCTGAGCACAATACCATAGTCTTCCAAGACTGACGGAGGCCTGCTTTTTTTGTATGTGTAATGAAAAAGTTACGGATTCTTTTCTTCAGCTCCAAGTTGCAACAGTTAATAAGCTGTGTTGTAGCCTCCGGGACTTGATGCTTGACTCTGCTGGCCTATATCTGCAGTAAATTTTCCTACAGGCAGGTTTGTGATTAGACTGGTAAAATAAAAACTCTGATTCTGTGATGAGGGCTGCAATCCTAAATTGCAGTTCGGCTGGCCTATCTTCACAGGGCTGGCCTAATTCCAAGTTAGGCCAGCCTAGTTACACCTGAAAAGGCTTGAGCTGGCTTAAGTCTACTTAGACTTGCCCAAGACAGATGGATCTGGGCCAGCCTAGCAGAGCTAGACTAGGCAGTTCAGCAGGGTACTAGGTGTTGAGGGCTTAGCTGGGCCATACTCTCCAGCATAAGTCAAGATTGCACTTGAGGTCACTTAAATTTGGCTCAAAGAAAATTTAGTTCCTCCACATTGTAGCAGATATCATGGAAAATGGGCCATGCCCCTTAGAAAAAGGGTATCCTGCAACACTGTAGAACTCATGGTGCTACATTATTTAACTAAGGTAAGGTAAGCTAAGCATAAGGTAACTCCCCTTACCTGGGGATCAGTCTTTGTAAAGTCTGGCAGGCTTGCATCCCCCTCTGTGAAACTCCTCATTCCTTGCAGTTGCACCTATCAAAGATCAGACTGCTCTTCCACTTTTCATGGTCACATGGAAAAGGAGGACATTGAAGTTATTTTCCAGGACAAAAGACTTTAAAAGGGGGGCATGTCCTGGAAAAAGAGACATTTGATCATCCTGGATAATCCTAACATGGGTGTCCCTTAGGCATAGTTAGAAAACAAGTTGGCCCTGGATGCCCTGGTCATTTACTAGGAACATTGTGACTGATGGTCCCATTCACAAGTAATAGTGGTAGTTGTGGTACTCTTTGGACCCTGACATCTGGTTAGCTACCTGTTCTGGCACCAGATGGAGAAACAGTAGATTCTGTGCCAGGAAGAGTCCAGCAATCTTTATATATCATAATTTTTTTAAATAATAATCATAATAATCATAATAATTGCTGTATTTTTCATAATCCAGCAGTCTACTTATATCATAATTTTTAGGACTGCCAGATCAGACAACTGGCAAATAGCAGGAAACTGAAAACTGGCAGCTGGATAGAAATATTCTTCAATGGAAGTCCTCTTGAATCAGACTCATCTCTAATCCAGGACCTTCTGCTTACAGAAAGACATGAAGTCAACACATGCCTTCTCCAGCAATGGTATTTAGAGATGTCCTATTTCTAAGCATGGAAATGCTTAAGTTATCATGGGGCTGGTTCAACTTCAACCATCCAAGATGGACTTCCTGTCGTGCACATGAGGCTGGATCATGCCTGTTACAGCTTTCTTGCCTCCTTGAACCTTCTGCCAGTCAGTTTCACTGGGAGCCTCAAGTTCAACCATCGTAAAGACGGAGAAAAAAATTCTCCCTTTCCAGCTTCTCCATACCACCTGGAAAGGCTTTCAGCACCACAGCATGTGGAACATTGTTCCTTAACTTCAAGGTAAAAACAAGGTTTGAAAAATGGTTTTTGGGTACACACTTGTCATTGTGTTGTGCCCCAGGAAGCATTTCCCAAAGTCAAGTCAAAAGCATGTATGGTACTAAAACAAGGTTAACTGGCAATCAGTGTTGCCAGGAAACATTGTCTTGCCATGGGGATCACTGATCCACCACCAACAATTTGTTCTGCTAGTAAGTTGATATCCTACTTCCAAGCTTTGTGGCTGACTTTCTACTCTGCCATAGGGTTTTATTTTCCTTTCTTTCCTCTTATAAACCTAAATAAAATATGTGTGAGAAAGTGTGCACACAGACATCCCTGCTACTCACTAGTGGTATTGGCTGCTCTGCTAACCCAGGGTCAAGCCTAAAAATGCCACCTCCCCCCATAACAGATCTAATTGCAATGACTCATTGATGCCATCACAATTATTTCTGGTATCCTTGCACCGCTCTGAGGGTGAAAAGATCTCACATTTATTCTATTCTCCATATCCTCACATAAAAAGCAGTATATAAATACTGTTGATTGACTGATTGATTGATTGATATCCAAACAATGTTGATAATTAGGGTTCAAGTTACCAAGTTGCCACCTTGATAGTTGGGTTCACTAGATTGATCTGGGCAGCACCACAATCTTTATGATGTACCTTCTGGCCCACACAAACCACATTTTATGATGGGAAAACTCCCCGCAAGCCCTTCAGTAACTTCAATAAACCTATCAGAACTATTTTTGTTTCTGTCAAAATTTATCAAATGTTTGGCTTTAGGAGGAACTGCCAACGTCATTTGGAATTTCACTTTTGCTAACGTTTGGTGACAAGCTCAAGTTGTCCAAAACCCTCCTGAGAATCTTGCTGGACTCACCTTGACATTTCTCAATGTTTGCCTGAAGTTTCAAAGCCACTTTCACTAGCCACAATGACAGCAGCCCCACCAAGTTGTCCACATGGAACGGTATTACCGATGGTGCATTTCAGGACATGCGTGTCATATGAACACATTACATGTGCTATGAACATGTATAGTGGCCAGTCGCACAGCTAAATGATTTGGCAGGGATGGGATAAATGTGAAGGTGAAATGAGAAGAATTTCAATTAATATAATAATAAACAAGATAATGAGATAACTATTTTTTTATTATTATTATTTTTATTATTTTTATTATTATTATTATTATTATTATTATTATTATTATTATTAAGATAATAAACAATAAAACACTAATACAGTCATAATGCATAAATTTACACAGCCAAAGTTGATTTAAAGGAGAGAGCTGATTGCAGTGCTTCCTAACCATTGTACATAGTGCAGGAAGTGCAGAAATTTCTAGAAATTCCAAAAGCACTGGAATGATTTAGTAAGCTTTGCCTTACGGCACAATCCAGACATGCACTTGGGTTACCCTATTTGTCACAGGGCTGACCCAACTGCAAGATGATCCACCCTAGTTACTCTGGAAAAGGCTTGGGGCAGCCTAAGGCAACATAGGGGCAGCGTAGGCAGTTCAGGAGGGGCATGTTGAGGGCATGTTCAGCATTGTCTAGGGCAGAGCAGTTACTCTGTATTTAGAGCTTGTTTCCCTCTTCCAGCTCCTCTGAGTTATACCACCTCAGGAGCAGGTATAGTAATGAGTAGACCCATAGGGGTCCATGATAAGGCCCAAGTAAGAATGGCAGTGTTGACCAAAAATCTGAGTTCTTGGCCAGCCTGGCTGCAACCCCTGCCTCTCAACCTTAGGATATGGGACAACTATGGCAGTCCACTAACCTGGGGGTACAGCACACCACTCCAAGCATCCACCGTCCACTAGAGGTACTGCTGTATTGCATTCTCATGCTGTAGCTATTACTGGTTGTCAGGAACTTCTGGGCTTCCTTCTAAGGCAGGCACCACAGCTGTTCCTTGTTCAGTATGATCTGAGGGGGGTCTCCTCAGGAGCAAGCCCTCCCCAGGTGTCACTTACTTAAGGTGTCACTTAGCATTCTCTGGAGCAGCTAGGGCAGCCCAGGCTTCCTGACTCTCTGGATCCAGCATAACTCTCTGCTCTGGATACAGAATAGTTGGGGCAGCCCAGCTAGGGCTCTCCTCACTGCCCTTACTCTGGATTGTGCCCTTAAAGTAATATTATTTTGTGGCACAATTAATTTTTCCTCCACAATTCCAACTTCCTCACTATCTGAAAATAGATTTTTTTACCCAATCTGAAATTTCCTTTAAAAGAAGATCCTCAAACAGTACCCCACTTTTCACTTCTAGCTCAGAGAGGCTCAGAAATTTGTACTTGAATAGAGTTGCACTTGAATAGAGTTAACTTTGAAAACGTATAGAGATGACGGATTTGGTCTTAATAGGATTGATCTTATTTCCTTGCAACTGCAAATTTTTTCACAGAACTTTGCGAAAGATTTAGATAAACAAGCAAAGTCATGCCTGATCTCTTTGAGTTCATCACTGAGCAAAGTATTTTTTTCAAAAAAAACATAACAGTATCAAAATGGTAATAATAACACCTTACCCAATTGCTTTTGATTTTGACAAATTTCAGTATGAACAGCAAACATTCAAACATACAGCCCCTTGGTTCTTAGCACCCAAAATAAAAACCTCTTGTGAATCTGGTGGCTTATAGAGAGTTAAATACCTTTTCCCTTCCAAAGCCTCCACTTTACTCTCACCTTTTCAGCGCATGACTTTTCAGTGCGGCTGCAGCTGCACCAGTGGTGGTGAGGGTGGTAGCTGGAGTAAGGACAGAGTTGAACTCTAATCTTTCTACAAAAAAGCCTTAAGCTGTGAGTAAGGGTCTTCTGGCCACATTTTCTGGCCAACATTCCATGTCAGACAGGCAAATGAGGAGATGCAACTGCCAACATTCAAACTGTCAACTGAGCTCCTGCTTACTGGGCAAGAGACACTCTTTCAAGTGGGTGTTCCTCTTTTATTTAGCAGGGGGAGAGTAACTGGCCCTGCGCACCCCAGCAACGTCTGTTCTAGTGGCTTCTGCTGGTGTTCTTTTTGCACTTTAGATTGGGAGCCCTTTTGGGACAGGGACCCATTAGCTATTAATTAGCTATTGATTTTTTCATTTTCTTGTAAACCGCTTTGTGAACTTTTCAGTTGAAAAGCGGTATATAAATACTGTAGATAGATAGATAACAGACCATGCTGAGAAGAGGCTAGGGAGGAATTGAGGAGAGTCATTAAGGAAAGAGGTGGCAAAATGGCAGTTGTGATGCTGGAAAGGGGGTGGGTTTTTTAAAACTGATAAATGTTGTATTTCATCTCTGCAAGTGATAGCTGTAGGCTGTCACTAGTATAGTATAAAGGAGTCACCCGCAGGTTGTATGGCTAGTTGTAACCAACTGTAGGGAGTGGTGCCCATCCTGGTTTCTAAGCTGAAGAGCCAGGGCTGTCCAGAGATGCCTCCATGGTTCATGTGGCTGGCATGACTAAATGAAAAGCTACAGAATGCTGTTACCTTCCCACCAGGGTGGTACCTATTTATCTACTTACATTTTCATGCTTTCAGACTTTCAAACTTTTATGCTTTCAAACAGCTAGCTTGGCAGGAGCTGGGCAAGAGACAGGAGCTTATCCCATCTTGTAGCACCTGGGTCTCAAATCCTGGCCTGCTGGTTGACAAGCATGGTGTCTTAACCACTGAGACACTACAGCCTATACTATACTATACTATACTATATAGCAGTGATGGCGAAACTTTTACAGCCCAAACTTTTATAACCCCAACCTGCAGTCCAAAACCATGAGCATTCTGGTGCCCAGCATGTATGCCTGGAACTTCAAGTGTGCGCATTGGGCTAGGAGTGCCCTGAGTCAAGGGTGCATGCCCAGAGTTCTGGGTATACATGCCAGGCACAAGCATGCTCTGCCACAAAGAGGGGCACTCTGCTCCTTTTCAGAGCAAAACACTCCAGTGTCCCATGCTGCTTGGGCTAATGCTGTGGTGACTTGTCTCACATGCCAGAGGAGAGGACTCTGTGTGCTTGCTCTGGCATCAGTGCTGTAGGTTTGTCACCACTGCTATATAGTATAATGATCTGGAAACATGTGTATATGTTTGTGTATGAGTATACTCAATCAAAGGAGTCAAACCATCCATCAAAGATCCCAATATCTCCTCCTGTCCTACCTATAACATTGCATTTTTTGGTCCTAGGCACACTTGCAGACTAAAATAGAACTCCCTTATGTAAGAACTGTCTTGCTGGATGAAACCACTGTTGATTCAGTTCACAATTCTGCTTCACTCTCATGTGTGAGTGATCAGAAAACTGCATCTTCTCTTATGGTGCTGCCTGCCATCTGCAGTTTTTGCAGGTATTTCATGTGAAAAATAAGGAATACATTTTGAATACATTGACTGCTCTATTAAACAGGCTTTTGTTGTTAATTAAAAAGGTGTTCACTCAAGGAAATTTAATGATAAATTAATGAAAGGTTGTGGGTCTCATTATTAGACTAACTAGATTAAGCTGAAATAAAGTGGGAGATGGGAAATGTCTTGCCTCTATACTGGTATATTAGTCCCCAAAAGAAAAATGCCCCATATGTCCTCGTGGCTCACGTTAACCAAGCTAGAATTGCCATATTACAAGCACTCTGAGCTCATACAAATTCACAGCGGTAAAGAAGTAGCAGTGCATGTGATGTGATAAACCTCCAAGGAGAAGCTGATGCTGCTGAAATTCCCATCTGGATCACTAAACACAACTGTTACACAGAGGGAGGAAGTTCAGAGCAAGCATGCTTTATTCTGATCTAAAGCCTCTCTTTACATTAGAAGCACAATAATCTACAGTGACAAATGTAGATCCAAGCTACATTTTGATTTTTGGACCAACACTTGTTTGGATCCATTTGTCCAGAAGTGTCACCTGCCTTGTTTTCTTAGTCTGCCTTGTTTCACAGTCTGGCAGCCAAGTGGTTGTTTGCCTAGCAAAAACCATTCTCTCGTTCTTATCAGTGTGTTGCTATGCAAATGCTTCATTGAGCTTCTCCATTAATAGTTGCCTGACTTGCGGGAGGCATTATTTAGCGCATGGCTCAATTTCAGCTTCCCAGCAGCCTTTGTCAGGCTGAAGGGAATTTTTGTGAAGTTTTTGTGGCTGCAAAGAGTTGCTTGGTTGTGCAGGAAGAAGTCAGTACCGTGTTTGGTCCTTTTCTGGCACAGCTCTTTCGAAGTGAATTCATGCAATTCACACTGCAATCATACACATACGTACACATAGGAATGAGTGCTACTGAACATGGTGAAGCTTATTTTTGAATAATGTATAGCATTATTGTTAGAGCAGTTACTGAACATAAGAACATAAGAACTCCATTGGATCCGGCCAAAGGACAATCTAGTCCAGCTTCCTATATTATACAGTGGCCCACCAGATGCCCACAGGGAGCACACAAGACCATAAGGTACCCGATTCCTGTTGCCACGTTATGAGATAGCTTATTTCTAAAACCAAGAGGTTGCACATATCCATCATTGCTTGTAACCTATGATGGACTTTGTTAATTTCAATGCTTTCTAGTTAGCAAATTGCAAATACCTTTTTTAATCTTGCTATCCCCCCAAAATAGGTAAAGGTGCATTAATGTCTTTGGGAATGAGAACAGACCCAGAGGTAGAGTAGGTGTGCGCTCTCTCTCTCTCTCTCTCTCTCTCTCTCTCACACACACACACACACACACACACACACCAAAACAGTTTTGAATCACCATTTTAAATGCAAATCAACATGGAGGAAGGCAATTTTAGCCTTTAGGCCAGCAGAGTGAGGTTGAACAAGTGGAGCAAGCATTGACTGAATGACATCCAAGGGTAATTGAACCATGTTGAAAGACAGGATCACCAGAACTGTCAGAAAGTGGGGGATACTTATAGATTTAACAAACTTTTGGCATCAGCAGACACACCTTTTCACCCTTTTAACATTTTTTGAAAAGGATGTTTTGCTTCATTAAAAATATATCACCTCATAGCGGCCCAACAGATGGAGAGCACACAAGACAAGATCCCTGCATTATGGCATTCTGAGGTAGTCCAGATCTGCCTTTGTCTCTATCAGGGATGGGAATTCAAGTCAGATGACTCAAGATCAAGTCATGAAAGTGCACATTTTTTACAGATCTGCATACACTCAAGGCACCTGTGTCAATGACACTGACATTGATTTGAATCTGAAGCCACTGTCTTGGCACTCCATTCCCCACTGAAGTCTGGGTGCACATACTTAGTTTTTTGTTGCATGAAAAAACTTATGGGGGCCATCATTCATACCAGGGAAGGGGCAAGGAAATTCCAGCTAGGAATTAGTTGATATTTTGCTTTTGCATCAAGCTGGAGGTGGGGATGTGGGAACAGACTGATTTTTTTCTTTGGAAGAGGAAGGGTAGAAGGAGGAAGCAAAAAGGGTTCTTGCCATAAAATTAGTTGGAGAGTCCCAGGGATGAAGAGGAGACAAGGAACCCAGGGGACGACAATATCACACATATTGTAGCAATCACACTTTCCATCCACATCACTCCTTTTGGTTCTGTTTTTACTTGGGAGGAGGAAGCTTCATTGAACAACTGGTGCAAATGGGACTGCTTCTGTTCTCCTTTTGATTTACCCATTTTGATCCAAAAGCAAGTTTAAAAAGACGAAGGTAACCACTATTGTTGTTGTACGAGATGCATTCTGCATGTCTATTTATCCATTTTTTTAAATTTATACCTTTTAGCTACACATACTAATGGACCACAGATTACTAGAATGATCACTATTCCAAGCAGTGTTAGAAGCAATATTCCAAGTCTTAGTAATGTTTATTTAAAAAGTGCAGTTGCTCTGGGATGGCTAGGGACGTTTTCACCCAGCAACTGAATTCTTACCCACTGTTAGTAATAGAAACATTTCTAAAAGGGGTTCCAACTATCTCTTGCCATGGTGATCTTATTATCCTTCTGCTCCTACCAGAATGGAATGTTCTGAATGTTTTCACTGCCAAGTGAGGGTGGGAGAATGAGGTGGTGATTTGCTTTTTACAAGCAATTAAATTCTCAGATTAAATAATTATTTAATTTAGGGCTCTTCCAAATGCCTTCAAAAAGAACCTCTTCAGATGGTCTGCAAAAGCAGACCATAAAATATAGCCATGCAGAAGTTAGCAAAAATACAGAGGTAGATTTTTTTAATGGTTACCCTATTTGTAGGAGAATACCAGTGATTATGAGTTTACAAACTAAAGATGAATTTGCATCACCTAGTGATGGGCCTTCGTACTATTGCCCATGTCCAGGAAATGAGGGTCTTTTGGAGCAACAGACAAAGGAACAAAGTCATGTGAAGATCACACACAACAAGCAGTAAGGCCTTGCCTCTTGCACACCTGGAGTACAGATCCTGGTGCACTGCAGTTTGGAGACCACTGACGGAGGCCAATTCACCTTTTAAAATGTGCATCAAACATAATATGAAATAAGATACAGATTCAGTCAGATGGTATACTTATAGAACAGCTAGAATGAGCTGCACTTTCAATGTGCAGCAAGCCCAAATTTGTTACTGTATATTGCATGGATTAAGTCCCAAAGATATGAGCGAGGTTTCATGAGATTCAGCTAGTATTTTCAGCCTCACCTGCAGTACTGGAGTAGCAGTATCCAGCCTCTATGGAGAAAGTGCATAAAGGTTAGGGAGATTCAACACAGAGTGCTGGCAAAATGTAAGAGTATTGAGCATTGAGCATTCACTGATGAGCTTCTCTCATCTATATTATTCTGTGTTGTTTCTTGCTGTTTGGTTAGGAAGATGTCTGAGTCCACATGGATACAGAAAGCAGTGATGACAGTTTTGGGCTCCTATTTCAAAATTTGGCAGCTGGCTACAGATACTGCCAGAAGGCACTAGCATTGTATTGCCTTATAAATATTTAGCAATGCTTGTTTTTTGCATTGAAATAAGAGAACAGTGAGATTGAGGCTTCATATTCTGCCCACTAGACATCCTGGTCCACATAATATCTAGAAGCAAGAAGCAGTAAATGTTCACTGGGCAGACATTGCCTGTAGGATGACCATATAGAATGGGGGACAGAGTGCCTGTACCTTTAACCATTGCATAGAAGAGGGAATTGAGGCAGGTTTAGCTCATCATAGAAGGGTTCAAAAAGCAGCACCTGCCTCAATTCCCTCTTCTATGCAATAGTTAAAGGTAAAGGCACAGTCCTCCATTCTATATGTTCACCTGCATTACCTGGGAATGAGCACTTTGTTTAAAAAAATCAAGCTCCTAGTCCTGTGAGAAACAGGCAAGTCTGACTTGCCCCCAAATCCAAAGTAACTATGGGAGCCCATAAGAGACTTTATGTGAACCTGTAGTTACTGCACCACCTAGTGAAAACCTATGGGAAATTCATATTGGAATCCAGAGTAAGTTGTTCTTACACCGGAGCAAGGACTCCCCAAAGTTACTCTGGATTTTGCCCTTGGGCTGCAATCCAAGAGACACTTTCCTGAGTAAGACCCATTGAACACAATGGGGCTAACTTTTGAGTGGACATTTAGGATTGTGCTCTAAAATTATGGTTTCCATGGCTTTGGTATCTGAAGTTTTGGGACTTCTTGAGCTTCCTTTCCCATGACAAAAAAATAAAATCAGGAAAATGTGATTAGATCTCAAAACTCAGGTCCTCTTTGGTGCATAACCTATATTTTTTCCTCCTTAAACAGGGAGACACAGGCCTATATTCAAAAGTGAAATTAAGCCCCTTGCTCCACAGCAGTTAAGATGACATTTCATAAGATTACACTAGAGGGTGACCTAACTGCTATGGATTTTGCCCACAGCCCCATTTAAAGCCCATTCACTTGGCCTTAACTCATTCCTATTCCTCCCATCTGCCCACTCACCCATATCCAACCATTTGCCCATGTATTTCCCCAGAGAGTAAGTGATTAGTAAAGTTATTTAAAATAACCCAAAAGCTCACTTGTACAGAATTCCAGCATTTCACTTAACACACACCATATTAGAACACTGCCACGTCCCCAAGGATTACAGATTAGTCAGGATCAAACCAGTATGAGAGCAACTGAATTAAGATTGTCATAATATGAAAGGCAAGCACAAGTTCATTTATTTATAGCAAAGGTCTTGGGTTACAAGAGGTCAGTTCTTGCCATCTTGAAGAAACGTTAAACGGGATAAGTTATTGCATACATGTGCATTATAATTTAGCAGCAAGTCATTCATAGAAAACAATTTTCCCCTTCCTACTGCCTTTTTTGGTTTAGTCTTTCAATTGTATAGATATATATTTTTCGGCTTTTACGAAGTATGTAACACCACCTTTAAGTTAATGGTCTTTTATTGGAAAAAAAGACTAGCATTTACAACTTGGAATGGACACAACTGAAATATCTTGAACAGCAATGTTGATCGTTGTGCTGAAGTCCACAGGCTACTCTGCCAGCTCCAAGTCTCAGTACAGAAGGTTTTTAAAAATGAGAGAGAGGGAGTGTCCAAAGATGCTCCTCCCCCTTGGTGAAGGTTTCTTTTAAAAAAATTTGTGAACGGTAACAGCCCGACACCCGTTTCACAATAGTGCAATGCAAACAATATTCAAACCAATGTTAACACAGACACATCATCCAGGGTTGCCTTCATTTTAACACACACTGCTACTACATACAGGAGAACCTTTCCACCTTCAGGGGGGTTTTCCACTAAACAATTTGCATCCCTCAACCATTTTTGCTGCATACCATCCTGAGGTATAGACCAATTTGAAAGTAAACCAGCTATGACAATTTATATAACTACAAATCGAGTCAGAAGAATCCACTTTTGGACCAAAGAGTGGATTGTTTTTGATTTTTTTAAGATTAGTTTGGTGTTGGTTGTTGTTTTTAAACTGTTTTAATACAAATGTCTGACTGTGCTCAATTGTCAAGCTGCATGCATGAAAATCTGGCCAGCCCAAACAGTGTAATAGTTATTAGCAAATGGAACTTTGAGGAGTTCACTAAGTGCTTTCTTATTTTTTTTAAGGTAGTACAATTATTTATATTGGAAAAAACAACAACTGATGTTTAACTTGATCTTTTGGGAACAGGACCACCAACCATTACATGCAGTTTGTGGACAGAAGGTATTTCGACATTCAGTTTTGCTATACAGAAACAGAATGAATAAATGAACATTTCTTTTTTGCAAGAGGTAAGTAAAAGATTCAATTTGATTCTTCTAGAGGAAAAAAAGGTGAAAGGAGGTCTCTTCATTTTGCAGTCATCATCTGTACGAATTCTGAAAGATAAAAACCCACTGCTTTAGCATCATGAGAAAAAAGTAGTTTAACTGGGTGCAAAAACTTCTAGGCATTACTATTTTGGAGATCATGCAGTGAGCAACTCTAGCCTTAGTCAGGAATTATATTTATTTTCAGCTTGAGCACCTGGAGATGCTAAGGGCCAAGATGGTGCTAATGTATCTGCTAAGGGCCAAGATGGTATAGTGGTTCTAGAGTTTGACTTGAAGAGCTAGGGTTAAATCCCCACTTGGACACAGACTCTCCTGTGTGACCATGGGCCAGTCACTACCTCTCAACCTCTCCTACCTCACAGGAGGGAAGGAATAATGTACATCACCCTGAGCTCCTTGGAAGATTGGTACAAGATTTGGGGGAAAAGGGGAAACACAAAACCACACACCTTGTTATCACTGCCCAGGTTGAGGGCTAAAGGAGTGCACTAGCACAGGGACATTGCCAGCCAATTTAATGATGCCAGTTAATTATCAACCTTACCTTCATAGTTGACTTGTCCATCTCCATCAATATCTGCTTCTCTGATCATTTCATCTACTTCTTCATCTGTTAGCTTTTCCCCTAAGTTTGTCATAACATGACGTAGTTCTGCCGCACTGATGTAGCCGTTGCCATCCTGGGAAGCAAGCAAGCAGCAGAGGACTAAGATTACAGGGAACATTATACTTCAGCAGAGGCTGCAAGCGCCATCAAGCTTGAGTTCAAGTCCTCAGCTCTAAACATATCAATCCAGCTAATTTACTATAGAGAAACCCAACACAAAGAGAGGTTGTTCCCAATGAGTAAGCACAGTAATGGAAAAAGCTGCATAAGTAATGGAAGATAATAGGTCTTGACCATGTCCAATAGAAGGTGACATTAGGACTCTGTTAGACAGGTATGGGGGCCCCTTAATGCAAGAGGAGAGTCTACTAGACAATGTATGTCAGTAACAAAGCCTCTAGGGATTGTGGAATCATCTAGGGAACATGCAAATTTAACTTCTAAAAAAGTAGAGTTTAGTAAAGCAAGTTCTAGGTGTATAAGAATTGGACTCTATAAGCAGCAACACCTTACCTCATATATTTTTGTTGATGTGTTTCTTCCACCCATGTACATACTCATCATTTTTAATGTGCTAGCGTAAATGTAAAGTGTAAGTGTAACGTGCATCATTTCCACAGATGCTAGTGTAAGTGTAAAGGCACTGTATGTTGAAAGTATAGCCAGCAGATGTGGTTCACTGCTTTCCTGAATGATGGATGAAGGTGAATAAAAAGCCTTTGGACTGAAAATGAGTGAACTGTTTCTTTAATGAAACAGTTCTGAAAGCTATCATCTTGCTTAAACTCAATGTTTCTGTGTTATTTGCTTTTCTTCCACCTTGCAAAAGTGCTTCCATTGTGGAACTGTACTCTTAACCCCTTATCTTGGGATGCAATGTGGCTGCACCACTGTGTTGGAAAGTTGGATAGGATTGGGCCCTAAATGGGGCCAATGATTTGCTTAATTCTGTGGTCCAGGATTTTTCTGCAAGCCCAATGGCTCTAGTATCTGAGACAGCAATCCTTGTCCTCAGTTAGGCCAGCATAGGTCCTGGCAGAAGTCCTGTGCTGGCCTAGAGGTCTCATAAAAGTGCTGTAAGGCACTTCTGCACTCCTGGGGGGTGGTTAAGCCAGTACAGAGACATATGCTGGCCTCCCTACATCACCATGGGAACAGACCGATGAGATGTACCAGCCTAGGTTAGGAATGCACCCTGAACCTGCCCTTTCAATATTCACATCAGTCCAGAGAACACTCAATTAAGTGTTAAAAATGAACCTATGTCCATTGGGACACAGCATTTTTCTTTGATCTGATGCCACAGCTACATACCATCATATACAGATCCTGAAATGCCATACCAATTTCTCCATACAAATTTTTGGAAATCACTTGCTATATGGAATAGTTTCTTCACACAAAATGCGGTATGTAGAATCATAGAATCATAGAGTTGGAAGGGACCTAGTAGGTCATCTAGTCCAACCCCCTGCCTGCAGCAGGAAATCCCCCTAGAGCATCCCCAACAGGTGCTCATCGAGCCTCTGCTTAAAGATCCCTAGTGAGGGAGAGTCCACCACCTCCCTTGGCAATCTGTTCCCCTGCCGAACCGCCCGAACTGTCAGGAATTTTTTCCAGATTTCCAGCCAGAATCTCCTCTCTTGCAGTTTGTACCCATTGGTTCTAGTTCTGCTTTCAGAAGCAGCTATGAACAAATGAGCCCCTTCCTCCCTATGACAGCCCTTCAGGTATCTGAAGAGGGCAATCATGTATCCTCTCAGCCTCCTCTTCTCCAGGCTGAACATCCCAAGTTCCCCCAACCTTTCCTCATAGGGCTTCCCTTCCATCCCACTGATCATTCTTGTCGCTCTCCTCTGGACTTGCTCCAGTTTGGCTGCATCTTTCTTCAAGTGAGGTGCCCAGAACTGAACACAGTACTCAAGGTGAGGTCTGACCAATGCTGAATAAAGAGGAACTAGAACTTCTTGCGACTTAGAAGCTACAGTCCTCTTAATGCAGCCTAAAATGGCATTTGCCTTCTTTGCAGACACATCACACTGCTGACTCATGTTCAGCTTGTGATCCACGGCTACTCCAAGATCCCGCTCACATGTTGTGCTGCCAAGCCAAGTATCCCCCATTTTATACCTGTATTTTTGGTTTTTATTTCCTAAGTGCAGAACCTTGCACTTCTCCCTGTTGAAATTCATTCTATTTGTTACAGCCCAGGATTCCAGTTTATCCAGATCCTCCTGGAGTTTTCTCCTATCTTCTGATGTGTTTGCTACTCCTCCCAGCTTGGTGTCATCTGTAAATTTGATCAGGCTCCCCTGTACCCGTTCCTCCAAGTCACTGATAAAAATATTAAAGAGGACTGGGCCCAAGACAGAGCCTTGGGGTACCCCACTTGAAACCGATCTCCAGGTTGATGCAGACCCATTTACTAAAACCCTTTGAGTGCGGCCATCGAGCCAGTTGCAGATCCACCTAACAATTGCCTCGACTATGCCCATATTTTTCCAACTTCCCAATTAAAATGTCATGTGGGACCTTGTCAAATGCTTTGCTGAAGTCAAGATAAATGACATCCACAGCATTGCCACTGTCCAGTAAGCTCGTAACCCGATCAAAAAAGGAGATCAGATTTGTCTAGCAAGATTTATTCTTGGTAAATCCATGCTGGGTTCTTTTGATCACCGAGTACTTGTCTAGATGTGCACAAATTGTGTGTTTTATGATTTGTTCTAATATCTTCCCCGGGATTGAAGTCTTGTTTATGCCAAGATAACATCTTTTATAACCAACCACTATGGAACATTTTCATTCATTACAGAAAAAAAGACTGGGGTACTGCAAACCTGGCCCTTGGGCTGCCTGGTGCTTATAAAATTGGGTCAAGCCCTCTGCCACAGCAGGTATTCACAAACTACAACATCATGATGAAGACTGGAATAGCAGTATCAATCAAGAGGGAGAAAGGCTATTGATCCAAGAGGTAAATTATTCCATTAGTTTCAAGTGAAGGACTGTAGCATAGGGATAAATACTTGACATATCAAACTCTGTTGGGACACAATCCAGAGCACCTACTAGGTCCAGCACAAGTCCCTTGGGACAGCCCAAGTTATTGCAAACATGCCGTAAATCATGTCTATGACACCTGAGAGGAGGGGAAGCCATCATTGGGAGCTGAGCTAATGTCCCCATGCTACTGCAGGTCTCAAAGAATGGTATGCTGCGCTGGCCAATCTCAGCCAGGGCGGGGGTTTGAGGATGATTAGAGAGCAGGAAAGAGGTACAAAGGAAGCACTTTGGGATTCTGGAAGCCCCCCAGAATCCTCTGGCCTCCAGAGACAGAATACTTGAACAGGGCATTATGGATACACTGAAATCACCCTCCTGAACAGTTCAAACACTCCCAAGCTGCACCTTGTCAAAGACTCTGAATGCCTCACGGATTTCTTCCTCGCTGTCTGTATCCTTCATTTTTCTGGCCATCATGGTCAAGAATTCTGGGAAGTCAATAGTGCCGTTGCCTTAAAAAAGAAGATAATTTTTTAAACTTTCTAAAAGAACTCATTCTATTAACAAAATGCAAATAACATTTTTCTTTTTAAAAAAAACCTTTAGAAGTTTAGTTCAACCCTCCTATTCTTGTTTTTCTTGTACTATCCTGGTTTCAACATAAAATGAAAACAGTCAGCTTTAATGACTTAAGGTCTTTTGAGTAATTCACCTCTAAACAATTCTTTCTCAAAATGATCTTGACCACTGCTACTCTTAGGTACATTTAGAACCTCTTTTAAAACCTTTTATAGTGGCAAATCAACAGCACAGCAGAAAGCATTGCCAAGACACAAGGTGCTCTTAGTTAATAAGCAGCTAAGACCAGGTAGAATCTGGATATCCAGACACACTTGAGAAAAGTCCTTAAAATATTCCATTCAGCATGTATTTGTCTAGCACTAAAAGGCAGCTATTTACTGTATAGCCAAATCTGTCAGGTTACCAATTAATCCACTAGGGGCACTCATGTGACTCCAGCAGGTTTTAAATTCCAAAAAGACATAGCTTAGGAGAAACCAATCGTCTTCACAATTTTCCTAATCAGTCTTGTTTTCTCCCCTTTTGAATCTTGAAAATAAAGATATTTTTCCTTCCTATCCATTATAAACTGGTAACCAGAGGATTTCGTAGGAAATCCCATTCATCCAGAGGACCTGTTTAACCAAGCACTTACTCCCCATTACTATCCCATACCAGCTTTCAATGACCCTTTTAGGAGCAATAGTTCAGTTGCTGGCTCCCTAAAACAGGAATGGGATTCTAGCTCTGAATGAATTGAGGAAAAGGTCTAAAGTGGGGAAGCAACACGTCTTGCCCCATGGAAACACAGAATGTATAACTGGAAAGAACATTCCACATTTGCTATCCCTCCCGAACCATACATTAACCACATTTTCAGTGTTACCATAAAGGGGGCCTGGGCACTTTTTTACTTAGTTATTTAGAAGTAGGTCCTTTTCATATCAGTTTTAAAAGCATAGAGGCCCAAGGGGCATGATCAAGTGCTGAAGCCTCGTTTATCCCTCCCCAAACTGAAACATGTGCATTAATCAGAAAAAGTGTGTTTATGTACAGGATTCATGACATTTATCTCTGCATATGTTCCAATATATTCCTTGCTTTCAGTCACATATGTTAATATAGTTTGTGGAGAATTCCCACAAAATACAATTTTAAAATGCTAATTATCAATTATCCACTAGAGTGGCAAATTTTAATAAGATCTCTATAAAATCTCTATAGGATCTCTGCCGCAAGTGGCATGCACAATGAGCCATTATATGCCAAGTGGTACATGGTAGTGAAACATTGCTCTTGACAGACTTGATAGCTAGAGGTTAGTACATTGTAGTCAAAAGTTATATGACACTTCACAGAGTTACCAGATATTTGTTTAAGAAGAAAAATCCCAATGTAGAACTCTATTCTTCAAGCACCATTTTTTATTTTGTTTATTGTCTCCAAAATTATATAACTGTTGGAATATCATAACCATTCTTATTAAGATCAGCACTCAATGACTAAGCAGGAAAGTCGGTCTTTGATAAGATTTCTGAAAATACCAGTAAGCCAGTGGTTTTTGAAAACTCCCATTTAAAAAAAATGGGAGGTGGTTCACATATTCAAACACTTACCATCAGCATCTACCTCATTGATCATATCTTGTAGTTCTGCTTCTGTTGGGTTTTGACCCAGCGACCTCATGACAGTCCCAAGTTCTTTTGTTGTGATGGTGCCATCACCATCCTTGTCAAATAGAGAAAAGGCTTCCTTGAATTCTGAGGACAAAAGCAAGCCACATCATCACCATCGTGAGCACCATTACCAGTAGTATTAAATGAGAACTGTAAATCCCAATGGATTTTGCACAACAGACAAGATTATGATTTATGTTTATGTTTAAAATAAATGTTTAACCATATATACAATGCAAGCCTCACTGGGGAATGCAGATATACATTCACATACTTGCAGACAGATGCTATATAAAAAGTTTCAAGCACCATGCTCATCAGTTAAAATTCATTTAGCATATGGATCCATTTCCATATTGGGGAAATTATGATCCTAGGTGAAAGTCAATATGGCTAACAAAGTGGGTATGAACCACAGAGATGAGGGTTCAAATTTTCAATTAGCCATGAAGTTCACAATAAGTGCCCAATATCGCGGCTTTACTTGTGAGTAGGCCAATGTGCCATTGTCCACCATAAAGGCCAGGCTGAGAGGAATCCAAGACCTTGTCCTCCTTTTTAGGTTCAGGCAATTGGTCACCCTAAATAAGCCCTAAAGATGGTGTCCAGGAATAAAGATATCATAAAGGCATCACAGATGGTCAGCCTATAGGATGAATTTCTCCAGAAAGCATTAGTTAAGATGCCTCAGCCACTCCAGCAGCCCCACTCCAGCTTAAAAAAATCTTTTCTTATTTGTCACATCTGTTGTTTGGATAATAAGCTTCTATATGCTAGAAATTACTAAATATAAACAAATAGTTATTTCTTTATTGAGTTGGTTGCATTTTTCAGTTTATAAAACAACATGGAATAGGAAATGCACTTCAGAGAACAGTTGCTGTAAAATTAAATGCAATACATCAAGTTAGGACAGCAACTGAACATTCAATGAATACATCAAGTTTGGATAGCAACTGAACATTCAACTGAGTGGAGGAATGATGAATGGGGCTCAAAGGAGGCTAAAAAAATTCAGGTTTATTATATGCAAAACAGCGAGATGATGAATAAGAGTTATTTTTCTGACACGGCCACAATTATCAAAATGATTTAATTTAGTGTTTAAAAAGTTGGCACTTGGCATTTGTACAACAGTTGAGTGTTCAGAAGTATTATTAATACACGACCTGAATAATCCTTATAACACTCTTGCAAGGTAGGTCTTTCCCTTACTCATATGGCAGTGGGGGAAGAGGTTGAAAAGCATATAAGCAGTGGTGGGCTCCAGCTGGTTTGCACCTCCTCTATAGAACCGGTTGTTAACGAGAGATAGGACATATAAGTTTAAAAATAGCCATTTAAAAGTGGCTGCCAGAAGGGCATAGAACCATCTATGCCATAGAACCATTGGGCATAGAACCATTAATTTCCTTGAATCCCATCACTGCACATAAGGATATAAAGAGATGCTTGTTGAAAGCCCCTTAGCAAATTAATGGAAGAAACAGTGCCTCCCTGATTCACAGTTCAGTCTTCATTACCATGCTACGCTAGCTCCAGGATTACAATAAGTGATCTTAACCAAGTCAGAGGAACTATTAGTCACATATGACTAAGTGCCTGTGTATTTGTAGGAAAGCACCAAAACTAGTCAAACCAGAAATAAAAAGGCTCTTGCCAGCATGAACTAAAGCAGGGGTCCTCAAACTATGGCCCGGGGGCCAGATACAGCCTGCCAGGGCCCTCAATCCGGCCCGCAGGCATTTTCAGAACCACCCCCCCCCCCGCATCTCCCCCTGCCGGGGGTTGGGGGGAACCCCAGGGGTCTCAATGCCAAGTGCATGATCGACTGAGCAGGAAGCGCGCATGCCTGTTGCCACTTCTCCGCAGCGCCAGGGTGGCCGGCACACGAACCCTTCCCGCTCAGTCGCTGCTTCCCAGGAACCTCTGGCGCTGCAGAGAAGCGGCAACAAGCGTGCGCGCTTCCCACTCAGTCCCTCGTCCGCCCTTCCCTCAGTCACCAGCTTCCTGCTTCTCACTTGCTTAATGAGTAAGCCCATTACTTCTGTGTAGGAATGCTGTGTAGGAATGCTTAGGATGGGGCTCTGAGGCTGCAATGGTAGCCAGACTTTCCTGTGAGTACGCCCATTGACTATCATGGGACTTACTTCTGTGTAGGAATGCTTAGAATGGAGTTCTGCGGCTGCAATCCTAGCCTCACTTTTGGGGTTTTTTGTGACATAATTCATAAAATGTTTTCATCTTTCCATCAACTTCAGTATATGTTGAGTAGCATTTTTACATGAAAGTAACACACTTCAAAATAATTTGTTCCTTATTACTTAATTTAAGGACTAAGTGGATCCTGCTTGGATCTAGCAAGGAACTCAAGATGATCTTCATGATATGATAGGGCACTTAACATAGATTAATTAATTTAAGCTTTCAATATTAAGAAATCCTTAAAATGTACTCTGTAAAAGTTAGCACAAGCAGCAGACCATAGGATTTCTTGTAATCTCAGTTTAACCTACTTTACAGGGTTGTTGTGAGGATAAATGGGAAGGGGTACCATGTACTGCCCCATGTTACTTAGAGAAAAGCCAGTAAGAAATGTAATCAATGGTCTGGGGTAGGGAAGAGGAAAAAGGAGAGGGGAAACCACACTACCTGATCAACGTTGGCCTTATTGGTGCAACTGCCCAAGAGCCCATAATGCTCTGTACTTTCCTTTTATGTCTATCCCTGATCTGCACAAAGAGGGCATAACTAATTTCACATATCTTCTGTTTTTCAGAGTCTAATTTGAACATTTTTCTGCCTTGCATATATGAGAATTTCTCGCTGCAGTTCCCAATTATTAAAATACATTTAAATCTTGTGCCCACAGAGTCCAAAACATCTGCCTTTTTGAGGTACTAATGGTCTAACCCTTACAAAGATTTATGACAGCGGAACAGAACAGTGTTGTAAAAGGCCACACAATGGCAACTGGCAGCCATTTTTGAAACTGCCACTGCCAACACCAGCGGTGTCAGTAACCCTCTGCTACAACCAGTTACTTATGGGTAAGCATGTATGCTCTCATAGGACACGGTGATGAGAGGAATGGGGGAAGAACACTAAGAACAGTATGAATGAGGTAGATCCTGGCGACACCAGTGTGCCCCAGGATCCTATACCCATTCCCTCTTCCTCTTCCCTTACTCTCCTTGCTTCTGCATTATAAAAATGCTGGTACATATCTCAGGAGACCCATTCAAGTAGCAGAGCCTTACTCAGGTAAGGGAACATAGTTTGTAGTTCGTGTCCGCTGAGGATGCCTCACAACTGCCACTCAAAATAGGATGCTGTTGGCACAGATGATCACCTATCATCTATAGGACTGGCCTATACACCACTGAATTTCAGGTCAATTTTGTACTTCAGTTTCTATTACAATACTTTGTAGAACCAAATTGATTCTCTAAATATGAGTAGGAACACTAATTTTTATAGATATTAAAGTTATAGCTATAATTAAAAATGAAATCTTGGTCCAACTGTATTTGAAATACAAGTTTTAGAGGGCATTGCTGTTAACATCATTTTGAAATTACAGTATAAGCCTGTTTGAGTCACACCAATAGGCACCAGGATGAATAAAACAAATTGATCTAGTTTTATTAAGAAAAAATAAATATCTCAAATATCTATTGACTTTAATACAAACTGGTTAATTATTCCTAATCTCTCTGTGTTGCAGCCTGCTTATTTATGCAAGACCTAACAAAGAGTAACCTAACCACTGAGGTAAGCATAATAAAGATTACACAATAACATTGCTTGCCATTTTTGTGAACTTCTTATACTTGGCCCCAGAGACAAGCAAATTTAATTGCAGGCACAAGGATCTGGGAGAAACCATCCTGTGCAATACCAGGGTCATCTACCTACTGCACCACATGCGTGTGGGTTTTTTTTTACCTTTTAACAATCTTGAGCCCCAAAATGTTCACAAAACATTAGTATTTATTACTACCAACCAACAGTGTGGACATTTTCCTTTCCGCCTCAAAGAGAAGATGTTCTCCCCATGAACTGCCAGCTTTTGCTTCTATAAATTTTTGGGCACTTAGTCTTCAAGTAAATGGTCTGGATCAGAGTCCTTGCATGGAAGATGAAGAGCCAAGCAGATCCACTCATTCCATAATTGCCCCTTGTGTCTTGAAGCAGCTATAACTGTATAATGCACAAAAAGGGATGTGGACTGAATGATATTTGCTATTTTGCTCCTGGATGGCACATTGTTAGAAACCAGTGCCTCTTAACTGTCATAGTAATCTGTTTGTATGCATGCTTATTCAGGAAATGTGTATTACAAGAGGGGAAACTGGATTTTTAAGAAATTATTTCCTTTCTATAGAACTGGTTTATTCTGATAAGAATGCACCATTTTGAGAAACAACCAAGCAACGCAAGCCACCAAAAATATTCTGTAATATTTTTATACTATATTCAGAGGAGGTTGCTAGGCCAACAGAAATTATCTCCTTCCAATCAGGATACTTACCAGCAATCTGTTCTTCAGTCAGCTGGTCGGCCTACATAAAAGGACAGAAAAGTATATTTCAGAATACTGTTTACCCGTAGATGTGCCAAACTACAAGACGCAACTGCAACTCAGAGGCAAGAGGACATAATCTTTAGCATCTAGCAACCAACCATCCTTCCATCCACTAAGAGACAGTCAACTGTGTTGAGATGACGCAGCACAGAGAGAGACAAAAGATGTCCAGCCCACATTCTCCTCTTCCAACACAAGTGTGCCCTTGCACACCCATCAGGTTAGGCCCTCCTTTTTCAGATTAATGTTGTGTCACACTTTAAGAAGAGCCTTCACTGGATCAGGCCAAAGGCCCATCTAATCCAACTTCCTGTATCACACAGTGGCCCACCAGATGCCTCAGGCTGCACACAAGACACCTGCATCCAGGTGCCCTCTCCTTCATCTATCATTTTGAGAGGTTCTTGCAACCATGCCAATGGGGCATCCTGCACTCAGAGTCCTTTGTTCCCTTATTTTGTGGCTGCATTGAAGCTGCATCAGACCATCAGCTGGGTGGGATTAAGCCTTAAATTTAAGATTTCAACCCATTATCCAAAGTCATAGAGCATCTCATACACAATGAGATATCATAACTTGAACCCAGCAGGCTGCTGGTTGAGCAGTAGAATCCTCAAAATATCAGAGGTCTACTGGACTGAGTTGAAATTCACCGTATTATATCATACCTTTTTCAATTCTCCCCCCCCCCCGTCATGGCACTGAATTTAAGATATACAATACTGTCAGGTGGTCACCCAGACAGGGATCAGATCTAGACCTGTTCAGTTTTAACACGGAAGCAATATCATGTGGTTCACACCATGCCCTGGGACCTTACTCTGCAATCCAACTATTTAGGTCAAAACTATGAAGCAGTTTCACATTTGCTTTAACATGCCAGCGTACTGCAGAGCTTAGGCAAGTGTTAAGCTTCATGCATTCTAATTAAAGAGATCCAAACATGTGCATACACAGTATTTTCACATTGAAGCCAGTGCATTTTTTTGAATGCATGTAAGAATGCATAACTTTGGCAGGATTATTAAAGCACTTCTTTCAAATCACAGGTAACGAACATTCGTAGGGCCAAATATCATTTCAGATTTTTCTTTAAACAAGACGTACATGGATGCCCAAGCAGCTTATGCATATTACATCAATAATATTTTCTCTCCCAAGCACTGTGTGCACTGACACATGAAACTGTGCTGACACATGAAACATAAGGCAGCCCTGTAAGTTGGCTTACTTTGTTGACGATCAGGGAACAAATACGTGGACATTAAAAATGGAAGTTGTGACCTACATTCCAAAGCACCATAATTGACAGAGAAAATTTTAAGGCATCTCTCAAATGCTGAACAAGTGCCATACTGTTCACCTTTGCAACTGAGAGGGGATTGAGGGTTATGAAGGTCTCAATGCTTGTATGCATTTTTAAATCTTCTGTGGCTATTGTGTCTTTCCACTGAATTAAGAGCATTCTAAAAAAGGCTTTGGGGGGTTTTGTTTGTTTGTTTTGTGTTTGTTGGTGTTTTATTTCCAAAGTCGCAGCATTTGTTTTTGGCTCCCAAAATGAAGACTACCTCCTTCCAGAACCCAGCAAACTGGGCTTTCCTTTAGTGAGTCAAGTTGATTTTGCAATTTATATAATATAACAGAGCAATACAGAACAGGAAACAGGACACACCTCGACAGAAAAAGAATGCAAATCAAGAGAGCCCGTGTATAGGAAATGCTCTCTATGGAAGGGCATGAATCCAGGTTTTGACCATATAAGTTGCTACCCTACACACCATCTGGTTTGCCAGCCTACGCAGCAGGCATAAATACACATCACTGCATCTACCAGGGAAAAAGTACCCAATACAATCCTGAAGGCACCACCTCACCCATACAAGTCTCTCTCTTTTGCTTCTTTGAATGTCATCTCTAATGATGTCACCCTTCCCAACAGGATGAGAGGGAGGCTGGAGAACCACCCCATAGGGCCCATAATCATATTTGGCCATCTGCAGCACAGCCTTATCCTCTGCTATGGGAAATGGAAGCCGAGATTTCCTCCCTTCCCCTCCTGATAATCTACAGTTTCACTGTATTGCAGTAGATCTCAGATGTCTATTGTGGAAAAAGAAAAAGAGGCTGAATGAAGGCAAAAGAGATCACAATCTAATAACAGATGTCGGAAAGGGAAATTCAAGTAAAAGAAGTCAGCAAGCACCAAACAACTTGGGTTTAAATGAAGTTGCATGAAAAAGCAAAAAAAAAAAGTTGAATGTGATATATTTTGTTCTTTTTAGAGACTGCTGCAGAGCAGCTACTTTGTCTTTCGACATTCAACAGTAATCCAGAAGCAGGCAGGGTTTCTTGACACCCCAGAGACCAGCCGGTTTTCCACCTAGCACATCAACACACTTTCCTGCAACCAGACAGGACACCTCCCCTCCCACACCCACTGAACCTTTTCTTCAAACCTCCTTGGTAGAGGCTTCCTTATGAAAGCAAGACATTTTAATCCAAAAAACAAGAATTCTCATTCCTATTAGAAACCCCACAGGTTGGCACCCTCTCCCCAGGTTGCCTCTTGGGGTTAGGGTGGAGGCTGGAGACATGATGTAATGCAGCCATTGGAGGTTTTTAGTAGTGCTGCGTTTTGAGGGGCTTGTGAAGGGGGGAGGAGTAGAAGCAGCGCAATTGCTGCAGAGGTTCCCCTCCCCCCTTACCCTGCGCAGTGCAGCTGGTTTAGGAGCTGGCATTGCTTCCATCATCCCTTTGACACTCTCCCAGCCCTCAATGGCCATCCCCTCCCAAAGGGCAGGGTTATGATCTCCATCTGAATACTGAATGTTTGGGGAGTTGCTGCAGGAAAAAAAGGCTCTCATCAAAATCTTGCAGGCATCGCAAAAACATGGAAGAGGATCACACCTCTGTGTGCAGAATTCGTCAAGCGGGGGCTGGGGGTGGGAGTGAAGACAGGCACAAAAGCCATACACCCAAGTATCACTGAGCCACTACCAGAACTCAACCTGCAGTCATCATGGCTCTCCCAGTGGGAGACCCCCGGAAAGGCAAGGGTTAAATGGCCCCTTTACTATTCGGAGAGTACAACAAAGTTGTAAAAAAAGGAAATTGAGGCATATGTGCTTCACTAGACTTCCTAAATGAACTTGCCCAGAGTGACCATCAGTCCTCTTTTTCCAGGACATATCTTTTTTAGCCTTGTGTCTTAGGGAAAAAAAACTTCATTGTCTTCCTTTTGAGCAGGCATCATGCAGTCTTCTTGAAATAAACTATATGTAGTAAATAAATTAGTTTTAATTTTCATAATAAGAAATATAGTGTTTAAATTAACCACATGAAAGCAATAAATTTATGTATATCATGAGTGTTTTTGGCTTTTATTCTGTCATGTCCTACATTTTTCTTGGGTGTTCTACATCTCAGGGAACCTTGTCCTCTTTTGCTGTTATAACATCTGGTCACCCTGAACTTGCCTCTGGAGAAGGTCAAGAGTACACAGCCTGTGCCAGGATCTGATCCCTTCCTCCCTCTGCCCATTCACACTTTCCATGAGGAGGAGGAATACTCAGCTCCAGGCAGCACGGATGTGGGCATCGCCTTTCCTCCTCCATGCTGGGAATGGGGGGGGGGGGGATGTCAGATCTGCAGCTCTGGAGCAGGACCCTGGATTGCATCATCATCATCACCATCCAAGGGACTACAGAATCTCAATCCCCTGGAAATAGGGGTATTTGCATCAATGTGGGTGGGAATGATCTCCCCAAACAAGCCCCCCAAATTGCCAACCAAATGAGAATGGAGTCTCCCACACATTATTCCCCACCCCATTAACTGGCCAGAGATGGTGACTCAGGGTGACCAGATGTCCTTTTTCCCCATGACATGTCCTCTTTTTTAGCTGTGTGTACTGTAAAAGTCTTCATTGTCCTCTATTTCCTTGTGAGCAGCAGGAAACCTTCTTGTAATCAATTATATATAATAAATTATATGTAATGGCTTTAAATTTGATAATAAATAATATATATTTTTAAATTAACCACACTAAAGCTCTCTCTAATGTATATCCTACATTTTTCTTGGGTGTCCTACATTTTGGGGGTCCTCTTTTTTGCTTATGTTATATGGTCATCCTGGGGGAACCTCCATCCAGTGGGGGAGCAAAGCGTTAAGTTTTGCAAGGAACTGGAGGAAGCGTCCGATTTCCTTGCAAGGGGACCCTGTTAAGCTGAGCATCCCTGCAAAACCAGGTGTTCTGCCCCTTCTAGCTACGCCACCGCCTCCATCCCAGCAGCTGCAGCAGCATCACCCCGGCCAGGCTAAGGCTGTGAAGCTGCCCCACTTTACGCAAGCCTCCCTCAGCATCCCCGCCCAGCCTCTGCTCTGCAGGAACCGGCCGCAGCCCTTTCGCTGCGGGGAGGAGGAAACCAGAGCCCCGGAGAAGAAGCATGTGGGTGGGTCTAGTTTGGAGGGCTGGAGATTTTGCCTTCCGGAAAGATCCAGCCAGGCTGGGCGCAGGGCCACCGCTGCCCACCCACCAGCACCTCGGAAAAGGAGCAAACAAAAAGAACATCTTGCTGTGCCACTGTTCCTAGCCACCCCCCACCATCCCCAGCAGCCGCTCCAGTCCCCTAACGACTTGGGGGGCTCAGATCTCCAACCAGGGAGAGCCACCGCAGGGTTTGGCTCAAGGCGCACAAGTCTCCAAGGGGGACTCAGATCTCCAACCAAGAGAGATACAACTTATTCCAACTGATCTCAATCAGGGCGCACAGGAGAGTCTGGGCTTCACTCTGGGGCTCTGGGGGGCTCTGATCTCCATCCAGAGGGAACCAGCGCAGGGTTTGGCACAGGGCGCACAAGTCTCCAAGGGGACTCTGATCTCCAACAAAGTGAGTCACTCCGATCTCTATCAGGAGGCTCAGGGCGCACAGAGCGCACTTTGGTTAGGTGTCCAAGGAGGGCTCCGATCTCCATCTAAAGGGGGACACCGCAGGATTGGATGGCTGAAGGCGCACAGGAAAGCCCAAGCTTCAAGCAAGGGCAATGGGGGGCTCCGATCTCCATCCAGAGGAAACCAACGCAGGGTTTGGCACAGAGCGCACAGAAGAGCCCGGGCTTGGTTAGGTGTCCAAAGGGGGCTCCGATCTCCAACCTCAGGATTAGGTAGCTCAGTCAGAGCGCACAGGAGAGGCACCTTGGGGGGCTCCGATCTCCAACCAGTGGGAAGTCACCGCATGGTTTGGCACAAGGCGCACAGAGCGCACAAGAGACTCCGGGGTTTGGTTAGGTGTCCAAAGGGGACTCCGATCTCCAACCAAAGGGAGCCACCACAGGGTGGGGCTGGCTCAGGGGCATAGGAGAGCCCAAGCTTCAAGCAGTGGGTCGGGGGGGGTCTCCAATCTCCATGCAAAGGGAGCCACCGCAGGGCTTGACTGGCTCTCAAAAGAGCACAAGAGCCCGGCTTTGGTTAGTCAAGGCTGCAAACCCCTCCAGCCTTTCCTGGGAGTAAAAGCCTCATTGGACACAACGGGGCTTAATTCTGAGTAGACACACACCCAGATTTGGGGGTTCCAGTCCAGGTGCGCCTCTCCAACCAAGCAACCCAGGGGGGGCACCATTGGGTGTCCTGTCCTCGCAGCAGGGCACCTACCATAGTGGGTGGCTCCGGGCAGGCTGCTGCGGGGTTGCTGCTGCTGCTGCTGCTGCTGAGAGTAGCTCCCTCTCCTCCTTCTCCTCCTCCTCCTCCTCTCCGGCCAAAAATGCTGTAGGTGTGAGGCTGCGCGCTCTGAGCTTTTTATACGGCGCGCGTATCCCTCCGCCGGAGCAGCGCCTGGCTGGCTCTCTCTCCTCCCAGGACTGGGGCATGTGGCAGCAGAGGGACCGCAGCCCTGCCCCCCAGCACTCCCCACCCCACCCCGCCTGGCAGGAGGCGGGAAAAGGGTCCTCACCCTCAGCTCTGGCCAGCTCCTTCACAGAAAACAGGGCTGAGGTGGACTCTCTGGAGGTGTCCCTGGAGTCAGTGCCAAACCTTCCCAAGCCCACCCTGAGGTGCCCCTGGAGTCAGAGCCAAATCTTCCAAAGCCAGAGGCTCTGAGCCACCTATATAAGTTCAGGGTGTCCTCTTTTCCCAGGACATATGCTCTTTTTTTTAGCCTTGCGTCCTGGATAAATACTTCATTGTCCTCATTTTCCTTTTGAGCAGGCAGCATGTAGTAATCAATAAATTACAGGCAGCATCTTGAAATCAATAAATTTTATGTAATAAACCATATATAATAGTTTTCTATATAAACAACACTGAGTTTAAATTAACCACATGAAATATGTACACAAACATTCACACACACACACACACACACACAGTATATACACACACATACCGTATTTACTCGAATCTAATGTGCTTTCAAATGTAATGCACACCCCCAATCGGAAGAGTTTATTTGTCAGAAAAGGGTGTGGGGGGGGTGTTTCGCTTTTATATTGTCACATCCTATATTTTTCTTGGGTGTCGTACAATTCTAGGGTTTATCCAGTGATGACATATGGTCAATACAGAGCAAAATGAAATAAGGTTAACAATAAGCAATACAGAGTTTAGTGTTTTTAGCTTGTACGTATATTGTCATATCCTATATTTTTATTGGGTGTCCTGTGCTTCAGGGACCTTGTCCTCTTTTTCTGGTTATGACAAGGTCACCCTGTCAGAAGCTTCACCACATGTCTTCTATTTCCAGGACATGTCCTCTTTTTTAGACTTGGGTCCTGGGAAAAAATCTTGGCCACCTTGTAATTTATAAATTACAATGGTACCTCTCATAACAAGCTCCTCACATAACAAGCGTTTCACATAACAAGTATAAATTTCCAAGAAATCTTGCTTCACATAACAAGTTCTGCTTTACTTAACAAGCAAGTGCACTGTGGGCATGTGTGCTCTGCAGACCTGACGCTCTGCATGGAGGCTCTTTAAAAGGGCTGCCCGTCAGTGCTGTTGCCTCTTAACCTCCCCCAACTTGGAGACAGTTGCCTCGGGGTGCCAGAGGCAGCTGCCCTTAGCTGCCCCCAACTGTCTCCACTGGCCACCTTGAACCTCCAGCAGCAGCCCAGGTAAGCCTCCCAGGAAAGTGTCTTTGACTGCAGCCTCCTAACCATGTCTACTCAGAAGTAAGCCCCACTGTGTTAAATGGGGCTTACTCCCAGGAAAGTGTCTTTAGGATTGCAGCCTAAGTAGACTTCATAGGATCATGCACATTGAATGCATGTTTTGAATTCAATTATAGTATTTTGTCATCATTTTTACATCCAGTTAATATTTTTATATGAATATTTTTTGGGTTGTGGAACCAATAGTCTGAGTTTCCATTATTTCCTATGGGAAAAATCTGCTTTACTTAAAGAGCATTTCACTTAAAGAGCATGCCTCCGGAATGAATTAAGCTCTTTATGTGAGGCACCACTGTATATGTAATAAATTATATATAGTACTATATAATAGTACCAAATTTATTACTAAGCAATACTGAGTTTAAATTAACCACATGAATACAATATACAGTGGTATCTTGTCAGACTAACATAATTTGTTCCAGAAGCATGTTTGTCTTGCAAAGCGTTTTTATACAAAGCAGATTTTTCCACAGGAAATAATGGAAACTCGGATGATTGGTTTCACAAACCAAAAATATTCATATAAAAATATAAAACAGGGCAATCTGCCCCTGCATGTCACCCGGTGCGGGGTGCAGCACGTCACCCGTTGGACGCGCGTGCGGTCACCCCCGGATGCACGTGCGCCCTCTGGACACTGCACATGTGCCAAAGTTGGCGCATGCGCAATGTCGCTTCTGAAACCAACCGGCTTCAGAAGAGCACTGCGCATGCGCAAACTTTGGGGTATGCGCAGTCTCCTCTGAAGCCAGTCTTCAGAGGAAACTTCCTCCTCCTCAGAGAGAAAGACGTCCGCGCCTCTGTGTGGTTATTCGGCCTCACTAGAGAGGCAGAGTGGCAGCCAGAACCTGCCACTCAGCCTCCCTAATGAGGCCAAATGCCCTCACAGAGGGACGCACTGCGCATGTCTGAGATTTTGGACATCTCAGTGCGTCTGTGCAGCCATTGGGCCTTGCTCCAGTGGTTGAGCAGCTGACTCCGCCTCCGTAGCAAGGTCCAATAGGTGCGCAGAGATACACTGCACATGTCCGAAGTCTCAGACATGCGCAGTGTATCTTTACATACAGAGCCATTCCAGCAAGCTCCAAGATGGAACAGCAGCTTCTGGCTGCTGCTCCACTTCAGAGCTGGCCGGAATGGGGGGGCTGATGCCTGGGGTCAAACTCCTCCAGCTCATCACCCCCCCTACAGTGCGTCACCCAGTGCAGACCGCACCAGCTGCACTACCCTGGTGCCGCGGCTGATATAAACTGTATGTAAAACGATGACAAAACACTGTAATTGAACTCAAAACATTGTAATATAATACAGAACACAATCACATAATATTAATAAAAACACTGTAATATACTATACAGTCAAACAGAAAATAAAAACCTTTATGGCCAAGGATGACTAATTTTCACTAAAAGATTCACTGTGTATTTTTGAGCAGCTTTAACAAGGAACCTTCTAATGACACTTGCTTTTGTCTCCTTTTGGGGATGAAACAGGTCTCCTGTTGAGGAGATCTCCTTGTCATGAAACAGATTTATCGCTCATGCTGCTACAGTCTTATTTGGGTGGTGCTTTTCTAAACAATTTCCAAAAGTTTACAGATGTTCTTAATCTTATTTGATGTGAGGAATTCCTCCTCCTCTGCTGATGAGATATCCTCCATAACCTGTTGCTGTTGCTTATGATGCAGATCCATCAATTCGTTCATAAACCTGTTTGTCTTACAAGGCAGAATTCCTTAGGAATTTTAGTTTGTCTTACAAAGCGTTCTTCTTACAAGTTATTTGTCTTACAAGGTACCACTGTATATGCATGTCTTTAACTTTTATAGAGTCACATCCTACATTTTTCTTGGATGTCCCACATTTGGGAGGTCCTTGTCCTCTTTTGTTGATGATGATATATGGTCACCCTGTCAGAAGCTCCACAACCAGTGTGATGATATGTCCCCTTTTCCCAGCACATATCCTCTTTTTTAGCCTTGCATCCTGGAAAAAAAATCTTCATTGTCCTCATTTTCCTTGTGAGCAGGCAGCATGTAGCCTTCTTGTAATTAATAAATTATATGTAATAATTTAAATTTAATAATAATACCGTGTATAACCACATGAAAGCAATAAAGGGTGCAATCCAGAGTAACTACGGGGAATACTTGATTTGGTGTAAGAACAAATTACTCTGAATTGCAATATGAATTTCCTATAGGTTTTCACTAGGTGGTGCAGTAACTACAGGTGCACTTAATCTCTTATGTGCTCCCATAGTTACTCTGGATTGTAGGGATATATGAGTGCTTTCAGCTTTGATTTTGTCATGTCCTACATTTTTTCTGGTGTCCTACATTTTAGGGCCCTTCTCTTCTGTGGTTTTGATTTCTGGTTCTCCTGGGTGGAGTTCTCCCTAGGCAGGGAGGAGACGTGGGTGCCCGGTCTGCAGAAGTCAGTGCCAGGTCTGCAGAAGCTCCACAAAAGAAGCTGGAGGTTGTAAATCACCTATAAGGATTTGTTTTGCCATTTTCTTCATTATAATAGTAATTTCCAAACACTCCAAGGTTACTCACCCTTTTTCCTGGGAACAAGTAATGTGCCTACCGGGTGGCATGCTTTTGGGTCATCTTGGACCAGATGTGACTGCACGAGGTGGATGTGAACAACCGTAAGAGGCCCAGAAGATTCCCTTTATAAGGGCAGTTCAAAATTTCTTCTATTTCATACAAACTGCCTCTGTTTCAGGAGGGCCAAATTTGTCATTCATGGTGTCTGCGGAGGGTTCGAAAGTAACATCATTAAGCAGAAGGTGGCATGATATTTAAGCTTATGTATGAAGCATCTTCATCGCTGAGTAGATGATGGCCAGAAAAAAAATACTTTTTTCTCACATTGAAACTCATTGGGTACAAATGATAGAAGAGAAAATGTGCAAATCTTGATCATATTTTCAACAGAGAACCCAGTTATCAGTCTGGGAGAGCCCAATTGTAACAGGGGCCAGATAAATTAAGTTGGGATTGTACATTCCACTTCCAAGCTGTACCTATATGTTCTGGACTATGGAGCAGTTGGGGAACATAATATTAATCAAAAAAATTGCACAGAGGAAGATTTAAGCTTTTCCTGTCTCTGCACCATAGTCCTACTATTAAAGATCAGGAAGTCGAATTATGTATCTCCCAATGTCTTGTCTAATTGTGCCCCCAATAGACTTCAAGCACAATACTAACCATGTCCACTCAAAGGTAAGCCCCATTGTGTTCAGTGGATCTTACTCCCAGGAAAGTGTCTTTTGGATATCTTTATATGAGCTGTAACTTCTGGGATGCTTTGAATGTGTGCTATACCTTATACTGTATATACCTCTGGGAAAGGGGGAATTCTGCTTCTACTGTAACCAATAACATAATCCATGATTTTTTGCAGCTAATCAGGTTTTATTGTCCATTTTTCCAAAGAGTTTTCTAAGGGTTGGTCTGCAATCCTCAAAAGCAAAAATGCTGACGCTGAAGGATAGAACTCCTGTGGTATATTGCTTGAAGGACTTTGATCTCCCTTGATAAGTGGCAAGCAGGATGTGATTACTGTACCTTGTTCTTACTGCTGCCTCCTTTTTCTGTTGCAAGGGCCTACATGCTGTCTTAGGTATGTGCTATCTGAAGTAGCCTGTACCATAGCCAAACCTCCTATTCACGCCTACTCAGAATTACTCACCACTGAGTTTATTTATTTACCAAATCCAGAACATCTTACATTAAAAATTTTAAAACATTAATTAAAAAATTAGAAATTAAAAAAATGAGGTGAAATCTAAGCAATACATTTCAAGACTATAACAAGTTTGGATTTCACACAGAAACACTTCATATATTCCCTTAGAGGTCCAGAAAATAGCAATCTGAATGGCTTTTTCATTGGCCTGGAACAAATCCTCCATCGTTCCTGAACCATTAAGATTACAGCATGTCAATAAATGTTCAGGGCTCTGCAGTTCCCCACATTCACATTTTCCATCTCCTGTAATATAGCCCCAAGTCTTTTCAACTTTTCAAAACATCAAGTTTTTCTTACGTTGCGACACCGCTGTTCATTCTTAATCTATTCAGTGTTTTCCATGTTTCATATGGGAGTTGGTACCCAGGCATGGGTTCTTCCCTGAAGTTGGTCCAGCTTTCATTGTGATGCAGGCTGCGTCATAATTCCACTTGGCGGGTTTCTGGAGTTGATGGGATTAGTTCTGTCAAACGTAGGAAACACTTTCTTGATTTCATTCATGCAGGATGGGGCTTTTGCCATACATGGTATGCCTGGGTATGCTTGCTGTTTATATCTTTTTCTGCCACCACTTGTCTCCTTACATCTGGAGGTGCAATACCTGAAACTTGATAAAGTTTATCAGTTGGCATTGGTTTTAAACATCCTGTAGCAATTCGCATTGTTTCAATATGTGCTTGACATGGGAAGAGTTCCACTGGACTGGCGCTGCATATTCTGCTGCAGAGAAACTTAAGGCAAGAGCTGAGGTCTGTAAGATTTTGGGTTGTGCTCCCCATATAGTGTTGGTCAGTTTCCTAATGATGTTATTCCTAGCACATACCTTCTGTTTTGTATCTTGGCAGTGGGCCTTGAAAGTGAGTGTTCGGTCTAGCTTCACCTCCAGATATTTAGGATTGTCAGTGTTGTATTGGTTGCTGTTTCCAGATAATTTTCAGTTTCTTCCCTGCATCCCTATTTCTTAAATGGAAGGCACAGGTTTGTGTTTTCCTCAGGGTTAGGTTTCAGGTAGTTGTTGTCATAGTAATTACCCATTTCTTTTAGAGCAGTCATAGTTGTCTTCTCTATTTCCTCGAAATTGTAGTCTTGAGCAGCAATTGCAGTGTCATATGTGAAGGTTCTAGTATTTGGGTTAACAGGCTGATCATTTGTATAGATATTATAAAGTAGTGAGGCCAAGATATGTCCTTGTGAGAGCCCATTTTTTTGGATTCTCCAGTGGCTTTTTTTTTTTTGTTCTGGGGGGTTATGAAAAAGTGACTGTTTTGGATTAAGTAACAGATGAACTGTGTTAATCGATGGTCCTTTGTTATTGCATTTATTTTTCTTATGAACTTTTTATGATTTACCATTGAATTCAAAGGGACACACAGTGCAATTTTATGCAAGTTTATTATAAAGCAAAGCGACCACATTTATTGGAACTTATAAGGTAAGTGAGCAAAGGATTGCAGACTTATTGGGAAGTATATTTGGGACTGCAGATTTAAAAACTACTGTTACGTAAATTGATCAGGATAACTTGTGAGCAGCATTTTATATTTTTACTAGCAAAAAGCGTACCCGCGTTGCAGGAGTAACATTTCCCCATACAACATCCCCCCTGGCACATCAACACCCCATTGCGCATCAACACCCCATGTGCAACTTCCCCCATGTGCAACTTCCTCCCATGTACAACTTCCCCCATGCATATCATCCCCCCATGCGCAACTTCCCTCATGTGCATCATCCCCCCATGTGCCTGAACGCCTCATATGCAACATCATCCATCTGCATCAGTCCCCCATGCACAACTTCCTCCATGCGCAACTTCCCCCCATGCGCAACTTCACCCATGCGCAACTTCCCCCATGAGCAACTTTCACCCATGCGCAACTTTCCCCATGTGCGACTTTCCCCCATGCGCAACTTCCCCCATGAGCAACTTCCCCCCATGAGCAACTTCCCCCCATGCACAACTTCCCCCATGTGCAACTTCCCCCATGCGCAATTTCCCCTCATACACAACTTCCCCTCATGCGCAACTTCCCCTCATGCGCAACTTCCCCCATGCGCAACTTCCCCCATGTGCAACTTCCCTCCATGTGCAATGTCCCCCATGTGCAACTTCCCCTCATGCGCAACTTTCCACATGTGCAACTTTCCCCATGCGCATAATCCCTCCATGCGCATAATCCCTCCATGCGCAATTTCCCTCCATGCGCAACTTCCCCCATGCGCATCAACCCCCCATGCGCAACTTTCCCCCATGCACAACTTCCCCCAAGCGCAACTTCCCTCATGCGCAACTTCCCCCATGCACAACTTTCCTCCATGTGCAACTTCCCCATGTGCATAATCCCTCCATGTGCATAATCCCCCCATGCGCATAATCCCCCCATGCGCAACTTTCCCCCATGCGCATAATCCCCCATGCGCAACTTTCCCCCATGCGCAACTTCCCTCATGCGCAACTTCCCCTCTTGTGCAATTTCCCCCCATGCACAACTTCCCCCCATGCACAACTTCCCCCCATGCGCAGCATCCTCGCTAGTGCAACCTCTTCCTCCGAACAACATTCCCCAGTGCACCAGGCAGAGAGCACCAAATTGGTGGATGTTGGTCAGTCTCCCATGTTAAGTATAGGACAAAAACACGTTGACCCCTTTAACCTGAAGGGTTAAATTTCTCCAGATGGGTTTTCCAGATGTGTTCAGGTGACAGAAGGATCCCTCCCAGAATTCCATGCTTCTAGGCCCAGCAGTTGGGGCAGAATGTTGATGAGTCAGCAATTCTCAATGCAAAGTATAGGGAGGAAAATATGTTGCGCCCCTTTTCACCCCATTCTAGTTGGAATTTCCGAAAACTGGCTCTTAGTGCACCCCTCCGTCACGGAAGGAACACCCACACCAAATTTCACGCTTTTAGGCCCAGCAGTTTTGGCAAGGCAATGATGAGTCAGTCAGTCAGTGAGTCGGTCAGTCAGTGACTTTTCTCTTTTATATATATACTAGTGAAAGGCGTACCCGCGTTGCAGGAGTAAAATTCCCCTGTATGCCATCCCCCCATATGCATCAACCCCCCATGCACAACTTTCCCCCATGCGCATCAATCCCCTATGCGCATCAATCCCCCATGTGCAACTTCCCCCATGCACAACTTCACCCATGGGCATCAACCCCCCATGTGCAACTTACCCCATGGGCATCAACCCCCATACGCAACTTTCCCCCATGCGCATTAACTCCCCATGCGCAACTTCCCCCATGCACATCAACCCCCATGCGCAACTTCCCCATATGCATCACCCCCATGCGCATCATCCCCAATGCGCGTCATCCCCCATGCGCAACTTCCCCATGTGCATCAACCCCCATGTGCAACTTCCCCATGTGCATCAACCCCCCATGCACAACTTTCCCCATGCGCAACTTTCCCCATGCGCAACTTCCCCCATGCGCAACTTCCCCCCATGTGCAACTTCCCCATGCGCATCATCCCCATGCGCATCAACCCCCATGTGCAACTTCCCCACATTCACATCATCCCCCATGCACAACTTCCCCCGTGAGCATCAATCCCCCATGCACAACTTTCCCCCATGCACAACTTTCCCCCATGCACAACTTCCGTTCATGTGCAACTTCCCCCGTGCGCATCATCCCCCATGCGCATCATCCCCCATGCACATCATCCCCCCATGCGCAACTTCCCCCATGCGCATCAACCCCCATGCGCAACTTCCCCTATGCACATCAACCCCCATGCGCAACATCCCCCATATGCATCAACCCCCACGCGCAACTTCCCCCCATGTGCAACTTCCCCCATGCACATCAACCCCCCATGCTCATCATCCTCCCATGCACATCATCCCCCCATGTGCATCATTCCTCATGTGCCTCAACCCCCATGTGCCACTTTCCCCATGCGCAACTTTCCCCATGCGCTATTTCCCCGTATGCACAACTTCCCCATATGCGCAACTTCCCCCATGCACATCATCCCCCATGCGCATCAACCTCCCATGCGCTATTTCCCCGTATGTGCAATTTCCCCGTATGCGCAACTTCCCCCATGCGCATCAATCCCCATGTGCAACTTCCCCACATTCATATCATCCCCCATGCGCATCATCCCCCATGCGCAACTTCCCCCATGAGTATCAATCCCCCATGCACAACTTCCCCCATGCGCAACTTCCCCTCATGCGCAACTTCCCTTCATGCGCAACTTTCCCCCATGCGCAACTTCCCCTCATGTGCAACTTCCCTTCATGCACAACTTCCCCCATGTGCAACTTCCCTCCATGTGTAATGTCCCCCATGTGCAACTTCCCCCATGCGCAACTTCCCCTCATGCGCAACTTACCCCCATGTGCAGAATCCTTGCCAGTGCAACCTCTTCCTCCGAACACCATCCCCCAGTGCACCAGGGTCTGAGCACCAAATTGGCTGATGTTGTTCAGTCTCCCATGTTAAGTATAGGACAGAAACATGTTGCCCCCTTTTCAGCCCCTGAAGGGTTAAATATCTCCAGATGGTTCTTGGTGGGTGTTCAGGTGACAGAAGGAACTCCCAGAATTCCATGCTTCAGGCTCAGCAGTTGGGGCAGAATGTTGCTGAGTCAGCAATTCTCAATGCAAAGTATAGGGAGGAAAACACACTGTGCCCCTTTTCACCCCTTTCCGGTTGGAATTTCCAAAAACCGGTTCTTAGTGCACCCCTCCGTCATGGAAGGAACACCCACCCCAAATTTCACACTTCAAGGCCCAGCGGTTTTGGCAGGGTGGTGATGAGTCAGTCAATCACTGAGTCAGTGAGTCAGTGAGTGACTTTTCTCTTTTATATAGATAGATAGAGAGATTAATTTGGGTTGTTTTGCTTATGCCCATCACTGGTCTAGTAATGAGTCTATCACTACAGATTTGCTCTACAGGTTTTTGATAGGGAGAGAGATACAGTAATATATACCAGTATATAAGGACAGCCTTATAAGAATAGTTGTGCCTATCAGAGATCTTGGGGTTGGACAGAGCATCCACAATAAACCATTTTGAACCAATGAGGGAGTTTGAGTTGGTAGCTAGAAAGGAGAGAGAGAGGGGAGAGAGAAAGAGAAAGCTATGAGTTGGCTAAAATTGGATGATGCACCATAGAGGGCCAAGGCTCTTTTTAGGAATTTAATGCAGAAACAGCAGCTTTGCTGCTTGCCAATATCTTCTTGCTGCTACGAAGATCCGCTTGTGTATATTTTTTTGAAAGATTTATACTCTGTCCTTCATTCCAAACATCAGGGTGCCCAGGTTGCTTACAGCCATAAAATTAAAATACAAATACATTTAAAACAAAATACAATAAAATCACATTAAAATCTTCAAAAGACAGCAAAGCAGATTCAAAACCAGGACAAACAACTAATAAAAACTAAGGTGGGAATGCTAACCAAAGTTAAAAAAATTAACTTCTGCTAGAAGACCAACAGGAATGGGAATAGATCTCAATTCCTTTGAAAGAGATTTCCACTGTAGGGGAACATAGTGAAGGCCCTCCCCTTGAAAATGTCAGTGTAGTCTTTGCAGTAGGCAGCAGTGAGAGGAGGGTTACCCTATCTCAAATCATTTGTCAGTACAACTAAAAATTAAAAGACATCATAAATCTTCAGAGCTCTGTCCACTCCCCCAGGGAAATCTTGTGCCACCAATGAATTTCTCAGTCCTTGGGAAAGGGAAGCACATCTACACTGGACTCTGATATTCCTGGAATCTCAAGTGAACATTTATCTTTTTGTTACTCTTTTGCTGTATACAGTGTTACAGTACACTGTTGTATACACTACTTTAAATATTCAAAATTACAATCTTTCATGAGAATTATTTATTTACTAACTGAACTTACCTGTCATTGAATGAGTAAAAGTTAAAAAATATTTGTGGGGACCAAGAATGGTTGGGCACTGCTAAGCACTGGATACTGGTGGACACTGACGGGCATTGGCAGACATTGGTAGGCACCAGATATTGGTGGACACTGACAGGCACTGGTAGGCATCAGCAGGCACTGGTGGGCAGTAGGCACTGACACCGGGCACTGTGCGCTACACAAAGCACATCACAGTGCTGCCAGTAGGCAGCAGGCCCCACTGAGCATTGGGCACCACCAGGCAGCAGTCACCACCAGACACCACCAGGCAGCAGGCACTGCTGGGCTCTAGATATCTACTTGGGCAGCACCTACTGGTCAGGGCACCTCTACTGGACAGTGATCATCATTATTGGCAGTGGGCAGTGGCAGGCAGCGGTCAGCACCAGGCACCACCAAGTAGCAGGCACAACCAGGCTCTGGACATCATCAGGCACCATTGGGCAACATCGGGCACTGCTGAGCTTCCCCACTTTAATGTTGTTTATTGGCAATGGATAGCAGCAGGCTAGCAGGCACCATAGTCCACCATGTACCATTAGGCAGCGAGCAGCAGGCACTGGGCACCATTGGGCACTAGGCATCTCTACCAGGCAGCAGGCAACATTGGGTACTAGCAGGCACTGGTCAACACTGAGAAGCAGGAACTACCAGGCATCCCTACAAGGCAGCAGGCACCAGAGGACAGCAGGCAGCTGTCACCACCAGGCAGTGGGTACTGGGCACCACTGGGCACCAGGCATCCCTACTGTATACCAGGCACCACCAGGCAATGGACACCGCTAAGCTCCTCTGGGCACTGCACATCCCAACTGGGCACCATGCACCATCAGGCCCCAGATACCACCAGGTACTGGGCACTGCCAAGAGGCAACAGCCAACAGGTACACTGGACACAGGGTACCATGCACCACAGGGCACCATGCACCACGAGGCAGTACACTTGACTGGCAGCGCACCTCACTAGGTGGCACCAGGCACCATTGGACAGTGGGCACCACCAAGAACTGGGCATCCATACAGGTCACCATTGGTGGACAACAGTGGGCACACAGTACCAGTGGGCAGCAGGCAACACTGAGCACCACACATCACTGGGCACCAAATGGCTTCTTAGTGGATCTTACATCACAGAAGGAATATTTTCAAAATATTCAAATTTTACACTTCTAGTTCCAATATTTTTGGCTGGACGTTGATGTGTGAGTGAGTGAGTGAGTGAGTGAGTGAGTCAGTCAGTCAGTCAGTCAGTGACTCTTCAATTATTTATATATTTATTTGTTGGATTTATATCCCTCCTTTCCCATGCTACCACAAATGCCCAAGGTGTTGTACATTGGTTTTTTATCCTTTTTGTTGTCACAATAACTCTGTGCGGCTTGTTCTATGGGGCAGCTCATAGAACTCTTTTCTTCCAGATGAAATCCTTTCATGGAATGGTCATCACATCTTGCATCAGGGAACAACTGGATTTTCAGGTCAACCAAGCTGTAAACAGCAACACCTCTGGCTCGGTTGCCTCATGACAGCTTTATCAGCTTTCAGTCTTCCATCCAAGAGTTAGCCAGGTCTTTTCCCACTTAGCTTTCTTTGGCGGCCCTTCACTCAACGATCAGACCATGTCTGCTTGTATGTGTGATATATCTCTGTACTACTGAGCATGTTTAATTTTGATCCGAAGAAACCATATTAGATAGTGCATTCATCACTACTGTGAATTTCTCAGGGGACACATTTATACAAGTATTGTGATAGGCTCCTGTTGAAAAGCACTTGCAGCATGGGTCCATGTGTCAAAGGCAGATGAACAGAACAATCCCAAGTCACAAACCTGCACCATGGCATAGGGAGACGGGTGCATGTTTGTGCACTGGCCTAATCCAGCCTGGAGTATTGCAGAAGTTCCTTATGACACTATTGTGATACCCCGAGTCCAGCATGGGACTTGTTGCAGGCCAGCACCAGGGGTTAGTAATGCACGTTTCTGACTGTGCCATTTTGTGCCTTTAAAATATTGATGCTTTTTGAAGCTAAGCCTGCAATCCTATATAATACACATGTACCTAGGAGTAAGTTGTATTTAATTCAGTGAACTTACTTACATCTCAGCAGACATACAAAAGATAAGTACTTTTTGTATTCAGTTTACTTAGATTTTTTCAAGTTCTGCATTCTTCATCTTCCAAAACAGAAGTACATTTTTTGTTTGTTTGGTTTTTAAAATAAGCAGCCATACAAATAGGCAATCTTTCCCACCATGTGCATTGCTCCTTGAATGCAGTTTTATAGGGTTTCTATATAGGGTTTCTACTGACCTATGTTTACAAAAGCACAGTTACATTCCAATTATTCCAGATAGAAATCTGAGTTGGGAAGTTCTATCGATTTGTAGACTAGAAACAAACACTTAAATAAAATGAGACAATGTAATGTCAATTTTCTGTACTGAATCCAAGATGACATACAGTAAAACTCGTACTAATTATCCTAATGTTAAATAACATTAAATTTATAAAACATCTCAGAAATACATTATTGTTTCTAATGAATCTGCACTGGCCTTTCTCTGCCATAAAAATGCTACGGTATATTCCGTGAACAAGAGAGACTGTTCTGCTAGTATCCAGAATTAGTACTGTCTGCATAATGTCCACAACTGTCTCTGTCTTCTTCCTGATCTGGTACAGAATATTATTATTAATTGTTAGCTCTACATTCATATTGCAGATTTAATTTTTGTACAGAGACCTGAACGCTGAGATGATACAAACTAGGAATCATGTAACAGCTGGATAATTTATATAACAATCCATGTGTTGTTAAAGGTACCCTTAAGTCTATTGGAAACCAAACCCTAATATTGCAAAGCCCTTAAAACTTTTCAGGGATCGGGAAGCAGGATGTGTGCAACAACAATGCAGTTTTAGAAGTATTACATACCCTACAAGAATCCCAATGTTATAATTCTTCTATCAATTAGCATCTGCATCTTCTATCATTTAGCATCAGAATCTTCTATCAATTAGTAGCTGCTAACCCTTTATAATTTATTGTACATTTATTATTTAGTCAGAAGAATTATTTAGCCAAAGAATATAAGATACCATGTCCAGGGAAGACCCTGTAATTATTCTTTGTGGAGATAAAAATGGATTAGCATTATCTCAATCAGAATTTTGCAGTATAGAACTTCCTTTTCAAAGCCATAAACTTCCTGCTTTGGTACACTGTATCCAGTGCAAGGTTGGGGCTTGCTTCAGTGCAATCTAGGGCAAGGGGAAATATTTCCCTTTACCCCAACTCAAGTGGCAGCAATCCTAAAATCACTTTCATGGGAGTAGGCCCCCATTGAATATAAAATGACTTACTTCTGAGTAGATAGGCTTAGGATTGTACTATATATGGGGCTACATGGTTTTGTACCATCTTAAATTGTGGCAAACATCTGAATAGCCTAGTGTTAGGTTGGGCTGCTCAGGAGTGGTTAGGATCCAGCCTAAGTGCAGATCTTGGTTCCCCTCCTTTTGGACCCAGTTCATCCACTGTCTTCCCTCCCCCTGGCCTGGAACCTCCCAGTTCTACCCTTTGAACCCCCACACCAGCCAAGGCATGTCAGCACTATTTACCCATCTGCAAACACAGAGAGGGCATGATTTGGCCTCTGGATGCCAGTGCACACAATTATGCTGGCCTACATCCTCCCATGGTGGCATAGAAGTGCCTTGTGGCATTTTTTAACACCCAGAGGCCAATACATGGGACTTGTGCAAGCATAGGATTCTAGCAACCCTTATGAGTAGCACTGGTCTAGAGAAAATAGCACTTTCTCAAAGCCAGTAGTAGTAGAGGAAGAAGTAGCACTTGCCTGAAGAAGTAGTAAACCTCTCTGTTCTTTAGAGGAGAGACTGACACAGCCAAGAAGCTATGGTGAAAGAACAGAGTCACAAGGAGTCGTTGTTATTAAGTCACCCTTGCAACAGATGGAGGAGTATGAAGGTCAGATACCTAGAATGAATAATAATGTATGGGTGATATCTGGATGCGCCTGTTGGAAGCCCAACAACATGTGTCAGCAAAAAGAATGATGACCACAGGAAGATATTTGGAAATGAGGAGTACTCTGAGTTTCTCTTCAGTTGTCAGTATTTATATACCGCTTTTCAATGAAAAGTTCAAAAAGCTGTTTGTAGACAATATGAAATAACTAATAGCTAAAGGCTCATAGCTCGTTGAGTTTCTCATGGAACAATAATAGTAAAAAATCTTTGATTTTTACCCTCTTGAGAATAAGATTTTCACTCAATGTGAGACTCAGTGAGAAAGGTGATATAGATATCCTGTATCATCATCATTGTGAATATTGTGATGTTTATGTATGCTTTGTTTTATGCATGTCATGGTATTTATTTGGAAATAAAAATATAAATTGTTATTTGCAATTTATAAAACAGATTAGTTTTCTGTGCTCCTCAAAAGACAGTACTGAATCTCTGAGGTCTGCGCCCTAGGCAGCTGCCTAGATAGCCTACCAGGCCTGGGGGCATCTGTGCACATCTTTCCTCAGTTGTGTGATGGGTGTAGCACATTTTCAGCTGTGGGACCCTGATAAGGGCAAGGAGCCAAAAAGGAGGAAATTTTCTGCAATCCATTGTTTTTGTCATTGTGAAAGCAATACTAGCCCTTTCTTCTGCATTGCCAGTCATTGTCTGGTTGACCTCCTGACTCTGCAGGAAGCCCCGGAGTCCCCTTACAACAACAGCCTGGAAACATACCCCTGAAGCTTTGCCCCTTTGAGGGCAGGAAACCTACTGATGTACCTTATCATATGATTTCCCACTCCTATAAAAAAAGTGAGGTTCCCCTCAAATGAAATACATTTTTATAGGATGCATTTCCCAGTTGTGGTTTCTTGCAAGAATGCTTGCCAAGAAGTGAAGTGAGGGCTTTCAGCTGGAACCCACTGAGCAATAATAATGAGAACCCCCCCCCCCCCGCCACCACTACCTCACATGGTAGGCCATGACACCACCACCACCAACAACAACAGCAACACACAACTCAGACGGGGAGAGAGGGGAGGACTACAATAGATCCCGAAGCCATTCTGTGTGCTGTCTTCCACAAACAGGAGGATTCTTCCTAAAGGTGTTCATTAATAAACCTGTAAATGAGATCTTAGCAGCTGGATTTCCACTTTTTATACTCAGACAAAGTCATGAGCTGCACTTTCTTTCCACAGTGCTGTAGGCAGGTCCACCAGATGTCTCATTAAGCTTTGCATCCCTCCCTGCTCATGGTGGTGCCTTTCGTTGCATAATCATGGGCAGCATGCACCTCTCCCCATTATTTTCCACATCTTTGCTGAAGCATGAATAACCGATTATGAGAATGAAGCGGAAAGGCCTGGGAAAGCCTTTGCAGAACACAGCAAGAGCAAACAAGTATACTTCTTCAAGACACAGTTGCATTTGAATATTCTTTGGGAGAAAATGAATCTAGAGCCAGCCAGCAGTGAATGGGTTTTGGACTCAATTCTTCCTACTGAAGGAATGGGTTCAACTCCCCCTCTACTTCCCTCCCACCTGCACTTTTTGAAATAGCACAGTGGGAAATCGAGATAGCCATGAGCATACAAACCAGAAGCAAAAGCTCCCCTCACTCATATACTCCAACTTTGTATTCTCATGGTGTAAATCCCCGCCACACTGCAGGAACGGGAAGATGGGCAAGTTGTGCTGGACTAAATTGGTTAGGATTGCACCCTCAGACTGTTCCAGAACCTAAGATGACAATTTGCTGGTCCAGATTCATATGAAGATCCATACCCACCATAGAAACCACTGCTTCTGTACGACCTTGATGACTTCATGGTTTACGCCTGTATAATTGGTCTGCCTCTGCTAAACATTGGTCTTCCACTGCCACTGGTCTGCCAGTTTTATGTGACTGGCAAAATAACCCAGAGGCATAGCCTACGTCATGGGAGTGTTGGAGCACATGCTTTTAATGTAGAAGGTCCTGGACTGCAACTCTAGGTAAGATCAAAAAACACTGCAACTCTAGTTAAGATAGAAACATTGGTATCTAGAGCACGAAACAGCTTCTGCCTGTCTACAGTACTGAGCCAGACTCCTTTGCAGCACTTCCTATGTATCAGAGTTTCATCTTAAAGCCCTGGTAAATGTAAGTTGGTTATATTCTTTTCTTTCAAAATGGCTATTAATCAAGCCAGCCGCAAGCCCTCCCAAGAGATGCTATCCTATATCTATCTACTTAAAAGAAATCCCACTGTAGTCAATGGAGCAAACTTCCAACAGTAGCAGTAGAGGGGTAGCCCTGGAAGGTATGCCGTACCGGGGGGGGGGGGGAGGCATTCTTTCCAGCTATGCCACTGTATGTGGACAGGGTTATAGTCTGGGTCTCTACAGAATCAAAGCTATCTTTTGGAACAGAACAGGTAAGGGGTGCCACAAGATTAAATGACAGGAAGTCTATGATTGGATCTTCTCTTTTGTGTAACAGAAAATGCAAAGGTAAGTTCAGAGATCTCCAGCTTGGTTCAGGGCTGTAGCATGGGCTGCAAGCTCCTCGATCTTTGGCAGAGCACATGATTTGGAGCAGAAGGTCTCAGGTTCAAGCTCCAAGTCTCCAGGAGCTATGGGAAAGTTCATTCGTTGAACCCCAGAGCAGCCTTTTTCAGCTGCTCTGGTTAAGTATTTACAAGAGAATGGGCAAAATCCAGAGCAGGTACGGGTCCATGCAGTTACAGCACCCTCTAGTGTTACTTATGGAAAGTCGTCTTAACTGCTCCAACACAAAGGGCTTATTTTGACTTTAGGATATGGGCCAATATACGTATACAATCTGGGCAAAGCTACCAAATTCTATTATGCTATTGTCACTGTGTATTATGCTATTGTCACTATTGTCCAGATGTGTAGGATCTGCCTGGTTTAGGATCAACGTGGCCTCTCCTCTTTACTTCTTCATCTCAGAATGCCTGGGGTCATTCCTGCCATAAAACTACTTCATGATCCATAGACTGTCCCAAGCAAGGAGTTTTTAGAAAGCTGGGGAAACTGTGACATATTCAAGTCTCAGCTTTCACAATTTACAAAAGCTAAGCCAAATAAGCTGCTAGTTCAAACTACATATATCAAGTTCCTTTTGTGACATTGATTTCTTGGTCCATTATTTACTGTTTTCTTTTGTTTCTCATTAGGATGAATGCCAAAGAACATTCACTGCACTTTTTAAAAAATCAGGCATGGGTCAGAAAAATCAGAGAAATCAGAAATGGTTTCTAATGCTGCAGTTTTGAAATCCTGCTCCAAAACAGTCCTATTGAGTATTATAGTATCCACAGATTGCAACGTCATTAATTGTGATTCTCATCTATTTACCCATGAGACATTTTTTTCAGAAACAGTTTTTTAAAGTTGTAGTAGTAGTAATTCTATCTTAGGCTGCAATCCTAACCCTGGCCTAACCCTAGCTCTCAGGCTGCAGTTCCAGCCACTTTCCTGGGAGTAAGTCTCATTGACTATCATGGGACTTACTTCTGAGTAGTCAGGTTGGGCTCTCAGGCTGCAGTTCCAGCTACTTTCCTGGGAGTAAGTCTCATTGACTATCATGGGACTTACCTCTGAGTAGTCAGGTTGGGCTCTCAGGCTGCAGTGCCAGCCACTTTCCTGGGATAGAGTTGCAGCATCCTCAGAGCCCAGTCCTGTGCAGGTCTACCCAGAAGTAAGCTGTATTATAGCCAATGGGGCTTACCCCCAGGAAAGTGTGGATAGGGTTTCAGCATCCTCATAGCCCAGACCTGTGATTTTAATGGGATGCGTTTTTAAACTTTTCTCCAGGGATCAACATGTTCTTTCTCATTTGTAGTGGCCATATGTGTTGAGTTAAAATGTGTATAAAAAATCTGTGTATAACAAGTTTGGTAAACTGTAAACTGTTGTGACATGGCCATAGATTGGGAGGGCCAGATGCGACCCTCAGTGTGCCATCATGCGGCCCTCAGCAAGTTCTTCCAGGGAAAGAAACTCTGAGCTGGGACAGTCACAAAAATACTTTACATGCTGTTTGCACATAATAAAATGAAGGACAAGGAACCTTATAGAGTGTGCAGAGAAAGTGACATTTTAAGCATAAAACTTGAGGAGATGTAAAATGCATGTTTTTAAGGGGTATAAGAAGCTGTGGATTCGAGTAGATTTGAATCCAGACTGTGGTTAACCTTTTCTCTTAATTTTTCTTATTAAAAAGGCCCCTGAAACTTTTTGCCTCAAGGTGCAAAATAAAATCTACAGATACTTGCAAGAAATTCTGCTTAAAAATAGGTCAACGTGTGGTATGATGGAAATTCTATTTGTTCCTTAAGGGTTGAGCTGATACCATTTTATTTATGCATAAAGGCAAACCTTGAGCTTTCTTTAAAATTGTTTGCATGGACTAACATCCCACCTGCTAATGTCCATTCACTTTTAAATATCCTTATTGAATCCAGTGTTTTGTGCCCTCCTCTCTAGCTAGGTATAAAGTGGATTTCCTGTTCCCAGCCCTAGAAAATGTAATTTGAATTTGACTCTCCTTTGAGTCCTCATTTGCAAGAGACATGGGAGTCTAGAGCCCAAAGTGAGATGCTAGCATTGCAAGATGCGTTTCTTAAATTAGCCCATGTCACATGGGAAAGGTCATGATTTCCCCAGACCCAAAGGTCTTTTTCTACATAAAACTAGAGTTTTACTTGCCATTCCTTGTTCTTTAACTTTCTGTGTGCTTTTGGATAATGGATTTCAAAGAGACCGTCCTGCCCACAAATTCCTGTAATGTGAATCCAGATGTCAAAATGGACCTTTTACTACACAATCTAGTAATAAAAGCAAGTGTTCTGCACATTGCCAATGCAGCGCAGAAAAAATAATTAGCTAGAACTAGAAGCATATCATTTATTAATAAATAGCTTGTTTTACTCCTCTTTCTTTTGAATAAATATAACCTCTCTCTCTCTCTCTCTCTTTCTCTCTCTCTCTCTCTCTCTCTCTGTGTGTGTGTGTGTGTGTGTGTGTGTGTGTGTGTGTGTTCTTGTCCTAGGGTAACCCAAGGAGTTGGTCTTAAACCAGTACATACCTGACAGGCTCACATTATGCAGAGCTTCATGCTTAGTTAAGGCAACTGTGATCTATTCTACCCACTGTCCTAGGTTGGCATGCCACTTATTACGAACATCTCCCTTGCACAAGTTTGCTGTATCTGTCACTAAAGAGGGTCATGCCTGAAAGAGACAGCAATTTGCATAGATGACCTGTTTCTACTTTGCGTAAAGCTTGAACAATTTCCTGAGGCAAAGAAGTGATTTTTTTCCCCTACTGGTAGCAACAGCAGTGCAAACAAACATGCATATCAATACACTGTACATGCAGTATATTTTTTCCGCAACCCCAGATTCCTACCACCTACATGAGACATTAACAATTGCCTACAAATCTGCTGGCATTAGTGGGCTACAGCAATACTGCAAAATGCTAGTTCAGAACAATATGTGTACAGATTATTGACATTTTCTTTTAAAAACAGCAAATTCTAGTGCCAGAATTTCCTTATGTACCTTTGCATAATGCTTCTCTCTGATTACAAAGAAGCAAATGCATGTTAAATTGGTCTATCAGTTCCATATTTTATCTGGTGTGTAATCCTAAGAAATTTAGGCCGGCCAAATTCACCTGGCCTATCTTTCTGTGATGGTGTGGGGATGTCGGCATCTGCCTGTGCATTGGCCTATCACCTCCTGGTATGGGGCAGAAGTGTCTTACTACACTTTTCTGACACCCCCTGGTCAGCACAGGACTTATGCCGGGGCTTAGGCCGGCCTAAATGGAGATTAGGATTGCAGCCTGACCCGACAACCCAGAGTAACTACAGGTGCATGTAAGAGACATTACATGCATCCGTAGTTACAGCACCACCTAGTGAAAACCTATGGGAAATTCATATTGCAATCCTGCGTAAACTGTTCTTACACTGGAGCAAGGACTCCCTGTAGTTACTCTGGATTGCGCCCTGAGTCACTTAGTATGGCCCATAGATACACACTTCCCACCAACTGCTGCCTGAGGGGAGCATCTCATTGATGGGGCATCCTTATCCACAATGCACTATCCCTGTATGTAGAAAACTAGCATGTCAGGGAGGAGGTTAGAATGAATTTTCATCCCTGGTTTGCTAGTAGGGACCTTTATAGGACCTGAAAACATTTACTCCATCTCTTGTCCTAAAATGGAACAGTTTTCTTACAACAGGAACAGACTGAAGGCCATGATTCTGATTGATTTTTTTTGTCTCCTACTAATGACTTATGAACAGAATTAAAATTTCCAGTGACTCTTTGCCGTTCTGTAAAAATAATCCCTTGGGTTTCAATGGCTATTCGGAGTATTTCCTGGTATAAATCAATATTCCTGGCTCACTCTCTTTTTTCAGCTTAACTTTAAAATGGGGTCTTGGTTTTCAGTTGCAAATAATTTCAGCTTCTAGAGGTACTGTGGAAATTCAAAGGAAACCATTGTGTGGAACTCTTTGAAAGGTTTTGTTTTGCTGGCACTTTGTCTTCACTTGAATGGAAAATTGGCACATCTTTACTGTAAAACCTTTAAGCCCGGGAGACCTGAGGCACCAATCAAATCTAGGACCCATTGAAGCCAATTGCAAAACTCCAATTTATTTTTATACAGCCAAATTGCTCTAGTACTTTTCAAATGGTAGTTCTGTTGATAACAGAATTCCTCTTTCCTTAGAATTAGTGTCCTACAGCTTGGAAGCTAATAGCAGCCATAAGGGCATTTTTCTTTGAAAATAACTGAACACAAAATCCTGAAACATATCACATTTTAGTACAATAAACAACAAGAATGTATGAGTGATCTGTCTCTATGTAAAAATAATTTTTTTCCCCAGAAAAGGCAAAGCCCTTGGCCAGTTTCACTGTTTTCTGGCTAAGCTCAAATTTTGATTGGATTTTATTTTCAAACATTGGAAAGATGTTGACGTGTGCCAGTTTCTTGATACCTTTCCAAAATAATCTCACTGTTTTGAAGCATCTTTAGTTTGAAGTATGGCTTGATTCACACTATTGGTGCAATAGAATCTGACCTCATATGCCTTTGCACTGACCACAGACTGCAAAATGTGATTTGAGCACTTTCATGCATGTGATTAATCCTTATGATCTTTCTATTCCAGCAAAGGGGTGAAGGATTGCAGTATTTCCTACACACTCTGTGAACATAGGTATGCATGCCATCTGCATCAAAACACTACTGATTTCTATTCCGGTAGGGTTGCCATAATTCTCTTCCACAAAACTGGGACAGGACCCCATCAAACCTGTCAATATGTGAATGCAGTTCCTGAAAACTGGGACTGTCCTGGTTTTCAGGGACATATGGCAACCCAGTCTTGTACTTATTTATTCAGTATTTGTATAGGCAAGGGTGCTCTTCAGTCCAGGTGCCTTACTAATCTTCATACTACTACTCTCTTTTGTAGTAGTATGAGGCTTCCACTTGTTGAAGCCTCTCAATGAGGCTTCCACTTGTTGTCCTCATTGGAGGGCCAGTAGCCAGCTGATTGGGCAGTCAGGATGTTCACACATTGGGATTTGTGGCATCATGTCTCTACTTCCATCTGGTCGGTTACTTCTGGCTGGAGCAGATGAATAGCGCTCTCCCATGTGTGTTCCAAAACTTGGCTAATAAAAATTTGTCCGAAGTTTTCTACTTAACAATGAATTGAAGCAGCCAGCTGGCATTAGTTCATGCCACCAGAAATATCTGCATAGCTACTGGGCAGGATTTCAACAGCCAGTTCAAAGAATGCACTATAAGTTCAAATGCACTTTACTTTCCAAGAACACAAGTTGGTTCCATAGAATCATAGAATCATAGAGTTGGAAGGGACCTAGTAGATCATCTAATCCAACTCCCTGCTTGCAGCAGGAAATCCCCCTAGATCATCCCCAACAGGTGATCGTCAAGCCTCTGCTTGAAGATCCCCAGTGAGGGAGAGTCCACCACCTCCCTTGGCAATCTGTTCAACTGCCGAACCGCCCTCACCGTCAGGAATTTTTTCCAGATATCCAACCGGAATCTCCTCTCTTGCAGTTTGTACCCATTGGTTCTAGTTCTGCTTTCAGAAGCAGATATGAACAAATGAGCCCCTTCCTCCCTATGACAGCCCTTCAGGTATCTGAAGAGGGCAATCATGTCTCCCCTCAGCCTCCTCTTCTCCAGGCTGAACATCCCAAGTTCCCCCAACCTTTCCTGGTAGGGCTCCCCTTCCATCCCACTGATCATTCTTGTCACTTTCCTCTGGACTTGCTTCAGTTTGGAAAGCATAACTTTTGTGACCTGATGCTGGCAAGAAGGAAACTTTGCATTTAAAAATTGCTAGTCTAACAAATAGTATTTAAGCATATTTATGTGTCTCTATGAATACGCTATTGATTCTTTCTACAGTTAACACTTCTATATTATTCCTAGCAGAATGATCACAATAGTGGTTCCCATTTCCTGCAGTCATCAGGAATGATCATTAACCTACAGTACAGTCTTACACATGTCTACTCAGAAGGTATGGCTATGGAAGGTATACATTTAAATATTGAATTCTATGTGATGACCAGTCCAATCATAAGCTGCCTAATGTGCCAGCATTGCCACAGTGCCAACATGCATGTAGTGGTATCCTGAGCGCTGGAAGGCAACTGTCCAGCAGGTATTCAGGTGAAGGAGACTTTGATCCTCTTCCCCCAGGGAAGGAAAGTTTGCCTCAGTAGGGCTACTTCATGCAGCAGGAACCCTTGGGCTACAAGGCGCAACATGGAGGCTCTGGATCTGGTGGAGCTGAGCTCCATTACCCCACAGCCTCTCCCCAGAATGCATCCTCCCAACCCTCTGACCACCTCCACCCCCTCCTGCCTGAGAATGCCTCCTCCCTGCTTCTCCCCTACCCTATTCACTTTACCAACACCTAGTGGTCTGCTGAGCTGTGGAGCATCAGTTTGGGCCCATAAATATGTGGGGCCATTGGTGGAGCATCAGTGGGGCCCATAAACGTGTTTTACAGCACATTTGCAGCATTCAATGCCAAGCTCAGTATGACCACAGGATTGGGCTGTGACTCCCAAAAATGTTTGTACTGTATAAGATTGTTGCCCTGGTTATTTTTATGTTAATGCTAGATAAATAATTTATTTTAAAAGTTAATATTGAAAATACTTTTTAAAGTTTCCTTTGATGGTAGTGCGTACATATTGGAAACAGACCTGGCAATCTAGGCAATTAAGCTGGATCACATAAACCAAAAGGTCTGCCAGTTCCTAAGGAGATACCAAAGGGTTGTTTGTGAGTGGGCGTAAACTGTATTGACACAGAATATTTCCTTGCCATTACAGTGGTAGCTTGTAAGACAACTAACTTGTAAAACAAATGCTTTGTAAGACAAACTAAAATTTCTAAGGAATTCTGCCTTGTAAAATAAAGAGTTTTACAACAAAAATTAGGTTGTGGAACCAGTCCATTATTTCCTATGGGAAAATCTGCTTTGTATAAAGAACACTTTGTAAGACAAAGATGTTTCCGGAACGAATTATGTTCGTCTTACAAGACGTCACTGTATTCTTAATCATATCTATATATTTAAAACCAAAGAGTCACCAACTGAAAGACTCACTGACTGGCTGACTGACTCATCAATGCCAAGCCAAAAATGCCAGACCTAGAAGTCTGAAATTTGCTGAGGATCTTCTTTCTATGATGTGTTCATCCACTAAAAACCCATTTTTTGGAAATTCCAACTGGAATGGGGTCAAAAGGGGTGCAACATGTTTTCGTTCCTATATACTGAAGACTGACTGATCAACACCCAGCCTAGAAGCATGAAATTTGGGGAGCGTATTCCTTCTGTGATGTAAGGACCTGTTAAGAACCTATTTAGGGCCTGGTGGCAGCGTGACCAAAATGTAGAACCCAAAATGTAGGACAAGGTCCCGCATTTTTTTAATGTAGGATGTGTTTAAATCATTTAAACATGTCCTACATTTTTAAAAAATCACCCCGTCTCAGGAGTAAGCCCCATTGACATAATGGGCTTACTTCTGAGTAGACAGGGACAGGACTGTGGCTTACCTTGGCTGGGGAGGTGCTGGTGCTTCTGAACTGTAGTCTGTAGCAGCTGCCCCAGCGCAGCTTAGTTCGGCCGTCCGGGCAGCCATTTTCAAAAGTATTAAACTGTGCTTTCAAAAGCAACGCTTCCTAAGGCGCAAGCTGGGGTGGGTGGAGCATCTGATCCAATGACCTTGCCACCTGTGCCTCCACTCTCACTCTTGCCGGAGGCCTGGTCCAAGGCCAGGCCCGAGGTCCGGTGAGGGTGGAGGCGCACCCATGGTGAGGTCACAGGACCAGATGATCTGCCCATACCAGCTCATGCCTTAGGAACACAGGTGGGCTGAAGCCGGTTCTCACCAGTTCTATATAACCGGTTGTTAATTTGGGGAGGACATTAGTGAACCGGTTGTTAAGAGGGGGCCGTCATCTTTGAATTGCATGCAACTGTGTCTGAATTTCTCTTATGCAACTGTGTCTGAATTTCTCTTAAAGGGTCTCTGGGTCTGTCTTCCCAGAGCTGAAGCTCCACTTCCTCCTCCTCCCTCCCCTTCTCAGAGGGGCTATCTCTCCCCTCTCCTCCCCCCCTTTCCTTTCCTTCCCTTCCCTTCCCTTCGGGTATTTTTTAAAATACAAATAGACTGTTCCCAGTACCATCATTCAGACAGGGCATTGCAATCATCTCACAGCACACTCAGACACTGCACTGCTGAGATGGGAGGGCTTTGGATCACTATAAACTCAATACTTTCAAGTCAGGGTGAAGAGCTTCTTAACGCCCCAAAGCTTTGTATGATGCTATTCAGGAAGTCTCTCTATGCTAAACGTCTTATTTTGATTAAAAACCTTATTTTTAGCAAGTTTTTAGCAAGTTTTCAGAAGTTATTTCCTTGTGCAGTTTGCAAAACATGATGGGTTTCTCATATGCAAATGAGGCAGGGGATGGTGTTTGGTTTTTTTGAATCAGGCATTTTCATGGACAGCTTTACAAAGGGGTCCTTGGGTGGGAATAGAGAAGGCAGAGCTGCTGAGAAAGTTCTGTAGGTGAGTAAGAGTGTAGGTGCAGCATCTGAGTGTTGTGAGGATGAGATCCTCCAGGGCTTTTGTTCCCTGTTCCTCCATCCCTATCTACTTTTTTGCGAGTAAGCCCACTGACTATAATGGGACTTTCTTCTGAGTAGACATGGTTAGGACTGGGCTCTGAGGCTGCAATCCTATCCACACTTATCTGGGAGTAAGCTCCACTGACTAGAATGAGACTTACTTCTAAGTAAGCCTGCATAGGATTGGACTGTAAGGCTAAAATCCTGACCACACACTCCTGACAGTAAGCCCCATTGACTTGAATGGGACTTACTTCAGAGTAGACACAGTTAGGATTGGGCTCAGGCTGCAATCCTATCCACACTGTGGTCCTTCCCCCGCCAGATCTCCCCACTCCATCCTGCCCCTCTGAGAAATCTCTCCACCTGAGATTGTGGAGAGGCAGTATGGGGGGGCACCTGAAGAAATAGCCCCAGTTCCAATCCTGCCCCTCCAAGAGCCCAGTCCACTGCCAACTCTGAAGTAAATCCTATTAAAGTCAACAGGTTTTACTCCCCTGTGAGGATAGGAGTGTAGCCTCAAAGCCCAATCATCTGTCTACTCAGAAGGAAGTTCCATTATAATAGTGAAGCTTACTCCCTGGAAAGAAGCTGGTTTCTAAGAGCTTGTAATCCTATGCCTGACTACTCAAAAGTTAATCCCATTTCAATTTATGAAGCTTACTCCCAGGAAAGTGTGCAGAGGAGTGCAGCATCAGAGCCCAATCCTATTCTTGGCTACTCAGAAGTAAGTCCCATTAGAGTGTCTGGAGCTTACTCTCAGGAAAGTGAATAGGATTGCAGCCAAAGTATGGTTACTAAGAGCTCAGTCCTTTGCTTGATTACTCAGAAGTCCTATTATATTCCATGAAGCTTACTTACAGAAAAGTGTGGACAGGATTGTAGCCTTAAGTAGTAGCTTAAGGCAAACCTCAGCCTGCAGATGGACACCACAGACTCTGGTCCTAAACTGTAGATCAGTGTTTCTCAACCAGTGGAATGAGCACCACCTGTGGAACTTGTGGTGTGTCTGCTGGTACCTGGATGCAAGTACTGAGGCACCTGGATGCAAGTGTTATATTGCAGCAAGAGGCTGGGATTCTAAGAGCCCAAATCTTATGTATGACCATTCAGAAGTACTAGTAAGTCCCATCACAGTTAATGGAGCTTACTTACAGGAAAGTGTGGACAGGATTGTAGCCTTAAGTAGTAGCTTAAGGCAAACCTCAGCCTGCAGATGGACACCACAGACTCTGGTCCTAAACTGTAGGTCAGTGTTTCTCAACCAGTGGTATAAGTACCACCAGTGGAACTTGTGGTGTGTCTGCTGGTACTGAGGCACCTGGATGCAAGTGTCATATGTGCTCCCTGAGGCAGCTGGTGGGCCGCTGTGTGATTCAGGAAGCTGGACTAGATGGGTCTTTGGTGTGATCCAGTGGAGGCTTTTCTTATGCTTTTATGTTCTTATTTGTGGCACACATTCCCCCTGAGAGCACAACAAAGCATCATGCATAGGAATAAATTACACTGAACTCAGGGGCTTAATACTGATTGATGCAGTCACAAGTGATACAATTTTTTTTGTAAACTAAGGGTTAAGGTGGCGTGCCCTCCCCGCCCCTGCCCCCGCCCCCTAGCCCTGGCCCCGCCCACTTCCATAGAACTGGTTGTTGGGCCAGGCTGGGCCCACCACTGCTTAGGAAGCGTTGCTTCCTCCAAGTTGCCTGGACAATTTCATATTGGACTGGATGGTCTGATCCAATAAGCAAAAGCCAGACATGTCTGGCCGATTCCGGCTTTATGGGAAGCCTGGCCTAGTGGTGCCTGCTGGTCCCCAGTTCTTGCTGTTGCCCAGTAGTGCTTGCTGCCTCCCGGTGGTGCCAACTACCACCTGGTGGTGGCTGGTGGCTGGTACCCAGATTTGGTGCCCCATGCCTAGTGCCAGGTGCTGCTCAGTGGTGCCTGGTATCCAGTGGTGCTTGGTGAGCGGGTAATCCTTACATATAGAAGACAACATGGGATCTGGGACCTTTTCTCAGCTTTTAGAGTTCAATGAATGCAGGAAATCAACACCAGGGGAAGGAGGCAGGGTATAGGGATATAGGCCTGTGAAGTTTCTTGACTTTTAGATATTTTTTCACATTTCATTGGTAACTATTGGAATTTAAATGTACTGTAATTAAAATTTGAATAGTTTAGATCTGGTGACTGCAAATTGTTATATTTTCATTAATAGTGCAATATTTTTGCAAATGTTTGTTAGAAGGCACACATTTATGAATATATTCTACCCAATAAAAGAACATTTGCACATAACTTCACTGCCTGTGAAGATTCGTGGCATTTAGAGAGATATCTATAGCTATACTTATAGCTATAGCTATCTGTACAAGTAAATACTGCCTACATTACATGTACTTTTGTTATTGATGTGTTGTACTTTTGTAGGTATGCAAGCTTGTGTATTGTGTTGGTATGCAAATGAAAAGACATGCTATATCTATGTAAACAAACATATACAACATACAGAGATGCATTTAGTCTATGCACATTATTTTACATTGCTTTACAGATAATGTTTCAGATAATGAATATTTCTCTTCATGAAACTGAGTTGAGTTATAGGTCTTTGATTCTCCATACCTACCCTTTCATTTTGCGCTCCAGTATAGACACTCAGCATAAATGCCCCCTCCCATGAAAAGATTGTCACCCCCACCACTTCTACACTCCTGGCTATGAGCCTGTATTGGATATTCCATAGCACAAAAGCCTCAGAATAAATAAACATACATGAATATCTATTTCTAATGTTATTAGAAATAAAATTTCTTATTAGAAATTTTCTAATTAAATTTCTAATTAGAAATTTCTAATTTGTAATATTAGATATTTCTAATATCTATTTCTGCTTGTTTGGTTTGAACCTGAAAATATCCAGGATGAGCCTTGTGATCTTCTACATACAGAACATATGCTTTGCCACTGAGTTACAGTCTGATCCTGGTTTGTTAATTGAACAAACCAGAGTTTCCAAGTAAGGATGTAGCCGGAAACTGTGGTTAATTCTCAACAAAAATGGAAGCATTCAGAAGTTTCCTCCCTGCATGGAAAGGAAGGAGAGCGGAGGGATCAGTGATGGGCTTCAAAGAAATTAACAACCGGTTCTCTGCCCATCTGGCAGCCACTTTTAAATGGCTATTTTTAAGCTTTATATGGCCTATCTCTTGTTAACAACCGGTTCTATAGAGTAGGTGCGAACCTGCTGGAGCCCATCACTGGGAGGGATGTCCACAAGCCTAAAGTTTGGCTCTGTTCATTCATGTAATACTAAACCATGGTTGGTGTTAACATCTGTATGCAGTCACTGTTTCATCAGAGACTAGTACTAGAATGTAGAGGAGGTCTGTAATGGACAGGGATTCCTGGAGTGTATTTAGCTTCACTGCATCAGAAAAAAATTGCTATACAGTGGTGCCTTGTAAGGCAAATATAATTCATTCCAGAAGCATGTTTGCCTTACAAAGCATTTTTATACAAAATGGATTTTCCCATAAGAAATAATGGTAAATCCAACGATTGGTTCCACAACCCAAAAATATTCATATAAAAATATTAACTGTAAGTAAAAATGATGACAAAACACTATAATTGAATTTAAAACACTGTAATACAGTACATAACACAATAATGAAAAACACTGTAATGTATTGTACAGTAAAACAGAAAAGAAAAACCTTTATGGCAAAAGATGACTAATTTTCAGTCACTGGTGTCTTTGTGAGCAACTTTAACAAGGAACCTTCTAATGACACTTGCTTTTGTCCCAATTTGCTCAAATTGTTTTGCAGAACACTGTTTTACTAGGCAGAATTCCTTAGAAATTTTAATTTGTCTTTCAAAGCGTTTGTATTACAAGTTGTCTTCCAAAGAAAAACTGCGCAGGCGCAGTCCATCAGCCGGGCCGCGCTTACCCAGTTTTCCCTGGCTGTGAGGTAAGCTGGGCAGACACAGCCTGGCTCACCTCACAGCTGGGGAGAACTGTGCAGGCAGTTCGCCCAGCTGTGGGTTGACTGGGCCAGGCTGGGGCTAAGTGCCCCCAGGGCTCCTGCCTCCAGTCTAGGGCACTGTGCCAGCAGAGCCCCGTGGGCAAGGCACCACGGACCTGCACTGGGCCATGGACCAGGGGTTAAAAACCCCTGCTATAAGCACTGTTTGTCTTACAAGGAAGAATTCCTTAGAAATTTTAGTTTTTTTTCCAAAGCATTTGTCTTACAAGTTATTTGTCTTACAAGATACCACTGTATTTACCAATTTTCAGAGTCCAATGAATGTTTTACAGATTTTTTAGTCTTCAGTGTGCCACTGGATTCTTTGATTGTAAACCAATGTATCTTCCTGAAAGTACAATAAATCCCATTAATGGGGGAAATCCTGCTCTGTTGGTTATTTTCTAGAGCAGGAGTCCTCAAACTACGGCCCGGGGGCCGGATACGGCCCCCAGGGCCCTCAATCCGGCCCGCCAAGGCTTGCTGGCCGCCACAGGGAAAAGAGGCTTGGTGGCGGCTGCCATTTTAAATTTGGCGTGCTGCTGTGTGCGCTGTGCTGTCCTGAGGGCACAGCTCCTCCCCATCCCTGCCTTGCTGTTGCTGAGTGGCTGCCAGGTGAGAGCAGGCAGGGAGGGGGAGGAGCCATCCCCTCACGACAGCACCGGGGTGGGTGCCCACCATGGCAAGGGGCTGCCTGTCTGTTTGCTTGCCTGCCCACCTGCTTGCCCAGCAGAAGAACTTGACTTGGATGGGGGGCTGTGCGGCTGAAGCGCCACAGCCACAGCTTCCCTGCCTGGCCAGGGGACTTTGATGGGGGACCGCGCTGCTGCGGCGCCCCATCCACAGCTTCCCTGGCCAGCCAGGGGGCTTGGATGGGTGACCATGCGGCTGCAGTGCCTAATCCACAGCTACCCTGGCCAGCCAGGGGGCTTAGATGGTGGCCACAGGGCTCCCCAGGTAAGTGCCTCCCTTTCTCCCCCCGATCCCCACCAGCCATCCAGTAACCCCGCCCCCCAGAAACCCTCCCCACTAGCCCTGCCAGTACCCACCACCCCAGGATCCCCACCAGCCATGCCAGTAACCCCCACCAGCCCTGACAGTACCCCTCCACCCCCCAGAAACCCCCCACCATCCCTGACAGGCCTTCACCCCCCCCCCAAAATCCCCCACTAACCCTGACTGTACCCACCACCCCCAGAAACCCCCACTAGCCCTGCCAGTAACCCCACCCCCCAGAAACCCCCCATTAGCCCTGCCAGTACCCACCACCCCCCAGAAACTCCCCCTATAGTCCGGCCCCCGACAGTATCTGAGGGACAGTGAACCGGCCCCCTGTTTAAAAAGTTTGAGGACTCCTGTTCTAGAGGAACAAAAAGAAAGGACACACATGAAACAAAGCTTTTAGGAATGTGTGACAGGAAGGGTTTGGATACAATACATAGTGGAAGAATTAGGACATAGACATGCCCATTTCCTTGCTGAAATATTGGTAGGTGTGCAGGTATACAATAATGTAGTCATTGCCTATGCTTTTGTATTGTGGCATTAATATTCCACGTCTGGCTTTGTTAAAAGACTGGTGCTGGCACCTGGGAATCTGAAATGTTTCCTTGTGAAACCACTATAGGTTTCTATCATAAATCTGAAAGTATTTGTTATGAAGCTGCTTGTTTTTGATTTATTCAAACCTAAGAACCACTGCCCTAGAGCCAGTCACAACTGGGTGCCTGTGTGACACCTGGGCACCTCACTTTAAGAAAGATGCAGCCAAACTGGAGCAAGTCCAGAGGAGAGCAACAAGAATGATCAGTGGGATGGAAGGGAAGCCCTACAAGGAAAGGGAACTTGGGATGTTCAGCCTGGAGGAGGCTGAGGGGAGACATGATTGCCCTCTTCAGATACCTGAAGGGGTGTCATATGGAGGAAGGAGCTCATTTGTTCATAGCTGCTACTGAAAGCAGGACTAGAACCAATGGGTACAAACTGCAAGAAAGGAGATTCCGGTTTGATATCTGAAAAAAATTCCTGACGGTTCGGGTGGTTCGGCAGTGGAACAGACTGCCAAGTGAGGTGGTGGACGCTCACTGGGGGTCTTCAAGCAGAGGCTTGACGAGCACCTGTCGGGGATGATCTAGGAGGATTTCCTGTTGCAGGCAGGAGGTTGGACTAGATGACCTACTAGGTCCCTTTCAACTCTATGATTCTATGATATCCTGCCTTTCCTCTGTTGAAACAGCTGCCCAATATTTTAAAACTGTGAGATACCTATGCTTGATGCTTTTAGCCATTTTTGACCTGGGAACTTAAAAACCTGATATTTAAAACCCACAAATGTCCCCTGTACTCCACAAACAGCTGCAGGAAAGACCATAAAAGTTATTGCAATTATTAGCCCTGCTCCTTCCAGCTCTCCTGTCCTACATTAACACTTGATTCCCCCCCACCCCTCCTAACAGAGAGAGAGGTTGTGCTGTGTTTGTTTTTCTGGTTAGAAATCTGGGAGAAGAGAGAGATGGCTGGGGAAAAAATGTTAGACAGTGTTTCCCTGTCTTTGCCCCCACTTGGCACACCCAGGAGACTGTGCTCAGTTGCTTTGTTTGGGAGACTATGATCAGAGAAAGATAAACTACTCCCAGTGGGAGCCTGGGGTGAGTCAAATGGCAGCACAAGAGAAGCAAAGAAGAAAACATTGTCCAAATCCGATTCACTCCCTATTCTAAAGATCTCTGCCTTTCCTCTGGGGCTGGGGCATAACAAAAGACCTGATAAATAGGAACAAACATCCAGCTAATGCAGTATTTTGTTAGCTACACTGCCCAGCCTTGTACAGGGCAGGGCATGAAAGAAACAACCCCACCCTGCTGTCTTTCCCCCACCAGCTGGTATTTAGAGGTATACTGCCTTTGGTCTTGGAGGTTCCAACTGAGCCACAGGGCTATTTATTAGTTTGATTTAATACCACTCTATTATGTCCAGAAGAGCCCCAAAGTGACATACCATTTAAATAACAAAAAGATACACATTATTATTGTTTATTGGTTAATCTTTAATTTGATATACAGCCAATGAACAGTAAACACTTAACAGATCAAATCTTAACCAAGGACCTAAGAGCTGTTGAAGTATTGTTAAACTATACAGGCAGTTGCCATGATGATGATGATGATGATGCTCTATTTCACAGTGGCCAGTTGTTTGGAATTGGCTCTATTGTGATTCAGTTGCTATCCAAGGAACTAGGATTATTATTATTATTAACCATAAGTACACATCGATTATTATTATTATTATCAACCATAAATACACAGCAAACAATTTCTTGCTGGTTTCATTCACTTCACCAGTCGGACCCTTCCCAAGAGTCTAGGACTGTGTGATGTAGCAGCATATAATTCATGCTGATCCCAGAAGAGAGGCTTTCTGCAGTTGGCAGAGTGATATTTTGTCAAAGCCAATAGTTTTCAGGTGCCTGCAAAGGTCTTTGGGCACTGCACCCAGTGTGCCAATTATCACTGGAACCACCTGTGCCGGCTTACACCAGATTCACTGTAATTCAATTCTTAGATCTTGGTAGCAGGAGATCTTTTCCAATTGTTTCTCCTCAATTCTGCTGTCACCTGGTATGGCAATGTCAACAAGCCACACCTGACTGCTTTCTATGATGGTGATATCTGGAGTATTGTGTTCCAAGACCTTGTCCGTCTGTATCCTGAAGTCCCACAGAAGCTTGATCTGCTCATTTGCAACCACTTTTTCAGGCTTGTGGTCCCACCAGTTTTTTGCCACTGGCAGATGATACTTTTGGCATAGATTCCAGTGGATCTTCTGGGCAACAGATTGTGCCTCAGTTTGTAGTCAGTCTGTGCGATCTTCTTGCAGCCACTTAGAATGTGGTTGATGGTTTCATCCACTTCTTTGCAGAGCCGGCATTTTGGGTCATGGGCTGATTTTTCAATTCTGACCTTGATGGCATTTGTCCTGATTGCCTGTTCTTGGGCAGCAAGTATCAGGCCTTCTGTCTCCTTCTTCAGTGTTCCACTCGTGAGCCACAGCCAGGTCTAATCCTGATCAATCTTTCCTTCGATCTTGGCAAGGAATTGGCCATGCAATACTTTATTCTGCCAACTGGCAGCCCGAGCCTGAATTGCACTTTTGTGATATTTGTATTTGGTCTGTTGCACTTTTACCAACTTTCTCTTGCTGACTTCATTCAAAGCACATTCCTGGCTCTCTCGCACATAATCTGCACATGGGAAAAAATTGCGCATGGGGAAGTTGTGCATGGGGGAAAGTTGCGCATAGGGGAAAGTTGCGCATCGGCGGATGATGCGCATGGGGGGATGATGCGCATGGGGGGATGATGCACATGGAGGGATGATGCGCATGGGGGGATGATGCGCAGGGGGGAAGTGGCACATGGAGTGTTTCTGCGCCGTGGGGGGAATGGCATAGGGGAAAATGTTACACCTGCAACGCAGGTACGCTTTTCAATAGTAATAATAATAACATAATAACATCATCATCATAATTATTATTGTATATATATCCCAACCCACAGTTTCAATGTGGATTCAATGTGGCTAACAGTAGAAAAACATAAATATATTAAGAATTAAAAACATACAGCAATTACATACAATTAAACCATTCAAGCATCAAGATATTAAAATACCCTGAATCACTAAAATCAGTTAAAAACAATGTAAAAATACCAGTCCCCCAATATCAATTGAAAGCTCTGGTGAATAAAAAGGTCTTGAGACCTGCCAAAAGCTCTTCGAAGAGGGAGCTGTTCTTAATCCCAGAAGGGAATTCCATATTCAGGGAGCCACTGTTGAGAAGGCTCTATTCCTTGCTACAATATTAAGTAGAGAACCTTTATGTAGGTCTTGCTGCATTAAGATGAGGGGGAATGATGAGGGGGACGCTTGGCTAATGTTGGATGCTTGAAGCTTGAATGGCTAAGAGGTGGTGATTTCCAAAAGGGAGAATAGGAGTTTTCCTTTACAATTCTTAACTCTGCTACTGCTTTTCTCCCTGCAGGATTTATCGAAGTGTACATACACTGGAGCTTTGAAGCATCCATCTTATTTAAGGGTGAATTTTGAAACAAGGGACCACCAACGTAAGAGCATCCTGCCGGATCAGGCCAAGGACCCATTTAGTCCAGCTTCCTGCTTCTCATAATGGCTCACCAGATACTTCACAGAGCGAACAGAACAACAGGAGACCTGCAAACAGGTGCTACTCCATAGTACCTGACATTGGGAGATAGCCTACTTTCAAAACCAAGAGGCTTTATCCATCATGGCTTGTAACTTGTGATTATTTATTTATTTATGGGATTTATACCTGCCTTTTCCATGCCAATGAAAGTGTCCAAGGTGACTTACAAAGCTTTAATCTTTTTGTCCTCACAACAACCCTGTGAGGTAGGTAAGGCTGAGAGTGAGTGGCTGGCCTATGGTCACTCAGTAATCTTAAGAGCTCGGGGGGGATTTAACTTGGATCTTCCAGGTCTCAGTCCAACTCCCTAATCACTACACAAGGGGTGTCAGGGACCAGATGTGGCCAGGGTGACCATATGACCAGAAATGTCCAGATTTGTCCTCTTTTTTAATCTCCTGTCCAGGTATCCTCCAAAAGGGCTTCATTGTCCTCCAATTTGGCTTCATTTTGGCACTTTGCAATGGAGTCCAGTACCCCATCATGTCATATGGCATTGGATTCATACTGAAGCACTGTCCAATCCAAAAAATCAGTTTTGAAATATCTCCTTCCTATCAGAAGTTATGGCCAAAAAACTAAAAATAAAAATATACACTGAGCGTTATGGGAAAGTGAAAGTGTCCAATATTGTGGCTTTACTCTTAAGTAGGCAAACATACCATTGTCCGCCGGAAAGGCCAGGCTGAGAGGAATCTAAGACCTTGTCCTCCTTTTGAGGTTTGAGCATCTGGTCACCTTGGATATGGCCCATAACTAGTTTCAAAGTGCCTTGTTATCCTTTCGATTTATCTCCAATGCACTTCTATATGAAAATTTATGCAAATCTGAAATGTAAATAATTTTTTTGGCCTGTGACACACTATCAGAGATATGATATGCCCCTTTTGCCAAAATGTTTGGACACCCCTGCACTACACCATCCTGCCTCTGTACCTTTCCTCCAGATATTTATTCAATCCCATTTTAAAGGCATTAAGGCCAGACACCATCACCACATCCTGTGGCCAGGAGTTCCACAGACTAATTACATGTTGGGTAAAGAAATATTTTCTTTAGTCTGTTCCAACTCTCCCAACACATGAGCTTTTGCTCAAGGAGGAACACTTTCAGGAAACCAGCCAGACTCACATTTCTTTCTTCTTCATGACCTGATATTTTTCAGGCTTTAAGTCTGCTGTAAACAAAAACATTCAATATTTGTGAGGAAGTGCAAGCATAAAAACAAGGCTCAGAACTTTGCATAGCTAGCAATTGCCCAAAGGAGGAGTCTGGGTGTATGTTTGGATTGATTTGCATGAAAAGGAAACCTTAAAGGATCTTTATTTTGAATCATAGGATCACACTGTGAATTGCCCTGTTGCAACACCCAGTCCTATCCAACTTTCCAGCACCAATGCTATAATGTGAATAGGATGCACACTGCATCTGGCAGGAGGGGGTGACACCACAGAAGCCCCCTCAAGGTAAGGAAGTGTTAATTCCCTTAGGTTGGAGCCAAGATGATCCTATGTCATAACTGCAAAAGAGGACAAGGCCCCCCAAAATGTAGGATACCCAAAAAGTGGGAGTAGGACACGACAAAATAAAAGCTAAACACACTCATAAATATTGCTTTCATATGTTTAATTTAAACACTGCATTACTTATTACTAAGTTTAAAACTATTACACATAATTTATTACAAATTATTTATTTATTACAAGAAGGGATAAGTTGGACAATGAAGAATTTTTTTCCCAGGACACAAGGCTAAAAAGAGCACATGTCCTGGAAAAAGAGGACATATGATCACCCAGCTTGGGTTTGCATTGGTACTGGAAGATTGGGTAGGTTACAGTCCTAAGGCTGTAATCCTACCTAAGATTAAGGTCCATTGGTTATAATGGAACTTACTTCTGAGTAAGCATTGGGCTGTGTGTCTTAGTTATGCCTCAGGAGTAAGTACTGAAAGGTTAATGTATAAAGTCCTAAGGCTCTTCCTAAGGACCCTACCTGGAAGTCAGGTCCATTCACTTGGACCTTACTGGAAGTATTGTACCTTACAGGAAGTAATGGAAGTTACCTCCGAGTAGACATGAACAAGATAAGACTCCAAGACAGCATTTGACTGTGTGACTTTCCTATGCTTGTTTACTCAGGAGAAAGTACTGGAAAGTTGGATAGGATTGAGTCCTAAGGCTGTAACCTAACTGGGAGTAAGGTCCATTGATATAATGAAAGTTACTTCTGAGTAGACATGAACAAGGTTGGGATCCAAGACAGCATTTGGTTGTGTGTCTTTCCCATGTCTATGTCTACTCAAGAATAAGTACTGGAAAGTTGTATAGGATTAAGTCCTAATAACCTACCTGGGAGTAAGGTCCATTGACTGTAATGGAAGTTACTTCTGAGTAGACATGAATAAGATTGGGCTCCAAGACAGCATTTGATTGTGTTTTTCCTATGCTTATGTCTACTCAAGAGTAAGTACTGGAAAGCTGTATAGGATTTAGTCCTACCTGGGAGTAAGGTCCATTTGTTGTAATGAGACTTACTTCTGTGGAGACAGGCACAGTATTGTGCAGTACTTGTGTCTTTCCTGTGCCTGTCTCCTCAGAAGTAAGTCCCATTCCAGTCAATGGAGCTTCCTCTCAAGAAAGTGTGGCTCAGCCCTGTGAAGCCAGAACTGGAAAAGCCAGAGAGCCTGCCCAGCCCTGGAGGAGGAAGCCCAGCCTTTGCATGGGAACTAGTGGAAAGGCAGGGATTACATCTCCTGGCGGAGGGATACTAATTTTTCCCTCACAGTCCTGGCTTCCGAGCTTTCTTTGTGAAACGCTTTGTGATTGGCCGCCTGGACCCTGCAATGGTTGGCTGGGCAAGAGACGAGCAAGGCCATTGGCGGGTCCGCACCTGCAATGCGTCAAGTAACGATGCTGGAGTGAGATGTGCCTGCAGAGGGTTTGATGTGAATGGCTGAGCCTGGAGGGGGAGGGGGAGGGGGAGGGGGAGGGGGAGGGGGGAGACTGGTCCAACTGGGAGGGGGAGGAAGAAGCCTGGACAAGCCATGCAGGGTTGGGAGGGGAGAGGGAGCCTGTGCTGGGAGGGGGCTTGGACCTCGGACCTCCCGGTGCAAGGGTGGGGGACCTGGACCAGCCTGTGCAGGGAAGAGAACCTATGCAGGGGGGAGGGAGCTTGGGCCTGTGCTGTGGGGACCTGGACCTGTGTGGGGGAGAGGAGGGAGCGTGGACCTCCCTGTGCAGGGGAGGGAGGGGAGGGAGCCTGTGCTGGGGGGACCTGTGTGGGGGATAGGAGGGAGCTTGGAACTCCCTGTGCAGGGAGCTTCGACCTCTCTGTGCGGGGGGGGGGGAGAGGGAGCCTGTGCTGGGGGGACCTGTGTGGGGGAGAGGAGGGAGCGTGGACCTCCCTGTGCAGGGGGGGGGAGGAGAGGGAGCCTGTGCTGGGGGGACCTGTGTGGGGGAGAGGAGGGAGCGTGGACCTCCCTGTGCAGGGGGGGAGGAGAGGGAGCCTGTGCTGGGGGGACCTGTGTGGGGGAGAGGAGGGAGCTTGGACCTCCCTGTGCAGGGACCTTCGACCTCTCTGTGCAGGGGGGGGGGGAGGAGAGGGAGCCTGTGCTGGGGGGACTTGTGTGGGGGAGAGGAGGGAGCGTGGACCTCCCTGTGCAGGGGGGGGAGGAGAGGGAGCCTGTGCTGGGGGGACCTGTGTGGGGGAGAGGAGGGAGCTTTGACCTCCCTGTGCAGGGAGCTTCGACCTCCCTGTGCAGGGGGGGGAGGAGAGGGAGCCGGTGCTGGGGGGACCTGTGTGGGGGATAGGGAGCTTGGACCTCCCTGTGCAGGGGGGGAGGGGAGGGAGCCTGTGCTGGGGGGACCTGTGTGGGGGATAGGAGGGAGCTTGGACCTCCCTGTGCAAGGGGGGGAGGAGAGGAAGCCTGTGGTGGGGGGGCCTGTGTGGGGGAGAGGAGGGAGCTTGGACCTCCCTGTGCAGGGGGGGAGGGGAGGGAGCCTGTGCTGGGGGGACCTGGACCTGTACTGGGGGGACCTGTGTGGGGGAGAGGAGGGAGCTTGGACCTCCCTGTGCAGGGGGGGAGGGGAGGAGAGGAAGCCTGTGCTGTGCCTTGAATGTGAAGCAGGCAGTTGAAAGCAAGCAGCCTGATCAGCTGGGATGCAGATCTGTGTCACCCACATCCTGACTCTCCTCCTTGCCCTGCTAAGTAGGGCACTTCCTCTAAGCACTGCCTGGGTTCACAGCCGACACAGGGCAGGAGCCTGGGGACACATTCTGCAATCAGACCTCTAGAGGCTGGGCAGGGCCAACAGTTGCTCTCCTGCAATTCTTGCAAAAAAGGGGGATTTTTCTGGTACATCCATACATTCCAGAGCATTAGCTCCTTTGCAATCCTTCCTCTGGAGAAATGGGGGATTTTTGGAGATGTGCATCCATGCATTCCAGAGCAATGCTCCCTTGCAACTCTTTATTTGGAAAACGGGGATGTTTTCTCCAGATCTACATCTATACATTCCAGGGCAATTGGAGAAAGTGGGGAGATTGATTTTTTCTTTTTTTCCAGAGCATCCTTATCCTGAAACGTCTTCTTGCCCACCCACACTCCCCATGCAAACTCTGGGTGAACCTGGAACCGTGCAAGGCCCTCCTCCTGCACCTGAGACGTGCAGTAACCACATCCCAAAGTATCAATATCACTGGCCTTGGCTGGAGATTGTTGGGACGGATGGCCCCGTTGCAAAGCAAGGGATCTCTCCCTGCTTTGACACTTGAGAGAGGACTCTATAAAAAAGCAGGCTTTAAATAGGTGAAAGGGACCGAGGAGGTGCAATGGGGTGGGAAAAGAGGGATGCACCACTGCTTTCCATGCACTATTGCCCTAAATCAGTGTCTTGGGAGATAACCTTGCAACACCCACTTAAAGTGGCTTGAATCACTTTTGCAGCCCTTTTTCTCTCCCAAGAGCTGCTTTCAGGGTGAGTCAGCAGATCAGTCCATGAATGCAGGGCATTCAGTGCCAGGAAACTTCAGCTATTGAAAAAATATATGGGGGGAGACCTAATTCAAAGGTGATTCTGGAGTTAGTTTGCAAAAAGGTTTTTCTGATCAAGTTTATTTGACTGATTTAATTTACAATGCATATTTCCCTTTTTGACTTGCTAATAAAATGTTTTAAAGTTGATCTGGTGCCTTTATTCTTCTTCCAAACATATGTTGAATATGCACTTATAAATATCTTCTATTCCTAGAAACCACTAAAAATGTTTTTAAAGGGGTGGCTAGGTCATGTCACGGTGACCACATGTCCTATTTTTCCAAGACATGTCCCAAGAACATAAGAAGAGCCTCCATTGGATCAGGCCAAAGGCCCATCTAGTGCATCATCCTGTATCACACAGCAGCCCACCAGATGCTTCAGGGAGCACATATGACTCCTCCATCCAGGTGCCTTCCATGTGGCCCTGTGATGGCCCTTTAGGTTTCCTCTGTCTTCGTTTTTTAGCTTTGTATCCTGCAAAAAGAAATTCATTGTCCTTTTCCTTATGAGCAATGTAACATTGTAATTCATAAATTATATGTAATAAATTATAATAGTTTTAAATTTAATAATTTAAATCTACAGTCTGTAATATGTGATTTTCAGTATTGTATAAATTGAGCTTTGTGAGAAACAAAAAAAATTCCCCATTTTTCTTGTCAGTTTAACATGGGGCAATGGGACAGTATCAATATCAGCTAAATAAAGTTTGGTAAAAAGTTGAATATATAATGACTGGCGAGGCAAACAATTTTTAGCAAAAGAATTTTATGGTAATATATTGTCATTTAATTGTTTTTCTGTATTTTGTCTTCTTTAAAACTATGAAATAGTGAGTATATATAAATTTTAAATTATGTCAGGTCCAATAGCTGAACAAGCCCATGCATATTTACTCAAAAATTTAAAAGTAAACATAGAAGGGTTTAGAAAGCACCTGCCAAAATTCTCTTTTCTATGCAAGGTTTAAGGGTGGAGAGGCTGTCCTATATGATCATCCTGAATGAAGATAAATGGGGGATAGGACCAACAAAAAGCTGGGAACACCTACATCCATTGTTGTTCATGGAAACACTGTAGTCCCTGTAGTATCGGATGGGTGCAAGGGGTGTAAGGGCTGCTGGAGTGGGCTATTGGAATTGGACCATATCCTTAGTTCGACAGATGGGTTGCACTTGGACTGGCGTTCCATTTTTACTTTCACTTTACTGGGCCCCAAGTTGCAGGAGCTGTGAGGGGGGCATGCCTGCCCTGGTCACGATGCAGCCTAACCACTGTTCTAGGCCATGCTCCTGTTGTGCTGCCTAGACTAGCCCTGTTAGACTGGCACAGGTCTATCTGTCACACTGCTGGAGTGACATTCACTTGGTGGACTTGCACTGGCTTAGGTCCTTTTCAGGTGCAGCTATGCTGTCCTATCTGGCTTTGCACCAGCATAGTGCCAGAGAGGCTGGTGCATGTGCACTTCAGGATTGCAGCCATAATCATTATTTGTTACATTAATCATTATAACACCAAAGAAACATGGAACAAAGTATTTCATATTTGTATATGTTTTTAACAATGTTACAGCTCAGAATCATTATACTGTATAGAAAGGAAGTTTTCTAGGTACAGTGTAGAATTAGACCTGATGTGATAAAATGGCACTCACTTCAAAACATGCTAGTATATATTTGTAAAATGACAGTATCCCACTGAGATCTGTTAAAAATACACAGCTCTGCCATCTTATGGATCCTTGCTGGTATTACGAAAACAGAATATTCTGTATTGTAGCTATTAGAAGCCAAATGATCTATTTACATTTTCTGTATAAGTTGTAGATTGTCAAGAATGGTTTCCTGCATGTTTGTCTTGCTTTTTAGACAAAAGCCTAAATTTTATCAAAAGATGAATAGTCTGTAATTGGATTCAAGCCTGTGCTTCTTAACAGAGTCCTACCTGCTTCACCATTCATATTATTGCTTCTAGTATAGGATGGCATCGTTGCTGGCTCATTGGCTAGTACCATGGTCTCCAGAGGTACACCAGATCTGACAAAGATCACACAACCAGATACAAACACAGGCTTTGAAACAGGGCAAAGGAATAAGGTATGTGTTGCACATAAGCAAGGTGACCATGTATGCAGGGCAGTTTGTTGGGAACATAAGAAGAAGGAGAAAAAATGGCCAACAGTACTAACTGATTGAAATTTTATTGGTGGAAAGAGAATGTGAAGCTCTTTAGTATTCTAATAGATGAAACAGAATTTTAGTCAAAATTAGCGTTATGCCTTAATACTTTTATTGTGCTAATTTTGAAGAAACACTATAGTTTGAATTATACAATGGTTTTTCAGAGAGTAAAAAGATAGTAGAGAAGATGGGCTGTCTCCTTATTGTCTCCAGCCAAACAGTTTTTGAAAGTCAGCCCATGGAACCAAATGGAACTTGCTTTTCTGAACAGGTACAGGATTGGATTGTTAAAATCTCACACTTTGTAAGATTTGCAATTTGAAAGAGAGATTGCAGCTCATAACTGATATGCTTTGTGAGTCTTTCTCAAATTGCTTTCAGTTCTTTTTAAAAAATGTTTTCTCAGTCAAGGAATTAGAAAACACTTTTCTGTCTTCTACTACACTTCAAAGTCAGTGCATTATTCTTGGATAAATGATATGACTTTAGGTTTCTTTAGTGACTCAGTGGTTTGAGTGTTGCTGGTATTTCCCCACCACCCCCACCCATAACGTTTTAATTTTCAAAATATAAAAAAAATTATTTGCAAGATTGGATCCAGATATAGCCATTCTCCTACCTTCCTGAATTTTTGTCTAGTCATTGAAATTACTTGGCTAAAGTAGTACATTACATTACATCTACTGGTATACTGTTTATACAGGAAGATCCTTGGCAGGATTGCAGTATAGTTTGTCTCTTTTGTCCTTGACAGGCAGAATAAACTATTTCCCATCTTGTTTCTGCTACCTCTGCAAACTGAGTTTATTAAAGGTAATGTGCATTTATGTAAAATAGGGTACAATTTCCTATATCATGGGGAAGGAATTCTTTGAGAAAAGCCTTATAAAAGAGCTATCAAAAGAAGGCCTTGAATTCTGAATCTCGTAAGGAATTTGCTGTTATGAGTGAATGTGATATAAATGGTAAGAAAAACAGAAGCTTTGTGCTTCTGAATATTGTAAAAACCCAACAGGATAAACAGTGATGAACATTCCTGAGGAGCTGGTTCTTGTTGTCCTTTCAGAAGCCCAGTGGGAAGGTATTCATCACATGAGAACATAAAACAGTGAAGAGAAGGAGCATGATGTTGTTTGCCTTTAATGGGCTCAGAATTATTTTCAACAACAAAGAACGGCATGGCATGCTGTGAAGATTGCTGGAATAGTTGGCTTTTTAAAAAGAGTAGGTGCATTGATTGTTGGAAGACATATGTCAGCACTAGTCACCACCATGTTCAGAGGCTCCTTTTGATTATCCGAAGCTGGGGATCTTTTCCAGCATTTTGCCTGTTGAAATCTTTCCCAGGATGTTTCAGATGCACGAGAAATGTTTCCTGTGCATGTTCTGCCGCCACATGCCTCCTTTGAAATACTTCATGGGGCTAAAAGATAATTAGCTATTAAAACTGTTTCTTTAATATTGTACATGCTACTTTTTATCAGCAACAAAAAGTTCAGAAAATGATGTACATTAACAAGTGAAAAGAAAACCAGTAGTTTCCTTGTCCCAAATACAATTTAACAGGTTCAAGAGAAGCATCAGTGGACAAGGATTAGAAAAGAAGGTATAGAAAGGAAGCTAAGGTATGGAGCAGTGATTTTCAACATTTTTCTAATCAAGACACACTGAACACTATATTTGTTGACTCATGTGATGTTATGGGCTGTGGGTGGCACAAGCAGTTAAGATGCTGTGCCTGTTAACCAGCAGGCCAGGGTTCGAGACCCGGGTGGGCCCCACAAGACAGGGTGAGCTTCTGTCCTTAACCCAGCTCTGCGACGCAGCTGGATCCAATCGTATTGGCTCTGCCTTTCCGTTGGACTAATTCAGTGGCGTGGAGAGGGGGGATTTGCTGCTTGGGTAACAGCCTATCCTCCATAACAATCCAACCCAGGCTTTCGTGCTTTGCATGCAGCGTATGCAGAGCCGAGCACGATACCATAGTCTTTTAAGACTGATGGAGGCCTGCTTTGTGATGTCACTCTTGGCTGCTGGGTTGTTAGACTGGGTCTGTGGCTCTATTTCTAGTAACTGATAGTCAATTCCAACCCTCTGCTTAGGTTAGCACAAGTCCTGTGCTGGCTTGGGGATGTCACCAAAGTGCCATAAGGCCACTCTGGGGTGGGGTGGGGAGGGTGAGGCCAGTGCACAGGCATGCACAGGCCTCTCCACACCACCGTGGAAATGGGAAGATGGGTGAGTTGTGCCCTGACCATAATATCTAATTGTCCAGAAGATACTCATGTTATCAGACAACAGTTGTTCAGAACTTTCATACCATCTGCACAACCAGCACAATGGGCAGGGGTAAAATTCTACCCCTACCATCTGAGTGCATCTGCACCAGCTATGAAAACTTGTTTGAGAGGGTAGGTGCAAATAGATCATCTTAAAGTGCATTCTTTTCTGATATATTTGTGTCTCATTCATAAGTCTGTGTCATGTAAGTATTAAAAATGAGTAGTTTATGAATGAAGATAATCTGCTTTGATTTACTATAACTTGTGATGATTTATCAATACACTAAGGTCACAATATACGGTCTCTATTAGCAAGACCATTTAGTATTTTACAACTGCAGTGTTTTCCAGCTCAGGGCACTGCAGAGGCTCTTTAACTGCATGTGTATTGACTAGCCCCAAACCTCTGTCATATTGATTGTTTAGGAACTGCAGAGCTTTCTGCTGATATATGAAATTACATCTAATTCTACTGACTGGCCAGTGCAACAGTAAATCATTTTATAATTTCAATACTAATAAAAGATAGTTTGGCAGCCTAATTTACTGAGGCTGGCTTCTTCAGCATGTCAGAATCCATCATGTTGTTTATAACTGCATCAACAGAATTTGGTAGGGCAAAAGTTATCACCTACTTCTTTACATGCCTGGATATACAGGGACTGATGGGGAACAGGACTGATTGATTGATTGATTGGCCAAGTATGAACTCCATACCTGGAATTTGGTTTTTTGCAACAGCTGAATGGAAATGTGCTGATTTTGGTGGCTGCAGTGGCATAGCTAGAGGGGGGCAAAATCCTAAGTTTTTGCAGGTACCTTAATGTGCAGCATGATCATATGTCCTGTTTTGCCAGGACATGTCCTGGATGGTAGCCTTGTGCCCCAGGGGAAAAACACTTTGTTGTCCTTCTTTGTCTTGTAAGTGGGCCTTCTTGTACCCTGCTTAATGTGCCATGCAAGTCAATGTCCCTTGAAGCCATTCGGGGTGATGGGAATAAAACAGAGGTAAATGCACTCAGGCACCTTAGAACTTTCCATTGCCTCCATCTATGCCACTGCACCCAGTGAAATTGAAGCCATGTGATATTGAGTGACAATATTTATTTCTTCTTATAATTTAAAAAAAACAAATACATGACTCTGCAATGAATTGATAATAATGCCAAAAAACAAAACAGATTAAAGGTTCTCGAACCAATATTTCAAATCAAATAATAAAAAAACCACAATAAGATTGGCACATCTCATTCACAGCGTCTGCAAAAGGAGATCAATCTGTTCTCTTGTCACAAAAAAGGCCATTAGCCATTTCCAACTGAACTGTTCATGGAGTACGCAAAATCTCTCTTCTCACTTAATGCCCTCAACTTGCAAATGGCCATGTGCAGTTTTATTACCATAAAGAAAAATATTTAAAGGGATATCCTTGGATGTGGTCATGATGCAAAATGGAATTGGGCAAACTACTTACAGTACTTCTTCATAGAAGAAACATCTCCAGGAATAGGTTCAGTACCCCTGCTTGGGTACTTGGGAATAGGTTCAGTACCCCTGCTTGGGCAAGAGACACTCTTTCAAGTGGGTGGTGTTCTTTTATGTAGCAGGGGGAGAGTAACTGGCCCTACACACCCCAGCAATGTCTGTTCTAGTGGCTTCTGCTGGTGTTCTTTTTGCACTTTAGATTGTGAGCCCTTTTGGGACAGGGACCCATTAGCTATTAATTAGCTATTAATTTTTTCATTTTCTTGTAAACCGCTTTGTTAACTTTTCAGTTGAAAAGCGGTATATAAATACTGTAGATAGATAAGTTTCAAAAGTATTCAAACCACACTTTGAATGGGAGTAAGCCAAAGGTGGTGGAGAATTTAAAGTCACAAGTCTTGTGACTCAAGATTTCTTTGCATTTCAGACATGACTTCCCTTTTATTGCATACAATAAGTACAAGTTCCTCTACCTGACCTTTTAGGTCATGATCCTTGCAAGACAAAATGTAGCCCCTGGAAGCAATTTATCTGTTCCTCATTATAATTTGGCTCTTCCAGCTTGTTAATTGGGCTCTCGCATCTTGAAAATTTGACCAATATTTGCATGTTTTCTCTTCTGCAATTTGTAGCTAATGAATTTCTATGTCAGAAACTTATTTCTGGCTATGATGTCACTTCCTGCCAAATGATGTCACTCCGATCCCCAGAAGGCATGAGAACCCCCACTTTATTTATTTTATTTTATTTTAAAAATTTATATCCCGCCTTTCTCGGGCCGTAAAACATAATTAAAAACATAAATAGAACAATTCAATAAAAACAATTAAAACATACAAGCTAAAAACATATAGAGTAAAAACAATAAAACAAGAGCCCCCCAACCTCTGCCCCCTTAAAAGCTGTTTTAAAATAAAAGGTTTTAAGGCTCTGCCTGAAGCTCTGTATTGCGGGAGCTTTCCTCAGTTCTAAGGTGAGGGAGTTCCAAAGCCGGGTTGCCACCACCGAGAAGGCCCTATCTCTGGCCGCCACACCTCTCACATCTCTTAGTGGCGGCACAGTCAGTAGGGCCCCCTCAGATTGCCTTAGGTGACAGGTGACCTTAGGTGACTACTGAGTCAACAAGGATTTAGAAAATACAAAACAGTTCATCAAAGACGGAAAAAGGATTTGAGGATGGAGCATACATTCAAACAGCAGCACTATGTTCCCCCTATATAAAGCTTTATATATGTGAATGATATTATGGCTGCAATCCTAAGAACACTTTCCTGGGAGTAAGATCCATTGAACACAATGGGGCTTACTTCTGAGTAGGCACAATAGGATTGCGCCCTATATAAAATAATAATGAATAAAATAATATATATTATTATATATATATAGTGGCCCCTCATGTAACAAATTTAATTCATTCTGGATGCATGTTTGTTATGTGAAACATTATGTGAAACGGATTTTCCCATGGGAAATAATGGAAATTCAGATGATTGGTTCCATAACCCCCAAAATATTCATATAAAAATATTAACTGTATGCAAAAATGATGACAAAACACTGGAATTGAATTAGAATCATAGAATCATAGAGTTGGAAGGGACCTAGTAGGTCATCTAGTGCAACCCCCTGCCTGCAGCAGGAAATCCCCCTAGAGCATCCCTGGCAGGTGGTCGTGGAGCCTATGCTTGAAGATCCCCAGTGAGGGAGAGTCCACCACCTCCCTTGGCAATCTGTTCCACTGCCGAACCGCCCTCACCGTCAGGAATTTTTTCCAGATATCCAACTGGAATCTCCTCTCTTGCAGTTTGTACCCATTGGTTCTAGTTCTGCTTTCAGAAGCAGCTATGAACAAATGAGCCCCTTCCTCCCTATGACAGCCCTTCAGGTATCTGAAGAGGGCAATCATGTCTCCCCTCAGCCTCCTCTTCTCCAGGCTGAACATCCCAAGTTCCCCCAACCTTTCCTCATAGGGCTCCCCTTCCATCCCACTGATCATTCTGGTCACTCTCCTCTGGACTTGCTCCAGATTGGTTGCATCTTTCTTCAAGTGAGGTGCCCAGAACTGAACACAGTATTCAAGGTGAGGTCTGACCAATGCTGAATAAAGAGGAACTAGAACTTCTCGCGACTTGGAAGCTACAGTCCTCTTAATGCAGCTTAAAATGGAATTTGCTTTCTTAGGCATTTGCTTTCCTTTGAATTCAAAACATGTATTCAATGTGTCTGATCCTATGAAGTCTACTTAGGCTGCAATCCTAAAGACACTTTCCTAGGAGTAAGTAAGACCCATTTAACATAATGGGTAGACATGGTTAAGAGGCTGCAATCAAAGACACTTTCTTCTGTAATCAAAGACACTTTCAAAGCTCCCCACTTACTCCTTCTCATCATCCTCTTTCTCCTGCTCCCTTCTGGCTAGCCCTGAGCTGCTCCCCTCTTCTCCACTGCTGGTCTCTCCCTCTGCCCAGCAGACGCCCAGCCACAGGAGGAACAGCGTGGAAGTGTTGCTTTTACTATGGGCAGGTGCACTAGACAGCCCTGACACTTTTAAAAAGGGTTGCCGGCCAGCACATCTGCCCCAACTGCCAACGAGTGTGCTTGTTACATGAAGCACAGTTTGTTACGTGAAGCAGAATCTTAGAGAAATTTTTGTTTTGTTACATGGATCATACCTTATGTGAGGTGCCACTGTATTATATATATTATAATATAATAATATATAAAATAATAAAAACTTGGATAAAAGTAAGTATAGAACTCAATTGTTGCATAACATCTCTGTAAAACTGCTGGGGGAGATCACCCCCTGCATCACTTTTCTGAAGCTGATTTGGAACTCCAAAGCTGTTCTGAACTGAAAACAAGCCTTGTGTGACAATCATTGTTGGTCTCCCAGCATCTTGCTGTATTTGGCATTGTGACAAAGTGCTTGCACTGGGATTGGAAACTAAGCTCTGGAAGAAATTAAACAACAAAAAAGTAGTCTTAGAAAAATAGAAAACAATTGGTTCAGGCTCATTGACATGCAGAATATTTATCTATGTCTACCTGTAATATATTTGTATGTCTAGATGGTTTTTATGCTTCATATATCTAGAATATTGATTTTTGGTGAAGAATTTCACCAAGTATCATTTCATTGTTTTACATCATGTGCACATACTTGAAACACACCCAACTGGCCAATAAATCAACCTGTGGATGCATTTCAAATCTGACTTTAAGCAAGCCATTACAAAATAGCTTGAAAAATCCTTTATCACGCAGGAATTCAAAAGTGCTGTTAAAGCTCTCTCTAGATTCACAGTAATATTATCCAGTACTATACCCAAATTGAGTCTTTTTGTCTGCATTACATGTTTCTGTCACAAAAATATCTGCTGCATTTCATCTGAATAGGTCTAGTAAACTGCAGAATAAAGTTTTAGTGTAATTGGAAATGTAATAGATAGCACCCAAAGCAGTAAATAACTCATTGGGATTGTTAATTCAAAGTGCTGTAAAGTCATTTGTTGAACACTGTAAGAGCTAGTGTAAAATCATATTAGCAATGGTAGAGGAATGAAAAGAGAACGATAATTTAATTCTTTCAGCTGCCTGCAGGAAATGTTTTTGAATCCTCATGAGATATAATTCGGTATACAGTATTTGTTTTACTAAAAGACTGGTCATGCTAATAATTTTAAATGCACAATGTCTACTCAAAAGTAAGCCTCATTGTGTTCAATGTCTTACTCTCAGGAAAGTGGATTGCAGCCTTAGAGCGCAATCCAGAGTAACTACAGGGAGTCCTTTCTCCGACATAAGAATAATTTACTCTGGATTGCAATATGAATTTCCCATAGGTTTTCACTAGGTGGTGTCGGAATTACGTCAGTGTAAATGTCTCATACATGCTCCCATAGTTACTCTGGATTGTACGGATAATAAGTTAAAAGTGATAAGTTATGAAGTATTGTATTTACTCAAATCTAAAGCTCACCTTTTCCAGCTGAATTTAAAGCACAATCCTATCCATGTCTATTCAAAAGTAAGCCACAATGTGTTCAATGGATCTTACTGAAAAGTGTACTTAAGTACACCGTCCTGGGAGTAAGACCCATTGAATACAATAGAACTTACTTCTGAGTAGACATGGATAGGATTGTGCTCTCTAATGAACAATTGGGTTGTGCATTAGATTTGAGGAAATACGGTATAGGTTGGAAATGAGGAAGAGCCCAAGAGAAAAGAATAATGATTTGTGATTGATTTGTGTGTTGTTAGCACCCATATACATGGCGCCTCACATAACAAGCGCCTCACGTAAAGTATGTTCCACGTAACAAGTCTAAATTTCCAAGAAATCCTGCTTCATGTGACAAATATGCTTCACATAACAAGCAAATCCCTCTGGTGCCTAATGGGCACGCACGCTATGCAGCCCTGATACTCCACTTGAGGGTAGTTGCCTGGGGGCACCAGAGGCAGCTGCCCCTAACTGCCCCCAAGTTCCCCCACTGGCCACCTTAAACCTCCAGCAGCAGCCCAGGGAAGCCTCCCAGGAAAGTGTCTTTGATTACAGCCTCCCTAACAATGTCTACCTAGAAGTAAGCCCCATTATGCTAAATGGGTCTTACTTCCAGGAAAGTGTCTTTAGGATTACAGCCTAACTAGACTTCAATTATAGTGTTTTCTCATCATTTTTACATACAGTTAATATTTTTATATGAATGTTTTTGGGGTTTTGGAACCAATTGTCTGAGTTTCCATTATTTCCTATAGGAAAATCCGCTTCACGTAAAGAACATTTCACATAACAAGCATGTCTCTGGAACAAATTAAACTTGTTACATGAGGCGCCACTGTAGTTTTAAAATTTTAAAAGTATAAAAATAGTTTTTGAGCAATCTTTTTTGAATTGTGCTTGTGATAGTGAAAGCTTGGCTCTGTTGGTGTGACTTTTCAAATGTCCAGGGTACAGAGAACATGTCAGAACATTTGTAGCGGGGTAAGTGCTCTGATGGTTGCATAGGATATGGATTGAGGATATACTATAAGGAATCTGAATAAGAAACATGCTGTCTACAGGAAGTGGTAGAGATAACAGGCTAAAAAAATTATAATTTTCTGTACAAAGCTGTGTTTTAGGAAATGCACCTATATGTGAAGAAAGCTCTTATAGACCAAGAACAGGGATTTCCGAACTACAGTAGATGATGGTGAACTAAATAACAAATTTTTCCTTTTAAACTACCGTACCGCAGGGGGGATCAATCTGGAATATGACCACAGTGTAGAAAGCCTTGCATGTTTTCCCCTACATCATTTGACTACTGGAACATCACTGTCCCTAAAGCTATTTGCTCCTGAAAGTGTTGTTTTGAGTAATGGTCCTTCAGTTGCAAGTAATTGCTGGAATGAGATTCCGTAATAAATCAGTGGGGGCAAAATTGTTGAACTCCCCCTTCCCCCTGTGGACACAGAGACAGCAAAACTTGTTTCTGGTGTTACTTATCTGTGATTTTTATGGTGCAAACCATGAAGCTGCATTATCATGCAGCTTCATGGTTTGCACCATAAAAATCACAGATCCAGAGTACTGTGGCACTGCCACTTCATCATTCAACCATCAAATGACCAACCATAGCTTTGACAACTGCAAGGTAAAGACATTATTTTTGTGTCTACTACAAAGCTTCTTTTGAAGGTGCCATCTTGCTAATACTGGATCTCCCTTTCTCACTCCCTTTTTCTCTCTTTTTCTTTCTCTCTTTTTTCTCTTTCTTTCTCTCCCTCCCTCTCTCTTTCTTTGTCTTTTTCCTCTATCTCTCTCTCCCCCTCTCTCTTTCACTTTTTTCTTTGTCTCTCTTTCGCTTTCACTTTCTTCTCTCTTCTTCTTTTTCTTTCTCTCCCTCCCTCTCTTTCACTTTTTTCTGTCTTTTTCTTTCACTTTCTTCTCTCTTTTTCTTTCTCTCCCTCCCTCTCTCTTTCACTTTTTTCTCTTTGTCTCTCTTTCTTCTTTTTCTTTCTCTCCCTCCCTCTCTCTTTCACTTTTTTCTTTGTCTCTCTTTCGCTTTCACTTTCTTCTCTTTTTCTTTCTCTCCCTCCCTCTCTTTCACTTTTTTTCTGTCTTTTTCTTTCACTTTCTTCTCTCTTTTTCTTTCTCTCCCTCCCTCTCTCTTTCACTTTTTTCTCTTTGTCTCTTTCTTCTCTCTTTTTTTTCTCTCCCTCCCTCTCTCTTTCACTTTTTTCTCTTTGCTCTCTTTCTTCTCTCTTTTTCTTTCTCTCCCTCCCTCTCTTTCACTTTTTTCTCTTTCTCTTTCTTCTCTTTTTCTTTCTCTCCCTCCCTCTCTCTTTCACTTTTTTCTCTTTGTCTCTCTTTCTTCTCTCTTTTTCTTTCTCTCCCTCCCTCTCTCTTTCACTTTTTTCTCTTTGCTCTCTTTCTTCTCTCTTTTTCTTTCTCTCCCTCCCTCTCTCTTTCACTTTTTTCTCTTTCTCTTTCTTCTCTTTTTTTCTCTCCCTCCCTCTCTCTTTCACTTTTTTCTCTTTGCTCTCTTTCTTCTCTCTTTTTCTTTCTCTCCCTCCCTCTCTCTTTCACTTTTTTCTCTTTGCTCTCTTTCTTCTCTCTTTTTCTTTCTCTCCCTCCCTCTCTCTTTCACTTTTTTCTCTTTGTCTCTCTTTCTTCTCTCTTTTTCTTTCTCTCCCTCCCTCTCTCTTTCACTTTTTTCTCTTTGCTCTCTTTCTTCTCTCTTTTTCTTTCTCTCCCTCCCTCTCTCTTTCACTTTTTTCTCTTTGTCTCTCTTTCTTCTCTCTTTTTCTTTCTCTCCCTCCCTCTCTCTTTCACTTTTTTCTCTTTGCTCTCTTTCTTCTCTCTTTTTCTTTCTCTCCCTCCCTCTCTCTTTCACTTTTTTCTCTTTGTCTCTCTTTCTTCTCTCTTTTTCTTTCTCTCCCTCCCTCTCTCTTTCACTTTTTTCTCTTTGCTCTCTTTCTTCTCTCTTTTTCTTTCTCTCCCTCCCTCTCTCTTTCACTTTTTTCTCTTTCTCTTTCTTCTCTTTTTTTCTCTCCCTCCCTCTCTCTTTCACTTTTTTCTCTTTGCTCTCTTTCTTCTCTCTTTTTCTTTCTCTCCCTCCCTCTCTCTTTCACTTTTTTCTCTTTCTCTCTTTCTTTTCCTTTCACTTTCTTTCTCTTTTTTCTTTTTCTTTCTTTCTTTCTCTCTCTCTTTCTTTCACTTTCTCTTTTCTCTCTCTCTTTCTCTCTTCCACTCTCTTTCCCTCCCTCCCTGTGTCTGCTGGTGCCTAGGGCCATGGGGGCCAGGGGGGGCCATGGGGGGGACCAGGGAGAGCAGGTGTTCCTGCCCAGGAATCCTCATCCTCACTGAGTTCCCCTGAAGGCCAAGTCCACCTGCCCAGGGTTGCCTAGCAACAGGCGCCATCTTGGGACCGCAGTTGACTAGGAACTACATTTCCCAGCATGCCTCGGGAGAGGCGGCCGCGCCATCTTGTCATTTCTCCTGACGCCGTGGAGCGAAGGAAGTGTCGGCGGGCAACCCCTGGAGAGTCCCTGGAGAGCGGAGGGCATGGCGCTCTTCCCTGCTTTCGCCGGTGCCGTGAGGTCCGGGGAGACGCCGGCGAGCGAGAGCGAAGGGCCCCAAAGAGGTAATGAGCTCCCCCGCCTGCCGAATGGACTCGCCCTCAGCACAGCCTGTGAGTGGACCTGGAGGCCCCGCCCCCTGGAGGGGTGCTGAGTGCAGAGCCCGCTCCCCTCAGAAGGGCCGAGCCTTCCATTGGGGGAGCCCTGCGGCTGTCTCTCCTGTGGATGCTGAGGGGGCGGGAGGGGAGTATGCCGCAGTGGACTCACTCCAGGAAGACGTGGATGGGACTGCAGCCTCACGGCCCAAGACTATGCATGTCTGCTCAGAAGTCTCATGAAGGCTGCAATCCTGAAGACACTTTCCTGGGAGTAAGACCCATTGAACACAGTGGGGCTTACTTTTGAGTAGACTTGCTTAGGATTCTGCTCTCAGTCCCAGTGGGTCTTTCTTCCAAGAAAAGTTGAGTAGGATTATTCCCAAAACTCATGCATGTCTACTCAGAAGCAAGTCCCAATGAGGCTTAGAGCACAATCCTAATCATGTCTACTCAGAAGTAAGCTTCATTATGTTCAATGGGTCTTACTCCCAGGAAAGTGTCTTTAGGATTGCAGCCTTACTCCCTAATCCACAGCAACTCCTATTCAGTTGTACACTCAGACGGCAGCAAATATTATAACCCAGTGATTTTCAACCAGTGTGCCACGGATAGTCCTCAGGTGTGCCACAGGAATTTGGGGATTGACATTCATTAATAGGCCTTTACTCCCATGTAAATGTGGATAGGATTGCAGCCTCAGGGCCCAATGCTATGCATGCCTACTGTGAAATAACTCCCACTGTGTTCAATGTGTGCATAGAACACACATTTCATTTGTAACAATGAAAATGCATCCTGCATATCGGATATTTACATTACGATTCATAACAGTAGCAAAATTACAGCTATAAAGTAGCAATGAAAATAATTTTATGATTGGGGGTCCCCACAACATGAAGTACTTATAAGGGGTCACGGCGTTAAGAAGATTGAGAACCACTGCCATAGTCTTTCAAGACTGATGGAGGCCTGCTTTATTGTGTTACATATAGTCTCCCAATCCAGAAATAATTGGTAATGATGTGGTACTTTGAAAAGGGGAACCATGTGAAGAGGTATTGTGGTGGACAAATACTAGGAATCACTGACATAGAGCACAATCCTAACCATGTCTGCTCAGAAGTAAGCCCCATTGTATTCAATGGGTCTTACTCCCAGGAAAGTGTCTTTAGGATTGCAGCCATAGTGGGATGTTGTTTTCACTCTTGCATAGTTCTGACTGCAATCCTCAGCTCAATGGATTAAAAAGTTGAAACCAGTTTTTAGTTTATAAATGTTGCTGCCTTCTGGTGCTTTTGCTCCTTTTACCTTGCACATACTTGTTGCTGCACAAAGATATCTGCAAATGTCTTCTTATTTACTCCTTCAGGAATGGGGTTAGACCAGACCAACATGGGGGAGGACAATTTTGTCCTTTAGAATAGCAGAGAGAGGTTGAAAGAATGGAACATGCATTGAATGAATGAGTTCCTGGGTATAATTGAAAGGTGTTGAAAAAGTGGATTGTCAGAAAATGAACCACCAGAAAGCGGGGGATATCCGTATTGTTGAGAGGATTCTTTTACTGTAGGAAATTCTGATGGATTTTTTTAAAGTATGCCTGGCTCTACTTTGTAGTAACCTCTGAGATAATGACATCGCTTTGCTTATCCATATTTGCATGTGAGACACATACTTAGCAAAGTAAAAAAATTAATTAAAGACGATTTAAGTTTCTAGGACTCATGCTCTGCAGGAAAAAAACTAAAAGCTTCAGTCCTGGAGTATGGTGCTGTAGCATGTTGGTTCAGGATCCTCTCTTAAACCATGCACTGATAGACTCAAAGTCAAGCATTTACTTATAAAATGAGACTTTCTTCTTTCAACAGAATATTTACCAAAAGTCCAATCCTATCCAAACTTCTGATGCTGATGCAACTGTGCCAATGGGGCATGGACTTTATCCACCAGGGTGGGAAGGCAGTCATGGGGGCTTCCTCGAGGAAAGGGTAAGGCCTTACCTCAAGCCTGCATCGGTCCTGGAAAGTTGGATAGGACTGGAGTTGCATAATATTCTCTGCAGGTAAGCTACAGAACTCTCTCTTTCAATCCCTTGAACTCAGCCTCTGATTTATTTTATCTTCATTTTCCAACTTGGGAACTGGTGCAGTAAGAGTTTATGACTTTTCTGGTCTGGGGCATTTATTGTTTACTTTTTCTTAAAGGAAAGTCTACGCGCTACTGTAAAAAGTTAAAATTAGATTCTGCCAGCTTGCCATGAATGACACAGTGCTCTGATCTTAAAGTTAGGCCACAGAGCAGCAGTTTTAATATACTAGGAAGATGATGCTTGTTTCTAACTTTTGGGAATATATTTAACAATAATCCTAATTAGATGGTTGTTATTTTTCATTTACCCCCAAGAGAAAACAGTACAGTTGGCTCATATCATACGCACGACTGACTTGCATGAGTTCAAGTATACGCATTCCCTCCCTCCCCCCCAAAAAAAGTCAGAGAAAAACAACTAAAATAGTGCAGGCAATTCTGCCATTCCACTTACTCTCTTTCTGCCCTGGAGCAATGGGAAAATGAAGCTGCTGTTCTCCATAATGCTATGTGTGTTTTTCTCATCCTGTGCTTTTAGTCATAAAGAGTGAGCTTTGACTTTACACAGGCTTGTACTGTATATAGTCTTTGAGTGAAGGGGTTGCAATCCTCACCGCCCGTTAGCCTTGCATAAGTCCCGGCACAAGTCCTGTGCTGGCCTGAGGGTGTCAGGTCACCCTCCTGCAGGGGTTATGCCAGTGTACAGACATGCGCTGGCATCCCCACACCACCACAGGAACGGGGAAGACAGGTGAGTTGTGCTGGCCTAAATTGGTTAGGATTGTTCCCTCAGGGATTTAACTATACAGTACATAGTTTTGACTTGACATACCAGCCTTAGAACATAATCTTTGCATAAGACTGCCTTGTCCGAAACTGCTTTCTGGGTCTGGTAGCAGAAAATTATCAGTTTTGTTGTTAGGTTGTAACATGCAGTATCAGATGGTCATGCTACCCAGGACTTCCCACCAGTGTGCTACTCAGTGTACTTTATGACCAGTTTTTGGCAGAAGTAACTGGTGGACTATGCATTCCACTTGCACTCACAGCTCATAGGACTGGACTGATAATGAGTTTGTGGGAAAATTTTTAACTAGGTTTGCATATTGGTCATTAGCCATTGGTTTATTCTATAGTAAAAGAGAGAAGGATAATAATGTTGATATCTCGTAAAACTGGTAAAAACCCCAGAATGATTCGCATGAAGTATGTGCCTTTGAATATTCTCTCTTGCCCGAATATGCAGGAACATTACGATCAGATGTTGATCATCATGACTTACAAGCAAAGTGAACCAGTCTTTTTCAGAATTCTGCTAATTTCTTTTGCTTCCTGTTAAAAATTTGTAGGACTGAATTTATGAACATTAAGGGCTGAATTCTGCTGACTGTAAAACATGGCAAGTTGGTGGCCAGTTTTCCTTCCTTCCTTTGAAGATTTCATTCCTGACAGTCTTGATGAGATGCCATTGCATAATATGGTTTGCTACCTCTGGTTGACATCATGGTCTCTATTGGGATTGGAAGGGGAAAAGTCATAAAATACATTTTAGGAATGAAATATTACCAAAAGGGAAAGAAACCGGATGCAGATGTAAACCCCCTTTCTGTTTTAGGAGTAAACCTGTGTTTGCCATCCTATTTAATTCCCATTCTTGCTCTGGTATAGTGTACTTAAAATGGCCTGACTCTTTTTCAAATAGACAGACATTCCACCTCCTTTCTGAATATTTCACCATGTGTCACCTCTCATGCCTTTGCTTCATGAATCTTTCAAGGACTATACCACAGTACATGACTGTTATTGATGTCCTTAACCCCGTTTGTTGTAAACTGTATTATCTGCTGACAAGATAAATCTGTGGCTTTAAACAGTGGGATTTTTTTTAATTGATCTCTCTTTCTTCTGTGCAGACTTGAACTGGCTTACTAATCCAAGTTTCTGCAATGAAGATGCACTGAGACTACACCAGCGTGCTTTAGAGGTTGTGGACCTTGCCTCACAGAAATCCCCAGTCCAGAGGTATTCTATGACAGTGTTCAGCATGGCCTGTTCCAATGAACTTAAAGGCAAGAAGAGTGTGAGGCCAGATTTAGGGATAAAATTTAGTTGCTTATAAAATCATTGCAGCACATTTATTTTCATGCAGTTACAGCTGCAATTACGGTTGGGGCTTTACACACCATGGGAATGATGATGGACTAAGTTGTTGAGGATTGTGCTCTCAGATTGTCTCCTCATTTCTGTGATGGTTTGGGGAGGATGGTGCATATCTGTGAAGTGGCCTAACTCCCCCCCCCCCCGGAGTATTTTGTGCATTTATGGCACTTTTGTGACACTCCTAGACCAGCACCAAATTTGTGACGAGACTTGTGTCAGCCTAACCAGGGGTTAGAAATACAAATGATTGGGGGTTAGGATTGGGAATGAATTTTACTGAGTCAATGATGCACATGGTACAATCGGGAATATTCTTTGTTAGTGAGACTCATCATTCTTCTCTGAAGGTAGGTTTATGGGTGAGTGGTGAGCATGCAGGTGACTCCAGACAGCCAAAAGTGGCAGCAGCTAAGAAGCTGAGGTGGTGGCCGCAGTGAAGGGCTTGCCCCTATTGCTCATGTGCTCATTGGCCTCTCTACCTCAGGCTTGAGGCAGTGGTAGGAATCTGCAGCTGATGAACCTGAAGGTATTGTGATAGCCACTTGTGAAGGCCTTATGCAAAGTGAGGCCAGCCTTTCCTTCACTAACACAGATGTGAAGCAGCAAGCAGCTATCTTGGTCCACAACTCATGTTGGGCAGTCACATTGGGCCAGCATGAGCTCCAGCAGGTAACTGAAGGGCCAGAGGCTCACTAGACACTGTGGACAGAAATTAATAAGGTCCTGAGACCAGAAATGGCCCCTGGGCTGGGGTTTCCTTCTGCAGTCAATAATTAAATTATTTATTTTACCTTATTTATATGCTGTCTTACTTGTAAAGACCCAAGGCAGCTAGATAACTTTCATAAGCACACAACTTGGTATTATACATGAAAAGCTGTACCAACTGAATCTAATTCAAGCTTTATGCCTAATTTTGCATAAGATGGGGCTGCTAGGGCTTTGATCTGGATTTTGTTCACTGCTACTACAGAATGGCAGCACTAGGATTTTGTGGCTTTTTATAGACAGTCACTTTTAAATTGCTACAATTTGAAGTAATTTGAAGGTCCAGTCCAATTCAGCAGAGGAACAGCAGCGCTTAATGCCCACCATTGTATCCTATGCATGCAGGCTGAAGGTATCATCAGAAGGGGACATTTGTCCAGTTACTCAGGTAAAGCCCCATCCTTCTCAGTGGTGCTCCTTGAGTCAGCATTGGCTAAATCGTGGTGCAAAAAAGCCTATGTCAGGCTTCTGATTCCAACATGAAATAGGATTTAGAAATTGCTTGGCACTTACCTGCTCTCTGCTAGTGGCTAGGGTTTGGACCGTAGTGTTGACAGGGCAGTGAAGGCCTCCCCACTTGCACTGCTTAGTGTCAGGATGGTGGAAATATGCCTTTAGCACATTTGCCACACCAAACCCTGATGCTGCAACCATAGCACTGATGTTAAGGCACCATAGGATCATGTTGCCCAACTGCAATCTTAAAAGATGCCCATCTAAAAATAGCCCAATTTGTATAAATTTGCATTTCCGGACTCTGGATCCGGATGGGCATCTAAGGGTTACGCACCCTTTTCAAGAAATAAGTCTCAAATACTGTTTTGAATGGTCTTCTTTCTCCAGGGAAGACTTTAGGGGAGAAGCAGGGTACAAGAAGCTACAGTCCGAAAAGGAAACATGAACAGTTCTAATATATTCCCAGAACACCTCATGCTGTTCTTTGGATCTCAGTCAGTACGGTTGAGTTAATGCGCATTAATTTCAGAACAGATGATGGTCAGAGTTAATGGAAATATATGAAGTTTTATTGCTGTAATAAAATATTAGATAGTAAGGAACAACACTTCACAATTCTGTGCACCAATGCTGTTTACAATAATTAGAATACAATAATTAGAATTCTAATTAGAATAATTAGAGGTCATGTGCTGTTGGATGTTCCTCTCCAGTTTTGCTACAATTTTCAGCTTCTCAGAAAACTAGATTTACTAAGCCATGGTTCTTTATCCAGCTCCATGAAGTGGTAGAAGTTTTTCACAAGCACAAATAGCAATGGAATTTGTTATTTGTGACTTTTTTCTCTTTTAGATTTATTTTAAATTGTTTCTTATCCGTACTTGTACATTGTACAATCCTATCCAATTTTCCCTTGCCAATGCAACCATGCAGCAGGGTGCATGCTAATATGGACAGGGAATCAATCAATCAATCAATCAATCAATCAATCAATCAATCAATCAATCAATCAATCATTACTGAAGCATTCTCAAGGTATGGGAACATTTGTTCGTTTCCCTTGGGGCTCCATTGCAGCTGCACTGATTCCAGAACACCAGTGAATCGGATTGGGCCCTATGACTGTCCTTTGTAGAACTAAAAGTTGGCAACAACATTTTAAAGATACATTTGTTTGAATTTTAGTTCACTTAATTACACTAGTTTCCATTTTTTTCTAATGAAACCAATATTTGAATTTTTTTTAGCAGTTTTCTATTAGGCTCTATCAAATTTTTCTGTATTTCCCCATATTTAATAATTTTTAAATCGCGAATGGTGTTGAATGTATGCTTTTTGTATGTTTGTAAGCAGATTGGAACTATCAGGGGAAAGTCAAGCCAGTGAAAGTTTCCAAAGGTCACCTAAGAAAAAAAAGAGAAAGAAAAAACAGCGACACCACAAAAAAGAGAAAAAGAGAAGGGATCAGAGAATCAGTGAGTCAGACACAGATGTTGATGGTGATCGACATGATGAAAGAGAAAGAGCAGAACTAAAGTACGTAAGTATATTTTATTGCCAAAGTTTCTGTTGATCTGTTTTTTGTGTGGTTCTATTTAGGTTCTGAACAACATTGTTTCCCAGACCAGTTCAGGAATGTGATCAGAAGTTGATGGTGGAGCAGGGGTGTGTAATGAATCTCTTGGCATCCACTTGCATACTCTTCCCAAGAGGTAGTAGGGCAAACAAAAGTGGCCAGAAGTGTACCTTGTGTGGTTGGAAGTGTCCTCTGATGAAAAGAAGCAGAGGCTGGACGAGCACCTGTCGGGGATGCTCTAGGGGGATTTCCTGCTGCAGGCAGGGGGTTGGACTAGATGACCTACTAGTTCCCTTCCAACTCTATGATTCTATGGTTGGAAGTGTCCTCTGATGAAAAGAAGCAGAAGTGGTTTGTGTTACTGGTTGTGCATTTTGCCTCGTCACTTGGCACACGTGTCCTTCTAATCTTGGGGGTGTGAACATTTTGATGAGTTATTCTTGATCTTCAAACTTGACTTTTACTTGGCTAAATAAGTCTCCCCTTGTGTATTTGACCATTATCAAAAGAGAAGGTAGTTTTAAATAGTCCTGCTGTTTTGCGATTGTGTGGTATGGATTGCTCAGAGTTTCTGGAAATGAAAAAGAAGGCTTTTTATATGTTTTTTTAAAATAAGAAGTCAGTATGTCACTTGAGTATTTGGTGATTATGTAAATCACCTGTTTTAAGGCCTAATTGAACCCAAATGGTCCAGCTACAATGATACTCTGTGGTAAAGGAACACCTAAGAAGTCCCCTTGACTGCTTCTTCACAGGCATAAATGCACTCCTCAAGGCATAAATGCACCAGCATGGGAAAATGGAATAGGATTGAGTTTCTTGGTTTCTCTATATGAAAAACCCATATAGAAATTCTCTATATGGTAGCAAATCTACCATAAAATATATATGGTAGCAAATCTTGTTCTTTGAAATCAATTCTTCAGTCATCCTCTGCTGGAAGTGGAGGGTTGTTGACTGACAAGTGTTTCGTAGGTCTAAGAGATGAGATTGCAGACTACAGTATAAAGTAGGAAAATGTGGAGTGGTTAGGATTACAGCCTAAGTTTTAGCAAAATTATTGGTATTGACTTCCCAATTTGTTTCTTTTTAGCCATTCTGCATACAGTACATTCATTGTATTTAAAATATGCCTCATTTAGTTTTTCTCTTTTTATACATAAGCTATGAGCCTCTTTAGAAATATTATATTTATATGTCTCTTGGATTTATAAATCTCCATTTATGATTCATATTAATGAACTACCAGCAGAAATGTGCTACAGATTCCTTTCTGATGCTAATGACTGTTATCTTTTCAAATGTACTAGTATCCTCTGCTTTCTGATGGTTTATGTTCTGATGATTCACTCTTTCAACACTTTTCAATTACCAGTATACCCAGAAGTCATGCATTTAATGCATGTTCCATTCTTTCAACCACTCTCTGCTGTTCTAAAGGCTAAAATTGCCCTCCTGAAGTTCATTTGACAGGTGAAGTTCATATGACAGGTGATTCCCATTCCTGATGAGAATCCATTTGCAGAAAACTTTGTATGATAGCAAGAATTTGCAAGATTAAGGCTGCAATCCTAACCTCCAGTAAACCCCAGCATAAGTCCTGTGCTGACCTGGGAGTGTCACAAAAGTGCCATAAGGCACATCTGCCCAACTCCTGGAAGAGTTAGGGCAGTCAGTGCACAGGAATGTGATGGTCTCCCCACACCACCATGGGAAGTTTTGCCAGGTGAGTTATGCTGGGCTAAATTGGTTAGGATTGTTCCCTAAAAGGGTATTTGCAATTTGCTAGCTAAAAAGCCTCAGTTGCAATCTTTGTAAACTAAAAAAAGACAGAGTTCTGCTTTTCAACCATTTCTGCTTTTCACCACAGCTTCAGTCCCTAATCTGTCAGATAAGCAGGGGATACCTATATAACTAGTAGATTTATGTATATTTTCTTGCAACGTGATACGTTTTCTACTTTAGTTCTTTTCTTTTATTATAGATTCCTGTCATTCCTTCGGATGCACAATAATAGCACAGAGTGTATTCAAACAGTAGGCCACAGCTTAATACATAAAATAAGAACTTGAGAAAAATCACTACACTTTTTGCATATCAGCATTTACCAACTAGCACCAAATGTATCAGGAAGCAGTTTGGTAAATCTTAAGGTTAGTGAGCAATAGTTATATCCTGATGCCTCAGCTAGACTTAGATAGAGTTGCCTTAAGTTTAGTGGGACTGTCTTCCCAATAAATGTCCACAGGAGTACAGCTCTATTCATTTCTGTTCTTTGTTTTTGCAGTTTAGGAGACAAAGCCTCAAACGTGATCAGTCACTCTATCTGGCTCGATGACATTCAGGGTCTGACCACAGAAGTGTTCAGAACAGATAAAAAAGCAGACCCTGCAAACTGGCAATACAAGTCACTCTATCGAGGGAACATTGCAAGGTAAGGGAAGTTGCAGCTCTGAAATTTTATACCAGTAAGGGTCTTGTGATATACTATTGAAAGTATGCATGGAGAGTGCTTTGACCATGATCAATCCTTTTGTATGTGCAGTTCCATACATATGGTCTCTGTGGAGCTCAATGCGATCCTTTTATTTCCTTCTTCATTTCTGCTGTCGTTTCTGCAGATGTGAACATGTGGCTGTTACCTAGAATGGGAGTCTCAGTAATACTTCAGATATATATATAACTAGCGAAAACATACCCCTGTTGTGGGAGTAAAATTCTCCATGTATGCCATCCCCACACTGCACTCCAACCCCCCCAATGCGCACCCCCATGCGCACCAGCCCCCGTGCATGTACCCCCATGTGCACCATCACCCTCTGTGCACCCTCCATTCCAGTGCATCAGTTGTATATTGATAAGTTGGTCTACAATATTAAGTATAGGCAGAAAATGTATTGCTCCCCTTTTCAGACCTTTAGGGGTTAGATCTTCACCCCCTGTGCATCCTCCCTCCCAGTGCATCAGCTGGATGTTGATCAGTCAGTCTTCAATTTTAAGTATAGGACAAAAACATGTTGCACCCCTTTTCAGCCCCATAAGTGTTAAATTTCTCAACACCAATACTTGATGGGTGTTGATGTCACAGAAAGAACACTCTCCCTTAATTTCATGCTTCTAGATCTGGGGGTTGGGGCAGAGTGTCCCTCAGTCAGGGATTCTCAATGCAAAGTACTGGGAGGGAAGTGCATTGTGCCCCTTTTCACCCTCTTCTGGTTGGAATTTCCAAAAACCAGTCCTTAGTGGGTGCCTCCATCACAGAAGGAACTCCCTCCCCAAATTTCACACTTCTAGGCCCAGTGGTTTTGGCAGGGTGTTGATGAGTCAGTGAGTCAGTCAGTCAATGACGTTTCATAATTTTATATATATTCTATCTGATTTTATAATTTCATAATTATATATAAATATAAATTTATATTTATATATAAATTTCATAAAAATTTCATAATTTTATGTATATTCTATCTGAATTCTAGCTGATTCACTGTGACTTGTTTGTCCTTACTGTTCATGGAGGGAAGGAAAATATTTTATGTGGCATGGAGGTTGTCATCCAACTGTTTAGAAAACAAAACTGCTGATCCCCTGAGGTTTTCTCATAATTTATAATGTGTGCTGCAGTTATGTTTGGAATCCAGCTGGCGCTTGGAACGAAATTTGCTCCCAAGTGTCATAACTTAACCCAGTGAACTGTATTCACTATTCAGCACCTGAGTCCTGTTTTAATTCCTAAAGTTACTACAGCTGCAAAATGTACATTCTGATGGAATTGCGTTCCATCAGTCTAGCAGCAGAAGATTGAATCATAGAATCATAGAGTTGGAAGGGACTCGGTGGATCATCTTGTCCAACCTCCTACCTACAACAGGAAATCCTCGTCTTATCAGGACCTGGGTCTTGAACCCTGGCCTTCTGGTTAACAGGCACAGTGTGTGCCTGGTTAACTTGCACCACCAGAGGAATGATCTTTTTTAGTCTCCTAGTGATGTGTGTCGAGGTCCAAGTCTGAGTAGGCACTTGCTTGGTAACCTAGAAGTATGATGTCACCACCAAACTTCCATGACATGCATAATCACAACGAAGCTGAGCTTCAATGACATGCACAATGAATCAGAGTCTCAATACAAGGAAAAATTAGCCCTGAGGCAGATGAGAGCTGAGCCTCCCCAGCAACTGCACAACCACTCAAAAAGGGGTAGAGCTTCATGTGCAATGTGCATCTCTATGATTACACATACACTTTGTATGTTTCTAAGTTAATGCATGATTTTTGAGGCTCTGAGATCTTGCAGCTGTAGACTAGCAGCAGTTTCATTTTGATTATGCAACTCAATATAGTGTGTATAGCAGTATGGCAACTCCTCATAGCATGCACTATCCAGGCTGAGGCTTGGAGTAGGATAAGTGGGGCTCTGCCTCCTCCAATTGCACACCCCTGCAATCTAACTGTTTTCTACTAGCTGATACCATCTTTTACGTTACTGTAGTACCCATTTGTAATATTTTATTAGGTTAAGGACCTCTGAAAGGACCCATTTATAATATTTTATTAAGTTAAGGACCTCTCAGCATCTCTCCATTGCTGTTACTTAGCTTCAGGGTATGTAAAGCTAAGTAATAGCAATGGAGAGATGCTGAGTACTGTAATATCTTTTATTTTAAGCTGCCATTATCAGGGGAGTGCTTGAAAATGTGTATTCCACTTCTCCCCACTACTTTGGAAATTCTTACTCTTAATAACTGCTTTTAAAGATACAAGAGGAGAGGCAACTTCTGTCTTGGCGTGGATCTAAAGAGACAACATATAATTTGGGAAGATACTCCTGCAGAGAAAAAGCAGTCCCATAAGCGGCCTGAACGCTACTTCACTAAAGGTGGCCTGAAGCTATTGAATATGGAAGGCATTCCAGTGTGCAGTACAAATCAGGGCTCTCAGTCAGACTCAAGTACTTGGATACCAGTTTCACAATTGGACCCAGATACTGTTCCTACTACATGCTGGGAAAATCCTCTTGGGATTTATGATCCAATGACCACATTATGGCTACAAGGAAAGGGTCCCCCTGAGCAGGACACAACAAAGCAACCTGAAAACCAAGAGAACAGTGAGAATGGCAATTCTAGTCTAATGAGAAAGGTGGAAGAGTATAACAGAAAACTCAGAGAGAATCCCCAGGATGTTAAGTTGTGGATGGATTTTGTTTCTTTTCAGGTATGTGTATGTTAAGATTTAAAATCCAATATAATCTGTGCCGTAAGAGTGAAGAAAAATGTGATATTGTAGGTCAATTTGGAAGCTTCCTCACTGCAAAGGTCCAAGCATGTCTTTTTTTCTGGTAAAGTGCTGACAAATACTTTTATTGACTGTGCAGAATTCTCGTCTAGTAGTGCCAGCAGACCTGCTCCTGCCAGTTCCTGCAACTGATTTGCAACTGTTAAAACTTTTTTCCCTGCCAAGTTAAGGGTTGAATGTATAAACAAATAACTATAGATGATTGGGTATAAATTGTGTAAAAGGCTAATGCAGTGATTTTCAACCCTTTTCATCTGGCAGCACTTTGACAAGCACTAAAATGGTCAAGGAACACCACACAGTCTTTTGACAAGGCATGCCATGCAGCTGGTGGGAGGGGGTTCACATTCCTTAATGGCCCTATTAATAAATGATGAATAACTAAATCTACCAAATTTCATGAGTAACTAAATTTGTCAAACTCCCATGACACACTTGTAGAACACACACAGCACACGATATAACCAGTCCACACTTGTGTACCACCTCAGCATGCTGGTTGACAATAGCTGAGCTAAAGGCTTATCTTAAGCTTTTCGAAAGGCAGGGATGAAAGATGAACCTGAGTTTGACCTTCTAGTAAGTTTATGATGCTGTGTTTACAATGACAATGAAGAACTTGCTATGATTGCTTTTTAAATGCTACATCTGTCTTCCTGTTACATGTTCCTCCAGTACACATCTGTCAGTAAATTAAAATGTGGTTAAAATTATTTTGCATGCAGAAACACCAAATGTTTGAACAGGCAACAACAGGGAAAAAGTACTCTGTTTCTGAGTCCATACCACTGAAACATGTGGTATTAAGTCCAATGTACCTTATTCGTCTCTTTATACTTGTGGCCTGCATGTCTTCCTGGCCCAAGTGTGGCATTTTATTCCAAGGATGCTCTGTTATACCTCTCAGATTCTTTCTCTGGTGCAGCGTGAGACTCTTAGGGCGCAATCTTAACAAATTAGGCTGGCTTAATTCACTTGGTTTATCTTTTTGTGATGGTGTGGTAAGGTCAGCATAAGCCTATGCATTGGCCTAATCCCCCCAGGAGTGGGGCAGAAGTGTCTTATTGCACTTTTGTGACAATCCGAGGTTAGCACATGACTTACGCTGGGGCTTAGGCCAGCCTAAGTGAAGGTTAGGATTGCAGACTTAACCCTTTTTTCTTTGTGTTAGTAGCAGCATTTCCTGGGGAGCTGCAGTGGGAGTATGGAGCCCTTTTTCTGAAATGGAAAACACTGCTAGTTCACACTGTGGGGTGGGAAGGCAGAGCATCTTTATTTCAGTAGTGACATGAACAAGGAGAGAATATCAGAGTGTCATATCTGTTCAAGTGGAAGGTATGGACCCCTTAAATTTCCTCTCCATTTTTAAAAACACAAGCCTTTTGTTATCCCTTTTCTTTATGCTTTAAGGATGAACTCACGAGAGGTCCTAGCTGTTATTCAGTCAGTGAAGGAGAGCTGGAAATGAGGAAGAAATCACTAAAGCTACTGCTCGAAAAGAAGCTGGCCATTTTGGAGAGAGCCATTGAAAGCAATCTGAATGATGTTGACCTGAAACTGGCCCGGCTGAAGCTCTGCATAGAATTTTGGGAGCCATCGGCTGTGATCAAAGAATGGCAGAAGCTGGTTTTCTTGCACCCAAACAACCCGACGTTGTGGCAGAAATATCTCTTGTTCTGCCAGAGTCAGTTCAGCACCTTTACTGTATCAAAAGTCCATAGTCTCTATGGTAAATGCCTGAGCACTTTATCAGCAGTGGAGGATGGCAGTATGGTCTCACACCCTGCACTGCCGGGCACAGAGGAAGCTATGCTGGGTAAGATGATGTCTTTGAAATTCATTAGTGTCTTTGCCTTTTTTGACACCAGATCCTTAACTTTTGTTCTGCTTTGGTTTATTTGTAAAAGGAAATCCTACATTGTAACATGAGTCGTTGTGGATGGTGGCTTTCTTGACAAATGTGTGCTTTCAGGTCATGAGAAGCCTGATGTGGTAGAATAAAAGGGTGGGGAGAAATTATTTTTCAGGGAGGATTCCTAGTGATTTTCGGACCCTCCTTTTAAGTATTCAAACCTGAATACATAGAGGAAGGAATGGGATGGGTGAGCCCTGGCTAGTCACTCTAGTTGTGTCTTCAATGTCCTCAAGCCAATGTTGAGCATGGAGGAAGATGTTCCTCAGGTTCTAGGATCCACCAGAGTTCTAGACAGTGAAGAGAAGCTCCCCTTTCTGGTTTAGTTCTTGCCTCTGAAGACAAATGCTGAGCCCTCAATAGATCTGGGTATGTGGCCACTGAGCGAGATGACATGAGTGTCCCTTTCTCTATGTATGACTGATTATGGGCAAGTCACCGAGGAATGATTTAATGATTTCCTCCCTGGGCCCATAAAGAAGGTAGGTTTCTTTGTGAAGAAGAGTGCCATTTTAAGTTTGGATTAGGGAAACATGTATTATGAGAAAATGCTTTTTTCCTTCCCTCCTCATGAAAGTCTTGATGTTTGCAGGCATTCTGGATAACTCTGTAGACCTACGAAGCATCTTTGCAGACTCAGTATCCATGCAGATCCCAAATTTGTCACACAAATAAACCTTTTGTTATTAAATCCAGCCCAAATGTCTGTGCAGCCTGTTTTATGGCCACATGCACAGTGACTAGGCTTTCTGCTCTAGCCTCTCCCTTCTGTATCTGACTTTGAAATTGGGTGTCCCATTCAGAGTCCATGGAGTCCATGCTTCTTCTTCCCTGGCTGCCTCTCTTGTTTTGCTATTTCTGCAGGGATTCTGAGTTTCCTTCCATTCTTCAGTTCTATATCTAGCTTTGGTCGACCTTGACCAGTTGGGAATAGCACAAAGTGTGAGGCAAACCCCATCAGCTGGTGCCTGATTGCATGTCTTCAAAGTGTAAATGTTAAAAGCCCTCATGCATTTTTGATGCTGAATTTTCCTCAAGGGCCAGGACTTTGAGTGTCTTTTGCTTGCAGCACAAGCAGCTTTCTGTTTTGAAGGGTTTTTTAAACTTCTGCTCCCCCAAAGTTGGGAATAGGCATGCTCTTTATAAAAGAGTATATGAGGCTCCAAAAGCTTCTTGAACCAGAGTTCTTCTCCAAGTGGTGCCTCTTCTCCCACTGGGTAAATATAGCTTTTCTCTTCCCTCCATTTTAACAGGCTGCTTTCCTCATGTAAGAGGAAAGATGCCATGTGTTGGGACGATGGTAGAAGTAAATGGATCTGAATGAATGTTTTTTCCCACCGTCAGTATCTACCCATGTGGTTGTTGAGTTCATGGCTTGGTGGTTGTGGTGAACAGAAGATACCACATTTCCACTGATAATCAAAACCGGCATTTTCCTTTTCTGGCCTGGGTCACACAGTCCGCTTGGGGAACTGACACAAGCTGAAGTACAAAAGCACCCGCCGTAGGCCCAGAGCCCTAAAAACTGGGCTAACAAGGAACAGCGAATGGAACTGTAGCTAAAGTAAATGAATTGCCGCTGGGTCAATGTGTATTATTCCAAAATACTTTCCGGTTCTGACAGAGCCTCTCTTTTGGCTCCTTCTGTGATTCTGCTGCAATGTTTCCAAGCACTTGAGGAGATTAGTTTTGACCTGAGTATAAAAATAATAGTTGAAGTCATTTCCCTCGGTTTAAGGGTTTGTGAATCTTCCTTTTAACCATATGTCTTAACTTGCACTACATTTGATCTGACAACGACTCATTTACTTATTAGGGAAATTATGAAGTTGTCAGTCATTTATAACTAACCATATTTTCTAGCCCTGTTATGAAGGTATTATTGGGCAAACCATAATTCAGATGATAGTCTCTGATCAGCTGGAAGTTGTGAGCTAAGATATGCTGAAGTGGTGTGCCATCTGGTGTTGAATGCTTGAATTGCTTGTCGCATTGACTGATCATCCTGGAGAAACAGGAAGCAGTTGGACTTAAAAGGACATGAACATCATTTTTTCCTAGTTATTTTCACCATCAAGTCCTTTCAGCAGCAGTAATCTTTAACAGTTTAGCTTATAGATTGCTGTGGCATGTGGTTGTACAGCTCTTACAGGTTAAAAGCCATGACGGGTTTATGCAATCTCCTTATTTTAGATGCCAAATGCAGGGTTGGATGCTCACTGTGGCATCTGGTGGGCTACCGTGAGATATAGGAAGATATAGGAGTCCTAACCTTTTAGCCTGATCCAGTGAAGGCTCTTCTTATGTTTTTATCTTAAGACACTTAAATGTGGTGCTGGGTGAGTCCACTATCCCTATACAGGTATTCCCCCGCTTTTTGACAGTTTATTTTCTGATGATTCAGTCTTTTCTGACAGTTCATTTTCTGATGATTCAGTTCATTTTCTGATGATTCAGTCACCTTTCAATTATACCCAGAACTCATTCATTTAACACATGTTCTGCTCTTTCAACCTCTTTGATGTTTTAAAGGCCAAAATTGACCCGCTCAAAAAAAATTGTATCTCCTGGTCTAATCCCATTCCTGAAGGAGTTAATGAGAATCCATTTGCAGAGGTCTTTGTGTGGCAACAGGAATTTGCAAGATAAAAAGGGGCATTTGCAGTTTGAAGTCCTGTTCTATCACATTGTACAAACTGCTGTGTCATGTCACTATATGGGTATCCCCCACTTATTGGATGGATTAGGGACTGGAGTACCATCCAAAAGTTAAAACCATTGAAAAGTGGAACCCAGTCTTTTTCAGTTTACAAAAAAAACATTGGATGCAATATTTATTTGCTAAAAGTCACTCTGCACAGATGAAAAAAATACATTTTGATCTCCAGCACCCTTATTTGAAATTCTGTGTTTTTCTTCTCAGCAATCTTCCTGCAGCAGTGCCACTTCCTTAGGCAGGCCGGCCATTCTGAAAAAGCTCTGGCTTTATTCCAGGCCCTGATTGACTTTACTTTTTTTAAGCCTGATAACGTAAAGAATCTGTCAACAAGAGAACAGGTAAGGATCTGAATATCAAGGTGTATTTTGTTATTATCCTGTCATGCACAATCTGGGTTCCCTTCACTGCCTGTTTCTCCCAGTCCTCCTCCTTTCCATCATCCTTCTCATCTCAAAATGCAAAACAGGCATGAACTTCATTTCTGCGACTGAAATAAATGCTACAAGTTCCATAAACATGTGTGACCAACATACATTGTTAAAGTTGTGCAAATTGTTTTTGGATTATGTTTGCACAACAGGATATTTAGTCCCAATCTTGTCACCAGCCTGTTTATGCCATACAGATGAGACTGTGCTCTGTGATCAGGTGGGGCAAACACATAGCACGCATACATATTTTTATTTACAGCACTCCATAAATATTTTTTATTAACCTCCCTGTGGGCTGTCAGGCCACCAGTGGGTCTCCTCGAACCTACACCATCTCTTTTGTCTAGAATTTTGGAGCTTCCACCGAGATCCATCCCCAGATCAGCCCAGTCCATGCCTGCTTCTTTCCCACATTGCTCCCTCTACTACCTTTCTCTACCATGGCATCTGGGAGCCAATAGTGTCCACATGGTTCCTTAGCCATTTGCACCATCATTCCTGATATGTGTGACACTGTATATATGATTTACTGAAATGGATCATGTGATCACCTGTGATAGGCTCTTATAGAATTGGGCTGCCCAAAAAGTTTCCAGTGAGAACTGGGACATGATGTAGAGGCACAGAAAAAGCTGACATAAGACATAGTAACTATTAAGGGAAAAATTTACCCACCTTCTGAATATCGGCTCCACCTGATGACCCGAATATTTCTGACTGCACTGTGGGCTGATGCAATCATAACTTGGCTCAGTGTAAGATAATGGGAGGAGGCTGCAGAGCTGCACACTCTCTCTTACGACCTTCTCTAAAGTTTTGAGTCTCCCCTTAATAACACATAAGCATTACGTTTGCTATGCTTGAACTCTGGTTGAACTCCATTAAGTTGTGGTGTGGTTAAATGTGGAACTGGCTGTGGTTCCTTCTTAACTAGGGTTTTTAGCTGGTTTAAGATTCTTGGTCAGCCTCTGTCTCAGTAAGGACTGGTGCTGGTGTGCCACTTTACTGTGGGGAAGGAAGACATTTGCTCCTGAGAGGAGACTTTTTCTTAAGTGTAACAAAAGACTAAGCAATCCTGCATCTGCAGTAGTTCTTTGTTGTCAGTGCTATCTACAGTTCTGGGTACCCACAATGTGTACCCCAGAGTGTTGCTGTCAGTGGCTGTTCACATTTCTACCCCAGTTATCATGTGGGTTGGTGAGGTTGCTGGGATTCTATGGGTGATGTGCAGGGAGTGAAGCAATCCCTCCATTAATGACTGGGTCTTGGCCAGTGCATAGCATGAGCATTGCAAATGGCAGCAGGAGGTCTTCTCTCCTCCTTCAACACGGAGCTAAAACCCTTGCGTGTAACTTAATCTACCATGCTAGTTTGTAGTTCATTTTTGTGCAGTCATAATTCAGAAGTTGTATCCACAAACAAAAAATTCTAGGATGTTTCAGCCTCACCCCTTCGTTGTTATTCAGAACTTCTCTCTTCTCCCCAGAGATAAATACTGTTCTTCATCATGATCTTGTGACGATCTTTCACATATTAGCTCACTTCAGTTCACTCCTTAAATCTGCATCCCTGAAATTTGTAAAGAGGTCACAATGAGTTCATAGGGTATCATCCTGGGACAAGTAATTACGTAAAAGACTGTTCCATTGCAGTGGTCCTTAAGATGCCTGTTCCGCAGTGAATGTTTGCATGACCTGGAAAGTTCATAGCTGTCATGGCCTTGTGTCACACAAATATGTCATGCCCCATTGTTTTAGGGATTTGGCCCAGTGTTCTAATCTGTACTACATAAACATAGAACATAGGGGCTTTGGCAAGCAATAAATAGCAAAATAATTCAGCTTGGAGCAATAATCTTGGGCATATTAGGACTGCTTTGATATTTATAGTTTGAATTCCGACAGGACTAAATTTAAAATATATGGTAGGAAGTGTATTTTCATCTCCAAGTTAGAGGAATGAAATGGAGACCGAAAAAGGAAATGTCACAGGGATGTGCGTCTAACTATTTTCATCTCTTCCATTTCATTACTGGTTTCTCTGCCTGAAGGCTACGTTGAATATAGTGTTTTGAATGCCTGTCTCATGGAGACTGAAAAATTGATGACTATGTGTTTTGTGAGCTGCTGCCGTTGGAGAAGTTTTGATGTGTGTTTGCTGTTGGATTCAGTCTTTTTGGTACGGCTGCATTGGCGCTAGCGGGATAGGATTGGGCCTGAGAGCACAATCCTAAGCATGTCTACTCAGAAGTAAGCCCCATGGTGTTCAATGAGTCTTACTCCCAGGAAAGTGTCTTTAGGATTGCAGCCTTAGTCTCCTTTCTTAACGCAGGAAGCATAATCTTTAAAGAAGTATTCTTGCACATTCAAGCCAGAGTTTCATTTTTTAAAAACTACTTGTGATCCACAGTGCTTAAATACATGATTTTTTTTCCCAAAATCTGCCAACTCCAGTTAAGAGGAGGGATTTTAGTAAGAGAAAAAAGTTTTAAAATTAAACTCTTTTATGGATTACTGTTGCAGGACTGTTTAAAACACATCTCCAGCGTGTTTCTCAATACAGTGCTGCAGTTGCACCTTGAATTGTGTATAATACTGAATAAACCTGTCTGTTTCACACCTAACACAGGTGGAATTTTTTGAAACGTTTTGGGACAGTGGCGAGCCTCGAGTTGGAGAGAAAGGAGCAAAAGGCTGGAAGGCCTGGATGCATCAACAAGAAAAGGGTGGTTGGATTATCATCAACCCACCCGGTATACTCTTCAATTTCAGATATTTCAGAGAAATAGACATATAATAAAGCATGATGTTCACAACCAGTGGTGTCACTCGGGGATGTAGACCACACTAGGTGATCCTACTACTGGCCAAAATTTTTAAAATCTTGTATTTTGATTAATATCATGTTATATATCAATTGAGGTGTGCATTCATGCAGAACGTGAAGACAAACTGCATTGAAATATATTATGTCAAAAGTTACAGCCAAAAAACTCCCAGCGGTGTGGGGCAGTTGGACATCATCATTGCTGCTACCAGGAGCATTGCCAAACCAAACTGCATGGGGGGAAGTCCATTATAGTGGTGACATGCTAGTTTCATGCACCAGGCAGTGCAAACCCCCGTAACTGTTGTTCACATCTTATCCAGCTTTGGTGCTCTGCTTTTCTAAAACAAATTTATCAGAAGCTTCATCATCCATGAGTATATTCTTAAGCAAGAGTATATTTTTCAGCAATACTTTCCACTGATTGTAAGAGAAAGAAAGGTTTTTGGGTTATGATTTCAAGGGGCTGTTTCAATAAAAAGGGAGAAATTTGAGTGAAGGATGAATAAGATAAAAATATTGAAGGCATGAGCAGTATGACGATGAAATTTTTATGTACTAAAATAAAGTGCAAATTATCTAAAATAAAGTGCCAATTACCATGTGGCTCTTATCTGTATGGTTAGTATGGGAAAATCCTATACTTTTAGTAGAGGCTGCTGCAATATAAGGTGCTTATTTCCTCAACACCCAAAGCAGTAAAAGAGGAAATGAAGAAGATACAGATTGTAACCCTTTTAAATTTTGCACATGCTGATTTGGAGTTTTTAAACAGGTCAATTTTTGAAATACTTTTGGCATATTTTGGCTTTTGGATAGATGATGATGAGGATGATGCAGAGGAAGAAGAAATAAAGGATAAATCTCTACCTAGGTGGCAAAATTGGCTCCATGTTGAACGTTCCCGGGAAACAAGGCATTGGTTGCCCTGGCGCCCTGACAAAACCAAGAAACAGACAATAGAAGATTGTGAAGATCCAGAGAGACAGGTTGGTGTTCTGCTCCAATTATTTTTTTCAGGTTCCAATACACACTCTGGTCTCCAAAGTTGTACGTTCAGCAAAATTCCAGAAAAATTTCCCATCAACACATGTATTTCATGCTCTGTGTGAGTGTAAAAGTGAATGCACCTAAAAGTGAGAAATACTATATTTGTGAAGGTCCCAAGCATATGTTATTGGGACCTCTCATACAAACAGTTCTGGTTGTCTGATTTGTAGTGATAATGCCAGATATGGCAATATCCTTTAATGTGCAACACTCTCTCTTTCACATTAAAGCAGTCCCAATAGCCTGCCTGATCCAAAGCAAGTTAGGATTGCATTTTGAAATGAGTATATGTGTAATTCTATCCAAATTTACCTAGGAGTAGGCCCCATTGACTATAATGGGACATCTTGGTAGACATGATAGGATTGGGGTGGATGTGTGACACATCAAAAAATTAACAAAATGTTTTAAAAACTTGTCTCTAAACCAATCTTCAGTTCATGTTGCATTTTATATGTTTTTGCAGGTCCTTTCTGATGATCTTGGTCCATCGTTAATAAAAATTTCCAATCCAGATCTTCAGTTTCAACTGCTCTGCTCATTTCTGCAGTTCATTGGAGTTCCATGTGAATGTAACCTCCTTCCTTCCTTCCTCTACTTAGCAATGGATGAGAACAGCATCTTTGATGATGAGCAAAGCAGCCAAGGTCCCCTGACTTCCTTTAGCTTGCCAGTGTCTGGTGTCAGTAGTATTGGTCATATGGACTCACTGATCCATGCAAAGAAACACGTAGGCCACTCTAAAGAAGGAGAAGAATTCATACAGAATTTCTTCCATATGATGTTGCCTCTGTTTTCGGGAAAAGAAAAGTCTAACCTCTCCATCTTTTGGCTTCAGTATGAACTATCTAAGGTGACAAATATTGTTTAAATTTCTTTTATTATAAAGATAAATAACAGAATATTCAAACTTATCCATCTCCCATCCCTGGACTCATCTGCAGATTGTGGGCAACTCCCTATGCTGAGCAGGCAAAGGTTGTGGAGGCCAGCAGCGTTTGACCTAATTAATGTTAGAAATTCTAGGCACTGATAAAAAATGTATTTGGCTACTCCAACGTCCCTCTGGAAACCCCATATTTGGTGTTGGAGAACATGCAGAGATAATTGGCTTAAGGCATGTCCCTCAATGCATTGAGTATTTGCTGCATTGAAATAAAGGAGAAAAGCTATATTCTAGCACAGTGATTTTCACCCTAAGGCAATCAATGTGGCACACTCCAGTGGCACACCTTGAAAATTGCTGACCTAGCAGATATGTGCCCCTCTGAAGTGCGTAGCTCTTGTTTCATTTCATTTCATTGCTCACCAATGGCTAGAAATGGTCAGTCCCATTCCTTTTTCAATGAGGTAAAAAACTGGGTGGGAGATTTTCAGAAGAGGTTACACAATTTCCCTCCTATGCTTGGAGTAACAACCGCCTAAGGCTGCCTTTATTTGTTCACCTGACTGTAACCTTTGGTTTTGTTCATCGAACTGCAGCACAATTCTGTGCATGTCTATTCAGATGTAAGTTGTGAGTTCAGTGGGCCTTATCCTCTCTATATATAAAATTGAAAGGTCATTGACTGACTCATTCATTGACTCATCAATGCCCAGCCAAAACCGCTGGACCTAGAAGCATGAAATTTGGGGAGGGCATTCCTTCTGTGATGTTAGGACCAACTAAGAACCGATTGTAGTGCACAGGGTGGGGAATGGTGCAGGTTGTGGGGGTGGTGTGGGGAGGGTTTCCACTCCAGCAACAATAGGTAAATTTCACTAGTTCCCAGATAAGTCACATGATTTGGAGCCATAATGGCTCCAATGGGATTTGGTTCCCATAATGAAGACACATGATTTGGAGCCAGGCACAATTTACATTCACTACCCTGTGGTGTGAATGGGGTACATCTAAAAATAATGTGTATCATTGCACAGCTAGAAAAGATTGCTGGTAATCTGTGATTAGTACTTCCTCTTTTTGTCTTCTCTTGCAAAGGTAAGTGCCCTGATTCAGACTGAAGTTGTGGTGTTAAGTGAGGCAGGGTTTAATGTCCAACACCAATGCCCTCCTGATGTGAATGCCCTCCAACTTCTACGTGTCCTACAACACTGGACAAAGCAATTTTTCGGACACCAAGTCACTTTAGAAATAGATACTGTAATGACCCCATGTGTATTTTTAAAATATTATCTTTTCATTTAAATATGCAGATCTTTCAGTGTCTGAAAATGGGAAACAAAAAGAAGCTAAAAGCGCAAGGGAAAAAAAGCAAAAAATTAGCCAAAAATCTTCTTAAGGCACCTGAGAACAGAAACAACCTTTCTCTTTGGCGACTCTATGCCTCTCTGGAGTGGTTGCTTGGCAATACAGAAGATGCTAGAAAAGTTTTTGATACAGCTTTGAATATGGCGCAAAGTGCTGGAATCAAAAATTCCCAGTACTATAATCTTGGCCTGCTTTATGCTGAACTGGAAACCGACTTGCTAGGAAGTCTGGAAGGAGCCCTTGAGTCACGGGCTGTTCATATATTGACCGGACTGGCTGAAAGAGGGCCGCATGTACCTTACAGTGGACAGGTATTAGCAGTGAACATTCTGAAAGCTCGAAAGACATATGAGCATCAGCTCCAGGATCATCTAAGCCGTACTTCTGATCAGGAACAGATCAACGGTTTGCACCCTTTGGTTGGCTTGGTTGGTTGCTACACCCTTTTTCAGTATTTAACCCTTGGAATTGATTCCGCAGTTTTGATATACAGGCAAGTTTGTGAAAAGCTTAAAGGAGGCAGCCAAAGGTTTGGCAGGCAGGATTCAAGAGTCACGGCTCTTGAAGCTCTTACGCTGATGCATGCCAGTTTGCTCAGGTATCACATGAAAAGGAGCATCTACCCTTTGAATCCCCTTCGACAAGCACTGCTGGAGGCTTTGAAGGTGTATCCTAGTAACCAGTCCCTATGGAGGGCCTATATCCAGATCCAAGGCAAGACTCACAACGCTAGCAAAGCTCGGCGGTTTTGTGATGGCATCACAAGAACGACCAAATCACTGGAGCCCTGGCTGTTTGCAATTCAAGCTGAGGAGATGAGGAAACGGCTGGTAGAAAGGGTCCAGAGGTAATGGTCCTCTTCAATGCAGCAGTTTGACATTTCCTTTCACAGAACTATTCACTGCCTTCTTTCTTTCACTGCCCTCTTTCCTACAGCTTTGGGTTCGAATGGAAGTTTGAGTATAAGTTTTCAATCTCACGCCCGAGCATTTTGGCATTGCACTACTTTGTTTCCCAGCATTATATTATACGAATGTCTGAGTTGGCCACTTAGTTTTCATTAAAATGTACATTGTGGCTAGTAAAGATTGTATTTTATGATGTACAGGCTGATCCTACTTAGCCATGGATTTGACGCAACGGAGATTCTCTGGAATCCTGTTGAGCTACCAGGTGGGCCATGGAAAAATAGTCCTCCTTGTATGGCATCATACTTTTCTGTAGTCCATTTGGTAGCCTCTGGAGGCAACTAAAATTGTGGTTCAGTCACCTCCAGAGGTGCTTCTAAGGTCCATAGAGGGTGTGTGCAGCCTCCATGGACCTCAGAAAAGCCTCCAAAACCTCAGAGGTCACCTCTCTGGAGGTAACTAGAGCTGGGCTCCAGTTGCCTTCAGAAAATCTTTTGAGGCCTAGTGACCTCTGGAGGTCCTAGAAGGGAATTTCCTAGAAGGGCACCTCTGGAGGCCATTCTGAGATCTTTAGAGGCTGTGCATGGCCTCCAAAGGTCTCAGAACAGTTCTGAATGTGACCTGAGCAGGGCTCTGGTTGCATTCAGAGTTCAGCAGACCCACTAATTTGTGTAATTTTATGCCAAATCTGGTATCTGCAAGGGTTCCAGGAACGGAACCCCACATGTTATTACAGCTCTCCTGTAATTCGTTTTAATTCAGATTTACATTTACAATCATGCTTTGGCATCCCCCATGGAGGCTAAGAACTGTGGATAATAAATCCTGCAGATTAAGCACTTTGCAATTCTCCAAATGTGGCTGGAGCTGTGCTTTGATCACATCCAGAGGGCCCTTGGAAGGAATCACTTCTGTGCTACTGCTGGGTGGGGGTGCCATTATGCCAGTGCAGATGTGCACTGGCTTCTCCATGACAGTCCAGGAGCAAGGAGATGGGCGAGTTGTGCTGGCCTAAATCTGTTAGAATTGTGCTGTCTCTTACAGCCTCAACAGTTTCCTTGGGGATAAAACACAGAATGGGACGACGCTGTATATACTGCTCTGAGCTGAGCTCCTTGGGGAATGCAAGAACAGACAAAATGAGTTATCCCTGAAACAAACAACCCTCTTCCAGTGTTCCCAGGATAATCCACCTTTGTTTTTCTCTTCTTGCATCCCTGAGAACTGGGGGAACAGCGCACAGTATTGAGTCACTAGTACCTACAGTAGCTTTGCTAAAACAAAACAAAAACAACAAAAAACCCTGGCTGCTCATTTGCACCTCTTCCTTGGGAAGAGTAACTGATGAACATACTGTATTTGGATGATTTATTATTAGCTGGAAATTTTGGAAGGAGCCTGACTTCACTCTGTGCGATGTCCTTTCCAGAAAACACACCAACCTTTTCGTAGCATTGCTCATTAGGCAGATGAAAATGTTCAATGCCCATTGCAGCTTCTGACAACTGCAGTCAATAACATGTTGCTGTTGCATTTACTTTTGGGAGGAATTGCTGCATTATGTTCTCTAGTTCACAAAGAAACTGCTGTCTGTCTTATGAGTTGCTGGGTTGATCGGGGGCTGTTTGCATACATATCTTGTTCCTCAAAGGCATCTGGTTGGCCATTGAGTGCTGGACAAAACTGACTTCTTTATATTCAAGACTATTCTGTAATTATATTTCAGAGCAGCTACTGGAGATGTGTACACAACAATTCCAGAAACTGGATTGACAAATCGAATCCGAGCTTTATTTGAACGGGCTGTTGAGACAGAGCATGGTGCCCATTGTCCTTTGCTGTGGAGGCTGTACATGCATTTCATGGTGAGGGAGAGCCATAGTTGACACTTTCCATGTCCCCTGCTCCCAACCCAACCCCATTCCAGTGGGTAGATTAGTTTGCTGAAAACTGGCTCTTCGAACTGGCTTTAGGCCCTTGTAATCCAATAGTTATTACAAGGGACAAATGAGGAATATATTATAGAGTCTTTATATAGAGTCAGAGTATAGAATACACTGTCTCTATGTATTATAGAGATAGTGCACAATCAACACCAATGTTTTATGTGCAGTATGCACAATGTATGATTCGTATGCTCATAGTCTGTTGATACTGGTGATTGATAGATTTTAAATTTATTTTCCGATTTCTCTTCTCAAACTTCAGTGGTTGCTCGTACGTGCACAAGGATCAAATTCTTTTAAGTTCTTAATTCAGTGTCTTGCCTCAGTAAATCTGAGCACAAGCTATGCAGAAATAAGCCCGAGTTCTGTTTATTTCCAAATATATGGGAGAGAACTGAAATTTCCCATTCAGAACAATGGAACTGAGATGTGTTTTAGCCAATTGTACCTTTGCTAATTGTATCTGTGGTGTACAGTTGTGCAACTTCTGTCTCCAGGCAGATTAAGAGACCTGCATCTGCAATCATTTTAGAGAAAGAATAACTTTCCCGTAGCACATAAAATGTTAATATCTTTAGACAGAAGGGCTTTTCTGCAGTCATGATGTTTTAGGAATGAATTGTAGTTCTCTTTCAAAGCATCTTATACACCTTCGTGATAGCAAGTTCTTCTGAACTGGCACCAGAGAGAGGTTATGGATTGTTGAATCAACAAATCCCTTTAGTAATAGTAATGTACAGATCTTTAGAATAAGGTCATTACAACATCTCCCTGGAGAAATTCTCAGTATGAATTTCTGATAGTATTTCCTTCAGTTTTGTGTACACAGAATTTTGCCACTACAAACAAGTAACATTTGTCTTACTTTTCAGGTCTCCTTGGCAAATAAGGAAAAAAGCAAAGGGCTGTTCTATAGAGCACTACAAAACTGTCCCTGGACAAAAGTAGGTTTCAGCAAGCGTGTTGTTTAAAATAGAAAACTAAACAGGATGCTTATGGCAGTTGCCTGTACTGAGAATTGTTCATAATCCTTAATTTGTATAACATTTACCATACCGTGCTCGGTGCTTTTACTAAATATTTCTTCACATCTAACACCATGATGTCAAATTCCTATATTGATCTGGGAAAGGCAGGTTTCCAGGATTTTTTTTAAAGGGAAGGTCCCCATCACAAATGGGAAACTGATGTATGAAATCTGGGTATATGAGCAAAGATTCATGAATCTGTAGTAGAAGATACTGCTGACCACATACCCAACCCATAAATGCCCTTTCAGCGATGCCCTCATTTCTTATGCTATTATCAGATCCTACTAGAACTTTCTCCCACGCATGTCTTCATAACCGCTACCGTTGAGGGCTCTAAACTTGCTTGTTCATTTTACAAAATGTTTGACATGCTCTTCTAAAAATATGGCCTGTTGATTGTTTTTAATATTGTCTTCATAGGTATTGTATATGGATGCCATAGGATATTTTCCAGATGAACTGCAAGAGATTCTTGATCTGATGACTGAAAAAGAGTTAAGAGTTAGAGTACCAATGGAAGAGCTGGAGTTGCTGCTGGAAGACTAAAGAAAGTGATTTAATAAGTTCCAAAGACAGTTCAAAAAAATTTTCCCAGGGATTTTTTTATATGTTTTAGGTTTTCCATTTCTCTACACCATTTGAACCAACAGAAGTACATACTTTTCTAAGTACATCTATCATACAGATGTGTCCCCGGCAGACCAGTGCCTTATTGTAAATCTGAAAGAGTTACTGAAGGATAAAAGATTCCCCAAGTTGGTTGCAAGTTTTTAGTAAATATTCTTTAATCTCTACTCCTTTTTTATTTTAGCAGTTGGGCAAAATTTCACTCACAAGGAAAATGAAAGCTCACTAGATACATGTTTCATGCAATGAAATTTTGTCACTGGATTTATATAACAAGCATGTTACTTGTTAGTTGTAATGTAAATACTGTATGTAGAAATATATAAATGTATTTTCTAATCTACAGTGTCTTTTTAAAGGGGATAAAATCTGTATCTCTGCTTTTGTAGCTCTGGAATTTAGTGCTGCAGTAATTACCACCTTTCCATATCACTAGTTTATTTCTAAGAATTGTTATACATATTTATTGTGAAAAGGCCCATAACCATTTAGATCTGATTTTTGCAAGCCTTCCGTAGACAAAATTCTGGGGAAAAAATAAAACAATTACATAATAAAACAGTCCCAAGAAAAATGGGCACTATATCTATGCTTAGGTGTTTAAAATTACTTTTTCTACCTGTTGCCATTCTTGTAATAAAGGGTGGAGAGGAAAGCACCTGTTGCTTTCCTATTGCATCTCTACTGAGATATAAATCCTGTTACAGTCAATGGGGCTTACTCCCAAGAAAGTAGGGCTAGGATTGCAGTCATACCCTCATATATTGATGATCGACTAGAGTGCTAGCATGCACAACTTACTGCATCATAAAACTAATGTTAATTTTTTATACAGAACAATATCAGTCCATCTATTCCTCCATGTACACAAAGAAAATTGCATACTCTCTCCCTGCCATATTTTAAATCTACTTGTTGTGCTGCTATTCTTGCACAAGAGCATAATTGAACAGTCTTCTTCCTCCACCTTTACACGCTTTACTGCTTGATTCTGCTGTATAAACCACTCCTCACAAACACAAATGACAGTCAATCTTCTGATATTGCAAGTGGAAGCTGGGCAGCGCCAGCAAAAGCCTGGTTGCCAATTTCCTTCCCTTCCCTCTTTTAATAACAGGAGGCCAGGAATTCTCTGAACTTATGCCACACATAATTATGATGCAGTGACTGAGTCTTCACATGCTGTTGGAGTCACAACAGTAACTTCATACATCCAGGCACTGCAGGAACACTGCCTGGAACTTTCTAAAACATCTCCTTAGTTGGTTTAGATTTACAACCACAACAAAACTTAGTAACCACTCAAGGCCTGAAATTTGGAGTAAGCAGAAGATTGCTCAGTATTTGCACTGGGGCTTTGTACGTGTTTATAAAACCAGGAGAGTTTATTCCCAGAATTGTTTAAATATAGAATATGCTGCCTCTATTGATGCCAAGAATATGAAAATGAAGTGACAATTATACAAGGACCTGTATATCTTTCTAACCATGGCTAATGTTTCTTATTAGAAGCAGTGGAGACAGTTTTTATGCTAAATGACCCAAATGGCAGTTGTAGAACATCTCTCTTTAAAGCCTTAATTAATTATCCTATATTCTCTACATAATGCTGCTCAACAATTGCTTTTAGATACAATTAACTAAATAAAACTTGGTTCCGAGTTCTGCAAAACAATCCAGGCTGTCAACAATTGAGCTAAGTATTATGAGGACTGATAGCAAAAGCGGGCCATTAACATGATGTTCCAGCAGCCAAAAATACTGTTTCTCATACAGGGATGTTACCTTCAGCAAAAGCAATTCAATGGGAGAGGAAAAGATCTGTTTCATCAGTCTTCACAGCACTAGAATGTCCTTTAATAGTTTATCAAAAGTTTGCATCACCTTCCTCTAGGCACAAGGTATAAAAAAGATGGTTATGATTAAGTTATCTGCAATACTAGGCATATTTATTTGAAAATAAATGCCACTGAAAGCAGTGGCACATTCCTTCTAGCATATCAAGTTCAGTGTTACATTTGGCATCTGGGTGAAGTTTTTGGGTTTATGACCAAGGGGTGTGTGTGTTTGCCAATCATTTCAATCTCTTCAAATGTTCTGGCTGTCACTCAATGAAACCTGAGGACGGCAGTTCTGCAAAAAAGGATGGGACTGTTACAAGAAGAGAGACTCTTGTGCTCTCCTCTGTTACAAGAAGAGAGACTTTTCCCCAAAAGTTTTTCTTTTGGGAAAACTGACAGTTAACCCAGTTTTCAAATCCATCCTCTACCCACACTATTGCATGCAAAATAATTGTTTCTGTATAGCCAAGTGGTCCTCCAATTGGTAGGACCTGAGACCCCTGCCCCTTTCTCTTTAAAAGGCAGGGGAAAAGCAGCAACATGGTCTCCACCGTCATGCTACTGTAGCATGATTCAACAGTACATGCTGCTGGAGTTTTAGGGTGCAGGGCTCACTGGATTGTAAAAATGGTAGGAAAATGAACATAAACCACTTCTAGTTCAGCAATTGCAACTGAGAAGTGGGTTGTGATCCTATTTAACATGCTACAAGCCATGCGGGGGGGGGGGGGGGAGGTTCTGCAAAAACCCTCCAACTGGCTCTGGCAGCCAGTAAGTATAGTTAAATAACAGCCCCTTCTCCCCTGTCATTAGGCAAGGGGAAACTTCCCTTTATTGTGGGGTAATGCAGCAGCAACCCCAATGGGTCTAACTTAAGAGCTGCACCACTGCCCAGGAAACAGGGCTTGGATCAGGGGCATATACCAGGTTGCAACTCTGCCTCCTGCTCCATGCCTGCCCCCTCCAGAAATGTCCTCCCCCCCAACCCCAAAACACCTGCCCACCCAGACCCTTGCATTGGCCAAGATGAGTTGCTACAACTCCCTTTAACACCCCTGGGCAATGTGTCTGGGCTAATACAAATGATTTGCACTGGGCCAAGGGGCCTCTAATGATTGTGTTTAGTGCCAACGTACACCTCAGCCATACTATCTACAGTATTTATATATTGCTTTTCAACTGAAAAGTTCACAAAGCTGTTTACAAGAAAATGAAAAAATTAATAGCTAATTAATAGCTAATGGGTCCCTGTCCCAAAAAGGCTCACAATCTAAAGTGCAAAAAGAACACCAGCAGAAGCCACTAGAACAGACATTGCTGGGGAGTAGGGCCAGTTACTCTCCTCCTGCTAAATAAAAGAGGAACACCCACTTGAAAGAGTGTCTCTTGCCCAGTACTCAAAGCCAACCTATTGTTTTTGGTAGAAATGTGATCCTGCAGCCCTAATCCTTGAGCCATGGTTCTTAAAAAGCATTTCTGTGTATCTGTCCTAATTCTCAGGAGTTTAAAACCACAGCTTCTGCCCAACATGGGTAAAGAACAGTAGCTGTTTGAGTATCAGAGCAACTGAGCTTGATTAGCACAACAAGCGGCTCAACTGAGTAAGCAGGACGTGTCAGGGCAGAGTGTCAAATCAGTGTTTGTAAGCACTGGCTCTCTGCTCCTAGTGATGAGATAATACAAGATGGTTAGAAGGATTCTGTTCCTGAAATACAATCAGCAGAGAAGCACCTGCTCATGGCAGCTCTTTTGCAATTACGCTCCTCTGGCAACATCTATTTCTAGTACTTAGCACTGGCACAGGATGCCTCGTTGAGCTTGAGATAATGCTGAAGCAATTTGCTTTCGCCGTGGCTTAAATTGTTCACCAGAGCCATGAGAAACCCCTTTAGGCTCAGAACACATACTTCATAATTCAGAAGTGGAGGGAATCTGCTACCACTTAACGGCATGTTTGTAAAACACCAGAGAGGTAAAAACACACATGCACCCCTCAGTTGTTTTGAATAATACATATATAGTTTTTGGTCGGCATACTGAACATCTTCAGCCCCACTTCCTTCAATTTTAAGCATCCTCAAGGGAAAGTTGTACAGATTAAGGAAAGTGGGTTGCCAGTGGCAACTCTCCTTCAAACCACCCTCCCCCCCCATACATGCTTTGACTATTTTGCATGCATGTGACTAGAGACAGGGAACTGGCCAAGACCAGTTAGTACAGGTCCAACCCTGTTATACATGGTTTTTTTATATACAGATTTGACTCAACACAAGTGGCCACTACAAATCACAGTTTAAAAAACTGCTTTTCTACGGTTGTAGAGTCATGGAAGCTGTCATTCCATTTTCAGTACCAGAATCAAACCCCTGTAGATATTAAGATACCACCTTATTCCAGTAGGTGCAACAGAGAAGCAAGAAAAAGAGGAGCAAGAAAGATGGGACTTTAAACCTATTCCATCATTTTCATTACACACGGAATTTTTTATCCATAGGAGTTTCCATAGTGTATAACAAGGGACACCTGTATTTGAACATTCAAGGACAATGTGTACCTTGAATAAAATGAGAAGCATCTGAAACTGCAGCAAACACTGAAAAATGGTGTGGTGGTTATTCAAGAGTCAGACTTAAGTAACGTGAATTCCCCACACTTTGTGCTCACTAGACCAGTTGCAGTTCCCTTGGGTCATACTGACACACACACAGAAAATCTAATAGAAGTCCCATTAGAACTTTAAAGACTGGCCATATACGGAACATACACAGCATCTGTCCAGTGGTAAAATGGCCACAAGTGAAGAGAGTGACAGTGTGCAGTGTTCAGTCATAACACTAACAAGGCAAGAAGAGACTGTTTCCAAGCACGGTTACACTGACAGTGCATTTTCTACCAACTTATCTCGACAGAAATTCTCAGCACCCTCATATGTCCTAGTGATAAATATTTGCAATTATAGGCCAGCTGCTTCTACTCATATCCCACCACAAAACATTTGTGGAATCTACAAGGATTGCCAATTTGTGGGCTAATGGGCAGGGAGGCTGATTTGGACACCTGAAACAACAATTTCTTCCATTTTGACCATATCATTCTTAATTCATTTGAAAACCAGTGTTTAATGTCAAAATGTTTTACAATGAAGTAACAGTACAGAGCAATTCAACTATCATGCTTTATGCACCAACACAGATTTACTCTGGGCCATGAAGGCTTTCGATCTTGCTTTTTCTTGACAGAAGTCCCAACAATTGCCCTCCCAGGGTACATTATATTAAAACAATTAAAGATACAGGCCCTCTGGGGTGCCTTCCTGCTTCTTATAGAGCACATTTTCTTTAGATTTTTTGAAATCTTCGTTTGTTACTTTCATTCGTCGTTCCCTCAACGCCATCAAGCCAGCTTCTGTGCAAATAGCCTATCAGAAAGGGAAGAATTTATTATGATTTGGATTTGAAAATTATGGATCTCATATCACATGATAAGAAAACATCTAAGTATCTGTACACATCACAGTATTGTCTGATCAAGTTCCTTACAATGAAAGTCTAATCCTGGTAATTAATCTAAGGTGGAAATCCTATACACTGTTGGGAATAAACCCAAGTAAACATCTTACCTTAATATCTGCACCAGAGAGATCATCTTTAGCCATAATCAGCTCATCTAGAGTAACATCATCTGCCAAAGTCATTCTGCTGGTATGAATCTGAAAGATACGCTTCTTGGTTTTTTCATCTGGGAGAGGAAATTCTATTTTCCTATCAATTCGTCCTGAGGAAAACAAGCATATACGAAAGTTTTTCATCTGAAGAACAAGGTATGGAAGCCATTTAGGCAGTGGCTTCACACAGACTCTAAAAATCAAACAGGTGGAAATACTGCTGTGTATCCCTACAGAAGTATTGTTCCCCATATGGAACACAAAACAGCATATATAGCATTGCCACTCATCTCCCATATGGGCACTGAACAGGCTCAGACCTGCTTAGCAAGGCTATTACAAATGTTTATTTAGACCGTTCCCCAAAATGTAGGGCCTGTGTCCAAAGCATCAGAAGAAGCAGCTGGAGGTCACTGGTGTTACAGGATACATTTTCCCCAACTCCAAGTAAAGCCCCAGTAGTCCCCATGGGGTTTCTTGGATCTGGGAATATATGAGCTGCTGGGCCTGGGAGCAGGGGTTAGGATTTGGCATTTGCTACCACTGACCCCATCCTCTCACACCCAAAAATACCATCCTGCCTCTTTTGTATGATTCCCATCCATCCCCCTGTGCTGAAGATCCCTGTGCCAGCTCGTACAGGGAACAGATCTGGTGCAGGCCTGCACTGACTCAGCTGGCTCTAGAGTAGCCAAAATATGCCTTATGACATATTTTGCTAGCATGGAACAGCCAAACCAACAGAAGCTACAGTTAACATTGCGCGCTAAAGCAATTACTGTACATAATCACCTATAAGACAATTTTCTGCCAATAAATCAGGTGTATATCACCTTTTTGCCTTATCACCTCCTTGTCACACAGGGGTCAAGACTGTTCAAAGGAGCAAGAGGGCAGATATCATTAGAGGGCCACCAAATTGAACACACCCAGGTATGTGATATAGGTTGTATGCTATATATTGATCCTCTGGCTTAACATACCAGACACTTTAAAGAAGAATTTAATTAATCATTCACTTTCTTTCACTATATTTTCAATATAGTGGTATTTTAGATCAGAGACTGAACAATTTTTAGGTTACAATTATTGGTAGGCTATTTTTCAGGATCTGGCCTTGGGTAGAATCAGGCAAAAGTCAGTTATTCTCCTGTTTTAACCCCTCATTCCCCTGACATATCCAAGTGTCATAAATTCAATTATTTTGGCTCAAAACCTGCCCTTGACATATCTGTGAGAACAACTTATAGACAACTATCTACATTAAATCAAACCACAGAAAAGAAGCAATTCTTGCTATGGTAGTCAAACTGATCTGTCAAGCAGAGATGAACAGTGCAATCCTAACCATGCCTCCTCAAATGGAAGCCCCACTGTGTTCAAAGGGTCTTACTCCCAGGAAAGCGTCTTTAGGATTGCAGCCATAGATGCAAAACAATTGGCTACCTGGTCTGATTAGTGCTGGATCCAATGTTTCTATTCTGTTAGTGGCCATGATAACTTTTACATCTCCACGAGAGTCAAACCCATCTAACTGATTCAGCAACTCCAGCATTGTTCGTTGGATCTCCCTTTCACCACCGGAATTGGAGTCATACCTTTGAAGTGGAAGAGAAAAGGAACATAACCAAAGTAAGCTGCATGCACAGAATGTAGACAAATATTTCCTTTTACACGCAACAAAGACACCAAGGAATCAGAGGCAATATATTATAGTTCAAGCAATGATGTCTACTTAAGGCAAAATAGTTTCTATAGAGCAAAGTAGTTGGTCAGGGATCTGCAAGTCGTTGGCTGCTGGTCCGCAGTGAATTTCCAAGAAACAAACACTAATAAGACGGCAGATATGGTACCAGTCTCTAGCACATAGTGGAAAAAATATTGCTGGTCAGTGAGAGGAGATAGACTGAGGTAAGACTGAGGTAATGCTGGTCTAATGTATAGAGATTGCCAAGTACTATTCCAACGTTCTTTGAAGTCTCCAACTTCAAAAGTGGAGTTGATCCACTATCATGGCTGGATGGAAGGAAGGCTAGACTAAAAAAAGGGACCCATTATAGCTTGTAACAATCTGAAAGCTTTTCCTTCAACTTGTTTTTTCTACCTGCAACAGAAGAAAAACCCCTCCTTTCCAAAAGCACCACAAGACTTTCATCCAACACTGATGTACGCAGCCTATTTAAATCAAAGGCATCTCCTTTTATTAACTGTGTACTCTGCTTTTGTTGGGAAGAATGCAGACTTTTGGTTTCAGTGGTAATTACTACAGGTTTCAGAAATTATTTATGACATTTATTTACATGCATTTACTTAATTGCATTTAATATTTCCCTTGCTTCAAAGTGTATATAAACAGCGTAAGGGCCTCAACAATGACTGAAGCAGAGGAAAGTAAAGTTAAAAATAAAAACACAATCTTGGAAGAGTTTTATGTTCTGCATGGAAGTGATACCATCACCCTACCTTTTGGTCCCAATGGCATCAATTTCATCAATGAAGACAATGGATGGGGCATGCTCTTCAGCGACTCGAAAAAGCTCTCGCACAAGCTTTGGACCATCTCCAAGGTACTTCTGAATAAGCTCAGAACCGACCACTCTCAAGAAAGTGGCAGAGGTCTGGTTTGCCACCGCTTTGGCTAACAGCGTTTTCCCTGTTCAGTTTTCGAGACACAAAGAAATTAGAATTTACTGTGACTCTTGTTCATCTACAATACGCATGCATGCATGCAATAAGAAATATTAACTCACAGCCACAGGTGTACATATTTTATCCCTGTTGCACATATGCACTGGGAAGAAATGGCTTAACAACGAACCCAACAACAGAGTAAATTCCAGATTAAGGGAACAAGCAATAAAGCGACTGGGAACAAGCAATACAGCGACTGCCTATAAAGTTTTAAACAGTATACTTCAAAATACTACTCAATTATACTTTTTGTTTGAACCCCACCTTTCTCATAAGGATAATGCAGATCCCAATGAATTCTCTCATGGTCATATAGCACAAATGTTCTTATTCCAGATACAGATCAGAAACATTTGTTTGCTTACTTTGTAATGAAATTACATTGGAGCATTTGCTAAGACTTGTTTTTCTTATGTGACAGAAATGAACCCCTATATGGTACCCCTATACTTTAAGATTGCTGCCTGACCTCCTTGGTAAAGAGTGCAATGCGAGGCAAATCAGCTGGAAGAAAACCTGGTAAATTTTAGGCCTTTCACCAAGCAAGGAAATTCACGTGTGCCCCAGATCCCAAGTCTCCTGGTTATAAAAAACCACTGTCTTTTGGGTTGTGGTTCTTTATAATGCTCAACTTCAAACCCTGGGATGATCACCAAGAGATTAGGTCATGGGATGCAGGTCTAAGCAACACAGATTAAGTATTGAGAGCCTTTTTTCTTTTTATGTGTGCATTTTATCTTAGACATATAGAATGCATTAGTACCTGTGCCAGGGGGACCATATAGAATGACTCCTTTAGGTGGTTTGATACCCATCTCTTCATAATATTCCGGATGGGTCAAAGGGAGCTCCACAGATTCCTAAAGGAAAGAAAATACAATGTATCTCCAAAGAATTCAATATACCAGCATGATGGACAGATAAGTGTTTAAACCGTGGACAATGATGTCATCAGATTCTACACTATCAGAATTTTTAAGCACTAACCCAAATATAACTCATAACTATATACAAGGATCTGCATTCACATTAGCATTTTGCAGGCAATGAATGAACTTAGTGCTACTCTGGGGTAACTGTACTGACTGTAGGCTATACTAACAATAGGCTGACTGACAATGGGCTATACTAACAATGTAGAAGTGGGCACAACTGTTATCTCATGATATAGCAAACACAAATTTACTGTGTATAAAATTTTGATTTTCCTAACATGTCCATTTAGTATTTCTTGAAGGCTTGCAGTGCAATCCTAAGCATGTCTGTTCAGAAGTAAGTCCCACTGTATTCAATAGTATTTACTTCCAGGAAAGTGTGGTTAGGATTGCAGCCTTGGTTGTTCATGCAATATAAGTTACGTCTTTGAAAATGATCATGTTTGCTCCCTCCTCCAAGGCTGACAAAACCGAGCATTTTAAGGAAAAGAATGCCAGTAGTTCAAAGGTGTCTGAGTGTGCAGTAGTGCTCTCTCCCACTTCTAGCTCAGTTCCAGCTGTAAAGGCAATTAGCAGCACCTTCTGCATCAGATGTTAGAAGAATGAGTACCTTGATTTCTTGAATCTGATTATCTAAGCCTCCAATATCTGCATACGTCTCCTGTGGGGCTTTCTCCACCTTCATCACAGTAACCAGAGGATCCGTGTCATCCATGAGGACTCCTATCACCGCATGGACCTGATTTTTGTTAAGAAGAAAGACGATAGCACTACAACTAAAGGAACAAATTACTCATAGAAAAATTACTTCATTTCAGTCTTCAGTTCATTGTGAGTAAGTGGCAAGGCATAAACCAAATAATCCTATATGACTATGTATGCAGTTCTCTTCACATGGTCAGATTCATCTCTATAACTCCAACAAGGAAGTCCAGGACCAATTTGTCACCCTCTCCTTGTGAATTTTGCACAAATTGCAGCAGTTGGGAAGAGGAAGCATGACAGGTCTTATGCAAGTTCAAAGCCCTAGTTTTTGGACTAGCATTGATGACTGAGCCAGGACGTGGCTATTTCTTTGTCACACTGAGCTCTGGAGCATGAATAAACAGTACTGAAGACTCTGCTCCAGTGTAACATGGCAGGCTTTTCATCGCTAACTTTTCATTCTGATATATGCGAAAAGGAAGGGCCAGTAACGTAAATAATTGCTACTAAACCTCCAGACTACTGTGTGATAAGAGCCTTGCTGGATCAGTCTAAAGGCTGTCTTGTCCAGCTTTTTGTACTCCTCGGTGACCCACTGGGGTCTCAGTGTACACAAAAGAGACATCTGAATTATGTTGACACTCCTTTGCACCTAGTATCCAGAGACAGGCTAATAATAATCAAATGCAGGGGTGACAGGAGCGTGAGAGGAGATTTTTCAGTGAACTTAGGAGCAATGAACTTCCATGTATCCTTAAAGTCAGTCTTTAAACACAAAAAATAGCTGTAGAAGCTAGGAAACAGCACTGTTTGGCCACAATAAAGCAGGAAATCCAGATTTGTTTTTTTTTAACCGAGTGCTTTAAAAACTTCCACTGTATCCACAGGTACAGAATACAGATACTACTGTATTCATTAGAGCTGCTGTTTTGACCGAGAGGCAGGCTATACTTCTAACAGAAAACATAATTTACCTTATGGTTAAGTAGAACTGAACACCCTGGCTCTAGCAGATCCTTGTCTACGAAGGACAGAATGCTGACATAGTGCTCAGATCCCACTGAGGTAGACACTATAGCATGATTATCATCAATTATCTCCTCCAGTGTCCCTACAGACATCGGGGTCCCTCTCAGATCATCCACCTTTGACCTCTCTTCCTATAAACAAAAAGAAGTTGTAAGCCAGAGTTAAGTTTATTTTGATATCTACTGTATAAAACAACAATTTCAATTAACAACTGAAGATTTTGAGAACTTCTAATGATTTTGATCATGACTCAGCACCTCACACATTCTTAAATATTGTTCTCTTGCATCATATGTAACCTGTCCTTTTCAAAATGTAAAGAATACTATAGCCACTTTGAGATCTAATGTAAAGAATACTATAGCCACTTTGAGATATGAGAAAAAAAGGATACAAATACAATAAATAAATTAATAAAAATCCACGCTATACTTCTCAATTTTGTCATTTTTAGTTATGTACAGTACAACCTTGGATTGAGAGCATTTTCCAAGACAAGCAAACATTTCTAATAAATTTTGTCTTACAATACAAGTAAAGAAGTAGTCCCAGCCAGGATAAGGCCAGTTTCAGCACTCTGCCAAGCCTCTCCTGACAGATCAGCCTATGTGTCTATTACAGTCAGTGGTGTTCACTCCTATGTAACGGGGCAATGTCTTGCACGTCTAGAGACGTAGTCTTGCACATCTACTCTAAAGTTAGTCCTATTATAATCAGTAGGGCTTACTCCTGTGTGAAGGGGGCAGATTGCAACCAGAGAGACCTGACAGACTAAGTGCAGGTTATATACCTCTTGCTTTTCTTCCAAAGGTTTCATCTGTTCCTGGTTCCTTATGAATTCTTCTTCCATCAAAAGGTAATCTTTAATTCGTTCCAACTTCAACAATTTGAGTCTGCACTGCGTGTGAGGAGTTACTGGAATTAAAGGGAGAGCCAAAAGCATATAAAGTTTTAAAATTTGGTAGAAAAATATCCAGTTTGTTTAGGCAATGTTGTAGCAAGATGAAATTCTCTTAGTCCTTTGGAAGATCGATACATCTTTTAGGTGGAAATATGGAGGAGCATCTTAGGGAACCTGAATGAAGGTTCAATGAATGAAGATACATCACTTGTATCAAGTGATGATACAATCAACTTCCAAGGCTAAGAAGCTCAACTTCAAGGAACAGTGGTCATAGACCAGCCACTGCATGAGAAAGACTGATGAGTGATGGCTCCAGCTTTTCTTTTTTGCTATTATAGTAATTTCTGATTTTTGAATTGAAGGAGATAAATGAATAAATGTGGTAAAATGTACCTCTGTACAAGAAGGAACTGCATGAGCATTTAGTTTTTACAAAGTTTCTGATCCGAAACTGTAAGAAATGTCTAGAAACAACAGATTCTAAGATGAGATGAGAATGCTATAAGTGTTTGCAAGTCAGTATCTTGGTCCATCAATCCAGTCTAGTATCACTACTCTAACGCTGTAAGGGCTCTTTACAGCTTTGAGCAAAGAGGTCCTTCCTAAATCTGGTACCTGAAATGTTTAATTAAAGATGCCAAGGACTAAACCTTGGACCTTCTTTTTAATATGCTCTCTACACCTGACTGCAATCTCTCAACCAAAAATGTGCACCCATTTGTGCTTACCCAGTGGAAGCTTGCTAGCAGCATCTGGTCCCTTCGTTTTCTTCTTCTTTTTCCCCACTCGGGTTGGAACTGGTGGCTCATATTTCTTCTTCTTATCCTAAAAAGAGAGAGAGAGAGAGAGAGATCAGAATTGACACCTTCTCCCATTCACATGGGAACTTTGCTTAAGAGTTCTAAGTGGAACTCTGCTTCATAAACAGATTGTATGATGTCTGGGAAGGCTAGATTTTTTCTTCTTGACATCTAATAATTATCCAGATCATCTCTGTGGAAAACCAGCAGTCATATCAGCTTACAACTAGCATAAAAACATCAAGAAAACTGATAAATAGCTGCTTGCAAGATGTTTGCAAGTCATGAATATCCCTGCACTCTAAAATAGATTGACTTTGTTCCAAAGGCAGCAACTCCAAAGTGTGAAAGTAAAGGTGTCACACAGGGTCCCAGTTGTGACTGGCTCTAGGGCAGTGGTTATTAACTTGGGTTCACTCAAACTCCAGGGGTTCAGTGAGTCAGTCTCACCTTGCATCCACAACTGGCAGAAGTATTAAAAATTGTAGCAGAACGTGTGAACTATGTGCGAAATAGTGCTCTGAAGCACTGTTTTATTTTTCCAACTATGAAGGGTTTGGTGAATGCACATTTGAAACTTGCGGGGTTCAGTTAAGTCCAACAAGGTTAAGAACCGCTGCTCTAGGGAGCTGCTCATCTCCCATTACAATGCCAAATTTTATTTATTTATTTATTTTAAAATTTATATCCCGTCTTTCGCAGGCAAATTAGCCCAAAGAGATAGTGTTTGTCTGAAAAGCCCTCTGTGGTCAAGAGGCCAGCATGACTAACAGCCAAAGGTGCACAGAATGCTGTTAACTTCCCACCAAAGTGGTACCTATAATTGCATTTATATGCCTTCAAACTGCTAAGTTGACAGGAATGGGACAAGACAATGAGAGTTCACTCCATCTTGCAGTATTCGGGTTATGAACCACCCACCTGCTGACCTTCAGGTCGACAAGTACAGCATTTTTAACCACTGAGCCACTACAGCCAAACTCCAAAGTGTAACTTGCAACAATTTCAAGTTCAAGTGAAGCCGTGATAATAATGTATATCCTACATGCCATGTTCATGCTGGTGTTCTTATTGATTGGAGCCAATATTTCATGCTCCAGTTGAACCAGAATTCCGAGGACTCAGATGTTTGGAAAAACAGGGCTTATTCTACCCTAACCAGTCCTCTTAATTTAACAAAGAAGATTGATACCCTATGCTTTCCTCCCACTCAATAATGGATATAAAGTAACTAAAATATTTTGAACATAGCAGGACGGACACCAAGACAAGGTGAGTGCCAATACAACAAAGAGGAACTATGTTTAGTTGAACCAACTTCTCCTGTTGTAAAAAGTATGTGCACGTTTCTCAGTTATAATCTTTTGATATAGACTGTGGGTTATGGGGGCAACTAATATTACCAATTGATAATTATCATGTCTTATGATTAAGATTAGTTGGGAAACTGAGCAAGAGCCACTTTTCCACTTTATATAACCAAAGGAATCCTATGCACAAAATCTTTCACTACCCAAGATATCTTTACAACTAATATAGACATCTCTCTCTCTTGCATTGGATAGTAAGTACTTTGCTTACAAAGGTAATACAAAATCAATTTAAACATAAATCACATATCAAATTATGAAAGCTTTTCTACATAGAAGTGACAATTAAAAAGGATACTTTTGTTACTTTCTTAACATAAAATTTTTTTTTATAAAAGGAAATCTTATAATTCTTCTCAAGGTAGTTAAGTCTTTTTTTGGCTTTTTCTTACCTTGTCATCCTTTTTGCTACCACCAGGACCGTGTCCTCCACTCTGGCTTTGACCCTAATGAATAAAAAGTAAAATCTGTGCAAAACTTTAGGAATCAGTCAACTCTGTGCACTTCAAATATTCCTAATGTATTGACACCCAAAGATTAACATGATGAATCCAGGATCTATTTATTTCTATAAGATATACCTCCCAAGTTTGTCTGTAAACTTTTGTCCTAGCTTAGAATCATAGAATCATAGAGTTGGAAGGGACCTAGTAGGTCATCTAGTCCAACCCCCTGCCTGCAGCAGGAAATCCCCCTAGAGCATCCCCAACAGGTGCTCGTCGAGCCTCTGCTTGAAGATCCCTAGTGAGGGAGAGTCCACCACCTCCCTTGGCAATCTGTTCCACTGCCGAACCACCCTCACCGTCAGGAATTTTTTACGGATATCCAACCGGAATCTCCTCTCTTGCAGTTTGTACCCATTGGTTCTAGTTCTGCTTTCAGAAGCAGCTATGAACAAATGAGCCCCTTCCTCCCTATGACAGCCCTTCAGGGCTTTGGGGTGGGGATACCATTAAATTAAGGTTCTGCCTGATTTGGTAGAGTTTTGTTTCTATCCTCACCTTAAGTACTATTGGTGGTACAAATACCACTGATTGAGAAACACTGCACTAACACAAACCTCCTCCACCCACTCCTTTCATGACGGATGTGGGAGAAACACCAAGGTATACACTACAGTTGTATGTCTTCTGTGCAAAGTGTGGACCTGTCAGGAGAAGAAACAAGTTATGTGCAGAGCAGTGTTTATCAGTGTTTGTCTTCTGTTGTACTACTTCATGTGGTCTATTCAATGCACCACTGGTGTTTAGTGAGTGTGTGTGTATAAGGCGATTGAAAAGTTACTCCCTATTTTAAAATACTTATAAATTACACATATGTATAGCAGGATGAGATTTATTAATTTACTAGATTTATATCCTGCCTACTGCATGTCAAAACAAATGCCAAAGGTGGCTGATAAAGCTTTTATGCCATCAGCAGCAGTCGTTGCTGGAGTTGGGGTCAGAGGCTCAAGGGGATGGTCAGAAGGGTTTATCAAGCTCTGCCCATCAAGCTGAGTCTGGTTGTGTAGCCTTGGTTTGCCTGCTGGGTGGGCAAGGGTGTTCTGGGTTCCCCCAAGTACCACTACAGCTTCCCATTCCTTTGGCTGAGAAACACTGAGAGGGGTGCTGGGGCTGGAAGGCACTGGAAGGGGAATGGTGGCAGGACTGGCAGGTGGTGTGAGTGGGACTGGGAGGAGAATGGTGACAGGACTGGCAGGTGGTGGGAGTGGGTGGTGGGAGGGAGGAAAGGATTGGAGCTGGAAGTACTGGGAGGTGGTGGGGTTGGGACTGGGAGGGGAATGGCAGTGGGACTGGGAGGCACTGGTAGTGGGCAGGGCCAGAACTGGGAGGCACTGGGATGGAGAAAGGGGTGGGGCTGGGAGGCACTGGGAAAGGTAGTGGGACTGGAGACACTGGGAAGGAGTGGGAGTGAGAGACAGTGGAAGGGTAATGGAGGTGGGGCTGGGAGGCACTGGTGTGGAGCCTGGTTCCAGCCCAGAGCTTGCGGTCTCCCCCAAGCGCCAGCCTGCAGAGGGGGAGGATGACCTGAGGGCCTGCTTCCCCCTGAGGAGCCTGTTGTTGGAGTGAGGGGCCAAGCAGGGCCCACAGCCCCCCAGGCTCCCTCCCTCCCATCCTCAGAGACTCTCCCTCCTTCCCCCCAGTCCCCCTTCAGCCCAGCCGTCCCTGGCAGGAGCCCCAACAGGGCCTCTCCAACTCCACTCACCATCCTGCTCACTCACTGCGGCGCACCGGAAGTTTAGTGGCGTCCTAGAAGAGCGGAAGCTGGTTGGGTACGGATCGCGACGAGAGTCAAAAATGGTTCTGAGCGACTGCGGGGGCGGAGGTGGCTCAGGGGGCGTGGCCTGATCCCAGCTGGGCTAGCAGTGGAGGGTCTCAGGGAGACTGAAGGCTGCTTAGGGGGAGGAGCCTCTCACTGCTCTGCAGGGTGACTTTAACTACTTTATTATTTATTTCTATTTTTATTAAATTTAACTTTTAGTTAATTTTTAAATTTTATTTTTATGTTTGCTTCTTACAATTATTTTTATTTTTTAAATTTTTAAATTTTATTTTTATGTTTAATTAATTCTTAAAATTATTTTTATTTTGTTTTTGTGTTTATTTTAAATTCTTAATGATTTTTATCTTTAATGGAATTTTTCATTTTTATATAATTTTTTAATTTTATTTTTTTAAGTTTGTTTTAATTCATACTGCACCATCTTAAGCAGGTCTACTCTAAAGCAAGTCCCACTGAGTTCAGTAGTACTTACTCCCAAGAAAGTGTGGTTAGAATTGCAACCTTTTATTATTTTTATTTAATTTTTCATTTTAATTTAATTGTTTTGATTTAATTATAATTTTATTTTCTGTTTTTTACTTTAATTCTTAATTATTTTTATTTAATCTTAATTTTTTATTTTTATTTTTTACCTTTATAATCTTTTAAAAATTTTTTATTTATTTCAACTGAGTTGCATTTGTTAAAGCGCATGCACTATTTTCTAATCCTCTGGACCCATAAGTTAGCTGTGCACCAAAGAAGTGCAGCACAACTTCTTGTTGCATTTGGGAATTGAGTCATCCAATCCAACATGTGGGTGTGTTTTCCTGGGTGACTTCTTGGACCACTTAGGGGGCAATCCTAACCAATTTATGGCAGCCTAACTCACCTCACACATCTTCCCACGGTGGTGTGGGGTGGTCAGCGTATGCCTATACATTGGCCTAACCCTCCCTCCCAGGAGTGGTGCAGACGTATCTTGTGGCACTTTTGTGACACTCCCAGGTCAGCACAGGACTTAGACACAGGTCTAAGGCACAGCACAGGACTAAGGCACAGGACTTAGGCTGGCCTAAGTGGAGGTTAGGATTGCAGCCTCACTCACCCACCCATCCGTCTACCTCAGTGTTATTGTGAGGAGAAAAGGAGGGGACGCAGTGCTACTTGAATGTTAATGGTACCATCAGTGGTACTTGAAGTGGTACTTGTGGGACACCGTGACACACTGCAGCAAGATCAGGAATGTGACACAACAAACAGCGGTCGGAGGCTCCGTTGAATAGGCCACGCTTTAAAGCACTCCCATCCACTCCACTACTAGTGTTTTGTTTGTTTATATCCTGTCTTTCTTCCACACTAAGGAAGATGTAGCGTGTTGTCATGTAGCATTTGTCATATAGCATCCACTCCAATAGTAACTGGCAATTTTGTCATCGCCAGTTAATTCTGGTGGTACTTTGAATAAGTGGACTTTGTGGGCTCTTCAATTTAGAAAGAATAGTGTTTGAAGGGAGACATGGCTGTGGCTGCAATCTTAATCCTCAGATAGGCCAACACAAGTCTTCTGCTGGCCTAGGGTGGCTCATAAGTGCTGTAAGTTCCAGCCTTCCGACACCATCACGTGCCAGCCTTCCGACACCATCACGGGGATGAGGAGCAAGTGTGTTCTTGTGCTAGACTAAGGTTGCAATCCTAACCTGCAATTAAGCCAGCCTAAACCCTAGCATAGTCCTGTTCTGACCTGGGGGTGACATAAAAGTGCTGAAAGGCATTTCTGTGCCACTCCTGGGAAAGGGTTAGGCCAGTGACCAGGCATACCCTTGCCTCTCTACACCTCGGGAACAGGAAGACTAATACTGTAAGTTGTTGTCAGGATGTTGACTGATTGATGTCCTGTGACTGTTTATTTGCTGCAAGAGTGAAGACATACACACTAGTGTAATTTTCTATTAACTTTATTTGCAAATCATAGTAATTCAAGACAATCCGGGTCATACACTTAAAATCAAGTACAACAGTCTAAAACACCTCAGAGCTTATCAGTATTGCAGAGCTTCTCAGCTTGCTTCTGCTCTAACTGACAAGGCTCCAACTGCCAAACAGAGTTCCAACTGCCAACTCCAACTGACAGTTCCAACTGACAAAACCCAACTGGCAGTTTAAATTCTGAAAGTTCTAATCAGCCCACAACCCCCCTAGAACCAATAGTTAGGTTCAGAAATCTAACAGCTGTGCTAGGACGTGTCTAGATGACACTTAGGCCAAATCCACTTCTCGGCTGGCCTAACTGCTGCTGAAGAGGCAGCAGCACAAAGGCAGCACTGGGCTGTGGGAGTTGTGCCATAAGTGGACTTATGCTGGCCCAGGCCTTTTCTGATGCAGCTAAGCTAGGCTGATTTGGCTTTAGGCCTGCCCAAGATAAGCTGGCCTAAGTGCACTTCAGGATTGCAGCCTTAAACTATTGTTTGACATGAAGTATAGTATGAGAATAAACAGCAGAGGGCTCTGTAGAACTATAATGCTGAAATACCGAAACTGGAGCATAGATTCAGGGTGGATTTACCTAAGTACAGAGTTTTTCCAAGGACTGGTTGGCTTTTTTTCTTCTTAATATTGCAGTTTACCACTTCAAGGGTAATAGTTTCAGATCAGCCTTTTTGCCATTAAAAAGGCCTGAGAGTGAGGGGAAGCATCCAACTTCCCCTCTTCACATGTTCTAATTCCAACAAAGATCACCTTCTAAATCAAACAAGAATTTATCAGAGGTTTATTAAACAAGAACAGCTACCAACTGTAAGCACACAATTGCACACGTATAATGCAGTTCTTAGAAGTATGTCCTGAGCTTAATGAGCCTCTGCAGTCTTATGAGAATCTAGGTCCATGGTATTTACTTATTTATACAGTGCAATTAATGCTGATCTGCAATCCTAAACTTAACTTAAGCCCCAACACAAGTCCCGTGATGGCCTGGAAAGATCATAAAAGTGCCAAAAGACACTTCTGTTCTGCTTCTGGGGCAGGATTAGGCCAGTGTAGAGACATGCTCTTACCTGCCTAAATCACCACTGGAATGGGAAGACTGATAAATTGTGCCGGCCTAGGTTAGGAGTGCATCCTAAATCAGTTATTCAGAATTTTACTGCACCATCATAACTTGCACTGTACTTTGGCATTTTAGATTGTGAGCTCTTTTGGATCCGGGAGTCATTAGCTATTAATTCTTGTTATTATTTTTTGTAAACCGATCTGTGTACTTTTCAACTATAAGTGGTATATAAATATTGTAGATAGATACTGTAGATATACATCCTAATCCTTAGCATCCTAATCCTTAGCATCAAGCTTCCTGGAGCAATGGTACCAAAAAAGCCATCGCTAAATCCAGCAGATGCCAGGAAGCAACAAGAAGTCTCCTCAAGAGAAGGGGACAAAAATCCCCTTTCTCAAGGGAAAGCCCAATCCCTGCAATGGGACATCAAGTCAGCACCAGCTATTTTCTGGCATAGACTTAAAAGACAATGTATCCAGGATCCTGTCTTATATTGCCTTCTCCATGGTGGTACCATTATTATTGTGTCTCTTCTCAGTTGTGTAAATAGCTTCCCTGGTAGCCTTCCAGTGGGGGGCAGATAAATTTCATTTAACCCTTCTTTCTTAGGTTTGCTGTTTGTTGTTTTGTTTTAGTTTTTTTACTGTTTTTCTGTAGAAACAAATGTTAATGCAGTTTGTTTTTAAGTTTAGGTTTTTAATATTTGTTTTTATATTTATTGTAGCATTGTTTTTGACGAATTTTATAATTTGCCTTGCGCACTCCAGCAATCAGAGGGAAAAGTGGGATATAAATAATTTAAATTTAAAAAGTCCTTTTCAGATAAAGAAGTGCCCAGTCCTTTTTGTCAGGCAAAGAAATAATATATTAAAAAAAAAACTTTGTTCCCTTGGAGAGTGTATTCCTCTGAGATTTGTATCATGTTTGAATCTATTGGAGATTCATATTAAATTCTCTGTTTCAACATATGCCAATTTCATTTGAAAAACCCCCAGACTTTTTGGGGTACAAATCCACCTGTTTGGCAATGAATCTGAAAGTGAAATTGTTGACTTGAAAATATCTGCTTGCTGTCCATATGGAAAAACAGCTGGGCATAATCTAATTTTAATCGAAAAATGTACGTATAGAGCATGTTTATTGTGAAGGTTAAAGGAAGGCAATCATAACGCCTTAGGATGGTAGGAGGATAAAATTTCCTTCAGTTAGTAGACAGGAGATCAGTCCGTTCAAAGAATCCCTTACTGTGAAGCCCTGTTTGGGCTCGTCCTTTCAGAAGAAAACTGTCTCATAAGCCACAGGAGACTATTTATAACAACTGTGGTTGCCGTTTGTTCCTCGGGTGGCTGTTTAATATTCTCAAAAAAAGAAACCTGTCATTCCTAACTGAAGGAGCTGGCCCATCAGTAAAAGAGAACACTCTCATTTTAATCAGCCAGTACCCAGCCAACCTTCCTAGCCAGGCTTGGTTTTTATTTGTGCCGCCAGACACCAAGGGAGAATAAAACCGTACCTTGAGAGGGATGCTATATGACAAAATAAAATGAGGGCTTGTAATATAACCTTTAGAGAGTTTAGCCTTTCATTAAAACGACATGTGAAATTTATTTAAGCTGCCGGAGAGATGAGCTTACATTCTGCTGACCTTTTTGTTGTGACCTCTTACTGGAATTCCTCAGTGTGGGTCCTATAAGAATGGCAATTCTCCGTAAGAAGAGGACTTCTCGTTTCAGGGCTTTGTTAAATTTCCGTACCCGCAGACCTTCCTAGATTACTATGATTGCTATGCCTCTAGTCTTCCTGCTGTTCTGCTGTTGAAGGCTCTGTTGTTCCTGCTGTCTGTGATTTTTAGAGCACAATACTAACCAATTTAGGCAGGCACAACTCACCTGCTCCTCATTTGTGTGGGGAAGACCATGATGTGAGGAGATTGGCAGTGGTGGGCTCCAGCAGGTTTGCACCTACTCTATAGAACCGATTGTTAACAAGAGATCCGACATATAAATTTAAAAGTGGCAGCCAGATGGGCATAGAACCAGTTGTTTATTTCTTTGAATCCCATCACTGGAGGTCGGTGCATGTCTGCGCAGTGGCCTAACCCCCCCCCCCAAGGAATGGTGCAGAAATACCTTACGGCACTTTTGTGACACCCCCCAGGCCAACAAGGGTCTTGTGCTGCGACTTTTGCTGGCCTAACTAGGAGTTATGCTTGCAGCTTTATATTCTCCACAATAGTTTGCCTTAAACTATTTTTTAACAATCCAAAAGATTCAGAAATTACAAATACGTCAGCCTTACTTTTATTTTAACTATGTTGGTAAAAGGCAATCCTGTCCACACTTACATGGCAGTAAGCAATATTGATCATAATGGGACTTACTTCTGAGTATTGGACTCCCAATAAAGCATTTAAAAGTATTTTTAAAGTGTCTCTCAAGTAAGGTCTGGACCCCTTTTGGGGGTTGTGACTTCATTTTGGGGGGGTCGTTGAAAGCTGGGTGCCACCATCTTAGAATGGATGCCTTCCTGGGAGTAAATCTCATTGAACACAGTGGGACTTCCTTCTAAGTAGACATGGAGTAGACATGGCCAAGTAGACTTTTGGCCATGACATATATTTTTGAGGGGACAGGTTGCCATTCTCAGAAGGCAGTCCTGGGCTGAAATGAACCACTGCTATAAAGTACATATCTAAAAGATAAAGGTATTACCTTTCAGGTTGTCCTGCTAGTTGTGACCAACTCTAGTATGCGGGAGCCAGCATTGTCTGAAGATGGTTCCGTGGTTATGTGGCTGGCATGACTAAATGCCAAAGTGCATGGAACGCAATTACATGCTTTCACACTGTGAGGTTGGCATGTGCTGGGCGAGTGATGGAAGCTCACCCTCTCTAGCAGTACTCGGGTCTTGAACTGCCGACCTTCAGGTTGACAAGCACAGCATAAAGTGCATACAAATACATATGACAAATACATATCTACTCAGAAGTAACTGCCATTGTATTATATAGAATTTACTTCCCAGAAAGTGTGTAGAAAATTTTATCCTCAATCGTCAGAGCAATCCTATGTATGCTTAGTCAGAAGTTAAACCCTTTGAGTTCAATGAGGCCTACTCTCATGAAAGTGTGTAGACGGAATATTCCAATATTCCAATTCAGTGTGTAGACTGAATATTCCAATTATCTCACCAAATGACCTAATCACCAAATTATCTCAGTTTAGACAATGATTGTCAGAGGCTTCTTCATTGGATGTGCAATAGAATATAGATGAGAGTGTCCACTGAATATCATCATTTCCCATCTATATTGTCATATTTTCTTCAAATATCTTCTTGTTAGTTTCTTTATTACAGTCACTATTCAATGCCAAGATCATAAGACCAATGAATATTTTATCCTCAGTACAGAGCAATGAGTATGGACACAAAGTTTATTTTGCTTCCTTCTTTGACGGTTTTGTATCTTCTTTTTCAATTTTCTTTGAATTCACTATGCTCAGGGAAGAGCTGTTTTTATGAAATGTGCCTTTGGCACTGCCAAGAAGCAGCATACAGGGTGTTGATCATTCACTTTGGCTTGCTTTGTTTGGTGTTCTCAGGTTTCTTTTGATTTTCCATCTTACTTTTCTATACCACGTTCTGGGAACATTGCATGTTATCACGTCAAACCAGTAATTTTTTCCCCCAAAATACCTAATTACCTATTACCTATTTTTCAAAACCCCTAATAGCAAAAAATTAACAAAAACCCACCAAAAAACCCATACAGTTATGTTACCTTGTTCTAATTTTGGCGTAGATAATTTATGCCCACTTTCTTCTAGTCCTTATGGCTCAAGTCCTTATGGCTCCAGCAGTGCTTCTCAAACTGTGGGTTGTGACCCACTGGGCCCTGAGCTAATTTCAGGTAGGTCCCCATTCAATTTCAGTTTTTAAATATATATTAGACTTGATGCTACTATGGTATGTGATTACATTTAGAGATGTTACAGATCTCTACTTTTATCAGGCTACTATGTAAGTGGTTAAGTCACTGTGCCTGTCAACCAGGCAACCTGGCATATCTACACTGTATTCCTCCCTTTACTTTTGCCTTACTCCATGCCACTTACTCCATGCCACTGCCACTTACTGCAGCAGTGGCTCTACTAGGAGCTGTGCTATTGATTTCAGTGGCACAACTCCAAGCAGCCTGGGAACAGGGTTGGGATCCAGCGGAACATCTGGGTTCCAGCCCCACCTCCTGCTGTCTGTCTGTCCATCTGTCTATCTGTCTCTCTCTCTTTCTACCCCTCAATATTATTAAGCTTGTGTTGGCTATAATTTGTCTTGCCTAACCACTGCTTCCTTTGGGGGTAGCTAATCGCAATGAGTTGCTTCTCTCTCTTGAGGAATGCCAGGGACACTACCCATTGTCACTGCTGGCCAAACACTCATCTGGAGTCCTTGTGATTTTGAGGACTACACCTCATCATCCTATTGGTCTCCTGAGAAACCTGTATGTGGGTCAAGAAGGAACAATTGGAACCAAACATGGAACAACTGAGTGGTTTAAAATTGGGAAAGGAGAACAACAAGGCTGAATATTGTCACCTTGTTTATTTATATGCAGAGTATATTATGCAAAAGGCAGGGCTGGATCAATCACAAGCCTGAATTAAGATCATTGGGAGAAATATCAAAAACCTCAGATATGCAGAAATGGCAAGAAAGTGAAGAGGAACTAAGGAACCTCTTGATGAGAAGGGGATGAATGGCAGAGGACATGGTGGTTAGACAGTGTCACTGTCTAAGGCAATAAACATGAATTTGGATCACCTTCAGAAGCTAGTGGAAGATAGGGTGGCATGGCGTGCTGCAGTTCATGGGGTCACGAATCAAGTCGAGTCCGACATGACTGAATGACTAAACAACCACACACAATTGCCACATGAAGCTCACACAGCATTATTCTTCAGAGTTCTAGTGGAACCTCCATCTGGGGGGAAAGGACAGGTTCCAAGCCGTGATGTGTAAGGTACTCCTGCATGTACACCCCGGGTAATCCAGAGGGTGCTCCTGCCCACTGAGATAGCTAATGATCATGTAGCCTTGTGCAAAGCTCAAAAGCCCCAGAAGTACTGTCACGATCAGAAGTGAAATCATCCCCGGGTATTTTTAAAAAGAAATTTGGGAAAAACCTGCTTCCTCCTCCCCAGCAGTTCATCACCCATTAGCCCTATTAATGGCATAGATAAAGCATCTATTTGATATTTGGCGTCAAAGAAGATTTTGTTGCCCCTCTCCCCACAAGGATAAAAATCAAATTTAATTTAGTTAAAAAATGAAATTGTATGTTCCCTTATTGGTTAGGGAAAATGTGCTTGTTGTAAAGAGGAATGGTTATTCTTTCCCTGCTAAATAGAAGAGGAGCACCACTTAGAAGTGCCTGTATACCGAGTTAACATGGGGTAACTCTTTTATAATATATGTACTGTATATGATATTTGTATGGAGAGCTGATTTATATTAACACCTTATTAGTTCCATACAGTACCAAGATTACATTGGCTCTCAGAGCCATCAGTAACATGGGGAAAGTTTGAGTTAAGGAAATCTACTTTTGTTCCAAAGACTTTTGTGTTTTCATTTTATGGTTAATTGGCCATAACATCTGATAGAATAAAGATATTCCAATGCTTTTTGTTTCATTGTATTCTGAATAAAATTCCTTTTCCAATGATATATAACATGATGGTATTACCATTCATACCCCATTTTTCACAATTTATTCACTAGTGTCAAGCTCAGCTTGTAGCCTGGTGCAACTGCCCCCTCTGCACCCCTAGCTACGCCACTGTTCTTACCACGAGCTTCTCCTGTGTAAATTAAAATTCATATCTAAATATTGTTTAAATGCCTATTTCAATCATTGGAAAGCTAAGAACAAAGCTAGATTTTTTGTGTATTATGTGGCATCCCCTTTATTCCATTACTGGCGATAGGGATTTGTGTGTGGTTTTTCTTCCAATGGAAAAAATATTAATTAGAACTCATTATTTTTCTTGTGCTGTGAGTGCAGATGCATGACTAAACGGCATTTCTTGCGTTAGCGAGTACTGATGTGAACAAATCACCAGGTCTATTATGGGAAGGTGTGAACTGCATGTTGTCAAGAATAACATTCATTGAGGAGAGAAGAGCCTTTTGATGGCTTCATTATTCTGATTGTCTATCCAGAATGACTGAGTTTGGCCATCATCTGATACATGATTCTTCTAGCTAGAGATGTTGGTGTATGTGCAGAGGGCTTTCTGGATGGAATGATGTGGTTTTGGCCAATAAGCTTTCCTTCTCTGGTCCCAAGTTGTACCTAGAGGAAATTGCTCCCATTGCTAACCAACGTGCAATGGGCCAGCAGGGACCAGCAGGCAGTGGGCATCCCTATCAGGCACCACTGGGCATCAGATACCACCTGGAAGCACTGTGCATAGGGTAGTGGGCACAACTGGGCACCGGGCACCAGCAGGCAGTGGGCACCACTAAGTATGTGTGGGCAGCTGGAATCCCTGATGGGGACCAGTCATCAAGCACCACTGGGCACTGGTCATCAGTGGGCTGCACTGGGCAAAAGGCACCACTGAGAACTTGGCACCAAATCAGTTTTTAGTGGGTCCTTACATCATGGAAGGAATATTGTGCCCAAATTTTATGCTTCTAAGTCTGGGGGTTGGATCTGGGTATTGATGAGTCAAAGATTCGTCAATGTCAAGTAAAGGGAAGTGTATCATGTTTGAATCTCCTATTGAGTGGTTGAGGGCAAGGAACAGCCAGAGGGAACAGGCACGTGCGTATTGCTGTCGTGTCTTTCTGGATCTGCCTGTGACGTCACAGCCAGTTATCTTTTAATAGGGAATTTGAAGGCAAAGCATGCGGCGGCTGAGGGTGGCCAAGCGGGTTGAGCACCAGCATGTTTCACAAGGGCATTGGCCACCACAGGTCCTAATCCCTGATTCCTCGTGATGGGTGAAGGCACGGCATGGAAGTACACCATGCAGAACCTGCAATACCGTGTTACCTCTTCAAAGAAGGAGGGACTGCTTGGTTCTTAGCTAGTTCTGGATGTTTCTGGCTGAGTAACGGCCTTGAATGGATAATGGTGGCCATGCAAGTCAGAGAAAACAGGATGATCGCATATCCTCTTTTGTCAGGACATTTCCTGGATTTTAGTCTTGTGTTCTGGAAAAAAACTTCAGTGTCCTCCTTTTCCTGTAAACTGGCAGCATCTAGCCTTCTTGTAATTAATAAATTTGGGCTGCCATGCTAAACACACTTTCCTGAGAGTAAGCTTCATTGAATACAATAGGACTTTCTTCTGAGTAGACAGGTTTAGGATTGCACTGTTAACGTAATAAATTATGTGTAAGAAGTTTAAAATTTAAAAATAAGTAATATATACTGCAATCCTAACCACACTTACCTGGGAGTAAGAACACAATGGGACTTACTTCTGACTAGACATTCTTTGGATTGCAGTTATAGACCCCAATCCTAAACCTGTCTGCTCAGAAGCATGTCCCATTGTAGACAATGAGGCTTACTCCCAGGAAAATGTGGATAGGATTGCAACCATAGCGTTAAGTGGCTCAGTGGTTAAGACACTGGGGTTTGAGACCAGGGTGCTACAACGCAGAGTGAGCTCCCATCTTTTATTATAAGTACAGTTTCTATGTTAGAGAGGTTAAAATGGGCAGTGGCTATTTTTCCTGTTGTAGATATTTGTTATTTATATTTACTTATTTGTTGTACCCCATACCTTGTTTTTCCTTTAGCACTTGTGCATTTAGACACAAAAGTCACCTTGGATGAGATGGAGACTATTAAGAATCTAATTATTCATGTTCTTTAACTGCTTCCACTGAAACCTAATATCAGCTCCCCTTTCATTTACAGCCAAACTTAAGATCCCCTGAAGGAAATAGGGGAAGTTTTACGATAGCAGTACCTTAAAAAGTACCTACGTAAAAAGACAGTACCATTCACACAGTACCACTGGAACAAACTGTCATAAACCAGGCCAATAATTTCAGTTCTAGAAGATTAAATGCACTCCATTAAACTCTGTGTGTGTATGAGAGAGGCACACTCATTCCAGTATCAGACACACATTCTTCTACCACTTTGATATACAGGGTCAGAACCTCCTGTGGATAAAAAAGTGGGAAAATACCAGAAGATTTGAAGACCCACTTTCAGCTATACAACAGTTTTTTTTCCTGTTCTAGAAGCAGTCAGGAATTAGTAATGGAAAGGATCCTCTGCCTTTGCTTGGCTCAGCTGAAGAATGGAATGATTCCTTGCATTGCTGCATCTCTACAATAGAAAGAAAAGTAATTTTTAAAACTGATTTGCAGTGGCAATTTGTGTTGAGTCAAATCTGTGTATTAAAAAAAATCTCTGTATTGCAAGGTTGGACCTACCTTCAGCTGTGGGTGTAACAGTCTCCTGAGTCTCCCACATGCACATGTCTGAATTGTGGTTCAAATATAATACAGATAATCTAAAACCATTCAAATATGTGGATTAATCCTTTGTTGACATAAATCTGAGGCACATATATTTGGGTTTAACATCAGCAGTATAATTCGTAGGAAACAAATTAGCCTACCATGCGGACAGCTATAATGAAAGTACAGTAGCAAGGATTTTTTACAGGAACATATTGTAGCTTCACAAATAAAGTCCACCACTGAAAGCAGTGTTATGGTTTTCAAATTCTAAATTAATATTTTAATCTGTTTTAAAGAATCTTTATCCAGAGTAATCACACGGAAATCTCCTTGGGCATATGCTATCAACATATAAAATGTTAGATCTGAGATTTTTACACCTACTGTAATCCACTACTGTGTGTTCATTCCCAGGTTTTCTGGCCATGAGAACCCAGGAATGAATACACAACAATAGACCAACATATACACTTAGAGCACAATCCTAATCGTGTCTACTCAAAAGTAAGCCCCACTGTGTTCAATGTGTCTTACTCTCAGGAAAGTGTCTTTAGAATTGCATCCTAAGAACACATTCCTATGCAGATCTACTCAGAAGTAAGTTCCAGTATAGCCCATTGGGCTTACTCCAGGTAAGTATGGTTAGGATTGCAGCCTGAGTGAATTATAATTGAATTCTTCCTGATCTAGTATTAGAATGTAATCAGTGCAGTCTATCACATCCCAAGGCATTATCGTTTAATGTTGCACAATATTTTCCTTGTGTTCACATCTGCCCTAGAATACCAGTTGTATCATTAGTTTCAATCTACCTCTGATTGCCATGATATTGGAAGGTGATGGGGTTGACATATCAGAATAATTATGTTTACTGTTAATAACATAAATCAAATTGCTTTAATTACCTGTAACGAGGCATCACCTTCTTCCTAGAAAATCATCTCTACAGCTGTTTTTGGCAGCTGTTGCTGAACTGTCACACAGTTTGGTTGCACCTTTGCTGCTACTCACACAAACGTAAACTGATTTCTGGGTCTGCTTGTGAAGGAAATGGATGATATCAAGGTGGATCCAAAAGCCTACTGGAATTTGTGCCAGTGGACAGTCCGCCAGGTAGTAAGGAAGAAGTTCAAAAAGGAGGAACCAATAATGTAGCATACAAGCCTTCTCCTCTCTCCAGAATTACAGGATAAGAAGCTGTAAAAAATAAATCTGTAGATTGAGACTTTAGAATGGGAATGTGAGTGTCCCAATCCTACAGCCCAATCCTGAAGCTTGATGGTGCTGAAACATCTACTACTGCATCCTGTGGCACTGCCAAGGTCACCGGAGATCTTAGGGTAAAACCCACAGCAGAGCCAGGGGTTGGAGCTGTAAATCCCTTATGGCTTTGAAACTCACTATGTTTGCTGCCCCCTCTCATTCTTAGAGTCTGTCCAGGGGAAGCAATATGGTGACAACTCTGCATTGCTTTTCCAACCCAGGATAGCCCCAAGAGCTTACATGGGGCAGCTTACACGGCGAGTTTGGGAGTCGTGTGGCACATAACAGTAGTGGCTCCACTACTATCCCCTCCCCAAGCTAGTTGACCCTTCATGTAGCACTGAGGTTCAGTGCTAACTCCTCTCCAGGTGCCATGGATGCACCTTATGGCATGTTTGCAACACCCAGCGGTGATGCTGAAGGCATTCAGGGTTAGGAACCTAGTGAGTTGTATTCAGAGATACACTTAGGAAGGGGCCATAAAGGTGTTGTGCAGCCACATTTTGAATACCGTATACAGTTTTTGATGCCATACCTCAAGTAGGATATTGCGTAGAGCTGGAAAGAGTGCAATAAAGGGCAACTGAAATGATCAGAGGGCAGGACCACCTTCCTTATGGCCCCTAATCACACTTCCTAATCACATTTACCAGGGAGTAAGCCCCATTGACTTTAATAGGACTTACTTCTAAGTAGATATACCTAGGATTGGGCTGTACATAAAGCTGCAGTGTTTTGGGATATTTAACTTGGAAAATGTTTGATTGGCTGGAACATGATTGAAACCTATAAAATTATATATGCCATAGAGAGAGTGGATATATAGATCTTCTGCCATTTCAGCACAGGATCTCCTTTCAGTCTTTGAAATATGTCCAGGACCCCCTTATCAAACTTATCCACAATCCAGCACACAAGGTTTAAAAAAAGAGGACCTGTCCTGGAAAAAGAGGACATATGATCACTCTGCCCCCCAAGTCCCCATGCTGTCTTCCATCCCCTATCCCAAACCCCACAGGTCCTCTCTTACCCTCAATTCCACCCATGCCTCCAGACTCTTCAATGGGGCCTACTCCCAGGAAAGTATATTTAGGCTTGCAGCCATAATTTATAAATTCCAAACAGGCTATAGGCTGCCTGATCACAAGGAAAAGGAGGACAATGAAGATTTTTTTCAGAATACAAGGATAAAAAGAGGACATGTTTTGGAGAAAGGACATCTGATAAAAATAAGATTAAAGCAGCCTTAACCATCCCTCAAAAGATTTGAAACCCCACAGTGATAAGGACAAGACATTAAGCTTTGGGAGAGGGAAAAGTGGTGTTTGTACTATTTTTACTAATAATTTTTTTCGCTCATTGGATCAGGACACTTCTTGGATCAGGAACAATCCTTGGATTGTTCTCAGCCTGCCCTTTCCACTGGACTATGGCATGTTTGCCTACTTGCGAGTAAAGCTGCGAAATAAATTACGTACTTACATTTCCCCATGCATTTTCTATGCATATTTTTGCTTTTTAGTTTTTTGGTCATAACTTTTGATAGGAAGGAGATATTTCAAAATGGATTTTTGCATGGATTCTGCTCTTCAAGACAAATCCAACAACATATGACATGATGGGGTATGATGCACGAAGTTGATTTTTTGGGGTCACAGGGGGTGTGGACCAAGATGGTGGTCCCTCAGCTTTTGTGACCCCCCCCTGAGGGTCGCAACCCCTACTTTGAAGACCACTGATATAGATGCTCTCTCTCTCTCTCTCTCTCTCTCTCTCTCACACACACACACACACACACCCATACACACCCCAACGCCATGGCTAAGAAGATGAAGAACCCTGGGGTTCTGATTAGCAGGAAATTTTGGACAAGTAAAAGAATGTATAGTGTATAATTTGTTGAATTCAACTTCTTCAACGTTTGTCCCATGTGGTGATAGGTCCAAACCATGGTTGATGCGATATGGAGGAAACCTGGCCAGCCTGTCACTAGGATGCTGCCTTCCCACCAAAGTGGTACTTATTTATCTACAGTTGTACTTTACAAGTACCATGGATTGCGAGTGTTTCGTTTCTAAGGAATCTTTGCTTAGTTTGCAAACAAATATCTTATAAAGCGAGCAAGACATCTAGGCTTGTGTTGTGTTGCCGTTTTGCATCCGCATGGGCACTGATGTGGACTGGCACAATCAGCCTGGGGATGCCTGGTTGCCTTAGACCAGGGGTCCTCAAACTTTTTAAACAGGGGGCCGGTTCACTGTCCCTCAGATACTGTCGGGGGCCGGACAATAGGGGGGGTTTCTGGGTGGTGGTGGGTACTGGCAGGGCTAATGGGGGGTTTCTAGGAGGTGGGGGTTACTGGAAGGGCTAGTGGGGGGGTTTCTGGGGGTGGTGGGTACTGGCAGGGCTGGTGGGGGTTTCTGGGGGTGGTGGGTACTGGCAGGGCCAGTGGGGGGATTCTGGGGGGTGGTGGGTAGTCAGGGTTAGTGGGGGATTTTGGGGGGTGAAGGCCTGTCAGGGATGTTGGGGGGTTTCTGGGGGATGGAGGGGTACTGTCAGGGCTGGTGGGGGTTTCTTGAGGGTGGTGGGTGCTGGCATGGCTGGTGGGAGTTCTGGGGATGGTGGGTACTGGCAGGTCTAATGGGGGGTTTCTGGGGGGTGGGGGTTACTGGCAGGGCTGGTGGGGGTTCTGGAGGTAGGGGTTACTGGCAGGGCTAACGGGGGGGTTTCTGGGGGGTGGGGTTACTGGAAGGCTGGTGGGGATCGGGGGAAGAAAGGGAGGCACTTACCTGGGGAGCCCTGTGGCCACCATCCAAGCCCCCTGGCTGGCCAGGGTAGCTGTGCATTGGGCGCTGCAGCTGCGCGGTCCCCCATCAAAGCCCCCTGGCCGGGCAAGGAAGCTGTGGATGGGGGGCTTCAGCTGCGCAGCCCCCCATCCAAGTCAAGTTCTTCCGCTGGGCGAGCAGGTGGGCGGGTAAGCGAACAGACAGGCAGCCCCTTGCCATGGTGGGCACCCACCCCGGTGCTGTCATGAGGGGATGGCTCCTCCCCCTCCCTGCCTGCTCTCGTTTGGCAGCCACTCAGCAACAGCAAGGCAGGGAGGGGGAGGAGCTGTGCCCTCAGGACAGCACAGCGCACACAGCAGCACGCCAAATTTAAAATGGCAGCCGCCACCAAGCCTCTTTTCCCAGTGGCGGCCAGCAAGCCTCGGCGGGCCGGATTGAGGGCCCTGGCGGGCCTTATCCGGCCCCCGTGCCTAGTTTGAGGACCCCTGCCTTAGACCATTTGTGTGTGAAGGGTTGTGGAATGAATCATCTGACTTTTCATTATTTCTTATGGTTTCCATTATTTCTTTGATATGCGAGCATTTTGGATTACAAGCATGTTTCTGGAATGGATTATGTTCGTAAACCAAGGTACCGCTGTACTTGCAGTTGCATGCTTTTGAACAGCTAGGCTGGCAGGAACTGGAATGAGTGATGGGTGCATCATGGAGTTCTTGGGTCTCAAAATGTGGATCTCTTGGGTCTCAAAATGTCTTTAACCACTGAGCCACTGAAGTCACTGCATAATTTGTTGAATCTATTGGCACAAAATAGGAGGATGGCCATTGGCTTGGATGGCTTTAAAAGCCATTTAACTGACATTTCATGGAGTTTATTGGCTGTGGGTGGCGCAAGCGGTTAAGACGCTGTGCCTGTTAACCAGGAGGCCAGGGTTCGAGACCCAGGTCGGCCCCACAAGACAGGGTGAGCTCCCGTCTTTAGCCCAGCTCTGCGACACAGCTGGATCCAATTGTATTGGCTCTGCCCTTGCATTGGACTATTTCAGTGGCGTGGAGAGGGGGATTTGCTGCTTGGGTAACAGCCTATCCTCCATAACAATCTAACCCAGGATTTCGTGCTTCGCATGCAGCGTATGCAGCTCCGAGCACGATACCATAGTCTTCCGAGACTGCTTTTATTGGTGACTACTAGCTATATTAACCAGGTGCTGTCTCCAAAGCCAATGGCAATATATCTCTGAATACCAATTGCAAATTGCAATGGGGAGGCTCTCTGCTGATTGTGGATCTCCAAAAGGCAGCTTTTGGGGCACTGTAAAAAACAGAATGTTGAATTACTTTGGCCTGATCCAGCATGTGACCTTGGGCCAGTCACATGCTCAGGATGTGAGCATCAGGATGTGAATCCTACATCACAGGACTGTTGTGAGGTAATATGAAGGGGAAAGTAAGAAAACCATGTAGATCACTTTGATCACCTTGGAGTCAAGGTGGAAAGGAGCAACAGAGCAATAAATAAACCACATAATTCTGAAGGCAAATTTTCATCGTCACCACACTTACCAAGTGTTGCAGACGTTCTCCTTTACAATTAAAACTTTAAACCTTCACATTTCTTCATAAACAGCACTTTTAAAGAGTCCTGACTCTATTTTTCTATTTTTTACCTCTTCTTTCTAATTAGGTAGTTTGAGATGTAGCAAGGCAGAGTTTTTATCATGCTGTACTATTGACACACCATTTTCAAATGTCTTTTGATTGTGAATATCAAACTTAATTAAGTTGCTTTGATGCTGCTTTTTTACAGAGGGAAGCCTATTTTCCAATCTTGTTTTTTCGGTCAAATGTAAATTGTTGTCCTGCTCTGACACCCCTCTCTAGCATCATCCAGCAAGGGTTCCTCTCACAGCATGTTCAGTCTCAGTTGGAAAAGCCAAACCAAAACAAACATAACAGGACTGGGAACAGAGAAAGTGTAGCTAGAGAGGGATGGTGCAGGAGTATTGCTTACATAGAAAGATGCAGAGCTTGCAAAATTTACTATGCCCCTCCCAACTATGTTTTTGGGATCGGGTCCACCAGGATAACCATATGTTCTCTTTTTCCAGGACATGTCCTCCTTTTTAGCCTTGTGTCCTGTGACCTTTTTAGCCTTGTCCTCCCTGTGAGTAGGCAGCATGTACCCTTCTTATAAGTAACAAATTATATGTAATAGGATTAAATTTAATAAGTAATTTAGTATTTAAATTGTGTATATCATGAAAATGATATATATGACTGTTGTTAGTTTTAATTTTGTTGTGTCCTACATTTTTCTTGGGTGTCCTACATTTGGGGAGCTTTGCTCTCCTTTTGTGGTTGTGTTATCTGGTTACGTGGACAGAATGAATCAATAATGCTGGAAAGACCATACAAATGATGTGAGAAAGCAAAGAAACTGGAGGACCCTTTGAGGTCTCTAAAAGAGAGGTTGCACTCCAAGTCCATACCTCTTTCTTCATTGAGTGCTTGATTGTGGGGCTGTGAGCCTGTGTCACTAACAGGAAAAAAAACATTGATGAGTGGGAAGGCAGAATATTTGGTCTTCTTTTGAATTCATGTGTTTTTATTATTCTGTTACAGCAGCAGGCCTCCGTCAGTCTTGAAAGACTATGGTATCATGCTCGGCACTGAAAACGCTGCATGCGAAGCATGAAAGCCTGGGTTGGATTGTTATGGAGGATAGGCTGTTACCCAAGCAGCAAATCCCCCCTCTCCACGCCACTGGATTAGTCCAATGGAAAGGCAGAGCCAATACAATTGGATCCAGCTGCGTCGCAGAGCTGGGCTAAGGACAGGAGCTCACCCTGTCTTGTGGGGCCGACCTGGGTCTCGAACCCTGGCCTCCTGGTTAACAGGCACAGCGTCTTAACCACTTGTGCCACCCACAGCCCTGCCATGCATATTCTGCTGCTGTTCAGTTCTTGGGGGACTTCCCTGATATGGGGGCTTCTTTTCATTTGGGGGAGATTTTCTCCAGGAGGTTTCCTTCCAGGTAGACTCTCTAACTTGGAGTGGTGGGCATTGTGAACTCTTTTCCCTGTTCACTACTAGTTAAAAGGGTGTTAAGAGGGGAAATATGTGTTAATCATTGACTGATAAGAGCTCATCTCAGGCCCTTAACCTTTCACTTATGTATGTGAACAGTCCTAGAGTCTGATCTGAGACGTTCTGTCAACCCTCCTTCATGGTCTTCAGGTCTAGGCCAAAAAAAGCACGTTCAAAATAGACCACCAGCGGACAAATTCAGTTCCTCCTACGGCCTTGTAAAGGGACCCCAAACTCAGAACAGCACTAGTCTTTCTTCCCACACTTACCCGAGTGGGACAAACCAACCAGAAACATCAGACATTGTGGAAGAGGAATAGAAATTTCTGTCAGAGTTGGCACCTGGGCAGTCTCTTCTAAAGCCAACTGGCTTCAGAAGAGTACTGCACAGGCACTGGAGTTGGTGCTGGTATTGGTACTGCACAGGCATTGGTACTGCACAGGCATTGGAGAAGCGACTATGCAGGCGCCAACTTTGGTGCCTTCACAGTCCCAAAAGATGGTGTGTGTGTCCCAGGAGTGATGTGCTGTGCCCCATAACTGGGTGATGCGCACGGTTGCATCACCCCTGATTGCAGGGCTTGCCATAGGGCTCGATGGAGGCACTCTGAGGGCTGCATCTGGTCCCTAAGTGGGAGTTTGGAGACCCCTCAATAGAGCATCATGGCTGAGTTGGAATTTGAGTTGAAGTTTTCCCAGGCCTGGTCATCTCTAACAGTTAGGCTATACCACACCAGCTTATAGGGTTTGTTTCTATATGATGGGGAACATGGATCCAGTTCACTGTACTACTCAAAAGAAAATGTTATGCATACCAATAAGGTGGGGAGGAGGTGTTGCAGGGGAGGGAACAGAGCAGGAGGGGGACAGGTTGAACTAAGCTCTGCCAGATCCAGAGCCTCTATATAGGGCCTTCTGACATTGGACAGAGGCGTTTGATTCTACATCAACTGAAAGGTTGCCACAGAATTGAGCGGCCTCATTGTGGGCTCTTTCCCTTATTTGGGGGAAGGGGACAAAATTTTCCAGATGAGCCATTGGCCATAGCCTGCAGCCCTTAGGATAAAGCGGTTGCCATTTTTGTGCTGCAGTAATCCTAATGCTGCAGGCATCATAGCATTGGGCTGCCCCTACATGTAGTAGTTGTACTACTCTGATTTTTGCCATATGTTATTTTTTTTGCGTGTAATTTTCTTTATTTGATGCTTAAATAGTTACATACCTTTTTTCTTACATAGTTACATATAATTAACATATTCCTTATATCCCCATGTAAACCTTATAAACATTTCCCCCCCCCATATTCCCGTTTTATTTCCACGCCCCCCCCCCATTGAAGAGACCATCTGATTATAGCTTTAGCCATGAGCACACCATATGTATTTTAACAAAAATATCGTTATTGGCCCCTCTTTCTTTTACCCAACTTATATATCTATACCATTTCTCATTTATCTCTAATTTTTTCACCTCTCAAGTCTTTTCCTGATTTTTGCCATATGTTATGATTCACTAATGAAAATTTTTAATAGTATTATTTTTGAAAAGGGTAAAAATGTTTAAAATTGCTGCTTCGAAGGACACTTCTGTGGTGGTAATGAGATGAACCTAATGACCCCTTTTTTGCTCTGCTTGTATAATGCAACAGTGAGTGATCAAAATGATTAACACGGAAATCTGTGGTTTTAAAGAGAACATTCTAGCAGGAAATGATGCTTTTAGTCCCACTCCTCACTCTATGCACCTTGGTTTTTCTCTTGTTTTCCTGTGCTCCTTTCAACATTCTCCATTTTTCATTAATGGATCTCTTAGCTATTATGTAACTCTGCACTTAATAGTTATAATATTTATCTATATATATGTTTATGTGCATAAGGTGAATCTGAGGATGTACAGTATGTTCAACTTCAATATACCAGCAGCAAGAAAATTATTGCTGAGTGAAAATAAAAATAAACCTCTTTGCTGTTAAAGCTGAATGTACTCTATATGAAGTGTGTAAATAACTGATCATTAGATGGTGTGCTAAGGACTCTTGTTAGGACTGCTTAAGCCAGAGGGCTCTAGCTGGTGGCACATGGAGAATCACCATGACATCCAGGAAACCCATTAACATATAGGCATTAGAGGAGCTGCATAGAGTCCTGCTACTACATGAAGTGGCGGTTGAAAATGAATTGTGTGTGAGATGCCTGTCTCCATGATAGCTTATAAACAACTGGTACTCAAACTGGGAAGTTACGACCCTCCCAGCTTGTGTAACACTGTCCAGTTAACCCCCCTATAACTGGGAGTGGTGCATGGGGGTATGGGGAAAGCAGCGATTCTCAGTATTGTGCCCCTAATGTGTTGCCAGGGCCTGGGGGTGGGAGTCACATAGAGCACTTGCAAGTCTCCCCATGGCTTCTAAATAGAGGAATAGTTCCACTTCCAGTTTAAGTGACAGAATGTTCACTGTTAGGAAACTGTGGAGATCCCTGCAAATGCTCCATAGGGCATCCCATGGGAGATACATGCAAATGCTCCTAAACCCTGGGAGCATCTCAGTTTTTTCATAGCCCCTGTTATGTATCAAATATATATACTGTACAGTGCCTTATGTAAAGAACGCCTCACGTAAAGAACGTAAAGAAAAGTATGTTTCACGTAACAAGCAAAAATTTCTCTAGGATTCTGTTTCACGTAACAAACTGTGCTTCATGTAAAGAACACATTCGTTGGCAGTTGCGCTGGCCGGCAGCCTGTTTAAAAAGCGTCAGGGCTGCCTAGTGCACCTGCCCATAGTGAAAGCAACATTTCCGCGCTGTTCCTCCTGTGGCTGGGCATCTGCTGGGCAGAGGGAGAGAAGAGCAGTGGAGAAGAGGGAAGCAGCTCAGGGCTAGCCAGAAGGGAGCAGGGGAGAGAGAGGCTCAGGATGGAGAGAAGGAGAAAGTGGGGAGACACTTTGAAGGTGTCTTGGATTGCAGCCTCCTAACCATGTCTACCCAGAAGTAAGCCCCATTGTGTTAAATGGGTCTTACTCCCAGGAAAATGTCTTTAGGACTGCAGCCGAAGTAGACTTCATAGGATCCTGCACATTGAATGCATGTTTTGAATTCAATCTCAGTGTTCTGTCATCATTTTTACATCCAGTTAATATTTTTAGATGAATATTTTGGGGGTTGTGGAACCATTCGTCTGAGTTTCCATTATTTCCTATGGGAAAATCCACTTCACGTAAAGAACGTTTCATGTAACGAACATGCCTCCAGAATGTTGTTACGTGAGGCATCACTGTAGTTGTGTTAAGCCCTGCTAAAGTGAAACTAACCTTTAGAATCTGACCCTAACTGTTAACTCTGTTTTGGAGGGAAATTAGAACATTCATATTTGGGCAGGCTTTTTTACGTGTTATGATTGGTTAAGGCCCTATGGGACTAGAGTATAAATTACAGGCATTTGCCTGTTGTTCCTCAGTTCTAGTTTGAGTCAATAAATGCTGTTGTAGCTATGCTGGTCTGCTTCTTGCCTACTGAAGCCCACAACTCAATACCCCCCCTTCTCCCCACAGGGGCATGATCCTGGGGGTTGCATTGCTTCCCAAGCCTTTACTCTATAGAGACTAAGGGAATTGTAAATCTTGAGACCCCACCACGGTTGTAAATGGTCTGAATAAGTAATAACCTGAAATGGACAGACCCACCAATGTGAGTGGAGACTTTTTTCCACCTCTGTAGTCCTGGTGATTAAAGAGTGTCTGGCATCCCAGAACTCAATCCAGTGGACAGAAGCATTTTTCCAACTCTCCCTACAGCAGCTTGACTGTGGATGATGCTGGGGTGGTGTGATGACTTTCATCTTTTTCTGTTTTTCCAGAGATCAATTGCCATTTTGGCAGATTCTTGAGTTCGACATATGAAAGCAAATTCTTGAACACACTGACTTGATTTAAACTGTATGGATTGATTTCTTTCGACCAGAGGTTGGGGAACAGGGGTGAAATCAGGGGTGGACAAATGCCGGTTCAGGCCTACTCACCCGAACCGGATCTTCCCTTTTCCATGCCGCTGGCAAACTGCCAGCGGCAGGGAAAGTTAAAAGAGGGCAGACCGGTTCGCACCGGCCGCCATCTTTTCCCCCCCTGCGCCTCCTCCAGCAGGAGGTGACGAGTGTGTCTCCTCTGACTGGAGGAGACGAACTGTGCATGTGCCAGACTCAGTGCTTGATCAGTATGTCTCCTCCAACTGGAGGAGACGCACTGTGCACGCGCCAACCCTCGCCAACCACAAAAAGAGGACAAGCCCCCCAAAATATAAGACATCCAAGAAAAATGGAGGACATTTTTAAAAGCTAAAAACCCTCATATATATTGTTTTCATGTGGCTAACTTACAGGACAATCCAGAGCAACTAGTCTGTTCACATAAGAGCCCTTAGGTTGCCCTATCTAACACTAGGTTGGAGCAACTGCAAGATGCTTCAGCCCAGTTACTCTGAAGGAGGCTTAGGGCAGAGCAAGGCAAGATAGGGTGCCCTAAGAGAGGGGGACCTGCTCTGCCCTAACTGGGGCAGCCTAAGCAGCTCAGGAGAGGCAAGTTGAGGGCATGTTTAGCATTGCCTAGGGCAGAGCAGTTACTCTGAATCCAGAGCCTGTTTCCAAGGCAGAAATGCCCTCTTCCAGCCCTCAGAGTTATACCACCTCAGGAGCAGGTATAGTAATGAGTAGACCCATAGGGGTCCATGATAAGGCCCGAGTAAGAATGGCAGTGTTGACCAAAAATCTGAGATCTTGGCCATCCTAGCTGCAACCCCTGCCTCTCAACCTCAGGATATGGAACAAACTACGGCTGCCCACAAACCTCAGGATACAGCAGGCCACTCCAAGAAGCCCCTTGTATTCACTGTTGAATGTACTGGCATCTCATCAGGGACTCCTTATAAGGCAGGCACCCAGTGGCGTCACCAGACTGGTGTGGCTGGTGTGGGCTGCATTGGGGATGCGCTCCGTATGGGGTGATGTGCCGGAGGAGTTTGACTGTCCTTTGGCAGGCCCCGGGCGTCAGCACCCCCATTCAGGCCTGCTCCAAGGCGGAGCAGCAGCCAGAAGCTGCCACTTGTCTGAGGAGCTGGCCTGAACGGCCATCTGAGGTGCACTGCGCAGAAACACACTGAGCATGCCAAACAGCTTCAGAGGAGACTTCCTTAGAGCAGAGAAAGTCCGCGCCTCTGCACAGCCATTCGGCCTCACTCAGGAGGTGGAGCGGCAGCCGAATGGCTTCAGAAAGAGTACTGCACAGGCACCAACTCTGACGCCTGCACAGTCTCCCCCGAAGCCAAAAGGCTTCAGAAAAGTACTGCGCAGGTGTCAGAGATGGTGCCTGCGCAGTACTCTTTCTGAAGCCAGTTGGCTTCAGAAACAACTGCGCAGGCGCCAACTTTGGTGACTGCGCAGTCCAGGTAGGGGGGGCGTGCATCCCAGGGATGTACAGACTTCCGCACCAGGTGATGTGCAGAGTCATGTCACCACTGTAGGCACCACAGCTGTTCCTTGTTCAGTGTGATCTGAGGGGTGTCTCCTCAGGAGCAAGTCTTCCCCTTGTGTCAATTACTTAGCATGCTCTGGAGCTGTTAGGGCAGCCCAGGCTTCATGACTCTCTGGATTCAGCATAACTTTCTGCTCTGGATACAGAATAGTTAGGAGAGTGCAGTTAGGTCAGAGCAGGCTGAATTTGCTCTGGATTGTGCCCTTAAATACCATATTAAGTATTAGTACTGTACTTCTAAAACTATTACATATTACATATAATTTATGAATTCCAAGAAAGCTACATGCTGCCTGCTCACAAGGAAAAAGGACAATGAAGATTTTTTCCCAGGACACAAGACTAAAACAGGGGAAATGTCCTGGGAAAACAGACCATATGGTCATCCTGTTCAATCCAACACTATTTTATCACCTACTTCAAACTTTTCTTCCAGCTCCCCAGAAGCCACATATTTGAATTCAAATAATTAATATATTTTTCCTTCCTTTCAAATCAAGGGGGTAACGCCCACATACCTAAATATATTTTGGGGTAAGAGGTAAAAAAGTTCCCTGACCCCTGCTTTAGACAATTGGTTGTGTAGGAGCTCTTTTCATTACATGGAACAATCACAGATACTCTGACAACACTTATTTTATCACTCTTTTTTATGAAGGCAACTATCGACTTTGATCTGAATTGCACCAATAAAGAAGAAAAATGTGTTAAAAGGATGAAGAAGAACATCAGGATCTAGTGGTACATTTTAAACTAGCAGCATGGTCCTGTGCTGCATATACTGGTGGATATATATCTGTGTCATATACTGGTGGAGCTTGCAAATTGTCTGTGCATGCTGCAGATAGCCATCACTTGCTCACTCCCAGTGGCATAGCAACTGATAAGCCACAGCACTGACAGTGGTGGGTAGCAGACCAGTCATCAGTGCAGGTGACTCAGTGGTGAGCATGGGTTGGGGGCAAGTTGGCCCAGATCTTGGTGGCAGCTGAATCCATGAGATCCAGAGCCCTGTCCCTGGCCTGACACTCTCCCTTCACCCTAACGGATATAAACCAGAATAATAGCTGAGTAATAAGTGGGCCAAGGAGCAGCAAAGGAGGTAAGTAAAATTTTTCTTTTCTTACCTCTCTTGCTGGTCTTGGAGGAAGAAGGCTTGCAGGAAGAAGCAAAGGCTGTATTCCTGTGTTTTACAGCCTGGCCCTGTATAGGATAGGGCCAGTGGTGGGATTCAAATAAATTAACAACAGGTTCTATGTCCTAATAACCTCAATTAACATAGAACATAGAACCTAAATGACCATAGAACAACAGGTTCTACGTCCCATTAGTAACCGGTTCTCATAACCAGGCACTCATTAGCAAAGGGTTCTATAGAACCTGTGAGAATCCCCTGAATCCTCCACTGGACTGGCCCTAATACATTTGTTTTAGCATAAACATCACTTTGCATGTGTTGTTCTTGCATTAATATGGCTGTTCCTCTGAGTCTGGAAGAATAAAGGAGTGTTTCTACTATTCATGTTCTCTGCTATATTTAGAATGGGCCTGTCAAAAGGCAGGGTACCCTGACCTGTACAGATCCATCTTTCATTGACACTTTTGTATTCCGTTTTTGTCTCATCTTTCAAACAAAATAGAACAAAGGCATCCTGGCCAAGAGTGGATGACAAATCAATGGGGCCAGTTCAAAATTAAGATCAGTGGGGCTAGTTCAAAATTTCCCTCACTAGGCTAAAAAGGAACTTCCATTTCAACTTCCTATTGAACTGGGACATCTGTCTTTACTCCAGATCTTCTGTCTTTGCTCCAAATGTTTCAGTACCAGGGCTTTATAAAATGACACTTTATCAGAACCTGCCTGGGTTTGCAAAACTGTAAAAATTAAAGAACTGGAAAGAAATAATATTTTAATTTGTTACCCAAAATAATCAGAAAAGATGCTCATTTATCTCCTTGTCAGTTTGGGAACCACTGCTGCAGATTCTTTGAACATGATCAGTGCAATCCAGAAATAATGCAATATGAAATTATTGCCTGTGAAAATAGATTTCTATTTTGGAAAGGTGGTTCCTTTCACTGGTATGCAATATTGCACTTCCTGTACCCTGTTGGAGGTGCTCCTTTCTCCTGGAAAGCCCTTGTCTAAGCTATTGCAAAAGGATTTTTCATTACACTCTCAACTATTACATTCACAACTTTTGCCTTCTGACTCTGCTTGTGGTCTATTTGTGCAGAAATCCAGGAAGGCTTTGACCCTCAATCTCTAATGAACAGCACAGTTAATAGCTTATAATATCTGTGCGGTCAATCTGAGGTTGGAGATCTCAGGAGATCAACTACTGAAATATATATATTTTTTAAAAATCCTAGTAATGAGAGTGTATACTGGTGATTTTATTCCATGAAAACTTCACCTCAGATTGCTGAAAGGAAAGCTTACCTTGCAATGATTTTTTCATCTTTACAGTTTCTGTAAACTGGATCTTGTTAAATAAGAATGTAGGAAGCGCCTCCAGTGGATCACATCCACAACCTATGTAGGTTAGATAGATATACACATATACACACGTGCAAACATTTTGCAGGAGGACCACATCATCTGTCTGTGACTGTCAGGGGCCAGAAAAAGTGCATTTCAAATCTGAATAAATTTACACAAATGAATATTAGAAGCAGAATTTATATGAATGAATGAATTTAAAATTAATTAAACACTTTCCACACAAATGGAGATGTATGCAACCTCCCTAGCCCCCAGAACACCCTCTGAAGGTGAGGGGAGCAGAAGATTACAGGACATTGCTGTTGGCTGGGTGAATGGGGCTTGCCACAGGCTGCATGGAAGCTTGCCACAGGCCTTCTCTGGCCACTGGTTGAGGCTTGAGCACCCCATAGACAGGAAGACTAAATAGAAATTTCATATTTACTCAAATTTAACACTCACATTTTCCAGCTTTTTTAAGATTACAATCATAACCATGTTTACTCAAAAGTAAACCCCATTGTGTTAAATTGGTCTTACTCCCAGGAAAGTGTCTTTAGAATTTCAGCCATAGTTTCCAAAATTAGGATGCACATTAGATTTGATGGTGCATTAGACTTAAGTAAATACAGTTTTAAAATATTAGTAAAGGTCAGTATTTAACAGTTTACGCTATTATAATAAAAATGTAACATGAACCCATTATTGTATAAAGTAGTGTAATTAGGTAAAAATTATAACAAACTCATTGTCATATTACCGGTATTATTGTCATTTAACTTGTTGTGTGCAGCAAAATTAAATTTTGAATCTTCTTTGCAATTTGCATTACTATCGCCAATAAACATTTTTTTAAAAATCTCAAGCCTTTTAAAATTTAGGTGCGCATTAGATTTGATGGCACATTAGATTTAAGTAAATTTGGGTATTTCTTTCTAAAAAAAATTAATTCCTGTAAATGTAGGTGAGTTCTGTTCAAGTGTCATTAAACAAGTGCTAAAAGTTTGGGGACCACTAACTTTTGGAGATGTACTTTATCATTCAATACAATGGTATAATGGTAATGTATTATGTATTATATGTATTATTATGTATTATAGGTATTATTATGTATTATATTCGTATGTATTCTCTTAGTGCCAGTTAACACCTTCCCTATTCTTGTGCTCTGTTTCTTTATATACATTTTCCCTACAGTCCCCAAAAGATGTTTCCATGTATCTCCATGTGTCATCTTTGCAACATGATATTATAATGAATTGTACTCCTTTGTAATTGCCCTTGGCAATTCAGTATAGAAGGCAGATTATAACTGTGGGACAGAGCAGTTGAAGTACTGAAGTGTGGGGGAAGGAACACACTTCTAAAATACATTTCCCAGTTAATGGTTTCATCAGAAAGCACAGTGCAGAGGCTGGAGGCTTTTAGGAATAGGATTTCCCTGCAACACAGGCAATAGTACTTAAGGAACTGAAAGGAACTTTCATAGCAATCTCAGGCCATTATGTTTAATGGAGTTAAAGTTGCTGTGGCTTCCTTTGAAAGGGAATTGTATTCCAGTGGTGGGTGGAGACAAGAGAGCACATGCTTTATGCTCTGAAGAGCGAGGCTGTCAGGGATGAGAAGCTCATCAAAGTGCTTTACTTATTTTGTATATATCATTTCTGAACATGAAATTATTTCCATTTAATTCACACAAATCACTAGCAAGAAGTAGTGTTGCAAAGTAAAAAATTGTGATGTTCTTAAGCCATAAAGACTTGAGCAGTAATAACAGGTTTTCCCCACTCTGATTTCACCTTGTAACATGTTCCTAGCTTTTGCATTACAATATCCATCTTTATGCCACTGTTGCTGATAGTGAATTAAAACTTCCTAGTAAAACATCAGAGAAATTAAGAGCAAAAAAAAAAATTTCCGCTAATAATAAAGTTATTGGTTTGCTATACAAGAGATACTCAAATCATAACAAGCTAATTGGTACATTGTTCTTCCCACGGATGTGCTCTTGTCACTGGGCTGAGTCATGAGTCATGAGTATGTACTGTCATGATTTGACTCCTCCTTCATTCAACCCTTTCCAAACCCCCAATTCCTGAAAACATCTACCCTCCTAACACTAAATCTGCTGTAGTCATTCATCTGAAGGCCAACTTCCAAACCATCCCCAAAGTAAAAAAAGTGAGCTAGAACACACACACACACACACACGCACGACTCTAGATAGGGACTTGTCTGTTTGAGTCATGACTCTTTCTGTCACTGGCTCTGAGTCACAAATGATGTCAAAGATCAAGTTAACTTGAGTCACCAAAACAGTGTTTTTCGCAACTGAAGCCACAATATTTCAAATACCCATTCCTGGGTCTGTGCTTTATTGGATGTATGAAGCTGCCTTCATATGAGGTCAATCCTTTTCATTTCCTACTGTCCTTTCCAACTGGTAGATGCTATCCAAAGTCTTAGAATTTGTTCCTACTACCTAAGATAATTTTAAATGAAGGTGTTGAGAACAGGAGCCTACTGTTTGTGAAGCATATGTTTTACCACTTAACTGCAGCCCCTCAAGAATCCCACATCAGTTCTGGATCTGAAAAGCAGATGATATGATGAACAGTATCAAAAAGCCATAAGGTTAGTTCTTTCAATCTCACAGCACTAAAATGGTCATGGACCACCATCAGTTTCTTGACAACTGATACAAGGGACACTATACTGCTAGTGGAAAGCAATACATCCCTCAATGGCCGTATAACCCTGTTGTACAACTGCAGACCAGTTGTGGCACACCAGTGTATAGTGGCGCATTGGTTGAAAATGGCTGGGCTAGAGGATAGTCTACCATTGTGAGTTACTATTTGGGGTATAGATCCACAGCCACTTTCTTTTTAAAAGCTAGCAGTCTTTGTTAACAAGAGTATTCTTAGCTCTCTTGCCAACTGCCTGTTCAGCGTAGATCAGTAAAGGTCAAGGGAGCTATAAAAAGCCATTGTCAGCTAGCAGAGTGATAATTATCATGACAATATTCATGGTAACTAGTTAGGGATCAAATTATGTTCCCCATATAGACTGCTGAAAATTACAAACTGCCCATAAGTTAAAGCAGAAACTAAAATGAATTATAGTGCAGCTTAGATTTTAATAACCTTTGTAAATATCTTTGTAAATATTTTGCACCAATGTTTTTATTAACTGCAACATTCTTAGAGAGATTGCATTTCTTCTCCTCTGACAACTGCAAATATTAGCAATGTACAGTTAAAGGTGTCCCATACGAGTTGCCCTGCTAGTCATGACCAACATGAGGGAGCAGTGCTCATCCCTTTTACAAGGCCGAAGAGCCAGCATTGTACTAAGACAGTTCTGTGATAATGTAGCCAGCATGACTAATTTGGGTTCCTTCATTGCAGAATCTGGATTTTTTGCTCAGTACATTAGCCAAGATGGGTATGTACATCTTTCTTTCACAGGCTTATATGATGGTTGGCACTCGCCAAAATGGCATGACTGTACCTTTGTGGCTGACAGCATGGATTTCTGTGGATGAAAAAGTGATGCTGTATGTTTCTTCTCACTGAAAGTTTGATTTTATTTTCCCTGCCGTATATTCTGCCACGCAATAATCCTTTTTTCTTGCACTCAAGTGAGGCAAAAGGACATAGGAAAAGCAGGAGGGAAACCTCTAATTGATTTTGACCAAGAAAATGAATGTCAGTACACAGTCCTTTCGATTTGGTTTCATTGATGACCCTTATTTTGCTTTTAAGTTCCACTCAAATCTCAACTCTGAGGCATTGACTCAGCTACCAAATATATCTATCCAGATGCTAATCTTTGAATCTGGTTGCTTCAAAGTCTTTTTTAAAGCATCTAGCAGGTATCTATACTTTCACTAAGCAAATCTGAACTTTTTTGATGAAAGAACATGCTTGCTAGATATGCCATCACACGATTTGTAAAAGGTAAATTGTCCATGTCATTTCAGTGTCTGATCTATGGCACTGGCATTATATGGCATTATAACATCCATGGCATTATAACATTCTGATTTCTAAAACTTTGAATTTATGCTTCATGTAGGCAAGTGGGAAAAAGCCAGAAAAGGTTTTGATAGGCAAACCTGGAGCACTAGGTAGCAGCATTGGCTAATTTCAGGGGAAAAAAGCAAAGCCAATTGAGCTAAGATTGCTTTCCAAGGTGGGTCAATCAACATTTGAGCTTCAGTTTTTTTATAGTGCTTGGGGAGAAGGTGCAAGGAAGTAAAGAGGAAGACTGAAAAGGAGAGTGGTCTGTTTCCTATTCTGGGAGCTGGCTGGCAGTGGAAGTGGCTGGAGAGTGCGCAGTGGAGAGGATGGTGCACTTGGAGCAATATCAGTGGGTACTTGAACAATTCACAAGCTGCAGCAAAAATATGGTAAATAGAAATAGCGATGTTAACAGATGTTTGTAAGGACTTGTGGGGTCTGTGTCCCAACTTTTAATAGACAAAACTCGAGACTTAGGGCAACAGAGTGTACTGTGAGGTGAGCTCATGAAGGACCATTTACTTGTGTCTTAACAGTCTTTGATCCATCCCTAGTTCAAAAAGGGTGACATCTATTTTTTGCACCATCAGAAGGATGTGTGAAGGGAATTCCTTGACTGCTCTTCTATTAACATAGGGTTGAATTTACAATGTAGTTGGTGTGGGAAGCCTAGGTTGAAGGCACTTCCTTTGGGATCACCAATAGACACTCACCTTGAAGCTATGAGGCTCCAAGGATGAGGCCTTGCTTTTAGGTTTTTCATTTGGTGGTCAAGAAAGTGCACCTGATTGTGGAATTTTCCAAAAGTGCGTGCGCACACGCACACACGCACACACACACACACACACGAGAGAGAGAGAGAGAGAGAGAGAGAGAGAGAGAGAGAGAGAGATTGTAACACTCTTTTCTATGTGGATTGCTGTTGCTGGATTAGGTCCAGGATGTTTCCTTTAAATATAACTATTTATAACAAGCATCAGCCTAATATAATTTGCAGCTTACAATAATTTGCTTCTTTAGAATAGTTTTGTGTATCACCTAGAAAGAACTTAATTGGTTCAGTCACCAATCTTCTGGAGTCAGAAACAAGCACAGAAACCAATTTCAGTTTTATGGCTGATGGAAGGCCTAGTTGGGGGAGAATGATCTGAAAATGATTTTCACAGTATTTCAAAGTGTCCTATTTGAAACTCCAGTTCAGTGGAAAATATATCCAGGTGTTCTTAACTCAATAATGTGGGCACAGCAAGGAAACCATGGAAAGTCATTTACTACAAGCCCCCAGAGGTCTTAATAAAGAGATCAAAAGGACAGCTTCTCTTTTGTATTCACCCGTTCATCTTTTAGGATTCTGTAATCAAGCCCACAGAACCTATATTTATTGTTTTCACAAAATGCAAGCTGAGTTGGCCAATCTATGAGGCTGACTGAAGTGATCACCTCAGGGAGCAAATCTACACAATTTTCCTGCTCCAGGTTCAGGGCAACCTGAGACTGCCCTTAACTCTGAGGTGAGGGAACAAACATTGCCATACCTTGAGGAGGATTATGTAGCTGTTGTACCCACCCCCGTCCCTGCTGCAGGATGCAGGACATGTCCCAATGATATTGCTATGCCAGTGATAGAAAGTTCAATAGGATTGCACCCTTGATCTCCCAGCAAAGGTCAACCTGGCTGTTCAACTCTGACTGCCCATTCACTTTCACTGTTCCTCTCACTCCTTAATTAGAAAAGAAGTGGGGGATAGAGCAGAAGATGTGTTAAAGGAGAAGAGAGTGGCACACTAGAGTGTCTCTGTTGCTGTTCTTTCCTCCACACTTTCTCTTCTTCTCAGTTGTCCTTTCCTTTTGCAAACTAGGGAATGGGATGAGTGCCACATAATCAACTAAGGGGAGGCCTCTAGCCTTGGGAATCTTGAGCCAGTCCTAAATGCCACTCCTGAGGCTGCAATTTGGAAGCCGGCACACCTGGAGAGAGATGCAGAAGTTCAAAGTAAGCATGAAGTAAAATGAAGTAATAGCTAGGAGGGTGCATAGGGTCTGGCCTACTCCAGGTGATGCATCCGGGGGGGGGGGTTGGTTGGTTGATATGCATAGGGTGGGGGTGGCACCCTAATATTGCAACTTCATAATGGTTCAGAATAACCCCATCATGTTATATACCATTGGATGCAGAATTTACAGCTGAATGCAATGAAACAAACCACTTTGAAATATATTTTCTATCAAAATATATGGCCAAAAAACCAGTGCAGGTAGAGTAATTGCATATTGCCATGCCCATCACTCAGATTGTTGCCCCACCGACTGCATAAGAGGAAGTCCATCATGGGGTGACACACTGGTCTCCTACACCAGGTGACATGAACCCTAATGATGCCTACCTCCTCACCTTTCCCCTTCATGCTCTCGTCATGTCCTGTTCTTCCTATTTTATTTAAAGGTAATGCATGAAGAAAGGAAAAAGTAAGTGGGCAGAATGTAGGCCCAGTGGTTTTTGCACAGCGATGTACACAGCAGAGTTAACACTGGGTGGTGGGTCGCCTCAGGCTGCCTCAGTACCTATGATATTTTACCTGTGTTTGTACCTCTGCAACTAAAACTGAGGTATGGTGTGCAAAAATAAAAAGCAGTTATTTCCCCAACATTTCTGCAGAACCAGGATAGCAACTCCAAGCTGTCAGCAGCATCTGGATAAGAAACATGAAGGAAGCAGGTCCACTACCTATGCATGAATGAGCGAGAATAAAAAGCAAGAGTTGTGAACAATCTTATAGGAAAGGAAAGGGAATTTGCAAGAAATGAAGATGAAGCTGTTTAACATTTCTGTACCATTTTGTGTGGTAAGTGTGAGGGAAAACAAAAAATCTGAGGTAAAATTCTAGCCCTGAGGAATTACGGATTGTCTGGCCAGATTGTGGCTACAGCAGCAAACTTACATTGCAATTCTGTGGCTCAACTTAGGTTTTTAGATTGCTGTCTGTCTGTGTCAAGAAAACCATAATGTTTTACGGGGTGGAAAATCCTGTGTCAAGGTGAGCTGCAGCACTCCACATACCCTACAATCCAGAGTAACTATGGGAGCACTTAAGAGACATTATGTGGACCCGTAGTTACTGCACAACCTAGTGAAAACCAATGGGAAATTCATATTGCAATCCAGAGCAAATTGTTCTTACACCAGAGCAAGGACTCCCCGTAGTTACTCTGGATTGCACCCATAGCAGTAGACAGGGGCCAGTTGCAGCCCTCAGGGATCTCCAATTTGGCCCACAGGGTCTACATGCCTATATAGTTCTCATTATAAATCTGTATTATAGTTCCCATAAATCTGCTCCGGATTACAGTTTTATGATAAAAATGCTCAGTAAAATTCATTCATATAAGTTCCATCTCCATGTAAATTTATTTACATTTGAAATGGAAATTCTTTTTTTCCTCAACCTCCTGACACTGTCAGAGAGATGATGTGGTCCTCCTGCCAACATGTTTGCCTGCACTAGAAGATAGGGGAAAATAACCCAAGCCGTGGAGTTCTGGGTTTTAAAAGAAAGGTATTCTGAGAGAGAATATATTTCTTTCTCTTAGCCAAGTTGTCTCTTAGGAATAGATCCTGCAACTCCACCAGCCACATGTATACAAATGATACCAAGAAGCCACAAAGTAAAGAAAATCCTCTATGAAGTCTAGGACACCTCTTCCATTCTTTAACCTAAAATTGTCATATACCAGGTTTATATAACATCATGAAAATTAGCAAAACCACTTCACACAGATGGGTTGGTAAGTGGCATACAGAGCATTCCCCACAAGACTAGTGTTGCCAACATGCCTGAATTGGCATCAGTCTCCAAGTGACTATGAAAAGCAATCATGTAGATTTTAACAGGGTCTCCCTGACTCAAAAACATTATGGACGCAATCCAGAGTAACTACAGGGAGTCCTTGCTCTGACATAAGAACAATTTACTCTGGATTGCAATATGAATTTCCCATAGGTTTTCATTAGGTGGTGCTGTAACTACATTGACGTAAATGTCTCTTATGTGGTCCTGTAGTTACTCTAGATTGTAGAGTTCAGCATAGGAAAAAAATCAGGAAAAAGTTAAATTCAGAATTGGCAACCCTGGCTATACAAGGCTGTTTTTTAAGTGGACACCCACGTGAATGGCTGTGGTGGCCCCATCCCCATCCCCAATGCAATTATCAGTGTCAACTGAGATGAGGAGCTGCTTTACAATGTATAATGTTTTTGGTCCTTTTTTGAGAAATATTCTTCCTAGAATCATTGTATTTAAAAATTAAGTGCTTTGCCTTTTGGACAGGATTTTCCTTTCAAGTCTTGAAAAATAGAGCCAAAGTGTTTTGAAAAATGAAGGTGTTAAAAATATAATCCATTCAAATAATACATTAGTATGAAATGCTATTGACAGTATGCCCTGAGTAGGAGAGACTATGGGAAATAGAAGACTGAGAGATTTTTCAAACAGGCAAATGTCAAAACAAGAGAGTGGAATAAACTGAAGGTAGCTCATAAAATAGCCTTTTTAATTGAAAATTATGTATATATATAAAACTGAAAAGTCACTGACTGACTGACTCACTGACTGACTCAGTGAGTCATCAAGTCCCAGCCAAAACCACAAGGCCTAGAAGTGTGAAATTTGGGGAAGGTATTCCATCCATAACAGAGGGATCGACTAAATTTCCGGTTTTCAAAAATTCCCACTGGAAGGATGTGAAAAGGGGCACAATGTGTTTCCCTCCCTATACTTTACATTGAAGAATCCCTGACTGAGAGACACTCTGCTGCAACCCCCAGACCTAGAAGCATGAAATTTGGAGAGACATCAACACCCACCAAGAATTGTTGAGAAATTTAACCTTAAGGGGCTGAAAAGGGGTGCAACGTGTTTTTGTCTTATACTTAACATTGAAGACTGATCAACACCCCTCCCAAAATCTTGTACCAGCCTGGAAGGGATGCCCACAGTTGAGGAGGGATGTGCATGGGGTGAGGGGATGATGCACTTGGGGGGAACTTGTGCATGGAGAGAAGTTACATGGGGTGTTAATGCACATGGGGGATGTTGTGCATGAGGGTATGTTGCACATTGGAGGTTGAGGCACATGGGGATGTTGTGCATTCAGGGTTGATGCACATGGGGAGATATTGTGCATGGGGATTGATGTGCAGTGGGGGTGGATGTGCATGGGGTGGATGCATTCACGGTTTTGCACATGGGGGTTGATGCGCATGGGGATATTGCGCATTCAGGGTTGATGCGCATAGGGGATTATGCGCCTGGGGATGTTGCACATTTGGGGTTGATGCACATGGGGAATGTTACGCATTCAGAGATGTGCATAGAGGGTTGATGTGCATAAACGGACGTTGCACATGGGGAGACGCTGTATATTTGGGTTGATGCACGGGGGGGATGTTACGCATTTGGGGTTGTTGCACATGGGGGGGATAAAGCGCAGTGGGAGTTAATGCACAGTGGGGGATGGCGTATGGGAAGAATTTTACACAGGTACGTTATCGCTAATATATATAAACCACTGAAACAATATTAATTAAATTTATATATATATATTATATATTAAATATATATATATATATTATGGCCATTATCTTCAGCTAAAACTTAAAAGCAAAAATTGCTTTTAAGGTACAAGAACTGACAGCTTTGTCACCGTGTTTTCAAGTTACCAGTGTGCACACATTTAGAGTAATAGAAATGTATCACATGCCTGTTTTCAAGAGAAGACTTGTGAGTGCCAGACTGCTTGGCTTGCTAGGTTTAACACATTGCAATATTATAAGCATCTGCTTGTGTCAATGCAGTCACCACTTATGGAGGAATTGAAACAGGAATGGAATGTTGAGAGTTTCCTCTCTTCAGCCTTCTTTGCCCCAGAGGCATATGGGAACAGAATGCTCAGAAAGTGCCTCTCCTCAGGGGTGCCTGGTGGGGGCTGCATTCATTGAATCAGGACCTGATTCCTCTCAACCGGCCCTCTCCAATTATCTTACCCTACAATCCAGAGTAATTACAGGAGCACGCAAGAGACATTACGTGCACCCGTAGTTACTGCACCACCTAGTGAAAACCTATGGGAAATTCATATTGCAATCCAGAGCAAATTGTTTTTACATCAGATCAAGGATGGCCCGTAGTTACTTTGGATTGTGCCCTAAGGCAAGTTTGCCTACTCATGAGTAAAGGCATGCTATGGCTCCCTTTCAGTTCCCATAGAGATCAATGCAATAATTATCAGTGGCTTGCTTTTGGGGTGATTTTGGAGATTGCATCCATTGGATTAGGACCATTCTGGTGTCCTTTGATTCCTCTCAGCCTGGCCTTTCTGGTGGATGATGGCACATTCATCTACTCACAAGTAAAGCTGCAATATGGGACACTTTCATTTCTGTAGAACTCTATGGATTTTTTTATTTTTTGGCCATAATTTTTGATAGGAAGGAGATAATTGAAAAAGGTTTTTTGCATTGGGATCTGCTCTTCACACAAGTCCAACAATATATGATATGACAGGATACTGCGCACCATTACAGAGTTCCAAAATGGAGCAAAAATGTAGGACAATGAAGTCCTTTTGGAGGACACCTGGACATAAGGCTAAAAAGAGGACAGATCCAGGAATTTCCAGTTATATGGTCATCCTGTCTCTTCAGCCTACTTGATTGACATGGAATGAAATCATCACACACAGGTTATGCATAACACATAACATCTGGTTATGAAACCATAACACACACAGGTTAAGGCTTTCATATTAAAAGATGTTTGTAAGTCTGTAACACAGGGAGCCAGTGTATATGCAAATTCTTTCAAATATAATATGGAAATAACATGTGGCTGACATTGTGATACACATTGTGATACAGAAGATGGGGGTTGTGATGCGCGCACCATGATGTGACACAATCAGGTCAAGTCAGAACCTACAATCAGGCCAAACCAGAACCTACAATCATCTCAATTCCAATCAGACAATTTAATCTTGAAGAATGTAGAAAGTGGTACAAGAAGGCATGAAAACTCATTTGGCTCCTACATACCAGATAATATGTGAAGGTTATATCTCTGGATACTAGGGAGAAGGAGGGCAAAAGGTCCCAAGAAGTGCAAAGGAGACTGGCAAATTTTCAGAATTGTCCATAAATATTCATCTCTCTAAATGCCCAGAGTCTATTTTGTCTGAATGAGATTTCTTATGTCTTAGATGACAAAGCCATTTCCTATTATTTTCATCAGCAACAAGTAGGACTGAATTGTCATGACAGCAAGAGGTGTGTGATTAAAAGCTGTGAGTCAGCCAGCAAAGACTTCTAATGGGCAAAAGGTGAACATAAAAAATTAATCAAAGGCACAGGGTGCAGCTGGGTTTCCATCTTTACAAATTTTTGCTCCTGTATCTTTAACAGTAGCCTTTGATCCAAGCCTTCTTGCTCCTTCCCTACCCTCCCACCCGGATCCTTCCTCATACCTGCTCTCTGCCACCTCACCTGGACCAGCAGAGTCTTTGGATGAGTCTGGCATGTGTGTATGGCGCCACTGGCTATTTCAACCAGTGACTCCATCATGCACAATGGAGGCATGGCATTTGTGCCATCACTAGGGTATTTATGATAGCAGATTAATAGTTCCACTGATGCAAATAACCCAGGAAAGATTGGTCCATAAGTGTAATAACTTGACCATAAAGTGGTTAACTATAGAGCCTATTATTATTGTGGGCTGAAGCAAGAGCAGTCCTGTATGTGTTTACTCAGAAGTAAGTCCCACTGTGGTCTTACTGTGGACAAACATGTCCGAGATTGCAGCCACCCACACTATTTCCAATGTTCTTTCATTAATAAACATCTTATTAGCCTGCACATAAAATGAGTAGGCTTCTTATTTCTACTTTTTGAAAGGTTCGTGTAAAACAATAATTATAATTCTCAAGTAAGATTGCCTTTTGCCAGTTTTTCAAATCCAGGCAAGCTAGTTTGTCTAAATTTTTTCCTGCATATGCAAAAGGAGTGGTGGATTAAGGAAGTGTTAAGCATCTGCCAAATTCCCATTCCAAGCTTTGCCTATAGAAATCATGCCTACTTTAAGCTAACTACCAGTAGTTCTCCTCCTTTTCTTAATAACAGCACTCATTCTGCAGTGCTAGACCCCACCACCATGGTAGCTAACCAGTTTGACCAGCAGAAGACCTCCTTCCTCTGATGGAACCCATGTTTCAATGTTATACCGTGTGCCAACATGATTCTGTGTGCCAACATGTCATGTACCAACATGATATACTATATATATATACTAGCTGAACTGACCTGTCATTGCGCAAGTAAAATGTTAAGAATGTTTTAGGCACTGGGCACAGTTCAGCACTGGTGGGCACTGACACCGGACACTGTGTTTGTTGTTTTACAAGCACTGGCAGCCACTAGTGGGCACCAAGCACCAGCGGCACTGACTTGCTTGTGTTGCTTCTGCTCCCCTCCCTGCTCATTCTAGGACCTGGATGGCCAGCCTGAAATCCACTGCGGAGCGCTACAGCCCAGGAGAGTGAAGAGGGGATGAGAAGAAGCCATTCCTTCTCAGTCCCCCTCCAGCCTCCAGGGCTAGACTGGACACCACACAGGCTCCTTGCTGCTCATCCAGGTCTTTGAGTGCCACTGAAAATTGGGCAGGTGTCATCTTCGGTACACATGCCAGAGGTTGCTGACCCCTGCTCTAGGCCATGACAGATTCTCCACAGTTGTTGGGTACGGCAGCCACACACCGGTCAGCTAGCCAGTCCGTTAGGCTATCCACCACTCCTGTTTCCTCCAGCTTTCTGCTCCAACCTTCTTCCAACCTCCACCACAGAAGTAGGAGAGCCTCATGACACCACACCTAGCTGTGCAACTTGCTAACTGCTTGTAAATTTCCTAGAATAATGTAACTGTTCCATCCTGGTAATAGGTTGTGTAATGGGAGCCTTAGGTGTGATCCAACAATGCTTTTCTTATGACGCTGTGGTGAAATTGAAGCCCAGACACTGGATACTCCAGCTCTGTCATCTCTTGCACAGGAGAAAAACTATATTTTCCTCATTCTGGTATACAGTATTATTGATTGGCTGGTTCTAGCAGTAAAGAGATGGTGTAGCAAATAGCAACAGGCACAGCAGGTAAAGGTTTTTCCCCCAAAAGGTCAAGCTATAAATGCAACCATGCTGCATGTTGGTGAACAGATGCACATTGATCTTCTAAGCCATGGTGTCGGGGTGTGTGTGTGTGTGTGTGTGTGTGTTTGTGTGTGAATGAGAGAGAGAGAGAGAGAGAGAGAGAGAGAGAGAGAGAGAGAGAGAGAGTTATGACAACCATGGGGTTGAAAATATTTGCAAGCTTGAAAGGACAACTGACAACATCTCAGGAGGGAGGCATACCTCCAGGGGAATGACTTATGGGCCAGATTCGGACATCTGTAGGGGGAGGCATCTCCTACTCTACCTCCCTTGGAAGGACCCAAAGGGAGAGAAGGAGGGAGGGGAGAGCCCCCTATAAATGAAGGGAGGCAGGAGAGCAGTGGGAGGTCTGACAAGGTGCTGAAAGGAGCTGGGGCATCAGTGCCCTGTCCCCAGCCACAGGCTTTATTTATCCCAAGTAGCTGAGGGGAAAGCCGGCCTACCCCAGCCAGTTAATCCTCTGGTTAAGAGAGCCTACTGGAACTATAAATACTTACCTGGTTACTGTTGCAACATTAACTGTAAGTGTTAGTGCCTCTCTGTTGAGAATAAAAGTAAAGCCAACCTGTTACTTACCTTACTCACCTTGCGTTGAAAGTTCTTCACCAGGGAGGAATCCATGGAGCCTGAGGGGGCAGATGGTCAGACCCCTTTTCCACCCCATTCTCCAAAATATCACCCCACCCCACACTCCCAAAATATCAGCAGATCCCACAGGTATATAGGATTATTATACCCACTGAAGCTTAAAGACAAGATCAACTGCTGAGTTGTCTGATGAACCAGTTGAAATCAAGTTTTGCAATTTTAGATCCTATGTGTGATTGCATCAGTTCTTAAACTAGTTTTACTCCTAAAGACACCAGTATTCACTCTAAGGGGTCTACCTGTGGCTCAGACCCCTTCACTTGCTGTGTGACAGATCCTCAGCGTTTCCAGATGCATGGCGATAATGTCAGATGTTATCACTGGACTTCCAGGGATGCAGAGTTCTGAACTGCAAAGTGTTTGGCTTCAATGGACTTTGAGCTACCCAGGCACACAGCCACACAGCTTAAGGAGAACAGCGACTTGTGTTTGGAGATATAGATACAGGCACTTGCCAAAGTATGTAAGGTTCCTCTCTAGACAACCTTATTTAAGTTGTTTTTTATGTAAGTCAAAATTATGCAGTGCAAGAGAAGCTATTCAAGCTTGCTCACCACTTGTATTGCTCTGTAAGCTGGGATCATTCCTGCTATACCTTGCATGTTTTGTTTATACTACTGTATTTACTCAAATATAATGCTCACCTTTTTCAGCTGAATTCAGTCTCCAAAATCAGGGTGCGCATTATTCAATATTAATTATAATTGAATAAATACAGTATTTTGATTATAAGTATAGGGTGCATATTATATTCGATGGCGCATTATATTTGAGTAAATATGGTGTGTTGTTTCTGTTGTATGCTACGTGGAAAGACTTTTCAATTGGAGCGTAATTTTGTAGTTATTCCCCATTCAAAATGCAATTTACAATGGATTAGGATTATCTGTTTATGACCTGGGGAAGGGACAAAATTGTTTCTGCATAACTATTTTGCCCTGTCCTCTATCTCAGGCTCCTTAAATGAAAGAGGAAACGTAGGAAAAGTGTATCAGAGTAGCAAGTGGTGATGGTGGGTCCCTCCTCTTCAGAAGTATCAAAATCATAGCATTCAGTGGGCCAAATTGCATTTATGATGCCTTCTGGGGGTCATTAAGCAGGAGGTGATGTCATTAAGCAGAAATAAGCACTTTTTTTCTTCACATTAAGCAAAAATAAGCACTTATTTCTTCACTTAGGAACAAATGAGAGAAAATACACAAATCTTGATATTTTCAATAAGTGGGAGAACTCAATTATCATGAAGGCTGTGCTTTCTGCAATGACAACTCATGTGCAGCTCTGCGCAGCCGGTGAGAGCTGCTGTTGAGTAGTGATGGGGAAGCCTAAAGCTTGAATAAAAAGCTTTTATTGGTCACATCCAGACTGAGGGCTTTACATTTGACATAACATTGTTTAATTATATCAGCTCAAAGTTATGTAAGTCAAGGTTAAGATGAAGGTGTTACATCCCAAACATCCCAAACTTGAGTGACTTTATACTTGCAGACCATTCATGGCACTGTGTACTGTGGCACACTGACTGAAAATGGTTGTATTAGACATTTCAACAGATTTCTATATTATCAAACATGGTATCCTCTTGAATTGCCTGAGATGAGTTTATGGAATACTTTTTGAGGTGGCATGAATATTTTCCTAGTGCAGAGATGATGGACCATTAGAGAGAAATGGTCCAAATTGGTGAAAATCTTCTAAAGAATTCTCTCTTTGGTAACTCTGAGCACCAAATTAACATTTTTTAATATAATTTTTTTTATTTTTTAATGGATAAAAAGAACAAACCCTAGTTTTTTTCAATTGCTAGGAATTCTATCTGCAACCCTCCCTAGTTTATGCTGTTTCTATTTGAAATGGCATAAGTATCCAGCACAAGTTTTCCCCTTCCCTGGGTAATGCAACAACAGCCCCAAAGAGTCTATTTGGAGTTACTTGGAATGCCTGTTTAAACAAGTTTAATTTTGTATCAAGTGATTTCCTACTCAAAATGCAATTTAAAATGGAATGGGATGATTTAAGAAAATGAAATAGTTCTAGCACATGAGGCAGTGTGCATGTTCCCTTTACCGGATAGGGATTGCACATATAATGCTAAACAAAGTAGAGATGATCAGGTTTGAGGCCACTAGTAGACAGTAGTGCCAGTTGTGACAGTATCAAAAGTATGGTCAGTGGGTGAACATCAGCTGCATGTGATAGTCACTGGACTGGGGAGAAGGGGGTGTGCTTGAAACCCTCCCTGCCTTGAAAGATATTGTTGCTTACAGAAAACACAGATAAGGGTTGGTGGCTTCTGCCAATCTACTAGGGCAAGTGGCTGATTTTAATGCAATGGAAGCATGGAAATTGAGCCTAGTGTTGATGGAAGGACATCAGTGGTGTAATTTTAGCAACTGAGGGTGCAATCCTAACCAGTTTAGGCCAGCCTAACTCACCTGGCTCATCTTCATGTGGTGGTTTGGGGATGTCACTGTATGCCTGCGTGCACTTGCCTAACGTCCCCAGACATGGGACAGAAGTCCTTACAGCACTTGGTGATATCCCCAGATCTACACAGGGCTTATTCCAGGGCTTATACCAGCCTAAGTGGAGTTTAGGATTGCAGCCTGATTCTCTAAGAGTGAAAATACACTTTACAGCACACTGCAATACTATGGTGGGGGTAAAGGAGCTTTACCTGCAGTTCTACTGCACTCCACTTCTTAACCTGACTGCACTCCTCCCAGCTGTGTACTACTTACACTTCTTACATTTCTAATACACTACGTTCAAGTCTGTGAAATCAGAAAGTTAGTAAACTAGTAACATCTTGATTTGGTAAATTCTGGGTATGGGAGCACAGAGCAACATCGCCAGTAGCAATTTTCGGAACCCAGGATCACCACTGAGAGCAACTGATTTTTTCAGTTGGGATCTTGCTGCTGCAAGCGACAAGTGATTTTGCTGAAATTAATCAAGACACCATTCAGGGTCCAGAATTGGCATTCCATGAAAACTTTATTTCCACTAAAAAATCGTGTGCAGGCGATAGAGGGATGGTCACAGTCAGAACTGGAATGGGGCAAAGTACAAAAATCACCTTTCTGACCACCTACTATGGGCGCACCCCATTTCACAGCCCCTTTTAAAAATTACCTTAAAACGCACTCAGCTACAATATACATAGTAACCATTTCATTCCATAGTTCCAATCGTTCCATATGTAATTGTTCCATTAATTGATTCATTAATCATTCCATGTAATATATATTATTTTTTCCATATCATTCCAATCCCAGAAAGAATTTGCTTCTCTTTATAAATTTATGAGCCATTGCACTGGTTGGAAAGGTTCTTATTATTTTGTTTCATAATGGATTTATATTAAGAGTTTGTGATCAATTATTGCCATGTAAATATTATCAGTTTGAATGGCCTTGTTCAGATGAAGCTGGAAAGGGGCTCTGATTTTTCATACTTCCAGTATCTCTTCCATTTAATCATTTAGTTCCATTGTTCTCCAATGAAAACACTCTCCTTCAGTCATTATTGATCTATCTAATTTCCTGTTTCCATGTTTCTATCACCATTAAAGCTACTCTAATTTCAGCTCCCACCCGTTTATAATGAGCACTTGGATTGGTTCATTTAATAAAATCACAGGTTTCATCTTTCCTAATCAAGACCCTGTCATTATCATCACCAAAGGCGACAAAACCAGTGGAGAACATTAAAGTTACAGGAATAAAACTTACCAAAGCATTTCATATTCAGGGATAATTTTGATGACCCTTGAAATGCTGTTGCTCTGCTCCAATTTTCATTCACTTGTTATTAATCATCTATTCTATGGCAATACTCAAAGGCTTCAATCAGTATAATTTGAGCAATGAACACAGCCTCCACCCCATGCTTTCCCCCCACAATCTATACGCTCTAAACATCAGACCAATGGTACTGTCAGCACTGCTGGGAGAGAGACTGCTATTCCCAGGGTGACTTATATTGGGGCTTTCAGCCCAATCCAGAGCAACTAATCTGTCCACATAAGAGCCCTTAGGTTGCCCTATCTAACACTAGGTTGGAGCAACTGCAAGATGCTCCAGCCCAGTTACTCTGAAGGAGGCTTAGGGCAGAGCAAGGCAACATAGGGTGCCCTAAGAGAGGTGGACCTGCTCTGCCCTAACTGGGGCAGCCTAAGCAGCTCAGGAGAGGCAAGTTGAGGGCATGTTTAGCATTGCATAGGGCAGAGCAGTTACTCTGTATCCAAAGCCTGTTTCCAAGGCAGAAATGCCCTCTTCCAGCCCTCAGAGTTATACCACCTCAGGAGCAGGTATAGTAATGAGTAGACCCATAGGGGTCCATGATAAGGCCCGAGTAAGAATGGCAGTGCTGACCAAAAATCTGAGTTCTTGGCCAGCCTAGCTGCAACCCCTTCCTCTCAACCTCAGGATATGGAACAAACTACGGCTGCCCACAAACCTCAGGATACAGCAGGCCACTCCAAGAAGCCCCTTGTATTCACTGTAGACTGTACTGGCATCTCATCAGGGACTCCTTATAAGGCAGGCACCCAGTGGCGTCACCAGACTGGTGCAGCTGGTGTGGGCTGCATTGGGGATGCGCTCCGTATGGGGTGATGTGCCGGAGGAGTTTGACTGTCCTTTGGCAGGCCCCGGGCGTCAGCACCCCCATTCAGGCCTGCTCCAAGGCGGAGCAGCAGCCAGAAGCTGCCACTTGTCTGAGGAGCTGGCCTGAACGGCCATCTGAGATGCACTGCGCAGAAACACACTGAGCATGCCGAACAGCTTCAGAGGAGACTTCCTTAGAGCAGAGAAAGTCCGCGCCTCTGCACAGCCATTCGGCCTCACTCAGGAGGAGGAGCGGCAGCCGAATGGCTTCAGAAAGAGTACTGCACAGGCACCAACTCTGACGCCTGCACAGTCTCCCCCGAAGCCAAAAGTCTTCAGAAAAGTACTGCGCAGGTGTCAGAGATGGTGCCTGCGCAGTACTCTTTCTGAAGCCAGTTGGCTTCAGAAACAACTGCGCAGGCGCCAACTTTGGTGACTGTGCAGTCCAGGTGGGGGGGGGGGCGCATCCCAGGGATGACGCACAGACTTCCGCACCAGGTGATGTGCAGAGTCATGTCACCACTGTAGGCACCACAGCTGTTCCTTGTTCAGTGTGATCTGAGGGGTATCTCCTCAGGAGCAAGTCTTCCCCTTGTGTCAATTACTTAGCATGCTCTGGAGCAGTTAGGACAGCCCAGGCTTCCTGACTCTCTGGATTCAGCATAACTTTCTGCTCTGGATACAGAATAGTTAGGAGAGTGCAGTTAGGTCAGAGCAGGCTGAATTTGCTCTGGATTGCAGCCTTTGTGAGAGGTTAAAGGATCTGGTGAAAGTTGTGGCCACCTTCTATATGAGGTGTATTCCCAATACCGACCAGTCTGATCTGGGGTGAGATTACTTTCTGACCCCAAATATGGCTTAGGGTGCAATCCAGTGAGTACTCTTGGCTGGTGTAAAGACTCTTTTGCAAAATTTTCATCCTCTTCTATAATAAACATTTTTTTTCTTAAAATTGTTCATTTAATCTTTTTTTATGGAAATTCCCTAGGCAAATACTGTCAGATCACTTTCAGTTTTTTGTCCATGACTTTGGGTGCAATCCAGAGTAACTATGGGAAGTCCTTGCTCCGGTGCAAGAACAATTTGCTCTGGATTGCAGCATGAATTTCCTATAGGTTTTCACTAGGTGGTGCAATAACTACGGGTACACGTAATGTCTCTTACGTGCACCCGTAGTTACTCTGGATTGTAGGGTTTGTTCAGATCTGGTGTGTGTGTATTCTTGCAGTGAATTGCAAATGCAGCACCTGTTATCAGTATCGGTGAGCAAGGCACCATTCAGTATTTCCAGCGCTCCTGTGCTTTGAATGTAATGGTTCTTGTTATTTGCAGCTTTTGCACATTCTAATGCTTCCTGATTATTGTAGCTGGGAAACTGGTGATACCGGTAAATAGCTGCTTGTCACTTGAATATCCTTTTAAAAACTTTCTAGTACCAGTTTTCGTTTCTGTTGGGGGAGGTTTTGTCTTTTTTCTTTTTCCTTCTTCATAGAACTAATTGCAATTTAAAACTGAAAAAAATGTGCAGAAATTAAGCCTGTCCTTGTGAGAAAAGGAACTGACAATAGGGCAGGTAAGGCAGACTTTCCATGAGGTTATTGTAAGGTTATTTGTCCTTAATCCCCCCACAGTAATCAACTGGAAGCAAAAAAAAAATAAGCAGTACCTGCAAGCAGGAAACTTTTAATGAACAATGAGAAATATCTTTTTCAATAAACAAGAACCTACTTGCAAGTAAGATTGCAGAGGATTACTGGCCAGGGGGGAGTGAATTGCTGGATAATGTAGCAATATATTAAGAGCTTTGCAGAATTTTTATTTTAGTTTATTTACAACGAATTAGGGACAATTCATGCTTCAGCATCATATAGGTAGCAATCCCAACAATGGAGTGGGCTGGTGCAGAATTGTGCAAGCCCGGTGGTATATTGAAAGTGCTGTAAAGCACTTTCATGCCACCAAGACCAGGAGGCCAGCCCAAGCCCCATTGGGTTGCTGGACAGGTAAGCCTGCACCAGCTGAGTCAGGGCATGGAAGGGTGGGAGGGAGGGGCAGTGGAGCAGGGGAAGGACAGGCCTGTGGGTAATATGTGAGCCGAAGGTATGGTCAGGATGTGACACTTGTGCTGGATCCTTTGTTTCCTAGTGGCCTGGGGTATCTCTGAGTTGCTCTGATTTGTGCCACCTCTTGAGGTGGTGCAGATCTGAATAGCCCCATTGGTACTGCTGTGGTTTGACCAGGGTAAGGGGATGGAATTGGCCGCAATCAAACTACAACTGGACCCAATCCTGCTCTAGGACAGGCCTACTTGCCTGCCTGCGCAAGAACAGGTTAGGATTGGATTGTAAATGGCTCTAGCATAGAAGTGACAGGCACATTCAGAGCACTTTATGTACCTAATACAGATTTCTAATTTGTAACCTTAATGTGTTGATTCAAGTCTGAAAACCCTCTTTAACTTAAAAAGTGTTCTGCTCGTTGTTGAAAAGGGCATAAGATCTTTGGAGATCTCCCCATTTTTTTCTTCTCTCTTTTGCATTCAGAAGGCAGGGCTGAACCCCTTCCAATACACTCTTTTTATATTAATACAGTATCATGACATCACCTATACCTTTAATTCAAGACATTTTCAATAATTATTCCAATTCCTTTTGCTTGATTGTCCATTTATATCTACTTGAATACTGGTGAAAAAAAATCTGGACATAGAATGCAAAATGTAGCCTCACCAGGGCTGTATATAGAGTTACCAAAATTTGCTAAATACTAAAGTTGCAGTCCAAAACAGAGTTTCAAGGGAATAAGCCCCATTGAATATCGTCGTTGCAGCTGCATTGCACTTGTAGCTTATAGTCATCTCGTAATCAAGCAATACCCTGAGATCTTTTTCCTCGTGAGTGATTTTTAAGCTAATGACTTCCCAGCAGATATCAAAAATCTTTTATTTTTTGGTATATAAATATATGACTTTACATTTTGCAGTGATGAATTTAATTTAATTCAGTTCAGGAGGTTATCCAATTAATCCTGCATAATTTCTTGATCCTTCTGGGTATTGCAGTGTTTTCTATACATGGAGACATGTTCATGTTCCAACAAAATGCTTCCACTTTCTTCCTGTACTTATTAAATAAAACAGACCCCCAAGGAGGCTCTATGATAAATCCCCACTGGCTCCTTCTCTGTAACTTGATCAATTGCTATTTAGCAAAACCCTTTGTTTTAAAAGAAAACTGCCTGGACAATCTCGACCTAGTGTTTGTTTATTTTGCTCCTTCTTGTGCCTTCATCGTTAATAGCAAAAATATATTACATTGGCAATTTTTTTGCACTTGATTCCATTCATGATTATTTTACTAACCATTTTTGCAGACCTTTTCAACTGTTTTTGAGATACTAACCTTTCTTTGTGTTAACTGTCTTTTGATGAAGGTGATAATAATGACTTCCATTTTCAAAATGGAGAGTTTAGCAGGCACTGTATTTTGAAACCGGGGGTGGATGCCTGATTAGGGCAACATTTCTCAAGGCTTGTCATCCATTCTACCACTTTACATGGTCTACCTACTGACAACGACATAATTGCCAGTTTCTTCTGGGTTGGTAGGCCAGATGAGATGCAATGAACACCAGGGTAAAGAGTGATTTTTTTGATGCAGAAAAGCATGTTTTGGAGCTCTGCCTGCAAAGCTTCCCCTCCTACTGCTGTCTTTTGCATCACATCTGTTTTTTGCATCACGTTTCACTTTACTCCTGGTCTCAGTGTCAGGGGACATGAATCCCCTGTCTTCTGTCCTGGCTTCCGTCAGGACTACCAAACACCTCCTCAAGTATCACCGGTGGCACCTATACCACTGGCTGAGACACACTGCACAAAGTGACTCAATTTTATCCTGATGCTCCTGACAGCAGCACTTTAGAAACAAATGTCTTGATCATCCCATGTGCAGAACAGCAGTTTTGTACATACAAACCCACACAGGATCTCACTGTATGCAATTCACTAGCTGCATTTTTCAGAGAAGCAACATACTGCATAATTCTGATGCATGCAGAAAGACAACTGGCCTGGGTAGAATATAGGAAGCTGTCTTCTACTATGTCAGGTCTTCGTTCATATAGCTCCATATGATTTATGCCAGTGTTTTTCAGCCTTTGTTCCTGGCCGTACCCCTTCACATTGTCCATCAATGTGATGGACATCAATGTGTATCAGATGTCCCATCAAAAATAACTGGCAATGATGTTATTATCAGTTACTTTTGGGTTGGGAGGCCAGATGCCAGATTCAGGGTGCAATCCTAACCAATTTAGGCCAGCACAACTCACCCATTTTCCCATTTCTGCAGTGGGTTGGGGAGGCTGGTGCATTTCTATGTGCGCCCTATCCCCTTACGACAATTTTTTGACACTCCCAGGCCAGCAAGGGATTTGCTTGAGCCTAACCAGGGTTAGGATTGTGCTGGGAATGTGATAAACAATGGTACAAGGCTCTGCATGGGCAGAAGAGCTTTTTCAAATGCACAAAACTGCACTTGAATTTCTGCTGAGCAGAACCTCCTACTTTTGTTTGTCATGTTGAAGTCTTACTGTCATGTGGTGAGTGTCCAGGAGTGCTGACTATAGAGATACGATTTGGGAAATGCTGGTCTATACTGTTTGGATTCTACTCCCTAACACTTCAGACAGGAACTTTTCTCATCCCTTTCTGGAAATGCCGTGTATTGATCCTGGGACCTTCTCCATGAAACACATGTGTTCTTCCATTTCCTTCCTAAGGGAAAGAGAGGATCCACTGCTTCAGTTAATGAAAGGTCTCACCCATGCTGAAGTGAACTATTAAAGTGGGCAAGATCCAGCAAAGTATGTCTGTTCACTTCTGAATGAGATGATTAACTAGCAGATTGATCTGTGTGGCTGCTTTCTGCACCCTTCTGACACATGGAACATCTTTTGCAGAGCATTTTTTTTTGGGCGGTGCACAGCATCTCTGGAATTGGGACCACTATTTTAATGTTCATACTTAATTTTGGAAACACATGATTGTTTCACTATTTTTAAAACAATGTTCATAGAAAGACTATTTCATACTATCAGAACTTTAGAGCAAATCACTGCTTCTTCCTTTGAGCATGATAAATCTGCTGATTTATCTGATGATAAATCATAGAATCATTCATTTACAGTGGCTTCAATTTGGGTTCTAAAAGCTGGGGGAAAATGGGTTCATGAAGGGCAAATCAAGACAAATGGCATGGTGCAAAATGCAACATATATTAACTAGCAGAAACAATATGAAGGATACCCAAAAGGTGTTTGGCTCTGTTGTTTCTGTCTCTATGATGACTTTTGATCCTCACTTATCTTTACAGATATAAAGACGTATCCAGTGTTGTTTACCTATCAGTGCTTGTCTCTGCCAGCCTGTTATTCATAATCCCCAAAGCTCCTACCCCACCTGCAAATCCATTCTGTCTGGAAACAGTGCTCATTTGTCTGGGAAAGCCATTGGCACTGTCAGACAATTGTTTTTGCATGATGGCCAGTGACACTTTGTTAGAAGCCAAGAGGTCCTTCATGGAGATCATTTCGCCAGACATTCTGCGCCCATCTGTGTCGCTCTCAAGGACACCATCCGACTCGATTGAAATGTTGTGCTGACTCCGTGCAACCCCTGGGACCACGACATTCCTCCGTGACCGAAAGAGTTTTCTTTGGCACCTCTGACATGTGCATTCCAGTTTCTTTAATATCCAGTTTATGGACTGTTTGATGACAATAGAAATCACATTAAACAAGGAGTAGATGCAACAGACTCCCATGAGAATGAAAATAAAATTGCCAAATCGATAAAAGCCAGGGTTTTCATACTGGCTATTTTGGCTACTGACCAGGTCCCCAAAACCAATAGTACTGAAGGCCACAAAGCAAAAATAAAGAGAATCAAAATAACTCCACCCTTCCATTGGAGTATACATAGCAGAGGCACAACAGGAAATGATGAGTGATGCTAGGCACAAGATAAGCATGACATAATATACAGATGGCTTCCATCCTGCTAAGCTGTCCACTTCAGCATTCCCTGAGGCTTGCCGGATGTCTTGGGGAAGGGCCCCTTTTCTTCGTAATTGCCTTTCATGGAAGGACTTCATAACGTACGCAATGATTGTGATCAAGCGCTCCAGGAACAAGTTGAAGAACAAGATGGTCCCTGCACAACCTATGAGACCATAAAAGATCAGGAAAAGCTTGCCTGTAATAGTGGCCGGTGTGGTCATACCAAACCCTGAAAGACAAAATAGGAAACAAAAATCATGTAAAATCATGAGGACTTCCGAGCAACACAATGTTTCTGACAGTGGGCTAAACCAAATTCCATTCCAAAAGCAATCTCAGAGAGCACTTTTCAGTGAACTGGAACAGAATTTGAAAGTTCTTGGTTACCTGGAAAAAAAGTTCCCCCCAAAAGAAAACAACCCAAAAATTAGTTTGTTTCCTGAAGTCTCCCTAGGAGGCTGAATCTAAAAAGCCATTCTTCTCTGGACTCCAATCAAGACCTTCCTCTCAATTACTGTACATTATGTGCTTGATGATTAATTAGGTTTGCTGTTCCTCGAAACCCAAAATTGTAACATAGGAAGAGAAGAAAAAGTGTGATAGAGAAAATATTATCCACTATTTCTATAGTGGATAGTTCAATAAAGTTAGCAGAGGCCTAGGGAAGAATAACTTTCTTTTGATCTTTTTATCAGCAGTACCATTATCATCATGACAAAAATCAAAAACACAAAATCATACACATGTAAAGTTAAACAGCTGCTTAACTTTGTTAAGAAATTACTATGGGTAAAATGTCTTTGCCAAATATAATACAGTGCAATAATTTATATATTTGTATTATAGCTTGATACTGGGGGACAGGGGCTGACAAGTCACCACAGGGGGCATACATTTGGGTGACCTTTTGCTCTGATTTTATGCCTTGTAAACACGCAAGACTCTTCCTTCCAGTCAAAAAAACATGAACTTTTACCTACCATTTCATGGCAAACACAGATTTGCTGCAAAGCTATTTTTCAGGATAGTGGGGTCTGTTTGGGCATGTCAGTTACATATCAAAGGAAAACGTGGGTAGACTAAAACGGAATGGAACGCTGTCAAGAAGAAGATCCTTTTAACATTAACTTCAACCTGCACTTGTCTGAAAACAGTGTTCATGTATGATCTCTACAAGTCGTAAAAGGGATTTGCTTTAGAAATACTTTGAAGAAATGCTTATTCTGGGTAGAGAATGGTAGAGCAATAATGAGATGCAAATTTGGTTGTTGGAATGAAACAACATTAAATCAATGGGTTTTATTACTATAGCAACCAGTTAGCATACACTTTTACTTAGAAAGTATATACATAATAAACAGAAAAATTTGATTTAAATAGAAGGTTTCACTTGGTCTTTGAATGAATTTGCCGATTTAAATTGCCCTGATTTAAATCAATCCATTCTGGGCAAGAAGCAGGCCTTGGATGGAATTTTACCTGCAGAGGAAAGTCACACCTTTCAGTAATAGCATAATCCTGATTCAACTTACACCATAATAGATGAGCAATCCTAAAGGACAGTATGGATTATGGCAAAATTACTTTCAACAGTCAGAAGGAGGTGGGGGTGAATCAGTTGCAAAGCAAAGAAGGCGCCACAATAACCTAATAAGAGTAAGGGAGAGCAGTGCTATGTCTTGCAATAAAACAAATATATGAACCTTGAAACTTCCCATACTATTATTCTACAGCCTTTGGCTATGTGCTGGCTTTGGTGCAGAAAGAAGTGCAAATATAGTACAGGGTTGAGTGCGGATTCTGTACCAACAGGTTGTATGCTTATATGGACTTCAGCACTGGTTCATAATAAAGTTGAGTTGTGCCCTCACTTTTATTCCTCCCAGTATTGTGCTAAATCCTTTTCTTTCTTCCTCAGTTATCGACAATCATTATGAACCAATACTAGCAATAATTTCTGACAGTGAGCTAGCATGTAAGCATGTGATAGCTACAGTGGTTCCTCGCATAACAAGTGCCCACATAACAAGTGATTCACATAACAAGCACAAATTCCCATTGAGAGTGTGCTCCTCTTAACAAGCCAGCTTCACTTAACAAGCCCTAGACAACCTGAAAGCGACCTGGCTGTGACATCTGGGGACGCAAAAGGCAGGTGCACAGAGAAACAGGGATCATTGCTTCCTAATGGGCAGCACGCCAGGCAGCCCTGACATTCCGTGTGAAGCCTGTTTTAAAGGGCTGCCGGCCAGCGCACTGCTGCCTCTAACTGCCCCCAACTTGGGGACAGTTTCCCCTAACTGCCTTTGCTTTTTCTCTTCTTTCATTTGACAGGGTGAGTGGTTAGGGCATTGGATAGGGGTTGAAGAGACCTGGATACAGATTTCCCTTTGCTGCGTGCCGTTGGCCTAATTCCAGATTTACCTCCCTGACAAGTTTGATGTGAGTGGGAAGAAGAGTCACCCACACTACTGTGAAATCTGAAGGAAGTCAGCAGGATACTTACCTCCAACCAGTTTCTTTTACTTTTTCTTTCTATTTGTTTTATCACTATTGATGGAAAATATACATGATGAAGCAGTTAGTGATCAGTCTATTATACTGTAGATTCTGCTTATTTGTCAAGCCTATTACAGACAGAAAGAAAGTGCTTGTGTTTGGTGAACAGATCATTTTCTCAGTCCACAGCATGATCTACTCTCCAGGGCTTTTGCATTTGCAAAACATGTAGTTTTCTCTAGCCTAGACCTAAATCAGTTTTAGTATCAATCAATGCCACCCAGTTTAGTTGCATAGATAACTTTTGCTGCTTTTGAAACAACCAACATCCTCTACAATTTGCAGCAACTAAGAAATTTCTGCCAACATAAGCAAAAGATTCCCTCCTCATCATAATCAAAATCTCGTTGAGGCCAACACCATTTAATGAAGCCAAAATCAAACACTTTACGCCAATAAAGCTTTCTGAGTCTGAAAAAACAAACACCCAGCTGGAGTAATTGGAATGCCATTATATCTACATTACTGCCTGCCAGTCGAAGACCTACATCACATGCCTACGAACACATTTGGTTTTGATGGTGACTTTAAAGAATCAGCTTTAAATTAGCTGCCTTTTTCTTGCAGATTGAAGCAGAAGATGCTTCTACTGTATTTTTATTAAATTAAAAAAATGCTGACGTACTGCTACATCTATCAAACGTACAGCTTACATCTTATGTCACACACATCAATTCAACAGCAACATCTAATGCTATATGTGGCTTTCCAATTCTGTCCAGTTTGTTTATTTGCACGAAGCCGCGGTTATTGCCAAATCCTTAAAAGAAAAGGAAAATGGTTTGAGAGCAGTACGTTAGTGCTTTTTCATTTAATTAAAATAAAATCCACATTTTGTTAACACTGTCACAATAAAAAAGTAGCCCAGTGCTGCATATGGTGTCCAATTAAACAGGGTGACCAGATGACCAGAAAAACCCGGATCTGTCCGGATTTTTAGCTTCCTGTCCAGGTGTCCTACATTTTGGCATCATTGTCCTACATTTTGGCTTCATTTTGAAACTTTGTTATAGTGCACAGTACCCCATCATGCCATATGTCATTGGATTTGTATTGAAGAGCAGAATCCAGTGCAAAATCAGTTTGGAGATATCTCCTTCCTATCAAACGTTACGGTCAAAAAACTGAAAAACAAAAACAAAAAAATACATCTTTTGGCAATTTTTTTCAGCAGGTAGGAATTTTGGTCTGGGATTAGGAATTTTGGCCTTGAGGTTCAGGAATTTTGGGTTTGGCATCTGGTCACCCTGATTTTAAAAAAATCAGTCACAACTGAAAGCATGAAACAGAATAAAAACAGCAGATAACCAGACTGGAAATAAAGCAAGTGGATAAATATTCTCAAACTATTCAAGCTAAAGGCACGGCATACTCTCAGAAAGGAATCTTAACATAGAGTGCAAGCCTTCTGTCTTCTCAGAAGTAAGTTCCATTGAGTTCAATAGTGCTTACTCCCAAGACAGTGCCAGGTGACTGAATTCCATAAGGATACATATCCCAATGCAGATATCATACACAATCATAGCAGAGAAAGCTCTTATGATTTGATCACTCTGATGGAAGATCTATGATGCTAGTGGATAGCTCAATGAATGTGTCAACCCAATGTGTGATGGCAGAGAAAAAGTCAAATTCCATGCTTGGGGTCGTTAGAAAATGAGAATAAAATGGCAATAACTATAATGCCACTGTACAAATCAATGGTGAGGCCACATTTGGAGTACTGTGTCCAGGTCTGGTTGCCACATCTCAAAAAGGATATAGGGGCAATGGAGAAGGTTCAGAGGAGAGTGACTAAAATGACTAATGGTCTGGGACACCTTCCATATGAGGAAAGGTTCTTCAGCCTAGAAAAGAGACGCCTGAGAGGAGGCATGATTGAGACGTATAAAATTATGCAAGGAAATTATGCATGGATAGAGTGGACAGGAAGATGCTCTTTTCCTTTCACATAACATCAGAACTAGGGGACATCCACTAAAGTTGAGTGTTGAGAGGATTAGGACAGACAAGAGAAAATATTTCTCTACCCAGTGTGTAGTTGGTCTGTGGAACTCCCTGCCACAGGATGTGGTGATGGCATCTAGCCTCAATGCCTTTAAGAAGAGAGTGGACAAATTCCCAGAGGAAAGGACCATCACAGGTTACAAGCCATAAGGGGTGTGTGTGTATGTGTGCATAGATAGGGCAGACTCAAAATGCCAGATGCAGAAGAGGGCACCTGGATGCAGATGTCATGTTTACTCCCTAAGGCATCTCGTGGGCTGCTGTGTGATACAGGAAGGTGGACTCAATAATCCAGTGGAGGCTCTTACATTACAAGATCAATAAGTATCAGGACCGGTGCCATAGTAAAGGAGCTAAAATACGCAGAGTGAAGCCACCTGGCACAGCTTGACCTTGACAATCCATGCACACTAAGTTTTAACATCATAGCTCACTTCCTCTCTATACAGCAGTGCTTGGAAGAAATTTGTGTAGCGTTTGGTCGTCGCATTGACCATGATAAAGTTGAGCAGAGAATCTGCATCAAATTTTGCCAAAAGCTTGGCAATACCCACGCAAAGTTGCAAAAAGGAGTGTATGAGCCGCACACGAGTGTACGAATTTCCAAGATGGCTGACAAAACGTTGACAGTGACGAACGATCAGGGAGACCCGCAACCAGCAGAACTGAGAAAAAACATAGCAGATGTGCATGCAGCTGTGAGGGAAAACTGTCAAATCACCATCCGTGAGTTATTGGAGGATGTGCAGATTAGGTACAGTTCAATGCAGTCCATTCTCATTAAAGATTTGGGTATGAGACGCGTGTCTGCCAAGTTTGTGCCAAAACTGCTTTCAGCTGACCAAAAAGAAACTTAGATTTCAGTTGCGCAAGATCTCCTGGATTGTGTTAGCACAATAAAAACGTTTTGAAAATGGTCATAACAGGTGATGAATTGTGGGTCTATGACTATGACCCTGAAACCAAGGCTCAGTCTTCGCAGTGGAAGACCCCAACCTTTCTGAGACAGAAGAAAGCACAAATGATTCAAAGCAATGTGAAAACATTGTAGACCATTTTCTTCAACTGCAAGGGGATTGTTCATCATGAGTATGCTCCATGTGGTCAGACAGTAAACAAGGAGTACTACTGTACCGTGTTGCAGCATTTGCGGAATGCTATTTGTTGGAAAAGGTCAGAATTGCATGCATCCAATGAGTGGTAATTGCACCGTGACAATGCACCTGCCCATTTAGTGCAGCTTGTGCAGCAATATTTGGCCCAGCACAACAACCCCTAGGTCCAACAGCCACCGTATTTCCCAGATCTCGCCCATAGTGACTGATTCCTCTTTCCAAAAATCAAATCCCACTTGAAAAGACAAAGATTTCAGGACATTGAGGAAATCCAAGTGAAAGCGACTAGGCAGTTGCTGATTATTTCTGAAAACGAGTTCCAGGAAATGCTTCCATCAACGGAAACAGTGCTGGATTAAGTGTGTGGCTTCCGAAGGGGACTACTTTGAAGGAGGTTAAATATCAAATTGTTACGTGTTGTAGTTTTCTTTTTATTGCACCAGCACTGATACTTATTGATCACACCTCATGTGTTCCTATGTTCTTTAGCTTCCACCAGTGACCCCAGAAGATCACGTGGAGGGGAGATGGTCTTTCATGTATACTGGCTCTCAGCTACTCGGAGTTTTAAAAACCCACATCACTGCACAAGTTGATATTTAGCAAATGGAATGATGTTGCCTTTCAGTAACTTTCTGAACTTCGTAGATCATATATGGCCTCCTGATCCACGTCCAGGATTCATTTATTTTTCAGTTGTGCCCAGTGCATTTTTTCTGGGGGGAAAAAGGTGCTGGTACTCATCATAGGTTATACCCATATCACTGAGGGGGACAGGTGAATAAAGGTGCTGAGTACCAGTGAGTATCCCCAGAAAAAAGTACTGATTGTGCCACACTTTGAACATAGCAGCCATCACTGTGAGTTCTTTCCCAGTACTAGTATCTTATCCTTTAACTAGAGATGGCAGGGATGGAGGGAACCTTTGGCGTGCCATATATGCAGGATGACCAGATGCCCGAACCCCAAAAAGGGGACAAGGTCCCCCAAAGTTCCTGACATCCAAACAAAATTCCTGAGATGTTTTTTAAAATGTAGGACATCCAAAAAAACATATGACAAAATGTAGACATGTTAAAATAAATGCTAAAAACACTTGTGTTGCTTTCCTGTACTTAATGTCAACATTATAGCACTTCTTTTTAAATTGCACACCTCTTTGCAAGACCTTTTTTCACCAACAATGCACATAAAAAGGGGCTCAAAGCAGACATAATCTTTCCTTAAAGACCAAAGCCCCCCAATAAGACTCTGAGCCACTGCCATGCAAACATATAAAAAGGGGCTCAAGCCCCCCATACCTGTTTCTTGCACTCCCAAACACACGATGTGGCTGAAAGTGGGCACAGGAATCCTTCTAGCACAGGAAGGAACTTTCTGGGAACTCTGCATGTATGTGCTCTATGAGTTACTTATCGTACCATCCTCTAATTTCCAGTCAGTGCCATGGAAAGCTCTTGCGAGGCTCTCAGTGCCAGGTCAATGCCATGGAGAGCCCTTGTGAGGCTGTTTAGTGGCTCACAGAGTCTCCTTTGTCCAGCACATCCATAATGTTCTTTAAGTGCATATGTGGGCTAGAACAAGGAGCTCATTCATCTTTTTTCTATGATTAGCTAAGTAAACTCTTCTCCTACAAACATATTAAACTTTCTTACATTGAGGCAGATCACTGATCAGTTTAGCAGCTGACACATCTATCAGGGAGCAAAGCCATTTGTCACACATGAATTTTGGTCAGTCTAGCCCAGTGGTTTCCAACCTTTATAGACCATGGACCTACTTTTTAGGTTTGACAACCTATGGGAACCCCCAAAACCAGAAAGTGATGCAACTAATATAGGAAGCCAGTTTTGCCAGTAGTACTAAAAGTAATTAAGCAGGAAGTGATGTCACTATCTTACTGACCCTACAATCCAGAGTAACTACAGGAAGACATAAGAGGCACTTACTCTGGATTGCTCTATGCATTTCCCATAGGTTTCCCATAGGTGGCAACTTTGTAACTATGTCAAAGGTCCTGTAGTTACTCTGGATTGTAGCCTATATCACATTTATAAAATAAATCATATGAATCATTAAGTGAAAATATTTTGAAATTTCTGCAATAGCCAAGCTGTGTGATGTGTGTTTGTGTGTGTGTTTTGATTTTCTGAGGTTTCAGTTTTTATGCGTGGTTTCCAGAGAAATAAATACTCAGTGCCCAGGAAATCTCGTGTAAAAAACGCATATGTAGACTACCTTAGGTTACCAAATGCATCAGTTGTTTTCAGATATGTGGTTACATCCTTGAAATCCCCCTTCAAAAAACCATATTTCTCTGTTTAAATGTAAAAATGTTGCACAAACACTTCTAATGGTAGTAAACAGAATCTCTGTAACCCCCTGAAAATCAGCTTGTGACCTGCAGATTGGGAAATGGTGGTCTAGCTAAATGGTGGCAGCTCTCCAAGGTTTTAAGTAGTCTTGCAACTTCAATCAGTTACAGTGCCAACCAATGTACCTGGAAAGTTGTGCTTACTCTTGGTGCGCTTATGCTTGGTGTGCTATAGACCAGTGTTTCTCAACCAGTGGTCTGAGTACCAACAGTGGTACATGAGGTGGTGTTCAGTGGTACTTGTGGGATCCCTGGACACCTGCTGCCTTGACAAGAAGACCGAGAACGCAACACAATGAACAGTGGAAGGAGGCTCAGCTCTGTTGACACCTCCTGTCCACCCTGAGCCTCTTACCGGTGTTTGTTGAATCACATCTGGTTTCCCAGTCAAAAAGTAACTGGCAGTGATCTTATTGCCAGTTATGTCTGGTGATAATTCTAATAGATGGACAATAAATCCAGTCTTGCTGTTTAGCCTTTTCTTTCAGTTATTTACTGAGATCCTTCTGAGCCTTACCTTGTTTTCTCAAGTGTTTGCAACCCTCACGACCATCCAAAAGATTAATGTTGGAACTCCCTGGAATAGACTGTAATGCTGAGACTTCATTTATTACCACCAATACAGCATATGAAATGCTTTTAAAATAGGAAAAAAAACTGATGCTAAAATTGCAGTTCAGGCTATCTCATGTTTTGTATTTGGTTTCAGTGGTTTGTATAAAGAAATAGGAGATAAAGAAATCTCATTGAATGTACCATTAGTCATATTTTTGAACAACATGCACAGTTAATTCAACCTGTCCCCAACAGGTTGCCCTGCTAGTTGTGACTAACTCTTAGGGCAGTTGCTGTGTATAATTCTTGGCTTTTCTAGCCATTTGAAGAGTTGTTGTAGGAAGCCTCCTTCACCATACATGTTTGATGGCATCCGCAGAGGCAGAAGGAAACAGGAACTTGTAGAGGGCCAGATTACAGCTGGCAAATTACAGAAAAATCTTAGATCCTACATCTAAGGGCAGTGCTCAGCAACATTTCAAGGCTGAAGAGTTAGTGTTGTCTGAAGACATCTTGGTGGACATGTGGCTGCCACGATTAAATGGCAAAGGTGGTAGCATTTCCCACTGAAGTTGTACTTATTTATCTACTTGCATTTCCATGCTTTTCAACTGCTAGGTTGGCAGGAGCTGGGCAAATAACAGGAGCTCACTCCATTGTATGGTCATTAGATCGTGAACTACTGAAATCCTTTCGAACTGCCAGAAATCATTTTAACATCTGCTAACTTTGTAACACTGACGTAAGTAAGGAGACAGCTAACTGCAATAACTTTAGTTAATATAGTGGTTGGCCTTCAGTTGCCAGACACACACACACCATTCCCGAGTTCTTCCATTCTCAAACACACATAACCCATGGATACTAAACATGGATTTTGATATAGAGATCTGTAGGGGGATCAGAGGACTAAGTTTCATTTGGTTATATCTGGAGGTGTTCTGGGATGTGGTTTTTCACTAAACTAAAGTTTAGTGAAACTTTAGTTTCACTTTCAGAAGCCTCTGGCACACCTTTTAAAGCACAGGGAGGCTATCAGCACAATCCAGAGTAACTATGGAACCTCTTACATTAATGTAAGAGGCATTTAATCTGGATTGCTCTATGCAATTCCCATAGGTTTCCCATAGGTGCTGCTGTAACTATCCCTACATTCCAGAGTAACTACGGGAGCAAGTAAGAGACATTACGTGTACCTGTAGTTACTGCACCACCTAGTGAAAACCTATGGGAAATTCATATTCCAATCCAGAGCAAATTGTTCTTACACCGGAGCAAGGACTCCCCATAGTTGCTCTGGATTGCGCCCTTCGTTGACGTAAGAGGTCCTGTAGTTACTCTGGATTGTGCCTTATGTGTGGTATGAGGGTAGATGGAACTCAGCTCTTTCCATCCTCCATTTTCAGCAGTTAAAAGTTACAATTCATCTGTAATCTAAAATTATAGTAATGATATTGCTAAAATTACTATAACAATATAGTAGCAGTATAGTATAAGTAAATATAGTTTATATAGTATAATAAATATAGTAGTAAAGTATATGTAAATTATATTGCTTTAAACAGTATTTGCAAGTAAGAATGCTTACAGCACAATCCTGTGCAAGTCTAATTGCAGCCTTTGGGAAACAACAGAATAATAAAGGGGTTTCTGACCACACACACACACAAGCGCACACACACAAAATGAGGACAAAGTGTGTGCACCTTTAACCACTGGATAGAAGAGGGAATTGAGGCAGATGACCTCTGTTAACTGGGCAAGAGGCACTCTCTGAAATGTGTGTTCCTCTTTTATTTAGCAGGGAGAAAGTAACTGGCCCTCCTCACCCCAGCAATGTCTGTTCTAGTGGCTTCTGCTGGTGTCCTTTTTGCATTCTAGATTGTGAGCTCTTTTGGGATAGGGACCTATTACCTATTAATCAGCTATTAATTTTTTTCATTTTCTTTGTAAACCGCTTTGTGAACTTTTTAGTTGAAAAGCAGTATATAAATACTGTAGGTAGATGCTGCTTTTTAAACACTTCTGTGTTTAGCTAAACCTGCCTCAATTCCCTCTTCTATGCAATGGTTAAAGGTACAGCCACTCTGCCCTCCATTCTATAGGGTCACCCTGAGTCAGTGGCTCTTGTACTCAGGCAGCCCAATTCTGCTAAAATCCCTGGGTGGGGATGCAGCAGCACCAGCATGGCATCTTGTGTATTCCAGGGGGGATTTCCAACTACTGGAGATTTCCTTTGGGTGAGGGGTCATTTGTTCCCTTGTCCTGAGATAAGCCTGATTATCCACTTTGGTTCAACTTATCTGTGCCAACTTGATCAATGGAACAAGTCCCAGATAATTGGATCAGCCTGTGAATTGGGATTCAGCATGCACTACTGCTGCTGATCCCACTTCCTCCAGTGCCTGATCTGCTCTTCTCCCAGCCCTTTCAACACCCTATTCCAGTGGCATAGCTAATGATCATGTAGCCTGGTGCAAAACTCAAAATATTGCCCTGGAAGTGATGTCACAACTGGAAGTGATATCATCCCAAGTATTTTTTTTAATTGGGGGAAAACAAATTTAATTAAGAAAAATAATGAAAATTGTGTCCCTTATTGATTAGGGAAACTGGGCTGGGGCAAAGAGGAATGGCTATTCTTTCCCTGCTAAATATAAGAGGAGCACCACTTAGAAATGGTGCTGTATACCCGGTCAGCATGGGTAACTGATGATATATGTAATGTATATGATATATGTACTGAGAGCTGATTCATATTAACTCCTTATTAGTTCCATACAGGATCAGAATTACATCTCATAGGCTCTCAGAGCAATCAGTAACATTGAAAAATTTAAGTTAAGAAAATCCACTTCTTGTCCCATTGTGCTTTTGTGTTTTCATTTTCTGGTTAATTGGCCATAACTTTTGATAGACTATAGATATTCCAATGCAGTTTGTTCATTGCATTCTGGAATGCAAAATTACCTTTCCAAATATATATAACATAATGGTATTAGCCTTCATACAGATCCCATTTTCACCATTTTAGCCACTAGTATCCAGCTCAGCTTGTAGCCCCCCCTAATGCTTGTAGCACGGTGCAACTGCACCCCTGCACCCCTCTTAGCTATGCCACACCCATTCCCTTTTCACCTAACCCATCCCATTTCCTCCTCACATCTCTTCAAACCCCTGCTTCCCTGCTTTGGAATGGGCTTACCTGCCCCAGCAGGCCTCCAGGGTTCCATAGGCACTTGTGGCAACTTCCAGCCTCCCCACCAGTGGGCCCTTTGTATTCAATGGTGGATGCTGCTTTGCGACTGTAGTAAAGCCATCTCCACTGGAACAACACTATTTACACCCGTAAGGGAGGGGGTTAGAAGTGACCAAAAGTAAATAAAACAAAAAACCGACATGTCAGAGATTCATTTTGTTTAGATGGTATGTGGCCTTTTGCTACATATATTAGATCTGCTCTGACTGATGCAGAATTTTAGTACCTTTGTTAAGCCCTTTTCCATCAGCACATGGACTCTGATTCTTTAATCTACTCTGCGTCGCCATCAGCACAGCTCTGTTGGAAGTTCCTTGGGAAAATAAAATAAATACCCCATACCAAATGTTCCTGGTGAGACCAAATAAAATAAATTTAATTGTCTCCGGAGAGGCTTGCGGGAGGCAATATTCAATTTGTCACTACAAACAGCCTTCCCTTCACAGACTTCCAAGTTTTTCAAAGGAACAACACCATCACCGCCACAACCAACAACACGGACTTCTTGTTCCCTCATTGTTGTCCCACACATGCTCTTTTAGATGTCTTCTTTGCGCTGCTAAAAAAAGCATTCCTTGGATGTATTAAAAGGGGCAGGATCAGGGGGCTTGAAACCTGGATGCAGGAGTCCCTTGCAGTTAGTTGTTTTTGTCCTTTTGTTACTATGATTCAAGTTCATGCTTGGATATGTTGTCCTCGGGACTTTGTCCTAACATGTGTTGTCCCGATGTGGTGTCTATAGTTCAATTTTAGTGGCTTTGAGGAGGGGGAACCCCCCCCCCCATCACTGGCCATTCTGCCACCTCCCCTGCTCAGTATTGAGTATTGGGCTGATCTTATGCAACGAGTGGTTTCATGGACATCACAGCAATGACGCACAGATGATGATCCAAATTCACATCAATGGAACATCAATTTCACAAGGCTGACACGATAACACCATAGCAATGACACATTCATGTCCTATGCATGATGGGCTGACTTCCTGGCAACAAAGTGCTGTTGCCAAGATACTGCTCCATGGATAACAGACAGTGTTGGTGTTTCTATGGATGCCAGCTGGGGTTGTTACTGGGAAGGGCTGCACCAGTGTTGCATTGCCAGGACAGGCTTAGGATATGACAGATGTTGTGCCAACAGGTGTGTGATATCAGCCTTGGATTGAAATAGGACTGGGCTGAAAAGTGGCCAAAGAGGTTTCAAAACCAGGCTTGAAGCTAACTAAAAAAGTGCAAAGTCCAAAATTATCCTTTCTCCTTTCCACTGCTACAGCCAGTGGGAACACTGTATCCTGCAATAAGAGCGGCAGATCAGGAGAGAAGACTCTCTGTAGTTGGATATTTCATTGGGGAGAAGCATAGCCTTCATATGTGGGGACAAGCTGATTCATATCCTCATAAGGAATCCTCATATCCCACCACTCTTCTGCACATTACACATTACAGCATCTGCACAAAAATGCATCTCATTTATACTTCCAGTTTTACTACTCCCTATAATGTCCAGACAGCTCTCAGTGTGTTCATTCAAACTTCAGGCATTTTAAGAGATGTTATACTAAAAACGTCACTATTGGGATGAAGAGGACCAGTTAGTCTTCCATTGCTAGATAGAAGAGGAGCACCCACTTTTTTCAAGTGCCTCCTGCCCAGTTAGTAGGTAAATATATTTCAGTTTTTATGCTATCTGAAAAATTTCAAGAATATTTGTAGGCCCTGAGCACTGCTGGACACCACCAGGCACTGATGGATACTGCTGAGCACCAGGCACTGGGCACAGCAGGAACTGGGCACTGAACACCGGAGAATACCAGAGGGCAGCGGTGGTGAGTAGTGAGCACCGGTGGGTGCTTATTGGGTGCTCCTGTCATGGAAGGAATATGCTCCCTAAATTTCAGGCTTCCAGGGGGTTGGGCATTGATGAGTCAGGGATTAAGCAGGGGACCAAAAATGCATTGCACCCCTTTTCACCCTATTCCGATTGGAATTTCCAAAATTGGCTCTTACATCATGGGTTCCTACATCATGGAAGAAAGACTCCCCCCTATTTTCATGCTTCTAGGTCCAGCAGTTTTGGCTGGGTGTTGATGAGTGAGTGAGCGAGTGAGCGAGCCAACCAGCCAGCCAACAACTTTTCAGTTTTATATACAGTGTACTTTGTGCAGCTATTGACAAATTCTTTGTTTCTATCAGTTCTACATTGTTGCAGGTGACAAACACTTGAAGGCTTCAATCCTATGCTCTATACCCAATAGTAAGCGTCACTGATTATAATGGGACTACTTCTGAGTAGGAACACATAGGACTGGGCTGTTAAAAACACACCAATAGCTTTCCGACCAAGTCAAAGATTAAAAATACAATCCTAACCAAACCAAAATACAATCCTAACTCAAAAGTAAGCCATGTTATGTTCTATGGGTCTTACTCCCTTTAGGATTGCAGCCTAGGTCTTCAGTGCCTTAATGCTTACAATTTGTGAGTATTTTTGCGAACCTGCGAGAAATGCAACATAAAATTCTGAATTTATACCAAGTCTTAAGGGATCTGGACCTGCTGAGCTATTGTTTCCTCTGTTTTCATCCCCGTGGCTTTCTGAGCCTGGAGTATGCATTCTCCTGCTGGTTGCCTGTAGCAACACCTACTTGAGTGTACCTACAGTGATGCCACTCAGCGGCAATGCTCTGCCCATGTCGGTAATGCGGCGAATCAGCCAAACAAGCTCAATGTTCTGAGCCTTTCCTGCCATCAGAAATGACATACATTTCCATCAACCGAACGTAAGCAAAGAACGTGGGGACAGCATGTAATAATGAGCTAATAATTTTTCATGAAGTGTACCCAAACTGTATTGACAAAAGCTGCAGACATTTTTAAAGCACCAAAGGATTTTGCTGATCTTCTTGTCATGCTGATTAATGCTATACAAACTATACCGACCTTGATCTGCAGTCTTAAATGACATTACTGGGGTTTGTGTCACCTAGTGTGGAAGGTCAGTGCATCACCTTCACCTTGGACCTCCTTCCATGCAGTGGATGGGGTAATACCCTAAGGTGGTGGATGTGTCACCATGCCCAACCTCTGCTAGTTTTTTGACTACATAATTTTTGATTGAATAGAAACAATTTGACATTTGCATTTTAGATTGTGAGCCCTTTTCGGACAGGGACCCATTGGGACAGGGCAATCTGACCCATCACCTAAGGTCATCTGAGGAGGCCTTGCTGACTATGCCACCACTAAGGGATGTGAGAGGTGTGGTGGCCAGAGATAGGGCCTTCTCGGTGGTGGCACCCCAGCTTTGGAACTCCCTCCCCTTAGAACTTAGGAAAAGCTCCCTCAATACAGAGCTTCAGACGGAGCCTGAAAACTTTTTATTAAAAAAGTGAGGCAGAGGTTTGCGGGGGGGCTATTATTTTTAATGTTTTTAATTGTATGTTTTTATTTAATGTTTTAATTATGTTTTACTGTAAGCCACTTTGAGTCGGGCTAATGGCCCGAGAAAGGCGGGATATAAATTTTTTAAATAGAATAAATAAAAATAAAAATATTAGCTATTTATTAGCTATTAATTTTTTTTCATTTTCTTGTAAACTGCTTTGTGAACTTTTCAGTTGAAAAGTGGTTTATAAATACTGTGGACAGACAGACAGACAGAGTGGTGCCTCACGTAAAGAATGCCTCACATAAAGTATGTTTCACGTAACAAACAAAAATTTCTCTAGGATTCTGCTTCACATAACAAACTGTGCTTCACGTAAAGAACACATTCGTTGGCAGCTGGGCAGATGTGCTGGCCGGCAGCCTGTTTAAAAAGCGTCAGGGCTGCCTAGCACACCTGCCCATAGTGAAAACAACACTTCCACGCTGTTCCTCCTGTGGTCGGGTGTCCGCTGGGCAGAGGGAGAGAAGAGCAGTGGAGAAGAGGGAAGCAGTTCAGGGCTAGCCAGAAGGGAGCAGGGGAGAGAGAGGCTCAGGATGGAGAGAAGGAGAAAGTGAGGAGACACTTTAAAGGTGTCTTGGATTGAAGCCTCCTAGCCATGTCTACCCAGAAGTAAGCCCCATTGTGTTAAATAGGGCTGACTCCCAGAAAAATGTCTTTAGGACTGCAGCCTAAGTAGAGGCTTATGATCTTCATAAGATCATGCACATTGAATGCATGTGTTGAATTCAATCCCAGTGTTCTGTCATCATTTTTACATCCAGTTAATATTTTTATATGAATATTTTGGGGGTTGTGGAACCAATCGTCTGAGTTTCCATTATTTCCTATGGGAAAATCCGCTTCATGTAAAGAACGTTTCACGTAACAAACATGCCTCCAGAACGAATTAAATTTGTTACGTGAGGCATCACTGTAGATAGATAGATAGATAGATAGAGAGAGAGAGAGAGAGAGAGAGAGAGAGAGAGAGAGAGAGAGAGAGAGAGAGAGAGCACACATGGACATTAAGTTTAGCTCTAGGTATAGTCCTATTCCCAAAGGATTTAATGAAAGAGTCTGCAGAATTCTTTGTGTGACAGAAAGAATTTGCAAGATAAAAAAGGCATTTGCAATTTGCTAAGAAAGCATTGGAAGCCACATTTGTAAACTTAAAAGAAGGCTGCATTTCCACTTTTCAACCATTTCTGTTTCTCATCATGGCTCTGGTCCCTAACCTATCAAATGAGTAGGAGATGCCTGTAGTATTCTTTTAAAATACAAATATTTTTTAAATTTTAACCAATTGTGTTGACAGCCCCCAGTGTACATCACCTGTTGTGGTCCCCAGGCTCCTAGCAATGCCACTGTGCCTTAAAATCAGGATGCCTCAAACATGCGCAGCTCCCACAAGAATCCAGCCTAGTGAATTCTTAAGTGTTTTTGCTCTTATGCTTGCTGCTTTCAGTTCCAAATGTTTTGTTCAGCTTGCTTGTTTGTTCTGCTTTTTATGATGTTTTATTTGGCAGTTAAATGATCTTGCCTGAAATTGCAAGGCTCCTTTGTGACTCCTTTATTGGAGCAGAGGTGGCCCACGCACTTTTTAAAACAAAGTAAATATGTTTACAAGAGAAGCACCCAGGAAATTAGAATTGTCACTGGTAACTAGGAACAGTTGGAGTGCATGCCCTTCCCCATCCGAACTAATACTCAAACTGCTATACATCGCATTTGAGAATAGTATTTCCTCATCATGCATATTTCAGCTGGACTTTAAACAATGCCTAATCATAGGCAGATCTGAGGTTTATTCAAAATTAATTACTACTGGTCCTTAATCTGACATGTGCATAGGTCATAGCCTTAAACATAACACATTTTGAAAAACCAGGCCAGGAAGACAACGCTCTCTGGCAAAGCCATGCATCAGAAACTTTCATCTGGATTATTAGACTTCTATCACTTTAGCAGTTGTGACTCCAGTACGCTCGCCTTTTTATGACCTCTACATCCTCTACAAACATTTAGCTGCTGTTTTCATAGAATTACAGATATTTAAGGTAATTGAATATAAGGCAATATACTCCAGTTCTGTACAATCGCAGAATTCCCCAACAGATTGTCAATATTTCCAATTTTAAAATCTCCATGTAGTGGCATTGTTAGGGGAAATATGGGGTGTGGGCCACACTGAGTGGTAAGCACATGTGTGTGGGTGAGAGACACCACTACTAGCCAAAAGTTTTAAAATCTTGTTGTTTTAAAATCTATATCTATATATATAAAAGAGAAATGTCACTCACTGACTCACTCACTGACTGACTCATCACCGCCCTGCCAAAACCGCTGGGCCTAGAAGCGTGAAATTTGGGGGGGGTGTTCCTTCCGTGACTGAGGGGTGCACTTAGAACCGGTTTTCCGAAATTCCAACCAGAAGGGGGTGAAAAGGGGCGCAACGCGTTTTCCTCCCTATACTTTGCATTGAGAATTGCTGACTCAGCAACATTCCGCCCCAACTGCTGGGCCTGAAGCATGGAATTCTGGGAGTTCCTTCTGTCACCTGAACACCCACCAAGAACCATCTGGAGAAATTAACCCTTCAGGGGCTGAAAAGGGGGCAACGTGTTTCTGTCCTATACTTAACATGGGAGACTGAACAACATCCAGCCAGTTTGGTGCTCAGTGCCTGGTGAACTGGAGGATGTTTTCCGGAGGAAGCGGTTGCACTGGCGAGGATGTTGCGCATTGGGGGAAGTTGTGCATGGAGGAAAGATACACATGGCGGAAAGTTGCACATGGGGAAAAGTTACGCATGGGGAAAAGTTGCGCATCGGCGGATGATGCGCATGGGGAAAGATGTGCTTGAGGAGATGATGCACAAGGTGGAAGTTGCACATGGGTGGAAGTTGCACATGGGGGGATGATGCGCATGGGGGGATGATGAGCATGGGGGAAAGTTGAGCATGGAGGAAAGTTGAGCATGGAGGAAAGTTGCGCATGGGGGGTGATGCGCATGGGGGAAAGGCGCATGGGGAGATGATGCGCATGGGGAAAGTTGAGCATGGGGATGATGCGCATGGGGATGATGCGCATGGGGAAGTTGCGCATGGGGGAAAGTTGTGCATCGGCGGATGATGCGCATGGGGAAGGTTGCACATGAGAGGATGATGCACATGGGGGAAGTTGCGCATGGGTGGAAGTTGCGCATGGGGGGATGATGCGCATGGGGGAATGATGCGCATGGGGGAATGATGCGCATGGGGGGAATGATGCGCATGGGGGGAAAGTTGAGCATGGAGGAAAGTTGCGCATGGTGATGATGCACATGGGGGATGATGCGCATGGGGAAGTTGCACATGGGGGGAAGTTGCGCTTGGGGGGAAGTTGCGCATGGGGAAGAGTTGCGCATCGGCGGATGATGTGCATGGGGAAAGTTGCGCATGAGGGGATGATGTGCATGGGGGAAGTTGCACATGGGTGGAAGTTGCACATGGGTGGAAGTTGCGCATGGGTGGAAGTTGCACATGGGGACATGATGCACATGGGGTCATGATGCGCATGGGGGAAAGTTGCACATGGGGGAAAGTTGCACATGGGGGAAAGTTGCGCATTGGGGTTGATGCGTATGGGGGAAAGTTGCGCATGGGGGATGATGCGCATGGGGGAAAGTTGCGCATTGGGGTTGATGCATATGGGGGAAAGTTGCACATGGGGGAAAGTTGCGCATTGGGGGAAGTTGCACATTGGGGAAGTTGAGCATTAGGGAAGTTGTGCATGAGGGGATGTTACACATGGGGGAAGATGCGCATGGGGGAAGTGGCACATGGGGTGTTTCTGCGCCATGGGGGGATGGCATAGGGAGAAATGTTACACCCGCAACGTGGGTATGCTTTTCGCTAGTATTGTATATAAAATTGAAGACTCACTCACTCACCCATTCATCAACACCCAGCTTAACCACCAGACCTAGAAGTGTAAAATTTAGAAAGTTTATTCCTTCCATGATATAGGCACCCACTAAGAATAAATTTTTAGAAATTCAAACCTTAAGGGGGTGTGTGAAAAGCGGTGCAATATGTTTTCATCCCACTTAACACTGAAGAATTACTGACAACAACCCTCTGCTAAAACCAACTAGAAGCATAAACCTAAAAACACAAGAAGAGCCTCCATTGGATTTGGCCAAAGGCCCTTCTAGTCCAGTTTTCTGTATCCCATAATGGCCCACCTGATGCCTCAGAGAGCACCAGGGGTGATGCAACATCACCCCCGGGACATGCATTAACCCCTTCAGGATGGCGTATGTGCCAGATGCCACTGTGCATGGATGTACTCATTGGAGGGAGGGGCTGGTGGCTCAAGCGCAGTGGTATCTGGAGCACTCCTCTGAGGGAGGAGCTGGTCACTCCTCCCTCAGAGGGGCTCTCTGGCCAGATGTGCAGTGGCATCTGGAGTGCTCCTGGGAAGGAGGGGCTGGTGACTCCTCTCTCCCAGGAGCACTCTGGCTGGATGCCACTGCACATGGGTGAACTTTGCCAATGTGCAGTGGCATCCGCAGCACTCATCTGAGGGAGGAGCTGATTGCTTCTCCCTTAGAGGAGCGCTCTGATGGTGCAGCACTTCCTTGGAGGGGTGATGCACTGAGGGAGTGTCAAACTCACTCAGCACATCACCCCTGAAGCTTGTCACCCTGGTGCACTCTACACCAGTTGCACCATCTCAATGATGCCTCTGGGGAGCACATATGACACCTGCATCCGGGTGCCCCCCCTTCATCTGGCATTTTTAGCATGTCCACAACTACACAGACCTCTCATGACTTGTAACCTGTGATGGTCCTTTCCTCTGGAAATTTGTCCAATCTATTCTTAAAAGCACTGAAGCTAGATGCCATGAAATTTGGGGAGCATATTCCTTTTGTGACTTAAGCACCCACTAAGGACCAATTTTTAGAAATTCAAATTCAGATTCATAAGGGGATGATAAGGGGTGCAACAAGTTTTCATCCCCAGATGGTGGTGCCTGGTCCCAGTTTCCAGTTCCAAGTAGCCTGATGGGTGCCCTGTGGTGGTGCGGGTGGTGCCTTGTGCCAGGGAAGGATGCTCAGTGCCCAGTTTTTAATGCTGAATGCAATGAAACAAACCCCATTGAAATATCTCTATTCTATCAACAGTACCCGGCACTCCTAGGTCTCCATAAGACTGCAGCTCTGGTTAAGTCTTCAGTTGCCTATGGGATGACATCCAAATGGCTCACTTTCAGTTCTACTGGATCTTTCTTTGTAAAGAACTTTGGAGTAAAATAAAAATTTATTAAACTGGAACATTATTAAACTGTATTATTATTAAACTGTATTATTAAACTGGAATATTGTTAAACTGTACAGTATTATTAAACTGGAACATTAACAAAATCTGCTGACATTTCATGATAATATGAGAAATGTGCATTTGGAAAATATGCTGCTTACAAAGTATTCTGCCTTTCGCTATTGTTCTTCTTCCTCTCACTTTGAAGCAGGACAACCTGCTGTTTATTCTCTGCTCAAATCTGAAATCCTCACTTTATGATAGCCTGCTCATGTATAGAGATGCTTGCTGGCTGTAATAAAACACACAGAGGATTACAACTTCTGGACTGAACAATAAGGAAGGGAATCAGGCCAGTTGACAGCTCTAAGAAACTATGGGTGGAATATATTTTGCATAAATATTGCAATTGTTAGAAACCAGCTTGATTTTCTAGCTTTGAGATTCTGGCTTTATCACAGACAATGGGTGGAACAGGCTGGGATTTGTCAGGTTTCAACACAACTACAAACTCTAGTTTGTACTGGACCAGGAGCAGGAACAAAAAATGTTATTCCCTTGCACTTAAAAGGTTATGCATGATTTGCCTTGCCTTGCTTCTAAATTTGGCCAGACTCTTTATAAGAAGGGACAGAGCAATATGGGAATTGTAATCTTTGTGGTGACCGATGCAAAACCAAATCTCAAAACACTAAGGTCTTGCATTTCAATCTTGCCAAACAAGGACAACACAGCATGAAGAGAGAACCTTGATTTGTACTGGTTACTTAATACAGTCAATCTAAAATAAAATTTATATGGTCAAATGAAGTTATTTAGATTTGGGAGAAAAAAATAAGCACACCAAGAAAATAATCTCATGAGTCCATGAGATTGCTTTTGATTTTTTGCTTTTGATTTTAAAGTTAAAATCAGGTTTTTAATTTCTCCAGGTTTCTCCAGGTTTTCAATTACATCAGTGGCATCGGTTTTATCTGTAAGTCTCATTTCATGCTCTTAAAGAATGCATGTTTGCAAAATCCAGCACTGAAGTGTGAATTTGCTTTAAAAGATAGATTACTACACAATTCCCCAAATCCAGAGTAACTACAGGTGAACGTAAGAGACTTTACATGCACCTGTAGTTACTGCACCGCCTACTGAAACCCTATGGGAAATTCATATTGGAATCCAGAGTAAGTTGTTCTTACACCGGAGCAAGGACTCCTCGTAGTTACTCTGGATTTTGCCCAATGAATACTTATCACAATTTATTTAACTGCATATGGAATGTTAATTTCCAAAAACTTGAAGGAAGCTTTAAACTGACTTCATACATACAATTTATGCTGGCTATAAATACCATATATACATAATATTTCCACAAACCCTATATTTAACAGTAGATAGTGAGATGTGATCACTCTTCATCCATATGGCATCAAATTTCTCTCTTGGAATACACAAAAAATATGAACTGTAAAATGAAAAATGCACCACTTTCTTTGAATATACTTTGTACAAGTGCAATCTTGCACTGAGTACAGTACACAGAAAGAAACTCCATTAAATACAGTAGGATTTATGGTCAAATCCTTTTGGCATGTAGTACCACAGGAACACATGTTCTGGTGGTGCTAGATGCTTTCCAGCTGTTGCAAAAAGCAACATGCCAGAGCATGCAGCATGATCACAGTCTATGGTGGCGCTGATAGACTCTGCATGCCAGTAGTCAATTGCCCTCACTCGTAAGTGGGCACAGGGGCAGGAGGGAGGCAGGGAAGAGGGTAGATCAAGACCAGGGTTAACATTATCCATTAGTTATTCATTTTCTCTGTTAACCCCTTTGTGAACTTTCATTGAAAAGCATTATATTAATTTTGTTGATTGGTTGAGCAGTAATGCCCACCTCAATTCCCAGCCTCAATCCTCCAACGGAGAACGCATGGACTTGCATCAACTCACCATGTTGCTGGAGGCTGAAACTCCCCTCCATTATTATGGAGTGAAGTGCAGATATATTATCCCTTATCTGGACATCCAAATCTGATCTATTCTGAAATCCAGACATTTTTGACCAAGACTTTGTTTTAACTTTCTAAATTGTGAACGCTTATGCTCATTTCCACGTACAGTGCAGATACAGGCTGTTAGTTCCTCTTTGTGGTGTATATGTGTACAGATAATGTGGAAACGTGTCAAAGAGGTCAGTAGACACTTCGGGTAAGAGTGAAAAGTGCAATAGGAAGCATTTCTCACAGGGTGACCAGAAGCCTGAAGCTAAAAAGGACAAGGTCTCGGATTCCTCTCAGCCTGGTTTTGCTGGTGGACAATGGCACGTTTGCCTACTCACAAGTGAAGATACAATATTGGGCACTTTCACTTTCCCATAGTTAATGGGATTAATGCATATTTTTTGTTTTTTGGCCATAATGTTTGATAGGAAGGAGATATTTCAAAACTGATTTTGCATTGGATTCTGCTCTTCAATATAAATTCAACAATATAAGACATGATGGGGTACAGCACATCATTGCAAAGTTCCAAAATGAAGCCAAAATGGAGGAAAATGAAACACTTTTGGAGGACACCAGACAGAAGGCTAAAAAATAGGACAAATCTAGAAAAATCCGGTCATATTGTCACCCTGATTTCTCATTATATTTGTTTTTATGATTGATGAAATCCAATTTACACACATCTCAAGTGCAAGCCTCTGTCACTGAGAGTCTGGAAAGACCTTGGCTAATTTTTTTCTTAAAAAGCTCTTTGCTAAATAGTAGTTAGTTAAATAATAGCTTTCTAAGCTATTAGTTAAACAGTAATTTAAGAATTATACCCCATTCTGTGGGATTTAAAATCTAAAGACAAAGTGTCAGCATGCTATTTGGTGTTTATTTTTGTACAAAGCCGAGTTTCTTATGTTTTCTTAGAATACATATTTCTAAGAAGATTTCTTATAATATTTCTTAGAAGATTTAAAAAAAAATATTACTAGTTTTGCTATCAAAAGCTCTGGTCCCAACTCACATAAGTGTCAACCTGTTAACTAAATCCTACTGAGAGGTAGTATCTCATATTTCTTGAGAGGAAGATGACGAGTTTGGAAACCCCTCTGTCCTAAAACAAAGTGAATTGTCACTGCATATCAATCACAGGTAGTACTATTTGTGTTCAGACTGAGTCCCTACATGGCCCCAAATATATAACTCAAAATTAACAATGTATGTGTGTACATAGTCTACTAGATGGGAAAAGCTTGGCTAAGGGCAAAATCCAGAGTAACTATGGGGAGTCCTTGCTCCGGTGTAAGAACAACTTACTCTGGATTCCAATATGAATTTCCCATAGGTTTTGCAGTAACTACGGGTGCACGTAAAGTCTCTTACGTGCTCCCGTAGATACTCTGGATTTGGGGGTAAATCAGTGAACCTATCATACCTGCCCTCTCCATGTGTTCAGAAAAAATGCAGAGGGGAGTAGGATTTCATCTGTTGCTCCCTCTCTCCATTAAGAACATAACTTGTGCATCAATCCAGAATCTCATCTAGCCCAGCTTCCTGTATCTCACAGCAGCCCACCAGATGCTTCAGAGATCACAGAAGACGATACCTATATCCTGAACTCCCTTGCAACTTGCATTCAGAGACAGTATATTTCTACAACAAAGAGACGACATGGCTTGTAACCTGTGCTGCTGAATCCCCCTTTAAGGGCATCCGTGCCATGCGCCATCACTGAGGCTGCAATTCTAACTCTCAGGCTGGCCTAAACCCCAGCATTAGTCCTGAAGTGTCACAAAGGTGCTGTAAGACATTTCTGCACCACTCCTGGAGAAGGGTTAGGCCTGTGAACAGAAATGCTCTGACCTCCCTACATCTGCATGGGAATGGGGAGACTGCAAAGTTTGCCAGCCTAGGTTAGGATTACAACTTTCATCTTACAGCTATGGCCCTGATCCCAGCCTCTATATGCTGACATGGAAGTCTGAAAGTAGATCCTACATTCATATACATGTTTCCTTTCAGACCTTCATCTGAGCTTGCAGAGTTGTTATTGTGATCATCCCATACCTGTAAATGCATATATTACCCTTCCTGAATGGGCACATAGATTTGTTTTCAATAACTCAGTATTAAATCTAGAAAGAATGTTGGATTTTTTAAAACCAATGAATAAACAAAGTAAAAAAAAGCTTTTAACAAATGTAAGTATAATAGTCTTCTTTATGTATTTATTCAACAGTTTCTTGTTCAATTTCAGCAGGATCTGAACGGATCTAACACATATGACTGCTGAGGACTACAGTAAATCCAGTACCCTAATCTTTAAAGCTTGTGAATCTAAATCCCATCAATTTCTTCAGAATTTGAGGCTTTAATGGTTAATCAGGATGGTATCAAGGAAGAGTGAAATTCTACACTATTTCCTGGAAAATGAATATTTATGCAGTGATTTAGACCAACAACTTCTTATACAACTGAAATCTCTTAGAGAACTGAAAAAATATGTTGCCCAACCAGCCACATTTCAATTTATGCATGTTGCAAGTATAAAGGGGAGAGAAATAAAATCATCTTTTCCTCACAAGCTAATAAAAATAGCTTGGTAGGTGGGGGATTATTGACAGACCAGAAACCCAAGGTTTTCCCTGAGTACCAGCCTTTCTTTTGCACAGTGATGCAACGTAAACATGGATGACAGACCTCAGGGATCGAGGTGTTCTGTCTAGAAGCTCTCAGTTACAACCCATGGGTTTGATAACTGTGTGCTGCAAATGTTGAGAAGTCTCCATGTGTCTTATCACTGTCAGTTGAAAAACCCAGAGGAACGATATTCACTGTGTAGTTTACGTGCCCAACGCAAAAACCCACAGAGAATTTACAGCGCAGTAAATATTGCAACCCTAGAGCGACAAAAGATGAGAAATTTCAACCTTTTTCATCTCATGACACACTGACAACATACAAAATTTTTTGGAGCACACAGTTTTTGGACAAATGGCAAGACACACTGAAACTGATGTTGTGGGACTCAAATCCCTCAATGGCCCCACTAATGCACAAACCTTGTGGCACCTTATGGAAATCCACCTTGCAACTGGTGGACAGGGATGCCAAACTCAGTAGTGAAGTTAATGATCACGTAGCCCGGTGAAAGCTCAAAATGTTGCCCTGGAAATAGGTCATCCCCAGGGATTTTTAAAAAGAAAATTGCGGGGAAACCTGCCTCCTCCTCTTCAACAGTTAACCACCCATTTCCTCTGCTAGTTGCACAGCTAAACCACCTATTTTCTATCTGAAGTCAACAAAGATTTTGTTGTCGTCCCTCCGCAACAACAAATCAAATTTAATGAAGTTTAAAAAATGAAAAATTGTGTGCCTTATTGGTTAGGGAAAATGTGCTTGTTGCAAAGAGGAATGGTTATTCTTTCCTTGCTAAACAGAAGAGGAGCACCAATTAGAAGTGCCTGTATACCCAGTTAGCATACAGAAAAGTGTTGTGTATATGGAAATGTACATGTATGTGGAAATGAGAAATGATTCATATTAACACATTTTTAGATCCATACAGTATCAGAATTACATCTCACTGGCTGTCAGAACAGTCAGTAACATGGGAAAGTTTTGAGTTAAGAAAATCCACTTTTTGTTCCATAGGCTTTTATGTTTTCATTTTCTGGTTAATTGACCCTAACTTTTAAAAGAATATAGATATTCCATTGTAGTTGTTTCACTACATTCTGCATTCAGTTACCTTTCAAAGGATAGATGACATGATGGTATTAAAGCTCATAAATACCCAATTTTTCACAATTTTATCCACTAGTGTCAAGCTCAGTTTGTTCCCCCCATAAGTTTGTTTCCTGGTGCAAGTGCACCCCTGCACCTCCCTCCTACACCACTGGTCAAACATATTTCATATAGTGGGCCGCATAGCATATATGCTAGGAAACCTGTCATAACTGCAAAAAAGAGGACAAGACCAGGACACAAGGCTAAAATAGAGGATATGTCCCCAAAAAAGAGGATGTGTATACACGGCACATGCTAATGACTAGAAGTTATCAAGCAGAAAATGACACAATTAATGTGGACCGTAGCCAGAAATAAGCACTCTGTTCTCAAGTAGGAAGTCATCCACTGTAAATGGCAGGAGAAAAAAAAAATATGTCCTTGCTGTTCATATTCATACTTTTATTTGTTGTACTGTTTGCCACTTTTATGCTTCCATATTTCATATCTGCTATTGCTTATATTTTTTATACATGTTGCACTATTGCTTTATAGTCTTTAGATTATAGCTTGCTGATATATTTTGGATATTTATGGTTGTTTAAATTATTATTATTTCAGGTAAGAAACCTTGAGCATCTGCATAAGTGGAGCACAGATTAAATGAATGAATGAATGAATGAATGAATGAATGAATGAATGAATGAATAAATAAATAAATAAATACATGCAGAGAGAGCACCTGAAAATCATCAGACATTTTTTAAAGTTTAGGAAACTGTATAAAGGTAAAACCAGAAATTAAATATTCCATGCAATAAATTACTGGATGTTTATCTTTCAAAGGCTCCTTTTAAATTTATTTATTATTTTTATGCATAATTGCACACTTAATTTTTTGGCAGAAGCAATGTGGACTGGCAATGTGTCAAAATAATTGACAGTGTTGGTCATGGAATGTCTTCAAAAGTTGAAAGACTAATCATATCCAAAAGGCAGATTTATTTCCCAGTTTTAAGGGCAAACTGAGTGTAATTCAGATTACAGGCATTCTCCGTTCATTTGACATGTTAGGGACTGGAGCCATGGTGGAATCAGGTTTTTTTTGTTTACAAATATTGCTTCCAATGCTTTTTCAGATTTAGAAATGCCTTTTTATATATTGCAAATTCCTGCTGTCAAACAAAGTTTTTTTGCCCCAAATGGTCTCTTATTACCGCCTTTGGGAATGGTGCACGCGTGCGTGCACACATACACATGGACACACACACAGGGAGAGTCTGAATGTCATAAACAAATCAATATAGAGAGACAGCAAGTTCAGCCTTTGGGCCAACAAATAGAGGTTGAAAAAGCAGAGCATGTGTCGATGAATGAATTCTGAGTACAACTGAAGACTGTTGAAAGAGTGGAATCATCAAAAAATGATCCATCAGAAATCTGGGGTGCCTATACACTGGAAACTTGGTTTATGAGCATAATCCATTCTGGAAGCATACTTGTGAATCAAAATGCTTACATCGGAGCTGGCTTGAAATTGCACCAGACTTTGTTTCAAACAGGCTTGCCTGATTTGGGTGCGCCAGGGCACTGATGAAGAGGGCGCCCCTGGGGAAACACTGCATGCCTGCTGACCTAGTGCTAGGTTTTCCTGGAGTGAGGTTTCCCCCTCCCTCCAAGCACTGGGAATCTCCTACACGCACAGGGGATTTGCTCCCCTGTGCTGGGCTGGATGTGCTGATCTGCATCAGCGCCAGCTCTGATGCAGACTGGCATGGCAATGTCTTGCTCGTGAAGCAAGACATCACTTGCAAACTGAAATATTTGCAAACAAAAAATACTTGCAATCTGGGGTACTTATAAACCATGGTACCACTGTATTTTCTTAATTATATCTTGCAAAACTCAGCCTTCCTGAGAAGACAGCACACACCTCTTTTAGATGTTGATTCTCCTGCTTCATGGTTTAACATGCTCTTGTTTGTTGTACTTGGTACTACAGTATATTTGGGGTTCCCACTACAGTCTTGGGGGCTCCAAAGTCTGTATCATGTCTCATGGGGTGTTGTGGCATGGGATGGCTCTAGTTGTCTTCCACCTATTCTTCCTGGGTGCTGACATCTTGGATTGGGTGATGTTTTGGGAGGTCCAAGGTGATGCCACCATTTGGGCACCACCCTTTGAAACTAATGATATTTTGGGAGATCCAAGATGGCAGTGTCTGGCTGAGCTGGAAACAAGGGCAATGGGAGAATTATTATCCAAGCGGTGGGATGGCTAGAGGATACAGCAGTGGGATGGCTAGAGGAGACAGGCCACACTGGGTGAATGCACATAGGAGATTGTCACTTCTATTGGCCAATTTTTTTTAAATCTTGGTAGTTTTGAATAATACCATCATATGATTTTCTGAAGTATCTCTTTTCTATTGAAAGCTATAGCAAACAAAACCAGCAAAGGTTGGGCAATGATGCCCACTGCATCATGCCCATGGCATGTGCGGAGGTCTATCAAAAGGGTGATGCTCTGGACTCCCTCACTGGGTGATGCAAAACCTGGGATTTAGCACAGTAGGGCTGTGCCTGTCCCACCAAGGAAGCTCTAGTCCTGTCAAAGGCCCTTGGCCCATAGCCTGTAATTCTTGGATTACAGCCATAGCAAGGTCCACTTTTTCAGGGAACATGCTTCACTACATAACTCTTGTGGATGTTTTATTGGTACAGAAATTCATCTTAAAATATAAGCCAGTTCCAGCATTCTTTATGTTTTGTTCAGCATTTGCATTTGAATGATGTGTACTATGCTTCATTTCTATTTTGTCACCAGCAGAAACTTTAAATTGATTGCCTTTACCCTGCAATGCCGCAAAAGCACTTGTTATGGCAGGCATCAAAAGGCAAGTAACTTGGCATAACATTGCACAATATGCAATGTTGGTTTTTTTAGAGGCTTCGCTATTCAGACCAAAAGAAGAAATCAAGCCTTTAGCAAATCTTTGAAATCTTAAGCTACCGGTAAAATTCTGGAAAACATTGGCACGCTTGTGCCAATTAACTTGTATCATTAACTAGCTTATGAAAGTCAAATAATGATGCTTGAATATAATAAACATCATCTTAAGGTACACAACATGCTCTACTCTGTGTATTTTTCAATTAAGAGTCACATGTATTGAACATGATGGCCTTCTGATGGAACAAAATCCTCTTGCAGCATCAGTTCTTAGGGAGTTAGAGCACAATCCTAACCAATTTAGGCCAGCATAACTCACCTGTTTCCTGTTCCCATGGAGGTGTGGGGAGGCTGGTGCATGTCTGTGCACTGGTCTGACCTCCCCAGCAGTGGTGCAGTCAGAAGTGCTTTCTAGCATTTTTGTGACATTCCCAGTCCTGACTTGTGTCAGGACTTATGCTGGCCTAACTGGGAGTTAGGATTGCAGTCTAACAGTGTTCTTAGGGAATTAGTTAAGCTTGTATTAGTTCCTAGGGAGTGAGACCACAACGCAGAGACAGAGAACATAGTCTGCATGCAAATGATCTCGGGATCAGATGTTGGTACTTCCTGAAAGAAATAGTATAATCTTAAAAACTTTGAGATGGGCAAGCAGGGTTTTAAGATAGGATACTGGTATAGACAATGCAAAGATAAATGGTCTGAGCCAGAAAGCAGTTTTTTATGGCAATGCATCCCATGTTTTATGCATGCTGAGGTTGGCTGAACTGGAAGGAGGAATGAAGGGTAGTGAAATAGAATAACCACTACTGAAAAGAACACACCTCAAGAGAAGTCCAACAGCTGTGTCACTATATGGAGGGCCAACTCTTTCTTTCTTTCTTTCTTTCTTTCTTTCTTTCTTTCTTTCTTTCTTTCTTTCTTTCTTTCTTTCTTTCTTTCTTTCTTTCTTTCTTCTTTCTTTCTTTCTTTCTTTCTTTCTTTCTTTCTTTCTTTCTTTCTTTCTTTCTCGGCTGTTTCTGTTGGAAAACCTTCTATGACAAAACCTTCTAAACCTTCTATGGAAAACCTTCTAAAAACCATTGCTATGACAGAAAGATGATTTGGGCATGTTGGACCTGACTCCTAGGCTTCTTTTCCGTCCTTCCAGGAATCTAAGTCACACCTGATACACATACTAATCCAAAGAATTATCAAAATGCTTCTTATGCTAAGATGTGTTCACATATCCAAGCAGGACTATATGGCTGGAAAATAGTACACAACATCTTTTTAAATTTGTGCTTGCAGCTTACCCCAATGTTGCCCAAGTCTCCAAAACTGGTATGGCAGTAGCTAATTTTGCTATGCTCAAAGGGCTTATATATGTACCGGCTGGTTTTCCTGACAAATTACCATAGCAAAACTTAAGAAAAATCAGTTGCAGTTGTGTATCTTGATGGAATGATCCGAAAACAACTTCAAGCTCTCATTTTTTTCAGTCCTATTTTGCACGTGTCATGACAGTAATCACAGAATCCTTTGATGTTTCCCAGTACAATACCTGTGGTTTTCATGCAAGTGGTTTGGCAAACAATACCAGGCTCATATAAGAGATGAAATATAGCATAGTCACTAGATGCTCAACCTGCCACTACATATCAGAGAACCTTAAAATGCAGTAAAATCAATTTTTATTTTCTTTTTATTTTCCACCACTGCCTTATTTGATGGGGCTTCTGAGAGGTACAGGGAGCTTTACAGGGCTCCCTGTGCCTTCAAATATTTTAAAATAACAAAAAAGTTTTGTTTAGTCACAAAATCCTAAGTGTTTTAATTTAGAGGTTTGGAGATACAGGGAGCCTTGCAGAAAGCTTCCCAGACCCCATCCCACGACTCTAGCGCTGGCTGCAGGTAAATTAAAACTCCCCCTCCATCCCTGGCAGCATCATGATCCTGAGTATTGCACAGCCCCCTTAGCCACTTTTCACACACACACCTTGGATTTCAAATTCCCAGGGAGTTTGAGAATGAGGATTGTACACTATAGTGCCAAAGACTTCACATGTAAAAGGTAGGCTATAAGAAGGGATTGTAAGTATATGGATGAATCCCACAGATGTTCTAGGATGCTGTTCCAAACATAAGGGACAGCACAGGAAAAAACAGAGGACTTTTCAGGGAGAAGAAAGAAGTCCTTTAGATAGCTGAAGTTGGTGGATTTGAGGGCAACAGTGCAGCAAGATGCTCTGGCAATTTTTTCCTTCTGGGTTTTTAGATGCTACCTTTCACCAATAAATTGAGAACATCTCTGAATGCATCTCTGGAATTTCAAAGGGCTAATTATGCATTTAGAGCAACCGTTTCCAAAGAGTAAGCTTCGAAAGTCATGAGAAATAATGTAATGATGTTACCAGTAGTGCACGTTGAGATGATACAAAAGAAACAGAACGATGTTGTGAAGTCAGGTGGCAAATAAGACCTTCTCATAATAATAATAATAATAATAATAATAATAATAATAATAATAATAATAATAATAATAATAATAAGACCTTCTCATAACAAGACTTTGCAGATTAACCAGTTTGTCTGTCTGGGGTCTGCTTCAGATGGTCATAAACCACAGAGTGACATAATAATAGTTACCACCCTCCTCTAAGCTTTCGTTTTCTCCCCTTCCTTTCTTTTTTGTGTCAGAAGACAAGTTTGAAAGCTTCCATTTTTGAACTAACTTTTTGTCCCCATTCTGTTTGAATTCAGAGAACTGTAGTTTGCTCAAACAAACCAGGATCAAATTGGATTTTGATATCCTGGCTTGTAAGTATACAGAGTATGAACAAACCAAAGTTCCTCAAGTTCATACTTGTATGTAACACAAAACTAGTTACCCTACAATCCAGAGTAACTATGGGAAGATGTAAGAGGCACTTACTCTGGATTGCTCTGTGCATTTCCCATAGGTTTCTTATAGGTGGCACAGTAACTACGTCAGTGTAAAAGGTCCCATAGTTACTCTGGATTGCAGCCTTAGTTCAAAAGCAGGGGCTTACGGTATGCAAGGAAAGGAGGGTATGTGCACCAAAGATGTGGGCAGGCTCATTTATAATCTCTGGTCCTAAACCATAATTTGGATTATTAGCCAATTTGCAGCATTCATATTTTGAATTTAAAAAGAGAGCATGCACACACATCAATATTTAAATCTTAGCTTATACCTATGAATATTTTCACTTTTCAATTACTATACCAGGTGGAGTCCAGGAATTTAGTTGCTTCCTTTGAAGATGATTCATATTCAAAGAGCAGAAAAGGTGAGGAATCAAATAAAAAAACAAAAACCCAGACACCTCTGTAAAGAAGTCTTTTTTCCAGCTGCTAAATGTTGTCCGTTAGCATTTAAAAGTTAACATTTTATATAATTGGATATATACATGGACTTTGCTGGTTTGTATTGTAGGTCACTTAGGGTGCAATCCTAACCTAGACCAGCACAACTCATTGGAATTCCCATTCCCATGGTGATGTAGGGAGGCAAGCACATGTCTGTACACTGACCTAGCCCTCTTCGAGGAATGGCACAGAAGTAATTTACGGCACTTTTGCGACACCCCCAGATCAGTACAGGACTTCTGCTAGGGCTTAGGCTGGCCTAACTGCTAGTTAGGATCACAGCCTTAATTAAGAATCTGAATGTGACAGCCAGTTAAATTTACCTCTAGCTCAATGTATATTGTTATAACGTGACCTTTTAAATTTTCTCTCCTCTCGGAAACACTACACAATGCTGTCATCAATATTACTGCATAGCTACCTCTTCTTTTCTTAACTGTAGGAACTGAGGTGACAATGGGATGCTGTTCAGTATGATTTGCCTGCAGTGTTTTGCCATCAGCTGCAACAGAAGAGCTTCTTACCTGAGATGGGAGAGAACAGGAGGTTTCCAATCTGATGTCTAGAGGTACAGTACTTAGGAGAATTGCAGCTTTCAAAAATGTCTTATAGTCCAATGCTATGCTATGGGGTGGTGTCACTGGTTTTGTACCCACAATTACTTCCTTACAGCAATTGCAGCTTCTGAGAGTGTAAGGAGGAAAGTGCTGCCAGAGCACTGACAGAAGAGCCTCAGCCAAACCACCTGTGGCTATGGCTCCATTGGGTCCTCCGATGAAGGTAGGAGGGTTGGGTAGAATAGGGTGGCAACAGGGAAAGGCAGATCTGCCCTGGGAAGAGAGTAAATTTGGTTCCAGGGGCAGCTGCCAAGTCCTTTCTGAATCTGATCCAGCAAATCCAGACCTGAGTCTACACAAATATAAGCCTACTATCTTCACAGCCATGATGGTGTAGTGTCACTCTCAGACTCACCTACCTCGCAATGTTGTTGTGGGAACAGCAGGAAAGGAGCAAATAGATTGCACTGCAAGATGCAATGCAAGCTATTTTTGAACACCTGAGTTGGAGAATGGGGGAGGAATGCATAAGATTGGGCTTTTAAGGACAAGTTGAATTTTTAAGTTGAATTTTGATACTGAAAATGATACTCTGAATTGCCATTACCGCAATCATATTATTCAGACAGGGAATGTACCTCCAAGCAGGGCCATCCAAGATCTCCTGGCTCCTGAGGGAAAGGGTGAGATGCTAACAAGTGGTGGGCTCCAGCAGGTTCGCACCTACTCTATAGAACCAGTTGTTAACGAGAGATAGGACATATAAAGTTTAAAAATAGCCATTTACAAATGGCTGCCAGATGGGCATAGAACTGGTTGTTGATTTATTTGAATCACATCACTGCTAACAACCCTCATCTGGTGATGGACCAGCTTCAACTTCTCTCCCTCCCTGGCTTGGAAGAGGAAGATGGAGTGTGGAAGAGATAAGAAAGGTGAACCGGATCATCTGATGTTACCACAGTACTCTCTTCTCCCCCACTTTTCCCTCAGCACTTCCCTCTTCTTTATTCAATCCAGGTTGAAGAGAAAACAATGGAAGCAAGCCAGCAGATGCAGGTGGATACCCAAAGTGACTCCTCCAATTAGCCTTGAGGACAGCTGAATTTAGGGCCACTTCACAAATCCATTTTACATATATACTTGAGATGTTTTAAGCATACCCTGAGGTGCTGCATTTAAATGTGGCTATGATATATTTGCAAACAAATGAATTGCACAAGTACACTTAGCAGGAAGTGCAATTAGTTGTTTTCAGTTCCCTGCTGAGTGTATAGTCGATGGGAAATTGATGGAAAGTCCAGGTTTGTCTCTGAGTAATGTGTGAAACAGCTGTCACCATCAAAGGTTAGCAATTACACTACAGTAGTTAATTTAGGGCACAATCCTAAGAAATTTAGGCCGGCCTAACTCACCTGGTCTATCTTTCTGTGATGATGTGTGGAGGTCAGCATATGCCTGTGCATTGGCCTAACAATCCCAGTTGTTAGGAGTGCAGCAGAAGTGTCTTACTTTATTCCCAGGTCAGCAAAGGACTTATGCAAGAGCTTGGGCAGACCTACCTAGAGGTTAGGCTTGCAGCCTTAAGCTGAGAGCAAGGACGGTGTATTGGTAGAGAGTTGGACTAAGACCTACCAGATCTAGGTTCAAATACATCCTTGCCCTTGAAGCCAGTCAGCCTTACCTACATGCTGTTGGGAGGACAACCACCTTGTAAGCCACCTTGGACATCTGCATAGGCATGGGTTATCAATCTCTTCATCTCTCAGGATACTAGATAGATACTATCTAACCTCTTAAACAGGAATGAGCCTCACTGATTATAATTTGGTTTTACTTTAGAATAGACATACAAGGCTAGCAATGCAATCCTAACCATGTCTACTTAAAAGTTAGCTCCATTGTTTTCAGTGGGTCTTACTGCCAGGAAAGTGTCTTTAGGATTGCAGCGTAGGTCTCTCAAGCTCCATTCCATTGCCCCTAACAATAGGAGTGAGCCCCACTGACCACAATAGCTTACTTCAGAGTAGTAGACCAGCATAGACCAGCATAGGCTGGTCTCTCAGGAGAGCTGAGCTAGTGCTGGTAGAGCACTGAAACTGAACGTATTCTGGCGGGGACTTTTTCTTTTTGGCTTGTTAATGAAGACATTGCTTTTATATAAGTAAAAATTCATTAGAAATGTTTGCTTGCCTTTCCAAACACTCTCAATTCAAGTTACTCCCAACCCAAGGTTTAATTGTATTAGCAAAGCACCTGTCACTATTATGGCAAGTGTGTACATAGAATGAAGGTGAGTGTATCGGTGAGTAGGATGTGCAGAGATGCACACAAATTGCTATGGGATTACTGTCAGCGGTGTTGAAGCCACCCAGTATCGAGGGAAGAGGGCAAGTTGGCCCACCAGCAGTATACCCAAATGCAGCAAATAATACTAGGCTGCCTGCGTGGGTTTAAAAGAGAAATTGCATTTCAGTATGTGAAGAAAGTTAAAGTTATATAATGCAACACACCACACAGCATCAGATCTGCGGCTATGTTAAATGATATCTTGCGTCCACATGGTGTTACTACAATTTCCTAATGAATATGATCACATGTACATTTTCTGCACTTTCCACGTGCAAAATCCCAACATGTAATCTTGGAAAAAGCTAGTGGAATTAAAACCAGTTGCAGCTAAAAGTCTGAACTAAGAAAAATATATATGTGGATTTTTTTTGTTAAGATGTTGAGATGAAGAAAGCAACTATCTCTAACTATGGTTACAGGAAAACCAGAAGATCTGCAGGGACAGATGCTTAGGAGAACTGTAAGAGAGTAAAGACATATCTTGCATGTTATTTTAGCATTCAAATAAACATAAAAGTTCCACACTAATAACTAAATGAACAGTTTGTTTTATTACTAGCCCTACAATCCAGAGTAACTTAAGGAGCACATAAGAGACATTACATGCACCCGTACTTACTGCACCACCATACTGCAATCCAAAGTAAATAGTTCTTACACCAGAGCAAGGACTCCACGTAGTTACTCTGGACTGCGCCCATAAATGAGTTTGATTTTTATTTCTCCTTTTAATGCCTTTTGCAAAAACAGATGAAACTCATCCTGGGTGATATATACAAAAGAGATTTTGAAGAAAGGCTGATATTTCCATTCATTTGATTCCAGCCTCTCCATGAATAACTCAACAACAATCCAGACAACTCTGGACCACTTGTATCCAGAACTGATCAGGATGTAAGCAATTCTTCTTGAACGATGTTTGTGTTTTGAAACTCAATTCTTAAGTGCACTGCTACACTTGAGCCCACACCAGCAAAAATGCAGCAACTTCTTCGGTTGATTTGTCCCGTGTGGTGGCAGGGTCCGCTGGAGGTTCTGGATTGGAGTCATCCAAACCATGGTTGACGCAACACTGGGGAAAGTTGCATGCATTTTTGGCCAATAGCAAAAATGCACCATCATCTTAAAAACTAAGATTTTAGGATCTGTTTTTCAGTTATTATTTCACCACAGTTACTCACTGTGAGATTACCTCTCTTCACAGGTTACATTCTACATGTGTTCAATCTCCGTACAACTCAGTATTTGCCCCCTCCCATACTTCCTTTTTGGGGGGTCTAGTTACTCAGCATGTTTAGAGCTAGTTTATTTTCCTTCAATTAGAAAAGCAATTTTCCCTCCAGGAAATAGGCATGCACAATACCATATGGATTTCACCGACTAGAAAGACTGTCTTGTTACCGTATGTTCCATTATGTGGCATTAGCCTCCACAGCTGACTACAGGGCACTATTCAATGAGTCTTCAGCTCAACAGAAGGCAAATCCTTGTAGGCTTTGCCAATTTGAGTCATGATGTTTAGTTTCTCAGGTCACGACGTACCGAACAAGCAACGCAGAATTAGTCTCCTGGGAAGCTTTTTGCTTGATCCTAGAGTGGCAGATCTTGAGAAGAAAAATCTGTTCTTGTAGTGGGCCAGAATAAGTATCGTTAAGATCTACCTGAGTGGATTAAACACCAGATCTTAGTGCTACTGAAACACAGAAAACAAAACCACCAACAGCCCTTTGAGGACAAAGAGGATTTTATGATGTTTTTAATGTCATTTTTTTATTTTAATGTGTTGATTATTGTCTGTTTAAATGGTTTTATTTTAATATTTACTGTCACACGGCCCTTTAAATGCTCTAGCAAACAATACAGGTCCAATCTTGTTATACACTGATTTTTTAATACATGGATTTGTCTCAGTACAAATGGAAAGGAATGTGTCAATCCCTAGAGAAGGGAGAAAAGTGCAGCCCTTGAAAATCAGTTTTAAAACATAATTTTCTTACAATCCTAAGCATGTCTACTCAGAAGTAAGCCCAATTGTGTTCAATGGGTCTTACTCCCAGGAAAGTGTGTTTAGGCCAGCCTAAGCCCCGGTACAGGTGCTGTGCTGACCCGTATGACATGTCTGCCCCATTCCTGCAGGGGGGAGGGTTAGGCCAATGCACAGGCATACACCTATCTCCCCACACACCATCATAGAAAAAAGGTCAGGTGGGTGAGGCTGGACTAAATTTCTTAGGATAGCACACCTGTAGAAAGGCAGTCATACAAGCAGTCATTCCATTCTTCAGCTGAACCAGGCAAAGGCAACTGGTTGCATTTCTAATTCCTAACTGCCTTTCTACAAAAGGAACAAAAGCTGTTTTTAAACAATTGTAAAGGGATTCACTTTTATTATTTTTAAACTGCTTTTATTTAACACTTTCTTTGGCATCAGCAAGGAGTCCCAGAATCAAGGAGTGCCTTGCAGATTTTGAGGCACAGTCGTATTATATTAGGCACAATAGATGAGCAAGAAACCTGGATCTTTAAATATATTTTTCCACTGTTTTTTTTTAATCCACAGGGTCTCCAAAACACATCCCATCTAGAGATCAAGGGACAGCTTGTAAACTTATTTCTTTTAAAATAGTTTGCCAAACTTGAAGAGACTCGGAAAGGATACACCTTGAAATTACTCAACACAGCATAGCTATGACAGTAGAGAATATTGAAACCAACTTTACTGTGTGTACTAAATATCATCATCATCATCATAATCCTGCAAAGGGACACAAGCTTGCAGTGGTGGTGGGACTTGCGTGTGTCAGTGAGGCAGGGGGCTAAGCTGGATAGGGTCACCCATACCAGATAGGACTCTGCTGAGAAGTCAGACTAAATGTGTCCCAACCCATTCATAATATGGTGAGAAAGAAAAACACAAAGTCTATACCAGCTGTCGCCCAGTTGTCGCCCAGGCCACCAAGGACCACACCAGGTGCTGAAGTTCCTGGACACCAGGTGAAAAATGGGCTACATGACTCAGGATCTCCAGTTGAGCAACCAGGACTGGGGACTGCAGGGCTACTGGAAGACCAATCACAACCACAACGTTGGAAGTATATGTGTGAAGAAAATCAAGCAATAATGTACTGCTACTTGAAGTCAAATCCAACAAAATGAGGATACCTAAAAAGGATGTTCCAACTTTGGAGAGAGAAATTCCGTGATTCTGATATTTCTGAACAAAGATTAGCTGACCAACGGTGATTGAAACTAATTGAAACGGTGATTGAACGGTGGGAGAGAAACTGGCCCAACACACCCCAGCAATGTCTATTCTAGTGCCTTCTGCTGGTGTTCTTTTTGCATTTTAGATTGTGAGCCCTTTTGGGACAGGCACCCATTACCTATTAATTAGCTATTAATTTTTTTCATTTTCTTGTAAATCGCTTTGTGAACTTTTTAGCTGAAAAGCAGTATATAAATACTGTAGACAGACAGACAGACAGACAGACTTGAAAAATCAAGGTCAGAATTGAAAAATCAGCCCATGACCCAAAATGCCGGCTCTGCAAAGAAGTGGATGAAACCATCAACCACATTCTAAGTGGCTGCAAGAAGATCGCACAGACTGACTACAAACTGAGGCACAATCTGTTGCCCAGAAGATCCACTGGAATCTATGCCAAATGTATCATCTGCCAGTGGCAAAAAACTGGTGGGACCACAAGCCTGAAAAAGTGGTTGCAAATGAGCAGGTCAAGCTTCTGTGGGACTTCAGGATACAGACAGACAAGGTTTTGGAACACAATACTCCAGATATCACCATCATAGAAAGCAGTCAGGTGTGGCTTGTTGACATTGCCATACCAGGTGACAGCAGAATTGAGGAGAAACAACTGGAAAAGATCTCCTGCTACCAAGATCGAAGAATCAAATTACAGCGTATCTGGTGTAAGCCAGTGCAGGTGGTTCCAGTGGTAATTGGCACACTGGGTGCAGTGCCCAAAAACCTTGGCAGGCACCTGAAAACTATTGGCATTGACAAAATATCACTCTGCCAACTGCAGAAAGCCGCTCTTCTGGGATCAGCATGAATTATACGCCACTATATCACACAGTCCTAGACTCTTGGGAAGGGTCTGACTGGTGATGTGAATGAAACCAGCACGAAATTGTTTGCTGTGTATATATGGATAATAATAATAATAATAATAATAATAATAATAATAATAATAATAATAATAATAATGCCAATTAGACTTCAAGTGTGTGACTAGGACCATGGCCTACCCAAAATTTATGGTCCATCCTTTCTCTCTGGATCTTTATTGTCTCAAATTTGATTTGGGGGGGTACCAGAGACTTCTCAGTGGTAGCAACATGGTTGTGCAGTTTTCTCCTTATAACGATACATCTTCCATGTTCTCACCCTCCCACAATTTAAATTGTAAAATTGTAGAAATTGTAAAATTCTCCTTCAGTGTTTTTAGAACTGACTGAAAAGGTCGTTTGAACTGTATGTCAAAGGTTTTGAGTTCTGCTCCTGGTATAAAGGTTTTACTGTATTTGGTTGCAAACCAGTATGCTTCAATTGTTATAGCAACCTGTTAGCAGTGGTGGGCTCCAGCAGGTTCGCACCTACTCTATAGAACCGGTTGTTAATGAGAGATAGGACATAGAAAGTTTAAAAATAGCCATTTAAAAGTGGCTGCCAGATAGGCATAGAACCGGTTGTTAATTTCTTTGAAGCCCATCACTGCCTGTTAGCATACACTCTTGTTCAGGAAATGCACAAATTACCAAGTGGAAAACTTGATTTCAGTTAATGGCCTGCAAAAAGATTTTTCCTCCTTGATTTAAATTGCTGATTTAAATTAAGCCACTCTGTAAGAAACTTTGATGAGAGGCTATTTAGGACTAATGATTTGTTTCTACAGAAACAGTAAGCAGCCAAGGCATAACCTAAATGCAGGAAGGACAGATGAACGGCACTTATCCCCCTCGAGGAGCAAGAATGACATCAGAATTTGGCACTGTCAGACTACCAAGGGCCCAGGACTCTCAGCAGGTCTACTGCTGCTCCTCAAGATAGCTGTGTGCCATAGCTCTAGGGCAGGGGTCAGGGAACTTTTTTACCTCTGACCCCAAAATATATTTAGGTATGTGGATGTTACCCCCTTGATTTGAAAGGAAGGAAAAAATATATTCTTAATTTTTTGAATTCAAAGATGTGGCTTCTGGGGAGCTGGAAGAAAAGTTTGAAGTAGGTGATAAAATAGTGTTGGATTGGACAGGATGACCATATGGTCTGTTTTCCCAGGACATTTCCCCTGTTTTAGCCTTGTGTCCTGGAAAAAAATCTTTGTTGTCCTCTTTTTCCTTGTGAGCAGGCAGCATGTAGCTTTCTTGAAATTCATAAATTATATGTAATATGTAATAGTTTTAAACATACAGCACTAATACATAATATGGTGCTTAAGTTAACCACATGAAAACAATACATATGAGGGTTTTTAGCTTTTAAAAATGTCCTCCATTTTTCTTGGATGTCTTATATTTTGGGGGGCTTGTCCTCTTTTTGTGGTTATGACATATGGTCACTGCATATTGGAGAAATGTGGGGGTCAGGGTGACCATAATAAAAAGAGGACAAGATCCTGCAAAGATAGAAACAAGTGCAGGATTCAACTGGAGTGGGGAAGAGAGCCCAATCTATTCAAGTTTACTCAGAAGCAAGACCCATTGTAGTTATTGGGCTTCCCTGGAAAATGTGAATAGGATTGCAGCCTCAGAGCCCAATCCTGTGCCTTTCTATTCAGCAGCAGACCATTACAGTTAGTGCGGTTTCCTTCTAGAAAGTGTGGAGAAGATGCAGCCACAGATCCCAATCCTAGGCATTTCTCCGCAGAATGAATGCCCATTACAGCCAGGGGGGTTCCTTCCAGGAAAGTGTGGTGGCATGTAGCCTTCTTGTAATTAATAAATTACATATAATAGTTGTAAATGTAATAAGTAAATATAGGCTGCAATCCTAAAGGCACTTTCCTCAGAATAAGACCCATTTAATACAATGGGGCTAACTTTTGAGTAGTCATGGTTAGGACTGTGCTCATAGTGTTTTAATTATTCACATAATAATGAAAACAACATAGGTCAGCGTTTTTAGCTTTAATTTTGTCATGTCCTACATTTTTCTTGATTGTCCTACATTTTGGGATTCTCTTTTATGATTATGAGATATGATCACCCTGATACAGGAGCAATGAAATGAGCTGCGTGGAAGGGGGCTGTTTAGAATACAGGCAGACCTCAACAGCACCCAAAGGAGGATGCTTTCTCTTCATTTCTGTCTGCATGGCTCCAAATCCTGCTTGGTCTCCTGCTCACCTGCTTCTTTACTCTGGACAGCTGAATAAGATGGAAATTTTGTGCAGCTACACAAGGCAGATGGCTGCAGGTCTCACTCCTGTCCTGATTGCTGATTTAGCAGTAGTTCTCTCTCTCTCTCTCTCTCTCTCTCTCTCTCTCTGCTGACTTAGAAGCAGTTTGGATCATGACTGCAAGAAGCAACTCTGCTCTCAGGCCTCTCTTTGCAGCAGGAGTTGAAACACAGCAGCAGTTATTATCAGGCAGATCAAGTTGTTTCCATAACTTTGGGAGCAATGCAATACACACTTTCCTAAGAGTAAGCCCCAACGAAAATAATGATACTTGCTTCTGAGTAAGCAAGCAGAAGCCCCAGCCTGCAGCCTGAGTAACCCTGCAGTTGAGTCACTGTTGATCTCTCTCCCCTCCAACCCCACCCCACAATAGCCTGAACTTCTTATAACTCTAAGGGATTCACACCTTTTGTTTGTTTGTTTTGATCTCTGATTAGGTGCTAAGAGTAATCCATCAAGACTGCTGAGTGACAGGCACAGTGATTGAAATGCCTGCCCTGCTCTGTGCTGGTCATGCATACCTGGCTGTGTCATTCATATGCAAACCCAGGTGGTCCATTACCCCCAGGAATTCCATTATTACCCAAATTGGGGTAATTCACCCCTGTTCCCCAACCTCTGCTCTAGGGTAACAGCAGCGGGTGACTCTCTTGGGCTCATACAGGGGAGTTTACTGAGCATCCCCAATATCTGTCAGGACACAAGACAAACACCAGGGATCTCAACTCCACTGGTGGAACTAGCCTCCAAAGACATCCCAAGCAAGCAATCAAGTAAAGAAGGGTTCACCTAGGTTGGCAAGAAAGATTCTTCCAAAAGTCCTCCGAGCAGTCTGTCACCTCTGAATACCACAGGCACATTCCTTGGGATATGAAGTAACTGTATTGGGTTAACAACTGTATTGGGTTAACAGATTCTAACCGAGGACTGGGCAGCAAGACCAACCCGAGCTAAGTGGCTGAAAACCACATATGCAGAAAGCATAACAGTGGAGAAGAAATCAAAAGGTATCCTCATGCACAGAGTATAACTAAAGGCACGGAGCTGTGGTGGACACCTGAGTAGAAGGGACGGTCTCAAGGGGAATGTCCACAGCACAAAGTATGAGGGGCATGAAGTTGCTGAAGCTTCTTCGGGGGAGAACCTTGAAGTGTCACCTCCAGGAGAAGGAGGGGTGTCTTGGACAGCCATACTATGAACCTGAGTGACTCCAGTTTAACAGTATTACTTAGTAATGAAGACTCTGGGAGGCGTCCACCAGTCTCTGGAGCTGGCTGGGAGGAATGGCAATATGTGAATAGTCCTTTGAAGTAAGATAAGATCAGAAGTGTTGGATACCCAGGAGGGCTGATGCCTTCAATTGCAAATTTAGGCCAGCTGGGTTACATCATCTCAACTACCAGGGTCAGGGTAGAGCCTGCAAGAAGGTTCAGGAAGGCCTCACAGCTGAGCCCAATTGTATTGGGTGGGTCAAGAGCTGTTTGCCTCCTGATTGGACCCCAAATTCAAACTGGGAGTGAGGTATCTGTAACTGATAAAAGCACCTGGGATTAAGCCAGAGAGAGATTCCTTTGTGAGGCGCTGGAAGAGCTTTGTGCTCCAAAGCATAGGGATAGAGCCGGTGGAACTGCCTGCTAACTTTCTGGACCTTGATGTAAGATTACTTTGATCATATGCTTGTGGCATTAATGCTAGCTAGGAACAAAGTAAAGAGCAGGAGGAAGCTGTTTGTTGTTTTAAAGTCTGAGTTTTTATTGTGCTATGTTCATGCCTTACTTGTGTGCTGATTTGGTTTTTAAAATAAACTTTTACCTATATATTTTGGCAAGTCTGTAGCATTGTTACTATCTTCTGGTAAACCAAGGATAAGTGGAGGCTGGCCACGTGGCCTTAAAAGAAAGGGTCTAAAGCCAGGGCTCACTTATGCCTCAGTGCCTCTGAGAGAGTGCAGAGTGCAAATTTGCTGACTCTGGCACTTAAGAGAGGCTTCTTCAGGACCTCTGTCTCATTGAATTTGAGTACAGAGGCACCCCGGTTCCAAACTGAAATCCAATCAGAACAGCACAAGGGAGCGGTGGCTTCATGCCCCATTCCTTCTCCTCTCGGGAGAACATGGAAGTGACAATTGCATGTTTCGCATGATCTCATTACGTCCATACTCATACAAATACTCCTCCACAGCCACTGACACCTAGGCTGCCCTTTACTACCGAACCATCTCCTAGATGATGGTTAGAAAATGTCTCACATTTTATGTCACAAAGCAGCTATGCAGAATTAGCGCAAGACTGCATAGAGAAGGGCTGTGGGTGGCGCAAGCGGTTAAGACACTGTGCCTGTTAACTAGCAGGCCAGGGTTCGAGTCCTGGGTCGGCCCCACAAGACAGGGTGAGCTCCTGTCCTTAGCCCAGCTCTGCGACGCCAGCTGGATCCAATCGTATTGGCTCTGCCTTTCCATTGGACTAACTCAGTGGTGTGGAGAGGGGGGATTTGCTGCTTGGGTAACAGCCTATCTTCCATAACAATCCAACCCAGGCTTTCATGCTTTGCATGCAGCGTATGCAGTGCCAAGCATGATACCATAGTCTTTCAAGATTGATGGAGGCCTGCATTTATAGATGCAGGCCTGGGAAAATAGCCATTCACTGGGAAAAGACTTCATTCCACTTTCCCTTGAACCACAGAAAGAAATGTTGAAGCAGATCTATAGATCATGGAAAGGATGGCACCTCCCAAGCAATTTCTTTGATACACATATTTATCATTGGACCACATTGCTTTCTGCAGATATTAAGGAGTTTTGCAAATTGACAGGAAGTCTAAAAAATTATATCGCCTTCAGGACCTTATTAACTCAGAATGGAAGGGACCAGGGACTATTTGCATAAACTAACAATTTACCCCTGCTATCTGTTATCTTCCTAAGTGCGTACAAAGCAAATAGAACCAGGAAACGGTCCCCATGTGTGCTGTATACCAGCAAGATAAGCCACTTCCTTATGCCACAAACACACATTTTATGTCAAAAGTAGAGACTTCTAACCCTGAAATATTCAAACAGTCGTAGATAGCCTTGTAAATTCCAGTTTGATAACTTGGTGTACATGCAAGATACATTGAAATGCTCATTATCTCCCTTGATCATTTCTTGTTAAGCCTGTGGCTTACAAAACTGTGTAAGGAAGGAGTAGAGAAGATTTTTTGTAATAGTCTAATGACCAAACATTTATTATCATTTAATAAACCTGGAATCAAATGCATCTTGGAATAAGCTTATTTTCAAACCAGAAGCACAGAACTGATAATTAAATTACATATGTATGAAGAAGCAAAGACAGTGTGTACCTTTTTCAGATGTGCATAATGCTAAGCCAGTGCTAAGCAATTTTTGACACTCATTGGAAGACTTACCGGTAGCCATAGGCTGAAGTCTCTCCCATTGTAATAAAAGAGATTTAAACTTTAATTTAAATTAATTTAATTTAGATTCAACTTTAGCTTATACCAGGTTTATAAATACATACAAGAAGTCTCCAATGCAGTAAATTTTTAAAAAGAAAACTGAATGTATAGGACTGGAATCTTATCCTATGAAGGGATCAGAAGATCTAATTTTGAAGCATACCTGGAGATGTTTAGAAGAGACAGAGGTGAGACCAGGAGCCAGCCAGCCAGCTCAGGCCTTCATTCCCTTCAAATGGAATTGATGGTGTGAAATGTGCCTTGTGGGGGATAGGCAGAAGATGCCATGGATGGTCCAATGGAATGTTTTGATGTCATCAATCTGACATGGGCAGTGGGAAGAAAGTCAATGCTACATATAGAGTTAGGTTAAGGGGGTCATTCAATGATTTTTAACTTGCCAGAAGGAAAATCTAGATTCTTGCTCCCCAATAGCAAACTATATAGGAAAGAGTTCTATGAGCTGACCATAGAACAATGTAGACTAGCCTGCACCTTTGCCATAAACAGTCTACATTTACCGGCTGCTGGACCTCACTAAAAGGATCTCCCAGCTATTGTAATTGCCATATGTTAAATAAATTCTGTACTTAGGGTTGCCATAATTCTCTTTCAAAAAATTGGGACAGGACCCTCTGTCCCATTTGCCAATATATGAACACAATCCCCACAAAATCAGGATTGTCCCTGTTTTGGGGGACATATGGCTAGCTAACTGTACTAAATTGGTTACCACTGGAATGTGGGTGTTGTATTAGCTGTTTATATTAACTGTAGATTATATTATGGGTTAAAGGCATTGGTGATATGGAACATTAGAGGCAGTGTAATTCCAGAAAGCCCAGACACTAGGCTTTATCGTGCTAGTTACTGTAAACTAGTTACTGTTCACTTTAACATTCAATTCATTTTCAGAAATGGGACAAAGCTATATATCCATCTGACACATACCAAGATTAATCTTTTTCCATTATCATCAGTTCTCCAAACTTACTTATATGGAAATTTGGATTATTATGGAACTTTCTTGCCCTGACTGAGTTAGGATGATGGTCCAATTGACAGATGAAATGTTTAGCTGCAGATCAGTTATGGGTGTAGAGACTGGCAAATCGTTTGACTTATTTCATCTTTTATTGACCAAACAAAACTAAGCCAACCTGAGACAACAGTTGCTGCCTCGTATACTAAGGGGTTTAAGAAGGGTTTATTATTAATCAGAACACATCTCAAAGAAGCATTTTCCTGGAACCCACTTCACAGTCAGAACATCTGGCCCATGATTCTACTTAAAAATGCCATACCTATATGGAGAGCTATGAATCAATAGAGTAAGGAAGAGGTTTATAACCAAGAAACCAGCAAGAAAGACATTCCCAAGAAAGATCAATTCAAAGCAGAAAAACAAAAAAGATCTCTATTGTAAGAAAGACAAAAAAGAAAGTTAGATGGAGGACAAACCTCCATGGAGATAGAGAACTTCTTATTCAGCAATTACTAACAGCCTTGTGGAGGTACAATATAACAACATTCATCAGTAAAACCCCCCTTTCCAGCATATCAGCTTTTTCCTAGCTTTTTCCTCTATGGATCTCCACAATTGCCCCCTAGACTGTTTTCAGCCTGTCCTGTTATCTGTCCCAGAGACAGTTGGAAATGACAGATGAAATATGATAGAATGTTGACACTTATTCTGGTCAGCTTTCTCTGCTCCAGAGAGACACATGGGAACAGAAACCTCAACCTGTGTGATTGACCTGGAATGTGCGGACACCCTGAACACAGATCAAGGTTTTTATGTAGATTGTGCTGTAACCAGTGGTGGGCTTCAGGGGGTCTCACAGGTTCTATAGAACCCTTTGCTAACGAGCACCTGGTTCTGAGAATATGTTACTAATGGGACATAGAACCTGTTGTTAATTTATGTTGTTAGGACATAGAACCTGTTAATTTATTTTAATCCCACCACTGGCTGTAACTATGTAGTAGGTGTGATTCTGACATTCCATGCAGATGCCAAAATCTGGCACTGAACAGACTGAGGGCGCAATCCTAACCAATTTAGGTCAGCACAACTCACCCATTTCGCATTCCCATAATGGTGTGGGGAGGCCAGCACATGTCAATGCACTGACCTAACCCCACCGCCAGCAGTGGCAGAGAAGTGCCCGACACCACTTTTGCAACAACCACAGGTTAGCACGTGAGTGCACGTCATTGTTTACGGGGTGGTTTAGAAGATGATCCATCAGCACTTTTATAGTCTCACCTTTATTCCTTATCACTTTAAGTTTATATATGTTTTGGGCTGTGATGGTGCAACTGGTTAAAACACTGTGCCTGTTAACCAGCAGGCCAGGGTTCAAGCGCCAGGACCTACAAGATGGGGTGAGCTCCTGTTCTTAGCCCAGCTCCTGTACGAACATGTTGGACAATGCTGGCTCTATGGCTCTAGAAACAGGGATGAGCACTGCACCCTACAGTCAGCCACGACTAGCAGTATAACTTGCAGGAGACAACTTTATCTTTATATAAGTTTTATTACTTATTAGCAAAATTTACCCACCATTGCGGGATGAAAATATCCCCCTGTACACCATCTGTCCCCCAGTGCTCCATCCCACTCTGTGCACCACCATCACCCCTGTACACCATCCCCCTGCAAATGTGGGCACCCCTCCTGGGCAGGCGCAGGACTTGGGGCTGGGTGTTGATCAGTCTTCAATGTTAAACATAGGTCGAAAACATGTTGCACCCCTTTTCACTTGTTTAGGGGTTACATTTCTAAACATTGGTTCATAGTGCGTACTCACGTCACATAAGGAATATGCTCCCAAATTTCATGGTTCTGGGTCCAGGGGTTGGGGCTGGGCTTTGATCACTCAGCAATTCTTCTAAGTATAGAGAGGAAAACACGCTGCACCCATTTTCACCACCTTCCAGTTTGAATTTCACAAAACCAGTTCTAGTCCCTCCCTAAATTTCACGCTTCGAAGTCCAGCAGTTTTGGCTGGGCATTGATGAGTCAGTGAATCAGTCAGTGAGTGAGTCAGTGACTTTTCAGTTTTATATACATAGAAGATTGTGCTTATCCTCACCAGAGACAGAGAAATTAGGATGCATTTTTGCCATCTACAGAACAAAAAAATAGCTAGCCACCTAGCTAGACGTGGAAGTTGGGGAAGAAAGTAATTGGGACACGTTTCTGACCCACTTCTACGAAAGCTTTCTTTTACTATAGGTGTATCATATATTGTATATCACACTGGATATTTGCCTCCAGACAGTAAATCCACCTTGTGTATCAAGTACTGCACACCTGAGTTAAGCAATACAACAATGCTCTTTTTAATTTTTTTTGCTTCTGATCTTTCAACAAAATCCAATTCTAAGATTTTCTGTACAGTGGAACAGCATTTGTCAATTGAATTGCTGGTGACTCAGCTTTGCCTGCCGCCCTAGGGACCATCTCAATGAGATCCGTGCGCTTCTTGCGGTGGCATCTTAAGGAACCACAGCAGTCATGGTTGGGGGTGGAAACAGGCACCATACCTACAATCCAGAATAACTATGGGAGCATGTAAGAGACATTTATGTCGACGTAGTAATGGCACCACCTCGTGAAAACTTATGGGAAATTCATATTTCCCATAAGCAAGGACTCCCCATAGTTACTCCGGATTGCACCCAAAGAGCCACAAAGGTGCAGTCGAAGAAGTGGGGGAGGAAGGAGGAACTGTTGGCTCCCTGGGAAACCTTGATTAGGTACCTATTAAAGAACCTGTATGTTTCTGTCTGCCAACTTTCACCTTAGTTAATGTGTTGAAATGGCATCTGCAGATTTGTCCAGAGTTTTCGAGTGAACACCTGCAGATCCTCCCAGTGCCATTTCTGGAAATGGACACAGGATCAATCAGGATCTCAACAAATGTATGTTACCTGCTTGCAATAACTGGTGTTATTCAGCTTCCGGCAAGCGGTGGAAGAAATCACGGATGGATCGGGCCAGTGGCCCATCTACTTGGGTGTCCTGTTTCCACCTGTGGGTAAATGATGCCTCTGAAGCTCACAGCTGGGTGTCAAGGTAACAGCTCTCCCACATTGCATGTCTCTCAGCAACTGGTTTGGAGTAGCACATTGTTGCTGAATTTGGCAATTCTGTTTAATCATCAGGGCTAGCTCTATTTTTCCTGTCCTCCTTGAATTCTGTTTTCTGATTGGAATTTAATTAGTACATCAGGATTGTTTTGGTTTTATTAAGATCATACCATACCATACTTACAAGAAAAGGAAGAAACATTTTTGGTATAATGCTTGAAAATGGCTTTAATTACTGCAGTCCAAGTGGGGTTTCTGAAAACCCTCTTTTGGGCACCCAAATCTGAGTAAACCAATGCTAAAACAAATCTAGTGTGCAAGGCAATTTCTTGAATTCTGTATAGAGCAGTACAGGAGGGGCATAAAATTTCACTGATCCTCTAAATTGGTAATTCCCAAACTGTGAATTGGGGCCCACCAATGGGTCACAATCTTATTTTTGGTGAAACTGAAACCGACAAGCTGGTAGCTGACAAGGAAAATGTACTGACCCCCCAATGGAAACCAAAATACAGCAGCAGGTTATTCATGTGTAGGCAAACCTGCCTCCCTTAGCTTTTATTGAAGGCGAGATCACAAAACTGATCTCATGAATGTGGAGCTCAACAAATGCACGAGAAAGTGATCCCCCCTCTATTGTAAAAAGGATGAAACCATCCAAGTGGCTGGTAAACTTTTTTTTAGGCTGCAATCCTAAAGACACTTTCTTGGGAGTAAGAGACCCACTGAATACAATGGAGCTGACTTTTGAAAAGACATGGTTAAGATTGTGTTCTTAGACTTATAAAGCTAAGTGGGTTCCAATTTTATTTAAAACAGGTCCTGTTGCTAAAAACCTTTGAAACCACTGCACTAACTGCTATTTTCATCAAATCAGATGACACCCCAACTTGTTATAACATGGTTTGCAAAGGAAACAAAAATGGTTTTCAAGTGATTGCCAAACACTTGAACATTGTTTTCAGAGGTCTGATTAATTTGGGGATCTGAACTAACATGAATGCAAGGAGGGGAAGCCAACCAGGAAGACAAATCACACTTAGTGAAAAGTCCACTTTAGGTATTAAAGAAGCTGAGGGCAGAGTTTCTAACTTTTCCTAGTCTAGGCTGCAACCCTAAGACACTTTCCTGGGAGTAACACCCATTGAACACAGTGGGGCTTACTTTTGACTCATCATGGTTAGGATTATGCTCTATGACATCTGATGAGATAGGAGTACAGTAGAAGGAAAAGAACATAACAGGCCCAAATGTACTTTCGGAATATACGACATAAAGAAAAGACGCAGCAAAGGGTTAGTGGGTGGAGAGGGTTGGCAAGGCATTGTCTGTATCCTTTCACTTCCAAAGGCAAGCAAGATAGGCCTTATTTGGATCACAGTGGAATAAAGGTGCACGTGGCCTTTGCTCTGCCCAAAGGAAAGCTGATCCCTACTTCTCCCCCGCCAAGAAACTAATAGAGGTTACTAACTGTCCGGATTTCAGAATAATATTATAAATACTCATATTTACTTTAATCTAGTGCACCATCAATTCTAATGCGCACCCTTATTATAAAAGCCTTGAGATAAAACTTGATTACTGGTGATTGTAATGCGCAGCTGCAAATCAGGTGTAACATTTTACTGCATAGAACAAATGATAGGTCAATAATAATATATGACAAATGGTTTCTGTTATGATTTTTACCTAATTTACCTAATACAAAGGGTTACATTTTTTATTACTATATAGTAAACTGTTAAACTAAATCCCGAACTATAAAACCCCATATTTACTCAAAATCTAATTCACACTCTGATTTTGGAGACACCGAGCACAATCCTAAACATGTCTACACAAAAGTAAGCCCCATTGTCTTCAGTAGGTCTTACTCTTAGGAAAGTGTCTTTAGGATTTGACTCCACAATTCAGCTGAAAAAGATGTGCGTTAGATTTAATTAAATATAGTATAATGACAAATGTTTTCTCTGGCTCTTTTCACTGTTACCCATATGGGCATCTGCTGTGCCATTTTTCAACAATGTCTATCCTTGTACACCCCCCAGAGCAGAGTATTGTTCTTAGAGCTAGTACCTGCACTGTACACAGGGACTGAGCACAAGACTGGGTGACCATATGACCAGAAAAACCCAGTTTTGTCCGTATTTTTAGCCTCCTGTCTGGGTGTCGTACATTTTGGCTTCATTGACCTACATTATGGCTTCATTTTGAAACTTCGCAATAGTGCACAGTACCCATCATGGCATATGTCGTTGGATTCGTATTGAAGAGCAGAATCCAATGCAAAATTCAGTTTGGAGATATCTCCTTCCTAACAAAAGCTACGGTCAAAAAACCCAAAAACAAAAAAATACACTTTTTGGCAATTTTTTAAAGCGGGTAGGAATTTTGGCCCTGGGGTTCAGGAATAATCTGGCCACCCTGGCACAAGAGCTTCTAGTAGTCATACTACAGAAAGTTGTTTTAAAAAAATCTGGATTTTGAAATAGTATGGATTTCAAATGTCTGGATAAGGAGTGATCTACCTGTATGTACGTTGTCACATATGACAACTGTACATGCATGTTACCCCTCCAAACCACCAGCCCTTTTGAGAAGAAGGGCAAGTGGCTCCCCAAGCATTGTGGACCTGTGCGCTACACCTCAAAAGCTTGCCCTTCCTCACAAAGACCTGGTGGTTTCAGAGGTAGAGTACACGTGTGTACCTTCAGCATGTACCCTCAAACAGTGAGGGGCAGGTCTGAACCCTCTGAACCCTCAAAAAGTGAGGTGCAGGTCTCTCCTCAGCTGAAGGGTACTGAGGGGCGACACAGTACCTCTGGCCAAGTTGGGAAGTAGGAGCCTTTGAGAAGCCTCAACCGCATTGGGCTATGGCCGGCTCAGAGGAAGTTTGTTTGCCTCCTGGGCAGGCAGACCAGTGGCACTGGTGTGTCATCTGGTGTGGACCGCACCAACTGCACCCCCTAGCAATGCCCCCATCCTTTCCGCACTTTCCTGGGAGTGTGAATAGAAGCCATCCCAAGGCCTGTGGCAGGGAGTTCCACCAACCAGCTGAGCTCTGAGTTCAGAGAGGTGGCCCTCATAGGGGCGGTGGACTCACCAATGGTGGAGACGACTGTGCCGACAAAGTAGAAGGCACCCGGGAAGTCCCAGCGGGAGCGTACATCATGGATGCGGACGCCAGTCAGGTAGGCGAGTTCATACTCAGCGAGAAAGGCATGCAGTTCGGAGGTGCTGAGGTTGTGCCGCAGGGCAAAGGTGTCAAAATGGGTGCTCCAGCGGTCCCGGGCCAGGCGCTCTCCAGGCTGCTCAAGGGCAGAGAAGATGGCAGCGCCACAGACCATGTATAGCAGGATTAGTGCTGCCAGCAGTGCAAAACGGGCATTGTCCTCATTCAGGGCGGCCAGGCCAGGGCAGCAGCACAGGCCTCGGCACCCCATTGCCCTTCCTGGGCTCACCTCAGCGGCCCTGGCCCAGCAGCACAGGAGCCCTCCAGGGGGAAGACCAAGAGCCAAGCTTTCTGGAGAGCAGGAGCCATGGACTACAATGGCACTTACTTCTGAGTAGACACAGAGAAGAGAGGGCTCCCATGATGCAAGCCCAGGCACACTTTCCTGGGAGTAAGCGCCACTGACTATGATGCATTTACTTCTGAGTAGACATGCAGAAGCTTGTGCTCCCACGATGCAGTCCCAGCTACACTTCTCTGGGAGTAAGTTCCATTGAATATAATGGTATTTACTTCTGAGTAGAAATGTAGAGGAGTGAGCTCCTAAGGTGCAATCCTAGAAACACTTTCCTGTGAGTAAGCTCCATTTAATAATAATGACATTTACTTCTGAGTTGATATGGAGAGGAATGAGCTCCTAAGATGCTATCTTAGACATACTTTCCTTGGAGTAAGCTCTATTGACTCTGATGACACTTCTGAGTTGAAAGGGAGAGGCTTGGACTCCCAAGATGCAGTCCCTGCCACACTTTCTGGAGAGCAGGTTTCATTGACTAAAATGGACTTACTTCTGAGTAGACACACAGGCTTCCACTCCCAGATTCCAGTCCCAGTCACACTTTCCAGGGAGTAAGCTCTATTGACTCCAATGGCACTTACTTCTGAGCAGACACACAGAGGATTCGGCTCCAAAGCTGCAAACCTAGTCCCACTTTGCAGTAAGCTAGCTCCACTGACTCTGACTGCACTTACTTCTGAGTAGGCATGCAGAGGTCTGGGTTCCCACGCTGCAGTCCCAGCCGCTCTTTCCGGGGAGTAAACTCTATTGTCTCTAATGGCACTTACTTCAGAGTAGGCAGGCAGAGGATTGTGCTCCCAGGATGCCGTTCCAGTCACACTTTCTGGGGAGTAGGATCCATTGACTCTAATGGGACTTACTGCTGAGTAGACACGCAGAGGCTTGTGCTCCCAGGCTGCAATCCTACACACACTTCCCTGGGAGTAAGCGCCATTGACTTTAATGGGTCTTACTTCTGAGTAGAAAGGCATAGGATTGGGCAATCAGAATGCAGTCCCTTTACTTTCCTGGGAGTAAGCTCCGTTGATGCTGATGGCACTTACTTCTGAGTAGACCCTGGTATGGAGGCTGGTGCTCCAAGTAAGTCCTGTCTTGCTGTGCAGGGCTGGATACCCCCTTCCCAAGTGGTGGGCTCAGCTGCAGGGAAGCGTGCCTCTGCCCATGTGCAGAGTGTATCTCCTCCAGCAGCAGCTCCAAAGGGCAGGTGAGCTACAGGGACGCCTCTCCTCCTGCAGCCTGGTTGCTGGAGCTCAGGACCCTCCCCAGCATCAGAGGAGGAGGAGGAAGCCCAGCATCAGCCCCTCCAGCTCCTCCCCAGCCAGACCCTTTCTGCAGGGACTGCCTGGAGCTCCCAAGGATGGAGCTGCATGGAAGGAGGCGGTGGCGTAGCTAGAGGGGGGCGAAGCACTCAAGTCTAAATGTCCAAAATGTATATTTCCCCAAACTGTAGAACATCCAAGAAAAAATTAAAGACACGACAAAACAGGAGCGAAAACACTCATATGGTTAATTTATTCATGGTTAATTTAAACACTATACTGCTTATTATTAAATTTAGAACTATTAGATCTGATTTATTCCAAGAAGGCTACATGCTGCCTGCCTACAAGGAAAACAATGAAGTGTTTTGTTTTCCAGGACACAATGGTAAAAGAGGACATGTCCTGGAAAAAGAGGACATATAGATAAATTTAAAACTATTAAATATTATTGATTAATTCCAAGAAGGCTACATTGTGTCTGCTCACAAGGAAAAGGAGGACAATGAAGATTTTTCTCCAAGTGAAAAAAGAGGTTATGTCCTGGAAAAAAGATGACACATGGTCAATCTGTATTTCTCCTCCAAACGCTGCCAACCTCCACTTTCCAACAGGTGGGTGCTGAGCCAGTGGCTTTGGCAGCTGCAAGATGGGCACTGGCCAGTGCTGAAAGAGCCAGCATCTCTTTGTAAGGGACAGGCCTTGGATGCATCAATATTCACATTGATTTCATTATGTATGTCTTTTTCAGCCATAAACTCTGGCATGAAATAAATAAGTGGTTCCCAAATTGTTTAGTACTGTGGACCCACTTTTTAAAGCCATCAGGACCCACCTAGAGTTAGGCCTCCGTCAGTCTTGGAAGACTATGGTATCGTGCTTGGCGCTGCATATGCTGCATGCAAAGCACGAAAGCCTGGGTTAGATTATTATGGAGAATAGGCTGTTACCCAAGCAGCAAATCCCCCTCTCCACGCCACTGAATTAGTCCAATGGAAAGGCAGAGCCAATATGATTGGATCCAGCTGGCGTCGCAGAGCTGGGCTAAGGACAGGAGCTCACCCTGTCTTGTGGGGCTGACCTGGGTCTCGAAGCCTGGCTTGCTGATTAACAAGCACAGTGTCTTAGCCACTTGCACCATCCACAGCCCCTAGAGTTAGGAGACTACAAAGAAAAGGAATTGAAAAAAAAGTATTTTTAAAAAATGTACAAGTAATAATAACCTGGAAAAAGACACTCAAACATTTCTCTGCTTGACTTGCAAACTGCAGGAGCTGAGCTATTTGCAAGGCAATTAGCAGATATCCCAGAGTTTTTCAGCCAGTGTCCTGTCTGCAGGTGTGCCACAGAAGTTTGGAGGAAAGAACACTTATCAATAGGGCCAATGGGCATGTGGGCCCCGTGCATAGTGTGCCTTGTCAGTGGTCCAAAAACTGAAGGTGTGCCTTAATTTTAGCAACTTCAGTGTGCCATGAATTGAAACAAGGTTGAAAATTATAAACTGATTTTTGAATAGCGTCCCAGTGCACATTTTGGTGGACCACCAACATAAAGGATGCTCCACAGTAGACACAAGGCCAAGCTATGGAAAGGGAATGCGCAACTCTGACAAAGGTTTAAAGCTAATAATGCCTCCCAGTCTATGTTGCAGCTGCTCTTTGGTCACCATGCTACTGGCAAGATAGTGCAGCGCTGGAAACCGGTGAAAGGAAGAAAGACCTCTCCATATGAACAGACTGCAAGGAAGGACTTCCTTACAAGGAAGGACTACAACATTTTGGGGATTTTTTTACAGGCAATTAAGTGGAAGTGCCATAACATAGCTCATTATGGTAGTGGATAAAAATGCTTTTCTGTGTCTAAAAAATGTAGATACATATGAAATAGAACTCATTAAAATGTATTTCATTGCAGAAAACAAGCAACACGCAAAAATCTAAAAAATGAATTGAAATGATGTACGGAACCATATTGGTGGCGGTCTGCCAAGCCCTTAGCCAACAATGTCAGCATTATACAGACACCAATGGGGCATATTTTGTGTAAAGTATAGCTTAATAAATTTGATAGTGTATAAGACACTTGGGACAGCCTGAGGAACAAGATGTCCAACACATGAAGCTGATTGAAGGTTTAGGCCAATTAATTAATGTAAAATTCATTTTACATTAATTTGTAAAATTTATTGCTACAAGACGGGGTGGTGACAGCTTTTAATTTGCATAGCTTTAAAAGGGGTTACAAAAAATTAACAGAGGACAAGACCATCAAAATGTTTGCATGCTACGAACAGTTTAGCAGTTGTAAATTTCCAAATACCTTCCTTACAATGAAGAGCAATGGTTGAAGAGAAGTGTCCTTTTCTCTGTTGGGACTTTCCAATTTCAGGTGGTAGCCAACTGTGTTAGTGTGGATAGGCTTTGGACTTGAGCCAGCATTGTTGGTTATTTTTTTAACTAGTATCTAGCTTCTCCGTCTTTTTTACCCAGCTTACAGCGCAAGGTAGTATTTCTTTTTATAAGATTTAATTCCTGCCTATTAGCAAGACAGCACAGTTGCCTGTTCCAGTGCTTTGGATGGGTTTCTAAAAATGCATACCAAAGACTGGGGACAGTTAATTATATGAAACTGTACTGCTGGAAGAGGGGTGCCTCTATTATGGCGCACCATTAAATTTCTCCAGCCAGCATTGAAAAAAGTGAGAGAAGCATTTCTAGAGTAATTATGTGTTGTACGACAAAAAAGAATCACCCTTAAGAGGAAGCGAGGGAATAAAAGCAACTGAAGAAATGAAAGTTACATGTTTATAGTTGGATATGTGCCAATTATAAGTTCAATTATAGATAAATATGTAATTCACTGAACTTACCTGCTTATGCTTAATCAAGGGCATAATTAGTGGTTATGAAGACAGAACTAGACTGAGAGTAGTAATTTCACACTAATTAGTATATAGGAATTATTTTGATAAGTGTTCTATAAGACGGTCATGGGGCTAGAACATGACATGTTATTTCTTAATATACTTTTATTCATTTAAACAAAATATACAATAAAAGTCCTTACAGAAATAGTGGTCATGAAATCTAATTGCCTAAGTATTTTAAAGTCCAATATACCCCTTCAGCCACTTTTTCATCAAATTCATCCTATACTATATACATTAAACCTATATAATACTTTTAGGCTGCAAACCTTACCACACTTTCCTGGGAGTAAGAACACAATGGGCCTTATTGAACACAATGGGCCTTATTTTGATAGACATGTTTAGGATTGCATTGCTAAAATCTCAACCCCTTATCCTTTCTTCACGTTTCTGAAAATAACAGATCATTTTGAATGTTGAATGAATGTTTATCATGATCTTGAATGGGTTTTTTAAGCCACAGGATCATCTCTATACTCCGAATTGTAATAAGACATCCACATAACACCATATATTTTCTCTTGGGAAGTCAGCACAGGGACTTAGCAAAATCCTATCCAACATTCCTGAACCAGTGCAGCTGTGCCAATAGGGCATGTGCTGTATCCGTGCCAATGGGGCATTTGGTGTATCTGGCAGTGAGGGCACAATCATGGAAGTATTCTTACATACAAGTAAGGGGCTGTGGGTGGTGCAAGTGGTTAAGACACTGTGCCTGTTAACCAGCAGGCCAGGGTTCAAGACCCGGGTCGGCCCCACAAGTCAGGGTGAGCTCCTGTCCTTAGCCCAGCTCTGCAACACCAGCTGGATCCAATCGTATTGGCTCTGCCTTTCTATTGGACTAATTCAGTGGCGTGGAGAGGGGGGATTTGCTGCTTGGGTAACAGCCTATCCTCCATAACAATCTCATCCAGGCTTTCATGCTTTGCATGCAGCGTATGCAGTGCCAAGCACAATACCATAGTCTTTCAAGATTGACGGAGGCCTGCTTTTTCTTACATAAATACAAAGTACCTCTGCTCATGCAAGATACCTCTTTCTTACACACTACAGCTGTTCCCAAAATTAATCCTACTTTGCACTTCAAAGTTGTGACCCAAGCAGAAGAGCAGAGCAGATCACTGTTCTTTTTTCAATGATAAATCAAAACTTCAATCACCATGTTGTAAGACTACACAGTGAATATGGAGTTAACCAATTGTTGAATTACCTCCTGGGAGAAACAACAGGCCCAATTATTATTGCAGCATCTGTCAGTTTATAAGCTCTGTATGTTTACTCAGAAAGTAAGTTCCACTTAGTTCAGTGGATGTAGACCAGTTTGCTTTACCTGAAAACATAATTATCTCAACAAAATTAATGAATATATAACATGTGTTAGCATAATAAGTTTGTCATGGCCAAGACATAAATGTAAACCATATGCCTGTTTTTTTATAATTTCCATATTTAATAAGTACACCATTTGTGTCCAGAGATGAGGCAGGCTTTGTGAAAAAAATGAAGTACTTCAACCATTCAAGATCCAGAGAGGCTGAGTAGCTGCAGTATTAAAATAGCTATTCAACAGTCAACACAATACTGTTCTGGAAGTCAATAAAATCTTGGCCTTCATCTTATTACACATATGCTGCTAAGCTATCCTGTACCTTCTTTACGTCTTGTATAAATGTAAAGGAATGGTAATTATACACCATGGAGAAACTGAAAAGCGCCAAGGACGCCTGGCAACAACCATTGGATCAGCTGGTGTCTTTCTGTAGGCCAGATTTTGCCTTGAGGCAGCTAGTTAGTCCTTCTTTTTAACAGGAAAGAAATTGCCTTACTGCTTTAGTTATTACCAAAGCAACAAACTGCCTTAGGGCACAATCCAGAGTAACTACAGGGAGTCCTTGCTCCGGTGTAAGAAAAATTTGCTCTGCATTGCAATATGAATTTCCCATAGGTTTTCACTAGGTGGTGCAGTAACTACGAGTGCACATAATGTCTCTTGCGTGCTCATGTAGTTACTCTGGATTGTAGGGTAATTCACACTATTTTCTTTTGACAAGATTTCAGTCTTAGAGAAGCACACAGAAAAAAATGTAAAGATTATGTACCGTAGCTTGTTTTTTGCCAAATTCCCATTTCAAGCTTTACCTAGAAAACTTAAACCCACTTTACACAAATTAGTTCCATTTTTACCTCAACAGCGAAGAGTTCTGCACTGCTGGACCCCCCCTCCTCCTCCCCAGCAGGGTAGCTAACCTGTTCAACATAAAGAGGCCTTCTTTCTCATCTCTCTTGTCAGCAGCTTCTCCAGCCACCTCAACAACACCTTGGTCATTAGCAGCTCTTGGGCATGGCACCCAAATACCATTCTCCAGCAGTCCCCATTCCTGCGCTCCATTCACCTGTCCATCTGTCAACCAGTCAGTTAGTTCATCTGTTGTTCAGTCACCAGGTCAAGCAGTCTGTCAACTGGTCCCTTAGGGTGCAATCCAGAGTAACTATGGGGAGTCCTTGTTTTGACGCAAGAACAATTTACTCTGCATTGCAATATGAATTTCCCATAGATTTTCACTAGGTGGTGCTGTAACTACATCAATGTAAATGTCTCTTATGTGCTCCTGTAGTTACTCTGGATAGTAGTTACAGTATATACTTGAGTATAAGCCGACTTGAGTATATGCCAAGGCACCTAATTTTACCACAAAAAACTGGAAAAACTTATTGACTCGAGTATAAGCCGAGGGTGGGAAATGCAGCAGGTACTAGTACTTTTCCTTGTAGCCTTCTTGGAACTCACAGGCTGCAATCCTAAGCACACTTTCCTGGGAGTAAGCCTCATTGAACTTAGTGGGGCTTACTTTAGAGTAGTCATGCATAGGACAGGGTGACCAGTTGCCAAACCCAAAATTCCTGAACCCCAAGGCCAAAATTCCTACCCGCTTAAAAAAATGAAATGCATTTTTTATTTTTTTTGTTTTTTTGGCCATAACTTTTGATAGGAAAGAGATAACTCAAAACTTATTTTTGCATTGGATTCTGCTCTTCAATACGAATCCAACGATATATGACATGATGTGGTTTGATCCCAACACTTTTCAGTTCACCTGAGTATAAGCCGAGGGGGCTTTTGGGGCCCAAACAACTCGGCTTATACTTGAGTATATACAGTAATCCATGAATCAGTTCAGGTGTCAACAATTCCATCAGTCAGTCCTCTCTCCAAACTCCTTCCATTTGCTCTCTCAGTCTCTCCAACCTCCTTCCTTCTTCATTCACATCCATTTCCTTCCTTCAGGTGCTGCTTTTGTTCTTAAGGGCCTTGTTGCTTCCAAGTGGCTGCAGTTATCAGTACACTCACTACAATCTACTGCCTTGGTGTTAGCCCCATGCTTGCCTGCCTAATGGCCTACAGTTGACACTACACTCTTTCCTCCTCCTTGTACATTTCCATTACAGCTTGCACAATGCTTTTCAGTGAAAAAGGTGAGCACCAACATATGTGGAAGAAATATTTGCTTATAGTAGAAAGGAGAACATAAGGCCAAGACATGAACTCTTTTTTATGTAATCAAATGCCTTTATTCATTTTATTTCAATTCTATACAATGTTCTCCTCCGTTGGAGGCACTGACCAGGGAATGAAAACAGGATTGAATATATTCTGGCTGAAGTGTACAGACAGGCACAGAACATTATTAACAAGGCCATTTCAAAATTCGGAAACCGACTTTATAAAAATGCAATTTAAATGTCACTGCATTTTCAAGAAATCTAGCATAATTATGTTAATCCAGCACTAAACTATGTGGCCATTATTTTTTTCAGAATGCTTTCAATCTATAATCACTTTATCATATCAAAACATGTTAATTCACATGCAAATTGCAATATTAAAATTATAAAATTTCACAGATTTATTAGTGGGCTCAGTAATGAAGATGGTGAAATTTTTGGAGTAAACTAGGATTTTCACTTAGGGACCCACATATTTCCATGTGTGTCGGGAGCTTTTACATAGGGAATATTCCAAATCCATGGGCGATCTGTAAAGAAAGAAGAAAGAAAACCCACAAACTCAAGAAAGGCTAATTGAGAATGTTCAAGTAGACACATCCCAAACAAAATGCAGGAGTTATTGAACAGTGAAAGATTTATAGAAACGTCTGTCCATTTGATGCAGGCTTTGACTTAATAGATCATTATGAGTACATCTTAACATAATTTGCAAAATTTGATATATTGTTAACTTTGGTCATTATAACATTACAACAAAGTATTATTTGAATATATCTTCTTACTCTGAGCACTGAGGTCATGAATCTGAGGGTGAGTTTCATCTTAGAAACATTTCATTACGATTGCAATCCTAAGCAAACTTTCCTGGAAATACTATTGAAATATCTATGTGTAGAAAAAACCACAATGGGGCTTATTTCTGAGTAGACATGCCTTTGGATTACACTGTAAGACACTGAGAGTACTATTTATTTATAGGATTTATATCATGCCTTTCTCCACAAAACTGGACTCAAGAGGATTAAATATATATATATATAAAATATTTGAAAAATATCACTACAACCTAGATCACAATCCTATGCATGTCTCCTCAGAAGTCAGTCCCATTTATTTCAGTGGACCTTCCTGGTAAGTGTATATAGGATTGCAGCCTTAGGATCCAATCCTACGCTGCTCACTCCTTTGCAGCACAGGAGTACTGAAATGGCAGGGCAGGAGAAACAGCTGGAGGTCTCTTTTGGAAAGGGAATATTGGCTCCCTTACCCCATGTAGCTCTATGGGTCTACCTGGATCTACAGCAGTGAGATTGCTTAGACATGAGTAGGGCATTCAGGCAAGGGAGGGGCTAGGACCTGGTTGCAACCTCTGTCTCTACCCTCTTCCAGGTCTGAACAACCTTGTGCAGCCTCTCATGAATGACTCCCCGCTGTCTGATAGGGAACTCCCTGTTTGCAGCTGAGACCAATAAGTCACTTTTATGGAATTAAAAAATCCCTTTCTCTGTTTTCATCCGAAGAGTCTCTGCTGAATCAGGCCAAAGGCCTGAGTAGTGCAGTTTCCTGTATCTCACCAGCCCATTAGATACCTGAGGGAGCACACAAGACAATGAGAAAACCGGCATTCAGGTGCCCTCCTCTGAATTTGGCATTCTGAGGTTGCCTATATTCATATACACACACAGACAATACAAATAAAATATGGATGAAAAGACCCCACTCCTACTTTTGCAGTGTCTTGTCTGCAATCTTGGATAGAAAGGAATGTGCAATTTCTTGTTTAACCGAATTAAACACAAACTAATTAATGACAAATGTAGCAAAAACACTCTTATTATCAAATGAATAATGATGTAACAGATCCCTACACATTTTTAGTAGAATTAGTGTAGGGAGACATTAACAAATATAAGCAATAATGAAGCAGATAATAATGAAGCAGATATAAGCAAATGAAGCAGATAACTGCCATGCTACTCCAACATGAGGGATTTAGTTTATCTCTCAGAAAAACAAAACATCAATTACTGAGAACAAGAACAGAATAGTAATAACATACATATATATATATATATACATACACACACACACACACACACACACACACACACACACACATATATATACATTCATATATATATACATATATATATATATATATGCCAAAAAAGGTCATGTCATGTCATATGTCACATGTCATGTCACGTGTCATGTCACGTGTCATGTCACGTGTCACATATCACGTGTCACATATCACGTGTATGTCTATGTCTATGTTTATGACTCTGTTTAACTGCCTGATCCCAATAATACACTTTGCTAGATCCTAACAATCTGGTTGTCTGTTGTTCTTTACTGATATTATTGTTGGAGATTTGATCAGTGTGCTTCAAAGGCCAAGGTATCCTAGCAAGTCTGGGAAAATACCTAGGAATATACTGGCACTTTAGATTACTGGGCTGGGACAGAGATCTGTCCATGTTGGATGCCAGGGGGGAGGCCTAGGAAAGAGGTGACCCTAAATTGCCATTGCCTCAGACAAGAGCGAACCAACCAGCTCCCCCAGGGACTTTGTTCAAAGGGTGCATTCCAGGCAGCCCTGACACCAGCTGGGGGCAGTGCTTATTCTCTACCCTGTATTCTCCCTGTAAAAATTGTCTTCCACAAAACTGGTCGCTGGTGCACAAAAGGTTGGAGATTGCTGCTTTGGATACTACAATGATCTAAACAGCTGCTACAGTTAATCTTAACAAGTCCTAATAATTTAGTAAGTATGTGGAAACTCTAATCCTCTAGAGCTCAGGTACTAGACAATTCCTGTATTTTAAGTTATCTGAATTCATCTTTACCGTAATTTTGCACTGTTTTCTAGGCATTCCTCCTACTCACATGTGCCATTAGCTATAATTATTTTTCTCCCCCCGCCAAATGTCAAAATATTTTACTTTTGTGCATTTTAATTCAGATGTAGCATATTTTCTTTTTTGTTCTTTAGGGCACCTGACCTTTGCTAGCATATTTTTCTGGAGGCAAGTCATATGGTACAGGAAACGAAAAGGCTGGCTCATCAGAAGACATGTTTTCTTTCACAGGGAAGTAGCCTGTGTCCAACCCCTGTAAAAAGACAGAAAAAGGGCATTATATTCAAGCAATAAACAGTTTTTAATTCCTTCCAATTTACACTATGCCCATTATTTACAGTGAGTTTAGTGGACTCCTGATCAGCAACAACCATATTTATTAAAATACTAGTGAAAATGTATCCGCGTTGCAGGAGTAAAATTCCCCAGTATGCCATTCCCCCACTGCACATCAACCCCCCATATGCCCATTAACCCCCCATATGCCCATCACCTCCATGTGCAGCATCCTCCACAGTGCAACCCCTTCTTCCAAACAACATCCCCCCAGTGCACCAGGCACCGAGAACCAAATTAGCTGGATGTTGGTCAGTCTTCCATGTTAAGTTTAGGATAAAAACATGTTGCACCCCTTTTCAGCCCCTTAAGGGTTAAATTTCTCAACATTGGTTCTTGGTGGATGTTATTTCACAGAAGAACACCCTCCCAAAATTTCACGCTTCTAGGTCCAGGGGTTGGGGCAGAGCACCCCTCAAGTCAGAGATTCTTCAATAGGAAGGAAAATGCATTGCATCCTATTTCACCCCCTTCTGGCTGGAATTTCCAAAAACCAGTTCTTAGTGGATCCCTCCATCACAGAAGAAATACCCTCCCCAAATTTCACGCTTCTAGGCCCAGCGGTTTTGGCTGGGCATTGATGAGTAAGTCAGTGAATGACTTTCAAGTGTGTGTGTGTGTCCTTGGCAGAAGTGGACTCTTGCCTGCTTCCTATGAGTAATGGAAGTAGCCTGCAGTGCAGCTACTTGATTCTCCAGCAAGAACCATAAGGTAGCCCCCAAAGGCCCTACATGGAGACTCCCCACTAATCCACACTCCCATTCACATTCTCCACCGCCAGCCTCATTCAGGCAACTGCTAAACACTGGTGGTGGACTGGTCCTACCACAGCACCAGCTGGAGGTGACATTCTGCCAGCACTGGGATCTGCAAATGTGTTTTATGTTTATGAAACTCAGAACCAGCAAGTGTGCCAACAGTAGGATCTTAGGATTTTTTTTGTAAACAAATTTGTGAGAGATGAGATTAAAAAATAAAAGTGTGTTTCCCCTGTTGTATGTTGGAGTGAAAAGAGGAGTCTCAAGACTGAAAAGATTGAAGATTACAGATCTAGATACCTTCTGGTAGCTTCTTTAGGTTACTAAAGATATAATACACATGATTCAGGGGGAAAGTTGCCAGAAAGAGCAAGTTTTCTCCCATTAATTACTTGCAGCTGAATAGAACTAGAAAATGCAAGTAGTCTTCAGTGGAAAAGAAAACAGCAGCCATCGCTGTGTTAGAGTTAGCATTGCTTAGTTTGTAACTAAGGGAAATTGCTTCTTGCCCCAGTCAAAAATTAGAAAGGTGGTTTAATTAACTGAACACAAACATAGTTGGCAGCCAAGAAATAGGTAATCCTGTTTACCAAATCAGATACAAGCTGTATGCAATATCACACAAGAATTCAGCTCTCAGAACTCTTTTCCCTTTGATATGGTGCATCCTGTTTTAACCACTTCCAAAATCAGTTTGATGGATATTGCCCAATGCTACAATTCTTATTGTCCCATATTCTTTTCTATCCCCTATCCCAATTCTTTTCTATCCCCTATCGGTTGAGCAACCACTAGTTTAGTGAAAATTTCAACTAGTTAAAGCTACGGTTTTCCCTGTGGTAATGTATGGCTGTGAGAGATGGACCATAAAGAAGGTTGACGGTCGAAGGATAGATGCCTTTGAATTATGGTGCTGGAGAAGTCTCTTAAGAATCCCTTGGACTGCAAGGAGATCAAATCAGTTCATCCTCCAGGAAATCAACCTTGACTGTTCATTAAACATGAATTTGGATAGAATTTGAAAGCTAGTGGAGGATAGGGGGCCTAGCATGCTGCAGTCCATGAGGGTCATGAAAAGTCAGACATGACTTTAAGACTTTAACAGCTAAACAAAATTAATGCTCTTTCTAGCCACTTTCAGGCTGACTTGTGTGTTTTATATCTTCAGTAACCCAGTCACCAGTAGTACGTACATCCGTAATCTTCAAGATTTTCAGGTCTGGGAAATCTCTTTTCATTCCAGCGTACAAGGGATGCTTTTACAAAATCATAACTTAATCTGAGATTCTTTGCTATAATTGGTTTCATATGTGATGAGGAAAGAAAGTCATACTGAATCAGAGAACATGCAAAGATAAAGCACCAACACATGGAATATCCCCCACTGTGTTCACATGCTTTGTCTTTCTTCCCCATCCCTCGACTAGCAACTCCTGCTTTGCACTGCATGTTGGTTTTAAAGTTGGAAATCAATTTTCTCACAAGTTCAGAACACAAAGGACAGGTTCGTTTGCCTTCTTTCACAAACCCTGTCTTCCATGATGTCTTCTTTACCTACTAAATCAGTAGATTAAAAAAATGAAAGGGCTTGGGTTGCATTCCTGAAAGGAAATGTAATGCTCCTTAGAACTCACAAATTCTGATGGCAGGAAGAGAACTCCCAGTTCATATGATCGGATCATCAGCTGGGTACCGTTTTTCTCAAAAGTCCCCCAAGCAGCCTTAGAAAGATTGGCACTAGAGAAGGAAGGGAAAAAAAGCAAACAGAAATGCACTCAAAGAAATGTGTTTTGACTATTCAAAGTAAATAATGTGTAGAATTCAGTTTTTGGAGAATTCCACCTTTTAGACCAAAATTTTCTTATCAAAATACTGTAAGTTTTCTAAAAAAGTAGAACTGCAATGTTTTCTTTCCATAAGTATTTTTAGCTATCTCTGTACAATGGCATATACAGGCCAAGGTGGTTGGGAGAACACAACCATCCCCACAGCGGTCGGAAGGTTTACTGGGCTCGCCCATGAGCAGGGGGATGCACAGTGCTCAGCCCCAAGAACCTGGAGCAGTGATGAACCATGTCACAGGGTCTGTGACATGATGTCACCCCAACTTGGGTACTGGTCAGTCAACATCACTACTTCTGTAATTCCATAAATGAGAAGACACTGACAACACTCCATTCCTTAATCATCCAATCCTTGGGATGAAAGGAAAAAAATCCTATGGGCTGCTTGGTGGTTTTAGTCTTTACATGACATTAAAAGGTAGAGAGGAAGTAGTCATTAAGTGAAGGGGAAAAATATAGAAGACATACCTTGTAACAAGAAACCAAGCAATCTTTTGGAAATCTGGAGATACTCTCATATAAGTTTTAATGTGAGGCATGGCATGGCTGCGTCCTGAGATTTCAGCTGACCATTTACTAATTAAAAAGGATAAAAGGGGAGAGGGAATTTCAGGTAATTCATATAGGATGTGGTTTCAGGATCACATTATCCACAGGTGGAAACTATAAGCAGAAGTACTTTTTACCATCTTCCAAAAGGGCTGTTACAATAAGAGCTGTAGGAGTGGCCAAATTTTTGTCTCCTGTCCTGGATCTTTAACAATGAAATGTAAGAAAACTTCATGATAAGTCTGTTTAAATTCCTTCCTCTATGCAATTTTAAAGGTCCAGGAGCTCTATAGTTGAAAGTTTGTCCACTCGAACATATGGAAAATACAATCATGTTTGAAATCACTATACACATTCCTCTGTATGTACACCTGGAAGAGATTCCTATAATCATTTCAAAGATTAACTTCTGTAATGTGTTTCAACAGTGTTTACAAACTTTCCACTGACAAAGGTGGGATGTCCCATATTTAGCCAAGTCCTCAAGTAATATGTTTTCTCTTGCAAGCTTCTAGTCTCAATTTATCAATATCGTCAACTTTGCATTATGATCACTAGCAAAGATCCAGAGATGAATACATGGGCAGGGCAATCCAAGGATTGTTGTAGCAGCCTCCTCCCTGGAGGAGGAAATAGGACAAAAAAGCTACTAGGGTTCCAAAGCACAGGCAGCACCAAGTAGGCAGGGATAGGCAACTGCAACCTAATTGCTGGAAGCCGCCTTCACACCCTACAATCCAGAGCAACTGTGGGAGCACGTAAGAGACATTATGTGTACCCGTAGTTACTGTACCACCTAATGAAAACCTATGGTAAATTCATATTGCAATCCAGAGCAAATTGTTCTTACACGGGAGCAAGGACTCCCCGTAGTTGCTCTGGATTGTGCCCTTAGTCCACGTCTCTTTGGTTTGTAATGAGAATGAGCTGGAGATGCTGGATTTCCAGCACCTCCAGGAGCTGTTCATTTCAAGAAGAGGAAAGGAGGCAGCATGCAATAAACTTTGTAAGTATAGTTAAGGGGAATGAAGTGTGCCCACTTGGTCATCAACCCTCCCTCCATGTTAGGGTTGTGCAGAAACATGTCAGCAGAGGCAGCAGTGGGCAAAAAATTTAGGCAGCACACAGACATACATGCTCCCAACCACAAATATACACACTTTAAGACTCATTTTCTTTCCCCTTTAAGTCCAGCCACCAAGCACCAGCATTAAACATAGCACAATGTGATATATCCAGAAAATAAAATTGTTGGTGGAAACAATCAGTGTATATGCAGAAGCATATTATGTGTATATTCAGGGTTCTTTGGACCCTACCCATTCTTCATCCTGCAGAGAAAGATACAAAAGATTCCAGTAATTTCCCATTCTTAACAGAAGGAGATCTCCCTCTCTCTCTCTGAAACCATGAGAGTTTCAGGTTGAGATACAACAACAAAATATGACTTCCATTTTTGATAGAGTTTTAAAACAAAGTAAGTTTTAAATCACAACAACATCTAATGAACATTCTAAAGCCAGTCTGGCCTATATGGATCTCTTATAAAGATGTAAATGACATTAAGAAAGAAAGAGAACTCTAATGGTCATGAAAATACTATTTCACTTACTGAAAGAAAGAGTGTAGCCAAAGCTGTTTCTGTGCGGTTTGTATACTATATGGCAGAGAGCCTCCAGCTTAAAGATAAAGAGAAAATCAAAGACTCAGTTAAAAGAATCTTCCCTACTTTATAATGTTTCTTGTGCAAGAAAAGCAAAATTCTCTCCAACACAAATGTGCAAAGAACAGATTTACTAGTAGCACTATTCTGGTGCTCTGTCAGCACCTAGTTGCTATGCTAGTGTTAGCCTTTGTAAAGCACTAGACAATGATTTAAGAGCATGGTTGGCCAGCCTGCAAGCACTGGATTCAAGCTCTGAGGAGAGTGTTGAGAGAGATGTTGTGAGTGCCTGTGGGGGTTGGCTGCTGGCTGATGGTGAGACTACATGGAATGCTACAAATGGTGGTCTGGGGCTGAGTTCATGAGTGCAGATTTCATGCATTAAGAAAAGCTGCCCTGAGTTTCTTACCTCCACTTGAAACATCCTGTGCAGTCTCAAAGCCAGGACTAGGTAGTGATGGTACTAAGGACTAAGTAGTGAAATAAGGACTAAGTAGTGAAGTAAGTCACTTTTGAAAGCCATGTTTGCAACGCACAGGGGTATTATGGGACAACAAAAATTGGAAAGCAGTGCCATAGAGGACCATGTACAGGTCACAAGAATGGGAAAAGCACAACATGTCTGGTAATTCTGTCAATATTCAGAAGATATTTTCTGAATTGCTAAATTCTAAATGCAAAATAAAATCTTATAATTCAAACACCTTTCCCACTCCAATTAATATTTTTAGGTTTATTTTGACAGTAATGACCACAACTAAAGACTTTGTAAATACAGATGCCCCTCATTATCCACTAGAGTTCTGTCCCAAAACCTCCTGTGGATTAAAAAAACCTGTAGAAAAATAAATATCCACTTCCAGGTTTCTTGCTCCTTCATTGAGCCTAATGGAATAAAGTCATGCCTCAACATCTACAGTATCTGATTCTAGGACTCCCTGCTGATAACCTGTTGTTGTAGAGAGGCCTCCGTCAGTCTTGAAAGACTATGGTATCAAGCTCGGCGCTGCATATGCTGCATGTGAAGCATGAAAGCCTGGGTTGGATTGTTATGGAGGATAGGCTGTTACCCAAGCAGCAAATCCCCCAAAACGTGTTAAAATTATAAATCTGAATTCCTTTACAATTGTTTTAAAAAGTTTTTCTTACCGTTGTAGAGAAGCAGTCAGCAAATCAGAAATGCAAAGGACCCCACTGCCTTTGCTGACAAATGGAATGATTGCTTGTAGGACTGCCTCTGTACAACAGTAAAAAAGCAGTTTTTAAAACTGTGATTTGCAGTGACCATTCTGTGTTCAGTCAAATCTGTGTATAAAAAAATCCATGTACAACAAGGTTGGACCTGCACAGATATAACCTAATTATCAGATATTTTTAAATCCACAGTTTACATTAAGTTATCATTAACATTCATGTTAAGATAATTGTCCTGTTAGATTTAAAATAGTTTTCTTACCATGGAAATGCAGCAGGCAGGCAATTGATCTCTCCCTTTCTGGGGCTCACAACAGCTTCATTTCAGCTGGGATGCAAAGCAGTTGGGAAGTTATTATTCCTTTCATTGTTTCACTGCTCCAGGGAGAAGGGAGGGGTTTGCCTCCCATGAAATGAAGCTGTTCTAAGCACTGGAAAGAAGGGGAGAACAAATTATTGCATGCCTGTTGCATTACCATGGTAAGTAGGCTCTTTAATCAAACTGATGCCTAATTAGATGTTTATCTTTTGCAACTTTGTTTAACACAAATATTGGCATCCACAGAGGTTCCTGGAACAGAACCAATGGCTCCCAAAGTTCAACCTGCACACTGTCAGTGTGTAAGAATTATAGAACCTTAGCAACTATTTTTTTAAAACCTTCATTTACTCAGATGCTTTGTAAAGGTACAAAGTGTGCCTTGTAAAGATGCATGCAAAGATAGATTTATTTTACCTGGGTAACCTTCCAAACTCTGTCTCACATTATCCACTGTTGGGTACACCTACGAACAAAAAGAAAAACAATTATGCCATAATAATGCACCTCACTTGACAGTTTAAGAGATGTTACACAATTTGTTTGTTTCAAAGAACTTTTTGCTAAGTAACTTGGGAGGAATACAGTTGGGTAACAGGATCTACTTTATAGAAAAAGTTTAGCCTTTTATCAGATTCTATAAACTACTAGTATTATTACTATCAAGGCCAATACTCCCAGTGAAGTGATAGGAAGGGGAAAAATAATATTCTTAGTTGGATGACCGTACATCATAACCTCAAAAAGAAGACAATGTCACCCCAAAATGTAGGACATGCAAAATACTTATTAAATTTAAAACTATTGCACATAATATACATAAAATTTATTATCTACAAGAAGGCTCCATGCTGCTTGCTCACAAGGAAAGGAAGTTAATGAAATTTTTTTTCCAGAACACAGCTAAAAAAAGAGGATATGTCCTGAAAAACAGGACATATGTTACCCTGATTCTTAGATGTTCCTATAAATTAATAAGAGCATTCCACAATAAACGATTAAATCCTGAAAGGTCCAGAAAGATTACATTTTATTTACTTATTGTATTTATATCTCACCTTTCTCTTGCACCAAGGAGACACAAGGCAGCTAACAATGGAGCAGAAACACAATAAATGGAACCTGGACACAAATTCCTAAAACAATAGCATTTTGCAATTGATGCTCTAATCAGGACATTGCTGGGCAGTAAACAGTGGGACATCCCTCTGCAGTAACGAAGGGGGAGGATAAATAATATTTTAGCTTACATTATCAAAGTACAGCTCATTTTTTTAAAAAACAAGTCAATCCTCTAGTTTATGCTCTTTAATAAGAAACATATATACACCAAGTAAATCCATACCAGATGAATGGGAATATCATGATTTGCTAGAGCCTTTCTACCATTTCCTAGAGTACCCAAACTGCTTCTAAATTCGGTACACAGCCATTTGGACTGATCAGCTCCCATCGATCCAATACTTGAGAACTGCCCTATTACAGGCCAAGAATCTTCATCGGGTACTTGTGTTGCATGTTCTTTCAAAATCTGTTTGAGGGAAAAAAATCAGCATTTCACATTATAGCAAACAATTTACAGTATGTGATTGAGTATTGTATGCAATAACAAATGAGTATTGTATGCGATAACAAATTGCCATTATCCCTGTTTAGCAATTCACTAGCTAATTTCATCCAGCCTTAAATATTGCTACTAAATTCATTTTTTTACATTTGTGCTGAATGCTTCAACAGTTTCTTCTTAAAAACCCAAGAGTGAGTTTCCTCAATTTATTATTATTGTTTTTATAGAAGGGCAACTTGTTAGTAAATTGTAGTGAAAACAGTAAAATCTTGTAGCATCTTATAGGTGAAAATGTGACATAATCTCTCATGGATTAGGGTTTGAAAACATTGAATGGCCTAAGTAAGCAGGTAGGAAGGAATACAGCTAGGGTTGCCATGTGTCCCAGAAAACAGGGATTGTCCTAATTTTAGGGGATTGTATTCACATGCTGGCAAGTGTGACCAAGGGTCCTATCCTGATTTTGTGTTATTTATGGCAACACTACATATAGCGGAACATGCCCACTCTTATGGACCCCTCAGTGCAAGCCATATTCTCCTAGTGGCAATGTTCAGAAGCCAGCAAGAGGGACCTCACAAAATCCAGTTCAGGAAACCAATGCCAGCACCACTACTTACGCCCAGGCAGAGGCAACACCTTCCTGCTGTCTCTGCAACAGGGATTCTTTTTGCTAACAACAAAGAAAGCCTCCTACACCAACTCTGTATCATCAGAATACAGTACATCCTCTCCCAGGTTGCATTCTTTCTATATGTGACACTAGTCATCCCATTGTTTAACAGCTTTAAAAAAATTTAGATTCCATTTTAGACCACAATGGAGGTTCTTTTTAACTATCTCAGAACTGTTTTCCTGCCAAAAATATCCTTCAAATATGTGAATAAAGCAAATGGCATCTTCAGGGGACTACAAAAATGGCAGGAAGGGAATTTTTAATAACAAATTGTTACTGTTCAATCACCCCTTACCACCATGCTGTGATCTAGATCAAGCTCTTGCACAGCTGCGATTTTAAAAAAGAAAATAACTTTTACTAAAGAGTAACATGACTAAAACAGGTCTAATTCGATCCTCTCTTCTGTCAGTGTCTCGTTGCAGATGGTTAGCGGTATGAGGACAGAGAACCACATCTTTTACTATATAAAAGAATTGGATTTTTTTAAAGTAGACTATAAGTACCCCTATTAGCAGGGTCACAAGAGAACTGGTAGAGAGAAAAACCAAGAATAAGAAAAACACATTCAAAGTAACAATTTGAATGGACAAAAGGCACCAAAATCATTAATACCTTTCTCAGCCTAAGATGACCCCACTTCTCTTTTTCATTGCCTTGGTATCGACCTGGTGTTGACCCAACAAGGTATACTCTATATATAAAGTTCACATCAGAAAATTTGAAGTTAACAGAATTTTACCAGTCTGTATGATTACCAGAAGCATGAATAGGAAAATTTTGTTCAAAGATACTACTGTACGTATAGACCAAGTTAAACTGTTAAAATGTAAAGCAATTTTAAGTTGCTTGAACACATTGGGGCTTACTTCCAAGTTGAGATGGTTAGGATTGTGCTCAGAGAGATGTTGTGACCCTCCTGGCAAAAAATTTTCATAGCCATGATTTATAGGGTGAAGAGAGTTTGTAACTGTGCAAGCCTTACTCAATCCTTTATTGGTATATAGCACTATTCAAGTCAACTATGCAATCCGCAAAGTTTAAGGAAGGCTAGAGTACTCTATAGAAACAGATGAGCTAGCAATGCATACAAAGTAGCACTTCAACAGATACTCCATAACACATCAGTCAGTTTTTAAAAACTGGTCTTGTAACAATAGAGGAATTTGAGCACCCCCGTGTTTCCACATGTACTATCTTGTAGTAATTTTTATAACAATGGAGGAGAAAACTGCAGATGGAATAGCAGCTTGCTTAAGTACACCAAATGGGCTTGGTATAATTTGGTCTCTTGATTTGCAATATTGTCTCTTAAATATTATACTTAGTAATTTAAGAATTCAAAATGAAAACTGTTGACACTTTGGATACTATAATCACAGATACTATGAACCAAGTATCAGTCACCCACCCAATAGAACATCCAACATACAGACAACATAGAATGCATTCAGCTTTCTGAAACATAGCATTTGGGCAAATTGGGCCTGCTGGTTTAGTTCCGAGGGGCACTCAGGTTCCCTTTCAGTGGTTGCCTCTTATTTCTAATTTTGCAGTTTTTATCTCCTCCTCTCCAATGCTGCTACCATTATAGTAATTTCCAAGAATCCAGAAAAAAGATTCATGTCACAGCCAGTTCAGGTTTCTTAAGTGGGGGAAATGGAAATACAGTATACGATACAGATCACTAAAAACTATTCAGATTAAATCTTCTATGCACAGCATTCAAACGTGAAAAGAAAACTGCTACTGCTGTTGCAATTTATTATTTCTTCAGTGTCTAAAAGAAAATATACTACAGCACACACAGAAAGTCATGCTAGGTTTTTAGTTAAGACTTTACTACCACCACAATGTATGTCATAATTTAGCATGAATTCACTTTTCAAAAGGAGAGCTTGTGTCAATAAGCCAGATATAATTTCCAACAAATACGTTCTACTGCTGTGCATTTGTTCCTGAATTTTCTGGCCACTTGAAAAGCTGATTTTAGAAGCCTAACTTTTTGCCATTCATTAGGCTTCCAAAATAAGCTTTTCAAAAGGCCAGAAAATCCAGGCATGAGTGCACAGCAGTGGATTATAGATGGTCAAAAAATCTCAGATCTTACTAATGTGTTCTAGAAGTATACCTCAAATTACATACCTCGTCTCTGAGAGATCATGCTGCTTGATTACGTCAACCCATTCGTTAAGAGTAGAAGAATTATAAGCCATTAAATAGCTTATTAGGTCAGACTTAAAATTGGTATGAGATTCACCAGCGGATCCAGCAGTTCCAGGTGGGAGTCTTGGATACAGAGGACTTATCCACATTCTAATGGATTTAAAAAAAATGATAGAATAACTCCCTTTTTCTCAAATGTCAATGATGAGAAAATTTACTACAATTAAACTTTTATTGTTGGATGCTTTTGCATTTCTCTTATCAGCCACAATTGGCTGGATAGGTAAGTACGTGTCAACGTTTCCTTCAGTACAATGAAACACTGCCATTAATCTTCAAATCTACTTTCAAACCTTTTAACTCTGTCTCTCCTTAAACAATGAATTATGTTCAACTTTTGAGAATTTTGCACATTTTAAAACACTCACCCTACAATCCAGAGTAACTACGGGAGCACGTAAGAGACTTTATGTGCACCTGTAGTTACTGCACCACCTAGTGAAAACCTATGGGAAATTCATATTGCAATCCAGAGCAAATTGTTCTTACACCGGAGCAAGGACTCCCCGTAGTTACTCAGGATTGCGCCCTCAGTGTATAAATATAATTTAAGATCGGATCAACTATTTTCCTTTTGCAAAACACAAAGAGAACTGTCAAAGTTTTATACATTCTCCTCACAAACATGATAATGGCAAATAAATTTTGTAAATAGAGATTAACAGGGATTGCATATACATCCATGCCTTAGTTTGGGCATAAAGAGGGGAATTTTATCTCATAACCAATACACTGCCAATATGCAGCTTATCCATCATACAAGTTGATATTATGTTTGTGTCAGGCAGCACTTTACGGGCACTGCTGCTGCCTCCTACAAGGACACTCATAATGGGAATAGTAACCATGCTTATGGGGGGTTCGGGGCTCTGACCACCAGATATGGTCTGTAGACCAGTTTGGTAAGAGTTATTGTAGGCTATAAAGTATTCTCACCAGTGCTCTAGCCAAAATTAATCCCTGCTCTCTCTGTATAGCAACCCATCTCCTCCTCACATTGATTTGTTGTTTAGCTGTTTGTACAAAACAAATCAAGACAAGACAGAGCAAAGCAGGATTTGGTGTGAGTGTATCACCAATCCTAACTTCTCAAATAAACCACAGCCAAGATTAACCATGGCTCTGCAAAACATAGGAACTGAAAAAATGTAATGCAAAATACAAAAATTAGATGTTAGTTTATTATTTTAGCATCAGTTATGAGATTAAAGATTTTTATCTTTATCCTTACCCTTGTGTTTTCTGATACCAGTCATCGTCAATAAGATTAGATGTATGAATCACCACTCGAAGACCTTCCTCATAATGCAACAACATCATTTTTCTAAATAAATGAAAGTATTAAGAAGTGACATAAGAAGGCAATATAAAGGAGCCACCCCAAAAGGGCTTTCTAGATTGAACGGGCAGAGTAGAAACTCAAAACAAATACATCATAGAGTATATAAGGCTCAAATGCATCTTTAATACACACATTCAGATCTAACTTGCACTTTATGGTACGTGTTATGGTTAAAGTGGTGGCACTTATGTATTCTTTCATATGCAACACCTGTAGATGTTTCTTCAGTTTGGCTGTAATAACTAACAAGGAACACTACTGCTGAAATATAGAACATGATGCCAGGACCTAATGTGCCATGCATGATATTCTGCATGTGCATGAGAGCTTTTCAGTCTTGCGAAAGTCCTCTTACAAAAGGTCAGGACCCTTTGAAGCACCATCATGAGACATGAAGATCGACAGGTAGAAGGGGAAATGGTCACCTCCTTGCAAGTGCGAAAGCATTTAATGCATATTTTGGGGCATTTCTAGATTGTGGTTTGAATAGATTAGATAAAGCTTGAATAATGTTATCATCTATACATAAAAGAGAAAAGTCACTGACTCATTCATCAACGCCCTGCCAAAACTGCTGGACCTAGAAGTGTGAAATTTGGGGTGGGTGTTCCTTCCATGAAGAAGAAACGAAATGGGGCACAATTCATTTTCCTCCCTATACTTTACATTGATCGGTGACTGAGGGATGGTCAGCCCCAACCCCCAGTCCTAGAAGCATGAAATTTGGGGAGGGTGTTCCTTCTGTGACATCAATATCCACCAAGAAACAATGTGGAGAAATTTAACCCTTAAGGGGCAGAAAAGGAGTGCAACGTGTTTTTGTCATATACTTAGCATGGAAGACTGACCAACATCCAGCCAATTTGGTGCTCAGTGCCTGGTGCACTGGGGGGATGTTTGTAGGGAGGAGTTGCACTGGGTAGGATGTTGCAGATGGGGGGTGTTGCGGATGAGGAGATGCACATGGGGGACTGGGACACTGATGCGCATGGGGGACTGATGCGTGTGGGACACTGATGCACTTGGGGGATTAATGCACTTGGGGGATGGCGTATGGGGGAATTTTACTCCCGCAACGCAAGTATGCTTTTGCTAGTAGTGTTATATAAACTGTACTTATGGTAATATTACCTTAATTACTGACAGAATTGGCTTCCCATGCCACAATGTTATAATTACTTACGTGTGGTGGGTTCCAAAAGCAATATCCAATTTAGCCTACAATAAGAATGACACTATTTTAAAAAAATCCAGAACAAAACAAAAAAGTATTTCAATATACTGGTTGATATTTTTAAAAATCCACCTTCTATTTTGTTTTAACTCACTGCCCCCCTGTGGCCTCAATACAAATTGCACCACAGACTTCTTACATAGCAACTATACATGTTATTATAAAATTCTTAAAAAAAAGGTTTATATAGGGTTCTACATCTTCTTCTTTAGTCCTTAGCTGGTGATTGGGGAGGAGGTCACACTCTCAACCAATATGCTGCTGTAGGTGCCACTGGACTCTGTACATGCTTCATGACCAGGGTGACAATATGACTGGAAATTCCCGAATTTGTCCAGATTTTTAGCCTCCTGTCTGGGTGTCCTTAAAAAAGGCTTCATTGGCCTCCATTTTGGCTTCATGTTGGAACTTCATGATGGTGCACAGTACCCCATCATATGATATGCTGATGGAGTCGTATTGAAGAAATATTTGAAATATCTCTTTCCTATCAAAAGTTATGGCCAAAAAATTAAGATTAAAAATTTGCATCAAGCTCTATGGGAAAGTGAAAGTGCACCCTATCATTGCTTTACTCCCAGGTAGGTGAATGTGCTGTAGTATGCCAGAAAGGCCAGGCTGAGAGGAATCCCAGGTCACCAGAATGGTCCTGATCTAATGAACGCAGCCTCCAAAATCATGCCGAAGTAGGCTCCTGATAATTGCATAGATCTCTATGGGAACTGAAAGGGAGCCTTATTGCACCCTCTTGAGTAGACAAACTTGCCTTAGATATTTGGAGCAGGCCGAGAGGCACCCCACAAGAAAACTCCTCTTCAAAGTTCCACTGCATTTGAAAACTCCCTTTTAAAAGTGAGACTGAATAGACACTTTTACTCATGAGTAAGCAAGCATGCCTTAGCTGGTGTGGATGTCATTTCTGGGAATGCTGTTCTCTTGTTTTGGCACATGGTCACCCTGCATGATGATCATATCTGCTTTGAGCCATCTACATATGCATTGTTGGTGATAACAGGTCTTGCAAAAAGGTTCTCAATTTTAAAAAGAAGTAAAATGGTGTTGAAATTAAGTACAGGAAAGCAATAAGAGTATTTTTAGCCTCTGTTTTAGTATGTCCTACATTTGTCCTACATTTTTGGGTGTCCTACATTTAAAAAAAGTCAGGAATTTTGCTTGGATGTCAGGAATTTTGAAGGAACTTGTCCTCTTTTTTGGGTTCGGGCATCTGGTCACCCTGTTCATGACACACTTCCACTCTTGGCAATTGATTGTGAAGGTTTTAGTCTCCTCTGTGGTCAAATCACTGGTTCTTTAGGTCTTACTCAACCAGTTTGAGCCACGTCTTCTTCGGAACTGCTCGCTGATCTCTCCAGTGATGTCACTCTCAGGGCAGGTCACTCGCCCTGCTGACCGAGCAAGAGGCACTCTTTCAAGTGGGTGCTCCTCTTTTATTTAGCTAGGGGAGAGTAACTGGCCCTATACACCCCACCAATGTCTGTTCAAGTGGCTTCTGCTGGTGTTCTTTTTTGCATTTTAGATTGTGAGTCCTTTTGGGACAGGGACCCATTAGCTTTTAATTAGCTATTATTATTTTTCCATTTTCTTTGTAAACCGCTTTGTGAACTAGTTAGTTGAAAAGCGGTATATAAATACTGTAGATGTAGAAGAGCTTATATGGTAGCCAATCAGACATGGCCAAACTATCTCAGTCTGCGTTTTTGGATTAGTTCTGCAATTGAGGGTTGATGGTCATAACTTTCCCTTATCGTCGAATTACGGTGGCGATCACGAAGGGTGACATTCAGGATCTATCTCAGGCATTGCATTTGGAAGGCCTCAAGCTTGTTCATATCTGATTTGAGCTGAGTCCATGTTTCTGACCCATACAGGAGAATTGGCAGGATTAGTGTTCAGAAGAGGCAAATTTTTGTGTTGGTGGCAGTGGTGGGCACCAGCAGGTTCGCACCTACTCTATAGAACCAGTTCTTAACAAGAGATAGTACATATAAAGTTTAAAAATAGCCATTTAAAAGTGGCTGCTGGATGGACAGAGAACCGGTTCTTAATTTCTTTGAAGCCCATCAATGGTTGGTGGCACCATTTGAGTGAGGTGTTGCCTAGCCAATCCTGCTGAAGACTTCGGTGGTGGATGCCACTTTCTTCTCTTGCACCAGCAACCCCAGATATTTGAATTCTTAAGTTCTACTTACATTTGTTATCTCATGAATTGAACTCACACATCCAGATCTCCTCTGGTGGTGCAAGTGGTTAAGACACTGTGCCTATTAAACCAGCAGGCCAAGGATTGAGACCCAGGTCCCCACAAGGATTTCCTGCTACAGGCAGGGGGTTGGTCTAGAATGGGTCCCTTCCAACTCTCTGATTCTATCAGCACAATCCTAACCATGTCTACTCAAAAGTAAGCCCCACTGTGTTCAATGGGTCTTACTCCCAGGAAAGTGTCTTTAGGATTGCAGCCTATGACTCTGACTCTAGCTCATAAAAGGGTTGTTTTGTACTCACACTACCTTGATACACAAGGCAAGTAATCAAGCAATCAAGAAAAAGGCAATTTTTCAATTTGTAAAAGCTTGTGGAGCAAAAAATGTCTTAAAAGTACTTTATAGAATTTACCTATAACAGCAATTGTCTGTTAAGTGCTTGCCAAAAAGCACTAGCATCTGTTTTCATAGGGTTGTTTAAATACAACCCTTGCCAGGAGGGATACAGCTGTCTCAAAATAGTATCAGAACAAATGTCGGAAAGCTTATATAAAGCAAGTCTTTTGGGTTTCTTTAAAAAAATACTAGAATTCAAGAAAAATAGAAACATTTAAAGAGATCTTGTTTAGGAAATAAGGAGAAATATTTTAGCAGATCAAATGCATCCTAGGAATTAGCATACTGTGCTTTCACTTTTTCCGCATTTCAGTTTCATTTACTCTCCAAACAATTGCTAAAGAAAAACGAAAATCTTTAGAAACCCAAATGAGGAACTTTAATGGGCTAAAGTGTTGGTCTTTTCCACTAGAATGGAACAAAAACCATAGCCCTCTTAATATTTCTATAGAGTCACATGCAATGCTTCTATTCATTAGTTTCCCACAGAGATCCATAACAGTAGGAAGGACCTGACATTGTATAGAAAGGGAGAATCTTCTAGGTAGCCAACAAAGCTATTAGATGGATCCTGCTCAAGGTGACCATATAGAATGGAGGACAGAGTGCCTTTACTTTTATCTTCTTCTTTAGTCCTTAACTGGTAACTGGGGAGAGGGTTGTCCTCTCAACCAGTTATGCCCTGCGTCTCTCAAAACCTTGTTTGAAACCGGGTGTTTTGTTTTTCAGAGATACCATGTTTTCTTTAAAATAAAATTTTTAAAAAACTACCTTGTTCCAGAGCAGAGAATGACTTTTGTCAAAACAAAGATATGTAAGTTACCTGGCACAAGCGGACATGTTTATAAGGGTGTGCCTGTTCATGTAGCTCAGCCTTGGATTCTCGTTTTTCTCCGTGGACTATTAATAAAGGTTTGTCCCTGAGAACAAAATAAAATTTGATAAGAGATTTCACGAGGAATAGATGTGCATAACCTTCTACTTGAACAATCTATATACAGTGGCGCCTCACGTAACATGTTTAATTTGTTCCAGAGGCATGCATGTTACGTGAAACACTCTTTACAGGAAATGGATTTTTCCATAGGAAATAATGGAAACTCAGGCGATTGGTTCCACAACCCAAAAAATATTCATATTAAAATATTAACTGTTTATAAAAATGATTACAAAACACTACAATATAACAGTACAAAACACTGTAATAAACAGTAACACACAACACTGCAATAAAGAAAATACTGTACAGTACTGAACCGTAGTGTACATTTGAAAACCTTCATGGCTGGTGTGAGGGTTACAGAGAGGGGATGATTTTGGCTGCAATCCTAAAGACACTTTCCTGGGAGTATGACCCATAGGACACAACAGGGCTTATGTCTGAGTAGACATGGTTAGGATTGTGCTCTTTCATAATCACTGATGGAGTCACTGCTGTCCATTGGCTCAATGGAATCTTTGTCTTTTTGTGCAACTTTAATATTCCCAAGCTTCTGATGGGGAGCAGCAGTAGAACATTGATAAGGCACACCTTCCATGCTGCTGCACACAGATCCCACATACAAACCAGGCTCAGGCTGCTCCCCGCAGACTTCCCTATGAGTTCCCTGGCCATGGAAGCCTGTTCCAAACTTTGCCCAGGGCCCCACTGTAGCTCAAGCTAGTCCCTTCGTCCTGCCTGTAAGTTCCCTTGCCATGGAAGCTTGTTCCAAACTTTCTCGGAAATGTTCTTTACTCAAGACGGTGCTCTTTACGCAAGTCAAAATTTCTGAGAAAATGTTCCTCTTTATACAAAAAGCTCTTTATTCAAGTCGCTCTTTACTCAAGGTACCACTGTATATATAAATGAAAAGTCACTGACTGATTCACTCACTCATCAATACCCAGCCAAAACCCAACAGGCCTAGAAGCGTGAAATTTGGAATGGATGTTCCTTCCATGATGGAGGCACCCAGTAAGAACCCGTTTTTGGAAATGCCAACAGGAAGGGGGTGAAAAGGGGCACAACAAGTTTTCCTCCCTATACGTTACATTGAAGTATCACTGGCTGATGGACGCTTTGCCCCAACCCCTGGACCTAGAAGCATGAAATTCAGGGAGTGCATTCTTTCCATGATGGGAGGATCCACCAAGAACAAACTTCTAGAAATTTAACCCCTAAGGGGCTGAAAAGGGATGCAATGCATTTTTTAGCCTATACTTAACATTGAATACTGATAAACACACAGCCCCAAATTGTACACCTTCCTGGTAGGCATGACCCCTTGGGGGATCTGTGGGGGGATGGTGCACGGGGTGGGGGGTGTTGCACGAGGTGCATGTTGCGCATGGGGAGATGCACAGGGGTGTTTGTGATGTGCACGGGGGTGTGTGTGATGTGCATGGGGGTATGATGCACATGTCGGGTGTGGTGCAATGGAAGGGATGTGGCGCAATGGGGGGATTGCATACAGGGGGTATTTTACTTGGGTATAATACGTGGGTACATTTCACTAGTTATCTATATTTTCTTTTAGGAGAAATTACTTAGTTGTATTTTAACTGGTTTTTACACAGCACTCATTTTCAGATGTGTTGAAACAGTCTTTAAAGATCAATGATAAAATGCTTAAATGCGACATTAACAAATATAGTATCTTTTATTGCCTGGTAACCAGTTATATTTAACAAACCAGAACAATTTAATCTCTCAACACTGACTGCAGTAATAAACTGGAAAGCTGAACTAGAAATATGGAACAGGATTTTAGGCAATTTGTTATTTTCACTAAAAGAACTGCAGGAACAATAATATCCTGTAAGAATGAACTCAGAAAGGTATACCTGAACTCCTTGGGGTACTGTTTGACAAGCCACTCCACATCTATACAATAGTTGAACTTTGTGAAAAAGAAAAAAGGAAATTAGAAAAGGCAGAATTGGACTTTTCATCATAGCAATGTCTTCCAAGCAATGTTTTCTGATAAATACAGCTTATAAGACTTTTTAAAAATGGATTCTATTCTTGAGGAATGTAATGATATCTTTATAGTGCCTAAATAAGGTCTTAAATATGTTTGTATGTTATTTAGGCTCCAACAGCCACAGCTTACATACTTTATACTTTCAAAATCATTACTTTGATTTCAAATGAACAGAACAAAAAATGTAGACTACACTATTCATTTTCAAAGAATTAGAATGTTAGGAATGTAGCTGTACTGTACAAATAATCTCTAAACACAGACACATATGTTTAAAAGAAGAGATAATTACAGTATATTGGAATACCTTAATACTCTATCTGTATATAGCTACTTGTAAATACTAATTTGCTTGGCACCTGACAACTAATAGATCATTCTCACCAACATGAACCTGCCTGTATTTTTAATCCCTGGAGGTCTCGCTTAAGTGCCCCTGCTTTTTAATTAGAAAAATAGCAACAATGTCTATTGATTATCTTCTCCAGGGAAACTTATCTGGTTCCTACTCTGATGTCTTTAAGGCCAAAAACTTTTTTATTTTATGAGGCTTTTGATTCTAAAGAGGCCTCTACAATTTTGGTGATTGTACTTGTCAAAATCAGTAGGGTTGCTCTCTCTTGCCAGGACGATATGTAACAATAGCCAGGATATTGTAGTGGTTAGGGTGTTAGATCCTGAGACCTGGTAGATCGAGGTTCAAATCCCCCCTCAGCCAAGAAGCTTTCTTAGGCCAGTCACTCTCAGCCTCACCTACTTCATAACAACATAAGAAGAACCTCTGCTGCATCAGGCCAAAGGCCCATCAAGTCCAGGTTCTTGTAACATACAGCAGCCTACCAGATGCCTCAGGGAGCACATATGACACCTGCATCCAGGTACTCCCCCACCCCGCCACATCTGGCATTTTGAGGAAGTCCACCTCTACAAAGCTGCCTGGGAAAAATGATGTGTGTGTGTGTGTAGAAAAAAAAATGCCCTGAAGCAAGGAAACCATGAGGCTAATCTGCTTACAAGTGCTCAGTGGAGACACCCAAGGGCACCTTCAACAAGCAGCCAAGCCTTGTGCCTTCATTTCTTGCTCTGAAGCAGGAAGGGTCACTGAAGGGGAAGTGTGGAGGAAAGCTGATTAGTTATTGTGGTCGCAGTCATCTGAGGCACCCTGAATTTTTTCTTTCTAGAGTGTTGGTTCAGGCCTGGAAAGTCCCCAGATGTGCCGTTTAACGTCTTTAAGGTGAGATAAAGCATAAATCAGGGACATACTCGAGCTGGGTAGTCTGGAGTTCTCTCAGTAAGAAAAGATAGAAGTTTGCATAAATGAGACAATCTAAGTCAGTGATTCTCAAAGTGGGCGCCACCGCCCCCTGGTGGGCACTGCAGCGCTCCAGGGGGGCGGTGATGGCCATAGGTGCGTGAAGGAGAAGAAGCCTGTGCACCTCGCTCCTCTGTTTCCTCCTGCAGCCTGCTGCCCAGAGCCTCAGTAAGTCAGGCTGCTGGGCTCACTGGTGGTGGTGGTGGTGGTAGAGGAGGAGGAGGAGTAAGGTGGGGGGAGCCAGACCAGGCAGAGGCTCAACTTTTCCATTCTGGCACCCTGCCTCTTCCTCCACCACCGCAGTGCCGGCAAAGCAGCTCCTGCTGCTGCTGCTTACTCAGAAGTAAGCCCCACTGTGATCAATGGGGCCTACTCCTAGGAAAGTGTCTTTAGCATCTTTGCAGCCTAAGTAGACTTTATGCATCATGCAGATCACCCTCTTCTATGCAGGGGATCCCCCATGTCTACTTAGAAGTCCTTTGGTTTTCCATACAGTACTGCCTGTGAAAGAGTAATCTTAGGAATTTTAAAATTTAAAATTTAAATTTTTAAAATTTTTTAAAATTAATTTCCAGGGGGCGCTAAGTAATATTTTTTCTGGAAAGGGGGCGGTAAGCCAAATACGTTTGGGAACCACTGATCTAAGCCAACTGTTAAGAAACTACAGATAATGCTTTATTCCTAAACAGGAATAAAATAGTCTTTTGATATCTTGTCACCAGACAGCAGGGGTTTCTCAATAAAGCAATTTATAAAACAAACACAAATCTCACCTGAACAGAAGCAACAAGAGTCCCAAAAAGGGGAGACAAAATATCTGTTAAAAAAAGAGAAACATTGTAAGCAAACTGTTTAAAACTAACATACTAGCAATTTATTATAATGGTTGTTAACACTGTATGAAAATCAAAGTCAGGGCTTTCCTCCTATGATTGAAGAAATGTTTTCTCTCTTCCATACCTCCATATGTTCATATGTCCATATTAAGGGGCACTTAAGGGGCAATTTCTTATATTCTATACATGTTGCCCATTCATCAATTGAAGAGTTCCCTTATAGCAGTGGTACTTCCATTTTAGCCCAGGGCCACTTTTCAAATTAAAAAAAATGTATCAAACATACCAGGATGAGATGCCAGACCTTTCCCAAGTATACTCAGTAGTAAGTCCCATTGTGTTCAATGAAATTTACTCCCTGGAAAGGGTAGTGCAAGATTCCAATATGGTAAATCCCATATTGTGACCCCTGACCCAAGGCTGTGACCCTCCAAGAGGGTCCCGACCCCCGCTTTGAAAATCACTGTCTTATAGTCACCAGTATAGAGCTCAATAATAAAGAAAGGATTCTCTAACATCTTGGGAATTAGCAGCTTTCAGGAGAACTGTTTAAAAGAGATGCTTAGAATTTTAAGAAATTAACAAAACCTGTAGGGACTATAGTTTTTCGACATCTACAAAAGAGACAGTTTTATGTATTTCAAATCAGTTGACGTAATTAGAAATATCTCCATGTGCAGTGAGCATACTTGTTTGGGACCTTGATGTGTACTATAGCTATCTTGTACGAATGACAGATATATGACCCAGAAAGAACTTCCATATTAATCACATTACCTCAAAAGTCATGTTTTCCAATGTCACCTATTTAGAACTCACAGTCATTGAAAGAAATACAAACAAGTGTTGATATACCAATAAAGGATTCTGCCTGGTTATCCCAAGCTAAGTACACAACCAGAATTGAGCCTAGTTGCCCCAAACTAGCCACTGCAGTTTTCTCTGCCTGCACACCTCACATGTTGCACTTCATTAACAGTTCTTTGTACATCTACACCAGCTCTTACAAAAAAAGATCACCCAGAACACATACCTCTTTATTCCTGAATACATTTCTCTCTTGCTAATGGTACTTACCTTTTATGTGGAGGGCTCCGGTGTTGTACTTTGTCTTAATTCCTTTGACTTTAGTGAGGAAAAACCTGAAAGGGTTCCCTCCATTCAAAAGATCCCAAGCATCTGGTACAGTGCCAGGTGGATCTGCAGACCTCTGGCTCAGTGCAAGTTCTCTACATGCCACTTCTTTTGGAGCACAGTACTCTCCTTGTCTGACTGAGGTTGCTCTATCCCCTTCTCTTGTTTGGCTTTGAGGAACATCCTCTTCATCGCTACTTGAGAGACACCAACCTAGACCTTGGGGAGAAGGCTTCTGCGTTTTAGCAGGGGAACTGTCCTCTGGAAAGTCTCCATTGTCAAGTTTCAGGGGGGAAGACTTTCTCTTGAAGGCAGCTTTCCTAGCTTCTGAACAAGGATATTGTGGCCCACTAGCATTCTCTCGGGTAGCCTCCTGCAGCAAAGGAGTAGAGTTCTTTTCAGGCTCAGCTTGCTCATCTCCACTCTCATCACTGCTTGACACTGTCCACTTCCCATGTTCGCTTTCCTGAGACATTTTAATAGCGGCAGGAAGAGGTGTGCAAGGCTAGAAATAACCCCTGTGAGAAATAAAAAATATAAGAGCTCTGCTAAATCAGGCCAAAGATCAATTTAGAACACAATCCAAACCATGTCTACTCAAAAGTAAGCCCCTTTGTGTACAATGGGTCTTACTCCCAGGAAAGTGTCTTTATGATTGCAGCCTACTTAGCCCACTTTCCTGTATCTCACAGTGGCCCACCAGATGCCTCAGGGAGCATCCTTGTGCCCTTCCCTGCACCTGATATACTACTTTTAAAACTAGATGGTTGCCCACACCTATCATGGTTCTTAACCTGTGATGGACTTTTTCCTCCAAGAGTCTTTGTTTTAAAGGCATCTAGACCAGGAGTGGCCTAGTTCTTGTGGCAAGGAGTTCTGCAGGAGTTATCACACACTGGGTAAAGACATAATTTTCTTTTGTGTCTTCTAATAAAGTGAACACTGCATTTTAATTTTAATGGATGTTAAAATGCTCTTGTTCTGGTGTTGAGCGAGAGGAAAAAGAGCATCCCTATCCATATCCTCACATCAGGGTGACCAAATGTCAAAACACAAAAGAGGACAAGACCCACCAAAATGAAGACACCAGAAAAAATGTAGGACATGACAAAATAAAAGCTGAAAAAAACTCATGTATACTGCTTTCATGTGATTAATTTAAACATTATATTAAAGGGAAAGGTGACCCCTGCAGGTTGTACTGCTAGTTGTGACCGACTGTAGGGTGCGGTGCTCATCCTCATTTCTAAGCCAAAGAGCCAGCACTGTCCAAAGATGCCTCTGTGGTCATGTGCCCAGCATGACAATACACCAAGGCACACAGAATGCTGTTACCTTTCAACTGAGGTGGTACCTATTCATCTACTTACATTTCCAGGCTTTTGAACTGGTAGGTTGGCAGGAGCTGGGGAAGAGGCGGGAGCTCACTCCATTTTGTAGCACCTATATCCTGAAACCCACTCTGCCGGCTGACAGGCACAGTGCTTTAACTGAGCCACTACAGCCCTTTTTAACTCTAAGGCTGGAATCCTAAAGACACTTTCCTGGGAGTAGGACCCACTGAACACAATGGGGCTTACTTTTGAGTAGACATGGTTGGGTTTGTGCTCTACATTACTTATTAAATTTAAAAGTACTGCATTAAATATAATTTAACATATAAAATTGAATGATCACTGACAGATTGACTGACTCATCAATACCCAACCAAAACCCGCAGAGGTAGAAGAATGAAATTTGGAGAGGGTATTCCATGACGTCAGCACCAAATAAGAACAGATTTTTAGAATTCAACTCCTAAGGAAATGAAAAAGGGGTGCAACGTGTTTTGTCCTATACTTAACATTGACTGATCAACACCCAGTCCGAACCCCTGGAACTAGAAACATGAAATTTGGGGAGCGTATTCCTTCTGTGATGAAAGGCCCCACTAAGGATCTATTTGGTGCCTGGTGATGCCTGGTGCCCAGTGTTGCCTGGTGGTGTGGGGTGCCCGGTATTGCCCAGTGGTAAAGAGTGTCTGGTGGTGCCTGATGGTGTGGGGTGCCCGGTGGGTGGGATAAGGAAGGATGCCTGATGACAACTGGTGGCACATGGTGTGGGGTGTCTGGTGGTGTGGGGTGTTTTGTGGTGGTGCAGGTGCCAGGTGATGCTTGGTGGTGTGGGGTGCCCAGTGGTGTAGAGTGTCCAATGGAGTGGGGTGTCTGGTGATGCCTGGTGGTGTGGGGTGCCCAGTTGTGCCTGGGAATGTGGGGTGCCGGGTGGTGTAGAATGCCTGGTGGAGCAGGGTGCCTGGTGGTGTCCGATGGTGCCAGGGGGCGTGGGGTGCCCAGTGGGGCCTAGTAGGGATGCCCACTGATGCCTGCCTGGTGCCCACTGGTGCCCCGTGCCTACTGATGCCCTGCATGTGGCCAGGAGTTCCACAGTCACTCATTCCCTCTGAGCAACGCCAGGTCTACCTGCCACTGGAAAAGCCCTCTCCCTGTCACGTGTGAGGCTTCAGGCACCACCCCAGAGCCACCCAAGGGAGGCCCCACTAGAATCCTCAGGAGGTCGTGGGAGGGCCCACTCCTTACCTTGCCCCTTTAAGGCCACCTTTCTCTGGACATCATCAAAGCCAAGCTAGAGGAAGAGGCGGGCCTTTTATAAAATAACTTCCGGTCATAAGAGAGAAACGCTGTCAATAAAACAGATTGACATTTCACGTTGTCCAATGAAGACCAGGCTCGGTATAAAGCCCCGCCTTCGCGGAACGAGTTCCAGCCAATGGGCATCAGGAATGCTCATCCAATGGCGGGAGGCGTTGCGGTTGCTATGCGGAAGTGAGGACGCAGTGCTGGGTTGTTACGGGAGATGCCAGGCAGCAGCCTCTGCCCTGAGATGAGCCTCGCTGCGGCCTCGGAGGGGGAGGGGCCAGCAGGGGCAGGAGGGCGGAGCCAGGACCCCCGCAGGGCCACGTGGCTGAAGGTGGGTGGCAGGGCTGCTTCCCCTCCACTTTCCTTACCCCTGAGTAGACCTGCCCGACACTGGGCTCTGGGGCTGCAGTCCCCTCCACTTTCCCTGGAGTAGGCCCCGTTGACTGGAATGGGGCTCACCCCTGAGTAGACCTTCCCGGCACTGGGCTCAGGGGCTGCAGTCCCCTCCACTTTCCCTGGAGTAAGCCCCGTTGACTGGAATGAGTCTCACCCCTGAGTAGACCTTCCCGGCACTGGGCTCAGGGGCTGCAGTCCCCTCCACTTTCCCTGGAGTAAGCCCCGTTGACTGGAATGAGTCTCACCCCTGAGTAGACCTTCCCGGCACTGGGCTCAGGGGCTGCAGTCCCCTCCACTTTCCCTGGAGTAAGCCCCGTTGACTGGAATGGGGCTCACCCCTGAGTAGACCTTCCCGGCACTGGGCTCAGGGGCTGCAGTCCCCTCCACTTTCCCTGGAGTAAGCCCCGTTGACTGGAATGGGGCTCACCCCTGAGTAGACCTTCCCGGCACTGGGCTCAGGGGCTGCAGTCCCCTCCACTTTCCCTGGAGTAAGCCCCGTTGACTGGAATGAGTCTCACCCCTGAGTAGACCTTCCCGGCACTGGGCTCAGGGGCTGCAGTCCCCTCCACTTTCCCTGGAGTAAGCCCCGTTGACTGGAATGAGTCTCACCCCTGAGTAGACCTGCCCGGCACTGGGCTCAGGGGCTGCAGTCCCCTCCACTTTCCCTGGAGTAAGCCCCGTTGACTGGAATGGGGCTCACCCCTGAGTAGACCTTCCCGGCACTGGGCTCAGGGGCTGCAGTCCCCTCCACTTTCCCTGGAGTAAGCCCCGTTGACTGGAATGAGTCTCACCCCTGAGTAGACCTTCCCGGCACTGGGCTCAGGGGCTGCAGTCCCCTCCACTTTCCCTGGAGTAGGCCCCGTTGACTGGAATGGGGCTTACCCCTGAGTAGACCTTCCCGGCACTGGGCTCAGGGGCTGCAGTCCCCTCCACTTTCCCTGGAGTAGGCCCCGTTGACTGGAATGGGGCTCACCCCTGAGTAGACCTTCCCGGCACTGGGCTCAGGGGCTGCAGTCCCTTCCACTTTCCCTGGAGTAAGCCCCGTTGACTGGAATGAGTCTCACCCCTGAGTAGACCTGCCCGGCACTGGGCTCAGGGGCTGCAGTCCCCTCCACTTTCCCTGAAGCCCCGTTGACTGGAATGAGTCTCACCCCTGAGTAGACCTGCCCGGCACTGGGCTCAGGGGCTGCAGTCCTCTCCACTTTCCCTGGAGTAAGCCCCGTTGACTGGAATGAGTCTCACCCCTGAGTAGACCTTCCCGGCACTGGGCTCTGGGGCTGCAGTCCCCTCCACTTTCCCTGGAGTAGGCCCCGTTGACTGGAATGGGGCTCACCCCTGAGTAGACCTTCCCGGCACTGGGCTCAGGGGCTGCAGTCCCCTCCACTTTCCCTGAAGCCCCGTTGACTGGAATGAGTCTCACCCCTGAGTAGACCTGCCCGGCACTGGGCTCTGGGGCTGCAGTCCCCTCCACTTTCCCTGAAGCCCCGTTGACTGGAATGAGTCTCACCCCTGAGTAGACCTTCCCGGCACTGGGCTCTGGGGCTGCAGTCCCCTCCACTTTCCCTGGAGTAAGCCCCGTTGACTGGAATGGGGCTCACCCCTGAGTAGACCTTCCCGGCACTGGGCTCTGGGGCTGCAGTCCCCTCCACTTTCCCTGGAGTAAGCCCCGTTGACTGGAATGAGTCTCACCCCTGAGTAGACCTGCCCGGCACTGGGCTCTGGGGCTGCAGTCCCCTCCACTTTCCCTGGAGTAAGCCCCGTTGACTGGAATGGGGCTTACCGCTGAGTGGACCTGCCCGGCACTGGGGCTGCAGTCCTCTTCACTTTCCCTGGAGTAATCCCCATTGACTGGATTTGACTTGCTTTTTAGCAGAAATTCAGAAGGTCCCTCTCAGGAATGTCTGTCTAGGACAGCATCCTGAGGAACTAATAATGTAGAGGAGGATCATGGCACCTTGGATCATAAAGGAGCTGCACCTGGACAGTGATCGACAGGTGTCAGTTAGAGCCCTGCATAATTTTTGATTTAAATCACAACCATGTCTACTCAGAAGTATGTCCCACTGAGTTTTATAGATCTTACTCTCTGGAAAGTGTGTTTAGGATTTTAGCTTTAGTCATATTAAACTGTTTCAGGAAAATTCCTGTTTAAAACATTCATGCTTGGAAGTTTGTCCTGCACAGTTTATTCTTTGCCCAACTATTCTTAGTCAGGGAGTTTATTTTTGTGTTATACACTCACACATGCAATTTTAGCATTTCAGTGCATGCCTAGAACAGATAGCTCTTGTTTTGAAGATGCAACTGGAGTTAATGTGTCTAGGATGTGAGAATTAGTTCTTGCTCATCTGCTGTGAAGAGGTTATCATCACTGCTGTATTTATAAATGGCACCTCACCATTAAAGTACCAAAAGCTATTGATCCTTTTTGTGTTTATTCAGAAAGTTTGATATCATTCTTGTGCGTTTTCAAGTCCTGATAATTTGTTCATGCATTTCATTAACAGTTTTCTTCTCAAAAAGCTTCTCTGATAACCCACAAGCAATCTGTAGGTTTTTTTTTTTATTTGAATGAGTTCATATACAAGTTCCTGCAGGATATTGTAATAAATATATAGCCAAATGAATATAAAGACAGTGAATTAATGAGAAATTCAATTATTTATATAGCACCGTTTAATTCGCTTTTGCTTTGTTTTGATCTTTTGTGTGCATAGAAAATATTCTCAGCATATCTGAACTACTGATATTTCAGTATCTTGTTTTTAATCTAGATGGCCTATGACAACATGCTCTCTATTCGTTATGGTTACTTTAGGGACTTTGGGGAAAATATAGTCATATGAGGAAATACTGTATGTTTTTTTTTAAATTGCAACTTCTTCAGCATTTGTGGAGGCAGGGTTGGAGTCATCCAATCTGTGTTTCGATGTGATGTTGAGAAAAAAGACCAGCCAGTCAGAGAGGCCTATCACTAAGTGGTTTCCTTCCCACCAGTATCTATTTATCTACTTGCATTTTTCATTCTTTTGAACTGCTTGGTTGGCAGGAGCTGGGATCTCACTTAGTCAATGTGTGGCCCTTTGGTCTCAAAGCTCCAACCTGACACCATTGAGGTAGACAAACACAGCGTCTTAATCACAGTCCCCTAGGAAATAAAATTCAATATTCTCTAAAAACATCATGGCCAGTACCTCTGGTTGCTAGTTTAGCAATCTGGAGAATGTCTTTTCTTCTGAAGGTGACAATGTGTCCAATGAGGGGAAGGTGTAATAGCCAGGCCAGTGGGGAGAAAGACCCATAAGAACATAAGAAGATCCACTGGATCAGGCCAAAGGCATATCTAGTTCAGCTTCCAGCGGCCCTCCAGATGCCTGGGGGAGCACATCTGACACCTGCATCAAGGTGCCCCCATGCATCTTGCTTTTGAGGTTGTCCACCTCAACAGACACCCCTCATGGCTTGTATCCTGTGATGGTTCTTTCCTCTAGGAATTTGTCCAATCCCTTCTTAAAGGTATTGAGGCTAGATGCCATCACCACTTCCTGTGGCAGGGAATTCCACAGATCAACTACACACTGGGTAAATCAATATTTTCTCTTGTCCATTCCATCCCTCCCAACCCAACCATCCCATTCTCCTAGTGGATGTTCCCTAGTTCTGGTGTTCTGTGAAAGGGAAAAGAGCATATCTCTATCCACCCCTTGCATAATTTTGTAGGTCTCAATCATGTTTCCCTTCAGGTGTTTCTTTTCTAGACTGAATAGCCCCAAATGCTAGGCCTCCCCAAATGTAGGACACTCAAGAAAAATGTAGGGCATGACTAAATAAAAGCTAAAAACACCTATGTATTGCACACTGCAATATAACACTATTGCTGCAATCCTAAAGACACTTTCCTGGGAGTAAGGCCCATTGTATACAATGGGACTTACTTTTGAGTAGACATGGTTAGGATTGTGCTCTAAGTATGTTAAACACTACATTACTTATTTGTATTCCTATTACATACAATTTATTACTTATATTAATTACAAGAAGAAACCCTTCCGTGGACCCTAATAATCGAAACAACTTCCAGCCAGTCTTAAAAATCCCGATTCTGGACAAAGTGGTCAAGTGGGTGGTGACATCCCAGCTTCAGAGGGTCCTGGAAGAAACTGATTATCTGGATCCCTTCCAGTCTGGTTTCAAGCCGGGGTCTGGAACAGAGACTGCCTTAGTCGCCTTGGTGGATGACTTACGCCGGGGAATGGACAGGGGGAGTGCGTCCTTGTTGGTCCTGCTGGACCTCTCAGCGGCCTTCAACACCATTGATCATGTTGTCCTTCTGGGTCAGTTGGCCGGATTGGGGATTGGAGGCACTGTTTTGCAGTGCCTCCTTCCTGGCTGACAAGTCCCAGCAGGTGGTGCTGGGGGATGCTTGCTCAGCACCCTGGCCTCTTCAGTGAGGTGGGGTGCCGCAAGGTTCCATTCTATCCTCCATGCTATTTATCATCTACATGAAGCCACTGGGAGGGGTCATCTGGAAGTTTGGAGTGAGGTGTCATAATATGCTGATGATACCCAGCGAGTCTGAGGAGGCAGATGAAGTCCTGAATCGCTGTCTGGAGGCTGTGGGGGACTGGATGAGTGTGAACAAGCTGAGATTAAATCCTGACAAGACAGAGGTTCTGATCTGGAAGCTGTTGACTTGGGTATTGGAATATCTTCCTGCTCAGGATGGGGTTGCACTCCCTCTGAAGGAGCAGGTCTGCAGCTTGGGGGTTCTCCTGGATTCGCAGCTGCTCCTGGAGTGGAGGTTGTGGCCAGGTGGCGGCTATGGCCAGGGGAGCCTTTGCTCAGCTTTGGCTGATCTGCCAGCTGCAACCATACCTGAGTCGCTTGGATCTGGCCATGGTGACCCATCAAGATTGGACTATTGTAACACATGCTACATGTGGCTACCTCTGAAGATGGTCTGGAAGCTCCAACTAGTCCAGAATGTGGCAGCCCTTGTGGTTGCTGGGGATCGTTGGTTCGACTGTAGGGCTACTGCTTCAGCGGCTACACTGGCTGTCCATTTGTTTCCAGGCTGAATTCAAAGTGCTGGTCCTGACCTTTAAAGCTCTAATCGGCTCAGGTCTAGGGCATCTGAGCGACCACCTTCTTCTGTACAATCCGATCCATCACCTAAGGTGATCTGAGGGGGCCCTACTGACTGTGCCACCACTAAGGGATGTGCGAGATGTGGCAGCCAGAGATAGGGCCTTCTCAGTGGCATACCCTGGCTTTAGAACTCCCTCCCCTTAGAACTGGGGATACAGAGCTCCCTTGATACAGAGCTTCAGGCAGAGCCTAAAAACCTTTTATTTTAAAAAAAAGCATTTTAGTGGGGCAGAGGACGGGGGTGACTGTTCGTATTGTTTTTAGCTTCTATGTTTTAATTGTTTTTATTTGAATGTTCTATTTAATGTTTTAAATTATGTTTTAATGTGAGCTGCCTTGAGTTGGTTTATGACCTGAGAAAGGTGGGATACAAATTTTTAAAATAAATAAATTTGCATGCTTTTGAACTGCTAGGTTGGCAGGAGCTGGGCTAAGGACAAAAGCTAACCCCATCTTGTAGGACCGGGGTTTTGAACCCTGGCCTGCCGGTTTACAGACACAGTGTCTTAACCACTTGTGCCAGCATACTGCTTAAATCAAAAATAGAAGAGATTTTTTAAAATGCAGATAGCAATTCTTTTATATCACTTCTAGAAATAATAGAGCATTCAGATCCACTTTTGAAATCTTTACCTTAAAATTTTCAGCTTGATCCTCAAAATACTGCTAGTGTAACACTTATCTAATTGAATGACTTGTAAATTCTCATATTAAAATAATACTTTTAAAAACTAATTTCAGACTCTGCTAAAACTGTTATATTAATTATTCAGGAAAGAGCTCTGGGCAGCTTAGATTTAAATGTAATGATAAAAATTGATTTCCTTTTTTAAAGAAAGGTTTGGATTATTTAAATTTTGTTTTTATGTATATATGTGTGTATATATCCAAACCTTTCTTTAAAAAAGGAAATGTGTATATGTGTATATATTATGTGAGTTTGTGTGTGTACATACACACACAGAGAGAGAGAGAGGGGGGGGTATGTCTATAATGCAAATAAAAGTGTAATGACTTTTCTTTATTTGATTTCCTTTCTGCTTTTTAGCCAAAAATTATTATGTGTTTTAGAATAAATAGTAAATAATATTCTGTGTAGTCTTAGTACTTGTTGCTGTTAACATCTTTTTTCTCTTCAGGCATTTGAGGCATGTGATGAAGACAACAAAGGATATTTAAACAGAGAGGACTACAAGGTTGCTGTAGTCATGCTGTTTGGCTATAAACCCTCAAAGGTACAGTGCAATGGATTGGCATGTTAATTAAATCAATCTTGTTTGGTTAATAAATGTAAAAGAACATAAAGTTTGCTTTGGAAGTTTGTAGACTTACCATCGTTTTCAACATTTTGGTCAGTGCGGCTTTCTTCCAAGGATGTATGTGTATAATTTCAGCCTTAAGCAGTCCCGTTAAACTCCATGAAGCTTAATTATAACAATATCAAATGAAGTTTTAGTTTGTATTTTGGTTTTTAATACATTCCTAATGTCAGATGAGAATCTAAATATTGCCACTTCTCACCATAAGGTGTCACTGTTAAGTACTTTTCCTTAAGATTTTTATTTGGAAAATTAAAGCTCATTTGGTACAATATTGTTCAATCAATTTAATACAAAATCCACAATCCTTTTCAAGTAACTTTACTTTTTCCCTTTTGAGGATGATAGTATACCAGTGGTTCCCAAGCATTTTTGAACTGGACAAATCTAATGTTATGAGACTAAAAAATGTTTTATTTTAACAGTTGCTCAAACTTTTGTTTTAAATCTTTTAACTATGGCAGAGGTGTCTAAAACCTGGCCTGTTGTCCACATGTGGCAAGCCTACACGTGGCCCATAGCAAGTCCCTCCATCCAACCCATGTGCAAGCCCTGCAATCCTCCAGATGCACAGGAATCTTTGCTTCCCGCACCTCCAGAGGGTATTCCAAGGATGGGGGAGGCTGCACTCATCCCCTCTATATATCTGTGTTTGAAGTGTACTGGTTTGAAGATCATCCCCTCTCTGTTAGAAAGTGTTTATCAAGAGAAAGTGTTTATCAACTCATTCATTCATGAGTTCTGTCTCTAATATATTATTTATGTATTTTTAAAAAATTTGAAATGTAAATAAATTCTTTTTCCCCTGCTCCCAATACACTGTCTATTGGGCTATCCCTTGATTGTTGTTTTTTTCTTCTATTTTAGATGGAAGTGGATTCAGTCATGGCTTCTGTGAAACAAAACAAGTCTGGTACTGTGAAAACAACAAATATTCACCCTCAGTTCAACACAAGAAAATGTCCTTGCCCCCTTCTTTTCTCGGCCCCCTTATGTGCTGCCAAAAAGTCTCAGGAAGGTCTCTTGAATTCTCAGGAAGTGAGCTAGGGGCATGTTAGTGGGAACTCTTCCAGTTCAAGGTGCTATACTGCTCCCACTGACTCTTTCCCATATGGTTGCCATAGGTATATCAGGAACCAAGAAATCATATGTATTATGCAGGCCATTCACCAGTTTCCCTATTTACGAATCTGTTTCCAGGTTCAGTTCAAGGTGCTGGATGTGATGTTGAAAACCCTTAGTGATTTGGAACCAGAGTTTCCCAAGAAAAGCCCCTTTCTGTAAAAAGCATGTTCAAGATGTTTGCTACTGATGCCTTTCTCTGTACTGCCCTCCTGCCAAAAGAACATGTGGTCACAAGAGGGAGAACATAATGGTTGTGAAATCCAGATTGTTTATTAGCCTTGCTCGAAAAAGTATGCCTGGCCCTTTCACTGCCTATTTTTGGTCAGGCACAAAGGGCAACATTGTTGCAACAAGCCTTTTAGAAATATAGGTTGGATTTCACCATCTATGTTGATTAGTTCCAGGAACCTCTGTGGTTACCCATTTTTGTGTTATACAAAAGCAATTGTTTACCATAGTAAACATATACAAAAGCAATTGTTTACCATACTAATAAGGCAATTCATATGAATCAATTCCCCTTTTCCCAGGCTTAAAACAGTTTAGTTTCAGCTCAGAAATGAAAGCTTCCCCTTACAAAGTAATTTAGAAGTGATTATCATTTTAAATTCCTGTGATAATCACATGGGGGAAGGGAGGGGATCTGCCTCCCAGCTGAAACCCTTTCTGAATCTTTCTTACCGTGTAATCCTAAGCATGTCTAGCATATCTACTCAGAAGTAACTCCCATTGTGTTCAGTAGTACTTACTCCCAGGAAAGTGTGATTAGGATTGCAGCCTTAGGCAAGCCTGACATGTTATCATTGTAAGCAGGCTGCTTTTAAGCCATTAACTGTGATTTAAGGGAAGTTTATATTTTAATTTAAAGACCCAACCTCATTTGTTTTGAGACAAAAAATATCTGATAAATAAAAAACTTATAATTAGGTTATACCTGTATTATCTTTCAATTTGCTTTAATTTAATTTGCTTTAGCTCATTGATTGGTATTTTCTATGGCACAATTTTTGTAAATTGAGCTGTTCTTAGCCACCTTGAATGTACTGGATACAAAAAAGTGAGATGTAAATTATAAATATAAATTATTATGATCAAATAACTAGTTTTGAACAATATTTTAAGCAGTGGTTCCAAAACTATCTGGGAGTTTGGGAAACAGTGTCAGTACAGAAGAGGGTCAAAGGCAAAGAAGTGATTGCCAGGATTGCGTCACTGTCGGAGATGGAAGGTGCTTTTTTACAAAAACATTTTACAAATATTTACAAGGGACAGCACTGCCCTCCTCTGAAAGGGCATGAAAGGCCCATGAATACCTCTGAAGGGCTCCCCCTGGAACTCATAATATCTGAAAATAGTAATTGAAACCCACAAAATAGCAAGCAGAATGTGATCACTATTTTTTAGACATTCTGAGGCTTGGGGGTCCCATATGTCCATGGATGGCTTCACCCCAATAAGTACAATCCCCTTTCATGCCTGGCTGTGGCACAGTCCTGGCCATTACGCCACTGCCTTTGCCATCACCCCTTCCTTTAAAGAGGCAGAGACAGGACTTTTGTGGCTGGAAAACCCATCATGATACCCCAATTTGGGGACCTTTGCCTTTGAAACCTGAAATTAAAACCTGAAATTAAAACCTGAAATTAAAACCTGAAATTAAAGCAGAATTGATTTTAGATTAGTAGGATATTGCTAGCCCGTACTGATATAACAGTCTTTCATGAAAAATGAATGAAGGCACTGTGCTTTTCAGTTTTCTGTAGTACTCAGTCTTTACAATGGAAAAAAGTAAAGGAAATCTTATCTCCACAGTGATGCACTTATTGGAAGACTCTGCAAGAAAATGGTTATGGGCTTATAGTGGTCTCAGAGTTAGCTTATCTCAGGATTCTCTGGAATTGATTTATGATGAGCCAATGTAGCTTCTTTCAATAGGCATGGGCAACTCTGTTCTGATTTGAATGACCCTTCCAGAAATATTGTGAAATCTCATGCATCTCTTTTTTGAATTGTCATATGCTTAAGAACTTCCTAAAAGTCCCTGTGTCTGGACTGAGCATGGGATTTGAGAATATTTGGAAAATGGGGCACTTGTCTGTGTGCCCATGAGCATTTAAAAGTATTAAGTTGTAAAAATGCAAAAATAGCACATCATCATTTGGAGTAAAGGAAAATATTGTAATTATTCTGTTGAACTTTTATTAGACTGAGCTCATTTACACAGAAGCATAGCTAGAAGGGATTGCGCCTTAAGTTTTTTAGGGATCCTCACTATGGCATATATTCCTCCCCAGTGATGGGATTCAAAGAAATTAACAACCGGTTCTATGCCCATCTGGCAGCCACTTTTAAATTGCTATTTTTAAACTTTATACGTCCTATCTCTTGTTAACAACCAGTTCTATAGAGTAGGTGCGAACCAGCTGGAGCCCACCACTGATTCCTCCCCTTCCCCTTCAAAGCTATTCTGGGCAGCGGGAGCAAAACAGAGGAAGGGTCACTTGCAGACTGTGGGGCAGCTCCCTGAAAAACCTAATGCTTTTCACCCTTCTTGCTATGTCACTACATGTATGAAATATATAATTATCACCAACATGAATTTATTATTTATTTAATTATTTATTTTAATTTTATTATTTATTTAATTTGAGAGGTTATACTCTGCATTTTCCATATTAAAACAAATGCTCAAGGCGGCTTACAAAGTATTTATAATGAAGTACAAAGTAATACAACAAGTAAAAACGTCAATAAAGCACGACAAGAGAATTAATTTTAACCAGTATAAAAAGGCATGAGTTTAACATTAAAAGAATTAATTTTAACATTAAAAGACATGGAGAATTTTAAAAAAATTATTAAATGGTGAAAGTAAAATCCCTCAGAACAAAGTGAAATTTAAAAGAGAAAGATGAACTTGTTAAGCCAGTAGATTGGGGCTAAGGGATTGGAAAACCAATCAGTAGCCAAATGCAGGAGGAATTATAGTTTTGAGCTCTCTCTCGCTCTCTCTCATATACAGCTTTTCAACTAAAAAGTTCACAAAGGTTTACAAGGGAAATGAAAAAATTAATAGCTAACTAATAGCTAATTAATAGATAATGACAAGGCTTACTTACGGGTCGGATAGAGAGGTCATGCCAGGAGCCACATTTAGGCTCGCCAACGACTGCATCTGGCCCCCGGGCCGGGGTAGGAAGACTAAACATTTAGTGAAAACTACCTCATGTGTGAAGGGAGCATTTATTTAGGAAGGCAGCATCAATTCAAATATGAATTTTTTCTGTATTAGAAAGTTCTGAGACATTTCTTTAGAAAGCAGTTTGCATTCTCTTGGCAAGTGGAGCAGTGAGTTCAGGCAGCGTTTCTTCTTTGGGATATTTGGAGGAAGCCACGCCTCAAGATTTAGAGAATTTTACAGAGTTCACATAGTTCTGGGAACAGTGCCAGTGGTATTGTTTATGCAATCTCTTCCACATCTTTATCGGTGGAATGTAACTGCTGTTGATTCTGGGGAGACTACAACTGTGAGCTGCTCTCCCTGTCTGGAGAAAAAAAGGGAGCTGAGCTGACATGACAACAAAATATAGTCTCAACATATTCTATTGACTTTATGACTGAAACTATCATTTCAACTATAAAGTCAACAGTATGAATTACGGGGAGAATAGATTCATAAAACCAATTCTAGGTCACCACTCTTTCATGAGTATCATCGTACATATCTATTCATTCTTTGCTTTCCACCGGAAATAGTAATAAAAATAATAAAAACTTGTTTTCTTATGCCAAACAGTTTTGCTGCAGTACTGTTACTTATATTCACCTATTATTCCCAAACTAATTTTTCTCTTTTGGTTTTACCCATCCAATTTTCTTCCAGAAGATTGAATTGATATAAGCAGCAGCCTTACTCTCGTGTTGGAAAAACATAAATTTGGAAGTAGGACGTATTGAAATCAATGTCATACTTCTCAGGAAGGAAGTTTAGGATTGCAATATTTGTTTTGATCTGTGAGGATGAAGAAAAGAGCAATGTGGAATTAAAATCTTATGGCAAGGTTTCTTCTTTTATTTAAAAGAACCAAGTGTTATATTGCTTGATTTACATGTAGCCATAATTTGTAGAAAATTAATCCTTGGCTTTGCTGATTCATGCCCATTTTCCTAATTTTCCTAGGTATATCACAGGAAGACTTTCTAAATCTCATGCGTACAAAGAAGGATGTTTATTTATATCATTGTAAAGCCAGACAGATATTCACTGCATTTGACCAGCAATGTAAGTATTACTGTCTTTTGGAATAACTAAAAATCAACAACTAAAAACTATGCAGTGTGACAATTTCTATGACATTTATGAACATGCAGGACTCTAGGTTCCTATGGTTAACAGCCACCCAGGATTACTGAAGGTTTCTTGGGTCATAAGTCCCAATTACGTCACACCACAGATGAAGCTTGAAGAAGAATCAGTGCATGGCATATAGAATCACAATGTAATGTTCAAAGTTTCTAAGGACTGTATGGGTTATCTGATTTCTTTTAAAAATACTGTAACATTCTATAGAAAGCATAGAATCACTTGGTATGTTATAATTAATTAAATGAAATCAACTTAGTTAAATTAATTTAAATAAGTTAATTAAATGAGACCAAGTGTTTGTGAAGAGAACTAAGTTGTACGCTGAATTTAAGAAATTTAAGATGTCCATGGAGATTTCCTCCACTTTTCTTGAACTTATATATGCAGCCCTTGTTCCAGAATCACTGAGATGTCTTTAAATCCTTGGTAGAGAACAAATAACTCTTCAAAGGTTGCAACTCTAAACATGCTTACTAGAGAATAACCCCACTGAACACAGTGGGATTTACTGTAAATATGTGTTAGGATTATGCTGCATATGTTTAATGGTCTTTCAGAGTACAACTTTGTTTGGTGTTTTTTCCTCTTCCAAACAAGGTAAAGGGTTTTTATCCTTGGAAGATTTCAAAAAAGCCTTCAGAGTTGTTGCACCAAAGTTACCAGAGAGGGTTATAGTTGAAGCATTCAGGTAAGACAATTTGATTTTGTTCTAAAAAGTAGATGGAACTCAATTCAGTCCATTTTAGGTGTCGTACCTGCATTCTGAGGGATTGCTATAAAGCATATTTGAGCTCTCATTACCTCCCCAACTCTCACAGCTCATGAAAGATGGTTAGTACACTAGGCTGTTAAAGGAAATGGGAAATCTGTGCACATCTTTCATTTCCTCGTCCAGCCTATCCGACTGGAATGTCAAGAAGTTGTATTCTATGATGGAACTGAGTGGGAGACTGGGTGTGGAGATTGGATGCCACCTCTTGTGGCAGAGCTTGCAAATTGGCTACTGATAGAGCTCTGTGCTTCATTGGCAGACTTTTTTTGGACAAAGGACATGGGGGGAGGGTTTGGCCAGTGCACAGACTTGTGTCGCCTTCCTCACGCCACTTCAGGAATGGCCTAATTTGGTGAGAATTGCGCCCTCAGAGTGTAGTATTCTGCTTTCAGGCACTCCCTAAGTACACAGAAGAGGGTGTTCCACTTGCTCAGTTAAGGACCTCTTTCATGGTGGGAACTGCAAAAACCAAAAATGCTACAGGAATACTACCCAAAACTTTGGCAAACAGAGAAAACTTCCAAGGGTATCATTATTAAAGAACTTTTCTTGGTTGCAGTGCTAATTCTTAATATACACACTGGTCACAGAAAAGAAATTGTTATTCTTAGTACCCTCTTTCCCCCAACCCCCAAAAAGAAAGAGAGACAAGTACCTATTGAAGTGAGAACACAGGTAGTTGTACCAATTGTTAAGAGAGTAATCCTACAATCCAGAGTAACTCCTGGAGCACGTAAGACACATTTACATCAATGTAATTATGGCACCATCTAGTAAAAACCTATGGGAAATTCATATTGCAATCCAGAGTAAATTGTTCTTACGTCGGATCAAGGACTCCCCGTAGTTATTCTGGATTGCACCCTATGTATCTATACATATATATTGTATACACACATGTGAAATCATTGAGGACAGACAATTATATGCATTCATTTTATGCTACTAAACATGTTTCCTGAAATATAAGTGTGTTTCAGCCCTAGTAGAAAATCTTTAATTTTTTATTATCATAATTTACTTTAGAGATAATGCAGTGCAAGTTTTATCAGCTTGCATATTAATCTTTCTATAGCAGGGTTGTCCAAAATTCCAACTTCAGGGGTCTTGGACCTTTAACAATTATGTAAAGGAAGGTATTTCTGCAGGTGCTGCTTCTCATCTCACATATCAAAAGCTGCACCTGCTGAAATTCCCTCTTCTTTGCAGTTGTTAAAGGTCCAGGAGCTCTAAAATTAAAAGTTTGGACAACCCTTTTCTAGAGCATATGGATTTAAAAAAAAAACTGACAATAGATCAGTTGAACCATTTGGTGGTGCTAAATATCCTTTTAAAGGAAAGTAATGAAAATGGAAGTAGATTGTTCCAAACTCTGGTTTGTATATTGAGTACTGTTTTGTGGATCTTAGAGTCTTCATATTTGTCTGATGTGAAAATTCTATTTTGAAATAAATTTGTAAACATCTCATATTTCTAAATACCCTCTTTACTCGAATCTAGCACTCACTTTTTCCAGCCAAATTTAGTCTCCAAAATTGGACTGAACATTAGATTCTATGGCAGATTAGATTCAAGTAAATACAGTATTTTGATTATAAGTATAGGTCAGTATTTGGTTTAAGAGTTTACTATATTGTAATAAAAATGTAATGTGAACCCTGTTGTACAAGGGCACAATCCAGAAGTGCACTTGGGTTACCCTATCTATCACTGGGCTGACCCAACTGCAAGATGGGTCACCCTAGTTATTCTGAAAAAGGCTTGGGACAACCTAAGGCAATACAGTCTGCACCAAGGCAGGTGGATCTAGGCTGCCCTAAGTGGGGCAGCCTAGGAAGTTTCAGAGCCTGTTTCTGGGGCAGAAATTTCCTCTTCCAGCTCCTCGGAGTTATACTACCTCAGGAGCAGGTATAGAAATGAGTAGACCCATGGGAGAAAATGGACCCCATGATAAAGCAGAGTAAGAATGGCAGTGTTGACCAAAAATCTGAGTACACATTAGATTCGAGTAAATATGGGTATATGTAAAAATTTATATATCAGTGAGTCTTGTGCATTATTGCACTGCTGAGCAAAAAATCTGGTCTGTAAATGGGTCTTAATACGATAAGTACTTAGTAGGAGATGGTTCTTAGTAGGATGAGTACGAATCATGTTTGTCCATGTAACTCATCATGTTACATCACGCTGGTCTGTAATCAGGGGTGGGCTCTTACCGGTTCGGGCCTACTCGCCCGAACCGGATCTTGTTATTTGGCCGCCAGTGGCGAGCCGGTAAGGTGTGGCGGGACCAGAACCGTGGGGACTGGTTCTGAGCTGCTACCAGCCACCGGGGCCGCCATTTTACTCTGCACGGCACCACCGTGCTCTCCCTTCCTCTCCCGGCCTGCTGGAGAGGCACACAGGGAGCCGCGCGGCGCCACTGTGCTCTCCCTTCCTTTCCTGGCCAGCCGGGAGGAGTGTGGAGAGGACTGCAGCCTCATCCTATGCAGGTCTACTCTGAAGTAAGTCCCAGTATAGTCAATGGGTCTTACTCCCAGGCCAGTGTGGAGAGGATTGCAGCATCAGAACCCCATCCTATGCAGGTCTACTCAGAAGTAAGTATTTTATTTTTAAAAATTTTTAAATTTTTAAATTGAAAACCACCCCTGGCCCCGGCCCCGCCCCCTGGCCCTGCCCACTTCCAGAGAACAAGTTCTTGGGCCAGGCTGGGCCCACTCCTGTCTGTAATACATATTAGCTGTTTCTACAAAAGTAATGATGTTCTCCCTTTTTCAACCTCCCCTCTAAGACCACAATCCTATCCATAATTATCTGGGAGTTGGCCTCAGTAGTCATTGGAGTGGGCTCTAACACAATTAGCTAATCCTAGTAACCTTCAGGTATACTTGGGAGCCAGATGCACACATGACCTAGGAACAAATGGGTCAACCAGTGAATCAGTTTTACCCTGCATTTCCCCCTATAGGGCACTCAAAGTGCCTAATAAACTAAATAAAATATAAATAAAACTTCATGAAATTGACTTGGAAAGCCAATGAAAAACCATCATGCATTTCTGGATTTACCACCAGATTTTCAACTGATCACAAGACAAGCATAAAAAATAACATGGTCAAAAGCTGAGTTGCACTCTAGGAATCTTGGGATATTCAGTTTTCAGGTATGCTTGTGATTTGCTCAGACTTGGCTGCCTATGCTGGCCCTATAGAGCACAGTGAGAATAGAGAAGCAAAAGAATTGTTTTATCCCAGAAGTTCTTCTGTGAAATATTTATTGTCTTAAGGTATGGAAAGCTTTCAGCACTGCTTTTGTAGCACAATGTTCTCCAACATAACAAATTAACAGTGCAATCCTAAGCATGTCTACTCAGAAGTAATTCCCATTGTGTTCAACATTAACATACTCCCAGGAAAGTGTGGTTAGGATTGCAGCATCAATCTCTTACCTCAGGTTTAAATTGATGTAGCTGGTCAAGAAAAATGATTTGGTGATAAATCACTGTAGTCAAGCAGGATATCCTGCTTTTTATGTCATCATTCAAAATGCACATCTACTCTGCAAGGTGGTACACAAACTGTTCTCAAAAGATGTTCCAGGAAAAGCTTTTTGTTGGGAAATGCTATTGTGTGTTTTATAAGCATGTACCCATGGAAACATTTTCCAGAAGGGGAAAAATGGAAGAATTATTTCCTCCTTTTGCCCTTTTTCACCCCCACCCACTCTGATCCAAATATTCATGACACTGTATCCACCATGAGGACAAATACCTGCTGTGAAAAGCTTGCAAACTAAAATTTGACACTAGGAGAAAACTGAAGGTTGGAAAGTGAGAGCCACAGATGAAGAAAAGGTAATTATTTCAGTTATAAAGTTTTAGGCCAGTGCTTCCCAGACATTGATGGTCTGCAATGTCTGACCATGCTGTAGAGTTTTTGGCAGGATGACCACATCATCTTTCTAACACAGTGTGGAAGCAGGAAGCTACCACTTTTGTACTTCTGCTCAATACAAGACATGCTTCCAAGGAATGATACTTGAAGGACTTGCATCTCTCCAAAGCCTGTTCCTCTTCACATTTCTTGGAACTGTGACATAGCATTCCCCCTTTCATTGTAAAAACTGGTCTTTAACAAGGCAATTTCCTTCTTCTATTTTAAGCCTGACCTAAAAAAACAAATAAGTTGACCAACTTAAGGGCTCATGCTTGCAAAATGCTCTCATGTAGTTGGTAGGCTAGATTGAGTGTAAAGGTCTAAGTTTTGCAGTGAGATTTACTGTAGTGTACAAGGGACCCCCTTCACTTTTGAAGTCATTCCAGGTGGTGGGAGCATATGGAAGTGTATACCTTCATTTTGCTCTCACCACCTGGAATGGCATGCTGAAATAAGGTTTCCTATAAATCTTGATGCTTTGCACCCCCTCTAGCTATGCCACTGCATATACATCTAAATACTGTATTGTTAATAAGACAGCTTTCAACCTTGGCTGATTTATATGTATGTGTTTTGCTCAAAAATGAAACAACAAACAAATTTCCTACATATATTGGGATCCAATATATAGGAATAGACTTCATGGCAACATGCAGGAGATCCATTCACTGATAATGGAGTGAATTAACCCAGTAACTGCATGGTGGCATTAGTATTGTCTTTGCTATCAAGAAAATATCCACTTTTGGGAGTAAGATTTTTGTCAGAGAGATGTTTACATACAAAAGTTATTCAAATGCTCATCCAATAATATGTGGTTCATCTTCATTTGGTAAGCTCACTTCTATAATTAACAACAGGGTGACACAAATGTTAATAGCAAGCCTAAGGGAGATTATTATATAGGCCTTGAGAGTACAGTACTGTACTCAGATTCCCTCAATTTAGCAAATAAAATAGCAAAAGTTTCTTTCTGTCGTTTTTTTACTTTGTTCACAGAAGCACATTGGATATGAAGTAAAGAGGCTGTATCAAATAGTGGGGGTAACTCTTACATAGCCTATGTTTTACCCCAAATTGGGGAAATTGGGTTGCTGCACATGGTACTGATCAGCAGCAGGGGCATCAGCAATGCCTGCAGTGCAAACCACTGCTGTTTCTATCCTTCTCTGGATCGCAATATGTGAGATGACATTCAACAGAAGCAGACAGCGTATCCCACTGCGATCTGCATTTTATGCTGATTTACACATAGATGAATAGGATCATACACTAAAGGCATAGTAAAGCCTGTGCATTTGTCTGATCCATTTCTGTTCCTCCTAAAACGACTGCATAGATTCTTTCCTATAATTATTTGGGTAACACGAAAAAAACCCAGGTTTGGTTGTAGATATCTTCAGTTGCGATTTTGTGGTGTTTATGAAATTTTGATTTAGACACGGACTGTGGCGCGGAGTGGATATGAAACATTCATCTTCCCATGGCTTGTTGCCATGGAAACATTGTATACACTGCAATGTCATTCCAGTTGTGGTGATGTCTGCAGTACTTTTTCTTTGTCCTCCTTTCTTAAGTCACTGGGTTAACCCTTCACATTTAAGACTGTGCATGTGGCTGTGTATACGTGTCATGTAATCTGTACAGAGCCTCTTCTCGTGATTATTGCATCTGCCAGTGTCCTATTTTTATTTGTGCACATACTATTTAGATGAGTCTGTTTTGTTTAAAAGTTGTCCATTCTTACAATTTTAATTTTATAGAATGAGATGCAATATATGCCATCATAGTTTGAAATGTCTCTCATAAAACCTGTGTTCTTGTATGGGATAAGGAATTACCCTCTACTGCAGGCATGTCAAACATGCAGCCTGAGGGCTGCATGCGGTCCTTTGCAGGCACACCTGCGGCCCGCACAAAGGACACAGCACAGCTCTGGGAAGTCCCCCAGAGCTGGAACACAGAGGCGCGAGGAGGAAGGTCCTTCCCCCAGAGACGTTCTGAAGTGGCAGCAGTAGCCTAGGAGGGCCCACATGCCTTAATCTCTCAGCACACTCAAGCACAAGGTTCCCTCACACACAGAGCATCCAAGCAGGCACATCAGGACCCCAGTGCAAGGTTTCCCCCCTCCCAGAGCATCCAAGCAGCAAAAGGGTGCCAGCTGATTGCCTGGTAAGGCATGCCGTGGTCATGAGGAGGGGGGCTCAGTGTTTGTGCTCTGAGGTTGCAATGCTAGCCACAATTTCTTGAGAGTAAGCCCCAGTTACTTCTCAGTAGATAGGCACAGCCTTGGAGTTCCAGACTGCATCCTCATCGACGCTTACGCTGGAGTAATCCCACTGACTATAATGGGACTTGTTTCTGAGGACATATGCACAGACCTGGGGATCTGAGTGCACAACCCTGTCCACAATTTCCTGAGAGTAAGCCCATTGACCATAATGGGGAGTGCTTCTGAGGACACATGCGCTGGCTTGGGGATCTGAGCCTGCAACCCCGTCCATACTTTCCCAGCATGACCATATGTCATAACCAAAAAAGGGGAAAAGAAACCCCTAAAATATAGGACACCCAAGAAAAATGCAGGACATGACAAAATTATTGCTAAAAGCACTCATGTATTCATAACACATGTAGTCATGTAACACATGAAACTAATGTGGTAAACTTAAGTATGGTTAGGACAACTCAAAAGTAAGCTCCATTACTTCAATGAATCGAACTCCCAGGAAAGTATGTTTAGGATTGCAGTCTGTTACTTATTATTAAATTTAAAACTATTATTTTTTATTACATATAATTTATGAATTCCTAGAAGGTGCCATGCTACCAGCTCACAAGAAAAAGGAGGACAATGAAGATTTTTTTCCATGAATACAAAGCTGAAAAAGAGTCCATATGGGCACTCTACACCCCACACTGATAGAATCACATAGCCACTGTCCATGGAAGATCTACAAATGCTTAGCAGTCCCTCTTCCCTGCAATTGGTCATGTCCTTTTTCTGCAGTCATTATCGCAGTTGGGGGGGGGGGTCAGTATCATAAGCAAATATGGAGCACCTTCCTAATCAGCAACATGTATTTTATTACAAGTAATTGATTAATTCCAAGAAGGCTACATGCTACATGCTCACAAAGAAAAGGAGGGCAATGAAGTTTTTTCCTCAGCAGGATACAAGGCTAAAAAGAAGACCTGTCTTGGAAAAAAGAGGACATATGGTCACCTAGTACTTGCCTGGGAGTAAGCCCCATTGAATAAATGGGACACTTCTGAGTAGATATGCATAAGATTGGGTTCCAGCCAATGGTGGGCACCAGCAGGTTCGCACCTACTCTATAGAACCGGTTCTTAACAAGAGATAGTACATATAAAGTTTAAAAATAGACATTTAAAAGTGGTTGCCAGATGGACAGAGAACCGGTTCTTAATTTCTTTGAAGCCCATCACTGGTTCCAGCCCTCAGGAGACACATTCATGCTAACTTCAGCCCTCTGTATAAAATGAGTTTGATACCCCTGCTCTACTGGACACTAGCTTACATAGATGCAGGGAAAGTAATTTTTCCTCTCTTTTCCTGCAATCTTCTGTATCCCTCCTTGGGGTACATTATCCATCTGCTGCAGTGGTGTTCACTAAGAAATTACCAAGTGCCAATTCAAATATAGGAAATGTTTAATAGGGTCATGGGAAAATAATATATAGCAGTGAGGAAAATGTATTTCAACTTACTGACTGTTAATTGCCTCATATTCCCTATGCATGCTGTTTCTTGCTTGGACTTCCAGTTAAGCAGTTGTTTCCTGCTGTCCATTTCCCTTATTAATGCCACATGCTTTGTCTCATTTGTACTCCCCACTTTTGCAAGCATCATATTTTGTCCTGCTCCCCAGACTCTCACTTTCTCTCCTGGTCCCTGACACACAGTTTGCTGCAAAGCAGATGGCACTCACTGGTCAGGAATCATGTGGAGTGCAGAGCTGAATGTAGACAATTGCCAGGGCTCTCTGCAAGGATAGGGGAAATGGTACTGGGTATGGAATAGCATATTTATTTTAAAATACATGTTACTCTTCTGTTTTAAAAAAAATCAAAATATACATAAAACAACCCGAACAACTAAAAGTAACAGAAGAAAAATGCAGCAAACACTTGTCCTCTGTCCTCGGATAGTGTACTCTGGAGGCAGAGATAACTCCTGTCAAGAATGATTGAAAACAGTATAAGCATCCAGATCTGGGGAAGAATTCAGGGCATAGTCAACTAGCCTCTTTCTAGCCATCAAGCCCTGTGGTTAGTTAGCTAAGTAAACTCCTCATTAGACATCAGCATATGGATGTAAGGATGGACCTGTAAAGGGGGTGGTGTCTCCCTTGGACCAAGGATTTTTGGGGTGCAGCATTATCGTCTTCCTTGAGAAAGCAGAATTGTTCCAGCCTATGGCAAACCTCAGTGCTATAGCCTGAACTGTAGCCAGAGGTGAAGGTGAGTGCTATGCTGAGTGGTGGAAAGTTAAAGTGAAGCAGGAAGTCGGTGTTTCTGGATAAGAGCAGAATGGGGATGGGATTGGCCTGAGAGAAGGACAGGATTTGCAGAGAAGGGTGTCACTTTATCCTGTTTTCCATCCTGTACCCATTTTCTTATAAACCTTTTCATTGAACTTTTAGTTGAAAAGCGATATATTTATGATCTCTATATATTCTCTATTTATGATCATTTTAATGGTGTTTTATTATGATCAATTTTAGCCGCCTTGAGCTCCCTCTTGCAGGTGAGGAAAGGCAGGATATAAATTATATAAATAAATAAATATATATATAAATACTATAGAGAGATTAGCCCTACGCAGGGTTTCTTGATCCAAGTAGCCCATTGAATAGGTTGGGCTCAACATAGGGTAAGGGAAGAAATATCCCTTAATACTGAATAGACCTTCATCTTTCTCCTCACTTGAATTGGATACAGTGCAAGCCATGTGGCCCTGCTGCTGTAGGATAGGTTAGGATTGGGCTTAGAATCTATCGTTTCAGAATTCACTATTTGCTTGAGTCGCTGAATAAATACTTGACTACGATTTTTCCTTCATCTTTTTATTGCTAACTCTGCACTTATGACCCTTTTCCTGTAGTACAGCTTGTGTACCAGTCAACTCAAACACATCAAGGCTTCAGCATTTGTCCCATGTTGTGGCAGGGTCTGCTTTTTCTGGATTGGAGTAATCCAAACCATAGTTAACATGACGCTGGGGAAATCTGGCCAGTCTGTCGCATGGGCCTGTCGCTAGGACATGGAAGCCTTCCCACCATTTGGACGCTTTTGAACTGCTAGGTTGGCAGGAGCTGTGCTAGAGATGGGAGCTCACTCTGTCCTGCAGTACTTGGGTCTCAAACCCTGGCCTCGCCAACTATCAGCTCAACAAGCACTGACTCTTAACCCTGAGCCACTACAACCCTACTTATTCCAAATACATCTAGTGATAGAAACTGCATTGTATACTACTTTGAAATGCATTGTTAATCTGTAGCAAGCAGAAATAATGTATACCATTGATCTTTCATTGAGCTGTAAATGTGTGTTTTGAGTGGTGGATCTGGTTCTACGAGAGTTAGCAAATGAAGTTTGCAAAACTTCATATGAAATTATTCAGTCCAAGTGAAGATATTGCAACCTTGAGCTATAATCATCATTAAGATAAATGTCATTTTTAAGCTGCCTTTCCAGCTGCCTATCAAAAGTTTGAGGATACATAGTTCAAATGATATATTATTGAAATACCAATATAGCGATTCTCATTTGGATGCTAAATTCAAGTCATCCAGTCAAAGAAGGGTCATGTATGTACTGTATTTTAACTTACAAGCACATAATTGGCCAATTTGTCATTCTACCCTTGCCTGTTAACTGTTATGTTTTCAAAGTGCTTTCACTGCCTAAAAAATTTTAGGTTCTTTGTGCATCTTGTATTTTGTCTTTTTCCCATACTTGTACAGTTCGTTTTGAGTTTGAGACTTCATGATGGGTGTTATTTTCAGGATGACATTGTTTTCCAGATTTTTTTCCTGCTTTGTCCCCACTGTATTAAATTGTTTCAAAACCATTCTATCTATTGTAAAAGTGTCTGCTCTTTTCTAAACTTGGTTAATTTTGGAAGAATTTGTTCAGGTTCAGGAGGGAGGAGCAGGCCTGTCCTGCATTCTAGACCCTGTCCCATCCTGCTGTTGTTACATGCGACTACTTGGTTCTGTGCCGCTAAATAGTTGGTGCATAATATCTAAGTAGTAATCGCATTGAGCAGACTATGGCACTTCGAGGGGTAAGGGAACAAATGTTCCCTTGCCTGGAGGAGGAATCCCATCCAATGCTGGTTACAGCATGGATAAGATTGCACTGTTAGGCTATAAAAACAGCTTTAGATAGAACCATGATGTTTTGTATTGCTTTTTAAATGAAGTTCTAATCATCACTGGTGATTGAAAAAAATAGAAAGGAACGTACAGATACTCCAGATAAGTGGTGTACATTAAGGGGGTGCAGCAGGCAGTCTTAAGAGGGTGTGTGTAAGGGGCCTCTTCCCTTCTGAGCCATTCCAGGTAGGGGAGAACAACCTAAAATAGTTCCAGTGGGGGGAGGCCTCTTGCATGCCCCCCCAAGACCAACTGTTCTACCTATACCACTGCTCTACAGGAAAGAATAGAATTGGAAACATGGTAAATTTAAGTGTGATAAGAACTTAAGTAGAATGGTACGCATGGGAAATCGAAAGTGTTCTGAGATAAATGAATGTATGTCTTAATGTTATGCATGTTGCTTAGCAACAAGCAGTAAAAATCTAGACTAATGAGTAAAAACTAATTCAAGGAGAAAAGACATATGTGTGGCTTAGTTTTGTAATCAAGTGTTGGTGAGGGTGAAAAGCAGAGCTATAGTATAGAGAACAAGTTTTCAAAAAGCTAAAGGAAAATCTTAGAACTGCATCTTCATTTTAACATTATATCACCTGAGTGAAAAAGGGTTACAGACTGTATATCAGCAGGCCTCCATCAGTCTTGGAAGACTATGGTATCGTGCTTGGCGCTGCATACGCTGCATGCAAAGCATGAAGTCCTGGGTTAGATTGATAGGGAGGATAGGCTGTTACCCAAGCAGCAAATCCCCCTTTCCATGCCACTGAAATAGTCCAATGCAAAGGCAGAGCCAGTACGATTGGTTCCAGCTGTGTTGCAGAGCTTGGCTAAGGACAGGAGCTCACCCTGTCTTGTGGGGCCAACCCGGGTCTCAAACCCATTTTCACAATTATATTTTCCTTCACAATGTAATCCTATGCAGGGTGGCTATATGTGACAACTGCAAAATATAGGACTCTCAAGAAAAATATAGATTATGACCAAATAAAAGCACACTCTGTCTCTGTCTCTCACTACATCAGTGGTCAGGGAACAGGGGTAAATTTCCCCATACGGGGTAAAAATGAAATTCCTGGGGGTAATGGACTATCAAGCTGCCAAGAGACAGCTGGGCATGCATATGCGTCTATATGGGGCACTGGGAAGCAGTTTGAGCCAACCGCGGCTTTGCATGGCTTAAGTCCGAACACTGCAGGCATCCATCTTGAAAAAAAATGACTGTGCAGCTTTTCCCTGCCTCTAAGTTCCCATGGAGAGGCTTCTCCGTGGGTGGAGTGTCCTCTCCTGACCCCACTGGCGCTTTCCCTTTCCTAATTGGAGGCGTGTGCTGGCAAGGTCAGGAGAGGATACTCCGCCCATGGAGAAGCCTTCCATAGGAACCTAGAGGCAGGGAGAGGCTATGTGTGCATCCACCTTTTCAAGATGGATGACTGCAGCACCTACCTAGATGGCTGAAACCCAACTGCAGCCTGAGCCTCCCCAGCAGCTTACCCATCCAAGGTAAGCACCAATTCCCAGGTGTCTACTAAGGAGCAAGCCCATTAATTCAATGGAGCTGACTCCTGATTTTTTAATGTCGGACAAAATGTAGGACATCCTACATTTTGCCCAACATTTTTTTAAAAGTCTGGATTTTTTTGAATAGATTCAATAAAATGTTGAATTCAAATAATTAATAAGATATGATTTCCTTCCTTTCAAATCAAGGGGGTAACGTCAGCGTATCTAAATATATTTTGGGGTAAAAAGTAAAAAAGTTCCCCGACCCCTGCTCTCTCTCTCTATATATCTATATATATAAAAGAGAAAAGTAACTGACTGACTGACTCATCAACGCCCTGCCAACACCGCTGGACCTAGAAGTGTGAAATTTGGAGTGGGTGTTTCTTCCGTGATGGAGGGGTGCACTAAGAACCGGTTTTCAGAAATTCCAACCAGAAGGGGGTGAAAAGGGGCGCAACAAGTTTTCCTCCCTATACTTTGCATTGAAGAATTGATGACTCATCAACATTCCGCCCCAACCCCTTGACCTCGAAGCATGAAATTTGGGGAGAGTGTTCCTTCTGTGACATGAACACCCACCAAGAAGTGATGTGGAGAAATTTAACCCTTAAGGGACTGAAAAGGGGTGCAATGTGTTTTTGTCCTATACTTCACATGGAAGACTGACCAACATCCAGCCAATTTGGTGCTTGGTGCCTGGTGCACTGGGGGGATGTTGTTCGGAGGAAGGGGTTGCACTAAGGGAGGATGCTGCATATGGGGAGTTGATGCGCATTGTTAGGAATGTGAGTCCCTGCAGGATTAGCAGGGCTAAGCAGAGTAGTTGTGCAGAGGATGAGAGGGCAGCAGCACAAAGTAAACACACAGCTGTTTATAGTTCAAGATAACTATATTGTTCAAAAGACAGGCAGAAGATAAGTCAAGTAACACAGTCCAAGGTCAAAGCAGTAGATCAGTCATATACATACATCCAGTTGCAGGGTTATTCCAATCTCAGTAATCCAGTTAAACAGTCCACAAGTCAGTCCACAGATACAGTCCAGTCTTTCAGAGTATCAAACAGTAATAATACTTCTCCTCAGTAACCCACACTTTGCAATAATCTCATACACACTTAAATATAGTGAAACATCAATCAGTTAGAGATATTGCAGTCATGTGACCAGTGACTCAGCACTTCCAATTCTGCTGAATCATGCTGTAAGAGCAGTTACAGATTGCATCAGCTAGATTGCATCAGCCTTCTGCAGTATTGCATCAGCCTTGAATCAACTTGCCTGACCAAACATGTTCATTATTAGATTCAAACCCTAACACGCATGGTGGGATGTTGTGCATGGGGGGACGCGCATGGGGGAAGTGGCGCATAGGGACTGATGCGCATGGGGGACGTGGCGCATGGGGGGAAGTGGCTCATGGGGGACTGATGTGCAGGAGGACAATGCACATGGGGAAATTGTGCATGGGGGATGATGCGCATGGGTGGATGAAGTGCATGGGGATGATGCACAAGGGGGTCTGATGCACATGGTTTGATGCGCATGGGGAGTTGATGTGCATGGGGAGACTGATGCTCATGGGGGGTTGATGCGCATGGGGAATGTTGTGCGTAGGGGGATCAACATGGGGAATGTTATGCATGGATGGTTGTGCATGGGGATTTGTGCATGGGGGTTGATGAGCATGGGGGGTTGATTTGGATTGGGGGGATGATGCGCATGGGGTGGATGAACATGGGGTTGATGCGCATGGGAGGTTGATGTTTGTGGGGTATTGATGCGCAGTGGGGGGATGGCGTATGGGGGAATTTTACTCCCGCAACTCGGGTATGCTTTTTGCTAGTGTATGTATGTATGTGTGTGTATATATGTATGTGTGTGTGTGTATACACACATACATACCCTAGCATACATACACATATATACACATACATACACTAGAATATATATATATATATATAAACACACACACACACTATACACACACACACATATATATATGTATATATATATATATATATATGTATATATATATATATATATATATATATATGTATATATATATATATATATGTGTGTGTGTGTGTGTGTGTGTGTATATATATATATATATATAGTCTTTCCATGCATTCCATGTATCCCCTTTCCTTTGGTCTGCTGTTGATACATGGAACGATACATGGTCTGCTGGGGATACATGGAACGCATGGAAAGACTATGGGTGGAAAAAAGACCTACATCCACATTAAGCAAGAAACAACTAGACGCTCAGCGCTATAACATAGTAAAGAGAAAGCTACTGTCAAACCTTGAGATTGAACAACTACACCTAACATCACAGATACAAGGAAAAAGCCCAGAAAAGCAATTGGGCATACAACAACCAGGGGAAACACTGCATACTCAGACAACCTCTGGAGCCAAAACATCATCTCCACCCAGCCCACTATAGAGTTCATCAGCGGATATGAGAAACAAGATCATGTCCAAACTAGCCACAATTAACACTCGGGTTAGATTACCAAGACTTAGCAAAGAATTACCATCAGACAGTATGCTGAAGGATGCCAATAAGGCCCTTATGACGATCCCCACCACTAACATAACCCAAACCAACAAAGTAATATATGCCACAGCCATTGTAATACTAGAAATGCTTGGCTATTCAATTAAACAGGCAAAGTACATCAGCACACCCCCCTCCCCTTGGAAAATGAGGCTAGAAGCTAATATCAAGACATCTCGAAGAGAAGTCAGCCAATTGGTGGAACTACAGAAGGGGCTGAAGATCAAAAACAAGTCTCACATACTTAGAAAATATAAGGGCCTGACTCTACCTGAGGCCCTCGAGACTGCAAAACAAAGGCTCACAGCCTTGGCTGCCAGACTAAAGAGATGTACCAGAGAAGCAGAGGCTAGAAGGATAAACGCCCTGTTCTCCAAAGAACCATCCAAGGTATACTCTCAACTGCAGTGCAACAACAAAAGTAAGAACAGAACCCCCAGTAGTAGAAACTGAACAGTACTGGAAGAATATATGGGAAAACGAAATAACACATAACACCAGCGCAAAATGGCTAAAGGAACTAAAAACAAGCCATAGCAATCTCCCAGAACAAGAGCCAGTCACCATCACAACTGAAGACGTTCAGCAACGAATCAGGAATAGCTGGACAGCACCAGGGCCAGACATGATCCAGACTTACTGGCTAAAGAGGTTCACAGCACTGCATGAACGACTAGCAGAGCAAATGAACCAGCTGCTAGCAGCAGGCTCCCACCCAGGCTGGCTCACACAAGGGAGGACAGTACTGATTCAGAAAGACCCGCAAAAAGGAACAACACCATCCAATTATTAACCGATAACCTGCCTCTCTACAACATGGAAAGTCTTATCAGGCATCATAGCCACTAAGGGCTCAATCCAGAGTAACTATGGGGAGTCCTTGCTCCGGTGTAAGAACAATTTGCTCTGGATTGCAATATGAATTTCCCATAGGTTTTCATTAGGTGGTGCAGTAACTACGGGTGCATGTAAAGTCTCTTACGTGCTCCCGTAGTTACTCTGGATTGTAGGGTAAATTGCAAAAGCATATGAGCCAATACATGAGCACAGCTCAAAAGGGCATTGGGAAGGATACCAGGGGCTCAAAACATCAACTGCTCATAGAAAGTACTGCAGCCCAAGACTCAAGAACCAGACAGACTAATCTGTGCACAGCTTGGATTGACTACAGGAAAGCCTACGACTCAATGCCACATAAGTGGATCTGTGAATGCCTGGCATTATATAAAGTAAATAAGACCTTAATGACCTTCCTTAAGAACTCCATGGGGCAATGGAAGACAACATTGGAAATCAACTCAAAAGAATTAGCACAAGTATCGATCAAGCATGGCATATATCAAGGAGATGCACTGTCTCCCCTGCTGTTCTGCATAGGCCTGAATCCCCTAAGCCAAATAATAGCAAAGACTGGATATGGGTACAAGTTCAAGAGTGGAACTACCATCAGCCACCTCCTCTATATGGATGACATCAAGCTGTATGCAAAGAAAGAACGAGACATCGACTCATTGATACACCTGACAAGGATCTACAATGAGGATATTGGGATGTCATTCGCCCTGGATAAGTGCAGCCGAATGATCGTAAAGAGAGGAAAAGTGGTTAAGACCAGTGGGGTAGAACTACCAACAGGGTACATAACAGATGTAGAGACCAACTATAAGTACCTAGGTATCCCACAATCCCACGGTAATCATGAAGAGGAGGCAAGGAAGACAGCAATATCCAAGTACCATCAAAGAATACGACAGATCCTGAAAAGCCAGCTCAATGGGAAAAATAAGATACATGCCATCAATACATATGCGCTGCCAGTCATCAGATACCCTGCTGGCATAGTAAGCTGGCCACAGAAAGAAATGGAGGCGGCCGATGTGAAGACCCGAAAGCTCCTCACAATGCATGGGGGTTTCCACCCCAAGTCTAACATCCAGAGACTATACACTAGTCGGAAAGAGGGCGGCCGGGGTCTGATGAGCGTCAAAACTACTATCCTGGATGAAACCCAGAATATCCAGGAATACATCACTGAGATGGCACCCAAAGATGAGCTGATGAGAGAATGTCTCCAGCAACAACAGCAACAGCAAATACCGAAGGAAGATCAAACTGAGGAAGTGTCCTGGCAAGACAAGACCCTGCATGGGATGTACCATCGCCAGATAACCGAAGTCGCTGATATTGGGAAATCCTATCAGTGGCTGGAAAGAACTGGCTTCAAAGATAGCACTGAAGCCCTCATCATGGCAGCACAAGAACAGGCACTAAGTACCAGATCCATAGAAGCGGGAATTTACCATACAAGAGAAGACCCAAAGTGGAGGCTGTGCAGAGAAACGTCAGAAACAATCCAACACATCGTGGCAGGGTGTAAGATGCAGGCAGGAACAGAATACGTTGAACGGCACAACCAAGTAGCCGGCATCGTGTATAGGAACATCTGCTCAGCCTATGGACAACCCTTCCCAAGACCAGATGGGAGACCCCTCTGAAAGTTGTGGAGAATGACAGGGCTAAGGTCCTGTGGGACTTCCATATCCAGACAGACAAGAAGGTACTGGCTAACCAGCCAGACATTGTGGTGGTAGATCAGGCCCAGAAGACAGCCCTGGTGATAGACGTAGCGATACCAAACGACAGCAACATCAGGAAAAAAGAGCATGAAAAGGTGGAAAAGTATCAGGGTTTGAAGGAGGAATTAGAAAGACTGTGGCAAGTGAAGGTGAATGTGATCCCAATAGTGACTGGAGCACTAGGGACTGTGACACCCAAGCAGGAAGAATGGCTCCAACTGATTCCAGGAGGGACAGCAGAACACTCGATCCAGAAAAGCACATTGCTAGGAACAGCTAAGATACTGCGCAGAACCCTCAAACTCCCAGGACCCGAGATTGAGGATAACATACATACATACACCACCCGTGGAAGGTGAGAAAACAATTTATATATTCACACACACACACACACACACACACACACACACACACACACATATATATATATATATATATATATAATGGAGCATATAAATACAGTATACATTATATATAGTAATGTGGTTAAGTTAAACATTATATTACTTATTAAATTTAAAATTACCTCAAGTAATTTATTACTTTTAGGCTGCAATCCTAAAGACACTTTCCTAGGAGTAAGACCCATTGAACACAGTGGGGCTTTTGAGTAGACATGGTTAGGATTGGGCTCATAATTTATTAATTACAAGACAGCTACACGCTGTCTGCTCATAAGGGAAAAGGTGGCAATGAAGATATTTTTTCCAGGACAATAGGCTCAAAAAGAGCACATGTCCTGGCAAAACTGGACATATGGTAACCCTGATGCCTGTTGACTCAGAAGAAATTACTAGTGAATTTTGAAACATACTCCTCGGCACATTGGAACATGGAACTGCAGCCTTTGAATTTCAGTTTCTTGAAAGAGGATCCATTGATTTCCATGGTTCAAACATATGTTTAAGAGTTAGCCATTTTGTTTGAAATAAGGAAGAACTAATCTTATTTCCATACACGATGGTGACGCTATCTATGACTTCCTCTCTGTTTTGTGAAAACTGAATATTGATATGAATAGCAATACCATAGTCTCCATATTCCCCAATCCTGTGCCAGAGTTGGTTGTTTTTTAGCAGAAATTGGCATGTAAACCACTGAACAGTTAAAATGAGTCAACCTAAAATTAGGAAACGTTCTTTTCTTTTTAACTGAATGAAATGAGCAGTGAAGATTCTGCTGTTCTGACACATATAATTAAATATGAAGATATAGACTTTAGTATAGTTTCTGATGTTCATTTTTCTATCCAGCTATTACATGAAGTATTATATTTATGTATTAACACTTGGAAAAAGAAACTGGTAATCCATGAGCTAACCCTGGAATTAAAGTAGCAACATTGATATCCCATGCCATTGTTTCTCCACAGTCTTATAACAGTGTGATTTAAGACCAGTTATGATTCAGGCGTAACTTGCAATTGTGGACACATGACTTAGAGCACAATCCTAACCATGTCTATTCAAAAGTAAGCCCTATTGTGTTCAATGAGTCTTACTCCCAGGAAAGTGTCTTTAGGATTGCAGACTTAAGTAATTTTCCGAATGAAGAAGACATAGATTTTGTAGTATTGTCCACTGCTCCACTAACAATGTGAACTTTTTCCTGATGGTTAGCACAAACCTAACCATGTCTACTCAAAAGTAAGCCCCATTGTGTTCAATGGGTCTTTCAGGAAAGTTTCTTTAGTAATGTTGGAAAAGTGCCTCTGTACCCAGATAACATTTTAACTGTATACATGGAATTAGAGCTGACCCATCCTAACACCTGCTGTATCATAACACCACATTTACTCAGGGCAGTGAGTCTCATTGGTTAGTTTAAGTTAAAGAAATCCACTTTCGGTTATATAAGGCAGTTTTGTTTTTTGGTTGTCTATAACTTTTCATAGAATACAGATAGTTCAGTGTGGTTTGTTTCATTGCATTCTGCTGTAGATTACCAAGTGAGTGATGAATGGTATTATTCATACATTCCAAGGTTTCCACAATTTTTGCTGCTATTGTCAAGCTCCTTTGGCAACTTCCCAAGGCTTGATATGTGGACAATGAATCCCCCCTGGCACTGCTCCAAATGTGCATACTTTCTGTGATTTGCTCCTTGTTGGATGACAGGTAGAAAAGGGACATTGTTTCTGTAAAGCAGAAAGCCAGGCCCTTGCTGGCTACCAGAAAGAATGGTTGGTCACAGCCAACATTTATTGATCTCTGATATTAAAGCTGTAGGAAATATTTTAGTTTCTGTATAAATCTACTGCATTATTTCTGCTTGTGTGATGACAAATTTATAGGTGTTTATTCCTGGCAAATAAATTGTTAAATTTATCTGTAAGCTGGAGAGACTGCTTTTGGATTAATTTATAAAGAGCAGATCTACCAGTAGTTGTGGTGGCTGTGTAGTACCTCCAGCTTTAGTAGTAGTATGCCTTTGAATACCTTTTTAGGGGGACTGATCAGGCACTGTGGGAATTGGGATGCTGGACTAGCAGGGCTTTTCTTGTGTTCTGATGAGACATCATCCGTAACCTCTTAGTAATGCTCATTAAAATGAATATAATAGATAAATCCCTCTGTGTTACAAGATAGGAATGAAGGTGCTTTCTTATGAATAGGGTCTTTAATTGGCTGCCATGTGTTGATCTAGGACTACAAAAATAAAGATAAGGCTACAAAGACTATGTGCTCAGTAACTGGATAAGGTGTTACAATTGTCGTGGATGATGAAGTAATAATCATATTTATCAAGCTGTAAATAGAATAAGTAGCTAGATGTGATCCTTGGCCACAAGCTTGAATTCTAAAGTAGACTTGGCAACATGAGGAAAATATTAAGGAGGGAAATTGAAAGTGATAAGTATGTGGAGGGGAAGAAGAATGAAGGTTACACTTGTGCCCCGTACCTACAGGGGATCTGTTCCATGAAAATCCCCAATGGATATGGAAACCATTGATACGAGGGATGCTATAAAAATAGAAACTCCTGCATACCACCCCCATGAATACCCCTCTGCACCTGTTAACATTGTTGAAAAGCTGGGGCAAAGTGTTCTTGTTTAAATAGGTCACAAAAAGCATTTAAGCTTATAGCCCTGCAGAAAGCCTGAAAGTTGGCTGCAACTAGTTATAATGATAAATAGGAAGCAATCCTATTGGTGTCCATCCATCTAAGCAATGGCTCGTGGTGGGAAGTAAGTAAAAGGAGTTACCTTAAAGCACAAACCATCGTTTAAAAACTGTAAGTGGGACCTACTGTGAAAGGTTTTTAGCTTATCTTCCCCCTTGTTAAAGAGTTAAGGGCAAGCCTGTCCCTTGTTGCACCTATATCTCTGGTGTTGGGTTCCCCTCAAGCATACCCCAAAACACGTAGTGTGCAAATTTTAAAATAACAGTTTATTAATCAGCTAGACAGTAAACATGAAGTCACCCACAGACTGTGGGCTATCCAACGGCATGACGTCAACACACGCAGACACAAAAAGACTGCATAGTAGTTACCCATAACTATGTGGTTCCATTCTGACTACCAGTGATCTAGGCTTCTGCAGCCAGCCTGCTTGCTGAAGAACAATTAACCAAGCCTCAGCTTCTCTTCTGTAGTAATGTCCACAATCACAGTTCCCCATTTATTGTTGAGTTATCTTCTAATTTTTTACACCTGTTTCTTTCTTATAGCTAGACTTGTTTTACCTTTCAATTTCCCATATTATATATTTTCATCTAAAATGCCCAATAAACCCCTTTTTAACAAAAAAACAACAACAAAAAAAGAAAGAAGAAAAGGCAACTTGATCAGCGATGATCCCATGTGACGATGGGGTCTGCTTGTTGTGGATTGGAGTCATCCAATCCATTAAGGATGCAAAATGTGGAAACCTGGCCAGCCTGTCATAGGGGCCTGTCGCCAGGACTTGCCTTTTCCAGTGAAGTAGTGGTCGGATTCCAAAAGAACTCTTATATGGAGAATTAGTGCAGGGAAAGCGCCCAAGAAGGAGACCACAGCTGCGATATAAGGACATCTGCAAGAGGGATCTAAAGGCCTTGAGAATGGACATTAACAGCTGGGAAACCTTGACCTCTGACCGTTCAGCATGGAGGCAAAAGACCCAGCATGGCCTTCTCCAACTGGAAGAGACACTTGTTCGGCAGGCTGAAGCAAAGAGGCAGACCCGAAAGCAGCGAAACCTGGAGCCTGGGCAGGGGACGGAATTTATTTGTCCTCAGTGTGGAAGGGATTGCCACTCTCACATTGGCCTCTTTAGCCACACTAGATGTTGTTTCAGGACCTCCAATCAGAGCACGATACCATAGTCTTTCGAGACTGAAGGATGCCAATACTACTAGTACCTATTTATCTACTTGCATTTGCATGCTTTCAAACTTCTTGGTTGGCAAAAATTGGGCTAAGGATGAGAGCTCACTCCATCTGGCAGTACTCAGGTCTTAAACCAGTGACCTGCTGATTGGAATTCCGATCAACTATTCTAGCCCTAGTGTTCTAACCACTGAATCACTGCAGCCCATTAAATCCTTTTCTTAAGGTTCAAATCTATTTTCCCTCTTCCATGGGTTTGACCTGCTTAACCCCTGTACCATACAAATGTCATTGCCGTTTCCACTTCCATAAAGATCCAAGACATTATCCACATATAGTAAGTAAATTTTCATTTTCTGCTGCCGTTTCATGTCTTAGAAACCAGAGTCATGTGACTTCCAAAGTAATTATAATTACAGTGGTACCTCGCTTAACAAGTGATCCACATAAGAAGCAAAAATTTCTCTAGGATTCTGCCTCACATAACAAGTGTTGCTTCACTTAACAAGCACAATTGTTGGCAGTTGGGGCAGACACACTAGCTGGCAGCCCTTTTAAAAAGCATCAGGTCTGCCTAGTGCACCTTCCAATAGCGAAAGCAACACCTCTGCTGGGGTGTCCACTGGGAAGAGGCAGAGAACAGCACTGGAGAAGAGGGAAGCAGGTCATGCCTAGCCAGAAGAAAGCAGGTTGGGGGGGGGGGGGGAGAGGCTCAGGATGAAGAGAAGGAAAAAGGGGGAGACACTTTGAAAGTGTCTTGGATTGCAGCCTCCTAATCATGTCTACCCAGAAGTAAGCCCCATTGTGTTAAATGGGTCTTACAGGAAAGTGTCTTTGATTGCAGCCTCCATGTCTACCCAGAAGTCAGTTCCATTGTGTTAAATGGGTCTTACACCCAGGAAAGTGTCTTTGATTACAGCTAACCATGTCTAACCATGTCTACCCAGATGTAAGCCCCACTGTGTTAAATGGGGCTTACTCCCAGGAAAGTGTCTTTAGGATTGCAGCCCATAGATTTCATAGGATCATGCACATTTGAATGCATGTTTTGAATTCAATTCCAGTGTTTTGTCATCATTTTTACATCTAGTTAATATTTTTGTATGAATATTTTTGGATTGTGGAACCAGTCGTCTGAGTTTCCATTATTTCCTATGGGAAAATCCACTTCACATAAAGAGTATATCACATATTAAGCATGCTTCTGGAATGAATTAAGCTTGTTATGTGAGGCATCACTGTAACTATTTCTTCTACCTTTTAGAAAAGGCTGAGTTCATTTTGCTTTGCACAGCAATTTGAAAGTTCACATGAGAAGAAATATTTCATGCCATCTATTACTAAGAACAATGTCTAAATAACATTGTGAAAACTTTTAAAGCAGTTTCCATCCTACAAGTTGTATTTGTCTAATGCAGAAGGGAAAGTCACCATAGCTGGCTAGAAGCTTTGCCTATGCCACTGTTACACTAATGCAGTGGGGATTGGGACCCCAATCTTCAAAGTGGGGATTGGGACCCCCTTGAGGGTTGCGAGTTCATTTCAGTGTGGTTGCAAAAAGCTGGGTGCAGCCATCTTGGAATCTGGCACTGGGCACCTTTAATGCAACTTCCAGCCATGACATTGCTTTTGGGGGGCTCCAGACAGATTGTCATTTTCAGAAAGGGGGTTCCAGGCTGAAATGCTCAAATACCACTACCCTAATGGGCTATGGTAGTGGTTCTCAAGCATTTCAGTCCAAGACTCACACCTGAGAATCTGTCTGGGACACCAGGAAGTGATGTCATAACTTGAAGTGATGTCAACTAGGAGTGATGTCATAACTTGAAGTGAATCAAACAGGAAGTGACATCACTGGGATGCCAGCACTCCTCCATGGGTATGGATTTTGGCCCAAGTGCCTCATTCCAAGATGATAGCTGCCAGCTTTTTGTGAACCCCCTAAATGAAGTCATGATCCCCATTTTGAGAACCACTGGATTATGGGGTAACCACCTAAATTCTTGATCAGTTGCCCTTCTGCTTGGTAGCCATGGTGGTGGCAGTAGCAGCAGCTTTCCCCCTTCTTTTTCAATTTCTTTTCCCTCCAGCAACACTGGAGGAGGATGTAGGCCACCTCTGCGCTGATCCTATTTGGAAGAGCAGCTAAAAATCAGCTGTTGTTATTTTTTTCATAACTACCTCATAAATGTAGAACTCTCTTCTGATGTTCAGTGAAGCCAAACCCTGTGACACTACGTACAGTATTAGCAATATGGGACAGAATCTTTACATTGTTGGTGCTGCTTGGTTCATTTCTACACTGCTCCAGTAACACAGAAATGAAAAAGTAGACTTGACTACTGCTTATTCAGCCTCTGCCACTGCCATGCTTCTATTTGTATGAGCCACCAATTTTTTCTACATTCTTATGTAATAAGCACGCCTCCATCAGTCTTGGAAGACTATGGTATCGTGCTTGGCGCTGCATACGCTACATGCAAAGCACGAAAGCCTGGGTTGGATTGTTATGGAGGATAGGCTGTTACCCAAGCAGCAGATCCCCCCTCTCCACGCCACTGAATTAGTCCAATGGAAAGGCAGAGCCAGTACGATTGGATCCAGCTGGCGTCGCAGAGCTGGGCTAAGCTCACCCTGTCTTGTGGGGTCGACCCAGGCCTCGAACCCTGGCCTGATGGTTAACAGGCACAGCGTCTAAACCGCTTTTGCCACCCACAGCCCGGTTATGTAATAAGAGTGTAATAAGGTTATGTAATAAGAGTGGCACAAGTTAGGGGAAGCTGCAGCTGTATTGGTCCCAGGCTGGCATTTGGTAATTCACAGAATGATTCTTGTAGATGCAATTTATTTTTGAACAAGGTTAGATAGTGTCTTATGTAGGAAGTTTCCTTGTACACTTTCTTCCACCCCGTTTTCCATTCTTTCACTCTTTTCTCACTCTCAAAATATACCCATTCATTTTTTCAATCAAGGAGACACAGAGATTCATTTGTTTTTTAAAAAAAGATGCAATTTGTACGACTGACCTCCAGATTCACTCCTAGCGCTCCATAGTTTTAGGTACAGAACTGTTTTTCCATAGACTTCAATGGAGAGACTCCAGTAACAAGAATTGTGAGTTCCTTTTCCAGAAGTTTGCCCTTTCCTAGGATTTGTACCAGTCTGTTTTTATAGTGCATCCAACAGACTGGCAAGGCTGCAAGAAGCTATAAGTACTTCCCCACTTGTTTAATTAAACTCCTTAAATAAGCATCCTAATTGCTGTTATGAAAAATCTTTAATTTGGGGATTCAAAACCAGATTAGGTAGAGTGTCAGTACCTAGGACACTGTGGCTGCAAAGCATGTGTTGTACCCCTGAGCCATGGGTTTTCTAAGCCCTTTGCTAGTGGGATACTCCAGGATTTCATAATCTATCATTGGATGTGCACTCCTTAACTCAGAAGGAGTGCTCATCAAATTATTTGACGGTACACTTCAAGTTTCTCCTGAGGGTCACAACAGAATAGGCTATTTGGTGGTGTCTACATATTTCCATTCAAAAGAATGTACTCCCTGCCTAGGAAATATTGTTATTTTGCCTGTCGGCTTTTATTTATCTTTGTGTTTTGCTTTTATCATTGTCGACAGATTTACTTAAAGTACTTCAATTCTGAAATGGAACCTGAATTTGGTCATGGAGTTTATTTCAATCACTGAGGAAAATATAATTCTACAAAGAAAATGTATAAGTAATGGAATAATAAAATCTAGAGATAGAAAAGTTTTATTAGGTCAAATAGTCAATTTCCCCCTGCAACGCAAAGATGGTTTGTGTCCTATTATGTATTTTGTCTCTGATGTATGCCCAGCGGAGTTCTAACTTTTCTCCTTGGATATCATTCTGGGGGAATATAAGATACTACTAAAGGGGTGGGATTGGGAGAATCAAGGTCAACTTCAAGCTGTTCAGGAGACAAGTTCTTTAGTACTGGTAGATATTCAACATCAGCATGTTTTATTTATTTCAGTGTGGAACTATGCCATAGCAACAGCACAGCAATATGACGGGGCATTACAATAGGAAGGATGAAGGAAGGAAGGATGAAACAAAGCAGGCTCCATTTACTTACTTGTCAGTTAGAAAAACAAGCTGACTGCTATTTTGTATCTCTGAGTAAAAGCTCTTCAGCATTGGGGGAAATGGAGGCAGAAAAGGAGGAATTCTGTATCATATCCTAAAGTAGATAATGCAGTGGGGGGAAAATGAGCTTTTGTAGTTGAAATAGGTACTACGAAAAACCTGCTAAAAGGAACCAGAGAAAATGAGACTTGTCAATATATTTTAAATTTTTTTCCCTTATGGGAAAGAGCATCCATATTCTGAGAGATATTGGCAGATTCAAAACGTTAGCTGGGTAAGTGAATAGACTGTTGTATCCGATAAGAATGAGAATTCCAGGTGTTCAAGATCACTTACCAGTAAAGTTACTACTACACCCTAATAGACCAGTTCCTTTCTGACCATTTTCCAAGGGGTTGCTTGACCACTGAGTAAATATATTTGACATATAATGCAAACTCCAAATTCTTTTATCACATCAGTTTTTCCTAAACATCAAATAGACTTCCACCTAAAGAATCATCCCCACTAGGTTTAAGTTATTCCTATCAAGTCAAATTTACCTTTACTAGAATTAATCTCATCTTGTTTATTTCCTATACTCCACACATTCATATATCTGTATGTGTAACGTCAGCCCCAGAGTTTACAACCCAATGTTCTTCCCCCTTCTTTAAGTTAGGTTGAGCTTCACCAAATGGTTTCTAATTACAGCAGTGCCTGAGGGATCCCATTTGGAGCACTTTGAATTGTTTCAGGCTGATGTTTCCAAACTCCTTAAATAAAGCTCTTCTCTTCAGGTTCACCTTCCATTCATTCTTCCCTTCCACTTGAGCTTTTAATACATTTTTCTATCTTCTGAAAGCTTTGGACCAAGCAGAGACTAGAGAACTCTCTCCCTCTGTACTGGTAGACATAGCTGGAGACAATTCCCATGAACTAACCCAGCATTCTAATCTTGAAAGGTCAAAAGACAGTTGATAAGACAGGTGTTTCTCATGAGAAACATCTCACTTAATAGCCTTTTCTCCCAGTGATGGAAGATATGGGCACATCTCACAAAATTAAGTCAAACACCCTGGCATGGAGTCTTCCCACACATCCTTGCTGTATGCCACCCTGATCTGGAGGGTCTCCCATCCCTCTGGAACAGATTTGAGGGTGCAGTGTTCCAGGAATCAGTCAAAATCACCCTGCCATTCTACTTGCAGAACAACTAAGGGTGCAACCCAAAGCTTTTTAAACTTGGATCAGGAAACAGTATGAAAACATTTTAAGCTTGCAACAAATATACATTCTTTTATACCATTTCCCCATCACGATAAATGAACATAAACACTTCCACTCCTTTATTCTATCATGGAAAACATGCCTGAAGTTGTGTTTCTGTACCTATTAAAGCAGTATTGGGAATAAAACTAATGGCAGACCTTAATCAATAGTTCAAGCAACTGTTGAAAGTGTAGATTAATGTAGTGCAATTCCTATCAATTTTCTGGTTTATAGCTGCCTGCCACAATTTTCCCTTAATAATCATTAGTGCATGTCATTCTTTTTAAAAGCTGCAAATTTTGTGCAACTGCATATGCTGAATATAAAGTTTCTGTTGCTCCATCTGTTCTTACAGCTTTGTAAGGCAGCTTTGGTAGAAATCTATATTATTCAGCTCTATGAAAACCTTATATGATATTTCATCTTTAAACAGATGGGTAACTGATCAACAAAGAGGAGGCAATAAATATTGAAGCAAATAATTAATGCATTATAGAACTAACAGTATTCCTTAATTTCTAAATGTTGGGTTGTGTCAGAAGATACAAAATATACTTGGTTGTATATCTTGGTATAATCTAATGATCCAGGGGTATCAAAAGTTTCAATTTTAGAATTCCTGGACCTTTAACAATTGCGTAGAAGTGGAAATTTCAGCAAGCTGATTCATTGTCTCCCTGACTAATGAATCCTAACTCTATGGAAAACAATTGCTTTTGTATAATGTGAAATAGGGGATTCCTGGAACCAAACCTCATGCATGGGGAGTCTCAACCTGTCCTCTAAAACTGTGTTCTTCAACCTTGGAGTCATGACCCCAATGTGTTCATGAGGCCTCGGTGGTGGGGAAAGGGGCAACTTAAGGGAATGAAAAAGATTAAAGACTATTTGACTAGACCAGGGGTCTCCAAACATTTTGGCAGGAGGACCACATCATCTCTCTGACATGGTGTTGGGGGCTGGACTAACCCTCCCAGGCTTGCACTGGACTAACCCTCCCAGGAGAGGGGCAGAAATGCCATATGGCACTTTTCTGATAGCCCCAGGTCAACATGGGACTTATGCTGGGGCTTAAACGGAGGTTTGGATTGCAGCCTAAATTTGCATAAATTTACATCTGAGTGTATGTGAGACAAATCTAGAGGACTGTAATGCTTGTCCAAGGGCCAGACAGAGGGGTCTTGCTTCAGGCTGCATCTGGCTGTCAGGCTGGGTTCTGGACACCCTGGTTTAGAAGGATTACAACCTCAACTTCTAGATTACTCATTTTCTTGGTGTTATTCTTGCTCCTGGAAGGGTCTGCTATCAACACGGGGAAATCTGGCCAGCCTGTTGCAGGGGCCTGTTGCCAGGATGTTGTATCATGCAGCACCCAGGTCTCAAACCACTGATCTGCCAATCTTCAAATCAACAGGCACAGCGTCTTTAACCACAGTTAGATAACTGTTGTGTGAAAATAGAAATTTTCCAGGCGTTCTAAAAACCAGTGTTTGTGTTTTTCCAAATCATTGGTCCATCACTGAACCCAACAGTCTATACTATAGAGACTGCTGCCCAGTGTCTAAAGCTATTTCCCAACCTGACATTTTAACTGGCAATTCTGAGGATTGAATTGGAGACCAGATGCATGCCAAGTATGTGCTCTTCCACTGAACTATGCCCCTTTCTACATTACTGATTTAAAATATATCATCCCTGCAAATATATTTTTTTTCTGGAAAGCCATAGAATGTGGGCTATGTTACCTGCTGCATACATACAGTACCACAATTAACTGTCCAATCTCAAACTGAGCTGAAAAATCTGTCTGTCTGTCTGTCTGTCTGTCTACCTACAGTATTTATATACCACTTTTCAACTCAAAAGTTCACAAAGCGGTTTACAAAGAAAATGAAAAAATTAATAGCTAATTAATAGCTAATGGGACCCTGTCCCCCAAACGGCTCACAATCTAAAATGCAAAAAGAACATCAGCAGAAGCCACTAGAACAGACATTGCTGGGGTGTGTAGGACCAGTTATTCTTCCCCTGCTAAATAAAGGAAGAACACCCATTTGAAAGAGTGCCTCTTCCCAGTTAGAAGGGGTTAGCACCCCAGTTAGCACCTAGTGTAGCTTAAGAGCAGGCTGGAGGTCTCCTTGGGCTAAGGGGATATATTCCCCTTACCTTGAGTAAAGCCCTAGCTGCCCCATGTTGTTTCTCAGATCCACCCCAGCAATATACCCATTTACTCAAATCTAAAGCGCCATCGAATCTAATGTGCACTCCATACTTATAATCAAAACATTGTATTTACACAAATCTAATTAACCATCTAATCTAATGCATACCCTGATTTTGGAGACTGAATTTGGCTGGAAAAGATGAGCTTTAGATTTAAGTAAATACAGTAGATCAGGGGTCAGGGAACTTTTTTACCTTTTACCCCAAAATACATTTAGATACTCCAACATTACCCCCTTGATACGCTGACGTTACCCCCACCAAACCCTGCATCCATCCCTTCCCTAGTGTCCCTTGCTTTCCCCTATATTGTTATGTCCCTCCTCCTGCTCCCCCAGTCCCTTCCCCAGGGCCCAGCCCTTGCCTTCTGGTCTGTGTTGCCTCAGTTTTTCCCAGTGCATAGCAAGCAGCCAGCGCTAGGACCCCTGTGCCTCTCAGGGATGCATTGCCAGTTGCCAGGGCGCTCCAGTGCACATTCTGGCTGGCTCCTGGGGTCTTCCCTTGGTTCACCTTTTCCTGCCGCAGTGGGCATCAGCCCCTGGATCCTGTTGAGAGCGGTAAGGAGGGGGGCTGCCCCAACAGATTCATATGCATGCCAGCTGTGTCTTGGCATTGCAACCATCCATTACCCCCAGGAATTTCATTTTTACCCCATTTGGGGTAATTTACCCCTGTTCCCTGACCACTGCAATAGATGGTGCACATTTGAGAAACCTCACTGGTAAAGTGGGTTTGTATGCAACATGCACTGACACCACCATTTCCAAACCCCTCCATGGTCTAATTTTTCCCCTGTTCCATCCTCCCTTGCCCAAAAACATTTCTTCCTCACCTCCAAAACACTTTCCCACTACTACCCCCATTCCACCCACTATATCACTTCACCACCTGGTGCAAACATACCAGTGCTCCATTTATGCAGGGTCCAGCTGTGGATCCGCCAAGCCAGCATGGGCCTTTATTCCAGTGCAGCCTTTTGGGTGGTCACAAAGATGCCCTACAGCACCTTTGCAACAGTATGAGGGAGGGCAGGGATGACCCCACATGCTCAAGTAAAAAATAGGATTGCACTATTAGAGGCATAGACATTAAATATTCATCTCCTTTGTCTCTTTTCTTACCCACAGTTCCACCTGTAAAAATGAATATCTTGCACTTCATTGCCTTCTATATGGAAGGCTCGGCTATGGTGACAAGTCCACGTAGCTGGAAGCTTGATTTCCCTCATCAGTATGCTTTTGTTCTAGCTGGATCGTAATGTTCTGGATGATTACTGAGTAGGGCAAAAAGCTCTTCAGTAGTTGCCTTCCCAGATTAAAAGATGGCCTTTTCTGTCCCATTTCTCTTATCTTCCAATCAAGCTTAAGATGGCACTCGGATAGCTGTGTTAAGGTGATTGTATATTTGAAATAGAAATTATATGAACTCTGTTTAGGCATCGCAGCATTTCAGGAGCACTCATTTCATTCTTAGTACTAAATATATTATATTTAGCTTTCTCTTTAGCTTTCTCTGTATAGCTTTCTAGTTAGACTGAAGTACACTTCAAGCACAAATATATCTAATAGGGACATACGTGGGCAATGAAATTTATAGTTTCTTATTTACACTGCTGCTAATCATACGTTCTGGAATAATTGAATTACTCTCTGCAAGTGGGTGTATGTGTGTGTCAGGGAATTGGTTTGCTCAAGAATGAAATAAAGGGCAGTTCTTTTCAAATACTATCAGGTCTCTGTGTGGGATGCAAATTAGACTCCAGACCATTTTTCTAATCACAGAGATGGCACCATGTTGCTGACATGAATGTTTAGCATTTATGATATTCTTGGCTGGTATATTGAAATAATAGCTCAAAAATCTTTTACTCTCCCTCTCAGTGATTTTTTGTAGTATTATCATACTCTTCAAACTGCTTTCCATCAGAGAGTCCTTAACTGATCTCACAACTGCAGTGTTTTGTTGATAGATAGTTTTGTAGTATAACAGTCGCAACCCTAACAAACACAACTGGTCACAATCCTCCCTTATAAGATGCAAGTTTGCTTTTTGTCTAAACATCTTCCAGGATTGTTAAAAACCTGCAGAATATCATGAAGTCTCAAGCCCACGCTATACCTGGTGGTGCCTTAACTTATTATTAGGCATATATTCCAGTCCTATCCCTCCCTCTCAATTCAGCTTCCTTCTAGAGCATATAGTGTGTCCTGTGGGTGGGTAGTGGGAGTCCCAGAGGTCTCTTCTGGCTAAGCTTCCAATATCTAGATCTCCAATTCCAATATCTCCTTGGACTTTCACAAACAAAATCATCCTAGGATAAGCCTTGGTGTACTCAGACATGCACCCACACTTTTGCTGGCACAAGTCTAAATGGCCTTAGGTTGGGGAATCAAGGCTGGAAAGGGAGATATTTGTAGTGGTGGAGCTGCTGCTGCTGATACCACACTATTCCCAGCCTCGACTGCTGATACCACATTATTCCCAGGTCTCTGCCCCATTCCTCCTCCTCCTCTGCACCTATTGTACCAGAGCTTTTCTGGAGGGCACTTGCATGCAGCTTCTCACCGCTTGCATCAGTAGCCTGGATGCAGTTTGCAACCACTGTAAACATACTTGGGGCCCTTATTTTAAATCTCCTTTTTATGGTTGTTTTGACTTGGAAGTATTCAAATGTCTGTTTCCTTAAATACATTATTTTGAGTGCTGTTTTGTCAACAGAAACCAGCTTCTGAACAGCATGAAGTAAAAAGAATCCACCCCCTTTCAGCATTTGAATCCTTCAGCACAATCTAGTGGTTTTTAATCCTATCATTTTAAACTTGTTTGTGATTTAATCCATTAAGTGAAAAAACTGAGATACTCCAAACCATTTGAGGGGATAGCTACTAGCAGCTCTTGATAGTGTTACGTTTCATCCATCACTTTAAATGGGGATTTTGACTGTCAGTAATCATGTAGGATCTGTACTGTTTTAGCCAACTAACTATAACTATGATTTTTTTTAATGTTTATTAAACATTCATCTATTTTTTCCTTAACATTTACATCTTTTTAAAAAGTGAAATTAACATACAGTACATGCTGCTAACTAAACCGCAAAGCACTGCATGAAACTCATCAACAAAGAAATCAGCATTAGAAGTCCAAGGGACTGGCTGATCTAGCAGAGGAAAAGACTGCTTTCCTAGAGACACTGTCATCCCAGAATCTTCAACTGGTGGGCCATTTCCTTACAGCAGGAGCCCTTTGCATGACCTATCATCTTTACTCTCTTTTTTCAATCAGTATAGCAGATTTGCCTGAACCGCAGTAGCAGTTCGGTCTCCTTTTTAAACTTAACACAGCTTTTGGTAACTATTTGAAACCTTCTCAATCAAAAAGATGCCATTTTATTCATTCCACCCAGCCTCAGTAAATTATACCATATTTCTCAGCATGCCATGTTTTCTATCTCCTGCAATAATGTCCCTGCATCTACACATCTGTTTGTTTTGTTTTTAGAACCACTCTTCCAGCACAGGCACAAGAGATTCTGTAAAGTACCAAGGTCCCCAGGAACATGGAATGGAAAGAGGTGTTCTTAACTGTTCTTATTTTTCACAGACTTTGTTTTTTCCCCCAAGGAAGAAAAGTGCAGAAGTTGAGTGTTATGCTTTATTATTCCAAGGGTGCATTTTTATAAATTGCTAGCAAAATGTACCCAAGTTGTGGCAGTAAAATTTCAAAAATATTCGTAGCCCAACTCCCTGTACAGCTAATCCCTGTGAAGTGGTGGTCCCCTAACCCCCCATGCAACACCCTATGCAACATTCCCCCATGCACCATTCCCTGCCATGCACCACCCCCTGTGCAACACACCCCCCTGCAACATTTCCTGTGCACCATCTCCCCTGTGCTTCATCCCCCTATGCACTACCATCACCCTCCCCCTGCACCACCACCCCCTCCTTGTGCACCACCACCTATGTGCACCATTTCCCCCTGCCTCCTGTGCATCATCAGGCACTGGCCACCAAATTGGCTGGATTTTGATCATTCAAGTCTTCAGTGTTACGTATAGATAAAACTTAGCACCTTTTCCAACCCAAAAGGAGTTAAAGTTCTGAAAATGGATTCTTAGTGGGTGCTCATGTCACGTAAGGGCTCATGCCCTCCCTCAATTTCATGTTTATAGGTCCAGGGACTGAGGTAGGGCATTGATTGGTCAGTGATTCTTCAATGTATAGAGAGGAAAATGTGTTGTGCCCTTTTTCACCCTCTTCTGGTTTGAATTTCCTAAAACTGGTTCTTAGAGCCTACAACTTGCCTCCCCAAATTTCTCATTTCTAGGTCCAGCAGTTTTGGCTGGCATTGATGAGTTAGTCAGTGAGTGACTCTTCAGTTTTATATACATAGATAATTATACATTACAATAACTTCAAAAATGTACTAAGCAGTATAAGCTCAGCAGATGCAGCCACAATCAGATGGAGCATACACTCAATCCAGCCCAATTTTAATTTTTTAAGATTTTCCAGTTTTTTGTTTTTTTTTTGGGGGGGGGAGGCAAATTTTGGGTTCTTCCCCCAAAAGGGAGTGCAGAATGTGGTGTTATGTGTATTTATTTCATCATCACCTCCCCCCCCCAAAAAAATTTTCACACCTCTAGGCATGGAGATTAGTGCTGCTATATGGTCAGTGCCATTGTGACAACAATACCTGAACGCCTATCTCCTCCCTCACCCGCCAGTTTTGTATGTCTAGCAACCACCAGATCTCATGGCACAACAAGGGACAAAGATCAATCAATCAATAAACTTTCACTGCCAATCTTACCCAAACTTAACATTATTCATGGTGTGGAGCGCCCTTTAATTTTTCCCAGCACATACTGCATGCCCATCAGATCAGAGCAAATGATTAAAAGTCTTGTGACAATTGTGTGGATGGTCTTTTGTTGTGGTTATTTGGTTAGTAGTGTTCTTGAGCAGTTTCTTTCAACAGAGGATAATTGTACTGTAATGGGTGTTGAACAAGCATAAAACAAAAGAAGGCTCTCATCCAAACAGTTTTCTCTTGTTAGTGTAGTAGAAAGATGGAAAATGTGAAAGGTCACACTAAAGGAAGCAGAAATTGAAAATATAATGTTGACAGTAAAGTAAATCTGTAATTACTGTGTGAGGTAATTGAAGTGCTCAGGAAGGAATTGAAGGATTATGGAAAAGTGGTTTGTTGCCTTGGGAAATGAATCGTAGGACTCATGACTTAATATGAGTTGGACAGAGTATGCAATTAGGTTGTATGAGACTCTGTTGAGAACAATGCAACTTATTCTTCTTTTGTGTTCTTCAAAAGATATGGTCCAATGCTGCCTTCAGGAACTGGAGGTCCCAGTTGGAAACAATTTTGCAGGGCCCCAGGTTCATAGCCAAGATTTGTAGAATCTTAGAAGTATAAATAACATTTATTATTGACTTTATATCTCTATGAGTGAATGGAAAGCAATCAAAATATGTGCTTAAACAGTGCATGTTAATTAACCAAATCACATATGACTAGATGTGACTAGATTACTCTAGTGACTAGATTTGCAGATCCCAATTGGGAGGAATTGACTTAAAGCCTGACCTGATATGGTTACTAGCAGTTAAATATGGTGGAGAATGAGGAGCATATGGGGAAGCAGAAGACATCTTGTAGAATTGGTTGTTTCAATGCCGTCACTTTCAGATAGAGGTATGTCAGTATGCAATATTTGTTGTATGAACTTCAGAAATATCTGTTCTGTGCTGAAAATAGTGGACCCATCAATTCATGGCAAATAGAAGGAGAAGAAAAGGAAGTCACAACATAGTTTTTTTGGGAGGGGGTGGCTCTAAAATCACTGCAGATGGAGATTCCAGCCAAGAACTCAAAAGACGCCTGCTCCTGGGGAGGAAGGGTATGACAACTTGATTAAAAGTCAAAACATCACCTTGCCAACAAAGATCCATCTAGTTAAAGCTATGATTTTCTCTGTAGTCATGTATGGCTGTGAGAGCTGGACCAGAAAGAAGAACAAATGCCTGACCACTGAAGAATAAATGCCTTTGAATTATGGTGCTGAAGAAGACTCTCGAGAGTCCCTTGGGCTGCAATGAGATTAAATCAGTCCATCCTCCATGAAATCAACCCTGATGGTTTACTGGAAGGACAGATACTGAAGTTGAAGCTCAAAATAATTTGGCCATGACAGGGGTGGTCTCTTTAGAAAAGAGCCTGATACTGGGAAAAAAACTGAAGACAAAAGGAGAAGAGGATGGCAGAGGATGAAGTGATTAGATCATGTCACCACAGCAATGAATGTGAATTTGGATGGACTACGGAAGCTGGTGGAGGATAAGGGGCCTGGTGTGCTGCAGTCCATGGGATCACAAAGAGTCAGACACAACTAAACTAAACATGATGATGTTATACTACATGTTTGTGAACCAAAGTATACCTATGTCATGCAATATGAGTTGTAGGAAACTAGCTAGGTGTCATACAGCCCAATCCTGTCTCCTGCCAGTCCATAACATGGAGCTGTGCTGGCAGAATGCGTGCCACTTGCTGTGGTGTTGGGGTCACTAGGCGGTTACCATGAGATAAATAAAACTTTTTTTACTTAGTCCCAATAAGCCTCCTTGTCACCTATGGGTCACCCAAAGCAATTCATCCTAAAACCATGAGTCTCCCAAACCATTCTTCCCAAAGTCTGTGGAACAATAAGTTATTGGATGCTCCTGGGGAAGTGTGGAAGGGTCACCCTTTTGGATAAATGGTAAGGCCATAATGCTGTACTGTTACATAGTAGCATCCTAGAAAAGAAGAAATGGAATATACTGGTCCCTTGGTTTATACACAAGTACATTTAGATTCTTTGTCAAGTTTGTTATAGAGAATGCAGCTCTATAGGGCTGAAGTGGCTCAGCTGGTTAAGACACCTTGCCTGTCATCCGTTAGGCCGGCGTTCAAGACCTAGGTGCTGCAAGATGGAGTGAGCTCCTGTCCTTAGTCCAGCTCATGCCAACCTAGCAGTTTGAAAGCATGTAAATGCAAGTGGACAAATAGGGACTACCTCTGTGGGAAGGCAAACAATGTTCCATGCCATCGTGTTCGCCACATGACCGTGGGGGATTCTTTGGACAGCTCTAGCGCTCGGATTTGAATCAGGGATGAGCACCGTGCACAACAGCTGTGGATGCCGTATAGCAGCAGGGCAACCTGCAGCCAGTCATAGCTGGTAGGACAACCTGCCAGGTACCTTTACCTTTTATCTTACTTTATAGAGAGGGGTCTTTAGAGCTTGGATAATATAAATCTCTTGGAAAATAATCAAGAAATTGTGAGGATCTCATGTTGAGCATGATTTTCCTTGAGTATTAGGTACATTATATATTGAATATCAAAATATTCAATTGTAAAATATTCAATTGTATATGTTTTTCAGCACAGAAAGAAAAAACCATACTGGTTTGAGAAGACTTTATCTAATTTAATAAGAGTGTAATTTATATTCTGCAGTGCATTAGGTTTGATATTAATTACTTCTACAGTTCCAGTAAAAGATCAGCCTCAGCACCTACATATGTACACCTATATTTTGCTAGGGAAAGTTAATGAAAAACTCTGAATGTGCAATTATTTTTTGTTTCAGTTTTGTAATATATTTAGGGTGCAATTCTAACCTAGGCTGGCACAACTCTTCCTGTTCCTGTGGTGATGTAGGGAGGCCAGCAAATGTCTGTGCACAGGTTTAAGACTCCCCCCCCAGGAGTTAGCACTTCTGTGAGACCCCCAGGCCAACATGGGACTTGTGCTGGGGCTTATGCTGGCCTATCTGGGGCTGAAGATTGCAGACTTTCTTAATCAAGAAGGTAAGAAATCTACTTCAAATTGAATGGGGCTGAAAGGATTGTAGCTTCAGAGGTCTTTATAGTCATACCTGATAGTTTTTATAAAGTCACAAATGTATGTGTCGTTTCATATTATTATTTTTAACACAATTGAAGTTTGTTTTACAGTCATCAATTAAATTGTTAAACTGACATTTTCAGTAATCTCTAGAACAGCATTTCCCAAAGTGGGGGTCGGGACCCCTTTGGGGGTCACCTAGAGGGGGTCACCTGGGGGTCGCCTAAACACCCCTGGTACAGGGGGCCAGGTCAGGCTTGCCAGACCTCCGGCTGTGGCTGCGCATGCACTGGGGCTGACTGACAGCCTCAGGGCCCAATCCTATGCATGCCTACTCCAAAATAAATCCCGTTATAGTCAGGGGGCCTTTACTCCCATGTAAATGTGGATAGGATTGCAGCCTCAGGGCCCAATCCTATGCATGCCTACTCTGAAATAAATCCCATTGAGTTCAATGTGTGCATAGAACACACATTTCATTTGTAACAATGAAAATACATCCTGCATATTGGATACATTATGATTCATAACCGTAGCAAAATTACAGTTATAAAATAGCAACGAAAATAATTTTATGGTTGGGGTCCCCAGAACATGAAGAACTTATAAAGGGGTCAAGGCGTTAGGAAGATTGAGAACCACTGCTCTAGAAGAATTCCATTCCTGTGTGTTTCAAGAATTCCATTTCCTGTGTGTGGACTGTGAATAGTAGATGGAGATTTACAGTTTAGCATTATCAGTCCAAGATGTTTCTATACACCACTGCCCTCTTTCAAATTTCTTGAAGTTTGTCAATATCTTTGAGATACTAGTATAAAATTACTATAATGTAACATGAATTATATGTTGAAAGGATTTCATATTTGCTACACTAACCCCCAAATCCAGAGTAACTACGGGAGCACGTAAAAGACATTACATGCACCCGTAGTTACTGCATCACCCAGTGAAATCCTATGGGAAATTCACATTGGTATCAAGAGTAAATTGTTCTTACACCAGAGCAAGGACACCCTGTAGTTACTCTGGATTTTGCCCTAAGACAAAGTCACACAGATTGTTCAGATTTAGGACACAAATGAGAAGGTTGTTGGCTGAAAGCACACAGTGTAATGCTAGCTTGAACACAAGCTCATTTTTCTGCTACAAAGACAGCTTTAATAGTTCTAGCTTCATCATCTGTAATCATCTGTAAAAAGGAGGTATGAAGGAGAATACTGTGCATAAAATTCTCTTGATTAAAGGCTAGTTTTAAGTGACTAAAATAATTTTATTTTGTAGGGAAGTCGATCAGGATTCCGATGGCCATATTAGCTTCAAAGAGTTTGAATCTGCAATGAACTATGGACAAGAAAATTTGTCAGCGCTTCCTTTTGCCTAGAGTGCATTTTGTCATAAAATTAGGAAAATAAAATATCCACACCTATGGTATTCTCAGACCACACTATGCTACAGAAAGATTAAGCTCACTATGATGTTTTCAAATAGCTTTCTTTGACTCTTGATGTGACATTTTATCAGTAGAACATATTGTTCCCAGTGTAATATATGTTCTAAATCAGCACCATTCTCGGATTTCAATATGTGCTTTTTCAGTATATTTAATAAATTACTCTTTTGTTACTGGTTTTCATCTGTATGAATATGTCTGGAGAAAGGGTCTTCTGCCATTATCTGATATCTTAATATGATTCAAGGCTTAGCAAGGCTTAGTAGGGAACTTGCCACCTTGCAGTGGGACCTTGCAGTGTAACACAACAGCGCTAAGAGGATCAGCTCAGTGGGAAGAGCTCCAAAGCATGCTAAAAAAGTCCTCTGGTTTGGAGGGCCATTCTTGAGGCCTAAGGAAATTTCTGGTGCCTCTTAAGGGCACTTGGGACACCAAGGTTGCTGATTTAAGGTAAACCTATAATGCATTGTCATATAACTGAACATCACTAAGTGGAACACACCTGTACTTGGAAAAATACGAGAGAGTCATGATGTATCATAGAAACATAGAATCATAGAATCCTAGAGTTGGAAGGGACTGGTAGGTCATCTAGTCCAAACTCCTGCCTGCAGCAGGAAATCCTCCTAGAGCATCCCCAACAGGTGCTCGTCGAGCCTCTGCGCGACGAGTGAGGGACTCTCGAGTGAGGGAGAGTCCACCACCTCCCTTGGCAATCTGTTCCACTGCCGAACTACCCTCACCGTCAGGAATTTTTTTCGGATATCCAACCGGAATCTCCTTTCTTGCAGTTTGTACCCATTGGTTCTAGTCCTGCTTTCAGTAGCAGCTATGAACAAATGAGCCCCTTCCTCTCTATGACAGCCCTTCAGGTACCTGAAGAGGGCAATCATGTCTCCTCTCAGCCTTCTCTTTTCCAGGCTGAACATCCCAAGTTCCCCCAACTTTTCCTCATAGGGCTTCCCTTCCAACCCACTTGTCGTGATCATACTTGTCGCTCTTCTCTGGATGGCATTGATGCATATCTTGATATGTAAAAGATGAATGGCAGATATACTCATTCCTGCCAAGATGCACAAGTGTAAATGCAGTGAATATAGAATCATAGATTCTAAAAGATCATCTAGATCATCATTCTAAAAGAAATAAAACAAATGTTAATAGCTCAAAATAATAAAAGCCTAAATTAAAATTGTCTTAAAAATTTAGCACAAAACTCTGTAAATATTTGGATTTTGGACAAAAATCAGAACTTAATAACAAAACAAAACCATAAAATAAAGCTTAGTTTCAAAACTAAAAATACAATAATGAATGGTGTTAAATGGGAGGGATGAACTTGATGCTCTGATAGCAATTGCTTAACATTTGGAGTCAAATGACTGACTCCTTAAATCTCCTCATTCACTTATTTGCAAACGATTTTGTAATTTTTGTGATTTGCAAGAATTATAATAAATTCCAAAACTTAATGTACCTACTCATATAATTAATTATTTCAAATTTAAATATCTACTTAAATGTTTACAAAACGCCTGTAATAATGATTTCGGTGGATGGACCCCCATTTACATATCGTGGACCCCCCAATTTTTTTGTTGCTGACACGAACCCCCTGAAAGTGGAAATCAACGCCTGGGGGTCGATATCAACCACTTTGGGTGGCACAAGTGGTTAAGACACTGTGCCTGTTAACCAGCAGGCCAGGGTTCGAGACCCGGGTCGGCCCACAAGACAGGGTGAGCTCCTGTCCTTAGCCCAGCTCTGCGATGCCAGCTGGATCCAATCATATTGGCTCTGCCTTTCCATTGGACTAATTCAGTGGCGTCGAGAGGGGGATTTGCTGCTTGGAGAACAGCCTATCCTCCATAACAATCCAATCCAGGCTTTCGTGCTTTGCATGCAGCGTATGCAGCGCAGAGCACAATACCATAGTCTTTCAAGACTGATGGAGGCCTGCTGGGAACCAGCGATCTAGTCCAACCCTCTTCCTGTAGCAGGAAATCCTCCTAGAGCATCTCTGACAGGTGCTCGTTGAGCCTCTGCTTGAAAATCCCCAGTAAGGGAGAATCCACCACGTCCCTACGTCTGCCACCGGAAGGAATGACTTGGTTCTTAGTTTAGACACTTTGGCAGAAGAATGTTTACTGAGGTTGTGTTGGAAGTAGTATTGTTGGTCTGAAAGACAGTTCAAGCAAATCTTCACACTCAAACAAAATGTGATGTTTGACACTGAATGAAGCTACCAGAGAAAGAACAACAAAACTGAAGAGTCCAAATTTTCCACAAAGCTTCCACAGTTAAATAGAAATTGTTGTGACATTGCAGTGTTGTGCTTCATTATTGATGAGATTCCAAAAGATTTTGTCCAGATCTAAATGACATTATTTTTATTGAAATGACAGCTTCTGCCATTCACTTGACTACAATCTCAATCTCACTTGAATGACTTTCTAAAATGGTTTTTCTTACAAGATGGTTTGAATATCAGCCTTCAATGCATAGTTACTTCTTTTATATTTAGCAGGGAAAGAACAGCCATTCCTCTTTGCCCCAGCACAGTTTCCCTAACCAATAAAGGACACAGTTTTCATTATTTTACTCAATTGAATTTGTTCCCCCCCCCCCATTTTATTTTTACAATTCCTGGGAATTACATCACTTCCGGTTGTGACATCACTTCCAAGGCAACATTTTGAGCTTTGCACGAGCTACATGATCATTAGCAATGCCACTGGAGTTACTAGCATTGCATTGGTAGATTCTGCTTTGCATCTGTTACAAAGCAACTGGCAACAGCACAGGGGATTTTCCTGGGTCTGATCCCCATGGATAGGATTGCCATATATCCCCAAAAATAGGTACAATCCCAATTTTGGGGGATTGTGTTCACATACTGGCAAATGGAACAGAGGATCATGTCTCAATTTTGTGGAAGAGAATTCTGGCAACCATACACATGGATCAGCTAGAACCAGTGGCTTAGCTAATGATCATATAGCTTAGTGTAAAGCTCAAAATGTTGCACCAGAAGTGATGTCACAACTGAGAGTGATGTCATACCCAGGCTTTTAAAAAAAGAAAATTAGGGAAAAGCCCACCTCCTCTGCTCCCGCAGTTACCACCCATTTTCTCTCTTGCCTTCCCCCAGCTAGTGACATAACTAAGTCATCCGTATGCTATCTGGGGTCAAAAAAGATTTTTCAGCTCCCCCCAACAACAAAAATAAATTTAATTAGCTAAGTAAATTAAAAGTGTGCCCTTTGTTGGTTAGAGACACTGTGCAGGGGCAAAGAGGGATGGTTATTCTCATCCTGCTAAATATAATAGGAGCACCAGTTAAAAGTGCCTTTTTTACCCAGTTAGCAGGGGATAATGGAATTATAATATATGGAAATAGGAGTGGATTCATATTAACACCTTATTAGTGCCAATTGTATCATAAATACATCTCATTGGTTCTCAGAGCAATTAGTCTCTTGGGTCAGTTTTGAGTTAAGAAAATTTACAGTTCCGTAGGAAGTTGTGTTTTCATTTTCTGATTAATTGAATATAACATTTGTTTGAATACAGGTATTCCAATACAGTTTGTTTCTTGCATTCTTCATTAAATTCCCTTTCCAGAGATATATATCACGATTGTATTATCCTTCATAGATGCCCCATTTTTCACAATTTTAACCACTAGTGTCAAGCTCAGGTTGTTGCCCCCCTATAGCTTGCAGAACGGTGCAGTTGCTACCCCTGGCAATCTCTTAGCTATGCCACTAACAAAGTTTTTCAGCTACCAGTATATCACAGACGCAGGTCTGTGGTATATCTCAGACACAGGTCTGAGCTGACACATTGCATCTCCAGGGGCTTACCCTGAAGCAAGGAGACAAATGTCCACTTACACTAAGGAGACCTCCAGTATTTGAAATTCCCCCATGGGATGCTACTGCGTCACCACAGGGGAATTTAATTAGGATTGGGCTGTGATTTTCATTTGTATGGTTGTCTTCTTCAGGCTTTCTTTGCTTGAGGGGAGATGTTCATATCAGAAGTGACAAGCTTCAGTATGCCCTGGCATTAAAAAAATAACTTTTTAAAGACTACCAGTGCAATCCTAAGCTTGTCTACTCAGAAGTAATTCCCATAGTGTTCAGTAGTACGTACTCCCAGGAAAGTGTGGTTAGGATTGCAGCATACTTCTGACAGAAACTTTGTGTTTATTTACTACATTTATGTGCCACTGTTCTGTCAGTGCATTCAAGGGAATTTACAGTTAATTTTAATGCATCATAATAAGCATGTTAGAAAAGGAAAAAAGATATGGAGAAGAAAGAGAAAAATAAGCAAAGGCAGGTACTAATTCTTTCATAAAGTTACATAATTAACAAGCCAGGTTTTTAAAAATGCATTAGTTCTACTCAATTTTTTTCTGTTTCTGCAGATATTCTGTTCCATTTCTAACTTCCTTATCAAGGCAAAGAAGGAAATGGTCCCTCCAGCCTCAAAGCACTTACGTGATATGGTAATACTATCTGTTACACCCCTGCTATACCATTTCCTCATAGAAACATTTAATTAACTTTTAAAGAAGTAAAAGCTGAAGTTCTGCCTGGCAAGAATACCTCTATTCTATTTCCCAGGTTTATTCACATTTTCAAGGTTGGGAAAAGGAGGGAATCAGAGAGTGCATATGGTTCTTGGAGATCTATAGAAGACATTGGCAGCTGGCACTCTGGTCAAGGGCCTATAACCATCACAGGGTCATATGGCTGGATTAACCACATTCTCTAAATCCTGGGGTCAGTGGCAGCACCCAGCAATGTGCCATCAGGGAATGGCCAGGCAGCACCACTTCAAGTCTATGTACCCAGAACCCCAGCAACCTGACACTGGCCTGTGAATCAATATTGAGGCTGCAATCCTATCCATGCTTTCCTGTGAGTAAGCTCCATTGATTATAATGGGACCTACCTCTAAGTAAACAGGTATAGGATTGGGCTTTAAGTTTTGCTTTAGTTGTCCATCCATACAACGGTCATAACTGTGATGCACCTGACAAGGGTATTTATAAGATTGCACCAAAGTCTCCAAATTACACTGTACAAATTTGCTGTATAAATAGAAGGAGGCTTCACCAGAGAATTTTTTAATTTATAGAGTTGGAATAATTAAAGAGGCAGAACAGGGAAAATGATCAATGAAGTGAGAAAATTATAAAACAGGAAGGGTTGTACTTGTCCTATGCCCATCCCATGGATAATGATAGATCCTAGATTCACACACTGAAGCAGATAGGTTGAATGTCACTTGTCAGGAACAGCAGCCTCTGTTGTATAGATTTTGTCTTATCTATATGATATTGTACACCTTTTAATTTAAAAAATTAAAGTGATCGTTCCATTTTTTCAATTTAAAAGATAAGAACTCCCATGTAAATTAAATTCTTTGTAAACAGAGCTTTCTTCATAAGTGTGCACTAAAAAACTGGAAAAAGCAGTGACTCAAAGCTCATTATTTATTTCCCGGGTTTTATTTTAGGAAAATTAACATGCTGGTATAAATGTAATTGGGCTTATTTTAAAATGCTCCTCATGATGCCCTGGTTTGTCTTTTAGGGCTGCAGTTTGAAAACTGGCATCTGGTGTTTGAGGCTGTTGAGGATTTGCTTGATGATTAATTGCTCCACTGTAAAGAAACAAAATGAATAAAGAAGTAATTATTAAGGTGGCCTGAATCAGTAGTGTCACTATGGTTTGCATCACCCAGTGCAGGAGGCGTGCTTGTCACCCCTGTTTTGGACCTCTTCCCCTGCAATGGCCAAGACAATGCTCTTTATTTCATGGTATCCGAGAAATAAATTCTGGACAGGATTTAATATAGGTGTCATTTACATCTGTATGGAAATACTGTCCATGAAGAAGTGGAATTAATCAAAGTAATCAGCCTTCTAACGATGCAGAATAAATACCACAGTACAGAATTTACAATTGTGAAGGAAGAGAAGCTGAGCACTAAAGGAGCACAGCAAACCTCATTAATAATGATACTCTTTTTCGGTTGCTCTTCTTCAGTCTTTCTTCTGCTTAGACTGGGTAACTGGTTGTCTTTCCGAGGACTAGATCCTTGTCAGAAAGAGACTGCTTTACAAACCCCTTCTCACAGATTAATAAGGAGCGTGTACATTCAAAAGCTTCCATTGAAGACAATACCAAAACTTACGTGATCTAGTAGGAATGGCAAGGCACTTCCCCTCACATGAACCTGGACCTGTAAAATAAATTGGGAAAGCAAACAGGATAGAGAGGAGATTTTTGCTCAGGTAGGGGAAAGGCAAACCAGGAAATAAAAATGCAAATAGGAAATAAATGGATACCCTGGCAGGATTAACAGAATTGTGTCCTTATTCTCATTAATGCTAGTGCAAGGTTCTGGTCCTTATACTCATTCAGTGTGTGGGGGTTTCTTTTCATAACTCAGCAACTGTTTTCAATCATAACCAGGTCTGTTCAGCCTGGAGAAGAGGAGGCTGAGAGGAGACATGATTGCCCTCTTCAGATACCTGAAGGGCTATCATACGGAGGAAAGGGCTCATTTGTTCTTAGGCCCTCCTTAGCATCTGGAGAACAAAGCAGGCCTTCTGGGTGCAACTGGAAAATACTCCCAGTTTGCCAGTTCAAACCAGAAAGCCTTCCAGTTACATTTGTTAGGCTTCTGAGGAAGCTGGGAAGGTGTGTGCACCCTCCAGAGAGCGAGACGCAGCCCCCAGGTAAGTTATTGGGTGAGTATAAGTTTAAAATTTTGACACTGTGGGGCACTCAACAGAATTTGGTATCTGATCCTGAAGCAGATTCCCCATGGATACCAAGGTCCCACTTATATGAAAATGTGACTCTCTGAGAAGCACTGACCCCTTTGACGGTGATATGCAATTAACTGATTGATGGTTAATAACCAAGTACAGCAGTTATATATGTCTCATCAAGAACATACAGCTCAACATGCAAATATTATATTTTATTGCTGATAAAAGTCAAGAAAAAGATGAAGGTGCTAGTCATGACCTATTAGAGGGAGTGATGAGCATCCCTAGTTCTAATTCCAAGAACCAGCGCTGTCTGGAGATGCCTCTGTGGTCAAGTGGCTAGCATAACTAAACATCCAAATACACTGAACGCTGTTATCTTCCTATCAAGGTGATACTTATTTATCTACCTATATTCCCATGCTTTCAAACTGCTATGTTGGCAGGAGCTGGGCAAGGGACAGGAGCTCACTCCTTCATGTAGCACCTGGGTCTCGAACCATGGCCTGCTGATTGACAGTCATGGTGTCTTAACCACTGAGCCACTACAACCCATACTATATCATACCAGCCCAAACCATTCCAAGTCAGGAAACTTTTCACTAATTGCAAAAGAGAAAATAGCTAGAGTTCAGTCCATCTTGAAGGCTGCATGCTTTTACCCAGTGAAAATATTGCAAAATGGACTTCTTGTATAAATACTGGAGAATAAGTTGGCATTGACATCCCCAAGCAAGACCTACAATGTATTCTCAATAATGTTCCTCATAGAAATGCGCTTGCAGCTTAGGCCATGTTCTCTTGCATCCAGTAAGGTGTACACACTTGGTCCCTGTTGGACCACAATACCATGAGAGAGGATGAGTGAATGCTGTGATGTCTGGGGTTCAGATCACACAACTCCAACCATCTCTTTGGGGAAAATAAATTTCCTACAGCAATTGTAAAAAGTGGATGAGCAAAAGGTCAGTAGAAACAACTGGGTTGGAGGAATGCTTGCAATATCCTGTCCTGCCACTTCAACCCTTTGAAAGGCATTGCCAAGTCTGACATCTGGCAATGTCTAGTAGGTACAGCTACATTAGCTACAAATTAAAAATATATCCTGGGGTATAAATATATATAAATAAATTAAAAATAAATATGGGGTATGTAGCTCTGTTGGACAACAATACTTCTTAGATGATGTCCAACATTTCAATCTAGAAGACAATTATCATTAAAAACTTAATCATGGAGTAACACTGCAAGTATCAGAAAAAAACAGGCAGGTTTTCTCTCTCTCAATTATATATAAGTCAAAGATCTTATGTGTTACAAGCATTCCTGCTTCCATGTTGACCATCCACATTCTGCAATCATGCAATTCAAGCCCAAATTATTACACCTATATAGAGAATTGAATTAAAATGCTAGCATGAAATGTCATCTGATAGCATTAAATCACCTGTCTGCCTCAGGTGATTCCTTTTTGAGCCCGGATCATCAGTTTTAGATACCCTTCGGATACACAAAATATGCTTTGACCACTGCTAATCTGCCAGCAAGGACAAACTATTTTTAGACCTGTCAATTGGAAAGCTGCACCTGAGTTTTATTTGTCTTGTGATTAAAGGTGGTTTTTCTTTCTGATCAGTGAACTTGAGTGTTATGCTTAAAGAATAGACGTGTGCTCCAGTTTTGTATTATAATGAAGCTGATTCTTTTGGGATAATCATAATGCTAATTTGAATTAATTCTTTGGAGATTCGGGCTTAAAGAAATGCTATGAAAAAAGTCGATGAACATGAAATGTGCTGCTCTGTGTTATCCTGCTGTGTAGTTCTGAACACTGCTGAGAATTTTAAGATCTTGAAAATATATAAAATGGTCTCAGAAGTACTTCTTTAGTCCTTAGCTGGTGATTGGGGAGACGGTTGTCCTCTCAACCAATATGCAGCTGTCGGTGCTGCTGGATTCTGCGCATCATCTATATAAATAAACTCTAAATTCTGTCTGTCAGTCTGTGTGTCTGAAACCCCTCTAACTTGGGCCACACTAGCTCTGCATAGACATATTATACCTTTCTGGAATCAGGAAGATCCCAGGATTGAAAAATTTGTCCATCTGCTGCTTGAACATCCAGCATTGAAATTTGTGATGGGTCAATTCAGTGCACCATTAGTTAAGAATAATACCCATTTAAAGCAATGGGGTCTAGATCTGAATCAAATAGGGTTGCAGCTATGTGCATTTGCTCACAGTCATTCCTTGTTGCTTGTTTCTCTGCTTTGAATTGAATTGTACCAGTTATACGTTGTATGTTATATGTGGTGCCTGCCCTATAGAGAAGCCCAGAAGTTCCTGACAACCAGTAACAGCTGCAGCATGAGTCTCCAGTATTTAGTGGAGGGTAGATACTTGAAGTGGTGTGCTGTATCCCCAGGTGAGTGGGCTGCCCTAGTTGTTCCATATTCTGAAGTTGAGAGACAAGGGTGGCAGCTAGGCTGGCCAAGAACTCAGATTTTTGATCAACACCGAAATTCTTACTCTGCCTTATCATAGACCCCTATGGGTCTACTCATTACTATACCTGCTCCTGAGGTGGTATAACTCTGAGGAGCTGGAAGAGGGCATTTCTGCCCTGGAAACAGGCTCTGGATACAGAGTAACTGCTCTGCCCTAGACAATGCTCAACATTTATTTATTTATTTATTTATTTATTTATTTATTTATTTATTTATTTATTTAATATCCCACCTTTCCTCACCTGCAAGAGGGAGCTCAAGGCGGCTAACATCAGAAAGATAAAACACCATTAAAATAGACCTATAAATATAGATTAATATATATATAAAACATATAGATTAATTTTATAATTAAAATACAATTAAAATACAATTAGATTAAAACTGAGCACAATTAAAACAAACTAAAAAATTTGCCTCTCCTAAACTACCTAGGCTGCCCGAGATAATGCAGCCCAGGTCTACTTGTCTTGGAGCAGCTTACATTGCCTTAGGCTACTCCAAGACCTCTCCAGAGTAACTAGGGTGGAGCATCTTGCAGTTTTTTTAAATTTTATTTTTAATTTTAAAAATTTGTATCCCACCTTTCTCGGGTCATAGAGTGATTCAAGGCGGCTCACATTAAAACATAATTTAAAACATAAATAAAACATTCAATTAAAAACAATCAAAACATATAAGCTAAAACATAATCGCTAAAAACAATACAAACAGCCCCCAACCTCTGTCCCATTAAAATGCTTTTTTTAAAATAAAAGGTTTTAAGGCTCCGCCTGAAGGATTGAGGGAGCTTTCCTCAGTTCAAAGAGGAGGGAGTTCCAAAGCTGGGATGCTACCACTGAGAAGGCCCTATCTCTGGCTGCCACACCTCTCACATCTTTTAGTGGCGGCACAGTCAGTAGGGTCCCCTCAGATGACCTTAGGTGAGGGGTTGGATTGTGCAGAAGAAGGCAGTCCCTCAGATACCCTGGACCCGAGCCATTTAGGGCTTTAAATGTCAGGACCAGCACTTTGAATTCAGCCCAGAAACGAATGGGCAACCAGTGTAGTTGCTGAAGCAGTGGCCCAACAGAGTTGAACTGACGAACCCCAGCAACCACATGGGCTGCCGCATTCTGGACTAGTTGAAACTTCTGGACTGTCTTTAGAGGCAGCCCCATGTAGAGCGTGTTACAATAATAGAGGCTCGATGTCACTAGGGCATGGGTCACCGTGACCAGATCCGAGCAACTCCAGAAGTGATCCAAGTGAGTTGGGTCAGCCCAGTGATCTAAATAAGGTAACCCAAGTGCACTTCTGGATTGTGCCCTTAGTTTTGCTCAAAACCAGCCCTTGATTTATCTGTGAGATTATCTTATATCTATGGTATGTTAGTTCTCATTTGTTTTTACGGCTCACAGCCCATAGTCTGAAAAAAACCTCTCCACTCCACTTCCCTAGGACTAGTAAGACTTGTGTGCGAGGGGTTCTCAATCAATTATTTATTATTAAGAAATCTTACAGGTGGAATTTTACTTCAAGCACATCTATGTTCTTTCAGAAGACCTCTTTCCACATCTTAATTTATAACACTTGTTGTGGTAGCCAATATTTTAATTCCTCATGTTTTAGTACCCCCTTTTCTGCTCAACTGATGCATTAACAGTGTTGGAATTTCCCAGAAAACAATAAGAGGGCCCTTAATGATCCAGTTTTCCATCACATAAATTATGAAAAGGAAAGACAATTGTTTAGGTCTTCACATTCCACAACTAGCTAGTAATGGAAGCTGATACAGAAAAAGTTAGTTGAGCCTCAGTTTGAGATACTGATGGTTTATTTTTTATAGTTTTTCAGAATCTCAATTTGCTGTGATTTCTTTCCAGTGAAAATAACCTTGACAGCCATTCCCAATCAGAAATATTTCTTTCATTCAGCACTGTAATGTTATATTTTTGAAATTAATAGTATAATGCTGTAATCCTAAAGACACTTTCCTGGGAATAAGACCAGTGGTGGGCTCCAGCAGGTTCGCACCTACTCTATAGAACCGGTTGTTAACGAGAGATAGGACATATAAAGTTTAAAAATATCCATTTAAAAGTGGCTGCCAGATGGGCAGAGAACCGGTTGTTAATTTATTTGAAGCCCATCACTGAATAAGACCCACTGAACACAAAGAGGCTGACTTTTGTGTAGGCATGGTTAAGATTGTGCTCTTGGTTAATAATATTCTGCCAGAACAGTAGTGTACTTCCAGGATAGTGGAGAGAGACATAAAAGTTTACATGTTTAACTAAAATGTTACACTCAGATGTGTGTAATATCCCATACCAGTCCACTTTTTTGCTGCAAAGATTTATGGGTAGAGGATGCTTTAGTGCAGGAAAGGTAGTGGAAAGGCTTAAGCATTCCTTTCTTCTTGATGCAATTCTATTCCAAATTATACCCTCCGGTGTTACTTTTTTCCCCACCTGTGAGGTTCCAAACATACATTTATCCATATAAATACAGTGGCGCCTCACGGAAAGAATGCCTCATGTAAAGTATGTTTCACGTAACAAACAAAAATTTCTCTAGGATTCTGCTTCACGTAAAGAACATGCTTCACATAAAGAACACATTCGTTGGCAGTTGGGGCAGACGCGCTGGCCGGCAGCCTGTTTAAAAAGCATCAGGGCTGCCTTGCGCACCTGCCCATAGTGAAAGCAACACTTCCATGCTGTTCCTCCTGTGGCCGGAGGGAGAGAAGAGCAGTGGAGAAGAGGGAAGCAGCTCAGGGCTGGCCAGAAGGGAGCAGGGGAGCAAGAGGCTCAGGATGGAGAGAAGGAGAGAGTGGGGAAACACTTTGAAGGTATCTTGGATTGCAGCCTCCTAACCATCTCTACCCAGAAGTAAGCCCCATTGTGTTAAATGGGTCTTACTCCCAGGAATGTGTCTTTAGGACTGCAGCCTAAGTAGACTTCATAAGATCATGAACACTGAATGCATGTTTTGAATTCAATCCCAGTGTTCTGTCATCATTTTTACATCCAGTTAATATTTTTATATGAATATTTTTGGGGTTGTGGAACCAATCATCTGAGTTTCCATTATTTCCTATGGGAAAAACCGCTTCACGTAAAGAATGTTTCATGTAAAGAACATGCCTCCGGAACGAATTAAATTTGTTACGCGAGGCGCCACTGTATGTCTTTGAACCGTGATAATACAGTTTCTATAATGCTCCTCCTTAGGAACAGATTGTCTGACAGCAATTTCCATTTATAAAAAGTAAAAGACATAGGGCAAAATCCAGAGCAGTTACACTCCACACAATTACGTCACCCTCTAGTGTTATTTTATGGAAAGTCACCTTAACTGATCCAGAGCAAAGGGCTTAATTTGACTTTATGATATGGACCATAGTTTATGATGAAAAAAATCTTGGGTAGACATGGTGAGCATTTTCGCTTTGGTCTGTAGTGCCATTTTCCAAAATGACTATCAGTAAATCTACCATTGCAGGGCTGTCCTAACTTTGACCCATGGGCCAGATCCAGCACCCTTCAAATCCTTTGCTTGCGTGGAGGACACCATTCTGGAGGGGAGTCTCTTGTTTGCACCGCAGAGCACCCCCCAAACTTTGTGCACCCCCACTTTGGAGACTGCTGATTGATGCAACAGGCAGAAATATGTTGGGTGGGAGAAGTAGTGTGATTTGGGGGGGGGCACAAAAGTCACAGACGATAGAAATAATTTTTAAAAATTATTGAGGGGGCAATTTTGTTATTTACAAAGGGTGTTGCCAGGGTCTGGGAGGTATGGGGAGCCCTGCAGAGTGAAAGTGTGATAACACAAGACACACACCTACGCATGTGTGCACACACATATACATGCACAAACGTACACAGAGTAAAAGTGAGCAGTTGGACATATTTTACAAATATTTTTCTCTCATTGCAAAGATTTTTAAAGTTCACAAACTCTGTTATTTGCTATAATTGATCTGTTTTAGGCTTTCCCCAAACCTCAAACCTGACTTATATGGCTTCAGCAGGTGAACATTTGGGGGCCTCTGATGCATGGAGCGTATCTGCAAAGAAATGTTAGGACTGAGCCAAGGTTTTCTGACAGGGAAGATGTTCTAGTGGCAAACAGTCTGTCATAACAAGCCCTTTCCTGCCTGTCAGCTGCAGCCAGCTTTTGTATATTCTTTGCCCAGCTTTCATGTGCACCTGCTACCTGTGATCCTGCCGGGTTTTATTGGCACATGTCGAAAACAGTGCCTCACACAGTCAAGTGCACAAAACAGGCAACTGTCACCAAGTTGTTCGGCGCCTCTATTGCTGCCCTCGCTTTTTGGAAGAGAGCGCATCACTCAGCGTGTTTTAATCTGCAAAAGGTTGCCTGCGAAGACTGCTGGAAAAGTGCAGGGGGCTCTCCTAGAGGAAGGAAATACAAATATCATTGAATCAACGCTTTAGGGACCTAGCCTAGTTCTCAGATTTTGTTTTTTCTAATCCTAGATGTCAGTATTTAGAAAACCGATCACTGACTAGTCAGTAACTAAGGAGCATACACACAATGGGGTTGATTCTTCCTCATGTGGACACAGCTGTTCTGTGGAAAAGGATTCTTATTGGGCATTTAACAGAGTTATCATCCCCCAATTAATTTATTTGAAAGCATTTGCATCCTCCTTTTCTGCTCCCAACAGGAAATAAAATCAAATCAGTCCATCCTTAGCTTATGTACAAGAGTATGTGTGTAGTCCAAAGGAACATGCCATGCTCACCTAGCTCAGCCTTTTCAGAGACCGAGCTCAAAATCGTATGCATGTAAAGCAAATGCTCTGCCAAGGTGTTGTCTGTGCAGGGCTCCGTTCTCACCCTCACCATGGGTGGACATCTTTTCCGTATGCCATGATTATGAGAACTGCTGCTGGCTATGTCCATGATCCCTCAGGTTCACACACCTTATCAGGATCCCAGTGGTGTAGCTACAGGGTGCAGGGGGTTCAGTTGCAGTTGCATCAGGCTACAACTGGGGGACTACAAGCTGAACTATAGCAGTTTTGTTTCATTGCATTCTACATTGAATTACCATTCCAATCAGTGATGGGCTCCAAAGAAATTAACAACCGGTTCTCTGCCCATCTGGCAGCCACTTTTAAATGGCTATTTTTAAACTTTATATGTCCTATCTCTCATTAATAACCGGTTTTGCAGAGTAGGTGTGAACCTGCTGGAGCCCACCACTGATTCCAATGATATATAATGTGATGGTATTATCATTCATACACACTCTGTTTTTCACAATTTTAGCCACTAGTATCATGTTCAGCTTGTTGCTGCCTTAAAGATTGTTGTCTGGAGCAACTGCACTCCCTGCACCCACCCCGCTGTGGCATTGCCCTGTCTCAGCCTTTTCAGGCTAAACATACCCAGGTCCCTTGACCTTTCTTTGTAGGGCTTGTTTTTTAGCCCTCTGATCATCTTTATTTGCTTTTAAAGTGTACTCCCCAAATGGTTTACACATAAAACAAAAAGCAAAATATGAAAACATACAGTGGAACAAAATGAAATTAAAAACAACCAATCCATTTTTTTCATGTAGCCATGAGTTTATAAAGCAAAAACTGCCAGTCAACTTTTTTCCAAAATGTTCAGAACCAATAAAAACCTCTGTATCAATCCCTTAAAAAGATTATTGTGATGCCGCCTACCAAAGATCCATTGCTTCCTTGTCACAACACACAGCACACAGCACAGAAATATATGTTTTGGGTACTCCATGGGAATAATTTTTGCAGGCAAAAAGACACCCTTGCACAGAGTGCAGACTGTGTCCTATGATTGGGGTGGGGGGGGGGGGCAACCAGACAGCCAGCAAGTTGAATTTTTTTTACTGACATCCCCATAAGCTGCCTGCCACAAATGAATCTCTATGAACCCATGCTGGCTATTTAGGAACATAAGTCTGAATAAGGGTATGTGTAAACCACTTTGTGAACTTTTTAGTTGAAAAGCGATAGATAGATTAGATAGATAGATATGTGCCAGGTTAGGAAACGAAAAAGGATCTCAGTGCATGTGATTGCTACTGACAGCCACTAAACCCCCCAAACCATCTACTCTATCCAAACCTCTCCTCTCTGCCTGACCTGATCCTCTCCTGAACTGTTGCAGCCCAAACCATACCTGTTCTGTTGTCACCCTTATGCCTTCTACAACACTGCACTGCGACTTATGGCAGATAACAAGATCCATGACTATTAGCCCGAGACTGGATTGGGCTGCCTATCTTTAAACTAAAAAGATTAAAGTGAAGCATAGACATTTTCAAGGCAAATAAAGTTCAGTATTGCAGTAGAACCCCTTCCATTACCCAGATTCCAATTATAGCTGGAACTGTCTGATTATTTGGACTACAACAACTTGATATAAAAGTGATATAAAAGTCTGCATTAGTTTTGGATGTAGGCTTTTTCTTCTGCAATTCCATTTTTAATCAACATGAAACAAAACGTCCCTTCAGGTGAACTGTCATTTTGTAATGGTGCATTAAGGGAGAAGTAATTTTAAAAGCCATTCTTTCCTACCTTATATTCCTGGGGTTTTGCCATTTCCAGCACACTGAAAATTAAAGCCTCTCTTTTTACAATCTGCCATACAATAATTCATTAATAATGCTTTGACTCCACAGTAATTTCCTATTTTGTGGTGGACTTCGGGACGCTTGCTTTGCGACTTGCCAAACTGTGAGCGAGTGTCACTGCTGGCCTTTGAAGAAGAGATTGTTTTGGCGGAAATCTGACCATCACAGATGGTCATGGGAGCTGGAAGCTGCTTTCCCTTTGCATCCAAACAATAAACAAAGGGTCTCCCCAAGGTGTGTTCAGGAAAGAAGACATGATTCAGGTGACATGAGACCAACAGTCGGAAGCAACATGCCTTTAGGGGGAGTCACTTTGTTTTGTCTTCTTCTCATCTTCAAACCAGTGACAGCTGCCTGTTCCTTTTCGACAACATGCAACATACTGTTTTATACTTCCTCTCTCCCACCGTTGCAGGAATTTCCACACCTGCTCTTGGATCTGCTCTTCACAAGGCTACAGGGTGACCATATGTCATAATTAAAAAGAGGACAAGGCCCTCCCCCCAAAAATGTTGGACACCCACAAAAAATGATGGGCTTAAAAGCGAAAAACACTCACATATATATTTTAATGTGATTAATTTAAAGACCATATTACTATTAAATTTAAAACTTTTACATTTAATTTATTCCATATGATTCATATGTAATCATAAGAAGGTTCCATGATGCCTGCTCACAAGGAAAAGGAGGACAATGAAGAATCTAGGCAAAAAGGAAAGTTCATATTCAAAATCATCTCCCTCATCCACCACCAATGAAAGCTGGCTTTCAACCCAAACTCAGCCATGGGGCCAAGATATTCTTCATTGACCCATGGAAAATAGGATCTTCAAATGAAGCACCATTTCCTAATACAGTTTGAGAACATTTTGGATTGAGAGCGTTTTGCAAGACAATCAAACATTTCTAATAAATTTTAGCACAATCCTAACCATGTCTACTCAAAAGTAAGCCCCACTGTGTTCAGTAGCTCTTACTCCCAGGAAAGTGTCTTTAGGATTGCAGCCAACTTTGTCTTTGAATACAATAAAAAAATTAGTCCTGTCTTGGATACAGCCAGTTTTGGTGCTCTGCCAGCATCTGCTCACCTAAAAGACCAGCCTATGTATGTTTACTCTAAAGTAAGCCCTATTATAATCAGTGGGGCTCATTCCTGCACTCAGTTCTTTATTATTTTGTATTATATGATAGTATTGTAATCATTTTTATATGAATATTTTTGGGTTGTTTAATGAATTTGAATTTCCATTATTTCTTATGGAAAAATTCACTTTGATATATCATAGAATCATAGAATCATAGAGTTGGAAGGGACCTAGTAGGTCATCTAGTCCAACCCCCTACCTGCAGCAGGAAATCCCCCTACAGCATCCCTGACAGGTGCTCGTCGAGCCTCTGCTTGAAGATCCCCACTGAGGGAGAGTCCACCACCTCCCTTGGCATATAAACATTTCGGATTATAAGCATGCTTCTGGAACGAGTTATGTTCATAAACCAGGGTACCATTGGATAGGTTTTGAATTTATGGGTATATAAATTTTGAATTTGATTGTATAACGGCAGACTCTCAAAGGGGTTGGGGACATGGTGAGGACAAAAACAGGGGTTGCAATGTTGCTCCCAGAAAATTGGTTACTTTTTCTTGTCTGAGCTGTGCATCACCCAGTGTCAGAGGCCAGCATGTCATTCCTATGATGGACCTCCTTGTACAGAGAGTGGCCAATGTCCTAGTGATGGGCTTGGTTATGTAACATTGCCCCACCCTTCTGGTTTTTAGCTATAGCATTTGTCAGAATAGTGATATTTCAATGTGGTTTATTTCATTGCATTCTGTATTAAATTACATATCGATTGATATATAACATGATATATAACATATTATTAAAAATGCCAAGATTTAAAATTTTTTAGCTGTTAGTGCTGTCACCTCCCCCCCCCCCCCCATTTATGTCATCTGATGTCATCCTTAGTAATCCCATTGGAGTGATAACATCAAGCAGTCATTTGCAACATACTCTGAATAAAATAGGTGGCTGTCCTTTTTGGTCCTTTCCATCTCTTCCAGCACCAACAATGACAAGAATGTACTTCCAAGAAACATGTACTTTGAGATACATACCAGTGTATTTATCATCACTGTCCTCATAGTGGCTGTGAGGTACCCCATTCCCTCTGGCCAAGCTGGACCCCTTCTCACTGTTAGGGATGCTGTTAGGAAACGAGATCTCTGTGTCATAATCATCCGCCTGGAGCATCCCAAGGAGGAAACACACACAGGTGAATAACAGAACAGATGATTTCTTTTACTTCCAAAGGAGGCTCATACACTTAATGGTTTTCTCACAGGTCTCTCTCTTGGTTACAGGTACAAAACAGTGCAACTGAGCATGCAGGCTCTTAGAACAGGTAAGGCAAACAGGTTAAGTCAACACTCTTAAACTCTGTAAATAACTACAGGCAAGTCTCTGATATGTCCTTCTTTCCTTTCAGGCATCTCCAGGCTCAGGGTCCTGTCCAGCATCCCTTGGCTCAGATGCTCCGGCTCCTGCAGCCCCTTGCTGAACAGCCTCAGAGTCCTGCTGCCTCTCTCTACAGGGCAACAACTCCAACTACCCTTCCTGCTCTTCTTCATCGCTTAAATTTCCCGCCTGGTCCGCCCTCCCCCAATAACCAGGCGTACTCCGCAGGAGGATGCGCACTCCGCCTCTCGCATACCATCTCGGAAATGGACTCACAGTGATTCCCCCTCCTTCGTCCAAAGTTCTCCCGTCCCCTATATTGCAGCTCCACAATGTCTTTCACAGACCAGACCTCCACTGCATCAGGAAAGAGGTCCATATCAAGGGGGGGGGGTTACTTGGGGTGCCGACTCCCATACAGACTTTCCCCCATATAGGTCCCCAAAGGTTCTAGATTGTACTTCTGGTAGTCCTCCCAGAATTCACCTCCCAGGTGAATTCACCACAGTGGCTTTCCCAACAATGGTAATTCTTGTCAGGCGGTCTCTCAGCAATAAAGCCATTAATGGTGAATCTAAAAGATCTCACCATCCAGTCTCTTCCAGATTTGTAATGTCCTCTCTGGTTTACTAGCTCCTACTCCCAGTTTCCTCAGAGCAAATGGTGAAATAGTTGTCAATATGCCACCAAGTCAGAGCATCGGTTTTTTGGGTCCAGGTGCTCCACCTGATTCTTTGGTTGCATCCTTCTGCCTGCTGCTTCTGCAAAGGGCTTGATTCATTTCCAGCAGCACATTACAAGATCAGATTATTCTCTCCATACAAGACTTGATTAATAAGTCAGCATTAAAAGACTGAGAAAAGCCTTGGCAGAAAAAGAGCCTTCTCTTGGGATAATCTCCGAGGAATGTTTTTTATATGATTCTGCTGGTCATCCAAGCCCTTTATAAGTAACTCCCTTTTGGCATTACAAAAAATGTTATGTGGCTTCCAGGACCACATTGTATTGGCTCATTTTACTATTAGGCTTAGGTTTCATTTCTCTAAATGTATTCAGATACTGCCTTGTACACATACAACATATTTACTTTATATTTATGTTTTGCTGCATTCAAAGTCCCATCTGATATACTGTTTGCCCCAAATCATAGATTATGGCAGTAGAGTCCAGACCACAGAGTCGGATCTGAAGTTCTGGAGTTTTAATCTTCTTGGTGTCCCTAGGGAAATGGCAATGTCTCACGGTGGGGAGACAGAACCCAGAGAAAACCCCATATTCTTATTATCTTGAAAGTGTTGCTATTAACATATCTCACAGGCATCACCCATCATCAGACACAAGCTCTATTTCCTAACCATCCACATGCTGCCCTTAAAAAGCATTATTAGGTTCTACCCCTTCTCCACCAGGCTCTTCAAGTTGAGTACTTGCCCTCTGTGAATGCATGAGCCACAGAAGTAACAGACAACCCTCTTTAGGGTTGAGAGTCAAGCTGCAATGCTATGACAGTCTCTGGAGAGTAAGCCCTACTGACCACAATGAGACTGACCTCTGAGGACCATTGGATCAGTCTAGGAAACATGTACAGTATTTACGAAAAATCAAAGATCAATTCAGTCATAAAAGATAAAAATGGCAGGACAAAACAGGACAAAACAGCAATCATGCCATCCACTCATACACAATGATCACAAAAAAATGATGCATGTGATAAAATGGCACTTTTTGTGTGTGTGGCTTCATTCAGCAGCACCTGAATTCACGGGGCCAGTTTTGGATGCTCAACACTCTTTGCCCCTCTACAAGTCTTCTTTTTCCTTCATTTTCCAATTTTTTACTGAGAATGTCAGCATTAAATAAGTCAGCATTTTGTGTGACAGCTGACAAAAGACATTGATCACATACTACTAATAGATCATAGATCAAATACTAGTACACTAGAATACACTAGTGGTATATCTACCATCTATTCATGCTGCTGGCATTCCCTGGAAACACATTTTTGTACATGTACATTCAATAAATGGAAATAACGTTAGGGAACAAACCTAACTAATTTTCTAGCTCCAGAGTAAGGGCAACTCCGAGGTAAGGGCCCAAGATTTCCTTACTTTGAGGAGGCCTCCTTGACTGCCCCCCAACTGCAGGATTGGCACAACTAAGCCAGTCCTAGAAAGTTGGTTAGGATTGCACTGAGGAATATTGTCTGCTTTAAATCTCCAAAAACATTGGGAGAAACAAATAATCTGAGGCCATTTTGTTGGTTCCCTTTTCTACAACTCTTTCTGGTATCGCTTTCCAAATTTCATGAGTACTAAATTTCATGAGCATTTTTTTCTCCTTATGTTGGAAGTAATTTTCAGGTTTGAAATTTCTAAACATAAACTATTGTGGATTTTTCTTATCTGTATTAACAGTTCTAACTAACACACTTGATATACATCTGTTTAGATGTGTTTCTAATGGCAAAATAGTCTCAAGGACAGATTCTTTTTGGACGTGTAGGACGTGTGCACTCATTATCTCCTACATTTACTTTGTGTGCTTTTTAAAAATTCAACTGTGTAATGATTAAATAATGAAATCATTACTAGAGTCAATAAAAAAGAATTATTTCTGTAGTTAATCATTCTTCTAAAGTATGAGATTCCTCACCCACATATTTTTTTTAATCTGAACCACTTTTCTTCACAGTCTTTTTGACAGACTCACTGGACATGACTTACATTTATAGGAGTCCCCATTTTTGCAGGCCATTTTAGCAGATAATGTCATGCTGCACCATACCAGTTTAGGGATGCCAACTTCTTACTGGTCCTGCCCATTAAACATGGCCTTTAACACCACCTTGGCGTGCACAAAATCAGAAAGGGAATGAGCCCCATTGAAATAAGCGGAGCTTTGAGTAATTGAGGAGATGATTAGACCACAAATGACCCTCAGCAATTTATAAACACAGCAAGATGGAGCTGGGCATCCCTCATATGCTTCCGAGTATGAAGGCTGTTATGGATAGTAGCTGTTCTTAGACGTGATCAGAATTGTGGGGTTTCATGAGAGGGCCTTTTCATTTGTGGCACCCCAATTTTAGAATCCCCTTCCCAGGAAGCTTCTTTACCTGCTGTTCTGTTTGCTTGTCTGTTTTTAATGTAGGGTTTTAATTTTAATTTTAAAATTATGTGGTTGGATCAGACAGACAGACTGACTGAATGAATCTTTGACCATAGTCTAATAAACAAATAAATTTAGTTTTATAACCAGGGAGACATTTCAAAGCAATCAGCTGTCAAGAATGATTTCAGGGTGGGAAAAAGCCATACAGTGAGAGAATTAAGCAGTTAAATCTCTTTTGTTAATCAAAAAGAGTGACTTGATTATATTGTGTAAGTGCCTTCAGAGGGAGAAAATATTGGGCACTAAAGGACTCTGCAATCCAAAGAAGGTGAGCAGAGGGTGCTTAAACAGTACCAAGATCTGGAACTTGAAAATGGAACAAATTTAAATTAGAAACATGTCACACAGTTTATCAGGTAAATCACTATTAAGCACTGGAATAAACAGCCCAGAAAAGTATTGATTCTCCATCACTTCAGATTGAGACAAGAAGCCCTTCTTAGAAAAGAACTTTTCAGCCACAGTTAACGAATAGAGGAAATTTATGGAGGACACCAACGGAGAAAATGTGTGTTTCAGCAGTTAAAAGCACCACAGTAACTAGTTTTGCTTGTTTATATTCAGATGATTCTAACTTTATGCCTCAATGTTCCAACTTATTTAATTTCTTCAATAGATTTTTAAATGTGTTTTCTACCTTACCGCCAAGGCTAGCCATGTTGCTTCAGGCAGTAGACTGAGAGGAGCATCTCATTTCTGTCCATCCTCTCAGCTGTTCCTCTTTCTAGGCTCTCAAGCCCACCATTCTCCTCCACATTTACACACCCTAACTCTAACTTTTCCAACCAGGGAATGAAGGCTGGTGCATCACAAAGGGAGGGAGCATTGGACATGCACCACACGGTGATTATATGTCATACTTAAAAAGAGGACAAGGACACCCCCCAAATGTAGGACACCACAAGAAAATATAACACATTACAAAATAAACACTAGAAATACTCATATATATTGCTTTCAAGTGGTTCATTCAAACAATATACAGTATTGTTTAGTTTTAAATTTAATTTAAAAAAGCAGGCCTCCATCAGTCTTGAAAGACTATGGTATCGTGCTTGGTGCTGCATACGCTGCATGCGAAGCACAAAAGCCTGGGTTGGATTGTTATGGAGGATAGGCTGTTACCCAAGCAGCAAATCCCCCCCTCTCCACGCCACTGAATTAGTCCAATGGAAAGGCAGAGCCAATACGACTGGATCCAGCTGGCGTCGCAGAGCTGGGCTAAGGATAGGCGCTCACCCTGTCTTGTGGGGCCGACCCGGGAATCGAACCCTGGCCTGCTAGTTAACAGGCACAGCGTCTTTACCGCTTGCGCCACCCACAGCCTACATTTATAATAACATTTATGTAAATTATAATTTACATATCATTTATTTATTACATATAATTTAGAATTATAAGCAGACTGTGTGCTTCCTTGTCACAAGGAAAAGGAGGACAATGACAATTGAGGACATATGTTCACCTTGTGCCTCCACCTCAGATAGCAGGTGGTCTTGATCTAGCCCTTCTTTCTGGCCAAGACTGTTGTGGGGATGAGGAAGAGTACAAAGGCACACACAAGTTGTGTGCCTGATTTCCTCTGAGCACTCTCCCACAATACTTTATGAGAAGACAAAACACTATGCTGCCAATATCCTATCCCCCTTCTGGACCTTGGTCCACCTTCCTGAGTCCACTTGGATAGGTACAAGTGAAATTGCTGACACAGATCCATTCCTCTACTGGAGCCATACCCCAAAGAAGGAAACAAATCTACCCTTGCCTGAAGGCAAGCCTGGATGGTTCATGTGTCTTAAAGTGCAAGCATGTCTACTCAAAACACTATTTTGTATTCAATAGTACTGACTCCCAGGAAAGTGTGGTTACAATTGCAGCCTTAATTGTGCAAAACGCTCTGCAAATATGTGTATTGTTATGTGTGGGTATTTAGTTAAAAGACATAAGGATGTGAAGCACACCTAAGGGAGCTTAGGATTGTGAATGAGCTAGTGATTGGAATTGGGTGATGAAGTTTGTGATTTTCATGTGGACACTGCTTGAGTTCAATCTTGGGTTCACTCCTTGAACTCAGGAGTCCCAGATTGGGACATTTAATTTCCCATATCTGTAATCCCAAAGACAATGCCAGTCAATGTAGAAAATACTAAGCAGTCTATGGGGTGATTATCACACAGTTTGTATGTGCCTTTTTCTTCTCTTCATGTTTCTCCCTGTGGGGAAACAGGTTTCAACCCATATTTGCAAACAAATCCGATAGATCGTGCTTCATATATCAGGCACTGTAGCAGCAAATTTACTTATTAAATACGAGGTATGCTCCACGGCAGCCTTCAGTTCCTCATAAGCCTGATTCACGTAGGTGTTTATTTGGGTTGATACAGTATGTTCTCTCTGCAGAAGTGGGGGTGGAGTGGCAAAGTTAGGTGAGCGAGCGGCATCTGTTACTTCTTGGCATCTTGGCATCGCTGTTTCTCCTGCAGAATCAAACTGACTTTCTTTTACCTCTCCCCAAAAATATTTTCTGCGGCAAGATGAAAGAAAAACAAAATAAGCTGCATGTAGCTAATTTTTTTTGAATTGATGCTTCAGAGAAGGGCCTCTTTGAATGCTGTAAATATCACAGCAACATTTTGTTTGAAACCCAGCAAAACAACATCTCTTTAGGAGGTGCTGGGAGTCTTGAGTCAGAACTTCATCTGCATGTTGCCTTTAGAGATCCTAGTGACACAGTCCTAGTGATCTTGCAGAGATCCTGATGATCACCAATCCTGGTGATCCTGCAGTGGAGTAGCTAGAGGGGGATAGAGCCATTTGGGGAGGGGAAGCAAAATGGTGGTGTATGCCTCCACTGCAGCTTTATCCAGCCCTCAGCACAAGGCAAATCTTATAAATCTTTGAAAACAACATGTGAGAAGAAAATAAATCACGAGGAACTGTAACATTAACTATTCATGGTGCAGAATGAGTAGATAGGTTGTAGTATGGAATGGATAGTAACAATTCTGACGGGGGAATCATATATTCAATGCTCTCCTATAATCAACATATAAGAGGCAGTGAATTATTGTGTCCTTGCCTAGCCAGGTATGTCCAATCATATTCCTTCGCATTGTCTAGTTTTACCAAATTTTACTGCTCACCTTGAGCATAAAGTTTCACTATATGGCAAAGTGTCCTCAGGGTAAGATCTTTGTTCACAGAGTGCAAAAGAAGCAAACCTCTTTGATTCGTTCTAGAAACAGGTGTTGCCAGGAATGTATGGGGGACGGGACGGGACCAATCTCTGCAAATGCTGCACTTGGGGAATACAGCTTGTCTGGGGGAACCCAATATCTCAGCCTGTTCTTCAACATTCCACACCTGCTTTTAACCCCACTTCTTCTTTATCTCCTCTGCCTCCTTGAGGATATCCAATTACCTGTGGTAAACTCTCTGCTGGATACAGTTTCTCCATGACAACCTTCTAAAGGGGATGACAAATTAATTCCTGCTTTCTGGTTGAGAAGTAAAGTGCTATTAAATCTCAAACCTTATTTCATTGTTTTCCATAAGGCTAAAGCTGCCTATAAGGGATCAACCCCAATTCTCTGTCTCTGTCCAATTTGGGTTGCAATTGAACTTATACTTACCCTGCGAATAAGCCCTATTGAAATCAGTGGGTCTTCTGAGAATATGATCAAACAAAAAAAATCTTTTTGCCAGCTAATATGTCAAGATGGAGAGGCCTTCTTGCATTTGCTTCTGAAGTATGGAAGTTGTCTTAAAATGCTACAGATAGTAGATACTCTTAGATCTTTCTGCCACGGATACGTCTATCCTTTTGGAAATCACTGGAGCGGAAACCTTCTTCAGTGTATAAAACAGATAGAACTGATCTAATGAGCCAATGAGCTAAATAATCAACCATTTGATGGAGAGGAAAGGCTAAAGGCTGACTAAAGCTGCAGTCTTAAACACGCTTTCCTGGGAATGAGCCCTATTGAATATAATGGGACTTACTTCTGAGTAGACAGGGATGGGATTGCACCCTAAAACTATGCTATGTTCCCAGTGGGTTTCCTCTTTAGGATGATCTGTTCATCAATGCTTCTGAAATTTCATCAGGCATTGCTTACACTTCCAAGTCTAACTGTGAAACCCTAAGGGCCAGAAACTTGACTGTAAATAAATGCTGAAATTTTCAAGCATACATCCAATAACAAGGTGCTGAACTCTGAACCCCGCAACACATTCTGGGCATTCTGTTATAATGGGTTGCAAATATATGTGACAAAAATATTGCTATGAACAGGTTTATTGTCATTAAGTTCTGAGGCACCATACCAATGAATAGTGGCTCATAGGGCCAGTATAGGGATGTTGCCTTTAAGTTCACTTATAGGTTCCCTCAAGATATCTGGTTGGCCATTACTGGACTTGTGCCTTCAGTCTGATTCCCTAGGCTTTTCTTATGTTCTTATGGTTTATACTAACCACAATTTTTATTTTATTTGAAAGTTCATTTCAATTAATACAAGTGTTATTCCAGGTAAGACTAGTTTGATCCGCTGCAACTGTCCTGCTGTTTTTGTTCTTACTAATTGAATTTTCATGTAATTTATGTGTATTGTGTTAAATATTATAAGATCCTATGAAGACTGTAGAGTCGAGAAATAGGATTAAAGCAGGCCTCCGTCAGTCTTTAAATACTATGGTATCGTGCTCGGCGCTGCATATGCTGCATGTGAAGCAAAAAAGCCTGGGTTGGATTGTTATGGAGGATAGGCTGTTACCCAAGCAGCAAATCCCCCCTCTCCATGCCACTGAATTAGTCCAATGGAAAGGCAGAGCCAATACGATTGGATCCAGCTGTGTCACAGAGCTGGGCTAAGGACAGGAGCTCACCCTGTCTTTTGGGGACGACCCAGGTCTCAAACCCTGGCCTGCTGGTTAACAGGCAGAGCATCATAACAGCTTGAGCCAACCACAGCCCATAGTTGAGAAGTAGGATTAAACTGTTATAAATAAAAGAAATTAAACCACCAGCTAACAGGTGCCCTTAGTGGTTTCCCAGAATGAAGAGGAAATGGGTGCTATTCTGGGACATAAATAAAACATGTCCAGGGACACCTCGGCCAAGCATTTCGTGATTTTTTTTCATTTTTAATAGAATGTTATTGTCTTCAGAAAGCATTTTGCATGTAGTAGTAAATGTAGCAGGAATAGCTAGCCAGAGCTTTCTCTGCATGGATCTGTGACTTGCAAAACCTCCAGTGCTGTGAAAGGAGCCGAAGTCGGAGGGAAAAAAGGTTCAGCAGTCAAGTTCATTCTCGCTGGAGTTTCATGACCCTGGCAATAGATTTGATCCTGCTTGTTTTCCTTTGACGGGAATACTTGGAAATGCTTTAGTCAATTGCCACAGAAAGAAGGGTGCGTAATGTGTTTAGTGTAGTGGCCTGATGAGTGGCACTTCTTGGTGTTCTGTATTAACAGAGGATGCTCCAGATCCTTATCCAAGAGCTCCTGCTTCTCCTTTCATTTTTCACTCTTGATACAAAAGGCTTCCCCTCTTCAGATTTCTGCTTTCTTTCATTCAGATCTCTCACCTCCCTGCAGGACTCCACTGACAGTGATTGAGACAAAGGGGTATAGTATCATCTCCATGCTGAAGAGCGAGCGTTAATGGGAGTTAAGTGCATAATTCCCAGCAGAATGAGCTGAACATAGAGCACAGCCACGTCAATTTACTCTTTGGTCTTTCATAAAACCACTGCTCTTTCACCTCTTCTGGGTCATGCAATATATTTATTTGTCTACTTATTTTGAATTCCAGTATGTTTTTTAAAAAGATCCTTAGGTTGAATTTCACTGTATGTATCCATGTGTGGTTTGCGCAAAGCTTAATGAAGTTCTTTGAGACTGATAGCATTTTGTTTGTTTTATTATTTGGTTAAAAGAAAATGAAAGTATTGCCTTTTTTAACCACAAAACAGCGCTGTAGGCCAATGTTTCTCAAACAGAGTATGGTTATCACAAGTGGTACTTGAGGTAGAGTCTGGTGGTACTCGCAGGATCCCTAGATCTGGGAAGAAGTGCCTTACGGTGCAATCCAAAGTAACCATGGGGAGTCCTTGCTCTGGTGTAAGAACAATGTACTCTGGATTGCAATATGAATTTTTTGAATTATGATTTGCAATGAATTTGCAATATGAATTGATTGCAATATGAAAGTAGGTTTTCACTAGGTGGTGCAGTAACTACAGGTGCACATAAACAGGTGCACATAATGCACATGCTCCCGTAGTAACTCTGGATTGCAGGGTTAATGGCACTTTTCTGACACCCCCAGGCCAGCGAAGAACGTACGTTGGGGTTTATGCCAACCTAACTGAAGATTAGGATTGCAGCCTGAAAAAGTAATTCCATAAATGTAACTTTCAAATTCTCATCTGTTTGGCCTTGGGAATGAGAAGTGGGCAAAATGTATTTTTTAATTATAAAATTAAGTTTTATAAACATTCCTAAACATAAATATTCCTAACAATATATTAAAGTGAATGACAGGCTGGAGAAATTAAAGTTTAAATGAACAGATGAAACATAAAAACCAAACAATACATGAACAGCATAGATTCACACCATAAAATAATGGTAATAGAAGCCAGCCCCAGATGACAAAATCCAAGAGCTCCAAAAATGCCAGCTACTAAAGTTACTGGAAGTTATAGGCTTCCTACCATCAAGAACCCTTCAAATTTTGTGCCAGCTGAGAAGCAAAATATAATCAACACCAATAGTATCCTCTCAATCTGGTCACTACCTACCATTAGCTAGTGAGGGGAATTGAAGAGGAACTCAGTAGGTGAATGTGAATAATGAATGGGGTGAGGTGGAGACAGTGATGTCACTGGGGTTTGTGTCACCTGGTGCAGGAGGCCAGTGCATCACCCATAGGATGGACCTCCTCCCACATAATGGGTATGGCAAAACCTTGGGGTTTGGCATGGTAATGCATCAATGCTCTACCCCCACCAATATTTTGGCTATAACTTTTGATGTAATATATATTTCAGTGAGGTTTGTTTCATCACATTGTTTCAAGTTATATGTAACATGAAGGTACCAGTATTCTTCCTAAAAAATGCAATTTTACAAATTTTGGTGAATAGTGGTGTCAACCTTCCATATGTGACATTGTGCACACCATACCCTTTGCACCCCCTAGCAATGCTTCAGGGAAGGGGTGGTTTCAGAAGGCCCTTATAACTTCTCTTCTAGCTGGGTGGTCCCCAAAGAATCTTGGTCCACCACCATCACAACATAAAGGCTATGGACACAAAGATGGTCCACAAATCAGTGCTGAGCTTCCAGAGTCAAGGATTCTCACTCGTATTGCTGACCACTCATATCACTTCACTCCAGGATCTTCACTCCTATTGCTGATATGTAAATCATCAGCAAACATATCTATATCATAAGACCTACAAAGAAAAACAAAACCAATGCCACCTACTTCACCTTTTAAGAAAAAGTATCCTTTTGGAGGACCCCAATTCCCTCCAGGTTGGGCATAGGAAAATAAATTTCTAGGGGTCTATATGATTTTATTTAACAAAAAAGAAGATTGCGCAGCTCTTTGCACTTAACTATTATGTTTGTTTTGAGAGTTTAGTAATTCTTTCTAATTCTTTTAGGAATCTGATGCTGCATGCTGTGCCTAGTTGCTTTGGCGTAAACGCTGATAACAGTGGGACTTCTTTCTAAGTAAGCATGCATAAGATTGCACTGTTGGTCACAGAGGAAGCACCACAAGCAAACAGATGGTATGAGCAAACTAATTTCTTTGGCATTAGTTTTCATTACCAAAACTTGGCAATGAGAAATCAGATCTGTTTTTTTCCTAGTCGTCTTCAAGATCAGAAAACTGTTTCTCTAAAAAAGGCCAGGAAAAAATGGAGACGGGTAAGAGAATACATCTGCATGTTGCTGAACTGGGCCTCTAGTTTATTATTAAGAGCAGATGACTGACAAAACTGATACTGGCCAAAAACACTTCAAATCTGCCACGTCAGTGCAAACAGAGACCATTTTTCAGCACCAACTGGCAAAAATGCAGCTTCATTGGTATTTCAAAATCCCTGTAGTAATTTTGTTATAGGAAAGCTGCTATACCTGAAATTAGAAAAGCATGAAAACATGATGCTGATTTTGTTTTCTCAGTTTCCCTGTAATTACAGCCTGCAAAACACCTCTCAGTGGTGTATAAGATGGGATGAGAGGGAGGAATATTACAGGGATGACTTTCAATGCAGTCTTAAATTCTTCTGAAAGAGGCAAGCTGGCTTGTCTGTGCTGTATCCTGCACATGTTTTGGGCTGCTGCTGTGCCAACCTGAGGCAAGGGGAAGTTTCTCCCTTACTCTGGATATACTCCAGCTGCCCAACAGAGTTACTTGGATCTGTGTCTCTTCAAATCTTGGTACAAATCTTTTGTCAGGTCAAAGGCACACATGGAATGTGCCCATAGGATGTCATGCATTTTGAGTATTCTGGCCTGAGCACAATAGACTTAGGGCACAATCCACACATGGGCTAACTGGGCTGGCCCAACTGCAAGATTCCCTAGTTATTCTGGAAAAGGCTTGGGGCAGCCTAAGGCAACATAGGCTGCCCCAAGACAGGTGGACCTGAGATTACCTAATTGGGCCAACCTAGGCAGTTCAGGAGAGGCATGCTGAGGGCATGTTTAGCATTGCCTAGGGCAGAGCAGTATCCAGAACCTGTTTCCAAGGCAGAAATGCCCTCTTCCAGCTCTTCAGAGTTATACCACCTCAGGAGCAGGTTTAGTAATAAGTAGATCCATAGGGGTCTATGATAAGACAGAGCAAGAATGGCAGTGTTGATCAAAAATCTGAGTTCTTGGCCAGCCTACCTGCAGCCCCTGCCTCTCAACTTCAGGATATGGCACAACTACAGTAGCCCATGAATCTCTAGATACATCAGGCCACTCTGAGAAGCCCCTTGTATTCACTGTAGACTGTACTGGCAGTCTGATAAACAGATAAACAGCAACAGATTGCAGCTGTTGCTGGTTTTTAGAGACTCCTTATAATGCAGGCACCACAGCTATTCCTTGTTCAGTGTGGTCTGAAGGGGTCTCCTCAGGGGAAAGCCCTCTCCAGTTGTCTCTGACTTGGTGTCGACTGAGCATGCTGTGCAGCAGTTAGGGCAGCCCAGGCTTCCTGACTATCTTTACGCAGCATAACTCTCTGCTCTTGATACAGAATAGTTGGGGCAGCCCAGCTAGGGCTCTCCAAACTGCCCTAACTCTGGATTGTGTCCTTAGCAAAATCCTTATAAGAGGACCAAAGACCTCCTATGAACAGCATGCTAGACTTGTGAAAAGTTGCAATTTGAAAGTCAGGTGCAATCCTAACTAGCCTGGCACAACTCATGGGTCTTTCCTTTTTCCTTTTTTACAATTACCTGGGATATTGAGCAAGACATATTTACCTTGTTGTATTTAAGGTGCATGAACTGTTTGTAATAGAATAAAGCGTTTCAGTGAGAAAAAAATGTAGGGAAAAATCTCATTTCTAATTATCAGCACTGTTGCAGTATACATTGTTAATAAGACAGTCATAAACCCACTTTTTCAGGGTCATTTGATCAGTCTTTGATTTATTCCAATAAAACCATCAGCTTTTTCCTAAGGGCTAACAGGTTAACCATAGAACAATTAAGTTGTGTTGCATTCATTAGACACTGTACTCTCATAGTCTGCACAAGAAAAGTGCCCTTCCAATGTATTCTGTTGAATTTTAATAAGAATCTAAAGGCAATAAAAGTGACATCCTGTAAATGCAAACATCTAATGTGAGACTAATGGGGCACAGCGTATGTTTTGGCATGTAGACAGGGATGATCAGCAGGCAGATCTCCCATTGTTTCCTAAAGCAAATGCCTTTCATTTACACAGCTATACGGCAGAAAAATCAACATTTTCCCAAACCTGGTTCTCTATAAGGCTTCTCTTTTTAATTCTCTGTGCATCCTCTTCTATATTCAATTATAAGTCAAGGAAGTCTTTTATGAATTGTGGATCTGCTGAATTGTGATTCAGCTGAACATCTAATCTACGAGGAACTAGCAAGACCTCTGATAGGGGAGTGCAATGGGTACATTGTATCTGGCCTCGGGATAAAAATGGGGGTCCAGAAGATAAAGGAGATGAGTGGATCAGTCCTGGAAGAAATGACTTATATAGGAATGAAACAAAGAGACTGTGTACCCCCTAATAAAATTAATTTCGAGGCCTCTGTTTATCAATATGCAGGGTAGGGTTGTGTGTGGAAGAATGGTTTGGAAATTGTGAGATGTTTATTTTTACATGCTCAGTGTAGCAGACACATGTATCTCCAGTGGGAATCTGATCAGGCCCTGTGATGTCTGGAATAGTGAACAGTGCAACCTTCAACAGTTGAAGGAAAGGTCATGGTCTCAGGTACCTCCAACAGGGCATGGCAGCATGTGTGCAAAGAACACCATGTGTGCTGATGCTGCTGTCCAAGTCTTTCTATGTTATCCATGATTCTGTATATCAATTTGTGCCAAATGAGCTTAGGATATGATATATTTTGCTCAGAGGCTGCAATGGCATAGCTGAGATGTCAGCAGTAGTCAGGTTTAGGATTGCACCATTCAAATCCAACTGAGTTCAGTGAGATGGCATTGAAATATCATTGCAGTGTTTCTAACACAGAATTTTTGTTCTCAACAACACAGAATTTTGTTCTCAACAACACCAGTTTGTTGTTGAGAAGGAAATTATATTTGCTATTAATTATATACGTACCTTTCCTCCCCCTGCTGCATCCTATCATTTTATTTGGTAGGCAAAGATAGCTTGCCTCCAAAATTTTTCTTCTGCTTTCTCTTTCCTTTGTCTGTTGCCTACAACTCAGTCTGAGAACAATTGGCCAGAGACTGATATTCTTCCAGGTAGTGACTTACAAGGGAACTTGTTTTATTGGTGATAGTATCTAAAGAAGAGGGTTAAATCACACACTGATGATTTGGGAAGTTTCCAGTAAAATGTTTTGTGAATACCTGCAGGAGACTTTGCACTTGAGAGAAGGTAATTGGTGGTTGCATACATTTTTAAAGGATTGCCTGTGAGTCTGTTTTAACAGTAGTCATTAACATCTACCCTGGCAGGAGAGGGAAACAATGGCACCAGCAGCAACACACCACCTGTGTGCACTTGAGCATTGTTTGTGGCATTGAATGTGAGTCCAGAACTCAACAGATAGCCTTTTAGAAGTTGTGTTGGCAAGGGATTAAGAATGAAACACATTAGGTTGCACATGCAATCCTAACCTAAGCCAGCACACCTCTTCCCGTTCCTGTGGAGATTTAGGGAGGCAAGCGCATGTCTGTGCACTGGCCTAACCCTCCCTGGGAGTGGGGCAAAAGTGTCATGGCACTTTTGTGACACTCCCAGGTCAGCATTGGACTTATGCTGAGACATAGGCCAGCCTATCTGGAGATTAGGATTGTAGCCTAATAAGCCCTACAAGGAAAGTACTGAAGCAGGTGTATACAGAACTATTTTGTTAAGATGTGGTTGTTGAAAAGCAGTATACAGTGGCGCCTCACGTGACAAATTTAATTCGTTCCAGAGGCATGTTCTTTACATGAAACATTCTTTACATGAAGCAGATTTTCCCATAGGAAATAATGGAAACTCAGACGATTGGTTCCACAACCCCCAAAATATTCATATAAAAATATTAACTGGATGTAAAAATGATGACAGAACACTGGGATTGAATTCAAAACATGCATTCAATGTGCATGATCTTATGAAGTCTACTTAGAGGACAATCCTAACCATATCTACTCAAAAGTAAGTCCCACTGTGTTCAATATATTTTACTCCCAGGAAACTATCTTTAGGATTGCACCCTTGGGCTGCAGTCCTAAAGACACTTTCCTGGGAGTAAGCCCCATTTAACACAATGGGGCTAACTTCTTGGTAGACATGGTTAAAAGGCTACAATCCAAGATACCTTCAAAGTGTCTCCCCACTTTCTCCTTCTCTCCATCCTGTGCCTCTCTCCCCCCTGCTCCCTTCTGGCTAGCCCTGAGCTGCTTCCCTCTTCTCCACTGCTCTTCTCTCCCTCCGGCCACAGGAGGAACAGCATGGAAGTGTTGCTTTCACTATGGGCAGTGCGCTAGGCAGCCCTGACGCTTTTTAAACAGGCTGCCAGCCAGCGTGTCTGCCCCAACTGCCAAGAATGTGTTCTTTATGTGAAGCATGTTCCTTTATGTGAAGCAGAATCCTAGAGAAATTTTTGTTTGTTAAGTGAAACATACTTTACGTGAGGCATTCTTTACGTGAGGCATCAATGTATAAGTATCCAACATCATCACCAAAGGACAGAACTATAGAATTAAAGGGAATTGCAAATAGGAGTACAGTATATCTGCTGAGTAATTAACTGCTATGGAAAATTCTGCATTGCAGCAATCTCAACATACTGAACTCATGGGAATTGAAGCCCTCAGACTGAGGAGCTGCGCTATGCAGTCTGTGGTAAGTACTCATGTGGCTAAATTTATACCACAGCTCACTGGTCATAATTAAAATTGGACTCAGCATTAGAAACTTTTTTGGAGAGTGTATCTGTGGCTCTGAATGTGTCTCAGGAAGGAAAATGAGCAGTTAAAAATGAGGTGAGGGAAAAAGCCACAGGGGAGCAGGAGCTTTCATGCATTGATCCTGTTTTGTGCGCCGCATGCTAGACTGGAAAAGCCATTAAAGGCAGACACAGCAAAAGATCTATGCTAAAGTAAGCTGGAAAATAATGAATGAGAGGTCTCAATACTCTAATAATAACATTATCATTATTGCAGGTTCGTATGTCTAACAGCCCAATCCTATCCCCCGTCCCCTCCAACCCTCACTACTGATGGAGCAGTGCAATACTATTCTGGTACCTTCCTCCAACAGAGGATACTGTATCCAGTGGGGATGCCCACCAAGGTAAATAAAAATGTTTTCTATGGGCTACCTGGTGGCCTGTGGATCTCCTTGGATCTAGGCCATTTGTAAAGCTGACATTAAGTCCAAGGACAGAAAAAGATAGGAAAGGTTGGGAAAGGGAATAGGATCTTGGCACACACTGTTGTCACTGAGATCCACCCCTCTCTCACCTTCTTTTCAATTCTGAAACTCTGCCATCCTCCGCACCCATGACATACTACTGCCAACAACATATTACCCCTGGCGGAGTCCTTATTTGGCACAGTGGCCCAGCAAGTGCATAAAAGTTCGAGAGGCTGAGCTTTTGCACTGTCAAAAAGAGCCTTGCACTGCCAGAACGAGAAAGCATCTAATTACTTAAACATATGCAAAATTAAAGTGGCCCATTGCATAGCATAGAGATTGGGCATGCAAGTCTCCTTGCAAACTGGTGGCTGTGGCTGAAATCCTAAAGACACTTTCCTGGGAGTAAGAGCAATTGAATACAATGGGGCTTACTTTTGAGTAGACATGGTTAGGATTGTGCTTTATGTTAAAAAACTTGGCGGGGGTGATTGAGATACATCAGGGATGAATTTTAACAAGATTCATAACCTGTGATTATAAACAGTATGAAAGTCATCTAAAACGTGTGAAGCTATTCTGGTACTGCATGTTTTCCATCTAAATTAATCCAAGTTAATATATTTTTCAAAGGCAGATATGTAAAGAGGCCTTTTATTGGTGGGATCACTGCAAGAAATACTAGCACTCTTTGGCAGACAGTCTCTTTGTGATGATGTACCACATTCACTTGAATCTAACATGCATCTTTTTCAGCCGAATTTATTCTCAAAAATTTAGGTGCACATTAGATTCGATGGCACATTAGATGTGAGTAAATATGGTATTTCACTTATATGTCATTATTTAGTTTGTTTCCTATATTGTAATAAAAATGTAACATAAAACCATTGTTTAAAAAGTAATGCAATTAGGTAAAAATTATAACATAAACCCATCATCATATTATTACTATCATATAACACTGACGTATGCAGTAAAATTAAATTTTGCACCCGCTTTGCAGCTGCACATTTCAATGACCAGTAAACGTTTTTTAAATCTCAAGCCTTTTAAATTGGGGTGTTCATTACATTCAATGGTGCATTAGATTCAAGTACGGGTATTATGTACTGAAGGGGGTATGTTTGACACACACTCTCTTTCTCTCACTTTCTCTCAATCTCAATCTTCCCCAGCTACAAAATGGGGATAATAATACGTTGATTTTAATCCTATGCCCACCTTCTTGGGAGCAAGCACCAGTGAATATAATGAGTCTTGAGTACTGAGAATACATAGGAATGTATTGTTATTTACCGTAGGTTATTATATGTCTTAGCACAGTGATTTTACACTTTGCATCTCATGGTATACTGAAAAGGTGCTAAAGGTGGCGCACCATTGACAAGGAACATCATTGACAAGGAACATCTTTGGACCATTGACAAGGAACATGCAACTGATAAAGTGTTCACCTTTCCCCCAAACATCCATGGCACTTCTGTAGACCATTTGATGAACACCAGTGTGCCACAGCAAACAGGTAGAAAATTGCTGGGCTAACACATCAAGCTAACACAAGAAAAATATCATGCATTAGGCAAATACTATAGAAATGCTAAGTGTTTTTGTTCCCATATGTTTTCCTTACCAAGTGCTGAAACTGGTACTTTGCTTGTTTCCTCTCGGTTCAATAATATCTAGTTATTAAAACACCAAGAGGGCTTTCATGCCTTGGCAAAAGAAAACTAAAATTATGAAATGTTATCAAGCATTCAGAATATGCAGTGTGAGATAAAAATAGCAGGTTTGCATTCCCCCCTTGTATTAAATGTATGTTTTTATGTGCACATGCAATAGAGCTTATATATGTATGTATCCACTCAAAGATTAGCATGCTAGAGACCCAGATAGCAGGGACTAAACATTGAAAAATGTTCAGAAACAGAAACGTACATGAGAATGTGAATGGGTCATCCTCCAAGACTGGCCCATTGATGGTGCAGAGCTACTTCTGGTGTTGTTTTCCGACACTAAAGGCTCATTAACATGCCTTACACAGAGCTCAGGATTGTACTCCTAGTTCAATTATTATAAATCATAGTTGGCCAGTATTATAAAAGTGTATGTGGTGTGACTATGTGAGAGCATTAGGACCCAGCAGGAAGATTCCCCCTTTTCTGTGGTTTGGACAGTACCTCTGACACAAGGACAACTCTCCCTGTGCGTGGAGTCTGAGTTATGGCTGCATTGTGTCTGCATGGGGATCATTCCAGTGATCGAGACCAAAATGAAGGGATTAACTGTGTGAATATAATAATGATAATGATGATGATGATGATGATGATCATCATCATCATCATCATCATCATCATCATCATCACCCCAACTGGGAAATCCCAACTATCACCATCATAGAAAGCAGTAAGGTGTGGGTTGTTGACATTGCCATACCAGGTGACAGCAGAATTGAGGAGAAACAACTGGAAAAGATCTCCCGCTACCAAGACCTAAGAATTGAATTACAGCGTATCTGGTGTAAGCCAGTGCAGGTGGTTCCAGTGGGAATTGGCACACTGGGTGCAGTGCCCAAAGACCTTGACAGGCACCTGAAAACTATTGGCATTGACAATATATCACTCTGCCAACTGCAGAAAGCCGCTCTTCTGGGATCAGCATGAATTATACACTGCTACATCACACAGTCCTAGACTCTTGGGAAGGGTCCGTCTGGTGAAGTGAATGAAACTGGCATGAAATTGTTCACTGTGTATTTATGGCTAATAATAATATAATAATAATAATAATAATAATAATAATAATAATAATAATAATAATAATAATAATAATAATAATAATAATAATAAACCTGCTTAAGTGACTAATGCAGGAGGCAGCAAGAGGAAAACACACATATACACACAGATTAAAAGGTAAAAGGTAACTAAAATGGTTCTCATTTCCTGTCTTTTAATCTTTGGCTCAGGATTTAGCATTGTCATTAGGAGCTTATAAAACATTCAGGCAGCCGCATTTGTGCACACTTGGAGTTTGTGGTTGCAAATCTGTTTGCCTGCCATTCTGACTTTTTAAGCTGACAACTCTATGCATCTTATCCTGCCAGCAATGGCTGGATCCGTAATCTCATCCAGCTCAGGTGCAGAAGTTCATTTAAAAAGAGGAGCAAAACTTTGGATAGGGCAACTTTCTTGACAAACACCACTTTTTTGTTGTGAAAAAACTTATGACTCATTTGTTCACTTTTGATTTTCATGTGTTTCTCTTGATTTTCAAGAACACAGTCTTTGATTTTCATGTGTTTCTCAAACCTTCCAGAGTCAATGTGTCGAGAATCTCACCAAATAGCACTTCTCAGTGTGATCCAAGGACCTGCCTGAGCAATTTTGATGTGCAAGCAAAATCGCCACGAATATCTGTTTCCCAGCAAATTATTATGATATACTGTTACTGCAGTTTCTTGGATGTTTATATTTATTCAAAAGAATGTGCTGAAAGAGTAAGGTGTATGGATACAGTATTTTAACTCAAGATGCCTTGTGTTGCATTTTTAAACTGGTGCTTAGGATTTAATTTTAAAGCGTGAATAAATTTTATTCTTTTAATTGAAAGAAACCAATGTGAATTATATGTGAATATCACTCAATCTAGAGGCATATAACCAAGTGAAATCTAACTGGCAGTTGAAGGATCATCCCCAATAGGAGTTGTTTCCTGGGAGTAAGACCCACTGAACACAATGGGGCTTACTTCCGTGTAGGTTAGGATTGTGCCCTCAAACTGCAATCTTAAGCACACTTTCCTGGGTGTAAAACCCATTGAACACAATGGAGCTTAATTTTGAGTAGACATGGTTAGGATTGTGCTCAAAGGCTGAAATCCTATCTACATTTACCTTTACGTAAGCCTCACTGATTATAATGGAACTTTCTTTTGAGTAGGCATTCATAAAATTTGGATCTAAGCCTTTCAGAATCTTGAGTTGTGAGTGTTGTTGGAGTGTTTTTTAAATTCTGTGGGGTACATTAAACATTTAGATCCACAAATCTTTATCTAAAGTGGATTTCAAAGCATTTTATAATGATAATAATAATCCCAAATATGCATTAACTTCAGAGAAATAAGATCTTGCCAACTTCCCTGTGGAGATTGCCACAAGTGTGGAGTCCCAGTTTGATGGCATGTTTAATGTTAGGATGACAGAAAAGTGGGATATTTCATTTACTGTTTTGTTTTACTTGAATCACTGTTTTGAGACTACTTCTTTGTCTTGAAAATACCTCCTCTGCACAGAACTATTTCCCCGTTCCTTACTGATATTGATGTCAGAGGTATTTTCCTATTTGCAATTTAGCTTCCACCCACCGCTCAGAATATTGATTTCTAATTTACCTGGCTTCATCCTATACATTTTGTTTGCAAAATACATTATTTTTGTTTTGGCTTAGAAATGAAGCAAGCTTTTAGTCCCTTGCACATTCCAAATGTGGGTGTAAGAAGCAGCTTATGTTTTACCCTGGCATAAAGCCTTGTGTTTTGTTCATGTAAATTGCATTACTGAAACTTTAATCACAGCGAGCTGTGAAATTGTGTCCTTCTGTTTTTGGTGAGAATCCAGGCAGTTATTTTTGGTGGGTTACAAGATCTCTAAATCCAGGGGGTCAGATGAGAATTATTTTCCCAGAAAACAGAGAGATTAGAATCCAGCATAAAGTGGAATATAACCCATTTAAAGGAGCTTGGTGTGGATTTTTTTTTTTAAAAAGTCTGCTAGCAAGTCTGCAAAAAGATCTCAGTTTATTTCTGAATATCAGATTTATTAATAGCAATAAAGGGTGTCAAGCATTTTCTGGCAGAGGGAGAAAAAAGCCCTTTTAAGGTTTGCACGGTGTCTTATTGTTACACGTCACAAGTCGCTCTCTGCTAAGAGTAGGAATGTCCCGAGAAGCTGGTAAACCTACAAAGACTTTTCTGATTGGCTAAAAAAATTAGACATAGGAAGCCGATGGTATCTAATACTAGACAGAGGAGACACTGTTGTCATGGAAACTGAGAAGAGTGTTCCCCCCTTCCATGATGGGGGGGCAAGGACTGCATGTCATCACAGATGCCTGCAGAGTGCATGTTGGCTTCTGCTGCCTTTCCCACAGCATCTGCTGAAATCTGAGAAGATGCCCGTCAAATCAAGACTATTGAATGCACAGGGGGAAAAAATCTACCCTGTTCTGCCACATCAAGTCTGGTTCAGCCATAGGTAGAGCTCTAAGACATTGCTTTGTGGTTTGGGGGCAGGCAAAATGCCCTTTGATTGCCAGGAGAATGTTGGGATCAGCATCTCTTGCAGCTTTGGAGCCGGGACATTGCTTCAGATTGCAGTTCTCAAAGCTGTTTCCTTTTTCGTGGAAGCATGCCTTAAAAATAGAAATGCCGGTGCAAGTCCCATGCATTTTGGAGACGGCAACAAAACTGAGCCTGCCAGGATCCTTGTTTTGGAGAACATTGTCTAAAACTTGCTCAATGTGCAGATAAGCACTTAGGATAGGGTCATAGCACCACCAGTGCACCGCCAGTGCTGTGTCACAAAATTAACAAACTTAGAATATAAGATCCTCCACTGGATCAGGCTAAAGGCCCATCTAGTCCAGCATCGTGTATCTCTCAGTGGCCTACCAGATGCTTTAGCACATAAGACTTGTGTGAGGGCATCCTGGTGCCCTCCCCGAACATGATATTCTGAGGTAGCCACTTCCAAAATCAGGAACTTGCATATATCCATTGTGGCTTGTGATGGATGTTTTCTATAGATCTGCTCCTCTTTTAAAGGCATCCAGGCAGGGTGACCATGTCCTCTTTTTAGCCATGGTCCTGGAAAAAAAACTTAATTGTCCTCTTTTTTTCTTGTGAGCAGGCAGCATGTAGATTTCTTATCATTAATAAATTATATGTAATAAGTTATATGTAATGATTTTAAATTTAATAATTAGTAATATGGTAACCACATGAATAAGTAATAAGTAACCGCATGAAAGCAATATATGAATGATTTTAGCTTTTTTCGACATGTTCTACATTTTCCTTGTGGGTCCTACATTTTGTGGGCCTTGTTCTCTTTTGTTGTTATGACATCTGGTCACCCTGCATCCTGCTCACATGCCATCACCACATCCTGGCAAGAAGTTGCACAGACTAATTACATGCTGGGTAAATAAATATTTTCCTTCCAACACCCAATTTGAGTGGATGTCCTCTGGTGTTGTGTGAGAAGGAAAAAAGCATCTCTCTGTCTATCCACTCTATCCCATTTCTGAATCATGTTCCCTCCCAGGCATCTCTTTTCTAGACTGATGAGCCCTGAACACTGTATCCTTTTCTCTTAAAGGACATGCACCATCTCAGTAACAATTTTGTTCTTTCTTTTGGGCAGCATGCCAGTATGCCACTACTTTAGGACAATTAGGCATGCCTTATAGGTACATATCTGCCTAATAGCTGACCCCGCTTTTTGACAATACATTTTTGGACACTCTTTCAACACTTTCAGTTATAGCAATAACTCATTCATTCAACACATGCTCCACTCTTTCAACCTCTCTCTGCTTGTCTAAAGGCTAAAATTGACTTTCCAGATGTTTATTTGCATGTGACATAGAGATCAAACTGTTTTTAGTATTTCCTTATGACATTTTCAGTAAATAATCCTCATTCAAATACATAAGATATTCCTTGCCCAAACATGCCTTTGTTGATTTTACTGTAATTTGCAATGTATTTTGGCTAATAAATATGTGTTATTTAGACTTTTGCAAGTGATATTTTTGTGTTTTTTATGTCCATTCTGCATTTGCAAGCTGAAAAAGACTGGGTTCCACTTTTCAATGGTTTTCATGCTCTGGTCCCTAACCCACCAAATTAGTTGCAGATGCCTGTATTCTGGTCTTGGATACACTTGCCCACTTTGTCAGTGTCTAGAGTGACACTGCTCGTGTTTTTATGTCACAGTGCCCTGCATTTCTGCATGACTTGGGTTCTAGAAAGTGGCAGGTGACAAGATGGAACATGAAATGTGATCATGAGAGTACAATCCTAACCAATTTAAGACAGCATATGTAATCCTAATTTAAGGATTGGCATTTAAGGCAACTTAAACTGGCATAACTCTCCTCTCCCTATTCCTGTGACGTGGAGAGGCTGGTGAATATCTCTGCACAGGCCCCGGAGTGGTGCAGAAGGTGACATGCCTAGACCAGCACAAGACTGGCAATGCAATGAACTACTCAGAAGTAAGTCCCTTGGTGCTCTATAGTACTTACTCCCAGGAAAGTATGGTTAGGCTTGCAGCCTATCTCTAACTGGGGATTAAGATTAAAGCCTGAGATAGTGTAAATTTTGAAAAAAAAACACTGCATGATTGATTGATTGATTGATTGATTGATTGATACATGTTGAATTACTGCTAAATTCTGCAGAAATAAGCCACAGCTATATTGATCTGTTTTCTCTTTTTTAAATTTTTTTTGTCACAAAATAGACTAATATAACAGAATCTAATGGATATAGTTAACTGTAGCATCACTAATTTATACAATGTGTGGCTGCTTTGAATATTTTAGGCAAAATTTGGCTTATTTTTTCCCCAAGGTACCCTAACTAGAGTTAGCAAATGTACTTAAGGCCTGAATAAGTGCTGGGATGTCCGTTGAATCTAAAATCACAGAGGTATGGAATTATTTGGCTCAAAATTGAAAACTTCTCACAATGTTTCTTCCTACATTGAATTTGTGTCACAAATTTATTATTGTTATTCACAAATTTATTATTGCTATTGTATATCACCTTTCAACAGAGTAGTTAATGAAGTATGTTTTATATAGAAACAAAAGTACAGTAAATCAATAAATAATTCCTTGTCTCCAAAAGGTTTATACTCTTTTAAAAAAAAAACTTTTAAATTTTTTTTTTCTGGAAAGAGTGTCTAGATTTGATGTAGCTCCTTGATCAATAATTTATCAAGCTTGTTTTTGCATTCCCAAGGAATTTCAGGATTAAAACAGATCGGCCACAGGAAATCTGTGATGGGAATCCAGCTCTTGGTTCTCCCTTGTGATTCCTGTTTTTAGACCCCTGTTTTAGGTCGTAATCCTTAGATTCCCAAACAGGTCAATTCAACCCGCATTTTTAATTTATGCAAAGTAGGCAATTTTTAGATGGGAATCTAAGGGTTAAGGTGCTAGTCCTGATATTTTCTGGTGTATAGAGGGTGCAACAGACCTAAGGTGTATTTGATCCCAAGAGAAACTTTATCACATGCTCAAATGCTCTGCTACTTCATGATGTATAAAACCTAACAGATGCCTTGAGTGAGACACGGTTGTCATTGAAAACACCTGTCCCATTTGCCTTTGCAGCTGTCAGATTATGCCTTGAAATGGTCTGCTTCAGGCCAGAGGATCTCCTATTTGGATTATTGCTGAGGAAATTCAAGCAGGTGCAGGGAAGCTAGTGGATTTTGATAAATTAAATAAATAGAGGTTCCTGAATGGAATATAGAATCGCTATGTCATCCCTGAGTTTTAATCCAGCTGAGATCAGTAGAAGCAAAAGTGTTACATCTACCCAAGAACTACTGAGGAAGGGTGGCTGCTTGGTGTTTGGCTAGAAGAACAAAACAGTTCAGAGACAATCCACATGTTCTGCACTACTGGTTGAGTTGCCAGGGCATAGTGAGCCATCCAATGAATCTGTATTATTAGATGCAACTTGAATGAATTTAATAGATTTACCCTCTGTTGGTGCTGGACATGTTCCTTGTCCTCAGTCAAGTCTCACAGCCTTGGCTCAACTAGCAAATATTCTTAAATGTAGGGGTGTCACTACGGTTTACCTCACCTGGTGCGGGAGGCCAGCGCATCATCCCCATGCAGTGGGTAGGGCAACACCTGGATGGTGGGCATGGTTATGTGCCATTGCTCTGCCTCCATTTTTTTTATGGCCACACATTTTGATAGAATAAATCTATTTCAAAGTGGTTTATTCCATTACCTTAAATTACAGATTTCACAGTATATAACATGATGGGATTATTCCTAAAAAAAACATGATTTTTAGCCATTTTGTTTGTTCCACATTTCTAACAACTTCTTGCAGTGGTTCTCAAACTGTCTGGCTACATGGACAATCTGTCCAGGACAACCACTAAAAGCGATGTCATGGCTGAAAGTGACATCATCAAGCAAATTAAAACAAATAATAATAAATACAGTAAAGTAAATCACAAGTGACTATCCAGGATTCCCAAATGACCTGAATTACCCAGAGACCCGGAAATAATTTATTCAGCCAAAAGAGAAAAGAATGGCAAATACGCAACACATTCCGGATCCTTCAAGCCATCACTTTGAGAATCAAAAATGTTAGCTCTGGAAGCAACCATTGCCAATCCTGGCCAGAAATGCAGCAAATATTTGGTTTAATAGACCAAATATTCTGCTTCATTTTGGAATTTATGATCCAAAAATAATGTATGCATGACTGCCAAATTCTAAGGGCAGTCTACAGTGCCAGAATAAGCATTCTAGCAGCATAAATAGCTTTATGGCTGTCGCAAATAAGATGGTGCCAGTGAACTTGGCCTGGTCACTACTGCAAGAGATGAGTGGCTGTGACTGAGTGGGAGTGAGCAAATGCCCACTCACAGTAAGTTTGAACAAGGGTCAGAAAGGGATGGGAAAGGGTGGAATGGGAGAGAGGACGGGCAGAACAGGAAGGCAAGAGATGAGACGAAGGGCCAAGGCAGGGAGTATGTTTAGTGGCATCACCACCCTTGAATCCTAACCCCCTTTCTTGGCCTTTTACCTTCATGGATCAAATTGGAGTCGTACAAGCTCTAGAATCTGCACATATTTGAGGTGATCCATGATGCTGCAGCTTACCCTGAAGCCTCAAAATACCAAGACTCCTTGCAGGGCACAGGAGAAGTTGTTACGGTGCTGCTGTATTGCCGTATAGAGAATTACATGTTATTGAGTCTTGTGAATCTATGAACATGAAGCCTTGATCTGTGTGTGGGGTATCTGCACCTTCCATGTCAGTCAAGCAGGCTGAAGCTTCTATTTCCATGTGTCTCTGGGGCAGAAAAAGCTGAGAACTGTCAACATTGCATTCTCATTTCATCTATCATTTGTAATTTTCTACCAGAGTCAGATAGGCCATTGAGGAGAGAGGATGCAAAAGGGCAGCTGAGGTGCTAGAAAGTGGGATGGGTGTTTTTTTTTTTAATTGTTGGACGTTGTTATATTGCACCTGTGCTAGTGACAGCTGTGGGCTGTTACTAGTATTTTACAATAAAATAACACTCACACAGCACAATCTGAGCCTGCACTGGAGCAGGCGGCTTGGCTTGCCTGTGCTGCATCCAGTGCAAGATAAGGGCCACTGCTTCTCTAATACAGGGCAAAAGGAAGCTTTTCCCTTTACGTTGTATAACTCAGAAGCAGCCCCAACAGATCTACTAGGATCTGAAGCAGGTGGTGGCACAGATCTGATCTGAGCAGAGCACAGAGAATGGGCCTTGGTTCTGGCATAAATGCTGGATCATGGCCCCACCTCTCACACCTTGTCAGCTCAGGAACAATCTCCTCCTGCCAGCCCCTTCTCCAAAACGCCTCTCACCTGTCTCCTCACCCTTGCCCACCCCCTTCAGATCCTGCTGTCCAAGATCAGCCAACTGGTTTGCAGTGCCTGCAGCTGCACAGGGAGGCCAGCACAACTTCCTGTGCTGACCTCTTCTCCTCACCAGATTCTGTGCTTTACAGCATCCTTGCGACACCTCCGACAGACACAAGTGATTTGCATTGGTCCAAGTGGCCAGGTAGGATTGCATGGTCAGTGTACTTATGAACACTTCAGATCAAGGTTAAGGGAAGGAGATGCATGAATCTGATAACTATTCAGTGTTCATTCATTCCTTTAATTTCTGTAATCATGCATAAAACAATCTGACCTGATGGCACTCTAGTTCATTCAGTCATCACTAAGTGCATTTTAAAAGTGCTTCAGTTAGGATTATGGCTAGCACATGCTTAGGTTCTTGAAACATATTAGCAGGTATCTTTCAGTCTGTGTATCTTTCAGTATGAACACTCCACTTTATACAACCAGCAGCCATGTTCAGTTTGTCTCTGTTGTACTGCACAGGAGAGAAGAGGTTGTTGATGATCATTAGTATAGAGTGAGTGGTGCAAGTCACTACCCCTGTGCCTTGATTACTGTGTTTAAGCACCTCCATAATGAAGAAGGACTTCCACTACTTTTTTCATGTAGTTCAGCTGATTAAGCGTTGTAAGAACATAGTGATCTGCAAACAGAAGAAACACTTTTCATCAAAGTCGGTATAAATGTACTTGATCTGACTTAGGGGTTGCCATCCTCTGAACAGTAGAGGGGGCTTTTGTATCTCCTAGCCAGGACTAGCTGCACTTTCCAGCTGCAGATCCAGAGAGATAAAATTGAAGGATTAAATTAGAGGTTGTTAGTAAAATCATGGCTACTCACTTTGGATGGAAATGACTGATAGGTTCCTTGTTATCAAGGAGAGATCACAGGAAAGCTAATGGATCCTTAGATGTACACTGCAAGGTTAGAAATTAAGTTTTTTGCCTGTGCAACAGATAACCTCATCCACTGTTTCCCTTTATTTTTAATCTTCATTCCTTACTAAATATGTTTTTGTTCACTACAGCCAGGCACAGTATTATATAATTATTGGTTGGAGTAAGCAAACCAGCCTGATTTGGGAACTGACTGTACAGATGCAGACATTTTTTTAAATTCTTATGAGTCTCCAAGGGCTCTGAGTCTTGGGCAGTCTTGCTTCAGTTCCCTGATGAATAAGAGGTAGAGCTCCCTGAAATATGCTTGCAGCTTAAAGTGGCTTGAGGTAAGAATCCTTGATAAGATTAAGCAAGAATTTGTTCATGCTGGCTTTGGAAAGCAGAGCTGATCCTGGCTTACGATGCCATTGGGGTTCATAACAGCCTTTACATGAGTTTAGATAACTTTCCTCAAGAACACAGAGAGTGATCAGCAAGTGCTAAAGAACAATAAATTGCATTAAAAGACCCTTCTGTTTCATGACTGAAGGTTCTGTTAGTAACAGATAGAATCCTCTGAGTTCCAGAAACACTTATACTGTGTTATGACTTTGATATCTCTCCATCAGCCATGGAACATCTCTCGGGTGAAGCAGCTTCATGCATACTTTGAACATCATACCAAAGAAATGGTAACAAAACAAAGGTGTGTATGCATCTGTTTGATATTGATACTGGGAGTAAGGGGGTGGTGGTAAATATTTCTACGGACTGTTTCTAGGAATCTTGCCCACTATATTACCATCAACACACTTTTGGACCAAATTTCCTTGAGATTGTATATATTAATGAGCAAGAACATGGACTATGAACACTAACATAAGAACATAAAAATAGCCAGACAGGAACAGGCCAAAGGCCCAACTTCTAGTATCTCATAGTGGTCCACCAGATGCCTCAGTGAACACATAAGTGCCCTCCCTTGCATCTGGTGCCCTCCCTTGCATCTGGAATCCTGAGGCAACCTCCTTCTAAAATCATCCATCCACATCATGTTTTGTAATACGTAATGCACTTTCCCCCCAGATTTGGACTGGTTTGTTATTGTCCTGTTTTCATAAAGTGGAGGATAGGATTAGACTGCACTGCAAAAAAAAAAAAATCCAAAAGTTGTGTGAAGTGTAGACCAAGAGTGAAATGTTAGTGGGAACACTAGGAGCCAACCTTTCATTTTGCTTATGGCCAAACAATATAGAAACAAACCAGGAACAGAGGTAGAGTAAGTTTTATTATTCCAGAGAGAAGGATGATCAGGGAATACTTTAAGATCAGACAAAATGCTGATCAGATGTCAAGATGCTTTTAGATCAGTCTTTCTGATTGTTTCACCACTACATGAGCAACCACGTGGCAAGCCAGACATGCCAAGAACGAGCTTGCTAAAACAGGCAGCAAAACTTTATGCTTTAAAACTTGCTTGTTCCTGGTAGTGTCGTCATAGCTGTGGCTTCAGAAGGAAGAGAACTGGCTTCTCTCCCCATGGGACCACCCAGTAAATCCCATTATAATCCTAGCATGACTAATGCACAGATCCCATTAGAAGTAATGTAGGAATAAATCCTTTTTACATGCCCAAGTACACTTTGCTGCATAGGTTTATGGCATGGTAATTTCAGAAATTGTGATGTGAACTATGGGTTATTTTCAGAGGGCCATGTTCTTTCCCAGAATAAAGAAACTAATGCTCAGATGATTCTTTAGGGGTTTTAAAAGGGATAATTTTTGTTAGGACTCTTTTAGATAACAGGGAATAAACCACCAAGGACTGAGAAGGAATGTTAAATACTATTACAGAGTATGGTGAATTCCTGAGATCCAGTTGTTTGTCACTTTGACTACCCAGGTCTACTTTAGGATTACTGATCACCAAATTCAGGTTAGAGCCATTGGAAGAGTTGTTTCATAACAGTGATGTTGGCAAAGAGGTGAACAGATCAATCCTATCCTGCTTAGGAACAGGCAGGTGCCTTGCCTGCACTGTATCCAGTGCAGAATAGGAGGTGAATCCTGAGCAACCTGGAAGAAGGGGATTTATTTCCCCTTAACCCATGTAACATGGTGGCCACCTCAGTCAGGCTACTCTCAACTGTGGGTAGAACAGCCCTGAATGCCAAATAGCACAGTTTGTCTTTTAAATTTAATTTGTGGCAGATGGTCAACACCTACCTGTTCTACTGCTGAAATCCAAAGTTGATAACAAAATATTTTTAAATAAAATGCTTGACAAAATCCTGTATTTATGTAGCATACTATAAATAGTCAAAAAATAAACTTTAGCCACTGTTAAGATATATCAGCTTGCATTAATTGCTATCTGTTTAAGCTGTTATCGTCATGTGAAATTAGGGTCTAATTTAGTCTCTGTGTCCTTGCTAGTAGTGTTCCCCCACGGAGGTCCATACCACTGCATGGACCCCTTCACTGGCAGTATGAATATGTTTGCTTCTGTATCTTTTCCAAGATGGCTTGTTTAGTTCAAACATAATAGGTTTATTATTTTTCATTTCCTGTAGGAACTCTACCAAAACTCCGAAAACTCTATCAAAACTCAGCAGAAGATTACAAATGGCACTCTTGGTGACCAGTGATGATTTTTTTGGTTACACCTCCAAAAAAGTAAAGAGAATTTGCAAATTATATAAAAAGATTTTTAAACTATATTCACTTTTATTTTGCCTGTCTTCAAAGAATCTCAGGGTGGTATACATGGTCCTCTGTTGCATTGTATCTTCACAAGAGCCCTCCAAAGAAGTAGATTGAGAAAATGTGACTTCCCAAAGTTAACACATAAGTTTCATGGCTGGCCAAGGAATCGAACCCACTTTTTCCCAGTCTCAAGGTCAAACTAGGCATGATGTTAAATGTGCCATCATCTAGTGTGGGGCTCCACTACTGCTAAACCAATTTTTGTAAAGGATATTGTCTGGGCTCTAAAATGGGCTCATTGGTATCTTTTTCCTAGAAAGGAACAATAATGTTTTGTGCCAGCTGGCAAGAAAGCCGCGTCTTGTCATCACAGAAATACAGTTTGTCACCTGAGTGTTCCAATCTTGGTTGTTTAACTGTTCTAAATAAAACTCTAGATACAGAAGATCAGAATTAGAATTGTGCACTAATGTGTGTGTAAAACTTGTCAATACAATGGTATCTTGGTTTACAAGCATAATTCATTCCGGAAGCATGCTTTATGCTTAATCCAAAATGCTTGTATACCAAAGCAAATTTTCCAATAATTGAAACTCAGACAATTTGTTCCACAATCCAAAAATATTCATATAAAATGATTACAGTACTGTAATATAATACAAAATAATAAAGAAAATAATATAAAGAAAAATAAAACAAATTAACCTGCACTTAGTCTCTCAGGTCTCTCATGCTGCAATCTCCCCCCCCCCACACACACACACAGGAGTGAGACCCACTAATTATAATAGGGCTTAATTTAGAGTGGACATGCAGGGGTAGGTCTCTGAGGAGCCTTTCTATTCCCCCCTTACACAGGTGTGAACCCCACTATTTATAACAGGGTTTCATTAGAGTAGACATGGTCTCTCAGGAGAGGCTGAGAGCTGAAACTGGCCATATCCCAGCAGGGAATTTTTTGCTTGTCCATCAGGACATTACTTGTATTCCAAGTCAAAATTTATTCGAGATGTTTGCTTATCTTGCAAAACACTCTCAATCCAAGTTACTCTCAAACAGTCTATGAAAACCAAGGCCAAGGCCCATCTAGGCCAGCTTTCTGTTCTCACAGTGGCGCACCAGATGCCTCAGGGAGCACACAAGACACCTGCATCCAGGTGTCATCCCCTACATCTGGCATTTGGAGGTTGTCCACATCTACACACACCTCATGGCTTGTAACCTGCAACGAGTACCTTTTAAATACAGACAAAATGGCTTCTTGTTCCAATGGTCTACTTTAAAATATTGCTGTTACACAAAATTGCCTGACTAGGTCCACTGTGGGGCAGAGTGTAGGGAATTAAACTATATTTTGCTGAGGTGTCTCATTTACTTGGCAGTTATTGTGACTGACCTCTCCTGCTCCATACTTTTCTAAGCATCTTCCTTATGCTGGTTGCCAAAGAACAGACATCAAGGCTCTCTTTTCTGGTGGTTGTTTGTCCATGAGTGATGAGTTTTGTTTTCTTCTTTCACTTTCATTTCCCACTAGACATTGTCTGTTGTTAGAATGGTTAAAGGTTAAAAATACTGGGTTGAGTAGAAATTCCTGGGTTCACTGTGGTATTTATTTCCCACACAACTCCTCTGAAGGGATCCTTTGCAGACACAGAGTAAAAGTCCCACCACCAGGTATCTTAGAAAGTGCTGTAGGGTATTGCTTGTCCGAGTACTGAGTTTACATATTTTTTCTTGCTGATTTTACTATCTATCCATCCATCCATCTACCGTATTTATATACCGCCTTCAACAAAAAATTTCACAAAGCGGTTTACAAGAAAATGAAAAAATAATAGCTAATGGGTAATTAGCTATTATGGCTAATAGCCAATTACAGTCCAGTTCTCTGCAGACTTCTTACTTCTACACAGAAGAAAGTTTCATTGTGTTCAATTGGAACAACTGCCAGGAAAGCATGCACAGGATTGTACCTTTAAACTATCTTTTAAAAGCCATTTCTATCCACCGTTGCATATACGCAACTGACCAAATGTATACATCTGAGGTCCAGGCAGAAATGAGTTAAGATAGGCTGGTGGGAAAGTTCAACCACCCTGGAGTAGCTCAGTAAATAGGTTTGGTTTTATTTTATATCCTTAAACTCCACTGCAGCTTTTTCAGCTAGTGTGCCAGTGTACATTGATGTGGCATGAATGGTCCACATGTGTGCCACATTTATTATAGTGGGGCCAGTGGTGGGCACCAGCAGGTTCGCACCTACTCTATAGAACCGGTTGTTAACAAGAGATAGGACATATAAAGTTTAAAAATAGCCATTTAAAAGTGGCTGCCAGATGGGCAGAGAACCGGTTCTTAATTTCTTTGAAGCCCATCACTGAGTGGGGCCATTGGAGGGTATGAGTCCCCTAACCTCACCCAGCACCATATACTTTGTCAATTGTTAACAAACAATGATATTTACATTGTCTGACCCTACAATCCAGAGTAACTATGGGAGCACGTAAGAGACATTACGTGTACCCGTAGTTACTGCACCACCTAGTGAAAACCTATGGGAAATTCATATTGCAATCCAGAGCAAATTGTTCTTACACTGGAGGAAGGACTCCCCGTAGTTACTCTGGATTGCGCCCTCAGGCTACAATCTAGAGTAGCTACGGGACCTTGCATACCGACATAGTTACAGTGCCACCTATGGGAAACCTATGGGAAATGCCTAGAGCAATCCAGAGTAAGTGCCTCTTACAACTTCCCATAGTTACTTTGGACTGTATAGCTTATGTATCATGTACAGTAAAACTCTGGATTGTGAGTAACTTGTTCTGCAATTGTTCCACAAGACAGGCAAACATTTCTAGTAAGTTTTAACTTGATAAGCAAGTAATATGAGTAGTATGGGGCAGAGCAGGGCAGGCACTTCCTTGCCAATGCCACCCTTGTCCACAAGGAAAGTGAGCAGGACGGGGCTCTGTCGAGGGAGGCATGAGAGCCTCCCCTCCCTCTTCCCCCTTTGCTCAGAGCCCTGCAGAAGGGCACTCTTGTGGCAAGGACAGCCCCAAAGGAACAGCCTCTGCTCCATCCTTCTCTGCTGCCAGTATCCTTGCGCCTTTCATACTGCCACCTCCAGCTGCTACTGTCTCAGCCTGGAGCAACTGTAGGTGGAAGGCTTGGTGGGAGGCTGGTGAGCACAGCTGGAGGTGGCCAAACAAGAGGTGCTGGGTGGTTTGCATTCAAGTCAGCCCCCCAGGCTGCCCCGCTGCCTGCAGTGACCACTTTGTGAGAAAGTGGAAGGTGTGTGTATGGGCCGTGTTCGAGATCTGTGTGAGAAAGTAAAAAGTGTGTCTGATCAGTGTGTGAGAGAGTGATCATTTTTATTTGAATATTTTTGGGTTGTGGAAGAAATAAACTGAGTTTCCATTATTTCTTATGGGGAAATTTGCTTTGATGTACAAGTTCTTTGGATTACAAGCATGTTTCCAGAACAAATCATGCTCACAACAAAGGTCTTTTGGTATTTTCAAGATCAGCAGTATAAAAGAAGGTGAGGTGGACTCCCCTAGCCTGAAAGTGGAGGGGGAGGAGGAGATCTCATAAGCTTTTTACCTGCTTCTTCCACACTTCCTAAGATTAAGTAACTCTAAATTTTGCCATCTTCCAAAACGTTTTTATCCTGTTTTAATTTTGTTTTCAGATAAATTTTGTTTTAATTTTGTTTTCAGTCACTTTTTAATTTAACAACTGTCAGACACCTTGGGCATCTGTTTTTAACAGAGGAAACGGAAGATATAAATCTTTTAAATAAAGAAATAAATAGCAGCAGCGAAGAGATAGTGTGCTTGAAGAGAAGAAGTTAGTTTGTGGAATAAGAGAAGGAGTGGATTAAGATTCGCGCTCAAGAGAACGGCACATTCTCTGAAAGTAACAGGACACATAGCCTGGAATGGTATTTGTGACCATACTTGTATCTGACATTTCACAAACAACAGTTGATTAAAGGCCTAATCCTGTTTGGATGCCACACCAACAGTGCATAGATGTTGGCATAACACTTGTCATAGCCTGTCTTGACAATGCCACACCAACGGCGCACTGACTTTGGTGCAACAAGGGCCAAATGGCAAGCCTGTCTTGCAAAGCAATGCTGGCATAGCACCTCCCATGTAACAGCCCAGCATCCATGGAACCACAAACTCAGCCCATTATTCATGAAAGAGGTGGCCAAATAAAGGAGATGGCCAGGAGCAACGTGCTGTGCTGCATCAAGGAGCCCATTAGCTTCCATCAGTCCTGTCCCTACTAGTCAACTGTAGCCCTTCTTAAACCTCACATGTGTTGCTTAAAGACTGCCGGTTATCCACCTTTCCATTAACTTTCCCAGTTTTTTTTCTCCAAAACGTTTATATCGGAACAGCTGGGGGGAAAAATATTCAACAACAATGGATGTATGACCACAAAATATTGGACAATAACATATATTCTTTCAAAAAAAATTATATCCTTCTAACTCATACATTTTCAGACAGGTAACGAACAGAATAACCTATGGCTTAAAAAGCTGTGCATTGTTCCATTTTTAATCCTAGCTATTTCTTCACTGTGGGAAGGTAAAGATATATCTGATAAAATAATAATTAAATGCCGACAGTACAAAATTTCCACCCAGCATGAGCTGCCAGTGGTTACAAATCCAAAACATTAGGTCATTTTTTTCGAAGTCTGATTAAATACCTAGGTATACTTTTCTGATTAGCAGTTCTCACCAGAATATGTGGCGGTAATAAAAGGGTAGGCTTGACAGCAGCAATTGGCTTGGTAGGGGAAGGGGAAAATACCAACTTTCTAGTGTGTGCACACACAAAAAAGAGAGTTTAAAAGTATTTCTTGCTGAAAAGATATTGGTTACAGTTTCCCAAAGAATCTACTGAATAAAAAATGTATCCTGTGGAGTTGGTTTCATTTTAATTCCCATAGCAGGTCTAATTTTTGCTGTTCCTTTTTCAGCTTTACTGATACTGCTAACTGTAGAACTTTTTCTAAGGTTAAAAAGACAGATTGTTAAGCCATAACCGTTTGAGGCAACATGTGTGGAGACCCATCATCCCTCCCAAACATACAGTGGTGCCTCACATAAAGAGCTTAATTCATTCCAGAGGCATACTCTTTAAGTGAAATACTCTTTAAGTGAAGCAGATTTTTCCACAGGAAACAATCGAAACTCAGACAATTGGTTCCACAACCCCCAAAATATTCATATAAAAATATTAACTGGATGTAAAAATGATGACAAAACACTGGAATTGAATTCAACACATGCATTCTGTGTGCATGGTCCTATGAAGTCTACTTAGGCTGCAGTCCTAAAGACACTTTCCTGTGAGTAAGCCCCATTTAATACAATGGGTAGACATGGTTTACTTCTGGGTAGATATGGTTAAGAGGCTGCAATCAAAGACACTTTCCTGGGAGTAAGCTCCATTTAACACAATGGGGCTTACTTCTGAGTAGACTTAGTTAGGAGACTGCAATCAAAGACATTTTCCTGGGAGGCTTACCTGAGCTGCTGCTGGATGTTCAAGGTGGTCGGTGGGGGCACTTGGGGGCAGTTAGGGGCAGCTGCCTCTGGCATGCAGCCCTTTTAAAGAGCCTCCATGCGGAGTGTCAGGGCTGCATAGCACGTGTTCCCATAGTGCGCTTGCTTGTTAAGTGAAGCGGAACTTGTTATGTGAAGCAAGATTTCTTGGAAATTTTTGCTTGTTATGTGATACGCTCACTGACTGACTCATTCACACACTCATCAAGACCCAGCCAAAACTGCTGGGCCAAGAAGCATGAAATTTGCAATTCCTTCCAAGACAGAGGTACCCACTAACAACTGGTTTTCGGAAATTACAGCCAGAAGGCGGTGAAATGAGGCACAACTCATTTTCCTCCCTATACTTTGCATTGAAGAATTGGTGACTAATGGATGCTGTGCCCCAACACCTGGACCAAGAAGCATGAAATTCGGGGAGAGTGTTTCTTATGTGACATGAACACACACCAAGAACCAATGATGAGAAATTGAACCCTTAAGGGGCAGAAAAGGGGTGAAAAACATATTTTTAGCCTATTAAAGACTGACTGATCAACATCCAGCCAATTTGGTGCCTCGTGCCTGATGCCCTGGGAGGGAGGGTGCACTGGGAGGGATGGTATGAAAGGGAGGATTGTGTGCAAGGGGGTTGGTGTGCATGGGGGTTGGTGCGCATGGGAGGATGGTGCAGTTAGGGTCATGCAAAGGGGGGACAGTGTGCATGAGGTGATGTTCTGTGGGGGGATGTCACACAGGGGGATGCTGTGCATGGGCCAGATGGTGCACATGCGGAATTGATGCACATGAGGGGTTGATGTGCATGGGGGGATGCTGCACACGGGGGATGTTGCGCATGGGGGGTTGATGCACATGGGATAAGTTGTGCATGGAAGATGATGTGCATGGGGGTAAGTTCTGCATGGGGGTAATGCATATGAGGCTGGTGTGCATGGGGTGGTGGTGTGCCTGGGGGTTTGGTGCGCATGGAGGATGGTGCAAATGTGAGGGTTGGTGCACATGGGAGGGTATTGAGCATGGGAAGTTGATGTGCATGGGGGGATGATACACAATGGGGGAGTGTTGATGCGCATGGGATGTTGATGCGCATGGGAAGATGATGTGCATGGGGGGATTGATGCACGTAGGGGGCATCAGTAGGCAGCAGCAGGCACCACTGGATACCACCAGGCACCAACTGGGAGTGGGCACAATCAGGCATCACTGGGCACCAGCAGGCAGTGGACTCCAGAGGGAACCAGGCACCCATACCAGGCACTGGGCATCCCTATTGACATCACTGGGCATCAGGCACCATTGGGCATTCCCACTAGGTACCAATGGGCACCCCTACTGGACACTCCTACTGGGTATCAGGGACAATCAGGCAGCTGATGCTGCTGGGTACAAGGAGCTGGGCACCACTGAACACTGTGGTAATTGGGACAGCTGGTAGCTGGGTGCTCCTGGGCACCATCAGGTGGTAGTGGATAGCACACAGCACCACCCACCACCAAGCATCCTTATCGGGCACCAGACCTCAGGTACCAGCAGGAACCACCAGGCACCATATCAGTTCTTAGTCGGTGCTTACATCACAGAAGAAATATGCTCCCCAAATTTCACTCTTTTAGTTCTGGCGGTTTTGGCTGGGTGTTGATGAATGAGTCAGTCAGTGACTTTTCAATTTTATATATATTGTTGAACAGTGCTGATCTTCCTGTTCTTCCTCTCCTTGCACAATATTGTTTGCAGTCAAATTTTTTTCCACTGTCCATAGCTCTCATGGTTAGCGTGATCATTTTTGATGTGCAATTTGATCCATTTGTTTTCATTCCAAATACTTTTTTGTTTGCAGAACAATCTCTCATCCTTGAATGCTGCCCGGTGTGCTCTCCACTGACATTTGCGGCCATTCAAACTAGTATGAATTTGTGGACTGGATTAGATTATTTACACGTTTGAAGTGCTTCTCACTCTCAGAACTGTTACCCATTTGATACCCATTGGCTTTTAATAAAATATCTGAAATATATCAAGATCACCCAAATAAGGCTAAGCTTATAACAAAGTCAAAAATAAGCAATTTCACATACAGTGATAACTGCACATCTAGGTCCTCATGTTATTTCACATTGGCGTCTATTTTAGCAACATATTGCAAACTTTGCAGAAAAGGTCCTTCCAACTTGAACAAAACATTTGATCTTATATGTTATTTCAACTAACTGAGGGGGCGGGGAGGACAGGAAAAATGCAGTTGTAGGGGTGAAAGAACTCTTGTTTTTTGATGTTGTCTTTACTCTTTCATTACAGTCTTCCAAGGGCAAATGGAACGTTTGCCTTTCCTTGGGAAGCCGTATAATACAAATATATTTTTTGATCACTATGTGTTACAGAAAGCAATTTCTCAGGGACAGTCCTGTCTGTTTAATCTCCCAGATTATCTGGGTTCTTTCCTCTTCCCCTCCCCAGGATAAAGCTGCTAAATTATCATCTGTTCCTCAATTGGACAGGGCTGGTGAGCATGTACAGATGATATATTATTTTTCAAACAGCACAGCATGAGATTTCAGACTTCCCACTATCTATCTCATCCGAGTGTGTTACCCAAACATAAACTCACAAAGAGCCTATGAGATTGCTGTCAAGGGCTTCTTCCTGAAATAACTTTTAATGAAGCAGTCAAGAGTAGATGTGAAAGCAGATTTCCACGGGGGAACTCATTTGGCCTGGTGAAGGCATTTCAGTAGGCAGCTGAAAGTGGTGCAATGCACTCTGACACTTCATGTTGTTTACAGGAGAAGACCTGTTTCAGGTTGCTCTCCAGAACAAGTGCCAGTGAACAGAGGAAAGGGATAATGATTGAACTTGGAGGTTTTAATTAATTATATTAATGATATAAAATAAGGAAGATGCAACATATCAATCATCTGTTTCTCCTTTCCGTTCATGTAATGTAGGATTTTATTCAGATTGCAAAAGTTTCTTGCAGTCCATAAATCAGCTTTCACTTTGGAGAAAGGCCCACAAATATCACTTCTCCTTCAAACTAGATGTTATAGAGGCATCACTAGATTTTGCATCACCTGTTGTGAGAGCTTTTTGCCTCATCCCAGTGATATACCTCCTGAACCAGAGCGTACAGAATAAATTACACTGCCTCGATGCAGTAGCATCACTAGAATTGGTTAACTCTTATTAACTTTATTCATTTTATAAAAAATTAATATATAAAAGTACAAGTTACCCAACAAATAAGTAACCAACAAAAACTAGTGGTGCGCTTGATGGTACTTACATAACTGAATACAAGTTCTAATATCACCTCTGATATATAACTCATACTAACACCTTATGTTTCCCTGCTATGTCATTGGCTTATTGGCTCTGTCATGCCCCTTGCTCTCGTCCCCTACTGACACTTCTATTTTAGATCTGCTGTGCCTTCCCTCTGCCATTGTAGCCCGTCTTTTCGCCGCTGACAAGAGGAGACAACAACTATAGGTGATGCTCAACAAAGTTCTTTATATGCTTTGAAGGTTAGAGGATGGGTAGGAACACAGGTAGCTTGGGCTTAGTTACAAGGGAGGGACATAGGTACAAGGAGATTCACACACAGTTCAACAATTATTATAAGCAGAGTCCCTTTTGCCCTAGTCAGGTAGGTTATCTTCACCCCCTTTGGCTTGTCAGGTACACTAATCTGTGTTCTTTTCTTTCTCACAGGTCTTCACTTGAAGGCAGCCACCTCCAGGTAAGTCACTTCACACAACTCAACAAAAGTCCAACAGGTAAGTCCAGTCGAACAAGAACCCTTAACTCAAACTTGATTCTCTTTCTTAGGTTCAGAAAAGGGCCGTGGATCTGCTGGACAGCAACTGGCGCTGGATCTTCTTTTTCTCTCCTTCAGCCTCCACCCTCTTCTCCCTCCCGCCCTCCTTTATATACACCTGCCGCCTCCCCTCCCTTTCCGCTCTCCTCCAGGGCCTCTGAGTGGTCCCAAGGAGTGGGAAGTGCCAGGATTGGAGCGTGCCGAAATAGGGTGTTCTGGATATACTCCCGTCCTGCCTGCACAATAGAGTCGAAGCAGGTCCCAGTAGGAGTCTGACCAATAGACCCTGTCTCCCTTTGTTGATTCCAGCACCTCTGCCCAGATGTCCTGAGGGCTCACTCGCACTCCCAGCATTCCGTCTTTTGGGTTCTGGGACCCACCACAGGCTCAACAAACAGTCATTTACATTGGTCAATTTTGAGTTATGAAAATCACTTTTGGGGCACAATCCTAACCATATCTACTCAAAAGTCAGACCCATTGTGTTCAATGGTTCTTACCCTCAGGAAAGTGTCTTTAGGATTGCAGTTTTTGTTACATAAGGAAGTTGAATTTTTCTGTTCTGTTTATGTGGCCATAATCTTTGATATAATACAGGTATTTCAATGCAGTTTGTTTCATTATATTCTGCATTAAATTATTAATGGAGCATTGTTCTGTTGTTCCATAGCAAGTCAGGATTGCACTCACAATAATTCATAAAGCAGAAGCAGCAAATCACACCATCAAATGCACCATCATGTGACGTGTGGTATGCTACCTCTTTCCCTTAGCATTCAAGAAGGTGGAATAAGGAAAAGTACCAGTGCAGAGTGCGAGAGGGTTAATGTGACATCAGAAATCAGTAAACTGATCTCCTTCACTAGCACTTTGCCCAATTTGTATTTTTGAACATTTCAAGCACACAGTAGCCAGCTGGGCCATGCTGCACATTTTAAACATTTTCACTATGTGATCAGCTATATCACTACAGTAAAATCTTGGATTAAGAGGGTTTTGCCAGACAAATATTTCTAAAATTTTAACTTGAACTACAAATAATGTCTTGATAAACGAACAAAAAATATAGTCCTGCCCGAGAAATGGCCAGTTACAGTGCTTCACCAGCACCTCCTCAGCCTTTCCTGAGAGAAATGCCTATGCAGGTCTACTCTGAAGTAAGCCTATTAGAGTCAATGGGGCTCACTCCTACGTAAGGGGGGCAATGGAAAGGAGCCTGAGAGACCTAGCCTTGCGTGTCTACACTAAAGTAAGCCCTATTATCATCAGTGGGGCTCATTCCTATGTAAGAGGGGCAGAGTGCAGCCTCAGAGACTGAGGGTATAATCCAGAGTAACTATGGGACCTTTTGCTCTGATGCAAAAAATTTTTAGTCTAGTTTGCAATATGAATTTTCCATAGGTTAATACTAGATGGCGCCGTAACTGCATTGATGCATGTAGACTTTGCGTTAACAGATCTCTTCACATAACTGCTCTGTATTTAGGGATTAGGGTGCAATCCTGAAGTGCACTTAGGCTAGCCTATTGAGGCTGGATCTGGCCTTATGCCAAGATAGGCCAGCTTAGCTACACCAGAAAAGCTTCGGCCAGCATAAGTCCAGTTAGGCTGGCCCAAGGCAGATGGACCTGGGTTGACCTAGCAGTGCTGGCCGAGGCAGCTCAGAAGAGTCACATGGAGAGCATGTTGAGCATGGCCTAGAACAGTGCAGTTAGGCCATATCCAGAGCCTGTTTCCAGGGCAGACATGCTCCCTCACAGCTCCTCTGACTTAGGCCTCCTCAGGAGCAGGCATAAATCTGAGTAGACCCATAGGGACCCATAGGAGTCCCATAGGAGTCCACAATAACACAGAGTAAAGTGGAAATGATGGCAAAAAATTCTGAATCCTAGGGCAACTCCTGCCTCTCAACCTCAGAATACAGTATAACTACAACAGCCCACCTTTGGATATGGCACAACTACCCCAGCCCAGTGAGTAGGCTGCCCTTGTGCTGCTGCCTCTTCAACAGAAGTAAGGCCACTTAGGCCAGCTTAGCTGCACCATTCTCTCTGACCTAAAGTCAAGATTGCACCCTAAATCCAGGTTAATTTGTTGTATTTTTCTTTATATTTTCTTTATTATTTTGTATTACTATATATAGTAATATATAGTATATAGTAGTTTAATAATTTTTATATGAATATTTTTGTGTTGTGGAATGAATAATCTGAGTTTCCATTATTTCTAATGGAAAAATTTGCTTTGCTGCTGGAACGGATTATGCTTGTAAACCAAGGTACCACTGTATTTATTCATAATGTGTAGACACAAGATTTTGTGATCATGACTCTGGAAGCATATTGCTGCTACAGGGAATAGTAGCTCCAGCCAGGCTCCAGTTGTCCGCTGTATTACACAAATATAGTTTTCCAGTCTATCAATGGATCAATGATCCATTCTTTATGCTCTGGAAGCTCTCATTGACTTTAATGAGCCCTGGAGCTAAGGCACAAATTGGTCTTTAGGAAGGTCTGGAATTTTCAATATTATTAATTAAGGGTGCAATCCTAACCCATTTAAGCTTGCCTAACTCACCCAGCATATCTTCAGAGGGTGTTATGGGGAGGCCAGTAGATGCCTCTGCTCTGGCCTAATCCTCCAAGGAGTGGGGCAGAAGTTTGTGACATCCCCAGGTAGGTACAGGACTTATGCCAGGGTTTATGCTGGCCTAACTGGAGTTTAGGATTGCAGCCTAATTAATTTAAAGTTACCATAATTGCGGAAGTGTCCATTCTACTGTCAATTACATGACAGAACCTCCTTCCCTTCATTATGTTGATATCGTCTACTGTTGCACCTTATTTCTTTCTTTCTTTGTTTTTATTAGTGCATATGTGCTTGTACCACACAAGGGGATCTACAGAAGCTAAGAACAACAATTAATACTGTAAAATTGAAAATGCATGTTTAAAACATTTAAAAACAATTAAAAACATTAAAAACATTTCTACACTATAAGTTAAAAACGGTTAAAGTAATAAAAGCACATCATCTCTAGTGTTTGTACCCTTTCAAGATAGATAAAGAAAATGTTTATGGCAAAAGTAACAGTATTTTTAAAAAGGAGATCATTAAAACCTTTTTAATGTTGGGGGGAAAAAGATGTTTGGGGGAAAAAGAATCTTTATGTATATATTAAAACAGTAAGGAATTAATTTTTTTAAACTGAGTGGCTGAACTAATAAAGGTTCTAGAGCAATTATTAATAATAGAGCAATTATTAGGTTCTAGATCATAAAGGTTCTAGAGCAATTATTAATAATAATTAAATAATTATTAATTATTTGTTAATAGTTAATAAATAATAAAAATAATAAAGGTTCTAGAGCAATTATTAATAATAGTAGAGCCTGCTCCCTTCCCCATTCCTGGTTTGGTTCCATTCACCTGACCTGATTCATAAGTCTCTCCTGCAGAGGAAGTTGTTGCTGTTATACTTTTGTATTGTTATACTGTGATGTCACATTTGACCAAATGTTTGGTCTGAGATTTTTGAGTGGAAACTTTCTGAAACATTTCCAAGTAATGTTTCTATGATCCTTGAGTTGATTTTTTATTATTTTGATTTTAGAAGTAATTTTTAATTTTTTTTATCATACTTTATTCATCTTGTCTATTCATTTGAGAAAGGCAGGCTCTACAAATAAAAAAAAATTATAAAATCTAAAATATTTTTAAAATTTCCTCCAAATAGCAGTTATTCTGCAGGTGATGCACTAACCTGCCAAGCTTAGGTGTGCTGGATTCACCTTTATCTTTGGGCTTGTAGATCTCTTACTTACAGTGCAATCCTAAGCATGTCTTCTCAGAAGTAAGGCTACAATCCAGAATAACTACGGGAGCACATAAGAGACATTACAGTGGCGCCTCACGTAAAGAATACCTCATGTAAAGTATGTTTCACGTAACAAACAAAAATTTCTCTAGGATTCTGCTTCACATAACAAACTGTGCTTCATGTAAAGAACACATTCGTTGACAGTTGGGGCAGACGCGCTGGCCGGCAGCACTTTTAAAAAGCATCAGGGCTGCCTAGCGCACCTGCCCATAGTGAAAGCAACACTTCCATTCTGTGCCTCCTGTAGCCGGGCATCTGCTGGGCAGAGGGAGAGAAGAGCAGTGGAGAAGAGGGAAGCAGCTCAGGGCTAGCCAGAAGGGAGCAGGGGAGAGAGATGCTCAGGATGGAGAAAGGAGAAAGTGGGAAGACACTTTGAAGGTATCTTGGATTGCAGCCTCCTAACCATGTCTACCCAGAAGTTATCCCCACTGTGTTAAATGGGTCTTACTCCCAGGAAAGTGTCTTTAGGACTGCAGCCTAAGTAGACTTCATAAGATCATGCACAATGAATGCATGTTTTGAATTCAATTACAGTGTTCTGTCATCATTTTTACATCCAGTTAATATTTTTATATGAATATTTTGGGGGTTGTGGAACCAATTATCTGAGTTTCCATTATCTCCTATGGGAAAACCCACTTCACGTAAAGAACGTTTCACGTAACAAACATGCCTCCAGAACGAATTAAATTTGTTACGTGAGGCATCACTGTACATGCACCCATAGTTACTGCACCACCTAGTGAAAACCTATGGGAAATTTATATTGCAATCCAGAGTAAATTGTTCTTACTCCGGAGCAACGACTTCCCGTAGTTACTCAGGATTGCGCCCTAAGTCCCATTGTGTTCAGTAGTACTTACTCCAAGGAAAGCATGGTTAGGATTGCAGCCATTGTTAGTATATGCTTTTTGTATGTGCTCATTCCTTTTTATAAGCCCAGTTTGCAGTCTTTCTCCCTCCAGAGCCCCAAGTATTCCTTTATTAAACTTCCTTTCTTCCTGTGTATGATTTCATACACAGGGTTCCCAGGTACTAAGCGAGATGAGTACAGTATATCACTGGTCCTCTGAATACATCAATCATTTGTAGACACAATCCTATTCATGCATTTGATGATGAAAACTCATAATAAAGACTCTAGGCCTGACAATGCTGACAGACTTGTTTCTGCTGCAATGAACATGCTATGAACATGGCTTTTCTGGAATATTCATCATAAAGCAACTGTTAAATGTCACTTGGTTGTGTCTGGGCAGAGCACTGAAAGGATATTTCATTGATCTCTCTGAATTTCCACTATCTTTACCAGAGGTGTCAGGTGTGGCCCCCAGAAGCTCTTTATTTGGCCCTCTGGCTCTCCCAGTACCATCATCAGCTACTTTCAGCTGCTGAATTATGCTGTGGTATAAGTACTGAAAAGCTGGGCCACATGACATTGGGTTTATTTTGGAAAATATAATCAAGATGTGTGTATTTACTGTAATTAGCAGCTGAGTTCTTAAGTGGACAAGTGCTTATTTCAGATCATGACCTGTTCAATGGCATCGCTTCTGGCCATCAACAGCCACTATGAATGTTATTTGGCCCACTGTATGGAATGAATTTGACACCCCTGATCTATACAGTATATTTCATGGAGAAAATATCCATGTGTAACTTTTAATATTCATCAATATTCATATTAGGGGTGTCCAAACGTTTTGTAGGAGGGCCACATCATCTCTCTGACACTGTATCAGGGGTCGGAAAAAGTTTCAAGTTTGAATAAATTTACATATAAGATTGTATTAGAGACATCACAGGGCTTGCCCACAGCCTCATATAAAGGTCTAGCCAAGGGCCACATTGAGGCATGCTGAGGGCCACATTCGGACACATGGCCAGGGTTTGGACACTTCTGATCTATATCCGAATCAATCTTTGAATACTTGTGGAACTCCCAATCCCAACTTCATTCGCATGCACCTTTGAAGACAAAAATTGCTCCATATCTGCGGAGAAAATCAAAGTCCTACCTCTACCCCATCTGGTTTTATTTTCTGGTATTTTCTCTTGAGGTTCCCATGTTTGAAACAAAAAATGGGCAAACTAATAAGGAGTCACTAATAAGGAGTCACTAATAAGGAGCAAAAGAAAACAGCCGCCAACAAGCCAACATAGGGGAAAAAAATCTACCATTCACCAACAATTAACTGGAAATCTTCCATCTATTCTGTTAAGTGGAGAGGATGACTGCTGAGTCAGTGTGTTGAAAGGGTGATATTGCTTGCTTAAGCCACACAAATAAGAGTGGAATCCAGCAATTACTGATTAGGCTGATGGGAGGAGGCAAGAGAGGTGTGCAGCAGGCAACTGTAGAATCTGAAATTTAACCGAAGGTTAAATTCTTGTTATGGAAAACCAACCTCTATACATCTATCCATCTAGCCAGAACTACGATACAGGTATACAAAAAGCAACAATATTTTTTTTTCAGAAAACTGACCTAGAGCACAATCTAACTGTTCATATGGGCTGATGCAAGTGACTTGTGCTGGCCCAGGATATCGCAAACATGCCGTAAGGCACATCTGCACCACCTAGAGAGGAAGGGTGACACAGGAAGTTGTGCTCTCTCAGAGGCACATGAAGGTAAGATGTGCTGAACAAGTTCAGCCAGTGCAGGAGTTGGGAAGGTAAGAAAGGAAGCATAAAGGGGTGTTCCAGGCTGGGAAAAGGCAGGCAGGTGTGAGGAGGAGCAGGAGGCCTCTGGCTGCTCCTGGCTGCTCAGATGTAGGCCATCTCCAGAGGTGGTTTAAGTCCGAGACAACCCACTGGGAAGGGGGCAAGCCTCCCTTTCCCCATGGTAGAATAGCATTAGTCTCAATCCTTGTATTGGATACTGCCTGTCCCAGTGCAAGTTTGGATTGTACTGTTATTTATTACTCTAAATCAGTGGCCTTCAAAGTCAGGGTCGGGACCCCCTTGGAGGGTCATGACTTCATTTAAGGGGGTCATGAAAAGCTGGATGCAGCTATCTTGGAATCTGGTACTGGGCACCTTTAATGACAATTTCAGCCATGACATCACTTCTGGGGGATCTCAGACAGATTGTTATTCTCAGAAGGGTGTCCTGAGCTGAAATGCTCAAACACCACTGCCCTAAATCAGACAAAAGCCATACACTGAAAATCCCCTAAATGAAATGTTTCATACAATAGTGAAACTTAAAAGTTTTATTCATGTAATCTAGATGATTCTTAAGTGATTTTACAACCCTCTTGATGTCCCACAGCAAATGGGGGATTTGAGTTTGGGGGCCTGAACCCTGCCCCACCTGAACCTGTCCATCATTGCTCTTCTCCAAATCAACACACCAAATCAACACAAATAAGACTATTTGGCAGGTTTAACAATTCTCTTCCATTATCATTTGCTTAGAAAATTTTCCACCTCAAAGATGCAAATGCAAAACAATAGGTCCAAGAACATATTTGGTGTATACTTTCCACTTAAACTTTGCAACCATTCCAAAGAAATCTGGCTGGAAGTATTTTTTAAAATCTGGTCAGTGCTGTATTAAAAGATTAAAGTTAGATAGCAACATTTGGGATTAGCTTTGCTTCTTTGTGGAGGAAATGAGGATGAGACAGATTATCCTCTGAAGTGCCCTCCTCCTCTCCTCAAAATTGTGGAATGTTTCTTTCTCTGTTGATACAGAGGTCATTCACTTCTTCCTTTATTTTGTCAGATACCTCACCATAAAATAGTTCAGCAAGCCTCAGCCTATTTTCATCATAGCTTGAGACCAAGATCTGCAACATCATATAGTTTAAGATGTAAACCATATCTAGGCATGTACAGTTCCTGTATTTTTTAGAGCTAGGGTTTAGATTTAGAACTTGCTTCAGCAGACACTGCAATATTCATACATAGTTTGTACAGTAAAACCTAGAACTGAGAATGTTTGCAAGGCAAGCAAACATTTCTAATAATTTTTGACTTGATATACAAGAGATGTCTTGATAAACAAGCAAAAAAATAGTCCTAGCTGGGATATGGTCAGTTTTGGCACTCCACCAGCACTTGCTCAGTCTCACCTGAGAGCCCTGCCTATGCACGTCTACTCTAAAGTAAGCCCTATTTTAATCAGTGGGGTGCACTCCTGTATAAGGGGGGTGGATTGCAATCTGAAAGACTGGAGAAACTGAATGTAGGCTAATTTGTTTTATATTACAGTATTATAAAAAATTTTATATGAATATTTTTGGGTTGCGGAACGAATTGTCTGAGTTTTCATTATTTCTTATGGGAAAATTTGCTTTGATATACAATTGTTTTAGATTACAAGCATGTTTCCGGAACGAAAACCAAGGTACCACTGTATTTGTTATTTGTTTGGGGGGAAGTAGGGAACGTAATTATTTAAAATTTTCTGCAGTGCTTCAAAGGTACAAACACAACTATGTCCCAAGAGAGAAGGATGCAGGGGTTAAATAGTAGCCACATTTAAAACAGCTTCCCTAGTATTTGCAGAATTGTGGGTAACTGAAACAGCGAGTGTCGAATCCGCTGATATTGGGATATGTCTGTAATTTTTTGGTGTGTGGCGCTTTTAAGTATCGTACAAAGTATTTCATGTATATTTTCTTGATGTAATCTTTACAACCACCCTGCAGAGTAAGTAAGCATTGCAGCTGTGTTGCCTCAGTCAACAGAGTACCATATTTATCCTATTCTAATCCTATTCTTTTTTGGTGAAATTTCCCCTTCAAAATAGGGGTGTGCATTACATTTGGTGGCATGTTAGAGTTGCATTGATATGGTAATATTACTTGAAGCACAAGGTAAGGGTGAAGGGGATGAGACATCCACAGTCACTCTGGCTGATGTAATGCACCAATGAGCTACACATCAGAATCACCAGCAAACGTTTTAAATCTCAAGCTTTATAAAATAAGAGTGCGCATTAAATTTGATGGTGCATTGGAATCGGATCAATATGGTAACTTCATGGCAGAAGCAAGTAAAATTTAAATTCTGGAAGCTGTGATTTGCAGCTCATAGCCCCTACTTGAGACTTTGTAGTGCGGCTTCTCTGGCACTTGAAAGTGGTTTATTTTCTTTAAGGGGATTCAGAAATTGAGCAATTCAAATATTTGCCTAATTCCATACAGTTGTGGAATTGTAGTTAGTCAAACTTTCTGGGTCCTCAGTGGGCCCGAGGCATCAACGATGTGGTTTCAACTGATAATTCAGTTCTCTTACTTCTTGAGTGTGGCTACTATTGCATCCTATGCATTTCTCATGTGGTATTTTCTACTGAAAGGCAGATACCCAAATACAAGGTAAATAATAGTTATCCTTGGTTGGCACACACAATATCCAAGTACCCACACAATTAATGGTTTAAATGTTAAATGAAGGGAGAACTGTACTCCATAAAAACTTATGTTATTATACATTTATAATATTATAATATATATATTATATTATATTATATTATAATATATATATTATATAATATATAATATATATTATATTAATATTATAATATATAATATTATACATGCATTAAATTTTTAGGTGCCACTTAGGCCACAATAGTAACAAACTTTTCAGTTCTGGGTTAAGGATAGTTCAACTCCAAGGTAAGGGAATGAACGTTGTTTTAGGCCTTCGTGACTACCCTCCGAAACAATTTAACATATGTTCCACTGGCACAGCTATGCCAGTGCTGAAAAGTTGGTTAGGATTACGCCCTTAGGAGTTTTACTACTACAGACTAACATTGCTACTATTATGGAAGTTAATACTCCCATTTTACATGTGAAACACAGGGTGGGAAAGAGTAACTTGCAGAAGTCCATTCAAACCATTACAGGTAGATGGATTAAATATAATCTGATCCAATGGTGGATTACTTGAGGTTTCACCTATATGGCTGCAATCCTGTGCATGCTTTCCTGGAAGTCAGCCCCATTTAACTGAATGGAAATTACGAGTAGAGATGCATAGGATTGGACTGTAAGTCAGCAGAGAAACTGCTCTTAGCTGTGATGTTGATAGTGTTGTTTAATTATGGGTGCAATCCTAAGAAATTTGTGGGATTCTTGCCATACTTCTTTTACAGTTGGAAACTATCTGTGGAATATGGATGGGTGCTGTTGTTTAAATAAGAAGGTTATCTATACGTTATATGGAAATGTGTATTAAACAGGAAAGACCTTTTACTTCCTCATATCCTCTCTTTTGTTAAAAAAAGAAAACCTTTAGTCTCAAGTGAATTTCAGGCATTTTTTAAAGAAAATCTTGTTGATTTTCTTGCCACCTCAGAGGGTTAAAATGCATTTTAGACATTTTTAGAAGACAGTAAAATATTTTTTATAATTCAGCATCTGTTTGTCAATGCCACATGTACAACTGCCTTACAGTATGCCTGATGCATCAAATCCCTCAAAATTATCAATGACCTTAGCAGTGTGTGCAATGGCTTAATGTATTGTTTTAGCATTTACATAGCCCTCCTAACATGCAAAGGGATTTGCAAGCTTCCTCTCACCCACCCTCCCAATACCCTTATTTAGGCTGGCATTATTCATGTATAAAGATAGTGTCTTTCTCAAGGTCAACCAGTGACATATGGTTGAGAACAAAACACAAACCTGTAGCTTTCCAGGTCTCAGTCCTACACAACATTCACTGTCCCACAAATACAAAATTTATCCCTTGATCCCACAGATGCCAAACTTAGAAGCAGAATGTGATTACTAATTTTTGTCAAGTTCCATGTGCAGTGATGATAGTTTTCAGTGGTTCGTTGTTTCTAGGAAAAACATTTCAAAAACCTGTGTTGAAATGTTTGTGAGAAATAATGATCATTTTGATCAGGCAGTACAGCTTACCGTAACGCTCATCATGCCCTTAACAATGATAGCAACATAACTGTCTTGCTAGATTAGACAGGTAGGGCATCCATGTCACTGTTCAGCATTGCACATGCAGCCCTAAATATTGGCTGGGTTGCAATGAAAGGTTAAATTGTATTATTGACGCATAAAGAACAGCCATGACGCCTATTTCCTACCTTGAGATTTTACTAACCAGTCTTTTGCATGGCAAAATGAGAGAGACTGCTTGAGATCATTAATCTCATTAATGACCGCTTCTTCCTACCAGTTGTCCTCAGAATGAATCGTGCCTGTGTTTTATGGCATATTCGTTTGTTATCTTAATGATCCCTGCACTTTGAAGAGAGGAGCACAGTAGATTTTCATCTTATTTTAATCCATCAAAATCAAGTTAGTTGCAGCTGATGTGGGGGGATCTAACCGTGGTGCCCAGATACGTCAACTCTTGAGCTGAAAGTTTGCCAGTTGCTTGGCAACCTTCGTGGAGCATGATAGATATCCTGCCATTGGTGCCTTTTTTAGCTGAGGCTGAATATATTAGTGTTCCTGTTCCGCCACACAAAGAGCAGCCTGAGCATAGCTTGCAAGGGAGAGTCCCTCAACAGTTGCAGGATTAGATGGAATGGGTTTTGATTCCGTCCTTGTTAAAGCTATTAATTTACTTGACTTCATAATGCCCGTTTGCCAACAAAGGCTTAAACCTTCTTCGTATCACTTCTGTGCAGTCTCCTCTCCCTTGGGGGAAATGGAGACTTCTAAAGGCGCGCACACACGCACACACACACACACACACACACAGATATATATATATCTCTGTGTGTATATATATACACACACACACCTATGTAGATATTTGGAAACAAATGCCCTTATCTCCACAAATGAGACCAGGCGTTCTGTTTTTTAATGTAAGGTCATCCACAATTGAAGGAAGTTCTTAGACCATAGAAATTGATCCATCTCAATACATAGCAGGGAAACTAACCAAAAAATAGGTTAAGGACTGTTTCATTGGTTACTCATGAAATAAACGGTAAATGCAAAACAATAGCAAGAACATCACAGGTTCTTTCCAAGAACCATTTAGGAGTCGAGAAGGTGACCTTGTTGAGTTCAGAGGGTTCACTTCAGGTTGTATATGATTGCAATTGACCCTGCCTTTGACTAGCACTCTCTCTTGCAACTCTAAAAGAATTCCTTTTGCCTTTACCTAGTGCAAAACGGGGCTTCTTCTACAGCAGTGTATCACACTTCCGGGGTCTCCCAAATGGACGATCTTAGAGATAGGCAGGAATCTTATACCCTGGTATGAGTTATTACAGCCAACCTGTTTAAGAAAAGTCTCATCCCACCTGCAATTATTGATTTCAAGCCTGAAATCAGGAGAACAAAGTGAATCATGTTACATTAATAACATAGCTGATGCTGAAGTGCTTAATTTTTCTTTTATATATAGCAGTTATCGCAGGCAAGGGCAATCAAATTGGGATCACTATCCCCCCAAACTGTATTTTCATAAAACTCATTTTATTGTTGCCCACTTAGTATGTTATATGTTTATTTCTATGTATTTTAAAAGTAAAGATGTTCCCTGAAGGTTATACTGTGACCAACTATAGGGTGTGGTGCTCATCCCTGTTTCTAGAGCCATAGAGCTAGCATTGTCAGACATGTGGCTCCCATGCGCCCAGAATGCTGTTACCTTCCCACTGAAGCGGTACCTATTTATCATTTGCATTTGCATGCTTTTGAACTAGTAGGTTGGCAGTAGCTGGGCTAAGGATGGGAGCTCACCTTGTCTTGTAGGATCTGGGTCTTGAACCATGGCCTACTGGTTAACAGGCTCAGTGCCTTAACCACTTGCTCCTTCCACAGGCCACAGCTACATATTTTAATTGTGTATTATTTCTATTATTTTGAGCTTTGGTTAAAGTGAGATAAAAAAACTTTAATTAACCACATAAGATCAATGATTTTCAATATTTTTCATCTCATGGCAGACTCACAAGGCACAAAAATTGCAAAGGCATCGGTTTTTGACAATTGACAAGGCACCCATGCTGCCAGTGGAGTGCTCACTTCCCCTATTGCCCCTACTAATAAATAAAGGTAAAGGTGTCCCCTGCAGGTTGCCCTGTTGTCATGACTGACTCTTGGGAGCAGTGCTCATCACCATTTCTTAATCCGTAGAGCCAGCATTGTCCAAAGACACCACTGTGATCATGTGGCTCGCATGTGCATGGATTGCTGTTACCTTCCTACTGAACTGATACCTATTTATCTATTTGTGTTGACATGTTTTTGAACTGCAAGGTTGGCAGGAGCTGGGCAAGGGACGGGATCTCACTCTGTTTAAGCACTGCGCCATTGCAGCCCATAAATAATGTTAAATAACCACTAATAATAAACACCAAAAATAACTTATAGTCCATAAATAACCACTGATAAATAACCTTCCCCCAAATTCTGATGGTACAGATGTGAATACTTCATATACCAAGGGGAAAAATATCCCCTTAACCCAAAGGGACCTTTAGATTGCTGCAAACCTACCTGCACTGGATACAGCAGAAGCCATGTGGCCCCACTGCGCCAGTGCAAGTTAGGATTGAGCTGTCAGTTAAATTGTTAAGCTGTCAATGGTAAATAAATGAAAAACCAGATCCCTTGAGATAGTGTCCATGGTTATAATAAAAGAGATTTGCTCAGGGGTATGGAATAGTTAAATAAACAGTAGCTTGCTCTGTATCCATGTGCATAGTGTCTGCCCTTTGAAACATGCTTTTTGCTGGCAAGCTGTTTATCAACTTGCTATTGAACATGTTATTTCCTAAAGCATACAGCATGTCATTCCTGATTGAAAAGCTGCTGTTCACTGGCTCCTTATCCTTCACTGTTACATACGTTCTTTTCCGCTTGTTTTTGTTGAATCTTTCAACTGCGGGATTGATAACTTCCATCAAACAGATAGCAGAGTTCTGTTCAGTGACAATACTATTGTCAGTGCTATTTATGGAGTTTCTGAACATTGTCTTGCAGACAAGACAAAAGTTGCGGCATGCGCAGGGAAACTGTGGCTGCCTCAGTGAAGCTGGAATGATAAACTGAAGTTGTTTTTTAAATGTTAATACTCATTCCAGAAGGAAGTCCTAAAAAGAGGGCTGAAAACAATGCAATGTTTTTGATTGTACTCTCCGGATTTGGAAGACTTAAGGCATAATCCGAAGAAATTTTGACCGGCCAAACTCATCTGGCCTATCTTTCCATGATGGTACGGCAAGGTTGGCGTATGCTAGAGCACTGGCCTAGCTCACCCCAGGATTGGGCAGAAGTGTCTTACTATACTTTTGTGATACCTCCAAGTCAGCACAGGTCTTATGCCAGAGCTTAGGCATGCCTAAATGGAGTTTAGGATTGCAGTCTTACTCATATAGACCTTATTTTTATTGTAGTCCCCTTTACAATTTAGAAACACCCCAGATCTTATTTTTATCACAGGATGGATGTCTCCATGGCATTTTCTTCCAATATACTGTGGAGCACATTAATGTGTGGCCTATCATGCATTGTGTTTCTCTGGCCATGATTTCTTTAAATGGTTCATGAGTCATATCATGAACATAAGGTAATGTGTGAGAATATCTGGCAAATGACGATGACCCTGTAGTAAAGGCTGAGAAAATAATCTGTGAGAACAGCAAGCCCCTTAGTGAAATATTCTGTCCACATTACCTCACAGATTGTAGTGTTGGGGGAGATAATTATCTGTTTCTTAATAGCATTAATATACTTACTTCAGATTAATTTTTGAAAACCTCCCACTTCCCCTACTGGCTATGAGTGGTCAAATCCATGCACTTGACAGCAATGTTTGAGACAATTCATAGATTTCTATGAATTGTCTCAAATATACCAACAGAATTGTACCTTCGTTCTTTTCCATCTTTTTTTCTTTTCTCATGGCTTTGTGTAAAAGTTGGATGTCTGTTCCCAACCTAATGCTACCTTTGGTCTAAAGACTGGTGTAACCTAATTTGTGGTGCAATTTATTCACTTGCTATAGATCTACGATGTTTGTATTTAGCCTATCAACAATTGTTTATAATTCATGTAGCAGTTCATATTTTTTTTTGTATTCTTTGCTGCAGCAAGTGTGAGATACTGTGTACATTCATGCATCAGCAACCATAGGGGTTCTTTTCCAAGCCCCTTACCGTGGGTGGCAAAGACTGCAGGTCAGAGCATGCTGTATCCTCCAAATGCTGTTCAGTCTGGAGAGATTTCAGGGAGGCCTGGGGAGACTTCAAGTGGCCTCCTAAGGCCTAGAAGATCTTCAAAGGCCTCAGAAAGGCTTAGAATATCTTTTGGTTTTTGATAGTTCAAGTAGCATTCAGAGGGTAGAGATCAGGTCTCACCGTTGGTTTGGGGACCTGCATTTAGTCAAATCTGCATATTAAAAACTCCACAGATAAGACGGTCAAACCTGTTTGTATGTATATATGTGCACATAATATGTCTAGATCGGTTCTTCTCAAACTCCTACAAGGTATTTGTGGATGACAAATAGGCAGCAACACAATTTCCAAGGACCCCTAAAAGCGACAAGTACTTCCCTGGCTGGCAGGTCATGACCACTGATCATGACCTGTATCAGTTTGGGAACCACTGATCTAGACTGTATGCATATTTCAAACTCAGACAGTAAGGAAACATTTTGGTTAAACTCTCATCTTCTCTCTTTTTCAACTTGATTTATCCTTCACTGTATGTCATCTTGTATATTTGTATCACTACCACCTTTTCAAAGTTCTGTCAGAGTATAGTGTTAGTTTTTTGATTGCTGCTTTTATTGTCTACTGTAGCGATATGTTTACATTTGTTTTAAAATATTTTACATGAGCCATCTTGAGAGCCCCTTGAGGAGGAGGAACAGGATATAAATGAGGAAAAAGTAGGGTGGATTTTGCCTATGAAAGCTTGTGCTGCATTCAAAGTTAGCTCTTTCTGAAAAACATATTCAGAGCTTCCTTTCCTGCTCTTTTAGGTATGTGTGAATATTGTTGATGCAAGATATAATACAGAAGATGAATATATGTTATCTGCATTCTCTAAGGCTGGAATCCTAAAGACACTTTCCTGGGAGTAAGACCCATTGAATACAATGGGACTTAGAGAATTGTTTATTGTACCAGTATTAGCTAAAAGCCATCACAATCAAATTTAGAATACAGAATTCAAATTCATCACATTTGAATTTAGAATACAAGCAGATTTTTCAAAAAATTCATTCAGATTACAGAATAGAGTTAAAATCATATACAGTGATGCCTCACGTAAAGAACACCTCACGTAAAGTCAGTTTCACGTAACAAAAAAAAATTCTCTAGGATTCTGCTTCACGTAAAGAAAGTGCTCCACGTAAAGAAAACATTCGTTGGCAGTTAGGGCAGAAGCGCTGGCCAGCAACCTGTTTAAAAAGTGTCAGGGCTGCCTAGCACACCTGCCCATAGTGAAAGCAACACTTCCATGCTGTTCTTCCTGTGGCCAGACATCCGCTGGGCAGAGGGAGAGAAGAGCAGTGGAGAAGAGGGAAGCAGCTCAGGGCCAGCCAGAAGGGAGCAGAGAGAGAGAGAGAGGCTCAGGATGAAGAGAAGGAGAAAGTGGGGAGACACTTGGAAAGTGGATTGGATTACAGAAGAAAGTGTCTTTGATTGCAGCCTCCTACCCATGTCTACCCAGAAGTCTACCTCATTGTGTTAAATGGGTCCTACTCCCAGGAAAGTGTCTTTAGGATTGCAACCTAAGTAGACTTCATAGGATCATGCCCATTGAAAGCATGTTTTGAATTCAATTACAGTGTTTTGTCATCATTTTTACATCCAGTTAATATATTTATATATATATATTTTTGGGGTTGTGGAACCAATCATTTGCATTTCCATTATTTCCTATGGGAAAATCCGCTTCACGTAAAGAAAGTTTCACGTAAAGGAACTGCCTCCGGAACGAATTAATTCTGTTACGTGAGGTACCACTGTACAGATAAACACGTGGGCCCCTTCATGTTAAGGAATCTCTTTACAGTCTATTGCAATGGTTCCCAAAAAATTATCACAAATAGTTCTTGCAGCTTTAGCAAACAGCACTGTTTTATAGGTGACAAATGGATCACAGTATGAGAATAACCTGCACACTTTCATCTTGGGTGACATATGAGAGAATAGTTTTGTAATGGTTTTTTTTAAAAAATAATGCTTTCCCTTATATGAAGTTCCAATGGGGGATGAATAGTTGAATTCTGTTGTGGTGCAGTAATGGGCTATGAGCTATCTGACAGAGCAGGAGCGAGATCTAGGGGTGCTAGTAGATAGCTCAATGAGGTGATGCAGGAAGCTGGACTATATGGGCCTTTGGCCTGATCCAGTGGAGTCTGTTCTTGTGTTTTATTTGATATGTTATTTTGAATGGCTTAGTTTAGGGAATCTATCTGTTTCAAAATCACATCAGAACAAAACATACAAGCCACAACTGCTTAGCAGCAGCTGTTACACTTAGCAATTGCATAGACTTTCATGACCAAGTTTCAGAGTTCCTCTTTTTAATTCCTATGAATTGTGGGTGAAGTACAAGGAGAGGCTCAGCTTTGGATCCCAAAGCCTACATAGCCACACATTGTATTAGAACTGGTATCCTAATCAGTAACCTACATCAGTAGTGAACATTCTTCACCCAAAAGTCATCAGGAGATTAGGACTTCCACAATAAGGTGGGATGGCACCCTTAATTTAATATAATATTTATAATATTATGATGGCTGTGACAACTTGTTTAAAAATTAAAAGCACTGAGTGGAGTAGATTAGAAAAGAATAATGCTTCTTTGTCAAACCTCTTTGCAAAGTGCTGCGCGTTTAGCAGCCAGTCCTATCTTTTGGCTTTTAAATTGTTAATTTTTTTTTAGATTTCTGGTTATAAACATAATTGGGCATCCAGTACATTTAAAATAAAACAATATACAGTGGTGCCTTCTAAGACAACATAATTTGTTCCAGAGCTATGTTTGTCTTACAAAATGTTCTTTATACAAAGCAGATTTTCCCATAGGAAATAATGGAAACTCAAACTAATGGTTCCACAACCCAAAAATGTTCATATAAAAATATTAACTGTATGTAAAAATGATGACAAAATACTGTAAACGAATTCAAAACACTGTAATATAATACAGAACACAATTACTGTAATATTAATAAAACACTGTAATATACTGTACAGTAAAACAGAAAAGAAAAACCTTTATGGCCAAAGTGGGCTGTGGGTAGCGCAAGCGGTAAAGACACTGTGCCTGTTAACCAGAAGGCCAGGGTTCGAGACCCGGGTCGGCCCCACAAGACAGGGTGAGCTCCTGTCCTTAGCCCAGCTCTGCGACGCCAGCTGGATCCAAATGTATCGGCTCTGCCTTTCCGTTGGACTAATTCAGTGGCGAGGAGAGGGGGGATTTGCTGCTTGGGTAACAGCCTATCCTCCATAAAAAAATTCCAACCCAGGCTTTTGTGCTTTGCATGCAGCATATACAGCACCGAGCACGATACCATAGTCTTTCAAGACTGACGGAGGCCTGCTTTTATGGCCAAAGATGACTACTTTTCACGAGAGGAGTCTTTTTGAGCAACTTTAATCAGGAACTATCTAATGACTCTTGCTTCTGTTTCCTTTTGAGGATTTCACAGAAATGTGACCTTGCATTGTCATTAAACAAGATTCATCGCTGGCACTGCTACAGCCTCATTTGGGTGGTGCTTTTCTATAAAATTTTGCACAATTTCCCAATGTTTACAAATATCCTTAATCACATTTGGTTTGAGGGATTCCTCCTCCTCACTCTCCTCCTCCTCCTCATCAGATGAGATTTCCTCCAAAACCTCTTGCTGTTGCTCATGATGCAGATCCATCAATTAATTCATTTTACAACAAATTTTTGTTGTACCCACACTTCTTCATTTGAAAAAAACCATGTGAGGAGCAGTGTAAGGAGCCTAATTATCTGCTTTCCATTCACCTTTATCAGGTGGAAGGCATTTTAGTGTGGCTTATTCCATGATGGCCTGGAGGCATGTGGTTGCCTCATGTGGTAGGAACTCAGGGTGAAGAGCATCACAAATCTGCCATCCTCTCACCTTCCCCACATTCTGCCACTGATGCAAACCGAAAAACTCATGGATGTGCCACCCCTGACTTGAACTACCATCTGCACCACCCAAACACACAAGGATGGGTTATCTGAATGCCACTTCATCATGTTTGTTTTGTTGCGTTATTACATTATTACATTGCATGCATAATTGCATGCATTGCATTATTATTACATTGCATGATTTATTACATTAAATGTGGACTTTTCTATATCTCCAAATTGTTAAGATTAATCATTACCTTAAATGATTACATTGAATGTGGACTTTTCTACACCTCTTTGTTTTTTGTTTTCTTCAATATCTTCATTCTATCACTTTCATGTAATGAATTGAGAATATATTACACACACACACACACACACACACACACAGAGAGAGAGAGAGAGAGAGAGAGAGAGAGAGAGAGAGAGAGTTATGAGGGCAAAAACCAAGTGGGGGAGTGCCCACCCATCAGATCCTAAGAACATATGAAGTGCCTCCACTCGGTCAGGCCACAGCCTCATCTAGTCCAGCTTCCTGTATCACACAGTGGTTCACAAGATGCCTCAGGGAACACACAAGACACCTGCATCCAGATGCCTACACTGCATCTGGCATCTTAAGGTTTCCTACATCTCTGGTAGGGCAGTCTTTGCTATTTTTGTGTCACTGACCCATGCCTGGACTGGCTATTTTGGCAGTCAGGGATAGTGGAGCTGTGAGCTCTGATATCTCTGGCTTCTGAACCAACCAAAGATTTCCAAAGTTGGGTTGAACTGTGCCTCAATAAGACCATGGCTCAGAGTTTAACCCAAAATGGAAAAGATTTCAGCAGCTTCTAAACATGTCTCTACTCAAGGTGTACTTCAATTTAAAAAAACCTAAAGATTAGAATAAGTGAAAAAAAATCAGAGTTTACCACAACTCCTAAAAGGGAAAGAACACCAAGAAGTGTTAGAATACATGTTCAATTTCATGAAGATTTGGCCTTGGTTCTCGACTGTTGCAACATATGAACCATAGTAATTGCAACGCGTGGACAATGAAGTCTGCATGCTATGCATAAAGTAGTTTCAAATGCATGAACCATCCATGATACTTCAGCACAAGTAAACTTGGCCAGGCTGTGAGTGATGTGGTGCAAAGAAGGACCCAGGGATGCCATCTTGGGCTGCAGGAACAGTGCCTGGGTGCAGTGATGGGTCCACCCCAGAGTAATCAGGCCTCACCAGGAATATTGCTGCTTGCTTATGCACCACACTTTGAGAACAGGCTGGAGAGTCTGGGGAGAGAGAGAGACCTGTAGACAAGTGGGAGAAAGTGGCTGGTTCTGTGTCACTGGAGACCAGGCCATGCCAGGCTTCTGATGCCTCCTGGGCTCTGCAGAGAGAGAAAGGACGGAGGCTCTGCTGGGCACCCACTCCTAGGAAGAAGTCCAGCCTGGCACCAGGGGTGGGGAATGCACGAATATCAATTGCTGCAGTGCTTGGGTGTGCATTATAGGGCCTGGTTCTGCCCCTGGAAACCTCCATCCAGGGGGGAGAGAGAGCCAATGGGGCCGGATTGAACCCAGCCTTCCTGTAGGGAATTCCTGGAAAGAGTCGGAGCCAGAGAAGGACCTGCTTTTTTTGCTGGGTGTTTTTTGGGGTTGATGGTCTGAGGAAGGCAAAGGGCAGTTTGGGGGGTATTTGTGAATAAGGTGGGGGATCTGCTGGCCCTTGACTCCATCCCCCTCAGCCTTGCTGGTCCTGACTTTAGCAAGCCTGGAACCAGGAGGGCCTCTGAGGAATGAGGAGGGAGGCCTGGAGAGAAACCCAGCTGGGAGGTGGGAGGCAGGACCTGGGACGGAAGTAGAGGAGCTGCTGAACCACCAGGAGGCCAGGCCCAGGCTCTCCTTCTCCCCTGGGAACGGGTGCCTGGAGGGACCGAGAGCCCCTGAGCCTGGAGAAGGACCAAAGCAGCCCTTTTGGGATCCTGATACTCGGCTCCTCCAAGGATGTCCCTATTAATTTGTCTCTTCTGGTTCACCAGCTATCAGGGTATAGCAGCCCCACTGGAGGCAAGGGCCAAAAAATGCCACGTCCTGCCTGCCCCACCACCAGGGGCACCACTATGGAGGAGCAGTCTGCACTAGGTGATGCATCAGAGGGGGGTCATGCCCCGGAGGAGTTTCACCCAGCAGTGGGTCGCCCCCTCCTGAGTGTCATTCCCTCCACGGGGATGTGTTCTCGCAGTCCTCTCCTCAGCGGGAGTGTTCCAGAGTGAAGGAAACATGTACAACCTTTGCACATGCATGTGTCACCCTTAGGAGGGGGAGGTCCTCAGCAGTTGTGTCCTTTGCTTCCTTGGTGCATGTCCTTCACTCTGGAAAGCTCCTGCTAAGAGGACTGCCTCTCTCCTCAGAGGGAGGAGGGTGTTTCTGCCGGTGCAGGGTGACGTGCGGAAGGGGGGGTGACGTGCCAGAGTGTCATGTGTTCTTGTTGGCGTGTGTTTCAGCAATGGTGGAGAAGCCTGTTAGAGCTTCTAATGGTTGTGCAGGAGAAAAAATGAGGTGGCACTCGAGATCCTGTCACCAAGAAACTCTATTTTATACAGCAGTCAGTTTAGAATCACAAGAGATAAGAGCATAGTCTTAAGTCCAGTCCAAATGTCAATTTCCACAAACCACCAGTCAGAACATGTATAAACATGTACATCTACAGCGAGATCTGAACTCTCTCCCTTCTCTGAGGTAACTCTGACGCTCACTGAGGTAACCCATCTTTGAGGAGAAATCGCCTTAGGAATGAGAGGTTCTATTAGCCACTCAGAAACTTATCTTCTGCACATGTTCAGTTGTCCTGAACTGTCCTGTCATTTTCATCTCAGCTAAGGCCAGGCAGGCCATTACCAGCCCCGCAGAAAGGCTGATAGTCCTTCACCCTGAGGACTGCCTCTGTCTTCAGTGGGAGTGGGTAACATGCAAGGGTCATCCTTCAGAAGCATGCCGCACATGCACAACTGAGGGGATGACATGCCCGAGAGGGTGATGCGCTGGGCTCCCACACCAGGTGATGCTTCTATCTACATCATTCACAAGGGACAAAATGGAATCCTCCCTGTTTCCCGCCTTAGCTCCAAGGGAAGCAGCCAGACTGGCAAGTGGGACCCTGAAGTGCAAAAGGAGGGGAGAAACAGCCCTCAAAGGCTTCTGGTGCGTGAAGCAGAAACCCCATGCAAGCTCCATTTGGAGAGGCTTCACTTCTGGTCATGACTCTTTTCCACCTCCCTTGCAACCCTCACTTCAAATGGGAAGGATTCAGGCAGGTATGTGAAGCAGAATCCAAGGTGGAAAAGCTCACCTAGATCTCCTTCTTCTCCCTGCAGAGAACAGAGAAGCTCATCGAGGGAAACAGAAATGGCTGCTGCTCATTCAGAGCAGGTGAGGGGATTTGCAGCTTGGGCTTCTCCTCTTGTCAGGTTATCAGGTGCAGGCTTTTTGCCTCATCTGGACTATCTGCACTATCAAACCCTCCTGGACATTCTCCCCTCCCTGGACCCCAGAGACTTCTTTTTCTTCTCCTGTGTTTCTCCAGAAAGCCCAGATCATTCACCTACGGCAGGGGTGTCCAAAACTAGGCCAGGAGGACCACTGGCCCATGGCACGCCTCAATGTGGCCCAGGGCAAGACCCCTCCATTCAGCTGGGCAAGTGGAATGCAGCTCTCCTATTGGACTGCAGTCCTGGCTGAGTATGGGGATGATTCTCCTTTATCTTTCAGAGTCTGATATCATTTGCAGAGGTCGCTCTGTATTTCAGTAGAGAAGAGTGGATTCTGCTGAATCCGTCCCGGAGGAGACAGTATGAAGTGATGATGGACAACCATCAAAGTGTGGTCTTTGTAGGTAAGGAGGATACTTTGACCTATCACTTAGACATCCTAGGTATGAACATCTGCTCCGTTGGATGTATCCAAGAGGGGATGCCATCACCCCATCCTGTGGCAAGGAGTTCCACAGATTAATTACACATTGGGTAAAGAAAGATTTTCTTTTGTCTGTCTTAAGTTTCCCAACAATCCTTTTTAGTGGATGCCCCCTAGTTCTGGCGTTACGTGAAAGGGAAAATAGCATCTTGCTATCCATTCTATCCATCCGCTACATAATTTTATATGTCTCAATCATGTCCCCCCTTAGGCACCACTTTTCTAAACTGAAGAGCCCCAAATGCTACAACCTTTCCTTATACAGAAGGTGTTCCAGACCTTCCATCATTTTGGTTGCTCTCCTCTGAATCTTCTCCATCTCCTCTCCATCCTTTTTGAGATGTGGTGACCAGAAGTGGACACAGGACTCAAAATGTGGCCTCACCATCGATGTACAATAGCATCCTAATTTTTGCTGTTTTATTCTCCATCCCTTTCCTAATGACCCCAAGCATGGAATTTGCCTTCTTCACAGCTGTTGCACATTGGGCACCACCTTCATCGAGCTTCCCACCAGCACCCCTAGATCTCTCTCCTGCTCTGTCGCAGGCACCTGCCTGTGAGCCCATCTGTATATTCATTTATGTAAATGTATGTAAATTACGTTTTCCGGCCCCTGACACACCATCAGAGAGATGATGTGGCCCTCCTCCCAAAATATTTGGACACCCAAGCCTTAGTTTAAGACCATATGACTCAGGGTGCTGGTTGTTGTGGATATCACACCTCCCCAAACTAGTTGTTGTTTCGTCTTATGGTCTCTTACACCTACGGTTGCTATAACTGTCTTCCACAAAACTGGGACAGAATCTTTGTCACACTTGCCAGGATGTGAACACAGTATCTCATGACTGGAAGTGACATCATACCAGAAGTGATGTCACTGTCACATCTCAGTGAGTCTGACATTGTCAGAGCCACCTCCATGTCTACTCTGAAGTAAGTAGAATACTTCAATGAGACTTAATCATAAGAAAGTGAGGCTACAATCTGACAAATACTTTCTAGGGAGTAAGCTCCATTGACTATAATGGGACTTCTGATTGCATAAGAGCACAACCCTAAGCTTGCCTATTCAAAAGTTAGCCCCATTGTGTTCAATCAGTCTTACTTCCAGGAAGTCTTGGATTGCAGCGTAAGTCTACTTCTGTCTTACTTCTGCCTTACCACACACATCCACACCTTTCTCACACCCACACCTGTCTCTCTCACGTGCAGATGTGAGACACATCTCTCACTCACACAGAATCATAGAATCATAGACCACCACACACATCACAGGTGGGCCCAGGCCGGTTCAGTCCGGATCCTGGGGACCTGTTGTTCCAATCTCCCTGCTGCTGGCGATCTGGTAGCGGCGGCGGCGGCGGGGGGGGGGGGGGGCATAACTGGGCAGACCTGCTGGTGCAGCAGTAAAAGGCTCCAGCAGCCGGCCACCAGCCGGGCATTTTTAAATTTGCTGAGCAGCCCTGCAAGGCGCCCCACAAGTCCCAGTGCTGGAGCGTCCTTTCCCCATCCTCTGGGGCTTGTGGGGCGCCTCGCCGCTTGGAGCAGCAAATTTAAAAGTGCCCTGCCAGCGGCAGGCTGCTGGAGCCTTTCACTGCTGCGCCAGCAGCCAGCTGCAGCCTGAGAGCCCAACCTGACTACTCAGAAGTAAGTCTTGGATGGGGCTGTGCGGCTGCAGCGCCCCATCCACAGCTTCCCTGGGGGCTTGGATGGGGGGCCGCAGGGCTCCTCAGGTAAGTGCCTCCCTTTCTCCCCCAGATCCCCATTTATGCCCTGCCCCACTACCTCCAGAACCCCCCACCAGCCTGCCAGTACCCCCACCCCCCAGAGACCACCACCAGCCCTGACAGTACCCCTCCACCCCCCAGGAACCCCCCCCCCACTAGCCCTGCTGGTACCCACCACCCCCTGAAACCCTGAAACCCTCCACTAGCCCTGCCCGTACCCACCACCTCCAGAAACCCCCACCAGCTCTGCCAGTACCCACCACCCCACAGATCCCCATTTATGCCCTGCCCCACTATCCCCAGAAACCCCCACCAGCCCTGCCAGTACCCACCACCCCAGATCCCCATTTATGCCCTGCCCCACTACCCCCAGAACCCCCCACCAGCCTGCCAGTACCTCCAGCCCCCAGAAACCCTCTACCACCCCTGACAGTACCCCCACCACCCCTGACAGTACCCCCACCACCCCAGAAACCTGACTACTCAGAAGTAAGTGCCATGACAGTCAATGGGACTTACTTCCAGGAAAGTGTGGCTGGCACTGCAGCCTGAGATCAATCCTATGCTGACTACTCAGAAGTAAGTCCCATGACACTCAATGGGACTTACTCCTAGGAAAGTGTGGCTGGCACTGCAGCCTGAGAGCCCAACCTGACTACTCAGAGGTAAGTCCCATGACAGTCAATTTTAATTTTTAAAATTTTTTTAAATTTAATTTTTTTCCCAGCCCTGCCCCCTGCCCCTGGCCTGGCCCTGCCCACTTCCAGAGAACCTGTTGTTGGGCCAGGCTGGGGCGATCACTGATACACATATCTCTCACACACACCCCACATCATTCTCACTCGTACCACACACATTTCACCACTTTAACCCACAGCCACATCTCTCACACACACCTACACATCTCTCTCACACCACACACATGCACATTTCTCAAACCACACCCACCCACACATCTCTCTCACTCACACCACTTACACACCTCACTCACCACACACACCCACAGCATGTCTCTCACACCACACACATGCATCTCTCTCACACATTCACCACATACCCAGAGCCACTTATCTCTCACTCACACCACATGCACCCATACATCTCTCTCACTCATACCACACACACCCACACAACTCTCTCTCATACAACACATCTCATCACACACACTCACAGCTGCATATCTCTCACTCACATCACACACCCCTACATCTCTCTCACCCCACATCTCCCTTGCTCACACCACACACACCCACATATCTCTCACACACATCACACACCACATCCCTACCTACCTGGGAGGAGAGACAGGTGTAGGAGGTAACACTGGCTGGGGTTCCAGACAGCAGAGGATGTAGATGGTGCTGACCACTGGTGGAGCGCCAGGCATCCACAAGAGCCACAGCAACCAGCACCACCTCCTTCCTCTACTGCCCAGAGCCCTCACCAGGAGCCAGAAGAACTGGCAGCCAGGAGGCAGAAGGAGGAGGTGTCCTGGGGGGGCACTTCCTGATGGAAACTGGAGGGAGGCAGCACGCAGCCAGGAAGTACCTGCCCTGCCCCCACTTCTCCTTACTCCCCACCTGTCCTCCCCTCCGGCTAAGTCCAAATACAAATTTGGATCTGGTATTTGGACCTAGCTGGATGGGACCAATCCAGAATCCCCCAAAGCTGTGATTGTCCCAGAAAAATCACATGAATGCCAACCCTACTTACACTATGTCTTCCTATTTCAACAGAATCAGCTTGGGACAAGAATGGAAGAAAGAGGAAGAAAACTCAGGCCACACAGCAAAGAGCCGACAGAGGGAAGAAGCCCCATAAGTTCCACGAGTGTGGAACGACCTTTAACTGGACTGGAAATCTTAAGCAGCACCAGATAATTCACACAAACCCTATAAATGCCAGGAGTGTGGAATCGTGTTCAGTGAGAGGTAATCTTAGATATCATGAGAGAATGCATACAGGGGAAAAACCCTATAAGTGCCAGGAGTGTGGAATGGCATTCAGTAGGAGTGGTATTCTTCAGGAACATGAGAGAACTCACAGAGGGGAGAATCCCTATAAATGCCAGGAGTGTGGAATGGCATTCAGAAAAAGTGATACTCTTAAAAGACACGAGAGAACTCACAGAGGGGAGAAACCCTTTAAGTGCCAGGAGTGTGGAATGGCATTCAGTAGGAGTGGTATTCTTAAGGAACATGAGAGAACTCACACAGGGGAGAAACCCTATAAATGCCAGGAGTGTGGAATGGCATTCAGTAGGAGTGGTATTCTTAAGGAACATGAGAGAACTCACACAGGGGAGAAACCCTATAAATGCCAGGAGTGTGGAATGGCGTTCAGAAAGAGTGATACTCTTAAAAGACATGAGAGAACTCACAGAAGGGAGAAACCCTTTAAATGCCAGTAGGAGTGGTATTCAGTAGGAGTGATATTCTTAAGGAACATGAGAGAACTCACACAGGGGAGAAACCCTGTAAGTGCCAGGAGTGTGGGATGGCCTTTAATCAGAGTAGTGTGTTTCAGATCCATCACAGAACCCACACAAGGGAAAAACCTTGTAAGTGCCAGGAGTGCGGAATGGTGTACAGTCACAGTAGTCATCCTAAGAGACATGAGAGAACACACAAAGGGGAGAAATCCTATAAATGTCAGCAGTGTGGAATGGTGTTCAGTGAGAGAGGTAATCTTAGATGTCATGAGAGAATCCACATGGGAGAAACCCTATAAGTCCCAGAAGTGTGGAATGGCATTCAGAAGGGGTGGTACTCTTAAGGAACATGAGAGAACCCACACAGGAGAGAAACCCTATAAGTGTCAGGAGTGTGGAGTTGCCTTCATTCAGAGTGTACATATTATTAGACACCAGAGAAGCCATTCAGGAGAGAAACCTTATATGGTTTAAGAGTATTAATCCTGGTTTTGTGCTCAGTCAAGCATGAGATTCACCTCGTCAAGCTACAAATTCTGTTTGGAAAATTTGTGACTTTTTGCTGTTTTTGAAAAGCTTATTCCTTGTGGTTCAAAAATAAAATTTGCCAAAATTGCCAAAAGGCTTCCTCCAATATTTGGAAGCAGGAAACCTGCCAGGGAAGCGCTTGGGTGCAGGAAATAAAGGAGGGTGGAGGGTGCAGGAGATAAAGGAACACTGGGTGACAGCAGAGAAATTCATGGCAGAGCCCCTTGCGCTCCCTCCAAGACCTACTGCTCCACCCACTCTAGCTACACCACTGCCTGAGAATCAGCACCATTGATTGCACTCGTGCTTACTTCCAAGTACTCAGATCTGGGGTGGGGCATCCAGGTCTGACTGCAGGTCATTCAGGATGGGCACGGCTGCCCTCTCTCTCTGGCTATTGCTCAGTGCTGCTGAGCAGTCCCCGGGTGCTGTGTGGGGATTCTCCTTGGGAATTCCTGAAGAATGAGTTGCCTGGCATGTCAGGGCAGGGGTGAGCAGAGCTGGGAGTGCCAGTGGCCAGAGGATGTCCTCTCCTGGACAGGCTTGATGGCAGCACTGAAGTAGCAGCCAACGAACCAGACCCAGGGGTGTCACTAGGGCATGTATCGCCTGGTGGGGGATGCCAGCGCTTCAGCCCATGATAGACCTCCTCCTATGTCATGGAGCCAACAACCTTGTGGTGATTGTGAAGATGTACCACTGCCCTGTCCTCCCCTGTTTTTTTACCACTCCCTTGTCCTCCCCTGCATTCCTCTTTGCCAGACCCAAACATGAGCCAAAGCTCATGTGCTTACTCATGAGTAAATGTGAACACACAACTTGCTTTCACTTTCCAGAGAGCCCAATACATTCATTGGCTTAGAGTGGACGACTTCTCAGGTTTTTTCGGAGGGGCTATATTCATTGGATTGGGACAATTCTGCTGTTAAATTCCTCTCAGCCTGCCCTTTCCAATGGGCTGAGGCAAATTCATCTACTCAGGAATAAACATCCAATATGGCTCAGTTTCACTTTCCATTGAGTTCCATGCATTTTTTGTTTGCTTTCTGGATTGTTGGCCATATCTTTTAATGGAAAGGAGATGTTTGAGTCTGGTTTGTATTGCATCCTCCTGTAGAATCACATCCAACGGTAGCATGATGGGGATTTATTCCCCTCACTGTGGCAATTTTGGTCACCAGTGGATTCACCACCTCTAAGGGTGGTACTCAGGACTCCCTTGACCTCACCCCAGAAACACTCCTATCCAGCAGTGCTCTTCTTATGAGAATATCATCTGCAGAAGCAGAGCTGGAGCTCAGGGAGGAACAGGAGCAGGCATGGAAGTTCATGGAACAAGGTGGACATCACGGCATCAAGAGAGGAATCAGCAAAGATGCACAGAGTGGGACTTGGGTCATGATGTGGGACTTCCTATGTGTTCTCCTTGCTGTTCAGGATTACGTTAGAATGAGCTTCATTTCCGAACTTCATGCCTCATATTCTGCCGGGCTTCCTCTGCAGGTGGCATAGAAATACCTTTTAAGAACCTAAGAAGAGCCTCCACTGGATTAAGCCAAAAGCCTATCTAGTCCAGCTTCCTGCATCACACAGCAGCCCACCAGCTGCCTTTGAGAGCACATAAGACATCTGCATCCAGGTGCCCTCCACCCGCATCTGGCTTTTGGAGGCTGTCCACATCTACGCATACCCCTCATGGCTTGTAGCCTGTGATGGTCCTTTCCTACTATTGGGGCAAGACTAGTATTTGGGCAAGAGGTCTGGTCTAAAGGGTAGATCCAGTATTCAGCTGGAAGATTTAACATCTGAAGGTCGCCAGTTCAAGACCAGCAGAAATCTCCATGAATGGTGAGACCTGGATTGCTGATAAGATGTCTTTTAGGTGAGAGCCAAGAATCGGCTGGGAGGCAGCCTAAAGCCAGAACATTTCACCAGATCATGATGAATTCACCTGGGATGTAGGTAACTCTTGAAAGACATTTTGGGATGCCACATCTTACAATGGAGACTACCAAAGGCCTGTGGCTCCAGTACAGGTTACTACCCAACTGTATAAAATCACCATGGAGGGATATTCTCAAGTGGAGAAGAAGCAAGAGAAGGCATTGAATTCCTTTTCTGCGTGCAGTCTCTCTACAGACCATTTTTCCTACTATACAATGCACTTCTCTTTGCATGGGGAAGGGTCCTGTGCACCATCACCACTGCATTGTGCAGCTGTGCAATTTGCAATGGTCCTTCATTCACAGCAAAACAATCAGGAAAGCAACACAGTGAGAACAAAATAGCCACAAGACTGAAAACGCTGATTCAGCTGTTGGATCAAGGCAAGAGTTTATTCTGCAGGGAAAATCTCCTTGACCAGTGGTCAAAGGGGCGATTCGAATTGGTACGTTTGGATTCCTTCCCTACAACCAACCTCCTCAGCCATCCTCTTATACTGAAATGTACTTGTTTAGAAAAAAAGGATTTGGAAAGAATTATAACAGGAAGGTAAATGGCATATCTGTGGAACAAGATTAACAGAAAAGTTTCACAAAATGCTCCCATAGTATCTAGTTCTTTGCATCCTATTGTAATAGTTGATTGTTTTACATTTCTAGTTATTAAGTTTTAAGAGCTGAGGCACTATTATGGATCCAAAAGGTTGGGGTACAAACATTTCATTTAATAAATTGACACAAATCCTTTGCAGCACAATCCAGAGTAACTACAGGAGTTCTTGCATCGAGGTAAGAGACATTTATGTTGACGAAGTTATTGCACCACCTATGGGAAATGCATAGAGCAATCCAGAGTAAATTTTTCTTGTGTCAGTGCAAGAGTTCCCATAGTTACTCTGGATTGTGCTGTTGGTATTTAATGTTTTAGCATCCCAGCTTTTGTATTCTGCACACATTGTTTTTCATTTGACTTAGAAGGAATGGAATGGGTTGTTTTTATGTGGCATTTTGGGAGAACTTTAATTTGTCAACAATAATCCCCACTCAAATGTAGAGAATCCCTATCCCAGCTCAACTTGAGCTACTTCCTCAGAGGATCTTGGTCAGACAATGAATGCACCTGCTTTCAGGTCCCAACGGCAATTGGGCTTTAAGAGTTGCAATCTTTTAAATGTACTAAAGATACCACCAGCACTAGGAATCGCTTACCACACAATCTGGCACCTCCATGTTCTATGTTGTCTCTGAGCCAGGCATCTCAAATCTAATTAAATCATTTTGCCAGTCATTAAGATTTTTATCCTTTGAGCACAATGAAGAAGAATTCAGAGTTTTTTTTCTCTTTCATAATTTTACAAGACACACCCTGCAATCTTCACTTGTGTTTAATATGCTAAACATCCGATACTGAAGAGGTATGGGAGATGGGAGGTAAAAATGACACGAAGGAATGTTCCTCCTGTCTGGATTAACTGGGGATTTTAAATTTGCCTGCAGCATGTAGTTCCTTTGCATGAGTCATCCAGTGTATATTATCACACTTACCTTTTTGTCCTTTAAGTGTCTGTTTGACATTGAGCCTGTTTTGGATCCTCTCACTCTCTGTTTATGAACAACTGTGGGCAACCATCGAGGTGATAAAAATGTAAAATTGGTATGAAATTGCTTTCTATCATACCTGATCTTTGCCTCCATCTCTCTCTCTGTGAAATGTTTGTTCTTCATCTAGTTTTTAGATTTCAGGCTAACAGCAAATACTGTATCTGTTTTATGCGCTATAGGAAATTCACTTCATTTGTTGTCCGTCTTTATTTCACCTAGGTGCATAAAAGATCAGTGTGGTTCATAAACTTCAACAATTAGATCATTTCAAGTGATGAAAAAACACAATTGCTAGTACACAGGGAGAGTATTGGGTCATTGAAACTTGGAAGGTGGTTTAGTATTTTTCAAGTATCAAATCTAAATCAGAAGAGTGATGGAAGTATCAGGGCTGATATAAATATAAATGTGCATTTATATTACGCTTTAATCATTTTATCTAGGCACAAAGATAATTCCTTTCAGACTTAAGTTCTGTTTTTGAATGCATTCCAAAATAATTCTCAGTCAGAGGCATCTTGCTGGAGAATGCTACTCAGTGTGTGGGTTATCTTCTGCAGCTCGAGATCCTGAGAGTTCAGGATAACATAATGCCCATTATAGCTTCTCTGACTTCGCTAGCACTTTCCTGGACTTAGTAGAGCCCTTCCTCCTTTGTGATATGCACTCCAGATGTGCCTATAGTATCATTGTTTTAAACAGTCTCTATGCACTCTGGAGAGATTTGTGCCTTGAAGTTCCTTGAAGTAAGGAATATTGATTCCCCTTGCCCCAGCTGTGCCACAACATGTCCCAAGCTGGCACTGGATATGGGGCAGGCCAACTGGCTTGCCTGTTCCAGCACAGGTTAAAATGGGGATGTTAGCTCTATAAATAGTAAGATGGGGTTGAGATGTACTTTGCATTCAGCTGAGAAAAAGCATGGTCTAACTTTTGCTACCCCTTGTTTTTTGGTGCATTGAAAATCCTTACCTGGGAATTGACTTACCAAATAAAAAGTGGAATTTCCTCTACTTTTTTAGTGCTGATTTTAATATTTTGAAAGTTCCTGTTTTATTTTCCTTTGTAGTTAAAAATTGCCAAGAGAATCTCTTTTCCATGTGGATTGCTTAGCGCAGCAAACATTGTAGGAAGCAGGCTGTGGAGCCTACAGATGGAACACAGACTATAAAAATCCCTCGAAAGCACATGTCAAATATGTGATGGTAATGAACCAAAATTAAACACAGTTCAGTTGATATGAATCATCTTCTGGAAGCTTAATTGGATTCAAATGATGTGCCATTGTTATTGTAACCAAGATAGAATTGCTAGAAAATAACTTGTTGTTGCTGTCCAGATTATTAGATTGACAGAAGAGAGCATTGCTGGGATGAACATTCACGGGCAAATCTGCTGAGGATCTTGTGGAAGAAGCCAAGAGAGTTGTAGGTCTCTTGTTGTAAGTCGTAAGATCGTGAGCAGCTGGAATTTAGAATATTGTGGGAAATAAAAAGAGTGGACAGTGAAACCCTTATATTGGATTTCAGAAAGGCTGATTTCAACAGGTTTAGAGGAGTCATAGGCGGAATCCCATGGGTTGATGAACTAACAGGAAAAGGGGCCCAAGATGGGTGGGAGCTCCTTAAGAGGCAGCTTCTGCAAGCTCAGTCAGAAACAATTCCTATGAAAAAGAAAGGGGGGAAAAACCTGAAAAAACCAGGTTGGCTCCACAAGCAACTTGGGGATCAGCTGAAGTTAAAGAAAATGAAGTATAGGGAATGGACAACTGGAAAGATCCCCCTGTAGGGAGGGGGTCAGAAATGCTAAAGCTCTGTATGAGCTGAGGCTGGCCAGGGGAGTCAAGGAAAATAAAAAGAGCTTCTTTAGATATGCCCAAAGAAACAGGAGGAGAGACGAGGGGGTGGGGCTGCTCCTGGACAAAGATGGACAACAGGTGTCTGGAAACCAGCAGAAGGCGGAGCTGCTCAACTCCTACTTTGCGTCCGTCTATTCTCGGATGGAGGGCTGTGCAAATAGGGGTGCGGAATCATTGGCTGATGCGGGGATGTGCTTGCATCCCCAAAGAGGTAATGGAAACATGGATGGTGCAGAACAGCAGCTTATGATTGACAGAGAACTTGTTCAAAACCACTTGATTGGCCTAAATGAATTCAAGTCATTTGGACTGGATGAGCTGCATCCTAGAGTTCTTAAGGAATTTGCAGATGTCCTTGCAGAGCCTCTGTCGATCATCTTTGAGAAATCCTTGAGGAGTGGAGAAGTGCCTGGACTGGAAGAGGGCGAATGTAGTCCCAATCTTTAAGAAGGGGAAAAAAGAAGACCTGGGAAATTATAGACCAGTCAGTTTAACTTCAATCCCGGGCAAGATATTAGAACAAATCATAAAACACACAATTTGTGCACATCTAGACAAGTACTCTGTGATCAAAGCATGGATTTACCAAGAATAAATCTTGCCAGACAAATCTGATTTCCTTTTCTGATCAGGTTGCAAGCTTAGTGGACAGTGGCAATGCTGTGGATGTCATTTATCTTGACTTCAGCAAAGCATTTGACAAGGTCCCACATGACATTTTAATTGGGAAGTTGGAAAAATATGGGCTAGACGAGGCAATCGTTAGGTGGATCCACAACTGGCTCGATGGCCGCACTTAAACGGTTTTTGTAAATGGGTCTGCATCAACCTGGAGGTCGGTTTCAAGTGGGGTACCCAGGGCTCTGTCTTGGGCCCGGTTCTCTTTAACATTTTCATTAATGACTTGGAGGAAGGGATACAGGGGAGCCTGATCAAATTTGCAGATGACACCAAGCTGGGAGGAGTAGCAAACACAACAGAAGACAGGAGAAACCTCCAGGAGGATCTAGATAAACTGAAATTCTGGGCTGTAACAAATAGAATGAACTTCAATAGGGAGAAGTGCAAGGTTCTGTACTTAGGAAATAAAAACCAAAAACACAGGTATAAAATGGGGGATTCTTGGCTTGGCAGCACAACATGTGAGCTGGATCTTGGAGTAGCCGTGGATCACAAGCTGAACATGAGTCAGCAGTGTGGTGTGTCTGCAAAGAAGGCAAATGCCATTTTAGGCTGCATTAAGAGGACTGTAGCTTCCAAGTCATGAGAAGTTCTAGTTCCTCTTTATTCAGCATTGGTGAGACCTCACCTTGAGTACTGTGTTCAGTTCTGGACACCTCACTTTGAGAAAGATGCAGCCAAACTGGAGCAAGTCCAGAGGAGAGCGACAAGAATGATCAGTGGGATGGAAGGGAAGCCCTTTAAGGAAAGGTTGGGGGAACTTGGGATGTTCAGCCTGGAGAAGAGGAGGCTGAGGGGAGACATGATTGCCCTCTTCAGATACCTGAAGGGCTGTCATAGGGAGGAAGGGGCTCATTTGTTCATAGCTGCTTCTGAAAGCAGAACTAGAACCAATGGGTACAGACTGCAAGAAAGGAGATTCCGGTTGGATATCCTGAAAAAAATCCTGACGGTGTGGGCGGTTCGGCAGTGGAACAGATTGCCAAGGGAGGTGGTGGACTCTCCCTCACCGGGGGTCTTCAAGCAGAGCCTTGATGAGCACCTGTCGGGGATGATCTAGGAGGATTTCCTGCTTCAGGCAGGGGGTTGGATTAGATGACTTACTAGGTCCCTTTCAACTCTAGGATTCTATGATTCTATGATAGGTCTTGATCTATAATTTCTGGATTCAGATGGAGAGATATATTCCTAAGTGTTAGTGTGAGGACTCTCAAGTCTAGCCAGGGTCTTGAAATGGTGACCTGAAGATTGTTACTCAGGGAGTCAGTATGAGTCCCAACATTCAGGTCAAGTCAAAGGATAGACCGGCAGGGTAATGAGCTACTTGAGTCTCAACAGGAAATCTCTTTCCATTCAATAGGCTGGTGCAGGTCAAGTAATAAACTTGTCTACCTGACTCTATTGGCAGGTTCTGCTTCCAAAACTAGCAGTCTGGCATTATATTTTATGGCGCAGCAAATGCTATTCTAATAGAACACATTGCTGCACACTTCTGGGCCACTACCGGAGAAAGCAAGGAGTACTCCGCACTTATCAGTAACCTGGAGAATCAGCTGTTCCTGTTGTTTTGGGGTGTGAGTGTATGTGTTTGTGTGTAGTTGGGAGAAAATAGGATTGGGCTCACAAACTCATAACTAATCCCTGTTCCTTTACATCTCTCTCTCTCTCTCTCTCTCTCTCAGACACACACACACATTCTGATTTTATATGCTTACACACAAAATTGCTTTATATGAACACATTAAAAATCAACATGGAAAAAGCCTTCAGTGTCAGCAGTCTTCTGAAATAGATTCTCTGCTGTCATTGGAAAGTACAACATCCAATAGTTCACATGTGATCCCCAAAGAATATTGTTTTTGCATTTGCATTTTAACATTCAGAAAGAAGACAAAAGATTTCCCTTCTAGAAAAAAAAACCCTATTTTAATTTCAGTCTGTAAAAATGGTGTGTATTTTTCTTATGCATATAGGATTTACAATACACAATTCCTATTACACTCAATTGCTATCTACATATGACTGTATATGTGGATACATGACTGTAGGAAGAAAGGCCAGTTTGAAATAGGTAGAAAAACTTTTAAAGTACTCATAGACCTTCATGTGCTACAGTGATGTGTGTAATTGCACGGAGAAATTTGATGCTATGGGATAGAAGTATTGCTAAAAGCAGCAGCACCCAATGCAGAAACAATACTGGAATTTCAGTAAGGGTGCAATCTTGGCCTAAGCAATTTTGGCTAGCACAATTCACCTGATTCTCCTTTCCCATGGGGGTGTGGGGAGGCCAACACATGTCTGTGCACATGACACACACACACACTGGCCTAACCTACCAGGAGTAGCATAGAAGTGCCCCCCTCTCTCTCACACACACACACATGCTCTCAGGTAGCAGCAGCTTCATGACTGCATCAGCCAGATCAGGGAGGGTGTCACACTTCCTTGGCATTGGTCATATTTGGCTAACCCTGGCCTGCCCACTACTTGGCCAAGTTGCTTCTTTAAGGAATATTCTTTAAAACTCTGGAGCCCAAGTATGACCACACTGCAGCTATGTGGTGTCCCCACATGTAATTGGGTGTCCTCCCTTCCCATTTACTACACCACTGGAGTGCAGTAGTAGCCTATTGTAACTCCAATGTCCAATAGCAGCCAGAATGCTGATACAGAGGAGATGAGCCACCCAGATCAGGAGGACCAGTAATGTAAATCACAGAGCTCTGACAGTCTGGTTTGACAGGGGGGAACTTCTCGACCTAGAGACTCTTGAATGGGAACCCTCAAAGTGCATCATTAGTGCCAGATTCTTCAATGGAGAGATACCAAATCCCTGTCTCCAGTGCCCACTCACCCCAGCAGGCAGCACTGCAGAAAGGACAGAAAAGTGGCAGAGCATAAGACTGCTGAAGTTACAATTTTGCAACAAACTAAATATACAGGAGGGGGAGGAAAAGGAAAAGGAAATCAAGATCTAAGGCAGTGATTTTTAACCTTTTTCATCTCACGGCACACTTAAGAAGGCACTGAAATTGTCAAGGCACACCATCAGTTGTTTTTACCATTGATAAGGTGCACCAGACTGTTCAAATCCCCCAATTTTCCTATTAATAAATGTCAGTCCCCAAATTCCTGCAGCACACCTGAGGACTCTGTGTGGCACAGCAGTGCGACAGCACATTGGCACAGTGCCAGGGCACATTGCTTGAAAATCACTGATCTACAGGGTTGATGGTAATGCTAACATTGGATAAAGAGAGTGAATGAGAAAAGAAAGCAATTGAAAGATAAGGAGTTCATTTACAATATTACAACTAAATTACAACGTTTTGCTGTTACATAAATAGTACTATGTAAAATTGATGTCTGAAGTGTTCAGCAATTCTTGTTTAAAATTACTGTGAGGGGTGCAGTGGGAAGATTTGATGTCATTCAAATGGCTCATTTAATGCCTTGGTCATATTAGCAGCAAGAGCCATGTTAACTAGTTGGCAAGTGAAGAAATCTGCAATTAAAATAATCCAAAGTAGAGAGCTATCGGACTAATGATACATGCTTTTCCAATTTACATTGAAATCCAGTGCATGTTCTGCCCATTTCAGTGAGCAGTGGCTTGCAGATAAATAAACTTCAGAAGGGGGCAGAATTTTGTTTGTTTAAAATATTTTTATTTTATTTCCTTATAAGATTAAATTTTACAAGAGCTTGTCTTCTTTGTTTAGTTCAAGACTCCTTACCAATGCAAGTTGAAAGGGGATGTAAGGTGAATTGTGACTCCGTTTTCTCAGAACTGAAGAGTGTTAAACTTTTATTAAGAAAAAGTCTCTCTCTCTCTCTCTCTCTCTCTCTCTCTCTCTCTCTCTCTCTCTCTCTCTGACACACACACACACACACACAAACACACAGATCTTCCCACGTTAACAAAAAAAAATGAAAGACCTGTCCACATTATTTTTTTGATTCTTAATTTTATACCAAATGATATGGAAGGTGATAATCCAGACAGGTGATAATCCTTTTGTATAGTGTTTTGTATGGTGGATTAGGCCAGTAGGCCAGATGGAGTGGGCTTGTTGCAGGCTGCATGATGGCTCACTATAGGCTGCATCTTGCCCCCAGACCAGGGTTTGAACACCCCTGTTAATTAGAAGACCCAAAAGTAAAGACAATCAGTTACTGTCACAGATATCTATACCTTTTGGTGTTGCTGGGTATCTAATTTATGGTGCCTCATTCTTAGGATAAATTTTGGAACTTTTTTATTTCTACACAAAATTTGATTTGTACACAAAAAATACGCTGGAAAAAATTGCACCCTTCACCATATGACAATCCATTCCATGACACTGGAAATACCTCTAGTTGGTACATCCACAGAGCACACCCAACTTGGAAGAAAAGATTACATCAAGATCATGACCTGCAATATGCAGAGGACGAGGCAGACACTGGAACAGGTCAATAGGTGTGAACTCTTGAGTCCTACTCCTTAAATCAGACTAGGTGTAGAGGTTGAAAACCTTCAGGAGAACAAGCCAGAGAGATTCTAGTATCAGTTACATCAGCTCAGCTCCTCAGGCTGTGGATGATGAAAGGAAGCAGTAGGCTTACAGGATCCCCACTTTTTGTGAAACCCCCAAGTCAGCTTGAGACTGGTGTAGGGACTTATGGCAGCCTAGATGGGGGTTTGGATTTCAGCCATGGAGACATAAGTTGTTCAGAGGTAATGGGGGGGGGGGTGAGGGGGAGTCTAAAATAATGCCCACAGGTTAGCATGGGCTCCAACAGTCTCTGATGGCTCATTGGCTCATTGAAAACTGGGGGCCAAATTGGGAGTCCCCGAGGGTCACAAGTGGCTCCCAGGCTGGGATTTAACATAATGTGATTAGGTCAGTTTGGTAGCAGCTCTCCAGAAATTCTCATTGAGGTATCTTTACCTGCTGTTCCCTGGGCTGTGGGTGGTGCAAGTGGTTAAGACACTGTACTTGTTAACCAGTAGGCCAGGGTTTGAGACAAGACAAGGGTCCCCACAAGACAGGGTGAGCTCCTATCCTTAGCCCAGCTCTGCGACACAGCTAGAACCAATCGTATTGGCTCTGCCGTTCCATTAGACTAATTCAGTGGTGTGGAGAGGGAGGATTTGCTGCTTGGGTAACAGCCTATCCTCCATATCAATCTACCCAGGCCTTTGTGCTTCACATGCATCATTGAGCACAATACCATAGTCTTTCAAGACTGATGGATGCCAAGTTTTTCAAGTTCCCTGAGATCTTTCAAGATGGAGGAACTGAAATTGGCACCTCCAGCCTGCAAAGCATCTGTTGTTGCACTGAATGCAGCACCACATCTCGTATCATAGTTGTTCCTGTTGGGCTAAAAATTGTTCTGTACTATTTTGGGGTGAGGATGCATCCTCTTTTAGCCCTCCATTTTGTGTCCGTCCCCCCCCCAGAAAGTAAACTTGTTTCTAGTCTTCTCCCCAAATGAAGTTTCTGCCAGGTGGTCGAGGATGCTGCTTTGCTTCTTATTTTCACCCAAGAGGCTTGCGCTGTTCCATCAGTGGCCAATTCCAGGTCCTGGCATATACGTATCTATATCGATACAGTACATTTGATAATGCAAAGAGGGGGGAAATGAAAGCGGGGAGAGACAAAAGGAGAATGAAGATGAATGTGAGTGTTCCCCTGGGGTTCACGGCTGAAGGAATTAACACAGCTTGGCACTCCAGCCTAGCTGTGTTTGTTACCATGGCAACAGCTACGTACATGTTTCAGACTATCTACAGTGACACAGTTGCAGAAATAGTAGCTTGCAGGTTTCTGATATCGCATCAGTGGGCAAGCCGCACATACACTGTCTTAAGTAAGTGTAAAAGAATTTTACCGATATACGCTCTTAACGATTCTAATGTCTTGTATCGATTTTGCGGCGGCTCCGCTGCAAAAAAAAAAAAAAAAAAAAAAAGAGGCTCGGTGCCCTGCGTTCTGCTCTGGCCCTGGAATGCATGGTCAAAGTTGAAAGTTGCGGGAGGCCGTTCAAACCATCTGCATTGATTCAGGGGAAAAAAAAAGAGAGAGATCAGATTGAACCAATGCTACGGAGTGAAGACGAGGGAATGGAATGGAATGTTTGGAAAAGCATGTGGTTGCTGCACGGGTTGCGGAGAGGTGTTGTTGCTTGTTTGCTTCCTAGAACTGGAGACGGAGCTGGCACGTTTGTCTGGTAGTACAATAGAGGTTGACTGCTGCATCTGAAAGACTTTGGACTTCGCAGCAGGATGTGTCCGTTATTTAAACGGTGAAGCTGTTTTGCCAATTAAAATGATTAGCTCTTGGCTGACCACTGGCTTAATTTGGGGAGATGTAGGGCTTCGTTGTCTCCTTTGAATGCCTTTGTAAATAGAAGGTCTCTTTAATCAAGGCATTAGGTGACCCTGATTTGTCTTTGACATTTTGCTGTTACTTTTTTATTGACATCTACATCGGTATTATGACAGCAGTGAGAAACAGGCTATTATATATATAGTTCCGATGTTTATATCGACAAATGCATGTTCTAAGAGAGTAGGATATTTATCTGCTAATTGTGTAAGAATTTCTATTGGAAAGGAAGTGCACACATTTGCATGAATGTTATAGTAAGTTTTGGATTTACAGGTTTCAGCTGAAATGTGGGGTCTGTCAAATTTGGTATGTTGCTGTTTCATGTATACTGATTCTATTAATGTCAGACTGTGTTGTACCTGTTGTACAAAACCAATGCATCTCATTTATCATTTTACTTTTTAAAGAGCTGGCTACAAAATAAATTATTACAGAGAGCACCATCTAGTCTCTCATGGCTTCCATTCCAATCTTAGATGTGCTGCTGCAAGTGGGGGATTTCCCCATACTGCCAACACCCCTTCCCATTTGCTGCCTATACATAGGGCACCGACTGGATTGTGTCCATAGTTAGTATATCAATATTGACTATCCCAGACAAATATAGCACATGAATGTGGATGACAGCTCTTCGTGATTCTCAACATTTCTGTCCAAAAAACACACACACAATAATCTGATATGTCAGCGATTGTATACAAATTTATATATTTTGGACATTCATTGTAGTGTGTGTGTGTGTGTGTGTGTGTGTGTGTGTGCGCGTGCATGCATGCGTGTATGCACGTGTGCAGGTGTGCATATGCATGTGCGCTTGTGTATGGGATGGAATAATTGTGATTAAAGATGTACAGTATCTCCAATATTGTTGCTTTGAGAGGTCAGGTGATATATTTTATACTTTAACTGGATGAAACATACCCCCTTGAGCCCTTACCATATATCCAGCATATTACAAATTTCAGTGTCACTCCCCTCTCTGGTCAATTAACGTTGATATTGATTACCTGTTGTGTAGTCAGTGCCATTGAATGAATTATCCACATAAACTGTGCAATGCATCCATAATGTTAGTTGGCATTAATTCCTAGGAAGACTTGGCAACTGTTTGAAAGCCATGTAAGTGCTACGATAAGCTCTGATGTGCCCCATCTCTGCTGGATCCACATACTCCTGCATCTTTTTCACCTCAGTTTCTTTCCCCTCCCTGCCTACTTATGACAGTCTTACCACTACCTCCCCCCACATTCCATAGTCCTCCTCCAGAGGACTCAAGTCAGATGACTCATCTCAGAGTTGTGAAAATTCACATTTTTTGCTGCCTCATGGACATTCACATGGACACTCGTGGGTGGCCCAAGTGGTAAGGCACTATGCCTGTTAACCAGCAGGCCAGGGTTTGAGACCCGGGTCGGCCCTACAAGACAGGGTGAGCTCCTGTCCTTAGCCCAGCTCTGCGACGCCAGCTGGATCCAATTGTATTGGCTCTTCCTTTCCATTGGACTAATTCAGTGGCGTGGAGAGGTGGGATTTGCTGCTTGGGTAACAGCTTTCCTCCATAACAATCTAACCCAGGCTTTCATGCTTTGCATGCAGCGTATGCAGCGCAGAGCATGATACCATAGTCTTTCAAGACTGACGGAGGCCTGCTTTTTTGGACACTCGAGCCATGAGTGTGGAAGATTTGGAAAAACACTCAAGAGCGGCTGATTCAGCACACATCCTCACAGAGAGGGACTTGAGTTTGTGCTACTTTTTCATGGTGTGAAAAACCTCATAGGGGTTTTTCATTCCTGACTGAAAAGTCAGGAGACAGGAAACCATTAAAGTTTTCTTTTGCATCAAAGCAGAGAAGACGGGAGTGGGCTCTCTTGCCCATCTCTGATTAGAAGCAATGAATTAATGATAATTGGACAAAGAATGGACATGCTGATATTTTCTTTAGCTGAGGTAGAGCAGGAGGATGAGCCCAAGGTGGTTCTTGCCATATAACTGACTAGAGAAGCCCAGGGAGGGGGAGGAGGCAGGGTAGTGGTTTTTCACATTTGATTACACTTTTCACATTTTCAACCGCATGGCCATGGTGAGCTCCATAGTTACTTGTGGGGAGGAACCCTCATTGAATGACCAGCGGCAGTGAGACTACTGAGCAGAGCTGCAAAGGATTTGGTTGTCTTGGTAAGCCTCCAGCTGTTGCGAGTGACCCTCCTCTTTCTTGCCACTTCTGTCCCTGCTTTCTTGGAGTCTGCCCTATCTCTTCCTGCCCTATTTTCAGATTAAAGGGGACAGCAGAGTTTAAGGTTAACTCAGCCTGCAATACTAAACCCCCGCTAGGACAAGTCCCAGCACAAGTTCAGAGCTGACCTGGGGGTGTTGTAAAAGTGCTGTAAGGTACTTTTGCGCCACTTCTTGAGAAGGGGTTGGGCCTGTGCACAGATATGCGCCGGCCTCCCCCCACCACTACAGAACAGGCACAGGTGAGTTGTGCTGGCCTAAATTGGTAAGGATTGCTTACACACACACACACACACACACACACACACACACACACATACCAGTAGCATCCCCATTTTTTCTCATGGCTGGGTTTTTAATGGGAGAGGTGATACAATTCAAGTCCTTTTGAGTTGCAAAAAGGTAAGTTGGTGACTTGGAAAGTGACCTTATTATGATTTGTTTTCAAGTCAAATCATGCAGGTGGAGAATCATGATTCGAGTCAAGCTGTGCTGACTTTCCCCTCTCTGCCGTCCACTGCTACTGACTTACTAGTGCCAGGGCTTTGCTGTGCAGTGGCTATGTGATCCGTCCCAATTGCGGTCTTCAGCAGTGGCCTGATTGCACATGATCTTGTGCCAGTTCAGATAGGCAACCAATCAGAGGATTCCTCTTTCCATATGGTAAGATTCATTTTTGTATGTGTTGGATAAACTTTCAGTTTGCTAATCCGGGCAGATCCTGAGTGGATTAAGGATCATAGAAAGAACAGATTGTGTGAGACCTTTTGGAAGGAAGAATGCTTTGCTTCTAAGCACACAGAGAACGGTTGCTGCAATCTTGTCTGTGGATTGACACTTCCAGCACTTAAGGTGCAGGACATTGCCTTATCCAACACTATCTTTGAGAACAATGCTGTACTGACTGTAATCTCTCCTTCCATGTTCTGATGTCAGATGATGTGCAAAGGACTGTCTTTGACTGGATTCTTGATAGCACCCCCACAGGCTCCCCCACACGCACGCACACTTGGGATGCATCACTCTGCAAAGTCACACTGCAATGCGAATTGTTCTGAGTTGGTCCTTTGAGCAGAACTTTGCAGAGCAGTGCAGGAGTGTAGGTTATTTCATGTGCGGAATGGAAATTTAAAAAATCAGGTACAAGCACTACAGATTAGCAGACATGGTGTTATGAAATGGTGATAAACAGAAATGATACATTGATTTCAAAATCATACACAGAGAATGTATGTATTACATTTATATCCTCTCCTTTCTCCAAGGAGCTCAGGATGGCTTACGTATTGTTTCCCTCCCTGTTCCTCACAACAACCCTATGTGGGGTTTGGCTGAGATAGAATGATTAGCCAAAAATCCCCTAGTAAGCTGCATAGCAGAGCAGTGATTTATACCGAGAGCTTCCCAATCCTAGTCTGAGACACTAACCACTATGCAGTACTACCCTAGCTCTCTGAAATAGTTAGGTAGGACTGGTGAGACACAAGTTCACATCTTCGCTCGGCCATGAAGCTCTCTGGTGGAATGTCAGCAGTTTCTATATCTCAGTATAATCTACTTTGCAGGGCTGATGGGATAAAAATGGGGGAGGTGCTTCACAAAGTACCATGTTGGGGGTGGTCCTGTTGCAATCACTATTTGATTACCAATCCTTGCACCCCTTATGTCAATTACCTTTGTTTTTTCCTTAACTATGGCACCAAGCAGGCATTTTGCTTCCTTTTCCAGTATTCTAGCAGAGCAGTAATTTTCAGCTTGTGTGCCGTGGCACACTGGTGTGCCACGGATAGTCCTCAGGTGTGCCGTGGGAATTTGGAGCCTGACATTCATTAATAGGAAAATTGGGAGATTTGAACAGTCTGGTGTGCCTTGTCAATGGTAAAAATAACTGATGATGTGCCTTGACAATTTCAGTGCCTTGTTAAGTGTGCCTTGAAATGAAAAAGGTTGAAAATCACTGTAGTAGAGGAACACGACAAGCTAACAGGCAGCCTGAATGCTAGAAGGATACAGTCAGAGTATTATCAGTAAGCAAAATGCTTCTGGCTCTAATGTTCCTCTAATGTTCAGACCATCTTCCTACTTGTCATTACTCTTCTAGCATTCTATAAAAGAAAAAAAAAATCTTGCTTGGGGCCACAGTAAAAATGAAAAATGAAGGTAATAGGTGTGGGGACAGTGGCATAGACACAGGAGGTGCAAAGCACAAACTTTTGCATGCACCTGAATGGGCCAAGTAAGCAGTCCCTCCCTCTTTTCCCTTTGGAGTCATTCCAAGTAATTCCAGGTTATGTCTACTTTTTAGCTTTGTGTTCTGGAAAAAAAATTGTAATTGTCCTATTCAAATCCTACTTCATTGTCCTCCATTTCTTGGTGAGCACACAGCATGTAGCCTTCTTGTAATTCATAAATTTAATGTAACAAATTATATGCAATAGTTTTGAATTTAATAATAAGTAATATACAGTGCAATCCTAAGCATGTCTACTCAGAAGTAAGTCCCATTGTGTTCAACAGTACTTACTCCCAGGAAAGTGTGGTTCGGGTTGCAGCCATAGTGTTTAAACACCTGAAATCAATATATATGGGTGTTTTTAGCTTTTATTCTGTCATGTTCTACATTTTGGGAGGGGTTCCTACATTTTGGGGGGGTTTCCTACATTTTCGGGGTTCTTATCCTCTTTTTTGGTTATAACATTTGTTCACCCTGTTCCGGTAGTGGAAGTTAAGTGGAGATGAATGCCTGGAATCTGAAAGGAATGGGAAGGGGCCACTTGCATGGCACGTCCAAGCAAAATTGAGTTCATGCAAAATTTAGTGCTTTGCACTCCCTCTGGCTATGCCACTGTGCTGGGATATGAGTGGTACAGAAAAGTATTGTCCTTCTCTATTTAGGTTCCCTCTTATTTGCAGTTTCTGTATTCAAGAGGAGGGCAGGGAATGTATCCTCCATGGATAATGGAGGATATCTTGAGCTTGCAGAATATGTGATTAAATGCAGTTTGACCCTGAAGGATAATTGACTTTTGCCCCTCCAGCTTTTCATTTTGTATCATTTCAGTTCCTGTATGGACAAGTGAGAGGAAAATGGTTCAACACCATGCTTTGAGTAATTGATTCCATCTTAGTTTGTTACCTGCTTGGCAAACCTAACAGTCTGACTTACATTACAGTCCATTAGGTAAATATGAATTCCTGGGAAGATGCATCATTTATAAAAAGAATGCAAGAGAAAAATATGCCAACACCAGAATAGTCTGATTTACCAAGTTGTCTATTCTAGTCTAAATTACCTGTCAGCCACATATCCAAATATTTATACACATGAACTAGAATCAGGATTCAAATAGAACTGCAATCATGAAATTAAAAAATAGATATACTCTATTTAGTAGACAGTGTAATTATCTTTTCTGTTGTAGTTGTAGTAAGAGTATATTTAACAAAGACATCAAAATATAAAGTTGGTATCCAAGCACTTTCTACATTAATTTCAGACCATTTAGGGTGCAATCCTGAGCACTCACTTGTGCTGCCAGAATTACTTGTATTATTATTATTATTATTATTATTATTATTATTATTATTATTATTATTATTATTATTGTTGTTGTTGTTGTTGTTGTTGTTGTTGTTGTTGTTGTTGTTGTTATCCATAAATACACAGCGAACAGTTTCGTACTGGTTTCATTCACATCATCAGTCGGACCCTTCCCAAGAGTCTAGGACTGTGTGATGCAGCGGCATATAATTTGTGCTGATCCCAGAAGAGCGGCTTTCTGCAGTTGGCAGAGTGATATTCTGTCAATGCCAATAGTTTTCAGGTGCCTGCCAAGGTCTTTGGGTACTGCACCGAGTGTGCCAGTTACCACTGGAACCACCTGCACTGGCTTACACCAGATACACTGTAATTCAATTCTTAGGTCTTGGTAGCAGGAGATCTTTTCCAGTTGTTTCTCCTCAATTCTGCTGTCACCTGATATAGCAATGTCCACAACCCACACCTGACTGCTTTCTATGATGGTGATATCTGGAGTATGGTGTTCCAAGACCTTGTCCGTCTGTATCCTGAAGTCCCACAGAAGCTTGACCTGCTCATTTGCAACCACTTTTTCAGGCTTGTGGTCCCACCAGTTTTTTGCCACTGGCAGATGATACTTTTGGCATAGATTCCAGTGGATCTTCTGGGCAACAGATTGTGCCTCAGTTTGTAGTCAGTCTGTGCGATCTTCTTGCAGCCACTTAGAATGTGGTTGATGGTTTCATCCACTTCTTTGCAGAGCCGGCATTTTGGATCATCAGCTGATTTTTCAATTCTGACCTTGATGGCATTTGTCCTGATTGCCTGTTCTTGGGCAGCAAGTATCAGGCCTTCCGTCTCCTTCTTCAGTGTTCCACTCGTGAGCCACAATCAGGTCTTATCCTGATCCACTTTTCCTTCGATCTTGGCAAGGAACTGGCCATGCAATACTTTATTCTGCCAACTGGCAGTCCGAGCCTGAATTGCACTATTGCGATATTCATAGCTGGTCTGCTGCACTTTCAACAACTTTCTCTTGCTGACATCAATCAGAGCAGATTCCTGGCTCTCTCGCACATAATCTGCTAGGGCATGTTTTTCTTCTTCCACCGACTGCTTCACTTGCAAAAGTCCTCTGCCCCCGATCTTCTAGGCAGGTACAGCCTGTCAACATCACTACGTGGATGTAAAGCGTGGTGAATGGTTGTTGTTGTTGTTGTTGTTGTTGTTGTTGTTGTTGTTGTTATTATTATTATTATTATTATTATTATTATTATTATTATTATTATTATTATTATTATTATTATTTACGGGATTTCTATCCCACCTTTTCTCAGCGAGGCCGACTCAAGGCAGCTAACAAACATTAACAACAATGTATATAAAAACATTTAACACATCTAAAAACATTTAAAAATTTAAAACAACCAAGAAGTTCCTTGTGCTGGCCCAGGAGAGTTGCAAAAATGCCATAAAGCACTTTTTTCAACCAGTGAAAGTGTCTTGGTTGGAAGGGAAACAAGGTAGCAGATGGGGTAGCACTGTGGGAGCTGGGGAGGAGTAGGGGGTACAGGACATGGATGATGACGCATGAGATGGCTCATCCATGCACAAGATGGAGCCCTTAGAGAAATGAAAATGCAGTTCCACACTTACTTTCCATGGTCCATCCCTGCCTTCTGTCCTTCTCCTTCCCTTCCCAAATATCCTCTGAACTGCATCCTCCTCCACCTTACATGGGTTGATGAAGCAACCAAAACATTGGGGATGTGCTCATACCTGCTGGCTGTTTCCACCACTGACTCAATCTCATGTGATGGTGGCACAGTGTATATACCATTGCAGAGCCATATATAACAGTAGATGTATAGATCTGCTGCCATAAATGGTCTATAGGACTGTCCCTTTAGACCACCCTTAAAATTGTCCCCTAAAAACCACTGATGAGAATATTAACCATGTATTCACAACTACTTTTTCAGTGTGTAATTCAGGCCAAATTACTTCTGTACTTTTAATAAATCAGATACATTTTTTTTCCCAGTGACTGAAGAAGATCTTGGGGTCTTGCCAGTGTACATAACTTGGGAACTACCAAGGCAACATCATTCTCCTCTGATCAATCAGTATCTGTGTTCTGATATTTTTGTTCTTGTGCTTCTGAATTTTAATCCTTAAAATTATGTCATTTTTTAGCTCATGGTAAACTTGACAGAGTGCCTTTTAAGGGGAATTCTTGTTTTGCTTTGTATTTTTCTTTCTCTCTTGCTTGATAAAGGGGTAAAGTGTAATCCAGGTTACTGAGAGGGATTTGTGATTAATCTGTCTGCTAGGTACATATGGAAATAAATTAGCAAATGGTACGTCTGGGTTTGAACTATCGCAGAGATAATAAATTATTACTGTATCCATGGCTGTATTACTCAGGCATCAGTGGGTTTTCTAGTTCTCACTGAAAGCCTGATCTCATGGATTCATCATAGTTATGGAATTAATAGTGTTTTAGATGGTATATGGAATTGTTTAAATGTTCCAGGGCCAATTCTTATGTGTGTCTGTGTGTGTGTATGTCTGTGTGTAATGCCTCTCCACAAGGTTCTATGAGAATTTAGTATTCTCCTCATAGCATTTAGTTTAATATAAACTGGCCATGGTAAAGATGCATGGTTCAGGCCAATAACATAAGATATAGTCAGTGGTGGATTGGATCAAGCACTGAGTACAGTGCTATCCTAACTTGCACCAGAACAGGCTGGCTGGCTTGCCTGTGCTTTATCCAGCCCAAGTTTAGAGACTGCTATTGTACTACTGCTGGGAAGGGCAGGCTCATCACCTTCCCTGCAGTACAGCTGCAACAGCCCCTATGAGTCTGCTCAGACTTAGGCCATCTCTGGAGGTGGCCTAAAACTGAAAAAAGGAGCAGTATCTCTCCTATCTCCTGCCCCCACCTGCCCAACTCCTGTCCACACATCTACTGCCCCAGCCTACTCCCTGCCCTACCCAGACCCTCAGGAGAGTTGTTCATATATCTACTCATGATGATATTATCCAGCAGACATTCAGAAAACTCATCTTCTGAATTTAAAATATTACATGTCACTTTTGACAGTGACCATATTCTACGTCTACATCTACAGTATTTATATACCACTTTTCAACTGAAAAGTTCACAAAGCTGTTTACAAGAAAATGAAAAAAATTAATAGCTAATTAATAGCTAATGGGTCCCTGTCCCAAAAGGGCTCGCAATCTAAAGTGCAAAGTCACCAGCAGAAGCCACTAGAACAGTCATTGCTGGGGTGTGGAGGGCCAGTTACTCTCCCCCTGCTAAATAAAAGAGGAACACCCACTTGAAAGAGTGTCTCTTGACCAGTAAGCATATTATGGGGTTTTGATACAAGATATATTTTGTGTAAGGCTGAGCTGATTGCTAATATATTATACCTGTATAGCATTGTTGATAGTTACATTTTGTTTGGTTGTCATCCTCATTGGCATCCTTCAGTCTCGAAAGACTATAGTATCGTGCTCTGATTGGAGGTCCTGAAACAACATCTAGTGTGGCTATACATCTGTAAAAGTTGATGTACTTATGTAGAGTACTTTGAGAGCCCAATTAATACTTCTACTTTTATAGGATGATGGGATGAGCCTACTTTTATAAGATGAAGTACAATTTGTGCTGCTCCATTCATGACATTTCAGTGGAGTATATTGATATTTATATTGTTTATATGGAGCATAAGAATTGTTTGTACAGTATGCTAATTGTATGGCTGTATTAGATTCTGGTGCTGAACAAGAGCATCAGCTTAACATGTGTACGACATTTTAATTCCATCAAATAAGTTGGTAGTACATGTGTGTTGTGTTACCCTCCAAGTATTGACAGGACTTGACAAAGGTGGCTATATTAGAAGCTTCTGTTCTAATATATGCAAGATAACTTTTTCTACAGAGCAGAGCACTGTCTGAAACAGTGCTACAGGAGATGATGGGTCAGTGGTTCTCAAACTTTTTTTGCCTTAACACCAGCTAGTCTTATTTCAGCTGGGACCCCCTTCTGAGAATGACAATCTGTCCAGGACCCCTCGGAAGTGATTTAATGAACTTGGAAGTGATGTAATGGCAGAAGTTACATCAAATCGGAAGTAACGTCACTGTGATGTCAGAGCTTCTCCATGTCTACTTGGGAGTAAGTTCCACTGTACTCAATAAGACTTACTCCTCAGAAAGTATGGATTGCAGCCTGAGTATCCCATTCCAAGAAGGTGGTGCCCAGTGCCAGATTATAATATGTTGGCACCCAGCTTTTCATAACTTCCCTATAATGAAGTTGCAACCCCATCCCAATGGGGTCCTGACTTCCACTTTTGAGAATTATGTACTTTACTCTCCTGAAAGTAGTCTCCAAGATCCCTACTTATGCATATCTGGAGTCTTGGGGATACCACATGCACAGAGTTGTACAGTGCTAAGATGAATATTGAATACTGGTACTGGTGAAGAGCTGGAAAAGGAGCAGAATGAGGAGGGAGAACCATGAACAGAGAAAGTGATGGATGAGCCAACAGAGCAGTGCATGGATGGTGGCTTCTCAAGGTATGCTCATGGAGCTCCTGAAGGGGTTTTAGGGAGCCCAAGAGCTCATAGGAACACACTTTGAGAAATGCTTATAGGAAATAAGGCAGGAAATTGGCAGTGATGGCTCCCCATGTATTATTTGTTGCAGTAACTGTCAATACACTCAAGATGAAGGGTCCTGTGATGAAATAACCCTAAATGAAACCATGTTATTGAAGGTATTACTGTAATATCAAGTGACTCAAAGGCAAGACTAATCATTGAGGAAACAGATTGTGGCATGGTCACTTGTTGTATGGCTTAAAGAAAACTATGACATATAAGTGTATAAGTTGGGGTGGTGGTGGTGGTGTCAACTGCACAAAAGGAACAAAAAAAGTTACATTATGGATGGAAATTTCTAGTCACAGCTAATAAATTTCTAGTCACAGTTTCAGAAAAACTGTCTCAATATCCAGCTTTTCAGCATACATTGAACTTATGTTCTGAGAGCAAAATAAAGTTTGCCAAAGAGAACATTCTAATAATTTTATGTATATTTATATGCAGCAATTTATGATGTTGGCACAGTTTGCCTTAGCAAATGGGTTGGAATATGTAAGTGACATTTGCAAGTTCCATCTTTTGATAGGGATGCTGCACATATGAGAGGATAAGTCAAGCTTGCTTAATTCCACATTTCAAAATGATGTTTGATGTCATGTTTAGTAAGTGTGAAAGCCAATTTAACAGATTGTTCCATGTCTGATAACAAATGAGTCTCAAATTTTGATTCTTTCCAAAAATATTTATAGCATGTTTTATTTTGATTTGGTTTCCTAAACTGATTTACTGTGGATACCCATGCAATCTGTCTAGAGCTGCACTCAACAATATAAACTGTACAGCTTCCATCTCTGTGCACAGTTATCTCTTGGTGATTCACAGTGGTTAGTTGTGATTAGAGAGGAGACGCATTCTTGGGGAAAGTGCAGATTATCAACATATGTGGTTATCTTTTGTGCTTAAGTATCTGGTGATGAGACAGATTTTGGTTTACATGACATTGCCTTTTGAGATTAGAACATGTGAACCCTTTCCTCACCCTATTTGATATATTAAAACTTTGGTGCTAATGCTTCTTTTCTGTCTCTAGGTGTCACTAAAGATGTTTCTGTCTCTAGGTGTCACAGCTGTATGCTAGCTATACTGTACAGCTAAAATATAATAGCATCCTCAAACTATAAGGGAGAGACATGGAGGGAGAGAAAAAGCATCCAAACCTTTCCATGCACAATTGTACATAGAAAAAAAAATAGCAGGAGTAGATAAACCTTTTGCATCCAAGACACGACTTTTGTGCATGCAGGGAGTTTTTGCCTAGTATCAGAAACAAAAATATAGCCAGGAAAATCAAGCTGTCTTTAAATAACTCACAGTCATCTCCTATGATTGCTTTTTGCAGCTGGAACAACTCCTACAAGCTGTGCATAAGGTGTGATTCTGCAAACATAGAATGTAGTATCAGATGCAAGAGTTTTGGTCCAAAGAACTCCCCTGTCCCAATTAATTTGGCCCTGAAATATCAGCAGGTATTTCCCAGACTTCAAGTGCTTTTTTGTAGTTAAGTGGCCTTAGACGTAGAGCTGTCTCCTTTAACTGATTAACTGATTAGATTAACAGATTAAAACACTGATCAAATAAAAGCGTCCTGGTGAATGGAGCACCAGATTTAACACACACATGCACAAACATTGTTATTTTTTATTTCAGTGGCTTAAAAAACTTTTAATGGAAAGCACCAATTTAAGGGGTTTTTAAACTCTAAAATTGCATCATGAACAACAATCAAGATGCCCCCTTCATCAAAAACAGAACAGAATGTGGATGCACTGAAGTCTGTTCTTAATTGTGATCACTATTCGTCTTCAACACCTTCTCATCCTTCCTTGAAGGCTTTTTGTAATTGGGACATTTGTGCAGATGATAGCAACTTCTCCATAAGTTTTCCTCACCATTTCCACATTTCCCAATTAACCCAATTTCACTCAAAATCTTATTATGTACTGCTGTTGCAAACTCACTTGTATTTTTCTTAATACAAGACACTTAAACAGAGTATCAAAAAAGGATGTCTCAACTCTGAAGCACTAGAATGCAACAGATCACTGTTTTAACTACACATACTTGGAAGCCCACCCCAAGGGACTATGGCCAGCTTTTCCCTTCACAGAGCCCTTCTTGAGCATAGGAACTTCATTCTCATTACTTTCTGGAAACACGTTGTACATACTGCAGAGGCCATGCATGGGGAGCACTTCTGGAAACACCTTGTACATGTTGCAGGCAGTGCCTGATTTACGTATTAGCTCAACAAGCCTCACTCTCTTGGGGACACTCAAAACTGGATGTACATTCCAAAATATAAGATAAAAAACAAATAAAATAAAACTTACTACAACAGTGTTTAGTGTTGTGTAGACTCCTGTTTGGTCCATAAATTACCATATATCATATATTCAATACAAAAAAGCGACAATTTGTTGTTGACAAAGGATAGCTGGACATATTTGTGCATTTACACAAATGCACAGAGCCTGGGAAATAAACAAGATGAGCTGGAGCTTTTAGCAAGTGAAGGGAAATTTGATTTGATAGGAATAACTGAAACTTGGTGGGACGACTCCCATGACTGGAACACACAATTGGAAGGCTATCAGCTGTTCCGAAGGAACAGAAGTGGCAAAAGGGGAGGTGGAGTAGCATTATATGTCAAGAACATATATACTTGCTCTGAAATCCAGGAGAGTGGTCCGGATATCCCTGTGGAGTGTGTTTGGGTAAAAGTAAGGGGGGAAAATAAGAAACAAAACATTGTGGTGGGCGTCTACTATAGACCGCCAGGCCAAGGAGAAGGAGTAGACGATGTCTTCTTGGAGCAACTGGCAGGCATTGCAAGGAAATATGAGGTAGTAGTAATGGGGGACTTTAACTACCCAGACATTTGCTGGGAGACAAACTCAGCCAAACATGGAAGCTCCAGTAGATTCCTGATGGGCCTGGAAGATAACTTCATGGTCCAGAAAGTGGAGGAAACGACAAGGGGAGGGGCCATCCTTGACCTGATCTTAACAAATCGTAAAGAACTGGTTGATCAGGTCAACATAGTGGGAACTTTAGGGGAAAGCGATCATGAGCTGCTGGAATTTAGAATAATGTGGGAAATAAAAAGAGTGCAGAGTGAAACTTATATGTTGGATTTCAGGAAAGCTGATTTCAACAGGCTTAGAGGAGTCATAGGTGGGATCCCATGGGTTGATGATCTAATGGGGAAAGGGGCCCAAGATGGGTGGGAGCTCCTTAAGAGGCAGCTTCTACAAGCACAGTCAGAAACAATTCCAATAAAAAAGAAAGGGGGGAAAATGCTGAAAAAACCAGGTTGGCTCCACAGGCAACTTGGGGATCAGCTGAAGTTAAAGAAAGAGAAGTATAGGGAGTGGAAGACTGGAAAGATCACCAGAGAGGAGTACAGGCAGGTAGCCCGGTCATGTAGGGAGGGGGTCAGGGATGCTAAAGCTCAGTATGAGCTGAGGCTGGTCAGGGGAGTCAAAGATAACAAAAAGAGCTTCTTTAGATATGCCCAAAGGAACAGGAGGAGAGACGAGGGGCTGGGGCTGCTCTTGGACAAGGATGGACAACAGGTGTCTGGAAACCAGCAGAAGGCAGAGCTGCTCAACTCCTACTTTGCATCCGTCTATTCACAGAAGGAGGGCTGTGCAAATGGGGGTGCGGGATCATTGACTGATTCGGGGATGTGTTTACATCCCCTAAGAGGTAATGAAAACATGGATGGTGCAGAACAGCAGATTAAGATTGACAGAGAACTGGTTCGAAACCACTAACTGGCCTAAATGAATTCAAGTCATTTGGACCGGATGAGCTGCATCCTCAAGTTCTTAAGGAACTGGCAGATGTCCTTGCAGAGCCTCTGTCGATCATCTTTGAGAAATCCTTGAGGAGTGGAGAAGTGCCTGGACTGGAAGAGGGCGAATGTAGTCCCAATCTTTAAGAAGGGGAAAAAAGAAGACCCGGGAAATTATAGACCAGTCAGTTTGACTTCAATCCCGGGCAAGATATTAGAGCAAATCATAAAACACACAATTTGTGCACATCTAGACAAGTACTCGGTGATCAAAACAACCCAGCATGGATTTACCAAGAATAAATCTTGCCAGACAAATCTGATCTCCTTTTTTGATCGGGTTACGAGCTTACTGGACAGTGGCAATGCTGTGGATGTCATTTATCTTGACTTCAGCAAAGCATTTGACAAAGTCCCACATGACATTTTAATTAGGAAGTTGGAAAAATATGGGCTAGACAGGGCAATTGTTAGGTGGATCTGCAACTGGCTCGATGGCTGCACTCAAAGGGTTTTAGTAAATGGTTCTGTGTCAACCTGGAGGTCTGTTTCAAGTGGGGTACCCCAAGGCTCTGTCTTGGGACCGGTTCTCTTTAACATTTTCATCAATGACTTGGAGGAAGGGATACAGGGGAGCCTGATCAAATTTGCAGATGACACCAAGCTGGGAGGAGTAGCAAACACATCAGAAGACAGGAGAAACCTCTAGGAGGATCTGGATAAACTGGAATCCTGGGCTGTAACAAACAGAATGAATTTCAACAGGGAGAAGTGCAAGGTTCTGCACTTAGGCAATAAAAACCAAAAACATAGGTATAAAATGGGGGATACTTGGCTTGGCAGCACAACATGTGAGCGGGATCTTGGAGTCGCCGTGGATCACAGGCTGAACATGAGTCAGCAGTGTGATGTGTCTGCAAAGAAGACAAATGCCATTTTAGGTTGCCATTTAAGAGGACTGTAGCTTCCAAGTCACGAGAAGTTCTAGTTCCTCTTTATTCTGCATTGGTGAGACCTCACCTTGAGTACTGTGTTCAGTTCTGGGCACCTCACTTTAAGAAAGATGCAGCCAAACTGGAGCAAGTCCAGAGGAGAGTGACAAAAATGATTAGTGGGATGGAAGGGAAGCCCTACGAGGAAAGGTTGGGGGAACTTGGGATGTTCAGCTTGGAGAAGAGGAGGCTGAGGGGAGACATGATTGCCCTCTTCAGTTACCTGAAGGGCTGTCATATGGAGGAAGGGGCCAATTGGTTCATAGCTGCTTCTGAAAGCAGAACTAGAACCAATGGGTACAAACTGCAAGAAAGGAGATTCCGGTTGGAAATCCTGAAAAAATTCCTGACGGTGAGGGCGGTTCGGCAATGGAACAGATTGCCAAGGGAGGTGGTGGACTCTCCCTTACTGGGGATCTTCAAGCAGAGGCTCGATGAGCACCTGTTGGAGATGCTCTCGGGGGAATTCCTGCTGCAGGCAGGGGGTTGGACTAGATGACCTACTAGGTCCCTTCCAACTCTATGATTCTATGATATAAACGGCAGAACACACTTTGAGACAGCTGGGGAAGCATGACTACAATTTGGCTTGATTTCCCATATACCACCCTAACAGTACTTGTGAGATTCTGTCTTTGGGACAAAGGGTGATAGGGATTTTTGTTATAAGACCTCCAAGTGGTGCATTCTCAATAGGAATCCTGCCTGGCTGCTGTTACAGTTTGATGACTAATAGTGTATTAATGATTCACTGGAAAGCCAGTTTATGGAACTCCTCTGTCATAGTTACTGTAGTTTGTGTACTAGTTAAAGAAGGGTAGGGCAGGTCCAATTCAGCAATCAGCAAAGGAACATATAAACATATAAACAAGGGAAATTTAGAGACTGCGTGTGTAACATTAGAAGCACCGTTTCAGGCGTCTACATGTTCGGGACTAGATGGGCTTCTGTGCTGATCCAGTGGGGGTCTTCTTACATTCTTACGTAATGATACTGAAGGAACTATATTGAATTGGGTTGTAGCTATAAGCCACCAGCTGGGATTTGAACAGAGGGATCCAGCAAACACAATGTCATATGTGATACTGGTTGTTGCTGAAACAGGGATAGAAGCAGATCTGTCTCCATATATTGCAAAAAAATGAAAAGGTTTTTGGAAATTACTGTCATTGAAAAATAGTATTGAAAGTAATGAAACCTGACAAATTCAAGTTTAACAGACCTTCCCAGATATTAACGTGATCCATTAGACTTGCACTCTGCCTCCTCAGTAGCTTTGCTGTCGTTAAGGGCTTTGGCAAATATAAAAGTGAATTTTACTAACAGACGGTTTTAGGACATCCAGTCACGAGCCACTGTAAAATGAGAGGAAATAATGCTGGTTAACATTATTTCCAAAAAAGAGGCACATGACTGTAACAAAATACACTCATCAAATGCAGGGCAAAGACTTGGAGAGACAGTAAGGTAGAGAGAACTAACAAATTCCACTGTCAATCACTGGAATCTCCAGACCAGGGTGAGGGGAAAGGATCTTGGGTTGAAAGTTTGAAAGACTCTCGGACTTTGAAAAGTTACTGCTAGACTAGACAGTAGTGACTATATCTAATAGACTACCTGCCCAATCCTATCAGGGGCTTATGGTGGTGAGTCTTGTGATCCACCAACATAAATCCTAGAACTATAGCATGAAAGCTTCTCTGTCATTCTGTGGGCTAGGTGCAGGGACCACCAGCCTGCAGAACCTCTGTTGTCCTCTGCTGGAGCAGGTAGATTGGTGTAAGGTGTAAACCCATAAAAACCCCCAGAATAATGCATGCACCATTCAGTGGCATCTGAAGTGCTCGGGGGGTAGGGGATGGTGGCTCCTCCTCCCAGGAGTGCTCTGGTCAGATGCCGCTGTGCATGGGCAAAGTGCACCTATGCGCTATGGCATCTGAAGCACTCCTCTGAGGGAGGAGCGCTCTGATTTTGTGGTGTGTCCTCGGATGGGGGTGATGCACTGAGGGAGTGTCAGCACATCACCCCTGTGGTGCCTCACCCTGGTTCCTCACCAGTTGCACCACCTTAGTGACACCCTTGCCAAGGTGCACATTAGATTTGATGGCACATTAGATTCAAGTAGATAAAGATATTTTGATCATAAGTATAGATTAGTGTTTAGTTTAACAGTTTACTATATTGTAATTGAAATGTAACATAAACCCATTGTTGTATAAAGTACAGCAATTAGGTAAAAATCATAGCATAAGCCCATTGCCATTTTATTTTTATCATACAACTCATTCTTCTTAATTAAAATTAAATCTTGAACCTGCTTTGCAGCTGTGCATTACAATCACCATTAAACATTTTTTAAAATCTCAAGGCTTTTAAATAGGGTTTTAATCTCAAGGCTTTTAAAATAGGCATTAGGTTCAATGGCGCATTAGATTCGAGTAAATACGGTGACTGGCATAAGCCTGAGGATATCTGTTAGAAACCAGACATCTGTTGTGACTGTTGTACAAAATCTACATTTTTATTTATCATTTTGATTTTAAAAAAAAACTTGGCTACAAAGTAAATTATTATAGAGGGTACAATCTCTCATGGCTTCGATTCCTTTCCATCCTATGCGCGCTGTTCTGTATGGGAGATTCCCTTAATGCCAGCAGTCCTCAGAGTGAAAACAGAGATCAGAGAAGTTCACCGCAGTCCCTCCTTGATTCGTTCCTGTCTTCAGAGATCTACGGTTGACATTGACAATGCAGATCCATTTCACTCTGCTTTTCAGCCCGGATATGGGATGAAAACTGCCTTAGTTGTGTGATGGATGACTTTTATCATGGAAAAGAAATGGGGAGGGTGACTCTGATTCTCCAGAACCAACTATAGTATCCTTTTGGGACTCTTCACTAATGTAGAATTGAGTAATAGCTTATTGTGTGATCTGGGGAATTGGTCCCAGAAGAAGATGGTTCTGGGTGCTGGTCTCTACACCATTGCTATTAGCTTTCAGGACATTGTGGCAATCCATCATGCTCTCCATGTTCTTCAACATCTACATGAATTGAGCAAGGTCACCTAGAAGTGATCCGAATATGTTGGTCATGACCCACCATGAGGAACAAAAACGGGAATATTCCCCCTTAAAGGAAGTAGTCCAGCACTACCACAGCAACTTAAAAGGGTGTCCACAGCAACTTAAACACTGCCATAGCAATCACAGCACTGTGTTAACTCAGGAATATTTGCCATTACTCTGGGCAGTGATTTTCAACCTTTTTCATCTCACAGCACACTTAACAAGGCACTGAAATTGTCAAGGCACACCATCAATCGTTTTTACCATTGACAAGGCACACCAAGACTGTACAAATCCCCCAATTTTCCTATTAATGAATGTCAATCTCCAAATTCCCACGGCACACCTGAGGACTATCCACAGCACCCGAGTGTGCCATGGCATACTGGTTGAAAATCACTGACCTAGGGCTCAATCTAGAGTAACTACGGGGAGTCCTTGCTCCGGTGTAAGAACAATTTACTTTGGATTGCAATATGAATTTCCCTTAGGTTTTCTCTAAATGGTGCCATAATTATGGGTGCACATAATGTCTCTTATGTGCTCCCATAGTTACTCTGGATTGTAGGGCTAGGGGATCATACTGACCTCAGGGAAATTGGGGTTTCTGGGAGAAAGGAAGCAGGCAGGGAGTAGAACAGGCAATGGAGGGATGGATCTCTGCAACACCAGAGTGCTTTTGCTTCCTTTTGCTTACTCTTTTTAGACTTAACCCAACAAGTGAACTGATGCAAATTTGAAGAGACCTTTTGGAGCAACTGAGGCTTATCCTGGGGGAAGGGATCAGGTTTGCCTTGTTTGAGCCTACGTCTGCATTACTCCCCACTCGCAGGATGCATCACAAGCTCACTTGGTCTGGCTTCATGGGTGGTAGGCTAGGATAGGGCTCCAGATTTTTAACATACAGTAGCGCCTCATGTAACAGAATTAATTCATTCCGGAGGCAGTTTCTTTATGTGAAACTTTCTTTACGTGAAGTGGATTTTCCCATAGGAAATAATGGAAACTCAGACGATTGGTTCCTCAACACAAAAATATTCGTATAAAAATATTAACTGGATGTAGAAATGATGACAGAACACTGGAATTGAATTCAAAACATGCATTCAATATGCATGATCTTATGAAGTCTACTTAGGCTGCAGTCCTAAAGACACTTTCCTGGGAGTAAGACCCATTTAACACAATGGGGCTTACTTCTGGGTAGACATGGTTAGGAGGCTGCAATCCAAGACACCTTCAAAGTGTCTCCGCACTTTCTCCTTCTCTCCATCCTGAGCCTCTCTCTCCCCTGCTCCCTTCTGGCTAGCCCTGAGCTGCTTCCCTCTTCTCCACTGCTCTTCTCTCCCTCTGCCCAGCGGACACCCGACCACGGGAGGAACAGCATGGAAGTGTTGCTTTCACTATGGGCAGGTGTGCTAGGCAGCCCTGACATTTTTTAAACAGGCTGCCAGCCAGTGCGTTTGCCCCAACTGCCAACAAATGTTTTCTTTACGTGAAGCACTTTCTTTACGTGAAGCAGAATCCTGGATAAATTTTTGTTTGTTACGTGAAACATACTTTACATGAGGCGTTCTTTACGTGAGGCGCCACTGTATAAAAGCTGTGATCTTTCTCAGATATATTCCCACTGATTGCAGTCAACCACACAAAACAGATCTCTATGATCTTACTCTGATGGTAACCTTTCAGCTCAGGACTGTTCCTGGTGTTCTGACAAACGAGTGAATTCTACCAAATATGGCTTCAGCTTTCAATCATTTTATCTTCATCCTTTCTGTTTGTTCTACACAATTGATACAATTAAACACAGTGATATGTGCACTTGAAATACAGCAAAGCCAAAGCTAGATTGAATGTTCCTCTTTGTTTTCACTTATTTTTCATTAAGGGTTGACTTTTATAGATCAGAGGACACTAAAATTGATCCTAGATAAGTGCTAAACTTAGTTTTAGGTTTCCCTAGAGAATTAAAGTACAGATTTGGCACGACACTGGGACAGAGCTGTGTTTATGCGCAGCTGTCTGGTGAGGTTAAAGTATCTTTTCAATATGTTTATAGTTTGCGACAGTTTTGAGTGAGATGTCAGTGCCTACGGATGCGCGACTCGATCATTCATCCAAAAACTATGCAAACTGGTTGCATGACTCAACAAAACGACACTTTCTAAAGTGCACACAGAAAAAAATGCTTGTTTGACAATATTTTGTATTAGCCAAGGTTGGGGGAATTCATGAAAGCAATTTGTCATGCAACAAGGTTGCTAATCAGGAAAGAGAGCAGAAAGAATAGCCCTGTGCTGTTCTTTTCTGTGGTTGAGATCACAATTATAATGTTTTTATGATTCAAGGTAGTAATAAAGACTCGGGGTTGGTTTCTCTCTCACACTCTCTCCTACCTTTACTTCATGATGTCAGATTTATACATGAAGTTGCCAACAAACAACTTCATGCCCGTTGTTTTTAATTTTGATTGCTAGAGTACTACTGGTTGTAATACTGTAGTGTTCTGAACACAGAGCTAATCTGAATGCAGAAAAGGTCATTCTGCAGATGGATTTAGAGTCCTTCCATATCATGGGCTACTTTCTCCAAATGGACATAGGGCAAAATCCGGAGAAACTATATGGAGTCCTTGCTCCGGTGTAAGAACAACTTACTCTGGATTCCAATATGACTTTCCCATAGGTTTTCACTAGGTGGTGCAGTATCTACGGGTGCACGTAAAATCTCTTACGTGCTCCCGTAGTTACTCTGGATTTGGGGGATAATTCATTAAGGGCCCAACCTATCCAATTTACCAGTACCAATGCAGCCATGCCAATAGGTTTATGCTGCATTCTGAGGGGGAAGGGACAGTTGGGAAACCTCCTCAAGGAAAGTAAACAAAAGTTATCTTACTTCAGGAGCTGAAAAATTTATTTATTTAAAAGATTTAAACCTTGCCTTTCCTATGCCCAAAGCATATTCATTCATACATACTGTGCATATATACTTACCCTGCTTTATTTCTCCATCAAGCATTCAAAGCATCTTCTAATACAATTATGACTACAATCCTAAAGACACTTTCCTAGGAGTAAGATCCATTGAACTCAGTGGAACCTACTTCTGAGTACACACAAATGGGATTGCACTGTAAAAAATTATAAAGCAATAAATCGTTTTATGGGCTGTGGTGGCACAACTGGTTAACAGGCACAAGTGTGCCTGTTAACCAGCAGACCAGGGTTCGAGACCCAGGTCCTACAAGACTAGGGGGGTTCCATCCATAGCCCAGCTCCTGCCAACCTAGCAGTTTGAAAGCATGGAAATGCAAGTAGATAAATGGGTACTACTTCAATGGGAAGGTAAAACAGCGTCCTGTGCACCTTTGGCAGACAGGCTGGCCCCATGACCACGGAAGTGTCTTTGGACAATGCTGGGTCTAAAGGCTTAGAAACGAGGATGAACACCACACCCTACAGTCAGTCACAACTATCCATATAACCTGCGGCGGACACCTTTACCTTTAAACATTTTTTAAAATATAAAACTCTTAAAATCCAATAAGCAACTTCAAAATCTCATTAAGAACCAAGAGCAAGAAAAAGCAGAAAATACTAGAAGCAGACAATTTAAAAATGCACCATAAATGACTTACACCATACTAAGGCACACAGTATGTAAGACAATAAATAAAACTAACATCAGTAAAACCATTGGGGGGCAACTATGTGCACAAGAACATTATTATACAGGCACAGAGTGTAGACATCAACCCATCATCTGAATGCCAGACAAAACAAAAATATTTTGTGCTCTTGCCCAAAAGCCATGGTTTTTGGAGGTGGTTCTTAATTCCCTAAGTTGTGTGTTCCATAATTGTAGTATTAGATAGCCACAAGTTGAGTAGGATGAGAGTCAGTTTTATTATGCAGGATTCCTATCTAGGGCTATACGAAGGGTTTTTTTCTAACATTTTTATTAGCTTTGTTAAAATTTCATTTTAACTTATTAAATTCATTCTCATTTGCTCTATTTTGCACTTGGTTTGTTTCATTATTAACCTAATTCACGATCATGTTCCAATTTGTTTCTTAGTCCAATTTGTTGTATCTTAGTCCATTATTTTCCAGTTCAATTGGATGAAATTTTTATGATGTTACAAATTTTGGAGAATTTAGATAAGAGGCAGGTCTCCATTTATCAAAATTTTAAAAGCCACTCAGTGCCATAGTATTCAAATACAATGGCACCTCACATAACAAATGTAATTCGTTCCGGAGGCATGTTTGTTACGTGAAACATTCTTTATGTGAAGCAGATTTTCCCATAGGAAATAATGGAAACTCAGACAACTGGTTCCAGAACCCAAAAAATATTCATATAAAAATATTAACTGGATGTAATAATGATGACAAAACACTGGAATTGAATTCAAAACATGCATTCAATGTGCATGATCCTATGAAGTCTACTTAGGCTGCAATCCTACAGACACTTTCCTGAGAGTAAGCCCCATTTAACACAATGGGGCTTACTTCTCGGTAGACATGGTTAGGAGGCTACAATCCAAGACACTTTCCAAGTGTCCACATTCCTCTTCATCCTGAGCCTCTCCCTCCCCTGCTCCCTTCTGGCTAGCCCTGAGCTGCTTCCCTCTTCTCCACTGCTCTTCTCTCCCTCTGCCCAGCAGACACCTGGCCACAGGAGGAACAGCTTGGAAGTGTTGCTTTTACTATGGGTAGGTGCGCTTGGAAGCCCTGACACTTTTTAAAATCCTAGAGAATCTAAATTCTAGCAGAATCCTAGAGAAATTTTTGTTTGTTACAATGAACATACTTTACGTGAGGCACTTGTTAATTGATGTGCCACTGTAGTGTCCTATATAAAACCCAACAGATTGTTGTTGGATAATTTGTGTATTTTCCATCTAATTGACATAATTTTTTTTATTTTTTTCCTGGATCCAAATACTGTATAATTGCTAAATTGTAAACCCTGGGCTAACAATTGCAAGCACACAGACCCTACAATCCAGAGTAACTACGGGAGCACATAAGAGACATTACGTGCACCTGTAGTTACTGTACTGTCTAGTGAAAACCTATGGGAAATTCACATTGCAATCCAGAGTAAATTGTTCTTACACCGGAGCAAGGACTCCCCGTAGGTACTCTGGATTGCACCCATATTCTGTTCTAATCCATTTTTTTAACTATGTGCGCATATGTGTGCACAGGAGTACGTAAAAGTCAGAGGAAAAAAGGTTAAATGATGTGTAGAAATTTCAGATGAAGCTTCGTGGGCTCATTCCTATTATTTTCCGCTATGTGGCATGCAGCAATGCCAAAGTAGGCTCTCTTCAGAGTCAATGGTGTCACTAAGTTTTGTGCAACAGGCTGCACATCACCGCTATGTTTGACAGTGACTATGTATGTATGTTGCCTGCTCCTGCCTCCAAAATGCCCATGGCCGTCCCCTCAAGTCAGTTTAGTAGGATGCACATGGGGTAGAGACAAAGGGCCAGTCCTAACCTAGGCTTGCACAACTCATGGTCTTCCCATTCCCATCATGATGTAGGGAGGCAAGCGCATATCTGTGCACTAGCCTAACCCTCCCCCGGAGTGACACAAAAATGTATTATAGCACTTTAGTGACACCATACCAGCTCAGTATAGGACTTATGCCAAGGCTCAGGACAGCCTAAGTAGAGGTTAGTATTGCAGCCAAAGTGAATCTATACCCCACTCAGAAACACTGGAAACCTCTGTGGGAAGTAATCTTGAAGAATAACTACCTTTGCAATATGTGCAAACCACATTTTAATTAGGCAAAATAGAGACAATGATATAACAGGTACCAGAAACAGGGGCAGTTGGAGTAGATGGAGCAGCATTTACAATTTATTTTGTGTCGTGAAGACTTTTATCACTTTTACACCACATTAACTAGTTGGTGTGAAGTATTATTATGAATAATTAATCTGCACTTGTTAAATAAACCAGCAAAGTGCATCAGCAGATGTGTTCTCCATACCTTAATTGGAAGTTGTATACTTAAGCCTGATCTTGTAAAGTACCAAGTGCCCTTAGCCCTTTGTTTACCATGGGGAATATTGAATGCTCAGTTCGTTGCAACTATGAGCACCTCCAAGGCCAGCACACTTGCTAATATAGCAAAAATACTGACACATTAAAGGAATGACCTTTAATGGGTCAGCACAATATTCCATCTACAGCAGTTCTGTATATCCTTTGGCAATCCATTCCAGATGCTTTAGATGCAGCCATTCATTCCAGATGCTTTACGTTTTAAGTAACCCAGATTCAGTTCATCATGGCAAATTAGTAATGTCTGTTTTTACCATCTCACCCTATATTGAATAGGATGACCACTTTTCTAAAGCACAATAGAGTACGTTTTATTGGCTTTTACATAGAACAATCTGAAAACTTGTGAATTTAATAATGCTGAAATTTCTGATATTTTTATTACAGTCACCACAGTGTTGTTTTTCTGTGTGTAACCATGCTTTTGTGGAAAATATAATAAAACCTTAAGTTTTGACATCTGCGGTGCTTTGCTAAGATGATACATTTTAGAGTTTGTGGTCATTGTGATTGTGTCTCATGAGTGTTGTGGAAGTTTGGTTTGCATTTAAACTATTGCTATGAATGTCTTCTGATATTGTCAACATCTGTCTGGCTGTATGATAATACATTTGTGCACTTGTATCTATAACAGCTACATAACAATTTGAGCAAAAATATATAAAATGTGAAAAATAAAATGTAGATCTCTCCTTGGAAGTAAGCATGGTTTCTAAAATTTCTTTTAAAAATTAACTCTTTAAAAATCAAAACTTACCAAAACCCATTAAAGACAACACAATTCTCTTCTGTTAATTATATTGTTCAATTTGCTTTTCACAATGCAAAGCATTTGTGGGTAATTCCACCTTCCCTGCAGGTTGTGGCGAACTGAGCACTGATTGTGCCCCATGCAAAGCACAGTACTTGGAAATAACTGAGCATGTCTACTCATACGTAAGCCCCATTGTGCTCAATGGGTCTTACTGCCAGAAAATTGTCTTTAGGATTGCAGCCAGTGACTATTTAGGGCCAAACAGACACAGAAGCAGACAGTACACTTGCTTTGCCAGCCTCCTGAACAGCAACATCCTTGATATGGCAGCGGGTGATCCACTCACTGCCCCAGTGTGCAGGCCTCTAAAGTGTGGGGCTGAATTTGGTTAAATTGGCTGAAAGCTGGTTTTGAGTAGCACAATCAGTTGGCGAAAGGGACAAAAAGAAAAGAGAGCCAAGGATACATGCTTGAAAGCTCCAGCATTACTGTGTGCGGGGCGGGGGGGGGGGGGAGGCATGATGGAAGAAAACACCATTATGTTCATTGTGAAAAGATGCTGAAAAAAATTAGGAGAGGACTGAGGAGGAGTGAACTGTTCCCAACAACACCCAGCAGCCTATTGATCCTGGGGCATACTTATTGGGAAAGGATTGACACTTTTTATGACAGGTTTCTTCCTGTTTCCTTAAATACCAGATCAACCAAAACCATTAGTATGCCATCCCAAACGGAGTCTTGTGATTTGTCCATGACATCCAGGGGCTTTGGTGACTTGTAAAGAAGAAGGCGTTCCACAAAAATGATGTAGCCCACATGATCTTGATGCCTGGATAAAATAATGGTCATTTGGGAGAGAACAGAGCCCCGTTTCCAGATAAAGAAATAGACATGGGCATTTCCTGTAGTGTGTGGGACCTGAACTATTCAATATGTCAGCAGTTTTTTAAATGTAGTAGATTGGTTTTAAATTCTTCAAATAGGAGAGAGTATCCAAGTGTCTTAGATATGTTCCTTCCAGTTTTTTAAAAGCTCCATCAGATTGTATGGAAAGACCAGAGAACAGAATACCAGTGTTGCAATTTCAGATTAGAATACTAGTGTTGTAATATCAGCAGGAAGGAAAGGTAACGTAGTATGGGATATGATGTTTAGATTTGTGATTAAGGGCATTAGCAGTGATTAAGGCTGCAGTAATCCTAGTGTGTGTGTCTTTATCTTTTGTCTTGATCTGTGAAAGGTGCACTGCCGGAACAATATCAGACCAAAATAGGGTGGAGTTGTTTTGGCTGAATGATAGATGGTTGGAAGTACCATATGGAAATAAGTAGAGTCAAGCTGGGACATCAGGAAATTGTTTTCTAAAATTTATGGAGCCTATACATGAGTTTGTATGATCTTCTGATACAGCGCATATAGGTTTTGAATTATAGTACTTGGAATAAATATGATCAACCGATAGTCAAGTGATGCTGTGTCTCAGGATCAATGTTAAATTTTGAGTTATGACAAAAGTTTGCCAAGTTACCAGCAGCAGGCAGAAAATATAATTGGGCAATTGGATTTCTGAGTAAATTTAATATTCCAGGTGGAGAGCATTCTCAATTGGATCCTTATCACAGATCACGTGTCACTTAAGGCCATTCTGTATGTGTTGTGTATTTTTGCTGTCCCTAAATGAGGATCTGTATCAAGAGGCATATCTCACTGGGGCCTGGATGAATATCACAATGCGCATAGATTTCTGCATTCAGATGCACAGTTCTCCCTTGCTATATTAGAGAGAGTTTCTTTACATGCTACATAAAGCATGAAGAGAAGTTGCACTAGGCAAGAAAACACGTGACTTGGCATCCCTGGCAGTTCCTGGTTGCTTGCCTTGATCTGAAATCTGCTGGTCTGAACTGAGTTTTTCGGCAGCTTTATTCCTCTTAAGTACAATCCATTTAAGCTTGAATAATATTGAGCAACATTTTAATATGAAGTGTCTGGGCAGAGCATTTCTCTTCAGAAGTGGAGCGCAAGAGCCTCAGGCAAATGTGGGGAGGGTTAGTAATCATAATAATGGAACCAAAACTGTGCCTCTCTTACAGGAGGCTTGTAAAATATAATCTTCCACTCTGAACTTTCTTCTTGCCTTTTCAAAGGATGAAGATTAGACTTGCCACTTAGCTAATGTGCTGGAGAGGAATTTCCAATTTAACTTCATTTTGAATTTCCAGATTTAAAAAAAAATCCTATAGTGAACTGTTTTTTTCTTTGCAACCCTTTGAGTCTGCATAAAAGTTCTGCACCACCTGGGCACCTGTCAAGAGATGGAACAGAGCTGCCATGAACCTGCATTTGACAATGGGCACAATCCAAAATAACTATAGGGAGTCCTTGCTCCATTGTAAGAACAACTTGCTCTGGATTGCATTATGAATTTCCCATAGGTTTTCACTAGGTGGTGCAGTAACTACGGGTACACGTAATGTCTCTTAGTGTTCCTGTAGTTACTCTGGATTGTAGGGAATGGCAGGTGTATTTGTAGACAGGCACCTTTTCATGCACAAGAACACCAGTTCAGTTGCTGGCATCTCTTGGAAGATCTGGACAAGACCTCTTACCTGAAACCTTGGAAAACTGCCAGACAGTGTAGAAGATAAAATAATAAATTTGATGGTCCAAAGGTCTGAGTCAGTATAAGGCAGATTCCTGTGTTCCATGTTTGCTTAAGGAAATGTTTGTTTTTCCATATTTCCTGAGCACATATTTCATGAAGGAAACCCGAAAAGCATGAAGGTTAAACTCCACATCACCAAATACACATCATGTATGGTGGACCCATATTTGTAGTTGGGTTTGGCTGCATCCAGGTGCCTGTAGCTGGAGGTTCATTCAATCATCATTTTCTTTCTTTCCCATCCCAAAGCAGATGCCCAAAGTGGCTTAAAAAACTTTAGTACCTTCCCTTCTGCTGTCCTCACAACATTCTTGTGAAGTAGGTGAAGCTGAGACTGAGTAACTGGCTGGAAATCACCCAGGAAGCTTCATGACCTAGTTGGGATTTATACCTGGATCTTCCAGGTCTCATTCCAGTTCTCTAACCACTAAACCATCCTAGTACTCATGATGTATATGTACATCATTTGCAACGTTGATTTAGGAAAGTCGCTTGTTGAGACTGACCAACGACATATAGCCTTGCACTATACAACAGCTTCTGACATTTAGAGGTATACATGAAGGTGTCTATGAATTTGCCTAATTACCTTTCAGAGCAATCTAAGCCAGTGTCTGTCACCACATCTTCTCACAGTTAATTCTATAATTGAATTACACCCCATGTGAAAAGCCACTTCCTTTTGTCTGTCCTTATCTGCTGCCAAGCCACTTCATTGGCTGATCTCAACTTCTAGGGCTATGAGAGAAAGAGAAAACAAATTATGTCACTAGGCATAATTTTAATAATTTTTTTACGTATAAAGCATTATCTGGAAGAAATTTCATATACACACAACACTTCTATTCAACTTTTTTAAATAAAGCTTTATAATAAAGTGTTTTTTCTCTTGAAATTAAATATGATTATGATTTTTCTGGACAATTTTCCTTTTAGCAGTTTATGACACTATTGTTTGTGTGGCTCGGCAGTTTGTCTCACACCAGGTTATGTCAGGGACATTTTGGATGTTTTAAGTCACCCAAGTTTAGGACAATATTTTCTCTTTAGTTGGATCTCTGAATTCCTCGCTTCATTTCAGGGTCATGCTGGTAGCAGTCATGGTGTGTTCCTATTACTAAATGCAGAGGCATAGCTAGAAGGGTTGCAAAGCATTATGTTTTGCAGGTGCCTGAACAAGTTCAAGTGACTCTTCTGCTTTGGAGCTATTCTGGGCAGTGGAAAAAAAATGGATGCATCTGCCTGCAAAACTTAGGCTGCAATCTAGAAGACACTTTCTGGGAGTAAGACCCATTGAACACAATGGGGCTTACTTTTGAGTAGACATGGTTAGGATTGTGCTCTTAGTACTGCAAAGTTCAGGCACTTGCAAAAATTCTTTGCACTTCCTCTTGCAACAATTCTATGTTTGTCTACTCTGCAGTCAGTCAGTGGGACTGACTCTGTCATTATGGTCAGTGGGACTCCCAAGTAAGGGTGGAAACCACACTTTCCTTAGAGTAAGAGCTATTGAACACAATGGAATTTACTTCTGAGTAGACATTCTTAGGATTGTACTGAAAATGACTTTTGGCTCTGATGAACAAGTTAGTTTTTGGTGCCACTTCTTCAATGTATGCTTCTGTGTTGTCCTTGGGATAATGGCACCGAACATCAATCAGTCCATCATTGTATTAGATTAGTCATAGGCCATTACAATCAATGAGGAGGGAAATGGACAGCATACACTACAACAAAGCATGAGAGAGTTTTATTCCAAGCCTGCATACATTGCTTTGAATCAATGGATCCCTGTCAAAGTGAGCAGGGCAATAGTGCTAGACTACCAAATCTGTTCTGTCCTATGCACTGCAGCAAATGTCATCCTGAAAAAGCAACTCAAAATAGCATCTTAAAAAAGCTTCAAATAGCATTTTTTCCACATTATTCTTCTGTGCCTTCAAGAAAGCTGTGTTTCCATAACGGTCATTGGGAAAAATCTGTCTCTCACACTTACTCCTTCTGTTCTTAAACTTCTAGTCAAAACAGTGAAGATTTCTTGGCCTTGGAGAGGTGCCCTTGAGGATGGATTGGGTCATTGCACCTGAGAAGTTCTTTGAGGGGGGATCAGGCAGTGCTGTTTTCTAGCCCTGATCTCTAGGCTTGGAGGTACAGCAGCTGGTTTTATTTTATTTTATTTTACTTTTTATTGAAACTGAAAGTAGTCCATCTCTCTAGTCAGCCTTAACTTTCAAGTCAGTGTCTTGGTGTCAAATCAACAGTACGTTAAGCCCATGATTGGGGCCAATTGAGCTTGTTTTTTTATTCTATATACGTATAACAACCAGACTGCTCTCCTCCCACACTGTTCAGGACTGCAAGTTGAGCAAGGGGGGTCAAACATCTGACTCTGCCACCATGGTGTGGGTCTGGATTCCCCCCCCCACTCCTTCCCTGTGGCTGCTATTCAAAATGGGAAAATTTTGTCCACGGCAAATAGCAGTTGGAGAAGAGAAGGGCTGCCCCGAATTAAGATCATTGCAGGAGCAGAAGGTTCACCACCACCACCCCATGATTACCCCCTTTATCTGTGTGAAAGTCTTTATGAACTGATTTTGATTTATTCATTCACTGATTCAAGTTCCTCCCCTAATATATTCATTTAAGGAAATTTATTCAAATTTGAAATGTAAATTTTTTTCTGGCACCCGACTCAGGGCACAATCCTAACCAGTTTAGGCCACTACATCTCACCCATCACTCAATTCCCAGTGTGGCATGAGGAGGCCAACACTGTGCACTGATCTAACCTCCCCAGGAGTGGCGCAGGAGTGCCTTATGACACTTTTGTAACACCCCCAGGCCAACACAGGACTTGTACCAGCTAACCAAGGATTAAGCTTGCACAGACTTTGTCACAGCGAGATGATGTGGCCCTCCTGCCAAAACATGTGGACAACATGTGGACAAGTGTAGGGTGAGGGGGTACCTTTTTGTATGGGGTTGCATAGGTATATCAATCATCAATCAATCAACATTATTCGTATACTGCTTTTCAACCAAAGTTCACAAAGCGGTTTCAAGAGAAAATAAAGTAACTAATTGCTAATGGCTCCCTGTCTCAAAAGGCTCACAATCTAAAAAGAAGCAAATAATAATAATAATAATAATAATAATAATAATAATAATAATAATAATAATAATAATAATAATAATAATAATAGCAGAAGCCACTACAAAAGACATTTCTGGGGCAAGAAGGGCCAGTTACTCTTTCCCTACTAAATAAAAGATGAACTTTTTGAAAGAGTGCCTCTTGCCCAGTTAGCAGTTATATGAGGATGCTTCGGTGTTTTGACTATATAAGGATGGATGTGCGGGGCTTATGGGAATGCTAGATCTTTCCATACAGCCCATGCTTCATTGAGGCTGCTGGATCGGCATAATGGTTAGTTTTGGTAGTATTGGCTTTCCAGTGCTTTGCCCTGTGAAGCAAAATGTTGTAAAGATTTGGGGTTTTTACTGTCTTATTTTAAGCCTGATAAAAACCTGCAGAAAAGGTGATATGAATCCAAACCATATTCCCATGCATTTCCCATCATCATCATTATGCAGAATAAGTTGCTCAGTAGTTGCCCTTCCTCATCAACATTAACATGGGTGCTCTCCAGTGATTAGTTGCCATAAAACACCATCTATTTCTTCAGAAAATAATAGCATTTCCCTTCTTGGAATACCCATTGCCCACTAATTGGCTAATTTTATTTTTTCCTTATATCAAAGAAATTAATGCCATTCTTCCATATTCTGTCATTTTATTCATTTCTCCAGATGGTCAGAAACAGAGTACAAATCCTTTGAGGCAAAGAAGAGTTCCCTGATTCCAGTGATAGCTCATCTTTTGCAAGATGCTTTATTGTTCTTCTGGACTGTTTTGCTTTTGCACCATTCAGATACAACCTATACATGTGTTTGGTTCAGTTTTGCCCTAATATCTTGTTCAGGGGTTTAACAGTAAACTCTAGCTCTTGTAAAATTTATATTGTTCCATAGGGAGGACATCTGTTTTCTTGGTGGCTACCACTTACAAAATGTAAATGAATCCCACATAACAACCTCACAGGGTCCTGGGTGGTGATGTGGTGGTGCCATGTGATGTTGTGATATTATGTGACAGGATTGGATAGATTCCTTGAGGAAAGGACCATCAAAGGTTACAACCTCAGGAGGGGTGTGTGTAGATATGGACAATCTCAAATGCCAGATGCTGGGAGGCACCTGGATGCAGGTGTCATATGTGCTCCCTGAGGCATGTGGTTGGCCACTGCGTGATACAGGAAGCTGGACTAGAAGTGCCTTTGGCCTGATTCAGTGGAGGTTCTTATTCTGGGTTTGGTGAAGAAGCTACAACTCCAAGCAAAGCAGTCACTTCCTTGCTCCAAACAGTGACCACTCTGAGACACTGCCTATTCTCTCATGTTCTTATGAGAACAGGGCATGGCAACTTGGTAAAGCTCAGAGTGGTAAATACTCAGACAAACCCCTCTGAGCTTTCCTGATCCACTGCTTCCAGTTCTCACAAGCACTCATGATAACAAGTCACTCAACAAGCACACTTTCTATGCCAGTGCAATGGCACTGAAGTACAAATGGAAGAAATCTGATGCACTGTGGAATCTATTGGGACACATTATTTGTTTTCTATCAAAATATCTACAGGACCAAAGTTGTTATATACTCGTATGTATGGTTTCTACACAGATTTGACTATACAGGAATGGCCACTGCAAATCAGAGTTTTTAAATCCACTTTCCTACTGTTGTAGGTAGGCAGACATGCAAAGTCAAGCAGTTCCATTCTTCAGCTGAGCCAAACAAAGGCAGGGGGTCCTTTGCGTTTCTAATTGATGACTGCCTTACTATAACAATAAGAGGCACTCTTTCAAGTGGGTGTTCCTGTTTTATTTAGCAGGGGGAGAGTAACTGGCCCTCCACATCCCAGCAATGTCTGTTCTAGTGGCTTCTGCTGTGTTCCTTTTGCATTTTAAATTGTGAGCCCTTTTGGGACAGGACAGGGGGTAATTTGGCACCTCCCTGCTGGCACCCCCTGTGCCTTGTACTACTCAGGGCCGGTGACCATCTCAGCCCCGGCCTAAGTACACCAGTTCCCAGCCCCAGAATCAACCCCTGCTTATACTGAGACACAACCTTATTCCATTAGGAGCAAAGGAGGAGTAAGAAACCTGGAAGTGGATCTTTAAATCTATTTTTCCACTTTTTATCCATAGTTTTTTTTTATCCCCGGGGGGCAGGGTTCTGGAACAGAATCCTAGTGGATAACAAGGGACACCTGTATTTACTTAAATTTTGTATTTAAACTAAATATAAATATATTAATATTTATATTTCTGGCCCTTGACTCTGTGACAGATATTTGGTGTGGTTCTCTGGGTGGAAAGTTGGGAGATCCCTGATTTACGTACATCACTGTATCCACAGTCTATAATCTTAATCACCAGTTAGGCCGGCCTAAACCACAGCACAAGTTCTGTACTGACTTGAGGGTGTCACAAAAGTACTATAAAAGAATTTCTGCACCACTTCTAGGGGAGAGATAGGCCAGTGTCCTGACATGTGCTTGTCCCCCTACATCACTAAGGGAATGGAAGACCAATGAATTGTGCTGACCTAGGTTAAGACTGCACCTTAAGTGCCATAAGAGCATCTTTGCTGGATCACTTCCAAGTCTCAAATCTATGTTACCAGCAGTGGTCAACCAGTTATTTCTAGAAAGTCACCAGCAGGACGTTCAGGCAACAACCCTCCCCTGCTATCCCTCCTTTCCCCACAAGGAACTGGCAGAAATACGCTTTCTAACCCTGGGGATCCTCTCATATTAAACAGGAAATACTCATTGACATTCCTATCCATCATAAATTTATCCAGTTCCATTCTAAAGTCATCCATTTATCTGGTATGTGATGAATAACATCCACTGAAAGGCTGCAAAACATCAAATCCATTTTTGCCAGCAAGTTCTTGTTCAAATACTTATGACATGTAGGCACACCTTGTTCCTGACAAACCTATGCTGGCTTCCAGAGATCACCCAATTGTTTCCTAAGTGCCCACAACATTCTCTATTCCAGGATCTTTCCAGATATTGACATCAAGCTGACAGGTGGATCTCACTTTTCACTTCTTAAAGATATGGACATTTGCTCATCAACAGTACTCCAGCACCTGCAGAATTATACGCAGCTCATTCTAAGTTCTAGTCAAGGAATCCTACTTAATTTTGCTCTAAGCCAATTAAAATCAGTTGTGAAATCCCTGGTACAAATCTGTGGCAATTGTGAAATCCCTGCTAGTGGTTCCTCAGGAGAAGGGGACATTTGTCCCCTTCCCTCAAATAAGGAAAGTAGCCCCTCAATGGGGCTACTCAATTCTGTGGCAACCCTTCATTTGGTGTAGATCAGGAGCCTCAGTGTGATGCCAGAAGGAAAGTGAAGAGCTGTTTAGCTGAAATACAAGTCTTAAAATAAATGTTTATTCCTATATTTGTTCTTTTAAAATATCTGTATTAATCTTACATGTAAACATGCAAAACAAACTCATTAATTTTTTCTGTTTAAATCTCTTTAATTAATTTTTCATATAACATTGCAAAAAATAACAAATCTCATTGATTTCAGTAGGACTTGCTTCCGAAGTCTGCATGTTTATTATTATAGCCTAAGGCAAAAACTAAAAATCACGGACCAATGCTGCACACATTTAATACAGCATATGTTCATGGGAGGAAAAAAAACATGTCCATCAAATTATTTAAATTAAGTAGCCACATCTCCAAGAGTTATTCTTTGAATTATAAGTGGCAGTTTACTATAGTACATACCATATCAAAGATATTCAAAAGATTTCCCATGAGGGACAAAAGCTTGTGCTTTGTGTTGTTTATTACAGTACCTTTTGGACAAGACTTGCAGACTATGGCGGTAGTGCTGGTGAGACATCACATCAGAAACAAATGTTCAGTTTACCGAAGAACAGAAGAGAGATATTTATATTTCAGCCTAATCCTATGGTGTGGCACATGCTGTCACAAAGCCATTTACGACAGCAGGTGCAGTGTGCCATCAGCACAAGCTGTCCAAGGCATCCAATTCCAAACCATCACTGCTGCAAAGCGGCATCAGAGGAGTACTGCTGCAGCTACCAGACTGCACTGGAGCAGATAAGTTGGTCCAGGGGATGTTACATGAATTTGGGAAGTGCAGAAGAGTAACTGGGCAGTTTGGGGAAGGGCAGGAGGCATGGAGCAGCCCAGAGAAGGTGGATCTCAGCAGCAAATGTGGAAACCAGAGCCTATGCCCTGATTGCCTATGCTGCCTCCTTACGGTCCTCAAACATACACCAGCTATAGAGCTGGAGTAGATCCCATGAAATGAACACGCTTCAGACCTTCTAAATGCAATGCCTGAGAGAGATCCTGAGTGTCTCTCTTCGTGATCACCACCATAATGAGACAATATGGAAAAAGTGTGACCATCAAAATCCAAAAACATAGACAGATGGTTCGGCCACGTCTGCAGAATGAACACCATTTGGCTACCACATAAGTTCCTCTGGCAAAAGCGACCTATCCACTGGAGAGTTCAATAAGCAGCACCAAAAAAGACGTGGCTCAAACTGGTTAAGAAGACCTAAAGAACCAGTGACTGACGACTGAAAAGGCTAAAAACAATTGCAAGAATGGGAGTGTATTGTGAAAGATGCATGGAATTCAGTGGCACCGGCAGCAGAGGATGATTCCCTCCCCAATCACCAGCGAAGGACTAAAGAAGAAGAAGAGGTCCCATGACATTCATAGTCCACAGGGAGCACAACAAAGTTCCCTTACTCAAGGAGACTTGTTGTCTCCCCCCACCATAGCATGCAAAGTGTGCCACCATAATCCAGCTGTATCAGCAAAGATGGAGGGGTATAGGATTGATATAGGATTGGGCGACTAGTTACATAATTTCATGGAGGATGGGCCATAGCTCAATCTTTGCAAACTAAAGGTCCCAGGTTCAGTCTCTGGTATCTCCATATAGGGCAGGCAAAATGGAGGCTGCTGCCAGTCAGTGTTGAAAATACCAGGCTAGAAGGACCAATGAGGAACAATATGAGGCAGCTTTCCTTTATGGATCTGCTGGATGTAGATTTGAACTCCTCGATTCAAGATTGACATTGTGTTCACTGCACCATGCCAGCTCTAATGCTAAGACTAGAACATGCATCATATGACTGCAACATCATCACGAAGATGCAGGGTTTTTTTAAACTTTTAAACTTAGCTACTCGAGTCTCTTGAAATAATCTATTTTGCTGAATCAGTGCAAATAGAAGCCTTCAAACTTCACATCACAGACCCCAGCTAAGAAAATTCCTGACTCTGCTGCAGTTTTCACTGATGGATGATTTTTTAAAAAGTATCCTAGTGGATAAAGAAGGTTGTTGCTGAAGTCTTTAGAAACCAGTATGTTTACTGGCACTATAACAAGTAAATGGGAATGTTTAGTTTTACATGGATGGTTGACAGCAAATGACTGCTCTGAGATTACATTTTCTCAGAATCCTTGAAATACTCCTTAAATCTGTGACCATCTCCTGGCCTAGTTTCTTCAATAAACACTCCAAAAATGGCATTTGTCACCATGCTTACCACAAGAAAGGGATATGTGTGTCCCTCCATAGTCACATCCTGGAGTCAATCCTGGAGGAGGAGAGGAGTGCAGTGGTCTCATAGGTGGGTGTCTCCCTTCCTGTTTTGGGTTCAAACCATTAAGTTGTACACTTAAAATATTAAGGCTGAAATTCTATGCCTGTATAGCTGGGAGGAAGTCCCACTAAAGATACTGGAACTTAGTTTCAAATAAACATACTTACGATGACCTTCTCAATGTGTGGTGTGATCCTTAAGCTCAAAGGCTCAAAGACAGTTCCTCAAATATACAAAGGCTCAAAGCCGTATACTCAGACAATCCTGAAGTGAACTTAGGCCAGACTATCCAGCACTTAGGCAAGCCTAATGCAAGATAGACCACCCTAGCTGTACCAGAGAAGGCTTGGGCCAGCATTAGTCCACTTAGGCTGATCCAAGGCAGACGGACCTGCACCAATCTAGCAGTGCCAGCCTAGGCAGTTCAGTAGATATGTATTGAGGGTATGTTCAGCATGGCCTAGAACAGTGCAGCTGGACTGTATCCAGAGCCCTGTAGACTGTATTCTAGGAGAGACATGCCCCTCACAGCTTCTCTGACTTAGGCCACCGCAGGAGCAGACATAAATCTGAATAGACCCATAGAGGTCCATGATAAGCCAGAGTAAAAATGGAAGCAAAATCAAAAGTTCTAATCTAAAGCTCAGTCTAAGCACCTCTCCTGTCTCAGGGTATGGCACAACTACACCAGCCCAGTGAACATGCTGCCCTTGTAGTGCTGCCTCTTCAGCATAAATCCTGTGGATTTGGCATGTCCGCTCAGGATATGGCCTACCTTAGGCCAGCTTAGCTGGGCCATTCTCTCTGGCCTAAGTCAGGATGCACCCAAAATCATACAGCTGTCCCAGACTCCCAGCTACTTTGTTCCTTGCAAATATCCATGGGGCCTGTGTGGGCTGTATAGACAACAAGGAGAGGTGATTACCCAAGGAAAAGGCGCCAGCACATGGCTGGTTTTATAGGAAGCTGTATCGGGGTGTGCTCGATCAGAGCATGATGCCTATGGCCAGTTTTGCTCTTAGCAAACTAGTCAAGGCATCATTTTCTTTCTTCCTCTTGTGGCTCTGTGATTAAAGGCACAGTACCTGTGATTTGAAGATTGGCAGGTCAGCAGTTTGGGATCTGGGTGTTGCATGAAGTAACATCCTGGCACTGGAACAGGGTTTATGAAGTTGGTGACCCAGTATTAAAGGGGGCTACACAGGAATATTGTCCTCTACAGTAGAAAATTTTCTATATTTTCTCTCTATATATTTTCTATAATAAATTTTCAATATTTCTGAAAATTTTCTAAATTTTTCAATAATTTTATTTTTCAGTGTTTGGTAACTATTGAATCTGAATTTGATCTCTTTTTAAAAATAAACATGATCTCAGGACTGCTATGATATACTGCTTTATCATACTCTCCAGTGATATGCAAAGCCTTCCTTTGCATATCACTTTTAGTCCCGTTTATTTGTTCCAGCTCAGTATTCCTGCTGAATTTGCACTAGTTATTTGGACTGTGTCCTCGGGCAAAACTAACATCAGTTGTCATTTGGAAAAAAGAGAAGCTGGGTGTGGGAGGGTGTGAGGGAGGAAGCTTCTCCATTCCCACCAGTAGATGGGAGGTGAACTTTGCCGGTCAAACAGGTTAGTAGGGGAAAGCATGTGACACAGTTTCAGATCAGCCTTTGCCAACACCCTTCAGCTATGGGAGATACAAAATTGTGTCGGGCAGAGGGCTTCTGATGTGCTAAGACTTCTGATGCTTTGCTGTCTTGGTTGATGCTGCATGGAGGTCATCCATCCCCCCCCCACTTCCCCTTTCTGCAGATCCCCAGGTGAACAAAGCTTTCAAAAATTTTTCTTCAGGTCCAGATAGATACACACAGGCATGCGGCTAGGAGGAGTTTCACACCCACACTTAAATGCACCTACACATATTGGAACTGTACTGCAACAGTTTGCTAAGATTTTTACTTGGGGGGGGGGAGAAATAGGTCAGCTGCTTTTATAATATACGTGCATTTAAGTGTGAGTGTGAAACTTCTAACATGTGCCATACATTAAGGCACATGCATTACACAAGCCCTGTTGTACTTTGGAATCCTGTAGCATGTTGTGAAACTTCCTTGAAATGGTTTTGATGGTTTCATTTTTATCTAGGCTATTTCTGAACTGCTGAGTGAAGTCTAGTGTACCACATGAGTGCAGGACCCATTGATTTCAAGTAGGAAAGACAGCAAGCGATGGTGGAATTTGGTTCTTGGTTTCATTTTTAACTCTGCATTCATGCCAATGCTAACGTCCACAAGGTTTTAAACGGCAGTTTCCAAAGTCACGTGAGCAGCTTGTCTGGGCTAGCACAAAAGGTTGGAACTGACGTGCAGAGTTGAGTAAAGTCCCAATTAAGCAAATACCTACAGCATAACTTCCAGAGGAATAACCTTGTCAGTCTGTTGCAGCAGAAGTGTCGCAGCTACTATAGTGAAGGTTTCCATATCATTTACTTTCATTGATGAAGTCAAGTGTATAAACACCTCTTTTGACTTCAATTGGCTAAATAAGTATTTATTAATGAGGTGTCCAGGGGTGGAAGAAAGAAAGAAAAAGCTGTGTGTTTTCTTGAGTGGCATACAGTGCCACTTGTTTTGTGTGTTTTCTTGAGTGCCATACAATGCATATAGTGCAATAAGCATGGCTACTCAAAAGTAAGTCCCATTATGTTCAATACTCCCAGGAAAGTACTTACTCCCAGGAAAGTGTGGTTAGGATTGCAGTCATAAAAACATAAGCAGGCCTCCGTCAGTCTTGGAAGACTATGGTATCAAGCTCGGCGCTGCATACGCTGCATGCGAAGCACAAAAGCCTGGGTTGGATTGTTATGGAGGATAGGCTGTTACCCAAGCAGCAAATCCCCCCTCTCCACACCACTGAATTAGTCCAATGGAAAGGCAGAGCCCATTCGACTGGATCCAGCTGCGTCGCAGAGCTGGTCTAAGGACAGGAGCTCACCCAGTATTGTGAGGCCAGCCCGGGTCTCGAACCCTGGCCTGCTGGTTAACAGGCAAAGCGTCTTAACCGCTTGCGCCACCCACAGCCCATAAAAACATAGGTTTATTAAAAAGAGAGTTAGGACAAATGAAATAAAACATATCTTTACCCAGTGGTTAATTAGCCTGTGGAACTCCTTGCAACATCATCTATTCTAGATGCTTTTAAAAGGGGATTGGAGAAATTTCTAGAGGAAAAGTGCATCACAGATTACAAAACATAATGGGTATGTGCAATCTCCTGATTTTAGATGTAGGCTACTTCAAAATGCCAGATGCAAGGGATAGCACTAGGATGCAGGTCTTTTATTGTTATGTGTACTCCTTGAGGCATCTGGTGGGCCACTGTGAAATAAAAGAAGCTGGACTAGGTGAGCCAGATTCAGTGGGACCCTTCTTATGCAATGACGCAACTTCTATTTTGAGCTTACTCACAGCTACACTTTTTTGTCATTTGCTTTGCTGTAGGGGAATCTGGAGTATCTTCACGGTAGATATACAGTATCTGGTGTCACAGTAATTAGACACTTGTGTAAAGTTAGGATTAAAATCTATTAAATGCTTCCCTAGGCCAAGGTTAAAAACTCCTTTTGCTATTGTAGCAGAGCCTGGATGAGCATTTACTTTCAGGGTGGATCAAAGATGGGGAATGATGTCCAATGGCCATCAAGAGGACGGGTTATGATCATACTTGATGATTTGGCTCTTCCACCTTCAGTGGCTGTCCTCTCTGCTTGAGCAAGGTGTTAAAAAACAAATGAGCTTCATATATTAAACAAATGCAATCATTCTCTCATGTTGCAAATTATCATGAAAAATGAGAGCCACTCAGCCTTAGGTGGCACATTGTCTAAGGGTGAAATCCAGAGTAACTATGGGGAATCCTTGCTCTGGAGTAAGAACAAGTTACTCTGGGTTGCAATATGAATTTCCCATAGGTTTTCACTAGGTGGTACAGTAACTATGGGTGCACATAAAGTCTCTTACGTGCTCCTGTAGTTACTCTGGATTGTGCCCTATGGCTGTTTTTGCCACCAGTTTGCCACCAATATGCTTGGAAGCTAAATGGACTATCAAGTTCTGAAATAATTGAAAGCATCTGTCACTTTTGTCCTTTTCCTCTCAGTCACAGGGCTCCTTGCTCATCATGTGTGTATTGGAATTCTTGTATCTGTAGGTTTCATTTTAAGGTCAGCCTTCAATTTCTGGAGAATATAATTTAAAGCTATTTATAGAGCTGTGCGATTGCCTGCAATAACTAATAGGGAGCAGAGGGGAGGACAGGGGAGGGGTGGAATGGCCTTCTCTAGTGGACAACGGAGAAAAATGTGTAACAGCTGGGTCTGCTTTAACTAGATTAAGGACACAAACAAGTGTAAACATGAGAGCGATTCCTGACAAAGCCACAGAAGTGAGACATGTCTCAGTAACATTGTCCGGCTTGACTCGAGTTGGCAGGAGGAGTCTGGGAGTTTCTGTGTTGAAAGTTTACTTTGCTGTTTGCCTCGAGTGGGGTCAACGTTGGAGTGAATAATTTATAGACGGCATGAAAGAGCTCATTAGTCACCTTTTCAGCATTTAAATGAGTTTGGTGGTTGTCATTACATGGGCCTTCTGCTCAGCCGCACAGTTTGGCAGCTGGCTGGCTTGTAACAGGGTAGGCGGCTCTTTTCAGAGCGGGATTTGCTTTTGTGTGCTATTCAAACCCCTTTCTATTGCCCAGTGCTGGTCCGCTAACTTTCAGACCACAGACGGCTCCCCGGCCAAAGGTGTCTCATTGGGCTGGCATGATGACATGTGTCTTGAGAGCCAATCCTCCTGCCAAACAGTGCTTTGCTCTTTAGCTGGGGGATCATGATGGCTCTTGGATCCAACAGTTCCAAAGAAGGAATGCAGATCCAAAAACTTTATTCCTAGGAATGGACATTAGAAGTCTAAAAAGTATCTGAAAAACCAACTGAGGAGAGTTGCCAACTTCTTTACTAGCCCTGTCTTTACTCCCTATCAAACTTACAAGCATGTGAACGCAATCCACCAAAACTGGGACAGTCCCAGTTTTCCAGGACATAAGGTAACCCTTCACTGGAACTGAGGCTGTGCCAAGAAACAGTGGGGGCTGGAGGCCTTGGCTGCCACCTCGTCAGCGAACATTCCTGTGAAGTGGCTACTGCTGTGCTGGAGGAATGACTGTTCCTTTGTCTTCACAGCACCACAAATACTTCTGGGCTGGAGGGTGGGTGGAGTTGGAGGAGGCAGCAGAACATCCGGTGTGTCTTGGGTTGGCACATTAGTATCACATACTGCCTGCTGGAGGTGAAGAGCAAAGGTGTAGTCCCCATCCCTCCAAAAATACCTGTACAGTCCAAGCCCAGGTCAGTGGTGTATCTAGTCAGCCTCACCCTCTCAGACCCGTTCCAGGTAGGGGGAACAAAACAGAGCCATACAGTTCTGTTTTGCTCCACCTATGTGGAACAGATCCAAAGCGGTGATGTTCCCTCCAAGACTGACTGCTCTGTCCCCTCTAGCTACACTACTGCGTAAAGTTCACTGAATTCAGTAGGGCTTACTCCTACATAAGCAGGCCTCCATCAGTCTTGGAAGACTATGGTATTGTGCTCTGCGCTGCATATGCTGCATGCGAAGCACAAAAGCCTGGGTTGGATTGTTATGGAGGATAGGCTGTTACCCAAGCAGCAAATCCCCCCTCTCCACACCACTGAATTAGTCCAATGGAAAGGCATAGCCAATACGATTGGATCCAGCTGGCATCGCAGAGCTGGTCTAAGGACAGGAGCTCACCCTGTCTTGTGGGGCTGACCCGGGTCTCGAACCCTGACCTGCTGGTTAACAGGCACAGCGTCTTAGCCACTTGCTCCACCCACAGCCCTTGCGCCACCCACACCCACACCACTCCTACATATAAGTGCACATAAGAGGTATTACAGGAATTCAAGCAATGGGATGGGGATGAGAAGTGACCTATTTGTCATGGGGGGTATTCTGGTGGTGCTGATTCCCCCCCAACTATATGGTTTGCAATCAGCATGTTAAAGACAGAGCCTGATTTTTGTAGGGCCTCAAGTCCCTGAGAAAAAAATTCCCAATTAATAACTTGAACATTGAACCAAATAACCACAAAAAAGAGTTGTCTGCTTTCTCATATTTGTACAGTGTTGTGACTGGAGCAGAGGAATGGTATGCTAGACACGCCAGATAGCTGCTTAACCCTGAGGCTCTGTGAAATCTCGCTTCAACTTTTACTCTTGTCCACTTAGGAATACTGCGCTGATTTCTTTCTTTTCTCAAATAATTATTTAACTATACCAAAATTGTCTGAAGCTCAGCATTTTCTTTATACAGCCTTGTAGCAACAAGATTTAAATGTTCAATGGGCCTGCCTTAAAACTCTATTTCATTATTGATAATTCTCTAAAAACTAGTTATGTAAATGCTTCAGTGTTATTAAAAAATAATTCCATGTCTTTAGATAGTACTGGAAAAAAAGAACGGAAAAAGAGTGTGATGGATTTGTGCTGAGATATGTTTCATTACAAGGAAAATTGCTATTTACCAATGAAACATGGCACAGTTTTTGGTGGACTGCTTTGAGTTTTTCCCCCTATTTTTGTTGTTTAAGTGAATTGCTGTAAGTTTCAATGGGGATTGGTTTCGGAACCAAAAAGCAGTAGATATATTTTTATAAATTAATAAATAGGAGTGTTGCAAGTATACAGTACTATTTCTGTTTTAGTTTGTTAGATGTTTGAATACTATATTTGAATAGAACAGAAATGTGAAGAGATACAATGGCTTATTCTGGTTATTAAACCATACTGAAATGTTTGGTCATGACACCAGTGTAAAACAGACACTTGGATCCTAAGAAACAGCAGGAAACGTGTCTGGTTAAGAAACTGGTAAAAATAATTTATGATTTATATGCAGGCTTCATGGGGACTTGAACATATTGCAGTAGCTATCTATACTAATCAGGGGGTAGTCATTGCAGAATTAAAACTGTGGATGAAGTGAGGAAATGGTATTATGTGACCTTTGTAACTTTAAAGATTTATCTGCATGGAATTTGTAGCTGAATTCTTTATTCCCTTGGTTAACTCTGTATTTAATTTATGGGGAAGAGTTCTGGTGTGAATACTCTTAATTTGAAATTTCAGTCTCTCAAATTCATTTCATTTAAAAACAAACAAATCATGGTAATCGATGACCAACTTATCGATGACCAACATATCAAAACATGATGAAACATATCAACATAATGAAAACATATCAAAAACCTTTAAAACATTGAAAAGGTGTTCCTAATTTGAACAGAAAATATAATCTGCTGGGCTTTAATCCTAAAGTGCTAGTTAATCTTGATTAACATAAACAACTTGTCTAAGGATTAAAACCTAAAAAGAAGAGGTGCTTGGCTTGCCTTCTGATATCTTGTAAACTTACATTAAACCTAAGATTGTATGACAATCTTCTTTAAAACCAACTCTTAAAACGTTTAGCATCAGCAAATAAATACTTAAGATGGTGCTTATCACACTGGTTGTCTTGACCTATAAGAAGCTGAAGACAGATTTGGGCAAATCTTGCAGCTATGCAGGCTTCAGGGGCAGGTGAATAACTAGAGAGGGAAATTGGATCACAGAGATTTGTGGACTGTCAGCATAATCCTATGCATGTCTACTCAAAGGTAAATCACAATCAGTGCTATTTTGTTCTGGTACTCATCTCTGTCTGTGTGTGTTTGTATGCCGGTACTCACCCACAGAGGTGTCAGTACTCTGTAAAGGTGCATACTCCCTGAAAAAGACCCCTGGTCACAATGCATTCAGTGGGGTTTGAGGAAAGTGTGTACAGGATTGCATCCTGTGCCTTGTTAAGGATGACTCCGTCAGAGCAGCCGTGACCAGCAGCCTTTCAACTTTAGGGCATACACAACAAATCTGTTTGCCTTGGAAGTTCTCCAGAACAGACATATGTTGGCATGTATGGGTACGTGCTCACACAAATATCGCTATCTGTCTGAAATAAGAACCCAGATACTTCTGAACTCTGAATACTTCAACAATGTTTGATTTTGTTTATCTGAATTAAAGCCTCTCCAGAACACTTTATCCCCACATTTTTCCCACATTAAGGTGAAAGAAACAAAACATGAAAAGCAAAATGTTCAAAAATTCTATTTTTTGATCAACCTTTATATAGGCAAGCATTACTTTGACAACAACCTGTATGATTTGGTTTCTCCTTATTTTTAATTTATTTGCCTTTCCATCCTGCAAACACTTGCATGAGCTTTCCAAACCATTCATGTATCAATATGTTCTTGACTATGTTCTTAATGTTTACTGACATGATGCCAGAAGTATATAATCTTAGGGCAAAAGTTACAGCTTTCATCTTGTGTGCAAGGCACTAAAATAGCAAAATTCCTCTCAGTCAGTTATTACAAGGCAACATTTATATAAAGCTCTTCATTGTGTTTTTTCTTGCATGAAAACATATTTTCAAAAATATACAAAACCACAGGGATATAATTTTCTTCCACTGATAGTTGTTAACCAGCAGAGGAGCATCGTATGCTGTGGAACATCACAGCAAACCCAGATTCTTCTTTTTCTTTAGCATTTATCCTGCACAGTGACAGGGTCCACTGCTCTGGATCTCTGGTGTCATTTCTCCCAGTTGTGGGCTTGGTCTGGGTGCAGGTGGGGGGTTTTCAGGTCACCATGCAGTGTGTCAAGCCAGCACTGTTTTGGTCGACCTTTTGATCATTTGCCACTGACTTCCATCTGCAGGCCCAACTCTGCTATGGTTTGCTGTTGGCATGCAGAACGTGGCCATACCACTGGAGATAAGCTTATCAATGACAGAAGCAAAGCCATATCGCTGCTGGATATCATTGTTGCAGATGTGGTCAAAGCGAGTGACACCACTGATCCACCACAACATCTTTGTCTCCATGGTACAAAGGCGACATTCCATGTTTTTTGTCGCTGGCCAGCATTCAGTTCCATAAAGCGCAACTGGCCAGATGACTGTCCAGTAGATCTTAGATTTAAGATGGTTATTGATCTTCTTGTCACAGAGGACACCGGTCATTGTGTGCCACTTTGCCCAGGGCTGCATATACTCATGCTGTGGTCTCATGAGTCAGGCTGCCATCAGGTGTGATAGTTGAGCCTAGATGTAGGAATATCTCAGCCCACGGCATGTTAGCACCATTTACATGGATTGTCCCAGACTCGCTGTTGCCCATCATCATATACTCATAGAATCATAGAGTTGGAAGGGATGTAGTAGGTCATCTAGTCCAACCCCCTGCCTGCAGCAGGAAATCCCCCTGCTTCTTGGTGTTGAGGTGGAGTCAACATTGCAAGACTTGAACTTGCTGCTTAAGATCTTCCATGTTTTCTGATGCAAGGAGGACATCATCTGCATAGAGGAGCATCCATGGCACTGACTTTTGCAGCTCACAGGTGATGATGTCTATCACCATGATGAACAGCTGTGGTGATAGCACTGAGCCTTGGTGGATACTGACAGTAAGGTGGAAAACTTTTGACATTCCAGCAGCAGGACACAGCTTTTTGGGTCTTTGTACGAGAACTTCACCCAGTAGACTAGCTTTTCTGGAACCCCTCGGCTATGCAACACAAACCCAGACTGCCTCAATAAATTCAGATCTCTCATGTTTTTAACTATTAACTTGTAATGCAACTTATGTGTAAATGAAAACTTGAATGCTCTTAGCGGAAAGCAAAAGGCTGATTGGTGTAAACTCATTTATGTACTCATTTGTCAGGAAAGTGATCCAGATACAGGCATTATGTAAAGAAATTGCATCTGGTTAGGAATTTTCCTGGGAGTCTTCAATCTTCATATATAACCCATATTGTTAGCCTAAATACACTACTGGGAGTGCTATAGCAGCATGCTTTGCACAGTGGGAGTCCCTCATATGTCACAAGTGTACCTTATATACATTTACATTTTTTCCATGGTTTTCAATGTAAAAGCTCCCCATTCTTCTCTCCTTTTGAAATTTTGGGCTACATGGATGTAGGAACATATGACTAAATAAACCACACAAGCTGATGTAACTTTTCTTCTTGATTCTGTTACTGGTAAATTCTTTGAATTTATTAGTTAACAATAAAAGGAGAAATGTCTTTTTATGAGAAAGGCATTTGTACTTCCAGGGTCAGAGGAGGGAATTGCTGTGCCATTTTATACTTCGTAAAGTAGTGGTTCCCAAACTTATCAGGGTTGCTTTAATTTTAAGACATGGTGTGCATCATGGCTGGATAAAGAATATACAAAAGAAACTAGCCCAGCTGGGGCAAGGTCAATCATAAAACAACGCATACGAGATATTGAATGGCAGAAGGACCTGGCAAGTATTGCAGATCCTGTTGTCAAAGCTGAGCTTAGACCACAGGCCATGGTGCAATATCTGACCCATCTAGAAATATACAGTTATAGGAGGGCCTTCACTCTAGCTTGTTTTAATGTCCTACCCTTTGCTGTGGTAGAGGGACGCTATAAGAAAATCCCTTACCATGAGCGGATTTGCCCCTGTGGTCAGGACGAGATTGAAACTACAGACCACATTCTTTTTACGTTGCTCTTTTTATAAAGATCTGCATACTTTGCTTATTTATCCACTGCTGTCAATATCTGCATATGCTTTTGACTGATGGAAATTTAATTTCGGTATATGTTGTTGCAAAATTCCTTGCTGCTGCTATGAGAGTTAGGACCGCAGCTGTGAATGCTTCAGGTTAAGTGATTGCCAATTTTTACTGCCTTCTACTATATAAAGTTGGCCAATATTAGGCCATTATTTTATGTACAATCTTGGCAGAGGTTTTAACCTAAGGTTTTTAGGATACATTATGATCTTTGTATTTTTAGAATTCCTATGTTTTTACTTTTACTGTGTACCTCTCTCATAGGATATATCTGTAATTAAGATGCTTTTAGTCTTTTGTGCTGGTCTATTGACTGTAATAAAGGTTTATTATTATTATAAACTTATCAGGGTCACAAGAGCCCTGCAGCCTCTTCCTGGCTCTGCTGGGCACCACCATCTTGAATAATATGAAATCTCATGTAATCCAAAATGGTGACATTCAAAACTCATATGCTCCACATCTCCTGCACAATCCAAGATTGTGAGGTCCAAATCTCAGTTGGTCTCATTCAGCCCAAGGTGGCAGCACCAGAGACAACATCCTGTGAAGCCCTGTGAGTTTGCCGCTTGAGAACCACTGCACTAAAGTGTGTGCAGGCAAAGGAATGGAATTCAGGATTGGAACTGAGAAACAAATCTTCCTTTCTGGCTTTTAAGGAAGGTTTAACTTATCAAATAAGAAGTTGAATTTTCTAGTCTCCACTGCAAACTACAGGTCCAGTCTTCTTCCGGGTTACTATATAGAATGGAGAACAGAGTGCCTTTCCCTTTAATCCTTGCATAGAAGAAGGAATTGAGGCAGGTGCTGCTTTTCAAACCCTTCTGTGCCGAACTACACCTGCCTCAATTCTCTTTTCCATGCAACAGTTAAAAGTACAGGCACTCTGTCCTCCATTTTATATGGTTACCCTGAACCTGGTTACACTTGGATTATTTATACCCTGATTTAATTATAATAACAATAATAATACAGGCATTTCTATACTGCTTTTCTGATCTTTTTGGATTGCTCCTCAGACTTTATTCAAAGTGGTTTACATCGGCAGGCTGATCTTAAACCCCAAAGAGATTTTTACAAACAAAGATTGGTTCTGTTTTTGAAGAACCGGCTACATTCGAGATGTTACGTTCACAGTCTGGTTTTCACTACTGGCCCCCAATGTCTGATGTGCTGGCTGACAAAGCTTTCCTTTGGCTCTTACATGAAGAGCAGCTGAGATAGCTTCTTCAACTGAAAAGCAGATGGAAAATCTCAGCTTCAGCAGCTTCTTTTTCAAGGTCTTGCTTGCTTCTGATCTGACTTCCAGTTATCTCAATCCAGCAACCTTCAACTCTTATCTTCAGGCAAATGGAGGCTCTACCCTCTAGACCAGACCTCCTGCCCATACAAATTTGACTCAACACAAATGACCACTTTTGTAGAGAGGCCGTCCTGCAAACAATCTTTCCACTCTTCAGTCCCAGAATCAAACCCTTGCAGATATTAAGGGCACAGTCCAGAAGTGCTCTTGGGTTACAATATATATCACTGGGCTGACCCAACTGCAAGATGGGCCACCCTAGTTATTCTGGAAAAGGCTTGCGGCAGCCTAAGGCAACATAGGCTGCCCCAAGACCGGTGGACCAGGGCTGCCCTAGCTGGGCCAGCCTAGACAGTTCAGGAGAGGCATGCTGAGGGCATGTTCAACATTGCCCAGGGCAGAGCAGTTACTCTGTATCCAGAGCCTGTTTCCAGGGCAGAAATGCCGTCTTCCAGCTCCTCAAAGTTATACCACCTCAGGAGCAGGTATAGTAATGAGTAGATCCATAAGGGTCCATGATAAGGCAGAGTAAGAATAGCAGTGTTGACCAAAAATCTGAGTTCTTGGCCAGCCTAGCTGCAAACCCTGCCTCTCAACTTCAGGATATGGCACAACTATGGCAGCCCACTCACCTGGGGATACAGCCAGCCACTCCAAGAAACCCCATGTATTCACTGTAGACTGTACTGGCATCTCATCAGGGACTCCTTCTAAGGCAGGCACCACAGCTGTTCCTGGTTCAGTGTGATCTGAGGGGGGTCTCCTCAGGAGCAAGCCCTCCCCAGCTGTTACTGACTTAGCATTCTCTGACTTAGCCCAGGCTTCCTGACTCTTTGGATTCAGCATAACTCTCTGCTCTGGATTCAGAATAGTTGGGGCAGCCCAGCTAGGGCTCTCCTTACTGCCCTTACTGCTTAGTCATTGTGTTCTAAGCAATTTCCTTATTCCATTAGGTGTAAAGTAGGAGCAAAAAACCTGGAAGTGTGCCTTTAAATCTGTTTTTTCATTGTTTTTTGCTTTTACACAGATTTTTGTATCCATGGGAGGTTCAGGAATGGAATCCTAGTGGATGGTAAACTTTTTAGTTGAAAAGCAGTATATAAATACTGTAGAGAGAGAGAGAATGAATGAAAGACACCTGCATATTCTTAAACTGTCATCTTTCCTAAAAGAATCCTTCAACTTTTGTCACATCATGAGGTGTTGAAAATGCTCTTTTAGACATTCCTAATACATATAGTCCTCATTGAAGTACAATTTCCAGAATCTTCTGGGAAGAAGTAAAATTAGTTCACACATTTAATTCTAGAGCGTAGACATATCCTCTATAATTTATCCCGCTAAAGTCTGGTAAACCTCTTAGTTGGGTCTTTGCACTGAAGACTAAAGGAGGCCGTGTCAATTTCATTCCCCTTGTAAACTTGCTGACAAGGTAAAATGGAAGAGTCTTCCTGATGCTGCAGGAGTGTCTAGCTCTGAAAAAGTAAGATACTGTTGACATTAATGTGTCTACATTCCACACAATTGCAGCAACTGTGATAGCCAGGCAAAGAATTGCATTTTCCCAATAGGAGAGTATTTCCATTTGAGTGCTGCAAAAATATGCTACCCACATAGTAGAAGTACAGCTATAAGAGAAGAGGGATGGATCCTTCATAATAAAAGCAAAAAGAGCAGCAATTCCACATTTTTGTGCAGTCATGGATTGTCTGGAAAGTTCTAATCTGCTATTACAGCAAATAAAGTGTTATGATTTTTTCTTCCTGCTAATCAATTCAAGGAGATCTGGAATGAAGAAGGAAGGATGAAGAGCTAACACTCTTTTTATACTATTGCCTTCTGTAGTACAAATCTATTTTCTAGCCAATATAGGTTTTCTGTTCAAATCTATATATATATAAAACTGAAAAGTTATTGACTCACTGACTCATTAACGTCCAGCCAAAACCACCAGACCTAGAAGCATAAAATTTGGGGACAGCCTTCCTTTTGTGATGGAGGCAGCCATTAAGAACTGGTTTTTGGAAATTCAGACCGGAAGGGGGTGAAAAGGGGTGCAATGCATTTTCCTCCCTATACTTTACATTGAAGTATCAATGACTGATTAATGCCCAGCCCCAAACACCTAGACCTTTAAGCATGAAATTCGGGGAGCATATCCCTTATGTTATGTGAGCACCCACTAATAACCATTTTAAAGAAATTTCACCCCTAAGGGAGTGAAAAGGGGTGAAACACATTTTCAGCCTATACTTAATGTTGAAGACCACCAGCCCCCAATCCTGCACCTCCTCGGTAGGGTTACCCATGGTTGTGGGGGGTTGGTGCATGGAGGCGGTGGGTGGTGGTGGTAGTGCACGGGGGGGTATTTTACTTCTGCAACAGTGGGTAAATTTCACTAGTATATATCTTATATATTTTCTGACATTAGCAACATTTGCAAGTGACTCACAGCCAAATCTTATGCATGTCCACTTAGAAGTCCCATTAGAGTCTATGGGGCTTACTCCTGGGAAAGTGTGGCTATGATTGGACTGTCAAATAACACACATGAATGTCAAATGCTCTTTTAAGTTTCTTTTGTGAAAAGGGATTTTAAATAAGATTACACTGATGAAGTAGGATAAGTTGTCAATATGTTTTAATATGCCAAGTAAAAAATATGCCTTAAAATGCATCTGTGCGCATTTATGGGTGTGTATGTGGAATATCTGATTGAACTATGAACTGTTGAGCAGTTTGGCTTTCTGAAGGTCATATGACTGATCCAATCAGACCCGGTAATGGGTGTGATTTCAGACTTACCATTAAGTCTCCTACCAATCTGTGGAATATGAAATGGAAGTTACTGTGAAATGGAAGTTCTGTTTTTAACACCCACTGACATAAAACTGATTCTTGGATAAACAGGACTTTTCTCTTTCCTAGCTATGAAGTTGGTTTTTTGTTTTTGTTTTTTGTAATCCTACTATCCTAGAAGTACTGCTGTTTATTGCCATGGAAAACAGTGGTGGTTAAATTGACCTACATGTTTTGGAGACACTTGACTTTTGTCATCCCTGGCAAACAGAGAGAGAATGTCTCCTCTTTTGTTGATTTACCTACTTATCTCTCTTCGAAAGAACTCACAGAACTCTTTAGTGCTGTGCAATTCTGTCAGCGGGGTTAGCATTTGGTAACTTGGGCTATGTTTTTAAAACAACAGAATGGCCATGAGATAAGAGCTGTTTGACTTAGTAATTCAAGGTCTGCTTTAGCATTAAACAGGCTTGTTTGCAGGGCAAACAAGGATAAAAGAACAATGATATTTTCCTTTATAAGGGCCACCATTTTAATTATTAATTCCTGCTGAATGTAGGATACAGTTTGGTTAGGATGAGAATTTTGCAGTACAATGACCAGGAAAAGCTTAAACATAAGGACATAAGAAGAGCCTCCGCTGGATCAGGCCAAAGACCCACCTAGTCTAGCTTCTTGTATCCCATAGTGTCTCAGGCATTCTGAGGTTGTCTACATCTATCTACAAACACAGAACCAAATACACACACACCATCATGGCTTGTAGCCTGTGATAGTCCTTTCTACTAGGAATTTGTCCAATTCCTTCTTAAAGGCATTGCGGCTAGATGCAATCATTCACCACTCCTTTGGCAAGGAGTCCCACAGATTAATTACACGCCAGATAAACAAATATTTTATTAGTTAAACGTTACCTTGGAGTACTTCCCTTTGAATTACTCAGTGGAACTTACTTCTGAGTAGATGCGCATAGGATTATTATCCTGAAAAAAACTTATATATGTGCTTTGAAGACTCACAGCATGGCTTCCTCCAAGTAAGGAAGGATCTGATTCCAGCCCTAACATAACAGCCCAAAAGAACACTGGCTGTATCCTGTCCATTCTGAATAAATCCATTCCCAAATTTGCAGAGGCTTATTTTCTATTCAGCTGTATGTGAATAGTGGACTTAAATTCAACTTTTTATGGCCTTGGGCAAAAGATTCCTAAACATAGGGCTGAATGCCATTATCTCAACACTTTTGCATCAGCTCTGTTGAGAACAGATGCTAAGATGTGTAATTGATTCCAGAAATACCTGTGAAATATTGGCTTGGAGCACAGCTTAGGGAGATTTTACTTCTTTATTTAAAAGATTGATATCCCATCTCTCTGCTTGAGAACATATTTGAGGTGGACTGCAGTATGAAATGCAGTATCTGCCACTATAGGGGAAGAAATGTTTGGTGAAGCAAACAAAGCTATCCACTTATTTTTCAACACAGGTAACTGTGACTACAACACTATAGACACTTTCCTGGGAGTAAGACCCATTGAACACAATGGGGCTTACTTTTGAGTAGACATGGTTAGGATTGTGCTCTAAGAATTGTAATATGCCCTCTTGTTTTGTACTCATTGTTGTAGTGATGAGGGGAAAGGCTGATCAGGGTGCTTCTCCCTTCTTTGAGAGTGACCGACTGTATTCTTTTTCTAGGACATGTCCTTTTTAAAAAAATGTCCTGGAACAAAAATCTTTATTGTCCTCCATTTCCTTGTGAGTAGCATGTACTCTTCTTGTCATTAATAATTTATATGTAATATTTTTAGTATTTGCAATAGTAATATTACATGTAAAGTGCAATCCTAACCAATTTAGGCCATCCTATTCACCTGGCTTATCTTCCTGTGGTGTTGTGGAGAGCTGGGCATATATCTATGCATTGGCCTGATCCCTACAGGAGTGGGGAAGAAGTGTCTTACAGCAGTTTTGTGACACCCCCAAGTAAGCACAGGACTTATGTTGGGGTTTCTGCCAGCCTAACTGGGGATTAGGATTGCAGTCATAATATCGCATATAGTAGTTTTAGATTTAACAATAAGTTATATTGTATAACATCTAAATTAACCATGCAAAACCATTATACATGAATGTTTTTAACTTTTATTTTATGTCCTACATTTTGGGGGGGGCCTTGTCCTCTTTTGCATCTATGACATATGGTCATCCTGCCCTTCTACCCTTTGGAAGGGGGAGGGGGTTAGAGAGAAAGTTCAATTTGCACATTAAATGGAAACAAGTGTACTAACTCCAGACATCCATGGAAAGGCTTTAGAAATGTTTTTCTGAACCATGCCCAGGTTTCCAAAACTTTTTGCAAACGGTCATAACAGGTGATGGCTATGACCCCCAAGCCAAGGCTGTAACAAGGAGTAATACTGTGATGTGTTGTGGCGTTTGCAAATGCTATTTGTTGGAAAAGGCCAGAATTGCACACGTCCGGTGACTGGCAATTGCACCGTGACAATGCACCTGCCCATTTAGTACGGGCTGTTCAGCAGTTTTTGGCCAAGCAACACATCCCCCAGGTCCGACAGCCACCGTATTCCCCATATCTCGCCTCTTGTGACTTTTTCCTCTTTCCACAAATCAAAATCCCACTTGAAAGGACAAAGATTTCAGGATGTCAAGGAAATCCAAGTGAATGCGATGAGACAGCTGCTGATTATCCCAGAAAATGAGTGCAGGAATGCTTCCATCAATGGAAAGAGCACTGGATTAAGTGTGTGACTTCCAAAGGGGACTACTTTGAAGGAGATTAAATGCCAAATTGTTACGTGTTGCAGTTTTCTTTTTATAGCACCAGACCTGATACTTATTTATCACACTCATGTGTCATCTTTTTTAGTTTTATGTCCTGGAAACAAAACATGTTCATTGTCTTCCTTGTGAGCAGGGAGCATGTAGTCTTCTTGTAATTAACAAATCACCATATTTACTTGAATCTAATGTGCACCCTATACTTATTATTTAAAAACCTGTACTTACTGAAATACAGCTAACCGAATACCGTAATCTAATGCACACTGATTTTGGAGAGTGAATTTGGCTGGAAAAGATGAGATTTGATTCGAGAAAATACACTATATGTAATACCAGTAGACTTAAAATTTAATAATAATAATTAGTGTTTTCAGTTAGCTACATGGAAGGAATATATGAATGTTTTAGTTTTTATTTTGTCATGTCCTACATATTTCTTAGGGCACAATCCAGAGCAACTACGGGGAGTCCTTGCTCCGGTGTAAGAACAATTTGCTCTGGATTGCAATATGAATTTCCCATAGATTTTCATTAGGTGGTTCAGTAACTACGGGTACACATAATGTCTCTTACGTGCTCCCGTAGTTGGTCTGGATTGTAGGGTTAGTTGTTCTACATTTGGGGAGGGAGCTTGTCTTTTGTGGTTTGACATCTGGTCACCTGGTCCTTGTGTTTTTGCATGGGTGGGATAATGTGACTTCTATGTAGTTTATGTATTTTTAAAGCATGAGACTTTGGATTGAGAGAAAAAGAAATAAGTTATATTTAAGATAATTTTTTGCATTTTGTAGTCATTTGACTTTGCTCGGAACCTAGTCAAGATTCTTGGTGCTGAAGGTGGCCTGCCAATACTCTGTCCCATGATGTTGTGCCAGCTTCTATACTTCTTGATATCTGTGTTGAAAAAGGAAGAGGGGGTGGAAGAGGAAGTGTAGAGGAGATTGGGTGGATTAGATCTGAGGCTTCCTCTTCCACTTACTTGGCTCCCTTCTTCAGTCCCATAAGTGCTGGAAGAGGCAGCAGTGGCAACCCAGGCATTTGCAGGTAATCTGTTGTCAGAAGTCAGCTGTTTTAGAATCCTTATCTATGCAGATCTACTCAAAAGCAAGTCCTTTATAGTCAGTAGGGCTTACTCTCCAGTAAGTGTGGAGAGGTTTGATGCCTTGGGCCACAATCCTATCTACATTAACGGGGGGGGGGGGGAATAAGGCCCACTGACTATAATGAAACCCATAGGATCTGCCTAGGATTGAGCTCTTGGGCTGTAATCCTGTCCACACTTCTCTGGGAGTAAGCTCCATTGGCTGTAATAGAATTTACTACTGAGCAGACCTGCCTAGGATTGGACTCTTGGGTCCCCATCCTATCCATACTTCTCAGGGAGTAAACACCATTGACTATAATGGGAGAAGCTCCATTGCTTCTGAGTAGATATGCCTAGGATTGGGCTCTTGAGCTACAATCCTATCAGCTCTTACCTGGGAGTAACTCAATTGGTTAGACTGGGACTTCTGAGTAGACAAGCCTACTGGGGATGCTTCATGAAATTATGAAGCTTTCTAGTCCAGGAAAGCTTTTTGCAGCAGCAAAACCTGTGAAGTCTTGAAACTGTGGCAAGAAGGTGTTTTTCTTCCTCCTTTTTGTTTTTAGAGAGGGGGGAGGTAGACCTTCAAGCAACCTCACTGCTTTCTGATGGTTGCTTTCCAAAAGATCACACTTTTTTCTCCTCCCCCCTTCATCTGGAGGCAGGGTCTGTCCTCTTTTTCCAGGACATATCCTCATTTTAGCCTTGCACGGGGGGGGGGAGTATATTAAATACTTTATAGTGTGCTATAAAATATACTATAAAATATAAAGTAATATAAATATAAAAAATCTTATGTCTACTTAGAAGCCCCATTGGGTTCAGTGGGTCTTACTTCAGGGAAGTGTCTTTAGGATTGCAATCCTAAAGACACTTTCCTGGGAGTAAGACCCATTCCTGGGAGTAAGACACTTTCCTGGGAGTAAGACCCATTGAACTTCTGAGTAGACATGGTTAGGACTGTGCTCTTAGTTAACCACATGAAAACTCTGTACTTGAATGTTTTTAGCTTTTGTCATGTCCTACATTTTTCTTTGGTGTCCTATATTTTGGGGGAGATTGAATGCTTGTCCTCTTTTTTTGATTATGACATCTGGTCACCCTATTTGGAGGGGGAGGAAAACAACAACTCCCTCCAAATCAGTAGCATAGCAAGGAGGGGCAAAGCACTAAGTTTGGCAGGGGGTCCCTCTCCCTTGGAACCAGGCCAGCTTTGTAGAGAGGGGAGAAAGAGAAGGAGCCTGCCTTGAATGGCTCCTTCGGGAAGGTCTGCTTGCACTGCTCCTTGTGGTGGTGCTCCCTGCCAAAATTAGTGCTGTGCCCCCCTAGCTATGCCACTGCCTCCAAAGTGATTTCCACGTTGGCTGGAGGGGGGATCTCAGTGCAACACTTCAGACTCTGCCAAGTGGTGGAGAAAGGAGGAGAAGACACCAGCCTGGGAATGTGATCACAAGCCTCTCAGGAGGAGGAGGAGGCATCCTTTTCTGGGTGGATCTGCCTGCTTGCAAGCCCTCCTCCCTTTTTTGCTTGCTGTGCAATTAGGATCTCAGTGCAATAAAAGCCCAGGGCCTTCCTCCTCCTCCTCTCCCTGCCCCCCTGGCCCAGCCTTCTCCCCCCTCCCCACTTGGGCTGGCCCTGCCCACGTTTCCCTCCACCCCCCCACTGGTCATGTGTTCCCATTTTTTTTTCCTGCATGCAGTGGAAACAATTTAGCCTCCTTGTTGCCAGCTCTGATCTGAAGCTCTACTCGCTAGGAGGAGGAGGGGGCAGCAGGGAAGGAAGGGGGCACTGCAGCAGAGGTCCCATATGGTCTGCTGGGGTTTCCTCTCCTCTGCTTTGGGACCCCCCCCCTCTTCTCTCTCTCTCTCCCTCTCCCCCCTTTCCCTTTGGCCACATTGTTGGCTCCAGGCTGGGGAGGGGGGAGAGAGAGAGAGAGAGAGGGGAAGCGATGCGTTGTTCAATCGGATGAAAAGTTTGCATTGGTGATCATGCAATGGAGGCAGCAGTGAAAAGATCCAGCCCTACTAAACCAGGTAAGTTTATTTTTTTCCTTTGGGGGGGGGGGTTTTCTCTGTGTGTTTTGAAGTCACCCCCACTGCTGTGTGTGTTTGAAATTTTTGTTGGAAAGATTGCGTAAGATCCTCTGCATTGGGGAAAGAAAGGAGGAAACCCTATAAATCTATCTGCCTGACCCCAAAATGCATCATTTGTTGGTGGGGGTTTGCAAACTAAGTCCTGATCAGGGGTGATTCCCCCCACACTACTATTTGTTTCCTCCTTGGCTTGAGTAACCCAGAGTTGCAGTCAAGACCCCAAAGTGCAACATTGTTGCCCTTTGATTTCCTAAGACCATAGTTGGCTTTGTTTCCTATAAAGTTAAGAGAGGGCCCAAAAATAGTGCTTGGGAAGAGTGCTTTGGGAACAGAGTTGATTGACGCTAATCAATACCTACAAGAGACCTTTCCCTTTCTTTTTAAAAATATTATTATTAATTATGATTCTTATTAAAATTCCTTGCATGGCTGCTTTGTGGAAAGGCGCAGTTTCTATCCACCCATCAAGGAGTGCCTTGGAAGCTTTGGCAAGGATATTCACATTTTGTTTTTTGGTGCTTTTCCCGGCCTGATCTTGCAAAAACCAGCGCAAGGTTGATGACATCCGACCAGCAGCATTGAAGGTATGCGATTCTGCAAATGGCACTGTCTGGGCAAAGAAGTGCAGTTGTGCAGTCTCTTAGCAACACCATTGATTGAGTGGGAGGCTGGCCAATCCGTGCGCTCCTTTTCCCCTTCAAATGTTTTTGACAAGTACTGTACAGTCCAGGAGGGAGGGTGACAAAGTGCAGCAAGAAAACTGTCTCTGTCTGACCGCCCTCTTCCTTCCTCCTGCCCTGTTTTTCTTCCCTTCAGAAGGACGGCCTGCTGTATTTGTGGATCGCTCTCTTTAAAGGACATTTATTGAGATCTGATCCACATTTATTTAGTTCTGATCCACAGGGTGTTGTGCAAGACTACATGAGACTACGTCAAGACGACTCTGATAATTGGTGATCTGGTCTCTTTTATTTTGGCCTCCTCCCATGTCAGCTTCTACAACTGGCAGTGCATGCGTGTACTTGCGAATCTCTCATGCCACAGGAAAGTTTGTTTCACCCTGGCCCGTAAGCAGCTCCTTGTGTATCAGATTGTGCTACTTAATTGGCAGGCCTCAAAATGTATGCTCAACTGCAGCACCTCATGTGGTTTGTCTCCCTTCCAAAGTGCAGGGGAGGCATTTCTTTAGATCAGGAATCTGGTGGAAAATCTCTCCATCCTCCCCTGTATTCTTCAGTGTTCATGAAACCCAAGCCAGGATTTTCTGTTCACTGTAACTTCTGCTTTGTGACTCCCTGTCTGCTGTTCCTTGCAAGGTGTGGGAAACTTTCCACATCTGCTTGTGTTTTGAGGGCCTGGATATCAAAGCTGGGGCAAAGGTGGAAAAAGTTCAGCCGCTTTGGGCACAATTTCTTGAAAAACTTGAAAAAGGCATCCTTTGCTGTGTAAAAAGTCCAAACCTTCATGTAGCACGTTGGAAACATTTTATACTTGTATTGTGTGTGTGAGGTGGAAATCAAAATGGGGGCCAAGCAAATGCTGCAGTCCTACCTTGAGATGAGGCAGGGAGACCTACTCTCTTGGAGATCAGACCCAATTGTGTATAGTGGGCTTGCGTCCAAGTAAAAGTGACTAGATCATACTGCATAACATGGTTGTGTGGTTAAATGTTGTGGCATAAAGCTTCAAAAACGCAGTTGCCCAGTAGTTTTAACATACTCTTACTGGGATCTGCAGCATCTCCCATTGAATTGAACGGCATTTGCTTCGAGGTCTTTGATTCTGCTTACACCTTTGCTGACAGCAGTTATGTGTGTGTCTGCTGCTTTGAAGGTAAGTGGAGTGAGGGCTACAGGTTTCCTGATTCAAGGAAATGTGGGACGGGAATGCAGTTCGTAAGGGCTTGGGATCTCGGCAGTATGGAAGCCACGGTGGCCATCAATCAGAAAGCTTTTAAAGAGAAATAGCGAGTTTTTGTGTGTGTGAGAAAATTGACGGTACGATATCGCCCTTTGGGAGAAGGCTGGCAAGTAAGCAAATTAAACTGAAAGAGAGCAGCATGTAGTCATAGCAACATAGCAATTAAATTATGTTGTCAGCCATGATATAATTTTCCTATTTAAAAGCTTGCTCCTGGGACACAAGTTCTGTTTGCAGCAAACTCGCTTGGCTACAGTCTTCCCAACTGATGTGGGGGGACCAGACAGGAAAGAGAAGGTGTTGTGTCCTTCATGATCCATTGCTCTGCAGGCATCTCCCCCCTTTTTCATCCCATTTCATATTAATAGTGAAAAAGCGTTCTCTTTGCACAACGTTACACAACAGCCCCATAAAGAGCACAATCCTAACCATGTCTACTCAAAAGTAAGCCCCGTTGAACACAAAAGTAAGACCCATTGAACACAACGGGGCTTACTTTTGAGTAGACGTGGTTAGGATTGTGCTCAAAGTCTTGCAAACATGTATTGAGATGGGGGGGAGAGATGGAGACTGAGTTCTGTAATTCTTAAGTTCAGTAGTAATTATGCTGCACTCCTAACCATGTTTATTCTGAAGTTAGTCTTTTCTGTGTTTAACGGAGGGTTTACTCTCAGGAAAGTACACGTAGAAATACAGTCTTAAAATGCTAAACAGCTGACTTTAGGAGCCCCCATAAAATACTTTAGTTTGTTTTTCACTTTTGTAAGTGGGTTTTAAAGAAATGGTAGTACATTTTCCACACTCCACACCAAACTGAAATAATAGCAATATAGCTTGTCCCCATAGAGCTGATTTTAATATTTTCTTTCCAAGTGTTTTTTCCCCTTTTTGTCTATCTTTTGCTCCAGTTTCTTAAATTCCAAAGCTATTTGCCCCCCTGAGGTCCTATTCCCTCTTTAATGACCTGTAATATGATTACAATTTCATCTTGTTGCTTCAGAGTGTTTATCCTCAGCCACATCTTGTGTTCAATAATCTGTACTCTTGAAAACGATAATGCAGTATTTTTAAATGGAAAATTCAGTTAAACATCCCCCTGCCCTCTGGTTTACTTGTATGTTTTAAAAGTACAAGTTTCATTTCTTGGCCTCTTTTTTTCTCCCTGAAAGCTTGATAAAACAAAATCTTCCCCTTTCTTCCAACAACATTTGCTGAAAATCTTTTTCTTGCCATTTTTAATTGTTTTTAAAGATGTATGTGAACGTTTTCACTTCCTGTTAACTCTTTATACAGTATGAAGCTGATACATTTCATTTGTGTGGTTGCTGTTGGTGTGAGGTTAGGCTGAACTTTAAAAGTTGAATGGAATTTATGATCAGATCGCTTGGCTGTACTTAAACCCCCAACTTTTTTCCCCCTTGAAACTACCAGTTTGAAGTAAGTCTTTGCTAAAAGGATAAGCTGTTCTAGATCCGGTTGGTACTGAGTGGAAAAATAACCCAGGGGTAGGTATAGCTTTCCCTGGACAATTCTGAGAGTAAAATTTGAACTTCATATTTATGGCAGACTTTGAGGGAGGCATTAATGAAACTAGGGTATGGATTTCTTAAATTGTATTGTATTATAAATTCAAGTTTGCATATTTTTGAAGCATTTTGATGCTTGGATTTAAAAAACAGACGTACAATATTTTAAAATATTCTATTACAGTATTACAGTACTTGCATATTCCTGCTGTACTCACCTAGAGAAAAACAACATCTTCTGATTTATGATGTCATGTGTCTTATCATTTTTATAGCTTGCTGTCATTTCAGTAAAACTTGTGTCACTGGGGTGGAATATCTTTTTTCCCCATATGTTTTCTGTCCTCCCTCCTCTGAACTTGTGTGTGTGGTTTTTTTTCCGGAGGGGTATATATCTATTGATCTTGACACTGGACTCGGCTGAGAATCCTTTTGTATATTTGGAAGCAACATGTTGATCGTTGTAGCAAGTGAGCATGAGTTTATGTGTGTGTAAACATGGAGTTATGCCTGCACGCGCATTCAGCTAGAGAAGCTCTAATTATGATGTGGCTGTGCTTGTACTGGAAGTGAAACAGCTGAACATAATCTGAAGCAACTGGTTATAAGCTTCTAATTTTTTGTGCTTATTACAAGAAGTAGGAGTGATATGGTCAGTGATATTACACTTGTAGTCTAAATTAATGCATGCTTGCTTAGAAGGCAGGCCCACTGATTTCCATGGCACTTATTCATCAAGTAAATATGTAAAAGGATTGCAGCATTAATTATGACATTTATGGCAGTGATTCCCAATTGTGAGCTGTGGCTTCCCAGGGAGTTGTGGAAACCAACCACATGGGCAGTGGAATCCTTTCTAAGCAATGCATAGGATTGTAGCACTACTGGGAAGTCATGGCCACCGGCCCAGTAGGTCAAGGAAGCTGTCAGTTGAAAAAATGTTTTGGGAACTACTGATCTAAATAATATTCTTCTTTGCATAAAGCTTTGTATTTAGACAAAAACCCAGAAGTAGTATAAAGCAAATAATGAAGTCCCATTTGGTATCTTTAATTAACTTGCCCAACAAATGTGTGAGAGATTCTGGTTTTTTTAAAAAAATCACAGACAGTGGATCTCATAAATGATTAATTTACATACTGGGTAAAAGCTGTCAGAATGTTATGATGCTGTCTATTTTCCAGCTAACACATTTTAAACATTTTGGATTTATCTTACCAGGAGCCTCTGCCTAAATGGGCCCAGTTATGCCTCCCAGTAAGAAGCCGGAGGGCTCGGGAATTAGCGTTTCCAGTGGACTGAGCCAGTGTTACCGGGATAGTGACTTAACAAAGACGCTTCACGATGACGAGGACTTAGACTTTGCTTTACCTGCTCTCCGGTTGGAAAAAGGGCCCATGGAGGATGAAGAACTCACCAATTTAAATTGGTTGCATGAGAGCAAGAACTTGCTGAAAAGTTTTGGGGACTCGGTCTTAAGAAGTGTTAGCCCAGTGCAGGACATTGATGATGACACCCCTCCATCTCCTGCTCATGCCGATATGCCCTATGATGCCAAGCAGAACCCCAACTGCAAGCCACCATACTCATTTAGCTGCCTCATATTTATGGCCATTGAGGACTCTCCAACCAAACGACTGCCTGTAAAGGATATATACAACTGGATTTTGGAACACTTCCCTTATTTTGCAAATGCCCCCACTGGATGGAAAAACTCTGTGAGGCATAATCTGTCCTTGAATAAGTGTTTTAAGAAGGTGGACAAAGACAGAAGTCAGGTGAGGCTGATACAATGCTACTTTCTCTGTGTTTCTGACCCATTTGGTCTTCACATATTTAGTTTAAAACAACAAATAGTCCAGACTCCCAATTTTAATTGTTGGTTTTGGGAAATCCAGCTCTTGAAGGGATCCTTTTTAACTTCACTGAACTCCTTGTCTAGACTACTAAGTGCTGTTTGTATAAAAAATTTTTTTAATTAAAAAACCTTTATGAGGTTACTGTGTTGTACTAGTAGTTTTCAGCTATAGTTAATGCTTATAGTGATGCTTATAGTCTTGATCAATGTGTTGTACACCTCCATAGCAGTTATATACATTTTATTTACTGTTGTCAGGATATCGCCAAATATTGTTAGAAGTTGGTTTTTTTTCAAACCCAACATTTTACCAATTCCTTTTTTCTAGAATTAAAACATAGAATTTGGACAAATGGCACTGAATCAAACTCCACATAAGGAATACATTTTTACTCTTATGTCTGATGTTATGTCTCAGTAGGGGATGGCGCAGGAAAATGCAACATTTAATGTAGTTTCTTAATTGAGCATTTTTGCCTGCACCCAGATACGTGGAGGCAGTACAAAACAAAGATGTTTGTGTACTTGGTTGGACCAGTTGGGTGACAATTAGCTGAACCAGCTTTCTTTGGTGTCTAGGTGACTGTGTTTCTGCAATTTAATATAACCTTATGGTAGCTCCAGAAGAGAGAGAGTACCTGGCTGCTTCACCTAGCTCCTTGAAGTAACAAACATACATTTATACCCTTCTATGGCATGTATACCCGTCTCCTGTCTGCAGTACTTGGGTGCAAGATCTGCTTGGCTTTAGCACCTAAGCCATATTGTATGCCTTTTGAATTTTCCGTAGGCCACCAGCATAACGTGGTATTTCCTGGTGGATCTTTCTGTAATGATATAATTGCAAGAACTCTCTGTCTGTTGCATGGTTCTCTTGTTTGTGTCTTCTAAGATTGTTGTGCAGAATGTAAGAAGTATGTGGTATTGAGTTTTGAGGATCTCAACTCTTAATTGAGTCTGAGGATCTCTTCAAAGAACTATAAAATCAGAGAAGTTTGTCCATGCAACTGCTGCTTCACTTCCAGCAAATTTTTAAGATGTCCTGTTCATGGTTTATGTGCAATAGGTGGTAGGGAAAAATCAAATGAACCAATATTTTGTACTTGTAAATACAGTAATCAAGAAACCTTGCAAAAGAATCACCAGCATCGACAGCAATCTTAACATGGATTGACTTTATTCTTTGGCTTATTCACTTTCCCTTCCTGTTTCCAAAGTACTAGAAACTGCAGTTGGCATGTGAGCCATTTATTACTTCTCCCACCCTCAAAATGAGGTGGAGCAGGTGATATAGTATCAGCTTACCTCTGCAGCCCTGAGGTTTGTTGCTGCAGTATGTACTGTATTCTCTGACTCATTGGATATGTGACACTGTCAGAAAAAAGAAACTTATGCAGGTGCAGCATGACTCTGGAAGTTCAGGATTTTGCCATTTCTGGCAACTTTTCCCCCAATTTCTAGTTCTGTATAGTACTACATTTTGTGCATAATAAGATAATAAGAACAAAAAAATTACAATAGTTTGTAAATTTGTGTTATCATCCAAAACTGGTGGAGTATAACCTCAAAGGACTTGAAAATAAAAGGAGTAAACTTTATTCTGCATTAATTGTATACTCTTTGGCTTACCCCTTCTTACCCCTTTATTGGCACTATGAAACTTAACATCTGCTTTTTGCATATTTGGAAGCATTTTAAATTGTCTTCAGTTTATATAAACTTGTTAATGGTTTCATGATTAAAGGTTGAAATAGAGACTGGCAACCTTCTGGATGGGGCTACTCGTGGGTCTGCCAATAGTATGAACACATACAGTTCATGAGTCTCTCAATGAGGGCATATAGCAAAGTAAAAAAAGATGGGCACAGTGTGAAGAGATGCATGCCCAGATGGAGAATGATGCTCAAAGGGTGCTTCTGCCCTTGTGTTGCTTGCACTCTAAGCCTGACACACAGAAAGAATTACTAAATTGTATTTTTATGACCACTACTGGCCTGGTGTATATATCTTTTTGGAGAATATAGACTAGATGGTTTTGAGTGGCGAGCCAATCTACGTGAGTTGTAGGTTGCCTCTTCCAATCTGTAGAATGAGGTACCAGGTTGAATATATACAGCAAAAGTTGAGTTGATTTAGAATCAAGATGTGCAGACTATGATTTAACTGTTTCTTGAGAATAAGCCCATTGAACTCAATCAAATGCTTGTGTGTAAACATTCATAGGGTTGATTTAAATTGCTAAGGAAAAGAAGACTGTGATCTTAAATCAAAGATCAGGTTTCCTATATGAATATCTGATATTTATTAAAATTGCACAACAACTGCATGCTGTAGGTTTTAAAAAAATGTTGATTTACAGCTAAATAAAGCCTTTATGTGACTTTGCAGGGTATACTTATTTCTTAAATATGTGACATTTTAACTATTTTGGAAAATGATATATAAAACATTGCTCATTGAATAGAATACTAAGTCTGGTGTGCAGCAGCAGGATAGTAATTAGAAGTTCATTACACACATACAGCACAGAAGATATGGCTTTTTCTGCTCAATTTTCTCTGTTTGTGGGAGCATTGATTGAGGAAAGCTGAAAGGCTGGCCGACTTCCTGATGTCATCCCCCATTCTAATCCCCCCTTTTGAAAGGGTTCCCAGAATCTCACAAATGACTTTTGGGTGAGTTCAAGTTGGAATTGGGGACTGGAAGGAAATGGCGAAGAATCCTGGTGTGAGCTTCATTTCACTAGGATCTAACACTTTTTTGTTCATTTCTAATTTTAGATTATCTAATTTTAAATGGCACCTTATAAAAATTGATTTAGAAAAAAACTTCTATACAGTTTGTAGAAACTCCTCATTCTATTGTGTGCAGTGGATCCTATAACATCATCATGCTGGGTAGCTGTACGTGCTACTTTATGTGAATGTATTGCTCTTTGATAAGAACAGTTGGTTAATACTACTTGTGTTGTAGATGGTGGTTAAGACAAGAATAGAAAGCATGCCTATTCTTTTTGATGTTTAGATTTTTTTTCCATTCCACCTTATGAAGAATGCTGCGAACTTCCTAAGTGTATACAATCCTACTCCAGCCTCAGTTGGTCCAGTAAAAGATTCCAAGTGGGTTGGGACCACTTTCAGTGGATTGGGACCATTCTGGAAGCCTTACATTCCTCTGTGCTTTACTTGAACATATTCCAAGGCACCTTTGCTAATTAACGAGTAAATGTTGCTGTGTAGCTCAGTTCAGATGGGGTTACTGTAAAGGATTCTAGCAATTTAAGCGATTTTGTGATCACCTCCAGTGTGTCACTCCCTGAGGGTGGTATCTGGGGCCCAGCGCACTCTAGACCCCCCCCCCCTTGGAATGGTTCAGAGAGGAAATGTCTGTGTTGAATGACTTCTGCACCATTTGTGCCCTTTTCATGATGATGACGTACACATTTAGAATCATAGAGTTGGAAGGGACCTAGTAGGTCATCTAGTCCAACCCCCTGCCTGCAGCAGGAAATCCCCCTAGAGCATCCCCGACAGGTGCTCATCGAGCCTCTGCTTGAAAGAGAGAAACAACTTGATGCTATGTGGGTCTATCTATTTCAGCTTGTTCATTTTCCAATAATGAGCTTTCTTGTAACTACTTTTGTGTGTCCTTTCCACCCCACTTTGTGTACCTTCAAATTTCATTCACTTTAACTCATAGCTCAACAAATATTTTCCACTATTGCCACATATTTGCTTTCGGCATTGTAAGGTTCCCTTAAATGGAAATAGGGCTTCTTATTTCAAGTATCTAGTAGCAAGTTTTTTTTGTGTGAGTGTCTTTTTCTATTTGGCAACAAATTCCCTCTAGGCCTGTGATTATCTCCATTCAAACCTTGAAGCAAATATTCCCTGCGACTCACTTGTAAATTGGTTCCAAACTGTCTGATGCTTTTTCCACAGACAGACTGAGGCCTGCTCTCTTATCCAGAACTTCCAGAAGAGGAAAATATTGCCTGTGCTACACTGCACATAACATTTTTAATCTTTCCAGTTTCTGAAATGTATTTTTGGCTTGCCTATTCATTCAGCAGCTCAGAAGTATTCTTCCTTTTGGCTCCGATAGAGTGTGTGTGTGAGTGATCACTCTTTGTACACTTGTCATTCACTGTTCCTTTTTAGTGCAGTGAGATTCGTTTTCCCTTCCACAACAGAAATTGACAAAATCTGTAGTCAACTTGAAATAGAAAGCATGCTTTACATGGTTTACCTTTACATGCTCACGTTGGTACAGAACTTGCAGATAACTCTATGATTCTATGATTCCAGAGTAACTATGGGAGCACATAAGAGACATTACGTGCACCCATAGTTACTGACCACCTAGTGAAAACCTATGGGAAATTCATATTGCAATACAGAGAAACTTGTTCTTACTCTGGAGCAAGGACTCCCCTGGTTGCGCCCCATGATTCTAAGCCTTGCCCTAACGCTGTTAAATTTCCTAGTTGTTTCCTCCCTTTCTTCACAAAGGAAATCTCTAGAAAAGCATCTTTGAAGAATATTAAAAGGTATATGATGTTCTGCTTTACACCACCCTGGTTTTTGGTGTGTCAGTATGGCATGGTTATGTAGATGACAATTTAGATACATAGAGAAGATTGCAGGTGAGCAGGACTCAAAAAGGACAGAGATGTTAATGAGCAAAATCCGCAAAGAATTAACTAGGCTTGTTAAGTGGAGTTGAAAGTACTGTAGACCCATCATTTTTGCTTTTGTATAGTGCAGGGTATCCAAACCTTTTGGCAGAAGGGCCACATCATCCCTCTGACACTGTGTCAAGGCCAAAAAAACTAATTTGCATTTCATATTTGAATAAATTTACATATAAAATGTATAGGAGTTGATTACAGGGCTTGCCCAGGGACCAGATAGAGGGATCTTGAGGCTTGGTGAGGGCCACATCTGGCCCCAGGGCCAAGGTTTGGAAACCTCTGTGAGTTGGAATATACTCTTGTACAGATCCCTTCTCTGGTAGAGGGGTTGTTGATTCTGGAGGAGCCAGAAGCACAACAGGGCACAACCCTGTAGCTGGTTGTTTCTTACTAGTTTGTGCTTCAAGTTGGAAAGGTCACTCATCTTGTACTAAACCCCATCAGCATCATTTTCTGTAAATGGCAGAACTTGAAGTTGTTCAAGTTGTTTTTTTTATAGTTGACTAAATAAATGAAAGGGGAATGTGCAGCAACTGACACGTTCTGGAAAATTTAGAGAGGTTCCATGGGATGCAAAATGGCACTTAAAAATACAATCAGCTGTGAGAATTGTGGGCATTAGTTAATTTATGTTGAAAACTTCAATATTTTATTTTCTTTCTCCCCCAGCCACTCTTTACAACATTGAAATTGCATATAAAAGACTCTGCCCTGCTTTTCTCATGGTATTTCTAGAGATGCTTCACTTTTTTCCTTTAAGAAAAAGTTGACATTTGTGAGAAGTCTTCTAGCATTGTAATTTGTGTATCATTTTGGTGGTTTGTGTAATATTTGTAATTTGCAATGTGAAAGTCAATATGTGCCTGTTAAAAGGTGCTTAGGAGACAGAGCCTGCCTGAGTTGAATGGCCACCTCAGTTGTGTGTGCTCCCAAGAGGTGCTGTGGGCCACCATACTGCTGTCCTTCATACCAGTGATGAGATTCAAAGAAATTAACAACCGGTTCAATGCCCATCTGGCAGCCACTTTTAAATGGCTATTTTTAAACTTTATATGTCTTATCTCTTGTTAACAACAGGTTCTATAGGTAAGAACCTGCTGGGGCCCACCACTGCTTCATACCACGTTTTCTGCTTCCCAGACTAGCAGTATTCTTAAAACTTGCAAAGCAAGTGTGAAAGGGGGCAGGAATGATGGCAGCTGTCTTTGTCTAGGCCAGAGTGGGTGAGCTAGGCTGAGGTAAAAAGAGTCCCTGACAGGTTTCCCTGCCAGCTGTGACTGGTTACAGGTTTCTCTGCCACATATAGGCACCATCAAAGCTATAGAATGCGGTGCTCATCTCCATTTCTATGACTGAAGAGAAGCTCTGTCTAAAGACGCCTCTGTGTCATGTGGCCAGCATGACTAAATGCCAAAACACATGGAAAGCTGATACCTTCCCACCGAGGTGATACCTATTTATCGACTTGTATTTCCATGCTTTTGAACAGGAGCTGGGCAAAAGATAGGGGAGCTCGGGCTCATCCCAACTTGCAGTACTCGGGTCTTGAACTTCAGGTCAGCAAGCACGGCGCCTTTAACTACTGAGCCACAGCAGCCCTCAGGCTTGGAGGAGCTTCTGAGTGGCTAGTGATGGATAGAGAAGTCTGCACATAGGACACCTCCATTTTTCTGCAACCAGAGTTAACCTCTTCACCCAGCCTCATCAGTGGCACTAGGTCACAAGCAGTGACACAAACAACCAAAATGATGTTTCAGTAGCAACTCAAGTACAGTGGTGCCTCACATAACAAATTTAATTCGTGCTCTTTCACTATCACTAATGGAGTCACTGCTATCCATTGGCTCAAAGGAATCTTTGTCTTTTTGTGGAACTTTAACATTCCCAAGCTGCTGATGGAGAGCAGCATTAGAACACTGATACGGTACACCTTCCATGCTGCCACACACAGATCCCACATATCAGGCTGCTCCCACCCACCCACCCCCCGAACCTCACATGAGTTCCCTGGCCATGGAAGCCTATTCAAAACTTTGCCCAGGGCCCCACTGTAGCTCAGGCTAGTCCCCTTGTCTCCACCTCGTCCCTTCGTCCCCCCTGTGGGTTCCCTTGCCATGGAAGCCTGTTCCAAACATTCTCAGAAGTGTTCTTTACCCAAGACAGTGTTCTTTTTGCAAGTCAAAAAGTGGCTAAGACTTTTGTTCTCAGATAGGCCTGATAGAGTGGTACCTGGCTTTATGAAGATAAGTTTTTTTGGAGGCATTCTTTACCCAAAATGTCCTTTACCTAAGTCATTCTTTACCTAAGGTACCACTGTATCTAGCTGCTTGAAGAACTTATGACCTTTTGCAGCAAAATAAATTCAGTGAGCACAAGCACAACAGCATGGATGAGATACTGTTACTGAAATGTCACTTGCCAGAGTAACGGTGATGTATAACATGCGGTTTGGGCACTCTGTATGTGTTTGCAGAAACCTAGCTTAATATTGCCAGGTCTAGTGGTGTAGCAAGAAGGGGGGGGTGGAGCAGTCAATCTTGGAGGGATTCATGCCTTTAGAGCAGCTCGCCTAGAGCTTTCCTGGGGGTCGCCTAAAGACCCCTGGTGCAGGGGGCCAGGTCAGGCTTGCCAGATCTCTGACTGTAGCTGCGTGTGCACTGGGGCTGACTGAGCAGGGAAGAGGGGGCTTTCCCCAGGCACGCATGCCACCTGCCCAGATTCTGTGGGGGGCTTCCCTGCAGGCACGCACCGCCCGCCCAGATCGCGCAGGAGGGGGCTTGGGGGACTTTCCTCCAGGAGCGCATGCGCTGCCAGCCCAGATCATGTGGGACGGGGCTTCCCTCCAGGTGCGCATGCTGCCCCCTGCCTGCCAGCCAGCCAGCCAGCCACTGCCTGCCAGCTGCCAACTTGCTTGCAGTTAAACTGCAAGGTAAACTGTTGCTGGCTTGCAGCCTGAGAGGCCAATCCTATGTATGCCTACCCAGAAGTCAGTCCCATAATAGTGAATGGGGCTACTCCCAGGAAAGTGCTAGGACTGGAACCTTAGAGCCCAATTCTGTGCATGTGTACTCAGAAGTCATTCCCATTGAGTTCAGTGAGGTTTACTCCCAGGAAAGTGTGCATAGCACTGTAGCAGTAGAGCCCAATCCTATGCATGTGCACTCAGAAGTAAGTCAATTCAGTTCAGTGGGAGTGCTTCCAAAGAAAGTGCATAAGATGGCAGCCTTGGAGCCCAATCCTATGCATGCCTACTCTGAAATAAATCCCATTATAGTCAGGGGGGCCTTTACTCCCATGTAAATGTGGATAGGATTGCAGCCTCAGGGCCCAATCCTATGCATGCCTACTCTGAAATCCCATTGTGTTCAGTGTGTGCATAGAACACACATTTCATTTGTAACAATGAAAATGCATCCTGCATATCGGATATTTACATTACGATTCATAACAGTAGCAAAATTACAGTTCTAAAGTAGCAACGAAAATAATTTTATGGTTGGGGGTCCCCTCAACATGAAGAACTTTTAAAGGGGTCACAGCATTAGGAAGATTGAGAACCACAAGAGCCATTCCAGGCAGGGGAAGCAGAGCCATACTCTCTCCAAAATTGAATGTTCTACACCAGTGGCTAAGACTTTTCTTCTCAGATAGGCCTGATAGAGTGGTACCTGGCTTTATGACGATAAGTTGTTTTGGAGGCATGCTTGTAATCCAAAACATTTGTAGATCAAAGCAAATTTTCCCATATGAAATATTGGAAACTCAGACTAATTGTTCCATTACCTAAAAATGTTCATGTAAAAATGTTTACAATACTGTAATAAAAAATAATAAAGAAAATTAATATAAAGGAAAACAAAATAAATTAGCTTGTATTTACTCTCTCAGGCTTCATTCTGCCCTCCTTACATAGGAGTGAGCCCAACTGATTATAGTAGAGCTTAATTTAGAGGATACATTCAAGGCTACATCACTCAGGCTTCTTTCCATTGCCTCCCTCACATAGGAGTGAGCCCCATTGACTCTTAACAGTTACCTAGAGTAGACATGCATAGGCTGGTCTCTCGGGAGAGGCTGAGGTCTCAGGGTTCTGGTGGAGCGCTGAAATTGGCCATATCCTGGTCGGGTTTATTTTTTCTGCTTGTTTATCAAGGCACTACTTGTATATAAGTCAACATTTATTAGAAATGTTTGCTTGTCTTGTAAAATGCTCTCAATCCAAATTATACTCAATCCAAGTTTTTACTGTACAGTATTTCCATTTGTCTAATTCCTGTTGTAGACTTTAATGTTAATGATGTAGAATGGCCAAAAGGAAAACATAGTGCTCTTGTAGTTTTTGTGACTTTTCTCTGTTCCTCAGAGTGCTTTGAATTAGTTTTGTAAGTAGAGGAAACACTGACATGGATTAGTTTATGGCTGGCTGTCAAATGTCTGGTTATAAATTTCAACCTGTTTTAAAATACCCGAGTACTGGAGAAATTGTATTGTGTTGACAGTTGTTATCAACTACAGTACATTTTGCATTTGTGTGTTTTGCACATGCGTGTTCCTTTTTTTGTCAAAGTGAAATTGTATACCCTAATAGTTGGATGCTATGTGTGTTATTTATTCCTGTAGCTTGTGATGTCAGTCATCTTGGATTGAGGGTAGTGGGAGAAGATGGTCTTAAAATACTTACAAACACAAAACTATATGGTGGCCAAGAAAACAATGGTTGGAAATTTTGAAAGGCAGCTTTTTGTCTGTGCTCGGTCAAGAACATTAAGGTCGGTCACCAAACCCCAGATCCTGCTGAGCTGGTGGGAAAATTTGTATGATGCAAATGGGCGCATCATACATTGCACTTGGTTACAAATGCAAGTTTCTGTGGGAATTCATAGTAAGGGCACTTGTCTGGAGTGGGTGAACTGGTTCTGTTAATGGGGCCAGCCCACCTGTGAGAAGGCCTCTTCCCTATAGAAACTGAGCTGCTCACTGTGAATGTAGATCTTGGAGTTTTGTTCAGAAGGGAAATTTTGTTGAAATAGGGAATGGTATCTTTGGCTATGGCCCCCCCCCCCGCCCTTTCTGGAATAATCTAATCCAGTGTTTTTCAACCTTTTTCATCTGAAGGCACACTTAACAAGGCACTGAAATTGTCAAGGCACACCATCAGTTGTTTTTACCATTGACAAGGCACACCAGACTGTTCAAATCCCCCAATTTTCCAATTAATGAATGTCAATCTCCAAATTCCCACAGCACACCTGAGGACTATCCATGGCACACCAGTGTGCCATGGCACACTGGTTGAAAATCACTGATCGAATCCATGGACTACAAAACAAAGGCAAACTGAAATGTTATAATCCCATACAAGGCCATGGAAACGTTTTGGCATATGTTACTGCTCTTCTTGGAAGGAGAATTATAGAAGGTGTTGGCCCATAAGTGACAGATTCCTCAGGCCAGTAGACATTGTGTTGGGTGTGATGTTGCAGTTAGATGGACAGGTGCAAGGGAGTCTTTTACACCTGTCGTGTGAAACATTAACATGCTCACTAAACTTATGGTAATTTTCATGTAGGTGGCTGTAATGTTTGCAAGTGTTTTGTGTATATCAATATCCAGTTGCAGTATCTATGGAAAATGTGGTCTTCCTTTGGAAGAGTTTCTTAATGGGTGGAATTAAGCACTTGTTCAGGGCTCTACTAATTTTCATGTGCTAACTTTTGCAGTTCTTGGTTATTTTGTGATTTCCTAAGGGTTGTGAAATTGAAAACACATCATTATGTAGGCTACAATCCTCTGTCAGTCTTTGAAAGACTATGGTATTGTGCTTGGCGCTGCATATGCTGCATGTGAAGCACGAAAGCCTGGGTTGGATTGTTATGGAGGATTGGCTGTTACTCAAGCAGCAAATCCCCCCTTTCCTCACCACTGAATTAGTCCAATGGAACGGCAAAGCCGATATGATGGGTTCTAGTTGCATCCCATAGCTGGGCTAAGCACAGGAGTGTCACCATGTCTTGTGTGGCCGACCCGGGTCTTGAACCCTGGCCTGCTGGTTAACAGGCACAGTGTCTTAAACAATCCACTAATAGCAGAAGTGCATTAAACCATTTAAAACTAATCGCACCCTGATTCTAACTTGCAGTGCTATCGTAAACATGACTACTCAGAAGTAGGTCCCATTGTGTTCAATAGTACTTACTCCCAGGAAAGTGTGGTTAGGATTGCAGGCTACATTAGGCAAGTTCTGTCACAAGGCAGCAGAGCTAAATAGTGTGGATTTTGACTTCTGGTGTGCATTTTTCATTATTTCCAAAGGAGCTTCCAAGAAAATGAAGCTGTGATCCTAGGAATAGCATTGCATACAAGACTGGTTTATGGAATGGGTTGATAAATGCTGCTCATTGTACATTCAGTATGAGGGATTCTCAATCTGATTCTTTTAAACCACAGAACTAGGATCTTACTTTAAAGCGTTCTCCGATACATGCACTGAGAATTATCACGTACATTCTCTTGTAATTCCATCTAGGAATTGGATGCTTGCAAAGAGCAGTTTAAAGCAGCATCACTGTGGTGGTAACAGACAGGTTTGTGAAGTATAATCAATAGACTTCCTTTCTATAAATCTTTTTTAAAAAAACAGATTGAAAGTAGCTTCAGCTGAACTGATGTTTTAAGGGTACGAAGGGGGGAATTGCATTGGTGCAAGAACTAACAAAGCTCATTGTACATTGGAATGTATAACAAGCACTCTGTCTTAATGGCTGTGTCTTAAGCATGACGGGAGCTTTTCTTTACGTTCTCTCCTTTATTGCTAGAGCCATGCATCCCATTGCTCAGATCTTATCCTGTTTTCTAGTGCAGACTCTGAATGCCCTAGTATGTGTCCCATTGAGTTCAATCCCTTTAGCCGGTGACTCTTCTGGCGTCCCTGCCATCTGGTCCTTGGCTATACGCAGGAATTTTTCTTGTATATGTACCTCCATAGCAACAAGTTTGCAGTTGATATGGAAAGTAAGCAGTTGCCCTAGCAACAGAGTTAGTGATGTGGCGGGTCCTCCGCTTGCAGAAAAAGGGCTAGTCTGGTTCAACTGCATGATGTCGTTCTGCTGCAATTGTGCCTGCGCCCACTAGTGCTGCTAGAGTTAGACTGTGAGCATCTTTGTTGTGGCTCTTTATTTTCAGGAGTAGAAGAGGCTGAAGCATTTGCCCTTTTCAGGCCTCTGGGTAGCAAGATCTTGGCTACAGACCATATGGTTGTATGTGTGACAAACTGGAACTAAGTTCAACATGGGGACATCCTTTGCCTTAACAGCTATGAGATCGCTGCTCAGCCTGTGAGGCAGAGTCTACTAGCCATAAACTTAAAGCACATAAACTTTATGCTTAATTTTAAAACTTAGGACGCAATCCAGGGTAACTACGAACAATTTGCTCTGGATTGCAATATGAATTTCCCATAGCTTTTCACTAGGTGGTGCAGTAACTATGGGTACACATAATGTCTCTTGCATGCTCTTGTAGTTACTCTGGATTATAGGGTTAGACTCTTGCTTATTTTTGTCCTTTTTAAGGACTTCTTATCCTGGTATCTCTATGCTGCTTATGTTTGGTGTACTGCTTACGTTTAGCAAGTTTCTTGTTTCTTGTGGCAGTTTAGCAAGTTGCTTAAAATTATATAATTTCTGGTTCAGTAAAGGGAATACAATTAAAAGCCTGAGTGAATACTATTTTAGTTTATACTATATTTTTTTGTTTACACTATTTATACTATACTATAGTGGATACTGTACTATAGATAGGTGGCTTTAAAGGAAAATTAACCAGTTTCCTATCATATGGGCACATTTGGGGGGGGGTACCCTTCTTTTAGGTTCTCTTTGCAATTTGGTGGACACCCTGCAGAGTGTTTTGCAATTGACAATTTAGGAACTTCTGAGCTAGTCTTGTTTGAAGGCTTCATTGGCAGTAACTGAAAAGCACATGTTCTCCAAAATCTGTGTAATTAGGATCACAGAATATGGGAACCCAGTAGATTACCTGAGCTTATATTTTTAACTTCATTTTCCCCTTTTGTTATATAAAAATCGAAGCAAGAGTTTCTAAACAAGCTACAATAAGTAAAAATTTCCCATTTGTTGTAGCTGAGCCTCAAATCTTTTTTTCTCCTTCACCATAAAGTCTACCCATTCTGTCCCCTCAAAGGCAAGGGGCACTTAAACTGATTTTGTTTAGGACAACAATAGTTGGTTTACCAAGCTTCTCTGTTAACAAAATGCGTCTAGCTCTATGGACTTTGGAAGGCTGGAAGTGGGGGACGGGACTTTCTTTTGTAAGATGCCTGAAAGTAGAGGGGTAGTGCAAATCTCATTCCTGTTTCTCCTAGCAGATCATAACTCATGTTGTCTCCAACTCTGGTTCTTTGCCACTCTGTATCTACTATGTGCTTGCTGTCTCCCAGTACTTTTCTTCCTCCTCACTGACCTGCCTGTGCTTCCACAATACAGCAAATGGCATACAGGTTGCAGCGTGCCTAGGCACTTTTATAAATTATAATTATTTTGCTCATGAAGGTGGAAAGGCCAGTTGTGCCAACAAAGTATGCAGGCTGATGCTGTTCCTGTACCATAATCTGGGTTCTCTGTTCTTGATATTAGCAGATCGCACAGTTTGTACCTCGCCGGAAGAAAGTGAGCATTTGGTTGGAGATGAGATGGGGTTCTGTAGTACAATCCTAACCATATCTACTCAAAAGTAGATTGTGTTCAATGGCCTTACTCCCAGGAAAGTTTCTTTAGGATTGCAACTTCAGTCTGTGAACTGTGGAGTTTTAGCTGTCTACTTAAGCTGCCACACCTCTGAGTGACATCCACAATTCACCTATTAACAATAAGTAAAAAGAGAGCCCTTCTCAGCCCAGTGTGAGTACAGTCAGCATGTCCTGTCTACTGTTCCAGATTGCGGGAGGTGGAGAGGGAATTGCAAGTCTGTGCTTTAGTAATTTGTCAAGTGAATTGTTCACCGACATTGAACCCTGCTGTGCTACTTAGGGAATGGCTCTTCCTAAATTAGATCCTCTGCTCGGAACAATCAAAACCTGAGAATCCCTCCTTCACAGTCCTTGTTGAATTCTATAACGTAGGTCTCTTCTTACAACAGTGCTGATGGAAGAAGCTATATTTAAAATCCTGCGTCTATAGTTATGTTCATAGTTACCAGAGTGACACAGTATTGCTTGGCCTGAAGACCCTATAGGTGCTTACTCATTGAAAAATCTGCACATGCAGTCATTTGTTAGTTTTAGCTAATAATACTCTGACAGTCAACACAAAACACAAGCTATAATCATTTATCAGGGTCTTCTGTTGTTGCTTCTGCTTGTGCTTTTGCTAGAAATGCATACCAAAGCCTGATATGTTTATTCAGAAGTACATGATACTGTATTAAATCAGCCTCACTCCCAAGCAAGCAGACACAGGTCTAAGAGAAAAATAAGCTTTCTCAGATACTTGTTGAACAAATGGATAAGAAGGAGAAATTTTCACATGAAAAAAGATTAGATAGTCATGCACAGACAAGTTGTTTGTTTTGTTACCACAATGTAGAAAAAAGTTGCATAACTTTATTCTAGGCAATCAAGTGGGTGAGTTTTTCCTCACAAATCTTGTTTTCAGGAATAAAGCGCAGTGGTATAAAAAAACTTGGCATCCTTGGCATCCATCAGTCTTGAAAGACCAAGGTATTGTGCTAAACGCTGCATGCAAAGCACAAAGGCCTGCGTAGATTAATATGGAGGATAGGCTGTTACCCAAGCAGCAAATCCCCCTCTCCATGCCACTGAAATAGTCCAATGGAATGGCAGAGCCAATATGTTTGGTTTCAGCTGCATCGCAGAGCTGGGCTAAGGACAGGTGCTCACCCTGTCTTGTGGGGACCTGGGTCTCAAACCCTGATCTACTGGTTAACAGGCACAGTGTATAACTCTTAAAGTTTTAAAAAGCTAAAAACAGTAAGCTAAAAAGCTTTTCATCCTTTCAGAAATGTTGCCCTGACTCTAATAGTGTGCATCTCTAGACCATTTAGGAAACGCCAAAATAATTAGCATTTTTTTTTTTGCACATGAAATGTTAAGACTTTTGTGTGCTTTATTTCAGTATGCATATAAACCACCCTATAGGATAGGCCAGTATTCTGGACTGCAGTTGACAATGGTGACTTGCTCAATAACACTAAGGCTGCAATCCTAAAGACATTTTCCTGTGAGTAAGACCCAATGAACACAATGGGGCTTACTTTTGAGTAGATAATGGTCAGAATTGTGGTCTGAATGAATTAATGACTGAGCTGACATTCTTACTGGTGACTTGCAGTATTAGTCCTTATGTTCTGCTGGCTCTGTAGTGCATACTGACATCACACATATCAAAACTGTTATTTTGCATGCAGTCTACCTATCATCACCACAAATTGTTAGCAGGGTGTGGAATGAAGGTAGACCCCACATTTTTGAACCTTCCAAAAGTGATAGCTAAGAAGACTAACAAACTTTCCCAAGGTTTCTATATTTCAAACACTGGTTTGGAATTAGAGGCAATTTCTGATTCCGATACACACCACCAGCTTAAAACTGCTCCTCACGTATCCCAGTAGGATGCATATAACTGAATAGATTGTTATATACTGAGAATGGAAAAAGTGGCATTGAAGTTGTTGAAAATCAAGCTTTTCATGTTCATTAGACATGGTAGATTGTAAATTTAGGTCAGATTTAACAGGGAATAGAGGGAGGGATGTTTTGCAGGTGCTGAGTTTCATTATAAACTGTCAGAAATCTCCTAGAAAGTGCTACAGATTAGATTGTAGGGGAACATATTAAATTGCAGGTAAAGTTGTCCTTGAGATGCAAAAACTCTGGACTCTTAAGAGGTAAATAAATTTTTTCCCAGTCGTTACTATACCATTGTTAGGCAGTTTGTGCACTTGAAATGTTCCTGTTCTTTCCAAGATGTAGAAAACCCTTTCTTGGTATGTGATCTGCCACATCCACACATACATTTTAAATGAAAAAAATATTTCATTTAAATATTAAGTGAGAACACTTAATATTGAGAACACTTCTAAGCATGTTTATTCAGAAGCTTCAGTTTGGTGCAATAGATCCTGGAAAGCATGTGAAGGATGATTGCTTTTAATTTGTGAAAAAGTTCACTTTGCAGTAGGGTTGCCATGATTCTCTTCCACAAAATCAGGACAGGACTCTCTGTCCCTCTTGCCAATATGTGAAAAAACCCCAAAATCAGGATTGTCCCTGTTTGGAGGGGACAAATGGCAGCCCTACTTTCAGCCCAATCCTAACATTTCCATGCGGCAGTGCTGCAGCATTGGCATGCCTGAGCTGCATCCTACACGGGAGTTTTGCAGCTGGTCAGCTGAACATGAGGTGAGGAACATTTCTGAGTTGACCATGCAGGTTGATTGGACCAGATTCACCTTCCCCTCCCATGCTGGATCCACCCTTGCCCAACTCCATTCCATCCGTTCCCACATTGTGTTGGACTTGCCTGGTCTAACAGACCTCCTACACACACCATCATGCCAGCTTGTAGTGCTGTTGCAAAGTGCTATAGCAGTGGTTCTCAATCTTCCTAACGCCGTTACCCCTTTAAAAGTTCCTCATGTTCTGGGGACCCCAAGCATAAAATTATTTTTGTTGCTACTTTATAACTGTAATTTTGCTACTGTTATGAATCGTAATATAAATATCCGATATGCAGGATGTATTTTCATTGTTACAAATGAAATGTGTGTTCTATGCACACATTGAACACAATGGGATTTATTTCAGAGTAGGCATGCATAGGATTGGGCCCTGAGGCTGCAATCCTATCCACATTTACATGGGAGTGAAGACCCCCTGACTATAATGGGATTTGTTTCAGAGTAGGCATGCATAGGATTGGGCCCTGAGGCCATCAGTCAGCCCCAGTGCGCGCACAACTACAGCTGGAGGTCTGGCAAGCCTGACCTGGTCCCCTGCACCAGGGGTCTTTAGGCGACCACCAGGAAAGCTCTAGGTGACCCCCAAAGGGGTCCTGACCCCCACTTTGAGAAACACTGTGCTATAGGATGCATTTGTAATGGTGTGCATCAGATCACACATTCTTACAGCACTGAAGAAGCATAGGATTGGCTATTAAAAGTGTATGTGTATTGGACCCCATAAGACTAGGCTCATCCTTGCTTATTTACTGTAATAGGGGAAGTAGGAATCCCTCCTTAATTTATTTTAAAAATTTTGAAGCTGAATGTTGTCTATGAATGTGTTTGTTTCTCCAGCTTTACATTTATTTAAACTTTTTCAATTAAAACTAAAGAAACATGAACTCAGCAGTTCTGTTCTCTGATTAATCTTAGCCTTCCGCTGTGATATTTTTACACATAGATACTCATTTTTGCTGGTTTCATGTGCTTCCTCAGCTTTTAATGTGCTAAAAATAAAGTGGTGGGTGTATTTCTTTTTAACTTGAACAAGTAAGGTGTAACTAGTTTTATATTGCTCAAATTCTGGATTTAGTGTGGATTTTTTTCATTTGGTTTCTAATTGTGATTTTGCAGCCATTATTCCAAGGATGGATAGTATCTAACTTACGTTAACAAAGAAGTTAAATAGTTGGAAGACATAGGGTGCAATCCAGAGTAACTATGCGGAGTCCTTGCTCCGGTGTAAGAACAATTTGCTCTGAATTGCAATAAGAATTTCCCATAGGTTTTCACTAGGTAGTGCAGTAACTACGGGTGCACGTAATGTCTTTTACGTGCTCCCGTAGTTACTCTGGATTGTGCCCATAGTTATCTCACATAAATAGAATTTCAGTTTTACCCTTCAGTATCTTGGTTTGAATGGGAAATAACCATCCTTCTTATAAATGAACATTTACTGTATATGATTATACGGTAATTGTATAATATTTATTTACTAGTAGAATTGACCTGTCATTGCAGGAGTAAAATTTCAAGAATATTTGTGGGCACTGGGCAGCAGGCACCAGAAACTGGGCACAAATAGGCACTGGTCATCAGAGAGTACTCAGGGCAGTGGCGGACACTGGGCACCAGTGAGCATCACCAGACAGTGGGCACCAAATTGGTTCTTAGAGAGTTCTTACATCCACTATTTCATTCATAATACAGAAGGAATATGCTCCCCAAATATTTTGCTTCTTGGTCCAGGGGTTGGGGCTGGGTGTTGATTAGTCAGACTTCAGCTATAAGAACTAAATATAAAATCAAAGAATTGCTGACTTATCAACACCCATACAAAACAACCAGGCCTAGAAAAGGCTCTAATAGCCACAGCTGACACCTGGGATTCAAGGAGCATCTGTATATCTAGGAGAACCTCCAAACTACAGACCTTCTCCTTTAGAGGTAGTGCAACCCCATTCAGAGCAGGACGACAGTCCAATACCTGAGTTGTGGATTTCTGGACCAGGAGAACTTTTGTCTTACCAGGATGAAGTTTTGTGATGCCCACAATGAATAGGCCAATGTGCTGAACAGCACCCCCAGCACCACTTTCTGGGCTCTGTCAGCCAGGAAGGAGCTGAACCACTGCAAGACAGTGTCTCCAGTCCCAAACCCAGAAGGACACCATGGTTGATGGTTTTGAAGGCCAATGAGAGGTCTAGCAGGTTCAACAGGGACACACTCCCCCTGCTCCATTCCCTGGCATAGGTCATCCACCAAGGCAATCAAAACTGTGAACACTGGCCTGAAGCTAGACTAGAAGGGATCCAGATAGTTGGCTTCTTCTAGGACCCTCTTAAGCTTGGACGTCAACACTTGCTTACCAACTTGGCCCAGAAATGAGATATTTGGAACTGGCTCAAAGTTTTTTAAATTGGTGTGATCGAGGGAGAGTTTCTTCAAGAGGTGACAAACCATTGCCTGCTCCAATGCCAAGGCAACATCCCCTACCTCAGAGATGAAAATTCACCACTTCCCTGTCCACTCGGCCAGTTCAACCTGGGCTGATCTAATTAGCCAAGCTGGGCAAGGGTCAAAAGGGGAACAAGATACTCTCACACTCCAAAGAATCCTGAGGAGATATACTTTGCTGAATAATCTTTAACATTACCCTGTTCCAAGATTTTTTTTCCTTCTTTTAATAGCTTCCCCATGAATCTCTTGGTAATTCACCTTTCAAAGGAAAATGCAAGTAATAAACTTAAATAGTATTTATAAAATAGCTATAAAATGCTATTTGTTCATTTTTTTTACTGTTCAGTAGTAGCAGTACTAATTGTTTTTTAAAACAGTTCTTCAGGTAAAGAAATTTGACAAAATGTAACATTGAATTGGTGTCTTTAGTAATTTGAATTAACATCCTTAGAGAATGTGATCTTGTGACTATAATTCTCCACAGCCTTTGTAATTTTAACGAAGGTGTGTTGGAAGTTTTGGTTCTGATTTATTTTTTTGGAGTGTGTGTGTGTTTGTTTTGTAGATCACTCCTCCACCCCAACTGAAAGAAGAAAAGCAATACCAAAAATGCAAATTCACAGAATGAACAATGGTGATGTTCCTTAATAAGATTTTCCTTGCGCTTCTTTCTGTATATTTAGCCCCTGCCAGTTTTTGTTGATATCACTACTGTACGCTTCTGTGTGAAACTGTAACATTTGTGGGTTGTGGGAATGACAGTGCATCTCTCTGTAATGTTCCCTTACCTCTTTGCATTTCAAAATGGGATAAAGGGAAACAAAAAATAAAGTTCTACTTCGGAACTTTGTTTCAGCAAATTCTTTTCTCACTTCCATTCCAAGTTGTGTTCCCTTTGAACAGTGTTGAGGCTAGTAAGGGAGAAGTAAGATATTGGGGAGCAGTCCATACAATACTCATAGCTTTTGTACATGTATGTATGTCAAACCAACAGACGCATAGGGGTGACTTGAAATGCATCAGCATAGAGCAATGACCTTTCTCTAATCCTGTGCTGTTTATCTGGAGATTTGATGTTGATTCTACCTGTTTTTTGTCTTGGACCTTATCATGCCTTGATCACCTTTGGCAGAGGCTCCCAAATTCACTGTAGTTACAGCATCTTTCATTTGAGGGGGAGGACCTTTTTATGGTTCCTCTTCTGAGAAATAGGAAGCTGGACTAGATGCGCCTTTGGCCTGATTATGCAATGGTACAGCTTCTAATTTGAGTTGATTCATGGGCTACAAATTTTTGTCATTTACTTTGCTGCGTAGAGCTATCTTCATTATAGATCTATCTGGTGACACAGTAATTAAACACTTCTGTGAAATTAGGATTAACGTCTGTTACATGCTTCTCTAGGACCATGTTAAAAATGTCTCCTGCTATTGTATTGGAGCCTGGATGGGCATTTACTTTTAGGGTAGATCAAAGATGGGGAATGTTGCCCAGTGGGCACAGGGGAGTTTGGTTATGATCATACTTTCAGCATCCTCTGATTTGGCTTGTCTGCCTTCCTTGTGGCTGCCAACTATTGAGCGTATTGACATTATTGAGCAAATACTGTTGACTGATTGAGCCTGGAGTTATATGAGATTGCTGCTAATGGTCTTTGGCTCATCAAGGCTCCAGCCTGTAGTTGCTGCTTTTCAGTCACAGGTCTAAGAAAAGCAAGAAGCTGAAAGGACCTTTTCAAAGGACATAGGCATGCTGCTGCATCCTCTGCCTGCCTGCTTGGGAACCTTGCTCCTGGCTGCCACAGAAAAATTTGCCTGGAGCTACTGACACTTAAGCTGTGTGTCTTCCCTCAAGCTATAGCTGAGTTCTTAATTTTTAAGGCTGGTACATCATAGTGGGAGCCAATCGCAGACTGTATAGGAGAAATCCCAAAGCGCTCGTGGGTGGCTTCACAATGGAAAATGCTCTGTAAGGCAGTATAGACCTGGGCTTGTATTTATGAACTTGGTGACTAGCTTTAAGTCCCTTTCAGAACCAGTGGCAAATAAAAGCATTACAATGTGCCCAGGGATTGTGTTCCTCATCTGGGCTCAAAACAGTGTTCAAACCAGGACATAGACATTTGGCTGTTCCTCTTTTTTTTTTTTTTTTTTTTTAAATTTACTTCCAAAGAACCAAATTCAAAATTGCCCCTTATAATGGAACGTGGTTTCTTTTTCTGTTTAGGATGCATTAAGGGGAGAGAACTGTAAAAGACTTGATGGGTTACTTCTCACCAGCCACCTGGCTTTTTAAGGCTTATTTGGTATCTTCCTACCACTTAAGAAAATGATTGTTTCATTTGTGGCTAAGTACAGGATGAAGTGGAAAAAGGGAGAACTATATAATAGAGGATGAGCATCTAGAAAGGATTAATTACTGTGGCCCTAGGAAGGAGCTCTGTTGGGTTGATGACTGCTGTCCACACATTTGCTTGAAAACGGTGATTCTGCCACTTGGAGCATATGGGCTCTGTTATGTGCCCACAGAACTGCATGAGTGCTTTGTGTTGGTGTTGGCATGTAGCGGAGTGACAGAGATTCCGTGTTGACAGGACTTGGCTTCTTGCTGTAGAACATCTGACACTTTGCTTCTGGCTAATGTTTTACCACGGCAGGTTGTGAAAATCTGATGGAAAGCTTGCACGAAATACACCTTTTATAAAATGCACTACAGTTAGGTGGCCGTTTGAGGCATCTCTTCTCTATGAACTGGTTATACTGTTCTGTACCCATGCTGAGGAAAAAAATTAGGTTAGGTCAGAGTAGCAAAAGATGCCAATGTTTAGTCTTTTGTCAAGAAATTCCCTTTCTTTAAACTTTTACTGCAGAGGTAGGCAACCCTCAGCATGTGGAAGAATGCTTGTCGGTACGCCAAGTTACCCTTAGAAGATACAGTCAAGAGTGCTGCCACTGTCCCAATTGCCGGAAGGTGGCTGCCCATCACCATTGCTGGTGCCCAGAATGGCAACATCTCTCCTCCCATCATCCCACCCTTACGCCATCAAAATGGAAGGCCCTGGGGCAGAGACCCTTCACCTTTGGAGCCTACTGTTGGAGAGCAGCTGTACTGTTGGATGCAGCAAGGCTGGGGGAATGCAACCATACTTGGATACTTGCAACCATACTTGGAGGCTAGAGGGGCAGTGCTTCCACCCCAGCAGCTGAAACTCTTTTATAGAGCCGGTGAAGGAGCATTTTGCTGCTCTGCCCCATTCAAGCTTGCCCTTTCCTATGGCTCTCTACTCAGAAGTAAGCCCCTTTGCAGTCAATGAAGCATACTCCAAGGAAGGTGTAGAGAAGGGTGCACCTTTAGGAGTCCAGTCCTGTGCTTTTCTACTTAGAAGTAAGCTCCTTTGCAAGAGACATGCAAAGGATATGATCTGGCTGTGCTTCAGCATCTCCAGCTCCCACAGCAGCGCAGGGATGGAGAAACCCTGGGGTGGCGGGGGGTAGAGGAAGCCACATGTTGACTGGAGGACAGCAAACTCCAGGAGGAGGTCTCTGCATGTACATAACCTTAGAATCATGTCAGCACATGGAACAGCGTTTCTGAAAGTAGGGGTCAGGACCCCTTTTGGGGTCGCCTAGAGGTTTCCTGGGGATTGCATAAAGACCCCTGGTGTAGGGGACCAGGTCAGGCTTGCCAGACCTCCGGCTGTAGCTGCTCGCCCACTGGGGCTGACTGATAGCCTCAGGGCCCAATTCAGTGCATGCCTACTCTGAAATAAATCCCATTATAGTCAGGGGGGGCTTTACTCCCATGTAAATGTGGATAGTTAGTTATAAAGTAGCAACGAAAATAATTTTATGGTTGGGGGTCCCCACAACATGAGGAACTTATAAAGGGGTCATGGCGTTAGGAAGATTGAGAACCACTGACATAGAATAACATTGTAACAGGCACTACACTGCCAAAAGGTTGCTGACTCCTGTTCTACCGTTTTTTCTTAGTGAGTTACTCATCCATAACTTTCAACATCCAAACATCCATATCCTCATAACTTTCTCCTATAGCAGACAGAGAGACCTTAAATAATGCTATAGGTTCTGTTCGATATTGTGTTGTGTAATTCTACACAAGGCCATATTAATTGAAATAAACTCAATTGGTAGCAGCTGCTAAATATTTAAAATGTGAAGAATTTCAGGCATGTGCATAGTGCAGTTTGCCCGTAATGAGCTCTTGTAGTAGCACATGCTCAGTTATTCACATATTACATTGCACAAACATGTAGGGACTCTTCATGTGCTCATTTTAGAAGTACAGTTGTCCCTCATTATCCAATAGGGTTCGGTTCCAAAACCTCCTATGGATTAAAAAAATCAGTGGATAAAAAAGTTGAAAAATAGATTTAAAGTCCCACTTCCAGGTTTCTTGCTCCTCTGTTCCTCCTGTGGAATAAGATTATGCCTCAATATCTGCAAGGGTTTGATTCTGGAACACCCAAATATCAAAAATGTGTTAAATAAAAAGCAGTTTAAAAATATATGTGTAAAGTATATCTCTTTACCATTGTTTAAAAACAACTTTTCTTCTTGTTGAGAGAGGCAATCAGCAATTAGAAAAACAAAAAGCCAGCCTTTGCCTGGTTCCGCTCAAGAATGGAACAATTAAAATTGATTTGCAGTGGCCACTTATGTTGGGTCAAATCCGTGCATAAAAACATCTGTGTATAACAAGATTGGACCTGTAATCATTGGAATTGGACTGTTCAGAAACATTGGGTAATGTGTTGTATACATGTTAAATTGAATGTGGGAGGTGAATAACTTTGTGTACAGTGCAGGATCAGCAATTTTGTACATTGGTGTTCATCAGTCTGTGGAGTCATGAAGCCTCACTTGGGGTATGGTGGCAACCTTTCAAATCCTGTGCAGAAGAGGCTTGGATCCAATACAACAATGGTACTGCCATACAACTAAGTTCTTGATATAATCTTGCAAGACCTCTTCTTGCTGCCTTGCTCCTAAGGCTGGCCTTGTTCAGGCTGCTACCTTGCAGGGTTGTTGTAAAGACCAGGTGGAGATGGATTATGCCCTATGACAGTGTGTGATGAGGGAGTGCTAAGGTGGTTTGAAAGGTGGTTTTCATATTACTTCACCAATTGGGGAAGGAACTGGTTTAAAATGAATATTTCCACCTTTTGTATCTCTTTCTGTAACAATTAGATACCTCCCCTGCAGAATAGTTGATACTCCACTATGAAGTTTATCCTGATCACTTGTAGTAGGATTGTAAACTATGGGTGCAATCCAGAGTAACTACGGGGAGTCCTTGCTCCGGTGTAAGAACAATTTGCTCTGGATTGCAATATGAATTTCCCATAGGTTTTTACTAGGTGGTGCAGTAACTACTGGTGCATGTAATGTCTCTTATGTGCTCCCGTAGTTACTCTGGATTGTAGGGTATGGCTGCAATCCTAAAGACACTTTCCTGGGTAAGACATATTAAACACAGTGGAGCTTACGTTTGAGTAGACATGATTAGGATTGTGTTCTGTCTGTTTGTGCTTGTTTAATGCTTGAAAGTGGAGCATTGTTCCTGTTGAGGCTCTTACCTCACTGCAGATGTATTGTTTCCTTTGCCCCGATATATTATCAGTGGGAGATTCCTTCATGTCGGACTTCTCTATTAGCCCCCTATTTTTTCCACTAAGATGTAAGATCTTGACTTGCAAATGTGTTTTCGTGCTTATAATCTATCACCCTTGAAAACGTTTGTTTGATTTCTTATAAATTATTGATCACTCACATAGTGATGGGGACTGCCAATTTGGTGTCATAACTTGACTGTAAACCACAAGTTTGCACACAGAAGGTCCCAAGAATGATCGCTTAAACTTCTGTTTAGATTAGATCAGGTAATAGGTGATGAGAGAAGCCTGACTGAGATCTTGGAGAGAAACTAACCATTCATATTCATATTATAAAGGTAAGCAGCAATGGTTATCATAAGAAAAGTCATTTTGTATAAGGCAAGGACCCATCTTATCCAGCTCAAGAGTGGCCCACTAGATACCAGAGCACTCTGATTTATTTCCATTATTTATGGTGGAGTTGTAAAAATTCTGAAAAAGTAATGTAACTTAGGGCAAAATCCAGAGTAACTACGGGGAGTCCTTGGTCTGGTGTAAGAACAACTTACTCTGGATTCCAATATGAATTTCCCATAGGTTTTCACTAGGTGGTGCAGTAACTACGGGTACATGTAAAGTCTCTTACATGCTCCTGTAGTTACTCTGGATTTGGGGGTTACCCTACAATCCAAAGTAATTATGGGAGCACATAAGAGACATGTAAGTACCCAAGACAGGCGCGTAAGAGGCATGTAAGTACCCAAAATTACTGCACCACCTAGTGAAAACCTATGGGAAATTCATATTGCAATCCAGAGCAAATGGTTCTTACACCGGAGCAAGGACTCCCTGCTCAAGGTGGTATCACAGAATTATCCAAATATAGTTGCTGCTTGTATACCAAAGAGCTACTGTCTTAAATATTGTATTGGCAAACATTACACACACCATTTTGTTCAGATGAAGACTTCAGCATTCCATTGTACCTATAAGTAGGATTCTGCAAAAGGTGAGGTTATTTTTCCTGACAAAGGGGTGTTATCCCAAAATAACCTTGCCTTTTGCAGGTCCCTACCTATAAGTCTGGAGAACTGTGGGTTTGTATACTCCTCCCTTCCTTACCACTTTGATGGAGTTGTGACATTTCAATACTGGCTTCCTCAATCCACAACACTGTGGCACTTGTAAAGCTGGGCTTTGGAAGTTAGTGTGAAACCATGCTTCTTGGCTTTGCACAACCTGTGCAGGTTTGCATTAAAGAAACCAATATTCCCAGCTGTTGTCACAGAGGATGTAAAGGTGCCTGGGAATGAGGGAGAAGATGCAGACCAGTTACAGTACTCTCAGAAGAATCTTTGCCTCAGGAAACCATGATTTTTTCTTGCATCTAAGCTTGGTCAATGTATGATCTCTCATGATGGTAACTCATGATGTAGCATCAGAAATTTGTCTTCATATAATACTTGAATATTTTAAAATTCAAGGACCTGACTTAGGAATGACACTCTGGACACAATCCTAACCCATATTCCAGCTCCAGAACATTTGGGAGAGGGTAATTAGTTGGACCTTTAGGAATGTACGCCAACCCTCCCCCCTCTTACACTGCCAATGTAAGTTGGGGAAAAAACTGATGGTGTGCCCTGAAAATTAAAGCACCATATCAGTGTGTCTTGAGATGAAAAAAAAATGTTATATTCAGGAGTACCAATGCTAAATTTGGAAATATCCAAGGTCACATTGTTTAAGTTGACTGCCAAAACCATGGTACTAGTTTCCATGCAGTTAGAAATTAGGTTTTGTGTGTTGAAGTCTAGGCAGTCATTGTGGATTCAGAAATTCACTGTTTATGCAGTTGTCCAACATCAAGTACTTTTATCCTTTTATTTGGGAGTCTACTTGTTTCTTTAAAAGCTTTTATATGGGCCTGGAAGGGAAGGTGTGTCTCTCTTGCTTAAGTGTTGTGTTGATGGAGCCCAAGCAGAGTTGAGATTGCTGAAAGGAAAGCACATTTTGCTCTCTGTGCCTGTCTCTCTTTGAGAATCAATAGGACAGAGCTAGCTTTTTAGAGGAGTGTGGAGCACTGTACAAGTTCCTTTTGTATGTGGCAAAGCCTCTCTCTGCCCTTGGCAACCTCTGGGCAGCTGCATTGCTGATTCAACAAGACATAAATGATCACAGTAGGCTTGATTTGTTGAATTCCACTCTGTGAACTGCTTGTATCCAGGAGTGCCTGTGCCACTAAGTCTGGAAATCACCAAGATCACATGTAGCACATGTGACCATAGAAAGCGCAAATCCACACTGTTGTCTAATCAATTCTCTGTGTGTTTTTTAAAAATATTTTTCGCATCCTTTCCTTTAGTGAAAAGCAGATGCATTATTTAAGCCAGCGTTCCTTCCCCAAAGTGCATTTCTGGGAGATTATTGCATGCCTCAGGTGCTTTGAAAAGCTGAAGGCAACATTTCTTTAAACATTCAAGAACTGCAATTTCCTCTGTGCTGCATTGCTTGAAAAGCTTAATTTGATCCGAAGTGGACATTTTTATAAAGGTAGCAGTGCAACAACCCTGTTGTTGTATCTAACATGAAATTATTAATGGAAATGTCTTCAAAAGAAAAAGCAGCTTCAGTGGGGAAGTCCATCCATAATGCTAATGAAGTAACACTAGATGGGAAAGCAATTGCTGAAAAAAAATGCATCCTGGCATCATCTCATGTTGCCTTTTGGCCTATTTAATGGCTCCTAGCCCCAGTCTCTCGGGCTTTGGATCTGGTGTGCCAGTAAGATTAGTTTTATGGACAGCTGTGATTTGGTCAATACAGTTAGGACAATAAGGAGACACAAAACTGCCACTCTTTTAAAATCTCAGAAGGGTGAACGAGCTTTGTGGGTAGATTCAGGTTCTCATGGCAACCCTTTTACTGTGCTCCCATTACCAGATGCATGGCCAAAATTTTCACAGTTCAATGCCTGGAATCAATAGGAGACCAAAGTGGTTAGCATCTCTGAATAATCCATCTGGCTCCTCTGTTTTGATGATTCAGTGTGGACTTCAGTTCTTCAATCACCCAACATGAAAATCTGTGGACATGATATCTCCAAAATGTCAGAAAGTACAGTGTAGCTTTACTTATCAATTGTTGGTTAATTGATTTGGAATTTTGTGTACAAAATGCCCTTTGTGTAGGGTGTTGAGACATGGGATGCTGAAGACTGAGAAGGGAATGTGCTATATACTGTAGCAGGAAGGCTGATCTTCTGATAAGGAACATTATCTTGGTTTGTTTTTGTGTGTGAGGTACTGATTTACAGGACAAGTGAAGTCACAATGTCCACCCTTCCCGAGTAACATTTCTTGTATTTGAGTGTAAACTTTGTGTTTCCAGAAGCTTCTTAATTTGGACCTGAAATAATGCTAGTTCAGAAAATAGGGATAAGGTTGGTGAAGCAAATAAAATTCATATATTTTCTACCATTTGTGAATTATAAGACTCTGCCTGCTTTAAGAGTCACTTGTCCATACTTGTCCAGGAACCAGCTGGATAAGTGAAAAGGCAATATGCATGTTCTCTTATTTGTTCCTTATTTTGCATACTCTAATTCATGAGTGTCCAAACTTTTTGGCAGGAGGCCACATCATCTCTCTGACACTGTGTCAGGGACCAGAAAAATATTTACATTTCAAATTTGAATAACTTTACATTAATTACATATAAGAGTGTACTAGAGATAGATCTGGAGGATTACAATGCTTGCCCAAGGGACAGATGGAGGGGTCTTGCTTTGGGCTGCATAGAGGCTTACTGTAGGCTTCATCTGGCTCCCAGCTGGGATTTGGACAGCCCTGTCCTAAGGGCTGGATTTTGTATTTAAAATCAGATTCTAGAGCAGTTGGGACACCAGACATCCAGTGAGCTCTGTATATGACTGAGCTCCTGAATTGATGTCCTTCGCTGCAATTCAATTACATCAATTTGTATGAGAGAGAGCCCCTTTTCCTTGAAGTTGGCTGTTTAAAGTTATTGGGGTAGTTCAGCAGTTTAGAATTTTAGTCTTCAGCTAGTGCAGGGGTTTCTAAACTTGGCAGTATAAAGGCCACATCTATTTTATACATTTTTACAGGCTAAAAAAAATTCAATTTATATTTGGGTGGAGTTGAATGGCAAATTACAGACTTTTTTGTCTGATACATTGCAGAAACCCAGGTTGTTACAATTTGTTTACATATATGTAAGCATGTTATTTCCTTACAAAGATAACTTTATAGCAAGGGTGTCCAAACCCTGGCCTGTGCACCAGATGTAACCAGGGCAAGCCTCAGTGTGGCTTGCAACAAGACTCTTATATTTGGTCTGCAAACAAGCCTTGCAATGTATCTAATACACTCACATTTAAACTTATGCCCTCTTTTTCAGGACATGACCTAGATTTTAGCCTTGTGTTCTAGAAAAAAATCTCCTTTGTCCTCCATTTTCTTATGGGCAGGCTGCATTTGGCCTTCTTATCTTTCATAAAATATTTGTAATTAATTTAGCAATAAATAAAGCAATATAGAGTTAAATTAACCATGTGAAGGCAATATACAGTATATGAGTGTTTTTAGCTTTTGTATTCTCATGTCTTACATTTTTCTTGAGTGTCCTACCTTTTGGAAGGCCCTTGTCCTCATTTTTGGTGGTACATATGGTCACCATGAGTATATGTTAACTGCCCGACACTGTGGTTGGGAAGAAATATTTTAAGTTGCTTAAGGCCAGATAGAGTTGTATTATATATCTATCTTCTATCTATATATATAAAAGAGAAAAGTGACTGACTGACTCACTCACTCATTCACTCATCACTGCCCTGCCAAAACTGCTGGGCCTAGAAGCGTGAAATTTGGGGTGGGAGTTCGTTCCATGACCGAGGGGTGCACTAAGAACCGTTTTTTGGAAATTCCAACCGGAAGGGGGTGAAAAGGGGTGCAAGTGTTTTCCTCTCTATACTTTGCATTGAGAATTGCTGACTCATCAACATTCCGCCCCAACTGCTGGGCTTGAAGCATGGAATTCTGGGAGTTCCTTCTGTCACCTGAACCATCTGAAGGGGCTGAAAATTTCACCCTTCAGGGGCTGAAAAGGGGGCAACATGTTTCTGTCCTATACTAGCTTTTCGCTAGTTACTAATAAAAGCTAATTCTGTCAGTTTGTCAGATAAGCCTCTAGCTCAGCCCATGACTTCTCTACATAGACATATTATAAGTTTTTGGAACTGGGATGAACCCCCACAGATAACCCCACTCCACACCCACACGCAACATAATTCCACACACGTCCTAAACCCCTCTAGCTCCGCCCACACACGCTCTACTTAGAGATATTATACCTTTTTGGGATTGGGATGATCCCAGGATTAACCCCCACACACAAACCAACCCCACACTCCACATCCACACACAACACAACTCAATTCTGCACACATCCTAAACCCCTCTAGCTCTGTCCACAGTTCCTTTACGTAGACATATTATATCTTTTTGGAATCAGGATGATCCCAGGATTAACCCACACACAGACCAACCCCATACTACACATACACACACAACACAACTCCACACATGTCCTCTAGCTCCACCCACACGTGCTCTACATCGACATATTATAACATCCAGCATTGGGATTTGTGTCTAGATGAAGAGGGAACAGTTAAGAATTCAAATTTGAAAATAACTGACAAAACCTACAGTGAGGTTTTCAACTTTCATGGACCGAATTGATGAATTCAAAGTTATTTCTTCAAAATTGCTGCTTTATAAGCTGGACCAGATGTCCTTTTAGTTTTGGGCCAAAGGCAGGAGCTGTCTTCAAAGTCCATACGGAGTGCGGCTTTTAAACTAGATTAATTTTAATTTTGTAGTTCAGTGGGGAGCACTAGATGCAGTGCTGGATTAAACATATGAGCTAAACAAGCTATAGCTGAGGGCCCCACTCTCTTGGGGGGGGGGGGGAACCAAAAATTTAAATAAAAAAAGATGTACATTTCCAAAATATAAGATAAATAAAACCTACATGCAGCAACAGTGTTCTGTGTTGTGTAGGCTCCTATTAGGTCCATAAATTACCATATGGCATATATTCAATGCAAAAAACAGTGACAATTTGTTGTTGACAAAGGATAGCTGGACATAGAAATGGCCCCATTACCTTCATTAGCTTAGGGCCTCATCAAACCTAAATCCGGCCCTGACTAGATGACACACTAGAAGTGGTGACTGCAGGCAGTCTGATCTCTGCTCTTTTTGGTGCTATGTGTGTCTCCCAAGAAAGTGCTCCTCTCAGTCTACCAGAGAGGGAGGAAAGCAGTCCAGCTATAGTGGGGAACCACTTATTTAGCAAGATGTTGGAAATGATAGGGTATCTTTTTTTCTGAGACTTGATACACCATTTCTCGCGGTCTTTTGGAGCACAAGTTGAAAGCCACTGATTTAAATGTGTTTCATATATTGGATCTTGTTAACTTACTTGGATGCTTCTCTCTTAGTGGAAAGGAGAGATATAAAGCATTTATATAAAAATTAATAGTAAAAATAAAAAGTTAGATCCATGAGGAATTTTGGGGTAACAGGTAAATATAGCCTGGGAAGGTGGAATGCTACAAACTCAGATTTTTTTGATCTGCTAAAGTTGCAAGGGCCTAAGCAGTCTCTCTCTCCCACCCCACCCCCCGAATGTGACAGTGATTTTCAACCTGTGTGCCATGGCATACTGGTGTGTCGTCGATAGTCATCAGGTATGCTGCAAGAATTTGGGGATTGACATTAATTAATAGGAAAATTGGGGGATTTGAAAAGCCTAGTGCCTTGTCAATGGTAAGAACAACTGATGGTGTGCCTCAACAATTTCAGTGTCTTGTTAGTGTGCCATGAGATGAAAAAGATTGTAAATCACTGCTCTGTGGAATTGTGCTGTGAGGAGCTACAATGGATCAGGTGCATCGTTCTGCAGTGTACACTACACAATTTGTAATATTGTTACCAGTTGAAAATCTTGTCATGTGGAACAACCTTTGAGGCAACTAACCGATGATCCCAATGTACTTTTGTTTTGACTTGTAGGTAAATTGTGGGGGAAAAGATGCTTTATTGCAGAATAACATTTTTTAATCTTTCCAATTTACCATCTGTAATATTTCTCTAAGCATATGGAACCTGGCAAGCAAAATTTCGGTAAGGTGCCAAACAATTGAAGTTGCCAGCTCTAATATTCAAAGCCAAAGTGAAGAGCTGTAATACCAAGGTAACTTTGCAAATCTGTGGAAAAAGATTGTTTTAATTATGATTTTTGCTGTGACTCCCTTGGAAATGTGCATATTCAAGGCCAGATGACAGATAAAGTAGAGCCTGAAAAAGACATTGTCGTTATTGGGACTAATTACCTAAATTAACTTTTGATGGGCATCTTGTTTTTGCACTGATAATTGTGTCAGAAATATTTGCTGGTGCAGTCAAAGTTGGTGGTGGTTTTCTTTTGAAACACATTATCAGGAACTCCATCTGAAAGCATGGCTTATTAACCATGATACTGAACAATGGCACCAGTGAATGCCATTGGTCACCTGAATTTATTTCAAGTGAATTTGTATTTTTACAAACTTATCAGCTTGTACTTTGAACCCATTGCTGCTTGTCTGATTGCCAGTGGATAAAGTGAACTATTTTCTGTCTGTCTTTTCTGGGTTGACTCTATCATGCAGGTAGATTAGTTGGCTGCAAGGGGTAATCCAAAGAACTCATATTGTGCTTGAAACAGCCTAAGAACAGCAGCCATGCTGACTCAGACCAAGGTTCATCTAGTCCAAGGGTTCATCTAGCCCAGCATCTGTTCCCTGTGCGCTTGACAATCCATGTACACATCCTTGCATTCAGCGTAGAAGAAAAGTGGGATATCCATGTGATAAACAAATACCAGAACTTTCTATGTGATTTTTCCTGCCATGAAATATTTTAGATAAATCGAAGTCAGTAAGTTCAAAAGCATGGCTACAATTCTGTGTTCTCTTGCAGTGCCATGTGGCTATGTGTGTGACTCTGCAGCAAAATTTTAGCCACAATGAGCAATCAGATTACTCTTCCCCTCTTTTTTCCCCTTTGCACAAGTGAGGACATAGTCCTCACATGTACATGAGGATCTCTATATATATATATACAAGTTTGGCTGCTCACTGCTGCAGCAATCTAGAGGGGGCTGTGAGCTCTGGACCCTCTCCATTATGTTTACAGTATGTTTACATTCCCCAGATTCCTGTAACATAACAACAGCTGTGGCACTATTAGGGCACCCATTCTGGTATCCATTTTGTCAGAACCATCCTGGGCCACTCACCTTAAGAGGAAAAGGCCCATTCTGGATCCTATGGTGACCATTCTCTTTGGAAATCTCCAGCATAAACTAAACATTCACAGATCATTTGATGTGGGCCATATGGGTTTGGTTCAACAGTTCAAATGCTTGTTGCATTTCAGGTTGCTACCATGATAGAAAAGTGCCTATGGGTACAATCATAACCATACTTTCCTGGGAGTAAATACTACTGAACACAATGAGACATCTGATTAGACATTCTTGGGTTTGCACTCTAGGACTACAATTTCTTATTGCATGCACAGCTATAGACTCGTGATCTATAAAATCTCAAAAGGTTCCACTGGCAGAGGTTACTTACTGTTTGCTTAGTTAGGGAAGCTTCACTCTTGATGGAGGAGGGAGGAATTCATTCCTGGGCTGGGATTGTCAGCAGCCACTGGGGCTTCAGCCCATATGTTTGTTGCATACTATAGAACTGATGTTTTCTTTTCTGCCAATTTGGGAAAAGGCTTTTGCAACAAGTTTGGATACTTGAATTGAGGGCACATCTGTAGCTCCAGAATCCTGAAGAGTCTGGAATGGAAATTCAGAATGCCTTCCAGGTTTTTTTATTTAGCTTATGGACTTAAGTCCAATATATGGACCTACGTTAAATCAGACGTTAATGTCCTGTACATCCAACCATTCAAGGACGGAGTGCCCTACACTGAAAGAATCAGACCGGATTAAGCTCTTAATTTACAATTTGACCCAAGTGATGAATAATGTGTTGAGGAACTCCACAGTCACACTGAGGGGTAGTTACTAGACTCCATTTAAACTGTGAGTCCTGGCAGACATCATGTTGGATATGGAACCTGTTCAATGTTGGAGAGGTAGGTCAAAACCTGGCACATGTGTAGGGTTGTCGATCTTTCTGCCTGTATCTGGGAATTCAGCAGCCCATTTGGCTGATGTTGATAAATTGTTACACAGTTGTTGTGCGAGAGGGAGTTCTTAAAGAATGAACATATTTTACTGTGAATTTCTGTTCTCCAGGACACCTGGAGAGCGTTCACTTAACACTTTTCCATTCACTTAACCTTCCATAGATTGTTTTTGTGGAGGCTTCTTTTCTTTGTAGGGATGATTACAGGGATGAGTCTTGAGTATCCTTCATTTAGGAAGAAAGGCGAGATATAAATAATATAATATACCCTGGGGAGAGTTTCCCTTTTCTTCTTCTTGTTCCTTTTGTCTTCCTTTTAAGAGGTTGTCTTCCTTCACATTGGTTAGGTAGCTGTCCCAGTTCCTCCTGTTTCTTCTTTCCCTGGCTGGTTACTGTTCTAAGTTTAATGGATTTGAGGGATGTTTTGCTGTTTTTCAACTTTGAACTAGGAGGGAATGGACACCTCCTTTGAAGGGGTAGCTGTAAGCAGACATGAGACTCTTTATAGCCTAACAAGGCTTTACTTGAAGAGTCTGGAATAAGAATTCAAAATGTCTTCCAGGAATCTTGGAAAACCAATTTATATCAAGAATGTCTATTTTCCCATTTGAGAGAGCAATTTTGGTTTACCACGTTAATTGCATGCCATGGTGGTAAAGTTGTTTTTTAATCTTACAAATGGTTGTCTATATTCATCAAGGAAAGCTTTACAAAACATGCTTTGTGTTTATCTTGTAGGTAACTGATGAGTAATGTTGATGTTCATGAGCGGTAAGGGATAGTAACATCAGTGAATGTAGTTGTAAGATTGGAGTAGTATAAAAAGGAGTTTATTTTGCTAATTAATGAAGATAAACGAAATACTGTAAATGGGTAAATGGCCATGCTAGTCTTGAGAGGAAATGCACTTGAAGGAGTTGGAAACATCCCTTTGCTGAGATTGTTTGGGTTTTTAATCCACTCCATAGTCACTTGTTGCCTTAGAGACAAATGAAATCAAAGGGCTTTTTTCTTCATGGCTTTTGATTAGGGATGTGATTGACTTCTGGCTTTGGAAAGTTGGTGGAGTAGCATGCCAAATGTCGGAAGATGGAAATTAATCAGTAAGTGATTGGCTTAAATTCCACAGATTTGGAAATGCTAACTTTTCCTTCTTCCTGAACAGAGACCCAAGAAGCTCTTCACACCTTTTTAGTGTCAAAGAAAATCTTGTCAATGATGGCTTTTAGGGGGGAAAATCCTTGAGTATTTCATGACTCAAATGTAATCATCATATTACTATGATAAGGATGCTTCAGCCTGGAGCTTTGTTCTTACTACTATGACATCTCATTGAGAGAGACCAAGATGTTAGGAGAACATCCCTTTTCTAAATAGGGATTCTGTTATGTGATCAACCATTTGCTACCTACTAGTTAACTCCATGGAATTAAACCATTTTATAATGTTTTCCTCCATATTGATGATTTGGTGGAAGAACCTAAAATATGAAAAGCTCTTTCTGTTCTTGTTAAATTTAGGATGCAATCCTATAAGTACTTGGGTTTGAGGGAGCAAGCCCCATTGAACATAATGAGGGTGATATCCTAACCGATTCAGGCCAGTGCAACTTTCAGGCCAGTGCAACTCAACTCTCTCCCCATGTCCATGGTGGTGTGGGGGGTTGGCACGTCTGTCCCCTGGCCTAACCCCCGGCGCCCCAGAAGTGACCTTATGGCACTTTTGCGAAAACCCCAGGGACTTGTGCTGGCCTCACTGCAGGTTAGGACTGCAGCCTGAGGTATCTTAAGGATTGTGCTGTTAGAGAAGGGTTTTTCATTCTGTTATGAAATCTTTATTAAGCTTTATCTGAACACCCGACTTGCAAATACTTGGTATTAAAACTTGATTTGCTCACTTAAAAGAGAAGCAAATAAAAGTTTAAGAAAATAAAAAGAAATTTTAAACTGTTCTCTTCTGGTTTCCTCTTTTTTTCATGCAAAAGCCCCTATTCTCTTTTGGTCTTATTGTAAGTTACTGGGGTGTCCTCTCTATCATCCATTTCTCTCCTCTATCTTTGGCCTTCTGTTTATCTCCTGCCCCATTCATACTTGTGGCCTAGTGGCTTATGTAAGTATTGTTTCTTAGGTACTTGCAGCATAATTCTATGCATGTGACTGAGAGATGGGGATTTTGCGTTACCTCTTACAACTGCATAAGGGGAGACCCAGGGTAGAGCTTCTGTGGATTATCTTGGTTCTTGGGCAGGTTTACATAGTGAGGACAGTAAATCTTCTGACAAAAGGCAGAGTTATTCTGCAGAGCAACTAGTAGACTAGCTTTCATAAAAGACTTCAAAAGTAATAGTCAGCATGTCCAAACCCCAGCCCAGAGGCCAAGGTGTGGTCCTCAGTAAGCCTCCATCTGGCCCTCAGCAAGATCCTTGCAGGCAAGCCTGTAAACCTCCAGAGGTAAGGGGAGCTTCTTCTTCCTGCACCTCTGAAGGGTATCCTGAGAGGTTTGGAAGGCTTCACATACTTATATATTCACATACTTCCTGTCTCACTTATAAACTGGTTTGAAGATGGCTGCCTCTGAAGACGATCCGGAAACTCCCATCTAGTTCAGAATGTGGAGGCTCGTGTGGTTTCTGGGGCTTGTCAGTTTGACTCATTCAGGCTACTGCTTCAGTGGCTACACTGGCTGCCTGTTTGCTTCTGGGCTGAATTCAAAGTGCTGGTCCTGACCTTTAAAGCCCTAAATGACTCGGGTCCAAGGACTGCCTACTTCCATACAATCCGACCCATCAGCTAAGGTCATCAGAGGGGGTCCTACTGACTGTGCTGACACTAAGGGAAATGAGAGGTGTGGTGGCCAGGAATACAGCCTTCTCTATGGTAGCACCCTAGCTTTGGAACTCCCTTCCTCTGGAACTCAGGAAAGCTCCCTCCCTACAGAGCTTCAGGCAGAACCTAAAAACCTTTTGTCTTAAAGCTTTTTACTAAGGCAGAGGTTGGGGGTTGATTTTAATTTATGTATGTTTTAAATGTATTTGAATGGTTTTTTAATTGAATGTTTTAAATAATGTTTTTACCTGTAAGCTGCCTTGAATCAGCTGTGGCCCGAGAAAGTCAGGGTACAAATTAAATAAATAAAATAAAGATCACCCCCAATATGTTAGAAAGCTTAATCAACTGATTTGAATTCATTTAAGTTCCATCTATAAAATATTCATTTATGTATATGTATGTAAATTCTTTTTTCCATCCCCCCCCAACACAGTGTCAGAGATTATGTGGCCCTCCTGCCAAAAAGTTTGGACACCCCGGTATTGGTGAAGAGCCTTGGCCCACATCTAAAATAAGAAGGTTGCACATAAACCCATGGTGGACTTTTCCTCCAGAAATTTGTCCAGTCCCCTACTAAAGGCAACTAAACTAGCTGCCAGCACCACATCCTGTAACAATGAGTTCCACAAACTAAGTACAAATTGGTAAATTTACCAATGTCAATGGATAAAGATGATGTACTTGTGACCAGCTGTAGCTCCCATAAAGGAAGTGATAAAGGCCCTATAGGTTGTGGAGACTGCTCTCATCAGTCACAGCAATTTTGGGACTTTCTGGCATGGCAGGTGGGCCATTTGTCTTCTCTGCTCTAGGCATGCTTGTGTCTCACCTGGCGTTGTAGTACAAGCATCATGAAACTTTTGCTTCCTTGCATATAAGGAACATACATATTTCTTAACCAAGGAAGAAAACTTTTCCAGCAATAAAATAATAGTTAACTTTAGCAAAAGCTAGGAGGGCTGTGAGTGGCGCAAATGGTTAAGACACTGTGCCTGTTAATTAGCAGGCCGGGATTCGAGACCCAGGTCCCCACAAGACAGGGTGAACTCCTGTCCTTAGCCCAGCTCTGCGACACAGCTGGAACCAATCATATTGGCTCTGCTGTTCCATTGGACTATTTCAGTGGCATGGAGAGGGGGGATTTGCTGCTTGGGTAAACAGCCTATCCATATTAATCTACCCAGGCCTTCATGCTTCACATGCAGTGCCAAGCACAACACCATAGTCTTTCAAGACTGATGGATGCCAATGCTTAGCAAAAGCTGGCTGATGATTATCTTCTCTCTTTAGAAACTAAAATTCCTGATTTCACAAACATAAGACATATATATATTTCCTGCTCTGCTTTAATAACATATCTTTTTTTGAATGTGTTCATTTAATCAGGTAAGAAAGAAAGTGGATTCGTAAATTTCTTGGCGATAAAGTGATGTGAATGCCTGCTGGCTGGGGAATTAAGACCACTTTATTTTTGAAGTTAGTTGCTAGGATGCTTATAACCCTTCTTCAGGTTTCAAACAGCAAAAAATGAGTAATAGTTTTATTCCCTGTCTGAGAGGCTTATTTATTTTCCAGCTTGTTCTTTTAACCCTTACGTTCCCAGGTGGGTCGATTCGACCTGCATTTTTAATTTATGCAAATTAGGCTATTTTTAGATGGGAACCTAAGGGTTAAGTGTGTGTGTGTGAGACAGAGTTTTCCAGAAATCTACTATATGAAGCATAGAAGCATAACAATTTCTATTTTCAGTTTTATATAATAAAAATAATTGTTTTCATATCATTGATGTTAAGATATGCAGACAGCTCTGTGAGCTAATGCTTGTTGAAAAGCACTGCAGTATATAAATTTTCTTCACAATAACAATATTTGACTACCCTGATTCTTTTATAAATGAGAGCTGAAAAACAGCAGTCCTTGAGCTGCAACTTGTGATAAAGAAATAAGCTTTGCTGTTCTTCGTAAGCAGGAATGGATTTTCTATTTTCTTATATCATGTAAACTGATTTTTGTGTATGTCCTTCTTTGCAGAGTATTGGGAAGGGGTCTTTATGGTGTATAGACCCAGAATATAGACAAAATCTTATTCAGGCTTTGAAAAAGACTCCCTATCACCCATATTCGCATGTGTTCAGCACACCGCCAGCATCTCCTCAGGCATATCAAAGGTAAGAAAACTTGAATACTTTTATATGAGCAAATTGTGTGTCTCTTGAATCTTCAACCAAGCAAGGAATATAAATTAGGTGTCTGAACTGAGTCTTCTGTGATCTGTTTTGGGTGTGTGTTTTGAATCTTTTAAACTAGAATTCTTCTGGTTGACCAATGTGTTAAATTTATGAAGCAGGAATGCATAGTTGAGGTTGCTCAACCGTTATTACAATAATTTGTATTTAAGATTACAATCATATATGCATATGTAAGTAGGCCAATTGAACATGATGGTAGTTATTTGCATGCATAGGATTGCACTGCACATTATCTTAATTATATAAATCTAGATACCTGTTGGTTTCTCAGACCAGGTTCACTGCAGGTGATCATGAATATATAAATCTAGATGTATACTCAGACCAAGTTCTACAAAGATCAGCTTTTTTGCAAGAAGTCCAGCAAGCCAAAGGGACTTAGGTGGTCTACTGGCATACAGTATTCAAAAAACTACAAAAGTTGTGAGAAGCATAGCAAGACATCAAGTGTTAGTACAAAAACCATGTGTTGGATCTGTAGATCTTACCATTTCTGGTGGAATCCAAAAGTTCATTGTAACGTCAGCAAGCTGAGTCCACGTGGCTTCTGCGTGTTTTACCAAAAATCTCATCTTTCTCTGTTCTTGGCGGAATCTGAAATCTTTCAAATGGAAGATAACAATCCAAATTTTTGTCTAGCAAGAGTGTTCATTACCTTTCTCAAAGCAGTTTGCTGGTGAATTTTCTTTCTCTAGAGCGTTGCTCTGTGTTTGGGAAGCTGCGTTGTTAAGGCAGCTACCCAGTATTATGTCAACATTTGCTTCCAGGTAATTGAAAGCATCTTGTTGTGGTAGTAACCTGCTCTGTGAAGCGAGCACATATGGTTATGTTGGTTGTCATGGTCTGCTCTTCATGGTAGATGTAGAAAAAGGTTTATGAGGACTGGAATGTGGGCTTTAGAAATTAATGTCAGTGAAATTATAAAACTGTTGGAGTTGTTTGTCCTGCTCAAGGGAAGAATTGCGCATGAGATTATGGTGAAATAACTAACAAACTATCTTAGGGCGCAATCCAGAGTAACTACGGGGAGTCCTTGCTCCAACGTAAGAACAATTTACTCTGGATTGCAATATTTATTTCCCATAGGTTTTCACTAGGTGGTGCATTGACGTAAATGTCTCTTATGTGCTCCTGTAGTAAATCTGGATTGTGGGGTTAGAAAAATTATTACAGAAATTTATGGACCCTCCAGTGCCTATAAAGCAAGTCACCTGTTGTGCTATATATACACGTGTGGGCTTTTTAAAAAAAATTAAATCTCCCACCCGGTTTATTTTTCCTGATTGTGGATAAAGCATGTTAACAGAACTGTGGATTGATAAGCAGTGCTATAATGTGTATTTCAGAATGGGTTTTTATTGTTGCAAACTCCAAATCTCAACTAGAGCCCTTTTTTCCCCCTTTCTGAAAAAAAGCAGTGATGTACACAAAGTAATTTCATTCCGGCAATGTTAATGAAGTTCTCGTGCATCGTGGTTGAGCGGCGCATTCCGTCACATGGCCAGACAATCAATCTTCAGGCAGAGATTGGGATGAACAGCTGGGCTTTCACGGGAGACGGCTATATGTCTGCCCTTCCTAGGCGATTAGCGTGATGGTAACTATAGTAACTAGCGTGTCTCCATAGTAACGCATAGCTGAGACAGGTGCAGTTGCATCACAAGGCTGTTTGTTGCCTGGCAAAAGGACAGGCCATTAGTACGGAGATATACGCTGTTTCCTAGACAACAGATAACCTTACATAGCAACTACAGTGGCTTGATCATCTTTACCCCCTTCGTCAAATTTTAGGATTACTTTAACCTCCTCCTGCTTGTTTTAATCTAAATCAACAATAATTGAGAGTTCTTGATTCAAGGGTTTCTGAAATTTGAGAGATTAAGCAAATGTTGGACTTGCTTTGGCACAGGAGGTAAAGCAGCATATCAGGAACAGGAAGTAGTTGTTGGTGTAAAATATCGGTGTTTTATTTTAAAAAACACCTGCGTCGTTCCCACATTGCTCCAATTAAAAAAATTTTCTTTGATTTTTAATATTTTTTGTTATATTCCATTTTGAAAATCTCGTGACAAAAAGTTAGCCAAGTGTTGGGTTTGTAATCAGACTTTATAAAGTCACAACATAAATAAGGTAAAGGCTGCTCTATTAGCTGTAGATTGCTCTACTAGCTGTGACTGTCTCTAATCATTGGGGAGGCTGCAGAAAACAGGGATAGCATCTGGCATGTGTCATCACTACCAGATCCAGCTTCTCCTAAAGTCACCCCTTCCAACAAGGTCACCATATATCTATTTTTCCAGGACATGTCCTTTTTTGGGCTCTTTTAATGTCCTCCTTTTCCTTGTGAGCAGGCAGCACATAGACGTCTTATATTTAATACATTATATATAATAAATTATATGTAATAGTTTTATTTAAATTTGATAAAAAGTAATATATTGTTTGAAAGAACCACATGAAAGCAGCATTCCTTTGTTAAAACACTTTTATCATGCCCAACATTTTTCTTGCATGTTCTTCTCCTCTTTTGCAGTAATCCTGCTTCCCCCCACCACTGCCTTACCTGTTCCAATAGGTGTAGTAGTTCTACCCATGGACTAAAAGCGCTGCCTCTTCCGTACTTCATCAGCATCCATTTTATGACAGTGAAACTGTGTTCTGCCATTGTCATAAAGCCCTTCATGTGCTGGCCCAGTCCTTGATAGGATGGGACTCCTATCTTTGGGAATTAGGAATCTGACACACTCCTAAGTGTCTTTGGGAATTTCATATATATGTAAGATCTCAGCCTGTAGTATCCTTACCCTATACTACAGGATTATTGCATTGAACCAAGTTAATTAAATGTGAAGCATTTTGTCACAGTAAAAACACTATATAACTGCTTTTCATGATCATCTTTCTTGTACCACTAATTTTGATAAAATGGCTGTAGGCAAACCTCAATTGTAACTCATTGTCTTCCCTCCTCCCATCCTACCCTATTCCATTTGTAACAAAATGGTGCTTCTTGCCCTAATGGTTGAAAAGGTTATATGACAAAATGCATGTGAATAATAACCAAATATTAGAAAATACTGGATAAATGTTAAGTGCTATCAGATCTAGCCACCTCCTTCTACCACTGGTTATAGGCACTATGCTAGAGGAGGGAGTTGATGTTCCTATCTGATACTGTGCATGTACATCAGCACTTGAGAGCAAGGCAATGGTCTTGTATTACTATAGATAAATACTGTATCCCGGTTTCCATCCCATGCACACATTTTAAAGTTACCTAGTTACTTGAGACTTTAGATGTGTCCTGAAATGTTAGCAACAGAATATAAGTTACTGAAATGCAGTAAGCTGGGAATGTCTGTTGAACCAAAAAGTTCAATATTTATGAACTTTTGAACATCTCATATTTAGATATGTATAAAGGATTTGTCAATACCGTTCTCTGACAGGTTTAAAATTTGCTTATGAATTTTTAGGCTATTCTAAATTAGGATTTTCTGGGAGGTGAAATACAGAACACTCATTGTGGAAGTTAATGAAGATGATCATAGGGTATACACCAGGATCATCCTTGTAATGAGGCTGGGAGCTCACCCCATCTTGTAGGACCCAGGTCTTGAACTCTGGCCTGCTGCTTAACCACTTGCACCATCACAGCCCTTAATTCTACATATAATTCAGATGACAATGATACCTAATAAAATGTGGGATAAAATTCATGTTCATATACAAGCATGATTTTGGTTCTTAAAAGGCCTAGCCAAAGAAAGTTCTTACAGTGTTTTGAAAAGTAGCTCTGGCATGTCACTGGAGGAAGTATCTCTGGATGCTGTGGCTGACTGCCATCTCAGGGTGCAAGCCTAACTAATTTAGGCCAGCATAAATTACCTGGCATAACTTTCCATGGTGGTATGAGGAGTCTGGCGCATGTTTGTACTCTGGCCTAATCAGCAGAAATGAGGTGTCTGAGGAAAGTTATTGGAGTATCAAGAAGGGATAAAACCAGGAACAAAATAAGAGAAAGAACTGGAAAAGAACCAGTTCTACATTATACTGAAAGACAGCAAATATGGCATATGTTGGAAGAGGCTGCTAGAAACCCAAGATCCAGGTCCATACTTTTACTTCGACACCTAAAGTGGTAAAATAGGAAGTGAAGAAGAAGTAGTAGATCTATTGGAGTTGATGTTATTGGGGTAGATGAAACGAATACAGGGGTGTCCAAACATTTTAGTAGGAGGGCCACATCTCTCTGACGCTGTGTCGGGGGCCAGAAAAATGATTTACATTTCAAATTAGAATAAATTTACATATAAGATTGTATGAGAGACATTATAAGGCTTGCCTGCAGCCCAATAGAGGGGGGCTTGCAGAGGGCCACTTTGGCGACAGGACCAGGACTTAGACGTCCCTGGATTAACCCACTGGTCTGCCTTTTCTTTCTTTTCTCTCTGAACTATGCTTCTGCTGTTTTGGTAACCAAAGACTTCACTAATTAAATATACAGTGGCGCCTCACGTAACAAATTTAATTCGTTCCGGAGGCATGTTCTTTATGTGAAACATTCTTTACGTGACGTGGATTTTCCCATAGGAAATAATGGAAACTCAGACGATTGGTTCCACAACCCCCAAAATATTCATATGAAAATATTAACTGGATGTAAAAATGATGACAGAACACTGGGATTGAATTCAAAACATGCATTCAGTGTGCATGATCTTATGAAGTCTACTTAGGCTGCAGTCCTAAAGACACTTTCCTGGGAGTAAGACCCATTTAACACATCGGGGCTTATTTGTGGGTAGACATGGTTAGGAGGCTGCAATCCAAGACACCTTCAAAGTGTCTCCCCACTTTCTCCTTCTCTCCATCCTGAGCCTCTCTCTCCCCTGCTCCCTTCTGGCTAGCCCTGAGCTGCTTCCCTCTTCTCCACTGCTCTTCTCTCCCTCTGGCCACAGGAGGAACAGCATGGAAGTGTTGCTTTCACTATGGGCAGGTGCGCTAGGCAGCCCTGATGCCTTTTAAACAGGCTGCCTCAACTACTTTGATTGTATTGGTGTTCTGCATTGCGTTGTGAGTCATAAAAGTGCGTCTGCATTTTCTTTGCTTCTTGGCTTTGCTGTGTGCAAACTTTCTTTTGCTTTGCATCTATATGCATATATCTTCCTATCAGCTTCAGAATTTGTATAGCCCACAACTGTCTCATACAGAAGTATAATATAACTACATTCATCAGTAAAAACCTATCCCCTGCATTCCCTATTGCTTCCTAAAATCTTTCCTGATCTAATAAAATAGCTCACCCCCCCTCCAAAACTTCCGGTCCTTTGCAGACATCATGAATGCTAACTTTGGCCCTTTTTATGAAAAAAAAATTGGTATTCCAGAATTAGGTTTACCAGAGTAAAATCTAGAAATATGTATAAGAAATAGCAACAAAAACCCCTCTCAAACTTAATATGTAAACATGCTTGCAAACTGCAGGAGCTCAGCTTCTTGCAGGGCAATTAGCAGCTACATTAACTGATTTTTAACTGATGTTACAACAGCCTCAGTTATTGAGGGAATTAGTTATCTAATATTTCTACCATCCTTTGGTGACCTATAAAAATTAGGTTGTGACCCATCAGTGTGTCTAGACCCATAGTTTGGAACCTTTGCTTTAAGCTATTTTTTAATAAACTGATTTGCCATATAGGACCATTCACATCTGAATACAGGACTGTTCAGTAAGATATTGATATTATTTTTAGTTGACAAGAGTCCTCTACAAGTTCTGAGCTCACACATGCAATTTGCAGAATGCTTTTAAATTGTAGCATTTTTATCTCCTCCTCTATAGGTTTCTGGACTGCTGCATTGAACATATTTTGGGTGTGATTACAGTAATATTTTGGTTTCCATATTTTCAAGGCACAGTGGCAAAAGGCTGGAGGAAAATACTGTAAAAAAGTTATTTTCCTTCTATTGTTTGAAGAATTCAACACTTAACAATTGATTGAGATCCCAGTTAAGTATTTAGAGCATTAGATTACCTCCTGAATACACAAATGGGCTTCACTTCTTGTTTGCTGTATTGGTAATGCTCATGCTGTTGTTGTGTAACACCATTCAGCATGGAAATCATTCACCAAATCCTGGCAGTTACTTTATTAAAGAATGGATTTGCTAATCTGCATAACTGCGTAGCTACAAGAAATATTCACACCATCCAGGTTGTCTTCCGCTGGAAACTTGCATAACTAGTTTTCAGAAACAATGGGAATTGCCAGAGGAGGAGTAGATTCCCACTTGCAAGTCAGCCGTTCATAAGATGTGGCTACATGAAACTGTGGTTTTAGGTGTGCAGATGTTTTCTTCAAAGAAAAGTTGCATGGTAGCATTCCTCTGCAGTCCCCCAAATACTGAAAAATTTAAGGCTTTGGCTATATAGCTCAGTGACTGAAATTAATAAACTACACACAGAATGACTTAAATTCCCCCAATATTAAGATGCCCCTAGGGAGCTGGATTAACAGAAGGAATTACAAGGCTTATACAGCTTGGCTGGCAGGATCCCGCAGAGCCAAATTGACCCTCTGTTAGTGTCTTTCAGACCTTGCAGGGTAACAAATGTACTGAACTTTGACTCAGAATGTTTCCAAACTGGAGAGGTCTGTGACTATAATGTATAGATTCCATTATGGTACTCTCTTGCATCCAGGGTGAGATAGGGTTGATCAGTCTTTCCTTACATACACAGAATTAAGCTATAACCTTGGCTGATGTTGGTTTAAGTCCTGCTATGTTTTTGCTTTATTTTAGTTTTGTTCATTAGTTGCTGTTGTACTTCTAAGTTGCTTACTTTGTTAGAAAGACATAGGGTCAAACATGAAAATTTAAAAGAAAACTGTAAAAAGGGGGACAAAGTATAAGAGTTAAAAAGTAGCAACAAAAATACATACAGTGGTGCATCACATAAAGAGCTTAATTTGTTCCAGAGGCATACTCTTTAAGTGAAACACTCTTTAAGTGAAGCGGATTTTCCCATAGGAAATAATGGAAACTCAGACGATTGGTTCCACAACCCCCAAAATATTCATATAAAAATATTAACTGCATGTAAAAAAGATGACAAAACACTGAAAATGAATTCAAAACATACATTTAATGTGCATGATCCTATGAAATCTACTTAGGCTGCAATCTTAAAGACACTTTCCTGGGAGTAATCCCCTTTTTAACATAATGGGGCTTACTTCTTAGTAGACATTGTCAGGAGGCGGCAATCAAAGACACTTACCTGGGCTGCTGCTGTAGGTTCAAGGTTGTCGGTGGGGGCACTTGGGGGCAGTTAGGGGCAGCTGCCTCTGGCACCCCCAGGCAACTGTCCCCAAGTTAGAGGCAGCAGCGCTGGCCAGTAGCCCTTTTAAAGAGCCTCCACGCAGAGCATCAGGGCTGCATAGCATGCGTGCCCATAGCGTGCTTGCTTGTTCAGTGAAGTGGAATTTGTTATGTGAAGCGAGATTTCTTGGAAATTTATACTTGTTATGTGAGGTGCTTGTTATGAGAGGTACCACTGTACACAATTGGCAGTAGAGCCTGCCACTTATAACCTGCTATAGTTAAGACTAAGTACGTGTACATTAAATAAGAACACATTCTTCACCTGTTTACCCTGCCTCTACTTCATTCTTCTTCCTCTGATTGTTTTCTAGATTGTGAGCCCCTTGAGGCAAGTGCTTGCCTTTTCATTTGTTCTAAAGTATGTACGGTACATAGTTGGAATTGTACAGATGAGTTATCCTGAGGATCTCTTTGGACACAGAATTCCATAGTACAGTATAGGAACTCCAGGGAATCTTTCTGAGCATTTTAACCTGTCCTAAGCCTTTTTAGAGTACCCCTAAAAACCTGACAATTTAAAAAAGATCCAGGTTTTCTTCTTGGCTTATATCGTAAGTGAAGCATAATATATAATTGAATCTTCCATGTTAGTTGATGTCATTGCTGAACTCAGCAATGTGGTGTCTCTTTATCTTGTTTTGGTTCATACTGCATATTCATTTCTGGGAAATGAACCTGTTTACATTGGTTCAGGATGTATCCCACAGAACATACACTCTGCTTGTAAAAAACATTATTTGCAGAGCTAAAACAAACTAGATAGGATTTCTTTTCACCTTCATGACAACTTGCATTTTCTTCCCTGCTCTGTAAATACAAAAATGTTTTTGTATTTTGCAAAATACAATCTTGTATTTTGAATGTCTGCTTAATAAGGAAGCAGACATTCTTTTACAAAATGATATCCTTGTTAATTTTACATAAATCAAAATGTTAAAAAACTACACTACGAGATCTGCTAATATAATGCATACCACCCATCTTTTCTTATGTTATTATCCTAGTTCCAAAGTTGGTGGTTTGACAGGGATTGTAATAGTGCAGTCCTAATCCATGGTTAGTCCTGACACAAGTCCTCTGCTGGCCTGGGTGAGTCACAGATATGTTGTAAGGCAGAGGGAGTCGAACTCATTTCATACATAGGGCTGAAGTAAGCATTAATGGTGTTTCCCGAGGGCCGGAGTCCAATCTTATGCATGTCTACTCAGAAGTGAGTCCCATTATAGTCAATGGGGCTTACGCCCAGGGAAGTGTGAAGAAGTTCGGGGGGGGGGGGGCACTTGCAATGGCAAGGCGGGCCGCATTCAACCCGCAGGCCTTGCATTTGACACCTGTGCTGTAAGGCACTTGTGTACCCTTCCTGAGGGGATTAAGCCAGTGCATAGACATGTGCCAGCGTCCCCAAACAACAATGGAAATGAGAAGATGGGTGAGTTGAGCAGAACTAAATTGGTTAGGATTTGTGCCCTAAGGGCACAATCCAGAGTAACTACGGGAGCATGTAAGAGATATTATGTGCACCCGTAGTTACTGCACCACCAAGTGAAATTCATATTGCAATCCAGAGTAACTTGTTCTTACTCCAGAGCAAGGACTCCCCATAGTTACTCTGGATTTCATCCTATGAGTTAAAGGTAAAGACTTCTGGATGCTCCATTACCTTAACAATTTCCCTTATTCACAATAGGTAATCCGTTAATTTTTGAGAAGTAATATGAATTCTTTAATTTCTTCCTAATTGCCTCCAAAAACTGCTTGGTCAGAATTTTTGCAATGTGTGGAGCATAACCCTAGCATAAATAAAGGTTTCTTTAGTTTATTTTTACTATGCTGAGTTTAAAAAAAATCAGAATCCCTTTCAACGTGACTGTAGCCACATAACCACAGCTCTAGCAGTTATTTGCTCTATGGTTTGCAAATTATTTAACATTGTATGTAATGCCTTCACTTTGATCAGGCATCCTGCTGATGAAAAGCAATATCTGCTGAGTTCCCCTTCCCCCATTGCTTCCTGTCTAGATGAGGAGACTCTTACTGTTACCTTAGGCATGCTGGAGCATTCTTGGAAAAGTGAATTTCACATACCTATGGTACTCTTTACAGGTGTTCTTGGTTCTTAACAATTTTACCATTTTTGTCACCAAGACTCTCCTTGCAAAATAATCTTAGTGGTATCAGTTTTTGTGGTATCACTTAAGTCTATTACTCCACCCCTACCCCCCCTTTTATTTAAAACTAGTAAAGCGTACCCACGTTGCAAGAGTAAAATTCCCCGTATGACATCCCCCTGCCCATCAGCCCCCCATGCATCAGCACCCCCACGCATCAATCCTCCTGTGCTACATTTCCCAATGCACACCTTCCCATGTGCAACCGCCCCCCAGTGCAACTTCTTCCTCTGAACATTATCCCCCTAGTGCACCAGGCACCAAGCACCAAATTGGCTGAATGCTGGTCAGTCTTCCATGTTAAGTATAGGACAAAAACACATTACATCCCTTTTCAGCCCTTTAAAGGTTAAATTTCTCCACATGCGTTCTTGGTGGGTGTTCATGTGACAGAAGGAATACCCTCCCTGAATTTCATGCTTCTAGGTCCAGGGGGTTGAGACAGAGCAACCCTCAGTCACCAGTTCTTCAATTCCAAGTATAGGGAGGAAAACGCTTTGCACACCTTTTCACCCCCTTCCTGTTGGAATTTCCGAAAACCGGTTCTTAACTGGTTCTTGACTCCCTCTGTCATGGTACCAAATTTCATGGCACCCAAATTTCACACTTCTAGGCCCAGTAGTTTTGACTGAACATTGATGTGTCAATGAGTCAGTGAATGAGTGAGTGACTTTTTTCTTTATATATATTTTTACACACACACACACACACACACACACACACACATGTATGTGTGTATGTATATGTATATGTATATGTATATGTGTATGTATGTATGTATGTATATATATATTCTTATAACTCTCAATGGTTGGTTAATGCAAGTTTGTCTAGGGTGATATTCAGAAAACAGGGCCAAGTAAGCGTTAATAAAAGAAGTATGTATGGGTGTAAAATTGTGAGTGGGTGGCAGGTATTTCAGACTGCTCTGGATTTATAAATGTTTTGTTACAAACATGTGGATTACAATTTCTTACCTGTTTCTTCTTCCTTGGGTTCTTTGTTTCTTGTTTCTGCTTTTCAGGTTTTCAATCAAGTTTTGTTTCAGTTTGGTGCTTTTATAAATCTTGAGTCTTAGTGAATAAATCCATCTTTCAGAACACTTAAACTTCTAAGAAGCGTTATTTAACCAGATAATTGCTTCTAGAGGTGTTGGCCAATTATAGCAAAAATAAAGTGTCCCAACCTTACTGCTGACTATTGTCGTATAAGGTTTTTTTTTAATTATTACATCTGAAGTGGAATATGGTCCATGAATACTTATTAGTTTTTAAGATACCATTAGACTCTCTGTAACTTGTAACATTTAGTTGTCCATCTTTACATTTAGTTTTTACATTTTTTACATTTTTTTTACAGTTTTTACAGTTTTTACATTTAACATTTAGTTGTGTCAATTGTAACATTTAAAATTTAGTGTCCATGTGGTCACTATTCAAATTTGCCTATGTGGCTATTGATTCTGTTTGAGATGGACTTGACTTTTTCTGTTTGCTTCAATTTATGTGTGTGTATAGATACTATATACACAGGCAAGAACTGACAAGGCAGATGGAGTAACCTTGTAGTTGTGGAGCAGTACGTGCCTGGAAGGATGCCACTTATAAACACTGTCCTGGATGTGATCATAAAATGAATCAATAGAGTGCACGGCAAAGAGATGCTTGCAAGGAAACTCTTTTGTGTGAACTGAACATCTGATACCAGCAAAAATAGTTGTACTTGCTTTGTTTCTGTAGTTAACCTGTGTTTTCATGATCATTCATGAACAATTCTAGCAATTGCATGTAGAGAAAAGAATATTTTTCTTGTTGTAATTTTTTCCCCATGTTCTTTATAAGAAATGAGAACAGGAACAGAGAGATGGGACAAATGGGAAGTTAACAGTTAAGCACCTAAAGAACCACCATCTGTAAATCTCTCTCTCTCACTCTCTCTTTCTCTCTCTCTGATCACTTGTTCCAAGGACAGGGCTTATGATAACTTCATATAAATGCCAACACAAAGGCGCAGAAGGAGAGATGTATATTAATTTAGTACTTCTACTGGTGCCCATTATTTGTATGCAAGTTGTCCTTTTCAGAACATGTAGGCTGCAATCCTGAAGTGCACTTGGGCTAACCTATCTATCACTTTACTCGTCCAGTCAACATAGGTTGGCCCAAGATAGAAGGACCTGGGCTGGCCTAGGAGAGGGCATGTTCAGCATGGCCTAGAACAATGCAATTAGGCTGTATCCAGAGCCTGTTTCCAGGGCAGAAATGCTCTCTTCCAGCTCCTCAACGTTATACTACCTCAGGAGCAGGAATAAATCTGAGTAGACCTATAGGCCATGATAAGCCTCAGTAAAAATGGAAGAGTTGGCCAGCCTAACTGCAACACCTGCCTCTCAACCTCAGGGTACTGCACAATTACGCCAGCCCATCTCACAGCACAACTACATCGGCCCAGTAAGCGTGCTGCCCTTGTGCTGCTGCCTCTTAAGCAGCAGTTGGGCCAGCCAGAGGCCCTCAGTTCTATGGATTTGGCCTAATTTGTCAGTTCAGGATATTGCCTACTTAGGCCAGCTTTGCTGGGCCATTTTTCTGGCAGAAAGTCAGGATTGCAGCCTTAATCTTATTTTAAAAATAAAACAAAGTGCTAGATTTTTTTTAAAAGTCATTTTGATGACTTCCATCAAGTCATGGAATCTCAATCTATCTGTAACATTTTCCTTATTTAAATGATGATGTGGGACTGATATTCTTAGAACAACCCCAACCAAGTTCATCTCTACAGAAACTAGTGCGTTTCGAAGAAACAAACAGTTCTGTTTTTCCAAAATCCTATATGTGGAGATGAGAAAAGCTAAAAACTATTTGTATTTATACTCTGGCTCATGGGGCCTAGAAAGATTCTCAAGATCACTGATTTATCACATTAAAAATTAAACTAACAGCCCAATCCAGAGCAACTAATCTGTCCACATAAGAGCCATTAGGTTGCCCTATCTAACACTAGGTTGGAGCAACTGCAAGATGCTCCAGCCCAGTTACTCTGAAGGAGGCTTAGGGCAGAGCAAGGCAAGATAGGGTGCCCTAAGAGAGGTGGACCTGCTCTGCCCTAACTGGGGCAGCCTAAGCAGCTCAGGAGAGGCAAGTTGAGGGCATGTTTAGCATTGCCTAGGGCAGAGCAGTTACTCTGAATCCAGAGCCTGTTTCCAAGGCAGAAATGCCCTCTTCCAGCCCTCAGAGTTTTACCACCTCAGGAGCAGGTACAGTAATGAGTAGACCCATAGGGGTCCATGATAAGGCCCGAGTAAGAATGGCAGTGCTGACCAAAAATCTGAGTTCTTGGCCATCCTAGCTGCAACCCCTTCCTCTCAACCTCAGGATATGGAACAAACTACGGCTGCCCACAAACCTCAGGATACAGCAGGCCACTCCAAGAAGCCCCTTGTATTCACTGTAGAATGTACTGGCATCTCATCAGGGACTCCTTATAAGGCAGGCACCCAGTAGCGTCACCAGACTGGTGCGGCTGGTGTGGGCTGCATTGGAGATGCGCTCCGTATGGGGTGATGTGCCGGAGGAGTTTGACTGTCCTTTGGCAGGTCCCGGGCGTCAGCACACCCATTCAGGCCTGCTCCAAGGCGGAGCAGCAGCCAGAAGCTGCCACTTGTCTGAGGAGCTGGCCTGAACGGCCATCTGAGGTGCACTGCGCAGAAACACACTGAGCATGCCGAACAGCTTCAGAGGAGACTTCCTTAGAGCAGAGAAAGTCCGCGCCTCTGCACAGCCATTCGGCCTCACTCAGGAGCGGAGCGGCAGCCGAATGGCTTCAGAAAGAGTACTGCACAGGCACCAACTCTGACGCCTGCACAGTCTCCCCCAAAGCCAAAAGGCTTCAGAAAAGTACTGCACAGGTGTCAGAGATGGTGACTGTGCAGTACTCTTTCTGAAGCCAGTTGGCTTCAGAAACAACTGCGCAGCCGCCAACTTTGGTGACTGTGCAGTCCAGGTGGGGGGGGGCGCATCCCAGGGATGACGCACAGACTTCCGCACCAGGTGATGTGCAGAGTCATGTCACCACTGTAGGCACCACAGCTGTTCCTTGTTCAGTGTGATCTGAGGGGTGTCTCCTCAGGAGCAAGTCTTCCCCTTGTGTCAATTACTTAGCATGCTCTGGAGCAGTTAGGGCAGCCCAGGCTTCCTGACTCTCTGGATTCAGCATAACTTTCTGCTCTGGATACAGAATAGTTAGGAGAGTGCAGTTAGGTCAGAGCAGGCTGAATTTGCTCTGGATTGCAGCCTAAAATAATAACAACAGATCAGTAAAATTCTCCCAAGTGGTGTTCATTTTAAAAACTGATCCAGAAACTGAATAAATTGCAAACCTACTTATTAAAAATTTGTTAAACGGTGCTTAACCACCATTATTTTTTCTAAATGTTTGTTGAAAATGAATGTCCCTGGGCTAAGAAGCAATGTTAGAAGGAGGACATCTCAAGGACAGAATGCCACTGCAGAGAAGAGTGGATTTTCTTTGAAGATCTTGGTGTTTTTCAGAGGCTGGTAAATAAAAAAACTTTTGCAATTACGGGTGTGGGCCCTTAGGACTCTGATCTACGGACCGAGTTCAATGAAAAACCCTTGCAGCTATTTTGTCACTGGTGTGATATGCTCCCCTGGCCTCTTGCCTTGAAACCAAGTAGGTAGGCACACTTTCTACTAGCCGAAGTTTTTGGATGTACAACATGAGAGTAGCAAAGTGTGGAGGGTACACAGCATTACAAATTCTGTAACCATGAAAGCATGCATTCTGGGGCAGCATAAATTCCTCTTGGGAGGGAAAAGCTAAAACAAAGCATCACCAAAAATGCTGGAAAGAGGCTTTTTCTTGTGTGCCTTCATTTTTCTTAGCTTTCCATCACTGTAAATTTCAATAGTATTCTGAATTTTGTTAGTTGCTTTGATATGGTTTCTCAAAAATATGAGATAGCAGTTCCTGGTCATCTACTCGTACATACAAGTAGCACTAACTACCTTTCAGCCAAAGCTGGTGACGGGCACTGGTGGCTACAGCGAGATTTCTAAGAGCAATGCCAAAACCAGAATTAGTAACTCTCATAAAGAACAGAAGAAATTCAGCTCAATCTCTCCTTCTCCTCTACCACCCTCCATTAAAATTTCCACACAGTTTGCTTGAGCTTCAGTTTATTGCTAACCTTAGTGATAGATACAGAGTTTGCTGCTTCATCTGATTTTGTGGAAAAGGAAAAAAATAAGAGTTGGGTGTCATCTGCTTATTGATGACACTTCATTTTAAATCTAGGGACAACCTCTGATTAGTTTCATGAGAATTAGTGTAGCATAATGGCTGAGACTGATGGCAAATCCAAACTGCACCTGTTTGCATCTCGCCTGTGCTATGAACTCCTGACGTGGTCTTAAGACAAGCCTTCTCTCAGCTCGAGTTTTCTGCAGCTGTAATAATAATACCTGATATTCTGCAGCTGTAATATCAGGATTAAATACTGATATCATATGTGATGTGTTCTGTCTACTCATAAATTGCTATATAAATGATTGTGAGTTTATTAGAGGTTAAAGATTTTAACCTTGTAGAATCTTATAGGGTGAGTTAGCTGTTCAGAGTTAACAGCATCACCTTCTGACAGGAAGAAGCATCTCTAACTCCCAGCCTAACCAAAGAACACAGTGGGTTGTTTTGTTGCCACTATCACAAAGCATGAAGAGTCAGTCCAAGAGAATTGAGGTCTGCCCCTCTCCCACTGCCTGTTTCTCCACCTAGGCCTTTTGTCAGATCATCTTAAGCATTTTCTGTTTCAAAACTCAAATTAAAATAGAAAGGATGCTCATTAAGATTTTTGAGCTTTATGCATGCTGCTACTACCACTCTTATCACTTGCCCCCAAAAAGTAGACTAGCCTGTAGTTATTGGCATTGGCCAGTGGGCATTGCCTGATCTGCTGTATCATAGTGGCATTTCAATATAGTTTAACCATGTATCTGTTAGAGAGGCAAGCAGAACTTCTGATAGGACACAAACATCACAATTTGGACCAGGTTTGCTCCAACACAAAGTAAAACAATACTGATTTTATAAATTGAAACCAAAAGATAAAATTTAAGCACATTTTTGTAAAAAGATGAATTAAAATGTATTTCATAAAATGCGTTGTTTTTCCTTTCTGCTTTCTGTGTCCCATTCCTCCCCTTCACAGGTTTTCCGAAGTAGAACTTGTATTTCAAAATACCTCTTTGCTTTTGTAACTTCTTAAAAAGCAAACTTTACAAGCCACTATGTCTGTTAGTTTTATTAAGCTTCTTTACTCCATCCTAGTATTGTATAGTGCAGCAAACACAGTGCTCTTCCACGACTCATTGTATGCTATGCATGCAAGTAGCCAAAAATTCTTTTGCGGAGTCTCTTAATTGTCACTGAAGTGTGTGTCTGTAAAATCTTGGTGCTCAAGCTGTGAAAGTGGAAAACAAAACTCTTTCTGCTGATTATTAAGTTACACCCCCAGAGAACAGAGGCCTTCCAGGGGCACTGAGATCGGGCACCCTGTTCTTTTCAGGGCCTAAACAAAAGCAGCCAAGGACGAAGGAGGAGGAGGGTGGAAATGGCAAGAGAGACTGGAGTGCTGGCCCCAATTAGTCTTGAGATTACTTAAAGAGGATTGCAATTTCAAGGCCAAAAAGAGAAGAGAGTGGGGTAAAGGGATTTGAAATGAGATTATGGGACCTGAAAGTGCCGTTCCTTTGTCAAGGAAAGAATTCAACAGTTATGTTCAAGCTGCTGCGACAATCCAGTTGAGAAAACTAAAGTGTGAGATTGATGTCCTGTGGATTCCACACACATGAAAAATCTGATTTCCCCTTTTGGGGCTTGAGGAGTTTCTCTGTGAACAGCTACACCTTTTCCCCCCTGACAAGTAATGAAAGCTATTCACAAAAGGCTTGTGTGTGTGTTCTCCCAAGACCTTGTTTTTTTTGTAGGAAAGAACTATTTTGGATGGGTGAAGTAGACTTAGGGTAGTAGAAGAACATCCAGTTTTTCTCTACCAGGTCCAGCACTATGTTTTCTTCTAGTTGCTGTTTTTGCAGCCAGTTGTTCCCAATAGGTACAAAGCAACAATGATGTCAACCATCTTAGGGCCCAATACCATCTTCCTGGCACTGATGGCGCTCCAAGATAAAGGAAAAAATGTTCCTTGACATGGAAGTGGCTTCTGTCACTACACCCCCCACTTCCCTGGAATGCAGCAAACACCCTGTTGGCATGTCTGCATTATCACTGGAAAGTTGGACAGGATTAAGCACTTGGAGACCTTAAAAATAGTGTTCTGCATAAACTGGCTGAACCAAAAAATGCAAGTTGGAGAGCTCTGACTTCAGCCACTGGAGAAGTATCTTGTAATCCTTATCCCATCCTTCTGTCTCCCAAAAAAATACAAAGCCAGATTCCCGACAGGAACAATATATAACATATACTTCCTGTCAAAACTAGAATTAAAATAGAAAGGATACTCATGAAGATTTTTGAGCTTTATGCATGCTGCTACTACCACTCTTATCACTTATCCCCATATGGGGGGGGGGGGTGTGGTGCAATGGGGGATCATGTATAGGAGTATTTTACTCAAGCAACGTGGGTACATTTTGCTAGTATATTTAAAATATAGGATTTCAATGAAGGTTAACTCACTTCAGTATGTGTGAATGTTCTCTCTCTCACACAGCGCCTTAAACTAAAATTCACGGGATGGTACAATACCTAATATAGTACAGGTTGTTCTGTAGGTGGGCCATTTGTAACCCGCCTGATCCCTCTAGTCAGGTCCCGAGGGCTTTTTGGGGCTTTTGGAGGGCCATAAAAGAGCCCACATTCTAGTTTTTAACAGTAAACCACAAGTTGTGTTTTTTGCCCTCTCAAGAACTCAGAATGTCCTCCAGACCCAAGAGCTAAAGTGTTAATCATCTCTTAATGTATATGCTCATACTCTGCTTCTGTTGTATTAGTTTGTTAAAGAAAACAATGTATCCCAACCAAGTCCTCAAGTGTACAAGTACTGGCAGAATTGTATTTTTTTCCTGAAGTCATGAGAAACTCTAGAAGGAAATATTTCTTCCTAATTTGCTGTACTAAGTGAATATGCAATAAATTAACTGCTTCTCCAATGCTTTAAAGGGTTTTTCTGTTCATTGGTGAACTGGATAGCATTTTTTTTTTACTGAAATACAAATAAAGCTTGAAATGGGCTGACTGATTAAGTCTGTTTCCTCAAATCAGTGGAGTTAATGCTTATGAACACTTAAATGTTCCTTCCAATTCTTTTTTAGCTAGCAGATTACACGGCACTTTTGTATTTTGCAAATTCTTGCTGTCACTCAACAATTTCTGCAAATGGACTCTCAATAATGCCTTCAAAAATGGGAATAGGACCACAGCTAAATTTGGTGTGCACTCACACACACCACACTCACACCAAAACAATTTTCCAGGGACCAGCCCAGAAGTTGGGGGGGGGGGGAGGAGAGTCCTGCCACTGGCGACCTGGAGGGAGGGTTTCCCCACCTAGAGCAAAACACACATAGGTACAGTATTTGTATACCGCCTTTCAGGTCATCAGATTTCTCTTTTGACTTTATTCTCAAGGCAGTTTACACAGGCAGGCTTACTAACCCTAGAAGGGTTTTTTCAAATCAACGTATTAGTATTGGCATCCATCAATCTCGAAAGACTATGGTATTGTGCTCAATGCTGTATGCGAAGAACAAAGGCCTGGGTAGATTAATGTGGAGAATAGGCTATTACCCAAGCAGCAAATCCCCCAAACCTCCCCTCTCCACGCCACTGAAGTAGTCCAACCAATGGAATGGCAGAGCTGATACGATTGGTTCCAGCTGCGCCACAGAGCTGGGCTAAGGACAGGAGCTCATCCTGTCTTGTGGGGACCCAGCTCTCAAACCCTGGCCTTCTGGTTCACAGGCACAGTGTCTTAACCACTTGCGCCACCCACAGCCCAATTCAAAGAAAGGTTCTCTATTTCAAGAACTCCTACATTCTTAGATGTTTCCTTTTATGCCTGGTCTCACATTCACTTGCTCACTGTTATGCCTTTGGACAGACTCCACTGCAACTGCGTTTCTTTCTTTTACACTCACTCCCACAGGCCAGTATCAACCGGTGTTGTCGAGACTGCTACCTTCAGATTTTATCTTCAGGGAGTTTACAGCAGCTTAACCCTCTAGACCAGGCCTTCTGCCCAGCAAAGCACAGCTCTGAGGTGCACTTGGGTTGCCTTATCTATCACTGCTCTGACCCAACTGCAAGATGCTCCACTCTAGTTTCTCTGAAAAAGGCTTATGTGCAGCCTAAGACAACATAGGCTGCCCCATGACAGGTGGACCTAGGCTGCCCTAACTGGGACCACCTAGGCAGTTCAGGAGAGGCATGTGGAGGGCATCTTTAGCATTGCCTAGGGCAGAGCAGTCACTCTGTATCCAGAGCCTGTTTCCAGGGCAGAAATGCCCTCTTCCAGCTCCACAGAGTTATACCACCTCAAGGGGAGATACAGTAATGAGTAAACTAATATAAGCAGAGTAGGAATGGCAGTGTTGACCAAAAATCTGAGTTCTTGGCCAGCCTAGCTGCAACCCCTGCCTCTCAAGGGATACAGCAGGCCATTCCAAGCATACACCCTCCACTAGAGGATTCCTGACACTAGAGGTACTGCAGGTGTTACTGGTTGTCAGCAACTTCTGGGCTTTCTTATAAAGCAGACATCACAGCTGTTCCTTGTTCAATGTGATCTGAGGGGGGTTTCCTTGGTAGTGAGCCCTCCCCAGGTGTCACTGACTTGGTGTCTAGTAGCATTCTCTGGAGCAGTTAGGGCAGCCCAGGCTTCCTGACTCTGGATACGTAATAGTTTGGGCAGCCAAGCTAGGACTCACCTCACTGCCCTTACTCTGGATTGTGCCCTTAGAGGAGACCTCTTTCAGACTGGTCAGGCAGCTGCCAAGGACCTTCAGTGGTCCCTGGACATGGGGTTGAGAAACCCTGTTTTAAGAGACAGCTGGATTAGTTGTGATGCTCCCATACTGGGCAATGTGATCCTTTCTTTGCTTTTAGGTAATTTGCTGATCCATCATCTGAAAAATTTCAAGCAAAGAAGAGAAAGTTGACCCCTCCTGAATAAATTATGGCAGGTCACTGCTGTGTAATGAATGTCTTAGCTGCATCTTTAGTGTCATTTGTCTTGAGAAAAGTAATAAAGTTCTATGAAGTTAGCTAGACTTAGCATTCTCAGCAGGTTGGAAGCTAGTTTGAGAATTAATACGAATTAAGACTAGTCCAAAGGCTTTCATTGTTTGAGGTTCTTTCTCCTAATCAGCACTGTGTTGTATTCCTTTAAAAATTCAAGTTGGGCATCCCTTATCCAAAGTTCTTGGAACCAGAATATTTCTCTGTTAATTTTCTGATATGCTGCTAATTTTTCTGAGTTGACTTTTCTATCTTTGTTTTGCATGATCTTTCCATTTTTAAGGAAAAAAAATATGGGTCTCGACTCTCCAGCAATATTTGTTAACGATTGTGAGGGTGCACCGCACCAACGTGAGCTTTTGGGGTTTTTTAAAAAATCTGATTTAAAGCAGATAAAGTTGTAAAACTGTTCCTGGGTTTTATTAGTTCAGATTTTGGGAGAAGGAAAATATCACAGATTGAATCTTTGCTCATATTATTCTAGAATTAAACATGTGTCTGCTGTTTCTTGGGCTGGCTTTTGGGGGGGGCTGGCCTATTAAGGTACTGTACATTATAGTTATAGTACAGTGCTGCTAGGTACTATGTACCTGCCTGCATCCTGACTCTGCCAATGGGAACATTGAAGGGTCAAAAGTCCAAATTCAAAACAACGGGTGGAAGGAAGCTACCTGTTATAGGAGGTAGATTCACATGTTCTAATTGGGAGGCCAAAGTGGTGCCCCTGAAATCTCCTTCAAAGCATTTTTATTATCTCACTGTGTCACCACAAAAAGCACAGCACTGTGTCACCACAAAAAGCACACCTCCCCACTATTTCCCCAATGCTTTGGATTTGTGCCATTTGACTCCAGGACTTTAGCAGATAACTCTTCCCTGCCAGCCATACATGCTACTATATTCTCTCTGAAATGTACATATAACTTTTCTATCTCCTATTTCACCCTTTCACTGATAGTGGTCTAGGTCTTATTTTTATGATGGACCATCTGATAGCTTTGTTTCATTTTATATACTACACTACTCTCCCCCCACAGGCTTTACGGAGGAGGAAAAAAATATGGATCGGTAGCAGTTATCATAAGTTACCGTCACCATGGTTATGCATACCAACGTTGTAACATGATGCAAAGCATGTGTCTGTGAAATATAAACAGAGCACAAGCTGCTTTGCCAGTGAGCTGGGTGGAAGTTGGAAAGATCTGAGCAATTGAATGGTAGAGAAGAAGCCACACAAACTCTGTAGCAAAAGACAAGACAGCAGCCTCCCATGTTCTAACACTGTGGTGTTTGCTTGATTTATGCAGAGCTGCGGACACTTAGGATTTCTGCTGTTTAACAGTAAAATAAAAGAAGTTAGGTTTTCATTTCTATTTTTAAAAAATGACAGGATTTCAGGGAAAGTGACTTAATGGAACGTATGTTTTAAAAGTTGTTACTAATAATTGATTTAAGTTGTGCTTAGTTGGGATAAACCTACACATGGGTTGCATTAGAACAATGACAGTTAGTAATATTTTTAGAGATTGATTGCCATCCTACATTGTTACCATGGTAAGCTGGCTATTTTTAACCTAAAGGGACATTTATTTTTTAATTTAATGGACCAACATACACATTTACTCGAATCTAATGTTCATCTCCCCCCTCCCAGCCAAATTTATTCTCCAAATTGGGATGTACCTTCAATTCAATGATGCATTAGTTTTGAGTAGATTAGATGTAATAGCAAACCAAGAACTAGAAAGTGAGGGATGGACTCAATTCAACCTGTAAAGCAAACTGTTCTAAGGCCACTATATTACTCTGTGGAAATCTGCATTCCATCTGTCAGGGATAATCTAGCCATATACAGTGGACCCTCCTTATCTAGCCATGTATAGTGTAACCAGTGTTACCAGTAAGTACAGTGTAACCAGTGTACATGTAACCTAGCCATGTACAGTGGACCCTGGCATCACTTTTTATATCTGCTGACACCGAACCTGTGTCTTAGACCACAATCCTAACCATGTCTACTCAAAAGTAAGCCCCATTGTATTCAATGGGTCTTACTCCTAAGAAAGTGTCTTTAGGATTGCAACCTTAGAGAGCCCAGAAGTTGCTTCTGATTTGTGCTAGCTACTCCATGTTGCATCCAGAAGTGATGTGTGGCACAGGGAGGTTGCATAGTGCCTTTCTGCACCTCAGAATACCTCCCTGAAGTGACCAGCATCCCATTAGAATGAACCAAAATCCAGTATTATTTGGGTGGCCTTCTAAGGAGGTTGGCATGACCTCAGAGGAGCTGCATACAGGATCCATGTACAGTGGAGCCTCACATAACAAGTTTATTTTGTTCCGGAAGCTTATTATGTGAAACATTCTTTATGTGAAGCAAATTTCCCCATGGGAAATAATGGAAACTCAGACAATTGGTTCTACAGCCCCAAAAATATTCATATAAAAATATTAACTGGATGTAAAAATGATGACTTAACACTGGAATTGAATTCAAAACATGCATTCAATGTGCATGGTCCTATGAAGTCTACTTAAGCTGCAATCAAAGACAGTTTCTTGGGAGTAAGACCCATTTAACACAATGGGGCTTATTTCTGGGTAGACATGGTTAGAAGGCTGCTTTCTTCTGTAATCCACTTTCTCTGGTAATCAAAGCCAAAGCCACCTTCTTCTGTAATCAAAGACACTTTCAAAGTGCCTCCCACTTTTCTCCTTCTCTTCATCCTGAGCCCCTCTCTCCCCTGCTCCCTTCTGGCTAGCCCTGAGCTGCTTCCCTCTTCTCCACTGCTCTTCTCTCCCTATGCCCAGCAGATGCCCGGCCACAGTGGGAACAGCACGGAAGTGTTGCTTTTGCTATGGGCAGCCTTGCTAGGCAGCCCTGACACTTTTTAAAAGGACTGCCAGCCAGCGCATCTGCCCCAACTGCCAACAGGTGTGCTTGTTAAGTGAAGCAACACTTGTTATGTGAGGCAGAATCCTAGATAAATTTTTGCTTGTTGTGTGGATCACTTGTTAAGTGAGGCACTTGTTAAGTGAAGTACCACTGTATATAGTTGTGGCACCCTTGTGGATGCTGGCATGGACCAGTTTTAATTTTAATATATTTTACAGGCTTGTTGTGAGAATAAAATGTGGATAAAATGCATGCTACCTTGATTTCCTATGAACTGGAGAATTAAATACAGTGGCACCTCACGTAAAAAGCGCCTCATATAAAGTACGTTCCATGTAACAAACAATAATTTCTCTAGGATTCTGCTTCATGTAACAAACTGTGCTTCACGTAACAAACACACTCGTTGGCAGTTGGGGAAGACGTGCTGGCCGGCAGCCCTTTTAAAAAGTGTCAGGCACATGCCTGCCTGCCCATAGTGAAAGCAACGCTTCCGCGCTGTTCCTTCTGTGGCCTGGCATCCGCTGGACAGAAGGAGAGAACTGCAGTGGAGAAGAGGGAAGCAGCTCAGGGCTAGCCAAAAAGAAGAAGGGGGGAGAGAGGCTCAGGATGAAGAGGAGGAGAAAGTGGGGAGACACTTTGAAAGTGTCTTTGATTGCAGCCTCCTAACCTTGTCTACCCAGAAGTAAGCCCCATTGTGTTAAATGGGTCTTACTCCCAGGAAAGTGTCTTTAGGACTGCAGCCTAAGTAGAATTCATAGGATCATGCACATTGAATGCATGTTTTGAATTCAATTCCAGTGTTTTGTCGTCATTTTTACATCTAGTTAATATTTTTATACGAATATTTTTTGGATTGTGGAACCAATCGTCTGAGTTTCCATTATTTCCTATGGAAAAATCTGCTTCACATAAAGAACGTTTCACGTAACAAACATGCATCTGGAACGAATTAAACTTTTTACGTGAGGCACCACTGTATAACAATGCCATTGGTTTGTCTAATTCTTTTCAAGTTATATGGAGGCCACTGCAGTGTCTTGTGGTGATGAATTAGGTAAGCTAATTATTTGTTGTGTGAAGAAGTATTTCTTTTTGTTAGACTCAAATTGACAGACAGTAGGTTTAATTGCACATATCTGATGCTTCTGTTTTGCATGGATTTTGAGGGAGATTTCTTGGAGAGAGAATAATTTATCATTTTGTTCTTGGTTTCTCTTTTCACAGAGAGTCTCAGCTTGCTGATCATTTAATACTTCTCTTCAGTATCTTCATCTTTTTGGAGTTGGGACTAGAGCTGCTCAGAGTATTCTAAATATGAGCGTGCCAAATATATATAGAACCAAATTTTAAAACATTTTTCTAGTGCTTACTCCAAATTCCTTTTGCCTTTTCATGATTGAGACATATTAGGCCACATCACTTTTATTCTATACAGGTGTCACTTGTTATCCACTGCTCCAGAACCTCCCATGAATGAAAAAAATCCATATATAAATAAAACAATGGAAAAATGAGTTTAAAAACCCAAGGTTTCTTGCTCCTCCATTGCACCTAATGGAATGACTGCTTGCGTGACTGCCTCTCTTCAACAGTAGAAAAGCAGTTTTAAAAAATGTAATTTGCAGTGGCCATTCATGTTGAATCAAATCTGTGTAATAAAAAAATCAGTGTATAACAAGGTTGGACCTGTACTTTCAAGTGCTTTCCTGGGGCATGGCTATAGCCAGTTTAAACTGTGTAATAATGCTACTTAAAATTTGTTTAGCTCTTTGTGAGTGTGCAGAGCTCTGTACTTGTTTTATCTTGATGACATCTTTACAACAACTTTGTAAAGTAGTAACATCCACAACATTCAGTAGCAAGATTCAGTTTGCGTTACCAAACTGAAGCAGAGAGAGTGTCTCAAACAGTGGGTCACAAGCCATTTTCACATGGGTAATGATACACCTAGCTCAGCCACTGCTAAAAATACAGGGTAGTTCCCAGTGGGAGGGAAGCATCATGCAGTACTTAAAAAGATCTGGAATTTTTGAATGATGAGCGATGTAAAATAACAGCATAGGCATACTGTGTAATGGGACCTTTGGCTGATAGTTGCTTACATTTGAAGCCCAAACTTACGGCATTTCTAGCGATGACATCAAATCCCAACTCTAATGTTGGGATAAAAAGTATGTAGTAATAATACTGAGTGTGCTTGGGCTATCTCATAGCCATATCTATGAGTATAGTTTGAGGGTTGACAATAGGGGACTAAAAATTGCACCAGCAATTTGGGATGAGCTATGCTCACTTGAGTGAGGTCATGAAGTGTGTAACATGTATATGTTTGCATGTAGAAGAATGCAGAAGTTTAGCTGTGTTTTACATCTCTAGAAAAAAGCCATTTCTTATCAGTTGCTTAACCCCTGGCCTTTTAAAACACTTATTGCATTTTAATCTTCCCTTGGCAATTTTTCTGTGAATAATTCTGTTCTATAGTGAATATAAAAGGAGGGTGGGACCAGGGGGTTGAACATTTCAAAGAAAAGCTAGCAGTGTTGGGAACAGGTTGAAGAGATTTGACAGATTTAGTTCAAATACTCACTGTTTGAACTAGACAGCTTGCTAAAAATGTGTATTAAAAATCACACTAGTTCATGGGTTTTTATTTGAGTTTGATTATTATTTTAATTTTTTGCAGCACCAAGTGGAAGGAAAAGACATGTAAAAACAAGATAATGTATTAGGACCAGAGAGTCCTGATTGTTGGACATTGTTAGTGCTTGCCTACCCTTAACACTATTGGCAGATGTTATCTGGATATTTGCTAATAAGGGGTGGAGGAGTCATAGTTTAGAAGCAGGAGGTGGAGACATCCGAATTTGGGATTTTCAGTCCTACTCTTGATCTGGATGATTCTTGATGGTCTCTGTCACCCCACATATAGTTCCAGATTTTGTTAAAAGCTTCAACTGGCATCCTTGGATCAAAGGAGCAGGAGATATTGTAGCCCCTTGGAGAATATTTTATGTCTCCCCCATGCAAGTCTCCTATCGTGGGTGTTGGAGAACTACTATGCTGTCATAAACTGTTTACCTCTGGGTACTGAGCTATGTAACCACCTGGCTCATAAACAATTAGACAGAAGGTTGTTTGCAAGTCTCGTCTTGCTGTCCTGCTATAAAACTTGGAATACACCAGCTCAAAACAACACAGTTGTTGCTGTTTAAAGAAAAGTAGACACGGTCATCTTAGAAATTAGTACGGCTAGCTTACATCTCATCTGACTTGCAGCAAGAGAGAAATTGAGAAGGAAAGGTAAATGTTTGACACTGTGTCATTCTTATAAAACTAGAGTAGAAACATAACATATTTGTTGAAAAGATTTCTGGCAAGTTATACAAATTTACTTTCATTCTGTTTTGCAAAGTACTAAAATCTGCAAGGCACAATTCAAAATGGGTTGAGCACTTTTGAACACCAATTTCAATGTAGATTTAAGCATTCTATTTATGGTGCTTAACTTTGAGTGAATTAAGCCCTAAATGTCTTGGTATAAATATGTTAAAAATATTGAAATACATTTTAATTAGTCTAGTTACTTTTTCCAAAATCAAGGAAAGACTGAAGAAAGTCTACTGTTAGCAGTTGCTTGGTAACACGTAATTGTGATATTAACTGCCAGCAGCTGTCAGGAGGAATGGCAAATTCCTTTATCTTGTTAACAGAATTTACTATAAAGCTATATCAATACATAAATATTCATCTTTAATTAAAAAAATTATAATGCTGCAATATAGCATGCCCTGTTACCCAATTCTAGCTTAATTCTTTTTCCAGACTGCTGCCTAAAATTCTCTAATGTTCCTTCTTATTTACTCTAGGCTTAAATTAAGGACATTTTTAGCCTAGAAATCCTGACATACTGTCATATACAGGGCATCGATGGTGCAAAAATCATGTCAGTGGTGTGAATGTCGGGGCAGTTGCAGCCCTGCTGCACAACAGGGATGCAGAGGGATTATAACAGTAATGCAGGCACAGAGTGCCAATATGTCCTGTGTTTTTCAGGACATTTCCTGGATTTTAGCCTGATGTCCTATTAAGTGGGCAGCATGTGGCCGCCTTGTAATTATAAATTATATATAATAAATTATAAGTAATACAGTGTTTAAATTAAGCTCATGAAAGCAATATATATGAGTGTTTTTAGCTTTCATTTTGTCATGTTCTACATTTTTCTTGGATGTACTACATTTGGGGGGGGCTTGTCCTCTTTTTTTGGTTATGACATATGGTCACACTGTGCAGGAAGATACCATTTTATAGAAAGATGAGACTGGCAATGCAGTCCTAGTCCCAGTTAGGCCAGCACAAGTCCTGTGTTCAGTTGGGGGTGTTAGGCCAGTACACAGACGCACCAGAGAGAGATGGGTGAGTTGTGCTGGCCTAAATAGGTTAGGATTGCACCCTGAGAGAAGGATAATTAAAATAAAATTACTGTATGATTTTTACTAGCTGAATTTACCATTTGTTGTGGGAGTAAAATTTAAATAATATTTATGGGCAGTGCTGATCACTGAGCAGCAGTGGGCACTTGTCAATACTGGGTGGCAAGCAGGTACTGCAACCACCAGCAGGTCAGTAGGCACTGGCAGGCTCTGGCACCAGCACTCAGCAGGCATGACTGGTAGGCCCCACCAGGCACAGAGCTGTTGGTAGCAGGCATCACTGGGTGCCACCAGGCAACCCTGCTGGGCAGCAAGCACCAAGTAGCAGTGGGCAATAGGCACTGAGCATCAGTGGGTGCTGGGAGCAACCAGACATCCCTACCAACCACCACCTAGCATCCCTACCAGCATCAGTGGGCAGCAGTCACCTCTGGGCACCACCATCTGCAGGCACTGGGCATCCCTGCCAGTCACCTGGTATAGGGTACAGGCACCACTGGGCATCCCTATTAGGCACCAATGGGCATCCCTGCATTAGCCCAATCATAGCCCAATCCAAAACTAGTCTACTTAAAAGTCCTGTTATGTTCAATGAGGTTTGCTCCCAGGTAAGTGTGCATAGGATTGCAGCCTCAGTGAGTTTTTCGATTTTATATAAATAAGAATTCAAAAGACAAAAGTAAAACTAGGACATATGGAAAGGTTCCTTGCTTTTCCTAGGTATTCATGGTGGTTGCTAGTGAACTGTATATTGGACATGCCAAGGGAAATCAGAAAAAGGAAGGGGTTCTAGAGAAGGATTTTTGGTGTTGCTGTCCTTTTACCCAGCTACTAAATCATGGAAGATGGGGAGAGGAAGATAGTGAAAGGGTTCCAGTGCAAAATAGTTACCTGTTTTGAAGTATGGTCCTGGACAGGGGGTTGTGGTCTTGTGGTTCCCATGAGAGTTGGTAGCTTGTGTTTATGTGTTAAGTAGGAGGCTCTTCTTATGTTCTGATGGAATACAAACAAACAATCATCAGTTTGTGCTTGGCAAAGTCTTGAAACTAGATTTGCACATCATAAGAACGTAAGAAGAGCCTCCTCTGGATCAGGGCAAAGGCCCATCTTGTCCAGCTTCATGTATCTCACAGGAGCCGACCAGATGCCTCAGGGATCACATATGACACCTGCATCCCGGTGGGCCCCCCGCCCCACATTTGGCATTTTGACATTGTCCACATCTACACACACTCCATCTCATTCACACACATCTCCAAACATCGTGTGTGTGAATAATGTGGCCTACATGCTGGTACATTATGTTCAATGAGATAGTGATAGAAAGAGAATATAAACACTTTATAAAAAGGTTTCATGTAACAATTTGGAGAGAGAATGGAGAATCTCGTAGGAGATGGAAATTGTGAATGTGGATAACTGAAGAGTTCTGAACTCTTCTGAACTGAAGAGTTCTGAACGTTTATTTATATGCGATAACCTTGATGAAGGCATGGTGGAGGATTTGTTTTTGGTAAACGATACAGCCATCCAGACCACAGTATTCTGGACTTCAAAAGCAATATAATGTGTTGATGTTCTAGATCTAGAAATAAATAACTCACTAATCTTTCAAACGATAAGTTCCACTGTTGACAGCACCAACTGTCTGCTCTGTGGAGAGACCACTGTGTGCAGACTAGCACATTACTTTCTGGATGAATTTTTGAATTGGGAGCTGAGTTTTTGTGTCAGCACCGTTATGATACACGTACATTCTAGAACATATACAGTTTCTTTTTGAGGTTAATGTTTCAAAAATGCCTCAGGACATATTGCAGGATCCAAAAAGAGGTGGTTCATTTGCTAGACTTGTTGAGTCTCGTGTTGTGAATCTGTCATTCTCATGATACAGCTGTACATGATTCAGTTTTGAGTGCTGTGCCAATTCTGGGTTAAGAGGGATGATTCAACCAATTCTGGGTTAAGGGGGTCAAGAATTTTCTTAGAAAGGCTGTGGTGTATCTAGTTATTTTTTCCCCTCTAAGCCACATAAGGATTTTTCTGTTGAAGTGTTTCTAATGTAGTACTATATTTACTTTTTCTTTTTTCCAGTTCTTTCCTGGATGACCTAGTCCTCTACTCCCCACCTTTAATTCGCAGAAAGCTATGAGATCATAGTTTCCCCTGGAATTGATGTTCTTCCTTCCTCTTTATAGTGACAAATCCTAAAACTGCATGCACTACCTGACTTTTCTTGTGATTACAACTTGTTCTGAGAGATAAAGCTTAAAGCGGATAAAGCCACTGAAATTTGCTGAAATTTCTAAAATGCATCACTGCAATGGGTGGTAAAACTAACTTTCTAACTCAGGTATTTGTGTGCTGTAAATTGTGTCACTTCCATGACTGCTGAGAGTTCTTCCTTGAGTACAGCTACTTGAGTCACATAACCAGGACCTTTTCTTTAACAATAAATTTAACAATTTATTATGCTGTTGAGTGTTTGTAATTTCTACCTAAGTAAATAACACATTTTCTGAACATCATAACCAAAATTTAGTAGAGTAGCAGTGACAATTTGAATGCTTCTTGTGTAATTATGGCTGTGGGTGGCGCAAGCAGTTAAGACGCTGTGCCTGTTAACCAGCAGGCCAGGGTTCGAGACCCGGGTCGGCCCCACAAAACAGGGTGAGCTCCTGTCCTTAGCCCAGCTCTGCGACGCCAGCTGGATCCAATCATATTGGCTCTGCCTTTTCATTGGACTAATTCAGTGGCATGGAGAGGGGGGATTTGCTGCTTGGGTAACAGCCTATCCTCCGTAACTATCTAACCCAGGCTTTTGTGCTTCACATGCAGCGTATGCAGCACCATGCACGATACCATAGTCTTTCAAGACTGACGGAGGCCTGCTTTATGTTGCACATGGAAAAATATTTTGAAAGTTTTTATTTTAAAAAGCATACATTTTATGGAAATATATTTTAAGCATATATTTTATTTTATGGAAGCATATAGTGAACAATGCATGGAATTCATACAGCAATGTATTGGTTGAGAGGACAATCTTCTCCCCAGTCACCAGCTAAGGTCTAAAGAAATTTTTTTAAAATGCTTTCTGACTTTTTCTGCTTTTTCCTTAAACTTCCTTTTATTGTAAGTTTGTGACAGACTAAAGAGAGACAGGGATATAAGAAAAACTGCTTTATTCTGCAGATCAGCAGTGAGTTACAGTTTGGGCTGATTGTGGTTGTCCTTGAACCATTCTCATTGGCCTCAAGTACTGTACTACCTTTATCTGCAGAAGAAAGCCAGAAGAGTTGGCTGGTCATCAACCTATGTCTAAAATAGTTACGTCCCTTCTCACAACAAATTACTTGGTAGGTTTGTGTTGCCCTCACTGCCTCCATACACACTTGGGTCAGGTTTCAGTTCTAAAAAATCAACATGCTAGCACAACCTTTTTTATAAGGTGACCCTACAATGCAAACCCTATAAATTGGCCTTGAAGACAATGGTTCAGATGCAGCTCCACTAATGATTTTCATGCAAGCCCCATTGGTTGCTTGGAGATGGAGGCAAAGGATGGACAGGAAGAATACAGTTTAATTGTGCAACCCTAATTTTGGTTTCAATCAGGGCAAGGACTAAAGAATTGTAGCAAAGCTCCTTGGTGGGTTTTAAGAATGTCTTTGACAGAGATGATCTGAAAGTATAAGAGGACCAGTAGGGGAGAAAAGGATAAGACATTTGAGGGAAAAGTGGCTTTGGCTGTTTGTGGGTCAAATGGGGTAGTTGGGGGTTCTCTCAAACATTCAGTCATCGATCCTGGTTCTTGCCTTGAAATAATTGGTACTGAAATGTACCGGTCATGATTTATGCATGTTAATTGCTGGATAGAGTGTGTTTTTCTAAATAATAATATATAAAATAATAAAATAATAAAATTATTTTCTTAGGCTATATAGACATAGATATATATATGGAGAAATATTATATTTTTACTTGGCTTTTGAATATGCTGCTTTTGCAAATATGCAGGGTGTGTTTCTGTGCAAAATGCCAAATTTAACCTGCATGCATGTAATCGGGGTGGAATCAATGTGATTGCACAGAGTGGGTGTCTCTGCTGCAGAAGTTGCTACTGCTCTATAACAAACCTACAGTAACTGTAATTAAAACCTGTACAGTAGTGGGTATGAAGATATGTAGTGGTAGGACTGAATCATCAATCTTTGTGTAAATTGGAAGTAATCAGATGATCGTTCTGTAAGAAAATGATGACTGTTTGTGCTCAACTGCTCATCTATTTTCTCTGCTGCAATTTATTCTATCTATTAATAGATAATAGGAGCTGGAGTGTGGCAGGTCATAAAGCTTGCCTGATTACACTTTCAAACTTCCATATGTCAGAGAAGCCAAGGAAATAACTGATCAAGGCCATGTTTATCTTTTGGATCAAACCTCTTTAGTGTCTTGATTTAATATGAGCAATAATACTAATAACATTTAGCAAGCCTTCAGTTAAGTTGAAATCTTTCACAATTTTTTGTTTTTCTAAGTACAGTGATGTCAGAGTCTGAAGTGTGATCAATAACCTTCCTGAAGAGATAAATGAGCCTGGTTAGTACCTGAATAGGAGACTCCCTATGAATATGTTTTTTCCTTGAGTATTTACATAGATATGTAAGAAGAGAGTGGAAATTATATATTAAAAATTTTGGCTTGGCCAAGGTTTAGCCACAGTATGTGACAGTTCCTTCAGGATGCTGTGTAAAAAAAAACCTTATGTCTTGAGTTTAGCATTGCCATTACTACCTACAAAGCACTTTGTAAGCAAATGACACACAGCAGTCTTTATCCAGATATCTTCTATAATATACTGAATATATGATTGACTGACTCATTCACTCATGCACTTAACATCAATGCCCAGCCAATATCTCCAGACCTAGAACATGAAATTTGGGGAGGGCATTCCTTCCATGATGTAGATTGTAGACACTCATTAAGAACCAATTTTTGAAAATTCAAACCAGAAGGGGGTGAAAAAGAGTGCAATGCGTTTTCATCCCTTTACTTAACATTGAAGACTGACTGATCGAACCCTTGGACCTAAAAAGCATGAAATTTGGGGAGGGTATTCTTAACATGATGTGAGCACCCACTAAGAACAGATCTGGTGACTGGTGGCATCTGTTGCCTGGTGTTGCCCACTGGTGTCAAGCGCATAGTGCACGGCAGAGATGCCCTATGTTCAGTAGGGATATCATGTGGTGCCTGGTGGTGCCCACTGCTGCTGCACACTGGTGCCCAGTAGGGATGCCTGGTGCCCGCTGCCCACTGGGCAGTGGTATCTAGTATGCCCAGTGGTGTGCTCTCTGGTGCCCACTGGTTGTCTGCTGCCCACTGGTGCGTGCTGCCAGGTGGTGCCTGCTGTTGCCTATTGCCCAGTGGTGCACAGTGCATGCTAGTAATGCCCATTGCCCAGCGGTATTGAACTGGTGCCCACTGCCCAATGAGTCATGGTGCCCAATAAAGCCTAATGCCCAGTGGTGCCCAGTGCTCAGTAGGGATACCCAGTGCCCACTGCTCACTGGTCCCTGGTGGTGCCCATGAAGGGTGCCCAGTGCATGCTTGGTGGGTGCGTGGTGCCCACTGCTGCCCATTGCATAGTGCCTGCAGATAGCCACTGCCCAATGGTGCCAGGTATGGATGCCCAGTTCCCGCTGCTGCCCCCTAGCACCCTTCACTGTCTGGTGCCCGGCAGTGCCCAGTGCCTACTGCTGCCTGCTACCCTGTGCTCGCTGCCCAGCACCAGTGCCCCGCCATGCCTGGAGCCCATAAATACTGTATTATGGAAATTTTACTCTCACAACAGCATGTTCATTCTGCTAGTTTGTATATAAAATTAGACTCTTTTTTGCTCCTGCACACAAAGGTCTATCCTTCTATCATTGTCAAACTTGATATCATTATCAAAGGTATATCCTTCTATCATTATCAAACTTGAAAACCTTTGAGGGATGAGATGATGTTTTAATTTCTTCACTACTTTCCCACCAGATATAGTTATTGGGAGTATTGATACAGTGTACAGACATAGGCCTGTTTTGCAAGCAGCAAATGTGTTTCTTCCATCAATTTGAATTGGTTTAACTTAAGTTAAAATCAGTACAATCAAATGGCATGGAGGTTGAATGCTTATTATTGGGGATAGTTAGCTTCCTAATTGTGTGTGAAATTCTATGAAAGTGTAGCCAGCATAACGTGCCTAATATCCTGTGTTGCTCTATTCTTGGTCACTGGTCCAGGTTATCTATTATTATTATCTCTTCTCATCAAAAATGTCCTACTGTTAATTGAATACATTGACAAGAGAGTACTTTGAAAACAATATTTAGATACTAATATTAAAAACTCACTCTTTGTGAATGCATTTCATGTGGATGCATGGCTCTTTTTCTCTATTTTTTCCTTAACAAATATAATGGAATTTTCCCTACAAACTATGTTTTTAACAATTTTGGTGGTGTTACCCACCCATTGTGCATATAGGTGCTCCATGGGTCTTCCGTAGTCATCAGGAAGCAAAGAAGAGCTGCAGTCACAATAGGTGTAATGTTTGATTTCCCAGCGAGGCTTGAGCCATGTGATGGCTAACATTAATTATATCTGTGTGTAATAATATATTTAACAAATAACCATAAAGGACCTGTGATACTGATTGCTGTTCAAGATCGGTCTTGGACATGGTTCATGTCATAAATGAGGTTTATTATATATAAATAACAGCACAGAACAAACACAAACTATAACATCTATAGTTATCCTTACTTCGTATGCATTCCAGTTTCAATTTCTTTGTGTGAGTTGCCTTTAAGACAAAAAGTTTTACGTTAAAAAAGAATGAACATGTGGAACATGTAGTTGGGAGAGTGAGAGGGTCCAACTACACACAAATATCTAGCCCAATTCTATCAAACTTTCCAGTTCTGACATAGCTGCAATTTGTCCCAAGGTGAGTGAACAAATGTTCCCTTATACTTAGGAAGCCCCTGTGTTTGCTCCCATACAGGAGGGTGCAGAACATGCCCATAACATGCTTTATTGGGAGTATCAGGGGACAAACCTCACCAGGCTAACTCACCTGTCTTACTTTCTTCAATGACACACAGCAGTCCTTATCCAGATATCTTCTCAATACTGTATATATGACTGATTCACTCACAACACCCAGCCAAAACTGCTAGACCTAGAAACATAAAATTGGGGCTTGGTGTTGATCAGTAAGTCTTCAATGTTAAGTATAGGGATGAAAACATATTGCAACCCTTTTCACCCCCTTCTGGTTTGAATTTTCAAAAAAATTGGAAAATTGGATAAGATTGGGCCCTAAGCTTATTATATCAGGTGGTTGTGCAGTAAAGCAATATCTGGTTTAGAGCCCATTAATACAAGTAGCTGATATAATCCTTTACTGGCTTAAAGCTTACTAGAATATAAAACTGTTTTCTTATGAGAAGATCCTTACAAAGGATGTGTGCTTTGCTGTGAATCTACTTAAGGGTTGGGAGACATATTTTTATTGCTAGCTTCCTCTTTCTGGCTATAGTGTATGTGTTTGCGTAGGGATGAGGCTGAATTTTCTGGTGAACAGAATTTGATTTGTTAAGACTATTTAATGGTGAAAGAGACTCAGAAGTGTCATATTCTTCACTTGTCGACCAGTACAGATATCAAATTTAAAGGCTGTATAATTAGAGTGACTTGTAAATCATTACATGTGAATGAAATTTTTCACACATTTTTTAATTACTTTTAGCACATCAGGTCCACCCATTTGGCCAGGAAGCACCTTTTTCAAGAGAAATGGAGCGCTTCTGCAAGGTAGGTCATAGAATCTACTTTTTTCTCCCTTTACCCTTGTTAATTGTCTAGAGAAATCAACATAATTTTCCCAGGCTTTTTTGAAAGGAGTTCAGCGTTGACTCCGCTTTGAATTTTTTCTTCCTTGAACCTACTTCTGTACATAAAACATTCATGATCTCAAATTATATGTATCACAAAACATTAAATATGCTGTACAGGTGGTTTTCTAATTTCTCTCCATTCCTCAAAATGTGCATTATTTCCCCCCGTTATTATTTAAAACATTTATATCCTTCCTTCACATTACAGCAAAATCAACAGCATTTATGCAGAATTTTCTGGAGTAATTTGTATTCAAGTATAAATTCTCCACACAAGTTATTCTCCACACACCTTCTGTGGTAATATACAATTTATATTGTTGTGTTGCTTTTAGTTGTGTTATTGTCACTGAACATCTTGCAATGATTTTGTGCAAGCTCTAGAGCAAGTGTGTCCAAATTTGGGGGGGGGATCTCTCTGACACTGCTTTGGGGGTCAGAAAAAAAGAATCTATTTACATTTCAAATTTGAATAAATTTAAATGAATCTATTAGAGACTGAATGAATGATTTCAAATAAGTTCATTAAACACTTCCTGATACAGAGAGAGGAGGTGATCTTCAAACCAATTCATAAGTACTTTCATTCCTAGAGAGATGAGGTGCTTGCAGTCAGAATACTCTCCTGTTGATTTTGAAGGATTTCAGGGCTTGCCAGTGGACTAGATAGAGGAAATTTGCCATGGGCCGCAAGGAGGCTGACCATGGTCTGCATCTGGCCTCATGCTGGTGTTTGGGCTCCCCTGTTCTAGAGCAAGAAAAAGTAGTAGGTGTTTGGTTAATGTAAAGGTAAATCTTGCATTATAATATTTTGGTTATATATATTTGAATCTTTGTTCCCACTTTTCAGTACTGGAAGAAATATGGTGTTGGTTAAGGGGGGAAAAAGACTTGTGAGGGCTCCCCCCAATACATTTTTCTGGAACATTTTGCTAAGAACAACTTTGACTAGTATTTTTATGCCTATGTAACAGCTGTAAGATTTATCCTCTATTGATCTAGAATCAATGAAATAATGTAGGTAGACTTGGAATGAAAGTTTGAGCTGCCAGGTAAAGATTTGAGTAGATACCACTGGAATTTGGAAAATGTGAACAAGAGACTATAGCAGCTCATGGATTGCAGTAAATGCATTTGGGACATTTTAGTGCAGAATTTTGGTTCACTTGAACTAGAATTTCCGTTGTCTCCTTTCATTGCAACAAATCAGAGCAAAAGAAGAAGCAGCCTGGTCTTATACTTGATCTTGTTTCAGTGGTCTTGTTGGAAATCTTATTTGACTTTCTGGCTCCCCACAATTCATCAAGGAAAGTTCATAGTAGAAACTACAGTAGTTATAAGAAGTTGGATAGTGAGCCTTTACTGATTTCAGAGTGGAGAATGCATTAATGGTATAGTTACAGATATGTCTCTTTTTAAGGCACTTTGTATCACTTTGCTAACATGGCAATATTCAATTATGTTCATGCCTATTATTTATCTTAAGGGGGTTTTAAGAAAATATTTTAAGGTGGGGGAAACTTTATCTTACGTGGTTTTGTGGTGATGATGCACACATCTGAATGCTGAATTGAATGAGTTGATCTGTGCCATTTTGTTAAGCACACTGATAATTTTTGTATCTTCTTTTTAAGGGCTAGAACTATTATGCAATTAAATAGTATAAATCTGATTTTAGGCTTTTATTTTACAAAGGCAAGAAAGGGAAAAAGTTTTCAATTATGTGAACATTATATTTGTTTTAAGGTAGTGGTCTGGAAACTATCCTACCATATTAGTGTGCTATGCTATGTGCTGTAATTCATTCAGGGTGCTGTGTCACTGTATGTGGTACATCAGTATTTTTCCTGAAATGAACCAAAATCACACAACTATAGTCTTTTTTGTTTTTTAAACAGACACAAAAAAGGGAATCTTTTAAATCATACCAATTATGTTCAGGAATGTTGGCAAGATTACTGATATGCACTTAAAGTAAGGTGTATTATGTTACTGTTGTCTTCAGCATATCATTATACAACCTCATGTCCACAAAATGATAAAATGAAGAGATAATTATTCAAACCAATTAAAACCTCTGCATGGTTACACTGCATTCCAGAGCAGTTTTTTGGCTTCTGATAGTCTCCTCAATGGCTCATTTAAGTTATCTTGGATCTGCACCAGCAGTATCACTGACCCAAGTCGGCACTGATTTGTTCAGGCAGATCAGGCCAAGAAAGGACATTGGGATATTGTGCACACCAGTGCCACTAATCTTGACCTCCTCCCAGGCCCTTTATTGTGCCTCCTTCCTATACCATTTTTCCCTGCCCTAGTCTTACCTGCTCCAACAGGATTCCCATCATTCACCAACACCAATAGGTAAGCTCCAGACTTGGGGGAAAAAGCTAGATCAATACATTTAGGAAGTAAGAAGCTAACTGCTTCCTGTTAGTATCTAGTATCTAAGGGTTCCTTTGTATATGCAATTTCTGTGTCAAGTGGAGGGCTTGAAATGGAATCCCTGCAGATACCGCAGCCACCTGCACTTAAGATCTTCCTGGTTTTGATCACACAGTGGTACATTTTTAAATATCACAATTCCTTTGTTGCATTGGTATCTTTATTTAAAAAATTTTCCACATTTGGATATTCAATTGTAACAATGATATTCATACACAGCTTTGCATCAAACTGTTCATGAAGTGGTTTACAAAGGAAATCAAATAATTAATGGCTCCCATCCCAATAATTAGTAACCTCAATCTGAATGTTTACTCAGCAACTCTGAAAACCACTATTCATGTAAGAAAGTAACAAATTCACACTAAGTGACTTGCGGCACAATCCAGAGAAATTACAGGGAGTCCTTGCTCCGGTGTAAGAACAATTTGCTCTGGATTGCAATATGAATTTCCCATAGGTTTTCACTAGGTGGTGCGGTAACTATGGGTATATGCAATGTCTCTTATATGCTCCCGTAGTTACTCTGGATTGTAGGGCTGGTCAGTCTGTGCTGCAACTAAAATTGACTTGTGGTTGGAACTAATGACCAATGAAATGTGTTTTCTTCACTGTTGCTGTAGGCAGGTTAGTGTTAAGCAAAGGACTAGCTTAAACAAGTGGTGTGGATTTGTGTGGTGTTCTGAAGAGAAATGCCACAATGTGTTCTTCTTGACTGCAATAATTTACATTGAGTGTGTATTTATAGATGAGACATTGGATTAAGAACAAAAGAAGAGCCCTGCTGGATTAGGCCCAGGGCCTTCACAGGGTGCTCACAGGTTTAGGATTAGACCATAAAAATGAAAAATAAAAAACTTTTCACTGTCATATCTTCATTTTCTTTCCATTCTATATTGCCCCATGTGTTTCATTTTCCATTTCAAGCAAAATTGTGATGTCAATGATTAAATGTCATAAAAAATATATATCCCTTTTAACAAGTTTTCATGACTTAATGGAGTACTCTTTAATTGTTCAGAGATAATCAAGAGAAAATGCATTGGATGTTTCAAATAAATTGTTCTAGAATCCTTGGGATATTGCAGACTTTCACTTATATGGATTAACTTTTCCCAGTGTCTGAGCACTCTTGATATCTTTACCATTATGGACCATTTTGGGTTTGGCTGAAGCTGAACAGCACACGAAGGTGACAGAACCCAAGACTTAGGAGTTCCTTCACTCTATAGGGATTTACTGTATGATTGTTCAGGAAACTGTATGCACATCTGTATGCACATCTGTATCCACTCTGTATGCACATCATAAGCACATATTTTTCTGCTATGTAGTAGGATCCTGTTGTCATTTGTAGCCCCTTGTTGCAAATTAGACATGCCAGCTTGTCATTTGGTCCAGTTTCACCTAATGCAATGCTTCTCAGATGTTTTAGCATCATAACCCATTTTTAGAGTATCTGGTGCTACCTGAAGTGATGTTACTAACCTGGAAATTGTGTCATGGCCAGAATTCTAAGACTTCCAATTTAAGCCACAATCAGCCAAATGTCTCACTACGCAGTGAGGTTGGGGTTTTATTTTGTATGGGTCAAATTCAAACATTCCAGATTGGGAATCAAAGTTGTACATAAACTTGGGTCCTTCTCCAGTCACATAGCCCTTTCCCATTTCCAGCATCCATCATTTCTCCTATAGGCGGTAAAACACCATTCCTCTCTCCTCTGGAAGCCCAGCTATTCAGCCGCTCTGCACCTTGTATTTCAGCAGTGGCTGAGTTAGGTGCTACATAACCCACCTGAAATTGGCTCACAATCCTCCAAGTGGGTCCCAACCCACTGTTTGAGAAATCCTTGCGTAATGAATTTCATGTTGGTTAGTTTATGCCAACTCGATTGCTGCAGGCTGTTTATACCTGTGTGCCTACTGTTTGGTAGAGAATAATGGACTCTTGTCTGCCTTATCTGCGATCCATAGAGTTTTCCAGTGCCACGACAGTGTTCAGGGATTATGTATGTATGTAACATATGTCTGTCCCCACTTTTCCCATTCCAAAGCAATTGCCTGCGGTGGCTTACATAGGTTTTATTTATCCTTTCTGTCCTCACAATAACCCTGTGAGGTGTGTACCAGTAATGGTTCTACAGAGGCAGCTTGTAGAAATCTCTTGCAGATGGAATCCTTCACAGTGTGGTCCTCATGTCTGGCATCAGGGAATGCCTTCCCAGCTTCCAGCAGGAGCAAGTTTCAGGTTGGCCAAGCTGTAAATAGCGACACCTCTGACTGTTGTCAGGGTGTGTTGTGGAGTATCTTTTGTGTGTGACTTGTACACTAAAACATTGAACCGGGATAATTGGGAATGCCTATAAATATATGCTTCAGAGGTCAAGGATAAGGTATTGACTTGAAGTAGGGTCATTTTCAGTAGTGAAATTCCCTATCACCTCTTCAGACAGATTAATTACCTATCACATGGACATGTGTCTTCAAAAATTTTCCCACACAATACACCATATAAATTCAACATACTGTTGCAACCAAGGGTACTTTTTGCATGCACTTGGTTCAGAGCATTTTGGAATTAGTTACATTTAAGAGATAGTAGAGTTACTTGGAGCAGAAGGCAAAACATAATGCCTCATTTCAAAACAGTGTGTCTGTTTACTGAAAGAATAAGGCATCCACTTGTAAATGAGTCAGGGCAGAGTTTACTGTATGAGTTTACTTTGCCTTGGCAACAGATGGGAGTGGTCCAGTACTTCAGGGCAGGTCAGGGTGCACAGCAAACATTAGGTAGGGGTGTGTTTGTGTTGCAGTTTGCCTTAAGCTGAACGGTATCAAACGTTCAGCAGAAAAACACTTGCTTTGCTGAAACACACTCTGAAAAATCACATCTCTGATTGCAACATTGTCAGCTCCAAGTGCTTGTCCAGCCCCTTAAATGTACTAATCAAAAGGGAATATTGAAAAGCAAGCAAAATTATACACCTAGATTATAGGAAAGGTGAGGAATAATGCACTCAAAGAAACCTGAACTACCATATTTAAAGTATGGTATGTATTGTTTAAATACCATTTTAGGTAGCCCCTAGGTATGAGTCTAAGTTTTCCATTCTTTTAGAGCAGGGCTCTCCAACTTTTAACTTCAGGGTTCCTGGACCTTTAAAGTATGGAATTTCAGCAGGTGCAGCTTTTCATCTCACAGCTCACAAGCTGAAATTCCCTTTTCCATGCACTTGTTAAAGATCCAGGAGCCCTGAAGTTAAAAGTTTTGAGATCCCTGTTTTAGACTGAGCACTCACTGATCAGAGGGAGGCTAGGAGACTATTAATTATACAGACTGAATTTTCCTAGAGTTTTCTGAAAGGTTTGTATTTTTGGGTATGTGTAATGATCTTATAGATGGAGCCTCAGCATCCACAGGGATCCATTCTTGGACCATCTGCTAATTCCAAATATTGTGGATAACATAATCTGCAATATTCACCTCTTTAAGCCCTCCAAAGCTGTACTCTAGTATTCCAGTCATGCACACTGGTGTGGGACCTCTAGTATTGTACTAGAGCCATCAGTGGATCCTATTTGACTCATTTGTTGGACTGTGCAACAAGTTATTGTCTTGGGCTGCTGGTACTTTCTAAAATCTCAGATCAAAGTACAGAGCTCCCTCTCCTCCAAGCAATTAGCCAAATAGGTATTGTTGCCAATGCTAGACAACTAATATGTGGAAACAGAAGAATAGTTTACCCCACAGGAAAAAGGCTGCTATTTCTATTCCACATATAAAGGGATATTGCATAAGTGGTGTCAGCATGTCACTTTAAGTGGGCGCTATGTGCTGTGTTCAAAATACAAAACACTCTTTCCTTTGGGGTAAGTGATCTTCCCCTGTCTTTCATTTATCTACATCTGTTCACAAGACTAGAATTGCCAAAGCAATTAGAACAAGCTGAGTGTGTGGTGGTTTTTCATTAAACAGGAGCATTGTTTTACATAGCTATACCTTGGAATAATAACTATGTAATAAGGAGGGGGGATGCTGTCAGATAGTTGTATAATGGGTATTTTGCAATGCAGAAGAAAATGATCTTAAAAGAAAATTAAAGGCTGTTTGGCACCTCTTATCAAAAACAAGGAAAATGTAAAAAGATCTTGCACCATTTTGTTTCTCACTAGTATCTTTCAGTATTAGCCCTCTTGTTTTTTATTATTTATTTTAGAAAATTTATATCCATCCTTCTGGTCAGCAAACTAGGTATCCAGTAGTTTCACTGAATAAGTGGTTCAAAATGCATGTATATTTCTGCCTAACCCTAGCATTTTCCCAAAATTGCAAATTTAAATTGGGAAAAGAGGGGAGGAACGTTTGTAGAATTTGTAATTGTTACCTGATAGATACAGTAATGCTTGAAGTCATTTTCATTTTATGTTTTAGACATAGTTGTGCATACACAAACATGATCTCTGTCAAGTGTGAAATAGCAGGTGCCCTATGGAAAAAATGTGTGTCTCTTTAAAATAGTTGGCAGCAACAGTCCTAAACAAGTTGTTTCCAAGCTTACTGGGGTCATGGCACTCCTGCAATCTCTTCTGCCTGGTTCAGTCAGGTGCTACCATCTGGACTCTTATGAAACCTCATGAGATCCAAGATGGTAATGCCCAATTCTTGCAAAATGCAACAAGATCCAAGATGGCAGTGCCATGATGCTGATGGTTCAGAAAGGCCATTTAAGAAAGAGAGAGAGAGACCAACCAGTACCTAAATTATGTAGGCAGCAATTCAGTTGTCCTTTGTATAGATACTTTACTGTAATTGGTGAATCACTCTTGTGAAACAATAATTAGAAGCGGTCAACAAATCACATGCTTTAAGTGTGCTCTTATCACATGCTTTAAGTAACGCAGTTGTAACGGTGGCATGAAAAGAGTTTTAAACATCTCCCTTTAATAATGAGCAATGGTTCTCAAATGCTTTAGCACCAAAACCCACTTTTTAGGATGGCAATCTGTGGGATCCACTGGAAATGATGTCATTAACCTGCAAGTGATGTCATGACTTTCAAAACAAAAGCTTTTAACACTCTCTTAGGACCAAATCAAATCAATTACGTAAATGAAGAAATTCTCAAGCAGTTGCTGATCTGTCTTGTTGTTGTTTTTTTTAAATTCCCAAAGGCTGAAGTTGCATATCATGATAGCATCAAGTTAAATATATTGAAAATAGTATGTACATAGAATGAACATAGAGTCACACCTGAAATTTGCTCATTACTCACCTAGTGAGTGCCATTCATCAGTTTAAAAAACACTGGTAGGCCATAAGTTGTTTTTATGAAGCAACCTGCCAGCAGTGCCCAGTGTTAGGTAATTGACAGTTCAGGTACTGCAGTGAAACAACTTGTGAGAGCCATTCAGTCATGAGACTGAAATAGTTCAGAGAAGGTTCAGTTCAGATCCTAGGTGGTGATTGTGGTGTTTGTTACAGTGGTTGCCATGAGCCCGGATCATAAGCCTGGGGATGCTTTAATAAACCTGGTCTGGTCCCACCTTTTCTTTTCCACCTTTTCTTTGCCACTTAAACAACTTTACATACAACAGTAGCAGTTGGGTAATTAGAGCTTTAAGACAGTTATTTCAAAAAATGTTGCTACTGTAACAAATCAAATTGCCCAAACTCAAATGAAGGGGTTTATTTTACAGTGACAGCACAAGGTTGTTTGTGATGTTTATCTCTTTGCTGGCTCTTCTTCTTGTCAAACACCCAAACTTAACAAGAGGAATTGTTGTTTTAGATAGTGACATGCCCTTTTAAAACAAGGACTGTTGAAGATACTTCTGGGTGGCTTTTCTGTTTGAATCCTAAAGTGAGCAGCATGCAGTAAAAACTACTGTGGTTGAAATGACAGAAAAAGAAAGTTAAGTTCCTTATTCAAAATAAACAGTAATAAAAACAGCAGTATCTTCAGACCCAAGGTAGATACAGAATTGCATTTCACAGATCATGAAATGCAGTCACAATCAGGAGAACCACTGAGGTCTTCTGCAGTGTAAGCTCAGCATCTGTGGATTTCAAGCCAATGGATGAAGAGTGTAAATATAAATAGTTTTTTCTTACAATCTAGCTACCGGTAATTTCCTCCTTATATAATTTGCACCATTATGTTTTCTTGCATCTAGTAGTCACAAAGAAGAATTCTGATATACTGCTACATCTTTGTAACTTTTAGTTATTTGTATGTACAGGAAACTGTAGGATGTCTAAGTGTGCTCAGTTAGTTGGATAGCAGAGGGAAGTTATCAGCCATTCTAATGACTGATCTTTTAAGATGGACAGCATAGACACCACTGAAGTTAGATGTTAAGGATTTTTTTTATCTGATAATGTCAGTGTATTTGAATCCTCTTTAAATGCATAGTGGCATCCATATAGAAAGTGTTGTCTCTTCACAAAGCAAACTTTAGAAGTCTCTTAGATTTTTGTGTTTTTGAACAAGAGGCTTTATAGATTCTGCCTTGCATATTATGCAATGATGAGGGTTTTAGGGTTATTCTGACGTCAACTGCTTGATCCTTATCTAACAAACTGATCATTAAATATAGTCCAACAATTAACTTCTGAGCTGGACATGAAGAGTAGCTTTGCAGCCTTTTTAATTTAATTGCAACATCTGTCGCAGCAGTCAACCCCGTGCCGCTAATATGTGATTTTGCCTGTTTGTGCATGTTAACATGAGGTCAGTGACCATCTCCCTGCAAGCATCGTTTGCTAATAAGAATGGATAAATTAACTGTTTGTTCTTCTGTCTGTCTTCCCTGCTTTCTTCCCTGTTGTCATGCTTAACAGATTCCCAGTGAATTGGTTGCTGGTTGACGCTGTCTGCGTCAGAGTGACCTGGCTGTGGAACAACAGTGAGAAAAGAAATGGACAGCTATGTCTGTCCATCATTACTCAAGTGTTTGGGACTTTGGATCACTGCTTGAAAAATTGCGACCCTGCTGCTTTGCACAGTGTCTAAGAAAGAGGATAAGCTACAAATCGGGGAAACATAGTTTGTTGCTTTTGACATGAACTCACTAGAAACCTAGTGCCAAGCCACTCCCTCTCAGTATCTATTCCTTTTTCCATCCAGAAAATATTCACCATCCAGAGTGGTTGTAAGAAGTGGTGTCACTTGGGCCGTGTCCCGCTACCGCCCCAGCTCCTCTCCGCCTCCACCATCCATCCCAGTCACCCCTTGCACTCCCTCCCACCTACCAGTCAAACAGGGTTAGGAGGTGGATACCACATACTGGCTTCAGCTCTTTGATTTACCGTCAAACACAATGTGATGAATAGTTTGTTGAAGAGCATCACAGCCACGCTGTGGGGTAAATACTAGATCTATTACAGTGACAACTGGATATATTATAGTACTACATCCCCCTCATTTTTATCTATAGAAGAAAAGGCATACAGGAAGGAAGCCCAGAAAGGACTGTGTACTAGTTTATTTTTTATCATGAGCAGTAAACACAATGATAATACAGTACATGAATCAAAAAGTGTTTTATGCTCTGCTGTGAAATGAGAGCAAGTTCCTGTGTGTGGAGGTATCAGTCTATTACTGCCCACTTGGGCCCAGAAGTGTTTTTTTTTAATAATAATAATTAGCTGCCCCATGTTAAGAGACAGGATCTAAATATTTTAAATAAAAACAAATATTTAGATGCTGCCTTTTAATCCAATTCATGGAGCAGCTACACTAATAATTTTTAAAAAAAAATCACAGTAAAAATGTGACTTAAAATATGACAACATAAAAACATCAGAGGCATCAACATGTTAACATCTGTGAGAAACAGTAATTTCAGTCCCTTCCTCAAAGTCAACAAAGATGAGACTTGCCATCCCAACAGAGGAAGGGATTTCCAGAGATAAGGATTCATGAATGAGAAGGTCGTGATCCTCGTTGCCACAAGTGGAGATAGTTTGGGTTTTTTTTGTGTTTTTTTTCTTTTGCTGCATTCCAGAATAATAGATGCTTTGGTCCATTATGACAAAGTGACAAACTCCAATTGCTCCTTTCTGATTAAGAACCCAGTCCTATCCAGCCTTCTAGCACCACAATAAGGTGCTAGAGGTAAGGGAACAAATGTTCTTTCCCTTCCTTTGAAGAGCCCACTGCACCCAGCTGCAGGATGCATGCCCGCTTGGCACTTCTACATCAGCACAGTAAAATTGGGTAGAATTGGGCCCTACGTAGCTTATAAGGCATTCTTTTGGAGGTACATAGGAATGAGATGATTGTAGTTCAGTCATTAAATAGTCTTGTCTGACTCTTTGTGACCCCATGGACTGCAGCACACCAGGCCACCCTATCCTCCACTAGCTTCCAAAGTCTGTCCAAATTCATGTTCATTGCCTCGGTGACACTATCTAACCACTTCATTCTCTGCTGTCTCATCTTCTTTTTGCCTTCAGTTTTTCCCAGCATCAGGCTGTTTTCTAAGGAGTCCTTAGACGTGGCTTCCTGATGTGGCCCAAATATTTCAACTTCAGTATTTGTCCTTCCAGTGAACAGTCAGGGTTGATTTCCTGGAGGATGGACTGATTTGATCTCCTTGCAGTCCAAGGAACTCTTAAGAGACTTCTCCAGCACCATAATTCAAAGGCATCTATTCTTTGGCACTCAGACTTCTCTATAGTCCAGCTCTCGCAGCCATACTGTGACTGAGATGATATTTCCAGGTTATTGAAATAGCCTGTATTTTCAGGCTCGACCAATTATATCCACTCAGAGGGATTTTTAAAAAAATGCTTGCACATGTAACAGAAAGGGGACAAGATCCCAATTCACCAGTTCTTGATAATAGAATGTCATAGGTTTTTCTATGAGATTTCATAGATTTTTTCATAGGCTCCTTGGTGGGCCTTTGGCCTCATCCAGCAGGCTCTTCTTAATCTATTTCACTCCCAATAGCAGGGGTTTGTGAAAGTATATCATATCCTTACTACGGGAGTTTCTTTTTTAAGGGAGGATTGAAATTGGACCTGGTATCTTGTCCGTACAAGATGTGTTCTTCACTGAACCCACACCGTGCATTCAGTTAAGCAAGTTATTGTTTATAAATGCTCATTCTCCAATAAATTTATATGAATGTATCAATGTACTTATGTGAAGTGCAGATTTATATTTGGTTATAACAAAACATGAACAGTATATAAAGAAACAGATTTGTAGACCAGACATACAGCATATGTCTTGGGGGAATTTTTTGTGTGCAATATACTGTAAAAAAGCTCACTTGTTACCCAAACTCCTTTGTGTTGAATTTCTCTTAATGTAATTTCCTTCAGTAAAAGAATAGAGAGCATGTTCTTGGGATCATTTTGCTTGGCAGCGCACACAGAAGAGCGGGTTGTGTGGTTTTTTTTTATCACAGCTCAGCTCCTTCACACAAAGAAATATTGTACTGCATTTTATAAAAAAGAGCTTAGTTACAAATGCCTCTTGTCACAGATCATCAGCATCCTGCCATTTTGACACAGCTAAAGTGGATACTGCAGCTTTATGAAATTATTGTAACAGACTCAGCAAGAGAAAAACAGTTTCTATCAGAGAAACCATATAGAGTTTTTTTTAAAAAATTGGTTGCAATTATTTTGTAAAGGTTGTTCCTGGATTAAGAAAAAAAATTAAGTTTGACTTAAGGGCAACAAATCTGTCATTGGTTAAACTGATCCCAATTGAAATTGCAGCTCCCACAAGGTTAACTTAGTCAAGTCAGCATTTGGTGTTCTGCCACAGGAAAGATCATATTTGCTTGCCCAAGATGTAAACTATTCTAAGGAAACTCCCTTTATTACCAAGTAGTAGTTGCCATGCTACTATGAACATTGCATCATCACTTCTGTTATAAAACCACTGTGAGTTACGTAACGTCCTAGAATTTTTGTTTTTCATGTCCTCCTTTTAATTCAATTACAGAATGTCAACTGTTAGTACAATACTGAGAATTTTCTAGTATGGCTTCCTCTTCTATGTTGTGGCTGAGTAAACAATGTTGGAATAAAATATTGTTTTTATTAGTTAAGAGTGTATATAAGCACATTCATTACAAATATAAGCATATTCATCACAAACTCTTGCTGCAAGCCTTTAAAAAAAGGCCTTAAAAATAAAATCTGTTAATTTGGTGTCAGTACCCTAATTAAGAAACTTTCCTTTCCGTCTCTGCCCTTCATATGTGGTGATAACCTTTTAAAAATAGCAGTGTAATAGTAACTGCTATGAGAAATGCACTGTACATCTTGTAAACAAATTTGTGTAGATTTTGGTACAGAGAAGTTTGAAAGTTTCCTCCTTCCTTCATTGAAATCTGCCTCTGTTTGCTCCTCCTGTCTTGACAATAGTGGTTGATCAGCTTTCACATCAGTGGACTAGTGTTAGGAGCATAGTAATCATGGCTGCCATCGGCTTAATTTTTCTGATAACTTCAATAATATGGACACCCTTGACCCAACAGCTGTGTATTAAGAACACTGGAAAATTTAGAATCCATTCTGAAGTCCATGAAAAGTGTTTTTTTAATAGAAAATTGGCAGTTTTCTTTTAAAATAACCTTTTCCAGCACAAATTAATGAAGTGGGTTCAGTGACCTTGTCACACAAAAGGACAGTCATGGATGTTGATTTATGCAAGTGTTCCATGTCCTATAATCAGTATTTTTGGTGGGAGAGAGGTGTCAGCTCCTTTAATTCAATGTTTCCAAAATGTTTTAGCACTGGGACATTGTTTAAATGACACTATCAGGACCCACATAAGTTTACCAGACTTAGAAAATGGAGATCTAGAATATTATATTTATATTTTTTAATTTAATAACCAGGAAAAAGAATGTCAAATATTTATTTTCCTATATTTACATATGCTTGTAAACTGCAGGAGCTGAGTTTACACAGTGATTAGCAAGTATAGGTGGGGCCTGACTGTGCAGTTTTCATCTGCAGATCTAGTGCAACACAGATCCTCTGGACACCTGCACTGAGCCAGACATTCTCTACCTGATGACTGGAAGCAACCAAAGGTGCATTCCAGTTATCCAGAGGGCAAAAAGGTATGGGTGGCGGTTTTTCACCTCTAGAGGCCATTCTGAAGCCTGCAGGTGCAACAGGCAAATCCAGTCTTCCTCTTTGGGCTTAAAGGGACAAATATTGTAGTTTTGACTATCCATGAAAATTCAGTGTCAGTGGGGGTCCAAGAACAGATTCTCCATAGATAACGAGGTCCTTCATGGAGAGCATCTGATTTCTTAGTATCCTCAGGTCTTGAGACAATTAGTTACATGAACTTTCAATCATCCTTTGGCAACCCATACCAAATCAGTTCACAACCCACTAGTGGGTTCCTGACTCACAGTTTGGGAATCACTGCTTTAGGCTGCAATCCTAAACACACATTCAGACTTTGAATACAGAACTTCTGAGCTGATATGCTTAGGATTGCATTATTAGGCTGCAATAACAACATGAGGGAAGTGGATTCTGGCCAAGGTCTCTTATTCATTAAGGGGCACATATACCCAAATTTATCCCTCCAGTATCTCACCAGTACAGTTGAGAACAGGGGTGCAAGGTACATGAGGATCATCACTGGGAAAGGGTTGCGGAAAGTCAAAATCATTTGACGTTTATTAGAACTTGCTTGAGCTTTAAAATTGTTTGTAGGTGATGAAATATAATCTATTCTGTCATGAGCTTAGTTGAAAGACTTCTCAAGTGGAGAGATTTAGACTGCAATCCTAATCTTCAGTTAGGCTGGCCTAAACCCCAGAATAAGTCCAGTGCTTATCTGGGGGTGTCACCAAAGTGCCGAAAGACACTTCTGTGCCACTCCAGGGGAAGGGTTACATCCATAAATCACAGGAACAAAAAGACTGATGAGTTGTGCTGGCCTAGGTTAGCATTGCATCCTTAGAAAACCAGACAGTGTTCCAAGATCTGAGATTGGGCAAAATTTCTGATTGCACTTAGGAAGTTTTGCAACAGAGATGTGATTCCCAAACTTTTTGTCACCAGAACTCACTTTTTTAAAAGGCGCATTATGTGACCCACCTAGCTTTACAAGATTTTTTAAAAGTCCACAAAAAATTGTAGCTTTACAATTCTGATTTTTTAAGTCTCAGGTCTTAAGGCAATTGATTATCTGGTCCTTCCAGCACCTGTGTTTTCTTTGGAGACCGAGCTGAAAATTTCAGCTACCAGAAATTAGGTCTCAACCCACTAGGTGGTCATCACAATCTGCAGTAGAGGAAAATGGGTTGTCCACTGCTCAGAAATCTAAATGAATGGTTTATAGCAGTGGTATTTGAGTATTTCAGCCTGGGAGTCCTTTTGAGAATGACAATCTGTCCGGATCTCCCTGGAAGTGATGTCACAGCTGGAAATGTCATTAAAAGTGTCCAGTGCCAGATTCCAAGGTGGTTGTATCTAGTTTATCATGACGCCCCTGAAATGAATTCGCAACCCGCCAAGAGGGTCCTTACCCCCACTTTGAAGACCACTAGTTTATAGCAAAGCCATCTGTTTAGAAAAGGAGACAAAATTACTTTTTGTGTAGAGTACACACTATGAAGTGATCAGATTTGCAGAAAAATTTTGATCATAAATGCAATAGTATCAGATTGCACATTAATATTGTCTTATCTATGGAACCATAATATGTGTGGAGTTTTTTTTTTAATCTGTAGTTAGGTGGCTTTTGAAAGTATAGTATGGCATTTCCTGTTCAGCCTCTGTTTTACATGATATAGTGCTTGTGGTATGTGAAATGTTAGTGGTTGGCAAGGCAACAGAAAGCTCGTGTACACTAAGGAAGGAAGTGCTACCGTCAAGATGTCTTGAACTGCAAAACGGCTGAAACTGTAGCAGAGCATCACGTTATTGGACCATAGAATGTCCTTTAGAGAATCTCCTGCACATCTAACAAATCCAGTTTAATTTCTCATCCTTGCATGCTCTGAAATGTGGTGCATTAAATGTACTATTTTTAGATTCTAAAGGACTGCAAGTCTTCTCTGCTTTTACTGGAAAAAATGAATTGTCAATAGACCACATTCCTGGCATTTAGCCAGCATTATTTTCTCTTGTTCACATTTAAGAGAACAAGGTGCTTTCTGCACAGTACTGGATGGCATAAATGCACATAATATTTAATGTAGTTTCTTGTTTCTGGTAATTAATTTTCCGTAAGTTGTTCACAAGGTTCAAAAGGTTAAACATTCTATATAAGTTGCCTTCATGAAGCAGGTAGATGTCATTGGTCTAACATGAACTTTATAGTTTTTAGTTCATTCACTTGACTGAAATTATTCTGCTTCATAGTGTACTGCAAGAATGCATACACACCACAAAAGAAAAGTTATCAATCTGGGATGATGACAATCTCATTATCAAGACTGATGTCCTCACAATAAAGACAATCCCGATTCCACAATGTGAAAATGTGGACAAAAATAATTGCTGTGCAGAATGTATAGATTCTTATCTGGACAGTGGCATCATTAGGGTTTGCATCACCCATGTATGAAGCCAGAGTGTCACCTCATGGTGGACCTACTCCCATGCACCTACTCCCTAGGTGATGTACCATGGCTCTGCCCCACTGAATTTTTGGGTACGTTTCACAGAATAGAGGCAATTTGATGTGGTTTGGTTAATTGCATTCTTTAAGATTGAACAATATATATTGAAATGAGTGGTGTGTTTTTCCACATGCCAAAAGATTTCTCTTTACTGTCAAGATTATTCTGACAAAATATTTGGCCTCCTCATTGATGCTGTTTTCCTGTTAATGTGTTTCCACTTTTTTCTCTGGTCATGACTTTTAACTGCTGCTGGTATATGAAACCATACTTTATAAATTTTAAATATATACCGTATATATTTTTCTGTCCTTTAATCATGCAAAGTAAAACTTGATGGAACGTATTAAAGGCCCAGAAACTACACTGGTTGAAGGAGTGAGGAAGAAGTATTGTGTGCTTGTTGTGTGATCTTATGGTTTGTAATCCTTGTCTGTATCTCAGAAACCAAGATGTGCTTGCAAGCCTCCCCCCACCCCATTTCCAGCCTTGGCAAAAGAAGCATCAGATGATTTAGTTGCTTGTCATAGTATTATGTACTCTACATAGCCCTAGAATCTGGATGAAGCAGCAGCCTGGTGCCCTCTTCAGATTACAGCCTGCAATGGAGCTGCAACACTGCCTCTCCCAAGAAATTGAAATCAAGGAAGATCAGCATTATATTTCTGTAAACTAAATATTGTAGCCAACCAGTTATGCTTGTGTGCCAGCCTCCTATTTATACTTTTTCACTTTGCATCTTACAAGCCTCTTTCAATATTGAAGTTCCTGGATTCCTGAATGCTCTTCTACCTGAGTGTAACTGCTCACACCATAGCTTTTTGTAACCCACTAGCTCTCCTGAACAGTATTGCATTGCTGCACTGTAGCTACTGGTACATTTCAGTTTGTCCTGGCCTCATCATGGTAGCTCGTTCTGTGACTGTCATTATGTGTCTACTAAGGTTTACAAAAATGCTATGAAATATCCAACATGTGAAATTTGGTGTTCTTATGAAGTCTGGACCAGTACTCTGTGACAGTTTGATTTATGTATTTGTTCATATATCTGGCTGTGGGTGGCGCAAGTGGCTAAGACACTGTGCCTGTTAACCAGCAGGCCAGGGTTCGAGACCCGGGTCGGCCCCACAAGACAGGGTGAGCTCCTGTCCTTAACCCAGCTCTGCGATGCAGCTGGATCCAATAGTATTGGCTCTGCCTTTCCATTGGACTAATTCAGTGGCGTGGAGAGGGGGGATTTGCTGCTTGGGTAACAGCATATCCTCCATAACAATCTAACCCAGGCTTTTGTGCTTCGTATGCAGCGCCGAGCACAATACCATAGTCTTTCAAGACTGAAGGAGGCATATATCTATTTTGAACAGCCCAGGAATGAGAATAAGAATCAGTAGGAATTGTGGTGTAAGATTTTAGGCTGCAATCCTAAAGACCCTTTCCTGGCAGTACGCCCATTGAATACATTAGGACTTATTTCTGAGTAGACAGGCTTAGGATAGCACTGTTAGACAGCTTGACTCCAAGTCCCATTAAAATTTCATACTAAAGGGAAGATAAACTTCAGATTAGGGTATCCCAAATCAGTACATGGCAGTTGCACAGAATCTGGCTGGTCTAGATGCATTTTTCAATCTGCCAAGTTTCCTTTTATTAGGAAAGGAAACAATCTTTCAAGAAAACATTAGCTGTTGCTTTCTGCTCTTTGATTTATAAACTCCTTAGAGACCTTGGACTTGCCCTACTAAAGTGAGTAGGGTGGGTTGAGGAAACTGAAGTCATAGAAAAAAAATGTTTCAGGAGTGAAGTTGTGTTTATAAAATTCAGTTGTGTTTATAAATTTATAAAGAAAGGTGTCCCCAATAACTAAAGCAGTGGTTCTCGAACCTTTTAGCACCGGTCACATTTTAGAACTATAATTTATCATGACCTACTGGAGATTGTGGCTGCAATCCTAAAGACACTTTCCTAAGAGTAAGACCCATTGAACACAATAGGTTCAATTGGGTTCAATTTTGAATAATCGTGGTTAGGATTCTGCTCTAAGCCATTGAACTGGAAATAATCTGATGGCTGAAAATGACATCATATAGCAGGAAATTTTTTAACACCCTTAATCAAATTAAGAGCACAATCCTAACCATGTCCACTCAAAAGTAAACCCCATTGTGTTCAATGGGGCTTACTCCCAGGAAAGTGTGTTTAGATAAGAGTGTACAAAAAGTAAGCTGAGTACACAATAAGTTTAAAAATTATTTAAAATAAATACCATCACAATCCTGCCAAACAAATTCTGAACTAATTTTAAATATCCCAAAGACTGCAATCCTTGTAACTGGTTACCTGGTTGCAGGCTGTCTTCTGAGCACATCCAAGTTAAAATAGACTTTATTACAATAACAGTAACAATGTATTATTATAGGACTTACCTAGGAGTACTCCCCATTGACTGTCATTGTTAAAATCATATGCATAATAGCTTGTACATTTACAGAAATGCAGTCATATACAGTCTTACACATCTGCATATACATGCAGTCAAATATTAAAAATAAAATACACATTAGAATTAATGGGGTCCCTCTCATGAAATACTGTAGGCTTGTGACCCACCTAATGGATCCTGTCCCACAGATTTGTTGTGGAAATGACATAGAGCCCCTTTATAGTGCAGTTGTTTCTGTTGAGCCATACTTTGGCTGCTTCCACAATTTGAAAAAAACTTAAAATAGGAATTTTTCTATTGATGTACTGTGTGCCACACACAACTGAACTTTCTGCCATGTCCCATCAAAGCTATTTCCAAACAAGCTAAAATTTAACTTTTCACTTTAAGAGACTCAAGGCAGCAACATTTCCTAAAATACAAGAATAAGCAATACTAGTGTTATCACTAAGTTTTTATGAATATTTATTCCTGCATAATATTTAGACCTGTTTTAGCAAATCCAACAGCACAATCTGATACATGTCACCTTGGAAGTAAGTCCTGTTGAACTCAATGGGGCGTAGGCTGCAATCTTAAATTCACTTTCCTAGGAGTAAGAACCATTGAACCCAATGGGCCTTGCATTTGAGTAGAAATGGTTATAATTGTGCGCTTATTCAGTGTGAGTGTACAGGAATGCAGCCTTCTTGATGTATTAGATTTAATATATTAGACTGCAGGACTTCTTAATATATTAGAAAATAGTGTGTATATGGAGGCCCGGTTATACTGGCAAACATGCATGAGTATTTTGTTTAACTGTGGAACTAATGAGAGGAGCAATTTTCTTAAATGGCATTAGTATTTCAAGCAGCAAAATCCCTGGTTGGTAAAATGTAGAAGTGATGATTGCTCATTACCGAATGGAATACAGATGTTACGTTCATTTTGCCCAACTGTGTCACATAAACACCTTGCGGGACTGACTGGAATAAGATAGAAACCATTATTATCTAGCAAAGTGCTAACAGGTTCATACTGTTAGTATGTACTGTAAATATGGTGTGCTTTTTGTAGGAGTTCTCCTAAAGCACCATTACCACATCTTTAAAGATTATTTCAATTGATTGATTGTAGGGGGGGAGTCATACCTGCATTGATTTTCCAAGTTATTTCAATCCCCAAGTGACATTTAAAAGAACCGTGTCAAAATGTGAATCTAGAGATTTGTAGAAAATACTTAACATCACAAAGTCTATATAGGTGGTTAGAAGGTATTCAGGCAAGCTATCTTTCAAGAATAGCTGCAAATATTTGGTTTTATTCCCATCACAGCATGATTAAAAATCGTGTAATGTGGCCATTCATGACACAACAATGTGTTCATGAAGGTCCATGTTAGAATCTTAGGTCTCATTCTAATAGTGGAGAGAGTTGGTATATCAAGAAGTTGAAGACTTTTGTGAATGCTCACTTTTTATGTATGAGGATGAATTTCTATTTTATTGTTGTTTTCCCACATTGTGATGTTCATGGATATTAGTTGCTTATGGCAGCACATATACCAAAATTGGAATGATACATTAATATTGCAGAGATGCAAATACATGCAACATTCCATTATTTACAGCTGGGAAACCTTGGCCTCTGATCGTTCAGCTTGGAGGCAAAAGATGCAGCATGGCCTTCTCCAATACGAAGAGACACTTGTTTGGCAGTCTGAAGCAAAGAGACAGACAGATGCCAATGAGTATTTCCAAAATGCCATAATGGCCATTAGTATGTGTTTTTGTTCCACCAATCTTTTGGTTAACGTGTACTTTTCTCTCTGTTTGGCATGTTGGACTGCTGTACTATTTTGTTTTGAATTTATGGTTTACTAGCAAAAAGCGTACCCACGTTGCGGGAGTAAAATTCCTCCGTATACCATCACCCCATGGCGCATCATTCCCCCATGCACATCTTCCCATGCACAACCCCCATGTGCAGCATCCTCCCCAGTGCAACCTCCTCCTCTGAACAACATCCCCCCAGTGCACGAGGCACCAAGGCTGGATGTTGGTCAGTCTTCCATGTTAAGTGTAGGACAAAAACACATTGCACCCCTTTGCAATTTAACTCCTTAAGGGTTAAATTTTTCCACATTGGTTCTTAGTGGGTGTTCATGTGACAGAAGGAACACCCTCTCCGAATTTCATGCTTCTAGGTCTGGGGGTTGGGGCACAGCATCCCTCAGTCACCAATTCTTCAATGCAAAGTATAGGGAGGAAAACACGTTGTGCCCCTTTTCACCCCCTTCCGGTTGGAATTTCCAAAAGCCGGTTCTTAGTGCACCCCTCCGTCATGGAAGGAACACCCACCCCAAATTTCACACTTCTGGGCCCAGCAGTTTGGCAGGGCAATGATGAGTGAGTCAGTGAGTTAGTCAGTGACTTTTCTCTTTTATATATAGATTTTGTTGTGAGCTACCTTGAGCTTCTATAAGGGTGCAAGGCAGGATAGAAAGAAATAATAAAGATAAAGGACAGTATTCAAGGACTTCAAAGGCACGGTTGGCCCAGAAGAGGGTCAGAATGGTGGAGGAATTACTCTGGATGGCATGCATAGTTCATAATATCCCCTCTACCATCCTTCAACAATACGAGGCTTGCAAAATTTATTTCTTGTTGTGTTTCAAATGCAACAACCATAAAAGGGATAATAATATAAAGTGCAATTATAAAACAGTAATTAAAGCAGGAGATTAAAAACAGTAGTCAAAACATTTAAAGTATTAATTTGCATTAATTGCTATCACAGAGTATACAATGGGGAAAGGAATGGTTCTTGAAAATTTAGACATTTTTTTAATAACCATTTTATGATATTGTGCAACACAGATATATGCGTACATTTGCTGTGTTAAGATGCTTAAATAGAACAGTTCTGATTAATTTCTATGTTGAGGTATAGGAGTTATATACAGTGGTGCCTCACTTAACAAGTGATCCACATAACAAGCAAAAATTTCTCTAGGGTTCTGCCTCACATAACAAGTGTTGCTTCACTTCACTGCCAAGCACACTCATTGGCAGTTGGGGCAGATGCACTGGCCGGCAGCCCTTTTCAAAAGTGTCAGGGCTGCCTAGCGCACCTGCCCATAGCGAAAGCAACACTTCCACGCTGTTCCTCCTGCACCTCATTCTCCCTCTGCTGGGCAGAAGGAGAGAACAGCAGTGGAGAAGAGGGAAGCAGGTCAGGGCTAGCCAGAAGGGAGCAGGGGAGAGAGAGGCTCAGGATGAAGAGAAGGAGAAAGTGGGGAGACACTTGGAAAGTGTCTTGGATTGCAGCCTACTAACTATGTCTACCCACAAGTAAGCCACATTGTGTTCAATGGTTCTTACACCCAGGAAAGTGTCTTTAGGACTGCAGCCTAAGTAGACTTCATAGGATCTGCACATTGAATTCATGTTTTGCATTCATAGAATCCATGTTTTGAATTTAATTCCAGTCTTTTGTCATCATTTTTTACATCCAGTTAATATTTTTGGGTTTTGGAACCAATCGTCTGAGTTTCCATTATTTCCTATGGGAAAATCTGCTTCATATAAAGAGCGTTTCACATAACAAGCATGCTTCCGGAACGAATTAAACTTGTTATGTGAGGCTCCCCTATAATTTCTATACACAGACTACAACTTTTCTGTTTGTTTACAAAGGGGGATATGGCTTAATAATGATATAAATTGTTCATTTTTAAAATCAATAAAATATTAAAAGTCCTGCTCACACCAGCATGTGCTATTAGAAAATAAGCGTTTCCTTGCTGTGATATTACATACATTGTAATGTAATACATTGCCTATTGCCAATTGCCAAGCTGCATGTTGGTCTTGCCCAGTGTCATGCTTTGAGGATTTTCCTTTTTAAAAGAAATTAGAATTTTTGTTAATAGAAACTGCGGGGTTCCAGTTGGGCCAGGCCAGCTGCCCCCTTTCTCCACAGGTCTCACCGTCACCACAGGAACTTTGAAGCCAAGGTCCACCCCAGGAGGCCAGCAATAGGGTGGTTACGGTGCCTCAGTGGTCTGGGAAGGAGGGGGTTCCATCACCCTCATCCTCCTCTCCCTAGGAGACCTCAGACAGCAGGTCGCCCTTTTGGTCTGTACACTCTCCTCCTCCTTGTCCCTGGCCTCCTTTCCACCCTTTATTGCTACCCCCTCCCTGGGGTGGACCTTCCAAGCCCTGCCTGTCTGTCTTAACCCCTTCCCATGAATGCTGCCATCACTGTGTCCCCTTGCCCCTGTATGCTCTTCCCTCCCTCTCTCCTCCCTCTTGTTCCTCCCCCCGAGCCCCCCCTCCTGGGGTCTTCCCCGGCTCTTGCCTCCCCATGAGGGTTGCCAGTCCCCCCACTCCCACCTACCACTGCTCTTGGCGGGTCCCTCTGGGCGGCAAAGGTCTCACAGGGGGACCTCTTGGTACCTCTGCCCATCCATCCTCAGCGCACGTGCCTTGCAAGTGCACAGGTGCAGGTGTCCAAACCGTTGGGTAGCATCCCTGCCACCCACCCAGCTGCTCTCCCCGCTCTGGTGCTGCATGGGCTCCCCACAACAGCCAGGTTGGGATGCTTAGCTTGTCCCTCCTCCCAGCTGTCTTCCCAGCTCATCTCTTCCCTTGTCCTCGGGGCTCGCCTGGGCTTTCCCCCAACCAGCCCGATGCGGCAACGTGGGTATCCTTGACAGAAGCATACTGAATACAGCTAGAATAAACATCTTAATATATTAAGCAGGCAAAGGTTATGAATATACTTAAATTTTACATTTAGATGATCAAATTATCCATTGTGTATTTGTGAAGGACTGAATAGCTGTATCAAAACAGGAGGGCTGTGTATGTTGAAGATAAATCTGGTGTCTAAACATGTTACTCCCAACTGTCTTGTGTGGTTATTAAGACTTGTTTCAGTATTGTACAGAGTATGCGCGTATGAATATAAAGAAGAGCCATTCATTTGAATGAATACTTTTTACTGAATGTGACACTATACCATAAGGATGGAAACCAGCAAACTAAGGATCAAGTTTTTGTTAACTAATGCCTATTTTACAGCACATTTGCAGTATGCTTGGGCTGGTGTACTAACACTTCTTCAGGACTGTGATTTTAATCTTGTATCACCTGATGATCTTCTGCTAGTGACGTTTCTCCATTGGAAAATACAGTATGTTTGAGATGAGATTGATATGAAAGTTACATCTGTGGTGCCTCATGCATACATGTAAAGTATCCCTTGAGGCTGTAGTCAGCGAATGATTTGTACTTCGTTAAACTGGTACTAGCAAGAGTATCAAAGAGACATGTGGCAAACTAGATAACCACAAACTATTTTTGACTAGTATTTTTGTTTTCACAGCCATAACTTGACATTTGTGTGCCAGAAATCTCTTAATCAAAGGAGTTGTTCGCTCCTTCTATTTGCTTTGCTACAGACAATGTAGACGTACCCCCAATTTGGAGTCCGTTAGATGAACTCAAGTCACTTACTTGCTGTTTAGTTGTTGTGGCAGCAAGACCAATGAGTGTGAAAAATGTAGCCAAACAAAAGACACAGACTTGCCCTTTGTTCATGCTATTCAGAAATAGTGCTTGAGGTTGCAGAATAACGGCCTTTGGAATGAAAGCTTTGCTATGCATAGCTTTATAGGCGTAATGTATAGGCACAATTGAAGCAATACCAAGCTTCCTAAATAACAGTAAAAGGGTGACAGATAACAGATAAATTTTAACATCACAAAAATATCTTGAAAAGAATGGAAGTCTTGAGAATCCTAACCAGTATTATGTGATATACTAGAAGTTGGACCATCCTGATTTATAAGAAAACAATAGTTCAGATTTTCTTTCAGATTGTTCAGACTCAGTTTTATTTCAAGAAGGTATGACCCTTTCAGTTATATATATTTGTTTAATGAAAGTATGCATCTTATAGGCCAGTCCTATTTTGTGCTGGATCAGGCAGGCTGCATCCAGCACAAAATTGGCGCTACCACTGTGCCACCCTGGGGCAAGGGAAAATTTCCCCCTTCCCCAGGTAATGTAGGATCTGCACAACTGATTTTGGTGGCACAAATCTGAGCAGCCCCAGACTGTCACTGGCTGGCTGGGACCCATTCCCTAAGCAATTTTTAATGTGATGGGGGTGGGATGTTGCCTCTTCCAAACATATCAGCCTCTCTTTCATGGGTGACATGTATGGACCATGTTTGTGCACTTGGTAAAAGCTGACTGTACATATGCTGATTAGCAGTGATTTAAATCCAGTTATGTTTCTCAAAATGTAACATGCACTTATTTTGAAGTGTGGTAAATGGATTCTTTATCTTTTATCTTATTTGCAGAATAGCTCCAAACACTACTTGGTAAGAAACCCAACCACTATGAACCATCTACTAGATGGGAGTGAATGCTTGTAGCAGCTTAATCTTGGTAATAGTTTTATATTTGAGCAAAATAATGTCATGAGTGAATTGAGACCAGCCAAAGAATAGAGTGGGTAGCAGAATGAAGGCATTAGTAGGCTCTTATTGGTTTAGTCCCACTCTAGCATAAAATAAGGAAGTCAAAGGCCTCTGGCAGTTACATGAGAAATGTAATTTCCAAAGAGCACTTAGTGCTGGCTAGCAAAATGTGCAGTGTTTTTCTTATTCTGGTGTCCTAGTAGATTAGGGCAACTAAGAACACAATCCTAACCATGTCTACTCAAAAGTAAGCCCATTAGGTTCAATGGGTCTTACTCCCAGGAAAGTGTCTTTAGGATTGCAGCCATAATAGAGTTGTTCTGGGAGGGAGGAGTTATAGGAGATTGTTGTTCTTTTGACAGTACAAAATCATATGAAAGAACTGGATCTCCTGCAAAGCAAGTGCCAGGGTTAAATTTTTTTTAAAATCTAAAATTTCATAAAGATGCTATTATGAATGCACTGCACAGTTTAACTCTCCTTTTCTTTTCTGCTCTCCATATGAGCACTGTGGGCACCTCTAAATATGGATCTGGGAGCTGACCTTCCTTCTCCCAAGTGCTTTCAACATCTGAATTGGAATTTATATGGAATTGCCAGTAAGATTCAGGTGCCACTCCTCTGATGCTTTAGATGAAGATAAAGACATGGACAAATGTACCTCAGAAGCTCCTTATAGTTTTGCCAGTTTCTATCTGAGATGACAGCTGCCATTCCTTGATGCCACCAAGGGGTGCCAAAATACTTGGCTCTCAAAGGCTTAGGCTCTCAAGGCTTGGCTCTCAAGGCTTAGGGACAAACACTATGAATGCATGAAAGCATTATCTGCTGGCAAATCCAGTCACAGGCTGCAATCCCATGCATATTTTTCTGGGAGCAAAATATGTTAAACACCATGGCACTTACTTTTAAGGATACATACATAGGATTTCACTGACAAACTATTAAAAGGAATTTACATTATTCCTGTGAGTTGTTTGCTGCATTTGTCCCTATCTCTTGCTGTGGTGGTGCAAGTGGTTAAGACACTGTGCCTGTTAACCAACATACCAGGGTTCAAGACCTGAGTCATACAAGACAGGGTGAGCTCCCGTCCTTAGCCCAGCTCCTGCCAGCCTAACAGTTTGAAAGCATGCAAATGCAAGTAGATAAATAGGTACCACTTCGGTGGGAAGGTAACAGTGTTCTGTGCGCATGCAGCCCACATGTGAGACAATGGCTCTAGAAAAGGGGATGAACACCGCACCCTATAGTTGTTCACAACCTGCAGTATAACTTGCAGGTATAACTTCAGTATAACCCCAACATACACATTTACCTTTTACCTTGCAAGTAACCTGAAGTGGCTTCCAGTTCTAGAGGAGAATGGGGTAACCTTTTTTCTCTTGATTGGAACTGATTCCTAATTTGGCCTGTGATATCCTTTGAGCCACCACCCTCCCTTTCCCCTTAAACCTGGCAAGGAAACAGTAGTACTGAAGTACCTCCAAGTCACTTAGAACAGTCAACCATTGTTTTGTCAAGACTTTATTCAGTGTACATCTAGTTGATTAGTGTAGGAATTGCTTAAAACTGGAAAGTTAAGGGCTTTAAGGGCCAAATAATGGAAGATGTACCCATCATTCTGCTACTGGGCTAAGCATAGATTTTCACATCCTGGATGACACATAGGGATACAGCATATTGCAGTGACTTTCACACATGGATGGAAATAAACTGGTCGGAACAAAGCATTTTCTCCCTTTATGCTATATTTAGGTACACAACAGTCTCTTGTGGCAATTAAAAAAATTGGTACAGTACCCAAAATAGAGCCTGTCTTGGTTAGTGTTGAAATGTGTGTTTGCATTTTTTATTTTTAAAACTAAGCTGTAATTTTCAGCAGTGCTTAGGGGGTTTAATATTTATCTATGTTTCCATATTTGTTGAAAGTTCCTGCTGAAGCTCTGAATATTCTAATCAAAATAAATTCCCAACATAGTGAAACAACAAGCCTTAAATTGCCCAATGCTTGTTAATTTGGAGTTCATGAGCTGAAACTAGTGCACAGCTGCACCAATCCTGTTGTATTTAAATAATGCTGCAACAGGTTCAAAATGGTCACTTTCCTAGTGGGATTTTCCTGACAGGTGCTGAGAGAGAGAGAGAGAGAGAGAGAGAGAGAGAGAGAGAGAGAGAGAGAGAGACTACTGGACCAGGGCAGGTCTTCCCAGTCCTGCTTATCTGGTGAGAGCAACCTACCTAGTAGGGATGAGCTGGCAACACCAAATTGAAAATAATCTAAAGAACCAATGATTGACAAGGCTAGAAATATCACCACCAAGTTTATTTCTATATATAAAACTGAAAATTAACTGACTGACTCATCAATGCCCAGCCAAAACCACAGGAACTAGAAGTGTTAAATTTGAGGAGGGTCTTCTTTCTATGATTGATGCACCCACTAAGAACTGGTTTTTGCAAATTCAAACCAGAAGGGGTTGAAAAGGGGCTTTTTTGTCCCTTTTCTTAATATTGTGGAATCGCTGACTGATCAACGCCCTGCCCCAACCTCTGGACCTAGAAGCATGAAATTTGGGGAGCGTATTCCTTCTGTGACATGAGCATCCACTAACAAGCTATTTGGTGTACAGTGGTGTATGAGCAGAGGGGGAATGGTGCATAGGAGGAGAGTGCACAGGGGCAGATGGTGGATGGGGTTATGGTGCACAGGGTATAGTGCAGAGGGAATTTTATTCTTTCAGTGGCAGGCAAATTTCACTAGTTATGAATAACATAGAGACTCCAGCAGTATGTATTGGCTCAGAAGATGACCTGCTCCCCAGCAAAGTACTGTACTTAAGAAGAAGCTTAAGAGTGTCTCTTAAGACCCTCCTATTGGATATGCCATGTATTGAACTTGGAATGAGTGCATCTGCCAGTAAGCCATGGCCCCTTTTCTGGTTCTATTTTTCACGTCCAAAGTATACAGTACTGTCTGTCGAATCTAGTGGTTCCCGAATGTGGAAAGCTTATTTTAAACCTCCTAGTTGATAGCCTCAAAGCATTTGTTGCACAGCAGTGGAGAAATAACATATTTCTCCGTATTTAGTACAGTGGTACATTAAAGTGTGCGTTATGCAATACATAACAAACAAGCTCATGTGAATGAGGGCTGCACACTGTAAGTAACTATTTTTTTCCAGAAGTACTGCCCACTCATCTCTTATGTGGAGAAAAGGGCAAATCACTTGGTGGATGATACACCCTCAGAAGGTGATATGGTTATAAATTGGGCTATGGTTAAAAGAGGCTAGGAATGAAACAGCCCAAATTTACTTTCCTCTTTTTGGTTACTTTTTCTCCATCGTACTTTGTTTATAGGCAGTTATCTTCATTTTGTTCTGCTAGGCCAGAGGTGTCTGGCAAGGGGCCAGATGCAGCCTGTGGCAAGCCTCAATGCGGGAAGACTCCCCATCTCGCCTGCAGGCAAGCCTTGTGGTCCTTCAAATCTATGTAATCCTTTTATGTAAATTTATGTAAAGTTAAATCATTTTTCTGGTCCCCAACATATTGTCAGAGAGATGATGTGGCCCTTCTGCCAAAATGTGCTAGGCTCTTTGTACTGTATTTCACCCCCTTATTGTTCTCCCTGGTACAAATAGTTCTGACATGAGATTGCATGCTGCATCCTGGAGAAGAGACTGTCCAAGAGGTCTCCTCCAAGTAAGGGAGCGTTTGTTCCTTTACCCAGGAGATTGCCTCTGAAGCATGGACTGGTCTGCTTGTACCCACACTAGTAAATTTGCTGGAGCATGTCAGCATGAACCCAGATCATGCATTTGGGTTCAGGAAGGGGCCACTGCCACCAAAGACAACAACTTCACAAATCTCATCTACTCTCCTCCCTGCCCACTTTCCACCCTTGTTCTTCTCCAGCTTACCTGGGTCAATAGGTTCAGTGAGCCATCATGATGTGTGGGGCTTCTCCATATCTCTGCCTACTGTATATTCTGGCAGGTGCATCTTCATGTGCTGACAGAGTGGTATTTATAACACCCTTCAGCTAGTTCTGCCAGCAAATTGGCCAAGAAGGTTTAGGTTGTAGTTATTCTATAGCCAATTTCTATGGGGAAGATGCATTGGAAAGACGGTTTTTTGCTCCTCTGCTCCAGTATTTCATCAGCTTTTCAGGAGTCATTTGATATTTGTTAGTAGGAATTTTCTTCAGTTTCAGCAAGTTGAGATATGTTTCCTTAATACTTAAGCACTTATTTGTCAAATGTCCTTCTTTACCTTCTCATAATTTTGTTAATTGCCCATTAGCCCATGTGTGTGTTTGAGTGAGACAAAACACATCAAAGCACTAAAAAAAACTGAATTATTTAACCCTTGCTTGCACAGAACAAAATAATTTCAAGCAATGAGATGCTAAGATTAAATAAGGCCACATCAAAGCTAGTTCAGGTGTACTTATTCTGAAACCTGTTAAACCTGTTGGTGAAAATTGAGTCCACAGTCCCTATTATCTCCAATTCCCAACTGTGTTGCTATGTCTTTTATTTGACTCATATAGCAACAGGGTTTGTTTTCTTATGGTTTGCTTTATAAAACATAAAGTTTCACCTGGCATACCTAATGACAATCCCCAGGAACAGATTATATACCTGGTTCTCTTGTGCAGGCACTAGGCAGATAAATCTTGAAGAAAATGTACCTAAACAGTGATCCACTGTTTCTATCTGCTTCTAAAAGTGCAGTCATTGCTTTCAGATGTGCTGGAGAGTCTTGAATCTGGAATTATAAGACCATAAGAAAACTTGGAGCAGATATCTAATCTAGAGAAAGCCTGTTGCTAACACCTCAGAGTAAAAACTATAGTAACCTAGCAAAATTTTCTGTAAAAAAAATTACATTCATAAAATCATAAATATTTTATTGTGGACACATTTTAACTTTTTGCTCACATAATTTCTATTCCATTAGTTCAGTAAATGTTCAATCTAAACCATATCTAAGAGCACAATCCCAACCATGTCCACTCAAAAGCAAGCCCCATTCTGTTCAATGGGTCTTACTCCCAGGAAAGTGTCTTTAGGATTGCAGCCAAAGACTACAATCCTGAGAGCACTTTTCCTGGGATTAATCTTCATTGAACTCAAAGGAATTTACTTCTGAATAGACATAGATGGGATTGCATTGTTTATCATATAAAGCCAGAATGATTCCATGTTGATTCAAATGATTCAGCATCAACAGGGCCAAACAAAGTATTCAACATGTATTAAACTGTTCAGTAGATATTTTTAATACCTGAGAAAACAGAAAGGCCTTTGTGTTTTCACACAAAGGAAAAAATTAGAAGGAAAAAAATTAGAGTAAGCACCGAGTAATCCTTCTTGCAACAAAATATTATGTTGTATTATGTTATTACATATTACAACACAAAATGTTATGTTGTACAAAATAATGCTTGTGTAATTCTAAATAATTAATAATTAAATAGGGTGCCAAACCGAAAAGGCGCTGTCTTCATGGTTGATTCCTGTCTAACTTCAGAATGAGTGGGCAGGTCTGTGTGTGACCACATGGTCCTTTGGGTGTACAAGTCCCAAGCTGTTTAGAGCATTAAAAATCAGCCTAGAAGATGTTTAGTGAACTAACTCAAGCAAGAAATCTACAGAGGTAGCAAGTACAATGTCTTACAGCAATCAAGCCTTGAGGTAACCAGAACATGGATTCCTGTGGCCAGTATATCTCCATTGTGGTAGTGAGTTAACAAAGGTGCTGGTGCTACCTCCGTTAACAAGTGAGTGAAAGATGCTGGTGCTACAGAGATCACTTATCTCCAACCTTGTAACTGGAGCCAAAAACCATTGGCATTCTTCAAGCTGTGAACCTAATCTTGGGGTGGAGGTAGAGTCCCATCTTTTGCAGAGGGAGTGACCTCCCACTGCAGTATTGGTTGAAAACCATTTCCTCCACAGCCAGATACATCACACACTAAAAGAACTCATATCTACCGTCGGAGGGATGGAGCCAGATGAATCGTCAGAGCCATTTTTGCAGCATTGTTCTCAGCATGTACTGTCATGTTCTTACATTTGCCAGAATTACACGGGGAGCTACTTGGCACATGAACTGGGCCATGGTGGATCAAAGGTGGATCAGGCAAAATAAGGCCTGTGGGTCTTCAAGGTCTTTTGACTCCTGACGGTCATCTTCTAACCTTCCATCATCCAGTGCTGATTTTGCTTGAAATGTTTTGTTTTCAATATAAAGAATACCAGAGGGATGCTTTTGCTGTAAGGGATATATATGGCAAAGACAAAGTAATATGCACTCTTAACTAAATGTATTTGTTGGGATAGAGAAAATGGTTCTGGAGTACTGAAAAGACATAGAAGACAGTGAGTAATGTCCCTGAGCATCTCACTGTTCCACAGTATCAGGTAACAGGTTAGGTTTGCCTTTGTTGGAGAAAAAGCTGAATTTGCACAATCAAATGGAAGTCGCTTGTTGTAAATATTTTAGAGGTCTTTATACACTGAGATTTTCCTACCCCCTGCTGGACACACAGTGGAGCTAAGGGAGCAGTGAGCTTTTTTTCTTTAGATAGTTCTAAAGTAATTTAAAAGTAGTAGGGTCTGAAAAGGTTTAGGATCCCCATATAAGCAGAGTGCTCTGTTGAGCAGAGGTCCTTTCAGAGTGCATTTGATTTTATCTTAAAAAAATCTCTGAGGATTAGCATTCAAAAGGTTTGGGTTTAGTTTTATACGGTTTAATGTATTCTGATTCTCTTTGCTTTATGTTAGATATATTTAATAAATTTATATGATTGTCAAACTTTTAGATTAGATTTAGTGGAGAAATTTTTTTTCATTCAGTTCAGTCATAAATAGAAAGTTTGAACTTCCATTTAGACAAGTTGTTAGTTTTTCTCTGCCATCTGAAAAGAAGGCTAGTGAGATTGTAATATAAATAAAAAAACTCACCCTACAAACCAGAGTAACTACGGGAGCATGTAAGAGACATTACATGCACCCATAGTTACTGCACCACCTAGGGAAAACCTATGGGAAATTCATATTGCAATCCAGAGTAAATTGTTCTTACACCGGAGCAAAGTCTCCCTGTAGTTACTCTGGATTGCGCCCATAGTGTTTCCTGCAGTGTTTCATGCTTTTCCTGCAGGCCTCCAGACTGTTAACATATTAAAGAATAAAACTGTGCATAGAATAACTAATCAAAGAGCTGCACATGATATTAAAACGAATAGGTAGAATGAAAATACCAAATAAAAATTATCAATAAAATAGATAAATTTTTTTATTCCTTTTGATCATTTTTCTTTCTTTTACTTTGAATTTTTCCTTGAAATGCATTGAGGAATTGCTAATATCCATTCCTACCACTGTAATTTAAGAGATGTCCAGGTGAAAACATAAGATTCCTGCACTTGGAGAACCAAAGAAGAAAAGTAACATTGAATGAAAAGTGCTTTTTAGTTGCAAGGTATCTATTCTGACTTTGTAAAAACCCTTACGAAAAAGTTAGTGGTCCTGGTGAACAATCTACTCAAAGAACTGGAAGCCAGTCCAATTCATACAACTCAGAAATCAGTTTGTGTCAATAGTATCTATAGTATCTAACCCAACAATCCAGAGTAACTACAGGTGCGCATAAGAGACATTACGTGTGCCCGTAGTTACTGCACCACCTAGTGAAAACCTATGGGAAATTCATTTTGCAATCCAGAGCAAATTGTTCTTACATCGGAACAAGGACTTCCCATAGAGCACAATCCTAACCATGTCAACTCAAAAGTAAGCCTCACTGTGTTCAATGGGTCTTACACCCAGGAAAGTGACTTTAGGATTGCAACCATAGTTACTCTGGATTGCACCCTAAGTTCTATTGGATAGCTGATCTTTGAAAGTGTTTCTTTTCAGGTTTGTTAAAATTCTTTTTTCAGAGGTTTAGTGATTGACTTGGCTGATTACAGTTTTGTAAAAGGTATCGGATAATGTCTTTGGTTAAACTAAAATAGATATATAGATACATTTCTGAATATCATGGTTAAATATTGAAAAACTGCTAGTGGTACTGTTGTGTTTCTAAATGTGTTATTTGCCCCCACTGTTTTCATTAATCAGTTTTAAAAATAACAGAGAAAAAAGAAAATCATCTTAGCACCATTCAGCATTGTTCCCTGTGGAATACACTCAGCAACTGTCCTCCCAAGAAATGAATGCATATAAGTATAAGTCTCTGGTTGTTTCCAGAGCTGAACCAGTTTCACAGCATTGAATTGTTGAATATCTCAGTAGGAAATGTGCTTTATTATCCGTTAATACCTGTTCTTCTGAGAACTTTTTGATTCATCATGTAGGCATTTGGGGGATGGGTTAAAATTACCCTTTCAAAAGCTTGAGTGAAGTTACCAATGGGATTATGTTCTGCAGGCATGTTGGCCTTTCTTATTATACATAGAGCTAGTAGGAACTATTTTAAAATAGTGGTTCAAAATACCTTATGTTAATGAACTCTTTGGCAGTTAATTGCTTTTAATCTACTCCTTTAGGAAGTAAGGTTAAAAAAAAAAAGAAAACCAGGCATATTTCATTAATTGACCTGCCTTGCCACTTGGTTCTCATAATTGCAAAAGAGGAAAATACTCCACGTATTACTTTATATCTGAAGCACTAAATATATTTTTGGAACTTTTGAAATAGGAAACAAAACTGTCTTAATTCAATTAATGAAACTGCTAGATGTTTAAGTACAATGCATGCTATCATAATATTTAGAGGATAGTTTTTATTTATAGTATTTTGTATCCCTTTTTCTCCCACACCAAAGAAAATTCAAGGTGGCTAACAACATGTAGCATAGGCTGAAATCCTAAAGACACTTTCCTTAGACTAAGACCCACTGAACACAAAGGGGCTTACTTTTGAGTAGACAGGGTTAGGATTGTGTCCATAAACAGAATTAAAACACCCAGGATCACAAAAAGTTAAAAATATTTAACATGTTCCAGCACCCACTATTAATTAAAAACCTTCATGATTTATAAAGTCTTGAGGCCCTGCTGAAAGCTCTCCAGATTAGGAGCTGTTCTTAATTCTAGACGAAGGGAATTCAACAAATGGGTCACCACCACTGAGAAGGTCCTATTCGTAGCTGCCATAACTCATCTCTTTTGGTTGCAGCAGAGTTAGATGTTACTAAGGCATGGGTCACCATGGCCAGATCTGAGCGACCAGAGCATCTAAGTAACTTGTGAATCACCCAAAGCTGAACAAAGGCTCCCATAACCACAGCTACCACCTGGGATTCCAGGTGAACCCCCAAACTGCTCCATCAGAGGGAGTGAGTGCAACGCCATTCAGAGCAGGGTGATAGTCCAATATCTATGGACTTCCAGACCAGGATATTTTATCATGATTTAGTTTCAGCTTGTTCATCCACATCTATCTTGTTCTGCTACCAGCTACCTCCAGATAATTATCCAGGATCTCAGCTCTCCTAGGAGGAAAGGAAAGAAAAAGTGGTGATGGCACCCCACCCCAATCCCCTGGATGATTTTTCTCAGCAGCTTCATGTAGATATAAGCATGGGGATAAAATGGAACATGTGCCATCCCCACATCAAAAGAGGCCATGGTGCTGAACAAGCATACCCAGCATCACTTTCTGGGATCTGTGAGCCAGGAAGGAGCAGAACCACAGGTGGGCTGAACCAGTTGTTAATTTGGTGAGGACGTTACCGTAGCTAAGAGCGGCCGTCATCTTTGAATTGCATGCAACTGTGTTTGAATTTCTCTTAAAGGGTCTCTGGGTCTGTCTTCCCAGAGGTGAAGCTCCACTTCCTCATCCTTCCTCCCCTTCTGAGGGGGCTCTCTCTCCCCCCCCTTCCCCTCCCTAAGGTTATTTTTTAATTTTAAAATACAAATAGACTGTTCCCATTACCATCATTCAGACAAGGCATTGCAGTCATCCCACAGCACATTCAGACACTGACTGCTGAGATGGGAGGGGTTTGGATCACTATATAAATGTCTCAAAGCTCAATACTTTCAAGGCAGGGTGAGGAGCTTCTTAATGCCCTAAAACTTTGTATGATGCTATTCAGGAAGGCTGTCTTTGCTAAACATCTTATTTTGAATAAAAACCTTATTTCTAGCAAGTTTTCAGAAGTTATTTCCTTGTGCAGTTCACAAAGCATGATGGGTTTCTCATATGCAAATGAGGCAGGGGATGGTGTTTTTTTTTTAATCAGGCACTTTGACAGACAGCTTTACAAAGGGGTCCTGGGGTGGGAATAGAGAAGCCAGAGCTACTAAGAAAGGTGTGGGTGAGTAGGAGTGCATCTGAGTGTTGTGAGGATGAGATCCTACAGGGCTTTTGGTGGGGGCCATGCCTGCCTGCCTTCCCGGGTACCTTTGCAGCCCAGTACTAGGCATGGAGAACTACTCAGTACTACCCAGTACTACTCAGGAGTAAGCCACACTGTATAGTAGAGGATTGCAGCCTGTGGCCACAATCCTAGCCACACTTTCCTGGGAGCAATTCCCATTGACTATCATGGGATTTCCTTCTGAGTAGCATGCATAGGATTAGGATTTGAGGCTGCTTTCCCATCCATCTTTCCTGAAAGTAAGCCCACTGTTTATAATGGAACTTATTTCTGAGGAGATTGGCAGACGCTTGCTTGGATCTCTCCCTCCAGCCCTGTCTACTTTCCTGAGGGTAAGCCCACTGTCTATAATGGGACTTTCTTCTGAGTAGACATGGTTAGGACTGGGCTCTGAGGCTGCAATCATAGCCACACTTACATGGGAGTAAGCCCCACTGACTAGAATGAGACTTTCTTCTAAGTAAGCCTACATAGGATTGGACTGTAAGGCTAAAATCCTGACCACACAGTCCTGGGAGTAAGCCCCATTGACTTTAATGGGACTTATTTCTGAGTAGACACAGTTAGGATTGGGCTCAGGCTGCAATCCTATCCACACTGTAGTCCTTTTGCCCTCCCCAGAGATCTCCCCACCCCATCCTGCCCCTCTGAGAAATCTCTCCACCTGAGATTGTGGGGAGGCAGTATGGGGGGCACCTGAAGAAATAGCCCCAGTTCCCATCCTGGCCCCTCCAGGAGCCCAGTCCACTGCCTACTCTGAAGTAAATCCTATTAAAGTCAGTAAGTTTTACTCCCCTGTGAGGATACTCCCCTGTACCCTCAAAGCCCAATCATCTTATCTACTCAGAAGTAAGTTCCATTATAATAGTGAAGCTTACTCCCTGGAAAGAGTGTATAGGACTGCAGCCAGAAGCTAGTTTCTAAGAGCTTGTAAACCTATGCCTGACTACTCAAAAGTTAATCCCATTTCAATCTATGAAGCTTACTCCAAGGAAAGTGTGCAGAGGAGTGCAGCATTAGAGCCCAATCCTATTCTTGGCTACTCAGAAGTAAGTCCCATTAGAGTCTGTGGAGCTTATTCTCAGGAAAGTGAATAGGATTGCAGCCAGAGGCTGGTTACTAAGAGCTCAGTCCTTTGCTTGACTACTCAGAAGTCCTATTATATTCAATGAAGCTTACTTACAAGAATGTGTGGACAGGATTGTAGCCTTAAGTAGTGGCTTAGAGGCAAACCTCAACCTGCAGATGGACACACAGACTCTGGACCTAAACTGTAGATCAGTATTTCTCAGCCAGTGGTATGAGCACCACCTGTGGAACTTGTGGTAGGGTCTGCTGTATTAGGCACCTGGATGCAAGTGTCATATGTGCTCCCTGAGGCAGCTGGTGGGCCTCTGTGTGATTCAGGAAGCTGGACTAGATGGGTCTTTGGTGTGATCCAGTGGAGGCTTTTCTTATGCTTTTATGCTCTTATTTGTGGTATACATTCCACCTGAGAGCACAACAAAGTGTAATGCATAGGAATAAATTACACTGAACTCAGGGGCTTAATACTGATTGATGTAGTCACAAGTGATACAATTTTTTTTTGTAAACTAAGGGTTAAGGTGGTGTGCCCTCCCCAGCCCCACCCCTTGACCCTGGCCCCACCCCTTGACCCAGCCTGGCCCCACCCACTTCCAGAGAACCAGTTGTTAGGACAGGCTGGGCCCACCACTGAGCAGAACCACCACTCCAAATCCCAACTCGGCTAACTTGACCCAGAAATAACTTGACCCATGGTCGATGGTGTTGAACAGGGAGTACTCCTCCTGTCCATTCCCCAGTCCAGATCAACAAAACACACTTCCTGTTGTCAAGCTTTATAACAGCACCAAGTTTGTGTAAAGCAGGGGTCTCCTAATTTTCAACTTCAGGGCTCTTGGACTTTTAACAATTATGGAAAGGAGGAAATTTTAGCAGGTGAAGCTTGTGATCTGTGAGATGAAAAGCTGCATCTGCTGAAATTTCTTCCTCTGCATAGTTGTTAAAGGTTCTGGAGCCCTGAAAGTTTGGAGAACCCTGATGTAAAGTAACACACTGGTCCACTGCAGTCTTCTTTAGAACATTACATTAACAAGAGGGGGGTATTTTACACGTACAACTGAGCTTATGGTTCCTGGAGCAGGCAGTATTACTGGCCTAATGACCCACATACAAAATGAGACACTGTACAGTAGTTGTTGGAGTAAGAGGCTGGATGTAACCGTATTATACATTAAATGGTTAGGAATAGTAGAGATTATTACAAAAACCATAGTCTAATTTCTCATTATGCATTGTGTTTAGTGTACATCTGCTACATTTTTAAACAATCTGCTTCTCTGTAAAGATTTTATGCCCCAGTCGCTGGCATATCTGTCATCAGTCTACTAAAGCAGTGATGATCCCTTCTTTTGTGATCGTGGTCTGATTATTTTATTCATTTGGCCTTCCAGATAATTGAGGGTTCAGTTGATATGAATGTAAGCTGGTGCAAAAATCTAGTGTAAGAAAACAGGGAAAGTAGAGATTGAAGAAAGGTAATTTCCTCAGTCAGTTGTAACATTATACTGTATTTTTTAAAAATTCAGTAATAAAGTAACATTCTTGCCTACTAAATGTAATTCAGCAGCAATTCTGATACACAATGGAGAAAATAACTAGAAGAAAGAATTCTCTTATCAGGACTGCTTATTGTTCAGTGATGAACTTTATGAAATGCATTCTGAAAACACTAACAAAGGCTCGCTTGAACCTGAGAATTGCTGTCCTAGAAAAGATTAATGGTCTACCAGCTTGGTATCTTCTTGGTACAGAGTCTTGTAGCAGATCATTATGAAAAATATGTAAAAGCTACCATAATTTCAGGCCAATTGGTATTATGCTACAGACTAGAAAAGAACACTTCATTTTCTTTTGGTGTGAATGGCAGTTGGAAAATATTGTCCTTTCTGCTACACTAGATGCTCTGTATATTTTCATAATTTAAATTTCCCTTTGACTAAAGGACTAAGGGCAAAATCCAGAGTAACTGCGGGGAGTCCTTGCTCTGGTGTAAGAACAACTTACTCTGGATTCCAGTATGAATTTCCCATAGGTTTTCACTTGGTGGTGCAGTAACTACAGGTGCACATAAAGTCTCTTACTCCCATAGTTACTCCCGTAGTTACTCTGGATTTGGGGGTATGAGCACAATCCTAACCAATTTAGGTTGGCCTAACTCATCTGGCATATCTTCACATGGTGGTGTGGAGGGGATGACGTATGCCTGTGCACTAGCCTAAACTCCTCAAGAATGGGCCAGAAGTGCCTTTGTATCACCCCTAGGTCATCCCAGGACTTATCCTGGGGCTTATGCCGGCCTAACTAACATGCTTTCCTGAGAATAAGCCTCATTGATCGAAGTGGGGCTTAGTTCTGAGTAGACATACATAGCACTGGGCTGTAAGTTTGCAATAATAATTTCCAGTACATCATTATCACTTCTGTATATAGAAGTTCCATTTAGTTGCTAATGTGCTGTTGGAGAAGCTTTTGAAATATCATATTCCAAAGTGTTTCACATTTCAAAACCACCTCAGTTCATTAATCTGACTTTTATTTATGGAATATCCTAACTTCTGTTGGTGGTTTAAATAAATATAGTTTGGGTACTATTGAGTATAGTTTCAAAGTACTGTATACAAGCACTAAGTTCCAAGCACAATATTCTGCACATACATTACATAGTAAAAACAAGCCACAAGTTCCTGAATTGTTCTAAATGTATGGATGTGTTAAGAAGCATAAACACTGAATCCAGTATTTTATGCTCTGCAATTATAACAGCTGTGGCTCTTAGTCTTATTGGACAGTTCTAAAAGTGCACCGTCTCCAACACAGGTAAGCACAAACACATTGGTTTGTTTGAGTATAACATGTGCACAGGCCAAGATCCGATGAATCCCTCCTAAAATGTTGTAATTCTTGAATAGCGGACCCCCACGCTGCATGATAAACCACTACGAAAAAAATTCCTAGGGACTTTTAAAAGCTTGTATATAGGTGTAGTAGGTGTGTGTGAGAGTGGAATGATATACAGTGGCGCCTCATGTAACAAATTTAATTCATTCCAGAGGCATGTTTGTTATGTGAAATGTTCTTTACGTGAAGCAGATTTTCCCATAGGAAATAATGGAAACTCAGATGATTGGTTCCACAACCCCAAAAATATTCATATAAAAATATTAACAGGATGTAAAAATGATGACAAAACACTGGAATTGAATTTAAAACATGCATTCAATATGCCTACATAGGCTGCAATCTAAAGACACTTTCCTGGGAGTAAGTCCCATTTAACATAATGGGGCTTACTTCTGGGTAGACATGATTAGGAGGCTGCAATCAAAGACACTTCCTTCTGCAATCCAAGACACTTTTCAAAATGTCTCCCCACTTTCTCCTTCTCTTCATCCTGAGCCTCTCTCTCCCCTGCTCCCTTCTGGCTAGCCCCTGCTGCTTCCCTCTTTTCCCCTGCTGTTCTCCCCCTCTGCCTAACGGCTGCCCGGCCACAGGAGGAACAGTGCAGAAGTGTTGCTTTCGCTATGGGCAAGCGCACTAGGCAGCCCTGATGCTTTTTAAAAGGGCTGTCGGGCAGCTTGTCTTCCCAACTGCCAACGAGTGTGCTTGTTACATGAAGCACAGTGTGTTACGTGAAGCAGAATCCTAGAGAAATTTTTGTTTGTTACGTGAAACATACTTTACGTGAGGCGTTTGTTATGTAAGGCACCATTGTATATGGGTAAATAAAAATTTGAGATTCCCATAGGAGGGGGCACACACAAGCCATTTTCCAAATGTCAAATCATATACAGTGGTGCCTCACGTAACACGTTTAATTCGTTCCAGAGTTCTTTACATGAAACATTCTTTACATGAAGTGGATTTTCCCATAGGAAATAATGGAAACTCAGACGATTGGTTCCACAACCCCAAAAATATTCATATAAAAATATTAACTGGATGTAAAAATGATGACCGAACACTTGGATTGAATTCAAAACATGCATTCTGTGTGCATGATCTTATGAAGTCTACTTAGGCTGCAGTCCTAAAGACACTTTCCTGGGAGTAAGCCTCATTTAACACAGTGGGGCTTACTTCTGGGTAGACATGGTTAGGAGGCTGCAATCCAAGACATCTTCAAAGTGTCTCCCCACTTTCTCCTCTCCATCCTGAGCATCTCTTTCCCCTGCTGCCTTCTGGCTAGTCCTCAGCTGCTTCCCTCTTCTCCACTGCTCTTCTCTCCCTCTGGCCACAGGAGGAACAGAATGGAAGTGTTGCTTTCACTATGGGCAGGTGCGCTAGGCAGCCCTGACGCTTTTTAAACAGGCTGCTGGCCAGCACGTCTGCCCCAACTGCCAATGCATGTGTTCTTTACATGAAGCATGTTCTTTACATGAAGCATAATCCTAGAGAAATTTTTGTTTGTTACGTGAAACATACTTTATGTGAGGCATTCTTTACGTGAGGCATCACTGTATAATGTTACAGACACATGTGACTGAAAGAGACTGAGGCTGCAATCTTAACAACACTTTCCTGGGAGTAAGTACTGGGAGTAAGTACTGTTGAACAAAATGAGAGTTTTTGAGTAGAAAAAGTAATAGAGAGCCCCCACCCTTCTGTAGGAATAGGAAGCAGGTGACTTGTACTGGCCTGAATTGGTTAGGATTATACTCTAATGGTACTGAGAATCTAATGGTACATTTGAATCTTGAGACAAATGACCAGAATTCTATCCAACATGCTTAGCATCCATGATAAAAGTATCTTCATAATCAGAAGTGTATTAGAAGCATTATTTTCTTTTCAGTATGAATGTATTTTTTCTGCAACTGTAAATAGTATTTCACCAAGCAATGGTATCTGAACACTTACAAAATCCTTTTAAAAATATTGTTCTTTTGAAAGAAATGCATTATATGTCTTCATTGGGTTTATACCTAAAAATCTCTGCAATGAAACAGAACTACTTAAAAATATTTTATGTTATTTGACCAATAAAATCTCAATTGTTCCATGCGTTAAAATTTTCGAGGGTGGGGGTGATAGAATGGTTTTCCAATGGTTTTGAATCTCTCAGCCTAATTTTGCCAGAATACATTGCCATGTTCTTAAAAATTTAATCCAGTAATTCATTATTTTTAATATTAAATATGGGTTTATCATTTAGCAGTGTACAAAACGTACAGTGTGGTGGATATAATAACCGATATAATTTTGCTTGGCTGGTTTTTTGCTTAGTGCTGTTTTTAAGTACATTGTTGGTTCTGCATTTGACAGAGCTTAATTTTGCTTGGTCTGAGCAATAGGATATGATTCTCTGGCTATTTGGATGTAGTCCTTCTCTCATACCATTTCCTCTTTGTACCTTGTAGGACACGTTCAGTTTCATGCAAGGCATCACCCTTTAGTGCCATAAGCATTTATTTGCTGTATCAGGTCAAGACAATAACTCAGCACTGAATAAAATTGCTTTGGCATTTGTACTATAGAACACATGAAACCATTTTAAGCTAGTTGGCTTGTTACAGATAACCAGGGGTGCACATGCTTTGTAACAGTTGTTTCATGTGGGCATCTAGCTTTGGACTAGTTTCATTTGACATGGTGGCTGTTTGTCATCCCTGTTAACTAACTAGTGGGAGGCTGTAGTCATCTGGTTGCCTCTCTAGCCTATGAATTGTAGTAGAATTGTATCTCAGGGTTAGAAAGAGGTGCACCAGAAGAATGGGTATATATTGAAGCACTTTGAATGTGGCACCCAGAGTCCTTTCTTCCATCTCTTTGACTGTGTTCTTTTTGGAATTCACATTTCAAATTTCACATATGCTGCAGTCCTATAGAAGCTTTCCTGGGAGTAAGTTCCATTGAACACAATGGAGCTTTTGTTTGAGTAGACATGGTTAGGATTGTACTCCTTCCTCTGTCTTTCAAAAAGTGGCAGAACATGTATGTTATCTTCTGTTCTCCCATTGTTCTTTTATAACTAGCCCAATGATTCCCAAACTCTTTCAATTTATAGCTCCCTTGACTTACTGGGCCATTGCCCGCAGCTCCCCATTTGAGCAACAATTCTCTACATTATACTGGTATTTTACCAATACCAGAGGGTAGTGATACTATAGAAATGGGATTGTGCACAGATCTGCTACATCACATGCTCAGAAGTAATGCTCATGCAAAATAACAGATCACATCCAATTACAGTATACAATACCTTATGTGTAACTGAATGCATTACCTTTTATGGATCCATGTAGATAGCAGTGAATGATTTTATGTACTATCTGAGTTAGTGGTTTTGTGTGATTGTTATACCACTGTTTTTCAGACATACAAAGCATAAACAATAAATGCATATGAAATCAAGGACTGTGTATCTACAGTGCATACATAGCTGCCACATCTTGGTGATGGTGATGTTTGAGAACTTTAGGCATTGTCTTCTTTGGCCAGCTTTTTTAAATACAGTGGTGCCTCACATAAAGAGCTTAATTCATTCTGGAGGCATGCTCTTTAAGTGAAACACTCTTTAAGTGAAGTGGATTTTCCCATAGGAAACAATGGAAACTCAAACAATTGGTTCCACAACCCAAAAAATATTCATATAAAAATATTAACTGTATGTAAAAATGATGGCAAAACACAGGAACTGAATTCAAAACACTATAAAAAATATGTTAAATGATTTGTAATTGTTAAAAACATTTTTTTCCTATTATAGAGATACAGCCAGCAGTTAGAAATGCGAAGTACCACCTATTTTTGCCTGGCTTAGCTGAATGTGTGCTTGTATAATTACAACTCTATATCAATAGAAAAGCAGTTTTAAAAACTGATTTGCAGTGGTCATTCCGTGTTGAGTCAAATCCGTGTATATGTATAACAAAGTTGGATCTGTACATGCTAAGATATCAAAAAGTTGCATTCCATTTAAGATCAGGAATGGATATAAAACCAAGCAGAGAGACTATTGTGTGGCTGATCACCCACTCCAAACTCTATGGCATAATTGAAACGAGAGTTAAAGGATAGCCTGGATCTTGGAAAAACACACTTGAAAAACTGAATGAAGTTTGCTCTGAAAAGTATCTGTCGTGATTTCACACATTGTGTGCAGCCTGTGTTTATGAACAGATTGTAGGGCTTTATACTCCATTACACTATTACCCTTGAAATTGAACTGCATTTGTAACAAATATGAAATATGTATTTTTAACACTAAAATGTAATTTTCCATCATATAATACCCCAAATAAAGTGCCAAGAAGCTATTAGCAGCAAATTGAATTTTGTGGTATGTAATTTAGTATAAATAGTGACAAGTATTTCTCTCCCACCCCCTCCCCTCCAAACAAGTCCATTAGTCATTCAGTTTAGCAGCACAGAGGCAGCGGTCGGGAAGCGCGTGCATTTTCATGTCTGCTTCAATTGCACACTCCATTTATTTGGACATAGCATAGGCGGCTTTCTCTGTCACGCAGCATCACTACACGATTAGCAAGTTTCGCCCTAGGGCAGCTGGGACGCTTTGCTGGGGCAGATGTTCTTTTCAGCTTATTCACTGGCCGCCCTGGGTTGTTTACTGTTGTCATGACTACCTCTATTTCTATAGCATCCACGTAGCCTCTCTCGGAGACAAGCGAATATAGTTATAAAAGGATCATCTTTTGCTCTGTGTCCCTTACTTGCCATCTGTCAACTTGACTGCCTGTGATGGATTCAGAAACCGATTAAGGATAACGACAGATGAATGCTGATCCTCGTTTGAAAATAATGGTGGGCAGGAGGCAAACTGCTTTGTGCCTTCACCAGGTCTATTTTTTTAATGTTGTTTTTTGAGCTTCCTCTGCAAGTACAATTTAAATTCTGTTGATGCAGAGAAAACAAAATTGTTCAAATTCTGTACTGTATTTTATGTATGGTCCAAGTACCAGTTGTGTGAATTGTCCAGTCTACTGGTTTAGTTTTACATTTACTTGTGCTTTGTGACCTAACATATCCTTGGGAATAAGACTTTGGCTGCAATCCTAAAGTCACTTTCCTGGGAGTAAGATCCACTGAACATAATGGGGCTTACTTTTGAGTAGACATGGTTAGGATTGTGCTCTTTAAGGGAATAGTCTATTTCACTCCCCCCCCCCTCCAAGATCTAGCACACCCACACTGCAGAGATTACTGTAGAGCTCAAGTAACTTGTATCCAGGCAAGAGAAAGGTGGGTGGAGATAAAGGAGGTAAAGAAGAAATTCACCACTCTGATGCCTACTTCTTGAACACAGCAAAGTGAGGATACAGGACTCCTATAATCCTCCCATGTGCAGCTGCTGAATTCATGTAGCACCAATTCCTATCCTAAGTGTTCACAAAAATTATCAGTTACTCATTTTGGGAGGAATGAAACACTACCCTGTTTGCACAAAGATGCAGTAAGTAGTATTGTGGCATCTTAAAAACTGAACATTAGGCCTTGAAGCTGGCATGAAATTCCTTGATATGACAGAATGACATGTCTATCCGTCTGGAAGAATCCGGAGCGATGACAAATTCTAGCACAGGCTACTTCTTGGTATAACATGGACCATTAGCAAGCATTTCTATGTACTTGAAACTTCTTTTCTCAGTAATATATTTTGATAATTTATTTGACCTTATTTTCATAATCTTATCACTATTGTTCAGTTCATCACTGAGATTCAGTTCATTCTGTAAGCTGGGGGGAACAGGAATTGGCCCGCATGTAATTTAATGTATTTATTGGTTGATTTTTCCAGATCCTGACATTGATGCTGCCACTGCCATGATGCTTTTGAATACTCCCCCTGAGATACAAGCAGGTTGTGAGTAGATATTTCTATAGACTATAGCACCATAGATATGTAAGCCTAATCTCTTTCATAAGCACACAACTTCTTAGGTTTCTTTTTTTAATCAAAATATGGTCCTGATAGAGAAATATTATTTCTCAGCAGACCATCACTAATTTTTTTCTACCAAGTATAAATTTTGGTTGTTGCTATTGATAGTTTTTTTTTTTTGCTTTAATGAGTAACAATTGTATATATCTAATACAGATGTGATGGAATGTGTTAGATATGCACAGTTATTATTCATTGTGGTAGTATAATGAACTTTTTTCTGTAGGAAAGAGTAATACAATAACTAAGGCCATCAGAAACCAACAGAAATTATGATTTACATTTATTTTTTATTCCATTTTTGAGTTATTGGGGGAGAGATTTATTAGATTCATTTAAGGACCAGAGAGGAAGAATTTCAGTTATTTTCAGCTTTTTAACATTCAGTTTAATTAACATGTTTAAATAAATTCTACAACGGATTGGGGAGTCAAAAAGTTTGATTTATCGAGATCAAATCCAAGCAGATTTTTTTCTTTTCATAATGAGAGAAGAAATCTTCCTAGACCAAAAGACAGAAATTCTTCTTTTTTGGAATTTCTGTAGAGAACTCTTCATCATACTGTAAAATAATAAACAAAAGGTTTAAGAATTAGGGCCTACTCAGCTTAATAAATTTTCTTCTACATGTGATCAGTCTCAACTGTCTCTGGGCAAACACTTGACAAACAGAATATGTGAAGCAGGCAGGCAGTCATGAATATAGCAAGCAACAGTACCTGAGATCATGGTGACCATAAAAAGTGCCAGTGTGTAAAATTTGCTGGACTATCTTGTTCACACAAAACATTTGGTCTCATGAGCATATTGCTGAAGGAAGGCTGTGAAGCTGTTTGAATTTTAGAATAAGCAGCTTTTAGCAGCATTTAGATATCCTTCATCTTATTTTTTTGAGATTGTGAGCCCTTCTGGGACAGGAAATCATTCTTTATTCTTCTCAGGTTTTTTTGTTTTGGATAATTCACAAAATAAATGACTTTTATTTGAGGACATGAATAACTCCTTCAGCAGTCTTGAACCACAACCCTGACTTTCAAAGGCTGACTTATGTTGTGTGAAAGAAGTCTGTTAATATGTATTTTGTCAATAATTCTAAATCTTTCACCTTATTTTCCTTTCACAATATTCTTCCATTTCATTTGTTTTCTGTAGCTTTATATATTTCTCCTATTAATTGAAAGAGTCAAAAATAACGTGGGATCCAACATTCTGAATCTGAAATAAGGTATTTCATATATTCATAATAGTCTGGAGTAGACTGGCAAACAGCTAGCTAGACTTGCCTTACAATCCAGAGTAACTATGGGAACACGTAAAAGAAATTACGTGCACCCCGTAGTTATTGCACCATCTAGTAAAAACCTATGGGAAATTCATATGGCAATCCAGAGTAAATTGTTCTTACACCAGAGCAAGGACTCCCCATAGTAACTCTGGACTGCGCCCTACAGCTACAATCCAGAATAACTACGGGACCTTTTACACCAACATAGTTATGGTGCCACCTGTGGTAATTCATGTAGTTACTCTGGATTGTAGGGTTAGGCACAATCCTGAGAAATTTAGGCCAGCCTAACTCATCTGGCCTATCTTTCCATGATGGCTTTGAGAAATCGATATATGACTATGCACTGGACTAACCCCACTTCCAGTAGTGGGGCAGAAGTGCTTTATAGCACTTTTGTGACATCCCCAGGTTAGTGCAGGACGTATGCCAGGGCATAGGCCAGTCTATGTGGAGTTTTGGATTGGGTTAGCAGTACAACTTCCAAAACTAGACTAATCATGAAAGCTTCAGACTCAGAGAACATGATGAAGCTTCTTGCAGTATCACCTCTTGCCTCTTTGCTCTGGCTGGTTTTAGGAGTCCAGACTAGTTTTATTCTTCCATTTTGACTGGTGACTCTGGATTTGTGCCATACTAACCACAGTTGCCACCCTTGTCTGCTAAAGACATTGCTGATACTTTTGGTGGCAAGGATAAACTTGGAAGATAGATTAAGGTTGCAGTCCGAATCTGACTTTTCTGGGAGTAAATTCTATTGAAATCAGTGGGGCTCACTTCTGAATAGACAAGCTTACAATTACATTGTCAATTTAGAAGAAGGGCTGAGCTTGACAGACATTTGACTAAGATGGGGAGGATAGGTCCAAACTTTTTTGGCAACAGGGTCACTCATCATCACCCTGACTCTGTGTCAGGGGCTGGGAAAAAACAACTGATTTATATTTGAATAAATTTATATAGATGAGTCAGAACTTATGACTGACTCACAGCAAGTTGCATCTGACACCTCTGGACTAAGGGATAATCCAAATGGTTTGGGGGGAAAGGAGGAAGTAGTGGTGGAAGCAGAGATGATACATCATATAGGCCAGTAACTGGCATCTCAAAAGATTATTTTGAGATGGAAATGAATTATAGTGGGTAAATACGCCAGTTCTCCACATCACTATCATAACGGTGGCTAGTCTTATTTGCCAGGGTGACCAGATGCCAAACCCAAAATTCCTACCCCCCCAAGCCAAAATTCCTACCCACTTAAAAAAATTGCCAGAAAATGTAATTTTTATATTTTTTTTGTTTTTTTCAGTTTCTTGGCCATAACTTTTGATAGGAAGGAGATATCGCAAAACTGCTTTTTGCATTGGATTCTGCTCTTCAATACGAATCCAACAACATATGACATGCTGGTGTACTATGCACCATTGCGAAGTTCAAAAATGAAACCAAAATGTAGGATACCCAGATAGGAGGCTAAAAATCCAGACAAATCCAGGTTTTTCCAGTCATATGGTCACCCTGCTTATTGTCACATACACCGTTCTTTCCACGTCCCAATTGACTCAAGTTTGGTAAGTGGGGTGAGGGACAATCTTTACAGAAGATGTCAAGACTGACAAGAGATCTCCAGTTACTCATTCTTGGCATAAGTGTTTTGAAAGGATATTTTAGGAATTAGGTGATGTTTTAGGAATTTAGGGGGGAAAAAGGTGAATGGATGGAGTTATTTTGAGAGAAGTTTCAAATAGTTGAAGGAGTAGACTTTATCTTATGATGGTGAAATTGAGCTGTAATTAATACCTGGTGCTGTCAAGTTTGCAGGGGTGGACTAATGAAGGCAAGTTACTTGAGATCATTTTGTAGCTGACAGCTCTTCCTTGTTAAGGTGTAGGAACTGCATGCCTGCTTAAAAATATAGATTCAGTTATCCTGAAGGGTTGATATAACTTAACATTCTGTCCTTTCATGCAAGGTATTAATGCTTCTTGTTCTTCTAGATCGAGAGTCTCTATAAACCTTTTGGCGGGAGAGTCACATTGTCTAATACTGTGTCAGGGGCTGGAAAAAGAATTATTGGTTTACATTTCAAATATGAATAAATTTATGTAAATGAACATATTAGTGATGGAACTTGTGAATGAGTGAATTCAAATTAATTCATAAACACTTTCCAACACACACACAGAGGGTGATCTTCAAACCAGTTCATAAACACTTTCAACATACAGCTAGAGGAGGTGTGTGCAGCCTCCCCAACCCTCAAAATTACCCTCCCTCGGTGTGGAGAGCAGGGCTCACCTTGCTTCTGGAGGATTACAAGGCTTGCCCGAGGGCTAAATAGAGGGGGCTTGCCAGGACCAGATGGAGGCTCACCAAGGGCTGCATCTGGCCCCAGAGCCAGGGGTTGGAGACTCCTGTTATAGGTTTTAGAACTGTTTCACAACATCAGCAATTAAACAACTGTAGAACAAGAAAAGTATTGTATAAAGATATTATCTCCTGATTCGGATATGTTCTGGTTAGAATGTCCAGGCTTGGTATTACTTCCATGTATATCGAAAACATTGTCTATTACAGGAGATATTTCACATAATACTAAATCTTATCTGTTGCCAGATAGTTCCAAATAGCTTGGAGCAGGTTCTGTCCATATCTCTTGAAAAACTGAATCATTTTCAAAAAGTACAGTAGCTAAGGGCAAAATCCAGAGTAACTACGGGGAGTCCTTGCTCTGGTGTAAGAACAACTTACTCTGGATTCCAATATGAATTTCCCATAGGTTTCCACTAGATGGTGCTGTGGGTGGCGCAAGCCTGCTGTGCCTGTTAACCAGCAGGCCAGGTTTCGAGACCTGGGTCGGCCCCACAAAACAGGGTGAGCTCCTGTCTTTAGCCCACCTCTGCAACACCAGCTGGATCCAATCGTATCTGCTCTGCCTTTCCATTGGACTAATTCTGTGGTGTGGAGAGGGGGGATTTGCTGTTTGGGTAACAGCCTATCCTCCATAACAATCCAACACAGGCTTTTGTTCTTCGCATGCAGCATATGCAGCGCCAAGCACGATACCATAGTCTTTCAAGACTGACGGGGGCCTGTAGTAACTATGGGTGCATGTAAAGTCTCTTACGTGCTCCAATAGTTACTCTGGATTTGGGGGTAAATCTTGATTTTACATCTTTACAGTCAGGTTGGCAATGGCTAGAAGAGTGAAGGCAGGAAGGTATATACCGGAAAGGAAGAGCAGAAAAATGGAGTTGGCAAAACCATGGAGGACTTTTAAAGAAATTTTTATGGATGTATTAGAGATGGGAAATGATTGAAGGAAGGGGAATCACATTTTCTGCACACTAAGAGAGATGAGCTATTTGGGCAAAGGAGTTCAAAATACATTTTGTATCCCCCCCTTCCCCAAAAGCATATTGTCTACTCTACATGATCATTTGCCCCAGGGAATTCAGTCCCTGCTTTGCATACACATTTAAGGGGCAAAGCAATAATTGGTTAAAAGAGATTAACCCATTTCTGGCAAGATTGGAATTGCTGCCTGCGTCTGCAATCCTAAAGACACTTTCCTAGGAGTAAGACCCATTGAACACAATGGGGCTTTCTTTTGAGTAGACATGGTTAGGATTGTGCTCTGTGTCTCATTTAGTTAGAGATATCTTACATTCCAGTGTTATGACCGTATTTTTTAAAAATTAGCAGGAAACTTAATGCTGATGAGCAAAACTAACAAATCTTTCAAGAACTCATGACCTGCAATGGACACAAGATAATTGGCAGAGGATGTTACTGAAATTACTTTAGCATTATTATATCAGAATTATAATCCTACTGGCATAGCTTTAAATGTTACCTTCTAGTAAGCTCTTTTCTGCACATGCACAAGCTTTCAGTTGTACAGGAGTTCACTGTTTAAGCACCTATTCTATGCACTGCATTGGAAGCAGTTTCTAAGTGAAGAAGAATTAATGATGGAACTTCAGGGGTTAGTGAATGAATAAAACCTCTCTCTTAATGTGATTTTTTGGTTGGATCTTAATCTTTGGGGTTACCCAATCTCAGTAGAAGCAGGCTGCTCACATCAGTTGCTGTTTACTCCACTGTGGGGAGCTGCTCACTCATGTATTGAGATCTGAGTGATATGTAAAGCACTTTTAAATGCATTTTTTTTTAAAAAAAGTATTCATTTTGATGTGTAATGAACAATAGGTTAAGAGCTGTTAGGGAAGTAGGGGAGTATTGAAGTTATTAGAAAATCCTGTCCTCACAATGTATTGTCAAGGAAAAGAAGATAGGATACAAACAGATGCAAAATACAGGTGTGTAAAAGTGTTGCTGATGCTGAAGTCTTTGAGAGGAGCAGGTGTGACAGTGATACAAGTTTGATACAAAAGCAAACATTTTGCTAAGGAAGATCTAAGTTTGAAAGGGATTTAATGGAGTAAAGACAATAAAGGCAGTTGAAGCAAGGTGCAACCAGAAAATAGAGTTCTGCATAGGAGCTATAATTGTGATTATGGGAAATGTCACCAGAGATTTTGAGAAACGATTTTGAGAAGGAAAGGGTTTTGATGAAGCTGATACCCAGAGCAGTTGGAGAGGGACCTTAAGAACAAAAGGGCTTAGATAATGAGCATTAGAAGTTCAAGTTTCAGCTTGAGAAAGCAGAATCAGATGAGGTTTGGATGAGTGTGTTAAATGTATTTCTGCATGCCCAAGGTGTGCAGTGGCATTACCAATATGGGCTGGGCAGCGATAATATTCTAGATCACCTCACCATGGCTGAGCAATTGGGAGCAGGCAGTAGGTATATTTTTGCTTTCAATACACTCTGTTTTCACATTTTATTATTTGAATTTGGAAGTTTGCCTGTTCAGATTTTTGGTCAAATAGCATGTGCCAAAGATCAGATTCAGCACCTATTTTGCCCAGCAGATTTTTTTTTCCCCTACGTATTCCTATGTAGAAAATTCAGCTATGGATGAGAGGCTAAATATTGCTACTTTACCATATTTTGAAAGGTGAAGCCTCTCACACACAAACACAAGTACCATCAGAAGTGATGTGACCCAGAACACCACTTTATACAATTTTGGGTCCATCACCTCTCCAAAGTTTTTTTTTTTTTAAGTCAGTGCTTTCTGTACTCTTGGTGCAGTTTCTTCAGTTACAAAAGAGCCAGATTGGTTTCATTTAAAGAAAACCATATGAATTGCAGATACTCCTTATTATCTTGATGCTTGTAAATAAAACCGGAATTCCTGGACTACACCTGTAAAATAATATTGTTTAATTGTTCAGTCATGTCCAGCTCATTATGACCCCATGAATTGCAGCACGCCAGGCCTCCCCTATCGTCCACCAGCTTCCAAAGTACATCCAAATTCCTCTTCATTGCTTTGGTGACACTACAGTAAGAAAGTGGTTGAAACACTTTCTGTTTGCTTGTAGCTGGAGAAAGTGCAAGCGGTATCCATAGCAGTGTGGAAGGCAGATCCAGTGTGGAAGGAAGTATCCATAGCAGCAGTGGCAGATCCGTGTAAACAGCACCTCAAATTCACCATTTTCTCACCCCCTCATAATCTGTCACTGATGTAGCCCACATCACCTTGCCTAATAGATGGAACATTCCAGAGTACCATTACACACAACCTGTTTGTATGTGTACAGGCGTGTGTGTGTCTTTGTTTGTTTGTTTGTACGTACAGGCTGAACCTCCCCATCTATGATGTTTGGTGCCAGGAACCTCTGTGGATACCCATTTTTGCATTAAACAAAAGCAGTTGTTTACCATGTAACAAGGAGGGAAAGAATCAAGATGAATCAGCCTCCCTTTATAACAGCTTAGTTTCAGCTCAGAGAGGAAGTCTCCCCTTGCAAAGTAATTCAGAAGTGATTATCACTTTGTATTGATGTGATAATCACATGGAGGGAGGGGTCTCCCTTCCAGTGGATTCAGAAACAAAACTCTTTAGGATCTATTTCTCAAAACTCTTTATGATCTATTACCATGCTAATCAGGGTGCTTTTAAGACATTAACTGCTAATTAAGGGATGCTTATCTAAGAGCCAACTTTATTCCTGTTGAGACAAAATCGCTGAGAGATAAAAACACTGATTTATACCTTTGTATGCTATAGTTGTGTGAGTCTTATTTTCATAACACCTTCTCTTTGAAAGTTATGCCGGGGCGGGGGGAGCCGAGCCAAACCTAACATTAAGAATATTCATTTCCTAATATGATGATTACGATGAAGCGTCTTCTGACAACAGGCTCTTCAGCCTTGTAATTGGGACAAGCACTGCATCCTACAGTTAGCAGGGACTTCTTTACCTATGATTATTTAACATGATGACAAAGTTATGGACAAACCATTAATATTTTCTTTGGTTTTTAATGTTTTTTATTTTTCCTTAGCTGAATCAAATTATGAATGTATCATGTGCATTAAGTATGTTTTTTCTTGATTAATACTCCACAGATCAGGTGCATCAGCTGAAATCTCTTGTTTCATCACAATACACTTAAATAAACATTTTCTTACCATAGAAAAGCAGTGGCTCTTTTTACACAGTGATCAATAAGCTGCTCAGTTTTATGGCCTTCTAACTGGTCTTCTTCATTCTGATTTTCTTTCAGTTCCTCCTGGAGTGATACAAAATGGAGCTCGCATCTTGAGTAGAGGGATCTTCCCAGGAGTCAGACCACTGCCAATAAACCCTATTGGAAGCATGGCTGCTGCAGTAAGGTAAAGATACTGAAGTGGAAAATTGTTCTGAACAGCATTTGGCCATCTTGGTGAACCTCCATCACATAGGGTGCAATCCAGAGTAACTATGGGAAGTCCTTGCTCCAGTGTAAGAACAATTTGCTCTGGATTGCAAAATGAATTTCCCATAGGTTTTCACTAGGTGGTGCAGTAACTACGGGTACACGTAATGTCTCTTACGTGCACCCGTAGTTACTCTGGATTGTAGGGATATTTCCTCCATCACATGTCCACTGCAGTAGTCAGGATGGCAATAACCTTGAACTGAGACTGATGTGATTCTGAAAATTTGCAAAAGATTTAGAAGCAAGTGATAGATATTTAAAATTGCTTTTCCACCATAGTTTCTTCTCCTTAAGGCTGTGAGAGGTCATTACTCTATTTCAGTGTTCTTCAAATTGGGGGTCAGGACCCCCTTGGGGTGTTGCAACCTCAGGTAAGGAGGGTCACGAGAGGGTGGGATCCACCATCTTGGAATCTGGCACTGGGCTTTTCTGGGAGTAAGTCTCATTTAAGACAATGGAACTTACTTCCTAGTAGACATGGAGGAGCATCCTGGTAAGTTTGAAAGGGGGTCCTGCACAGATTTTTAAATTTGAAAGAGGGTCCCAGGCTAAAATGCCTGACTACCATTGCTCTGTTCAGTGTGTCTCTCCCTGTTGTGCATGCATAAAATAAGACTTTCAGATTAATAAAATCTTTCCCAATAAACAAAAGTCTCCACCTGCTCCAGATTTGTAACACAGTGGGATCTGAACTATGGGTCTAAGAGTGATCTTCTGGGAAAAAGTTAAATTTAAAAAACTGCAGTGAGAGCGCTAACCAATTTAGGTTTGCTGTCCTAACCAATCTGTCTCCTGTTCCTGTGATGGTGTGCACTGGCATAATGCCCCCCAGGAGTAGCACAGATTTCCTTACAGCACTTTTGTGACACATCCACGCCAGCTTAGGACTTGTGCCAGGGCTTATGCTGGTTTAACTAGGGGTTAGGACTGCAGTCTGAGGAGCATGACCTCCTCACACCATGCACTGGCCTCCCCCCATGCGCTGACATGCATTGACCTTTCCACACCAGCACTCGAATGGGAAGACAAGTGAATTATGCTTGTCTAAATTGATTAGGATTGCATCTTAAGTTGAAAAACCTGGTTTCCTAATGGTTTCCTAATGACTACCTTAGAATTGGACTTGTATTTACCATTTCCCCTTTTCCAGAATTATTTGTGAAATGCCTTGATGAAGAATTTAGCCAGATATATTCCCATGTTCCACTTGATCACAAAAATATTTATTTTATTTACAAATAACTTATTTTCTTGCAGTATATGAATAAGGCAGGTATTTAGCTTTTAGCTAAGTATTTGATCAACTCACAAAATCCACTCTGTGGTTTGTCTCTGTGTATGTGTGTTTTTGAATGCTGTTCATAACAGCTCATGATTGCATCCTATTTAAGCGAATCATAGACTTTCACACTATACCTGAATGAATGAATTGCATTGTTTTCCAGTTTATGCACAAAATAATTTGGCAGCCAGTCCTTGAACCAATTAGTAAACGATCTTGTGCAATCATTTCACCTCTTAGATGTCCAGCCCTAGATGCAACAGGATACAAATTGTTTAGAAAATGTGCATTGTTCAAAAACACCAAAATCAGGACAGATTCACCACTTAACCTGAGTAAAGATTAGCCAAGGGCAGATTATTTTGCTATACTTCTGTTGTCTATTTAGTTTAACCCACATAAATAGGTCTTTTGTTACAAACTAATCTGTAAATGGAAATGCACTATTTTTAGCATGTGAATTGTCATGATCTCTCACTAAACCTGCCCAACAGACGCTGGGTTTTGAGAGACGCTCTTATTTTGCTACATTCCCATTGCTTTTCTGTTGTTTTGCTGCTATTCCTTTCATATGTCCACATTTTCTTTTTTTAAAAAACCATTCTGATTTTTATAAGGGGAAACATCTCTTCTGTGATTATAAAACATTATTTTCAGTTAGATTCTGGAAGATCAACACTAAAGTACTGTATTATTTTCAAGAGCAATTTAAGTGAGCTGCAGTTCACTTTTTACAAGGGAAATTTACAAACTGAAGTCCTTATAGTTCTTCCGCATTTATTTATAAAATGTACCTTACATAGTAAAATTAAGCTGTTCTCACAGGAAAAAATACAGTTGTGTACAGAAAGTTGCTTTCATTCATTGGACTGAGACTAGTCTATAAATCTTCTTAGTGAATTATGCCCTACCCCAGCTTATTTTGGAGAAATTGGATGTGGTTGTGAGATGTCAATCAATTCTAAGAACTGCAGAATGATATGTTCGTTGACATCCCCATTACCATCCTCCCTTAGCAAATATGAAAATAACTCATGGGGGACACATGTAATTCAGAAAATGTTTCTGTGGATTTTTTACCCCATCATATTTCCCTGAAATGCTTGCTTAAATCTAATCCTTGTAAATCTGTATTTCTCAGCCAGTGGTACAGGCACCACTAATGGTACTTGAAGTGGTGGTGTCTGCTGGTACACAAAGGACCCCTGCTACCTGGCAGCAAGACCAGGAGCATGACACAACAAACAGTTGTAGGATGCTCCAAAGCATGCTTTTCTTTACTTGAAAACACCTTTCCATCACCCTTTACTGCTGTTTAACATGTTGCACTTGACCTCTCAACTCAAAAGTAACTGGCAATGTAGTCATCACTAGTTACTCCAGTAGTACTTGAATAGGTGGACCATGTGAAGTAGTACAGCAGAGGACAAAAAATTGAGAAACTCTGTATAAATGACAGAATGTGTGCGTATTGTAAATACAGTGCTGCAGTGAGGACCTCTGTACACAGAAGTGTGGATAGGTATCCATCTTTTTTATTATCTGGATCCACATGATGCCACATGAAAACTTAACCTGCATTAAGGCTGGACTAATGCTTATATATTACAGCTTATAGTGATAAAATGATGCAAATTTTAAAAGCCATGCAGGAATCCCCAGTTTGTCCTGCTAAGGGATTAATCCAGCAGAATTTGGGTCAAAATTATTCTCTCCAGTTTTATTATAGGTTCCAAGACTGTGGTCAGAAATTAGTTATTCCAGATTACAACTGGACTAGCCCAAATTCCAACATCTCCATGTCAAAATAATTTACCAGAATTCTTTTTTGCTTCCAGTTATGTTCCTATTTCTTCTGTGGTTTGGTAACAGGGGGACATAATTTGGCTAAGGAAAATCCTAGTTGCTAAGTCAGAATCTACTGGGTTAGATTCTTATTATTTATTATTTAATGTATTTACTACGTTTATAAATTGATTTTCCACCATTGTTCCAAGTTGAACTGATGAAGGGAGCATTGCTGTCTCACCTCTCCCTCTGCTGCAGCCATGTGGAACAGCTGCTGACGAAGGCAGTTCATCCCTGATTGAGTATTAGTTCATAGATAAGAAAAATAGCTCTAACAACAAAGCCGTTATTGTGACCTCTTGTCACACAAGAGGTTTTTTTAAAAAAAAATAGTCCACTTCAGCCAGTAGCACTGAAGCAAAATTAGGAAGCACAACACTTAGCTCGGATGTCAAACGTATGCAGTCCTTGGAGCCACATCATCTGTGGGAGATCACAGTTTGCCAAACAAGAAACACAGAAATTTATTTTTGTAAATTTTAAGACTTTTAACATGGAGAAGGTCTCTCTGTGCCACCAAAAATACATATCTAGGTTGCAGCCTGGAGTTTACCACTGGGAATATAAGATGTGAGAATTGTGCACTTGTTCTCAAAGTTGAACTTCTTCACTGACAGTGCACACCTTTTGCATTAATGCTACATCTGTTCTGATCATAGACAAGCGCTGTTAGCATATCATTTATTACACTGCCTGCATTTGCTGTGGTGCTTTGCATGTGTAATTATGATGTGAAATCCCCCTGTTCCTGCCAATAATACAATGGACTCAGTTGCATTGATTTGTACTCCTCGACTCTTTCGGATAGGACCTGATTATGCTGGGGAATACTGCTTAGCATTAAATTACTCCCACTGTAGCAGAGGTTCCTCAGAAATATTTATACTGCTTTGATGTAGAATAGACTGGTTTTCCATACCTACCTGCAGCCACTGGGAGCATTTCACTTTTTTCCAAGCTGGAAAAAAATTCAAAAGAAGCAGGCAGCTGTTCAGAGTAGCTCAGGTATGCAGGAGAGGGTACTGCAGTGGTGAGGAGGCTTGCTGACACAATACCTTCTCTTGCCCCCTTCCACAGCCATTCAAGTTGATTGCATACTTCTTTTGCTTTTTCCCCCAAGCAGAAAAGCACATGGTGGTTCAGAGCAGTGTGTTAATTCTCCAAATAACAACAACTATTAATTCTCCAATAATAACAACTTTTGGCACTTCTTATCTTTGTTTTTTTTAAAAACGAAACCACTGTGATTTGGAGGATGCAGAAACCAGTTATGAACAATAAACTGGGAAATTGTGAACAGAAATCTGTGAACAGTAAACTGGGAAATCTGCAATCAATCAATCAATCAATCAAGGGTTGGCCTGGTGGGGAGCATGGTTAAAGACTATGGCTGCATCTACTTACACTGTATCACCTATATAATCTATTGCACTTTAAAGTGAATATATTAAAATGTTCCCTTGGAATAAAAAGACACAACTGGTTTCTGCATATTCCCTTCTTGGAAGGGGGGGCAGAATCTGTGAAAAAAATTAAAACGTTCAACAGACTTGAACGTTTTTATTTTTTTTTACAGATTCTGCCTCCTTCCAAGAAGGGAATATGCAGAAACCAGTTATGTCTTTTTATTCAGACTTCTACACATTGGGCATACCCATCCTTCCATTTACTGCTGCTCTTTTTAAGGATGCGTCAGTTTCATGCCTCCATGATACAGTCCCCGTCTGGCTAACCTGTCACTCCTGGAAGTGGAATTAGAAGAAATTTAAGATCCTGGTATACACTCTATCTTTGTCCACAGTCTCACCCTCTTCTCATAGAGAATCTTATCTCCACAGCTAAAATTAACTGTTCTGCACTGCAAAAGTTGCAGTAAGGCCCAGTGTAATGGGTTTCCTCTACCAAAAAGTGCCAGTGCCAACAAAACGTTTTATCGAAAAGCAGAACCAGCTTGGTCTGCCTGTTCCTCTAGGATGCTTTTCAGTTGTCTTATTTTGTGGATCTATGTTAGCGGAGAATAACTCACATGTGGCAAATGTATTTTCCTGCTCTATGTCTTAGGACATTTAAGAACACTCTGCAAGAAGAAACTGCCAGTATAAAGAGTGCTTCAAGGACTGCCCCACCTCAAGCACCTGGGTGCATGCATGTCTCACAAGAGATTACTATTGCTGTCAGTCCAGTCACCCTGTTTTTCCCATCCTGATGGTCTAACAGGTGATGCTTGCTGTCAGGCTCTTAATCTGTTCAGCTCAATGGGGGACAGGATGGAAGGACCTCTGTGAGTTTGGCAGAAGGCAAGCTTCTTCCTGCTGCTCTTTCCCTTTCTTGGATCAGTTTGTTTCTCTCCAGTCTCTGTTTAGCATGCATAGAAATAGATGAAATACATCCTCCAAATTATCCACCTTTCTAAAAAGAGACTATAGTTTTGGATTTAAGAAGGCCAGTTGGCACTCTTAAAAAAAATTACTTGCTGTCTAAACAAGTATGGTAGAATAAAAATATGCAGATTAGTTTGCCAAGCTTACTATGCCTCGCTTCCTAAGAGTTCTGCCATGCTGTGTGATTTCCCACCTATTGTGCTCAATCTTTGTTTCCTTGAACCTACACTGTTACTGCCGGTTTCACACCAAGGCTTAGTAGCAAACGCGCTTCATTGACTTCAGCAATATCCTGGTAGTAGTAATGGGGGGGAAATCCAAGTCATTGAAATATCTGCTCTAAATTGTAGCATTCTTGAGCATCTTCATCAAATGTTAACCTTTAGCTTAAAAACTACAAAAATTTGCCACTTCAAAGGCAGCACATGCTTCCTCCTTAATGAATGGTTTTCAGAAGCCGGTTATAAACTCACTGTACAACTGTTTTGAATATGGATGACTTCTTCTTTTAAGCATTTGGCATCGTTTAATGACAACCCCTGCAGTGGTGACACCATCTCAGAGTGAATGCAGCTGGCTTGCTGCACAATCATGAATGACATTGCATTTAGCTATTAATAATTGAAAGAGCTTTGTCTTTGTCTTTTTTTTCTCCTGCTGGGTTCCACATATAATTTATGGATCATAAACCACTTCCTGGCATGAAAAAACCCTTCAATTTTATTTAGTAAAATAGGTTGAAAATTTTGGAGATTTTGTGATTCTTTTAAATGTTGTATTTACTTTCTCTCTCTGAAAATAATTCTCAGAGCCCAATCATATGGGCTGAATGCAGAACAGGATAGGATGGCTGCAGGAGGGAGTGGATCTGGTGGCAATGGTACACACCATATCCTATCCCTTAGAACAACAAGTTTCACTGGAATTGGAATTATACTAGTTCAATCACTAGCGCAGATCCAAGGAGATCCATTGCAGAGTGGGAGACTTATGCAAAGGTAAAAGGTAAAGGTGTCCCCCGAAGTCACCCTGTTAGTCGTGACTGACTCTTGGGAGTGGTGCTCTTCCCTGTCTCCAAGCCGAAGAGCTTGCGTTGTCCAAAGACACCTCTATGGTCATGCGGCTAGCATGATTAACTGTCAAAGAGCACAGAACACTGTTACCTTCCCACCAAGGTAGTACCTATTTATCTACAGTACTTGCATTTGCAAGTTTTTGGACTGCTAGGTAGGGCTTTCTGATCCACTCCCCCCCCACCCCCAAGATAAAGCACTCCCATTTTTGTTGCAGCAGTGAAGAGTAGAGAAGGGTAGGATTGGACTGCTAGTAAACCATGCATATCTGTTCAGAAGTGGAACCCATTCAGTTTCATGGGTCTTACTCCCAGATGGGTATAATTGCAAGTTCACCCCACTTATCCAGGGTAATAGAAAATTACATTGTTTTGGCTCGAAACCTGTCTCAGTGCATTGGTGAGATTGATTTATAGGTGGGTATCTGTGATAATTCCTAAATGCTTGTGGCCTCTGGAGGCAGAGGCATAAGTGATGTAGATCTAAGTGAATCAGTGTAAGGCTGGGCTGTAGAAGAATGATTAGGAACTGGCAAATGAGGGTGCCTTCCTGATTTCCAGCCCAATCCAGAGCAATTATTCCTTGCACATAAGAGGCCTTAGGGTGCCCTATCTATCACTAGGGTGGAGCAACTGCAAGATGCTCCAGCCCAGTTACTCTGGAAGAGGCTTAGGGCAGAGCAAGGCAACATAGGGTGCCCTAAGAGAGGTGGACCTGCTCTGCCCTAACTGGGGCAGCCTAAGCAGCTCAGGAGAGGCAAGTTGAGGGCAAGTTTAGCATTGCCTAGGGCAGAGCAGTTACTCTGTATCCAAAGCCTGTTTCAAGGCAGAAATGCCCTCTTCCAGTTCCTCAGAGATATACCACCTCAGGAGCAGGTATAGTAATGAGTAGACCCACAGGGGTCCATGATAAGGCCTGAGTAATAATGGTAGTGTTGACCAAAAATCTGAGTTCTTGGCCAGCCTAGCTGCAACCCCTGCCTCTCAACCTCAGGATATGGCACAACTATGGCAGCTCACGAACCTCAGGATACAGCAGGCCACTCCAAGCATCCATCTTGCACTAGAAGAACTGCAGCTGTAACTGGTTGTCAGGAACTGCTGGGCTTCCTTATAATGTAGGCACCACAGCTGTTCCTTCTTCAGTGTGATCTGAGGGGGGTCTACTCAGGAGCAAGCCCTCCCCAGCTGTCACTGACTTAGCATGCTCTGGAGCAGTTAGGGCAGCCCAGGCTTCCTGACTCTCTGGATGCAGCATAGTTAGGAGAGAGCAGTTAGGGCAGAGCAGGTTGAACTTGCTCTGGATTGTGCCCTTCATCTCCTCCCAGGCATTGTCCTCCCATCAATCTGCCCCCCTGGGGAACATCCCGAGATGACCTCCCCTCCCTTCCTTGACCTGACTTGGTCAGCCTGAACTCACCATTCTAACAGTACATCACCAGATGCAGTCTCCAACTCCTGTATGTAGCACAAAAATACAGCCACATTGGATTCCTCATAGATGCTTCTCAACCTTCCAAGCAATCTGTGCGCGATTGTGTTTTCATTATCCTGCTTTTTGAAATATCCTATTTTTCATGAACTGTTTTCTTCTTTATACTATGGGATAAGTCTTAGGGTGCAATCCTAATTTAGACCAGCGCAATTCATTGGTCTTCCCATTCCCATGGTGATGTAGGGAGGGAAGTGCGTGTCCGTGCACTGGCCTAACGCTCCACCAGGAGTGGTGCAGGCATGTCTTACAATACTTTGGTGACAACCCCAGGCCAACATAAGACATGTGCTAGGACTTATGCCAGCCTAGCTGGGAGTTAGGATTGCAGCCTTCATGCATTAGTGAGTCCACTATGTCAGGTTTCCTGAAATGCAAGGTAAACATCCATTCCAAGCTGACGCATTTGCTTTTACACAACATCTCTGCCATTTTCACATTTTCAACCTATGTCAGGAAGGATTAAAAGGCTTCCCCAGCATTATTTGACCTGTATTTGTTCAGTATTTGCCCTGGAAATACTGAGGTTTCTAGGGTCGTATGAGAGCAAAGCACAGAGGATCAAAGCGCAGAGCCTCAAAGCACAGTGGCCTGACACTAATTTTCTCTGGAGTTCTTCTACTATGTCCCTGTGGTTGCTTGTAAGGGCGAATTCTAGGTATATACAATAGTAGGCCCAGCTGGTGCTCTGATATCGTGCAGTAGTTCTAATCATCTTCAGCGGCACTCTTGATAATGAGATACTGGGGCTTGGAGTGGTTCCTCAAGTGCCATTGAAATGTCTTGCATTTTTATCTCTTCAGTGATTAGTTATCTAGTCTGGTGAGAATGAAGAATCAAGTGTGGCAGGGACTAAGGGCACTTGTAAATCACAGGGCCTTACTTCATTAAACTGACTTGACAGAGAGCATAAATTCTTCCCTGTACTCCAAAAAAAATCCTCCTGAGTGAAACTTGAAGCTTCAACAGGTCCTTAAGGATTATTTTGTATTGTGGGCAGCTGTGGAACCTCAATTTTGTGTAAAACCCCACTGTTCATCATTAATGCAGGACTGTCTTCTGTGTATAGGCATAAAGTTGTAAATAAAGACACTTCTATGTTAATATCAAAAAAATAAAAAATAATATATTTTACTAGCCAAACTTACCCATTGTTGCAGGAGTTAAAGAGTACTTTTGGGTACCAGGCACAGCTGGATACCGGCAGGCACAGGCCACCCATGGGCCTATGGCACTGGTGGCTGATGATGGGCAGCAGGAACCTACCAGGCACTAGGCACCTCATATCACTGGGCAATAGCAGCCGTCAGGCACCAGTGGGCAGCACTGGGGACCATTGGGTACTGGGGCTGGACGTTGATGAGTCAGTCAATCAGTCAGTGACTCTTTGATATATCTCAGGTTATTGAATTTGGATTTTTAATTTTAATAAATGAATGTTGCTGGGGAAGCAGTGAGAAAGTAAGCTATGACCTCTGAAGCCTTCCTGACCTTCTTGACCTTCAAGTCTCCCTGTGAGAAGCAGGACCTTGAAATTAAATTAAATTAAGTTCACAGTAGTGTGAACTACTTCCCTTTGTGACCTTATATTTTTCACAATGGTTTTGATGTTCAGGTGAAATCCATGTGTTTGCTCAAAATGGACAATTAAAAAAATTACAATATTTATAACCTGCTTTTCTGTTCAGTCATGGCAGGAGATACCAAGAGTGACTGATGACACAAATTTTAAAACAAGGAGACATTTAATTATTGAAAGTAAAAGAAAATATATCAGTGGATAATTGTAGGGCAGATGATTCAGCCACTGTGCAGAAACTAAGCAGGGCTTAGCTTTTAGGGTCAATGCCTGGATGGGTGACTACCTGGGAACATCAGAATGTTTTATAACACAAGATCCATGGTGGAAGCAAGGAGAGAAGCCTAATAAGTAAAACAATAACATAGCAGCAAAATAGCACCCTTAATGGCCACAGTGTTGTACTGTATATGTAATTTAAATGTGCTGTTCTAATTTTTTCAAAGGGGCAAGTTTACCAGTAGCCTAAAAACTCTCTTCCATAAAATGCCTGTTGAAACAGCCTGTCATCCTTGCACTTCTGAATGATCTACTGAGTTTCTTATGTTCAGGAGTTTCTCTGATCTTATGTGAGCAATGAAGTGCTCTGCTTGGCAATCGAAGTCTCCTGTCAATGTGCAGAACATTCCCCTTCCAGACTATGAAATCCATGCAGGTGAAAGGGTTTATCTGTAATATGGAAGATAGAGAGAACACACCAACAATATTTGGGCCAACACATGAAATTGTAATGTTTAGTGTAGTAGGTTCCCCAAAACCTCCTGGAGCATCTGCTAATGAAAGTAAAGTTAAAACCACCCCTTGCTCCCCCACCCCAATGATGCTACCTTGAGGATTGTGGCACTGCCCTCACCCCTTTCTCTACCCCTTAAATGAAGTGTATTTACTCTTAGATTTACTGAGCCCCTCAACGTTGGCAAATTTGGCATATTCTGAAGATGCTCCCAATCTGTCTTGTCCTTTGGGCCTAAAAAGGCCCGTTTTATTTATCCATTGCCATGTATTTAGAGCTAGGAGTTCTTCAAAGTTGGTTGGCTGCCAACTATCACCAACTGCCAATTCTTCAGTGTAGTCTGGCTACAATTGTTGCTAGTTGTTTGGTTCACATTTTCGTGCTATCTGGGGTGCACCATTCCCCCACCTATCAACTGGAAGGCTTAAATACAGGAAGCCCTCTCTGGCACTTGCACAACAGCTATCTAAAAACTTTAACATCAGCATGCAATGGAAGGCTAAATGGGCTGCTGTGTAGACACAGGCAGCTATGTAGAGGACCCTACAGAAAAGGTGCCAGGTTTTGACCTACCTCACCAGCATTGGTCAACTCTGAACAGGATCCATAACCAGCATGGTGTCTGCCAGGACTCACTGTTTAAGTGGGGTCTTGCATCTACACCTTAGTGTGACTGTGGTGCTCCTTGACAAAGTATACATCACACTGTGTCCCAGTGTCCATTGAGAGCTTACACCGGCCCAATATTGGGCTTTTTCAATATAGACGACTCTGTCCTTGAATGGCTGAGTGTACTGGATATAAACTATAATTTATCTCATATTCATGTATTTTGCCATATGCTAAATAAATAAACCCCTTAAAGGGTCCAGCAGACCTTTACACGAACAGAGGAGTCACCCCAGTTTAAATACTACTGTAATATAATAAAATGAGTGTTCTCATATTTTAATGTTGTTCTGGTTTGTGAAGGGTCAGGGTGCAATCCTAACCAACTTAGGCCAGCACAACTCAACTATCTCCCCATTACCGCAGTGGCGTGGGGAGGATGGCTCATGTCTGTGCACTGAGTTTCCCTTTTTGAGGCACTTTTTTCCTGGAAAGGCAAACTTCTAACATGATTGCAGTTCACTTCCAAAATATGTTTTGAAGTTTGACTCACATCTCAGTTCTTGAACCTAGCTGCTTGATTTTGACATAATTATTTCTAAGCTAAATATTTTGGCAATAACTATTTTGAGATGGTTAATGTTCATAAAGGGCTGTGGGTGGCGCAAGCGGATAAGATGCTGTGCTTGTTAACCAGCAGGCCAGACCCGGGTCTGAGACCCGGGTTTGAGACCCGGGTTGGCCCCACAAGACAGGGTGAGCTCCTGTCCTTAGCCCAGCTCTGCGATGCCAGCTGGATCCAATTGTATCGGCTCTGCCTTTCCATTGGACTAATTCAGTGGCGTGGAGAGGGGCGATCTGCTGCTTGGATAACAGCCTATCCTCCATAACAATCCAACCCAGGCTTTCATGCTTCGCTTGCAGCGTATGCAGCACTGAGCACAACACCCCGGCTTTGGAACTCCCTCCCCTTAGAACTGAGGAAAGCTCCCTCACTACAGAGCTTCAGGCGGAGCCTTAAAACCTTTTATTTTAAAAAAGCTTTTTAAATGGGGGCAGAGGTTGGGGGGCTTTTATCTTTTTTATCTTTTCTGTTTTATCGTTTTTAGTCTACGTTTTTAGCTTTAATTGTATTTTAATTACATTTTAATGTGTTTTTATCTCTATTTATTATCATATGTAATTTTAATGGTGTTTTATTGTTTTTTAATTGTTTGGCCGCCTTGAGTTCCCCCCTGTGGGGGAAGAAAGGCGGGATAAAAATTACTTAAATAAAAATTAAATAATACCATAGTCTTTCAAGACTGACGGAGGCCTGCTTTTTAATCTTCATAAATGGCACAAACTGTCCTGGAAGTATTTTAAAGCATCTGAACTTTTAAAAATCAACATTGGCACTTGAATAAAACTTTGAATAAAAATTAAATTTTTAACCAATTGAGTTAAAAATTAGATACATTTGTATCTAATGTAGGTGCTTTCTTTAAAGCTCTTGAAGAAATTATGAAAATTTGTAGTTTAAGGCTACAATTCATCATTGTTAGACGATAAGGCTGTTTCTATTCTATTCCATATTATAGGAATGGAGCAAAATGCTGTATAAATGGGTATAGAGCAAAAATTATATATAAACCCAGTACCCTTCAATCTCAGCTACCCTAATTGAAATTTAAAACTTAATGTGCCAGCCTGATGTTCTCCATCTCCCCCTGGTCACAAATGCAGCAGCGCCAAAATGAAGATTAGGCATTGTGTTTTATTCTAGAAGAGCACTGGGGAAAGCACCCCACTGTGACCACTCCAAATGGTGTCCTCTCAGTTCATTCCGGGTTCTTTAAAACATGGTGATCGCTGTGATTTTTAAGTGGTCTTTCATCCTGTATGTTTTCTGTTCTCTTTCCAGGAATGGAATAGCAAACTGCCGGATGCGAACAGAGAGTGAACAGTCCTGTGGCTCTCCTGTGGTCAGTGGGGACCCAAAGGATGATCACAACTATAGCAGTGCCAAATCTTCCAACCACAGGAGCACATCACCCACTAGTGACTCAATTTCCTCTTCCTCTGCCGATGACCATTATGAATTTGTTACAAAAGGCAGCCGGGACAGTAGTGAGGGCAGCGAGGTCAGCTTCCACAGCCACGAGAGCCATAGTGAGGCGGAAGAGGAGGACAAACGGCAGAACCGGAAAGAGACCAAGGATTCTTTAGCTGACAGTGGGTATGCCTCTCAGCACAAGAAGCGTCCGCATTTACTGAAGTCAAAAAAAGTACCGAGTGACACACTGCCTCTTAAAAAGAGACGTACAGAGAAACCCCCAGAGAGTGATGATGAGGAGATGAAGGAAGCTGCTGGATCCCTCTTGCATTTGGCAGGAATTCGGTCTTGTTTGAACAACATCACCAATCGGACGGCAAAGGGGCAGAAAGAGCAAAAAGACACCACAAAAAACGAGAACAAATCCATTGATTGAACTTATAAAACAATTTCGTTTCAGCACGTCAGGTGAATTATAATGATTTGTGGCAATATCAACAGATATTTTTTTCAATTTTCTTTATCTCCCCCTTGTGTTTTTTGGTTTTGTTTTTTGTTTTTTTTGTTTCTTTTTGGAACCCTTTTTTAAAAGGAGATTGAAGCCATAGAACTCATACTGATACTCAACTAATTTTACAAAAGCTTTTCACAACATGAAGACAAAAAAGAATAAAAGCCAAAATTGCCATTGCTTTCTCTAGCTTTCTCAAACGCATGGTTTGAATTTGCTGTGACATCACCTGTTAATGTGAGAGGGATACAAATTGGGGGACTTTTGATACCTAGAAAAAAAATTGATAATTTGGTAATCATTCAGGCCAGGCTTTTAGAATTTCTTTTATTTAAAGGCCTTACGGTTGGGTTTCTGTATGACTGTGTCTAGAGATTTGAGGGAAAGTAAGAGGCACACACATTTGTCCTCAAACCCAGGATCATAGAGTGGCATTCCAGTTGCGGTTGTGCCATAGAAGTCTTTGGAATAGCCACTGGAGTCAGCTGCTCCTACAGTCATGAACTCTTAGCGTTCTCATGTCTGGTATGAGGCTCATAATGTGAAAATATAACTTTGAAATTGTGGAAAACTGAACTGTGTATGCAATGAGTGTCAGTGAAATAAGGAGAAAGTGCTGGGGGGATTAGCGATATTGTTTAATCAATTATAATTGTCTTCTATATTTAAATTAAAAGAATTAAAAGAATGTTTTTTAAAAAGCCATAAGCCTGAAGATTGGCACTGCCTGCAAAAATATTCTGGGAAAACAAGCTATGAGTTCTTAACTGCCTGAGTGAAAAGCAATCAAGTCTAAAGAAAGCTATTATGTCTAAAGAAAGCTATTATGAGTAGATATTTAAGGAGGATCAAAATGAGGAAACCTTTTCTGTAGGTCACAAAGATTTGATCTTGCAAGGGGAAAAAAACCCAAGACATGCTACAAAACCTGCCATTAGTATTATGTCGCCTTTTTTCAAAAAGAATCAAAAAATCCATGTTGGTTGGAAAAATAACATCAAGTAATCTTACTTAGAGCTCCTTTTGTAGTGCTCCTCAAAATGGAATACCCAGTTCATGTCAGTCAGGATTCATCTGTGCAAAAATGACAGCTATATTTCCAGTTTTAACCAGTGTAGCCAGCAAAAATTTGTGATCCACATTGCATGGATTCCTTTTGGGAGGGGCTCGGGAGTACAAAATAAAAATAAAATAAAACCCTTTTTAATTCAAAGATAACAAAAGTTCTTGTAAGGTAAATAATGTATTTAGCATGAAGCATGAATTATTTTCATATAAATATAGAAAAATAGAGAAAAGGCTATGCCTCTAATTTTTAAGCCCTTAGGCTTAGTTTGTTTTTTTATTTTTGTTTTTGTTTTGGATTTTTTTCCTTTTTTAATTTTAAGGTTTTAAGGTTTAACCTTTTTCAGGGACAAATATTGACTGTTGGGGAACTTACTCTGCAATATTAAAAAAAATAAAATTTCATGCTCGGGTAGGGCTTGGATGGTTGAATTAATATTGCCTTGTCTGCACATTCAGCCCCTCCCCCACTACTCTGTTTTTTGAACATGTTTGTCCTTTCTTTGTCTTTACATGTATTAACATTACGCAATAATTTTGAGGGCAAGGCAAGTAGTGAGTGTGTATGATTAAGGGCTCCAGGAGGTGCAGACAAACTACTGGGGTACAAACAACTTGTAACATCGGTTTAGGAGAGACCTTGATGAAAAAATTACAAAATTACAAAAGGGCTTCTGTTGTTTTTTTGCAGGGTGATCAGAAGGTAAAAAGATTTGTTTCTAGCCATACCTGCTTTGCAAACAAATGAACTTGTAAGCAAATGGGAATGCTTTGCAATAAGGCTACTTCTTCCAACTTTCAAAATTGTTAGTATTTAATCTCAAGTATTTTGAGATTACTTCCAAATTTGTGAGACAGATCCAAAGGGCTCCTTGTGCATCATGTTGTTTCAGGACTTTTCTTCTCATTACAGATCTTTACACTTACGGAATAGCTATTGTCAAAAAGGCAAACTGGCATCCTCTTTGTGCACATTTTTGATGTGTAGCAAGACTCTGGATCCAGCCATTGGTTTCAGTGGACTGCATGCTTTACATGAAACTGAAACATTACTGGCAGAGATTTGGAATATGGGGGCATACTCTAGAGTTATACTCCAGAAATGAATATGGGTGTGTTTAGTCAGGAGTGCCTGTGAAATACGAAATGTCAGAATGTCTCAAAATCACTGAGGTCAATTCAATCTGTGTATTACCAGTTCTGTCAATATGTTTTCAGTGTAGACTAATATGGGAAAAATTCTGTGTCTGCAAAAGAATTATAAAGGTAGCACTTGGCTAAGAAAGTTTAAAGGATTAAAAAGAGAAGAAAAATCTCATGACTGTCAGAATCTTCTTCACAAACAAGTATGCCGTATACATCCTTGTTGTCACGAACATGGAGATGTAGTTGGCATGAGCATATCTTAGAAAGAGTGAAGAGCTATGGTTGACTGTTGAGTGAAATAAAATAAATATTCTGCCATGTAGGTCAAGAACTGGAAAGATTATGAAGCCTGAGTATTATTGATTATGCCGGAGATTATGATTATGCAAGATTATGAGAGATCAGTTAAGATTGATGGAGTGCAACATATTGAAGTGATGCAGCATATTGAAGTCTAAATTGTGACCCAGAATCTTTTCCAGATTACTAATTGAACTGTAATAAACTGAGAATCAGTATAATGGCAAACAAACCCATGTACATTCTACTGGTGTTGAACTGGATTTGATCCAGGAAGTGGGTTTATGCTTAAATTGTGTTGCAAACAGGAAAGTGTACTGCAGGTCAGGTACAAATCTGAGTGCTATTACTTGCATTTTACCTGTTCTCCATATGCATACTTTGGGGATAATTTCCTGCATGGAAATTTAACTGAAAGTGTGCAAGCCTGTAAGCTAACTACGCTCTTTCCCAACTGCCATTCATTTCAGCGAGGTTTCTGTTGGAGTATTTCAAGACAATTTGATTAGGCTTGATTAGCACCTGGCTGTTCATGCCTTAAGTGCATTTTAAACCATTTATAAGTTACTCTCAGTGATCTTCTATTCCTTTTGACCCGGAAGCATGACATTCGGGCATTTTACTCCCATAACGCGCGGAACAAATTTGCTTTCTCAAATAGTTTCCTCTGGATGTGCAATTCCTAAAGCTTTGGAACAGAAAAAATCATTCTATTCTAGATTTTTAATTGGCTACATTACTATTTACCATATTTTTTATGATAAAGCATTACCCACAAAACAATTTAAAGACTGGCCACTGTTTATGGAGAGCCTTAAAAACGTCAGACCTCAAGGCCCACCATATGAAAAACTATCATATTTATGAAAGACACTGAATAGTCTTAGACAAGTGGTTCCCTATATTCATGTTTTATTTTTCCAAATATTCAGAGTCATGTTTTCGGTTATGCAACGCAACTGTATATGCGTCCAGGCATGTGCAGAAATGGCCATCCCGTTAAAGATTGGTTAAAACAGGAGATAGCAGTTTTGATAATTATTGCTGAGTAAGGAAATAGAACCACATGAGCATAAAGTAACCAACAGCTCCACACTTTCCCATTGATTTAAATTTGAAAATTAAACATGTGCTCCTCTTTCTCCCTAGAATCAATGAGGTTTTAGAAGTGCTGACTTTTGGCTGAATTATATCTGGCTCATGATTTTAAAACTCAATTTTGAAATTAAAAAGAAAGGTTTGTGCCAAATGCCTTGATATTCCTAGAAAAATAAAGTCACAGTTGATATTATTCCAAAATAATGCATTGAGTTATTTTGTTCTATTGCTTAAATATTTTTTTATTAACAGAAGGGTTTTGAAATATGGAAGGGCTGCTGGAATTTGGCATGTCTTATCATATATCTAAAATATATATAGCCATTTCCAACAATATTGTCTTTTATTTTAAAAAAAACTACCATTAGATTCTGTGGTGCCAATTTTTTCTCTTTAATGTCAAACTAAATTTAAAGCCACTGGATTCAACTGTTGACTTCAACTGTAGAACTTCTGCTTAATACCTGAGGGGATTGTATTCATTACCTTTGTGCCACATCTATTTTTGAAAATGGTGGATATAAGAAGAGTAGTGGGAATATATCTATGTTCCTATTGTTGCATTATTATAAAATATTAAATGAAAACTTTGTGATTAGGTTAAGAACCAAAAGGCTCTCAAGGTCCCAGAATTCCTGATACACATGTTCATCTCCGGGTGATATAGAATCTAATGACAATTCTTGTTTGTGACCATTTTAAATTGTGACGAGAACAGTGGCAAGTTCTTTCAACTGTGGCAAGAAATTGTGGCAAGAACCAGAAATTTCAGTAGAGCTGAAAATGTGTGATGAGAATTCACTGTGTTCTGAAAACCCTGAGTATAATCCAGCCCCCAGTGTCAATGCAGAGGGTATTTCAAAGCAAGAGCTGAACTTTGCATCTAGTTCATGGTGAAGAAGCCAGACTCTCACTGGGCGGATTATTTGCCTGGATCCTTCCTATGTGTGCTCTTCTAGTGCAATAGAAATAGCTCAGTAAGTTCCTGACTTTCATTGAAGGTTCAGCCATACCCGTATGTGTCTTCAGATGAATGAGGACCACATCCAGCCTACAGCCTTCATTCACTAAGACCTTCTAGGGGATTTATGCAGGCCCACCAGCACAGAATGTCCCTCTGTACCTGCATTGTAACTGACCACTGGATTGGGACAGATGCACCCAACTGCTCCTTCCAATGCAGGTACTTAAAGACCTTCTACATGCCCTTTTGCAGGAGCTGACTCATATCCTATTTGATTTCAGTTTTATTTATGGAGGGTTTTTGTCTTTAAACCATCCAATGTATTAAGATCCTCTATGGGGAATCTGTTCTATCAGATTCTGACTTAACATTCTCAGTGAGTCTATTTTTGTAGCTAGCATTTAATGGTATATAAGCAGAGCATTTGGCAGACCTTTCTGTGAGCTAGACTGATTCTGGCCTTATGCACGTTTCCCAATTTCCTTTCCTACTCAATAGCCCTAATCCGTTCCCCAAGTGGCAGTGCTGAAATTGTCTCATCCCCCTCTCATATGGTCCAAACCATGTTCTTTGTGCTTCCTCCTCTATGGTGCGTTCACAGAAGTGCGTGTGTATAGAGACCCTCTGGGCAAAGATGCTGATGTAAGAACATCTACAAGTCACTAATTTTAAAAAATCATACAGATTTATGGTAACAATGGTATTATACAAAAAATTTGTGAACCTCATAACAGCTATTATGGTTGTTGACAGGTTTTCATGCCAAGCTTGTTCCATACGTTTTCCTAACTGTCTTGGCATCTGCAAGGACAATTGTTGGGACAGTGAGATATTTGTGTCTGAAAATACAGCTAACATGAATTATCATGGACTTTCTTCACAGAGGAGCTGTTCTCAATTACACACACTTGTCAGCGATCAGCGATGTTTCAGATGGTCTACCTTTCAGTTGGACAAAAGAGAGATTGTTTGGGAGCTAAGTCACTTATCGGAGCAAATTGAGGCCCTTTGGATGCTGTGGCACCACATTGCACCAGCAGATTGATTTGGCATAACCCCTGCAAAAGAACTATCATCTTTAGTGTCGCCAGTGAATTATGGCTTTCACATAATGAATTTCATCAGGAAAATTAGCTAAATGGGGCCCAATTGCCAGGCTAGTGCAATAGTTTATTAGTTCCAGGTTTAGTTTTGTTAAAAAAAATACTTTTACCTCTGAAATCAAAATTGTATACTGTATGAGCTGAGCAGCAGTTCAGTCTGATAGTATTCTTCCCTACTTCTTGCAAAACACTGTTATGCATATAAATCCAGCACTGTGATCTAATTTAAATAACATTATTTATACCAATGTTTAATGTATATAAACACTTTGCTTCAATGATAGCCTTCAGTCATCCTCTGTTTTTTTGCTCTCTGTCATAGGAATTAAAAAGCTGTAATTACCATCTTTTTAATTTTAGTTTTTCCTCTGCAGATACAGTTCATCAATCTGCATTTGGTATTGGTTTCTCCTTTAATTTAGATTTTATAAGTAGCCACTGTCTGTATGAAATCTTCTCATACCATTTTTTCACTCTCTCATAACCCCATTCATTTCATTATCAGTGGCAAACAGAGTGGGAAAACCCCTGGTATCTGTATTGATACTGGCTTTCTTGAACCGAATTGTTTGGGACGTGGTTGCATTGTTGACAGTGTTAACCGTCCTCACCATGCAGTCTTTCAGCAGCCCAACCACCAAGAATTTATTTAATTACCCCGCAAAAAGAAAAAGTTCAACCGTCTCTGTTTATTGTGCTGTATTTTTAATACTCTACATCTGTTAAAATTACAATTTGTTAAAATTGGAATACCAACAATTTGATGTTTTGGTGAGGAAGGTGGCACATGTAGGTCTGAATCCAGGCTCTGTGCCCCCATCCTCCACCCACCCCCCAAAAATAAGACGCTGTGAACTGAGAAGGGAAACTGCATATTTTGCCATTTACATGCATGATTTCCCATCAAACTCAGGATCTGTATGCAAAAATTGGATCAGCGCTGCTACAACTGTTTCAAAAAGCTTTGTGCTGGTATGCTTTACAGGATACAAACTTCTGATGTGGCTGGCGTGTCTGGATAATCGGCACTCTCTTACGGTGGTCTGAATCCCCTGTGCTTTTTCCTAATTCCTTTTGAGAGAATTCAGCCCTTTGATAAAAAGTTTGAGAAATATTTTTCTCAAGCGTATGGGGGGGGGACGGGATGGGGAGGGGAGGGGGGGAGTGGAGATTATATTAGTTTCACTTCTATATTATACACACTCACTACTTCAGTCTGCCTTGGTGTCAAATGTGGAAGGGATGGGGGTTGTTGGGAATGATTTCTGTGTGTATGAAAAGCATTCTGAACATGTACATTTTTATACTCTTCTGTAATATTTTTGAACTATTTTTGTTTTGCAGAAAATAATGTGATGAAGCAATCAAAAGACCAATAAGTACAATATCAATGCTTTAGAGGTCATAAGACCTTCACTGGCCAATAGGTTAATTTAGTACAGCAATAAGCCAAATTTTTTTTCCTTTTTTGTTTTGGGTTTTATTTTTCCTTTATGTTTTTATGCTGTACTAGGTGTATGGAACTGCCAGTTTCATTAACATAAAATGAGAACTGTGATGGGGGCATAAGTGATATTAAGTTGTATTTGTGTTTACCTAAATGAACAGTCGGAAGGCAAGTGCAATCAGCCGATCTTTAGGAAATTATTAAAAAAATGTTGATCTAGAGGCATACTTGCATTTTACGTTTCTTGATGTGTAATCATATTGCCAAAGACAAACTCTTTCATCAGTTATTATTGTAAATAACACTTTCCCAAAACCTACCATAAAGTTTATGTGATGTCTTGTCTTCCAGTTGCAATAAAAATTACTGAGTTGCATCAATTGAATAACTGCAGTTTATGGGTGTTGATTTTTTTTCGTTTTTTCAGAATTTCCCCTTTCCTTGTTTGGACAGGTAATACTATAGTTGTCTACATCTATTAATATATAATTTAAATATATATTTAAATTAATAATTAATAATTGAAAATGTTCAAATTGTTTTCCACCATTTTCCAAATAAAGGAGTGAGCACATTTTTTTGGGATGCCCTGTGTGTGTGTGCATGCATGCATAAGGGAATGAGCAAAACATACCTCCCATGAGAGGGTGTCTTGCAGAAAGTACAATCCTATCTTATGAACCAGCAGGCTGTTCATCAGACAGCTGCAGAACATGCAGAAAACCTTCCCTGGCAGATAAAAGTAAAAGAAGCTGCAAGCTTCTGTATTAAACAAGCTTGATGGTCCATCAAGCACTTTGGAACGATAGCCTTTAAGGCAAGAGGACCAAACTTGTTTAATACAGAAGGCAGAAGTTAACATCCATGATAACTTGCTGAGGACTAGAAGTGAAAGTATTAAGTAGATGAAGTATGTTAACACAATCCCCAAAAATTGGGTGTCCCTGTTTTTCAGGACATATGGAAACCCTAAACATAGGGCATGGATAAACATAGACAGATCATTACTGAGACAGAAATGGATGTGGCCAAGTATTTCTGGCCATATCTACCATTGTAATGCTGGTTCCAGGAATCATCTGAAGCCACAATCCTATCTATAAGAGGTAGATGCATTATCAACAGATCTCCTTACTAATTTGAACAGCATGGTGCGCCTTGTGTGCCATGAGACTGAAAAAGATTGAACATCACTGGTCTACATGCTTAAACTGCCCACGTACACCTGGGAATTCAGCCATCTGTATGGCAGACTGATTGTCCTGTCTTACAGTTATCGGTTACATATATACACGGCTACATGTCTCCATTTCATTGACTTCCAACCTATCAGAGAATTTGCAAGGAAGACAGTTATGCCTGATGTGGATTGGTGCGTTTCAGCATTTGATGCAAAACTGGCATCTACGTAAGCACTCAGTTCTAGCTGGTCACTTGGTACTAGATATAAGGACATATCAATGGTCCGTTTGAGGTACTGTAACACATGTTTGGCTGCTAGCCAGTGCTTCTGTGTGGGTTGCGAGCAAGTAAATTGCATTAAATGGAAATGTGAGGTCTGCTTCAATTGCTGAGATACATAAGCCTGCCTATCAGTGACCTGTGTATCTCGGTCAAAAGCTGTACTGGGTGAATCATCAATTTCAAACTTAGGGGTCATTGGAGGTTTTCCCCCATTGCATTGCTCCATTTTAAACCTTCTGAGCAGTTGTACAATCTTGTTTCTTTGTGACACTTTATACTCATTAGGTACCTGTGGATCTTAACCAAGTCATATAATGTGAACTTGCCTTTCAAGGTGTCAGCAATAGTGTCAGCTTGATCTTCTGATCTACATATCACCGCAAGATCATCCACAAAACATAAAATGGTACATTTCCTGTACCCTTTTCCCCCTGTAAAGATGCAGGGGTCAGCCATACCTTGCTTAAATCCCTCATCCTTTAAGGCAGAGGTTGGGGAACAGGGGTGAAATACCCCAATTTGGGTAATAATGGAATTCCTGGGGGTAATGGACCACCTGGGTTTGCATATGAATGACACAGCCAGGTATGCATGACCAGCACAGAGCAGGGCAGGCATTGCAATGGATTACTCTTAGCACCTAATCAGAGATCAAAACAAACAAACAAAAGGTGTGAATCCCTGTAGGGTCATAAGAAGTTCAGGCTATCGTGGGGAGGGGGGGTTGGAGGGGAGAGAGATCAACAGTGACTGAGCTGCAGGGTTACTCAGGGACAGAAATGAAAAGAGAAAGCATCCTCCTTTGGGTGCTGTTGAGTCTGCCTGTATTCTAAACAGCCCCCATCCATCCAGCTCCCTCTGGTAAGACCATTTCATAGCTCCTGTATCAGGGTGATCATATCTCATAATCATAAAAGAGAATTCCAAAATGTAGGACACTCAAGACAAATGTAGGAGATGACAAAATTAAAGCTAAAAACGCTGACCTATTTTGCTTTCATGTGAATAATTAAATCACTATGAGCAGAGTCCTGACCATGACTACTCAAAAGTAAGCCCCATTGTATTAAATGGGTCTTATTCTGAGGGAAGTGTCTTTAGGATTGCAGCCTATATTTACTTATTACATTTACAACTATTACATATAATTTATTAATTACAAGAAGGCTATATGCCACCACACTTTCCTGGAAGGAACCCCCCTGACTGTAATGGGCATTCACTCTGAGGAGAAATGCCTAGGATTGGGATCTGTGGCTGCATCTTCTCCACACTTTCCTGGAAGGAAACCCCACTGACTGTAATTGTAATGGTCTGCTACTCAATAGAAAGGCACAGGATTGAGCTCTGAGGCTGCAACCCTAGTCACATTTTCATGGGAAGCCCAATAACTACAATGGGTCTTACTTCTGAGTAAACTTGAATAGATTGGGGTCTCTTCCTCACTCCAGTTGAATCCTGCACTTGTTTCAATCATTTGCAGGATCTTGTCCTCTTTCTTTATTATGGTCACCCTGACCCCCACATTTCTCCAATATGCAGTGACCATATGTCATAACCACAAAAAGAGGACAAGCCCCCCAAAATATAAGACATCCAAGAAAAATGGAGGACCTTTTTAAAAGCTAAAAACACTCATATATATTATTTTCATGTGGTTAACGTAAGCACCATATTACGTATTAGTACTGTATGTTTAAAACTATTACATATTACATATAATTTATGAATTCCAAGAAAGCTACATGCTGCCTGCTCACAAGGAAAAAGAGGACAATGAAGATTTTTTTCCAGGACCCAAGGCTAAAACAGAGGAAATGTCCTGGGAAAACAGACCATATGGTCATCCTGTCCAATCCAACACTATTTTATCCCCTACTTCAAACTTTTCTTCCAGCTCCCCAGAAGCCACATATTTGAATTCAAATAATTAATAATATATTTTTCCTTCCTTTCAAATCAAGGGGGTAACGTCCACATATCTAAATATATTTTGGGGTAAGAGGTAAAAATGTTCCCTGACCCCTGCTTTAAGGTATTTACTGCACATTGGTTCCACTCATACCCAGCCTGCTTCATGAAGGCCATAAAGGCTACATTTCAGCAACCGTACACATTCAAATTATACATAGATTTCAGTTCTGATGCGATTGCTTCTTCCAGGCTACTTGCTCCTTCATAGGCATACCCCTTATGGAGTCAAATGACTGAGGTTCAATGGAAACTTGGCAGACCGTTCCCAGTTTGAACCTGTCTGGTTCCTCTTGTGGAACGACGAGGCATTTTCAAAATTTCATCCTCAATATTCTGCAGTTGTGTAGACATCCTTGGTACAGGCTGCAGTTCAAAAACTGTTGTTTCAGAGTTTGACTATGGGCACAATCCAGAGTAACTACGGGGAGGCCTTGTTCCGGTGTAAGAACAATTTACTCTGGATTGCAGTATGAATTTCCCATAGGTGGTGCAGTAACTACAGGTGCACATAATGTCTCTTACGTGCTCCTGTAGTTACTCTGGGTTGTAGGGTATGGCTCCTAAAGACACTTTCCTGGGAGTAAGACCCATTGAAGACAATGGGGCTTACTTTTGAATAGACATGGTTAGGGTTGTGCTCCAAGTCTGTTCTTCTTCGATTCCTAAGTTGTTCTGCAACTGCTTCTCCTGGACAGAGGACGGATGGTACATTCCAGGTTGGTCTACAGCTGGGAATGACTGCATGATACAAGATCCTAAACAATCCCAGTCTGTAGTGTTTTCCAAGAATTTGGCACTTGCACTTGTAGAAATGTTCCTAGAATGTAAATGCCCAACCAACAGCTGAACTCCAACTGACAAAATAGAACTCCAACTGCCACCAACTGACAAATATTCAAATCTGAAAGTTCTACTCGGCTCACAATTCAACTAGAACCAGTGGTGGGATTCAAATAAATTAAGAACAGGTTCTATGTCCTAATAACCCAAATTAACAACAGGTTCTATGTCCCATTAGTAACCAGTTCTCAGAACTAGGTGCTCATAAGCAAAGGGTTCTATAGAACCTGTGAGAACCCCCTGAAGCCCACCACTGCCCAGAACCAACTGTTAGATTAAGAATTCTAACATATTGTAATACAAATGTAACTCTTTGTTGTATGCTGTGGTATCAAATATTGCACCTGCTTTGCAGCTGCACATTGCAACCACCAGAGAACATTTTTTTCAATCTCAAGCCTTTTCAAATGGGGATGCGCTTTCGATTCAATTAGATTCAAGTATTGGCCCAGTTCTATCCATCTTTCCAGCACTGATACAACCACAATGTAGCTCCACATGAAATGCCAGGGATGTACTGCAATAGACATTATTAACATGCCCCGAATGTCCAGGGGACCTGAAATGCTGTTGCCCCATGTTACTACCAAATCCCCCCAGGAGCTGTCATGATGCCCCAGTGTGGACACCTCCTTTCACAGGCCACCCTAGCTTCAAGGCCTGTATTCCACAGTATGTATTATGTGGCCTGTACACTGTATTCTGTGATCTGTTGTGATCTGTTAATCTGTGGTCTTTTATGCTATTTTTACTTCCCTAGTGTTACCTGTGGGATTCTTCCAACAATCGCCTGGTCTACCTTTGGATTAGCAGTTTCCTGTCATCAGAGGCATGTGTCCATCGCCTAAAGGGGATTGGGATCTAACTCTTGCGAGTCTCATCTTTGTCTTACCCTTGTCCAGCTCTGCTTGCCTCTTGATCTTGGCTTCTCTGCTGATGGGATTGCACTGATGTCCAGCCTGCATTGCAATTGTGATGGTATCTTGCCATCTTGCTGTTGCACCAGTAGCATCCATGGTGCAGCCATCAGCAGAGGGACATTTGTGCCAGCAGGGCTATATATGCAGCATTCATTGAATTATGCCAGCATATCTCATGGATAGGACTGGGCCTCTAAATGACCCGTATTTACTCGAATCTAACGCACCATTAAATATAATGTGCACCCCTATTCTAAAAGATTTGAGATTTAAAAAAATGTTTACCAGCAATTGTAGTGCACAGTTGCAAAATTTAATTTTTCTGCATACAACGTTTCGTAGTTTGACAATAATAATAATATGATTGGGGGGTTTATATTATGATTTTTACTAACTCCCAAATCCAGAGTAATTACAGGAGCACATAAGATACTTTACGTGCACCCGTACTTACTGCAACACCTAGTGCAAAACCTTACTGCAAAACCTATGGAAAATTCATTTTGGAATCCAGAGTAAGTTGTTGTTACACTGGAGCAAGAACTCCCCTTAGTTATTCTGGATTTTGCCCTTAATTGCACTACTTTATACAGCAATTGATTCATGTTACATTTTTATTACAATATAGTAAATTATCTATACTTATAATCAAACACCATGGTTCCTCAAAGGAAAATTCAAACTGGCCTTTTTAGTCATACTAGATGCAGTTTTAGGACCTTCATTCAGAGCACAATACCATAGTCTTTTGAGACTGAAGCATGCCAATGATGATATTTACTCAAATCTAATGTGCCAACAAGTCTATTGTGTACCCTGATTTTGGAGACTATATTTGTCTGAAAAAGGTGTGTGTTAGATTCAAGTAAATACGGTATTTGCTAATATATTCTTGCCAACTCTTGCTGTTTAAAAATATATTAAAAAATCTGCTTGGAATCTTTTTTCCTTTCTCCTTTGTTGTCCTCTTTCCTTTCTCCTGCATGGATTCAAATATAGCAGTGCATCTGTGCATGTGGTTAACTGGGCCACAAATCATGCTCTTTTCCTACTGCTGAGACAGAGCATCATCTTATCTGTATGTCTTTTCAGTTGATTAGACAATGCACACAATGATGCCGCGGCCCTCTTCCGAGCGTCAATTTGGAGTGCACCTTGGCACCTCCACTCATCAAAGTACCAAATGTTCTCCCCTAGTAGAGCCACTTAAATTAATAACTAGCAAAAAAGCACGGAACTAATCATTTATCGCGATCCCATGCTGCGCTGGACTTAAACGGATGACAAAGCAGTTTCCCCTGACCCTGATTCCTCGGCAACTTCCATTGTTAAAAGATTGCTCTGAAATCATACAAGACAGTGACTGCAGGTTTGACTATCATCATTTTTTATTTAATTAGCAAGGACAAACAGTGACAGGGCTTCACAATAACTCATGGGCTGTTCTCTCATTTGTTTCTGTCTCGAGTTCTTAATAGGCATAATCTCAAAATGTTGGAGTAGAGTGTGATGAAAGGTCCACATTCTGACTCATCTTAAGGGAATTCTAGAATCTGAAGGATGCAGGATTTAAAAAGAGCCTTCCTTGCTACCCTTGTGCCAATATGCTTTTTTTAACATCTAAGTTATTGGTGGCCAACTTGTGATGCTGGTGTCATGTAACACATGGACCTGTAGAACATCTGGAAAGGACTGTGATGACTTGAGCAGCCCAATCCTAATCTGCCCTGAACAGAAAGGGCAAGATGCTTGTGTGGTATCCACTGCAGGGTAGAAGGTAGTTGGTATGCAACTTGGGAGTAAGGGAATATTTGCTCTCTTACACTGAGTTGCACTCCAGCCACTCTTATGGGACTAGTTGGATGTGTGCCAGCGAAATTGCTGACACAAATCCTAGCGGGCTGGCTGGGAGAAAGGGCCCAAGTTGCTGAGACTGGTCCAGCCATCAGTGGGTTACATGGGTTTAAAAAAAACCTGGACTGTATACCTAGATGCCAGATGTGATGACCATGCCCTGAAAGATTCCATCTGTAAGTAAAGGGGTCTATTAGCTGCCCATAGAACAATTAGTATAAAAAACCTCATTTTTTACCTTGATTTGGAGCTTTGTAAGCTTTCGCTTTAGCATTGGAAGGGCAGAATAAAAACTCCTCATATAAATCTGTTTAAAACTGTGTCCCTCAAACGTCAGTATTGTTCCTTTCTGAGGTCTGCACTTAAGTGGCTACCCAGTTGGCCCAAAGACAGCCCACACCTTTCTTCTGACACTAGTCCAGCAAAGTGCCAGCAGCTGATTCTCCTCCTCTGTGGCCGGGGAGCAGAAGAGAAAGTGGACCACTCTCGGCCACCACTCTCCCCAACACAGTTTCTCTTCCCAGGTTTTGCTTTTTTAAAATTGAGATTTGGGAGCAGAAGAGTCAGACAAGCAACTAATTGGGCCTTTTACCTAATGGGACCTTTTACACTGACTATGGCTGCAATCCTAAAGACACTTTCCTGGGAGTAAGACCCATTGAACACAATGGGGCTTACTTTTGAGTAGACATGGTTAGGATTGTGCCCATAGTTATGGTGCCACCTATGAGAAATGCATAGAGCAATCCATAGTAAGTGCCTCTTATATCTTCCCATAGTTACTCTGGATTGTATGGTCACTGTATCTCTTTATGTGACCAACGTGGCCACATAATATTACATGTATATCTGTAATATTCTTGCTATTGCCATGCTCAGAATAGCAAAGAGGCAATCACTGTGGTATGATGCTCCTGCCTAATTGTGAAGTCTCCTGTGTTTTCATCGCAAAGAACCCCTAAGCAGTCAGGGCTAGGCTTTTTGTGATGTCAAGAGGTTTCTCCCACCCACCCATCCACCCGGAATAAGTGTGTCTGGTGCAGAAACACAAACGAATCTCCCATGGATTCTGATGGGCAACCTGTAGTATTGTCTGTAGAGCTGTCTTGAGTGTGCTTTTAGGAAGAAAGGTGAATGAATGAATGAATGAATGAATGAATGAATGAATGAATGTTGACAAAAAACCAAAAGTGCCTTTCCAAAGCTCCAGGAGGACATCTGGTGCACAAGAAGGCTTCATGCAACCTTCCTACACTGCTGAAGGCCTCACAGAAGCTTCTGAGGACTACTTCTTTTGTGACATGTAGCCTCCCTATACCTAACAACACCTCTGATATACAACTGGAAGACACTTCTGGTAACATCTGGAAGGTTTGGGGAGACCAGATGTCAGTCAGGACCCAACTTTTGTTAAATTCATTGGTTCTGAACTTGCGAATAAGGAAGATCAATTTGTTTATTTGATTATCTTTCTCAAATACAAAATAAAGTGTTGTTGTAAAGAAATCAGGAGGTGTGGTCCAGAGGAGGAGCTTCTAGAAAACTGCAGGAAACTAGGCAGGAGAAGCCTGGATTGTGTCAGGAGGAGAGACAAGAAAAGTTATTGACTTCGAATAATATTGTGAAGGTTATTTATATACATGTCATGGTATTTTTAAAAATAGTTGAATTTTTACATGGGTTAGATTCCAAAAAAAGTAATCTGTATAAAATAGTGGCCCTCAAAGATCAAAACTCCGTAACAAACAAACAAACGTTTTGCAATTTCAGAATAAGACGATTTATTTCACAAACTGCACATGGAGACTGGACTGATACAGAGACAGATACAACTTTGAATTCTAGTCATAGAGGGGGGAATGGTAGCTGTGTCGAAGAACAGAGACACAACTGAAACAAATGATTGCTCCCTGAATGAAATCATTATTGAACAGAAAAACTGAATTAGCTCCTAATAAGATCCCATACCAAAAAGGGCAGTAAAAGTGGAGTGAATGATTCCGTCATGCTCAATAAAAATCAAAGCCTGTGTTTTCTGCCAGCCTTCCCCACTCTCTGCCTTTACATTACAATCAATAGAGGCAGAATTTAGGGAATATTATCAGAGGCATGATTGCAGCCTCTAACATTAAAATCCACTGGGTTGCTAGGAGCATTAGAGCATCTGGGATAAATTAATTCACTGTAAGTAAGAGCTTTGAAGCGAGGAGCATCACCAGGCTTTTGAAGCTTATGCCCTGTTTAGATTACTTGATTAAAATGGGTCCAAAGCTTCACCAATCAATATATTTTGCTTAAAAGCAGGGTTGATACAGAAGCAGATTTAATTAGATTTGGATGCACCAGCTTGAAAGTTCTTCCGTGTATAATGTGATAATGTGCCTCTTTTGGGGCAGACTGGAAGAGAGTCAGGATGGGAGAGAAACCTTTCTCTGTTCACTTTTAAAGAGTGTACAATTGAAAAATAAGGAAAGAGGAAATAATCACAGAGCTCACATAAGAAAAAAGAATGAAGCTGATTTTTTGGCCTGTGCATGCACATGATGTTTAATGCTTTCTGGTTCTTTTCAGGAAGAGAAATGTTCATTGTTTTTGCTATACTGTGGACCTGCTGTATCCACAGATTCGGTACCTGCAGATCCCCATATTATAGGGCCCAAACTCAAGTCTGAGCTGGCTATTTTGCCGACGAAGAATTGAACAGCCCCGTCAGTTGAGGACCAGTAGAGCTGGGATCTGGCGCTATCAGAGGTGTACCTTACAACATAGAGTGCCGGTGGAGGACTGGAGCCAAGAGTTCAGGATCAGGCCCTAAGAAATCTGACAAGTTGAGATGGTCCTCAACTTGTCTTCTCATTATGATCCTTAGGACCATATCATGGTGTTTCAGTATGAACAACGCAAATTTTGTGTGGCTTTAAATGTGCTTGTAGCCGAAGAATCCTCCTGGCTCCTAATTTCATTTCTATATATGGAATAGCTGTGTGCCACTTTATGGAACATTATGAGCAAGGGATTGTTCTATGTGCGCAAATCAGTATGCAAACTACCAATGGTTTCTATTAATAACTACCAGGATACTGAAGAAGGAAGCACTTTGGTGGCCATTAATGCCATTCAAGCCTTATGCAGCACAAGGCGGGCACTTTATTTTTTACTAGATGCATTGTCACACTACATGAATTTTACAGCAACCAGATTTGAAAAGAATTGCATAAAAAGTCTACAGCTCCTGACCACTGGGAGAGTTACAGGTCTAAGCAATTAGTTCTCTTGTTCATCAAAATGTCAATAAAGCAACAGCCTTTTTCCATTTGTTTCCTTTTCTGGTTTCATAAAAGACACAGATGGAGCCCCCAATGTGGCTTGACATTTTCAGAGTTTTTGGCCCAATATTGCTCTCAATAGGCACATTTTATACATGAGCCCTTACTTCAGAGCACGAGCATCACAGGCTAGTTATGCAGGAAGTGGCATGCATGCATGTGGGGTCTGTCAGTTGTCAATAAAATAAAATAGATCCCTTCTTTTCTGGATATTACATGAACCTTGTCCATCTTTGTCTTCTCAGTCAAAATTCTTTTGTAGTTAAGAATATTTGTGTACCACTTCAACAAATAGTAATTCACAAAGGGGCTTAAACAGCAAAATAAATCAATAAATGGTTCCATGTTATGCCTATTCTTTCCAATATGACTTGGCTATATGAGAATGACAAATTCCAAAAATATGTCAATAACAAAACATTGGTTTCCACATTGCAATCTGGCCCTATAAATGGCTGCCTATACTTCTTCAGACATACATGTTTGTTGGCATGTCCTGAAAAGAACCAGAAAGCAAGTTATAATCCATGAATAGGTTATCTTTCCAGCATCTGGGAGGAGAGAGAAACCTTTTGCACAACCAGGATGCGGGTCTTTTAAGTCCTAAAAAGATTTCCAGTGGCTGGGAAGTGGTACAGTTTGGCTTGGCAAAGATAGGATTTTGTGTTTTAAAATTTTTCTGAATTCAGACCCCAGTGTCCACATATTTTGGTATCCATAGCAGGTTCCAGAATGGAACAATATAGATATTGAGGCTCCATCTAAACTAGCTGATGTAAGAATTATTCCATATATGAAATGTCTCAATAAATAGTGCTTTATGTTTTCACTATTATTATAACTATACAAATAAAGATAAAGGAAAGTTTGGATGGCATCTTTTTAAGAGTGATTAAAATGTGCTACATGTCTGGGATAAGTAAAAAAGAAAATGTTACTGAATATTCTTAAAACTAAATTTAAGAAATAGTTTTTTATTTTTTTAAATTAACTTCTCTGAAATCATTGTGGTAAATATGGTATATTACATTATGGCTTGCAAACTTTATCTTTTTCAGAAGATAAACTTTAAGCTTTTCCAGAACTTTATCTAGAATTGGCCCTTCAGGATACAAATGGAGAATGAACCTCTTGTAAACGGATGCCAACATGAAACATTTCAAGCATATATTGTATGTGGCTCTCTAGGGATGGGCACCAATGGCCGGTAGTCCAAATCTATCCCACCAGCTGAGGTTAATCTGCCCCAAGTAGAGCTTGGCATGGGAGGGAAAGCCTCCTGTCTGATTTGATGCACAGCGAACAGCAGATCTATATGCCCAGGCTCATAGTCCTTGTGCGGGCTCCATAAGCCAGTGGTACTCAAAATGGAGGTCAGGGGTTCACAAAAGGGTGGGATCCATCATCTTTAATCTGGCACTGAGCTTTCCTGGGAGTAAGTTTCACTGAACACAATGGGACTTACTTCCAAGCAGACATGGCAGAGTTTGGGCATCACAGTGATGTCTCAGGCCAGTAAATTTGATAGGTTTCAGACAGATCCTTCCTCCTCCTCTTCAGCAGTTCAACATTTGCTCTGCTAATGGCATAACTAAAGCACCTATTTGCTACGTGGAGAAGCTGTTCTAGGACAAAGAGGAATGCATCCGACCACGTAGCTGAAAAACTAGAGCCTGAGTTTAAAAAACAAACAAAAAGCAATTGGTCAAAGGCCCTCTTATGTAGGTATTTTTGTTTGAATTTTATAAAAAAGGTATTTAATAATGATATACCAAATTCTATATCCACTCAAAAGTATATGTTTCCCACATTAAAATGGTTGTGCTCTTTTTATCCTTCTCAAAGGGTTTTTGAAGTTTTTTTAAAAGATACATCCTGATTGCTGGTAACAACTGTATTTTTTAATTTTTTTAAAATTTTCATTCTTTTACTGTAGTCTAATTTTCCTATTTAGTTGGGAGGTTTATATCTCTCTCTATCCCATGGGCTGAGAACCGCTTATAGCACTGTTCCCCTAATGCAAATATTTCTATCATCAAGGGAATAACCATTTAAGCAATAAACTGGCTTGGGGGATACAGAGGCCAAATGAAATAAAAATGACGTTTTAGAGATATAAAATCAGTTTTAGAAAAATAAATTCCAAATAACCAATGCCTCCTAATATGTTGGGCAGGGGTTGCCCAACAGGCATTTTTCGTAGTCTCCCTTCCTGCCCACAACATCTGAGATGAAGTACTGAGTTGCTGACCAGTCCCTTTGTGCAGGTCCAATTGGTTGCTTGTATGTGGTGTTAGGTATTTTACTCAGAAGTAAGACCTCTGCGTTCAGTAAGGCTGAAATCTTATCTTACTCACTAGAAACAAGCACCTGTAGTGATGAGGTGTGTGTTTTTTTATAGTGAGGATGACAATCATAGTTTAATTTTGCGGCATGTGGAGCTTTCAATGGTTGCCCTGGGAATCTTGAAAAGGTGAAGTACTAATGTCACTGTGTCTCTGATGAACTGCCTGTTGGTCCCTTTACATAAAAATCCTTTTCTGTTCTCCGTCTTGAGTCAGGCTGTCCAATTCCAGATAGTTCTTGCCTTTAATCTCTGCAAGGAAGCACACAGATTACATTCCATTCTGTCACTGCTATCCCAAGGTCATTTGCTTTCTCTGCTGAGGACTGATCTCTAATTTATAGAACCAGGACATCTGCCATCCAATATATTATGAAATCTGCAGTGTTTCTGCCTAGTTTAGTTCAGCATATTAGGGCCCAGTCCTCACCCCCCATGGAGTCACAATAAAGCCGTTCTGGGTGGTGGGAACAAATTGGATGAATGACTCCAAAGGGGAAGAGGTGGGCTGATTTGGAGCCCCCTCTAGTTACGCCATTGGTTCCAGCTTCAATTCACTGAATTTCCCTCCTACAACTAATGCCACAGACAATAGGAAACTACTGCCTCCTAAAACAGCAGGCATTGGTAAATCTAAAATTAGTCCCGATGTCATCAACGCCAGTGTGACTGGAGGAGTGCTGGCACTTTCCCCTTCCCTCTCCCACAAGGACTTAGAGCAACCCAAACTTTTCCAGCGAATTTGGAACCCGCCAGGCTGGTGGTCTCTAAACCTATTTGGTAGAAGGGCAACATTGGGCACAATCCAGAGTAACTATGGGGAGTCCTTGCTCTGGTGTAATAACAATTTGTTCTGGATTGCAATATGAATTTCCCACAGGTTTTCACTAGGTGGTGCAGTAACTACGGGTACATGTAATGTCTCTTTCGTGCTCCCGTAGTTACTCTGGATTATAGGGGACATCTTTCTGATATGGTGTCAGGGACCAGAAGGAAAAAAAGAATTGATTAACATTTCAAATTTGAATAAATTTGCATATATGAATATATTTGCAACAGAACTTGTGGCTGAATGAACAAATTCAAATCTTACAAATTCAAATCCACACTTTCCAACACACAAACCAGTTCATAAGCACTTGTTTCCACAAAGAGAGGAAGTGTGTGCAGTTTCCACAGCCCTTATAATACACTCCAAGGTGTGGAGAGCAGAACTTCCCTCACCTCCGGTGGATTACAGAACTTGCCCAGGGGCCAGATGGAAGTTCACCAAGGGCCGCATCTGGTCCCAGGAATGGGGTTTGGAAACCCCTGTACTAGATCCTAGGCTGACTCCTGAACCCTCAGTATCCATGGCAGTGGCAATACCAAATGCACTATTAGGGGAGGTGGCAAGCATAATAAGTGGTCCAGTACGGAGATATGCCTGCAGCCCCAGCAATCTGATTCCAGTACTAAGAAGTCTGGAGTTTATGTTTAAGCCCAAATAAATTTTGGAGTTACCCAACAGTTTATGCAGGAGTAACAAGAGTGATGGTAAGAAACATTAATACTAGTCATCGAGAATGGAAGTTGCAAATGGATCTGGTGGTTGTGCTATCCACATGTTTGAAAGGACACCTGGCCTCTTCCTGAACTTTGACAACACTTTTTTCACTTGTCATGTCCATGAAGTACAATGTAAATTTAAAATGGAAGGATTGAGTATAACATTATTGCTGTATCTGTATGCCCATTTCAAATCAATTTACATCCTTTAATGCACATTTTCTACCATATCCAAACCTCTAAGTGATAAAAAAGCCATATTCCAGCCAGTGAGCTAATTTTGTTTGCTTCTTTCTTGCTGTTTCCTTCTTTTTCATATTTCTTCGTGTGGAGAAGAGAAATGTTTGCTAATGATTCGCAAGTATGGGGTATGCGGAGATCAGTTAACAGTGCACAAATACCCAGCTATACAAACGATGCCAAAATGATCAAGCCACGAGAGAAAATTGACCCAGAGTGTACATTCTCCGATGAGCAAAGGATGAACAAATGTAAATTAATGTGACTTGATGAAATCTGAAAAGTCATAACACAGTAGGGCTTCTCACACATTAGATGAAATGTGAAAATTATGCTCTCCCGGAAATCAGTCTTGAAGAAATGAAAGTGGTGTTTAAATTCTTCTAAAAAGATAGGTTCATTGTCAAGGGAATAACGATTGTTGAAATGTATTAAAATGCAGACTGCAGCGTAAGAATTGTGCTGATTTTTCAGAAGTTTCCAGATTTTATCTGTTCAGCTTTCTATTTTGATTTACCTTTTCCTGCAGTAGTTTTTTTTTTCTAAAACACTTAGAAGGCTGAAAAATAGCATAGAACTGCTTCACAGTCTGGCAACAGAAATTAGCGGTGTCACCACGGGATGCAGACTGCGCTGGGTGACTTGACACAATCCTAAGCATATCTACTCAGAAGTAAGTCCTATTCAGTCCCTGGCTTACTCCCAGGAAAGTGTGTATAGGATTTCAGCCATAATCAGATAAGGGATAAAATTTGCCAAAATGGTAAAATCTTGGTACTTTTGAATAATAACATGATGTCATGTTAACATTCAATGTGTAATTAAATACTGAATGCAATGAAACAAACCATATTGAAATATCTGTAATTCTATTCAGATTTATGGTCAAATAACAAAAATTTGCCAACATAGCAGTTTGAAAACATGAAAATAGAAATTAAAAGGTACCACTTTGAAGGGAAGTTAACTGCGTTCCATGCACCTTTGTTGTTTAGTCATGCTGGCCACATGACCATGGAGATACCTTTGAGAAGTGCTAGCTCTTCAACCTTGTAACAGGGATGAGCACTGCCCTTAGAATTGGTCACAACTATCAAGGCAATCTGTGCGGGACATCTTTACCTTTCACCATGAAAACACAACTGCCGTAGGTAACAAAAAGTAGAGTTTCATCACTCAAAACTGAACAATGAAATTTATTTTTCCTTGAACCAAAGAAGTATTATTATGACACAGCAGGGATCAAATAAAGTGTTAATATGAGTCAGTTTGTTGTGTGAGTGTCATCATGTTGGCAAATGGATTTTGTTTTTGTTTTGTTTTTTGGTGACTGCCCCCAACTGCAGGATGCAGCACATGCCCCTTTGGCATAGCTATGTCAGTGCTGAAAAGTTTTTAGGATTGTCTTCATAAACAAAGTTAATGGGGGTGACACCAACCCTCGTTATATCACAACATTAAGGCATTGTGTAAGATAATGTAATTTATTGTAATTAAGGCAGTGTGTAAGATACTGTAATTTATTATATATGGTCTGGTATGGGAGGAGGAGGGTCATGGGGGAGATTCATGGGCGTGATGCAGTCACACTGGGTAATACAAACCCTAGTGATGCCTCTTAACATAAATAAAGCCAATTCAAAGAAATATTTCATAACAGCCAAGCCCATTCTCTTCTCCTCCCTTTGTTCAATAGAAACCACTAGGCCTAAATGTACTTGAAAGGATCAGATTGATTTAACTTGTGATACTGGTATATTGACTCTTTTTGTTCGTTTTGCTCTCATGTTATTTGAGGTAGGCAATTAAGGCATTAGGGGGTCTTGCCCAAGGACCCCTTACTGGAGTAGGAGGTTTCTAGACCAGGGTTGAACCCAAGTGGCTGTATGGGAATTTGAACCCTGATCCTTCAGCACTCTGGCTATCCACACCAGAGGCAGTGCTCTTAACCACTACACTACCCAGCTGCCAGGATTAGCAAGGTCCACGTCAGATGTTGAGGGACTAGGACAATCTGACGACAAGTGGGCTACTGGAACAAACCATAAATGAACGAGAAAAGAGAACCTGGAATTAATGGAATGCTATTACAACAGCAGACCGAATGAAAGGGGATACATGGAACGTATTGAAAAACCATGGGTAGAAAAAAGACCTACATCCACACTAACCAAAAAACAACTAGGCGCCCAGCGCTATAACATAGTAAAGAGAAAGCTACTGTCAAACCTTGAGATTGAACAACTACACCTAACATCACAGATACAAGGAAAAAGCCCAGAAGAGCAATTGGGCATACAACAACCAGGGGAAACACTGGATACACAGACAACCCCTGAAGCCAAAACATCATCTCCACCCAGCCCATTACAGAGTTCATCAGCGGATATGAGAAATAAGATCATGTCCAAGCTAGCCACAATTAACACTCGGGTTAGATTACCAAGACTTAGCAAAGAATTACCATCAGACAGTATGCTGAAGGATGCCAATAAGGCCCTTATGACGATCCCCACCACTAACATAACCCAAACCAACAAAGTAATATATGCCACAGCCATTGTAATACTAGAAATGCTTGGCTATTCAATTAAACAGGCAAAGTACATCAGCACACCCCCCTCCCCTTGGAAAATGAGGCTAGAAGCTAACATCAAGACATCTCGAAGAGAAGTCAGCCAGTTGGTGGAACTACAGAAGGGGCTGAAGATCAAAAACAAGTCTCACATACTTAGAAAATATAAGAGCCTGACTCTACCTGAGGCCCTCGAGACTGCAAAACAAAGGCTCACAGCCTTGGCTGCCAGACTAAAGAGAGATACCAGAGAAGCAGAGGCTAGAAGGATAAACGCCCTGTTCTCCAAAGAACCATCCAAGGCATACTCTCAACCGCAGTGTAACAACAAAAGTAAGAACAGAACCCCCAGTAGTAGACACTGAACAGTACTGGAAGAACATATGGGAAAACGAAATAACACATAACACCAGCGCAAAATGACTCATCAACATTCCTCCCCAACTGCTGGGCCTGAAGCATGGAATTCTGGGAGTTCCTTCTGTCACCTGAACACCCACCCAGAACCATCTGGAGAAATTAACCCTTCAGGGGCTGAAAAGGGGGCAACGTGTTTCTGTCCTGTACTTAACATGGGAGACTGAACAACATCCAGCCAATTTGGTGCTCAGTGCCTGGTGCACTGGGGGGATATTGTTCGGAGGAAGAGGTTGCACTGGCGAGGATGCTACGCATGGGGGGAGATGCACGGAGGAAAGTTGCGCACGGGGGATGATGCGCATGGGGAGAAGTTGCAAGGTTGTGCACGGGGGAAGCTGCACACATGGGAAAAGTTGTGCATGGGGGAAGTTGCACATGGGGGAGTTGCACATGGGAAAGTTGCGCATGGGGGGAGTTGCACATGGGGAAGTTGCGCATGGGGGAGTTGCACATGGGGAAGTTGCACATGGGGGAAGTTGCACATGGGGAAAGTTGCGCATGGGGGAAGTTGCGCATAGGGGGAGTTGCGCATGGGGGAACTTGTGCATGGGGGGAAGTTGCACATGGGGGAAATTTGCGCATGAGGAACTTGCGCATGGGGGGAAGTTGCACAATGGGGAAACTGCGCATGGAGGGAATATGCACATGGGGAAGCTGCGCATGGAGGAAATATGCGCATGGGAAAAGTTGCACTTGGGGGAAGTTGCGCATGGGGGAAGTTGCACATGGGGGGAAGTTGCTGATGGGGGGTTAATGCGCATGGGGGGGTTGATGCGCATGGGGGAAGTTGCGCATGGGGGAAGTTGCACATGGGGGAGAAGTTGCCCATGGGGGGTTAATGCGCATGAGGGAAGCTGCGCATGGAGGGAATATGCGCACGGGGGAAGTTGCGCATGGGGGAAGTTGCACATAGGGAAAGTTGCGCATGGGGATAGTCGCGCATGGGGAAAGTTGTGCATCGGGGGAAGTTGCACATGGGGGAGAAGTTGCCCAAGGGGGGTTAATGCGCGTGAGGGAAGCTGCACATGGAGGGAATATGTGCACGGGGGAAGTTGCGCACGGGGGAAGTTGCGCACAGGGGGAAATTGTGCATGGGGGAAGTTGCACATGGGGGAAGTTGCACATGGGGAAGCTGCGCATGGAGGGAATATGCACATGGGGGAAGTTGTGTATGGAGGAAAGTTGCGCATGGAAGGATGTTGCGCATGGGGAAAGTTGCGTATGGGGGAATTTGCGCATGGGGGAAGTTGCACATGGGGGAAGTTGCACATGGGGATGATGCGCATGGGGGATGATACGCATGGGGGGATGATGCGCATGGGTGAAGTTGCACATAGGGGAAGTTGCGCAGGGGGAAGTTGCGCAGGGGGAAGTTGTGCATGGGGGAAGTTGCACATGGGGGACTGATGTGCATAGGGGGATGGTGCGCATGTGGTTTGATGTGCATGGAGGGAAATTGTGCAGGAGGAAGTTGCGCATGGGGGAAGTTGCACATGGAGGAAAGTTGCACATGGGGGATCATGCGCATGGGGGAAGTTGTGCATGGGGGTGATGCTCATGGTGGGATCATGTGCATGGGGGAAGTTGCACATGGGGGAAGTTGCGCGTGGAGGGATGATGCTCATGGGGGGATGATGCGCATGGGGGATTATGCACATGGGGGAATGATTCGCATGGGGGACTGATGCAGATGGGCGATATTGCATATGAGGAGTTCAGGCACATGGGGGATGATGCACATGGGGAAGTTGTGCATGGGGGACTGATGTACATGGGAGATGGTGCGCATGTGGTTTGATGCGCATGGGGGGACGTTGTGCATGGAGGAATTTGTGCATGTGGGGAAATGTTGCACATGGGGGAATGTTGCACATGGGGGAATGTTGCGCATGGGGGATGTTGCACATGGGGGATATTGTGCATGTGGTGAATTTCCACGTAGGGTGTTGATGCACATGGGGTGTTGATTCTCATGGGGTTTTGATGCGCATGGGATGTTGATGCACATGGGGTTTTGATGCGCCATGGGGGGATGTCGTATGGGGAAATGTTAGTCCCACAACACGGGTACGCTTTTTGCTAGTATAATAATATATATAAACTTGAAGAGACACTGACAGACTCAGTCACTGCCTGACTGACGTTTACTGACTGGCTAACTCATCAATGGTAGTCAGTTGGCTGGTAGTGCCCAGCAGTGCCCACCGGTACCCACAAATATTCTTGAAATTTTACTCAACATGAAAGCAAATCACAGTTTTAAAAACTACTATCTCCAGATATCTCCTCATAAGTAGACCAGTTGGTATGATTGATTTCAAGGGTGTGTACAGGGTGGTGTGTACAGGTGCTGACTGGTTCTGGTTGACTAACAATTTTAGAATGTTTTTTCTGATTGTGAAAAGTGGCCTAAATAAGGGTTTTTTATCTTAGTGCAGCCATAGGCTGCAATCCTAAAGATACTTTCCTGGCAGTAAGACCCACTGAACACAACGGGGCTAACATTTGAGGAGACATGGTTAGGATTGCACTGTATGAGTCCTTCACAATATCATGCAACAGCAGTGCATTGCTGGGAAATTCAAGCAGCAGTTCGTCTATAAGGCAAGCACAGACTGACAAATTAGATGCTGAACATCTTGCACTTGGAGGTATTAAATTTAATCAGACAGAAGTAGCTTCCCACTCGTGGTTGTAGCAAATCGGCAGTATCAATGAAAAATATGGTTGCTTAGTGATGTATAGTTGGGATCCAATTATGAGAGATGGATTTTAAATTTAGATATTTTTCAGGGGCAGAATAAGGAGGAACTGGCAGAACTCTGAATGGAAAAACTAATGACATGCATTACAAAATCAGCGAGACTGAGCCTACAGACCATAGGTTTTAAAAGAAAATTAGGGCCACAGATATTTACAATGTGGAGTATAGATTGTACCAAGTGCAGTTTGAAATGTTGTCACTTACCAGGCCGATATCCAGCTATGTTTTATCAGCGCTCAGCGAGCTACTGGCATGAAAACTGAAAAGGCCCAGTTCAACGCGTTAAGTGTGAAGCCAACAACTGTTACCCAAAAAATGGCCTCCCTCTCTGTTAAATCAAGATCCTGGTAGACACCCTTGCTTGTCTGTCCACATGCCAGCATTTCTTACAGTATATGCTCTATGAATATCATTTGCTGTGTGTCCAGTTTGTGGAAATTAATGTGCAGTTTTGCATTAAGTAATAAACTTGGAAATTGGATTCTAGACAGTGGAATAGTAATTGCCAGGCCAAACCTGTAATTTTCTGGCATGTGGATGCACATTCTATGTTGGCAATAATACACAAATGTGTCTCCATCATACTAGGCTCATCTATGGCTTTTGATTTGTAGGAGAAATCAATTTCACCACTGATTGGACGAGTGCTGTAATTCTATACTCAGTTCTGAAGGCTGCAATCCTATACACATTTAGATGCCCTAAGCAGCGAAAAGGTTAGGTGGCCCATATGCAATTCCAAATATAAATAATATTATGCTATAATATTTTATTTTTAAATGACATAAAACTTAGGTGGGGCGTTTTGTATCAATGAATTAACTATCTGTAAATCTGGCTCAATCTTGGTCAGCTGGACCTGCATTTTAGGACACAATCCAGAGTGAGGGCAGTGAGGTGAGCCCAAGCATGGCTGCCCCAATTATTCTGAATCCAGAGCAGAAAGTTATGCTGCATCCACAGGTGTGCTGCAGCTGGTTCTGACCAGTTCAGGAGAACCGGTTCATAGAATCCTAGAGTTGGAAGGGATCTAGTAGGTCATCTAGTCCAACCCCCTGCCTGCAGCAGGAAATCCTCCTAGATCATCCCCGACAGGTGCTCATCAAGCCTCTGCTTGAAGACCCCCAGTGAGAGAGAGTCCACCACCTCCCTTGGCAATCTGTTCCACTGCCGAACCGCCCTCACCATCAGGAACTTTTTCCGGATATCCAAACAGAATCTCCTTTCTTGCAGTTTGTACCCATTGGTTCTAGTTCTGCTTTCAGAAGCAGCTATGAACAAATGAGCCCCTTCCTCCCTATGACAGCCCTTCAGGTATCTGAAGAGGGCAATCAAGTCTCCTCTCAGCCTCTTCTTCTCCGGGCTGAACATCCCAAGTTCCCCCAACCTTTCCTTGTAGGGCTTCCTTTCCATCCCCCTGATGGAGACCTAACTCACAGTTTGAGAAATACAGCTGTAGAAAGCCTCCTGAAACCTGTGGAAGTTTATGATTACCACTTTTCAATATTGTGTCAAGAAGATTAAAATGAACACATTTTTCTTGTATCATTAAACACTGCATGCATATTACAGTGGAGCAACCCTTCTTCTTCCCAGAGATTCAAGTGCAAGTCAACAGGGTATGAGTCAACCAGCTTTCAAGAAACTTGTAAATTATCCTTCACAGATAAGTCCATATCACTAAGACAAGAAAATCTTCTCGATACTTCTTTGTGCACTTTACCTCTCCTCTTTATATGAACTGAACTTTGAGGGATCAATTATGGTGTGGTAAGAATACTGTAGTATATGGTGTAGTAAGTATATTTCATATACTGTATATGAAATTTTACCAGTGCAATTTTACTCCAGGGATTGGGCTTCTTTGTGATTAGTCTGAGGGTTGGTACAAACTGCTTTTTTAAAATTTCAAATCTGGGACTGCATAATATTGTGACTGGATGGTTACCAACCATATGAACTAACCATATGACTGGACAGTTACTAGAGGTGACTACTTTGGAGTGCTTGCACAACACACTCACATGACCTATTGCATTGCAATGATAAATGGTGAAACTAATCTCTTTGAATGACACCTCCCAAATGTCAGATTCAAACTAAAAATTAAGAAGCATTACTTTCAAACCAACCCCCATATTAGGCAAGATATCTTTTGACATGACTTCAAATATTTTGAAATCATTCCTCATAGTATATAGTAAGTGATCGACAGAGGTTGCCACATGTTTTAAAATCCAATTTGTTTTCTTGGAGAGCTTGACTTGAGCAATCATACTACATGATCAACAAGTGATATAAACTCTAGTTCTTTCATATTGTTTGAAATATTTTCTGCCTCCTGTGAAGTTTCTGTGATTGGTCTTCAGTCATGTTTTCAAATACACTTATAATCTTTGCATAGGACTCCCGAATTGCACTTGTTCCCGCTGCATGTTCTTCTCAGTAAATACTGGAAAGAAATTTCAATATATAGTCATTGCCCCAACGTGTTTTAAGGACTGCCTTGTCAGTGTGTTGAGGAAAATGTATAGAAAAATATACGGAGCCATGTTTCTCAAGCAGTGGTACTTGTACCACTGGTGGTACTTCAGGTGTGACCAGTGTACTTATGTACTTTGACACCTGTCGCCTGGCAGTTAGACCAGCAACATAATACAACAAACAGTGGTAGGAAGGTCAGAGGTTGTCACATGTTTTCCAACCCAGCCTCTTATGTAGGGTTGCCATAATTCTCTTCCACAAAACTTGCCAATATGTGAACGCAATCCCCCCCAAAAAACCAGGACAGTCCTGGTTTTTGGGGACATATGGCCACCCTACTCTTACAGGTAGGGTCACAACTGGACTTCCAGTCCAAAAGTAACTGGTGGTGATGTCATCACTAATTACTTCTGGTGGTACTTCCAATAGGTTGACCGTGCAAAGTGGTATGGAGGGGGACAAATGTTGAGAAGCACTGAAAAGAGTAATTAGATGAGAAAGAATTACCTTTTTTACTACTGCCAATCAACAGCACTGTGGGCAACAAGACTGAGTGCACAGAACATGATATGCTCATGGCATATGTGTTCTGTTCCAAAAGCTTCTTCTGAATTCATTGATAATTGATATTGATATTGGCAGCAATGTCACAAGATATAACATCTGCAATTTGAGACTTCTGTCTTGCAAATTTGGCACAGATAATGCAGTCCTTGATTTGCTGTCTCTTCACCAGTGTAGGTTTTCAAACTGAGAAATGTTATTGGTTGTACAATTGGTTCTCTGTGCCACATGGGAAACATGTATCATATTATGTAAAAGATCAATGAATCATAGGGTGAAAAACTGGGGTTTGCAGATAAACCGAAATACCCTGCATTACCTACTGATCCACAATAGCTGAGTGAACTTTGTAACTCATTAGATTCATCCCATATTGCTTTGGGTAAGTATAAAGGGTTACTTTTGTCAGCGTTCCCATATTTCTAAGACTGTGGTACTCAAACTGGGGGATAATGACCCAACAGTTCATGTAAATGTCCCCTATCCCATTTAGTGGGTAGAGGCAGGGGGAAGAAGCAATGCGATCTGCAAGATCACACTCTGGCAGGGAAAAGGGCAGCTACTGTATGTTGAGACCAGAGAGGTGCTGCCAGTGGGGGCTCTACATCCCCAATGGCCCAACTAATTAATTGCCCTCCCCACATCTCCCACAACAGCCACAGCACACTTGTGGCCCATTCATGGCACATCAATATGCTGTCACACACTGCTTGAAGGTCTCTTCTCTAAGAGAAGGGTGACCATATGTCCTCTTTTTTCCAGGGCACAACCTCTTTTCTAGCCTCATGTCCTGGAAAAAAATCTTCATTGTCCTCTTTTCCCTTGTGAGCAGGCAGCATGTAGCCTTCTAATTTAAATAATAAATTTCATGTAATAAATTATAATGTAATTGTTTAAAATTTAATAATAAGTCATTTAATGTTTAAATGAACCACATGAAAACAATATAGCTTTTATATTGTTAAGTCCTACATTTTTCTTGGGTGTCCTACATTTTGGAGGGGCTTGTCCTCTATTTAGGTCATGACATTTGGTCATCCTGGCAGAGTAGAAATTTTGAGCATGGTGTGATGGCGCAGGCGGGTAAGACGCTGTACCTGTTAACCAGCAGGCCAGGGTTCGATTCCCGGGTCGGCCCCACAAGACAGGGTGAGCTCCTGTCCTTAGCCCAGCTCTGTGACACAGCTGGATCCAATTGTATTGGCTCTGCCTTTCCATTGGACTAATTCAGTGGCATGGAGAGGGGGGAATTAGCTGCTTAAGTAACAGCCTATCCTCCATAACAATCCAACCCAGGCTTTCAGGCTTGGCATGCAGCATATGCAGCGCAGAGCATGATACCATAGTCTTTCAAGACTGACGGAGGTGTGAATCTCCAACTAACATGCAGAGCCTGCCCCCCTTCTCTCTCTCTCTCATTGTGTGTGTGTGTGTGTGTGTGTGTGTGTGTGTGTGTGTGTGTGTGTATAGAAATTGATATTATCATTATGCTGCCCTTGGGGCCTTTGGAGGAAGGGCAAATGATGAGTGTAATAAATAAATAGGAAACGAGGTTGATGCGGAAACTTCTTGCTGCAGCTGTTTACAAGCTTCATTAGTAAACATGTAATTAAGATTTGGAGCCAAAAAACAGCTCCGAGATATAACATTGTTCCAGGCCTTTTGAGACCTCTTTTGTCTGGGAAACGAGAGACGGTTTTACAAGTGTGCGTGTGAGCATCTTGACCTGCTGCTTCCCCAAAGGAGAAAAAACAGTGGATTTCATTCATCAGAGCTGTCAGCCATGCTGATGTTGTCTGATGCTAGACTCCGTGGTGTGTGCGTGCATTTCTTTAGCGTGATGTACATGCAAATAATTTTCAAACATGCAAATTAGCTAATTATATAATTTACATAAAACACCCCTCACAGGCCCTGCAATTTGGCAGCTATGAATTAAAGCTTAAGTTGGTTCCTCTCATTTTTCCCCAGCTGTTTTTCCTTAATTTTTTTTTATTCTGTTTGTTTGCGTCTCCCTTGTTTTATACATGCAACATCCGACATGGCATATCTGCAGTTGGTAAAACCTTTATCAGCAACTGTTTTTTCCACAACAGAAAGAAACTTTGGGCTTCAGAGTTGAAAAGAGTTATTCTGAATAAGATCTGTCACATGAAAGTAATGCCGTGTTCCTGTTTGAAGCCTTATGCACCTTCCCTCCCTGCTCAATCCCATCCCATTGATCTGATTGAACATTCACTAGATCAAAGGAGCATGGGTAAATGTGCAGTCAAGGTTGCCGTATGCAGAGCGGCAAACTGATAAGAGAGCAGTTTAAATAATTGCACTAGAATTTATTGGGCAACATGATTAATGGTTATGGAAATATGATGACCTGATAGCAAAGGGGAGCATGATATGATTGATGGAGGAAGCTTTATGAGGCCAAGCTTACCAACCACGTGTTTGGAAAGTCATAATTATTTGCTAAAGATCTTTACTTTTTCATACTCACCTTTTGAAGAGAAGCTGAATGAGAAATTATGTGGTACACATAATTTATCTAACAAAGCTTATACTTTTCTCCAAATCTGGTGCTATTAGGGCAGAACTGTGATTTACATAGAGGTGGTACAAAATCTGGTACCCCTCTGGCAAGTTCTCCCTCTGTAACATGCTGTAAGATTTACCCACATTGTGATGGCATGGTTTTCCTTTCTCCAGCAGTGGTGACCAGCAATGTGTGGCATCACAACAATGTATGACACAAAGCAAGGGAGAGAACTTGATACTGTATAGAGATGCTATTTTCAGTGGCAAGCTGGCTGTTTCCACAACTGCTGCTGAGGGAAAGGAGGGAAGAGCAGCAGTAGATCTCTTACTTGAACTAAAGGATGGTCCTGGACTTCTGTGCAAAGGAAGTGGAAATATACAAAATAAAATCAGTTTTGAATTCCATTTAAAACTTTAGCCAAGCACTCCTTGAGTCCCCCAATCATGTGGTGCATGTCTGGCCTCATATCAGTTCCTTTGGGGACACAAACACACACACAGTGCCACAAGATCAGTCCAAATACCCATCTAGCTCAATATCTTACTGTGGCTATGCAACACTGGGAACCTCACAATCAAGAAACACAGGCATATTATGTAGCTTATAACCATTTGTTCCCTGTAAATGGTACTCAGAGATGTACTGAGAGGCAAAATATAATCATCATGACAAGTGTCCATTGACAGATGACCTCGAGGAATTTGTTCAGTAAGGCCAAGGACCACTCGGATCCTTGAGGAGATCAGAGATCAGATCAGCTTAATCACTCATACAGACTTCTGCTAAAAGTATTTCCTCCACCACCTCACATTACCCTTTTTCATCCTGTTCAGGGTGATCAGATGTCATGACCACAAGGATCCCCCAAAATGTAGGACACCCAAGAAAAATGTAGGAAATATCAAAAATAAAAGCTAAGGGAGGATCAGTCCACAGTCCTGCCTCAGTCCTCAGTCCACAGCATGAACTACACAATGCCTCAGTCCACAGCATGAACTACACAATGTATCCTCACCACATGAGGAAATTCTGACATACACAAGGAACGGGGCCTTTTCTATTCTGGCCCCAATATAACTCATCTATGGAGATTTGCTTGAATCTTTACATGGCTTTCAAGAAAAGTTTTAAAATGTATCTCTACAGGAAAGCTTTTGGTTAAAAGGCTAATGCTTGATCAGGGAGCAAATTACTCCTGTTATCACTGTACTAATTTGGATAATACAGTACTACTCAAATCTAGTGCACCATTAAATCTAATGCACACCCTTATTTTAAAAGCTTGGGATTTAAAAGAAAAAGAAACTTTCTGGCAATTGTAATGCACAGCTGCAAAGCAGGTGCAAACTTTAATTTTACTGCATACAACAATGAGTTATATGATAATAACTAGCGAAATGTGCCTGCGTTGCAGGAGTAAAACACCCCCCATGCACCATCCATTTTGTGTCCCATCCCCCCATTGTGCAACATCTCCATGCTCATCATCCCCCATGCACATCAATCCTAAATCCGTAACATCCCCCATGCACATCAACCCTGAATGCACAAATCCCCATGTGTAACATCCCCTATGCACATCAAACCCCCCTGCGCATCAGCCCCCATGTGCAACTTCCCCCTGAACATCAACTCCCCATGTGCATCAACCCCCATGTACATCATTCCCAATGTGCATTATCCTTCCATGCACACCAACTCCCTATGTGCACCAATCCCCCTACGCAGCTTCCCCTTGTGCAATTTCCCCCATGCACAACTTTCTCTTTGCGCATCAACCCCTCCTGCGCATCATCAACCCCACTGCGCATCAACCCCCTGCACATCAAGCTCCTCTGCATACCAACACCCCATGCACAACACCTCCCCTGTGCATCAACCCTCCCTGCACAACTTTTCCCCAATGCATCAACCCTCCTGCGCATCAACCCCCAATGCGCAACCCTCCATAACAGTGGGCACCCCTTCCAAGCTGGTGCACAATTTGGGGCTGGGTGTTCATCAGTCTTCAATGTTAAGTATAGATCAAAAATGTGTTGCATCCCTTTTCAGCCTCTTGAGGATTAAATTTCTCAACATTTGTTGTTGGTTGGTGTTGATGTCACAGAAGGAAAGCCCGCCCCAAATTTCATGCTTTTAGGCTTGGTGGTTTTGATGCGTGAGTGAGTCAGTCAGTCAGTGAGTGTCAGTGACTTTTCTCTTTTCTTCTTTTCTTTATATATATAAAAGAGAAAAGACACTCACTGACTCACTCACTGACTCACTGACTGACTGATCACTGCCCTGCCAAATCCGCTGGGCCTAGAAGCGTGAAATTTGGGGTGGGTGTTCCTTCCATGATGGAGGGGTGCACTAAGAACCAGTTTTTAGAAATTCTGGGAAAGCATGGGGGAATGTTGCGCATGGGGGATAATGCGCACAGGGGGATTATGTGCACAGGGAAAGTTGCACTTGGGGAAAGTTTCGCATGGGGGGATGATGCGCATGGGGGTTTGGTGTGCATGGGAGATTGATGCACATGGGGGAATGATGCGCATGGGGTTGTGCATGGGGGAATGATGCACTTGGGGGTTGATGTGCATGGGGGGATGTTGCACATGGGGAGATGTTGTGCATGGGGATGAACAGGGGAATGTTGCACATGGGGGTTGTTGTGCATGGGGGATTTGCGCATGGGGTTGATTAGCAGGGGGGGTTTATGGGCGTGGGGGGATGATGCGCATGGGTGGATGAACATGGGGGATGTTGCACATGGGGATGGATGCGCATGGGGGGTTGATGTGCGTGTGGAATTTATATGCAGTGGGGGGATGGCGTACAGGGAATTTTACTCCCGCAGCGCGGGTATGCTTTTTGCTAGTATATAGAAGATATTAAACTGTTAAGTACTGACCTATATCAAAATATTGTATTTACTTGAATCTAATGAGTCATCAAATCTAATGTGCACTCCAAATTTGGAGACGAAATTCAACTGAAAAAGATGCATGTTAGATTCAAGTAAATATGGTATTTTACTTTTTTTGCTTTTTTGACGTTTTCAGTGGTTTTGGATGCTGCCACAAGACGGTGGGTGCGTAAATAAATAAATAAATAAATAAATAAATAAATAAATAAATAAATAATACCAGGAGACCAATAATGCGTCATCATTATTTTATTCCACAAGGTTTTTTGATCCTAAGTAAGTTAAACACTGAAGGAACTTCATTCTTTGCAAGAGTCTTGCTATTGATTGGAGCTTTTCCCCACTTTTCTGAGGACTCCACAGCCTTCAGCCCTCTATCTCGGAGTAAAAGAGCATTATGGCAGAAGCAAGACACTGGCAAGTCAGTGTTAATATCCAGCACATTACTTTGACACACGTTAATGGCGAGAACAGCAGGCACTCTGTGTCAGAGAAAATTACCTGTTGACCCTAAGATGGAGCATGATTCCTGTTCTTAACTGGATAGCTATGAAATGGTGTGGAAAATCTTATTTTGAACAGTCCTGTCCCAAAGGGAGCTCACTTTCTATCAGCTTGTCTAGAAAGAACAACTGAGCTTAGCATTTCCATCCAAGAGGATATTATTTCATGCACTTCCAGTGGTTACTTGCAGCCCTGGCTGGCCTCCTGGGGCTCCTCTCCACCAACCCCCAGCACCACCACATCCGCAGGAAAGAGAATAAGAGAAGAAATGCAGGTGGGAAATGCAATGAGTTGCTCCAGTGATTGCCTGAAATTAAAAGGAATGCCCTCTGAGACTGAAATGGCTTCACATCAGAGAAAAATCTACCCCAATAAGAACATGGCTGAGGTTGACTGTAAGGTCTGATCAACTTCAAGAGAAGGAAAATGTGTCCCTTTGGATAGTCAGTTGTATTGGGTATGAGAGGAGGAAGGAATAATGGCCCCCAAAAGACATTCACTCACGCCTAAATTGGTTACTGACTCATAGATTCAACATTGATGGGCCTGCACAAGCATGTCAATCTTGACAAGGAAGAAACACCTTTCTGAATATTTTCTTCAGTATGGTAAACAGGTGGTTTATCTCAGTATTTGGCTGTTAATTGAATGGTGGGTAGATTGCTGGATATGGAGCGATGCGTAAGTACTATTCCTTGTGAGCATGCTAGGAAGATGCCGCAAGAGGGAATAAATGCTTCATTAAGGAATAGAAATATGATTACACACTATCTTGAAAGAGAATGTAATATACAATACTGTCACTTGCCAAAGTGTGGGTTGCAACCCACTGGTTGCAATACAAGAAAAATGGGTCATCATCTGGTGGCCGTTATGATGCCTGTAGAGTGGGTTCCTTCAACTTCTGACCATGAGCAAAAGGTAGTTCTACATGATGTACCATTTATTCATTCATTCATTCATTCATTCATTCATTCATTCATTCATTTATTTATTTATTTGTGAGTGAGTGAGTGAGTGAGTGAGTGAGTGAAAGAATGAATGAATGAATGAATGAATGAATAAATAAATAAATAAATAAATAAATAAATAAATAAATAAATTGCCATTTTAGGGAGAACACAAGTGAGGCTGTGGTGATTGTTCTTTATGGGCACCCATATCTTTGGTCAACTCTTACTCGGTGAGTAACCAGCATGAATTCAGTGAATTGCAGGAACATAGTTCTTGCTATCACCTTTACCCCAATGAAAGACTGTAGATCTCATCATTTCTGAATCTTTGCATTTCCAGGGATTATCAGCCACATCCCTAAGCAGTACAGTTTTATAATTACAAGTTTTTGATTGTGTAGATACAACGGAACTGATCCTCTAAGTCAGGGGTTTCTAAACTTTTTGGCAGGAGGGCCACATCGCCTTCCTGATACTGTGTCAGAGGCTGGAAGAAAAAGAAATTAATTTACATTTCAAATTTAAATAAATTTACATAAGTGAATATATTAGTGATGGAACTTGCAAATGAATGAATATATTCAAATAGTTCATAAACACTTTCCAACACATAGAGAAAGAGGGTATCTTCAAACTAGTTCATGAGCACTTGCATGTACAGAAATAAGAGTGATGTGAAGCTTCCCCAGTTCTCAAAATACCCTCCCAAGGTGGGGTGAGCAGAGCTCCTCTAATCCTCTGGAGGATTACAGGGCTTGCCTGAAGCCAGATGGCGGCTCCCTGAGCCAGGACCAGGGTTTGGAGACCCCTGCTGTAGTCCTCTCTAGGCCTCGCAGTCTTGAGATGCTGGAATTTGGGGGAGCTTAGAGCTTGAAAGGGTTGGGAAGTCAGCTCATAGGATTACAGCTTCCCCTTAGCTGGAGGACAGGTTGTTAAAAGGAGGGCAGTTTGGGACCTTTTATGGACATTGAGCCAGGCAGGCAATGGTGTGCAAGAACTTTCACTCAATCTAACACTTACTTACCTAGGATCTGTGCCCTGCTTTCTCACTGAGTGTTAAGGCCTTTGAAATAGTAGGAAGCACAAAAACTAACACACATCTCTAACACATGGGAATGTTGGGCCAGTGAACCAGTTGTGCATATGAATGAACAAAGACCCACCAGTGTTGGTCTTCAGGGGGTTCTCACAGGTTCTATAGAACCCTTTGCTAATGAGCGCCTAGTTCTGAGAACAGGTTACTAATGGGACATAGAACCTGTTGTGAATTTAGGTTATTAGGGCATAGAACCCACTGTTAATTTATTTGAATCCCACCACTACCCAGGACTGTGGCACATCCCACAACAGTTGATGAGAGGATAAGAAGCATAGCAACAGGGTGACAATATGTCCCTCTTTTTCACATAAAAGCAATGTACAGTGGCGCCTCTCGTAAAGAATGTCTCATGTAAAGTATGTTTCATGTAACAAACAAAAAATTCTCTAGGATTCTGCTTCATGTAAAGAACATGCTTCACATAAAGAACACATTCGTTAGCAGTTGGTGCAGACGCGCTGGCCAGCAGCCTGTTTAAAAAGCGTCAGGGCTGCCTAGCGCACCTGCCCATAGTGAAAGCAACACTTCCATGCTGTTCCTCCTGTGGCCGGAGGGAGAGAAGAGCAGTGGAGAAGAGGGAAGCAGCTCAGGGCTAGCCAGAAGGGAGCAGGGGAGAGAGAGGCTCAGGATGGAGAGAAGCAGAAAGTGGGGAGACACTTTGAAAGTGTTTTGGACTGCAGCCTCCTAATCATGTCTACCCAGAAATAAGCCCCATTATGTTAAATGGGGCTTACTCCAAATGGGGTAGCTATCAGAGTGCCGATTGCGATACTGACCACTCCTTGGTGTGCAGCAGAGCAAAACTGCAAGCAAAGAGGCTGCATCACTCAAAGAAGGAAGGAAGACCACGAATTAACATCAGCAAGACCCGCAGTCTGGAAAAAGTGTTGGAATTTTTACCAAGCACTCGAGGAAATTCTCCCGGGCCCGGCTGAGGCAAACGCTTCTGAACGGTGGGAACATTTCAAGAATGCTGTTTATACTACCGCCTTGTCAGTTTTTGGTAAGCAGGTTAGAAAGACAGCAGATTGGTTTGAAGCCCACTCGGAGGAGCTGACACCAGCCCTTGAGGAAAAGAGGAGAGCTCTAATGGCATATAAAGCCTGTTCTAGTGAGCGCAACCTTCAAGCCCTGCGAGTCACCCGTAGCAAAGTCCAACAGATTGCCAGGAGATGTGCTAACAATTATTGGCTGCAGCTTTGCTCAGATCCAGGTAGCAGCTGACACAGGCAACATCAAGGGGATGTATGATGGCATCAAGCAGGCCTTAGGTCCAACTGTGAGGAAATCTGCCCCGCTTAAGTCTGCTACAGGTGAGGTCATCCAGGACTGAGCTCAGCAGATGGCACGCTGGGTGCAGCACTACTCTGAGCTATACTCCAGAGAAAATGAAGTAACTGAAGAAGCATTAAACAACATTGAGTGCCTGCCTGTCCTGGAGGAGCTTGACAGTGAACCAACATTAGAAGAACTAAACGAAGCCCTGGATTCCCTTGCTTTTGGCAAGGCACCTGGGAAAGATAACATCCCTGCTGAAGTTCTGAGGTGCTGTAGAGGGACCATTTGCACTGAACTGTACAAGATATTCTGCCTTTGTTGGAGGGAAGGTGGAGTACCTCAGGACATGATGGATGCTAATATCGTCACACTGAATAAGAACAGGGCGACAGGGGTGACTTAACAACTACAGCGGCATCTCTCTTCTTAGTGTTGTAGAGAAGCTGCTTGCCCGAGTCATACTGAAGAGGCCTCAGGTGCTTGCAGAGAGAATCTATCCTGAATCACAGTGTGGATTTCGAGCCAACAGGTCCACCACTGATATGGTATTTTCCCTTCGACAGTTGCAAGAGAAATGTAGGGAACAAAGACAGCCACTCTTTGTAGCCTTCATAGATCTTACAAAGGATTTTGATTTGGTTAGTAGGGACGGCCTTTTTAAAATCCTCCCCAAGATTGGATGCCCACCTAAGCTCCTCAACATCATCAGGTCCTTTCATGAGGACATGAAGGGCACTGTAGTTTTTGATGGCTTAACATCAGACTCCTTTCACATCCGAAGTGGAGTGAAGCAGGGCTGCGTCCTCACACCAACTTTATTTGGGATCTTTTTTGCAGTCATGCTGAAGCATGCTTTTGGAAACGCAACAGAGGGAATCTATCTCCGGACCAGATCAGACGGAAAACTCTACAATCCTTCCAGACTAAGAGCAAAGTCCAAAGTCCAGCTGAAATGCTTGCGGGAGTTCCTCTTCACCGACGCTGCTGCTGTTACTGCTCACTCTGCCGAAGACCTTCAACAACTTATGGACCGTTTTAGCGAAGCCTGCCAAGACTTTGGACTAACAATCAGCTTGAAGAAAACACAAGTCATGGGTCAGGGTGTGGATCCACCTCCCTGTATCACAATCTCTGAACATGAACTGGAGGTTGTCCATGACTCAACTATCATGTGTACCTTGGCTCAACTATCTCTGACACTCTCTCCTTAGACTCTGAGCTGAATAAACGCATTGGTAAAGCGGCTACTACATTCTCCAGGCTTACAAAGAGAGTATGGCTTAATAAGAAGCTGACGGAACATACAAAGATCCAGGTCTATAGAGCTTGCATCCTGAGCACACTCTTGCACTGCAGTGAGTCTTGGACCCTTTATGCATGGCAGGAGAGGAAGCTGAACACCTTCCATATGCGCTGTCTCCGACGTATTCTTGGAATCACCTGGCATGACAAAGTCTCAAATGACGCAGTATTGGAATGTGCTGGAATCTCTAGCATGTTCATACTTCTGAAACAGTGGCGTCTACGCTGGCTTGGGCATGTCGTGAGAATGGCTGATGGTCGGATTCCAAAAGATCTCTTATATGGAGAATTAGTGCAGGGAAAGCGCCCAAGAAGGAGACCACAGCTGCGATACAAGGACATCTGCAAGAGGGATCTAAAGGCCTTGGGAATGGACATCAACAGCTGGGAAACCTTGACCTCTGACCGTTCAGCGTGGAGGCAAAAGACCCAGCATGGCCTTCTCCAACTGGAAGAGACACTTGTTCGGCAGGCTGAAGCAAAGAGACAGACCCGAAAGCAGCGAAACCTGGAGCCTGGGCAGGGGACGGAATTTATTTGTCCTCAGTGTGGAAGGGATGGACACTCTCAAATTGGCCTCTTTAGTCACACTAGATGTTGTTTCAGGACCTCCAATCAGAGCACGATACCATAGTCTTTCAAGACTGAAGGATGCCAATGCAATACAATACTCCCAGGAAAGTGTCTTTAGGACTGCAGCCTAAGTAGACTTCATAAGATCATGCACATTGAATGCATGTTTTGAATTCAATCCCAGTGTTCTGTCATCATTTTTACATCCAGTTAATATTTTTATATGAATATTTTGGGGGTTGTGGAACCAATCATCTGAGTTTCCATTATTTCCTACAGGAAAATCCGCTTCACATAAAGAATGTTTCACATAAAGAACATGCCTCCAGAACGAATTAAATTTGTATATGTTTTTGGATTTTATTTTATGTCTTGCATTACAATAATGTTTTGCATTATTTTTGGGTGTCATACATTTTGGGTGCCTTGCCCTATTGTGCAGTTATGGCATATGGTCGCCCTGCTTAGTAAGTTTTCCATATATCACATATGTGCAAATACAGTCATGCAATTCAAGTCAGATAGTTCGACATGTTTGGATTTAATGTTTAAGCCACTTGCATGAGTTCTGTTCTTTGCATAAAGGGATGCAAACCTGCTGCTTGCAGTTTTGGCTTGGCTTTGGGGTTGAAAAGATACTTCTCTATTAGCCACCCTGCAATCTTTTGCCCAGTGTTGCTGTGCCAGATTCCTCTTCCAGCAGGCTGGGCTATTAATATTCACAGCATTAATGTTTTCCAGGCCCTTAAATAAAAAATGAAATGCCCAAACGGAGGAAGGGGGGGAAATACTGCAAGTACAGCCGCCTGGCAACCATTATGAACTGACAAAAATAAATGCAAGTGGATTTCCAGAGCTATTACACCATATGAAAAGGGCATTAAAAATGCATTGGAGAGACTTGCCTTGTCGATACTAATGTACTGAAGAAATCAAAGGCAGGCCTGAGCTCTGTGTCTGAGGGGGAAGCATTAGTGAAGGGGCCATACTCCAGTGGCAGGAGACTTTGCTTTGTATGATGGTTCCATGTTCTATCCGTTGTACCTCCATGAAGATCTGGGATAGCCCATAAGAAGAGCCCCTCTCTACAAAGAAGAAGATACCTACGGTCTGTTTCCTGGTTCTCATGTAGTTCCTAATCCATGAGTCTTTAACACTGAACCCCCAACCCAAATAGGGTAACTATATGTCCTGAAAAACAGGGACAATCCTGATTTTGAGGGATTGTGCTTACATATTGGCAAATGGGACAGAGGGTCCTCTCCCAATTTTGTGGACGAGAATTATGGCAACCCTAGTCCCAAACTACCGGATACTGCACTACATTTTATCACCCCATAGCTGTGAGTCACGGCTGGGCAAACCTGCACGTAAGGCAATTTATGCAGAGTGACCATATATTTATGCAGACCATGTAAGACATGGCAATAGACAAGCTACACACACACACACACACACACACACACAGAGAGAGAGAGAGAGAGCTTTCATTTGGTGTATTTAAACACTGTATTACTTATTATATTTAAAATTTATATAATTTAGTACAGTACATATAATTTATGAATATATGCTGGTGACTCACAAGGAAAAGGACAATGAAGATTTTTTTCCAGGGCACAAGGCTAAAAAAGCAGACATGTCCTGGAAAATGAGGACAAATGTTCACTCTAATTAAGGTCAGGAATGTTTCCCAAGGAATGTCTTAGCTTCCCTGGCTCTTTAATGCAGAGCACGCTCGCCCTCTGGTGGCGGAATGCCTTCAATGCAGCATCTCAGGAGGATGCAGCATCTCCCTGCAAAGGACCTTAAATGACTTCTCTTGCTAATCCTAGCTCAGGGAAGTGTCTGCAAACCCAGGGGTGGAAATAGGGTGACTATATTGTATGTCCTCGTTTTCCAGGACATGTCCTCTTTTTTAGCTTTGTGTGTTCTGGAAAAAAACTTCACAATCCTTTTTTTTCCTTGTGAGCAGGCAGCATATATAATAAATTATATGCAATAAGTTACACAAAATTATTAGGTTGACCGGATGCCCAAATCTCAAAAGGAGGTAAGGTCTTGGATTCCTCTCAGCCTGGCCTCTTTGGCAAACAATGGCAGGTTTGCCTTCTCATGAATAAAGCCGTGATGTTGGGTACTTTCCCATAGAGCTCAATGCATATTTTTGATTTTTAGTTTTTTGGCCATAACATTTGATAGGAAATATTTCAGGAAATATTTCAGGAAATATTTCAAAACTCATTTTTGCATTGCCCATAGCTGTAGGTGGCGCAAGTGTTAAGATGCTGTGCCTGTTAACCAGCAGGCCAGGGTTCGAGACCCGGGTCGGCCCCACAAGACAGGGTGAGCTCCTGTCCTTAGCCCAGCTCTGCGACTCCAGCTGGATCCAATCGTATTGGCTCTGCCTTTCCATTGGACTAATTCAGTGGCGTGGAGAGGGGGGATTTGCTGCTTGGGTAACAGCCTATCCTCCATAACAACCTAACCCAGGCTTTCGTGCTTCGCATGCAGCGTATGTAGTGCTGAGCACGGAACCATAGTCTTTCAAGACTGATGGAGGCCTGCTATTAATAATATGCAATTAATAAAAAGGTATATAGCGTTTAAATTAACCCCATGACTGCAATCTCTAGGAGTGTTTTGAGCCTTTATTTTGTCATGTCCTCCATTTTTCTTGAGTGTCCTACATTTTTTCCTCTTTTGTGGTTATGACATCTGGTCATAAGGTTGTCCCAGGTTGCATTTTTTGCAGATCTGGAATCTCCTGGTGGGAAAGACAAGGTTGCAAGCTGCAGGGGGAGGAGAAAGCTGCAGAGAGGCTGCTCCTCCTTAGTGTGAAGCTGATGCTGATCTGGATCGTTTGGGTGGGTGGTGATGCTGCACTGCTAAGCTTCTCTGCTTGGCAGGATCTGCTGCTGTTTGCATACCTTGGAGGGCATTGGATCACCCTGGAGGTCATTGCCTTGCAAGCCCCTTCATTGGACTCTGTGCTGTGCCATCCTGGAGATCTGTACCCCTTCATCCTTTAGCATGCAGGGGAAAGATAACTGGAGAGATCAATGGGAGATTGGACTCTGTTTTAGGATGATTCATGAGTAGCCCTTGTTATGTATTGAATATATATATAGTTGTGTAAAGCCCTCTAAAGTGAAACTAACCTTTAGAGGACCCTAACCATTAACTCCAACTGTTTTGGAAAGAAACGTTCATATTTTGGTGGGCTTTTTCCAAGTGTTATTATTGGATAAGGTTCTGTGGGCCTAGAGTATAAATTATTGTCATTTGGCTGCTCTTCCTCAGTTCCAGTTTGAGTCAATAAATGCTGTTGTTGTAGCTAAGCTGGTCTGCTTCTCGCCTCCTGAAACCCACTACACAATAGTGGCAATGAGGATGGGATGCTGCAGAGGAGAGAGCTGCTGTTAACCAAGAGACTGAAATCACTGGGTGTCAGACCGGTGTCATCTGAGAGTTGCGCCGGCTGTTTGCCACAATGGCCTGCAAAATGTGATCGTGTCTGACAACAGGGCACAATTCACAGCAGAAGAGTTTCAGTCTTTCCTCACTGCCCCCCAGGAACTTAAAGCAGGCCTCTGTCAGTCTTGAAAGACTATGGTATCGTGCTCGGCGCTGCATACGCTGCATGTGAAGCATGAAAGCCTGGGTTGGATTGTTGTGGAGGATAGGCTGTTACCCAAGCAGCAAATCCCCCCTCTCCACACCACTGAATTAGTCCAATGGAAAGGCAGAGCCAATACGATTGGATCCAGCTGGCGTCACAGAACTGGGCTAAGGACAGGAGCTCACCCTGTCTTGTGGGGCCGACCCTGGTCTCGAACCCTGGCCCGCTGGTTAACAGGCACAATGTCTTAACCGCTTGTGCCACTCACAGCCCAGGAACTTACAGCTGGGTGAATTGGTCTGGGCCAAAACTATGGGAGTGGAGCACGTTGGGTGGCAGCTAGGGTAACTAAGGTAATGGGCCCCTTGCCATATGAGGTTATTCTGGGGAATGATCTGATGCCACATTGATCAGTTATGGTGTTGGCAGGCTGGGACAGACCTTGGTGAGGATCACAAGGTGTTATCAGATGCACTAGGGAACTGTTTTCCTCCAAGTCTGCCTACGCTTCTTCGACCAAAGTCTGATCAGTGCGTCTTCAACCAAGTCTGCCTATGCTTTTTCTTCAGACGCTATCTTCTTCAACCAAAACAGCCACCGAGACTCTGTCCAGTTGGATATGGACAATACTCAACTTAAGCAGGACTCTCCAATAACATTGCGGTGGTCCACCAGGATCTGTGGGCCCCCAGCCTATCTATTAATAAATATTGAATGGTCTGAGGGTAAGATCTATCCTTGGGGGGAGGGGTGTTATGTATTGAATACACATAGTTGTGTTAAGCCCTGCAAAGTGAAACTAACCTTTAGATGACACTAGCTGTTAACTCCAACTGTTTTGGAGGAAAACTTAGAACATTCATATTTCGGTGGGCTTTTTCAAGTATTATGATTGGTTGTGGGCCTAGAGTATAAATTACCGTCATTTGCCTGCTGTTTGAGTTTGAGTCAGTTCCAGTTTGAGTCAATAAATGCTGTTGTAGCTATGCTGGTCTTCTTCTTCCCCACTGAAGCCCACTACACAATAGACGTTATGGTGGCTTCATAGCTCAGTGGTTAGAGCACTCGTCTTGTAAACCAGGATTAGTGAGTTTGAGTCTTGCTGGAGCCTGCAGTTTCTTTTGATAGGGTAGTTTGTAGCAAATCCCCTCCCATGCATGGGAATATTCATAGGTTTCAAGTTCTGAGCCATCCTGGAAAGGGTTGCTGCTGTTTTAAGGCCACCATTAGGCATTTAAGTCTGTTGATAAGATCTGAACAGAGTCAGGCGATCAGATGTCAAAACAAAAAAAGAGGACAAGACCTCCAAAAATGTAGGACACCCAAAAAATGTAGGATAACCCCCCCAAAAAAGGTTGGACACCCTAGACATGACAAAAGAAAAGCTAAAAACACTCATCTATATTGTTTTCATTTGGTTCATTTAAATACAAATTACTTATTAAATTTAAGAACAATACATGTAATTTATTCTCTACAAGAAGGCTACATTCTACTTACTCACAAAGAAAAGGTGGACAATTAAGATTGGACAATGAGGGTTAAAAAAGGACATGTCCTGGAAAAAGGTAATATGGTCAGCCTGGTCAGGTGTACCCTGTGTAGACAAATAGGCTATCTGTCAGTCCAGCTGCCTCCCCGACTAGACAAGTGGCAGTCTTGGTGTCAACCCTAAATTATGAAACTCACATTAACTTGCTATGTGAGATTTGATTAGCTAAAGGTCAGCCTCGCTTTCTGCTAATGCACCCAGCAGACCATTAATAAATGAAATGGATGTTTAAAAAAATCAGGGTCTGCTAAGCACTTGAAAACAATATTTTAGATTGTTCCAGTAACATGTTTTATTGATTCTCCTTTTGCTTTTCTTGTATACTCCATTTGAAACAAGATGGAACAAGATGGAATGGACATTTTTGAACCCAGTTTCAAGCAAAAAACAGCCCCATGAATTAGAGACACATTATAGTCCCATTCTGGACTATAAGTTTTCTGGACAAAGTGGATTGATCAATAATTTTCAAAACAGAGAAACTAAAATCACAATTCTCAGTGGACTAGTAGGCTGTGATATAGCAAGTCCCAAAGCTCCACCAAACATTCCATGTCCCAATACAGATTCCAGGCTGTAAACTGGTTTCCAGGAACAAGAAGTAGAATGCCCACTTCTGAGCTAGGTGAGTAATAAAATCAAAGACTTTTTGGGCTAACTGGTGTGATATAAGAAACCACCAACAATCCTCTCATTCCACCTTCCAGTATCCATTCTGGGCTAGTTTTCTGGAAAAAGTGGATGAAATGCCAATTTTGAACTAGTACAATCTACAGAAATTGTATGTCCAGTTAAAGCCCCTGCTAACTGGGCAATAGGCACTCTTCCAAGTGGGTGCGCCTCTTTTATTTAGCAGTGGAAGAGTAACTGGCCCTCCTCACCCCACCAATGTCTGTTCTTGTGGCTTCTGCCACAAGTGTTCTTGCATTTTAGACTGTGAGCCCTTTTGGGGCAGAGACCCATTAGTCATAATTTTTTTCATTTTCTTTGTAAACCACTTTGTGAACTAGATGGATTTATTATTGTTGTCATATAACTCATTGTTATATACAGTAAAATTAAATTTTGCACCTGCTTTGGAGCTGCGCATTACAATCACCAGTAAACTTTAAAAAAATTTCAAGCCTTTTAAAATATTAAATTCACATTAGATTCGATGGCGCATTAGATTCAAGTAAATATGGTTGTTTTGTCCTTACTGTCCTCATACAGTGCCCATGAGAAGGAGGTAAAGGGGGTAACTTGAATCTGGGCCCAGGGTCAAAAAAGGGGCCCAGGAGTCAAAGGAGGGGGGCAGAAATTTCTTGGGCTCTTATATTTTTCAGTCTCAGCCAAACTGACTCACCACAACAAGCCATATCTGCTGGGCCAAGGAATGCACATGCAACACTCCTTAATACAGAGTCAAAACTGGAAGGAAACTGGCCTGCTAACATAGATCTTTGGTTCCACTAAGGTGTGTATAGAATCTCAAGGGCACACCTGACTCTTTCCATTCTAATGTAAGCCTAAATACATTGTACAAGGTTGTTAATGTTGTAATGGTTTTCTATACAGTATTTGAAAGATTTTAGAGAGACTTAGGACTGTATCTGGCTTTCCATATTGCTGTATCTAACTGCCAAAACTATGCAGGTGGGTAGACCTGAGCTCCAAAGACTTTTCCGGCTGTTGCCATCCATCTTCCTTTTTTTGCTTACTCTTCCTATTCTTCTGACTCTCTCATTACCTTCTCGTTCTGTTTCACTCACCACCATCCCTTTGTGAAGGGGCCTAAAAGATAATTTGTACTCCCTGATAAAATTATTCTCAGATAATATCACATCTTTCACATTTTAATTAGCAAGATCATCCATCCATCAACAATATTTGTATATCACTTTTCAACAAAAGTTCACAAAGCAGTTTAACTACTGCGTTCTGTGATTATACTACCTACTACGTTTTTGTGAACTTTTGTTGAAAATTCATTTTAGTCCTATCCCCCTGCCAGTCCATAGCATACAACACTGCCAAGAGAACATGTTACATGGTGTATTGAGACTGGGGTGATAGGATGGCCAGCAAAAGGTAAGTAGTTGTAAAAATATTTTTTGGACTTAATTCCCAGTAGCCCTCCCAGTCTTCTCGGATATATGTCAGATATTTTGCTTGCATACATCTGAGGAGAGGAGAGAGTAGGTCTGGATGAGGGGGTTAGGATTCAGTGCACATTACAACTGTTGTGATCAACCCCCTTCCATTCCAAAACCACCACTTGTTTGGCCTACTGTCCACCTCAATCCTTCCCCAAACCCAAGAATAGTTTCCATTGGTGGCTCTTTAGCACAGGATGGGAGCATGACGTTGTGTTGTCTCAAGATAACAGGATCATTTGCTTCACTGCTGTAAGAGACCCATTAGATTAGTCTGTAAAACACATACACACACCAGAGCATTCACAGCTGTACCATGGATCAAAATTGCCATTCCTTATACTCCAAAGCTTGAGAGAGCTGAGTTGCGGAGGCAACACGGGCAAGGAAACCAGCAAGATCCTGAGTCAAAGAGGAGTCTCACAGATAGAAAACAGGCCTGCAAATCATGGGCCTTGCATGCAATTTGTTTGTAGCTTCAACAGCTTCATCTGCATTCAGGGAAGAAGAAGAAATATAGGAGCCATTTTAACCACTGTGCTATGGCACATTAGAGTGCTACAAGTGGTCTGCTGGTGTGCCATAGGAATTTGGGAGAAGTTCAAGTAAGGCCAATGGGGATATACACCCTCCACCAGCAACATTGTGGGCCTTGTCCAAAAATCTGATGCTGTCCCTTGAGTCCCTTGTCAGTGTGCCATGAAGCGAAAACAGTTAAAAATCACTCAGATGCATCCAGGAGAGATTAGATTTCTGTGGCCTCCTCTACTGTATGACATACTTGAACAATATGCAAGGATTAATACAAGTAATCAGTCACAACAAAGAATGAACCTTTGACAGGCAAACACAAAAACCTGAGGCACAACTGAGCTAAATCTCTCTGTGGTCTCTTGGTTGCATTCAAGGTCTTCAACCTATCTCATAAAGATCACTGATGCCCAGAAGTGCTTAACTTTGACTGGATCCCGCTCAGTATTTCTGTGATTCTGTTTTTGTGATAACGTTTTTGGAGCTACAGAAATGAGCAATGTGACCTTCTGGCTGTAGGTGGTGCAGCCGAGTTAGATTTCTAACAAGGAAATTTGCTCATCAGAATGCAAGTCAGGAGAGTCCCTGCAAAAATCATCCAAAGCGTAAACCGATAATACGCAGCAGGGAGCCAGTGTTTTCCTCTTGGCCAGACAATTTCCTGTATAGCTGCTTCTTGTGATGCTTAACTGGAATGTTCCCTTTAAGTATGTCAAGCTATAAACCTCATCCCTTGGCCCAGACAGCTCAGTATTTGCTACCGTGGCTGACAGCAGCTCTTTGAACAACGGCCCTATCATGCTGGAAACATTTATTTCATCTAGTGAAGTGGTATTTCTTTCTGCTTTTTCAAAAAAATTCTCATATCTTTCTGTGATATCTTTCCACTGTATACATTCCTTCCAGTTCATGCAAGGAACTTTGTTTGCAGAGGGAAAACACAATGGCATCATATGGACGCCTCATATAGCCATCATATAGGGTTAGAACTTTGGGAAGGTTTACATCAAGGTGTTTCTAACATTGGAAGAGTACTGAATTCAGACATGGCATATAAAAGAAAGAAAGACAGAAAGATTAGATAGATAGACAGATAGATAGATAGAGAGAGAGAGAGAGAGAGAGAGAGAGAGAGACGGACGGACGGACTGACTGACTGACTGACTGATTATGCCATCTTTTTATATGACATATGCAAACCCCAACAGCATTTCTGTTGCTTATGCACTGCCCATTTCTCCTCCACTGATTTGGTTCATGTGTTACCTTTTAAAGGAATTTCCCTGGGCCTTTCTCATTGTTTCCCAGACTAACCCTACAATCCAGAGTAACTACAGGAGAATATAAGAAACATTACGTGCACCCAAAGTTACAGCACCACCTAGTGAAAAGCTATGGGAAATTCATATTGCAATCCAGAGTAAATTGTTCTTACACCGGACTCCTGTAGTTACTCTGGATTGTGCCCTAAGAACCACAGCCAGTTTTCCCAGGAAACAACGGTGACATTTATTTATTTTTTTAAAAAAATCTGTGCACTCTTTTAATGGGAGAGATTCGAGGTGGTTTGCAATTCCAATAAAATTGCAATATTACAAGAATAAGTCGTGACAAAGTTTATTATTTTGGGCTGTGAGGTCACTACAGACAGTGACTGCAGCCAAGAAATCAAAAGACACCACCCTCCTCCTCCTCCTCCTTTCTCCCCAACAGATAGATTGATAGATTCTATCTTTCAAGAACTTTCTGCATTCTTATGTGGTTTCCATAATGTCTGATCTCTGGCTTCTGATTTGTCTTGTGGAGCAGACTCAGCTGTGACTGGCTTTGTTCGCACACACTCGCACAGAACAGCGACAAGGTCTCACCTTGCATGGCTTCTGGTATTTTCAAGCTGGTGACCTTCAGATGTTATCTTTGGGCAATTAACAATGGCTCAATCCTCTTGACCAGATCTTTTGCCCTCTTTACCCAGTTAGCAGGTGTTACTGTTCTATGATACACATGGAAACTGCACCAGTCAACAAGCTTAGGAAGACAACAAGCTGAGCTTGACACTACTTGCCAAAATTAAAAAAAAACTTGGTCTGTATCAATAATACCATAGTGTTCTATATCACTGGAAAGGTAATTTAATTCAGATGGCAATTAAATAAATTACATTGGAATATCTGCATTCTAACAAAAGTGATGGCCAATTAACGAAGATATGAAAACAAAATGGAACAAAGTGGATTTCTTAACTCAAAACTGACCCATGGGACTTACTGCACTGAGGGCCAATGGTACTGAATGGAACTAATAAGATGTTACTATGGGTCAACTCCCATTTCCATGTAGCTGAAAAGAGTTCATGTCTTTGGATTTAAATGGGAACCTTGAAGTTCCATCTCCAGACAACAAAATGAGTTACTCTAGTATATTGTTGTCTCTAGTATATTGTTGCCCTCATTACCAGGTATTTGTTGAGTTCCTGGAAGCTCCACAACTATTTTGGGAATGCTCAATGAAATTCTTTTTCTTTTAATTTCTCATTATATATACATCTGTGTACCTAGGATGACACATAAATATGCAGAATCCACAACTGTATTTTGGATGGCTTCATGTTGCTCCCATTCTGTTGGATACTCTTGACCACTGGAGTTCATTATTAAAACAAGATGATGAGGATTCTCTCTTGCTGTCAAGAGATACATTTATTTTCCAATTCCTTTTGTATTCATACCACTATCAAATACAGCTTTTGTCACATCCCCAGGGTTTTTGTTTCCATTTGGTTTGGGAAGTGGGATCTAGGTGGAAAGTATTGCAGCTAGACAATTTGTCCCTATAAATAGCTTGGGCTAGGGCTATACAAGACACAAATCCTATTTGGAAAAAAAAGGTTGGTGTAAGACAGTCTCAGCCCAAGATTGCCGAATCCCTGTGCACCTGAATGCTCTTGATTACTGCAGTTTTTATGCACAGAATTTCTGCACTGATGACAGACAGGATTTGGGAAGTTTCCAGAGTAATCACATTTTGAAAATCAGTGCTAATGTTCAGTTTTTTTAAATGAAAGTAACCCAAATGTGGCAAGACAGAGTCCAGTGTCTTTGAAAAGTTATTTACCCTATTTTGGATTAGATAGGTGTACATACGAGGTACACTGCAGAATTTTTCACAAGTGACATTTATTCACCTCAGAACAACATGAAACTCTAGTCCCCCTCAAAATAGTATCCTCCAGCTTCAATGCACTTGTTGTAGTGCTGTAGCCACTCCTGGAAGACCCCCTTGTAGTCCCCTAAAGAGAAGGTGTCCAGAGCACTCATCACAGCCTTCTGCATCTCCTCCACATCCTCAAAGCTGCACCCCCGAGTTTCTCCTTCAGCCATGGGAACATCCAGGAGTCACAGGGGGTAGATCTGGACTGTAGAAAGAGTGAGGGACAGTCTTGATGCCCATCTTGGCCAAGAGGTTGGTCACTAAGATGGAGTTGTGGCAGGGTGCATTGGCTTGGTGGAGGTGCCACTGACCAGACTTGAAGAGTTCTGGCCTCTTGCAATGAAATATCTTCCAAAACACTATCAAATCCTCCACATAGTACTCCTTGTTGACCATTTGGCTGTGGGGGACCCAGTGGATGTAGCTGATGCTCTTGTTATTGAAGAAGGGGATCATCATCAGCTTCCCAGTGGACCTGCTCTGCCTGGCCTTCTTGAAGATTCATGATGTTTTCACTGAGCACTCTGTCTCTTGGCCTCTGGATCATAACAGTAGATCCAGCTCTCATCACAAGTTACCAGAGACTCAAGGAAACGTGGATTCGAACTGATATACCCTACAATCCAGAGTAACTACAGGAAGTTGTAAGAGGCACTTACTCTGGACTGCTCTATGCATTTCCCATAGGTTTCCCATAGGTGGCACCGTAACTATGTTGGTGTAAAAGGTCCCGTAGTTACTCTGGCAAAATCCACACAGTTACGGGTCTATGCAGTTATGTCACCCTCTAATGTTACCTTATGGAAAGTCATCTTAACTGCTCTGGAGCAAGGGGCTTAATTTCACTTTAGGATATAGGCCGTACCCTACAATCAGTGGTGGGCTCCAGCAGGTTCGCACCTACTCTTAGAACCGGTTCTTAACAAGATATAGGACATATAAAGTTTAAAAATAGCCATTTAAAAGTGGCTGCCAGATGGGCAGAGAACCGGTTCTTAAATTTTTTGAAGCCCATCACTGCCTACAATCCAGTGTAACTATGGGAGCACGTAAGAGACATTACGTGTACCCGTAGTTACTGCACTACTTAGTGAAAACCTATGGGAAATTCATATTGCAATCCAGAGCAAATTGTTCTTACACCGGAGCAAAGACTCCACGTAGTTACTCTAGATTGCGCCCTTAGTCAACTATCTCACATCCCATCTGCATTGTGAAACTTGTCAGCTATGATGAGCCATGTCTGACAGGTAGTGTTTGGAGTGCCACACCAGCCCGATCCTTCAGCCTAACACAATAACAGCTGGAATGTCAGCTTATTATCATCACAGCAGACATATATGAAACTGACATTTGGTTAGGACAATTAAAAGTGCCTCACAATAAAAAGTCTCCAAACCTCTGGAGTGTCCCTCGTATATCCTCACTGAGCCACACATTCTGTGGATGGCTTTAGTCAGGTTGTTATCTGTTGTCCTCAGTTCCCTGCTCTGCAGAATGGGATTGAATTGCCTGTCTCATAGGGCAGTTGTAAGAATGAATGAGAGAAGGTTTGCAAAATACCATGAGAAGACATTAAGCAATGGAACTGCTGAAGCAGGCAAACTGCAATTCAATTAAAGAAGCAGCAAGACCATTTTTCCAGTACTACATGCTGTCTTGTCAAAAATGAACATAACACTTTAAAAAATTCATCCCTTATGCAGAAAACAGTGTAATCCACCATCCATAGTTCTTAAAAACAGGGGTGTCAAACATAAGGTTTGGGAGAAAGATGTGGCCCCAAGAAGCTCATCATTGACCCCTTGAGCTTTCCCAGCACCACCACTTGCTACTCTCAGCTCCTGAGCTGTGCTGAGGTCTCACTGCTAAAAGGGTGGCCTGCATGATGGCCTCCATATCTTGAAAATAAGATGTGTGTATTTTTCTCTTCTGTTGTTTGCAGTTAATATGTTTCAAAGTACCTAATGAACCTCACTTCCTGCTTAATGACATCATTTCTCGTCCTCAGAAGGCATTATGAATGCTGTTTCGTTCTCTGTATGAAATATTTCTTACATCCCTGTCCTAAACTAACCCATTCATTTTTATACCGTGCAATCCTAACCAACACTGGCATAATCCTTCCCGTTCCCATGGGAGAACGGGAAGCGCATGTCTGTGCACTGGCCTAACCCTCCCGCAGGAGTGCCGCAGAAGTGTCTCACTGCATTTTTGTGGCAAACCCAGGTCAACAGAGGACTTAGGCTTAGGGTGGCCTAACTCAAGCTTAGGATTGCAGTTAGTACTTGAACACAAGTGGTTATTCTGTTTCTGTTCAATAACTATTAAAATTGGTTTTCACATTCTCAAGAGTAACTCGTGCAGGGAGCCAAAGCTGCACTGTGGGGTAAGCTGGGAAGAATAAGTTGTGTTTGACCAATCTGGCTCTGCTCAAATAACGTGGTATATGGTTGTGTGCATTTTCTTTTGGCTTCAGTACATGACACTTCAGAACATATGATAGAAAAAATAAAACGAGAAACAGTGAATGCTGGGTTCATCCTTGGGCATATTTTCATCCTTGATTTGGGGGTGAGTAATGCCTGATGATTGGCTAATCAAACAGCTGTCCAGTTTGATCTGATCATGGAAGTGGATACACGATGGATACATTCAATCCCTGCCTAAATATTAGTGTCCACAGCACCGTAAGCACACCGCCTTGGGAATAAGTGCCAGTCAGAAAACCGCTTCCTTCTGAGAAACATAGATAGCACTGAGCTGTAAAAATAGTTGAACAGAATAGTCTGCTTAGAGAAGATGTGGATTTCTCTTTCATTAATTCTAGAGTTGTTCCTTATTTGTTTAAATACTTGTTTAAACTTTCAGGTCCCAACCTTGTTATACACTGATTTTTTTTTTAAACATGAATTTGATTCAACATAAATGGCCACTGCAAATGAGAAGGAACATGTCAGTCCCTGGAGATGGGGGAAATGTATCAAAAAAGAACAGTTTACAAAACTGCTTTTCTTACTGTTGTAGAGGCAGTCATACAAGCAGTCATTCCATTCTGCAGCTGAGTCAGGCGCAGAAGATCCTTTGCATTTCTACCTTTCCACAACAGTAAGTCAGTCTCCAATTTCTTGTAACAGGAGTCCTAATGGTCAGTAAGGAAATTACATTTGTTTTCATTCTGGCAACAAGTATGCTAATATTTTTCCAGTGTCCGACAAAGAAGCATCACTTTAAAAACATGATTATATAATTTCCTGTTGAACCCTTTCGGCCACCTGCAGTGCTTGGCATTGTCTCAAGGCTGGTTTTGTCTTTGGAAGCGAAATGCTGTTGCGTGCTTTGTGAGAGCAGCTGAAGCAGGCTTGCACCCATCCCTGTAGATGACCTGGTGTGTCAGCTTCAGAAATTCAAACCAGCAGTGACTCCTGGGACCCAGCTCCAAGCAGCTGCTCCTATCCAAGTTTCTCATTGCTCAAGCCAGAAGGGGTTTAACAGCTGGAGTTTCCTTTTGGAAGTACTATGGCAGAAAACTGCACAAAGATTTAAAGATCTTTTCAGTATTGTTAAATCCCAAGAGAGGGACTATGCTTTAAGTCTTAAATGCATAGTTCACTGTATCTTTCAAGCCCAGGGCAGATTATATAGTATTCTAAGGAAGTGCTAACACTTTTACACCCAGGTTTCTTTCTGAAAGATGAGTTTTCCTGATGCACATATCAGGAATCAAATAATCACCCATGACCAGGAAGACCAAGTTTGCATTGGATACCACAGGCTTGCCTAAGTTGTCTATGGCTACAATCCTAAAGACACTTTCCTGGGAATAAGACCCACTGAACACAATGGGTCTTAATTTTGAGTAGGTATGGTTAGGATTGTGCCCTAAACCTTCTCTAAGTACGTGGTGAAGGGAGAACTCTATAGCTAAGTAGTAGGACCTGTCCCTGTTGACGCCCCTGTATGCATAAGGTCCCTGCTCAACCCCCAGCATCTCCAGGTAGGAATGGCAAAGACCCCAGATTGACAGCTGGAAGAAAATTGATGCAGACCACAATGAGCTATAGAGCAGTGGTACTCAAAATGGGGCTTGGGATAGGCTTTCCTGGAAATACGTCTTATTAAACACAATGGGACTTACTTCCAAATAAACATAAGAGCTCTGGCATCACAATCGTGTCACATGCTGGTAAGTTTGACAAATTTTTACCACATCCTGGTCCCTGACAGATTTTTAAGTCTGAAAGCTGAAATGCCTGAGAATTTTCCAAAACCCGGTTTCCAAAACCCGGTGTAGGGGCCAGATGCGTAGGGGCCAGCCCTCAGCAAGCCTCAATGTGGCCCCTGGCAAGACCCCTCTATCCAGTCCTTGGGCAAGTCTTGTAATCTACTCCAAAAATTCTTATACGTATGTAAATTTACATAAATCGATTCAAATTTGAAATGTAAATTAGTTTTCTGGCCTCCAACAGTGTCAGCGAGATGATGTGGCCCCCCTCCCAAAACGTTTGGAGACCTCTGCTATTGACCATCAGTAAGTGGTGACTGGTAACTTCCAGATATAGAGCTATGTACTCACTAAGCAAACATTGGTATGTAATGTACTTTATTTACTCTTGTGTTGTTTTTGTTAGGGAGATCATGCAATTTATGTGATTTTGTATGTGCATTCTGCTTTGGGACTGTATTTTATTACCTCCACATACACTGAAGTAATATTGGATGCTATAAAATAGACTTGTGGACGGCTGGAATACTTTAACTGCCTAGCTTGCAGCAATGTCGAAGCCAATTTACATTTTCTTCACATCCTCTGAAGCAAGAGAAAACAGTTGAGAACATTTCCTTCTACCCTACTAACTTTCCATAATTATTTCTCAAAGGTTCCTGCTAACAGTCCCAACCCCGAAGCGTAGTGACAAGGCTGCCTGTGCAAAAGAGATAATCTATTTCCTATGGCAAAGAAGAGGAGAAAGGTCAGGTTTAGATACATTTTTTATGGGAAAATAACACAATATATGGGAAGTACATTCTCATAAATTCCAGCTATTCTATATGACGAGGAAAACTACATTTGAATACCTTGAAATTCTGAAAATTCTTTTGGATAACATGAAATTTACAACTAACCACATCTGCAAGTAAATAAAATTGTGAAGCCAAAAAATTTTACATTTGCAAGAAGGGAAGAAAAACCATGACATTACATTAATTTTTTTAGTCAATTAAAAGTGAATCTAAAATTGTCTAGTGAAGCATGAAGATATGTTGCAAGAATTTTTAAGTGCAAGCCTACTATTTTTCCATTTCCAAAGGATTTCAACAGACTGGAACTCAGCATGGTTCATCTGGCCCTCCTGCGTTTTTCTAGATCGGTCCGGCAGGCTGATATCCTAGTACAAATGGACAACAACTCCACAAAGGCACATCTAGACAAGTACTCGGTGATCAAAACAACCCAGCATGGATTTACCAAGAATAAATCTTGCCAGACAAATCTGATCTCCTTTTTTGAACGGGTTACGAGCTTACTGGACAGTGGCAATGCTGTGGATGTCATTTATCTTGACTTCAGCAAAGCATTTGACAAGGTCCCACATGACATCTTAATTGGGAAGTTGGAAAAACATGGGCTAGATGAGGCAATTGTAAGGTGGATCTGCAACTGGCTTAACGACCGCACACAAAGGATTTTAGTAAATGGTTCTGTGTCAACCTGGAGGTCGGTTTCAAGTGGGGTACCCCAAGGCTCTGTCTTGGGAGCGGTTCCCTTTAACATTTTCATTAAGTACTTGGAGGAAGGGATACAGGGGAGCATGATCAAATTTGCAGATGACATCAAGCTGGGAGGAGTAGCAAACACAACAGAAGACAGGAGAAACCTCCAGGACGATCTGGATAAACTAGAATCCTGGGCTGTAACAAATAGAATGAATTTCAACAGGGAGAAGTGCAAGGTTCTGCACTTAGGCAATAAAAACCAAAAATACAGGTATAAAATGGGGGATACTTGGCTTGGCAGCACAACATGTGAGCGGGATCTTGGAGTCGCCATGGATCACAAGCTGAACATGAGTCAGCAGTGTGATGTGTCTGCAAACAAGGCAAATGCCATTTTAGGCTGCATTAAGAGGTCTGTAGCTTCCAAGTCATGAGAAGTTATAGTTCCTCTTTACTCTGCATTGGTGAGACCTCACCTTGAGTACTGTGTTCAGTTCTGGGCACCTCACTTTAAGAAAGATGCAGCCAAATTGCAGCAAGTCCAGAGGAGAGCGACAAGAATGAACAGTGGGATAGAAGGGAAGCTCTACGAGGAAAGGTTGGGGGAACTTGGGATGTTCAGCCTGGAGAAGAGGAGGCTGAGGGGAGACATGATTGCCCTCTTCAGATACCTGAAGGGCTGTCATAGGGAGGAAGGGGCTCATTTGTTCATAGATGCTACTGAAAGCAGGACTAGAACCAATGGGTACAAACTGCAAGAGAGATTCCAGTTGGATATCCGGAAAAAAATTCCTGACGGTGAGGGCGGTTTGGCAGTGGAACAGATTGCCAAGGGAGGTGGTGGACTCTCCCTCACTGGGGATCTTCAAGCAGAGGCTCAACGAGCACCCGTCGGGGATGCTCTAGGGGGATTTCCTGTTGCAGGCAGGGGGTTGGGCTAGATGACCCACTAGGTCCCTTCCAGCTCTATGATGCTATGATTCTATGATTCTATTATCCTGGTGGTGCCATATTGGCCTTGACTGCCCTGGTTTCCAACAGTCATCAACCTGGCAGTGGGGCCCAATCTCAGACTTCCAGACAGACTGCATCTGCTGATTCAGGGATCTCTAATCCATCCCCATCCTAGCATTCTTCGTCTGACAGCCTGGCTTTTGAAAGGTAAAGTCTAGTCAAGAAGGGTCCTTTCAGAAAAGAAACTTTCTACCCTTTTGGCTTCTAGACATCAGCCTACCAATAAGATCTATGCTCACATGTAGAAGAAGTTCAGCTATTGGTGCATGATGAGAAGTGTGTCACTCAAATCCTAAGGTTAAACATGTCCTGGATTTTCTTCAGGATGGTGTAGACAAGGGTCTGAGCACCAACATCATAAAGAGGCAAGTAGCCACCATCAGCAGTGTTTTGGGTCTGAGAAAATCAGGGGCCCTTTCCTGTCATCCTGACATCAAGTGTTCCATAAAGGAACTGTCCCTATTGCATCCACCACCAGTACACAGATACCCCACCTGGGATCTTCACCTGGTTCTTAAGGCCTTAATGGGTTCTCCCTTTGAACCCTTAGCCTTGGTGTTTGTCAGGTTCGTAACCCTGAAAACCATTTTCTTAATTGCCTTTACCTCGGCTAGAAGAGTTTTAGAGCTGGGGTCTCCAATCAATCCCAACCTTTTGTTTTCCAAGATGACAAGGTAGTCCTCAGGTTAGATCCCTCTTTAATGCCCAAGGTTAATTCCCTTTCTCACAGAGCACAAGAGTTGATTTTGCCCACTCTGTGCCCCAATCCAAATTCTTCCAAGGAACGGGCATGGCAATCCTTGCATGTGAAGCGAGTTCTTAGTTTTTACATTGACCATATCAGGGAATTTAGAAGAGCCAAAGATCTTTTTGTCCTTTTCAGAGGTCCTTCCAAGGACAAGAAGGTTTCTCTGTCTTTCTTCTCTTGATGGTTAAGACCGGCCATAGTCGAAGCTTATAAGGCAGTGGGGAGGGAAACTCCTGCAAACTCAACAAGGGGGGAGGGCTGCCACTTCTGCAGGGGATGCATCTTTAGAGTCAGTCTGTAGGGCGATGACGTGGGCCTTACCAGATACATTTATCCGTCACTACAAAATTGACCAGGCAGTCTCAGCAGAGGCCGCCTTCAGTCCTCCGAAAGGGGTCTTACAATGAAGTGTGCAGCATCTCTCGCAGCTTGAGAGTGAGGCTCTGGTACATCCCAGACATTATAAATGCCTCCTTTTCCCTCCTCCAGGCAAGGCAGGAATGTCCTTTACCTGTAAATGTCCTTTTCTTGGAGGAGAGGAAAAGGGGGCATTCATAATATCTGGGTTTGGCCCACTGTCCAATCGAGACAGGGCAAGACATCATCTTTTCTCCTTCCTATGCAGTGGCTCTCCCAAGCCACTGACAAAATCCAAAACAGGTCCTTTCAATCCCAGGATGAAATTAGCTGAAGAACAGAACTGAAGAAAACAGTAGCCAAGGCAAAAGGCCAAGAAATCCATAGAAAGGATAAAAAACACCCCTCCCACCTTGAGGAGACAGAAGGGAAAGAACCTCTTGACACCCAACTCATGAAAGAAAGTTGTGCTGCGACCAGTGATGGGATTCAAAGAAATTAACAACCGGTTCTCTGCCCATCTGGCAGCCACTTTTAAATGGCTATTTTTAAACTTTATATATCCTATCTCTCATTAACAACCGGTTCTGTAGAGTAGGTGCGAACCTGCTGGAGCCCACCACTGGCTGCGACTCTGCTGAGGTTCCCACCAAGGTGATACCTGTTTATCTTGGCATCCATCAGTCTTGAAAGACTATGGTATCGTGCTTGACACTGCATGTGAAGCACGAAGGCTTGGGTAGATTAATACTGAGGATAGGCTGTTACCCAAGCAACAAATGCCCCCTCTCCACACCACTGAAATAGTCCAATGGAACGGCAGAGCAATACGGTTAGTTCCAGCTGCGTCGCAGAGGTGGGCTAAGGACAGGAGCTCACCCTGTCTCATGGGGACCCCGGTCTCGAACCCTGGCTTTCTGGTTAACAGGCACAGTTATCTACAGTACTTGCATTTGCATGCTTTTGAACTGCTAGGTTGGCTGGGCTAAGGACAGGAGCTCACCCTCTCTTACAGGACCCAGGTTTTGAACTCTGGCCTGCTGGTTAACAGGCACAGTGTCTTAACCACCATAGCCCACTGATAGGGTATATTTTATTTGGACTGAATTGGCACTAACTTTTGGCCCAGGGATTGAAGAAAAATCTTTCTCAGCTAGATGTTTTTTCATATTGCTAATGGAATCTCTTTTTATATTAAGTGTTGGCAGTCTCTGCTTTAGACAACTTAATATGAATCAAGAGGCAATAAGTTAATTTGGTTGGCACTACAGTAGAAAAAAAATGTTTGCTTTCCTTTTATTTTGAAGTCATCATGGAGTACATCATTCACAGTGTGACAAAGCTGGAAGAAATGTCTTCCATGTGGAACTGTATCAAAGGAAGCCCCTCATTTATCATTTACTAGCTTAAATTCCACACTCCATGCAGTTTTGGTCCTTTGGCCCAAAACTAATCCTCTGTTCCAAAACTCAACCTCTGGTCCAGCTTAGAAAACAGCAATTTTGAAGAATTAACCTTGAATTCCTCAATTCAGTCCATAGAACTTCAAAACCTCACTGTAGGTTTTGTCAGTTATTTTCTGACAAAATATTATACATATTTTGTACATGTATATTAAACATCTTTTGTATATGTATATTATACATATTTTATACATATATTATACTAGCGAAAAGCATACCCGCATTGCGGGTGCAACATTTTCCCCTATGCCATCCCCTCATGGCACAGAAACACCCCATGTGCCACTTCCCCCATGCACATTATTCCCCTATGCACATCATCCCCCCATGTGCAACGTCCCCTCATGCACAAATTTCCCCCATGCGCATCATCCGCCAATGCGCAACTTTCCCCATGCGCAACTTTCCCCCATGCGCATCATCCGCCAATGCGCAACTTTACCCCATGCGCAACTTCCCCAATGTGCAACTTTTCCCCATGCGCAACTTTTCCCCATGCGCAACTTTTCCCCACGCGCAACCTTTCCCCATGTGCAACTTTCCCCCATGTGCAACTTTCCCCCATGCGCAACTTTCCCTCATCTGCATCAACACTCATGCGCATCAACCTCCATGCACAATTTTTCCCCATGCGAAACTTTCCCTCATGCGCATCATCCCCCATGCGAAACTTACCCCCATGCAAAACTTCCACCCTTGTGCAACTTCCACCCATGCGCAACTTCCACCCATGCGAAACTTCCCCCATGTGCATCATCCGCCGATGCTCAACTTCCCCCTATGCGCAACTTTCCTCCCATGCGCATCATCCTCCCATGTGCAAATTCCCCCATGTGCAACTTCCCCCCTGCGCAACTTTGCCCCATGTGCATCATCCGCCGATGCGCAACTTCCCCCATCCACAACTTTCCCGCATGTGCAACTTTCCCTCATGCGCATCAACCCCCATGCACAACTTTCCCCCATGTGCAATTTTCCCCCATGCGCAACTTTCCTTCATGCGCATCAACCCCCATGCGCATCAAGCCCATGCACAATTTTTCCCCATGCGCAACTTTCCCTTATGCGCATCATCCCCCATGCGCAACTTTCCTCCCATGCGCATCATCCTCCCATGCGCAACTTTCCCCATGTGCAACTTCCCCCCTGCGCAACTTTCCCCATGCGCATCATCCGTCGATGCGCAACTTCCCCCCATGCGCAACTTTCCCGCATGTGCAACTTTTCCCCATGCACATCAACCCCCATGCACAACTTTTCCCCCTGCGCAACTTTCCCCATGCACATCATCGTCCCATGTGCAACTTCTATCCATGCGCATCATCCCCTCATGCGCAATTTTCCCCATGCGCATCATCCACTGATGCGCAACTTCCCCCATGCGCAACTTCCCCATGTGCAACTTCCCCCCAGGCGCAACTTTCCTCCCATGCGCAACTTTCCCCATGTGCAACTTCCCCTTCTGCACAACTTTCCCCCATGCGCATCATCCACCGATTGCAACTTTCCCCCATGCGCATCATCCACCGATTGCAACTTTCCCCCATGCGCATCAACCCCCATGCACAACTTTCCCCCATGTGCAACTTTCCCCCATGTGCAACTTTTTTCCCATGTGAGGCTTGGCGCCAGGACTGGGGCGTCAAAATGGGGCTCAGCGCTAGGACGCTTAGTGCGCCTGCGTCCAGCTGGACACATGCGCACTGAGCCTCCTGGGGCTCGGCCCCAAGAGACTCAGTGCGCATGCATCCAGCTGGACGCAGGCGCACTAAGCATCCTGGCGGCGAGCCCCAGGAGACCCGGTGCCGGCGGATGCTGGTGAACCGGGCCCCGCGGCTCTTGCAGCCGCGGCTGTGACCAGATGGCCAACGTCAGCCCAGGGGGAAGATCCGGTTCGGGCGAGTAGGCCCGAACCTGCATCTGCCCACCTATGGATGGGCCCTGAGGCTGTCAGTCAGTCCCAATGCGTGCGCAGCTACAGCAAGAGGTCTGGCAAGCCTGACCTGGCCCCCTGCACCAGGGGTCTTTAGGCGACCCCCAAAGGGGTCCTGACCCCCCCTTTGCGAAACGCTGATTTAGAGGTAAATATGTGAAACGGAACAAACACGGAACAGTCTTAAGCATATACAGAATGCTTTTCTCTCATACAGCCACAGTTGTGGCATCACTTCTGGAGCAACGTTTTGAGCTTTGCACCAGGCTACATTATCATTAGCTATGCCACTGTTCTAGCCATTAAGTACTAATTCTAATAAACTACTGTAGATTATTTTTAACTTTCACATAATGTGATAGACCAAGGGGGAAAAAAGATAATTGAAAGCAACAAACTATATGGTGCTGAAAGAATAAGACTGAACATTTCGTCTTGTATAAGACTAGAGATTCATTGTATATGTGATTTAAGGGAGCAATCTGTGCATGTTTCTTGAGAGCAGATAACATTGAACTCAGTGGGACTGCTATCTGCTTACTAGATAGCAGTTTCAAGTGTTTTAATGCACAGTTACTTGGAGGTAGGTTCTCATGAACTCCATGAACCTACTTTTGAGTAAAAGGGGTAAGTCAACATGCTAACATGCAGAGTTGCCAGTTTGTCCAGAATGAGCTTATTTCTCCAGCATTTTTTAAATCAGTTGGACGTCTTAAGGTTCATGCCAGGGAATGGTCCTGGGCTCACATCTTTATTGCTGGGCCCTGCATGTTACCAGATCCATCCCAGTCCCATTTCTGAAACCTAAAGATTTTGAATGCATCTACTGTGGTAATTCTGCCTACATGAGATTCATCCTCACTGAAACCAGCAGAACTGACTTCTGAGTAAACAAGCATCAGAACATCTTAAACCACTGCAATATTTTAGTTCAGCTCGGTTGATTCATGGCGTCTGCTTACTCCAAAGTATACTATCAAGCAGAAGGGTTACTGAAGCACAAGACTTAGAAGCCTAAGCACAGAAACAGCTTTTAATTTCCGAGCAGAATACAGAGAACCAAATTATTCTGCCGGCAGGTGGCTTGCAAATTTAAATTGGCTGTTTTCAGTAACTGTAGCATGCTGTAAAAGGGACTGAATGCAATAATTGAGGCTGTAAGAGACTGGCTGTAGGGCAGAAGTGGCAAATAGATTAGAATTATGTAGCAAACATAGTATTATTGTCAAGGCTTTTTAAGTTAAAGAAGAGGCCTGCTGGTTTTGATCTGAGAAATTCTGCCCATGCATATGGATGAAAAATTTAACTAACCTGTTTAAACAGGCAGGTGGAGCAGCAAGTAAAAAACATTAAATGCTTTGCAGCCAGCAGAATTTAAGTGTGCTCAAGAAAATTACGGTAATACTGCTGACTACTAGCAGCCAAAGTCTGAGGGGGGAAGGGAGATCCAGAAAATATCCAGAGGCTAAAACCAACCATGTAAACTCCCAAACCAGATCCATCCTTGCAGCATCTTTAAAAAGAAAAAATATCCAAGCATATCAGATTGAATGGAACATCTTGATCTGTGATATATACCTGCTATGTTTGAACATACTGAAATATTTTGTCCAGAACAAAAAACAAAGGGATGCTAAGCCTCCCTGCTTATGGCACATGGATGTTAGGGGAGTTACTCCCAATCAACTCCTCCCTGTGCTTCTCCAGGGGGAATGCAAAAAATTCTGGCCCACATGGGAAGATATGGCCTTTAGGGGCCTCTAGATCCCCTTGCCAACTAACCAATGCAGGGAGAGAAATGGGAAGTTGGCATGTAAGGAAGCTGTAAGTTAGGATTTTTCTATTATTTTATATTAATGTTCACATTGCAACATCACAAAAATCATAGGAGCCCAAGTTTGTAGCAGGATGAAGTAAACAGACTAAAGGATTTCATTATTCACTGTGCCCCAGATTTATTTTGTTTATAATTCTTGCATGTAGAAAAATAGCTGATCACTTTTTATTGTAATCTTTGACTGATATGCTAGTGTACTACATGCAAGGGGGCTTTTACCAAAGAGAACATTCCAAAATATAAAACATATACATCCTTCCAGCAGTTTGCACAACTGAAAAAGGAGTCTCAATCTTAAGATGAGAGTAATAATTAATTCTCCATATAAAAATTGGCAATCTTTCTCAAAATTCATTAATTCAAGAGCACAGCCAGCAATTTCTTTTAAAGCAAAACTGTAGCATTCACCTTCCCTCTTAACCAACTTCCATTTTCAGGAAATGAAGTCAAATGGGGTCTTTTAAACCCATAAATGGGGTCAAGAAGTGATCTGCCTACTGCAAACAGCTGAAACTGGAGTGTGTTATTTTTTCCTTGAATGGATATAAAAATTAAAATTTATGTATTTCTCACTTGTTCAAAACTTCATCACCAAAATTAAAAGTGTGCATGTTCTCTCCCAGTTGTTATCTGCATGTACACAGTCACTGATACAATTTGTATAGTCATTTGCTGTGTGATTTTCAAACTGTTCCCCCCGATTGTTTCATATATCAGCTGTCATAGTTTCTGCAGGAATTTAATATTCTGCAGTTCAGCATTAAGAAGGCTTAGAAGATCTTAGATCATTTGTCAGTGTTCAATGTGGAGTTTTCATTATTCCTAGGGTGGATTATGGAGACAGGCTACTATTCAAATGCCTTTCCTTTGAAATATACGAGTGTCGTACTAAGAGTGTCTTAGCTACTGAATTAATGCATCGCTGTGCAGAACCTGTACCATAATACGATGGGGGTGTGTGTGTGTGTGCGTGTGTGCGTGCACTGAGCAAGATATCAACATTTGTTTTATTCTGGATTCTAGGACACAAGGGTATTAAGGCAAAATGAAATGGCAGATGCAGCTGTTGCAGGCCTTCTCCCAGAGGAATCAAGCTTAATAGGATAACTATCATCTTCCACAACTGAGTTAATTTCTAAATCAGAGGATGAAAAAATTAAACCCACGTACACTGTTGAATTAAAGTGATAATTGTGATGAAAACTGATGTCCATCTATAAGAAATCTTACTGTTCAGATGTTCAGAGATGATAATGATGGGAGTCATTATACGTTTGCATACCAAATTGAGGTGCTTTCAGTGCCTGCTTAGGAGCTTCCTGGAAGTTCTTGATTGACCACCGTGGAAAGAGGGAATTGAACCAGATGCTCCAGTGTCATCCAATAGGACTCTTCTTATGACATTGGATTATAAGAGAGTTCTGTTTTAAAAGATCACATCAAGAAATGGGATGACTTGAATGGAATATATAACAATTTTGAACTAGTGGTGGGGTACCACCTTTGGTACTTGGAGATGGTGTATGGTGGTACTCACAGGACCTCTGGACATCAGCCACACAGCAGCAAGTAACAACACAACAAACAGTAGTAGAAGGCTCAGATCAGTGGGCAGAGTTCCAAAGCTTGTTGAACAGAGCTCAACAATCTTTCCCATCCACCCTGAGCCTATTACTGGTGTTTCTAGTGATGCATTTAGCCTCACTAGCGATGCATTTAGTGATGCACTAGTGATGCATCTAGTGATGCATTTAGCCTCCCATCCACCCTGAGCCTATTACTGGTGTTTCTAGTGATGCATTTAGCCTTCCAAGTAATTGGAAATGGTATCACCAAGTACTTTTGGTGGCACTTCAAATAGCTGAATCATATGAAGTGATGCAGTGGAGGACAAATGTTGAGAAACACTAATCTGTATGGATTTAGTTGTCAGTTGTTTCAGTATACAGTACAGGGGGTCCTTGACTTATGTCGGGGTTCCGTTCCTACAACACGACTTAAGTTGATTTTTGATGTAAGTCGAAACCCACCTTCACAACACAGTACTGTAATGTACTGGTGATGGTTGCAGGAGGTGGCAGTTGTTGTTGGTGGTTGCAGGTGGTTGGTGCAGCAGATGCCTTATCCAGCCCTGGAGCGAGCGGGCGGCCAGGCAAGGTCCCAGGCTGCCTTTCACCTTCCCTTCCCTCCCCAAGTGGGCAGCGATGTATCCTCAAAACAACGCTACTCGGTTGCATCATAACTCAAGGACAGCCTGTATACAGCTTTTGGAGAGTTTCAAAATAGATAAGAATATGCACAGTTTTGAAGACTGTATGACTCTGTTGGAAAATCAACAATGTCTAGAAGAAATTCATTACCAAAATGTATGACACAAGAGGAACAGGTTAAGGTGTTTATGGTACAATGGGCAAGATATGTTGGCCATGAGAGATCAATGGAGCAGCAGGAGAATTTGTGAATCAAAAGATTAATATTTAAATTAAATGCAAATCTTAAAGAGAACTTTTACAAAATGATGTATAGATGGTATTTGACAAAAGTTAAATTAGGAAAAATGTTTGAAAAAGTATTAAATTGTTGGAAGTATAAAAGACAAGAAGGAACATTTTAGCATATGTTGTAGACTTGTACCAAAGTAAGAAAAATTGGACTTTGATACACTGTCAAATGCAATTGATATTTATGGTAAATTTACAAATGAAACCAGAAATCTTTTCTCTTGGGAATATTAGATTATTTGATTCAGAATGAAACTATAATTTTATATATAGCAATTGCCACAAAAATAGCTTCAGTGGAAGAATGGTGGGTAAAAATATTGGACCTTTGGGAAATGGACAAACTTACAATTCTCCTTAAAAAGAAGTTAGTAAAAAATTTTGTTGACAATTGGAAACCATTCCTGCACACAAAGGGGAAATGGGTCAAAAAGGAACAATGGATTTGATGAGTAGATAACTGATATTTAGTGGTAACGTTTTCCCCTATTTCAAATGTACTTTGAAATAACTGTTTAAGATATGATTGTTTATTCTTTGTTCTTCTAAGCAAAGAAAATTAGACTGAGAACTTCGCACTTGCCACACAACATTCGATATCTTCTATGCAAAAAACTCAACACTCAGACATCCAAAGGAAGCAAGTGAAGAGATGTGTAGAATCAACTCAGGGAATCATCCCAGGACACAGGTTGAAAGATGTCTGCAGATCACTTAGTCAACAATGTTGTAGATGTGTATAGATGCCAATGGGGAAGAGTGTATAGAACCATGTGTGCCAAGGGGAACATTTTGAGCACTTGGTCTATTAACTGGGTCAAACATCTTCATACTTCTCTGTACGATATATGCAGTATATACATGAATTCCAACATAATAAATTTGACACTATAAAGTGTGTGTGCATTTTTTTTGAGACATCTTTGTTTATAATGTTGTAAATACTCAACAGGGAATCTTTTATAGAAAAAAATCGCTTTAAAGAAACATATAAAGACATGTTAATCTATTTTCTGTTCTTAAGTTTTGAACAAAACCTGAAGAAAGTGGAGTAGTTTCCCTGGCTGGGCTGCTTCTTCTCCTTAGCCTCTTTCCCTCTGCCCTGGGGGCTAGGCCAACCTCCCCCCTCCATTTCACCCCCCTCCTCCATAAGGAAGACAGGGGGAACCCTCTGGTTGTCTGGTGTCTACTCACAAGTAAGTCTGAGTAGACAGATTGGCTGTCTACTCAGAAGTAAGTCTCTTGAAGTAAATGGGGCTTACATCCAGCATTAATCCTTAGAGCAACAAAATCCTTAGAGCCTTCTACTCAGGAGTAAGCCCTTCTGAAGTCAATGGTACCTAGACGCAGGAAATGGGGACAGATAATTAAGAGCCCAAGCCTTTCTCCCCACTGAGAAGTAAGCCTCTTGAAGCAGGGTAAACATCTGTCCTCTTTCTCAGGACATGTGCTGGATTTTACCCTTATGTCCTGCAATAAACTTCATTGTTCCCCATTTCCATGTGACAAGGAAGCAAGTAAGCTTCTTGTAATTCAAAAATTATACATAATAAATTGTACGTAATAGTTTTTAATTTAATAATAACCAAAGTAGTATTTAAATTAACCAGATGAAAGGAATATAGACAGGGTGACCATCTAGGACATGTCCTCTTTTTTAGCCTAATATCCTGCAAAAAAACTTCATTGTCTTCCTTGTGATGTCTGGGCAGAAGATCTGGTCTAGAGGATTGATCTGCTGTAAATTTCCTGAAGATAAGAGCTGAAGGTCATGGGCTTGACAACACTGGAAGCCGTGCACAGATAGACGTTGATGCTGGACTATGGGAGTGTGTAAAGAAAGAAATGCAGTTGCAGTGGAGTCTGTCCAAAGGCATGACAGAGAGCAAGTGAATGTGAGACCGGACATAAAAGGAAACATCTAAGAATGTAGGAGTTATTGAAATAGAGAACCTTTCTTTGAATTGTAAAACCCTTCTAGGTTAAGTCAGCCTGCCTATGTAAACCGCCTTGAGAATAAAGTCAAAAGAGAAATCTGATGACCTGAAAAGGCGGTATATAAATACCTAAGTTTGTTTGTTGTTTGTTTGAACAGCAGCAGGGAAACTTCTTATCTCATAATTAATAATATTTGTAACTAGTATATGTAATATTTTTTAAATTTAATAAAATAGTGTTTAAATTTGGGGTTTGTTCAGGCACCTAAGAATGTATTGGTGGGGGAGCTTGGAAACCCTGGAGTTCCTGCAAATAAATTATCCCATACTATGTAAATTGCTGATCCAAAGAGGCTTGTACTGGTTTACCATCCTCAGAGGTTTACTGTGTAAATTGCTTGTCCTCCCTCACTTCTCATGGAGATCATCTTTACCCTTGGTTGGAGTGTACAAGGATGGACCTCTCAATGTATTTGGGCAGGGAGAATATCTGAAAAGTGCTTGAGATCTTCCGGTCAGGTAGATCTGGGATCTTGCCCAGATATGAAGCCCAGATCTACCTGCCAGGCAGACCTGGGCAACTCTTCCAAGATGTACCTCGGGAGCCATTGCTTCCAGACAGGTAGTTCTGGGCACCAGATGCAGGGGAGCGATAGCAGGGAGGACAATGACATTCATACATTCCTTCTGGGGAAATATCCACTGCATTTATTTTCTAGACATTAATATTAATTTCATATCATGACTATTACTATCTCTCAATCTCACAGGGTTCTTGTGAAGACAATGGAAGGAGTGGAACCATGCACACCACTGTGAGTACCATAGAGGAAGGGTAGTATGTAAATACTAGATTACCAACTAATTAATTTATTATGTCATATTAGGGTGTCAAAAATTTCTGCACCCTGGGTGCCAAGTGACCTAGCTACACTACTGGCACCAGGTGACTAGTGTGGTATGTGATCTACAGAGACCTCTGCACCTTAAATCAAAAGTTTATAGAACAGTAGTGCACCCAGTTGCTCTTTATAAATCAGAGAGTTGGCCAGCAACCAGAAAACATGAACAAGCATTTCATGTGATGGAAATGCAAATGCTGCAATGGTGTCTTAGAGTAGCACAATCTGACTATGAGTACAATCCTAACCATGTCTACTCAAAAGTAAGCCCCATTGTGTTCAATGGGTCTTACTCCCAGGAAAGTGTCTTTAGGATTGCAGCCCATGTCATGAATTATGACATCGGATGACAGTTGGGAATCACATCAATCACAGTAAGGAAGGAAAGTTAAAATGGTATGGATCTGAGCAGAACAGTGTAGCCAAGCTAGCAGCAGATCCAAAGCACGGACAGTGTGGCTGCAAGAGGCTCCTCTTGGCCAACATTCCAACTACAGGTGGATGGTAATAGGAGACACAGGGCAGGAATGGTCAGAGATCAGGCCAGCTGACTCAGATTGAGGCTGGCCTGTAAAGGATGCATTTAATTTTTTTCTTTTAACCACTAATGGGAGTAATTTCATTGGCACCAATGAAATTATTCCAAGATTGCAGTGCTATCCATATTTACCAGGGAGTAAATCCCATTGATTGTAATGGGACTTACTTTGAGTAATCATGCTTACAATCAAACTCCAAGTGAGTATCTTACCTATCAATCTACAGTATTTATATACCACTTTTCAACAAAAAGGTCACAAAGTGGTTTACAAAGAAAATAAAAAAATTAATGGCTAATATGTCCCTGTCCCCAAAGAACTCACAATCTAAAAAGATGGGAAAAGAGGAGCATTTTTAAGCTAAGAGTAGCTAAGTAGCTAAAAATCTTTGCATCTTTAACAAATCACTACAAACATTTATGAATATAGCAGAGGATTTATAGAGTTATCCCACTGGAACTGACTAACCCAGCTATTGTGTGCTGTTATCAGCTGACACATTTATTAGGTGACATCAAGCACAGCCTAACTAACCAGAGGTGGGCCCGGCCTGGCCCAACAACCGGTTCGCCGGAAGTGGGCGGGGTGGGGCGGGGTCATGGGAAGGGCTGGGTAGGGCCAGGGGTGGGGCCGGGGAGGGTCAGGGGCGGGGCTGGGAGGCTGTACTGCTCTGCGCTTCTCTCCGGCTGCAGGTGGGCGGGGCGAGGGGCAGGCCCCAACCCTGACGCAGTCGCGTCCTGTTCAGGACGTGATTGCGCTTGCATCAAGATTTATGCAGGCGCAGTGGTGGGCTCGCCTGCGCGAACCAGTCCGCCTGGGTTTTGGCCCGCCGCTAGCAACTGGATCACTAGCAGTGGGCCAAAATTAGGAACAGGTTCATGTGAATCCGCCCAAACCGGCCTGGGCCCACCACTATAACTAACCCACATTAAATTGCCTTGGGACTATTTTAGCTTGCACAGGAAATAATAAATTTCACTCTCAGGATGTGTAATTATTGCTGATTGGACACATTGTATTGAATATGCAGGGGAAACATTTGAAAGAAATCCATATCAAGTACAAACATTCAGATTCCTCTCTGCAGCCCTACTACTCACTCACAATGTGTGTCCTTTGAATAAACCACAGCATCAGTGTCTTATAAAAAAATGTCCATATTATTGTGGCCAGATGTTCTGAAGTGACTGCATTACTAATTTTAGCTTGTTATTACAACCAAATTTTCAACCAAAACCAAAGCTTTTTCCTTCCAGTACAATTCATATATCTCAGCTCTGATTAGATCCCAGAAAGGGTTTTCAAGCTTTGCTGAATAAATATTTAGTACACAATTATACAGTCCTGCTTTCAATATAGCTAGGAGAGTGAAATATGCATGCTGTTGTATGTGAGTTTCAAAACAGATGCAACCTCATTTTTCCAGTCTCCAGTGTTAGTAGCAATATCTAAAGCTGAATTGTTGTTGCTTTTAAAAGTTGATGAAAGATGCTTGCAAGTTCATCTAGTTACAGCACCATCCAACCAGAATTAAGCTCTGCAGTCATTTGCACACAAATCATGCACCTGATAAATTAGGCCACTGCCGCAGCAGACTAACACAGCTGCTCTTCTTGAATGTCTCACTTGGGTGTAAATGTCATTAACATCTGTGAAACATGCTTCTGAATAATAATGTACAGTATAAGATCAGCCTGCACGTTTCATTCATTTCCACAGCAAATAGAGCACGTTTACTCATGCATAGACACCAGTGTTTTGCTTTTAAAATGCACTATTTGGCTGGGTCAGGCCTTTTATTTTATTGGCCTTTATTATTAAGTTCAGGGTTATTAAGAGCAACATATAAGGGCTTTAGCTGCTCAGCGGTTAACATGCTGTGTCTGTCAACCAGCAGGCCGGGGTTCAAGAACCAGGTGCTACAATACGCAGTGAGCGCCTGTTCCTTGCACAACTCCTGCCAACTTAGCAGTTCAAAAGCATGTTAACGCAAATAGATAAACAGGTACTACTTTGGTGGAAAAGGCAACATCCTGGCAACAGGCCGCTGCAATAGGCCAGCCAGGTTTTTCCATGTCGCGTCCATCCACATGTCGTGACCAGTGTTGTGACCAATCCACAACAATTCCAACAAATCCACAACAATCCACAACCAGCAGACCCTTTCACCACATATTACAAATGCTGAAGAAGTTGCCTTTTAGGGTTTCATCAGACTCTCAGTTGACTGGCTCTATAGTCTGTTTTCCTGGTAAATTTGTTTCAGTTAGATAATTAGTGGCAGTGTTGACACTGTGCTGTTGAAATTTTACATTGTGAGTTCTTTTAGGACAGGGAACCATTAATTATTTCATTTTCTCTGTAAACTGGTTTGTGAACTTTTCTATGAAAACCATATATAAACACTATTAACAATAATAACTCACAACCAAGAATTGGTGGGACCACAAACCAGAAAAGATAGTCCAGAATGAACAGGCCAAAATCCTGTGGGACTTCCATATTCAAACCAACCGCCACTTGGAACATAATACACCAGATATCACCGTGCTTGAGGAGAAACAGGTCTGGTTATTGACATTACAATACTCAGAGATTGACAGCTTCAAGAGAAAGAACATGAGAAAATCTTGTGGAATAAGGACTTACAAATATAAATTCAGAGAATCTGGGAAACAAAGCACCATCCAGTAATAACAGGTGCTCTTGGAGTGATTCCATTAAGCCTCTAAATGGGCCTTCAGAAGATCACAGCTGCCCAATTTAAAAAAGCAACATCCCTGGGAACTTCACACATATTGAGATGATACTTTTGTAATTCCTAGTTCCTTGGATAGGAACTGAATCACAAGAGAGCCAATTCCTGTCAAAAACTTAGGTTGTGATTGGTTGTACTTTTGGCACAGATTCCAATGTATCATGGCAGCCACTTTGTTGTGTCTTTCCAGATAGTCCATTTGGGCGATCTTTCTGCAGCCACAGATGATGTGTTCCACTATTTCTTCTGCCTCCTTGCACAGCTGGCGCTTGCTGTCTTTATGGCTTTTGTCTATTTTGGCCTTCATCACATTTGTTCACAGTGCTTGTTCTTGGGCTGCTTGTAACAGGCCTCCTGTTTCTTTCTTTAATGTCCCTTTCCTCAGCCACTGCCATGTTGTTTTGTTATTAGTATTAGTATTCTCTTAAGTGTTGTTCAGGTATTGCCCATGCATTGCCATATTTCATCACCTGTCTCTTCTGTTCTTAACCATCTGCACTTTGTAATCCCACTTTGTTTCATCACACTTTAGGATGCCTTCTTTGTGCACCTCTATTACGTTCTTGACTTCCCCTTAAATACTCTGCCAGGGATTGTTTTTCCTCTTCCACTGACTGTTGGGCTTGAATCATGCCCTGTCCTCCTTCTTTACTTGTTAAATATAACCTTTCTACATCACTTTGTGAGTGTTCTGCATGGTTGATGGTCATTATTTTTTGAGTTTTCCTCAAGTTATTATAGCCCAGCTCTGCAATGCTAGCTGGATCCAATCGTATTGGCTCTGCCTTTCCATTGGACTAATTCAGTGGCGTGGATTTGCTGATTTCCCCCCTGATTTGCTGGTTGGCTATCCATATTAATCTATCCAGGCCTTCATGCTTCACATGAGTCTATACCAGATGACAGCAGAATTGAGGAGAAACAACTGGAAAAGATCTCCTGCTACCAAGACCTAAGAATCAAATGACAGCGTATCTGGTGTAAGCCAGTGCAGGTGGTTCCAGTGGTAATTGGCACACTGGGTGCAGTGCCCAAAGACCTTGGCGTGCACCTGAAAACTATTGACACTGACAAAATATCACTCTGCCAACTGCAGAAAGCCGCTCTTCTGGGATCAGCATGAATTATACACCACAACATCACACAGTCCTAGACTCTTGGGAAGAGTCTGACTGGTGATGTGAATGAAACCAGCACAAAATTGTTCGCTGTGTATTTATGGATAATAATAATAATAATAATAATAATAATAATAATAATAATAATAATAATAATAATAATAATCCTGCACAACTGTACAATTGACATTAGGCTGATTGCTCTAATAGGAAAAGTGCATTGATTTTTACTGATTTTTTAAATGGAATTATGCTTATAGTCCCAAATAATGATATACCTTGTTTGGTTTCCTGTGCATTGTGTATACTGCAGAAAAGCAGCATTCAATTAAGATGTAATGGGGCTTACTTCTGGGTAGACAACATGCTTAGGATTGTAGTCTTAGGTTTGTAGGATTGTAGGTTGCAATCCTAAACATATTTTCCTGGCAATAAGCCCCATTGATCACAATGGAACCTATTTCAGAGTTGACATGCACATACTGTCAATATCTCTGAGTGTCATTCTTATGTCCACTGCTTATGATGTTCCCCAAACAGGATTTGTCACCATTACTACTACAGTGACAGATGATATCAGGGCTAAATTCATTTCTGTATATGAGCTGCTCCTGGTAAGCTGCTTTAAAAGAAATCTCTTATAGGAAAACACCTTTGTAAGGGGCAGTAATTCAATAGCAGCAAGGCTGGCCTGTCGAAGCAGTGAAATTCTGGGAGAAAAATGTAGCGTTGTGCACCCCTCTGATAATGCACTGCATATATGAGGCCAACTGATGCCACCACCCTCAGGCAGCAAGGTGGCAGGGGCACCCACTTCTGTCCACTGGCTGATCACTAATCTTCCTCCTCCCAAAAAATAGGAAAGTTTGGGCTGGAATATCAGAGGAGCAGAATCTGGCACATCACAAGGTAAAGGTAGGCAGCATTTGCAACATCACCTCAGGCATGAGGTGTTCTTGGGGTAGAGCGTATTTAGTAGTAGTAGAGCACATATATTACTTGGAGAAAGTTCAGGTTCAACCCTTGGCTTCTCCATGTGGGACTGAGAAAGACCCATGTCTGAACAGATGTACCACTGGTCTGACTCAATCTTGGACAGCTTAACCATTTTTCTGTCCCTGAGAGCCACTGTTAATTTGTGATGCCTTCAAATCTCCACACCTTAGTTGGACTCAGTTGTAGATGTTACATAATAGTCTGGGACACCTTCCTTACTAAGAAAGGCTACAGCATTTGGGGCTCTTCAGTCTAGAAAAGAGGCACTTGAAGGGAGACATGATTGAGATGTACAAAATTATGCAAGGGATGGATAGAGAGATGCTCTTTTCCCTGTCACAATGGGGCATCTACTAAAATTGAATGTTGGGAGGGTTAGAACAGACAAAAGGAAATATTTCTTTTCCGAGCATGAAGTTGGTCTGTGGAACTCCCTGCCACAGGATGTGGCATCTAGCTTCAATGCCTTTAAGAAGGTATTGGACAAATTCCTAGAGAAAAGGACCATCAAGGGTTACAAGTCATGAGGGGTGTGACTAGATGGGCCTTTGGCATGACCCAGTGAAGGATCTCATGTTCTTAAACCCAAATTGTTTCATTGGTAGTTGGCATTGGCATCCTTCAGTCTCGAAAGACTATGGTATCGGCTCTGATGGGAGGTCCTGAAACAACATCTAGTGTGGCTAAAAAGGCCAGTTCGAGAGTGGCAATCCCTTCCACACTGAGGACAAATAAATTCCATCCCCTGCCCAGGTCCCAGGTTTCACTGCTTTTGGGTCTGTCTTTTTGCTTCAGCCTGCCGAACAAGTGTCTCTTCCAGTTGGAGAAGGCCATGCTGGGTCTTTTGCCTCCACGCTGAACGATCAGAGGTCAAGGTTTCCCAGCTGTTGATGTCCATTCCCAAGGCCTTTAGATCCCTCCTGCAGATGTCTTTGTATCGCAGCTGTGATCTCCCTCTAGGGCGCTTTCCCTGCACTAGTTCTCCATATAGGAGATCTTTTGGGATCCGACCATCAGCCATTCTTACGACATGCCCAAGCCAGCGTAGATGTCACTGTTTCAGAAGTGTGAACATGCTAGAGATTCCAGCACGTTCCAAGACTGCATCGTTTGAAACTTTGTCACGCCAGGTGATGCCAAGAATATGTCGGAGACAGCGCATATGGAAGGTGTTCAGCTTTCTCTCCTGCCATGCATAAAGGGTCCAAGACTCGCTGCAGTACAAGAGTGTGCTCAGGACGCAAGCTCTATAGACCTGGATCTTTGTATGTTCCATCAGCTTCTTATTAAGCCATACTCTCTTTGTAAGCTTGGAGAACGTGGTAGCCGCTTTACCAATACGTTTATTCAGCTCAGTATCTGAGAGAGTGATAGTTGAGCCAAGGTACAAAAGTCATGGACAACCTCCAGTTCATGTTCAGAGATTGTGATACAGGGAGGTGGATCCACACCCTGACCCATGACTTGTGTTTTCTTCAAGCTGATTGTTAGTCCAAAGTCTTGGCAGGCTTTGCTAAAACGGTCCATAAGTTGTTGAAGGTCTTCAGCAGAGTGAGCAGTAACAGCAGCGTCATCAGCGAAGAGGAAATCCCGCAAGCATTTCAGCTGGACTGTGGACTTTGCTCTTAGTCTGGAAGGATTGCAGAGTTTTCCAATCTGGTCATTGGTAGTGACATCAACATATTATTTTGCACTTTCCTCTTCCTGCAAGGTTTGACCCTGTTTCTGTGTTGGGGAGAGTGCACCAGATACCTGATATACATTATAAAAACATGTTTGTTTTACAGGAAGGGGTTATGGAGGTACAGAAGCATATAACTGGGCATACAGTGTGAGTTCCAGGCAACATCAGACCTATGTCTCTCTGGATCATTGGCACCTTTTCTGGGCTATATCCTATGACAGGTCTGGCACCTGGAAAATGCTCCCTCACAAATACTCTGATGACCAGGGAGCACAGTCAGGCAGGGGAAAGTGTCTTTTAAGATTAGAGTGAACAGTCCAACATGAGCTGTAATATCTGAAAGCAGGAGAACCAGAATTATTGGGAGGATGTTTTGACTGGATAAAAGAAGCATGTAGGAGACTTGTGTATCAGTATCCATAGAAGGAGTTGGCATCTATAGTTGGCATCTATAGAGGGAGAATTAAAGGGGAAAAAAGCTACTTCTAGTGAGAGCTGGGTAAGGGCCTGATCCAGGTCCCACATGAGAAATGGGAAAGAGCCAGATCTAGTTGTCCATTAGGAAATTTCCAGTGTCCATAATTAGAAGACTGTTCTTCAGAAAGATAAGAAGCAAATGGATATTTCAATCCCCTGCAACACACTGTGCAGCAATGCATAGGCACAAACTGTAGCTCTGCCCTCATTCAGCAACTCAGAACTTCTTCTTTTCCTGTGCCAAGAATATTCTCCGCAATGTGGAAGGAGTGAAAAGGTGTGCTGGCACCACCAACGCCTGTTGAATATCTTCCTACAGTTTCACGTTGCCAGGTAATAGGAGGCCAGTGGGGAGGAAGGGCTGTCTTTCCTGTAAAAGGAGCACGGTTGGCAGGACTCGCTCTGCTACTTAGAGAAGATTGGGTCAGCAGTACTTCTAGGAGGTTTATCACTTGGGCGTGAAAACTTGCTATTGGCTGAAAGTTGTGGTATGAGAGAGAGGGCTGGAATGTGAGCATATTGGTTACAAGACTGCAAAGTTTAGAATTCCCTGCCAGCTTTTCATTTGAGACCCTGTTTCAATCAGTTGCTCCCTCAAAAAACAGGATATTTGTGGGTCTATCGTGATATTTCTCATTGTTGAAGGTCTTCAAATTTGGGGGCACAAGGCATCTCCTTAGGTATCTCCTGGTAATGTCACCCACCCATGCCTTCCTCTCCACTAATTTTACAGAATGAACAGCGTCGTAGCTAAACACTAAGTTCTGCAAGGAGCATCACCGCAGCATGCAAGTGGCTCTTTCCCTTTGGAACCATCCTGGGTGGTGGGGGAGCAAAACTGAGGCATTCGGGGGGATGCAAAATGAAGGGAATTCCAATGGCTTTTCTTTAGATTCTAATGTGATTCTACAGTGTATATTTGAAAATTCAACCAACCCAGGTCCGTTCCACAATGCTGAAATACCATACTTGAATCTGTAGGGAAGCCATTGAAATTCAAAAACATAAAAATAATATGAACAGAAGAGACCCTCAGTAAAAGCAATTTCTGGCTTCCAGTTAAACATGCCAGAATAAGAAATCTTGAAAACAGAGCACTAATGGATTCACAGCAATAGTGTGGGTATGCCTTAAAGAAAATTCAAACAGCAGCTGGGAAAGCTTCTGCTACTCAATTAAACCTACCTGGGCTATTAAAAGAGGCTACTCAGAGTTCTTGTAATCTCTGAGGATGTGTTTCAAAGCTGAGAGTGAAACATTAGGACCAAATCATATTTGTTCTAAAGTATGGTTGTAAACAAATGGTTCACAATCTTAAAAAGATGCAAAATATATAGGTGTTCATATACTGTAGGTTTCAGCAAGCTTAGAACAGTCATGGGAATCAACCCAAATTCCCCCTTGAGTGAATATATTGCTTTGGATCTAGATACTAGACTGAGTTCTCCCATCTTCTGTAATTGTTTTGCATGGCAGAGTTATAAAGGATGCAGTTCAAATTATACCAATAAGGATTTCTCTTCTCTGGAGTGATCTGAAGAGACAGTTGGTGAACTTGATGGCAGGTTTCCTGCCTCAGGGTTTTCTTAAGATTGTAACAAAGGCATTGAACTATTTGGCATTCCTTTTCAAAAAATCAAATGGATAATATTCTCCCTTCAATAAATGTCTTTAGCCCCAGAGACAAAGGCTTGAGAGGGATTCCTAACATTAGCCATGATGATGCCAAGTGGGCCTTCTGCACCAGCACTGCACCTCTTCTTTTTAGCATAGAGCTTGAATGCTCTTTTTATGTTGACATTGCCATGATGTGCCATTCTCTGTGATAGGCCTATCAGCCAATATTTCATTTCCTGAAAGCAAAGATCATGACAAGTAAGGACAACTTAATATAGCAAAAATGAGTTGAACCAAAGAATATTAGACAGATTGAAATTGGTGGGACTGAATTTACAACCTAATCCTGCCCTTGAACAACACCAGTGTATCTACACAATTGCTAGTGCAACAACAACCCTATTGGTGCAGTAGTCCATCCACTGATAAATGTGCTATGGACACCAGAGCAACATCAAAAAATGCTGCACCATCAAATGCTCTCATAGTGGCTTGACTGTGTGTGAATGGAGCACAGGAAGGGAAGTGAATGATCCAATTCTCACTTGGATTTAGCAAGAAGGGAGCACATCCATGCAGCCTTGCATCAGCAATGGGCTAAATCTGGAAAGAATAGGTGGCAGACACACAGTGCCTGGAATCTGCTGTTCTTCTCACCACCCACCCTGCATCAGACCACTTCATGGTCTGCCACCCATGTTCCTTGTGTTTGCTCCTTGCATGGAGCTCCTTGCATGGAGATCAGCCAGTCAACGGATGCATGTCAGTGAAAGGGCTGCAATCAGTGGTGGGCACCAGCAGGTTCGCACCTACTCTATAGAACCGGTTCTTAACAAGAGATAGTACATATAAAGTTTAAAAATAGCCATTTAAAAGTGGCTGCCAGATGGACAGAGAACTGGTTCTTAATTTCTTTGAAGCCCATCACTGGCTGCAATCTTGCATCTCCTCCATGTGTCCAATGAACTCATGATCATGAAAGTGAGGACTATTCTCAGTCTGCATCTGTCTTCCATTTTGCATTTAACACATAACATAAGGCATGGGGAACCACGATTGACTCAGTGGACAATCAGGGAGCATTTAATATTGTAGTTTTGTTAAAGCCAAGTACATGCGGACCTCATTAATGGCCTGCTCTAGAAAGGAAGAGCAAGGATAAATGATAAAAATATATAGTGCATTTTATAGCACAATCTCATCTTTGTAAAATGAATGAGATCAGTAGTCCCAATAATTGATATTGGAAATGAGAACCACTTTGTATCCAGCTGCCTGCAGCAAGTTTGATTAAGTGGTGTTCATGGCAATAGTGAATTCACAGTAATATGGTTGTTATTCAGCTTGATTAAGAACGTGCATCTTTTAGTGAAGACATTTTGTACATTAATTTCAGCAATGCACCATGCCACATCCCTAGATTAATACCCCTTTCCCAGCACTCCTTATAATATACCAGTACAGCACTTTGCGCTAGCAATATAACAAGTGAAAATCTCAATTAAAGTGAAACCATTTTATCCCTCTTTTCTGTGGAGATCAGCATTTCCTATACCTCCTGTGTCTACAAATTTGCCTGCCACTTCTGATTTACTAATATATGATGAAGTGCTTATGGCACTAGGGCTTCTTTGCAAACTTGAATTCCAGCCCTGGAATTCCCAAATAAGAAGTTAAATATGCTGGATAAGTGTTATACTTATCCTGTGATAAGCTTGCCCAAAATGAGAGATTCTGTGCTGTCGTCACAATATAAATATTCTAAATACGACAGCTGATAGGTGACAGACACATCTAGGTCTAAAATAGGATGCTGCTTCACAAAAAATGCATTGCTGGCCTCATGCTTAAAGGATGTCTACTGCATGCTTGTGTAGCATGCTATCCCTGCTATCCAAGCTAAGAGCCAGGGAGAAAGGACTTGTCTCTGTCCATGCTGCTGGTATGTAATGTGGGCTCTGGGCCCAGACCTTGCACAAGCCCACCCTGGCACTTCTACTGCCTCCAATTGTGCTATAGGAACTAACACCACTACCAGTGCTGAAAGTGTGGACAAGTTCTAAGCCATGATATGTGCAACCTCCTGATTTTAGAAGGCGGCTAGGATTGAGCCACTGTTTATATGCTCGAAGACATCATCTGAAGGTTGTCACCTCAAAAACACCAGAAACTGTGCGGGGAGAGACTTTGAAACTGAGCTGAGTGTGAGTGTGAGAAGATAAGGAGGATAAGGAAGCCAGCAGCAGCTGAGTCTCTATATCAAGCCAAAAATCCAGACAGAGAAGAGATCAAACGTCAAAGATTGATCCATTTAAATGTACGACATTCCTGAAAGAGAAAACCTATTTTTTAATTGTAAAATTGTCCTGGGAATTGATTGCCTACCCATGTACACTGCTTTGCATAAATCTGGTTGAGAAATCCAAAGGCCTGAAAGGCAGTATATAAATACAGTGGTGCCTCACGTAACAAAGGCCTCACGTAAAGTATGTTTCACGTAACAAACAAAAATTTCTTTAGGATTCTGCATCACGTAACAAACTATGCTTCACATAACAAACACACTCATTGGCAGTTGGGGCAGACACGCTGGCCGGCAGTCCTTTTAAAAAGTGTCAGGGCTGCCTAGCGCACCTGCCCATAGCGAAAGCGCTGTTTCTCCTGTGGCCAGGCGTCCACTGGGCAGAGGGAGAGAAGAGCAGTGGAGAAGAGGGAAGCAGCTCAGGGCTAGCCAGAAGGGAGCAGGGAAGAGAGAGGCTCAGGATTAAGAGAAGGAGAAAGTGGAGAGACACTGAGAGGCTCAGGATGCCCTGAGAGGCTCATGATGAAGAGGAGAAAGTGGGGAAATACTTGGAAAGTGTCTTGGATTGCAGCCTCCTAACCAGTGATGGGCTTCAAAAAATTTAAGAACCGGTTCTCTGTCCATCTGGCAGCCACTTTTAAATGGCTATTTTTAAACTTTATATGTCCTATCTCTTGTTAAGAACCGGTTCTATAGAGTAGGTGCGTACCTGCTAGAGCCCACCACTGCTCCTAACCATGTTAAATGGGGCTTACTCCCATGTTTAACTCCCATGTTAAATGTTTAACTCCCATGTTAAATGGGGCTTACTCCATGTATTAAATGGGGCTTATTCCCAGGAAAGTGTATTTTGGATTGCAGCCTTCATAGGGTTGTGCACATTGAATGCATGTTTTGAATTCTGTTCCAGTGTTATGTCATCATTTTTACATCCAGTTAATATTTTTATATGAATATTTTTTGGTTTCTGGAACCAATCGTCTGAGTTTTCATTATTTACTTGGGAAAATCCGCTTCACGTAAAGAACATTTCACGTAACAAACATAACTCCGAAACAAATTAAATTTGTTACGTGAGGTACCACTGTATCTGTATTCTGTTATATTGTTGATGCAAGGGTAGGTCTATTCCTACAGCATCTGGTAGGTCACTGTGAAATACATGGATCTGTAGTAGATGGGCCTTTAGCTCAAGCTCTTCTTAGGGTTGGATCTCTGATAGTCTCAAGGTCTCAACTGGTGTTTAACTTGGACAATTATTCCAACTTTCAATCTCTATTCACTCCATTAGGGCAAGGCAGTAGGTAATAATAATTGTAGCTCTTTCCCTCTGGAACTCTTTTTCAATGGAGATCCATTTGAGACAGCATGTGAGTTACAGGCACAGGAGAGACAGTGGCTCCTATCAGCACTCTTGATTTTAGAAGATTACTGGGAGGAATATTTTGGCTAAAATGAGAGGTCAGGTGTGGGCATGTAAATTTCAGCTGCAATCCAGAAGTGCACTTTGGCTGCCCTATCTATCACTGGAGTGGCCCAATTCCAAGATGGAGAAGCCCAGTTATGCCAGAAAAGGCATGGGGAAGAGTTATACCTTAGGAGCAAGTATAACACTGAGTATAATCATAGGGGTCCATGATAATGCAGAGTAAGAATGGCAGTGTTGACTAAAAATTGTTGAGTTCCCTGCCTCTCAATTTCAGGATATGGAACGACTACGGCAACCCATTAACCTGGGGATACAGCAGGCCACTCCAAGAACCCACTTGTATTCACTGTAGATTGTACTGACAGTCTCATCAGGGACTCCTTATAAGGGTAAAATCCAGAGTAACTACGGAGAGTCCTTGCTCCAGACCGGTGTAAGAACAATTTACTCTGGATTGCAATATGAATTTCCCATAGGTTTTCACTAGGTGGTGCAGTAACTACAGGTGCACATAATCTCTATTATATGCCCACATAGTTACTCTGGATTTGGCTGTAAGGCAGGCACCACAGCTGTTCCTTGTTCAGTGTGATCTGAGGGGGTCTCCTCAGGAGCAAGCCCTCCCCAGGTGTCACTTACTTAGCATGTTCTGGAGCAGATAGAGCAGCCCAGGCTTCCTGACTCCCTGGATGCAGCATAACTTTTTGCTCTGGATTCAGAATCATTGGGGAAGCCCAGCTAGGGAACTCCTCACTGCTCTAACTCTGGATTGCTCTGTTCACCAGATATTTTCCATACCTTATCCCCACCCCATAATTCAACCACTGGACTGAAACGGCCCTTAAAGACAAGTAAAGGTTTTCTAATTTGGACAGGCTTTGAGGCCAGGAGCTGGTTTGTTTTTGTATTCTCTTTCATGCCCTATTATTTGTCTGTATTGTTTTTATAGGGTTTTATAATGTATTGATTTTACACTGTGTTCCTGGACTATTTAATTTATCCTTTCCCCCAATTTCACTCACAGTTCCAAGACAACGAGTAGTAAAATAAAAAAGACAGAAACAATTAAAATAATTCAAACGGAAATTAATGGAACAACTCAGAAAACTCAACTGGCAAAATGCCAGAAGCAAACACAAAGCATTCCCAGGCCCCTATCAGCCTCCCTCCCCTCAACAAAACATATGAGTTTTGAATCTTTTTTCAAAGGAATGTTTAAAATGAGACTTGAGAAAAAAAGTCAGTCATAGCTACATTCAATTTCTAAATTTCCCAATTTTAATTATATGGGCTACACTGATCTGGTGGGAGGGACTTAAACATGGCTACTCCAGTTTCAACTGGGAAATGGTCTATGCCAAAGTTTCCCAAAGTTTGTCCTTCATTGGACCGCTTCATATTGTCCACCTATTCAAAGTACCAGTAGTAGTAACTGGAAAAATCTCCAGGTATTCCTGAGTTGGGAGGCCAGATGTCAACAAACACTAGTAAGAAGCATGGGAGGAGTTTTATTTTAGACAGAATATCATTATGCTGAGCCAAGTCTCCTACCATTGTTAGTTGCATCATGTTCCTGGCCTCACTGCAAAAACGCAACAAGGATCCTGTAAGTACCGCCAGACTTTTGGTACCACCTCAAGGACCAGTGGTTGAGAAACAGTGGTCCATGCATTTGTGGATCTTTCTTATACTGCAGTATTCTTTTTTTGTGGTAGAAGCCCTGTTTGATCTTCACTTCTTCTGCAACTCAGCACAGCACTGAGTAAATAGAGACTTAGGACACAATCCAGAGCAAATTCAGCCTGCTCTGACCTAACTGCACTCTCCTAACTATTCTGTATCCAGAGCAGAAAGTTATCCTGAATCCAGAGAGTCAGGAAGCCTGGGCTGCCCTGACTGCTCCAGAGCATGCTAAGTAATTGACACAAGGGGAAGACTTGCTCCTGAGGAGACACCCCTCAGATCACACTGAACAAGGAACAGCTGTGGTGCCTACAGTGGTGACATGACTCTGCACATCACCTGGTGCGGAAGTCTGTGCGTCATCCCTGGGATGCGCGCCCCCCCTACCTGGACTGCGCAGTCACCAAAGTTGGCGCCTGCGCAGTTGTTTCTGAAGCCAACTGGCTTCAGAAAGAGTACTGCACGGGCACCATCTCTGACACCTGCGCAGTACTTTTCTGAAGACTTTTGGCATCGGGGGAGAGTTGGTGCCTGTGCAGTACTCTTTCTGAAGCCATTCGGCTGCCGCTCCACCTCCTGAGTGAGGCCGAATGACTGTGCAGAGGCGCGGACTTTCTCTGCTCTAAGGAAGTCTCCTCTGAAGCTGTTCGGCATGCTCAGTGTGTTTCTGCGCAGTGCACCTCAGATGGCCGTTCAGGCCAGCTCCTCAGACAAGTGGCAGCTTCTGGCTGCTGCTCCGCCTTGGAGCAGGCCTGAATGGGGGTGCTGATGCCCGGGGCCTGCCAAAGGACAGTCAAACTACTCCGGCACATCACCCCATACAGAGCGCATCACCCAATGCAGCCCACACCAGCCGCACCAGACTGGTGACGCCACTGGGTGCCTGCCTTATAAGGAGTCCCTGATGAGATGCCAGTACATTCTACAGTGAATACAAGGGGCTTCTTGGAGCGGCCTGCTGTATCCTGAGGTTTGTGGGCAGCCGTAGTTTGTTCCATATACTGAGGTTGAGAGGCAGGGGTTGCAGCTAGGCTGGCCAAGAACTCAGATTTTTGGTCAACACTGCCATTCTTACTCGGGCCTTATCATGGACCCCTATGGGTCTACTCATTACTATACCTGCTCCTGAGGTGGTATAACTCTGAGGGCTGGAAGAGGGCATTTCTGCCTTGGAAACAGGCTTTGGATACAGAGTAACTGCTCTGCCCTAGGCAATGCTAAACATGCCCTCAACTTGCCTCTCCTGAGCTGCTTAGGCTGCCCCAGCTAGGGCAGAGCAGGTCCACCTCTCTTAGGGCACCCTATCTTGCCTTGCTCTGCCCTAAGCCTCTTCCAGAGTAACTGGGCTGGAGCATCTTGCAGTTGCTCCAACCTAGTGTTAGATAGGGCAACCTAAGGGCTCTTATGTGGACAGATTAGTTGCTCTGGATTGTCCTGTTAGAGCACAATCCTAACCATGTCTACTCAAAAGTAAGCCCCATTTTGTTCAATGGGTCTTACTCCCAGGAAAGTGTCTTTAGGATTGCACCCATAGTGACTGATTCTGCTCCACTCCCTTTCTAGAGAATGTTTGCATCAAACATCTGCTACAAAAGCAACCCGTTGAGCTATAAAGGGAAAATGGTTCCACTGCCTAATTTGAGGGGAATTTGGAGAAGGCAATAAGTTGTGAAAAACATGTCACATGGGATCTGCTGAGTCTGTGAACTGCAACTGAGGCTAACTCCTTGAGCGATTTTGCTGGGAACCATTGGTGTTATGGGCTCTCATAAATGTCTTAATTTGTTCAGATATCACAGCTGAATGAAGTCTGCGTCTTGCTGTGATTCCCACTTACGCCACATTTTGTGTCAGATCTGCAGCAAAAGGTAATAGTAGTCATTTAAAGATTTTAAATTTAGCCTTCCATGTGTTTCTCCATAGACTGCACAGTGACCTTCCATTGATCCCTATTCTCCTTCTGGTCTTTTGGCTTCCCATCTCAATCTGTAACAACCTACCTCTCAGTCAGTCCTCTTCTGCCCATTCCATGTTTCTCTAAACGCACATGGTCCTCTGTTCTCAGCATGCAGTAGTGCCTGGATTTGTTTGTTTGTATACTGCATTTTTCCTTCCAAATGGAGGTGGCTAATTTAAGAGGAGAACAAAACAAGCAGAAGTCAACTGTTTCTAACAGCACATAAAAAAATCAGGGGAAAAGCAAATAAAATCCATAGATCTTAAAAAGCTTATAGAAACAAAAACAGGTGTTAAATGGTAAGAAACACTGTAGTAAAAGGAGTCAAACAAAAAAATTTCCCAACATGATTTAAAGTTGGAATGTTCTGGAAGTCTTGTTAAAAAATTTCCTGGATTGCTTTCAATAGTCCTCTGGAGATGAACGCTGATTCCTGGAGATTTTGGTCCCACCCTGAAAGTTGGCAACCTTTTTAACCAAACCCACTCTCCATAGCAGCTGCTTGAATTTTACTATCCTATAGCTTGTGCACACAGAACGTCTTAGCTTAAATCCCTGGCATCTCCAGGTGGAGTTGGGCAGACTCCCATATGAACCTCAGGAGAGCAGAGCAGAGCTTGATGATGATGCCATTTGTTTTTATATCAGCTTTGTGGTATGACTAGTGCTAGCGTGGGACCATTAAGCAATGGATCTCGGTATTAAAGGGCCACCAAAGTGAGTTTTAGTATGACACAAGCAGATCTCTTGTCTGGAAAAGGGGTTCAGTGTCTTTACTACAAAAATCTGGAACCAGCCCTGTGCGGTGGACCTTGTTGTGGCCCACAAACTTCAATGTGCCATCTAAAAGCCTTTTGTTTCCAGAAAAGCAAACTTCCAGAATTAGCAAACTGTAGGCATAAAACTGCTTTGTTATTTAATCATATTGATTATCTTGTGAAGTCCAAAGGAAGCATGGAATGGCTACCTGATCTCAGGGTAAGCATTTATTACTGGTGCACATCCAGCCCTTTGCAAAGGAACAGGTCATATGCTTGACATCAGCTTTGCAAGCTTCAGAAGCAGGTCAATTACATGCAGTCATGGAGCCTGTTCTTCCCCTAGTCCTGGCTTCCCTTCCAGCAATTGTAACACACACTGCTAACTGTTGTGCTAATGGCAGCATGCAGTTGTAGATGCAACGGTTCTTGCTTCATGCTGAAGCTTGGGGCTAGAGCTTTAGGTAACAAGAATGTGGCTGCTGCCTTCCCCTCTTACCCTTAAAATGTCAAGACGACAGAGCCTGTCCTGCATCCACAGTTGCATCCTGACTTCACAGCCTCTGATACTGTCCCCAAGGGAATGGCTGTTCCTCCCATACAGATGCAGATTTCTCTAGATTTCATTTACTTATTTACCTTATTTATATCCCCTTACTTATAAAGACCCAAGGTGACTTACATTGTGATAAACAGCACAATCCTAACCATGTCTCCTCAGAAATGTTCAGTGGATCTTGATCCCAGGAAAGTGTGTTTTGGATTGCTGTGAAAATCAACTAAAAATACAGTAAAATACACTTCATAAAATCCATTGATAACAACCAATAAAACAACATATTACAGTAAGAATAAAATATTACAATAAAGTAAAAAAACTAACAATCAAATAAAAACCAATAAAAGCAGTGGCATTGCTTTGATAAAGGCAAAGGTGACCTCCCTAGTCATGTCCAATGCTAGGGAGTGGTGCTCATCCCTGTTGCCCAAAACAGGACTGAAAAGCAGTGTTGCCCAAAGATGCTTCTGTGGTCATGTGGCCAGCAAGACTATAGGCTGAGACACATGGAACGCTGTTACTTTCCCATCAAGGTGGTACCTATTTGCCTACTTGCCTTTACATGCTTTCGGACTCTTCAGTTGGCAGGAGCTGGACTGAGGATGGGAATTCACCTCGTCTTGCAGCACTCGAGTCTTGAACTGCTGACCTGCTGATCAGAATTCTGGTCAAGCTGTGATCCTAACTCCATTGTTCTAACCACTGAGCCACTGCAGCCCCCGCACATTACTCGACTTTATAAAACCTAAGCATGAATCAAAGGCCAGGAGCTCAGAAGGCCTGTCTGAGCAGAAATGTCTTTAGGCCTCACCTGATAGTTTCTAGAGAGGGAACAGTTTTTAGATCAAGAAAATTGACCTATTGTCTTTTGCTACTATTGAGAAGGCCCTGTTTCTTGCTGCCACCTCTCGTATCTCCACAGGCAGTAGCAGTATAGGAGAACCTTCTCTGATGATATCAGGGAATAAGCTGGATTGTATGGAAGTAGATGTTTTCATAGATAGCCTGGCCCCAAGCCATATTTATCTGATGTCCTTTTACAATCTCTCTAGAATTTTAATAATTATGCAAAAGTAAATCTTCCTGTATGCTTTACAACACAGGTGTAGCTAAACGATCCCTAAACCCTATTTTCAACCACTGTGTCATGGCACACTGGTGTGCGGCAAATGGTCTGCAGGTGTGCTGCACAAGTTTGGGGTGGGGCATTTATTGAAAGGGCAAATGAGGAACTTGAACCCCCCAATCAGCTGCATGGTGTGCCTTGTCAATGGTCAAAAATGGTGCCTTAACAATTATAGCACCCTTGTCACTGTGCCTTGAGATGAAAAAAGATTTAAAATTGTTGTCCCAAACACTTAAATTCACTTCTTTATCTTACTTTTTTACTCTTGCCTGCTTAGCAAAATGGCTTCCATAGCAAAATGGCGTATTCAACTTGGCACAGATCCTCCATATGACTATATTAGGTCACATCAGTAAGCGCTGTCTGGCATGATGAGATATAATTTAACAGAATCTGACAAAATGTCACTTCTGTGCATTGAGGAGATGTCTATTATTAGCTTCTTGGGAATTGCAGGAGTTCCTAAAATATCCCATTACCTGAGGTTTGCCTAGTTCCGCTCTGCCTCCATAGGAAAACACTCGCATTAAGGGGCAATTTACTGCAGTCGTACTTGTCCCAAAATAAACTCTCTTGTTTCAGAGCACTTTGGATGGTACTAAACCGAAGCATCTTTGACGTTGTGATCAGAATATAAAATGGCCCAGATCACATGCAGAGACTCGGAAAATGCAACAGTGGAAGCAAAGAGCACTACAAAGCAGGATCCAATTATAGCCTGCCAAGTCCTTCCCACTGAATTAGAGATTTGCCGCTTTTAAATGTATAGGTTAGTATGCTTGCTTCTTAACCAAGAGCTGTGCTGATTAATGGCTATTGCCAAGGTCAAATTACTGCAGAACTCCTTCCATGTAACAACACTGCAGGAGGTGCTTTGTGTGCAAAGTGAATGGTACAGCTAAATAAACAGAAGACTGAATTAAACTTATAATCACCAGCATAAAGGTAATGACAGCATCTTGACTGATTTCACTGAATAAATGTGCCTCTCAGCCAGAAATAACATTTTGACTCCCCCTCCCTCTTTGCCCCATTCCATGTTTCATTTGTTTTCAGGTTGAAAGAGTCAAAATAAAGAGCTTGGGTTTCATGTTCTCTTAAGAAATACAGCTAGAATCTTCCATGTGTTACATGCAGAGAGTTTTAATCATGCACATTGATGTGGGAAGAGAGAATAGACTGAGATACTGATTGCTCCATCCGGTTGATGCTCAAAATACTGTTTTAAATTTTAAATTGTATTACATATAATTAATTACATTCTGGCTGCAATCCTGAAGTGCACTTGGGCTACCTATCACTGGGCTGGCCCAATTCCAAGATGGGCCAGCCCAATTACACCAGAAAGGCTTGGGCCGGCGTAAGTCAACATAGGGTGGCCTGAGACAGATGGACCTGGGCTGTCCTAGCTGTGCCAGCCTAGGCAGCTCAGGAGAAGCATGTTGAGGCGTGTTCAGTATGGCCTAGAACAGTGCAGTTATGCTGTATCCAGAACCTGTTTCCAGGGCAGAAATTCCCTCTTCCAGCTCCTCAGAGTTATACCAACTCAGGAGGAGGAATAAATTGGAGTAGATCCATATGGCTCCATGATAAGTCAGAGTAAAATTAGAAGTGATGGCAAAAATTTGGGGTCCTTGGCCACCATAATTGCAACCCCTGCCTCTCAACCTTGGGATATGGCACAAGTACGAAAGTCCACTAAGCTCTGGTTACAACTGGCCACGCCAACAATCCCCTTGCATCCACTCTCCACTATAGGTACTGCTGTACTGAATTCTCATGTTGTCAGAGACTCCTGGGCTTCCTTATAAGGCAGGCACCACAGCTGTTCCTTCTTCAGTGTGATCTAAGTAGGGTCTCCTCAGGAGAATGTACTCCCCAGATGCCACTACTTGGTGCCTACTTAGCATGCCCTGGAGCAGCTTGGGCAGCCCAGGCTTCCTGACTCTTTGGATCTAGCCCAACTTTCTGCTCTGGACACAGCCAAGTTGGGGCTGCCCAGCTGGACTATTCTCACTGCCCTAACTCTGGATTGTGCCCATAATTTATTAAGAAGGCTAGATGCTGCATGCTCAAAAGAAAAAGAAAAAGAAAAAAAGGGAAAAAAAGAATTTAAGTTCTTTTCCAAAAAAACAAACAATAAAAAGAGAACATGTCATGGAAAAAGAGGATGTCTTCTTTGCCCTGCTTTTACCAAACATGTATAGAATCATAGAATCATAGAGTTGGAAGGGACCTAGTAGGTCATCTAGTCCAACTCCCTGCCTGTAGCAGGAACTCCTCCTAGAGCATCCCCAACAGGTGCTCGTCGAGCCTCTGCTTGAAGATCCCCAGTGAGGGAGAGTCCACCACCTCCCTTGGCAATTTGTTCCACTGCCGAACCGCCTTCACCGTCAGGAATTTTTTCCGGATTTCCAGCCAGAATCTCCTTTCTTGCAGTTTGTACCCATTGGTTCTAGTTCTGCTTTCAGAAGCAGCTATGAACAAATTGGCCCCTTCCTCCCTATGACAGACCTTTAGGTATCTGAAGAGGGCAATCATGTCTCCTCTCAGCCTCCTCTTCTGCAGGCTGAACATCCCAAGTTCCCCCAACCTTTCCTTGTAGGGCTTCCCTTCCATCCCACTGATCATTCTTGTCGTTCTCCTCTGGACTTGCTCCAGTTTGGCTGCATCTTTCTTAACGTGAGGTGCCCAGAACTGAACACAGTACTCAAGGTGAGGTCTGACCAATGCTGAATAAAGAGGAACTAGAACTTCTCGCGACTTGGAAGCTACAGTCCTCTTAATGCAGCCTAAAATGGCATTTGCCTTCTTTGCAGACACATCACACTGCTGACTCATGTTCAGCTTGTGATCCACGGCGACTCCAAGATCCCGCTCACATGTTATGCTGCCAAGCCAAGTATCCCCCATTTTATACCTGTATTTTTGGTTTTTTATTTCCTAAGTGCAGAACCTTGCACTTCTCCCTGTTGAAATTCAAGTTTATCCAGATCCTAGTTTATCTAGTTTATCCCAGAGGTTTCTCCTGTCTTCTGATGTGTTTGCTACTTCTCCCAGCTTGGTGTCATCTGCAAATTTGATCAGGCTCCCCGTATCCCTTCCTCCAAGTCATTAATGAAAATGTTAAAGAGAACTGGGCCTAAGACAGAGCCTTGGGGTACCCCACTTGAAACCGACCTCCAGGTTGACACAGAACCATTTACTAAAACCCTTTGAGTGCGGCCATCGAGCCAGTTGCGGATCCACCTAACAATTTCCCCCTCTAGCCCATATTTTTCCAACTTCCCAATTAAGATGTCATGTGGGACCTTGTCAAATGCTTTGCTGAAGTCAAGATAAATGACATCCACAGCATTGCCACTGTCCAGTAAGCTCGTAACCCGATCAAAAAAGGAGATCAGATTTGTCTGGCAAGATTTATTCTTGGTAAATCCATGCTGGGTTGTTTTGATCACCGAGTACTTGTCTAGATGTGCACAAATTGTGTGTTTTATGATTTGTTCTAATACCTTCCCCGGGACTGAAGTCAAACTGACTGGTCTATAATTTCCCGGGTCTTCTTTTTTCCCCTTCTTAAAGATTGGGACTACATTCGCCCTCTTCCAGTCCAGTGGCACTTCTCCACTCCTCAAGGATTTCTCAAAGATGATCAACAGAGGCTCTGCAAGGACATCTGCCAGTTCCTTAAGAACTCGAGGGTGCAGCTCATCTGGTCCAAATGACTTGAATTCATTTAGGCCAGTTGTTTCAAATCAGTTCTCTATCAATCTTAATCTGCTGTTCTGCACCATCCATGTTTTCATTACCTCTTTGGGGATGCAAGCACATCCCCACATCAGCCAATGATCCAGCACCCCCATTTGCACAGCCCTCCTTCTGAGAATAGATGGACGCAAAGTAGGAGTTGAGCAGCTCTGCCTTCTCCTGGTTTCCAGACACCTGCTGTCCATCTTTGTCCAGGAGCAGCCCCACCCCCCTCGTCTCTCCTCCTGTTCCTTTGGGCATATCTAAAGAAGCTCTTTTTGTTATCTTTGACTCCCCTGACCAGCCTCAGCTCATACTGAGCTTTAGCATTCCTGATCCTCTCCCTACAAGACTGGGCTATCTGCCTGGTGATCTTTCCAGTCTTCCACTCCCTACACTTCTCCTTTCTTTAACTTCAGCTGATCCCCAAGTTGCTTGTGGAGTCAACCTGGTTTTTTCCCCCTTTCTTTTTCATGGGAATTGTTTCTGACTGTGCTTGTAGAAGCTGCCTCTTAAGGAGCTCCCACCCATCTTGGGCCCCTTTCCCCATTAGATCATCAATCCTTGGGATTCTGCCTATGACTCCTCTAAGCCTGTTGAAATCGGCTTTCCTGAAATCCAATGTATAAGTTTCACTCTGCACTCTTTTTATTTCCCACATTATTCTAAATTCCAGCAGCTCATGATCACTTTCCCCTAAAGTTCCCGCCACGTTGACCCCGTCAATCAGTTCATCACAATTAGTTAAGATCAGGTCAAGGATGGCCCCTGGACCATGAAGTTATCTTCCAGGCCCATCAGGAATTTATTGGAGTTTCATGTTTGGCTGAGTTTGTCTCCCAGCAAATGTCTGGATAGTTAAAATCCCTCATTACTACTACCTCATATTTCCTTGCAAGACCTGCCAGTTGCTCCAAGAAGACATCGTCTACTCCTTTTCCTTGGCCTGGTGGTCTATAGTATACACCCACCACAATGTTTTGTTTCTTGTTTTTCCCCCTCACCTTTACCCAAACGCACTCCACAGGGATATCTGGACCAATTTCCTGGATTTCAGAGCAGGTATATACGTTCTTGATATATAATGCTACTCCGCCTCCCTTTTTGCCACTTCTGTTCCTCCGGAACAGCTGATAGCCTTCCAATTGTGCGTTCCAGTCATGGGAGTCCCACCAAGTTTCAGTTATTCCTATCAAATCAAATTCTCCTTCACTTGCTAAAAGTTCCAGCTCATCTTGTTTATTTCCCAGGCTCTGTGCATTTGTGTAAATGCAACGTAAGCCCTGGAGGTTGTAACCAGTGATGGGCTTCAAAGAAATTAAGAACCGGTTCTCTGTCCATCTGGCAGCCACTTTTAAATGGCTATTTTTAAACTTTATATGTACTGTCTCTTGTTAAGAACCGGTTCTATAGAGTAGGTGCGAACCTGCTGGTGCCCACCACTGGTTGTAACTCAATGCATGTATGATGGAGTTTTACTCCCTCTGGATCCAAGAAGTGTTCATTCGCCATTATCTCTTTACCACAATATTCTGTCCTTGTACCCATTTCTCAAATGATGCTATAACATCAACAGATCCTTCCTGAATACCTCATACAACAATCACAAGAAGCAATTTTTGGATACATCCATTCTAGCAATTCTTATAATGCAAAACAGGGCAATCTACAGGAAATTACAGCTGTCTTTCAGAACAGGGTGGCCATATGGAATGCAGTAGAGAGTGTCTGTACCTTTAACCATTGCTTGGAAGAGGGAATTTAGACAGGTTTAGCTCAGCAAAGAAGGATTTAAAAAGAAGCACCTGCCTAAATTCCCTCTTGTATGCAATGGTAAAAAGTACAGGCACTCTCTTCTCCATTCTATATGATCACCCTAGTCTTTCATCCATGTTATATAAAATATTCAGACATTCCTCTTTATAATTACATTTGCTTATTCATGATGCAACCATCTTTAGTAGCAGTTATATTATACTAGGCATGTCCTTAGGAAGCAAAAGTGCGTTATTCTTTCAAAAACGACAGGCACAAACAGGAAGGCATCACAGTTTAGTCCCTAATTACCTTTTAGAATCAAAGTGAAATGAGGCAAGTAATGAGCCAGAATGCGAGGTAATTATGAGGCATGCAGAGTGCCATGTAAACAGGAGAATCAGTTGCAAAGAAATATTTGTTGTAGATTCCTATGTGAAAGATCTGCATTGGTCAATTGCAAAAAAAAGCCCAATCCTATACTTGTCTACTCAGAAGTAAGTCCCATTATAGTCAATGAAGCTTACTCCCAGAAAAGTGTGAATAGGATTGTAGCCTTATTCAAATAATATCAGTTATTTTTTTAAAAAAAACACTTCTTCCAATGATGTCATTCTCACAATTTCTTAGAAATTTCATTTACTGTACTTATTTAGCGGTTGCTATTTTTTTACTAAAAAGCTTTAGGACTTTCAAGATACACAATACTGAGCCCACAATACCATATGGAAGCAGGTTTATTCAAACTTGATATGAGACATATGAAAAACAGTGCAAATATCATTTGTCTGCATTGTTGCTTTTCATTCTATCTCAAGAGAAGATCACTTGATATGTATTTTGATGTATTTTTTGCAGTAGAAACCTTTCCCCAGGCCTGCCCACCTGCCCATCTATTCATCTATCTATCTACAGTATCTATATGCTGCTTTTCAACTAAAAAAGTTCACAAAGCAGTTTACAAGAAAATAAAAAAATAATAGCTAATTAATAGTTAATGTCCTTTTAGATGGCTTTAATTTGGTTCCTTCCTGGTTACTCTATTAGCGCTGACATCTAATTTTGCTTTAGTTTTACTGATTTGATGCAGTGACTTACAGCCCAATCCAGAGCAACTAATCTGTCCACATAAGAGCCCTTAGGTTGCCCTATCTAACACTAGATTGGAGCAACTGCAAGATGCTCCAGCCCAGTTACTCTGAAGGAGGCTTAGGGCAGAGCAAGGCAAGATAGGGTGCCCTAAGAGAGGTGGACCTGCTCTGCCCTAACTGGGGCAGCCTAAGCAGCTCAGGAGAGGCAAGTTGAGGGCATGTTTAGCATTGCCTAGGGCAGAGCAGTTACTCTGTATCCAGAGCCTGTTTCCAAGGCAGAAATGCCCTCTTCCAGCCCTCAGAGTTATACCACCTCAGGAGCAGGTATAGTAATGAGTAGACCCATAGGGGTCCATGATAAGGCCCGAGTAAGAATGGCAGTGCTGACCAAAAATCTGAGTTCTTGGCCAGCCTAGCTGCAACCCCTTCCTCTCAACCTCAGGATATGGAACAAACTATGGCTGCCCACAAACCTCAGGATACAGCAGGCCACTCCAAGAAGCCCCTTCTATTCACTGTAGAATGTACTGGCATCTCATCAGGGACTCCTTATAAGGCAGGCACCCAGTGGCGTCACCAGACTGGTGCGGCTGGTGTGGGCTGCATTGGTGATGCGCTCCGTATGGGGTGATGTGCCGGAGGAGTTTGACTGTCCTTTGGCAGGCCCCGGGCGTCAGCACCCCCATTCAGGCCTGCTCCAAGGCGGAGAATCAGCCAGAAGCTGACACTTGTCTGAGGAGCTGGCCTGAACGGCCATCTGAGGTGCACTGCGCAGAAACACACTGAGCATGCCGAACAGCTTCAGAGGAGACTTCCTTAGAGCATAGAAAGTCCGCGCCTCTGCACAGCCATTCGGCCTCACTCAGGAGGCGTAGCGGCAGCCGAATGGCTTCAGAAAGAGTACTGCACAGGCACCAACTCTGACGCCTGCACAGTCTCCCCCGAAGCCAAAAGGCTTCAGAAAAGTACTGCGCAGGTGTCAGAGATGGTGCCTGCGCAGTACTCTTTCTGAAGCCAGTTGGCTTCAGAAACAACTGCGCAGGCGCCAACTTTGGTGACTGTGCCGTCCAGGTGGGGGGGGGGGGCGCATCCCAGTCACTTCCGCACCAGGTGATGTGCAGAGTCATGTCACCACTGTAGGCACCACAGCTGTTCCTTGTTCAGTGTGATCTGAGGGGTGTCTCCTCAGGAGCAAGTCTTCCCCTTGTGTCAATTACTTAGTATGCTCTGGAGCAGTTAGGGCAGCCCAGGCTTCCTGACTCTCTGGATTCAGCATAACTTTCTGCTCTGGATACAGAATAGTTAGGAGAGTGCAGTTAGGTCAGAGCAGGCTGAATTTGCTCTGGATTGCAGCCTTAGTGGCTTAAAGGGCTGTGCCTCCCCATTTGAAGATCAGCAGATCAGCAGTTTGAGACCTGAGTACTGCAAGATGTGGTGAGCTCTCATCCTTAGCCCAGCTCCTGCCAACCTAGCAGTTTGAAAGTATGTAAATGCAAGTGGATAAATAGGTACCACCTTGGTGGGAAGGTAATAGTCATGCCGGCCACATGACCACAGATGCGTCTTTGGATAATGCTAGATCTTGGATTCAGGGCACAATCCAGAGTAAGGGCAGAGGGGAGAGCCTTAGCTGGGCTGCCCCAACTATTCTGTATCCACAGCAGAAAGTTATGCTGCACCCAGAGAGTCAGGAAGCCGGGGCTGCCCATGATGAATGATCATGGGGTTGAATGATCAGTGGGATGGAAGGCAAGCCCTACGAGGTAAGGTTGGGGGAACTTAGGATGTTCAGCTTGGAGAAGAGGAGGCTGAAGGGAGACATGATTGCCCTCTTCAGGTACCTGAAGGGCTGTCATAGGGAGGAAGGGGCTCATTTGTTCATAGCTGCTTCTGAAAGCAGAACTAGAACCAATGGGTACAAACTGCAAGAAAGGAGATTCCGGTTGGAAATCCGGGAAAAATTCTTGATGGTGATGGCAGTTCGGCAGTGGAACAAATTGCCAAGGGAGGTGGTGGACTCTCCCTCACTGGGGATCTTTAAGCAGAGGCTCGACGAGCACCTGTCGTGGATGCTCTAGGGGGAATTCCTGCTGCAGGCAGGGGGTTGGACTAGATGACCTACTAGGTCCCTTCCAACTCTATGGTTCTATGATTCTAACTGCTCCAGAGAATGCTAAGTCAGTAACAGCTGGGGAGGGCTTGCTCCTGAGGAGACCCCCCACCCAGATCACACTGAACAAGGAACAGCTGTGGTGCCTGCATTATAAGGAAGCCCAGCAGTTCCTGACCACCAGTTACAGCTGCAGTTCCTCTAGTGTAGGGTGGATGCTTGGAGTTGCCTATGTATCCTGAGGTTAGTGAGCTGCCATAGTTGTTCCATATCCTGACCTTGAGAGGCAGAGGTTGCAGCTAGGATGGCCAAGAACTCAGATTTTTGGTCAGCACTGCTATTCTTACTCGGGCCTTATCATGGACCCCTATGAGTCTACTCATTACTATACCTGCTCCTGAGGTGATATAACTCTGAGGAGCTGAAAGAGGGCATTTCTGCCCTGGAAACCCCTGTTCTGGATGGGGTTGCACTCCCTCTGAAGGAGCAGGTTTGCAGCTTGGGGGTTCTCCTGGAGTCGCAGCTGCTCCTATTCCTTTGAACAACATTCCCAGTGCACCAGGCACTGAGCACCAAATTGCTGGATGTTGATCAGTCTTCCATGTGAAGTATAGGACAGAAACACGTTGCCCCCTTTTCAGCCCCTGAAGGGTTAAATTTCTCCACAGGGGTTCTTGGTGGGTGTTCAGGTGACAGAAGGAACTCCCAGAATTCCATGCTTCAGGCCCAGCAGTTGGGGCGGAATGTTGATGAGTCATCAATTCTCCAATGCAAAGTATAGGGAGGAAAACGTGTTGTGCCCCTTCTTACCCCCTTCCGGTTGGAATTTCTGAAAACCGGCTCTTAGTGCACCCCTCTGTCACGGAAGGAACACCCACCCCAAATTTCACGCTTCTAGGCCCAGCAGTTTTGGCAGGGCGGTGATGAGTCAGTCAGTCAGCCAGTCAGTGACTTTTCTCTTTTATATATATAGATTTTGCTGTAAGCTTCTCTGAGAATCCTCCAGATTGAAGGACAGGGCCACAGATGTCAAACAATATAGTGGACATGAGGTAGAACTGCTGATGCTGGCTTTACTATGATGACGAACAATGTGATCATCTCAAGCAATGTGATCATCTCAGTGGTGTTAAGCACCATTAAGCACCATTAAAGAGCAACACAGGATCATAATTTCACACAGAATGTGTATAACATTCTCTCTCTCTCTCTCTCTCTCTCTCTCTGTGTGTGTGTGTGTGTGTGTGTGTGTGTGTGTGTGTGTGTGTTGGTTGGAGGAATGCATTTTGATTTGCTAGACAGAAAGAGCCTCCTGCTGCTTGTCCAGTTTCAGCATCTTGAGGGAAAGGAGCAAAAAGAATTCCCACTGTCGTTTCTGGGCCAATGTATTTCTGCACAGCTTTAAAACCAGAGTGATTTCTTGGTTCTCATTAAGATCCTATTGCAGTGGAGTTAAATCCTCCAATCAATATGTACCAGGTTTGCCACTGCACCAACCTGAGACGGCAAGTCCTTTAATAAATAGATTGATAGGACACTCATTTGTACCCCTTCAGGCATTTTTGTTGTACTGTTCTGTCAGAAGTTCTCCAGCATTAACATAATATAATATATTTCTCCAGCAAATATAGATAACCAAGGTGACTAACAACATGTAAAACAAAAATAAAATACCATTAAAATTAAATAACAATAAATACGGTAAAAATACAATTAAAATACAGTTTTATGATGAGTTTATAATCTATTTCAATCTTGCCTACTGTACAAAACAGCCTTTGGGGGTTTTGTCTTGTGCAGGGGCTCTGCAGGGGGATCTGGGGTCTATGCTTAAGGAATGTTCTTTTGTCTGTCTGTCTCTGTCTGTCTGTCTCCTTCAGGATGCTTCCCCTTATCTAGAGATTGAAGACATTTCCATTCTCAGGGACATGATAGAAAGTTCAGCTCAGAATTTTCTCCATAATATATATATTGTGTGTGTGTTTTGTTTTTTTATATAGGGAATATTTATATAGGAAAATGTAGCATTCACTCCTGGAATGTGCCCCTTCCCCACTACTGCAATCTGAAGTAGCAACAGACCAGGGACTATTTTCTTACCCCATCTGCTCTTCATATGAACTAGGCATGGATTAAATGGATATCTATCTATCTATCTATCTATCTATCTATCTATCTATCTATCTATCTATCTATCTATCTATCTATCTACAGTATTTATATACCGCTTTTCAACTGAAAAGTTCACAAAGCGGTTTACAAGAAAATGAAAAAATTAATAGCTAATTAATAGCTAATGGGTCCCTGTCCCATTATAATCATTCTTTTTCTAAGAAAATCTTGTTAAATATAGTTCTGTTAGAAGAGGGGATGGGTATCTCAAACAGAATTTTCAGCATTATTACCAAGCTAAAATTTTGATGATACGTATTTGGTTAGAAAACTGATATAAGTTTGTTATATGAATCTAGCACCTATTAAACTGACAAGTTGTGCAAGTAGGAAGAAACAGTTTGGTCCATTTTTATCTTGTTGTTTTTTGATTGATTAATTTAATGAGTTGTTTGATTTATGTCCCACGTCCTTGATTTTTTTCAGCTTCTTTATGCAGTTATATATTTGTCAATCCACCTTCATAGTAGTAGCCCCACGCCTTCAGTATGGCAAATTCTCACTCCAGGCCACAGTAATCATCTGTGCTGTCAGCAATCTGCTTTATCATTTAAAAAGTTAATTGCTCCTGCGTAGGCACAATTTGTTTAATACTAAATTGAGTTATACAAAAAGGCTGTGTAGGGTACTGACAGCAAAATGTTGAGATGCTGGCTTCATTAGAACAGACTTTCCACAATAATCTGCAAAGCTTTCCAAGGACAACTGTTGGGTGAATTCCTCTTATCTGAAAATGACTGCTGTTTAATCAAGGGTAGTGCTTTCTGACGAGAACATTGTTAGAAGCTTTGCCCATGGTAAAGTGGTTACTGGAATGTTTTCTGTTTGGCATCTATTTCTTAATAGCACAGCTGCTCAAAAAGGAACTATTCAGCTTTTCATTTAACTGCCTGCTTACTTGTGTACAGTCCTTGGTTCTCATTTGAGATACATCAGTTTATAAGACTTTTGGTTTTTGATTGAAAACATGCATTATTTTATACAGGATGTTTCTAGAGAGTAAATCTAAAACCATGAATTGATAGGGTGTAGTCAGCATCTGCAGTATAGGTAGAGATAAATAAAATGAATCTCATTTATTTGCAGCACATGAGGAAGAAATTCCATATTTATTTTTTATCTTTAATTGTATGTTGGTAGGGAGATATCTGTCTCTTCCTCTTTCTGAATAAAGTCTATGCATTTTTATTCAGTAGTAAATCTTGTTCAGTTCAATGGTACTCCCAGGTTAGTGTGTACAGGATTACAGTCCTAGTCTATTAGTTTTACAGCAGCTGGGTCCAGTGGCTCAAACAGATTTCACATCTACAGAGCAGCAAATGGTTCCTAACCTCTACCCTGGTTCTCCAAATTAGAAATGTCTGCATTCAGGATGTCTGAGTTACAAGTGGCTACATTGGCATTTTAGTACATGCATACTCCATCTGTTGTGGTGTTTTTGCACAGGTGCACACAGGACACTGACATACATATACAGTCCAACCATGACAAACTTTTAGGCCATAATTACTACATATAGCCTCGGGACTTAGTGGGTCTCTGGTTGTTGGATTGGCATAGTTAATAATAATAATACAATAATCCTATGTAGAGATTCCTAGTACTATTCCAATGTCAATAAGAAAGACTTGCCTTCATTAGACTAATGACTACATTAGACTAATGACTACAAAGACTTGCATGTTCTTTGTAGAAAACCCATTGTTTGTTCCTTTTAGTATAGTCTATTCTTTCCTTTCCATTGACCAAAGATTTTATAACTGATGTTCAGGTTGTTTCATTGCATTATTTCTGCAGTGATTTGAGAGCCATATAAATTAATGTTGAATGCAACAAAAGTGCACCTAAATTTACATTTTCTCATCTGAGTCCAAATGATGTGTCATTGATCTTTCCTGGTCTAGATAAAACAAAAACTTTTTAATAATGTCTGAAGTATCACTCTATTCATTCATCTACTTTCATCTACATTCATCAATCACTCATCTACTTAGCATCCAATCCTTCTCCATCTGGATTGTTCTGCTTATCAACTGCAATTACCTTCCTTTCTCTTCTCTTTTTCCTCCTCCTTCTCCAAGCCTCTTTCAGCAGTTCCTTTCACTGAATAAATACACCATCACTTTTTTTTGGGGGGGGGGGAGGGGGTGGATTCCCTGAGCAGTGCATGGCTCTGTTATTGCAGCCTGAACTCCTCTCACCTTTGTGCCACCTTCACCTAAGCACCCTGAGCTCGCTTACAATTGGCTGCAGGTTAGCAGGCTCTGACTCTTGAGGATGCATGTTTTATCATGTGTCTGGCTGGGACACCTTTGCATGTGGCCATAAATGTTTGAACCCTTAACATTTTAACAAAACTGTAGAATGAACTGTATTGTGAGAAAAGCTAAAACGATCACAAGTATCACTTGTTGGCTTAGCCAGAAAGGAGCATGCAGAAAAAAGACATTATTGCAGCACTCACTGTGTGACTTACAAGAAAATCCCCTAGGTTTCCCCAGGCTCTGCTCTCTGCATCTTTTTTTAGCTGCTTTTTCTTTTCTATGTCCTTTCATTATCCTCTGGAAGCTATTATTTGTCTTTGTGGTACCACTTAGGAAGCTATTGGAATCTAGGCTGAGTAACTGAGTGTAGTAATACTGTACACTATAACCTTGGCTGAGCTGCAAACTAATCCCTGCTTGGATGAAAGCAAAGTAGGAAGCCGAATAATAGAAGCTTTGGAAAAGAAGAAACACAGAGAGGAAAGGGGGCTGCACCTAGTTAGAAAAACAATTACCATCCATTCTGTTTACCTCCCAATTAAGACACCAAATTGTACCTGGGTTTAACCTGGGCTACTTTATTAAAGACAAGAGTCAATTTTTAATGCATGATACCCAGTGAACGCACATTTCCTCCATTGCCAGTCTGGAGTAAGTGAAGAAAACTGCCATCTATGCATGTGGATCCCCTTTCCATGGAAGAAAAAGGCCATGGCTGAGTAACATTCCAATCCTATCCAACAATCCAGTGCTGATACATCTGAATGGTACCAGTGATGCCTGTAGTGGTGGGGTTGTAATAGACGCCTCCACAAGGTAAGGAAACATTTGTTCTTTTACTTGGGGTTGCATTGCAACTACATTGTTGCTGGAAAGTTGGTTAGGATTGGGCCCTTTAAAAAGTGATATGATGGCAGCAGCAAAATAGCTATTTTCATATTCTGTTTCACTCATAGACTGGGAAGAAACGAAAATATAATTCAGTCCTAGTAATCTAGATTCCTTCTGCAATCAAAAAATACAATTTGGCCCCAATATCAGGTTGACCAGTTCACAGGAATTTCCCTGACAGAACCGGAAATGAGACCCTGGAACCAGAAGTCCAGGTAGAGGCCTCTTTGTCAGATAATTGGGGGCTTTTCCAACCATTTACTGGGATTTTAGGCCTTTGAGGACTATGTGCAGCTTCCTGTGGCTGCTGCAGGATCCACTGAGCCTCTGAGGCTGCTGATTAAAGGAAGGGGAGGGAGGGGGAGGGAAGGGAATTGTAGTTTTTCCCCTCCTCCTCATGCTAAAGCCCCTTTCCAAACCAAATGGCTGGGAAAATGGCTGTGCTTAGCAGTGGCTCCCAATCCCTGCAGAGAAAAAGATCTGGGGGGGGGGGAAGGAAACACAACTTGCTGTTTGCTGCAAATGAAGGAAGGAGAGAGCTCAGCTGAGGCTGCTGGAGAGGAGAGCAGAGGAAGAAGGGAGCCTGGAAGTGCAGCTGCTGCTGCTCTGAAACTTTGCAATGAGTTTGGCTTGGAGGGAAAGGAGGGGCAAGAATTAATTTTTTTAAGCAGGGTTGCCAACTGACCAGAGAAATCCCAGCCTCTCCTGTTCCTATGCCTCTGTAGATGGATCCACCAATATATACTTTGCACAAAAAGCATATAATTCACAACAAGGGCTTGAGTTGTTCAAGTTTGGGGGCTTTATTCTAGCTATTGTCAAAGCAGAGGAACAGGGGCTGAGTGTAAAATTTGGCAACCTTTTCAGGGTAGGGATGGTGGAGGTAACTCCTGACTTCTTAAGTTTTAAGCCTCCAGACCCAATTGTGTCCACTCAAAAGCATTATAGTCAATAGAGCTTATAGTGTGTAAGGGAGCAAAGAAAAGGAAAGGAGGCTGAAAGATCAAGCTTCTGCATGCCTGCCTGCATCACTTAAACATGTGCCTTTTTGGTTGGTGTCTGGTCTGTTGCAATGAGATTTGTGCAAAGATTAAGCACAGGAATGCAATACAAGTGTTTTAGCTTTATTTTAACACGTCCTACATTTGTCCTACATTTTTGGGGTGTTCTACATTTTTTAAAACCAGGCAGGAATTTTGGCTTGGAGGACAGGAATTCTGGGGAACTTGGGAAGGGGGATTTTGGGTTTAGCATCTGGTCACCCTGCCAATATTGACCTCCCTGCTAGAGAAAAGTAACAATGTTTTAAGGAATCAGGGGAGCATAATGAGTTAATGTTATATTGATTGCCATCTCTGCTTAATATTTGTTTAATTTTTGCCAAGCATTGGAAAGAAGGAAACCTCCTATGAAAATAAAACAACTGTGAAATTGTCAGGATATGTTGCAAATATGCCTTGTGCATTTTGTGCACAAAGTGAGTTTTGAAAATGTCTCCATAACATGAAGTGACAGTGATGAGATATTAAATATCTTTTTATGTCAAGCTTGACATAATAGGCTTGTATAAGATCATTGAAATTGATCCATTACTCACAAGTAAGCTTTCTGATTCTTTAAACAAAATTAAGGCTATAATCCTAAACTGAAGTTAGGCCAGCCTAAGCACTGTAGCTACAGTAGAAGCTGTACTGGTGCTGCATCACAGCATTGATATTTACTAAGGACTGGACATTAAATTTATTAGAGCAGCATAAGTATGATTTATCCAAACTATTTTAAAAAAATCAGGACAAAGAGGCTAATCATTGAAATAAAAAATGTATGAAGTTGTGTTTAATGTTCCATGCAAAGGTCTACTGTATTTCACTAAAAATAGAAACTGGAAATTTAAAGTTTTGAGCAGCTGTAACCTTGACAGAAATGGGTGGAGATATGTTGCCTCTTAATACTCAGAAAATCCCTATTTATCCACTTATGCAAATGATTCCTTACATGGTATTTGTGGACATTCTGTCCATATATGAAGCTTATCCAATTAAATCACACTACCATCTAATCTTTCTCTAAATTTTCTAAATTTTCAGGCCTATTCTGATACAATTCAAACATATCTGTATTTAGAGCTGCAAGATGTTGCTTTTATTTTCTGATGTTGCTGTGATGGGTTTCATGTGAAAAACTGATTTTAAAAGTGTCATGTGTGCCCTGACATCATTCCCACCCCTCCATGTTTGTCTCTTCTTTGAGATTTTGAACACATTTAAAACTTCCTATAAGCGCCTGATTATTCATCAGCGTAAAAACTTTGAGAATCCTTTGCCGTCAGTCTTTGTGTAATGGAAACTTTGTATAATGGAAATTCCATTATCTTCCACACGTTTGTGGATTCCATCTTTCAATCTGGGCCAGCTATTCTGCTTGGTATCATACGTATCTTGCCCATTAGGTAGCAAACCTATCTGTCTAAGCAGGGTGAGATGGAGACGCCGGTTGGGTTCCATCTCTCCAGTCAGGGAACTTGATGCCAACATAAACCAAAGCTATATATTTCCCAGGCCATTTCCATTTTTTTTTGGGGGGGGGGGTAAGTGACCAATTTTTGGGAGCTCCAAGAGGAGTATGTGCTTGATTACCACATATGCAATAGTAACGACTTGAGATTCCACGAGCACTGAAGGTAGCTTAAGCTAAGAACTGTCTAGGGGTAAAGCTCATTTAAAGACTTCCTTTTTTCTTTTGCTTTGCCTGCTGAGTGTCTCCAACCAAAATGCAAACATCATCAGGGAAATTTAACACAGGGATGTGCTGGGAGAATGAGAATGGGAGAATGAGGATGGACAGTGGTCAGAGAAGTATGAGAAGTTCCCCAGATCCACCTGCTGCACATGTAGCCATCAGGTGAAAAACTTTCTTTGTCCTCTTCAGCCATGTTTAGGCATTTTCTATCAGCTTTCTGCACATTCACTACCCGCTTATCCACATTTTGTTTAAATCAATTTTCTGTTGGACTTTTAATAAACGAGTTACATTTTTACATTTGGCCTACTTGGTCAATGTTCACAGGTAATTCAGTGGATCTCTTCACCACACAGAAGCTGGACTGGGCTTAATTTTTAAAAGAACCCCCTCGCCCTGCCTGGGATGGTAGCAGTAGATACAAATTACCAAGTTTCTTTGCCCATTCAGCTGGTAATCCAGAGAGTAATTTACATAATGGATAGAGGTGAAAAGTGGTGTGCCCCAGGGGTCTGTCCTGGGACCAGTGTTTTTCAACCTGTTCATAAATGACCTAGAGGCAGAGGGTTAAGCAATGAGGTAGCCAAGTTTGGAATGACACCAAACTATTCTGAGTGGTAAGACCAGAAGAGATTGTGAAGATCTCCAGAGGGATCTCTTTGTACTGCAATAATGGGCAACGAAGTGGCAGAGTAGATGTAAAGTTATGCACATTGGGGCAAAGAATTCTAACTTTACATATAGATTAATGGGCTCTGGGCTATTTGTGACAGACCACTGAGAGATCTAGGGGTGCTAGTGGATAGCTTGATGAAGGTGTCGGCCCAATGTGCGGCAGCTGTGAAGAAGGCAAATTCTGTGCTTGGGGGTCAAGAGAATAAAACAGCAAAAATTAGGATGCTGTGCTACAAATTGATGGTGAGGCCACATTTGGAGTACTGTGTCCAGTTCTCATCTCAAAGAATATAGAAAGAAATATAGAAGAAATGGAGAAGGTTCAGAGGAGAGGAACTAAAAGGTCTGGGACAGCTTCTGTATGAGGAAAGGCTACAGCGTTTGGGGCTCTTTAGTCTAGAGAAGAGGCACTTGAGGGGCGATATGATTGAGACATACAAAATTATGGAAGAGATGATAAAGTGGATAGAGAGATGCTCTTTTCCCTTTCACATAACACCTGAACAAGGGGACAACTACTAAAATTTAATGTTGGGAAGGTTAGGACAGACAAAAGAAAGTATTTCTTTACCCAGCATGTAGCTGGTCTGTGGAACTCCCTGCCACAGGATGTGGTGACAGCAACTAGCCTTAATGCCTTTAAGAAGGGACTGGACAAATTCCTAGAGGAAAGGGCCATCTCAGGCCACAAACCATGGGGGGGTGTTTATGTGTAGGCACGCATAGATAGATGTAGATGTGGGCAACCTCAAAATGCCAGATGAGGGGAGGGCAGCAGGATGCAGATGTCATATGTGCTCCCTAAGGCATCTGGTGGGCTGCTTTGTGAAACAGGAAGCTGGGCTAGCTGGGCCTTTGGCTGATCCAGTGGAGGCTCTTCTTATGAGAAAAGGGAAAGCAGGGAGGAGTGCATGTGTGAAAACCACAAGAATCTACTCCTATTTAATAGCTACCCTCCTCCAAGGAGTCTCTTTAACTGACAAAAAGTTATCAACCTCAATCTCTAAGGGAATAGCTTCAGATACTCACTTTTTTCTTTTTTTCACTGTGGTCAGGAACAGAGCAAATGCAGAGAGCATGTTGGCTACAGCAAGTCTAGCTCTTAATCCCTGCTTGATATTTTTGGGGTCATCTTGGGCAGGCCAGTATTTCTTGGCCCAACCAACCTTGCAAACTTAATAAAGGTAACATCAGAGCACACATACTTCAGTTCGGGCCCTCTTTTGATAAAAGTTGAGGATGAAAATGATAGCTGAGCAAATGATCTGAGAGCATCTGATGCTGCTCTACTATCAAAACTAAGCAGGTTTGACCTTGTAAGCTGCTTGGCTGAGAGGCTGCCTGGAAACCATTTATAAGCTGTGCTGAGCTCCTTAGAGGGAGAGGAGTATGTGGGGGAAAAATAAGCTGAAGTTTCAGATTTTTCATTTTTGATGTGAGTTGTGGAAGAGCTTTCTGCTGAAACTTGAATCAAATAATACAAATGAAAATTTATATCAGTTTTTGCAATTATGAGGATTCATTTGTACTATATAAAGCCATATCTCTTGTCAATTTCCAGTGGTCCATCTGGCCATTTCCAATGGTCCATCTGCTAGAGTTCCATTCTCCTAAAAACAAATATTGGCAATAACCAGCTCTGAGCGACAGAAATAATATTCAGTGGCACACAAAACATACAGTCACAGTGCATTGTTTGATTTTGGGTGCAATTCTATGCATGTCTTCTCTGAAATAAGTCCCATTGTGTAAGTCCCATTGAGCCCCATTCTCAGAAGTAAGTCACTGGGAACTTATTCCCAGGAAAGTGTGTGTAGGATTTCAGACTTTATCTAGTTAATAGGAGAATATTATTTATTGAACCAATCGTACTCGTAAAATATTAAGGCAAGTATTAATATTTGTTGAGTTAATAGTACAATATTAAGACAGGTACTGCAGCTCTGTGCTCCCAGTGATTTGAACACCTTTCATGTGTCTGACCCTGCATATTTCACACAAAGAACAATACCATAAATCTTCCGAGAACCTGAACGAGAATAATTTCTCAGAAAAGAGGAGCTTTCCTTGAAGCAATATGAGCTTGTTGGGCTCTATTGAAAGCACCATAATCTTCCCTCAGTTCTTCATTTCTGTGGGTTTAAACACATTTCTCCACAGAGCTGTGGGGAGAGTGCATTTCATTTAAACTGTTTGCTTCAGATGCTGAAATGTCAAATGCCGAAATGTCATGAAAATGCATGTCTTTCATAAAATATTGAGGGCACAATTCAGTCAAATTTAGGCATCTTTGTATCTCATTAATTTCAGCAGGAGTTAAGTATATATCTCACTCTCCTTTAGAAACCAATAGAATAGAAACACTAGTAATGTAGTCTGGATTGTGTTCCAGGAATTTCCAGTATTTAATTAAGACCATTAACAATTAAGACCATTGTTTTTCTCTTTTAGGGAAAAAATGTTTTCCTGTGTCTGAGTGAAATATGATTTGATAGAATGATTATTAATTGCTAGTTTGTTGCAAACCAGTAGTTTGTTGCAATGACCTGAATCCTCAGTATCTTAAGGATATATTAATTTTTATAATGCACAATCAAGGATTATTATAGGATACAGTTTCAATTACTACTCCATCACATTTCATGTAGGGAAGTAGCAACACAATGAAATTGATATTTCAATAGAAGGTATTGAATAAGAAGATATAGATATTTCATGAGAAGGTATTTAATGCATCATTAAATTAATGATTAATGCATCATTATGTACTCATTTAATGATATATTTTTGTGGATATTATTTGCTGATAGTTTTATTTCAAGAAGCTGAAGTTCCTTTTTAAAATAAGACCACTCTATTTTCGTGGCTAACAATTAGCTTTCCAAATGATGAGATATACCGGTAACATTCTCTTATAAGAAAAGCAGGTTTTAGCAAACATGGCTGTAATCCTAAACTCCAGTTAGGCCAGCATTCACCCTGGCATAAGTCCTGACCTGGGGGTGTAAGGTACTTCAGCCCTCTCCTTGGGGATGGGTGGGTTAGGCCAGAGCATGGGCATACACTGATCTTCCCACACCACCATGGGAAAGTACGCCAGGTGAGTTAATCTGGCCTAAATTGGTTAGGATTGCAACCTTTATGCTTACACATTATCAGCATTATCAGGAAGAAATATTAGAAACAGCAGAAGAAAGCCATGTATGGCAATATAATCCATGAGGTATGTTGGCTTAATAGTTCCCATGAGAATTGAGCACTGCCATGTTCTACATATAGGTCAGTCTTAAATATTTTTAGGTCCATTAGACTCTCTCTGAGAGACTGGAAGTATGTCCCACCTTTATGTTGCCCTGCTTCAGGTTGCAATTGTGTGCATATTAGTTCTTCACTGTATACCCTTTTAACCCAAATGGGCACTCAAAGTTGTTATTAGTTCAGTACTGTCTACATAACTGCCAACAGTGGCTTCACTAAGATGTGCAAGCCATATTGGGTGATGCAAGACAGGGGGTGACATCACTACTGGCCAAAATTTTTAAAATCTTGATACTTTTGAATGATATACTTATCAGTTAATGTGTAATGCAGAATGCAAGAACAAACCATATTGAAATATTTCTATTCTGTCAACAGATATAGCTAAAAACCATCAGAGTGGGGCAGTGGAACATATACATATACATATATATATATATATACACACACACACACACACACACACACACACACACATACATACATATATACATACATACATACATACATATATATATAAATAAAAATTGTTTTCTCACCCTCCACGGGTGGTGTATGTATGTATGTATGTTATCCTCAATCTCGGGTCCTCTACCAGAGGCCTGGGAGTTTGAGGGTTCTGCGCAGTATCTTAGCTGTTCCCAGCAATGCGCTTTTCTGGATTGAGTGTTTTGCTGTCCCTCCTGGAATCTGTTAGAGCCATTCTTCCAGCTTGGGTGTCACAGCCCCTAGTGCTCCTAGTTTTCTCTCTCTCTCTCTCTCTCTCTATATATATATATATATAGTTTTCTCACCCTCCATGGGTGGTAAATGTATGTTATCCTCAATCTCAGGTCCTCTACCAGAGGCTTGGGAGTTTGAGGGTTCTGAGCAGTATCTTAGCTGTTCCTAGCAATGCGCTTTTCTGGATTGAGTGTTCTGCTGTCCCTCCTGGAATCTGTTGGAGTCATTCTTCCAGCTTGGGTGTCACAGCCCCTAGTGCTCCAATCACTATTGGGATCACATTCACCTTCACTTGCCACAGTCTATCTAATTCCTCCTTCAAACCCTGATACTTTTCCACCTTTTCATGCTCTTTTTTCCTGATGTTGCTGTCGTTTGGTATCGCTACGTCTATCACCAGGGCTGTTTTCTGGGCCTTATCTACTACCACAATGTAAGATGTAGACAAACTCAAAATACCAGATGCAGGACAGGGCAGCTAGATGCAGAGTCTTGTTTTGTGTGTTCCCAGGGGCATTTGGTGGGTTGCTGTGAGTTACAAGAAGCTGGACTTGATGGCCTTTGTTCTGATCCAGCAGAGGCTATTCATATGTTCTTATTGAATTTGATTATCTTCTGCATGCAAGAGTTCCTTCAATAGAATTGCTTGAATCAGATGAGGTGCTCTGCTCTCACGTGGGAAATGAGGCTCAAAGCTCATCTAGGGTCTAACTAGGGCTCACAGATCTCACACCAGGCATGTTGGCCAAGTGCTATTTTGCACTTTGCAAGAGAAGCTGGGAAACAGAAGACATTTTCCTCCATAACGCATGTTCTGGCTGAAAGACAAACAGAAACAAGGGCTTCTTTTTGCACAGTCATTCTCTCACTAATGAGCAAAACCAAGACTGAAGTACAGTTCAATGCCCCGATTACGCAATACAGACATGAAGAACAAGGCAAGTTGCCTGCAGGAAGGCAGCAGCAGGTCAAATTCCTGCTGTTTAATAAAAATGTCAAGTGGTGGTGTAAGTGGGCTAGCTCTTTTTTAACTCTGACCACCTGCCGGAAAAGCAGCTTTGCTTCCCATTTCATTATCCAGGCTGTTGCTTGCCAATATAGTTTCATGCCCAGCAAAATTGTTGTTGTCTTTCAAGTCACAGCATGGGACAGACCTTGCTTGCTTCTCAACACTTCCCATGTGTTGGGCAAAATTCTCTCTTACAGAATCTTCTCTGACTCTTCCTATTTTATTACTGTTGCTCGTTGAGCTTATGACAATGAATAATTTAATGTAATTAAATTATTGTCATGTACTTATTGTTATTAAATTGATTTCATTTCATTGTATTTATTAATTCAGTTATTTGATATAATTATTTCCAAACTGTTCCTGGATCTGCATTTAGGTGCATGCTTCTATAGCTGGTATAGGGGGAAAAACACAGAAGAAAAATGGCTCTCCCTAGGAGCTTGCCTTCCCCAAAAAGAATTGCATGGGTGAATTCTCCTTTGAGGAAACTCAACTTGGCAACCCTAGTTCTGGGAACTGCAATCAAGACTCCAGTCAAGGCCAAGACTAGAAGTGGAAATGCATTATACGTATACCATAATCCATAGACTTCTATGAGTACACAAGAATCTACACACCGCATTTAGCTTGACTGCACTTGAGTTATCAGAGACAGCAGTTATGACATTTTGGGTTCCTTCTCTTTCACTAATGGGAACAATTGTGGGCCAAATGGAAAGAGCTATTGCTCCTACCCATGCGAGCATGATTCCTTTCAAACAGCACTTTCCAAATGGTGTGCCATAGATAGGCTTCAGGTGTGCCATGGAGCCAAACAGCAGCACAGGGCAAAGAGGTAGTTGACTGGAGCCATGTGCAGCAGCCCAAATTAAACCAGTCACCAGTGAATGGGCCAGAAGTGGCTGCTTTCCATATCACACTGCAGTCTGCTTTGAAGAACAGCCAGAAGCTGTTGCTTGGAAGCTTTTTCTGCTGTGCCTGTAGAAGTAGCTGCTGGAAGCTGCCAATTTGAGCCTCATGCTCAGCTAAGTGTTGCGTGTGGCATGGACCTGCTTTGGATTCCTACTCTCCTCACAGAAGCAATGCAGTTCTTAAAACAACCTCCTGCAAAGGTGTGTGTCTGAGCGCAGAGTGTCTGCTGTTCTGTGTGCAGTGCCCAAATCACACCCCTGAAAGGCAGGCCTCCGACAGTCTTGAATGACTATGGTATTGTGCTCGGCGCTGCATACACTGCATGCAAAGCATGAAAGCCTGGGTTAGATTGTTATGCAGGATAGGCTGTTACCCAAGCAGCAAATCCCCCCTCTCCATGCCACTGAATTAGTCCAGTGGAAAGGCAGAGCCAATTCTATTGGATCCAGATGGTGTTGCAGAGCTGGGCTAAGGACAGGAGCTGTCTTGGGCTTATTAGACAGATTTGTTATTATGAAACAGAAGTTAGATGACAACAAAGAATTATTTAATGTAATTAAACGATTGTCATGTACTAGTTGTTACTAAATTGATTTCATTTCAGTATATTTATTAATTTAATAAATTGATTTTGGCTGCAATCCTAACCTCCAGTTAGGTTGGCCTAGGCCCTGGCATAAGTCCTGTGCTGACCTGGGGGTGTCACAAAAGTGCCGTAAGACACTTCTACGCCTCTCCTGGGGGGAGAGTTAAGCCACCATGGAAAGATATGCCATATGAGTTAGGCTGGCCTAAATTGGTTAGGATTGTGTCCATAATTTAAAAGTAAAGTGGTGCCTTGACCATGTACCTTGAATTGGTAAAGGTTGATTATCACTGCTTTGGAAACTGGAAAAATGCTTGCATGAGAAGCAACTACAGCACAAGCTTTTCCAATATGGTCAGGGACTTCTTTTGTTATCCACAAGAAGCTGTCCTGCACTTTTAACATAGTATGAGAAGTGGCCTAAAAGCAATTCTACCATATGTTGACCTATGCAGCAAAACAAAACTGTAGAATTCTCAATAGGATCACTCTGGACTGTAGGAGAAGGAGGCATTTTGAGTACTCCCTTATGTCAGGTATGACTCTGCAATGGGCAGAGCAGCAGAGTGCTGATGCAGAAGAATGATGCTAACACCAGAAGCAGTTTAGAACCAGAGTGTATTCAGCAGGCAAAAGCTAGCCCATTAAACATCCCATGTCATGCACTTTACCAGTCCAAGTAATCAAAGTCCAAAGGATAGTCCAAAAAGCAGAGTCAGTATACAGTCCAAGTCAGCAGGCAATGCAACAGAGTGACAAGCTACAATACTTCCACCTACTCCCACACAGGCCATTACAGAGACCTCAGCTTTATTACACTGTGGTATACAGAGTAGCCAATCAGGTTGCACCTCATTAAGTATCTGTTGGCTAGGTATCTCTTGGCCAGGTGTATGTGATTAACAAAGAATACTGCTGGAGAGAGTTCTTATTGCACTTACTATTTTCCTGACCCAACCTGCTTGAGGACTGCAGGCCCCAACACCTTACATTAAAAAATTGCTTCCTTACTTGCCCCCTTCTGTGAAAAAAGGAGTTAGGTTTCCTCACTAGTTTGCTCCCTGCAATGCTACTTCTCTACTAGCAGTTATTTATAAAGGTCCACCCTTGTTTGAAGTGATAACGCGTTCTACCACAAGAAAACTTTACCAACATGGACTGTGATCTTATGCCTAGAAACATGGGAGTACATTCCACTGAATTCAATAGCCCTTTATTCCAAATAGGTATTATAGGACTGTGCAGCTAGCCTGCTGTATGTGCGTATCAATCCAAGCTACTGAGTTAGTGGAATGATGTGATAGGATCCTGGCTGTGCCATTTCAGATTGCCTGTATGTTCTTGTGCACTGGGATAGGACAGCATCCCGACAGTTCATAGAGCATGGCTAACATCTGAAGCTTCCTGCAAGAATGGAAGCAGCATTCAACTCATACAATGCCCCTTTGTGTGAGCAGATGCCCTTTGCAGACATGAAGGAAGCTTCTTCCATAAAGCCTCATGCTGCAGTAGATCTGATGCTGTTCAATTTAAAAATAAAAAATTCCCTCGCATGAAAAGCTCCCTGCACATAATCAACTAGCAGCAATCCTCTTCCCAAATTAATACAGTGCAATCACAAGCATGTCTACCCAGAAGTAAGTCCCATTGTGTTCAATAGTACTTACCCCCAGGAAAGCGTCGTTAGGATTGCACCCTAACCCTTCAATCCAGAGTAACTGTGGGAGCACGTAAGAGAAATTTATGTTCATGTAGTTACGGCACCACCTAGTGAAAACCTATGTGAAATTCATATTGCAATCCAGAGTAAATTGTTCTTTCGTCGGAGCAAGGACTCCCCATAGTTACTCTGGATTGCACCCATAGTCTTCTATCCATTTTGCAAACATTCAAAGCTTTTTACATGGGGAAGCTCATTCAAAAAATGTATACTCACCTGCCTTTTTCTGAAATAATATAGTCCAGAATACTGCGGGTGACCAGATGCCAAACCCAAAATTCCTGAATTTCAAGGCTAAAATTCCTACCCCTCTAAGCCAATATTCCTACCCACTTAAAAAAATGCAAAAAATATATATTTTTGTTTTTATATTTTTTGTTTTTCGGTCTTTTTGGCCATAATGTTTGATAGGAAGGAGATATCTCAAAACCGATTTTTGCATTGAATTATGCTCTTTAATATGAATCCGACATATGACATGATGGTGTACTGGGCACCATCACAAATTTTAAAAATGAAGCCAAAATGTAGGATACCCGGACCAGAGGCTAAAAATCTGGACAAATCTGGGTTTTTCCAGGCATATGGTCACCCTGAGAATACTATAGTTTCAGTCCACTATCCATCCTACCTCTCTAGTATAACATGATCATTATACATAGTATAGCTGAATAAGGTAAATGGTATAGTACTATAGTATAGCAGAATAAGGTGAAAAGTGTAGAAAGGTAGAAAGGTCTGTATCATTCCAATTTTCAGGTTGTGTTTTACATTTTAAATACTTCTTTATGTGAAAAATACCCCATAGATAGCATAAAAGAAAGGATTCCTGTCTCTATAGAGCCTTTCTTCCTACATGCCTGCTACGGTGTATTTAAGGCTGCAATTCTAACCACACTTTCCTAGAAGTAAGTACTATTGAACATAATGGGACTTACTTCTGAGTAGACATGCTTAGGATTGCACTGTAAGTAGCAAAATGGAATTTCTTTACTGACAGACTGACATTAGACTCAATTTTCCAGAGGCTAAAGGATTTTGGATTTTTATTTATTCATCACAATCTTGTGAATGCAGACTGGACAGCACTGGACTTGTGTTACAGTTGCTGTGTTCCAGGAATGCTGTAACTATAAGAAGAGGTCACACCGTCCTAACTGGATTCGCTCACAGAGATGGATACAGTTTCTGAAGTGTCGTGTTATGCCATGTCATACTAAATTAACTAAAGGCAGTTTGCTCCAGGGCCAGCTGATTCGCCTGCTCGTTGGTGCTCACACAAATTAAAGGAAAACCGAGATGTCCCTTCATGACTAATAGTCTGACTTGCTGATCTGCTGTTCCTGCGATGGTGGTGCAATGTTCTCATTACCACATTTGATTTAATTAATTTGCATGTAAGCTCTCTGAAAATATTGGAATACCCTTGCTTAAGGGGCTGAAAGGGTAAAAAGAGCAAGCAGCAACTAGCTTATTAAGCAAGCAAATCCTGCATGCAGCATGCCACATTGATTAGCATTGGCTCCAAGCTGCAGTTTGTTAAAGCACTAGACAATGTAATTTACCCAACATTGTATTCCTATGTATCACAAAATTTGAAAGTCTATTCTGGCTTTAAATGAGGATTCTAATTAGCTAAGCTATCTCTTAGCTATCCATAATGTTCATGACACTGGCAAAAAAAAATCTTTCATTTGCATCTCTAATTTTTAAATTATTTTGTTCCTTCTTTCCTCAGCTTTGTGATTCTTCAGAAACAGGTTACAAGATTGTAAGAACCTAAGAAGAGACCTACTGAATCAGACCAAAGGCTGATGTTGTCCTCCTTCCTGTATCCTATAGTGGCCCACAAGATGTCTCAGGGAGAACAAAAGACAAAAGGGTACCCTATCATGGGTTGCAGCATAAGATGCACTTTTCTTCCAAAAAACTGTCCAACCACTTTTAAAAATCCTCTAAGCCAGACACCATCACCACTTCTTGTGGGAAGGATTTCCTCAGATTAATTACATGCTAGGTAAATAAATATTTTGATTTGTCTGTTCTAAATCTCCCAATAATCAGGTTTAGATTATTTTCAGGAAAATAATAACAGACAAAAGGAAATAATTCTTTCTGGTTTGGTGTTGCATGAGAAGGAATGGAATATTCACATTATCCACTTATATGCTGGTAACTCTCATTTTTTAATTTCTGAATTTTCAAAACGTATGACATTTTGTAAAGAGTAAATAAGACTCAGACCAATTATTTGATTTTATTTGACTCAGATATAATTTATTATAAACAGATTTTTAGAAAAAAAAATATACATATAGTACATAATAGCTAAACAAATGGCAATTTAGGTGTGAATGTAACTGTTACAAAAGCTTATAAATTACTATTTAAAATCAGCATTATGCACCTTTCTCATAAGCTGGATATTGGCCCACAGTCATGCATGTTATATTGATTGGTTTGAAATGAGATATTTTACCTGATTTATCTGTTTGGAATTTCTACATGTGCTTCGATAAGTAGCACTATAATGCCTATCTATTTTGAGAGAGTCAATATTATCCACTGTACCCAAAATTTACTAAAGGCACTTCTCTCCATTTTATTCATCTTATTGTTAAAAATTAAACCAGATCCTTCTGCAGAACTAATTCTTATGCAATGATAATTGAAAACAGCAATTTCCTAATTTGTAACAAGCCGCAAATATAAGAAAATGTCATGAAACAGAATAGCAAGACTGTGGCCTAGTTCAATCTGAGTACATGTATTTTAAGGTCCAACTGCCTTTAAGAGTTAAGTCAAACAAGACATCCTTCAATGAATGTAACAATCCCAAAAATGCTAAGTTAGGGGAGTATAGTTTATAGTCAAAATGGATTTAAGTTCCAAATAGCATAACGTATCCAATACAGACAGCATATAGAATAAAAGTTCAGAATGTCAGTATCTTCAGACTTCTTGAACTAGAGGTTTAGAAGTTAACAGCTACCTCTCTCATTGGCCTTCTACTGAAAGTTACCCTTGTTTCTAAAATCTGGCCATATCAAAGAGGGGGAGGTATTCATTGCTGCTGTCACTACTCTGCTGCTTCTGTTTTTCCTTCTGGTGATGACCTGTCCCACTGAACCATTCATCCTCAAACAGCCCTTCGACACAGAACTTGACTATGCTGCTTCCTCCAAAAGAATAAATGAAGTCTTTGCTCATTTCCTCCACATAGCCCTTATATCTGAGTTTGATGGGGCAGGTAGGATACTACAAATTCCATTTTTGCGGTCTCTTAACACTGTCAGTAATGCACTGGCTCCACAAACACCTGCAATGAAGTTGGCGGGATCGGAACAAGAATGAACCACACGCTGTTACATACCTCCAAGAATGAAGGAGAAAGACAATGCATAAACTCCTCACTATGAATAAACTATGAATGACTTACTATGAGCTGCAGAAAAGAATTAGGACAGGTCATATTTGAGTCCTATCAATAGGAAGGAAGGGGGATGCTTCCTTTCAAAAGAAATATATTTAAATAGAAATCCCCAAACAAGCATAAATAAGTTGCATAAAGCAACTCTTCCACCGGAATGCTGCTAGTAACTATCTCAGACTTATTCCGCTTCACTGACTCTATGCAGAAATAAGCAAACAAAAAAGAAATGCTACCACTGGTCATATTAAGTAAACTGCTCCCCACTTTAAAGCAATTTCAATGTTAGAAATTGACTTTTCCCCAGCTGGGGAAGGCCAGAAGCTTCAGTCTACTTCTGTCCAGTATGACTGATATGCTACTCTAAAAATATTTAGAGATTTGAATCCTTCCTCCTTTGCAAATCTGAACTAGTTAACTGGTTGTTGAACAATAATTTAAGATTTCTTCAAATGAGATGGGACATCAGAGTCTAGCAAAGTGCTGTTTCAACTGCTTGATGAGTTGTTTTGTATCCACATGCTCTGGAAACATTGCTTCGGATTTCTGAGCTGCCACGTAACTCCTTTGGAGATCTCCAGCCTGAAAGAAAGGCATGCTGACTGAAGGACACATCACTGCTATCCTTGTTCTAGTGATTTCCCCCTGCCCCATCACAAGAACCACATACCACTATAAAAAAATGCAGTCTAGCCAAATTATGTTCCTTTAACATACCCTCTTTCCAATGTACAATCAGTCTATTTAATACATCTCAAAGGAAGGTTCAAATCAATACTATCAGAAAATCCTTAGACTTTGATAAGACCACTCCATGATCTCTGTGAGTTTGAGGTATCTGCACTTTGCATTCAGCCTTATTATTACAAATGGGCAGCTGACTCACTATTTATTTGCCATCCAAAAAAACTTAACCACATCTATCCTCGTAGTTTCAACAAGACAGTTTATCACAGCAGTTCCCAAACTGGTGGGTTGTGACCTGCCAGGAGAATTGAAAGCAGGACATTCCCCCATAAAGTGCTTTGATGCTAGTGATGGTGCTGCAGCCATTGCAGTGTTGCATCCACCCAAGATCTTGTTTCTTACCTGGGAGGCAACACTGGCCTCTGCAGGGTCCTGGAGGCACATGGCTTCCTCTGATGTCCTCCATGTCTGCTGTAAACAGCCCTTTCTGATCAGCAGCAGCTTCTGGTTTTCACTATGTTAAATATTGGAGAGGGCTGTGAGCCTCCAGAACTCCTGAAGGAGGCTAGTTCTTCCCCCAGGAAAAAAACAACTCTTGAGTAGACACAGTGTTGTATCACTGTGGTGCTCCTGCTGCCCCCGAAGCAAACACCTTGTTCCTAACTTCTACGTAGGGATTTAGGAACCACTGTTTTCCAGGTATTTAAGCCATTTCTGCGCATCATTGCATATACACAACAGGTGTACAAATGTGTACACCTGTGGGCTGGACAAAAATTTGGTTAACTTTCCCCCTGAATATCAACAACTTGAATGCTGCTTAATTTTGCCTTGAGCAAACAAATATGTCATGAGAAACTTAACACAAGCAGGAAATTTCAAAAAGATACAATTAAAACCCCACTACTACCTACATATGAACTACCTGGAAGCTTGTGAATGCTTTTAGAATTTCAGGCGTGGGCTGTAACTTCCCCTGACCAAACTTTAAGACCCACAGGTGCATTCCTAACGTTTCATGCAGAACATGCCTTGATAATCCAGACGGAGAATTTCTGCTTGCTACACCTGGTTAGAGAAGATGCAGAGGACAATGGAATAAAGTTGTGTTACCTTATCAGACAGTACAGCAAAATTGAAGTGTGGCTCATACATATGAGTTGCTAAGGAGGATGCTGTATTCAGAAACACTCTTGCCTAAATAAGAAAAGAGAAAACACAAAAGGAGAGTCTAATTTAACTTGTGTATTTGTATACACCAAGACACACAATATCTCAGTTGAGTGCCTTGCCCCATATTGTTTTAATAGTTAGCAGCTAGCTCCACATTTTTTATCATCTCTGATCTACACTCCTACTGTGTTTGGGCTTATTGTAAAAAAAATTTCATTTCCTGCAACATTTATGAATGATACAGATCTGCTATGAGCTCTGGACCTTTTTATTTAGATTTTAATTGAGCCATATCACATACCTCCAAGAGAAAAGAACAAGAGAGTGAAAGAGATATGAAATCTCAGGTGTCTCACATTTTTTTAAGGAACAGTGGACTGAGACAAGGATTTCCCACAATATAAACTTTCAATACCCTACACCCCCTTTAATGCCCAGAGAGATGCAGACCACATCATCCAGCAAGACCTAACCACATCTGTCCCATTCAACAAGACAGCTTATCGGGAATTCATTCCATGATGTCCCACATATGGCCCTCCTCTCCACAGAATGAAGCCCCCCCCCTCCAATTTAAATCACCCTACATTAAGATCTGAATCACATACTCTCATTAAGTGCAGTTGTGCAGTTCCAGAAGTGCAGTTGGGTTACACTATCTATCACTGGGCTGGCCCAACTGCAAAATGGGCCAACCTAGTTATTCTGGAGAAGGCTTGGGGCTGCCTAAGGCAACATAGGCTGCCTCAAGACAGGTGGACCTGGGCTGGGGCAGCCTACGCAGTTCAGGAGAAGCATGTTGAGGGCATGTTTAGCATTGCCTAGGGCAGAGCAGTGACTCTGTATCCAGAGCCTGTCCAAACATGAAATCTGAGTTCTTGGCCAGCCTAGCTGCAACACCTGCCTCTCAACTCCAGGCACAACTACTGCAGCCCACTAACCTGGGGATACAGAAAGCCACTCCAAGAAGCCCCTTGTACTCACTGTAGACTGTACTGGCAGTCTCATCATCATGAACAGGCACCACAGCTGTTCCTTGTTCAGTGTGATCTGAGGGGGGTCTGCTCAGGAGCAAGCCCTCCCCAGGTGTCACTGACTTAGTGTGTACTGAGCATGCTCTGGGACAGCTAGGACAGCCTAGGCTTCCTGACTCTCTGGATGCAACATAACGTTCTGCTCTGGATTCAAAATAGTTGGAGCAGCCCAGCTAGCCCTAACTCTGGATTGTACCTATGATACATGACGTGCTACCCATTTCCAATACCTAAAATGATCGTGCTACCCCAAATTTCTAACACTCACCCTCATCATTTAGACTATTCCATTCTGGGTGATTCCACCTTCCACTAGCCAGGAACTTAATAAAGAAACTCAACCCACTACCTATGTAATATTTATCCTATTCCTATACTGCCTTATTCTCACATATTCAAAGCAGTTTACAGATTTAAACACTGTAGCTGTGAAACACAGAAATGTTTCCAAACATATGAGAAGAGGAGATTATTGAATGTTATTATAACACATTAAGACAACGGAACCCATTCTGAAATAGAGTAGGCTTTAAAAAAATTAAAAAATCTGAGCTGGGAAACATGCAAATGGAAATGCATATAATATTGTGCCATTACTCTGTCTGTTCACCCTGGAGCTTTGTTCTTGAAAGATGGCAAGGGATTAGAATTGACAAGTGTTCTGTTCTTTGAAGTGCTTGGAGAGCAGAATTCTTAGTGCTCCCCGGAGGCTTAGAGAAAATGGATTGTCACAGCAAGACCCAAAGGCTGACAAGATATGCATACATGCAGATTTACACCCAATTCATTTATCACTTTCATTGCCCAGCTTAAGCCTAAGAATCAGGGTAGTAAAAAACAAGATAGCTCTGCTTTTCAGAAGCAGTAACATTTTTTAAAAGTCCTTAATAAAAAGAACATCTCTAGAAAAAGTTTATTTTCTTCTCCATCCCCCCCTGGCACTCCTTTGAATCAGGGGACTTATTCTAGAACCTTTGGTTTGGAAATTGTTTTCTACATGTTGCTGATACTATATTATTTTTAAAAGTGGTTTTTAGACTCTAACCAGGGGACGACTTCATCTTGCAAAAATGATAGCGATATAAAATGGGCCCATTCATGGGTTAGGGCGAAGGTGCCACTTTAGACAAACATGAAGAACAATCTGGGGGCTGCAACATTTTGAGGTTTTTCTTTTGTATTTGAGATTTTACAATGCACCTGCTTCGGCATCTTTCAGCAGAAAGAAAATGCACCCATGCTGACAGTTCACACCTTTATTGCAATGACCCTATCCAGCTTTTCTGCACAAATGCAGCCTTTTAAAAGAAGCATGTGCTGAATCCTGTGGTTGAGGAACAGTCATGGAAGCCTCATCAAGGTCCACATAGTGGAGAAAGGCAGGGTATAAATATGTTAAATAAAATAAATAAATAAACAAATGGTAATGTTTGTTCCCTAACCTCAAGGCTGCAATGAGAATGCATTGCTGCTGGAAACATGGTTAGGATACAGACCTTAAAATATGTGTACCTAACACTAACTTGGATGATCTTTCTCACTCTAACAGGTAATATGTGGGAGATAAGCAGGCAAGAGAACACCAAACTCAACCTCAGGCAGCAAAAAGGCTCCCCAGACCCCATAACATTAAATATATATTAAAAAATTGTTTTCTCACCCTCCATGGTTGGTGTATGTATGTTATCCTCAATCTCGGGTCCTCTACCAGAGGCCTGGGAGTTTGAGGATTCTGCGCAATATCTTAGCTGTTCCTAGCAATGTGCTTTTCTGGATCAAGTGTTCTGATGTACTTCTTGGAATCTGTTGGAGACATTCTTCCATCCTTTCTAATTCCTCCTTCAAACCCTGATACTTTTCCACCTTTTCATGCTCTTATTGCAATGGATTGCAATGACCCTATCCAGTCATTGCAATCATTTTAGACAAACATGAAGAACAATCTGGGGGCTGCAACATTTTGAGGTTTTGCTTTCTATTTGAGATTTTACAATGCACCGGCTTCGGCATCCACACAAACCAAGAAACAATGAGGCGCTCAGCGCTATAACGCACACACACACACAGACACATAAAAAAGCAGGCCTCCGTCAGTCTTGAAAGACTATGGTATCGTGCTCTGCGCTGCACACACTGCATGCGAAGCACAAAAGCCTGGGTTAGATTGTTATGGAGGATAGGCTGTTACCCCCCACGCCACTGAATTAGTCCAATAGAAAGGTAGAGCCGATACGATTGGATCCAGGTGGCGTCGCAGAGCTGGGCTAAGGACAGGAGCTCACCCTATCTTGTGGGGTCGACCTGGGTCTCGAACCCTGGCCTGCTGGTTAACAGGCACAGTGTCTTAACCAACTGCAACACCCACACAGCCTATACACACACACACACACACACATACACACACAAATTGAAAAAGGCGATTTAAATGGATTAGATAATCTTTTTTCCAGTTGCTTGCAGCAAGTTACTTCTGCTCTCACTATTATTATACATTAAGATAAAAATGAAGCCTAAGTGTATTCCAACTGAATACCGTTTGAGAACTAACAGTGATCATAATCTGTCATAGCAAAGAACAGTGCAAGAGTACATTTGAATGTTGCCATGGTAATTGCTAGAATATTTATATGGCAGCCTGGAAGCAACTTGCTGCTTAGAAACAGAGATTTAAATAAGGGTTGCATGTCACATTGCAGATCATCTGCTGAAAATTCATATTCACTAAAGCGCATTTATTATTCATTTCAAAAAATTCATTAATCTTCATAGCACACAAAATTATAAGTCAGACTGCTGGAATTATTGTGACCCCTCCATTGAGTAACAAGCAGCAGTATTCTGTCACCTCCTTGGTGATTCAAAGGTGTTAAATGTAATTCACCTTGATAAGGAGGTCCCACCCTTCAGGATTTTACAACACTGACTTGTCTTGATATCTACTTTTTATATCTATTTTTTCCTCACTTCCTTAGAACCTGCCACAGGAAATAGGTCATTAAAGGAAATTGCTTCCTTAGGTTGCCTTGTCAAGCAGCCATAAGAGGATGGCCCATTTATTATAGACACTGTGGCTGGATCTCTGGTGAGAGGGAATTACTTTTCTGGGTTGAACAGGCAGAATTTTTACCAACCAACAAGTGTCCACTACTAAACTGTGAGACATTGGGGAGGAGAAATGGCATAGAGTTGGATTATGAAGTCTTGCTTTTCACAAAACCTTTGTTTCTACAGTATTACCTGCTCTACCAGAAGATTTTGTTTTGTGTTTGCTTGTAAATTATAAAAGAAAATAACATATGTTTATACAGAGCTGGAGAAGTAGGATTTGTCTTGGCACTGTTACTCTGAAGATGGAGGACAGAAAGATTTGTAGTCAAAAGACATAGGCAAGGATAGATAGTTAAAGACTATGGGCACAATCCAGAAGTGCACTTGGGCTACCCCATCTATCACCGGGTGGGCCAATTGCAAGATAACCCTAGTTATTCTAAAAAAGGCTTGGGGCAGCCTGGACCTGGCAGGCAGTTCAGGAGAGGGCATGTTTAGCATTGCCTAGGGCATACTGAGGGCATGTTGAGCATTGCATAAGGCAAAGCAGTTACTATGTATCCAGAGCCTGTTTCCAGGGCAGAAATGCCTTCTTGCAGCTCCTCAGAGTTATACCACCTCAGGAGCAGGCATAGTAATGTGTATACCAATACGGGTCTCTGATAAAGTCAAGCAAGAATAACAGTGTTGACCAAAAATCTGAGTTCTTAGACGACCTAGCTGCAACCCCTGCCTCTCAACTTCAGGATATGGCACAACTATGGCAACCCACTCACCTGGGGATACAGCAGGCCACTCCAAGCAGCTACACTCCATTAGAGGTACTGCTGTACTGCATTCTCATGCTGCAGCTGTTACTGGTTGTCAGGAACTTCTGGGCTTCCTTATAAGGCAGGTACCACAGTTGTTCCTTGTTCAGTGGGATCTGATAGGGGTCTCCTTGGGATTAAGTCCTCCCCAGGTGTCAATGACTTGATGCCTACTTGACTTGGAGCAGCTAGGGCAGCCCAGGCATCCTATCTATCTGGATGCAGCTTTGGATTCAGAATAGTTGGGGCAGCCCAGCTAGGGCTCTCCTCACTGCCCTAACTCTGGATTGTGCCCTATTTCGCCTTCCGCACTGTAGGTAATCAGAATGGTAACTTTTTGGGCTTAAAGATACTGCTGTTTACTTGCTGGATCAAAGACTACTCTTTGAATGGCAATACCATTGCTATCTAGGATTTAAATAAACAATACAACAGGGATTTCGATTCTTTATTTGGTTGTATTTTAATATTATATTTAAATTTAGTATGTATTTTAATATACTAAAATTTAATATTGATGCCTAAGAATTCTTAATTTTTAAAACTCTTTCTACAATGCTAGCTCCTTAGGAGAGTTATATAGGTATCTAAGGCTTCAATCTAATGCACACTTTCCTGGCAGTACTCCTACTGAATAGTGAATTACTTCTGAGTAAACATTATAAGATTGTGCTTTAAGAATGTGAAACAGTTCTTTTACTTGTCTTGGGGTGCAATCCTAACTTAGGCTGGAACAACTCATCAGTGTTCCAGTTCCCGTGGTGATATAAGGAGGCTAGCACATGTCTGTGCACTTGCCTAACCCTCTCCCAGGACTGGCACAGAACTGTCTTACAGTACTTTGATGACACCATCAGGCAGGGTGACCAGATTATTCCTGAACCCCAGGGCCAAAATTCCTAATCCCAAGCCAAAATTCCTACCTGCTTAAAAAAATTGCCAAAAATGTATTTTTTGTTTTTGTTTTTTGACCATAACTTTTGATAGGAAGAAGATATCTTCAAACTGATTTTTGCATTGGATTCTGCTCTTCAATACAAATCCAACGACATATGGCATGATGGGTACTGTGCACAATTGCAAAGTTTCAAAATGAAGCCAAAATGTAGGACAATGAAGCCAAAATGTAGGACACCCGGACAGGAGGCTAAAAATCCAGACAAATCTGGGTTTTTCTGGTCATATGGTCTCCCTGCCCTCAGGTCAGCACAGGACATATGCCAGGGCTTACGCCGGCCTAACTGGAGATGATGATTGCCTTGATTGCCTATGTTTCTGTTTATGCATTTACAGAAAAAATAATTGGGAACATTTAAAAGAACAATAGAGAAACTTCCATGCCTGTTCTGAGTCATGGTGGTTTATAGTACAGATCCCCAAAACTTAACAAATTTCTATCTTTCTACAGTATTTATATACCGCTTTTTGAACACAAAAGTTCACAAAGCAGTTTACAAAGAAAATGAAAAAATAATAACTAATTAATAGCTAATGGGTCTGTTCCAAAAGGGCTCACAGTCTAAAATGCAAAAGAACACCAGCAGAAGCCACCAGAACAGACATTGCTGGGGTGTGTAGGACCAGTTACACTCCCCCTGCTAAAATTTAAATTTTAAATTTTATTTAAACTTGTACTCAAACAGCATTTTCTATAAAAATGCTGCAATTTTTTCTTTGTTTTCAATCAGTAGCACACATTTGTATTTACTTAGAACATGAAAACTGCTAATACATGTAAGAAAATCTAAAGCTAGCCTTAACCTGCAAGTCACAGATAAGTATTTATATATTTATATACACCCTTTCCTTGGAGTAAATATCATTGCTCTTAGGACCAGTTTCTGAGTATTTATTTAATTTATTGGATTTTTATTCTGCCTTTCTCCACACAAGCGGACTCCAAGTAGCTAATGAGGAGACACAATAAGGATTTAAAACACATAAAAATAATTCAATATTTAAAACAATTAAAAATATTCCAGCACTCTGAATTACAATAAAAACAACTAAAATCACTACAGCACACCAGCCTCTACATCAGTTAAAAGCTCCTGCAAATATAAACATCTTAAGGTCTGTCAAAAGTTCTGGAAGGAGGGAGCAGGTCTGTTTGAGGGAAAGGGAATTCCAGAGCTGGGGTGCAACTGCCAAGAAGGCCCTGTTCCTAATCACCACACTCTTCAGTTGTCAGCAGGGCCCCCTCAGATGACCTTGGGTGATGGGTATGATTGTACGGATTAAGTAGTAGTAGTACTATTTAGGATCATACTCTTGACCAGGTCCTTGCTACTGAGCCCTCACTTACCTCAAGTAACAGCTTCCATAAATCAATACATAAGTTCAAACGTTCCTTTCGCAAACTGTACCAACCTGTTCTAGATGTGCTTTCTGCATTTCTAGCACAGCCAGATTATTGAAAGCTTCTGCATGGTCATTGTTGTTGGCCAATGTCAGCCTGAAACACTGGTAAGCCAAATTTGTGTCCCCAATTCCCTAAGGAACAAAAGATAAGAAGGTATCACACTGTAAGAAGCCAATTGCCAGCGTTATATACCAATATATATTAATGAGACCAACAAACAGATCAGTAGTGGCAATCTGGCCCTGATGCCAACAGGGCCATGACCACAAATTGCCACCCCTGCTACTGACCAGGAAGCCAACTCCCCAGTTATGCCCACTTCCTCCTGTCCAGAGGCCTTTGGAGGACTAAAGAAATGGTGTGTGGCCTCACCAATAGTTGAAGGCCTCTTAAGTCTTTCAGAAAGCCAAAAAAATGTCACCTGGTTCCTTGGGGAAATTGGAAGTGATATTTCCAGTTTCCTGGAAGTGATGGGCTTAAAAACATCATTTCCAACTTTTCCAAGAAACCAGTGGATGGGAGGCAGTAGTGTGTCTGCATGGGTTAAGGGCACCACCAACACCCCTAGACATGCTGCCTGGGTTACTTGACCTCCATGGACTCCCTCTATGTACATCTTTCACAAATCAGGACTTTATAGGTAGGTGCAGACTAAGGCTGTAATCCTAAAGACACTTTCCTGGGAGTAAGACCCATTGAACATAATGGGGCTTACTTTTGAGTAGACATGGTTAGGATTGTTCTCTTAGATTTTTTATTGACTAACAGTACAATAAAATGCACTCTATACACTTCTTTTGCCCGTGGAGCAAGTGTTATCAGAACTGGCTAGCTAACTGAAAGTTAACTGTTTGCTGATATTGTGTATCAAGACCCTTCAAGTATTCAAGCTGCTAACAGCCTGCCTGTGATTAGTTATAAGCTTGAATGCTTATAGTGTCCTATGAAAGCAAGAACACTTTAAGGATCTAAACAACGTTAATGGACAAGCACTGAGAGAGGAAAGGTAGATCTACAAATTATTAAATTTATGTGTACAGTATTCACAGATATTGGGGCCAGAGTGACCAGATGTCCAAACCTAATAAGAATGACTAGGGGCGCAATCCAGAGCAAGTTCAACCTGCTCTGCCCTAACTGCTCTCTCCTAACTATTCTGTATCCAGAGCAGAAAGTTATGCTGCATCCAGAGAGTCAGGAAGCCTGGGCTGCCCTAACTGCTCCAGAGCATGCTAATGGGCTTGCTCCTGAGTAGACCCCCCCTCAGATCACACTGAAGAAGGAACAGCTATGGTGCCTACATTATAAGGAAGCCCAGCAGTTCCTGACAACCAGTTACAGCTGCAGTTCTTCTAGTGCAAGATGGATGCTTGGAGTGGCCTGCTGTATCCTGAGGTTAGTGGGCTGCCATAGTTGTGCCATATCCTGAGGCTGTGAGGCAGGGGTTGCAGCAAGGCTGGCCAAGAACTCAGATTTTTGGTCAACACTACCATTCTTTCTCAGGCCTTATCATGGACCCCTATGGGTCTACTCAGTACTATACCTGCTCCTGAGGTGGTATATCTCTGAGGAACTGGAAGAGGGCATTTCTGCCTTGAAACATGCTTTGGATACAGAGTAACTGCTCTGCCCTAGGCAATTCTAAACATGCCCTCAACTTGCCTCTCCTGAGCTGCTTAGGCTGCCCCAGTTAGGGCAGAGCAGGTCCACCTCTCTTAGGGCATCCTATGTTGCCTTGCTCTGCCCTAAGCCTCTTCCAGAGTAACTGGGCTGGAGCATCTTGCAGTTGCTCCACCCTAGTGATAGATAGGGCAACCCAAGGGCTCTTATGCAGACAGATTAGTTGCTCTGGATTGTGCTGCAGGTCTTGAATTCCTCCCAGCCTGGCCTTTCTGGTGGAGAATGACACATTTGCCTACTCACAAGGAAAGCCGCAATATTGGGCACTTTCATGTTCCCTTATTGCTTAATGCATATTTTTTATTTTTAGTGTTTTGGCCGTATTAGTTGATAGCACCAAGATATTTCAAAACCAACTTTTGCATTGGATTCTGCTCTTCAATACAAATCCAAAGCTGCACACCATTGCAAAGTTCCAAAATGAAGCCAAAATGGAGGACAATAAAGTCCTTTTGGAGGACATGGGGACAGAAGGCTAAAAAAGAGGACAAATCCAGCAATTTCCAGTGATATGGTCACCCTGATTGTGGCCTGCCTGGCTAAAGGGCTAGAATGTAACGGAGCAAGACTGAAGGCAAGCAGAGAGGGTGCAAACAACAGGAAGCAGAGAAAAAGAAGAGATTGTCTCTACCTAGTATTTCACATTTTCCTCCTCATTATGGAAACTGCCAATTGCTATCAAAAATATGATGCTGACTATGAATAAACATGTTCAGAACCAGCAGGACATCTGCATTTTCTGGCAGCAAGGGGTCGATATGCTCTAGTGTCAAGAGAGCAGGCCAATGAGTCAGGGCCCTTCTGGTAGCCATTGGCTTAGTTCTTCAAGGTCACAGAGAGGTTGGTTAGCTTAAGGCCGAGCAAGCGAATGGTGAGGGAGGCCTACGTTGAACAACTGGTGGTCACAAACTTTCTAACAGCATGATGCTTGTAGCATTTTGAGTCATTTTAGGACCCAATAGTGAAGAAAGCATGGTATTTAGTTTTCTGTTGAGTTCAGTCACTGACTTGTAATCTGTTAATACACAGGTAATTTAATACATCCTACCACAAAATTTAACATATGCTCCCCATACTTTCTGCTCAAGCAGACATTCCAAATTTAGCTATCATCAATCAATATAAAATACTCAATGCAAACAGAGAGATAATTGCAAGTCTTTTTTAAAGAGTGACTTTTTCACAGCATTACTTGCATTAAGCTGAATCAGAGTGAGCACCAAATGCATGAAAATATAAGAGTCCCACTGGATCAGATCAAAGTCCCATCTAGTCTAGCTTCCTGCAGCTCACAATGATCCACTAAATGCCTCAGGAAGAACATAAGAGGCCTGCATTCTTGTGCCATCACCTACATCTCGCATTTTGAGGCAGCGTACTTCTAACCAAGCCAGTAACCCATGATGGACTTTTCCTTCAGAAATTTGTCCAATCCCTTCTTAAAGGCATCTAATCTAGATGCCATCACCACATCCTGAGAAAAGGAGTTCCATAGACTAAGGCTGCAATCCCAAAGACACTTTCCTGGGAGTAAGACCCATTGAACACAATGGGGCTTACCTTTGAGTAGACATGGTTAGGATTGTGCTCTAATTATGTACTATTTAAATAAATATTTTCTAACTCTCTCAGCACTTAATTTTAGTGGATATCTCCTGGGTCCAGTGATGTGTGAGAGGGAAGAAGCAGTTCTCTCACAACTTTACTCAACTCTTACCTAATTTTGTACATCTTAACCTGTCCCTTGTATGGCATCTCTTTTTTAGACTGAAAGGCAAGAGACTGTCAAATGACATCTCACACTTGCACCAGTTTGAGTCCCTTTATGTCACATACATATAGAGCCCATTCCCCTTGCAGTTGAAAAACCCGCCTAAATATACTTGGAACTGGGGCAAACCTTCTTAGTGAAAGCGTTCAGGCAGACTGGAGTTATGTTACTTTTTTCCTTTTATCTATTTTTTTGCAGTTAAGAAGAGCTTCAACTGAGATCTTCCTGCCTTCCTGAAAGACGATTCATGTGCCCTGGATGTGTAGCAAGCACATGCATTCTTCCTTGTGTCTGTTCAGAACTTGGCCTAAATCCTCCAGCAAACCAGATACTGAACTCTGCTTTATTCTTTGAAAAAACAATAAACTATTTATTCTTCAAGACTTTCAGCCAATTAAAAAACTTCCAAGTGAACATGCCATCAGTATTTCTTTATGTTTGTATAATCATTTCAGTCAAGCATCTTTACAATTCACGTTCTTACCAGTGCTACATGTCCTAAGTTGTACCAAACATCTGCAGATTCTTCTTCATTTTCAGCCAGAGAAAGTGCACGTTCAAAGGAGGTGAGGATCATGTCATATTGCTGAGCATAGAAGCAACAGAGGCCCAGGTTGTTAAAGAGCTGGCAGTTATAAACACCCATTTGAAGAAGCCGCCTAATCCAAGAGAAAGTGCATTATTAACTTGCAACAGGTAGCATGGCCTGTGAAAATTACTTCTGCCACACAAGTATGTCCCAGTGCAGATGAACTGTGGTGCCACAGTTTCATCCAGCTGGTGCAGAATGCTGCTACCAAGTTACTAGTGGGGGGCCTCCTTGACAAAGTATATCACTCCAGTAGTATTTCATGTTCATTGGCTATTAGTTTCCAGGTGCAATTCAAGGCACTGACTGTTTTTCTAAATTGTGTGTCAAAACTCATTTTATACAGTGGGTCAAATAGAATTCCTGGCACTTGCTTAGGGTGCAGAAGTGATATCATTAAGCAGGTAGACCAAATACTATATAATCATTTTTTTCCTATTTAAGAGCTCAAAAGCTGCAAATGACAAAGAGAAAATATGCAAACCTTGATCATGTTTTCAAGATTTGGAAATGCCCAATCATCATATAGGTCAACCTTTCAGCAATGTTGCTTCAGCTAAGGCATAACTTAGCTGCCTAATAGCTGAGAGGTACTCTGCAAAGTAAAGCCTTGGCAGAAGTGGTGCTCTTCAATGGGCAGCACTGGGAGAGCCCATTTATCATATGGTCCACCCTTTCAGAAGTGACACTTCAGCAGAAGTTCTGTTGAAAAGGTGGTCTGCTTGATAACTGAGCTCTCCCAGCATCACCCTTTCAGTGGTGCCTCTTCTGCCAATGCATCACTTTGGAGCTTGGAGGCTGAGAGTAGAACCTATACAGCCCAATCTTCATGGGGATCAGATAAAGAGGTTTCATAAGCCATATCTAACTGCTAACTGGACAAGAGACACTCTATCAAGTGGGTGTTCAGCATTTATTTAGCAGGGGAAGAGTAACTGGTCCTACAGACCCCAGCAATGTCTGTTCTAGTGGCTTCTGCTGGTGTTCTTTTACATTTTAGATTGTGAGCCCTTTTGGGACAGGGACCCATTAGCTATTAATTAGCTATTAATTTATTCATTTTCTTGTAAGGCGCTTTGTGAACTTTTCAGTTGAAAAGCGGAATATAAATACTGTAGATAGATATGTAACCCATGGACCTTACGATTGACAATTTGCCCTAAAAAGATAAGACCCTAATTGTCTCAAGGACCACCCTTTTCCATGTAATTCTATGTGCAAATTAAGATTATCAGGAGAAGCTTTGGGTTCATTTGGTGTGCTTGTTAGACTAGTCTTTTCTGGTGGCAGTCTCAAGACTCAGGAATTCCACTCCTTACACCAGGAGGTTTGTATTGCCTAATCCCCAAGGCCAAAAAATTCACCTGTTCTTTTAGGTTTCTGGCATATTAATACATATTCCCTTGCTGTGAATTGTGGTTTGAGTGCAGTTGCTTCAACATTTTCTTTTTTGGTTTTTAATATATTGATTTTGTGAGCCACTTTGGAAACCCATAAACAAAAACAACAAAACACATCAGAAAAACACCCAAATGGGTCTTGTGAAAAAATATTGCATCTCCTGAACCATGTCTAATTGACTCAAGGACATTCCTTATCACCCCACCTTCATGTTGTTATTTTTTTTCCCAACAAACACCTCAACTTTCCATGACTCCTGGGAGGGTATTCAGTATGCTCAGTCCATATGAGTTTATTATATTTGCTTTTCTTTCTCCTTTAATTTACAACATACATATTTCTCTATACCCAGGGAATCTTCCAAGTATGCAGAAACCATTACTGTTCCTATGCGTGACCCAGTTTCAAGTACAAACAGGCAGGGAGAGGCTCATATCCTGACTTTGCTATTATTAAATTAAAATAAATATGATTGTCCATGTGTGAATGCAAATGTATCCTTACCTGTAGAACCTCAATGCTATCTCAGGCTGGTCAGAATAAAAGTGATTACTTCCAATGCATGCAATGGCTTCCACGTGTGTATTGTCTTGTTTTAAGACATCTTTATAGAGTTCTGCAGCTGCAGAAATGTTGTTCATTTCCTGTACACAGTTGGAATAATTAAAAATTGTAAAAAGTGTGTTTTTTCTTTATGCAATACTGCAAATTCTGAACTCCATAATTTGCACAGAAAATACAGGACACCAATGAGCTACCACAGAACTGACAATCAGAGATGAGTTAAAGAATTTTATTTGAAACTATGTTGCACAACGGACTTACATGCCATTTTGTTACTTCCTCCTTCCATACTTTTATTGCCAAAGAACCAATTTATGCTGCAGAGGATGTGTGCACATAACTATGAAAACACCTTTATAAGGTGTTTTCTCCATGCCTGTTCACAGCACATATCTATGTGACCTTGAGTTTCTCTTGCTTTTTATAGGCAGCCACAGGGTGAACAGGACTATATAATAGCAACAATTTCCAGTAGCATAGAAACACTCTTTTTTATTGTTTCTTAATCTCCTCTTATCAATCATGCACCAAAGCTTTTCAAAGGACAGTTTTGAAGGCTGTGGACCCAAAGTATAAAGACTCTAGAAAGCAGAATGGGTGTTCATTAGCAGCATCAGCTACTCCCCACATCCTCATTACCCAAACCTCTGCAGTAAGTTCTTTCAACAAAAAAGTGGAATAAATGGCATTATATACATCATGACCACTTCAAATTATGGTGTCCCTAGTTATCCACTAGGGTTTGGTTCTGTAACCTCCCTTGGATAAAAGATTCCATGCATAAAGAATACAAGGCAAAAATAGGTTAAAAGATCCTGTACATAAAAATAGGTTAAAAGATCCTTGCTTCTCTATTGTACCTAATGGAATGCCTCAATATCTGCAGGGGTTTGATTCTGGGACTGATAAATAAATTGATTATTTGTATGCCTCTCTACAACAGCAGAAAAGCAGCTTTTTAACTGTGATTTTCAGTGGCCATTTGTGTTGAGTCAAATCCATGTATAACAAGGTTGGAACTGTATCCTCAATTTATATTCTGAAACATCATTTCAGCATTCACATATATTAGTTGTTGAAAATCATTCACATGCATTTTAAGTATTTCAAATATTTTAGAAGTCATTTTAAAGTCATGCATTAAAATATTACTGCAACAATATTTCAGTGTCTGATAAAGTGTAAGTGCAAGATTGTAAAGGGGGAAATGTAAAAGCCTTTAAATATAGTCATGATGACTATATGCAATCTTTGGGTTAAAAGGCTGCCTGTCTCTGAATGCCAGATGCAAGGTAATGGCAAAAGGATTTAGGCATCTTGTTGTCTTATGTGTTCCCAGAAGCATCTGGTGGATCACTGGGAAATATAGGAAGCTGGGCTCTTATTCTGATTTAAAAAAGCAAAATTCTCTTTGAATTGGTGAAAAAGTGTTTTAAAATCCTTTTAGGAAAATGCACTATGAACACTTTTAACAGCTTGAAAGAGCTTTCAGTTTAAGGTACAGTTAAAACTGTCTACCCCACATTAATAACATTTGTAGTGTTTTCTGGATGCACCAAGCTGGAAGATATTGGCTGCAATCCTAAAGACACTTTCCTGGAAGTAAGACTCATAAAACACAGTGGGGCTTACTTTTGAGTAGACATTGTTAGGATTGTGCTCATTATTACCCTTTATCACAGATGACTGAATGGAAGCTAAAGGGAAGTGGCTTGCCTAAAGGTGAGAGCTCCTGGATGCAAATGTCTTGTGTGCTCCCTAAGGCATCTAGTGGGCTGCTGAGAGATGCAGGAAGCTGGACTAAATGGGCCTTTGGCCTGATCCAGCAGAGGCTTTTCTTGTGTTCTTAAGTGTTCATGGCGGAAAGAAGATTCAAACCAGAAAATTCTAAACTGCAGCTCAGTCTTTTGGGCTGCAATCTTATACACACTTCCCTGAACATAATGGGACTCATTTCCAAGGAGACATTCCAACAAAGTATATGATGGTTCCGTTATTCCATATACTTTCACTACTGAGCTCACAATGACATAAACAGATATGGATACATTTTGTCTTCATAATACTGTAAATGCTGAAGCTAGGCTGACAGAAAACAACCCTCAGTCACTTAAGGAGTTTTATGACTAATCCAGATCTCCTCAGCCACTCTAACCAAAAGGCCTTTTACTACTTGATTCTGTGATATCGCTCTGCTAACATTTTAAAAAAATTATTTGACAGGATTGTAGACTCTTGGGTTGAAGTCAATTATAAAGCTGTTGATGAATTGAATTTTTAAGCTTGCTAGTAGCTTGTTTTGTTTAATCGTTTTCTAATCAGTTTGTGGAACTGTAGAGGTTTTTAGCACTGCATTTTTAAATGTATAGGATTTTATCTCTTGTAAGGCACTTTAAGCATGTGGTAAAGCAGCCCACATGATGATTTAAATACCTTTCCTTTAAAGGCTTCACCAAAAGCAAACTGTTACTTAATCTCTGAAGTATTTATGTTGCTAAGTAATTCTTGCTGATTTAATGAATTCACAAATTACTTCCAAGTCAGCACCCATCTGCAAAGCGTCCCATGGGTTAATCTTGTGACTCTTTGCAACAACAAATGCCTGAAAAAGACAAGAGGACCACATGCTCAACATCTGGTAATGCTTCCTTAAGTGACTGTAGGCTTCTCTTGGAGGTTGTTCAAGGGAACGCTACTCCAGAAAAACAAATAGGCTTGACTTTTTTTGTAACATAAGAACTTAATGCAGTGTATTTTTGAGGCCATGAACAGACATACTAAATACTGATCCTCTCTTTTGCGTAATAGTGTTAATTTGGTTTGCATACCTCATGGATTCTGGCAATGCCACAAAGGAGAGAGACTTCTCCAGGAAATCGATCTAATCCTTGTTTGAAAACATTTAAAGCAGTCAAAGGCTGATCCAAGCGCAAATACACCTGAGCAAATAAATGGCAGGTGAGTGTGTTAATACTCAAAGATCTTTAAAAAAAAAATACACACACACACAAGGAGAATAGGAGGTCTGGTTTAGGGCAGTGGTTCCCAGGGAGAGATTTACTCTCCCTCTTAACAGGGTAGGAATTTTGGCAGAAAAGGGATCCCTAGGCTTGCACCCCTGAACGGAATGGAGGGGGCTCTTTCCAGCCTCCCAGGGGTCCTGCCAGGGTCTGGGGAGCATGGGGAGTCCTGGGCCATCTTGCAGATTGCTGGCAGAGTTCCCTGTGGCGTGGAAACGAGTGAAAGTTCCAGCTGTGACTAGAGCAGAAGTCTGATGGTTCTTCAATAAGAACACATGCAAAACCACCACATGTTCAATACTGAATCCATTTCTTCAGTCCGACGAGTATTGTTTGCACTATGCTACTATAGTTCAGGAGCAAAACCAATTGAGGTCACTCATACTACTGAAGTAACTTGATGAATAATGTAATGCTGACATAGCTTGGAGAACAACAGAAACCTAGCTGCAAGTGATATCTTTAATTACACATAATTGACAATACAGTGGGGTACTTTATAGTAGAGAAACTGATTATTATTAAGATTTCAACAGTAAATCCTTCTTATATGTCACTGTGGTATTTTACCCTGAAAAAAGTCTGCCTGGAAAAGACACAACTGGATTATCTCAAATGACACCTTCAGCTAGAATTAAGCAATATAAGCTATGAAAACAGGTTTTCATAAAGAACGCTGGAAATAAAGATACAGAGATTAGCGAGATTTGTTAACTGGTTTCAAGTACTTCCTATACTGATAAGCAGAAGTAATAGCTTATGACTGATGTCATATAGATTGTCATATACATGATGTAGTCTATAAGTTATAAAAGCAGGCCTCCGTCAGTCTTGAAAGACGATGATATCGTGCTCAGCGCTGCATACGCTGCACGCGAAGCAAGAAAGCCTTGGTTGGATTGTTATGGAGGATAGGCTGTTACCCAAGCAGCAAATCCCCCCTCTCCACACCACTGAATTAGTCCAATGGAAAGACAGAGCCAACACGATTGGATCCAGCTGGCGTCGCAGAGCTGGGCTAAGGACAGGAGCTCACCCTGTCTTGTGGGGCCAAGTTATATAGACTAGTTTATAGTCTGTAAGTTATAGGTCATATCTAAAATTGGACATGGTTGGAGGAATTTTTTTAAAGCTGTGTTGGCCTTTGATCACATTCAGGTTTATAACAAAATAAAAAAGGTCAGTTTGAGCAGTTTGAGGTTACAATCCTAAACAAACGTTCCTGGGAGCAGGCTCCATTAACTACAATAGAACTGACTTCTGAGTAGATATGCTTAGGATTGTACTGTGAATGCAACAACATACCCCTCACCACTGATGTTTGGGATGTTAGTGCTGCACCTACAGCAACCACGAAGCATTTGTTCACTATGCGTGCATAGTGCAGGCACTATGTTCTATGGAACTTACTCCCAGGAAAATGTGTATAGGATTGCAGCCTTTCATTTTTTGTTCACAGCTTCTATAAAAAACACCCAAGGTCAGTAACATCCACATTAAAATCTTAAAGAAATGCCTGTGTTGTGGCTATCATGTTTCTTATCATTTATTTATCATGTGGCCCTGCTTTGTCTTTTAACTACTTTCCATAACCATTCTTCTCTGTAAACAGCTTCAGTGACAGATATGAAAAGAGAGTACATGGCCTATCCACTACAGGTTTCTTTTAAGGGTAGCTCAGCATTAATTTTTTTAAGGGCCAACTTAAAAACCCAAGTTCTTTATACCTCTTACATTGGACAAAATTCAGATTACAATCCAACAAAGTTATGAATTATGACAAGGAGGAATGATTACAAACATAAATACAGTGATAGCTATTCACAATGCTCCATTTCAAATGTTTATTTCAAAATTACAAGCACTTGTAAGAGAAACTTCAAAGACATCCTGGCTGTGTGTAGAATAGATCTGTGTGTAGAATAGATCTATCTCTATACACATGCAGCTTTGCAGGACTGATGCTTAAAATTAGCATGTTCATTACTGGAGGAATTGGGGGTGGGGAAATGTGATTAATTATCTCCCCTCACATGCACATAAAATTTGAAAGAGAAAGAATAATTCCGCCCTGGACCAATGTACAAATGATATAATTGCTAAAATAGCTTGTGTTATTACAGTGTTATTACAGTTATTACATTGTGTTATTACAGTTATTACAGAATATTACACATTCTTCTATTGTGATTAAAGGAAATAATTTTCTATTTCTGCTATCACAGAAGGATTACTGCAGAAGCTATACCGTAATTGTTAAAAAGCACTATAACTCAAATCTAATGACTGAGGGTGCAATCTTAATAAATTTAGGTCAGCCTAACTCGTGTAGTATATCTTCCTGAGGTAGTGTGGCAAGGTTGGCATATGCCTCTGCAGTAGCCAAACTATTCCAGGAGTGGGGCAAAACTCCCTTAATGCACTTTTGTGACATCTCCAGGTCAGTATAGGATTAATCCCAGGGCTTTTGCCATCCTGGCAAAATTCATCCTAATTCGTCTTGAATTACTGAAGAGTCATTAGAACTAAAAAGTATATGTAGATAAAAGAAAGGAGATTATATGAGTATCTCAACAGAATCGAGAAACCTTTATTACTAGCATCTAGGAAATTAGGATCTAAGTTCCAAAGTAATTTGATGATGTATTAAAAAAGGAAGGATACAGATCTTGACCAACTCACAAGAGGTAAAGTAAAAAAAGAAGTTTTAATTCAAAGGGAAATCTCATTTCCAAACTACAATTACCAACTTTTACAATTGCAAATACTGACTTACTTTTGCCAAATATAAAATTGTATCCACCATATCCTGTTGTCTGAGAGCAGATTTAAACTGTGTTTCTGCTTCACGATATAATCCTAACCTGAGGAAAGACACAATAAAGATACAGTATAAGAAAACAACAAACAAAAGCAGATATTTGTAAAATATTCTGCATATAAAGTGATCCTATAGCAACTCCATATAAAAATACTACATTCAAAATTATATTTTCTGGTTTCTCCCCCTTGGGCTGGGAATTATCACATCACTTCTGCTCTAAAAACAAATTTGTTTAAAAAAAGGAAATTAAACCTTACTGTACTGGGCTCTCAATATAATCCATTCTGCCTATCAAACTTTTTAAGGAAAAATTAAGGTCACTTACATTGAAATTTCCACCTGGAAGAGGTTAAATATCTCCCATTTTCGTTCAGCATTTCCCCCCAACTGCCAGACATTTTGTTATTTTAGTTGCCATTATATTGCTATAAACTAGGTTGCTATGTTTTATCATCTCAGGCTGATTTTTTTTTACCTATTATCACTTTATACTTCACCATATTGTGCTTTTATTTTTGTTGCTAGCTGCTTTAAGCATCCAATTTTTATGGGAAGGAGAAAAATAAATATTTAAAACAAGGCATGAATTTTATCTACTATCTATTAGTATTTTAATCCCAAGTTGGAATGGAAAAAAGACTCTCGACTTTGCATGTGATGCCTAACATGATTCACCCTTATATACAATTCAAAATCTATTTCATATCCCTACACTTTGAAGCCTGAAGCAAAAAGGCTGTCCACCTCGGTTTCAAAAGAAGTGACCCAGATTTGAACAGCACAAAAGTAGTTACCTCAAATTATTTTTAAAAATCACAAAACAAAATTGAATCACAGCTTTCCCTTACATCATATAAGGTTTATATATGTGTTTTGCTTCTGCCCATTTACCTGTCTCTGGATGTCAGAAAGCTACAACCAAGAAAGCATATTACTGATGTCAGAAAACTACAACCAAACAATGCCACAAACAGCTACAACGCCAAGCTCTCTATTGTAGTGGTTCTCAACCTTCCTAATGCCGTGACCCTTTAATACAGTTCCTCATGTTGTGGTAACCCCACAACCATAAAATTATTTTCATTGCTACTTCATAACTGTAATTTTGCTATTGTTATGAATCATAATGTAAATATCTGATATGCAGGATGTAAGTAGACTTCATAGGATCATGCACATTCTGCATCCAGGAAGAAGTCTAGAGTACCACTTTCTCCCCAGCACTCCCTTCCATGCACAGGACCCCCAGTCCAGAGGGCATAAGTTGAAACCTGCAAGCACAATCCTAATCATGTCTACTCAGAAGAAAGCCCCATTGTGTGCAATGGGTTTTACTCCCAGGAAAGCGTGTTTAGGATTGAAGCCTAAGTAGGATCATAGGATCATGCACATTCTGTATCCAGGAAATTACTTCTGAGTAGGCATGCATAGGATTTGGCTCCAAGGCTGCAATATTATGCACTTTCCTCTCAGCTCTCTTGAGCTCTCAGGCTAACCAACATTTATATGGGGCGTACTTCCGAACAGACCACAAGGGCAGAGCAGACCACAATGGTCCACAAGCGGAGCGTCCGCCAGACAGAGGAGATTGCTGAGGAGATCTGGTGGCATGTTCAACACTCAGCGTGCTCAACACTCAAGGCACTGGGCGTGCGCCAACCGGTCCTTCCAAGGTCTCTCACCAGCTCCATCCTTTCCACCTGGCCTCTTTAGGCGACCCCCGTGAAAGGGTCTTTTGACCCCCAAAGCAGTCCCAACTCCCAGGTTGAGAACCACTGCTCTATTGCAACACACAGAAAACCTCAATTAATTATTTGCACTCTTTCAAGTGGGTGTTGCTCTTTTATTCAGCAGGGAAGAGTAACTAGCCCTCCTCACCCCAGCAATGTCTGTTCTAGTGGCTTCTGCTGGTGTTCTTTTGCATTTTAGATTATGGGCCCTTTTGGGACAGGGAACCAGTAGCCATTAATTTTTTAATTCTCTTTGTAAACATCTTTGTGAACTTTTTAGTTCACAAAAAGTGTATTGCATTGCAAGAGTAACATTTCCCCATATGCCATCCCCCCCACAGCGAATCAACACACCATCAGCATCAGTCCCCCATGCGTAACTCCCCCCATGCACATCAGTCCCCCGTGTGCAACTTTCTCCCGTGCGCAACATCCCACCGTGCACATCAGTCCCCCATGCGCATTATCTATCTATCTATCTATCTATCTATCTATCTATCTATCTATCTAACTATCTATCTATCTACAGTATTTATATACCACTTTTCAACTAACAAGTTCACAAAGCGGTTTAAAAAAAAAATGGAAAAATAGTAATAGCTAATTAAAAGCTAATGGGTCCCTGTCCCAAAAGGGATCACAATCTAAAATGCAAAAAAGAACACCAGCAGAAGCCACTTGAACAGACACTGCTGGGGTTTGTAGGGCCAGTTACTCTCCCTCTGCTAAATAAAAGAGGAACACCAACTTGAAAGAATGCCTCTTGCTCGGTTAGCAGGGGTTAGTCCCCATGCGCATCAACATCCCCATGCACATCAGTCCCCATTGTGCAACGTCCCCCCATGCGAAACTTCCCATGCGAAACTTCTCCCCATGCGCAACATCCCCCCATGTGCATCCACACCCCATGCACATCAGTCCCCCATGTGCAACTTCCCCCATGTGCATCAGTCCCCAATGCGCTGCATCCTCCCCGCATCCTCTCCCCTGCACATCAGTCCCCCATGCGTATCAGTCCCCCGTGCGCAACTTCTCCCCATGTGCATCAGTCCCCCATGCGCAACATCTCCCCATGCACAACTTCCCCATGTGCATCCACACCACATGCGCATCAGTCCCCCATGCGCAACTTCCCACATGCGCAACTTCCCCCATGCGCATCAGTCCCCCATGTGCATCAGTCCCCCATGTGCATCAGTCCCCCATGCGCAACTTCCCCCATGCGCAACTTCCCCCATGCGCATCAACCCCCATGCACAACTTCGCCCCATGCACAACTTCGCCCCTGTGCATCAACCCCCCATGCGCAACTTCCCCCATGCGCACCAACCCCCATGCACAACTTCCCCCCTGTGCATCAACTCCCCATGCGCACCAACCCCCATGCGCACCAACCCCCATGCACAACTTCCCCCCATGCGCACCAACCCCCATGCACAACTTCCCCCCTGTGCATCAACCCCCCATGCGCAACTTCCCCCATGCACAACTTCCCCCATGCACAACTTCCCCCATGCGCACCAACCCCCATGCACAACTTCCCCCCATGCAACACTTCCCCCCTGTGCATCAACCCCCCCATGCGCAACTTCCCCATGCGCAACTTCCCCCATGCGCACCAACCCCCCATGCGCAACATCCTCCACAATGCAACCTATTCCTCCTAACAACATCCACCAAGTGCACCAGGCAGAGAACACCAAATTGGCTGGAGGTTGGTCAGTTTCCCATGTTAAATGTAGGACAAAAACACGTTGCCCCCTTTTCAGCCCCTGAAGGGTTAAATTTCTCCACCTGGGTTCTTGGTGGGTGTTCAGGTGACAGAAGGATCCCTCCCAGAATTCCATGCTTCAGGCCCAGCAGTTGGGGCAGAATGTTGAGGAGTCATCAATTCTCCAATGCAAAGTATAGGCAGGAAAACGCGTTGTGTCCCTTTTCACCCCCTTCCGGTTGGAATTTCCGAAAACCGGTTCTTAGTGCACCCCTCCGTCACAGAAGGAACACCCACCCCAAATTTCTAGGCCCAGCAGTTTTGGCAGGGCGGTGATGAGTCAGTCAGTGAGTCAGTCAGTGATTTTTCTCTTTTATATATATAGATAATGTGATGACATCACAAAATGCATTTTTAACTTGCCCATCCCCTATCCTTCGGAGAGGAAACTTTACAACATCAAAGAATGATTGTTCCTATCTACAGAAAGGGAAACATTGAGATTCAAATGCCAGTTCCAGTAGCGGTCCTGTGCCTGGAAGCACCAGGGTCTTTTCTAAGGAGTCCTCCCATCTCATGATGTGGCCAGAATATTTGAATTTCAGCTTCAGTATTTGTCCTTCCAGTGAACAGGGTTGATTTCATGGAGGATGGACTGATTAAATCTCCTTGCAGTCCAAGGAACTCTCAAGAGTCTTCTCCAGCACCATAATTCAACGGCATCAATTCTTCAGCCTTCCTTATGGTCCAGCTCTCACAGCCATACATTATTACCACAGGGAAAACCATAGTTTTAACTAGATGGATCTTTGTTGGCAAGATGATGTCTCAACTTTTAATTAAGTTATCCAGACCTGCCATAGCTTTCCTCCCCCCAAAAGGAAATTATTATTGATTGTTAGCCGCCTTGGGTGTCCTTCAGGGAGAAAGGCAGAATCCAAATCTAATTTTTTAAAGCAGGTGTCTTAATTTCTTGGCTCAATCAACATCTGCAATGATCTTAGAGTTCCCCAAAATAAATCCCTATATTTTAATTAATGAGTTATAAAACCAAATAAAATATTCCCACTCAGTTCTCATCTCCCTATTTCATAAAAATGAGATGGTGCTGTAGTGCCTCTATATATGAGGGAAGAGGCAAAGTAGGACATAAAGCAGGTCTTCCAAGATCCTATGAGTTCCTTCTTTCACAGGTACTAATGCACAATAGACTAAATAAGGTCTTATGTTTTAGAAGAGACTAGATGTTTTACCTGTAATAACACTTCCCAATTTGCACTTTCCACCACCAGTCCTTGAACTGAGCATGCTGTGTGGCATACGCTGCCAAATCTATAGCCTTAAAAAAAATGTAAAGGTCAGCTTAAATTTTGAGACAAGACATACTGTGAAAGATCAGGAAGGCATTAAGAATGCACAAGGTTACAGCAGAGTAACATACTGCAAAAATATCGTTATAAGCTTGTTGTCTTATATTATGTACACAAACAAGAAGGTGCAAGAATAGCAAGTACTCACAAAATTGATGGATTTGTTTCACAATTGCATTCAAAACACAGTCAAGCCCAAGACAAAGCTATGAAACCAAATGCTGAGGTGTGAGAACAACTCTCTTTTCACCATCAGTTTTATTTATTGTTAACATAGGATTACATAGTCTTGCAGATCAGTATTAAGAATGTCAGGATCTGCACAAGAGCTATCCTGCCTGAACTTAATTCTGTAGGCCATTTTCCTGATTTCAATTTAAAATGTAGTTAGTCTTAACTACATTTTAAATTGAAATCAGGAAAATGGCCTACAGAATTAAGAGCAATACAGAATTCTTAAACCCCCAGATTGTGCAATTATTGATATTCACTTGGCATGAGGTCCTTATTCAACAGCCACAAACCCAAATTCAGGTCAGAGCGTATCACTTCAACATTCATAGGGAGAGACTTGCAGCAAGGGAGAGACTGCAAATTCTTTTCCTAAGGAGGAAACTGCATTTTGAAACCAAGTTTTCATCTGTGCACAGCAATGCTATCAACTCCTCTACCATAATGAAATATGTAATAACCTCCCTCAATGAGGGCAATTAGGTAGAAGTATTGGGACTACCATGTAATACCTATAGGGCTTGTATTATTAGTGGGTATAAAATTATACTAATTTCAAATGTCATTTTGCTCATCATTGATATGGAGGAGTAGTGAAGAAAGAAGTATACTTCTATGTGTAACTTATTTCTATTTCACAGTTGGAAAAACTATCAACATTTTAAAACAGTTGGGTTTTGGTTGTATCAAAAGAGCTAAAGAATATATTATATTCATACATACATATATAATTTCATTTGCCCACACAGAATACTTTTCATGATAGCAAATATTTGCATTTCTGATAGCTTGAAATCTGGTCCCAGAAAATCCTACTGCTTTCATTCAACATTTAAGCCTCATTAACTCTTACTAATTTAACAGACCTTCCCCAAAGCAATTGCTACGTTAGTAACAACTGCCAGCATATTTCTAGGCCTGTAATTTGCCACTATCTTTAAACTGAATTTGTTTTTAATGAAAACAGGATTAATTCTTGCAGCAATACATTCAACACTGCAACATACCAGCGAATATTGTTTAAACACACTGGCTTCTTTTTTTCCTATGCAAATCTTCAGCCAGTTATTATTAAAGTTATCTCAAGAACAATGTAAATAACCTGTTCCTAAAAGAGCACGGAAACGAACAACATAAAGCCTTTTCCCTAATATTCAAAGGAAAAGGATATAGTGTACATTGAAATGCCCAATATATATAAAATGCCCTATTTCCAGCTCGGTATTCGGGGTTAATAAGAGAAGCTCTAAGATGCACCAATGTTCATATGTTCAACTTTTCTGGGCTGGATCTTGAAACTGGGCTGTGCTGGTAGGTTCAACATGGAACTTTTTAAGTCTGCACCAGCAAAATAGCCAGCAAAGACTTGAGAAGTCCCATTTCAGGGTTTGGGGCTTCCCCTGAAGAGACCATTATCTGCTTCCCAACATCCACTAGATCTGATTTGGTGCCACTGCTCCAGCAATGGCTGGGAAGTTCAGGATTGGGCTGTAAATCCTCGGGTGGTAAATCATAAGTATATTCTAATCTAATTTGGCTTCTGAAATTTCCACTTGCTCAAAAGTGTCAATTGCTGTAGAAGCCATTTAGATCTCACATACCCTGCTGTTCTAATATGACATTTCAAAGGTCTGCACTTGTCGCAGACTGCATTGATACCACTAAAGTTCAATTATCTCAAAATATGCCTGTGCAACCAGCTGCTCAACAACGGAAAGTAGATAATTTAGACCCAATTAAAACCCACATACATCATTTAAATTAATCTCAATAAATGCCAACAGAAACAGAGGTGCATTTGAAAATATTTCCAAGTATTGGCAGAAATCCAGAGGGTAGCATACATGAGATCAACACACACCCACACCGGTGTGCTTAACAACTTTCTTGGCAAAAAAAACAAAAACAAAAATAAAAAAAACACAAAACCACAACTGCTTTTGAATTCCAGGAATTTAAAGAGACATCTTGATTCTTGGTGTGGGTACACACATGTGCACTTTTGAGGAGAAACTGAGAAAAATTCAGGTCTTTGGGGAGTCTCAGTCATGGCCAAATTGACAATTACCGAAGAACAGAATGCTTGATTAAATGCCAGGGGCACTGAGTCTTATGTACTGTCCTACTGCTATTCTGAGCCGCTCAGATACAGGCATGTTCCAATGAAATCAACTGTACTCACAATTCAACAATAAGCATGCATCAGATTAGATCAGCATCACAGAGAAAGACACAGAACTCAATGACTTGCGTATATGAAGGCCTCAGGTTCAACCCATGGTATCTGGAGGGAGCAATCGGAAAGCCTCCCCCTTCAAATTTTGAAACATTTTTGCCAGCCAGCATAGATAATATATCATAGGGTGCAATCTTAACCTAAGCCACCACAATCAAGCTTCCCGTTCCTGTTTTGAAGTAGGGAGGTAAGCTTTGGTCTGTGCATTGGCCTAACCCTCTCCCAGAGGTGGCACAGAAATGTCTTATGGCACTTTGGTGATACCCCCAGGTTAGCATAGGACTTATGCTGGCACTTTGGCCAGCCTAACTGGAAGTTAGGATTGCAGCTTATTTTCAGAAGTAACAGTTCAGTTAAAAAAAATACTTACATTCTTAACATCATTCTCATGGTGAAAAATGTATTCAAATAGTGCCTGTTGGAGAATAAATTTACAACATGCTGTCAGGGCAGAGAAAAACAAAAGTCATTTACAATTATGCAATATTCCTATTTTTCTGTATATTGCACTACATCTTGTGCACTGTAAATTGCACTACATTACAGTGCAACGTAAGTGAAAGCACATTCCTTCCTCCCCTCCCAGTGATGTGATCTGGGGGACTATGTTGCTCCCTTTGCCCCTTCTCCCACACCCTTAAATGGACCTTTACTTGAACTGGAGGAATACACCCCCCCCCCCAATTTGAGTACCACTGCAATAAGATATTTACATCATTAAACAAGTACTCCCATGTTTGGAAAGAAGTCTGATTCAGCTTTATCTGATCAGCAGAATCTACTTTGCAAGGCACCAATGCCCATTCTCTAAATGAGTGATTTTCAACCTTTTACATCTCACAACAAACTGATAAGGCACTAAAACTGTCAAGGCTTTTGACAATTCTTTTGTCAAATCAATCATATTTTCAACAATTCACAAGGCACACCATGCCACTGGTGAGGGATTTCCATGGTGATGCTCAGCACTCATTAAACCTTGTCACCAATATCTGGGTCAAAAGGCCAAAGAAAAAAAGGTTCATGTACAAGATAAAGTGTACATGAACCTGGAGACAGAACAAAGGTAAAGGTATCCCCCGCAGATTATACTGTTTGTCATGACCTACTGTAGGGTGTGGTGCTCATCCCCATTCCTAGAGGCATACTGCCACTGTTGTCCAACATGTGGCCTGCATGTACATGGAATGCTGTTAACTTCTCACTTAGGTGGTACCTATTTATCTACTTGCATTTACCTGCTTTCAGACTGCTAGGTTGGCAGGAGCTGGGAGCTCATTCCATGGGAGCTCTAACCCTGGCCTGCTGGTTAGCAGGCACAATGTCAACCACTTGTGCCACCACAGCACATGCAGCATGAAGATACACTGAGGTACTTTTGTTCCTTGAGTGTGAATTATGAGAAGCTGTACAAAAAGTACACTACATTAACAAATGGGAGAAAGGCAGGAAACACTTCAGCTATTAACGTGACTCTGAATAGAAGACATCCCATGCAATTTGACCTTGTACATTAACAGCATACACACAAAATTTTCCAAGTGCTTTATGGATATAAAGCCATGCAGTGTTTTTTAGTGTTTTGTTTGTCTTGCACATGCACATTTGAAAACCCATTAGCTAAAGTTATCTTTCAACAGAGCGAGTGTCCTACTTTCAGCAAATTATGTTTTTTTTTAAACTGCAATACCTCTATTTCAAATGCTAGGACTGTGTTTCTTGCTGTGCAGTGATAAGAACAAACTACAAAACAGAATTACACCTAATTACAGTTTACTCAGATTGTGATTATATGCATGGATTCACATAAGCTGTGTTCTGTTGTGCAATATGCTATGCTATCATTATTTTTGTTTTCAAAAACAGCCATTAGTAGGTTTGTACATAGGCTTGGTGCATTTGCACACATTCTTCAATTCTTTCCAAGGCAACTCACTGGAGACAAGCAAGACATAGTATTCATACAATATTCTATCTTGGTAGCGACTGGAAATTCAGATAAGGGTACCTGAAAAATATCTGTCACAATTCATACTAGTTTACTACTTTGGCATTGCACAGATGTACCCATGTTTGAGCAATTGAGATTTTATGATCACCTTTTCTTTCTAGAGTATGAATTCTCAAACTGCTACAAACCTTGGTTAGCACTGTTTCATAAGCTGCATTATCTTACATAAGGCTAACCAGAACTCCTACATTACTAGGGTTTGAAACCAAATTTGACCCCTAAATAGCCTGGTTATTTATGTTGCTGTTGTTATACTGCTTATTTATGGCAGCAAGAATTTGTGCTCAAGTACATAATCTTGCAGCCCACTCCCAATTGCTTAATCATTGCTTAGTAATTCAGAGCCATTTTGTCTGCACTGACCCGGAGAAAGAACCCTATTTAACCCATGGAAGCAGGAAATTAACTACCCCTTCCAGTAATAAGACAGAGACTGCATGTAGAAGACATTATTTTAATGAGAAATAAGGTTATTAAAAGCTACAATTTGAACACATACCTTAGCCAGCTTTGGTTGCTGAGCATAATTATTCAAATTCAATTTTGATACATTTATGAAAGGACCATCAGGATTTGTGAGCATGGAAGCCTGGAAGGGGAAACACACCACATAATTTATATAAATTTCTACTAGTGGGTAAAACTCTAATATATAAGAGTGCCATCTGCCTTGGGAAATAAGTACTTTTCCTACTTATTTGAGACTAGCGAAAAGCATACACACATTGAAGGAGTAAAATTCCCCCATGTGCCATCCCCCCCATGGCGTATGAATCCCCCCCACACATCAACCCCCCCATGTGCAACGTCCCCCCATGTGCAACATCCCCATGCGCATCAACCCCCCCCACGCGCAACATCTCCCCCACGCGCAACATCCTCCCTCTGAACAACATCCCCCGCAGTGCACTAGGCACTGAGCACCAAACTGGCTGGATGATGATCAGTCTTTCATGTTAAGTATAGGACAAAAACACTTTGCTCCCCTTTTCAGCACCTTAAGGGTGAAAGTTGCGCATGAGGGGAAGTTGCGCATGGGGAGAAGTTGCGCATGGGGAGAAGTTGCGCATGGGGAGAAGTTGCGCATGGGGGGATGATGTGCATGGTGGAAGCTGCGCATGAGTGGAAGTTGCACATGGGGGATGATGCGTATGGGGGGACGATGCGCATGGGGGGATGATGCGCATGGGGGAAGTTTCTGCGCCATGGGTGGATTGCATAGGGGGAAATGTAACACCCGCAACGCGGGTACGCTTTTCGCTAGTGTGAGAATAAACCAGTACTACATCTTTCAGATCCCTTAAGGTTTCTTTTCACCAACACATTCCTCACCACCTATTAGGGCCCAAACTTTTTCCCAGGCAGCCACTGTACAACCCAGGCAACCACCATTGCAAAAGTACTGTAAGTTGCTTCTGAGCTGGCAATGAGAATGCGGCAGGAAGGTAGGAAGAGGCAAAACTTGGACATGAAAGGTGAGCCAGAGAGGATTGGGCCTGGGATAGGGGTGGTTATGGAGCAGATTCTGCTGCTGAATCCTACACCCCCTCCCAACCTGCAGAGCCCCACATGAGCATCCTCAGTTCTATGGCAGCTTTAAAGAAAACTTTTGGGACCACCAGAGCTTTACCCACAGTAAGGAAACAAGTGTGATAACTGGGGTATAGAATAGAGCTGTCTTATCACCACTCACTACTGTAACTACAGTTAAGTTCAGGAAACTCAGCCCATCCCATATTAATCCCTTGTTTGTATTTCCCATGGCATCCTTAGTTGTCATTCTTCTGTCAATATGAAAGCACAAAATATATTTTACAATTTATTTAGTTATTTATTTCCCACCTTTTGGTTCCTGAATAAGTTAAAATCTTTTGAAGAGGCAATTTTGACATATATTTAATAGATAAAATATGCTGCATGATAAACACCAAGGACTTTGAAACATAACAGGGCAAGAATCACACACAAACTTCCAGAAGCTGTTTGATTTGCATTTCTTAGCACAGCATTTATCTGCAGTTTGCTTTTTCTTGTCCCTTACCGTTCCAAGTCTGACATATCTCCCTGAGGCAGTGGTCATTGGACGGGCAGTGTGAGCAGTTCTTGGAGTCTTTATGGCTTGTTCAATTGTACCTGGTCGTCCACCCTGGGTGTTAGGTCGTACAAATCCTGTAATGGGTCTCCCTGTCTGAGTCACTGGCCTGAAAGTACAGGTCCAACCTTGTTATACACGGATTATTACATGGATTTGACTCAACACGAATGGCCACTACAAATCACAGTTACAAAAACTACTTTTCTACTGTTGTAGAGAGGCAGTTATGCAAACAATCATTCCATTCTTCAGTCCCAGAATCAAATCCCTACACATATTGAGGCACTACCTTATTCCATTTGGTGTGATGGAGGAGCAAGAAACTTGAAAGTGGATCTTTTAATCAATTTTTCCCATTTTTGTTATCCACAGTAGGTTGAATTGAACCTTAGTGGATAACAAGGGACACCTGTATACAGTTTGAGAGATGTGGCTAAAGTGATGCCCTCTGCTGTTAAAACAACAACAACAAAATCCTACCTAGTAAAATTTTTAAAATAAGCATCTGTAGTTCACAGATGTAGTTCACATCTGTGAACTACTTCTGTAGTTCACATTCTATCCTAAGTTTGGTCTTTCTTAATTCCAAAACATCTCAGTCCAACCTGAATTTCCACATATCAAATGCCATGTGGGATTTCTGACTGCTGGAAATCTCGTCAGGTAGGAGGACTCCTCACGTACTGTAAAGGATCGCAGGTTTAGGGTTTCCAGGATTAAGTTGCACTGAACATAGTGGAACATACTTCTGGGTAGATGTGTCTAGGATTCCACTGTTCAATCACATTATGGGATGTTTCTAGGACTTATGGAATGTGTTATAGTGTTGTCTAGGATTGCACTGCTAAATTACATTATGGAATAGAATGCTATATAGATAGCATTTCCCAGATCAACCTAACAGCAAACTGGGCATGGCACATCAGAACCAGTTAAATCAACCAGTGAATACCTGACAGCCTGGCTGGGACCTCCACCTTGACTGGTTCCAGGAAGTTTTAATGAAGTGCCAGGACCTACAAAAACAAAGGAAAATAAAAAGCAATCATAATTTAATGTAATTTAATCAATCTCACTTCACTATAGGTCAATTGTGCAGGACCCAACAGAAAGGAAATGCCTATCTCTGTCTCTTTATGGGATGGGAGCAGGATCTTGCTGCTAACAGGGACAAAATGGGCTTTTTCACTTACCTCCACTAGGGCTGTTATAAAGGGGGTGGTGGTGCAAAGAGCCCCTGCAGAAACCCTCAGGCCTGTAATTAATTAAAATTAGTACGTAATTGGACACAATTTGTGTTTAAGGATTGAAAAAACTAGAAGTCGTTTCAGATCATTATTTTTAGCCTGTGGAGGTTTCCTTAGGGCTATCCACACTCCCTGGTGGCCAGCGCTGGCAGAGATACAGTAAGTTTTAAAAAGCTCCCTTCATCCCTGGTAGTGGCATGATCCTGGGAACTGTGTTGCTGCCTCCTCCTCCTCCCCCCTCCCACCTATGCACAGCAGTTCCCAAACGTCCACAGAGTAGGGAACTGCTAGGTTAAATCAAATCCAACATATTCCAAACATGCGAAATGCAATTCCAATGGACCTAGACCCAGAAACGTTTCTGAGAAACAACACTTGGATAATGTACAGTGATACCTTGCTTAGAAAGTGTCCCTCTTAATGAGGGATTCATTAGTGAGCCAAAATTTCCCTGAGAGTCTGGTTCACATAACGAGCCTTGCTTCATTAAATGAGCCAGACTGTCAGGGAAATTTTTTAAAAAATTTTGTTTAAAAAAATTGCCCTCACTTACCCAGGGTTGTAGCTAGAGGGGACAGTTGGGCCTGGCCCCAGTTGCGGCACTTCCACCGCCTCTGGGGGTTCCGGAGTGGCCATGGAGGGCTTCCCTGCAAGTACTTTCCAGGGAGTAGGCCCCATTTAACACAATGGGGCCTACTTCTGGGTAGACATGGTTAGGAAGCTGCAATCAAAGACACTTTCTTCTGTAATCCAAGACACTTTGTGTCTTCCCACTTTCCCCTTCTCTTCATTCTGAGCCTCTCTCTCTCTCTCCTGCTCCCTTCTGGCTAGCCCAGAGCTGCTTCCCTCTTCTCCACTGCTCTTCTTTCCCTCTGTCCAGTGGACACCCAGCCACAGGAGGAACAACGCGGAAATGTTGCTTTCGCTATGGGCAGGCGTACTAGGCAGTCCTGATGCTTTTTAAAAGGGCTGCTGGCCAGCGTTTCTGCCCCAAGTGCCAACAAGTTTGTTTGTTACATGAAGCAAAGTTTGTTACGTGAAGCAGAATCCTATAGAAATTTGTTTGTTACGTGAAACATACTTTACGTGAGGTGTTTGTTACGTGAGGCGCCATTGTATGTTCATTTATGTAAATTTATTCAAAGCTGAAAGGTAAATCAATTATTTCTTCCTGGACCCTGACACAATGCCAGAATGATGATGTGGCTCTCCCTCCAAAAGTTTGGACACTGTTGCCTTTTACTGCATCTTCAGCAGGTGCCTGTCAAATCTCTATCTGAAGACCTTCAGTGAGCAAGAATCCACCACTTCCCTTGGCAATCTGTTATTGAACTGCCCTTATCAAAAATTTCTTCTTGACATCTAACTATAATCTCTGCTCTTGAAGTTGTACCTTAATTACTTCTAAGTAAACATTTATGGGATTGTGCTGTAAAATTTAAGATTAGTTATTATCATTTTTATATATCACTTTTATATTATCAGTATTTATATATCACTTTTCAATTAAAATTCCCAAAGTGAAAAAGTCAAAAAACTAATGGCTTTACCTGTATCATAATAAAAATCAAATAATTAATGGCTTAACACATATCATAATTAAAATAAATAATAACAAAATATAAAATAATTCTAATTAAATAAATATGGGCTTTGATAATTCACTTAACAGGACAAATTTTTTCAACAGCACAGACCTTAGTTGAAATAGACATCTGGGCATTTTTTTAAAAAACAGAAAAACTATTTACTGAGTAGTAATCTCACAGAATACTAAGTAGGGATCGCATAGTACAACTCCTTGGAACAGGTCATTATCTGTAAAATGGAGAAGGGTAGCCTGAAGAATCAGAGATGGTCAGGTGAAAGGTGGGTAACAAACTGAATTGAAAGAATGAATAATAAGGTAGAACTCAAGTGCTCTTGTTGTGCTAGGCTCCTGTATGAAATATTCCAATATTCACTTGTGACCTCAATAATAGTTTGATGCATTTATAAAAGTTGTGCTTACGTGCAACTTGAGCAATAGCATTTTCATCAAGCATCATCTCAGCAATGCCTTCCTGATCCACATCAATTTCATCCACATACACCATTTCCGTTAACGCTCGGACTTTCAAGCACCAGGCAGCCTAGATCACAGGTACAGAGAGGAATCAATATTTATTTATATAACCTGAAAAATACAATAACCACACCTGTGGGATTCAATACTGTGTTGAGCTGAAGAGAAAATGCATGCAATAGAGTATCCCAGGAGTAGAACTGCCTGCAGACGTAAGGGAAAAACAGCATTATGACGAAGCTGATATTGGCTGGATTCTACCTTGCAGCAGAAGAATGAGAACCAAAAAGAGCTGCCTGAGAAGGCTGGAGCACTGAAACTACATAAGTATGCATAGAGGGAATAAAGAATAGCAGAGGAGGAGCAGCCTCTATTGCCAAGAAGTGGTTAATACTAAGAGGAACCCAAGGGTAATGTACATAAGAGCTGTATCTGAGCTCTCCCAAACATAACGTATGTATGTATGTATGTATGTATGTATGTATGTATGTATGTATGTATGTATGTATAACAAATAAATAAATAAATAAATAAATAAATAAATAAATAAATAAATAGAAATATCATCACAAGTACCATATACAGATAGGGGAATTTTTTGACAAACTTAACCAAGGATTTAAACATAAATATTATAAATCCTATATAGAAAACAAGTCATAGAATATCACTCTCACATTTGATTTTCCTCAGCCATCCAAAAAATTTCAATAGCACACATACCCACTTAAAAACAAGTAAAACAATTGTAAAGGCCCCTTTCCAACAGCACAGCAAATTGGTCAGGGTTTGTACAGTCACAAAAAATTGTGCTTGCTAAATGCAGAACACGCAAGTTATCACAAAAGGCCAAAAATAGCTTTCGACTAATGGGTGAAAAGAACTGTAGAGAGGGAAAGCGGAGAGCAACTACACATGTTCTCTCACTAATTTAATAAAAAATGTAATGAGCTTATTTGAGTCAAAGAAGAGAACTAGAATGCTAAAACAGAAATGTCAAAATTGAGAAGTTTTGTCCAGACATAGAACAGACTGTTAGGTCCAAATCAAGAAAAACAGTTATAAACAAAATAAGAATATTTAATATGATATACATGGATGCCCAAAGTACTGTAAATGATTTTTAAGTATCAAAGGAAACCTTATAAAGTCAACTAGACACTTATTCAGAAACAGGAATATAGCAGGGAGAGGTTTTGCAGTAGTGACCTTCCTCCAAAATACTGATATACGGTTTTAATACTGAAGGAGTTTCAAAAATACTCTGGTTGTCTCATATATAGACTGCACCTCTCACATATCCTTCATGTATTAATCCCCTGAAGCACAGGCATCCGTGAACAAGCAATAAAGAAAACAGTGTTCTTTAAAGACATTTCAGTATCTAGAAGTAATGGCATATAACCAAACTTCTATAAACCATCATTTTAAAAAATCTACATAAAAGAAATGATGCCTGGAAGATTTAAATCTTTGCCAATGTAGTGATTTTGCCTTATGAAAGTAGCACATATTATAAAGAATACAGCACTGTATGTACATTTCACAAAACTGTCATAATGGGCCCTACTCAATCACTGCAGGAGCTAGGTTGATGGGGGCATTGGGGTGAAGTCCTGCATACCTCGACAGCAATTCACACAAGTTAATTGGTGTTGCACTGAGTGCTAACACAAACATAAGTAGTGTAAACTCTGGTTAGTTTGACTAGGTGCTCTATGACAGGCATGGATCCAGGGCTTGACCTGATCAAACTCTGACACCATTCCTATGCCCAGTTATGCCAGCCCATTAAGTACGAAATCCAGAGTTAGGGCAGTGAGGAGTGCCCTAGCTGGGCTACCCCAATTATTCTGAAACCAGAGCAGAAGGTTATGCTGCATCCAGAGAGTCAGGAAGCCTGGGCTGCCACAACTGCTCCAGAGCATGCTCAGTAGGCACCAAGTCAGTGACACCTGGGGAGGGCTTGTTCCCGAGGAGACCCCCCTCAGATCACACTGAACAAGGAAAGCTATGGTGCCTGCCTTATAAGGAGTCCCTGATGAGATGCCAGTACAGTCTACACTGAATACAAGGGGCTTGTTGGAGTGGCCTTCTGTATCCCCAGATTAGTGGCTCCTGTAGTTGTGCCATGGGGCTGTGGGTGGCACAAGTGGCTAAGAGACTGTGCCTGTTAACCAGCAGGCCAGGGTTCAAGACCCGGGTCGGCCCCACAAGACAAGGTGAGCGCCTGTCCTTAGCCCAGCTCTGTGACACCAGCTGGATCCAATCATATTGGCTCTGCCTTCCCATTGGACTAATTCAGTGGCATGGAGAGGGGGGATTTGCTGCTTGGGTAACAGCCTATCCTCCATAACAATCCAACCCAGGCTTTCATTCTTCGCATGCAGCGTATGCAGCGCCAAGCACAATACCATAGTCTTTCAAGACTGATGGAGGCCTGCTTAGTTGTGCCCCACTAAGCCTCCGCTGCCTTGTGGCTATACCCATTCATGGGAAAGGCTTCAGGAGAAAACCTCGAGGAAAAATCCGGAGCCGGAGTCCCGAAAGCAGTTCGTGACTGTGTTACAGTCATGTTCTGGTAACTCCTGCGACGCAGCTGGAACCAATCGTATTGGCTCTGCCTTTCCATTGGACTATTTCAGTGGCGTGGAGAGGGGGGATTCTCTGCTTGGGTAACAGCCTATCCCCCATAAAAACCTACCCAGGCCTTCGTGCTCTGGAGAGGAACTCCAGCCTCGCATACAGCGTGGAAACAACACGGGAAGTGGCAGTTACCGGTTATAAGTCGCTGCTCGATTGGCGAAGAGCTTGACGCCAGGGGCTACTTCCGACGGTGGGAGAGGTCATCGTGCCTCATTGGGCAGCTATCGCCCGCCTTAAGCTGGGCAGCCCCCAGCCAGTAGGATGCTGCCTCGCCACGGTCTGTTAACCTCACTGGGTGCGTGGGGTTTAGGGTGAAAACCGACAAGCAGATCGACAACTCAGCACCATGCAACAAACATAAGAAAACTTCAGCCCTTAAGTTGGGCACCTGGAACGTTCAGACAATGACCCCTGGCTTTTCTGATGACTTGCGAGAATTGGATGATGTACGTAAGACAGCTGTCATTGATATGGAGCTGAGCAGACTGCAGATGGACATAGTTGCCCTTCAAGAGACAATAGATCCTGCCAGACTCAGGATCTATTAAGGAGAGAAATTTCTCATTCTTCTGGCAGGGAAAGCCATCAAGTGAGACTAGGGAATATGGAGTTGGCTTTGCAGTTAGAAACACCCTACTTGGATCCATTATCCCACCTACTGGAGGAGGTGAAAGAATTCTGTCTCTGCAGCTACAGACATCAGTAGGGCTGGTCACTCTTATTAGTGCATATGCACCAACACTATCATCTTCAGCAGAATCCAAAGACAAATTCTATGATGATCTGGCTGCCACTATCAAGAAAATCCCTGAGAAAGAACCATTATCCTTGATTATTTTAATGCAAGAGTTGGATCTGACCATAGTTCTTGGCCCGCTTGTCTAGGTCGTTTTGGCATCGGGAAGATGAATGAAAACGGCCAACACCTGCTAGAGTTTTGCTGCTATCATGATTTTTGCATTAGCAACACATTCTTTAACACAAAGCCTCAACACACGTGTCTTGGCAACACCCTAGATCGAAGCATTGGCATCAGCTTGATTTGATCCTCACCAGGTGCTCCAGCCTTCCCAACATTAAGATCACACGTAGCTATCAGAGTGCCGATTGCGATACTGACCACTCCTTGGTGTGCAGCAGAGTAAAACTGCAAGCAAAGAGGCTGCATCACTCAAAGAAGGAAGGAAGACCACGAATTAACATCAGCAAGACCCGCAGTCTGGAAAAAGTGTTGGAATTTGACCAAGCACTCGAGGAAATTCTCCCAGGCCCGGCTGAAGCAAACGCTTCTGAACGGTGGGAACATTTCAAGAATGCTGTTTATACTACCGCCTTGTCAGTTTTTGGTAAGCAGGTTAGAAAGACAGCAGATTGGTTTGAAGCCCACTCGGAGGAGATGACACCAGCCCTTGAGGAAAAGAGGAGAGTTCTAACTGCATATAAAGCCTGTTCTAGTGAGCGCAACCTTCAAGCCCTGCGAGTCGCCCGTAGCAAAGTCCAACAGATTGCCAGGAGATGTGTTAACAATTATTGGCTGCAGCTTTGCTCTCAGATCCAGGTAGCAGCTGACACAGGCAACATCAAGGGGATGTATGATGGCATCAAGCAGGCCTTAGGTCCAACTGTGAGGAAATCTGCCCCGCTTAAGTCCGCTACAGGTGAGGTCATCCAGGACCGAGCACAACAGATGGCACGCGGGGTGCAGCACTACTCTGAGCTATACTCCAGAGAAAATGTAGTAACTGAAGAAGCATTAAACAACATTGAGTGCCTGCCTGTCTTGGAGGAGCTCGACAGTGAACCAACTTTAGAAGAACTAAACGAAGCCCTGGATTCCCTTGCTTTTGGCAAGGCACCCGGGAAAGATAACATCCCTGCTGAAGTTCTGAGGTGCTGTAGAGGGACCATTTCCACTGAACTGTACAAGATATTCTGCCTTTGTTGGAGGGAAGGTGGAGTACCACAGGACATGAAGGATGCTAATATTGTCACACTGTACAAGAACAAAGGCGACAGGGGTGACTGCAACAACTACCGTGGCATCTCTCTTCTTAGTGTTGTAGGGAAGCTGCTTGCCCGAGTCATACTGAAGAGGCTTCAGGTGCTTGCAGAGAGAATCTATCCTGAATCACAGTGTGGATTTCGAGCCAACAGGTCCACCACTGATATGGTATTTTCCCTTAGACAGCTGCAAGAGAAATGTAGGGAACAAAGACAGCCACTCTATGTCGCCTTCATAGACCTTACAAAGGCTTTTGATTTGGTTAGTAGGGATGGCCTTTTTAAAATCCTCCCCAAGATTGGATGCCCACCTAAGCTCCTCAGCATCATCAGGTCCTTTCACGAGGACATGAAGGGCCCTGTAGTTTTTGATGGCCTAACATCAGACTCCTTTCACATCCGAAGTGGAGTGAAGCAGGGCTGCGTCCTCGCACCAACATTATTTGGGATCTTTTTTGCAGTCATGCTGAAGCATGCTTTTGGAAACGCAACAGAGGGAATCTATCTCCGGACCAGATCAGACGGAAAACTCTACAATCCTTCCAGACTAAGAGCAAAGTCCAAAGTCCAGCTGAAATGCTTGCGTGAGTTCCTCTTCGCCGATGACGCTGCTGTTACTGCTCACTCTGCCGAAGACCTTCAACGATTTATGGACCGTTTTAGCGAAGCCTGCCAAGACTTTGGACTAACAATCAGCCTGAAGAAAACACAAGTCATGGGTCAGGGTGTGGATCCACCTCCCTGTATCCCTGCATCTCTGAACATGAACTGGAGGTTGTCCATGACTTTGTGTACCTTGGCTCAACTATCTCTGACACTCTCTCCTTAGACTCTGAGCTGAATAAACGCATTGGTAAAGCGGCTACTACATTCTCCAGGCTTACAAAGAGAGTATGGCTTAATAAGAAGCTGACGGAACATACAAAGATCCAGATCTATAGAGCTTGCGTCCTGAGCACACTCTTGTACTGCAGCGAGTCCTGGACCCTTTATGCATGGCAGGAGAGAAAGCTGAACACCTTCCATATGCGCTGTCTCCGACGTATTCTTGGAATCACCTGGCATGACAAAGTCTCAAATGACACAGTATTGGAACGTGCTGGAATCTCTAGCATGTTCACACTTCTGAAGCAGTGGCGTCTACGCTGGCTTGGGCATGTCGTGAGAATGGCTGATGGTCGGATTCCAAAAGATCTCTTATATGGAGAATTAGTGCAGGGAAAGCGCCCAAGAAGGAGACCACAGCTGCGATACAAGGACATCTGCAAGAGGGATCTAAAGGCCTTGGGAATGGACATCAACAGCTGGGAAACCTTGACCTCCGACCGTTCAGCGTGGAGGCAAAAGACCCAGCATGGCCTTCTCCAACTGGAAGAGACACTTGTTCGGCAGGCTGGAGCAAAGAGACAGACCTGAAAGCAGCGAAACCTGGGACCTGGGCAGGGGACGGAATTTATTTGTCCTCAGTGTGGAAGGGATTGCCACTCTCAAATTGGCCTCTTTAGTCACACTAGATGTTGTTTCAGGACCTCCAATCAGAGCACGATACCATAGTCTTTCGAGACTGAAGGATGCCAATATATCCAGAGGTTGAGAGGCAGGGGTTGCAGATAGGCTGGCTAAGAACTCAGATTTTTGTCAACACTGCCATTCTTACTTTGCCTTATCATGGACCCCTATGGGCCTACTCATTGTTATATCTGCTCCTGAGGAGGTATAACTCTGAGGAGCTGGAAAAGGGAATTTCTGCCATGGAAACAGGCTCTGGATACAGAGTCACTGCTTTGCCCTAGGCAGTTCTCCTGAACTGCCTAGGCTGCCCCAGCTGCTCCACCAGTCTTGGGGCCACTATGTTACCTTAGGCTGCCCCAAGCCTTTTCCAGAATAAGTATGGTGGCCCATCTTTCAGTTGGGTCAGCCCAGTGATAGATAGGGTAACCCAAGTGCACTTCTGGATTGTGCCCTAAGACTGGTTTCACATTCCTCTTCCATCACAACTACAGTTGGTGGTTATGTTTCCTCATTGTAAAGGTTTTCTTTACAATGGGGCCCAAACCACGTGTTCTTCCTTTCATTCATTTCCTGCCTTTTCAGCTTTCACAGGATTATTAACACTGCACTTTTTAGATAATCTGTCAATTTGAATTAATCTATACCCCCTTTTTAATGTTCCCCCTGGTTTTTCAGTTTTTTAATCAAGTACATTGCTTTTAATGATCTCAAACTGGTGGATCACAAGAGAGTGCCCCAGGCACTTCAAGGGGTGGGCAAGGTAACAATGCAATCTCCAGTGGGGGCTTTATCAAGCTTATCCCTCCAAGCAGCAACCTCCTGGGGGTGTTGGCAGCCCTGCGGAGCTCTCTTCATAATGCTGATAAAATGTGAAATGTGATAGTAACCAACCATGGACCACAACCAAGAAGTAGATCATATTTTAACAGCATTCTGATGCTTTTCTACTACCCCCACAGATTTAGTACTTCTCAAACTCTACGCAGCATTTGAGAATTGTTATATGCGTCACAGGTTCACTGTCTCTGCTGTAAGCCCTGAACATGGCATGTGTCATAAAACTGAAACAATTTATCCAAACCACTTGAATTTCGCATGGAATAACTAGGTGATTAATATATAAGTATATTTTATATACTGTCTCACTATATTCTACTGCATGGCAGGGATCCATCCAAGTACATAAAAAATCACTTACCTTATATATTGTGAACTCCAAATCCAGGTCCAGTAAAAGAAGAAAAAAATTATAAATATTATCAGAACAAGTATTCAATGAGAAGTTCCTTACCACACTTATTCCCGTATATTTGAATATGGCCACATTCTCTTCAAACAATTACGTAACATTTGGAATGAATTGAATCAAGCAATCTCAGAGGTAACTTAACACTGTCAACAAAGTAAAACAATTTTTGCCAAAAGTATGTTTTTAAGTGCACTATTAGTTAGTGCTTGCTTGAAAGAGAACAAGCGTTAACCATTTGGAGGTGAAAACAAGAGGTATTATGGCAAATGATGAAAATCCAAACTGGAGTTTGGGAATTGGGATAAAGAATCAGTTATAGAGATGAAAATGTTATCAATGCAACTTTCCACCACAGTCTCAGACATCCTTCTTCAAAGGGCTTAGATGTGAATATTACATCACCTCCATCAGACTTGCAAAATGTAACCTGAAGACTCTAGTTAAGTCATCTGACTGCTGTACATCTTTCTTGCCTACCAAAGACAAATGAACACATAGCTAATGTGTTTTCCATTTATTCCAAAGAGGTTTGGAGCTATGCTGTGATCAAACAACTCAAAGAAAGAAAACACTGACAGCTCAAGATACTTTCTTAGGGTAAAAAAGGCAACAATAATAACTTTTTAGCACTGAGACCCACTTTTTATAATAACAATCTCTTGGGACCCATCAGATGTGATGTCATTAATCTAAAGGTTTATCATAGTAAGAAGTGACATCAAGCAGGAAAATTTTTTACTAATCCTAGGCTGCAATCCTATCCAAATTTACCCAAGATTAGGTCCCACTGACTAAAGGGATATACATAGTAGCTGGAAAAGTACTGATCTGTAACATTTCCCTAAATGCAGTCACATACTGGGCTGTGGGTAGTGCAAGTGGTTAAGACACTGTCCCTGTTAACCTAAAGGCCAGGGTTCGAGACCTGGGTTCCCACAAGACAGGGTGAGCTCCTGTCCTTAGCCCAGCTCTGCGACGCAGCTAGAACCAATCATATCAGCTCTGACATTCCACTGGGCTATTTCAGTGGCGTGGAGAGGGGGGATTTGCTGCTTGGGTAACAGCCTATCCTCCATATCAATCTACCCAGGCCTTCGTGCTTCGCATGCAATGTCGAGCACAATACCATAGTCTTTCAAGACGGATGGATGCCAATACTTTAATACCATAGTAGCATCAAATCTAATCTAATTAAAATAAAATATTGAAATGAATGCTGGAACCCACCTGAAATTGGCTTGCAAACCAAATATAGGGTATCAAACCATGGTTTGAGAAATAATGCAATAAAGAATAGTGCAACTTGAAATTTAGAGAGCTCAAAGCACTTCACATATACTATCTTGTTGTAAAGAAGCAATTTCCAACTTGGAGTACAAGTACTCATAGGGGTTGTCACCAGAACCTTTAGGGTCAGTGGAAAGATAATAATTTCCTGAATTATGAAAAGGCAGGTCTGTATTACAAAGCCTTGCGGAGCTGGCAAGGCAGCAAGAATGACAACTGGCTGGTTGCAAAAGCCCCACAAACTCCTAGTTTTTGGACACTGATTTGTGTATTAACAGATATGGATCAGTGGTTGAGAACAGACACTGTAAAAAAATCTGAGACAATGTCGAAAATAATCAATACAAATGTTTTAGGACATGTCTGATACAAAACAGTGAAAAGGCTTAATCTTCAGTTTTTAACAGGTAGAAAGAGAAAATACAGTGATGAATATGTGAAGTGTGAATTTTCATATATAGGAGATGAGCTCCTGTATGTAGTCTCCAGTGTCCAATTGTAGCAAAAATTCTTCTTTATTCTTGTGGCATTTACAAACTAAGCAAGCCACTTATACAAACAGAGATACGGAGCTGGTGGAGAGGGCTCTCTTCTTATGCATTCATAACAAAATAAAATAACGATGTAAGCTGATTGCAGTTCCAGATTTCAGACTGTATCTTACATCAGTTGAACCTGATATAAAAACTATGTACTGTACCTCAACACCAGCTCAAGGATCACACTAAACATTTGTTTATAAGAAAAGGATGTGAACCACACTGTAAGAACAATGCACAGATTCTTTATATTTCAGGTAGAGGAAGAAAACTGAGAGCAGAATGATTTTTTCAAGGTTATCTAATAAATTGATGCAGATGTGTGATTAGAACCAGGAATACCCCCAGTTCATGGTTTCAGCCTACACCACTAAGATATACTAGCTCTCAGGTATGCATTTACAGTTTTCTAACATTTCAAGAAGATAAATTATCAACTTCTCACTAGTATGCTACCACTCATTAATTTACTATGCAAGACAGAGAAGTTACATCAACCTGCAAATGGAGTATTAAATAGGGGTTGTAAGTATATACTACTTACTCATTAAGGATAGTTTTACACTGAAAATAAAATATTTTTAACACACCCCAAAAATATTTTACATTTTTTCTATCACATCCCAAAATATTTTACAGTTCTTTTGTATCTTCAAACAACAAGCCTGCATTTTGTTTCCTTCCTTAAAATCAACATATGGAACACAAAGAACAATAATCAGATTAGGCAACTAATCGGGATGATCAACCGAGAGACAGCAGCATGTTCCTGCTAGGTCATGTTACTGCTATAACACAAAGAAGCCAAGATATATTTTCTGTTTGATGAAAGGTTATTTCTGGCAGCAGTTCTCACTCTTACATACTACGTAGTTTCAATGACCATATGCAGCCCAGTTCAGTGGAGGTTCAATAAGACTTAGAGCACAATCCTAACCATGTCTACTCAAAAGTCAGTCTCACTGTGTTGAATGGGTCTTACTCCCAGGAAAGTGTCTTTAGGATTGCAGCCTTATTATCTAGTAAAGCATACTGAGGATGTGAGTTTGGAGTCTGACTCCTGGAATCCAATACTGTTTTCAGAGCAAGTAACACATACTAATCTGTTGAATTGTACACTGAATATGTCAGGTGGTATCCCCCACAGGTTGCCTAAACGTTGCCATGACTGACAGTAGGGTGTGATGCTCACCCCCCTTCGCAAGGCCAAAGCGTCAGCATTGTCTGAAGACAAAATGGTCAGGTGGCTGGCATCACAAAAGACCAAAGTGCATGGAATGCTGTTACCTTCCCACTGAAGTGATAACTGTTGATCTGCTTGCATTTCTGTGTTTTTAAACTGCTAGGTTGGCAGGAGCTGGGCAAGAGACAGGAGCTCACTCTGTCTTGCAGTACTTGGGTCTCAAACCGACCTGATAATAATAATTTTTATTTTGCTCTTACCAAACTTCCAATTCTAATGTACACAAAAAGGTTATGCTCTGAAATGCATGATGAACTGATAGGTCAGCAGTCCACCTTCATCCAAGTCCTTAATGAATTTTTCCCAAAGCCAAATAGGGATTGCAGTGACTCAGTGGTTAAAAGTGCTGTGCCTGTCGACCTAAAGATTGGCGGAGCAGTTCTTCGAAGCCTGAGTGCTGCACAACAGAGTAAGCTCCCATCACTCATCGCAGCTCCCACCAACAAAGCTGTTTGAGAGCAAGCAAGTAGATAAATAGGTATCACTTCAATGGGAAGGCAGCATATTGGCAACAGGTTGGTCAGATTTTCCTGATTTCAGGTCAACCAAAGTTTGAGTGATTCCAATCAAGAACAAATGGACCCTGCCACCACATGGGACAAATGCTGAAGAAGAAGCCTTCTGCCAAATAAAGAATACAAGCTGAAAACCCATTTTCATGTTATACAAAAGCAATTGTTTACCATGGTAACAGGGCAGGCAATTAATCTGGTGAATCAAGTTCCCTTTAAAACAACTGAATTTCAGCTCAAAGGCAGAAGCTTCCCCTTGCAAAGCAATTCAGAAGCTATTATTACTTCTGAAGGCCGGGCCTAGAGTTTGTATACTTCTTTTCAGACATCATCGCTGCAATGTAATTGGGCTTCTCAATGACTTATTTACTCCTCTTACAACTGTTCTTTCTATTACAGAATTCTCAAACATTCTTAGAAAAAAAATATACTGTATAAAACTGTCAAAAACCTTGTTCAACCATAACAACAATGTTCAAATTTAGATTGTGAGCCCTTTTGGGACAGGGACCCGTGAGCCATTAATTTTTTCCTTTTTTTGTAAACTGCTTCTTGAACTTTTTAGTTGAAAAGAGGTATATAAATACAGAGATAGAATGCAGTATCAATTTCAATTGATGTCTCCTAGTTTGAAGAAGAGGAAATGGAGGAAGATCTTTGTACCTACAGTGACCAGAGAAAATGAAGGAGCATCTGTGTTCCTAATGGGAGAGCCATTTCCAAGAAGTGATGGGCTCCAGCAGATTTGCACCTACTCTATAGAACTGGTTGTTAATGAGAGATAGGACTTCTAGCGAAGGATGGACTACATCTTACAGGTTGGGGGAAGAGTGTCTTCAGACGGGAGATGGCCAACCTGATCAGGAGGGCTTTAAACTAAATAAGAAGGGGGTGGGTTACGTCCAAAGGGAACGTAGGAATAGAGAAAATGCTCTGGATGGAAATTGCCAGGGCACAGCCGTAACTCAAAAATATTTTGAGGGGCTTGTCCTTAAAAAAACAGGGGAAAAATGCAGTGAATTGCAACCTCCAGGGCTTATGTTGCATTTACACAAATGCACAGAGCCTGGGAAATAAACAAGATGAGTTGGAGCTTTTAGCAAGTGAAGGGAAATTTGATTCAATAGGAATGACTGAAACTTGGTGGGATGATTCCCATGACTGGAACGCACAACTGGAAGGCTATCAGCTGTTCAGGAGGAACAGAAGTGGCAAAAGGGGAGGCGGAGTTGCGTTATATGTCAAGAACATATATACTTGCTCTGAAATTCAGGAAACTGGTCCGGATATCCCTGTGGAGTGCGTTTGGGTAAAGGTTAGGGGGAAAAACAAAAAACAAAACATTGTGGTGAGCGTCTACTATAGACCGCCAGGCCAAGGAGAAGGAGTAGATGATGTCTTCTTGAAGCAACTGGAAGGCGTTGCAAAGAAATATGAGGTGGTAGTAATGGGGGACTTTAACTATCCAGACATTTGCTGAGAGACACACTCAGCTAAACATGGAAGCTCCAATAAATTCCTGATGGGCCTGGAAGATAACTTCATGGTCCAGAAGGTGGAGGAAACAACAAGGGGAGGGGCCATCCTTGACCTGATCTTAACAAATCGTGAAGAACTGATTGACCGGGTCAACATGGTGAGAACTTTAGGGCAGAGTGATCATGAGCTGCTGGAATTTAGAATATTGTGGGAAATAAAAACAGTGCACAGTGAAACCCTTATACTGGATTTCAGAAAGGCTGATTTCAACAGGTTTAGAGGAATCATAGGTGGGATCCCATGGATTGATGAACTAATAGGAAAAGGGGCCCAAGATGGGTGGGAGCTCCTTAAGAGGCAGCTTCTGCAAGCTCAGTCAGAAACAATTCCTATGAAAAAGAGGGGGAAACCCTGAAAAAACCAGGTTGGCTCCACAAGCAATTTGGGGATCAGCTGAAGTTAAAGAAAATGAAATACAGGGAATGGAAGTCTCAAAAGATCACCAAGGAGGAATACAGGCAGATAGTCCGGTCCTGTAGGGAGGGGGTCAGGGATGCTAAAGCTCAGTATGAGCTGAGGCTGGCCAGGGGAGTCAAAAATAACAAAAAGAGCTTCTTTAGATATGCCCAAAAGAACAGGAAGAGAGAGACGAGGGGGTGGGGCTGCTTCTGGACAAAGATGGACAGCAGGTGTCTGGAAACCAGGAGAAGGCAGAGCTGTTCAACTCCTACTTTGCATCCGCCTATTCTTGGAGGGAGGGCTGTGCAAATAGGGGTGCGGGATCATTGGCTGATGTGGGGATGTGCTTGCATCCCCAAAGTGGTAATGGTAACATGGATGGTGCAGACCAGCAGATTATGATTGACAGAGAACTGATTCGAAACCACTTAACTGGCCTAAATGAATTCAAGCCTTTTGGACCAGATGAGCTGCATCCTCGAGTTCTTAAGGAACTCGCAGATGTCCTTGCAGAGCCTCTGTCGATCATCTTTGAGAAATCATTGAGGAGTGGAGAAGTGCCTGGACTGGAAGAGGGCGAATGTAGTCCCAATCTTTAAGAAGGGGAAAAAAGAAGACCCGGGAAATTATAGACCAGTCAGTTTAACTTCAATCCCGGGCAAGATATTAGAGCAAATCATAAAACACACAATTTGTGCACCTCTAGACAAGTACTCTGTGATCAAAAGAACCCAGCATGGATTTACCAAGAATAAATCTTGCCATACAAATCTGATCTTCTTTTTTGATTGGGTTACAAGCTTACTGGACAGTGGCAATGCTGTGGACGTCATTTATCTTGACTTCAGCAAAGCATTTGACAAGGTCCCACATGACATTTTAATTGGGAAGTTGGAAAAATATGGGCTAGATGAGGCAATTGTTAGGTGGATCTGCAACTGGCTCGATGGCTGCACTCAAAGGGTTTTAGTAAATGGTTCTGCGTCAACCTGGAGATCGGTTTCAAGTGGGGTGCCCCAAGGCTCTGTCTTGGGCCCAGTCCTCCTTAACATTTTCATCAATGACTTGGAGGAAGGGATACAGGGGAGCCTGATCAAATTCGCAGATGACACCAAGCTGGAAGGAGTAGCAAACACATCAGAAGGAGAAACCTCCAGGAGAATCTGAATAAACTAGAATATTGGGCTGTAACAAATAAAATGAACTTTAACAGGGAGAAGTGCAATGTTCTGCACTTGGGCACTTGGGCACTAAAAACCAAAAACACAGGTATAAAATGGGGGATACTTGGCTTGGAAGTTGCCATGGATCACAAGCTGAACATGAGTCAGCAGTGTGATGTGTCTGCAAAGAAGGCAAATGCCATTTTAGGCTGCATTAAGAGGACTGGAAATTCCAAGTCTCGAGAAGTTCTAGTTCCTCTTTTTTCTGCATTGGTTAGACCTCATCTTGAGTACTGTGTTCAGTTCTGGGCACCTCACTTTAAGAAAGATGCAGCCAAACTGGAGCAAGTCCAGAGGAGAGCAACAAGAATGATCAGTGGGATGGAAGGGAAGTCTTACAAGGAAAGGTTGGGGGAACTTGGGATGTTCAGCCTGGAGAAAAGGAGGCTGAGGGAAGACATGATTGCCCTTTTCAGATACCTGAAGGGCTGTCATATGGAGGAAGGGGCTCATTTGTTCATTGCTGCCTCTGAAAGCAGAACTAGAACCAATGGGTACAAACTGCAGGAAAGGAGATTCCAGTTGGATATCCGGAAAAAAATTCCTTACAGTTTGAGCGGTTCAGCAGTGGAACAGACTGTCAAGGGAAGTGGTGGACGCTCCCTCACTGGGGGTCTTCAAGCATAGGCTTGGCAAGTACCTGTTGGGGATGATCTAGGAGGATTTCCTGCGGCAGGAAGGGTGGCTGCAATCCTAACGACACTTTCCTGTAAGACCCATTGAAAACATTGGGGCTTACTTTTGAGTAGACATTGTTAGGATTGTGTTCTAGGTCCCTTTCAACTCTAGGATTCTATGATTCTATATAAAGTTTAAAAATAGCCATTTAAATGTGGCTGCCAGATGTGCACAGAACCGGTTGTTAATTTCTTTGAATTCCATCATTTGAGATACCTGCCTTTCGAATATTGTGCTGAGCCCTGACATCATCATTTGCATGTTCATAGGGAAGGCTTAGGCTGCAATCCTAAAGATACTTTCCTGGGAGTAAGACCAATTGGTCATTTGGCCAGCATTACTAACACCAAAGTGCATTGAACACAATAGAGCTTGTTTTTTAGTAGACATGGTTAAGATTGTGCTCTTAGTGTTAAGATATGTTTTGACTGTGCTGGTATAGTTGACAGGTACTCTGTTGGAATCTGCAGACGTGTGCCTCTTGTTAAATCTGTTCACCCACCCTGTCTAAGGAACAGTCTAGGTCAAAGGTTGGACTGAAGTTTGCTACTGCTGGAGTATCCTATCCAAAGGATTCTGATTCCCCGGAAGCGATTGAAAGGAAACTACTGAACAATGTTTTATTCCATACTTGCCAGGTTACATTGCACATTACTGAAACATCATTCAGGATCAGAACAAGGAACCACAATAAAGTAGGTTAGTCTAACTGGGAAGGAATCTTAAGTAGCTTACATTGCAAGAAGATTTTCTTCCCTCTTTCTCGACAGACTAGTGGCAAGTTTAGGACAGAAGTCCTTCTTCATTCAGTCCATAATATACAGAATTATACAAGATATGGCAATAGCTTAGATGCTTTTATAAAGCAAATTTATGGAGGACATATCTATCAATAACTATTAGACAACCTATATGCTAACTCCAAGTTCAAAGGCAGTATCCCCCACTTTCTGATGGTTCATTTTCAGAAGATCCAACACCTTTCAATTATACCCTGAAATCATTCATTCAATGCATATTCCACTCTTTCACCCTCTCTCTGCTGGTCTAAAAGCTAAAATTCCTCTCTCCCTCCCCCCCCCCCCCCGCCGCCATGTTGATTTGCCTATGATATGGTGATTCAGATTGTTTCGGCCTGTGTGTGGGAGAGAGAGCACACATGTTCACTTTAGCTCCCAGTCTATTCTCATTTCCAAAGGAGTTAATGAGAATCAATTTGCAAAAATCTTTGTGGGACAGCAGGAATTTGCTTGATAAAAAGGCGTTTTCAGTTTACTAACTAAAAAAGCATTGGAAGCAACATCTGTAAAGTAAAAAATAACACTCAGAATTTCCACTTTTCAACCATTTCCACTTTTCATCACAGCTCAGACTCCATCAGATACACGGGGGACACCTGCACCTGTTTCAAGGGAGAGATGGCAAGAGAGGGGAATGTCTTCATCTAGAGTTTGGGAACTCACTGAACATGGATTGTCTGGAGAAGGAAAATTCCCACCTCAAACCCATCTATGAGAAAGGCTTCAGGAGTCAACCTCGAGGCAAAATCCAGAGCCAGAAGCAGTTCGTGACTGTGTACAATCATGTTCTGGTAACTCCTGCGATGCAGCCAGAACCAATCATATTGGCTCTGCTGTTCCATTGGACTATTTCGGTAATGTGGAGAGGGAGGATTTGCTGCTTGGGTAACAGTCTATACTCCATATTAATCTACCCAGGCCACCGTACTCTGGAGAGGATACTCAGAGCACGCTGCCATGGTCTTTCGAGACTGAAGGATGCCAATGCCTTGGATGTGTCATATAAAACAGAATACTACATGAGATGGGCAATCAAGCAAGGCTCTTATAAAACTCTCTTATCACACATGGTTAAAGCTTATTGATTATGATTTATTTAGCCACCTTTTCACCATACAGCATCCAAGAAGGTGAACTTATTGTGACATAAATGCTGTGATTAGAACACACTTCCTCAGATGTATGAGCAGCTTTCCTCAGGAGGCATACACATACATACAGGTATAGACTAAGAAACAAACAGTAAACAGAGAGTAAGAAAAGCAAGATTTATAGTCTGTACAAAAGAAAGCTCTGTCAAAGGCATCCTTGATCAGGTTCTAGTATGCAACAGTGACCCACCAGATACCTCTGGGAGCACACAAGACCTGAAGAGACCTGCTTCAAGGTGCAATTCCCTTTTACATAGTATTCTGAGGTTGCCTACTTCTAAAACCAAGCAGTTGCACTATTGTAATAATACAAATAACTATTATGGTTATTTGTAACCGTAATAGTGCAACTGCCAAAATAATAACCCAAACTGCACTATTACAGCTTCCCATGATGGCTTGTAACCTGTGATGGACTTTTCTCCAGAAATCTGTCCAATCTCCTTTTAAGGGAATCCAGCCCAGATGATATCTCTGCATCCTTGGGAAAAAGTTCCACAGACTAATTAGATGCCAAGTAAAGAAATACATTATTTTTGTCTGTTCTCCCTACACACTGTGACAGACCTATGCAAAATATAAAATAGATCAGTGACCATTTGCAATAGGTGTATTTGTACTTTATTGCGCATGTGTGCAACACTCCATAACACTTTTCAGCACTGAAGTTTGGCAAAATAAAACTGTTATTCAATGAAGAAGCCTGCCTGAGGTTACACTTTTATGTGCACTTACTTGGGAGTAAGCCCAACTAAGGCTCGCATAAAACTGGGCTATAAAGCTACAATCTTATCAAGGCGTACCTAGAATAAATCTCATTGACTTAGTTACTCCCAATCCAGAGTAACTACATGCACCCGTAGTTACTGCACCACCTACTGAAAACCTATGGGAAATTCATATTGCAATCCAAATTGTTCTTACACCAGAACAAGGACTCCTTATAGTTACTCTGGATTGCGCCCTATAATGGAATTTTCTTCTCAGTATACATGCATAAGAGTGGACTGTAAGGCCACACTCCTATCTAGCTTTACCCAAGAATAAATTCCATTGAATATAATGAGACTTAGGGCACAATCCAGAGTAACTACGGGAAGTCCTTGCTCTGGTGTAAGAATAATTTGCTCTAGATGGCAATATGAATTTCCCATAGGTTTTCACTAGGTGGTGCAGTAACTAAAAGCAGGCCTCCGTCAGTCTTGGAAAACTATGGTATCGTACTTGGCGCTGCATACGCTGCATGCGAAGCATGAAAGCCTGGGTTGGATTGTTGTGGAGGATATGCTGTTACCCAAGCAGCAGATCCCCCCTCTCCACGCCACTGAATTAGTCCAATGGGAAGGCAGAGCCAATACGATTGGATCCAGCTGGCGGCGCAGAGCTGGGCTAAGGACAGGAGCTCACCCTGTCTTGTGGGGCTGACCCGGGTCTCGAACCCTGGCCTGCTGGTTAACAAGCACAGTGTCTTAGCCACTTGCGCCACCCACATGTAATGTCTCTTACGTGCTCCCATAGTTACTCTGGATTGTAGGGTAAGTGCACAATCCAAAAGTGCACTTGGGTTACTCTATCTATCACTCTGCTGACCCAACTGCACAATGGGCCACCCTAGTTATTCTGGGAAAGACTTGGAACAGCCTAGCCTTAAGGCAACATAGGGTGCCCCAAGACAGGTGGACATGGGCTGCCCTAGCCGGGGCAGCATAGGCAGTTCAGGAGAGGCATGTTGAGGGCATGCTTAGCATTGCCAAGGGCAGAGCAGTTACTCTGTATCCAGAGCCTGTTTCCAGGGCAGAAATGCCCTCTTCCAGCTTCTCGGAGTTATAGCACCTCAGGAGCAGGTATAGTAATGAGTAGACCATAGGGGTCCATGATAAGGCAAAGTAAGAATGGCAGTGTTGACCAAAAATCTGAGTCCTTGAGCAGCCTAGCTGCAACCCCTACCTCTCAACCTCAGGATATGGCACAACTATGGCAGCCACTAACCTGGGGACACAGCAGGCCACTCCAAGAAGCCCCTTGTATTCACTGTAGACTGTTCTGGGTTCTCATCAGGGACTCCTTATCTGGTTGCTGTTCCTTGTTCAGTGTGATCTGAGGGGGGGTCTCCTCGGGAGCAAGCCCTCTCCAAGTGTCACTTACTTAGCATACTCTGAAGCTAAGGCTTCCTGCCTCTCTAGATGCAGCATAACCTTCTGCTCTGGATTCAGAATAGTTGGGACAGCCCAGCTAAGGCTCTCCTCACTGCCCTAACTCTGGATTGTGCCCTTACTTCTGAGTAGACAAGCATATAGAGTGCACTGTAAGGCTGTATTCGTATCTAGGCTTACCTAGGAGTGAGCACTGTTGACTATAATAGACTTACTTCTGAACAGACACACATAAGATTGGGGCTGTGGGGCTGCAACCCTGCCCAGGCTTACCTGGGAGTAAGCTCCACAGACTCTAACGGGAGTTACTTCAGAGAAGGCTGGCGTCGTGAATGTCTCTCACACAGCCTGTGTGGTTCAGAGGGGGTCCTCCTTGTGTGTGTGTATGGGGAGGGGGCGCGGGTGTGACTCTCCAGCCAGGGGCAGTGTCTGTCCCCAGAGCCCTTCAGAGCCGCCCTTCCCTCCCTCCCTCCCTCCGGGGCCTGCCTACCTGGTCCCCGGGCTCCTTCTCCAGCAGCTGCGAGCAGAGGTCCGAGCAGAGCTGGAACTTCCTGCGCCTGAAGCAGCTCCAGGCGTGGAGAAGGGGGTCCATCTCCAGCCCCATCACCGGCTCCTTCTGCCTGCCTCTCTCTCGGCCAGGCCAGGCCAGGCCAGGCGTCCCCGCTTCGCCCGGCAACACTGCAGGAGGGGCCTCCACTCGCACAGGCGGCTAAGCGAGTGCCTGAGAGGAAGGAGAGGAGGAGGCATTGAGGGGAAGGAGCAGGACGCTCTCCCTCCGCAGGGAAGGGAAGGGAAGGCTGGGCTGGGCTGGCTGTCTCCGACTGCGCTGTCGCCTCAGGATTCTCAGGGGGAGTGCCAGGCCTCAAGCCTCCCCACACTTGCCTGGGAGGAAGACCCCATTGGCTGTAATGGGGTCTACTTCAGAGTAGGCATGCCTAAGATTGGGCTCTCAGGCTACAATTCAATCCACACTTTTCTAGGAGTAAGTCACAAAACACTTGTATCCCAAAGCCCTACATTTTGCAGAGTGACCATACAGAATGGAGGACAGAGTGCCTGTACCTTTAAGCACTGTATAGAAAAGGGAATTTTGTAGATTTAGCTCAGCATAAAAAGGTTTTTAAAACAGCACTTGTCTAAATTCCCTCTTCTATGCAATGCTTAAAGTACAGGCACTCTGTCCTCCGTTCTATATGGTCACCCTGATTGTATATGGGATATTTATGGAGTCCTAGGAAGCTAAAAATAATCCTAGGAAGGTAACGAAATTTTTAGGAAGCTAAAAAAACATTGCTAATAATATAATTAGCAATTAACCTTTTTCTACAAGTCTTTCCTTCTATACTGCATACTTCAGTCTGACTTTCTGTTTTGCTTAACTACCAGTAAATTTTCCATTCTCTCTTCTTTTGTCAGGTCCTCCCTTTTTCTTTGTCAGTCTTTGTCATATCTTACTTTTCCATATGGAACAATACAGATGCACATGGTCTGGCATTGCAAAGGAGATCTCAGAACCTTGAAATAGCATTCATTCATTTATAACCTATACTAGCGAAAAGCGTACCTGCATTGCAGGAGTAACATTCCCCATACGCCACCCCCCACGGCGCATTAACACCCCATGCGCATAAACACCCAAATCACAACTTCCCCCATGTGCATCATCCCCCATGCGCATCATCCTCCAATGCTCAACTTCACCCATGCACAACTTCCCCCATGCACATCATCCCCCATGCGCAATTTCCCCCATGCGCAACTTTCCCCCCATGCGCATCAACCCCATGTGCATCATCCCCCATGTGCAACTTCCCTCCATGCGCAATTTCCCCCATGCAAAACTTCCCCTCATGCGCAATTTCCCCCCATGCGCAGCATCCTCGCCAGTGCAACCTCTTTCTTTGAACAACATCCCCCAGTGCACCTGGCACCGAGCACCAAATTGGCTGGATGTTGTTCAGTCTCCCATGTTAAGTATAAGACAAAAACACGTTGCCCCCTTTCCAGCCCTTGAAGGGTTACATTTCTCCACATGGTTCTTGGTGGGTGTTCAGGTGACAGAAGGATCCCTCCCAGAATTCCATGCTTCAGGCCCAGCAGTTGGGGCAGAATGTTGATGAGTCATCAATTGTCTAATGCAAAGTATAGGGAGGAAAACCCTTTTCACCCCCTTCCGGTTGGAATTTCCGAAAAACCGGTTCTTAGTGCACCCCTCCCTCACGGAAGGAACACCCACCCCAAATTTCATGCTTCTAGGCCCAGAGGTTTTAGCAGGGTGGTGATCAGTCAGTCAGTCACTCAGTCAGTGAGTCAGTCAGTGAGTGACTTTTCTCTTTTATATATATAGACAAGAATCAATTGTAGTTGGAAAGGTATTTACAGGTCCAACTTTGTTATACACAAATTTTTTTATGCACAGAGTGGACTCAACACAAATGGCCACTGCAAATCACTTTTTACAACTACTTTTCTACTGTTGTAGAGAGCTAGTCATGCATGCAAGCATTTCATTCTTTAGTTGAGTCAGGCAAAGACTGATCATCATTTGCATTTCTAATTGAAAATTTCACCTAACAGTAAGATAAGCTGTTTTTAAACAATTGTAAAGGGACAAACTTGTTTATCCAAACAGCCAACCTCATTCCTATTGAGACAAAATTGCTGCTAAATAAAATGATAATTAGGTTATATCTGTATAATTTTGAACATTTGACTTATGCATATTTATATGCATGTGTACCCTAATACAAGTATAACCTAATTATCATCTTATTTATCAGGTTAAGAGAAAAAAATATAATATTTCATCATTTTGATCATAACAGTAAGCCAACAAGTTAAAGAGAGTCTACACTATATGTTTCTTTCAATTTATATACAGTATTAGCAAAATGTACCCGCATTGCAGGAGTAAAATGCCCCCTGTACACCATCCTCTAATGCACATCACCTCTTGTGCAAAATGCCCCCCATATGCAACATGCCCCCCTTTGCAACATCCCCTCAAACATGTGCACCATCCCCCCCACAACCGTGGGTACCCATACTGGGCAGGTGCAAAATATGGGGCTGTGTGTTGATCAGTTTTCAATGTTAAGAATAGGCTGAAATTGGACTGCACTCCTTTTCAGCCCCTTAGGGGTTAAATTTCTAGAAATTGGTTCTTGGTGGGTGCATGGAAGGAATATGCTCCCTGAACTTCTCCCTGGCAGAGAGTCCATCAGTCAGGGATTCTTCAATGTAAGGTATAGGGAGAAATATGTGTTGTGCCCCTTTTCAACCCCTTCTGGTTCGAATTTCCCAAAACCAGGTCTTAGTGAGTGCCTCCATCACAGAAGGAAAACCATCCCCAGATTTCACGCTTCTACTTTCTGCCATTTTGGCTGAGTGTTAATGAGTCAGTCAGTCAGTCAGTCAGTGAGAAATCCATTGGGGAAGCATGCTCTTAATTCAGTGCTTGCTATAGAAAGCAAGTGTTCCAAATGATAAAAATGGGAACACAATTCGATTCAGCAACACATCTGAAAGGGTTATGGAAGAGTCGTCTGTCCCCCCTCACTGTTGGCAAGGGGATCTCTTCCTCCCCCGCCATGTCCTACAACTGACTCCATTGCAGGACCATCCATCTCCTAGACCAGTGACCTTGCCATGGTGACGTGACTGATGCAGGCAGAGTGGGAAGCAGCTTCCCCCTCAGCCCCCTGATAGCTATGATATCAGGGAAACTGAGAGGGAAAAAGCACCCACTGCCCCTTCCAGCAGCCTTATCATGGTGAGGTTGTTGGAGGGGACGGCTGAGGGACTGCTGCCTTATCCCTCAGCCCTCATGGTAGCTATGCTACCAGGGAAGCAGAGAGTGAATGAGCATCCACTGCCTGGTGCTGCAACCTCGCAATTGTGAAGTTACAGGACCAGGAGTTGGACGTCCCCCAGAAAGTCAGAGAAGCTCTGCATGTGTGCACTGAGGCGGCCTGGCATTTTGACCTGGATTGCCAGCAGTGCCTTGCTCATTACAGTTGCTAGCAATTTGGGTCACTCATCTTTCAAGGTACCACTTTCAAAGTACAACTTGTAAACAGAAGACTAGTGAAGTGTACCCACATTGCTATCCCTCTATTAGACTAGCAAAATGTACCCTTACACTATCTCCCTACTGTGCAACACCCCCATGTGCATTATGCCCCCAACTGCGTCAACCCTCACTGTGCATCACCCCGATATGCATCAGCACCCCTATGAGTATCATCCCTCCATTTACATCAATCCCCATGCACATCAATCCCCAATGGTCCACGGGTTGGGGTTGAGTGTTGATCAGTTTTTAATGTGAAGTATTGGGAAGAAAATGCATTGCATTCTTTTCATCCCCTTCCAGTTTGAATTTCTAAAATTGGGTTCTCAGTGGGTGGCTCCATCCCTCCCTCCCAAAATTTCACACTTCTAGGTCCTGCGGTTTGGGCAGGGCATTGAGTCAGTCAGTGAATCAGTGTCTTTTCAGTTTTATTTACATACTAGCGAAAAGCATACCCGCGTTGCGGGAGTAAAATTCCCCTGTACGGTATCCCCCCACTGTGCATCAATACCCCACGCACATCAACCCCCCCATGCGCATCCACCCCCATGTGCACCATCCCCTATGTTCATCCACCCCATGTTCCTCATCCCCCTACGCACATCAACCCCATGCTCATCGACCCCCCATGCACAAATCCCCCATGCGCAACAACCCCGATGCACAAAATCCCCACATGCGCAACATTCTCACATGTGTAACACCACCCATGCACATCATCTCCCATGCGCAACATCCCCCTATGCACATCAACCCCCAATCACATCAACCCCCCATGCACATCAACCCCCCTCCATGCGCAGCATCCTCCCCAGTGCAACCTCTTCCTCTGAACAACATCCCCTTAGTGCACCAGGCAAGGAGCACCAAATTGGCTGGATGTTGGTCAATCTTCCATGTTAAGTATAGGCCAAAAACATGTTGCACCCCTTTTCAGCCCCTTAAGGGTTAAATTTCTCCATATGGGTTCTTGATGGGTGTTCATGTGACAGAAGGATCACCGTCCCAAATTTCACACTTCTAGGTCTGGGGGTTGGGGCAGAGCATCCCTCAGTCACAGATTCTTCAATGCAAAGTATAGGGAGGAAAATGCATTGTGCTCCATTTCACCCCCTTCTGGTTGGAATTTCCAAAAACTGATTCTTAGTGCACTCCTCAGTCACGGAAGAAACATCCACCCCAAATTTCATGCTTCTAGGCCCACCGGTTTTGGCAGGGCATTGATGAGTCAGTCAGTGACTTTTTTTTATAAAAAGACTAGCAAAGAATGTATCCGCATTGCAGGACTAACATTTCCCACGTTGCAGGAGTAACAAATGCCATTCCTCCATGTCGCATCAACACCCCATGCACAACTCCCCCTGTGCGCAACTCCCCCTGTGCTCAATTCCCCCCTTTTGCAACTTCCCCCCATGCGCATCAACACCCCATACACATCAGTCCCCCATGCGCAACTTCCCCCATATGCAACTTCCCCCATGTGCATCATCAACACCCCATGCGCATCATCAACACCCCATGCGCAACATCTCCCCATGCGCAACATCCCCCCTGCGCAACATCCCCCCTGCGCATCATCCCTCCATATGCATCATCCCCCCATCAGCATCAACCCCCATGAGTAACCCCCCATGCACAGCATCCTCCCCAGTGCAACCCCTTCCTCTGAACAACATCCCCCTAGTGCACCAGGCACTGAGCACTAAATTGGCTGGATGTTGGTCGTTTTCTATGTTAAGTATAGGACAAAAACATGTTGCACCCCTTTTAGGCCCTTTAAGGGTTAAATTTCTCCACATGGGTTCTTGGTGGGTGTTCATGTGACAGAAGGAACTCCCTCCCCAAATTTCATGCTTCTAGGTCGGGGTTGGGGCGGAATGTTGATGAGTTATCAATTCTTCAATGCAAAGTATAGGGAGGAAAATGCATTGCACCCCTTTTCACCCCCTTTCGGTTGGAATTTCTGAAAACCGGTTCTTAGTGCATCCCTCAGTCACAGAAGGAACACCCTCCCCAAATTTCACGCTTCTAGGCCCAGCGGTTTTGGCAGGGCATTGATCAGTCAGTCAGTCAGTCAGTCAGTCAGTCAGTCAGTGATTTTTCTCTTTTGTCTATATATATGATATAGATATAGATAGAAGATATAAATATAGAAGATGATCCTACATCTAGAACTTGAAGTTAAATAGGCCAGAATTCTACCACTTTGGTTTATCAGCTCACTCTGTGTATGTATATATTGGCTCAAAATTGTCTTAATTGACCCCATTGATTATAATGGGACTTAGTAAGTACTGAGTAAGTACTTGTGTAGCATGCACTGCAATCCTAAAAACACTTTCCTGGGAGCAAGCCACATTGAATATAATGGGACTTACTTCTGAATAGACAGGATTGCACCCTTAATTTACTAAGTACATACATGAGTAAGTTATGACAGTCAGGATTGTATAAGGGAGCTGGACTAAGAGCTGGAAGATCCAGGTTCCAATCCTCCCTTGGCCATGCAGCTTCCTGGGTGACCTTGACTCTCAGTCTCACCTATGAGGTAGACCAAGTTGTGAGGACAGCAGGAAGGGAAAAGCTAAAACTTTGTAAAGCTAATAGCATTTGTATTGGCATGGGAAAGTTGGGGTATAATAAATAAGTATCACACATAGGATTGGGCTCTTAGGCTGCAATCATAAACACATTTTCCTGGGAATAAGACCCACTGAGCACAAAGGGGCACTTACCTAGACATGGCTAGGATTGCAGCATTAGTGTTTAGGAGTAGATCAAACCAGGTATTTCTTCACCCCAATATCAAAAGTCTATGAAACTTAGTGGTCTAAATGGAGCCTCAGTGTCTCTAGGCAAATACAAGTGTTTGCCCCATTAGTCAGATCACAGAGGCAAGAATTTTAAATTTTACAATTTCTCTTTATTTTCCTCCAATTTCTATCCATGTACCCATGTTCTATCTAGTTTGGCTTGTTCATTGTAGGTGGAAATCCTATCTACACTTTCTTGGGAGTAAGCTCCATTGACTATAATGGGACTTACTTCTGAGTAGACAAATGTAGGATTGGGCTCTCAGTCGCTTCTTATTCTTTCATCTTCTCCAAACTTTGAACTTTAGGAACTTTGTGATCTTTGAGATGAAAAGCTTCACCTGCTGAAATTTCCTCCTCTATACAATAGTTAAAGGTCCAGAAGCCCTGAAGATGAAAGTTTGGAGACCCCTGTGGGTCCAAGTCTTTACAGATTCTTGGAAAATGCATATACTGGCACCTTGATTTACATATTTTTAAATAGCAAAATTTCTGAATTAATAACAGAAGTCTAATTTACCCCCATATACTAAGAGACTTTACATGCACCCGTAGTTACTGCACCACCTAGTGAAAACCTATGGGAAACCTATGGGAATCCAGTTGTTCTTACACCGGAGCAAGGACTCCCTGTAGTTACTCTGGATTTTGCCCTTACACTGGCAATTTTTGAAATAACATTGTCAATCATTTCCTTGCAAAGCCACTCCAGAAGACCCAAAGATATTTTGTGATGTGTGTTGGCTTTGAAATGCAGTTAATTAGCACCAAAATTAGCTCAATTAGCTGCTAATGAGCAATGCTGTAAGATGCTAGAAGCTTCTTGTGGCTGGGTAGTCTCTTCCAAAACCATTAGATAAAAAACAGAGATAGAAAATGCATCCACAGCATGCCACTTACCACTTTCTCAGTTTCCTTACTGGAATTTTGCTTTCATTGCTTTCATAGAGGGAAAACTATGTAGAAAATAGAGAAATGGAAATGTAGTGTATGTAGTGTCCTGGTTTGTGGACTATTAAGCCCATAAGTTTTTGATCACCATTCAAGAGGCTGCCTCCCCTTCTTATCTGCCCAGTCTCCTATTATGATATCTAAAACCCGCTTGAGTTTCCTTTCTGTGCTCAGCTTAAACAGCTAAGGCACATAAGACATTCTGCTTTGTGGACCTCTTTTTCTGCAGGAGATTTGCTGATATTTGAGATGTACTATCTTTCAGTTGTGCATTTTGAGGCAAAGTATTCGGATGAAGGGCAAGATTTGTCATGCCTTGTGTGTCATTCCTTTTTTTGTGCATTATACACACCAACGTGCAAGCACACAAAACACAAACACACTAAAATCAATTGGACTCACATGTAAATTGAGTGGATCATGTAGTATTGCATCCTTAATCTATGTGCATTATGACTCACCCTAAGCACTGGAGACAGATTTTTTATATAAAGGTGGTGGTGATGGTGATTGTGAACTACCTGCACAGAGGTTCTTTAAAATATTATCAAGAAATGCCTCATCTTGCCAGATGTCAGAACAAAAATCTTTGTGACTAAAAACAAACTTCAAAAAAATTCAGCACCATGGAGAGTGTAAAACACACCAGCAGTATAAATGCTGGTATGACTTATGGGTGCAATCCTATCTCACCCATTTCCCCGTTCACATAGTAGTGTAGGGAAGCCAGCACATATCTGTGCTCTGGTCTACACTCCCAGGAGAGGTGCAAAAGGAATTCACAACACTTTTGCCATACCCCAAGTCCAGCATGGGTTTGTGCCAGGATTTAGGCCAGCCTTAGTGGGGATTAGGATTGCGCTGAATGACTCAGGATAGCTTTGCGTTCATCCCATTTACACTAAGGTAACACATTTTAGGAGTTATGGTTTTGACCAGAAAGTTGATTGTGTACATTGTTTGCATTTTGATGTTGTTTTATGTTTTTTAATTTAATTGTACTTATAATCCTAACCACACTTTCCTGGGAGTAGGTACCATTGAATACAACGGGACTTACTTTTGAGTTTAGGATTTCACTGTTCAGTTCTGAGTTTTAACACACATGTGGCCACAGTAGGACGGGTCATTTGGAATGTGTCTTGCTCTGTGAAGAATTGAGGCAGAAGATTTTCAAAAGCACAACAGAATATAGTGCTATATTGTGCTATTTGGCGCATGTTCTTCAATAGTTTGTGATTTTAAAAAAGGTTGAACTTTGCTGGACTAAAGTACCACTAGATAAAGGGGGAGGTATCCAGTATATCTTCAGGTACCAGGAGATTGAGTCCAATTTTATCCAACTTTCAGCACCAATGCAGCTGTATTGCAACCCTGGGGTAAAGGGAAAAAAAATCTGCCTTGCCTTTATTCAGTCTCCATGACTGTCTCCCCACCACAGAATGCAATGTGTGCCCTTTTGTCACAGTTGCATCAGTGATGAAAAGTTGGACAGGTTGGACCCTGCATCCCAGTCCCACTCAGGTTCTTAGCAATTGTGCTAAAATAGCTTTCAGGAGCCTCATAGTAACTTTTTCTGTGCTTTCTAATAAGAAAATCTGCTTACAGTGAATGGATGGCAACATGGGTAGGGTGGGCAAATAACATCCTGGAAGAGAGATGGGATTGACATTGAGGTCCCAGTCTGATACTTTATTGGGGACATGGCACAAAAAGGGTTGAAGACCACTGTCCTAAAGAAATGATGTCATGAGGCCTGTGGTTTTCCAGTGGAAATGACACAAGGGAATGTGGTGGTTGGTTGGGTCTGACTTCTCATTCTATACTTTTCTTTGACTGTCCTTAAATGGCAGTATTTTAAATGTGAGGTGCGTTGGGCACGATTCTATGCATGTAAAGGTTGTGCCTCATTATCCAGTATGGTTTTATTTCAGAACTAAAAAACCACAACAGTGAATACCAAATAGCTTTAAAGACCCACTTCCAGATTTCTTCCTCCTCCATAAATAGGTATAGTCCTATTTCTCACTGAGAGCCCAATCCTATGCATATCTACACAAAAATTGGGCTGAAATCCTAAAGACACTTTCCTGGGAATAAGATCCATTGAACATAATGGGGTTTACTTTTGAGTAGACATAGTTAGGATTGTGCTCTACCAATTGTGGACACCAAATCAGTGGATAATGAGGTCCCACATGTGTATTGTGTTATACATGCAATATTAAATGTTCTACATTGTGTTATATATGTGCCACACATGCTATATGAGTTAGATAAGAGGAAAATATGTGGATACTGAGACACCCTCGGTGTATTATATACATGCTATTTTACATGTTATACTTGGGTTTTACATGCACTATATATGCTATGGCTTAGATAAATCGACACCAAATCTGTGGCTACTGAGGCACCACCGGTGTATTGTGTTATAAATCTGATATTACATGTTTTACATGTACATTGTGTTATGCATGCGCTATACATGCTATAAGCAGATAACAAACCAGTGGATATCGAGGCACCACTGGTGTGTTATGTTATACATGATATTACATGGGCACCGTGTTAAACATGTGGTATCCGGGTCAAATCACTGTATACCAAATCACAGTATACTGAGATATCACCTATAGATAGTGTTATATACATGGTCTATGACAGTGTTACACATGTACATTGCGTTATAGTGTTGCGTTATAGTGTTCAGCGGGCTTATTCCTGGGACGGTGGTGTGACTGGGATTGGCTTTCCTTCCCCTCCCCCCACAACTGGAGACTTCGGCGCCTTTTCTCCTCAGGCGAGGCGCGCGGGGGAGCCGTTTGGGTGGGGCGCGCGAGCAACGGTCGTCCCTTCAAGGCGGCGGGGGGAGGGGCGGCTGAAAACAAGTGACATCAACGTTCAGCCCGCTCAAAGGACGCCACGAGGGGACGGGATGCGCATGCGCAGACTGAGTTGGCGCGGGAGGGGGTGAGGAGAAGAGGAGGGTGAGGAGAAGAGGAGGGGGAGGGAGGAGGACGGTTGACGTCGCGTGAAGCGGTTTCCGAGCCGGGGCTCGAGCGGCGCGCGGTGACGGGGAAGGGCGCCTTAGGCTGGGCTGGACTCGCAGGTGAAGCGGCCGCTGGGCCGGCCCAGCGGGCGGATGGTCATCGGGAAGCCGCGGCCGTGTCGTCGCGCAGCCATGTCTAGCAGCAGCAGCAGCAGCAGCCGGGCTGCCGGCGGGAGCCGCGATCCGCAACGCCTTTTTTGAGGAGAACCCACCGACCGGCGGCGGCGGCGGCTGCCTGAGGAGGCTCCATGTCGACGGCCGGGGATTAAGCAAGAGAGGCGGCGGCGGCGGCGACTCCTCAGGGGCGGCGACCGGCCCTTCCCTTCCTCCCCTCTCCCTCCTCTTGAGACCCGACCCCAGGCGACGCCATGGCCGACCGCAGCCCCCCGAACTGCCACCTGCGACTAGAGTGGGTCTACGGCTACAGGGGCCACCAGTGCCGCAACAACCTCTACTACACGGCCGCCAAGGAGATCGTCTATTTCGTGGCCGGGGTCGGGGTAGTCTACAGCCCCCGGGAGCACCGGCAGAAGTTCTACCTGGGGCACCAGGACGACATCATCAGGTAGAGAGCCCTGACCGCCTCTCTCCCCCGCCCTCCTCTCCGGAGTCTCCCTTCTCCCCCCCCCCCCCCACACCTCCCGCTTGAGCTCCTTCTCTGCAGGCATTTCTGAGCACAGGACTGCACGTTCGGTGGCCACAGGCAGCCTCCTCCTTGTGACAGGCAGAGGACCGCTTCAGGGCACCAGAGTCCTCCTGTGATCCCGACCTCCAGAAGCAGCACTGCTGTCTTTGGGATTCTGAGACATATTATGTTCACCCCTTTCACGCACACCACCACACGCTCTCTCAGAAACTCTCCAATACTCTCTTACACACACACACACACACACACACACACACACACACACACACACACACATACATACAGTCTAACACTCTTACACACTCTTTAACACTCAACACACTTTCTCTAATCCTCTCTTACATGCACTGTTACACACACTCACACAAACTAATACTCACGCACAAACACTCATACACACTCTTACACTCAGAAGCTCTAATGCTCTTACACACACGCACACAGTCTAACAAACACACACAGTCTTTAACACTCTTACACGCTCTCTAATTCTCTTGTTAACACACTCTAATTCTCTCTCTCTCTTTCATTCTCATTCCAGGAGCTTTGTATTCATTCATTTACACCAAATGATGTTGATACAGAAGCAAAAACCATTATAGTCAATGGGGCTTACTCCCAGAAAGGCACTGTATGACTCTTTCATCCTACAGTGAATGGGATGGGATTCATCCCAAAGGATAGGATTGTGGTCCCTGAATGTTTTTTTCCAAGTGCTTGTTTCCCTGTTCCACGCAGACCCACACTGTGTGGTAGATTCCGTGGTTATTGTGAGAAACAATCTTGACTTCAGTGGGCAAGGTCAGTGGTTAATAGACAGTAGGCTGTTTTCCCCTGATCTTAGAGAAATAATCCATCTATCTATCCCTCTGCCTTTCCCATGCTGAAGCAAGTGCCCAATGCAGCTTACAAAGCTTAAGCTGCAATCCTAAAGACATTTTCCTGGGAGTAAGACCCATTAAGCACAGCTGGGCTTAAAAAATATCAAAAGGACAGGTAAAAACATAAGGCATTAGAACACTGATTTAGTGATCTATAGTGAAGTAAATCATATACGGTATATTTAAAATGTGACAACTTCAGAATTTTGAAATTTGACTATGTAAACCCAGTTTGCATTTGCAGGTTGGGATTCCTATTCTACTCTCCACTTTTTGACTCTTCTGAACATGTATCTGTTATAAGTGATATGGAATGCTGCAGTTGTCAAGATCAGCTGAGGGTGTCCTCTTGACAATACTGTCCTCAGGCTGATTCAGACAACACAAAGAGCAAGATGCCAGCTCTCCCCTTTACGAAATTCCTTCCTCTTAGGGGTTTGTCAGAGTCCAAGCTATCTTTCTGAAGCACAATAAGCTCTACAACATCTCGGGTGATTTGAAGTGAGTGTTAACCCTGTCACTAAAACACCATAAACAATGCTTTTTAATCTATTTCCGCAAAGTGCACTAAGAATTTAGATTGTATTTGTCTAAAATGCTGCCCTCATCAAAATCCTATGACTGACACAAGTCTGTCCCATGCTAATACTGCAGTACTGTCTACTTCTTGGCTCCAGATAATGAATTTTCCTAGTTTAAGTCACTACACTGAGAAAAATTTACTGTTGATATGTTATGTAACTGTGACCCATTTCTGCAGCCTTAAGTTTTTTCTTAAATATGTGCTCTTACTACTGTAGTATTATGTATGATTGCAATTACAATTTTGCATGTGTCTAATCTTGGCTTTCAGTGTTAGTTTAGAATTATCAAATGTACATAAATATCATTTGTAATACAGTAGTGAGTACCGTATGTTTTTTTTGAAAGTGTATTTGTGAAAGTGTATTTGGGTTCTTCATAATATCAGTTGTGCCAGGTCTTTCTCTCACTTTCTCTGTGTGTGAGAGAGAGACGTAGAATGAATTAACCACAGCAGAATGTTCCCTTGGCTTTTGGATCATGTGAGTTGGTGGCTTTTCTTTTGAAACTGAATTTTTGACAGATGTAAAATGCCCTGGTAAAAGTAACCTAGTAAAAATTGGCCATTGCTTCCCATTGAATTCTGAACTTCTTGCAATTTTCCCTTTTTCATTAAATGCTAATAATTAGATGATTTGGGAAGTTTTTAATCAAAACTAAAAATAAATGTACATTTATGTAATAAATGTACATTCTGAGACTTCTTTGAGGTATGCATTTTTAGTTTGTAGGGTGTATGGTGCTTTTGTTGGTGTGCTTGTATTTATATTCTGATTGTTTGGATCCAATGAATACATGCTTTCATTGGGGGATACTGAACTCATAAAAACCCACAGCTACTATAGCTATAAGATAGTATAACTTATAAGTTGGAGGTAATCCAGGTGGCTACTTCCTCCTATTAAACTAATTGAAACATTGGAAAACATTTTTTGCTACGTTGAGTAATGCCCTTGTATACTGCACTGTGGTCCAGTAGCATTAGCTACATGAACATATTTTCATCATGTTCAGTGTGTCCTCTAGGAAAACTCAAAATGCAGCATCTTGAAAATTCACCTTTTCTAGCTTGTTTAGTTGCAGAGAGAAATTTGAATCATTTCAAGCACTGTCTAGTGCAGTGATTTTCAACCAGTCTTGGCACACTGGTGATGCTGTGGATAGTCCTCAGGTGTGCCGCGGGAATTTGGAGAGGGACATTTATTAATACAGAAACCTGGGTATTTGAACAACATGGTGTGCCTTGTCAATGGTAAAAACAATTGATGGTGTGCCATGAGATGAAATAGGTTGAAAATTACTTGTCTAGTGAAATCTCAGAAGCCAGAAGTTTCAGTAAGATTTCAGTGAGCAACCAAACAGTAAGATTCGAGTGCCCTTCACAGCTTTTTGTCCCTTTCCAAGAGACTCATATTTCAGTCAAACTGAAGGGTTTAAACCTAGGCAAACCATGCTGTATAGCTAAAAACCAGTTCAGTGGTTCAAAAGTCCTGAGGCTTAGTGTTACTGAGAACAAGAAAAGTCCACCAGAGTTCAAGGCCAACAAAGCCGATGTTCAGCAAGTACATAAGGTTAAGACACACAGTGCCAGAGGGATAAGCAGGAGAGAAAATATGGCTCCAGCTCATTTCTGGAGTTTAGCAGATTCCATGGTATTTGCAGTGAATATCTTAGCACAGAATTTTGATTTCTTGGCACATGACAGTAATATCATTGATGGAGTCCTTCTGTGTCTCACTTCATCCTTGCATGGCATTCTTTCCATTGGCTGTTACTGGTGTCTCTTCTTCATTTCTTTACTGAGCGCCTTTGGAGGATAGGGAAAAATGATTTATTTTGCTATGTCAATTGCTTATAAACTACTTTTTTTGAAAAGCAGTAACAAAATCTAGTCTTCTATATAAACTAGCGAAAACATACCTGCGTTGCAGGAGTGAAATTTCCCCGTTCACCATCGTCCCACTGCACATCAACCCTCTCGTGCGCATCATCACCCATGTGCATCAATCCCCTATGCACAACATCCCCATGTTTATCCACCCAATGAGCATCATCCCCCCATGCATCAACAACCTCCCCATGCAAATCAGCCCCCCATGTGCAACATCCCCCATGTTCATCCCCCATGTGCCAACAGCCCCCCCATGCGCCAACAACCCACCCATGCACACCAGTCCCCCATGCACAGCATTCCCCCATGCGCATCAACCCCCCATGTACATCAATCCACATGCGCAACATCTTCGATGTTCATCCACCCCATATGCATCACCTCCCCATGCGCATCATCTCCCCATGCACAACATCCCCCCATCTGCAACATCCCCCATGCGCAACCCCCCATGCACAGCATCCTCCACAGTGCAACCCCTCCCTCCAAACAACATCCCCCCACTGCACCAGGCACGGAGCATCAAATTGGCTGGATGTTGGTCAGTTGTCCATTATAAGTATAGGACAAAAACATGTTGCACCCCTTTTCGGACCCTTAAGAGTTAAATTTCTCCACATTGGTTCTCGGTGGATGTTCATGGGACATAAGGAACACCCTCCCCGAATTTCATGCTTCTAATTCCCGGGGTTGGGGCAGAGCATCCCTCAGTCACCGATTCTTCAATGCAAAGTATAGGGAGGAAAACGTGTTGTTCCCCATTTCACCCCCTTTTGGTTGGAATTTCCAAAAACTGGTTTTTAATGACTCCCTCCATCTTGGAAGGGACATCTACCCCAAATTTCACGCTTCTAGGCCCAGCGGTTTTGGCTGGGCATTGATGAGTGAGTCAGTCATTTACTGACTTTTCTCTTTTTTATATATACAGTATATATAAAACTAAAAAGTCACTGACTGACTCATTCATCAACAGCCAGCCAAAACTGCCAAACCGAGACGCGTGAAATTTGGGGAGGGTGTTCCTTCCATGATGCAGGCACCCACTAAGTTGGAAAATTCCAACTGGAAGGGAGTGAAAAGGATTGCAACACATTTTCCTCCCAATATGTAGAAGAATCCCTGACCTATCACCATCCTGCCCCAAACTGCTAGACCTAGAAGCATGAAATTTGGGGATGGTGTTCCTTATGTGACATAAGCACCCACCAAGAACCAATGTTGAGAAATTTGAGAAATTAAAAAGGAGTAAAAGGAGCGCAACATGTTTTTGTCCTATACTTAGCATTGAAGACTGACTGGTCAACATCTAGTCAATTTGGTGTCCAATGCCTGATGCACTGGATGACATATGGGGGAATCTGTATATGTACATTCTCACTAGTGTCCTTAGTAAAATCCTCAAGAAAATGTTGGGGAAGGCCATGTGCTTAGGAAACTTTCGATTTAATGAAGGAATTTTAGACAGGAAAAAATCATTTGTGATATAGGCTAGACAGCGGCGCCTCACGTAACAAATTTAATTTGTTCCAGAGGCATGTTTGTTACGTGAAACGTTCTTTACATGAAGCAAATTTTCCCATAGGAAATAATGGAAACTCAGACAATTGGTTCCAGAACCCAAAAAATACTCATATAAGAATATTAACTGTATGCAAAAATTATGACAAAACACTGGAATTGAATTCAAAAGATGCATTCAATGTGTATGATCCTATGAAGGCTAGTTAGGCTGCAATACTAAAGATGCTTTCCTGAGAGTAAGCCCCATTTAACAATTTAACACATTTAACACTTCTGGGTAGACATGGTTAGACAATCAAAGACAGTTTCCTGGGAGTAAGCCCTATTTAACACAACGGGGCTTACTTCTGGGTAGATATGGTTAGGAGGCTGCAATCAAAGACACTTCCTGGGAGTAAGACCCATTTAACACAATGGGGCTTACTTCTGGGTAGACATAGGTAGGAGGCTGCAATCAAGACACTTTCCAAGTGTCTCCCCACTTTCTCCTTCTCTTCATCCTGAGTCTCTGTCTCCCCTGCTCTCTTCTGGCTAGCCCAGAGCTGCTTCCCTCTTCTCCACTGCTCTTCTCTCCCTCTGCCAGCAGACGCCCGGCCACAAGAGGAACAGGGCGGAAGTGTGGCAGGCACGCTAGGCAGTCCTGATGCTTTTTAAAAGGTCTGCCGGCCATCACGTCTGCCCCAACTGCCAGCAAGAGTGTTTGTTACATGAAGCGGTTTGTTACGTGAAGCAGAATCCTAGTGAAATCTAAAATGAATACAGTACTGAAAATCAATAAGCACTAGGATTCTGATGATACCTTCTTTTGTGTAGAAACAAAATGGTGATAGTAAGGAGATTAGGTGAAAATGTCATGAAATCAGTGTACTTTGCCCAGATTTAGTGGAGTTGCCATGCATTGGTTTTTCTTTTCTTTTCCTGATATTTGTGATAGACAGAGAAACTATGTAGTATGATTTGGAAAAGTTACTAGTTGAATCATTCTATTATTATTCTGGTTTTCTGGATTTGTTATTGTTAATAAGAAAGTGAATTTTTATTAGTGAGGATTTTTGTAACTCAATATTTTGAAAACATCACTTTTCTTTCACTTTTTATTTTGAAAACATCATTTTTCTCTTTCTTTGCTGAACTGTTATTAGGTCATTTTGTCTGTAGTTCAATACAAATCTGTGCTTAAGGGAAAAAATCTTTCTTTAGGGATTTTTCTCCTTAATTTGACTCTAGGGACTGAGAATAGGCCACTTAGATTATGTAAGTATATTTCCAGTAGGAATCATGCGATAACATCAGTGGTCTAAAAATCAGTGATTATTTTAGCATCAGGACCTAGTTTCTAAATGACACACTGTTGGATTCCACCTAGCTTTATGAGATTAAAAAAAGTTTAGCATTATTGGCTGCTCAAGCCTCTTATCATTTTTTCCTATGATGGGGACTGGAGCATTGGTTGAGCCCCATGTTTCTTGGATTGGGACTGTTCTGGTCATCTTTTGTTTCTCTTTGCTTGGTTTCTGAGAGGACCAACTCCTCAGTAAGTCTATACATGTAGCTCAGTATTGCTTTCCATAAGGCTTGTTACATCTTTTTTGTCAGCTTGGCGGTTAAAGTCCTTGAGTGTTTTTTTGGATCTTTGTTCCCCCTGATCAATACCATTCCGGTGGCATTTTGTTTCTCTTTGCTGTCCTTTGAAGTGGTCTGAGTCACACTCACTTTCTCATGAGTAAACATGCATATGTGACTCAGTTTCATTTTCCATAGGGCTTCATGTATTTTCCTTGTCAGCTAATGGCTTGACAGAGTCATGTGCCACCAACAACCTGCTTATGGGCACAATCCAGAGTAACTACGGGGAGTCCTTGCTCTGGTGTAAGAGCAATTTGCTCTGGATTGCAAGGTGGATTTCCCATAGGTTTTCACTGGCTGGTGCAGTAACTACAGGTGCACTTAATGTCTCTTATGTGCTCCCGTAGTTATTCTGGATTGTAGGGTATGACTCCCATTTGGGAAAAACAGGCTAGTCCCCTTCTATATTTAAATAATTACACCCTACAGGTGTTGCTTGCAGAGGTAAAATATAACAACATTCATCAGTAAAATGCCATTCTCTTTTCATCATCTCAGCTGGAATGTTTTTTGCCTCCTCCTCCTCAACTGCCCTTAGCAGGTATCTGTCTTAGCCTGGCCTGCTATCTGTACCAGAAACAGTTAAAAATGCCAGTTGAAATGCCAGTTGAAATGCGATTGGAATGTTGACACTTATTATCCTCAGCCTTCTCAGCCCCAGAGACACATGCGAGTAGAACCTTCAGCCTGCTTGGTTAAATGGAATGTGCAGAAAGCCAGTGCACTGGTCAAGGCTTTTGTGCAGATAGATACTTAGCAGAAAATTATTGCCTTCAACATGTATCTATATCTTCTTGCAGTGCTTCAAAAAGTCATTATGATTTTTTCATAATCATAAGATTAATAAAAAATCATAATATAACAAATAGTGACTTATAAGAAAGACAGGAGAGTGAGGGTAGGATTAGTCTGAAAACTTAAGTATGAAGATAACCCCCTACCTGGGAATGCCTAAGGAATGCTATGAAAAACAGAGGCAGAAAGCAATGGGTTCTTCCTTCACTTCTAACCAGCTGACACAGATCTATGTAGCTGCATTGAGCATGATGGGATGCCTTCTTACCCCAAGGAGACTTCCCATCTCAGGAAAGATGATTCCCATCTGTTTGAATCCATTGCTGGATACAGTGTGGATACCAGCATTGGATAGGATTGGGATGTTAATGTTTTACATGTAGTGAAAAACAATAACTGATTACATTACAGTGGTACCTCGCTTAACGAGCGTTTCACAGAACAAGCAAAAATTTCCAAGAAATCTTGCTTCACATAACAAGTTCCACTTCACTTAACAAGCAAGTGCACTATGGGCACGTGTGCTATGCAGCCCTAATGCTCTGCATGGAGGCTCTTTAAAAGGGCTGCCGGCCAGCGCTGCTGCCTCTAACTGCTCCCAACTTGGGGGCAGTTGCCTGGGGGTGCCAAAAGCAGCTGCCCCTAACTGTCCCCAAGTATCCCCACCGACCACCTTGAACTTCCAGCAGCAGCCCAGGTACGCCTCCCAGGAAAGTGTCTTTGATTGCAGCCTCCTAACCATGTCTACCCAGAAGTAAGCTCCATTGTGTTAAATGGGGCTTACTCCCAGGAAAATGTCTTGAGGATTGCAGCCTAAGTAGACTTCATAGGATCATGCACATTGAATGCATGTTTTGAATTCAATTCCAGTGTTTTGTCATCATTTTTACATCCAGTTAATATTTTTATATGAATATTTTGGGGGTTGTGGAACCAATCGTCTGAGTTTCCATTATTTCATATGGAAAAATCTGCTTTACATAAAGTTTCACTTGAGCATTCCTCTGGAACGAATTAAGCTCTTTTTGTGAGGCACCACTGTAACACGTTTTCAGATACAGATTGTTGCTGTTCCATTGTATAATAAGCTATCATGCAAGCAAACGTTTGTTTAGTTGGAAGAATCCTGATTTTGACACAAGACCTCAGTTTATTTCCTGCTGGAGCCCATTGCAAGTATTGACAGTGCCATACTTGTTTTTCCCATTGATTGACTGGTGCAATATGCACAGAACTAATGGGGAGGGGCTATTACATGGCACAACTTTCATATCTACCAGCTGCAAATTATAGAATCATGGTGCCACACAGCCACAAAGCCACATAGCCTGACTGTCACGGAAGCTAACCTGAAGCTACAGCGGACACATGCAAGTGATTTTAGTCTGAAGAAAAAAGCTTCATGTCTATAAGATGACCTTATTAGTCATCTTAGCATCAGGCATTATTAGTGTTAGGCTAGAGTAGAAATACCACACTCTCATGCCTAGTGAGTAAAACTTGGAAAGAGTACCTTCCCTTTGGTTTTCAGTGGGTGCTGAAAACCAATTATGAAGCCATTTGTTTTTTCTTACCTTTTAGCTACACCAACTTCAAAAGATGTGGATTGCGTTTAAAGACCTAAAATGTTGTGTGTTAAAAGAAATGAAATCATATGATACTGGAATGGACTCTGAATGACAAGATGGTCTACACTAGTGGTACTTGGGAATTTCAGCCTGGGATCTCTTTTTAAACTTAAAAATCTGTTTGGGATCTTGTGTCAAACTTAGCAAGATGTGGCATCACTGTGATGCCAGAACTCTTCCATGTCTACTTGGAAGCAAGTTCCATTGTACTCAATGAGATTTACTCCCAGGAAAGCCTAGTGCCAGATTCTAAGATGGTGGACCTCACCCTCTTGGACCTCCACCCCACTCAATTAGGTTCTTGGTCTTGCTGCCAGATGCCAGTGTCCAGGGGTCCAGAAAGTACCACCAGAGATCACTTCAAGTACAGCTAGTACTTGAAAAACACTTCTGTACCTTACCATACCTTCCCATAAACAGGCGACTGTCAATGTGTAAAGTGTGATTTTTTTAAGGAATATAAGCCCAGAATAAGTTAATTTGAAGCTATTCTGCTTTGTTGGCTCCTTTAAGAGGTTGCCTTCTTATTATTTGATCATTTGTCTAGCCAAAGCAGCCTTGTAGATCAGTAAAATTACTGGCTTATGCAGGCGAAAACATCTGTTGATCCATTAATGTATTATTTTTCTGGGGTTTTTAACTATAAGAAAAGCTACTAGAAAACAAGGGTACATGGGGGTTATGTTTTGGGAAAGCTGCGCATAGAAACAAATTCTAAAATATTGTTACAATAAGGATGTTAATGGGCTAGAAGTAATATGAATCTTGAGGTTTTGTTGTAGCAATTGTTTACTATGGTAACCGTAGTAATTACCATGGCAATTAATTAATTTCCCTTTCCCAGGCTTAAAACAGCTTTGTTTCAGGTTAGAGGCAGACACATCTCTTCCCCCTTGAACTGAAAACAAAGCAATTGGGAAATGATTATCACTTTTTATTCATGCCCCTGGGGAAAGGAGGGGTCTGAAATGAAACCAAAGCTGAAGACTTTCTAAAGCCTTCCTCAGCCCTGAAGAGGAAGATTCATTGCCTTCTGTGTTACCATAAATTTGTGGTTAATTTAAATGTCAGGTTTTAAAATGGGGTTAATTGATGTCAGCTGATGATGTTGGTGAGGAAGATGGCTCCTAGCCAAACAGGGAGAGTTCTTTCCTAAAGTTTGGAAGTTTAAATTAGGTTTTTTTTATTAAGTAAACAGCGCATTCTTTGAAAAACACCTAAGTCAAACCTGTGTGAAATGTACTTATGTATTACAAATCAGAGGAAAGTCATTAATAGGAAGCTATGAAAAAAGAGCAGGTGATGGTGCAATCCTCAGTCTCAAACATCCCATTTCTGGGCAAAGTTGTCGAGCGGGTGGTGGCGTCCTAGCTTCAGAGGGTTCTGGATGAAGCTGATTATCTGGATCCCTTCCAATCTGGTTTCAGGCCGGGATTTGGGACAGAGACTGCCTTGGTTGCCTTGGTGGATGACCTACGCCGAGGAATGGACAGGGGGAGTGCGTCCCTGTTGGTCCTGCTGGACCTCTCAGCGGCCTTCGACACCATCGACCATGGTGTCCTTCTGGGTCGGTTGGCCGGGCTGGGGATTGGAGGCACTGTTTTGCAGTGGTTCCGCTCCTTCCTGGCTGACAGATCCCAGAAGGTGGTGCTGGGGGATGCTTGCTCGGCACCCTGGCCTCTTCAGTGTGGGGTGCCACAAGGTTCCATTCTATCCCCCATGCTATTTAACATCTACATGAAGCCGCTGGGAGAGGTCATCCGGAGGTTTGGAGTGAGGTGTCATCAGTACGCTGATGACACCCAGCTCTACCTCTCCTTTCCTCCTGAGTCCAAGGAGGCAGTTGAAATCCTGAATCGTTGTCTGGAGGCAGTGGGGGACTGGATGAGGGTGAACAAGCTGAGATTAAATCCTGATAAGACAGAGGTTCTCCTGGTCCGGAAGGCCTCGACTCGGGTATTGGAATATCATCCTGTTCTGGATGTGGTTGCATTCCCTCTGAAGGAGCAGGTTCGCAGCTTGGGGGTTCTCCTGGATTCGCAGCTGCTCCTGGAGTCCCAGGTGGCAGCTGTGGCCAGGGGAGCCTTTGCTCAGCTTCGGCTGATCCGCCAGCTGCAACCATACCTGAGTCGTTCAGATCTGGCCACGGTGACCCATGCCCTAGTGACATCAAGACTAGACTATTGTAACGCGCTCTACGTGGGGCTGCCTTTGAAGACGGTCCGGAAACTTCAACTAGTCCAGAATGCGGCGGCCCGTGTGGTTGCTGGGGCTTGTTGGTTCGACTCTGTCAGGCCACTGTTTCAGCGACTACATTGGCTGCCCTTTCGTTTCTGGGCTGAATTCATAGTGCTGGTCCTGACTTTTAAAGCCCTAAACGGCTCGGGTCCAGGGTACCTGAGGGACCGCCTCCTTCTGTACAATTCGACCCGTCACCTAAGGTCATCTGAGGGGGCCCTATTGACTGTGCCGCCACTAAGAGACATGAGAGGTGTGGCGGCCAGGGATAGGGCCTTCTTGGTGGTGGCACCCCGGCTTTGGAACTCCCTCCCCATAGAATTAAGGAAAGCTCCCTCATTGCAGAGCTTCAGGCACAGCCTAAAAACCTTTTATTTCAAAGGGGCTTTTTAACAGGGCAGAGGTTGGGGGAGCTTTGGTTTTATATTGTTATTATTGTATCTTTTAGCCTATATTGTTTTTACTGTATTTATTATTTATGTTTTTAATTGTTTTATGTTTCTGCCGCCTTGAGTTGGGCTAGACAGCCTGAGAAAGGCGGGATACAAATTTTTTAAAATAAATAAATAAAAATAAATCCTAACCAATTTAGGCCAGTAAAACTCACCTGTCTCCCCGTGGTGGTGTAAGAAGCTGGTGTGTGTCTGTGTACTGGCATAAGCCCCCAAGAATTGTACAAAAGTGCCATATGACTTTTGCCAGTTGCACAAAAGTGCCATATGACTTTTTCCCGGACTTGTGCCAAGACTAATGCCAGTTGCAGCCAAACGGGGGGTTAAGATTGCAGCTTCTGATAACAGAAAGGATAAATATGTGTATGTTCTTATGTACAAATGTGTTCTTGTTCACGACCTGTTGTAAAGGTTGTTCAGCCAGGTGGATTGTCATTATTAGGCTGCAATTCTAAACACACTTTTCAGGGAGTAAGACCATTGAATACAATGGGGCTTTTTTGAGTAGACATGCTTAGGATTGTGCCCTTAGGGAAATAGTGTAAATAATAGTTACAATTTCTTTGAGATTTTACACAATAGTAAAAAAGGAAACATTTAAATTGATGAGATCAAAGGTCATACTAATTTCATTCATTTGCTAATGCTCTCTTGTTCAGCAGTTTAACCACATAATTCATATACAGTATATAAAATTGAAGAATCACTGGCTAACTGGGGGCACAATCCTAACCAATTTAGGTTGGCATAATTCACATGGCAGAATTTCCCGTGGTGGTGTGGGGAGGTTGCCTGTGCACTGACCTAACTTCCCCACCCCGAGTGGTGCAGAGGTGATTTATGGCACTTTTGTGACAACCCCACGTCAGCACAGCCTAACTGAGTCACTGACTGACTCATCAATACCCAGCCAAAATGGCTGGACCTAGAAGTATGAAATTTGGAGAGGGTATTCCTTCTGTGATGTAGGTACCCACTAACAACCATTTTTAGAAATTTAAACTGAAAGTGGGTGAAAAGGGGTGAAAATGTGTTTTTGTTCTCATTTTTAACATTGAGGATTGACTGCTCAACACCCAGCCCAACCCTTGGACCTGAGAGCATATTCCTTCTGTAATGTAAAAACCCACTAAAAAACCAACTTTGTACCCAGGTGTGCCCAGTAGTGTCTGCAACCTGGTGTTGCCTGCTAGTGCCAAGTGCCCAACAGGGATGCCTGGTGCTCAGTTGGGATGCCTGGTGTTGCCCACTGCCTTGTGTTGCCCAGTGGTGCCTGGCAGTGCCCAGTGCATGGTAGGGTTGTACTATGCCCATTGCCCAGTGGTGCTCAATGTCCAGTGTATGGTAGGGATGCTTGATGCCCAGTGATTGTCAGAGGTGCTTGGTGGTACCCGCTGGTTCCCTGCAGGAATGCCTGGTGATGCCTAGTGGAGCCCACTGCATGGTAGTGCCCGGTGCTTGGTAGAGATGACCGGTGCCCATTGTCTGGTCATGCCTGCTGTTGCCTGGTAGGGATGCCTGCTGCCTGATGGTGCCCGCTGCATGGTAGGGATGTTCAGTTGTGCGCTGGTGCCAGTCACTGATCCCTGGTATACTCCAGTGCCTAGTGGTGTCCAGCAGTGCCCCATGCCTGCTGGTGCCCATCGCCTGGTGCCTGTGCAGCAGTGCCTGCCATTGTCCTGCCATGCCCAGGGCCCACAAATATTCTGGAAATTTTTACTCCCGCAATTACGGGTAAATTACGCTAGTCTTCTATATATAAAAAACTAAAAAGTCACTTACCAACGCCCCGACAAAACTTCTGTATCTAGAAATTTGTGGAAGTTGTTCCTTCTGTGATGGAGGCACCCACTTAGACTTGATTTTGGGAAATTCCAGGCAGAAGGGGATGAAAAAGGGCACAACACATTTTCCTCTCTATGCCTTGCATTGAAGAATCCCTGACTGATGGATGCTCTGCTTCAAACCTTAGACCTAGAAGCATGAAGTTCAGGGAGCATATTCCTTCCTTGCGCCCACCAAGAATCAATTTCAATTTAACCCATATGGGGCTGAAAAGGGATGCAATGCATGTTCAGCCTATACTTAACATTGAAAACTGATCAACACTCAGCCCCATATCTTGCACCTGCCTGGTATAGGTGCCCACGGTTGTGGGGGGATGGTGCACATATTGGGGGGATGTTGCACAGGGAGGCACATTGCACATGGGGGGTGCTGCACATGGGGGGCGATACGCACGTGGGGTGATGTGCAATAAGGGGATGGTGTACAGGGGGAGGCATTTTACTCCTGCAATGTGGGTACATTTTGCCAGTATATAAATAAATTGGAAAAAAACATATAGTGCAGACTCTTTTTAACTTGTTGGCTTACTGTTATGATCAAAATAATGAAATGTTATACTTATACCTGATAAATAAAATGTTATTCCCTGGATTCAGGAAGGACGGTGTGATTCAGGATAGTTGTGCTCTACAGGATCTTGCTGACTTGATTATTCAAATTGAGAGGAATCATCCAGACTCCCTACCTATTGTATTAGGGGATTTCAATAAAGCAAATCTAACTCAAGAGCTGCCCAGATATAAACAGCATGTTAGCTGTCCTGCCAGGGACAAAAACACCCTGAACCATTGTTATACCACTGTTAAGGGTGCTTATCGCTCTGTCTCTCGTGCTGCCCTTGGTGTTTCTGATCACTGCATGATCTTTCTTATTCCAACCTATAAGCAGAGACTGAAAGCTGCAAAGCTTGTGGTCAGAACAGTAAAGTGTTGGACTGAGGAGGCAAAGTTAAAGTTGCAGGCTTGCTTTGATTGCACTGATTGGAGTATTTTTGAAACTGCTTCCGACAACTTGGATGAGTTCACTGACGCTGTGACATCTTATATTAGTTTTTGTGAAGACCTATGTGTGCCCACCAAGACTTCCCGTATATATAATAATAATAAACCTTGGTTTACAGTAAGGCTCAAGCAACTCCGACATGCTAAAGAGGAGGCTTATAGAAAAGGGGATAGATCTCTGTATAATCATGCCAGGAATGTACTGAATAAGGAGATCAGAGTGGCGAAAAGAACTTATAGTGAAAAATTGGAAAAACAAATTTCAAATCATATTCTGCTACGATTTGGAGGAATTTACAAACCATCACAGGCTACAAGAAAACATCCCCCTCTGTTCTGGAGTGCCATAAATTGGCTGAGGACTTGAATGAGTTTTATTGTAGGTTTGAAAAACAACTATCGCCATCTACTGTTACTCATTTGGGTTCAGATGTACCAAGCATTGTTTCCAGTGGTGGGCTCTAGCAGGTTCGCACCTACTCTATAGAACCGGTTCTTAACAAGAGATAGGACATATAAAGTTTAAAAATAGCCATTTAAAAGTGGCTGCCAGATGGGCAGAGAACCGGTTCTTAAATTTTTTGAAGCCCATCACTGATTGTTTCCTCCACAACTATCTCTACTCATGAATCTACTCCTCTGACAATCTGCGAAAAAGATGTGCGGGGCCTTCTTCAAAGGCAGAAGGCTAAAAAAGCCCCAGGCGCAGATGGGGTAACTCCTCTGTGCTTGAAAGTGTGTGCCATACAACTGGCCCCCATCCTTACACAGATTTTTAATATTTCACTAGAGCGGTGCAAGGTCCCTTCATGTTTTAAAGACTCCATCATCATTCCAGTTCCTAAGAAACCTTCCATCAGTGGACTGAATGATTATAGACCTGTTGCTTTAACATCTGTTGTAATGAAGGTCTTTGAGAGGCAGGTGTTGGCCCACTTGAAGGACATCACAGACTCGTTGCTAGACCCCCTTCAGTTTGCCTACAGGACTAACAGGTCAGTGGATGACACTGTAAATATGGCATTACATTATATCCTGCAACATGTGGATTCTTTGGGGACATATGTACGGGTTCTTTTTGTGGACTTCAGTTCAGCGTTCAACACTATTGTTCCATCAATCCTCTATTCTAAACTGATCCACCTTAATGTATCTGCTCCTATCTGTCAGTGGATACTTAGCTTTCTGACGGACAGGAAGCAGCAGGTGAGGTTGGGGAAAATTACATCTAGTACTCGAACTATCAGCACAGGAGCTCCTCAAGGATGTGTGCTCTCCCCGTTGCTTTTCTCCCTTTATACAAACGACTGCACCTCTTCGGACCCCTCTGTTAAAATGTTGAAGTTTGCAGATGACACAACGGTCATTGGCCTTATTCGTAATGGTGATGAATCTGCATACAGACAGGAGGTTGATCAACTGGTTCTGTGGTGCATTAGGAACCACCTGGAGCTTAATTCACAAAAAACTGTGGAAATGATAGTAGATTTTAGGAAGCATCCCCCTATGCTACTTCCACTTTCCATCTGTGGTAATGGGGTTTCAGTGATGGAGTCCTTCAAGTTCTTGGGCTCTGTAGTATCCCAAGACCTGAAATGGTCAACTAACATCAGCAGCATCATTAAAAAGGCTCATCAGAGGATGTTCTTCTTGCGCCAACTGAGGAAATTCCATCTGCCTCAAGAGCTGATGACCCTGTTTTATAGGGGAATTATAGAATCTGTTCTCTGCAGTTCCATCACTGTCTGGTTTGGCACAGCATCCAAACTGGACAAGAAAAAACTACAAAGAACTATAAGTATAGCAGAGAAAATAATTGGAGTCAGTCTGCCCTCTATTGTGGATCTATATATCGCTCGGGTCAAGAAGAGAGCCATGAGTATTGCTGCAGACTCTCTTCACCTTGGACACATTTTGTTTGAGCTTCTTCCCTCTGGACGCCGATATAGGACTCTACACTAAGACAACTAGGCACAGGGACAGTTTTTTTCCTTGTGCCATTAAATTGCTGAACCATCAGCTATGCTGAGGGACTATTGGAAAATACTGAATAGTGTTATCTGATTGCATGCTCTGTATGTATTGTTTGTTATTTGTGAGTTGGTGTTTGTATGTCTGCAGCCGTTGCCGAAGCCAAATCCCGGGTATGGAGTTCATACTTGGTCAATCAATCAATCTATCAATCTATCTATCTATCTATCTATCTATCTATCTATCTATCTATCTATCTATCTATCTGTCTATCTATCTATCTATCTATCTATCTATCTATCTATCTATCTATCTATCTGTTACTATCTATCTATCTATCTATCTATCTGTCTATCTATCTGTCTATCTGTCTGTCTATCTGTCTGTCTGTCTATCTATCTATCTATCTATCTATCTATCTATCTATCTATCTATCTATCTATCTATCTATCTATCTATCTATACTCATGGGTAGTCGCCCCTCCCATTCAGGAAGCTGGAAAAAGTCCGTTCTCCTCCTCCAGTGGCGGCACCACAGTGTCTCAGTCTTGTCCAGCCTCGCTGTGTGGCAGGACGGATTCTTGGGAGCTCTGTCTACTTCGTTCCTTCTCTCCTCCTCTCTTTCTTTGCTATCTCTCTCCTTTCTCCTCTCTCTGCCTGTGTCCCTGGCACTCTCCCCGACCACCTGGACACAGCGGGGCTCCCCCGGCTCACGACCCGTGGAGGAGACCCCTGGCTGCACTTGCAGGGCAGACGCCTTGCACCTGGGGACTGAGGCGCAGAGAAAGGAGGCGTCAGGCGTGTCCCACAGGAGAGCGAGCGGGCGCGCTGGGCAGCGGCCAGAAGCAGCCGGTTCAGGCAGCGTGCATTGGGCGCTGCTGACCCGCGCCCTCAGCAGTCATCCAGGGGGCAGCACATAGGGGTTGTGCGCCCCTCCAGTACCGCCTGCCAGGTCGGGACAGCAGGACCAGCGGCAGTTGCAGGGCTGTGTGGTTGCTCTCTGGGCTTCCTGCCGGCTGCCATTTTGAGGCTCCTTGTCTGGCGCGGAGGCGCCATTTTGTGAGTAAAACACATGGAGGCTAAAGGGTGTGAAACTGGGGAATCCCATACCCCTCCTAGGGCTAAGGATGAATCCATTTTGACAATATCCTCCCTGTCCCAGCTTATGAGGGAGGCTGTGAAGGGGGCATTACAGGAGCAACTGGAAGACCTGGTTCCTGCTCCAAGGGCTGTTACTCACAAGAAGGCCCAATCAAGTCCAAACATAGTTATGAGGCTTCTGGGTCAGAGTCTGAGGATTCTGATCCTCCCACTAAAAAACGTAGGGGTTTTGTCAAGATGGATGCACATGATGCTTACTATGATTCCTTGTCCTCCACTTCCCAATCTGAACGGGAGGATGGAGAATTGTCTGGGGAAGAGGGTCAGGAGCCCTTGCTGCTCCCTAAGGTGGATTGTTTGTGCCCTTCTGAGATGTACACCTGGGTGCTCACTAAATCTGCCAAGGTTATGGATCTGGACGTGCCGGCTGCCCCAGCCAAACCTGACACACCATCTCATAGAGCCAAAACCTATCCCCAGGGTCCAACCAAACCTCAAGCGGTGTCTTTTCCCGAGGCCCTTGAGAGAGTGTTTGCCACTGAATTGAGTCATTTTAAGCATTCCACACAACATGGCAAATTAATTGATAAACTTTATACTTTGCCAGACCCTGTTATGGCCAAGCTGAAAGTTCCCTCAGTGGACGCACCAGTGGTGGCAGTCTATTCGGCTACCACACTCCCTTCAGAGGGGAAATTGGGACCGAAGGACGCATGTGATAAAAAAGTGGAAACCTCTCTCAAGTGGGCTTTCGAGGCTAACTCACAAAATTTTCGTGTGGAAGTAACCAGTTCAATCTTTTCCAGATCTGCATACATCTGGGCTGAAGAGCTTGTGGCAGATAAATCGCTATCCAGCAGAGCAAGGTGTACGTACGCTAAAAAAGATCACCCTCGCTTTGGTGGCGGCGGCAGATTGCGCTTATGACACACTTCCGCTGTCTGCTAGGGCCATGGCCATGGAGGTCCTGGCAAGGAGACAAATTTGGCTGTGGCAGTGGGACGGCGATTCCTTTTAAAGGTGAGAAACTCTTTGGAGAGGTGTTAGAGCCTCTTTTGGTGGAGAACAAGGAGAAGCAGAAGGTGCTTCCCACCACCAAGAAGGAAATGCCTAAGCGTCCCCAGTCCTTTCGTCAATCTCAACAGGGATTTAAACCCAAGGGATATGCCAGCCGTCTCAAACCAAAGTGGGATAGAAGTAAGACCCAATTCAAAAAGCGTCCTGGTCTAGCTCCCTCTTTCGCAGGGAAGCCTGCTAAGGAGTCCCAAACTTCCTGACAACTCTGTTTCCAGAGAGGCAATTCCGGTGGGGGCTCGCCTCCTGGCCTTTGCAGAATCCTGGAAGTCCGCTACGACTGATTCTCGGATTCTGCAGACCGTCAGCAGGGGCTACTCTCTGGAGTTCCTTCGGCTCCCTTGGAACCGGAATTGGCCGATTTCGGTTTCCAGGGACCTGATAAAGCACAAGCTCAAATTGGAAGCCAAACCACATCTCCTTCAGATTGGTGCCATAGAACTGGTCCCGCTGGGTCAGAAGGACAAAGGGGTATACTCTGTGTTTTTTCTGGTTCCAAAGAAGAATGGCGATTGGAGGGCCATTCTTGATTTAAAATGGTTAAACCGCTTCCTTAAAAAGAGGAAGTTCAGGATGGAGACTTGGAGGTCCATCGTTGCCTCCCTTCAGCGGGGGGATTTTCTTACATCGGTGGACCTCACAGAGGCTTATCTCCATGTCCTATCCTGGAGAAACACAGACGATACCTCAGGTTCTGTTATGGAAACCAACATTTCCAGTATAGAGCCCTGCCCTTCGGTCTCACGGCAGCCCCCAGAGTGTTCACCAAACTGTTGGTGGCGCTGGTAGCACATCTACGGTGCAAGGGCATTGCGCTCCACCCTTAACTGGACGACATTCTTATCAGATCCCCATCCAGGGAAAGGGCAGAGCAGGACCTGTCTGTTACTCTGACGGGTTTGAAGGAGTTGGGCTTCATTGTAAACTTCCAAAAGAGTTCCCTGGTCCCTGCACAGTCCATTCAATATTTAGGATTGATGTTGGACACAAGAGCATTCACGATATCTCTCTCACAAGAGAGACAGGATCGTTTGAGGGAAGCTTTATTGAAGGTCCAAAACCAAAGTCAGGCGGACTTGATGGACTTAACGGCCTTACTGGGGTTGATGGTGTCATGTCAAGACATCATAACCTGGTCTCACTTCCATCTGAGACCACTACCAAGCCTATTACATCCCTATGCCAAGCTAGTGGAGCAGCAGAGTTCTTACCAGATTCTTCTTTCCCCTCAGGTGGTTCAGAGCATCCCTTGGTGGTTGACGCTTAACAGGTTGTCTCAGGGCACCTCCATGCAGCCGCCGATATGGGAGGTCCTGACTTCAGATGCCTCCCTACTGGGGTGGGGGGCAATCTTCGGGGTCAGATGGTACAGGGCAGTTGGTCTCAGTCAGAAGCAGCTCACAGCATCAATTGGCTGGAGTTGAGCGCGATTCGCTTGGCACTGACTCACTTCCAGCATAGTTTGGAAGGGAAGCATTTGCTAGTCCGAACGGACAATATGACGGCCAAAGCGTTTGTGAACAAACAGGGAGGCACACACTCCAAGAGCTTCACGGCAGAGACCAACTGACTCTACCTGGGCAGAGTTGCACCTGAAGTCCCTAACTGCCGAGCATCTGGCAGGCAAGTCCAATGTCACGGCGGACTGACTAAGCAGACAAGTTGTGAACGACACGGAGTGGAGATTATATCCAGTAGTCTTCCTGGTGGAAAAACGGGGTCCTGGTAGTGGATCTGTTCACAACAGAACAAGCAAGCCACATTTCGTGTCCCAATTCCAGACAGAGGGTGGCATGGGGATCAATGCTCTACGGCATCAATGGCCCAGAGGACTGCTTTATGCATTCCCTCCACTCAAGGTGATCCTGCTATTCTTAAGGCAGGTGAGAAATTCAGGTGCAGAGGTTGTCCTTGTGGCACCCCATTGGCCAAGAAGGCCATGGTTTCCGGACATTCTGAGACTTGCCATGGAACTGGGCTGGCGGCTACCTCTCAGAGTGGACCTTCTCACACAGGGACCCATAGTGCACCCACAGCCGGCAATCTTCAATTTGGCAGCTTGGATGTTGAAAGGAAGACACTAGGTAGTAAAGGGTACTCACACAGAATTTTGAATACCTTGCTGGCTTCCAAGAAGCATTTTACCGCCAGGGTGTACAGTGCCACCTGGAAGAGATTTAAGTCCTGGTGTAGGACCAAGGGAATATAACCATTTAAGTTAAAGACTAAATTCGTGTTGGAATTCCTGCAGGATGGTTTTGATAAGGGGCTTAGTGCCAGCACACTACGCGGCAAGTGGCAGCTGTACGGAGCACCCTGGGGGCCTCCTCGGTAAGGGTGGTCCTATTCCATCCGCATATTTCCAGGTTTCTTAAGGGGGTTAGCCAACTGAGTCCCCCACGAGTTCATTATTTCCCTTCGTGGGACCTACCTCTGGTGTTGACGGCATTAACAAAAGCTCCTTTTGAGCCTTTGCATTCTGCTGAGTTAAAATTTCTTACCCTCAAAACCATTTTTTGGTGTCCATTACCTCAGCCAGAAGGGTGTCCGAGATTGGGGCTCTGTCGATTAACCCAAACTTGTGCATCTTCCATGAGTGCTGCTGCATCTATTCGGAGTGTGGCTGCGTCTGCTGCATATGAAGGAGTGATGTCCATAGAATCCATCTGTAAGGCTGCGACACGGGCGTCACCTACCACCTTCAGGCATTATAAAATAGATAAAGCAGCTTCAGCAGACGCAGCGTTTGGCAGAAGGGTGTTACAAAGGGTGGTAACATCTTAGGACCTTCGGGTCAGCCCTCCCTTCCTCCAGATGGATACGGCTTTGCTATATCCCATGGGTAAAGAACACCCTCCTTCCTGAATCCAGGGAAAAGAAAGTTTTTCTTACCATAGACTTCTTTTCCGGGATGAAGGAAGGAGGGGATTCTGCCCACCTCTCTCTGACCCTTGGTTCCTAGCTATGTTTAGTTAAGCTGTTGGTAGTGTGGTCTTTTCCACGGGGGAAAATGTTGGGGACACAGTCCTAACCTTATTTCGTCTTGTGTGGTGTTTCAGCTGTTATCTAAGTTTACAGGGTCTGTCTTGGCCATTGGGGCCTTCTGACCTGCTTTTGGGGTTCGGTACTTCTGCTTAGCTTGGCTTGGGAGATTGGGACATTGTGGTGCCATCCCTGGAGGAGGAGAACGGACTTCGTCCAGCCTCCTGAATGGGAGGGGTGACTACCCATGAGTAAAGAACACCCTCCTTCCTTCATCCTGGAAAAGAAATCTACGGTAAGAAAAACTTTCTTATTACCATAGGTTATACTTGTATTGCTGTGATAGGGCACACATGCATATAAATATGCATAAGTCAGATGTTCAGAATTATGCAGGTATAACCTAGTTATCATTTTATTTAGCAGCAATTTTGTCTCAAAAGGAATGAGGGTGTCTGTTTAGATAAACAACAGTTTGTCCCTTTACAATTGTTTAAAAACAGCTTATCTTACTGTTGTGAAGTCATCAATTAGAAATGTAAATAATGCTCTGCCTTGGCTAAAGAATGAAATGGTTGCTTCCATGACAACCTCTCTACAACAGTAGAAAAGCAGTTTTAAAAACTGATTTGCAGTGGCCATTTGTGTTGAGTCCACTCTGCATAAAAAATCCATGTATAACAAAGTTGGACCTGTAAATGCCTTTCCAACTACCATTCTTGTATTGGTTATAAATGAATGAATGAAGACTTTCTTCAAGGTTCTGAGGTCTCCTTTTCAATGCCATACCACATGCATTGTATTGTATTGCATTGTATTGTTCCATATGCAAAGGTAAGATTGTTGACAAAGAACAAGGGAGGACTTGATAAAGGATAAGAGAGAACAGGAAATTTACTGGTAGTTAAGGGAAAGAGAAATAGTCAGACTGATGTCTGACCCCAAATTCTTCACCTGCCTAGAAGGGGTGCCCACAATTGTGGAGGGATGGTGTACATGGTGGTGGCATGTTGCACATGGGGCGAGATGACACAGGGGGTGGGGTTTCCTTCAGCAATGTGTGAACATTTCACTAGTTTAATATTAATGTAATTATTCTAAATTACCCCGTTGCCCTTGTATGCTGTCCCTGTTTATTTTCTGCTGCGTTCCATCACTCTGCTGCTCATGCTGCTACTACTATTTTTTATTACCAACCATACATATCATTGGTTCTTATCCTTTTCTAGGAATATTAAATCTAGATGTTATGTGGAAGATCTCTTTGATGCATTTCTTAGCTTAAATGTTTCAAGCTGTAACTTGAAACTTGTAACTATAACTTGCTTAAAGGTTACAAACTTGCAGCCTACAGTGGCACTTCACGTAACAAATTTAATTCGTTCCAGAGGCATGTTTGTCACGTGAAACGTTCTTTATGTGAAGTGGATTTTTCCATAGGAAATAATGGAAACTCAGACGATTGGTTCCACAACCCAAAAAATATTCATATAAAAATACTAACTGCATGTAAAAATGATGACAAAACACTGGAATTGAATTCAAAACGTGCATTCAATGTGTGTGAGCCTATGAAGTCTACTTAGGCTGCAATCCTAAAGACACTTTCCTGGGAGTAAAACCCATTTAACACAATGGGGCTTATTTCTGGCTAGACATGATTAGGAGGCTGCAATCAAAGACTTTTCTGCAATCCAAGACATTTTCCATGTGTCTCCCCACTTTCTCCTTCTCTTCATCCTGAGCCTCTCTCTCCCCTGCTCCCTTCTGGCTAACCCTCAGCTGCTTCCCTCTTTACTGCTGTTCTCTCCCTCTGCCCAGTGGACACCCGGCCATGGGAGGAACAGCACAAAAGTTTTGCTTTTGCTATGGGCAGGTGCTCTAGGCAGCCCTGACGCTTTTTAAAAGGACTGCCAGCCAGCGTGTTTGCGCCAACTGCCAACGTGTATTGGTTACATGAAGCACAGCTTGTTACGTGAAGCAGAATCCTAGAGAAATTTTTGTTTGTTGTGTGAAACATACTTTACGAGAGGCATTTGTTATGTGAGGCACCACTGTATTTGCATATGACAGCCAAGGGTTCAATAAGGTTTGTTTAGTTGCCTGCTTGGATCTTCAAAAACAGAGGGTTATCTGGGAAACTTGGCATCTCACAAACCACAACATATAAATGATAACTATTTTCAGTTTGGTGGATTGCAAGTTATTTGGGCATGGTAAAAAGTATCTAACCCGGTTTGCCTCTTGTAAATTTTGGTGCATCTCTCTCTCTCTCTCTCTCTCTCTCTCTCTCTGTCTGTCTCCTAAGTTCATACAATTAACTGAATTTCTGTTTAAAAAAACCAAGGATTTTTTTAGGATAGAAAATTTGTTAAGGTATTCACTAATAAATACACTTACGCACAAAACATCCTACTGTACTTAAAGCCTACGTGGCAATGCAGCCAAACCAAAACCGATGGGCCATTTGCTATATTCTGCAGGGTGGGGGACTTTCAGGCTCCAGAGATCTCCTTCAGATAAGGAGACTTTCATTCCCTTACCCTTGCAATCTTACAATGTACTGTATCTTTAAGAAAAAGCACTTGTGTATTTAAACTAACAGATTAGTTACAAGGTGGGAAAGGCTGGAAAGATTTGTAACCTGTGGTCTATTATAACTACAGTAATTATGTAACTAAAATGTAAGTAAACTTGGGTTGTAAGAAAACTTAAGGTGATAATACCCGTATCTTAGGCTGCAATCTTAAACACACTTTCCTGGGAGTAAGACTCATTGAACACAATGGGGCCTACTTTTGAGTAGACATAGTTAGGATTGTGCTCTTAAATGTAGGAAGGGAAAAAAACAGGGTTTTGGATGATAGGACGAGGCCCACCTCCTCAAAATATCTAGCAAGCCTTAATTCTTTTCCCAACTTTTATTCTGTGACATATATACACAGTTCTTTCCAAATAATCTCATCCAGAGAATTTCTAAAGACGCTACTTGAGTTCCTAGAACTACCAGTAGGTCATATAAGCTCCAAACCTTACCATGTCTGCTCAGAAGTTAGCCCCATTGTGCTCAAGGGGTTTTAGTCTCAGGAAATAGTCTTTAGGATTGCAGCCATATTCTAGTTAGATTTTAATTATAGAGGTCATTCATTTCTTTTGTTTTTTTCATTGCCATTTGATCCACATAGATTCATTTGAGCTGAGGATTTAACTGCAAAAGAAATTATTTCTCTTTAATCAATCATCTAAGTCAGTTGAAATTAGTTTTCCATTCTTTATGAAGGGTGCTATTAGCAATTGAGGCAGGAAAAGGAAGGAAAAGGAAAAATAAACCATTCAGAGTCCTTGAGGTCTGGTTCTACTATTTTTTTCCTTCTTCAGATATTTCTATTATAGTTGTGCCTTGACATCCACAGGAGTTCTATACCTGGATCCCCCATAGATAACCACATTGAACATCCTCCTACGCTCTGACTGCAACCGTGACATTTTTTTGGCCAGTAGAAGGCCTGCTTAGAAGGCTTGCATAGGCTGTGCACAGCTTTCCTCAGAAGGCATTCTTGACATGAATGGAGCATACCTCCAGTCATGTTTGGAGGGCAACAAGTCCAGCCAATCTGCAGGTTCTGAGCTTGTGACTAGATAACAATGTGGGTCCCAAATCCACAGATACTCTAGACCAGCGTTTCTCAAAGTGGGGGTTGTGACCCCTTGGGGGGTCGCCTAGAGCAGAGGTCGGGGAACAGGGGTGAATTACCCAAATTTGGGTAATAATGGATTTCCTGGGGGTAATGGACCACCTGGGTTTGCATATGAATGACACAGCCAGGTATGCATGACCAGCACAGAGCAGCTGGTCTGTGCTAGCTCCAGCTTCAAAGGATCAAAACAAACAAAAGGTGTGAATCCCTGAAGGGTCATAAGACGTTCAGGCTATTGTGTGGGGGGAGTTGGAGGGGAGAGAGATCAACAGTGTCTCAGCTGCAGGCTGGGGTTTTTCACAACACAAGCTTCTGCTTGCTTACTCAGAAGCAAGTATCATTATTTTCCTTGAGGCTTAGGAAAGTGCATAGCATTGCACTCAAAGTTATGGATCTAAATGCTAGAAACAACTTGATCTGCCTGATAATAACTGCTGCTGTGTTTCAACTCCTGCTGCAAAGAGAGACCTGAGCCTAAGAGCAGAGTTGCTTCTTGCAATCATGATCCAAACGGCTTCTAAGCAGAGAGAGAGAGAGAGAGAGAGAGAGAGAGAGAGAGAGAGAGAACTACTGCTAAATCAGCAGTCAGGACAGGAGTGAGACCTGCAGCCATCTGCCTTGTGTAGCTGCACAAAACTTCCATCTTATTCAGCTGTCCAGAGCAAAGAAGCAGGTGAGCAGGAGACCAAGCAGGATTTGGAGCCATGCAGACAGAAATGAAGAGAAAGCATCCTCTGGGTGCTGTTGAGGTCTGCCTGTATTCTAAACAGCTCCCTTCCATACAGCTCCCTCTGGTAAGACCATTTCATAGCTCCTGTATCAGGGTGATCATATGTCATAATCATAAAAGACAAACCCAAAATGTAGGACACTCAAGAAAAATGTAGGACATGACAAAATTAAAGCTAAAAACGCTGACCTATGTTGCTTTCAGGTGAATAATTAAAACACTGTGAGCACAGTCCTAACCATGACTACTCAAAAGTTAGCCCCATTGTATTAAATGGGTCTTATTCTGAGGAAAGTGTCTTTAGGATTGCAGCCTATATTTACTTATTACATTTACAATGATTACATATAATTTATTAACTACAAGAAGGCTACATGCCACCACACTTTCCTGGAAGGAACCCTCCTGACTGTAATGGGCATTCATTCTGAGGAGAAAAGCCTCGAATTGGGATCTGTGGCTGCATCTTCTCCACACTTTCTAGAAGGAAACCCCACTGACTGTAATGGTCTGCTGCTCAATAGAAAGGCACAAGATTAGACTCTGAGGCTGCAATCCTATTCACATTTTCCAGGGAAGCCCAATAACTACGATGGGTATTACTTCTGAGTAAACTTGAATAGATTGGGGTCTCTTCCCCACTCCAGTTGAATCCTGCACTTGTTTCAGTCATTTGCAGGATCTTGTCCTCTTTTTTTATTATGGTCACCCTGACCCCCACATTTCTCCAATATGCAGTGACCATATGTCATAACCACAAAAAGAGGACATCCAAGAAATATAAGCCCCCAAAATTTAAGACATCGAAGAAAAATGGAGGACATTTTTAAAAGCTAAAAACACTCATATATTGTTTTCATGTGGTTAACTTAAACCCCATATTATGTATTAGTACTGTATGTTTAAAACTATTACATATTACATATAATTTATGAATTCCAAGAAAGCTACATGCTGCCTGCTCACAAGGAAAAAGAGGACAATGAAGATTTTTTTTCCAGGACACAAGGCTAAAACAGGGGAAATGTCCTGGGAAAACAGACCATATGTCTGTCCAATGCAACACTATTTTATCACCTGCTTCCAGCTCCCCAAAAGCCATATATTTGAATTCAAAAAATTAATAATATATTTTTTCCTTCCTTTCAAATCAAGGGGGTAGTGTCCACATACCTAAATATATTTTGGGGTAAGAGGTAAGAAAGTTCCCCGACTCCTGGCCTAGAGCTTTCCTGGGGGTCGCCAAAAGACCTCTGGTGCAGGGGGCCAGGTCAGGCTTGCCAGACCTCCAGCTATAGCTACATGCGCACTGGGGCTGACTGACAGCCTCAGGGACCAATCCTATGCATGCCTATTCTGAAAAAAATCCCATTATAGTCAGGGGGCCTTTACTCCCATGTAAATGTGGATAGGATTGCAGCCTCAGGGCCCAATCCTGTGCATGCCTACTCTGAAATAAATCCCATTATAGTCAGGGTGGCCTTTATTCCCATGTAAATATGGATAGGATTGCAGCCTCAGGGCCCATTCCTATGCATGCCTACTCTGAAATAAATCCCGTTGTGTTCAATGTGTGCATAGAACACACATTTCATTTGTAACAATGAAAATACATCCTGCATATATGATATTTACATTACGATTCATAACAGTAGCAAATTACAGTTATAAAGTAGCAACAAAAATAATTTTATGGTTGGGGGTTCCCACAACATGAGGAACTTATAAAGGGGTCACGGCTTTAGGAAGATTGAGAACCACTGCTCTAGACCTATATGTGTTCTTTTGGACACAAAATTCCTGGAAATTCCTGGATAGATGGCCAAATACTGTCATCTAACTACTGCATTTTTTTCTTGCCTGTGTACATTTCATGGAATACTTCATATAGTTTTTGTGAATATGTGTAAAAAAAAGGCTTCAATAAATTTTATTATTGGACATTAGTGAATGTTGCTGGTGAAAATGTTGCTGGTGAAAATGTTGCTGGTGAAAAACCTTGGAATTCTACTGAAGAATTCAAAATATTTGAAAAGTTTGGTGGTACTCAGAATTAAAAAAATGGCTATTTTTTGAGTACTAATAATTTTTCTTATATTTCTTTTTTCCAAGTCTTGCTTTGCATCCGGAAAGAGTGTTGGTGGCAACAGGTCAAGTTGGGAAAGAGCCATACATCTGTGTCTGGGATTCATATACTGTGCAGACTATTTCGATAATGAAAGATGTTCACACACATGGTATAGCCTGCTTGGCATTTGATGTAGATGGACAGGTATGTGTATGTATTCAGTATTCTAGTTTCTAGACTGCATGATCTAGTATTCTTCTGTACAGAATATGGATTAACTTAAATATTTTTAACTTTTTAAAAACTCACTGTGAAGAACTCTGAAGTGATGTCACAGCTGGAACTGTTGTCTTCCCTGGCTATTTGGAAAAAAGAACGTTGGGGAGAAACCTGCCTCCTCCTTCTCAGCAGTTCCACCAGCTATTCGCTCTGCTAGTGGCATAGCTAAAACACCTATTTGCTATCTGGAGTCAAAAAAGATTTTGTTCCCCCGCCCTGCCACAACAAAATCAAATTCAATTAAGTAAAAAAACAAAAATTGGTTATTGGTAAGGGAAACTGCTGTGTCAAAAAGGAATGGTTATTCTTTCCCTGCTAAATGTAAGAGAAGTACTACTTAGAAGTGCCTATATACAGAGTTAGCATAGGTAACTGTATTATGATAAATGTATCATGAAATGGGAGCTAATTCATATAATACCTTATTAGTTCCATATAGTATCAGAATTGCATCTCATTGGCTCTCAGAGCAATCATTATAAAGGGAACGTTTTGAGTAAAGAAAATTCATTTTTGTTCCATAGGTTTTTATGTTTTCATTTTTTGGTTAATTAGCTGTAACTTTTATTAGAATTTAGACATTCCAATGCAGTTTGTTTTATTGCATTTTGCATTGAATTATCTTTCCAATGATACGTAACATGAATCGTATTATCATTTATACATACCCCATTTTTCACAATTTTTGTTAAGCTCAACTTATAGCTAAGCCTAAAGTTTATAGCTTGGTGCAACTATACACCCTGCATCTCTTTAGCTATGCCACTGCTTTAAGGGGTCTTCTGAGTAGATATGCATATTATTTGGCTCTAAAGCATCAAGAAGTCAGGCAGATGAGTGAAATGAGTGAGATGAGACGATATGAGGGTATTTGTGAACCAATTTTAAAAAAACTTTGCTTCTTGTTGAATCCAGTGGGATCTATTGTGGGGTGAACTCATCAAACTATTTTCTTTTGTGGCTTGATGGCCATTGTTTGCTTATCTTCAGAACTAAATGTGCTCATCTTCAGAACTAAATTACAGCTTTCAAAATGTACAGCATAGAATGTACAACAAAGTCTGAAGGCCAGGTGTTTCATTAGCATAGTTTCCTGGATTGAATTTGGCTGTTGAGTTGGTGGGGGAAAACTAGACTTTGTGACCTTTCTTTTGTATTACAACTTCATTTCAAGTCAAGAATCTTCCAGGAAACCTCACCGCTTCTCTACTATAAATGTCCTTTTTAAAAAGTGACTTTGCTTTTTAAAAAAGATCCATGAGTATTTCTTTCATATTTTACAGCCTATCTATTCCCCATGGCTGCCATTTGAACTAGTTTGTGTTGGCAGAGGCTTCTTTAATGCCAACTGCTAGGACTGCTTCTCCCATATTATCCTGTGTGCCCCCTACGATCAGCAGATGGAGACCTGCTTAGGGGATTGCCACCATCTGAAGCCAAGGGGGATGATGTCAATGTGCAAGCCTTTTCTGTTGGGACACTATGTTTCTGGAATCAGTTAACAGAATATTGGAGAACAGTGTTTTGTACTACTTCTTCTCTGTAGTGCCGCTATTTGATTGTTGTACAAGGGGGAATGCATTGGGGTCAAAATGATGGAGAAGGGAAGTCTGGAAGAAAGTACATTGTCCCACTGGTAATTTTTAAGTATGGTAGTAAAAACTTAAAAACTACCTGAAATCTTAAACAATTCAGTCATATTAAAGCTTAATTTAATTCTTGTTGAACTGAGTATAATAGTACTTTCTATAAATTAAAATTTGGCTCACTAATCTCTTGGTGTGAAAAAATAACATCTAACAGGGAAAGGATACTTTGAAAATTTATGACTAACAGAATATCAGTGAGAGGAAGATGCTTGTGTGTTATTTACCAAAGATCCTCTATGCCAGTCCAGATATTTGGGTATGAGATGCCCTAAAAAGCAGAATGGACAATACAAAATTTTAACATTAATACCTAATGTCATTTACTGTGCATAAAAGGCTTGCTTGCATTGTAAGCTCAGTTGACAACAGAAGCATGTGGAATAAGAAAAAGGACACACTATATACTAGAAGAAGAAATTAAAGGGGGTTTCAGAATTATTAGCTGTTTTCCGTTAATGCACATCACCACTGACAAATAGTTGGTATGCATTGCTTAATGATCTGCTGTAAGTGTGTGAGGTGGTGTGGGGAAGGCAGTGACACAAGAGTCCCCCATGGCATTGTGGGGGATGCAGCGGCTTGCCTAGACTCACTACAGCAGCCACCCAAAGTTATGGGGAGCCCAGTGCCAGCCTCTGCAGGGCCACCCAAGCAGCACAGAAAGTGAAAGTAACTATAATTACCCATTTCTTGTTTCCTGGTCACAAATTGGAAGTGGGCTGTGATCATAAATTTACCCTCACCACAACTTGGGTCCTCTGGAGACAGCTGCATGCTTCCTTGTATCCAGGCAATTCACTGCACTCCCATATCAATGCAGTCCTGATGATTGTGTTGCTGCCTTCCCCATCCTGCCTCTTAAGGGGGCAGAGCCCATGGACTCTCTGGCTGAGGCACTGCAGTTCCCCAGTTTGAGATCCACTGGCCTAATGTGTTTCTAAAACACTATGCAGTAAACACAGAATTGTGGTAGAATTTTGAAGTGGTATAGAAAAAAGATTTAGGCTGCAATCCTGAAGACACTTTCCTGGGAGTAATACCCATTGAACACAATGGTGCTGACATGGTTGGGATTGCATCCCTAGAAGGCTGTCAGTTTCTGGGCTGGCCTAGAGGATCAGTAAGGAAATGAGATTTTTTTTCATTTTCCCAGCTTTCGTTTCTTGGAGATTCTCTATGCCAGCCTTGTCTTTAAATTTATATCAAGCAATGTAATGTTTTAAGTATAAAATATGTTTGAAATGGAAATCAAATTCTGTGACAGGATTTATGTTTCCTAAGGAAATATGGGTTATTTTCAAAATTATTTTGGGAGTTTACAGAATTGGCAAGCCTTTTGTATACAGAAATGACATTACCAAAAAGGATTTGTGTACTGTTTCCATCTGCTTGGCAGGAAGATTGTATGTACAAACATTTGAACTGGCACAGAAGCTCATGAAGAAAGGAAACGGTGAGGTAAGAAAATATTTTCATATTCTGAAAATATATAGTTTGTTCCACAAACTACCATGAGATCAATGTTGCATTCAGTGGTTATCGCCCACTTAAGAGCCTCTTAACTCTTATAGCCTTAAGAGTTGGCATACTTCAGGGAAATGTAGAATTTAGGCACAACTTCCAAAACCTTTGCAGAAGAATCATTCCCTTTCTGCTTCCCGCAGTCCTTTCCTAAACTTGGAATTGTGGATCCCATGCAACCCCCCCAACAGCCCTGAACACAAAAATGCAATTAAATTTGGTAATCAATGCAAGTGATCACTGAAATGCTGGAAGTTCCACCTGTGGATGTCCTGTTTGTCCTCTCTGGTGGTAGGTGGGGAAGTGGTTAGCTGAACAAGTACTTCCCCTTGGATTGACAAAGAGGTTGGAGAATGCCTTCACAAAGGCATAGCCTGAGCCCACAGACTGCTTCAGTAGAGCCCAAATGCCACTGCTAACACGACCACCTTCAAAAAGGAGAGGGGAAAGGGAGCCCCCTTTGGGACAAGAGCAGCACCCGTTTCCCTTATAGTATTAGAGGGGAAATGGGGGGGGGGTTGGGTGGTGCTGCAGTTTCCATTGCTGGCAACAGAAAGGTCAGCAACAAGTTGATGGTGCAGAAGGGGAAGGTAAAAAGTAGTATTGTAGTGCCCTACCCCCTCTACATAGTTAGCTTCAGCTTTTGCCCTCCTTTCCGTGCACTGCTGCTGCTTTCCTGATAACCACTTCCTCAGTAAGTGGGAAGAGAATAAAAAGCACTGTTGGTGGCAAGCTGGAGGTGTCGTAATGAACATACGAGGGCCTTCATCAGTTCAACTCTTCAAGATGCCAATCAATAGGTTACATTTCTGGGGGCCAGCCCTACATTTACAACTACTTGTATATACAAAATTGATCATAGCTCCACACCTTCTATTAAAAAAAAACACAGAATAAATCTTCCCTTCACCTTGCACTGTATACTTTCAACAATCTTATGTTAGTGCTAAGTAGATTTGATTTTAAGTGGTGTTTGTAAACCTGATTCTCATCTGGTTTCTAAATGCTGCTTAAGAGAGAATTTGCTTGGCATTGATTGGGCCTAATATTGCCTTACATCCCTAACGGAATGTATATTGGGGCTGCCTTTTTCCCCAGCCACATCTCCTTTCATTATGAACCATTTGTTAACCTCCCCACTAGAAAATGTCAAAGATGCTTTTGAAAGGAGATAGAAGCTCTTTTGAGCAAACATCCCCATGTAATCTTTGAAGCCTAATCTAGTTTTCAAGAAATATTTTAGTATTGAAACTGAATGTCATTAAATACCTATATTAATACTATATAGTAGTTTTATTTTTTTTCATAAAATGCTGAGGCTAATGTCATTTTGAAAGTTAATATTTTCTTTTCTTTTAACATTTGGAAATTTTCAGCGTTTGCTTTCAGTTGGTTTAGATTCAAAAAATACAATCTGTGTGTGGGACTGGAGGAAAGGAAAAATGCTGTCCATGGCTCCTGGTCATACAGACAGGGTAGGTACAATTTAAAAAATAAAATGGTAGAACAACTGCAGTTGTTATTTATTAAAAATTTCTGAATGTATTTTAGGAAACTATTTTCTGGATACTTTATAAGAAATGCATTTTGTTGACAGTAGTAAAATGCATGAAGTAGTATTTACCAACATTGCTACGTGTTGCTCAACTTGTATACATATTCGAAGGTGTATACTAAGAATTTACATGACCCAGGCCAAGCTCATGTTGTCTTTGACCAGGTTGATGGAGCACAAGACCCATAAATCTTTAGTACAGTAATTCCAAAACTAGGGGTTGAGACCTTTCAGTGGGTTGCAAAATTGACAGGTCTGATAAAACTATGTGTGTCAAGTGTTAAACAAGCTGCTATTTGGGGGGAAACCTGTTGCCCAATCACCATTATCACCTGACCCTTGGCTAGGGTCATCATAGGTCCAAGAAAACCAGGACCGTCCTGTTTTTTGGGGTGGATTGTATTCACCTACTGGCAATCTTGACAGGGGGTCCTATCCCGGTTTTGTGGAAGTAAAATTATGTCAATCCTTCCCTTCTCATTATAAAATCAGATAGCAGCAGCCTGTCAGCCGGTAGTACTTAAGCATTTCAGCCCAGGACCCCCTTCTGAGAATGACAATCTGTCCAGGACTCATCAGAAGTGACGTTAAAGGTCCCAAGGGCCAGATTTCAAGATGGCTGCACCCAGTTTTTCGGGACCCCCACTTTGAAGACCACTGCTGTAGCCAATGGTGGTTTTGGCTCTTCTCAGAGGCCAAGAGAGTGAGAATACAAGGCCACCAGAATAGTCCAACTCAGAGAACATGGATCTTAGCATAAGCTCCAGAAGGTTGTCTTCCCTATGTACAGCAAAAGGTGTTTATAATTGTATTTTTCTTTGATTTACTTAACATGTCTTCTGTAATTTATGTATCCAATTTATGGCTTTAATGAAGCAATTTTATTGCAATAATATAGTTCCATTCTGTTTCAAGTCTTTTTCTTGTGTTCATCTAAATCTGGTGTAACTGTTTGCTGGCTATCAGAGTGTGACTCGGCCATCAGGTCTTGAGAGTAGGTCTCTAATATAGATGAAATTCAAAGGGAGCAGAATGAGGAAGTCAGGATCTGGTGAGAACCCCTGTCTTAGAGTTGTAACAAGTGATTGTAATACTGGAAATATTTTAAAATTGTAAAGGTTTAAAGAAACAAATACACTTTACCTATTCTAATAGGTTACATTGTTTTGAATGAGGGTTCATCTAAATGAAGCTTTGCAGAATTAAAAGTTGTGGTATCAAGCATATCTTCTATACTGCACCACAAATATGTTCTATAATATGTTTCCCGACATTCCAGGTATTTTTAATTTCAGTTGAAACATTTTACTAGACTAAAATATCTGTATTTACTTGAATCTAATGTGCCATTGGATTTAATGTGCATCCCTGTTTTAAAAGCCTTGAGATAAAAATGTTTACCTGCAATTGTAATGCACAGCTGCAAAGCAGGCATAAAATATAGTTTTACTGCAGATAATAATGATTTATATGATAATAACTAGCAAAAAGCATACCCACATTGCAGGAGTAAAATTTCCCCGTATGCCATCCCCCCACAGCGCAATATCCCTCTATGTGCATCATCTCCACGTAGCATCAACCCCCCATATGCATCATCTATGTGCATCATCCCCCATGCACAACATCCCCCATGCACAACAACCCCCCATACACAACCCTCCCAATGCGCAACAACCCCCCATGCGCATCATCTCCTCATGCTCATCATCTCCCCCATGAGCATCAACCCCCATGCACATCATCTCCCCATGCACAACTCCCCCCACGCACAACCCCCCATGCACAGCATGCTTCCCAGTGCAACCCCTCCCTTCGAACAACATTCTCCACTGCACCAGGCACCGAGCACCAAATTAGCTGGAGGTTGGTATTTCCAAGACAGCTTTTTTGCCTTTAGGTTTGTAGATGTGGTTTGTCATCTTATGCACATTTTTATCATTCTTTGTTTAAAGATAGTTTCCCAGTTAACTGAAAGTCGTTTTTAAAACAAACTTGATCTTCTCTTTTTCCCATCTCCCCAGATATTTGATATTTCTTGGGATTTGTATCAACCCAACAAACTTGTTAGCTGTGGTGTGAAACACATCAAGGTAAAAACAAATATTTTTATACTTTTATAGCTGTCTTTTTAAAAAATGGTTTTGTATATTTATGAGCAATGTTGGTGGTTCTCATAGTTCTTAAAGGCCCTAATGGCTGCTGCTTGATTTATAAATGCCAAGGAATATGGATCTCTGTGTGTGCTGTAACCGCTGAAAGATTTCAGCATACCATCAGTGTTCACTAAGGCTCCGTGCTTTCTCTGCTGCTGTTCATCATGATGATGGACATCATCACCAAAGAACTTCAAAAGTTGGTGCCATGGATGCTCCTCTATGCAGATGAAAATCTCCTTGTGTCCAAAAACAAGGTAGACCTCATGCAGCAAGTACAAGTTTAGAGTGATTGTCTTGCAGCGTTTGGCTCAGCATCAAGAAGATGGAGTGTATGCTGATGGATCACAATTAGTCTGGGCTAATCCATATAAATGGTGACAACCTGCCATGTGCTGAGATGTTTCGGTCTTATTTATTTTCTTAATTGTCAGTACCTCAGCTCAACAAGCGCAGCTGACAGCAACCTGAATCATGTGACCACCACATAAGTCAATGCCGGTTGGACAAAGGGACTGATTAGCTATTAATGTTGTCTCTAAACCGCTTTGTGAACTTTTTGTTGAAAGGGGGTATATAAATATTCTTGGTTGTTTGATTGATGAGTGGTGTCCCCTGTGACAAGAAGATCGATGACCATCTAAAATTGAAGATCCATAGGATGGTCATTTGGCTATCGCACTTTACGGAGATGAATGCTGATGAGTGAAGAAAGAAACTGAGAGCACAATCCTAACCATGTCTACTCAAAAGTAATGTTCAATGGGTTTTACTCCTAGGAAAGTGTCTTTAGGATTGCAGCCTGAATGTCCCCTTAGTACCTTGGAGACAAAAATGCTGGGGTGAATCAGTGACATCGTTCCTTTGACTACATTTGCAATAATGGCATTGCTACAGTTGTCAACAAGATGTGAGAAGCTCGCCTCCAGTGCTATGGCCACATTCTGCATGTCAACAATAGCACTGAAGGGCCTGCAGTTGGAAGTCAGTGGCAAATGAACAAAGTGTAGACCAAAACAGTGTTCGCTTGATACACTGCATGGTAACATGAGAACAACCTGCCTGCATCCAGTCCAAGCCCTCAACCAGGAGAAATGGCGACAGTGATCTAGAATAGTGGACCTCACCACCATATGTGACAAATGTATGGTGGAATACTGTGACAAATGAAGTAGGAGTTTGGCTGCAATTGTAATTGGGCAGCAGCATTTGCCTTCAAATAACCAGTTGTTGAATAACCAGTTGTTCACACATAGCTGAATTCACCTATTGGTGAATCCTGGACTCGTTGTTTGGGAACTGCTACAGCATTTGTTCAACTGCCTATGATTTCCACCTACTATCACGAACCTTGAATTTTTCAGTAAATGCCCACAGTTCATGCAGTGTTTTTATGCCTCTGCCTGCCTATACAATTAGAAAAAGCCACATGATGGATCCAGTGTACAGTGATGCCATTACTCACTAGATCTACATTTTGTTTTCCGCCTTGGATATTTACGAGTAAGGCGTGGTATAAATAAGGTAAATAAATTAAAAATAATAAACATCTGACCACTCTTATCAAATTCAGGAAAATCAACAGAGTGCCATATTTCTGTTTTAGTTCCATTAAGTGATCTTTTGGACAACATCATAAATATTCATTATACTAGACATAATACAGGGTGATTGAAAATGCATAATTCTGCAGACATAATACAGACATAATGCAGGGTGACTGAAAATGAATGGGACAAAACGAAAACATACCTGTGACTGCTGTAATGGGTTTATTTTTGAAATACAAATTTAACATGAAACTATAACTACACAAGTTTCTAAAGATGTTTGATGCGGGCCCCTCCTGTGACACAGCAAATATCTATGCAGTAATCCAATTTCTGCCACACTTTTGCTAGTGAAAAAAGCAGGGAAAGACCAGACCTGCGGTGAAAAAAGTCGGGAAAAGCCTGAGGAAAAAAGAGGGGAAATGAACAAGGCCTATTAATCATTGTGGGGTGTGGGTGGTGCAAGCAGTTAAGGCGCTCTGTCTGTTAACCAGCAGGCCAGGGTTCGATTCCTGGGTCGGCCCCACAAGACAGGGTGAGCTCCTGTCCTTAGCCCAGCTCTGCAACGCCAGCTGGATCCAATCGTATTGGCTCTGCCTTTCCATTGGACTAATTCAGTGGCATGGAGAGGGGGGATTTGCTGCTTCGGTAACAGCCTATCCTCCATAACAATCCAACCCAGGCTTTCGTGCTTCGCATGCAGCGTATGCAGCGCCGAGCACGATACCATAGTCTTCCAAGACTGACGGAGGCCTGCTATTAATCATTATTTTCGATAATAGCAGACTTTTCATTGTTGTACTTTCATGCTATATTTTTATTTTTATTTTCAAATTAAATCCATTACAGCAATTTAAGGTTGCTTGCCTTTTTGTCCCAGTCATTTTTAATCATCTTGTTCATATTACCTATTTTTTATAGTGTGGTGCTGCAGTTTTCAATTTTTTCATCTCGTGGCATGCTGTCAAGAAGCTAAAATTGTCAAGGAACACCATGCGTTTTTTTCAATTGACAATGCATACCACATATTTAGGTGATCATATCCATCAATGGCCATATTGCTAAATCACTAGTCTGAGCTGTAATCAAGCCTTGGGTAACATAAGTAAGTCGATCCCCTCATCCTAGACATCATATGAAGCAAATGAAAATGTAATTTGATCAAATTCAATAAAAGCCCTGCTTTCCCAATAAACTTAACCCACAGAAGCTGGCTGAAGGGGAGAGATGTTTCTAAATATTGCACAAATGCTTATGCTACAGTTATATAGCCATAGACACTACAGTCCAGGATGGTTTCCATACATGTGGCCTAAGGCTGCAATCCGAAAGACACTTTCCTGGGAGTAAGACTCATTGAACACAATGGGGCTTACTTTTGAGTAGACTTGGTTAGGATTGCATCCAAAGTTTTATTGAAGAGTAGTGGAATGAACCTGCTGGGGAAGTAAAATTTCAAGAATACTTGTGGTCCCTATGCATGCCTAGGTGGGTACCAGACAGTAGCACAGGGTGGCAGGCACCGGCAGACATTGGCACTACTAGGCAACAATAGGCATTGGAAGGTACCCGGGAGCAGTGGCAGGCAGGAAGACCAGCAGGCATTTCTTCCAGGCATTGGCCGTCCCTATCGAGCATCAGGCAGTATTTGGCTTCACTGGGCACTGCAATGCAGCAGTCAGCGGGCACCACCAGACACTGGGCACCTCTACCAGGCAGTTTCTGGCAGCAGGCATCACTGAACACTGCTGCCTGCTACCAGCAGGCACCAAAGGGCACTAACAGGCACCAGGTGGCACCAGGCACTGGACTCCACCAGCAGCAAACAGCACCAGGCTCTACGAAGCATCCTTACCAAGCACTGAGAACCAGTGAGCACAGGGCACCAGTGAGCAACACTAAGCAGCAAGCACCACTGGGCACCAAATAAATTGTTGGTGGGCTTTACATTACAGAAGGAATACACTCCCCAAATTGCAGGTTTCTAGGTGCAGGGGTTGGGGTTGGGTGTTGATCAGTAAGTCTTCAATGTTAAGTATAGGGACAAAAAATGTTGTGTACCTTTTCACCCTCTTGAGGGTTAAATTTCTAGAAATTGGTTCTTAGTGGGTGCACACATCATGTAAGGAATACCCTCTCCAAATATCATGCTTATAGGTCCAGGAGCTGGGGCTGGGCGTTGGTGAGTAAAGGATTCTTCAATGTGAAGTATAGGGACAAAAATTCATTTTGCCCCTTTACGCCCGCTTCCGGTTGGAATTTCCAAAATCAGTTCTTAGTGGGTGCCTCCATTACAGAAGGAATACTCTCCCCCAATTTCATGCTTCTACGTCGGTTTTGGCGGTTTTGGTTGAGCGTTGATGAGTGTATGAGTCAGTGAGTTAGGCCCATATCCTAAAGTCAAATTAAGCCCTTTGCGATGGAGCAGTTAAGGTGACTTTCCATAAGATAACACTAGGGGGTGACATAACTGTATGGACCTGTAACTGCTCTGGATTTTGCCCTTAGTCAGTGACGTTTCAGTTTTATATATCTATCTATCTACTACAGTATTTATATACTGCTTTTCAACTAAAAAGTTCACAAAGCGGTTTACAAAGAAAATGAAAATAATAATAGCTAATTAATAGCTAATGGGTCCCTATCCCAAAAGGGCTCACAATCTAAAATGCAAAAAGAACACCAGCTACTTGAACAAATATTGCTGGGGTGTGTAGGGTAAGTTACTCTCCCCCTGCTAAATAAAGGAGGAACAGCCACTATATACTGTATACAGAAGAAGATTTGCAGAATTTACCTGCCATTGCTGTAGTCAAATTTCAAGAATAATTGTGGGCCCTAAGCAAAGATGTGGACTAGCAGTCACCAAAGACAGGAGAGTACCAGGCGGATGTGGGTACTGGGAACTTCTCCTGGGCACTGGCCATCTTTACCACAGGCAGTACCAGACACCATTGGGCGTCTCTACCAGGCAACTGCAGGACATACCAGGCACAACTGGGCACCAGAAGCCAGCATCAGGCATTAGTGGACAGTAGATACCACTTGGTACCCAGTCCCACTTGGCTTCCTGGCAGGCATAGGTTATTCCTGTGAGGCACCAAACACCACTAGACACCAGTGGGGACCAAATTGGTTCTTTACATCACAGAAGGAATATGCTCCCCAAATTTCAAGCTTATAGGTCCAGGGCTTAGGCTTGGGCAATCAGTTAATCTTCAAAGTTAAGTGTAGGGACAGAAAGACATTGCACTCCTATTTTTAACCTTAGGGATTAAATTTCTAAAAATTGGTTATTTATGAGTGCTCATAAAAGGTATACCCTCCACAAATTTCATGTTTCTAGGTCCGACCATTTTGGCTGGGCATTAATGAGCCAAAAACCATCATGTCTAATTATCCAGTTATAGTTGGTTAGCACAGATTTGATTGTCCAGTTGAAATTTGGAGTTATTTTGTATTATATTCAACATTTGCAAACTAGTTGTATGTTTTCAGCACTTTTCTTTTCAGCACTATTCATCCTTTCCAACTAGTTTTATGTTTTCAGCTATTTTATGCAAAAAGCTCCTTTAAATACCTTTTAACAAATGTGAAAGTTTAATTTGTCTTCATATGGGAGAGGATCATCTTTTCTAACAGAGTTTGCAAAGATGTATTTAAAGCATCCTTAAATGAACAATAGATTTATCTTTGGGTTATGAGATTTATGATACATTTAAGTCAAGGGGAAGAAATGGTGGCATACTGCATTTTAAAGTTTTCTATTTAAAAGAAAACAATTTCCAGATACTAACTCCTACATATAAGTGCTAGGAATAATTAACATAGCAATCTCTGTAAATTAAAAAAGTGTGAATTTCCACAAAAATCTTTTGTAACCTTCTGATACTTTCTAGTTTGTCAAAACATGATATGTTAGCTATGTAAGATATCAAGAAACTGAAATCATATGTGCAGTTAGAGACAACAATTAGATACTGTATATCTTGCCTAGAGAAAACATTCTTGAAAATTGAGCACTAAAGACTGTAACTGAGGTCGGGAAGGATCACTGGCTTTGGATTGTAGTCAGCAACAAACGCATCCTCACTTAGCCTAGTTACATCTGATAACTCTCCTGTGGTTCTTCCAAATAGAGGAAGTCAGATACAAAATGGTAATGAATGGTTAATGCTGCAGCCTGAGAGTTAATAAGCATGCATTCTTGCTTAACTCTCCTGCAGCATGTGCTTGCCTTCCTTCTAGCAAAGACAGACAACAGTCACAGTAATACAAGTCTGTCATGGATAATGTCTCCTACTCTTTCCACCACACATTAGTGGGACATTGTTGTGACAGATCTACTCTTCTCCTATCTATTCACTGCTGGTTGCTGAGAGAATGCCAACCAGTATCCATGACAGGGGATCTGTCTTCTAAGCCTGAGATATGTAGAAGAATTAACACAAAGGTCATGGTAAGTTTGAAGACAATGTATAACAGCAATTGACCGTTTCCTCTTTAGAGTTGGGGTAATCTGACATATCCTGCGTCAAACAGTCAATGGCAGTGATAAGAGATGAAATGGCCTGAATTGCTTTAGCCTCTACTGACTTTAATGTAGGAATTTATTGTGGGAAGTTGTGTTTTGTATATCACCTCCTTATTTTTCTTATGTCACACCAGCTGGCTGCTGATCATGGCTGGTTGGCTGGTTGGCTGGCAGCTAGCTGGACCTTCAAGTGGTGGGAAGGCCACCATGGGCATTGGGTATGGAAGAAGGGCAAACCATAGAGTGCTTTGCTCTCTGCTCATGGGAGACCAGAGTGCTTTGCTCTCTGTTAATGGGAGACGTGTTTCATCTCAGGGAGTCACTAGAAGCTGGGCAGCATGCCCAGTGCCATGTTCCAAGAACCTAGCTTTTTGTAATCTCCCTTAGATGAAATTGCGACCCCCAGTTTGAAAACCACTACTTTAGGGAGAGCTTTTTCTATTCTAATTTTTACTGCAGCTTTGTACAATAAAAAATAATTTTTAACTTTATTAGCTGTTTTATATTTATAGCTATGGAAAGGAAGTTTGGGTATCCATTTTTTTCAAATGTTAAACCATGGCTATCTAGCTTTTTTCATAAGAAATCTCTAATGGTTTTCCTGTCTGGTTTTAGTTTTATATTTCCATACAGAAGGATGCATCATGCCCTAAAGTTGATAAAAATAGGGTGTGTTGTATCTATACATTTAATATTGATAAAATATTAGTTTATTCTCAAAGGTTTAGGTTGAATAAACAATACAATTTTGTTTAAGGGTATAGCTTAGGGAAATAGGTCAGTACACTTCATTAACTTTATTGCTAAGTTGTTTCATCTGTTTTAGAATTCAGAATGGCAATTTTGTCATCATTTCACAATCAAAAAATTAAGCACATTTGAAATACCCAGAATTCTGCTCACTCTGTCTTGCAGGATCCAGGTCTCGAACCCTGCCTGTTAACAGGTACGGTTAACAGTGTCTTAATCATTTGTTAAAACGGTGTCTTAACCGTTTGTGCCACCATAGCCCTTACCTTAAATAGTCTTTTATAAATAATTCCATCTAAACTAAAAATTACTGCAAGTAAATTAAAATTATTCATCAGTGATAATTGATGGAAACATTGTTTAGCCAAAAGTAAATATTTTTACTTTGAAAATCTAAAATTCCTTGTTCTTCTTTAAATTTACTATATACAGTACTACCATATCCAAAAGATCTTCCTTATTTTTAGAGCAGATGTCTCCAAATCCAGACTTGGGGGTCAGATGAGGCCCTCAGCAAGCCTGTCTGTGACCATCCTCTAGACTCCTGCTAGGTTCTGGCCCACTTAACTGAATACAACTCTGGTTAGGTCTGGAAAGAGCTCATACGATTCCCACACACAAAAAAATCTCTTCCTAGTTTTCCCCCAAACCAGAAGTAAATTCCTTGTAGTCTCTGAAGGCCTTACAAGGTGCTTGGAAGATTCGAGAATTGGTGGTCCATTTGAGCATGTGCTTTATTTCTGTGATGTACTTGGAGAAATCTGGAAATTTTTGCCCACTCATTATCCAACTCATTCAATATTATCTCTGATGTATTCATTCAAATTTTATATTTAAATTTATGTTCTGGCCCTTGACACTGCACCAGATATTTGATTTGGCCCTCTGGCTGAAAGGTTTAGAGACTGTTGTTTTAGACTAAGGAAAACAATTAGAATTTTCTGTTATCTGCTGTGGGTGTTTCAAAGTTTATCCTTGATAGTAGAATCCAAGGTAATTGAACTCAAGGAATTTTGGTGTTAGTGATATGGTTTCATCCCCAAAGCCCATTGTGTTCAGTGGGTCTTACTTCCAGGTAAGTGTCTTTAGGATTGCAGCCCTAGTTGTTTCATCTGTTTTGCATGAACCACCTAAATAAAGTCACTTTATCTTGCAGTTCTGGAGTTTATGTGGCAATTCCCTTACACCAAAGCGGGGTGTTTTTGGTAAGACTGGTGATCTTCAAACAATATTGTGCCTCGCTTGTGCAAGAGATGAAGTAACATATTCTGGTGCACTTAATGGAGATATATATGTATGGAAAGGAATCAACCTTATACGAACTGTACAGGGAGCACATGCTGTAAGTATTCTTTTGATATGATAGTTTAATGAAACTACAAAGTAGTTAAAGTTTTGTGGGGCATGCACAGATTTCTAAGTCGCTTGCATTTTGGTAGCAGGAAATAGGCATATGTTTGCTATTTGGGTTGTAGTTTGGCTTTGTTGCAGACTAAGGCACAAATTTGGTATCTTCTATATACGATATAGTATATAAAAGAGAAAAGTCACTGACTGACTGACTGACTGTCACTCACTCACTCACTCACTCACTCACTCATCACCGCCCTGCCAAAACCACCGGGCCTAGAAGCGTGAAATTTGGGGAGGGTGTTCCTTCCGTGATGGAGGGGTACACTAAGAACCGGTTTTCGGAAATTCCAACTGGAAGGGGGTAAAAAGGGGCACAGCATGTTTTCCTGCCTATACTTTGCATTGGAGAATTGATGACTCCTCAACATTCTGCCCCAACTGCTGGGCCTGAAGCATGGAATTCTGGGAGGGATCCTTCTGTCACCTGAACACCCACCAAGAACCCATGTGGAGAAATTTAACCCTTCAGTGGCTGAAAAGGGGGCAATGTGTTTTTGTCCTGTACTGACTGAGGGGGGCAATGTGTTTTTGTCCTGTATTGGAAGACTGACCAACATCCAGCCAATTTGGTGCTCGGTGCCTGGTGCACTGGAGGGATGTTGTTCAGAGGAAGAGGTTGCGCTGGTGAGGATGCTGCGCATGGGGGGAAGTTGCGCATGGGGGGATGATGCGCATGGGGGGATGATGCGCATGGGGGAAGTTGCGCATGGAAGGAAGTTGCACATGGGGGAAGTTGCACATGAGGGAAGTTGCACATGGAGGGAAGTTGCGCATGGGGGGATGATGCGCATGTAGGAAAGCTGCACATGGGGAAGTTGCACATGGAGGGAAGTTGCACATGGAGGGAAATTGCGCATGAAGGGAAGTTGCGCAATAGGAGAAGTTGCGCATGGGGGGAAGTTGCGCATGGGGGAAGTTGCGCATGGGGGAAGTTGCGCACGGGGGAAGTTGCGCACGTGGTGGATGATGGGCATGGGAATGATGCGCATGGGGGGATGATGTGCATGGGGAAAGTTGCGCATGGGGAAAGTTGCGCACGGGGGAAGTTGCGCACGGGGGAATGTTGCACATGGGGGAAGGTGCACATGGGGAAGTTGAGCGTGGGGGATGTTGCACATGGGGGACATTGCGCATGGGGAAAGTTGTGCATGGGGTGTTGATGCACCATGGGGGGATGTTGTATGGGGAAATGTTACTCCCGCAACGCGGGTATGCTTTTTGCTAGTTAGTATAATAACAGGAGTGTTTAGCCAGTTTCCAGACTTCTAGTGTAAAGTTTGAGAACTTATTTAAAGATAGCAGGAGATTGAGTGCATTTGCAAGCAGGGAGGCAACTTCCCTTGTGCTGCTCTAGTTCGTGCTGTATTTTAGTATCCATAAAACATTTAAATATCACTGACCAGCTGAGAAGAAATTGGCATTTGGTTTACTTGTAAGAAGACCTGGCCACCTATAGGTACACTATCATTTAATCTTCAGTTTAGAGAGGCTTGTGAGTATGCAAGGAGTACTCCTTTTGTTTTTTAGGAGCAAAAGTGATCCAGATCTCGTGCTTTCATATACTTGTAAGTGCTGAAGCTAATCATAATTCAGTATCACATTTCTTCAAGTTTGTGAGACTGGTAGATTCATGTGGCCTTCTACATCCATCTAGCTTCCTTGTGTGTCTGTCTTGTATAGCCCAATCCAGAGGGCATGCTATTCTGGTGGAACACATTTTGTCAGCACCACATGCTTTGCAGCTCTCACGAATGTTCCACTGTTGGAGCACAGTCTGATCCATGTATTTATACTGTATATAGCATACCACAAGTGGCAAACAGCAGGGTCTGCTATGTTGGACAGGTGCTTGCCAGTGCAGGTAAGACCATACAAGTGTTTGGCGGAAGAAGGGGAGGAGTGAAATTGTCAGAAGATGTGCAGAATGGGGAGGAGATGGGTGAGGAGAAAGGAGGATCAGGCCTGGTAAGAGGGTGGGTTTGGTGGCGGCAATAGCACTTGATAAATCTAAATAGCCTTCCTGAGCTTGATATGGCCTCACTGGAAACATGAACTTGTGTGATAGTCAGACTAGTGTACACTAGTCAGACTAGTGTACAGTCTGACTTGACCCATGATGGCAGAAGGGGCTTATCCCAGGCTAAGGGAACAAATTTCCCTTCCCCTGTGGATACTTCCACTTGTGAAAACTCCCCTGCCAGATACAGCAGATGTCATGTTGGTGCCACTGCATCAGTGTATGAGGAGATGCATTGAATCAGCAAAATGAGATGATTAGAGCATTTGCACTTTTTGTTGATGCATTTCCTCAGTAGTTTATTCTTAACAACTGGTAGAACAAACAAAATATGAAACTGGCATTTTGGGGAGTTTTTAGCTTATTTCTAGAAATTGGTCTCATTTTATTTCATGTTTTCTTTGAAATATAGTATGCATGTTCAAAACCTAAAAGTTCTTTGCATGTCAGAAATACATGCATGATGTATGTACCTCCCAGGAGGTGCTATTTTATTACTGTTTTAAAAAATGGCAGTCCTAAAGACACTTTCCTGGGAGTAAGATCCATTGAACACAGTGGGGCTTACTTTTGAGTAGACATGGTTAGGATTGTGCTCTGTGTCTGGTAAAGCTCGGATTATAAAATTGGAATCCTCCTATGCGTGCACTCCCTAAACCATATAGGACATTCTATCCTGAAAGTCAACTTGAATTGTGTTATAATAATCAAGAAAAATAGCATATGTTCTGAACTAGTGCTGTAACATGCTTTTGATCTCCTTCGTTTGAGGCCAAGGCCATTTTAGAGCAAATTGCAGTAGCCTAGTAATAAAGGACTCCAAAAGGTGTGAATGACAATCTCATTCTTCCCAGATATAAATACTGTATATAACATACCAGTGTTCTGAATATTTATTTTGCATGCAAATTCTGAACAAATTGATACATTTCGGGTGCAGTCCTAATCTAACTTTTCCAGCACTGGCATAAATATGCCTGTGGGGCATGTGCTGCACCCTGCAATTAGGAGGCTGTCACTGAGGCTTCTTTAAGGTAAGGAAGTATTTGTTTCTTTCAGTGGAGTTGTATTGCCCTTCTGCCAGTGCTGGAAAATTGGTTAGGATTGTGCCCCTCAATAACTATATCTTTGAGAATATGTAATTAAACAATAAAGGATGCATGTCTTGCATGGTTAACACTGATAGGACTTTGCATGGGAAATGTATATAATACACCTTCTTAGTAACTGAATAATTTACTTCAGTATTCTTTAACAGAGCTGAATGTTCAAGTGGTGTGGCTTGAAGCCAAAGCTGAGGTTAGATAACAGATGCTCTGTATACAACATCACCCTGCCATGTTGCTTGGCCAAGTTTTAATTAAATATAAGTGGAAACAATATAGCAAACTTAAATGAGTGGTTTAATCCTGTAGGGAGCCAAAGCATAGCACCTATTTTTGTTTAGTTGGTTTATAAATAAAAACTAGAATGATTTAAATGGAATTATTTTAACTTAAAACTAGGGTAGTAACATGTTTTATTCTTTTAGAATTGTAGCCACTCATCTCCATGTGCCCCTCCTGAAGGCTGAATTTATATTTCAGAATTTAAAGAAAAATCAATACTCAATACTCCACACTGGTTCACATGGAGTCATTTTTAGCATTTATTGGGGAGAGTAGGTAATTGAGGGCACAATCTTAACCAACTTTTGAGCATTGCAGTAGCTGTGCCAGTGAGGCATGTGCTGCATCTTGCAGTTTGGGGGGGCAGTTATGGAGTTACCGTGTGGTAAGGGAATTTGTTTCCCCTTGTCTCAAGTTGAATTGCTCTTACGCTGGAACTGGAAAATTAGTAGGATTGCGCCCTGAGAGTTTACTCTTCAGTTCTGTGTTTCGTTTTCTAATGAGAGGTTATGTTTATGATACTGATATCTGTTTATATATTGATATTTATGGATTAATTTTTTCACATAATAACATTATTAATAAAAACAAATGCAGTAATAGGGATAACATAGTAGAGTGGAAGAGGTTGCTTAGTTCAGAAAAGATAACATGAGTAGAGGAATGCCTCCTGAGGGAGTAATCCAAACCAACTTGCCAGCAGTGGAGGTTAGGGTAATGCAACTTTGAGGTAAGGGAAAAAGCATTGCCATATCTTGCGCTGGCCTTTCCAACCTCAGGATGTAGTACATGCCCCACTAGAACAGCAATGCTGGTGCTGAAGGATTATGCCCTAAGTGTATCTGTTAGCAAGTGTGGTTTCTGTTAGAAAGTGATCTTTTTAACAAGTATATTTGCAATAGTATCTCATATTTCACTGTGTCTCTGTTCGGAGAAATGATGTATTAGTCTGCATGGACCTGAAGCCAATAAAATTTTCTTGTGGATAGCTTAGTGGATGACCTGATGCATAGGCACCCTGTTGTGGGGAAGGACAATCTTTTTCAGTAAATTAATCACATTCTTTGGTCAACAAGTTCATTTGTCTCTCCTTTCATTTCTGGTTGGGTTCCTTGAGTCATCTTGAACTATCTCATAAAAACATAAGAAGAACCTTCACTGGATCAGGCCAAAGGCCCATCTAGTCCAGTATCTCACAGCGCCCCACCAGATACGAATACAGTGGTACCTCGCTTAACAAGTGTTTCACATAACAAGCAAAAATTTCCAAGAAATCTTGCTTCACATAACAAGTTCCACTTCACTTAACAAGCAAGTGCGCTATGGGCACGCGTGCTATGCAGCCCTGACGCTCCGCATGGAGGCTCTTTAAAAGGGCTGCCAGCCAGCGCAGCTGCCTCTAACTGCCCCCACTGACCACCTTGAACCTCCAGCAGCAGCCCAGGTAAGCCTCCCAGGAAAGTGTCTTTGATTGCAGCCTCCTAACCATGTCTACCCAGAAGTAAGCTCCATTGTGTTAAATGGGGCTTACTCCCAGGAAAATGTCTTGAGGATTGCAGCCTAAGTAGACTTCATAGGATCATGCACATTGAATGCATGTTTTGAATTCAATTCCAGTGTTTTGTCATCATTTTTACATCCAGTTAATATTTTTATATGAATATTTTTTGGGTTGTGGAACCAATTGTCTGAGTTCCCATTATTTCCTATGGAAAAATCTGCTTCACTTAAAGAGCTTTTCACTTAAAGAGCATGCCTCTGGAACGAATTAAGCTCTTTATGTGAGGCACAACTGTATGTATAATGGAAGCATTAAGTAATTGTGGGTCTGGGCAGGGGACGGAATTTATTTGTCCTCAGTGTGGAAGGGATTGCCACTCTCGAATTGGCCTTTTTAGCCACACTAGATGTTGTTTCAGGACCTCTAATCAGAGCACGATACCATAGTCTTTCGAGACTGAAGGATGCCAATGAGAAGTAATTGTGGAAGAAACAGTTCTTCAGAGCATGGCAAAACTATTGGAAATAGACTGCTTCCTCTGTAATTTTTTGAGGGCGTTTCCTTGAAAGAATTAGCAAACCAGTGGCACAGTCATTTAACCAAACTATTGTTGCTATTGCTGTCATTGTTATAATAAAATATTTGTTGTTTTCTTCAGCATTTGTTCATTAAAATGGCAGTGTCTGCTATTCTGGATCTGAGTTGCCATTTCACTTGGTCTACAGGCTTGATCTGGATGTAGATGGGTGTTTTTCTTGTCTCTGTGCAGTGTTTTAACCAAGTGCTGTTTGAAGTTTGCCATTAACTTTTAACTGAAGGGATCAGGGAGGAGAGTTCAAAGCATGCAAATAGGTTACTGATTTGCCAACAGATTCTGCAGTCATTATGTATGTGTTCTGTACATACGTAGGTTCCAGGCTACCACCTCATCCAAAATATCCCAATGGCAAAGCATTTGCAGGTATCCCTTGTTATCCACTATGGTTCAGTTCCAGAACATCCCATGGATAAAAAAAAATTGTGCATAACGAAAATTGAAAAATAGGTTTAAAGAACTTCTTACAGGTGTCTTCCTCCTCTAGTGTACCTGATTGAATAAGGTAGTACCACAATATCTGCAGAGGTTTGATTATGGGAATGAGGATTGGAATGATTGCTCGCAAGACTGCCTCTCTACAACATAAGAAAAGCAGTTTTTTAAACTGTGATTTGCAGTGATAGTTCATGTTGAGTCAAACTGATGTATAAAAAAATCCTTTTATAACATGGTTGGGCCTGTACTTCACAGCATTTCATTCAAATGCCTGATAAGCCAGGTGTGGACTTAGAACTGTGAAGGTCCTTTTCTGCCAGCGTATCATTTGTGTGCAGGATATGGCCATACCATCAAAGCCAAGCTTTTCTCATTGGAGAATGAGAGCGATGCAAGAGACAAGGATCTCTCATTGGCAATTGGAGTGATGCTGTGTTGCTGCTGGATGCTGTTGTGGATGTGGGCAAAGTGAGTGATACCAGTGAACCAATGTAGCATCTTTGGCTCCATGATACTAAGGTGATGTTCAGTTTTTTCATTGTTAGTCAACTTTTAGCTCCATAAAATGCGACTGGCCAGATGACCAATGGTCATCTAGCAATGGTCTGCACATTATTCTGTAGATTCTTATACAAAAACTTCAGCCATCAAACTAGCTCTTCTAGCACTTGGATATGCACCATATGGCACACAATAGAATGACTTTTCAAGGTTGATGAAGGCTACATTCAGTGGCTTCTGCTTCTGGAGCAGAAGATGGGTGGTGTGCACTGCATCTGTTTGCAGCGCTTGATTTGTTGTGAATTGGACAATGTTACAGATCCTCTCAGATTTTCATCATGTGATAAAGAAGGCGGATCAGTAATTGTTTGGATAGTCAGCAGGGCCGCTTTTCTTTTTCTTGATTAGGATTGTTGCTAGTTAGCAGGTATCTTCTGCTCAACAGTGAACAGGTTGAAGAAGTGGTAAGCCAGACAACTGGCTTCCAGAAGTGTGATTCCAGTCCACTGCGACAGTGTCATCAGGGCCCATTTCCTTGCCTGGCTTAATCTGTTTCAACACCTCTGTGAATTTTTCTTGTGCAATTAATTGGGCAGGTCCAAAAGCAGGAGTTGTGTGTGGGATTTGCAAGTGCGGGATTCCTCTGTGATCTGCTCAAAGTACATGCACCAGTGATCGATTTCTTGTCTCCAGTTGCTGATCAGCTGCCCTCTGTTGTCATTTACAACTCAAAATTTCTCAATATCCTTGGTTTGAACTTGGTGAGCCAGTAGATATCATATTCACCCTTAACGTGTGGCAAGCTTCTTATAGACATCATAGTGGGGAGCTTTCATGGAGGCAATGGCTTTTTTTAGCCTCCTGACAAGCATCCTGTTTCTTCTGGCAATTGGCAGGCAACCCTTGCTGTTGGAAGAGTTTATCTCTCATACCAGTTTTATCTCTTATACCTATGCTTATACTTGGGCTGTAGGTGGAGCAAGTGGTTAAGACACTGTGTTTATTAACCAGTAGGCCAGGGTTCGAGACCCGGGTCCCCACAAGACCGGGTGAGCTCCTGTCCTTAGCCCAGCTCTGCGATGCAGCTGAAATCAATCGTTTTGGCTCTGCCTTTCCATTGGACTTTTTCGGTGGGATGGTGAGAGGGATTTGCTGCTTGGGTAACAGCCTATCCTCCATATCAAAAAATCTACCCAGGCCTTCGTGCTTCGCATGCAGCATCAAGCATGATACCATAGTCTTTCAAGTCTAATGGATGCCAAGTTTTTTTTAATACCTGTGCCTTTTTGTTGTTAGTCCTGAGCAAGGTGTATTAGTCAGTTTGGCACCTATTGGGCTTCATTGCACTTAGCATTGCATGTGCAGCCTCGCTAGTGGTTTATTCCCTTACTCGAGGAGTCCTCCATGACTGCCTCCTCCTCATAGGATTTTAGCACAGCTGCATCAGTGCTGGAATGCTGGATATAATTAGGCCCTAAATTAATTTCATGAAGCAAATATCCTAATCATACAAGTCACACGTAAGAATATTAGACTGGTCTCAGATCAACACTGGGAATTAAGAAATGTTGCCAGTATTGTTTGCCATGGAAGTAGACATAGGGTGCAATCCAGAGTAACTACGAGGAGTCCTTGCTCCGGTGTAAGTACAATTTGCTCTGGATTGCAATATGAATTTCCCATAGGTTTTCACTAGGTGGTGCAGTAACTACAGGTGCACGTAATGTCTCTTACGTGCTCCTGTAGTTACTCTGGATTGTAGGGTAAGGCAGGTTTTCCTAGAAAAGCAGACAGTTGGATGTAGTTGTTCAGGTCTGTTACTGATGAAAATATAAGTGATGCACTATTTATATAAAATTCACAATGTCTTTAAAAGTACTATGTCAAAAGAAAAATAGTTTGACCCATATGAAAACATTTGCTTTGTATAATCACTACTGTGAGTTACATATATATGTAAAATACATTTTTCTTTAGGCAGGAATTTTCAGCATGAATGCATGTGAAGAAGGCTTTGCCACTGGTGGCAGGGATGGTTGTGTTCGCCTTTGGGATTTGAATTTTAAACCAATTACTGTGATTGATCTCAGGGAAACGGACCAGGGATATAAAGGTAAACAAACCCAATTATTTTCATTATATGGAGGTTTTTTTAGATATGAAGATGTAAAGAACAAATCATGCTATCCTATGTGTATAGTGAGCAAAGTTCACTTTGTACATGGGGGTCAGCTTTGTGGCTTTCTGGAAGCTGTGGGACAAAGAGCATCTGATATATTCACATCAGTTAACCACATCAGTTGCTCTTCTTCATCCTGTTGATGTAAAGCAGTGATTTTCAACCTTTTTCATTTCATTGCACACATAACAAGGCACTAAAATTGTCAAGGCACACCATCAGTTGTTTTTACATTGACAAGGCACACCAGACTGTTCAAATCCCCCAATTTTCCTATTAATGAACGTCTGTCTTCAAATTTCTGCAGCACACCTGAGGACTATCCGCAGCACACCAGTGTGCCATGGCACACTGGTTGAAAATCACTGATGTAAAGGGACGTTTGGCCTCCCATAACTGGTATATTTTACTTTCAGGGTATTGACAAGTCCCCTGTCTGTTGTTTTCATTGCCCTTTAGTTCTCAGCACAGTAGTGCTGGTACTTTTCATTGACTACTTAAGATCTTATATAACAAGTGAGCAAAGGCCTGTGACCTTGGATGTCCAGTATGGATTCTGAAGCCAATGCCTTGCTTTGCTAGGCAATGTATTAGCACTGTGTAGTAGAGCTCTTTGTATGGTTTTGGGGGCCAATGAATTTGAGCCAGTATGTTTTGATTCTACATATCTAATGATATTATATGTCCTTTTATTACTGAGGAAATTGAAGCTATGCTGGTGTTTGTAAATAATCATGCACTTTTTGATGGATTGTTTTCTGATGGTTCTGCTCTTTCAACACCTTTCAGTTATATCCTGAAATCATTCATTTGACGCATGCTCAGTTTTTTCAACCTCTAAATTCTCATCTAAAGGCTAAAATTGCTCTCCCCTGTGTTGATCTGCATGTGACATTCAGAATCAAACTGTTTTGTGTGTGTGTATGAGGGAGAGAGAGAGTGAAAGTGAAAGTGAACTAACATTAGCTCCATATCTATTCCCGAAGGCATTAATGACAATCACTTTGCAGAAATCTTGGTGTGAAGGCCTGTTATTTGACCTGGCCAGGTGAGCTTGGATGCCTGTGCTGCTCTGTGCCGGTCCTAGAAGGAGTTTCTTTGCTAGAGTCTGTTGCTTGAGCTTGGCTTAGATCAGAAGTCTCCAAACCCTGGTCCGGGGGCCATATGTGGCCTTTGATGAGCCTCAATGTGGCCCCCGGCAAGACCCCTCTATCCAGCCCTTGGGCAAGTGTTATAACCCACTCCAATACATTCATATATGTAAATGTATTCAAATCTGAAATGTAAATTAGTTTTCCGGGCCCTGACACAGTGTCAGAGAGATGATGTGGCCCTCCTGCCAAAAAGTTTGGAGGCCGCTGGCCTAGATAATGAAGATAAACAATCCAATCAGTGGAATGTGTGTTTGTGTACTTTCCACATATGATCAACATACAGGTATAACCTAATTATCAGTGAATGTTTCAGCTGGTAGAACCTTTCTTTCCCATGCCTGGAGTGGTACAACAGAATGCAAAGTAATTAGGAAGTGAATTTCACTTTGCATTCTTTTGTATATCTTCCGGGGAAAAGGAGGGGTCTGCCTCCCAATTGGAACAAGATTTCCTAAGTCTTGGAGAAAGAAATTGATAGATTGCCTGCCTGCTGCATTACCATGATAAGCAGGCTTTTTAAAAAGACCTGCTTAATCTTTTAATTGCTTTGGTTTAATACAAAAACCTGCATCCATGCTGGTTCCTGGAAAAAAATCCTTGCAGATAATGAGACTTAACCTGTATTTACTTTCCATAGGTCTTTCTGTGAGAAGTGTTTGCTGGAGAGGAGATCATATCCTAGTTGGAACACAAGACAGTGAAATTTTTGAGATTGTGGTGCATGAACGCAATAAGCCGTTTCTTATTATGCAAGGGCATTGTGAAGGAGAGCTTTGGGCTCTGGCAGTTCATCCTACGAAGCCGTTAGCCATGACTGGAAGTGATGATCGATCTGTCAGGTGAGTTCCCTTGAATACTCTGGCTGTGTATAATGAAATTTAGAATAAAAAATGATTAGGGACTTCAAAAAATTTCCCCAGCTTTGTGTTTAAGTATGTGATTACATATTTTTGGGAAGATGAGTTACATAGAGATGTTTATAAAACTATATAAAACATTATATTCAGATGTTTATCTGCAATTTTAGCCTGCATAAAGAGCATTCTAAGCTGTGAGAAGTTATAGTTCTTCTTTATTCTACTTCTCACTTGGAGTACTATATCAATTTCTGGGCACCTCACTTTAAGAAAGATGCAGCCAAAGTAGAGCAACAAGGATGATCATTGGCTTGGAAGGCAAGCCCTACAAAAAAAATTGAGAGAACTTGGTCTGTTCAGCCTGAAGAATAGAAGGGTGAAAGGAGATAAGATCACACTCTTCAAATACCTGAAAGGCAAGAAGGGATGCATTTGTTCTCACTGGCCTATGAAAGTAGAACTGGAACAAATGGGTACAAACTTCAAGAAAGAAGATTCCGATTGTATATCAAGAAAGCCCTTCTTATAGTAAGGGCAGTTCAGGAATGGAATAGATTGCCAGAGAGGTGGTGGACTCTTCTTCAATGGAGAGCTCTGTTTTGTGGACTTTTTGTTGAAAATTTGTATATACGGGGGTGTCACCAGAGTCCACGTCACCTGGTTCAGGACCCTGGAGCGTCACCCTCTCTTGGGCCCATCACAGCCTCTTGGGTGCATCACCCTCTCAAGTTACACATGCCTGGGGCATTTATGAAGTGTTACGTGCATACACTATAAACCTCAGAAGTCACTTGCCCTTTCATAGGAAGGGCAAGCGGCTTTGGAGGTGTAGCATGCATGTGCAATGCTCATGTGTGCACGCTACAGTTCGGAACTCCAGCTGAGAAGGGGGCAGTCCTCTCTTCAGCGAACATTATGCGTGCATCCTTCAGTAGAGAGTGCTCCCACTGAGGAGAGGAGCAATCCTCTCCTCAGCGGGAAGGGGGTGATGTTCTGGAGGGCACACTGGTGGCCGAAGGGGCCCTGGCCAATGTCAAACTATTTCGGCACATCATCCCTCTAGTGTGTCACCCGGTCTGGGCCACACCATCCGTACCACCCTGATGATGCCCCTGGGTATATAAATACTGTTGGTTGATTGATCTTCAAGCAGAGCCTCAACAAGCACCTGTCAGAGATGCTCTAGGTCAGTGATTTTCAATCTTTTTCATCTCTCATTGTCTTGCTTATCGTCTCACTGCTGTTGCTATGGGTTCCTGAGTGACTGAGGGTCATACTGGGCATGGGAAGCTGCACACTCTGCTGACACACTGAAATTGTCAAGGCACACCAACAATTGCTTTTATCATTGACAAGGCATACCAGACTGTTCAAATCCCCCAATTTTCCTATTAATGTCAATCTCCAAATTCCCACAGCACACCTGAGGACTTTCAGCCACAGCACACTGGTTGAAAATCACTGCTCTAGGAGGATTCCTGTTACAAGGGGATTAGACTAGATGACCTATTAGATCCCTTCAAATTCTGATATGCTATGTTTCCCCCATAAATCCATTAAACCTCTATTTTATAAAGTTATCTTGCCTCGGCCACTCTTCTCTACCAAGAAATGCTGAAAAAGGAGGAATGTCTCAATTCTGAGAGCCTGTTGGAGAGCAGAACATCAGCACCAAGAGAACACTAACATACATTCCAATCTTATGTAAATGCTGCACTAGCAGCATCCATGATCCCACAGTGCACACTGTTGAAAAGCTCCATAAAGCACTGTGTGACAATGTTAGTAGTTGGTGCATTATGTTTTCCCTTACATGCCATCAGCCATCAGGGGAGATTGGAGTACTGAATGTCTCCCTCTGGTTGCCCTTTCTTACCTTAGTGTCTGAGGCTGCATGTAGCCTGCCTAGCCTTCTAGAGGCCTTTTGAGGCTTCCAATGGGCCTTTAAGCATCCCTTCTTGTTTGTGTTGGAAAACCTGACATGACATTTAAAAGCCCCCTGTAGACTTTTAGAGAATGTTACCTCATGTTACTGAGATCTGATCCTAATTCTTGCTATATCACAGAAGTGATTACTATTCATGCTCCACCATGTGGTGTTGGACTTTTCACCTATTATGTAAAAACCTTTTTGGGGTTGAACTCTTTTCCTTCAACATTTTAAAAATTGGGGTGCGAATTAGATTTAATGGTGCATTAGATTGGAGTAAATATGGTATTTTTAAAGGAGAGAAACCTGTTATATATCTATGTTATATGGGTGATATAATCTCATTTTTTTACACTGAAATAATTTTGTCTTGTAGAATATGGAGTCTTATTGACCATGCATTGATTGCTCGGTGCAATATGGAAGAACCAATTCGCTGTGCAGCAGTTAGCACTGATGGAATTCATCTTGCACTTGGAATGAAAGATGGTTCTTTTACAGTTCTTCGAGTTAGGTATGCTATAAAATTAGGAGCCTAATCCTATACTTAGCTTACAGTGTCAGCTGTGCTCCTCCACTGGTGCTGACTACCATAATCATAAAATGTGCTCTGATAGCATGCCACTCAGCGTGCTGCTGGGAATCCTGGCAGGAAGGCCTGTGCCTTTCCATCCATGCTTCTCATTCATGTTATTGCTTCTGTTGCCTGCTGGAGCAGGTAAGTCAGTGGGAAGCATGGGGGAGGGCAGAACAGAGAGAGGTGATTAAACTGGCCAGCGAGGTAGCAGGGGATGGTAGCAGGGTAGCATGGGATGGATCATGTCTGGAAATGGGGGAGGTTTGGCAGTGGCCACCGGATCCTCACTCTTCCTGAACTCAATTCCAGAGCCAATCCAAGTAGACCTCCTCACCGTGGAGGCTAATTCCTAAGTAAGGGAACAATTGTTCCCCTACTTAGAAGAGACTTATGCAACTATACCCCCACCAAATGCACTGTTCCCCCCAGCAGAATGCTCTGCTGATGTTTAAAGTGTTAAGGGAGCAATTGTTCCCTTATATCTGCAGTTGCTGCTCCCTCCCCCAAGCCAGTGGTAGCAGTTTTGGTGCTTCTGCAGTTGAGGTAGATGAGGATAGGACTGAATTGTGAGACAATTAAAAATTCACAAACTTTGCCCTAAGGGTGGCACAAGTGGTTAAGACACTGTGCCTGTTAACCAGCGGGCCAGGGTTCAAGACCTAGGTCCCCACAAGACAGGGTGAACTCCTGTCCTTACCCCAGCTCCTGCCAACCTAGCAGTTCGAAAGCATGTAAATGCAAGTAGATAAATTGGTACCACCTCGGTGGGAAAGGTAACAGTGTTCTGTGCGCCTCAGCATACAGTCATGCCAGCCTCATGACCACGGAAGTGTCTTTGGACAACACTGGCTCTAAAGGCTTGTAAATGGGGATGAGCACTGCACCCTATAGTCGGAAATGACTGGCAGTTAACCTGTGGGGGGGGGGACCTTTAACCTACAAAATCAATTGATACCTCTCATTTATCAGTATAGTAAAACAGTATAGTTACAATATCATAATGGTACGTCGTGAAAAGTTAGTTTTCACTAGGAATAAAATTTCTGTTTCTTACTGACCAATAGCGTAACATTCATCCTTCAGTTTGTGATCTTTGTGCTTTCGTATAATGCATTTGTTCCTGAAGATTTGTTGGGACATGTTCAGGGCTTGTATGTTTGCACTGCTGCCTTCTTTCATTAATATGTTGGAAAAATTTACACGAATAATAAACTGCAAATTTATAGTCATGCTGCTTTAATTTTAGACTGGAGTATGAGTCTGCACCTAGAGGTGTAGATACCTCAGTTTAAACAATCTTATTTAAGACAAGAAGTTTTAGACTTTTTTGATGAGATCAGAAGAATGATGTGCATGTACATAGAGAATGGAAAACTGCTCATTATTATGAATATATTTGTTTTATTATAAACTTTTTAAAGTAATTTTTAAATTACATTAAATATACTTAATTTAACCACCAGATGGTTTTCTTATTCTGTGTTACAGAGATATGACAGAGGTTGTTCATATTAAAGATAGGAAAGAAGCTATTCATGAATTAAAATATTCATCAGATGGTAACTTTCTCGCAGTTGGTTCCAATGACAGTTCTGTTGATATTTATGGTGTTGTTCAACGGTACAAAAAGGTTGGGGAGTGTATTGGATCCACAAGTTTTATCACGCATATGGACTGGTCACTGGACAGTAAATATTTGCAGACCAATGATGGCAGTGGGAGAAGACTTTTTTACAGGATGCCTAGTGAGTTACATCTTTTGTTACAATTATACAAAATGCCAGATGTATGCATGAGTGCTTATAGCCCAATCTTATGATTGGACTACACTTTGCAGAACTTGCATTCTGGCAGTACAGACTGTCTTAACAGCATCACCAAGTGTGACACTCCACAGTTTGCTGCCAGATTGCTACTAGAAATGGCAGGCAACGCCAGCTGTACTGCAGTGGCCTTCCTGGAGTCTCAAGGGTGGGTATGTCAGTCCCAGGAACAGGGCAGGCCTCCGTCAGTCTTGGAAGACTATGGTATCGTGCTCAGTGCTGCATACGCTGCATGCGAAGCACGAAAGCCTGGGTTGGATTGTTATGGAGGATAGGCTGTTACCCAAGCAGCAAATCCCCCCTCTCCACGTCACTGAATTAGTCCAGTGGAAAGGCAGAGCCAATACGATTGGATCCAGCTGGCGTTGCAGAGCTGGGCTAAGGACAGGAGCTCACCCTGTCTTGTGAGGTCGACCCGGGTCTTGAACCCTGGCCTGCTGGTTAACAGGCACAGCGTCTTAGCCACTTGCGCCACCCACAGCGCAGGGGATGACAAAGACATTCCAGGGGAAGAAACGGGGGTGGGGGGAAGGGATTAAGGAGCAGGCAAACTGGATCTTATTTCCTCTTTTTAAAACCTCCTTGACCATTTTTCCTTCTTGGACATATGCCATCAAAATAAATGGTATATGTTCATAAAGACCCATAGGCAGCCTCAGAGCTATGCTAAGAAAAAAAATTCTACTGACTTTCCAAGTGCCATTGATGCACTCCCACTGTTGAATGGGAATACAACTCCTGGGGATAGGATTGGGACTGGTAGAATTCATTAATTTATGCAATAGATGTCCTTAAAAATTGAGTGAGTTATTAATTGGGCCTTTTTATATTTAGGTGGAAAAGAAGTGACAAATAAGGAAGAGTTAAAAGGCATCCAGTGGGCTTCATGGACTTCAGTTTCAGGCCTTGAAGTTAATGGAATATGGCCTAAATATTCAGAGATCAATGATATAAATTCTGTAGATGCTAATTTTATGGGCCAAGTTCTAGTTACTGCAGATGACTATGGAATAGTAAAACTGTTTCGGTATCCTTGTCTGAGAAAAGGTAATTTTTAGTTCAAGTTTTGGTTAACTATGGAATAGTAAAACTGTTTTGGTATCCTTGTCTAAGAAAAGGTAATTTTTAGTTCAAGTTTTGGATAACTGCCATTCTTACTCGGGCCTTATCATGGACCCCTATGGATCTACTCATTACTATACCTGCTCCTGAGGTGGTATATCTCTGAGGAACTGGAAGAGGGCATTTCTGCCTTGGAAACAGGCTTTGGATACAGAGTAACTGCTCTGCCCTAGGCAATGCTAAAGATGCCCTCAACATGCCTCTTCTGAGCTGCCTTGGCTGCCCCAGTTAGGGCAGAGCAGGTCCACCTCTCTTAGGGCACCCTATGTTGCCTTGCTCTGCCCTAAGCCTCTTCCAGAGTAACTGGGGTGGAGCATCTTGCAGTTGCTCCACACTAGTGATAGATAGGGCAACCCAAGGGCTCTTATGTGGACAGATTAGTTGCTCTGGATTGTGCTGTAAGTAGACTTCATAGGATCATGCACATTCTGCATCCAGGGAGAAGTCTGGAGTACTGTACCACTTTCTCCCCACCACCACCTCCTGAATGGACTCCCCCTGATGGAAACCATTCCTTGTTAAAGCTGCTAAAAAAAAACCAGTGACTCTTTAGGTGAAAATTAGTCATCCTTTTCTTTTGTTTTATCATCCTCTGCACAACTACTCTGCTTACAACTACTGTACAACTACTCACACAGCTGTTTATAGTTCAAGATAACTATATTGTTCAAAACGACAGGCAGAAGATAAGTCAAGTAACACAGTCCAAGGTCAAAGCAGTAGATCAGTCACATACATACATCCAGTTGCAGGGTTATTCCAATCTCAGTAATCCAGTTAAACAGTCCACAAGTCAGTCCACAGATACAGTCCAGTCTTTCAGAGTATCAAACAGTAATAATATTCCTCCTCAGTAACCCACACTTTGCAATAATCTCATACACAAATATAGTGAAACACCAATCAGTTAGAGATATTGCAGTCATGTGACCAGTGACTCAGCACTTCCAATTCTGCTGAATCATGCTGTAAGAGCAGTTACAGATTGCATCTGCTAGATTGCATCAGCCTTCTGCAGTATTGCATCAGCCTTGAATCAGCTTGCCTGACCAAACATGTTTCATTATTAGATTCAAACCCTAACAGTACATACAGTAAATAACAGTGTTTTATTACAGTAATTGTGTTCTGTATTATATTATAGTGTTTTGAATTCAATTCCAGTGTTTTGTGATCATTTTTACATCCAGTTAATATTTTTATATCAATATTTTGGGGGTTGTGGAACCAATTGTCTGAGTTTCCATTATTTCCTATGGGAAAATCCACTTCACATAAAGAGCATTTCACATAACAAGATGCCTCTGAAACAAATTAAACTTGTTATGTGAGGCACCACTGTATTTCATTACTTTATCCAAGCAGTAAAGGGGGGAAATGGAAAGGCTTCTGAGAGCTCAAGTTCTTTTCAAGGTTGAGATTTATTTATTTCAAAGATTTATATCCTGCCTTTCCTCTGTTAAGAACAGATGCCCAAGGCTGCTAGAAAGTAGCATGTGAACCAGAGCTAAGATTAAAAAAAAACAGTCAAGCAATACCAGATTGCTTGATTAGATGAGATAAGTAAAATTCTTACTGGTTTAGAACATCATTTACTGGTTAGGAGATATGAAAAGTGAGTAGGTTTCTGTGCTTGAAATGATACTTTCCATTCTCCTGCTTCAGCCGCCTTCAACATGTTTTCAATTAATTAAAAAGCCCTTCATGGGATGCAGGGAGTTAGAGGAGAACAAGAGTTTCAGCAGAAATCAGGACCACCACTTGAGCAAGCTGAAGGGCATTTCCACTTGTTCACACCATTATTGAATCCTATCCAATGTCCAGAACACTTTTAAAATATTATTTTTAGATGTTATATTTTGAACGTTGCCTAAATTGGATTTTATTTTTAACAGGGGCAAAATTTAAAAAATACCTTGGTCATTCAGCTCATGTGACAAATGTCAGATGGTCACATGATTATCAATGGGTTATTTCAATTGGTGGAGCAGACCATTCTGTTTTTCAGTGGAAATTTGTTCCTGAAAGGAAGCTGAAGGATGCCCTTCACATAGCACCACAAGGTGAGGAAAACATCACTTAAGATTAAATTTTAAAATGTTTTTATTTTCACATTTTATACTGTACTTCCTCCAAGAAACTCAGCGTAGCGTACATGGTTCCTTCTCTTTTGTTCTCTCAAGAACTTTGAAACGTATGCTAGGATGAGAGATAGTAATTGATTCAAGGTCACCCAGAAAGCTTCATGGTTGAGCAGGGCTTTGAGAGATCTTCCAGGTCTCAGTCCAGTGCCACTATGACCCAACAATTTTGGCTCATCCTGGCTCAGAAGTGGTAGGAGAACAAAAAGATAGGAATTGTGCAGAGAAATGCATGACCACAGAGAGAATGACACTCAAAGGAAACTTAGAATCATAGAATCATAGAGTTGGAGGGGACCTAGTAGGTCATATAGTCCAACCCCCTGCCTGCAGCAGGAATTCCCCCTAGAGCATCCCCAACAGGTGCTCGTCGAGCCTCTGCTTGAAGATCCCCAGTGAGGGAGAGTCCACCACCTCCCTTGGCAATCTGTTCCACTGCTCAACCGCCCTCACCATCAGGGATTTTTTCCGGATTTCCAACTGGAATCTCCTTTCTTGCAGTTTGTACCCATTGGTTCTAGTTCTGCTTTCAGAAGCAGCTAAGAACAAATGAGCCCCTTCCTCCATATGACAGCCCTTCAGATATCTGAAGAGGGCAATCATGTCTCCCCTCAGCCTCCTCTTGTCCAAGCTGAACATCCCAAGTTCCCCAAGCTTACCTCGTAGGGCTTGCCTTCCATCCCTGATCATTCTTGTCGCTCTCCTCTGGACTTGCTGCAATTTGGCTGCGTCTTTCTTAAAGTGAGGTGTCCAGAACTGAACACAGTACTCAAGGTGAGGTCTCACCAATGCAGAATAAAGAGGAACCAGAACTTCTCGCGACTTGGAAGCTACAGTCCTCTTAATGCAACCTAAAATGGCATTTGCCTTCTTTGCAGACACATCACACTGCTGACTCATGTTCAGCTTCTGATACACGGCGACTCCAAGATCCCGCTCACATGTTGTGCTGCCAAGCCAAGTATCCCCTATTTTATACCTGTGTTTTTGGTTTTCATTGCCTAAGTGCAGAACCTTGCAGTTCTCCCTGTTGAAATTCATTCTGTTTGTTACAGCCCAGGATTCTAGTTTATCCAGATCCTCCTAGAGGTTTCTCCTGTCTTCTGATGTGTTTGCTACTCCTCCCAGCTTGGTGTCATCTGCAAATTTGATCAGGCTCCCCTGTGAAGAGCCTGTCATTGATGAAAATGTTAAAGAGAACCGGTCCCAAGACAGAGCCTTGGGGTACCCCACTAGAAACCGACCTCCAGGTTGACACAGAACCATTTACTAAAACCCTTTGTGTGCGGTCATAGAGCCAGTTGCAGATCCACCTAACGATTGCCTTGTCTAGCCCATATTTTTCCAACTTCCCAATTAAAATGTCATGTGGGACCTTGTCAAATGCTTTGCTGAAGTCAAGATAAATGACATCCACAGCATTGCCACTGTCCAGTAAGCTTGTAACCCAATCAAAAAAGAAGATCAGATTTGTATGGCAAGATTTATTCTTGGTAAATCCATGCTGGGTTGTTTTGATCACCGAGTACTTGTCTAGATGTGCACAAATTGTGTGTTTTATGATTTGTTCTAATTATCTTGCCCGGGATTGAAGTCAAACTGACTGGTCTATAATTTCCTGGGTCTTCTTTTTTCCCCATCTTAAAGATTGCGACTACATTCGCCCTCTTCCAGTCCAGTGGCACTTCTCCACTCCACTTCTCCACTTCTCAAAGATGATTGACAAAGGCTCTGCAAGGACGTCTGCAAGTTCCTTAAGAACTTGAGGATGCAGCTTATTTGGTCCAAATGACTTGAATTCATTTAGGCCAGTTAAGTGGCTTCGAACCAGTTCTCTGTCAATCTTAATCTGCTGTTCTGCACCATCCATGTTTTCATTACCTCTTAGGGGATGCAAGTACATCCCCGCATCAGTCAATGATCCCGCACCCCCATTTGTTCAGCCCTCCTTCCGTGAATTGACGGATGCAAAGTAGGAGTTGAGCAGCTCCGCCTTTTGCTGGTTTCCAGACACCTGTTGTCCATCCTTGTCCAAGAGCAGCCTCACCCCCTCGTCTCTCCTCTTGTTCCTTTGGGCATATCTAAAGAAGCTCTTTTTGTTATCCTTGACTCCCCCGGCCAGCCTCAGCTCATACTGAGCTTTAGCATCCCTGACCCCCTCCTTGGGGGTCTATCTGCCAGTACTCCTCCCAGTACTATCTGCCAGTACTCCTCCCTGGTGATCTTTCCAGTCTTCCACTCCTTGTACTTCTCTTTCTTTAACTTCAGCTGATCCCCAAGTTGCTTGTGGAGCCAACCTGGTTTTTTCAGCATTTCTCCCCCCTTTCTTTTTTATTGGAATTGTTTCTGACTGTGCTTGTAGAAGCTTCCTCTTAAGGAGCTCCCACCCATCTTGGGCCCCTTTCCCCATTAGATTCCTATGGAATTCCACCTATGACTCCTCTAAGCCTGTTGAAATCAGCTTTCCTGAAATCCAGTCTATACGTATCACTCTGCACTCTTTTTATTTCCCACATTATTCTAAATTCCAGCAGCTCATGATCGCTTTCCCCTAAAGTTCCCGCCACGTTGACCCGGTCAATCAGTTCTTCACGATTTGTTAAAATCAGGTCAAGGATGGCCCCTCCCCTTGTCGTTTCCTCCACTTTCTGGACCATGAAGTTATCTTCCAGGCCCATCAGGAATCAACTGGAGCTTCCATGTTTGGCTGAGTTTGTCTCCCAGCAAATGTCTGGATAGTGAAAGTCCCCCATTACTACTATCTCATATTTCCTTGCAACGCCTGCCGGTTGCTCCAAGAAGACATCGTCTACTCCTTCTTCTTGGCCTGGCGGTCTATAGTAGACGCCCACCACAATGTTTTGTTTCTTGTTTCTCCCACTTTTACCCAAACGCACTCCACAGGGATATCTGGACCACTTTCCTGGATTTCAGAGCAAGTATATATATTCTTGACATATAGTGCTACTCCGCCTCCCCTTTTGCCACTTCTGTTCCTCCTGACCAGCTGATAGCCTTCCAATTGTGCGTTCCAGTCATGGGAGTTGTCCCACCAAGTTTCAGTTATTCCTGTCAAATCAAATTTCCCTTCACTTGCTAAAAGCTCCAGCTCATCTTGTTTATTTCCCAGGCTCTGTGCATTTGTGTAAATGCAACGTAAGCCCTGGAGGTTGCAACTCAATGCATTCCCCCCTTTTTTTGTAAGGCCAGACCCCTCTAAAGATTTTTGAGTTACAGCCGTGCCCTGGCAATTTCCATCCAGAGCATTTTCCTTATTCCTAGGTTCCCTTTGGATGTAACCCACCCCCTTCTTATTTAGTTTAAAGCCCTCCTGATCAGGTTGGCCATCTCCCATCTGAAGACACTCTTCTCCCAACCGGTAAGATGTAGTCCATCCTTTGCTAGAAGTCCTTCCCCAAGGAAGTTCATCCTGTGATCCCAGAATCCAAATCCTTTTCGATGACACCATTTTCGAAGCCAGCTATTGACCTGGAAAATCTTGCTATCTCTCTGAGGACCTTTGCCGATTACTGGGAGGATGGATGAGAATACCACTTGGGTATCCCCCAGATCCTTAATCTTCCTCCCCAGAGCTTCATAATCCCCAACTATATTTTGGAAAGTTTGCTGAGCCATATTGTTTGTTCCTACATGGATGAGTAAGAACGGGTGGCGATCTGCAGGCGTGATCATCCTCGGTAGCCTCTTCGTAATATCCCGTACCCTGGCACCAGGGAGGCAGCATACCTCACGGGAAAATGGGTCTGGTCGGCATACAGGTTCCATGCCACTCAGGAGAGAATCTCCAGTCACCACCACCCTCCTCCGTGTTCTCCTTTTGTGTGGAGATTCCCCCACACTTAACTGGTTTTGGTAGCTGTCTATGAGGGGGATCTGCAGGATCCTGTGGAGGTGTGCTAGCAAGAGGAACTTCTGCCAGCATGGTGGAATCTGAGAGACTCTGGAAACGGTTGTATAGCTCCAATGGTTCTCGACAGCTTCTGCCCTTTTTACTCCTGACTGTCACGTGTCTCCATGGAGAGACATCATTGCTGGGGATCCCACTGGTGTTTTTCCCACATGGGAAGTCATCCGAAACTTCCCTCTGGAGAAGTTCTGTGTGCGTTGCATCGTGGAACTCCTCAGATGCCTTAATTTGACGAAGGGTGGAAACTTCACCCTCCAATGCTGCCACCTTCTCCTCCAAAAGTGCAACCAGTTTGCACTTGCAGCATCGATAATCCCTGGGGTTCTTGGGCAAGAAGACAAACATGGCACACGTGGTGCATGTCACGACAACTGCGCCCTTCCCTTCCATCTCCTGTCAACTTCACAAGTCCTCCTTGTTCACACGCTCCAGTCCAAAGGCTCGTGCCTCAGGCCCTGATGCTGCCCTTGCGAGCTCCTCCCACCAAGCAACCAGCCAATGGACAGCTAGCAGCAATTAAGCACTCAGCTAAGTTGCCCCTCTCCTCTACTTACCTGGGACTCTGTGTTCCCTCTCAGCTCTCCTCAGAAATGGAGGCTGAGCACTGCTGATGCTCCCCTTGAAGCTCCTCCCACCAGGCAACCAGCCAATGAACAGCTAGCAGCAATTAAGCACTCAGCTAAGCAGCCCCCCTCCTCCACTCACCTGGGACTCTGTGTTCCCTCTCAGCTCTCCTAAAAAGGAGACAACTTCTGCCACTGGTGTGCTTACACCATAAGCCTTAGTAGAGATAGTAGGATTACAAACATTGAGCTATTGCTACTTCAGATTGCAGCAATGGCAGGGGAGAAGTACACCTCAGCACAGTGAGTATGAGTGCTGCATTTCCATATACAAATATTCCCTGTGTGCCAGGGGGGTGTAGGGAGGGGGAACTACCTAAATGTCAGGCAGAAAAATCCTTGCCTAATCTATGTTATGTCTTTGGGAATTTCAGAATTGTTAATTTATAAAATTGTCATATAAATCAGATAGAAACAGCCACTCTATCTTTTTTCAGATTGAAATTCAATATTAAACTGTCTCTTACAGACAATAACAGGTGCCTTGTTCATAGGTAGACATTGATTGCCAATCCCAATCTAAAGGCTCAATATCTGACCCATGTTTTCAGTGCCCATATGGGATTAAGAACATAAGAAGAGCCTCCACTGGATTAGGCCAAAGGCCCTTCTAGTCTAGCTTTGTGTATTATGCAGTGGCCCACCAGATGCCTCAGAAAGCACACATGATACCTCAAAATCATGATACCTCAAAAAGCACACATGATACCTCAAAATCATGAAACCTCAAAAAGCACACACGATACCTCAAAATCTGGCATTTTGAGATTGTCCACCTCTATATACACCCCTCGTGGCTTGCAGCGTATGATGGTCTTTTCCTTTAGGAATTTGTCCAATCCCTTCTTAAAGGCATTAAGGCTAGATGCCATCACCATATCCTATGGCAGGGAGTTCTACAGACCAACTATAAACTGGGTAAAAAAATATTTTCTCTTGTCAACATTCAATTTGAGTGGATGTCCCCTAGTTCTGGTGTTATGTGAAAGGGAAAAGGACATCTCCCTATCCACTATCTATCCCTTGCATAATTTTGTACGTCTTGTCAGGATGTAGAGTAATTGAGGTCCTGTGACTGGTTACGTGGTGCAAGAGTGAAGACGTACACAGCAGAGTAGTTTTCTATTAACTGTATTTACAAATCAGAATAATTCAAGACAATCCGGGTCATACACGTAAAATCAAGTCCAACAGTCAAAAACACCTCAGAGTTTATCAGTATCTCAGAGCTTCACAGCTCGCCTCTGCTCTGACCTGACATCAGAGCTCCAACTGACAAACTTTTCTAACTGCCGACTCTGACAGTTCTAATTTTGACATTTCTAATCAGTTAGATCCAGAAATCTAACATGTCTCAATCACATCCTCCTCAAGCGCCTCTTTTCTGGACTGAAGAGCCCGAAACGTTATAGCCCTTCCTCATATGGATGGTGTCCCAAAGCATCAGTCATTTTGGTCGCTCTCCTCTGAACCTTCTCCATTTCTTATATATCATTTTTTGAGATGTGGTGACCAGAACTAGACACAGTACTCCAAATGTGGCCTCACCATCGATATGTACCATGGCATCATAATTTTTGCCTTTTTATTCTCAATCCCTTTTCTAATGACGCCAAGCATGGAATTTGCCTTCTTCCGTCGCACATTGGGCTGACATCTTCATATAGCTAGCCACCAGTACCCCCAGATCTTTCTCCTGCTCTGTTACATATAGCTCAGAGTCCATTAAGCTATATGTAAAGTTAGGATGTAAAGTTAGGCTTTCAAAAAAGGCTTGCTACCAAAGAGACCTCCTCAGATAACACTGAACAAGTAACAGCTGTGGTGCTGTTGAGGCATCCCTGACAACCAATAACAGCTGCAGCATAAGGCTACAGTACAGTAGCCTCATGGGCTTTTTGGAGTGGCCTGCAGTATCCACTCTAATAGTGGCCTACTGTTGTTAGTGGGCTGCTGTAGTTATGCCATATCCTGAAGTTGAGAGGCAGGGGTTGCAGCTAGGCTGGCCAAGAACTCAGATTTTTGGTCAACACTGTCATTCTTACTCTGCCTTGTCATGGACCCCTATGGGTCTACTCATTTCTGCACCTGCTCCTGAGGTGGTATAACTCTGAGGACCTGGAAGAGGGAAGTTCTGCTTGGGAAACAGGCTATGGATACAGCATAACTGCTCTGTTCTAGGCAACGCAGAACATGCCCTCACCATGCCTCTCCTGAACTGTCTAGGCTGGCACATCTGTCTTGGGGCAGCCTACATTTACTTAGGCTTCCTCAAGCCTTTTCTGGCATAACTGGGCTGCCCCATCTTGGAATTGGCCTAGCGCAAGTGCACTTCTGGATTTCAGCCTTTTATAACTGTTGCTGAGGAAGCTTGAAATAGAGCACAATCGTAAGTATCTCTACTTAAAAATAAGCCCCATTGAGTTTAGTGATCTTACTCTCAGGAAAGTGACTAGGATTGCAGCCATAGGCAGGAGATCTGGTCTAGAGGGTAGAGCCTCCGTTTGCCTGCAGATAAGAACTGAAGGTCGTCAGATCAAGATAACCGGAAGTCAGATCAGAAGCAAGACCTTGAAAAGCGGCTGCTGTAGCTGAGATTTTTCATCTGCTTTTCAGTGGGAGTGAAGGAGCTTTTTCAGCTGCCCTTCGTGTGAGAGCTGAAGGAGAACTTTGTCAGCCAGCATTTCAGACACCAGGGCCAGTGTTGTTAATCAGACTGTGAATGTAACATCTTGAATTTAGTGTTTCTTGAAAGACAGAACAAATCTGTTGTAAAAATCCCTTCGGGGGTTTAGATTCGCCTGCCCATGTAAACCGCTTTGAATAAAGACTGAGGAGCAATCCAAAACGTCCAGAAAAGCAGTATATAAATACCTAGTTCTTGTTGTTGTTGTTGTTGTTATATTCAGTTAAATATATTTGTTATCTTTATATTTAATTCTTTAGTATTTACTGTGTTTTTTTTAATCTAGAAAGCCTGGTTGACTCTAATAGTGAAGAATCTGATTCTGATCAATCTGATATTCCAGAGCTGGACTCTGAGATTGAACAAGAGACACAAATCACATACCGTCGACAGGTATATTCAAATGCAAACATGATCTTCAAATTTGTTGTGCTGATTCTTAGCAAATCCAGATTATACTTATAGCCTAATCCTTTGCTCTGCTATGTTAGAGCATGCAGCCGCACCAGCAGAATGTGTGCTATTTACTATGGTGTGAAGAGCTATCAGGCAGCATGGAGAAGAGAAAAATGTTTTTACTTAACTCCTGGTAGGCTGACTGATTATCTATGGGTTTCTTTGGACACGTGTCAGCGAAATGGCTGAGGAGAACCAGGGAGCATATCATGTTGCAAAAGGGGGGATAGGATCGAGTTGCTGGAACCACCACTCTCCTGTCCTCAACTTACTCAGAGGTCCTCTCCCTTCATATACAGTAATTCTCCCTACCTTTTCCATTCTCATCCATTAACTACCTCCAGGGCTAATCTACCTATTCTGGCACCAACTGCAGCAGTCTTGTAGCCTCAAAAGGCAGTAGCATAATCTTTTCATTGTTTCAAAGCTCATGTTTGGATGTACAATACTCATAATTCTTTATTCTGTATTGTTAGTAATTACAATGCAATTGCTGTCCAGCGTTCGTTATAATTTTTTCCCCATAATTATTATAACAGTAAGAAAAAAATTGGCTTTAAGCCTGTTTCTGAGAGAGATTTGCTTTTTAGATATATACAGTTACAGAGAACTATATTTTTTCTAAGGTTTACAAAGAAGATCTACCTCAGCTTAAAGAGCAATGCAAAGAAAAACGAAAAACTGCAGCCTCAAAAAGAAGAGAACGGGCTCCAATCAATAGTATAAGATTGCACTTTGTTCATGGGTATGTAAAATACCAACTTTTGTCTGAAAGGAGACCATTCAGATTATTTTGATAAACATACATTTTGAAACTTAGAGACTAAACTAGATATGGTGTCTACAAATCTGAAATAATCTTTTTCCCTTTTGTATAGCTATGGGGGATGGATGTTCATATTGGGATAAGAACTGATGCCTTATCCCTTAACATTTTTTTTTCAAAAAGGCAAACAACAAATAAAGAAAAAGAGAAAGAATTTAAAAAACCAAAGGAAATAAATATGTTCTTATCAGAATATGTGGCAAGCACAGATTACCTAAATTAACCCTTGAGCATCAAGACCCCATGTGCAAGAACCTCCCATGCGCAACAGCCCTCCGTGTGCAACAAGCCCCATGAGCATCAACACCCCATGCACCTCAACACCCATGTGCATCATCTCCCCCATGCGCATCATCTCCCCCATGAGCATCATCTCCTCCATGCGCATCATCTCCCCATGAGCATCATCTCCCCATGAGCATCATCTCCCCATGCGCATCACCTTCCCATGCGCAACCCCCCATGCTCAGCATCCTCTCCAGTGCAACCCCTCCCTCCAAACAACATCCCCCCACTGCACCAGGCACTGAGCACCAAATTGGCTAGATATTGATCAGACTTCCATGTTAATTATAGGACAAAAACACGTTGCACCCCTTTTCAGCCCCTTAAGGGTTAAATTTCTGCACATCGGTTCCTGGTGGGTGTTCATGTGACATAAGGAACACCCTCCCCAAATTGCATGCTTCTAGGTCTGGGGGTTGGGGGCAGAGCATCCATCAGTCACTGGATGCTGCAAAGTATTGGGAGGAAAACGCCTTGCACCCCATTTCACCCCCTTCTGGTTGGAAACAAAAACTGCTTCTTAGTGACTTCCTTAGAGCATTGTGTTCAGTGGGTCTTACTCCCAGGAAAGTGTCTTTAGGATTGCAGCCATAAATAATTAAATACAGTAAAAACAGTTAAAACATATAGGCTAAAAGATACAGTAAAAACAATATTAAACCAAAGCCCCCCCCCATGTCTGCCCTGTTAAAAAGCCCCTTTGAAATAAAAGGTTTTTAGGCTCCGCCTGAAGCTCTGCAATGAGGGAGCTTTCCTTAATTCTATGGGGAGGGAGTTCCAAAGCCGGGGTGCCACCACCAAGAAGGCCCTATCTCTGGCCGCCACACCTCTCACATCTCTTAGTGGCGGCACAGTCAGTAGGGCCCCCTCAGATGACCTTAGGTGACGGGACCCTAAATTAATTTAGGGTCAAGACGAGGTTTGATGTAGAATATAATACCATTTTTTTCTTTGCAGCAAAAAATTCTTCTCCCAAACTTTTTCTAATTAAATATTTTGTATCCACATTTCTAATATGGGTTTCCTGTAGACAAATTACATTTTAAGTTTTTTCAAACAATGAAAAATTCTGTTTCTTTTCTTTGTTCTGTTCACATTCCATGAAATAATTTTGTAATCCATATCAGTGGTCTTGTGATGTGGACCCAATGTCTCTTACACTTCCTTCTTGAAGGTGATGATATTGTTGATCTTCAGATTCTTCTTGTCCTTGTGATTCTTCTGTTTCTTAAATTCTTGCACAAAATCTCTTGCTTTTTGAACTGTGTCAAGTCTGAAAGTTCTTTGCTAAAATCTGAAGCAAAATCTGAACCTTCCATCTTTCCCCATCTGAACATAATTTTCCTGTTTCTTAATTCTTGTATCAGGAATGCATAGTCCCTTCTCTTCTGTAAGATTCTGAGGGGGATTTCTTTTAGAATTATTATCTTAGTTTATTCAAGATACAAAGATGTTTTTGCATGATATTTGAGTATCAGGTCTCTACATTTCTTCTTGGTAAAGTGAATCAAAATATCTCTGGCAAGTTTGTGACGTGTGGCAAGTCTTGGGGTAAACCTGTAGACTTGATCCAACTCCATATCTATGGAAGGCTCATCTATTTGTAGAAATGGAGTTAAAACCTGAATCATTTTCTTTCTCAGTTCCTCCTGGTTTCTCAAGTACTGCTCTGAATCTGAGTATCTTCTCCTTGGCTGCTTGTTCTACCTGAGCCAGTTGATCCAGTGCTTTGTCTTGTTCCACGGTCAGGACTTCCATTTTGGAGGTGGTCATTTCCATTTTCTTCTGCATCTCTTGGGAATCTTGATTAATGTCATAAACAGATTTCTCCATCTGATCCATTTTTGGTTTCAACTCTGCTTTAAAATTGTGCAGCGCTTGATAGACAGTGTCTATTTTTCTCTTGGAACTGGTTTAGTAAGTCTAACTTCCACATTAAGTTCATTGCTTGGAGTCTGTGTTTTGGATTTCTCTTGGTAAAAGCTTGAATTAAAATAAAAAGTATAGCTTGAATTAAAATAAGAATCAGTATTTGACTATCCTTTTTAAAATCTATAGGGCATAACTCTGAATATAACACTGAAACTGGTAGCCTAGGTTTTTGTGCTGTATAGCTTTACAGTCAAAGTTCAGAGTTCATCTTTCCATCAGGCACAGCTGTGACCTGTTGGTCACGTGTCAGCTGCTAAATATAAACAAAACTTGTTTTGATTCTTTATCGATGCACTTACTGTTTTAAGCCAGAAAAATAAACTATTATCAAAGCAGCCTTTTTATTATCAGGAGCAGCCTTTTGCTCGCTGGTCAAAGCTTTCCAAATAGATAAAAGTTCGTGCACATCACTCACTGTGCATATAGGAGATGATTCTTCTTCTGTTTTTCTCCAATTGGTATCCAAAAAATGCCATAAATCTTGGTTTGGAAAGTCTGTTGCCTGCCAAAGAGGAAGAGTAAATTCCAAAGATAAGGAAAGCAAATAAAGCAAATCGATCAGGTCTTAATTTCATTCAGGAGGCTCCTGCCTTCTCCGCACAGAGGCTTTAGTCCCCAGCCGATGCCAGGGCCTTCAGCCGACTGTGGAACACTGAAGGCAAAGTGGATGATCTCTAGCTGCCCCCTCTTATTCAGGGAGAGTCCTGGACTAGAATTAGCCCATTAACTCAGGACAGGAGCCCTATCTTGAAAAAAACGACCTGCCATGTTGGAGCAGGGTGGTGGAGTCCCTGCTGCCTTATCTCCTTCCCCTATCTTCGCGCTGATTTAAATTGCCCTTCATGAAGTATTTGTCCTTTGAGAGCATTATAAAAATTGGGTAAAAGAAGCAAAGAAAGGTTATACAGTTCGGTGGAAATCTTCTTCTATATATACGTAAAAAAGAAAAGTCACTGACTCACTCATCAAAGCCCTGCCAAAACTGCTGGGCCTAGAAGCGTGAAATTTGGCATGGATGTTCCTTCCGTGACTGAGGGGTGCACTAAGAACTGGTTTCCAGAAGCGGGTGAAATGGGGTGCAACATGTTTTCCTCCCTATACTTTGCAGGATCCAGTGACTGATGGATGCTCTGCCCCAACTCCCAGACCTAGAAGCATGCAATTTGGGGAGGGTGTTCCTTATGTCACATGAACACCCACCAGGAATCGATGTGCAGAAATTTAACCCTTAAGGGGCTGAAAAGGGATGCAACGTGTTTTTGTCCTATACTTAACATGGAAGACTGACCATCCTCCAGCCAATTTGGACCTCGGTGTCTGGGGCAGTGGGGGGATGTTGTTCAGAGGGAGGGGTTGCGTTGGGGAGGATGCTGTGCATGGGGGGTTGCGCATGGGGGGGTTGTGCATGGGTGATGTTGCGCATGGGGAGATGATGCGCATGGGGGGTTGATGCACATTGGGGGGATTGATGCTCATGGGGAGATGATGAGCATGGAGGAGGTGAGGCGCTTGGGGGTTGCGCATGGAGGGTTGATGTGCATGGGGGCATGTTGCGCATGGGGGTGTGGATGCGCATGATGGGGTGTTGCGCATGGGATGTTGATGCACATGGGGTGTTGATGCGCATGAGGAGATGATGCGTATAGGGAGATGATGCACATGGGGGGTAGTTGCTCAGGGGGTTGTACATGGGAGATGATGCTCATGGGGAGATGATGCTTATGGGGAGATGATGCACATTGGGGATGTTGCGCATGGCAGGATGTTGCACATGGGGGAATGATGACACCACTGCCTGTGAAACCTTTCCTCTCTTCCCTTAAAGGAAAGAAGACAGCAACAATGTGATCACCAGGATCTCTTCCCCACCACAATTTATCCTTACTCTTAAATTCCCAAGCAATGGAAACCCCTGAGGAGTTTAGAACAAACAGCTTAAAATGCTGGATTAAGCTATTTCTGTATTTATTTCTGTCTTCTTGTGATAGCTATTTGAAGCCAAAGTTCTTGATGTGCCATCCTGCCTGCCTAGAAACTTAGATTTTTTTAGTACTTTTCATGGAACTGGGCCGTGGGTGGCACAAGTGGTTAAGACACTGTGCCTGTTAACCAGAAGGCCAGGGTTTGAGACCCAGGTCCCCACAAGACAGGGTGAGCTCCTGTCCTTAGCCCAGCTCTGCGACACAGCTGAAACCAATCATATTGGCTCTGCCATTCCGGTGGACTATTTCAGTGGCACAGAGAGGGAGATTTGCTGCTTTGGTAACAGCCTATCCTCCATATTAATCTACCCAGGCCTTTGTACTTCGCATACAGCATCGAGCACAATAACATAGTCTTTCAAGACTGATGGATGCCAATACCAATACCAATACTTGATGGAACTATCATAATGACATCATTTGGCTTTGTTTAAAGCAACTTAAAAGCTTAAATGTTTTCTGCTGTGTAATTATGCATGTGGTGTTAATTTCTAGCTGTTTATTAGTTACAGAGGCTATGACTGTCGGAGTAATTTATTTTACACCCAGACTGGAGAAATTGTATACCATGTTGCAGCAGTGGGTGTAGTTTACAATCGACAACAAAACACACAGCGCTTTTATTTGGGTCATGATGATGACATTCTCTGTCTTGCTATTCATCCTTTGAAGGACTATGTGGCAACGGGCCAGGTATGATTAGTATTTAGATAATTACAAAGTCTGTTTTACTAATCTTTAGTCTATATGTTTTATATGAACTGTATATAAAATTGATGGCAGGCGGGTGGGCGAGCGGGCTGGCTGGCCTCACTCACTCACTCATCAATTTCCAGCCAAAACCACCACAGCTAGAAACATTAAATTTGGGGCAAGTATTCCTTCCAGGATGTAGGCATCCGCTAAGAACTAATTTTTATCATTTTAATTCCTAAGGGGGTGAAAAGGGGTACAGTGTATTTTTGGCCCTTTACATAACTCAACATTGAGGAATCCCTGACTCACCAATCCCTGACACCCCGTCCAACCCCTAGACATAGAAGTGTAAAATTTGGGAAGTATATTCCTTCTGGGATGTTGGCACCCTCAAAGAACCCATTTTTATAATTTTAACCACTTAGGGGCTTTTTTAACGTGTTTTTTGTCTCTAAACTTAACATTGAAGACAAGCTAATCAACACCAAGCCCCAAGCCCTGGACCTAGAAGTATTTGGGGACCATATTCCTTCTGTGATGTAAAGGACCTACTAAAAACTAATTTGGTGCCCATTAGTGCCTGCTGCCTGGTGTTGTCCACTGGTGCCTGCTGGTGTCTAGTGCCCAGCAGGGATGCCTGGTGCCCACTGCCCAGTGATGCTCAGATGCACTGTGCCTGGAGGATGCTTGGTGCCCTGTGCTACTCCCCAATGGCACCCTGTGCTCCTCCCCAATGGCGCCCTGTGCTCCTGCCCAGTGGTGCCTGGTGGTCCTTGGTAGGGGTTACAGTGGTGCCAAGTACCCACTGCCTGGTGGTGGCCGCTGGTGCCCAGTGCTGATCCACTCCCCATAGAAATGCCCAGTGGTGCCCAGTGGTGCCTGCTGTCTGCTGCACAGTGGTGCCCAATGCCCAGTACCCACTGGTGTCTGCTGACTGGTGTTGCCCGCTGCGCACTTCATGGTGGTGCCTGTTGCTTAGTAGGGATGCCTGGTGCCCGCCAGTGCCTGCTGCTGCCTGCCACTGCCCTTATCCTCTGGTGTTTTTCAGTGCCCAGCAGTCATAATACCCTATACTAGTGGTCATAATACCCAACGCCCATTAGTGCCTGCTGCTTGGTGCCAGTATAGTGCCTGATGCCCAGTGGTGCCCGCATCACTGAAAAGTATTTTAAAATAATCCAGTGGTAGAAGGGATGTCAATTTTGTTATGAGATAAGAAACAAGAAGAAACATAAACTGAAGAAGAGTTTATTTGGTAATCCGCAATATATGTTTATTTCTAAATAATTACAATAATGATCCAGCACATCTGCTTATGATATCTGTGCCTGCAGAATCTTTCCTATACTCTCTTACATTAAGGGAAATGTTCCCTACTTAAGGTATTATGACACATGAAAGAATCATGTATACAATTTTCTGCATGTTGCTGCCCCCACGTGGACACTGAATTTCCTGATCAGTGCTGATAACTATAGAAAATCATAAATGAAGGGGAATTATCAAATGCTCAAATTATCAAATAAAACAAATGCTCACAAAATGTGATGCTTTTTAAATCTTTGAAATAAACAGAGTTTGAACTTTGATTTGACTCTCAAATAAGACAAGATGGAAAGCCATTACTTGATTTTTAATCATTTTTTATGAGGCTGTTGTGTAAAACCATGAAAAGAAATAAAGGATTGCCTTGAAACAAGAAAAAAAGCTTTATTAATAGTTTGTATCTGTTCTGCCATTAGGTTTTTTCCCCTCATGGTTATATTTCTGATATGATTGCATATGTAAGATAATACTATTTGAAAATACATCAAGTCAGTTTTGAAATAATTTGTTCAATATTTTTAAGGTTGGTCGGGATTGCTCAATCCATATTTGGGATACAGAGACTATCAAACCACTGTCAGTATTAAAGGGCTATCACCAATATGGTGTTTGTGCTGTTGACTTTTCAGGTATTCATGATTTTTTTTTTGCTTCTTGGAAATGGTATTCCATACACATGCTTAATTATAAGTGAGACAGATTCTTGAACCTAAGTGTAATTACAATATTGAAATATGAACAATTACATTATCTTTATGCAACTTGATTAGTTGCAATTAGTTCTAAACTCAACTCTTAGAATTATTGTTTTATGAAAATGATAGTGTTGACAACTCCAGCTCATGCCATTTTGGAGTTTTGGTGTAATATCCATTAATCCAGACAGGCCCTATTAATATCTGAAGGATTACTTTCAGCAGTTCCCCAAAGTCTCCAGGCCAATCCTGGAGACCTTAGAAACTCTAACCTTAGGCCTTAATACCACCCTTGTGGTCATATACAGGCAAACATTTCCAAGATGTAGGCTACATTTAAAACATACTAACTGTCATACTAAGATACCCTAGATCACTTTCGATTCACAAATACTTTGGTAGGCACTGTGATGGAAACAAAATTAATGGTTTATACCAATCCTTCTTATCCTACGTGTTCATTTATAGCGGATGGCAAAAGGATAGCTTCTGTTGGAATTGATGACAATCATACTATTGTTCTTTGGGACTGGAGGAAAGGAGAGAAACTTTCTGCAATCAGGTAAGATTTTAACCTATTAGGAATAGTTGTGTAATTAAATATAACTCAGTAGTTGTCAGGATGAGAAGTACAACTGTTTTGTACTGGTTAACATTGTTTTCTCTTCAAGCTCAGTCTAGCTGCGTTAGGATGCAGAAGAAAAAGCAGTTCACAAATTGAACTTCCTATTCCACTTTCCAGGACCTATGTAACAGCAATGCAACCCCAGCTTAACAAAATATTTACCTTGAGAAAACCTCCATGACTGCCCCCCCACCTTAGTGATGGTGGCCTTGTTGGCACAGCTGTATCATTTCAGTGGGGCTTACTTTTGAGTAGACATGGTTAGGATTGTGCTCTAAGAAAATGATATAGTTCTATTGATCTGTTATATTGTGTAACAGAAAATTATTTACATTGAATTTTGACTGATTCATATACAGTGTAGAGGTGCTGCCTCCAACTGTATCATCAGAGTTCTTCAGTTATCCTAATTTTGTGTTTTTATGTGTCCTATCTCCTAATGCATTATAATACATGTATTATACAACTGCATAGTATTTGTTGTGGCAAATTATTAATAACATGCCAAAAATCGCTGCAGTTTTTAGTCCTCACTTCAAAATTAATAAATGTTGAAATATTCAGATAAATAAAATTATTTAAATTTTATTTATTTCTTATTCTATTTATTTCCTGCCTTTCTTTCTAAAGGAAGGATACCCGTGGTGGCTAAAAGCTTTTAAAACAACACAATAAAATACAGTTAAAAACTAGATAAAAGCAGTAAAAGCATGCTTGTAATCCAAAAAACTTATATACCAAAGCAAATTTTCCCATAAAAAACAATGAAAACTCAGACAATTTGTTTCACCACCTTAAAATATTCACATAAAAATGATTACAATACTGTAATATACAGAATAATAAAGAAAATATAAAATATAAAGAAAAATAAAATAAATTAATCAGCACTTACAGCCCAATCCAGAGCAACTAATCTGTCCACATAAGAGCCCTTAGGCTGCCCTATCTAACACTAGGTTGGAGCAACTGCAAGATGCTCCAGCCCAGTTACTCTGAAGGAGGCTTAGGGCAGAGCAAGGCAAGATAGGGTGCCCTAAGAGAGGTGGACCTGCTCTGCCCTAACTGGGGCAGCCTAAGCAGCTCAGGAGAGGCAAGTTGAGGGCATGTTTAGCATTGCCTAGGGCAGAGCAGTTACTCTGTATCCAGAGCCTGTTTCCAAGGCAGAAATGCCCTCTTCCAGCCCTCAGAGTTATACCACCTCAGGAGCAGGTATAGTAATGAGTAGACCCATAGGGGTCCATGATAAGGCCCGAGTAAGAATGGCAGTGCTGACCAAAAATCTGAGTTCTTGGCCAGCCTAGCTGCAACCCCTTCCTCTCAACCTCAGGATATGGAACAAACTACGGCTGCCCACAAACCTCAGGATACAGCAGGCCACTCCAAGAAGCCCCTTCTATTCACTGTAGAATGTACTGGCATCTCATCAGGGACTCCTTATAAGGCAGGCACCCAGTGGCGTCACCAGACTGGTGCGGCTGGTGTGGGCTGCATTGGGGATGCGCTCCGTATGGGGTGATGTGCCGGAGGAGTTTGACTGTCCTTTGGCAGGCCCCGGGCGTCAGCACACCCATTCAGGCCTGCTCCAAGGCGGAGCAGCAGCCAGAAGCTGCCACTTGTCTGAGGAGCTGGCCTGAACGGCCATCTGAGGTGCACTGCGCAGAAACACACTGAGCATGCCGAACAGCTTCAGAGGAGACTTCCTTAGAGCAGAGAAAGTCCGTGCCTCTGCACAGCCATTCGGCCTCACTCAGGAGGCGGAGCGGCAGCTGAATGGCTTCAGAAAGAGTACTGCACAGGCACCAACTCTGACGCCTGCACAGGCTCCCCCGAAGCCAAAAGGCTTCAGAAAAGTACTGCGCAGGTGTCAGAGATGGTGCCTGCGCAGTACTCTTTCTGAAGCCAGTTGGCTTCAGAAACAACTGCGCAGGCGCCAACTTTGATGACTGTGCAGTCCAGTTGGGGGGGGGGGGCGCATCCCAGGGATGACACACAGACTTCTGCACTGGGTGATGTGCAGAGTCATGTCACCACTGTAGGCACCACAGCTGTTTCTTGTTCAGTGTGATCTGAGGGGTGTCTCCTCAGGAGCAAGTCTTCCCCATGTGTCAATTACTTAGCATGCTCTGGAGCAGTTAGGGCAGCCCAGGTTTCCTGACTCTCTGGATTCAGCATAACTTTCTGCTCTGGATAGAGAATAGTTAGGAGAGTGCAGTTAGGTCAGAGCAGGCTGAATTTGCTCTGGATTGCAGCCTTAGTCTCTCAGGTCTCTCAGACTGCAATCTTGCCCCCCCTTACACAGTAGTGAGCCCCACTGATTATAATACGGCTTACTTTAGAGTAATCATGCAAGGCTATGTCTGTTAAGCTCCATTCCATTGTCCCCTTACACAGGAGTGAACCACATTGACTGCAATAGGCTTACTTCAGAGTAGACATGCATATAGACTGATCTCTCAGGAGAGGTTGAGCAGGTGCTAGTGGGGCACCAAAGCTGGCAATATCCTGACCAGGACTATTTTTTTGCTTGTTTTGCAAAATGCACCCAATCAGGATTTTACCGTAAACAAAGGTTTTCCTCATTTACTCGCTGACTCATCAATGCTCAGCCAAAATCGCCAGACCTAGAAGTGTGAAATTTGGGGAGAGTGTTCCTTACATGATGTAGGCACCCACTAAGAACGAATTTTGGGTAATTCAAACTGGAAGGGGATGAAAAGCAGCGCAACATGTTTTCATCCCTATACTTTACATTGAAGAATAGCTGACTGATCAACACCAACCTGGATCTTGAAGCATGAAATTTGGGGAGGGTATTCTTTCAGTAAAGTGAGCACCCAGTAAGAACCCATGTTTAGATATTTAACCCTTAAGAGGCTGAAAAGGGGTGCAATGTGTCTTAGTCCTATATTTAATATTGAACACTGATTAATCAACACTCACCCCAACTGCCTAGTAGGGATGTGTAGTGCACAATGGGGCCCTGCATCAGTAGTGCCCTGGTGGTGCCCAGTTGCCTGGTGCCCAGTGGTGCCCGCTGCCCACTGTGTGGTAGTGTGCGGTGCCAACTGATGCCTGTAGGATACCTGGTGCCTGGTAGTATCCCCACTACCCACTGGTGCCTGCTGGTATCCAGTGGCGTCTGCTGACAGATAGTGCCCAGTGTCAGGTGGTGCCTGTTGCCACCAGAGCCCCCTACCTGCTGCATAGTGGTGCCCAGTGCCACCTAACAGTGCCTGGTGGAGATGCCCAGTGGTTGGTAGGGATGCTCACTTGTGCCTTTTGCTGCCCACCACTGTCCAGTACTCTGTGCCTGTCATTGCCCACCAGTGCCAATGCCTGCCGGTGCCCCCCACCTGGTACAACTGCCCAGTGCCCAAACATGACCAGGACCTACAAATATTCTTGAAATTTTACTCCTGCAACGGTGGTTTCAGTCCCTATGTACAGTGGTGCCTCACATAACAAGTTTATTTCATTACGGAAGCATGCTTGTTATGTGAAATACTCTTTATGTGAAGAGGATTTTCCCATAAGAAATAATGGAAGCTCAGACGATTGGTTTCACAAGCCAAAACACATTCATATAAATATATTAACTGTATGTTAAAATGATGACAAAATACTGTAATTGAATTCAAATCATGTGTTCAATGTGCATGATCCTATGAAGTCTACTTAGACTGCAATCCTAAAGACACTTTCTTGGAACTTTCAGTGTGTTTTCCATTGAACACAGTGTGGCTTACTTCTGAGTATACATGGTTAGAAGGCTGCATGGAGGATAGGGGGCTGACCTGGGCTGCTGCTGGAGGCCGGTGAGGGCACGTGGGGGCAGTTAGGGGCAGCAGCGCACTGGCCGGCAGCCCTTTAAAACAGGCTGCACATGGAGCGTCAGGGCTGCCTAGCGCACTGCCCATTAGGAAGCAACACTTCCTATTTCTCCTTGCGTTTGCTTTTCACATCCAGATTGCATGGGGCTTGTTAAGTGAAGTGGGCTTCTTAACAGGAGCACACTCCCAATGGGAATTTGTGCTTGTTATGTGACTTACTTGTTATGTGGGGCAGTTGTTATGTGAGGTACCACTGTATATAAAAACAATAAACCCAGGTTAAAAGATAGGCAGACAGCAGTAAAATGACCTTGAGTAACTAAGAAGGGGCATCATTAGCCTTTATCATTAGAATAAAAGTGTCTTCAAACCTCTGGAAGATTTGAATTTTGTTATAATGCTATCTAATATTCTGTTGAAAGTATATTTTATCCATTCTATAGTTCAGAAATGGTTTCAGATCATGGTTCTAAAATTTCAGTCAGGTCATTCTTAAGACAATGATTTTCTACTAACATTTGGAAACATTCAATTTTATTTTATTTTGGATGTATTTTTGCAAATCTTGTTTGTTTTTAATTTTATGTCCATGGAAAAGCTTTTTCAGTAAGATTGAAAACACTTTGTATTTTGTTCTAGGGGGAGTAAAGATAAAATCTTTGTTGTTAAGATTAATCCCTTCATGCCTGATAAACTAATTACAGCAGGAATTAAACATGTAAAATTCTGGCGAAGAGCAGGTAAGAAAAATTTAAAGTATGTAAAATAAAATTGTAAAAATTGTTTTAAGTGTTTCTTATAAAAAAAATTTTACTTTGAGAAGTCTTGTTTTTGTGCACCAGACTTCCCAGTGCCTGAACAAAAGGAACAAACCCTACAATCTAGAGTAACTATGGGAGCACGTAAGAGACATTATGTGTACACGTAGTTACAGCACAACCTAATGAAAACCTATGAGAAATTCATATTGCAATCCAGAGCAAATTGTTCTTACACCGGAGCAAGGACTCCTTGTAGTTACTCTGGATTGTGCCCAAAGTGACCCATTGCCTGAACAATGGGTCTTGCCTGAACAAGAGGAACAAAGTACCCCAATGTTCCAGCATTGGGATTCAGTATATGAATCAGTTGACACAGGCAGTTTGGGATGCAATCCTGTATTCATTTTTCTAAGTTCAACTAAATTTAATGGTAATTGCTTCTGAATAGGCATGCATGATTGCATTTTGGTTGACATAGAGATTATTCATCTGCAGAGGTATGCATCTTCCTCTCAATTCGATATTTATGGTTTATGGATAGATCATGGACAAGTATCTTTCCATAAGGATTTGTGATAAATAAAAAGGAAAAAAAATTGTTTGATTAAAGTTTGATTAAAACTGCTTTGTATGGTCTCTAATAAAATTATAATTGAATGTGTACACAACCTTTTTATTTTAATAAAGGAGGTGGACTAATTGGGAAAAAGGGCTTTGTGGGTCCAATGGGGAAAATTGAAACGATGATGTGTGCCGTTTATGGCTGGACAGAAGAGATGTCATTCTCTGGAACTTCAACTGGAGATGTATGCATATGGAGAGATCTGTTTCTTATAAAAACTGTGAAAGCACATGATGGCCCAGTATTCAGCATGCATGCACTAGAAAAAGTGAGTGACTTATGTTGAATATGAAATGTATACTTCATTAAGATCCAAAGAGCACACCTAGTGGGCACAACTAGTGGTTTTTTAAAAAAATATCACAAAATGGTTTTTAATAGTTTCTTCATTCTACCAGGATTTTGTAATAACTAAGAATTAGTTGTGAGTCTTTGAATCCTGTCTATGACTGTAAGGACAGTCCTGGAGTTATTTTCTGGTGATAACATTAAGGGATTTGGTTTAAACATTTTTAGGGTAAAATTAAATTTAAAAACTATGAATTGTGTCATTGTTGTCTTTTTGGATGATGGCTGCAATCCAGAGTAACTACGGGACCTTTTACATCAACGTAGTTACACTGCCACCTATGGAAAACCTATGGGAAATGCATAGAGCAATTCAGAGTAAGTGCCTCTTAATGTCTTCCCATAGTTACTCTGGATTGTAGGGTATGTCACAGTTTGGGGAATTTGAATACAATTTCTGACACATACTAGGACTGAACTGAAATCACCACTAAAATATCAGCATTACTAATCTAAGTTTAGTAAGACTGATGGCACAATCCAGAAATGCACTTGGGTTACCCTATCTATTACTGGGCTGACCCAACTGCAAGATGGGCCATCCCAGTTACTCTGGAAAAGCCTAAGGCAACATAGGCTGCCCCAAGACAGGTGGACAGGTGGACATGGGCTGCCCTAACTGAGGCAGCCTTGGCAGTTCAGGAGAGGCATGTTGAGGGCATGTTCAGCATTGCCTAGGGCAGAGCAATTACTCTGTATCCAGAGCCTGTTTCCAGGGCAGAAATGCCCTCTTCCAGCTCCTCAGAGTTATACCGCTTCACGAGCAGGTATAGTAATGAGTAGATCCATAGGGGTCCGTGATAAGGCGGAGTAAAAATGGTAGTGTTGACCAAGAATCTGAGTTCTTGATGAGCCTATCTACAACCCCCACTTCTCAACCTCAGAATATGGTACAACTACGGCAGCCAGTAACCCGGGGATACAGCAGGCCACTCCGAGAACCCCCTTGTATTCACTGTAGACTGTACTTGCAATTTCATCAGGGACTCCTTCTAAGGCAGGCACCACAGCTGTTCATTGTGATCTGGGAACAAGCCCTCCCTGGGTATCACTGACTTGTTGCCTACTGAGCCTGCTCTGGAACAGATAGGGCAGCCCAGGCTTCCTGACTCTCAGTATGCAGCATAACTTTCTGCTCTGGATTCAGAATAGTTGGGGCAGCCCACCTGGGGTGCTCCTCACAGCCCTAACTCTGGATTGTGCCCTAAAGACACTTTTCTGGGAGTAAGACCTATTGAACACAATAGGTCTTTCTTTGAGTAGACATGGTTAGGATTGTGCTCTAAGTAGTAAAACTAATCTGGGTTTAAAGATTAAATTCCCTTTGAACAAATACATGATTATTCATTGTCTAACGTCGGTTGGGATATCTGCAGTCATTGACATTACATTAAAAGCAGTTTAATGGGAATAACTGTTGATACGTTGTCCACTTGGAGAAAAGGTTAGTAAGGTTAATATTTAAATATTAATGTAATGTTATTTAAATAAGTAATGTTGACTACTCTAGAATTGGGCTATAGAGGCTCAATAAAGACATTGTGCTTGTCATTCTGAAGGCTGGAAGTTTGGGTGGTTCAAGACCCAAGTAGCACCCAACAGAATGAGCTCCCATTACTTGCCAGCCTCCTACCAACCAATCAGTTTGAAAGCATGTAAATGCAAGTAGATGAATAGCTATCACTTTGGTGGGAAGATAATGTTCTGTGTTCTTTTGGCATTTAGTCATGCTGGCAACACGATCACAGAGACAATGTTGGTCATCTTTGTTACAAGGTCTTCGGCATTGCCGAAGGTATGAGCATTGCCATTAGAGTCAATCAGAACTAGCAGCAAAACCTGCAGTGGACACCTTTACCTTTTAACACAGAAGAATACTTTTATTCATTTCCTAATATTTTTCAGGGATTTGTAACTGGAGGCAAGGATGGAGTTGTGGCTCTTTGGGATGACACCTTTGAACGGTGTCTCAAAACATATGCCATCAAAAGAGCTGCCTTGGCTCCGGGTTCCAAAGGTGATTTGAAGATTACTTTCATTTTTTACAGTATATCAAAGCTTTCTTTTGACTGTTGTTATATATGAATTTTAGAAACATGGTTCAGCAAGCACCTTGCAGCACAATATGGGGAAAACATGGGGAGAAGCTAAAAAATATGCTTCTCCCAAATGGTCTAGAACAGTGGTTCTCAATCTTCCTAACGCTGTGACCCCTTTATAAGTTCTTCATGTTGTGGGGACCCCTAACCATAAAATTATTTTCGTTGCTACTTTATAACTGTAATTTTGCTACTGTTATGAATCGTAATGTAAATATCTGATATGCAGGATGTATTTTCATTGTCACAAATGAAATGTGTGTTCTACATTTTATTTCAGAGGATTGGGCATAGGATTGGGCCCTGAGGCTGCAATCCTATCCACATTTACATGGGAGTAAAGGCCCCCTGACTATAATAGGATTTATTTCAGAGTAGGCATGCGTAGGATTGGGCCCTGAGGCTGTCAGTCAGCCCCAGTGCGTGTGCAGCTACAGCTGGAGGTCTGGCAAGCCTGACCTAGCCCCCTGCACCAGGGGTCTTCAGGCGACCCCCAGGAAACCTCTAGGCGACCCCGAAAGGGGTCCCATCCCCAACTTTGAGAAACGCTGCTCTAGAGCTTCTTTCTGATGGTAGAGGAAGAAGCTGCACTGTATCCATTCAGTTTTGAAAAGCATAATGGAAAAGAAATCATAATGGAATGAAGAAATTACATATAATTGTGAGGGACTACATTATTTGCTGCTGCCGTTTTCTTTAATGCCTTTCCTTTTCAGAGGGTGGGGGGAATATATCAGTGGTGGGCTTCAGGGGGTTCTCACAGTTTCTATAGAACCCTTTGCAAATGAGCACCTGGTTCTGAGAACCAGTTACCAATGGGACATATAACCTATTGTTAATTTATTTGAATCCCACCACTGAATATACTGTCAGAACATGTTCAGCAATAAGGGGGAAAAGCAGGCAAAGCTTGAAGGTACTATACTTTTGAAAAATTTAAGAAGAAATATTAGAACTCTGCTTCAATCAAATAAAATGTAGAATCTTTATAATTTGCATTTCCATTTTGTGCACATCTGCTGAGAAGGAAGTCCCATTGTATTCAGTGAAGCTTACTCCCAGGAAATATAGTGTATAGGATTGGACCTATTTCCTATTTCCATTGAGTAATTCCCATTGAATACAATACGTAAGTTTAATCTTGCAGGCAGCAGTTTGATCCTGTCTCCTTTCCCCATCCTTTATATGGCCAGAGGCAGGGCTTCTCAAGTTGGTGGTGTGAGAACCACTTCTGTAAGAAATTAAACAGAAAATAGGCAAATTATAATGAAGCTTTACTTGTATAAATATATAATTTCCAAACTGATGGCTTACATTTTAAAAAAATCCAATTTAGGTCTCCTGTTAGAAGATAACCCTTCTATACGTGCCATATCATTAGGACATGGTCATATTTTAGTGGGCACAAAGAATGGTGAAATACTGGAAGTGGATAAAAGTGGACCAATAACTTTGCTAGTTCAGGTAAGTAAACATTCACCACCACTACCAAACACATATTTGAAACATTGAAATATGGGTGTTAATGATTCACCTTCAAGGTGTAAAGGCCCAATGGCAGTTGAATTAGGTTCAATAAAATAAGCTTGCACTTTTACAAATGGGACAGGCCACTTGTACAATTTGTTTGCCCAATGTATTGATCACTTGTTCCAGCACAAATTCAATTGTCTGTCTTACCTTTCATCTTGTGATCTAGATGGACTGTCCAATTTTAACAAGAGCCACATGAATTCTTATTTGTTTAACTATTCAAATTATTAAACTTCTCCTTTTTAATAAGGAAAATCAATGCATGGAGAGTTGGCAGAACCACTTTTCCTTGGTCTGGATCCTGTAGGATAAATCATTTATCTATACACTGACATAATTTCCATTGTGGCTTAACAAGTTGTTTAGATGTCTGATTTTATGAAAACCAGGGCACAATCCTAACGAATTTAGGCTCACCTGGCATATCTTCCATGGTGATGTGGGGCGGTCAGTGTATGCCTGTGCACTGGCCTACGCCCCCTCCCCCCAAAGTGGGGCAGAAGTGCTTTCCGGCATTTTTGCAATACCCCCAATCCAGTATGGGACTTGTGCCAGGACTTTTGCCGGCCTACCTAGACATTAGGATTGCAGCTCCAATTCCTCATTTCTCTTTGTAATATTAAAAAAACTAAATTGTATTAATTTTGTTTTTACAGGGTCACATGGAAGGAGAAGTTTGGGGCTTAGCTACACATCCTCATTTACCTATTTGTGCCACTGTAAGCGATGATAAAACCTTAAGAATATGGGATCTGTCCCCAAGCCATTGCATGCTAGCTGTTCGAAAGCTGAAGAAGGGTGTGTGCAGTCATATAAACATTTCAAATCATATAGTTTGCTGCCTAGTATCTGCTTTAAGCAGTTATTTGTTAGGTCACTAATAGCCCAATCCAACCAGACCCTACAATCTAGAGTAACTACGGGAGCATGTAAGAGACATTACGTGCACCTGTAGTTACTGCACCACCTAGTGAAAATCTATAGGAAATTCACATTACAATCCAGAGTTACTTTGGATTGCACTCTAAATCTTACCAGATGCACTGTGGAGGAAACACTGTGGAGGAGGGCAGTTGGAATGATCTCCTTGGAGTTAAGTGAGCATATTTTCACATGTCCTATACCACTCATTGTTCTTGTACCAGCTGTTTTGCTGGGGCAAGAGCAAGGCAGTGGCAAAGGATATGTTTTGGCTACACACTCATGCTGCCAAACCCACCCTCAGGCTCCTTCTCTTCCCACCTTATTCTTTCCATCTAATCACAAATCTGGCCACCAGCAACAATGCTGGCAGCTTCTGTATGCTGGCTAGCATCTCAGGAGTACACAAATTCCAGCAGAATCACATTTTCACCTGGATGGGGTAAAATCCTTGGAAGATAGACCTATGAAAGTATATTAACTATTTTAGCTGAATTGAACATCCAGAGGCAGTATATTTTGAACTAGCGAAAAGCGTACACGCGTTGCGGGAGTAAAATTCCCCTGTACTCCATCCCCCCATGTGCATCGTCCTCCGTGTGCAACATCCCCTCATGTGCATCAATCCCCCATGCGCAACATCCCCCCATAAGCATCAATGCCCCCATGCGCATCAACCCCCATGCGCAACATCACCCATCCACATAATTCTGCTATGCGCCTCAACCTCCAATCGCAACAACCCCATGCACAACATCTCCCCATGCAGAACATCTCCCCATGTGCATCAACCCACCATGCGCATCTTCCTGTGCACAACCCGCCATGCACAGCATCCTCCCCAGTGCAACCTCTTCCTCTGAACAACATCCCCCCAGTGCACCAGGCACTGAGCATCAAATTGGCTGGAGGTTGGTCAGTCTTCCATGTTAAGTATAGGACAAAAACACGTTGCACCCCTTTTCAGCCCCTTAAGGGTTAAATTTCTCCACATCAGTTCTTGGTGGGTGTTCATGTAACATAAGGAACACCCTCCCTGAATTTTATGCTGCTAGGTCCAAGGGTTGGGGTAGAGCATCTCTCAGTCACCGATTCTTCAATGCAAAGTATAGGGAAGAAAATGCGTTGAGCCCCTTTTCACCTGCTTCCAGTTGGAATTTCCAAAAACTGGTTCTTAGTGCTCCCCTCGGTCATGGAAGGAACACCCACCCCAAATTTCATGCTTCTAGGCCTGGCGGTTTTGGCAGGGCGTTGATGATTCTGCCAGTGAGTGACTGAATCAGTCAGTCAGTGAATTTTCTCTTTTATAAATGTAGATATTAGAGATGTTGAGGAATACAACAAAGAATACAGCAACATGTTCTACCCGTAGGCTTCCTCAAAGATTATGACTGTTGGAAACAGGATGCTGAATCATTATATGAACCTTCAGTTTGATCCACAGAGATTTTCTGTTCTTCATATGGGTAGAACTTGGGGCAAGAGAAGGGGAATACCATCTGTTGCTAGGAACAAGGGATTCCCAAAATTGATGTAGTAGTGAGAAATAGTAGTAGTGAGAAAATGCTGGATAATGCATATATTTTTAGTATGGCTTATGCTTTTGGCAAGAAGGAAAAGACCAGTAAATGCTAATGTGTGATTCAGAGAAGCAAGGTGACAGTGGAAAGGGAGAACAACTTTTCAGATATTGATCAATCTGCAGTACTTTTTTAACTGGCAACTTGAGCTGTAAGCCAGAATTTCTGGGTCATGATTCAGATCTTACTCATGAACTTGCTAAACAGTTTTAGGCAAGACAATATTCTCTTAGCCTCAATGCTTCATCTGCAGTATGCAGATAATAATACTGGCATACCTCACAAAGTTATCCTCAAGAAAATTGAACTAATATATGAGAATAATTTGAGAGGATTATTTTTTATTATCAGAATATTTGACTGTAGTCTAAATAAAAATGAACATGGGAATAAAAATGACTAAAATGTCTGTGTTTTCCAGGGGGAAGATGTTGCTGTTTTTCTCCTGATGGAAAGGCGCTGGCAGTAGGTCTCAATGATGGAAGTTTCTTGATTGTTAATTCTGATACTCTAGAGGATCTTGTTTCCTTTCATCATCGAAAAGATGTTATTTCAGAGATACGATTTTCTCCTGGTAAGTTGTGCCTCAAAGAAGATGCTGTGAACTTGAATTGTGAGGTTAACTGCACAATCCAGAGTAACTGCGGGAGCTCTCACGTTGATGTAAGACAAATTTACTGTGGATTGCTCTTTGAATTTCCCATAGGTTTCTACTAGGTGACGCCATAACTACGTCGACGTAAATGTCCTTTAAGAGCTCCCATAGTTACTCTGGATTGTTCAGTAAGTCTGCTACTGAACTGCTGCTTCCTCTCAACACACATTCAGTGTAGTTCTGAAATCTGAATAGTGCTTTAAAAGAACAGTTTCTCATAATGAGAGAAAGTTACACTTAAGCAGGAAAACTGAAATTCTTTTATACAACTATCTGGTAAAACAATCCTATGTGGCTACCTGTACTGATTTAAGAGTAGCTTAGAAAATAGTTCCCAAATTGTGAGTTGCAATCCACCAGAGGAACCAGATTTTTCCCCCTTTGCTTAACATTGATGGCAGCCATGGCACCAGTGATGGTGCCACTGGGTGTGGTGCAGTGAAATTGCAGAGGACCACTGCTCAGCACCTTCTGGCAACAGTTCAGTCTTACTGTTATTAAATTTATAAGACAATAAGGGTGCAATCATAACTGATTTTCCAGCTCCAGTGTAAGAAACATGCATCTCTGAGGTAAGGGAAGAAACTTTGCCTTCCCTTGAGGAGGCCTTCATAACTCCCCCAACTGCAAGATGCAGCGAATGTCCCACTAACACAGCTATGCCAGTGCTAGAAAGTTGGTTAGGATTGCACCCTAAGCAGTGGTGGGCCCAGCCTGGCCCAAGAACCGGTTCTTCTGAAGTGGGCGAGGCGGGGTCAGGGGGCAGGGCCGGGGAGGTTTTTAATTTAAAAATAAAAAATTACTTACTTCCGAGTAGACCTGCATAGGATGAGGCTCTGAGGCTGCAGTCCTCTCCACACTTTCCTGGGAGTAAGACCCATTGACTATACTGGGACTTACTTCTGAGTAGACCTGCATAGGATGTGGCTCTCAGACCCCCCCCCCCCCCCGCCGGCCGGGAGAGGCTTGGAGAGTGCGCTGGGGCTGAGCTCTTTCTCCTCAGTCCCCCCTCCCCCCGCTGGCAGGGGGAGGCTGGAGAGCGCGCTGGGGCTGAGCTCTTCCTCCTCAGCCCCCCCGCTGGCAGGGAGAGCGTGGTGGCCTCCGAACTGGTCCTCATTGTTCTGGGGGCCTCCTGCTGCTATGGGTCGCCAACGGCAGGGGGATTGCGAGAACCCTCCCCCAGAACCTGAACGAGCAGGCTTCTGCCCACCTGTGACCCTAAGTGTCTAAATATATTGTCCGTACATTTTGTGAGGGACACATGGTTGTTTATGCAAATAACCACTTTTGTCTGCCATACTCTTTCACCATGGATCTCATGGTAAAATTAAAATATTTCTATAGGGTTGTTCCTACATATGCAAGTTATGTTGTTACCATAGTGGGACTAGCACAGGGGCTTTGTTCATCCTCTGTTGGCTGTTTAGTATATGGCATACATTGGCTTCCTATCCCCTCTCCCCAAATATTGATAATCTTAAAAAAATATTCATATTTGCATTTTAGGTGCTGGAAAATACTTAGCTGTAGCATCGTATGACAGTTTTGTAGATATCTACAACGTAATGAGCAGTAAGCGGGTTGGAATCTGCAAGGGAGCCTCCAGTTATATAACGCACATGGATTGGGACATAAGAGGTAAGAAATAAAACTGCCGTTAAATTATAGCTCTGTATCTTAGAAAGTGTAAATTATTGCGTATATGAATATCTGGAAAAACTGCAGCTTTCTTGAAGCATTTGAAAATGTTGATAGTTTTTATTCAGATGGTTGCATGTTTTTGTATATCTTTTGTATGCTTTATTTCTAAGTTTACACCAGTTAAGATTTTTATCTTTTAGCCCTAGTTAAAAGATAAAAATCTTTTAAATAAATACAATTGTTACATTGAAATCCTGGGGGGATAACTCCATTCACTTACCTGTGGATTGATTCCACATCGCCACCCCTCCCCTCTGCCGGGCATGATTCTACTGAGATCATTGCTAGGCTTAGACTGAATGTTAGAGCGAAAAAAGGCATGACTGGTTTTTAAAAAAATGGAAGTGAATTTCTTTTTTTGCTATAAGGCTCAGTCTGACCCCAGTATCAACCAGAGATATACTTGTCTGGACTCTTGACATTGCAGACAACCTGCTGGGCTCAGACAAGGTCAGTCTGAGCCCAGGAGATTGTTCTATGCTACCCTCACCACTGGAAAGTGAGGAGCATTTCTTGATACCTATAGATTCACATAATCATGAGAAGTTTGAAAACAGGTATCAGGATACATCTGTATTGAATATTGAATGGATAGAAAAAAGAGATTTTGTAAACTGCATATTCCCTGGCAGAGGAAGGGCATTCCTAACCAAATGGGGAAACCCCTTACACCAGTTCCAAGGTAAGGTTGACAGTTAAATGGCCTTTCCTCCATGCAGAGTTGACTGTTTCTCCAGTTTTGACCCTACCTACAAGAGGTAGCTGGTTGGGCTTGCAGCCGATGGCTAATTACTTTTAATTTTTCTAGTTTTTCTCCAACCTCTTATCTTTGCAACCTCTTAAGCTGTTTGCAGAAAATTATTAAAGGAGATACAGCATATGGTATTGAAGTGAGGTAGTTAGGAGATTGCAGCATACTGGGTTCACCTTTGCAGGCAAGCTGTGATTGCTTCTAGGGTAGTGAAAAGCTTTCCTCCCTAGAGCTCTAACATCATTCTGTGTATGGGGTAGATAGGAGCAGACCCAAGACTGCATGGAAAATTAGAGGATGACAATTGGGAGTGGTTTCAAATTTCATTGGAACAAGCATTGTAGGACAACTAAGGGGTTCAGATGGAGGTTAAGATCAGATGGGCTGTCACTCATAGTGTGTTTGGAGATTCCCATCAGGCTAGGTAGTGATAACTAATTTAATCTAATTGTATTTTAATTACATTTTAATGTGTTTTTATCTCTATTTATTATCATATGTAATTTTAGTGGTGTTTTATTGTTTTTTAATTGTTTGGCCGCCTTGAGTTCCCCCCTGTGGGAGAAGAAAGGCGGGATAAAAATTACTTAAATAAATAAATAAATATCAGTTGCAAGTTTACATGGTTGGAGTGCTCACATCCAGGATGCGTTACTACCCTGGTAATGATTGAAGGATTTCAATTACAAAAGAAGTTAAGCATAAATGTTCTGGAACTCAAGTTGGTGAGATTAGTTCTGGGGAAGTTCAAAGGCAGGTTAAAAGGGAAAATAAGTAAGAACAGACTATTTCTAGAAAGCTTATATTAGTCATTGGGGGAAAAGTTCAAAGGATCTTTAAAGGAATAAGAGAGCACAATCCACACCATATCTACTCAAAAGTAAGCCCCATTGTGTTCAATGGGTCTTACTCCCAGGAAAGTGTCTTTAGGATTGCAGCCTAAGAGAAACTTCTGTCATGGATACAAATAATTCTGGTTTTGATATGAGCAGAGCATTTGGCAGGAAGGATCAACAACGAGACAGATTGGTTGAACAGACATTCCAACAGTTGAAGGAATCAGAATAGAGGTTATATCCACAGGTTTTCAAGCTGATAACAGAAAGGTTTTGTGTTCTTATGATGGATTTGTGTGCAAAAAAACAAAATGCATAGGTGCTGGCTGTGATGAAATGAGAAAGATTCAGAAGGGTTGGATGCCTTGCAGGTGAAATGGCCCACAGGTATTCTTGAATGTGTTTCCTCCTTTGCAGTTGATTATGAAATTGATGAAGAGGGTATGCAAACTGATAGTATTTATTTATTTACCAAGTCCAGAACATCTTACATTAAAATTTTAAAATTAATAATAATTAAAAAATTAGAAATTAAAAATTGAGGTAAAATGTAAACAATACATTTCAGGACTATAACAAGTTTGGATTTCACTCAGAAACACTTATATTCCCTTTGAGGTCCAGAAGATAGCAGTCTGAATGGCTTTTTCATTGGCCTGGAACAAATCCGCCATTGTGCATTGGCCATTAAGATTACATCATGTCAATAAATGTTCAGGGCTCTGCAGTTCCCCACGTTCACACTTTCCATCTCCTGTAATGTAGCCCCCAAGTCTTTAAGTTTTTCTTACATAGCGACACCCCTCTTCTTAATCTGTTGATTGTTTTCCATATTTCATATGGGAAATGGTACACAGACATGGATTCTGCCCTAAAGTTGGTTCAGTTATCATTGTGGAGCAGGCTGTGCCATAATTCCACTCGGTGGGTTTCTGGAGTTGATGGGATTGATTCTGCTGAATGTAGGAAACACTTTCTTGGTTTCAGTCATGGGAGATGGGGCTTGTGTCCATATATAGCCCATTTTTTTTTACTCTCCACTGGCTTTTTTTGTTCTGGAGGGTAACAAAGAAGCATCTGTTTTGGAGTATGCAACAGATAAACTGTTAACTGGTGATCCTTTGTTATTGCATTTATTTTTCTTATGAGCTTTTTATAATTTACTGTATCATAGGCTGCTGTACGGTTGATAAAGGTCACTCCCGTAATTTGTCCTCTCTCAAATCCATCTTCTATGTGTTGAGTAAGATTATGAATTTGTCTACAGCATGATCTTGATGAACAGTTCATCCACTTGTTCAGAGATGCAGTTTAAAATCATTCTCTCTAGGGCTTTAAAAAGGTGACAAAGAAGTGAGAGGCCAAAAATTTTTGGGGTTTTTTAGGTCTTCCCCAGTCTTTGGCACAGCTATACTCTTTGATTTTCACCAAATCTTAGGTATCTGGTTTTTGTCCTTACAGCTATTCATAAGTTCTACGACCCATTTTTTTGAAATTGGCCCAAATCTTTTTATTTGTTCCATTCTTAAGTCATCAAGTCCTGCTGCTTTATTATTTTACATTGACAGAATAACATTTTCTGGTTCCTCCATAGTGAGGGGTGTGTGGAGATAATTGTTTTCTCTTCACTTTTGGGAGGGGTTTGTGGTGTTGTTTTTCTATGCCTTTTATCAGGTTTCCCACTCAGTAATAATTGGTGAGCTATCTGGTCCGGGGTTACTTTTGTGAGGATTGGGGGAACAGATATAGGATCATTATTGAGGTTCTTGAGTAACTTCCAAGCACAACGGCTATTCTGCTTCATATCTATTCCTGTCACAAGGCTGCATCATCTCTCCCTTCTTGATGTTGCTATGGATTGGAGGAGGGTTTCCCCTGCTTGAATTGTCTCCTCTGAGAAGGGTTCTCTTTCAAAAGAGAGGGGACTCTCTTTCACCAGTCCCCTTGGTGTCTTCTTCTTACAAGCGCAGCAGTGAAATAAAAACCACCAAAGAACAAAGCTGTTTAGAAAAACTGGTTCTGTATTGAATTAAAAAAAAAAACAGTCTTGTTGATATTCCTCCAACAGATCCTTTGAGTCCATATCTAATCCAGGAATATAATTTGTTCTGCAACCCAGTCTCTTGCTTAACAGCACCTTCTATGGTACAGATGATTGCTCAGTGTTGTGTTTGAGGGATTGAGTCTATGACATTTTTTTTGCTTGTTGGACAATAACTTCACTTACAAAAATATTGTCTGGGTTATATCCTTGGTTCCATCTGCTACTGTTGAAGGAGTGGGGAAGCTTTGGATCATGATTAAGCTCAGGCCTGTCCATTCTACCCATTCCTCCAGCTTTTCCCCATTTCGATCTCTAAAGCCCCAGTATGTACTATGTCAGTTAAAATCACCCATAACCAATTTTATGCATTGTGAGCTAAAGTTAGCTAGTTCTTTAAAACTGAAATTGGTGTTTGCTGGTTTATTTATGGTTGTCACCAGTGGTGGGCTCCAGCAGGTTTGCACATACTCTACAAAACCTGATGTTAATGAGAGATAGGACAGATAAAGTTTAAAAATAGCCATTTAAAAGTGGCTGCCAGATGGGCACAGAACCGGTTGTTAATTTCTTTGAATCCTGTCACTGGTTGTCACTGTGCATGATTGAATTTCAATTGTTAAAATTTCCGTATCATTTTCAAAAGTTAGGTCTGTAGATAAAATAATCAGGTTCGGTTTGGTAAATATTGCACTGCCATATCGTGTGTATGGTCTTTCATTTGTTAAATTCATTCCATGTATTTTCGGCCTTCGGTCATTTGGGCCTCTATGTGTTTCTTGGAGTAGCAGGATGTCACATTCCTTTTCCATACAGAGATTTGATAGTAAAGTCTCTTTCTCTAGAGATAGTCGTTCAATGTTAATTGGCTTTGAAAAAAAGCCATTTGGTGATGCTCTGGTGGTGGAAGGATTTGCCACTGGTGGAGTTTCCAGTGTAGCCCAGGGTATGCCAGGGTATGCCAGGGTAAATCATTTTTGTACATACATTTTATGTGTACATTTTTGTAACTTATTAGTTTTTGGGGAGGCTCCTTTTCATGTACTCCAACTGATAGTAGAGGTGATTGTGGTGACTCAAGGATGGCATATTATGTGGACTTGTTACATCTATACATTCAGGATCCATGGAGATTGCCGGGCAACGTAGACCTATTAAAATAAGGACCTCTAAGACATCCACAGCCTTCATAAGTTTCAGTTAACAACATGGAAACTAAAAGGAGGTCATGTTATGCAGGTACTGTGGTTGATAAAATCACAATGTCTAGAAGTGTGTCAACCAGAAAAATGTATGAATCAGTGTAGAATGTCATTTATAAGTGGTTTGTATATATTTTTACTTATATCTGCTGCAAGAATATTGTATGCTAAATATTGGAAATTCCAGAGATACGTTCTGTTGAAGAATGGTGGATGAAGATTTTGGACTTTCATGGAGTCTTTGTACCTGACAGTCCCCTTGGTGTCTTCTTCTTACAAGCGCAGCAGTGAAATAAAAACCACCAAAGAACAAAGCTGTTTAGAAAAACTGGTTCTGTATTGAATTTAAAAAAAAACAGTCTTCACTTGTAACTCTTTACACTTCTCTGGAATATTCAGAGCATTTCAGGCTTCCATGTTACACAAGTTCTAATAGGCCTTTACAGCTTCCTTACATTAACAGACTGAAGCACCTGCAGCAACTGAAGAGACTGGGCAGACTGGGTAAATTTGCAACATTTCTCAGCCTTTAAGTTCCATCCCCTGATTAGTTTCAGCCAATCACTGCAACATGCTGAGTTGCACTGGATTAAGTTCATGTTGCAAAAATTCCAATTGTTTTGCAATTTCCGACAACTTTGCTGAGATGGACAAACTTACAATTTTTCTTAGAGAAAAGTTGGTAAAAAAGTTTCTGGACGACTGGAAACCATTTATGGACTTTCTGCGTGAGAAGGTGAATAAGAGTCAAGTTTTGGAGTTGATGAGTAGATAATTTTTATTTAACTTCCTTTTTTCTCTTTCTGTTGAAATTTTCTTTTAAGAACGATTATAGATATTTATAGCTTAGATCCAGGTAGCAGCTGACACAGGCAACATCAAGGGGATGTATGATGGCATCAAGCAGGCCTTAGGTCCAACAATGAGGAAATCTGCCCCCTTGAAGTCTGCTACAGGCGAGATCATCCAGGACCAAGCACAGCAGATGGTACGCTGGGTACAGCACTATGAGTTATACTCCAGAGAAAATGTAGTAACTGAAGAAGCATTAAATAACATTGAGTGCCTGCCTGTCCTGGAGGAGCTTGACAGTGAACCAACCTTGGATGAACTAGATGCAGCCCTGGAGTCCCTTGCCTTTGGCAAGGCACCTGGGAAAGCTAACATCACTGTCAAAATCCTGAGGTGCTGTAGGGGGACCATTCCCACTGAACTATATGAAATCTTCTGTCTCTGTTGGAGGGAAGGTGGAGTACCACAGGACATGAAGGATGCCAATATTGTCACACTGTATAAGAGCAAAGGCGACAGGGGCGACTGTAATAACTATCGCGGCATCTCTCTTCTTAGTGCTGTAGGGAAGCTACTTGCCCGCATTGTACTGAAGAGGCTCCAGGTGCTTGCAGAGAGAGTCTATCCTGAATCACAGTGTGGATTCCAAGCCAAAGGTCCACCACTGATATGGTATTTTCCCTTAGACAGTTGCAGGAGAAATGCAGGGAACAAAGACAGCCACTTTTTGTAGCCTTCATAGATCTTACGAAGGCTTTTGACCTGGTTAGTAGGAACGGCCTTTTAAAAATTCTCCCCAAGATTGGGGAGCTCCTCAGCATCATCAGGTCCTTTCACGATGACATGTAGGGCACTGTAGTTTTCGATGGATTAACATCAGATTCCTTTGACATTTGAAGTGGAGTGAAGCAGGGCTGCGTCCTCGCGCCAACTTTATTCGGGATCTTTTTTGTTGTCATGCTGAAACAGGCTTTTGGAAATGCAACAGAGGGAATCTATCTCTGGACCAGATCAGATGGAAAACTCTTTAATCTCTCTAGACTGAGAGCAAAGTCCAAAATCAAGCTGAAATGCTTGCGGGATTTCCTCTTCACTGAGATGCTATTACTGCTCACTCTGCCGAAGACCTTCAACAACTTATGGACAGTTTCAGCAAGGCCTGCCAAGTCTTTGGACTAACAATCAACACAAGAAAGAAAACACAAGTCATGGGGCAGGATGTGGATTCACCCCCTTGTGTAACAATCTCTGAACATGTACTGGAGGTTGTCCATGACTTTGTGTACCTCGGCTCAACTAACTCCGACACTCTCTCTTTAGATACCGAGCTGAATAAACGTATCGGTAAAGCGGCTACCACGTTTTCTAGACTTACAAAGAGAGTATGGTTTAATAAGAAGCTGACGGAACATACAAAGATCCAGGTCTATAGAGTTTGTGTCCTAAGCACACTCTTGTACTGCAGGAGAAATGCAGGGAACAAAGACAGCCACTTTTTGTGGCCCCTCCATGCGTGGCAGGAGAGAAAGCTGAACACATTTCGTATGCACAACATATTCTTGGCATCACTTGGCATGACAAAATTTCAAATGGTGCAGTCTTGGAACGTGCTGGTATCCCTAGCATGTACACACTTCTGAAACAGCAACGTCTGCACTGGCTTGGACATGTCGTGAGAATGGCCGATGATCAGATTCCAAAAGACCTCCTGTATGGAGAATTAGTGCAGAGAAAGCGCCCTACAGGGAGACCACAGCTACGATACAAGGACGTCTGCAAGAGGGATCTAAAGGCCCTCAGAATGGACATCAACAGCTGAGAAACCCTGACCTCTGATCGTTCAGCATGGATGCAAAAGACGCAGCATGGACTTCTTCAATTTGAAGAGACACTCATTCGGCAGGCTGAGACAAAGAGGCAGTTCTGGAAACAGCAAAATCTGGGGGCTGGGCAGGGTACTGACTATATCTGCCCTCAGTGTGGAAGGGATTGCCACTCTCGAATTGGCCTATTTAGTCATAAAAGATACTGTTTTAGTACCTCCACTTCTGAGCACGATACCATAGTCTTTCAAGACTGAAGGATGCCAATGATGATGAAGAGGTTGTAGGAATTTGTATGGTAGCCAAGAAATGTAAATTTAGAACTCTGTGCTTGCCCCAGAATTTTCAATATTGTTTTATATTTTTTGTTCTTTTTCTTTGTGTTTCTTTACTCTTAATAAAAATTAAAAAATTAAAATTTAAGTGGATATATGGGCATTTTGCATTGACCTTGTCTTGCAGAATGTGTTGAATAAATGGAATTATCAAATAATGCCTGATTGCCTACCCTATCAATTAGGCATTTCCAAATCCTGGCCCAGGGGCTAAATGCAGTCCATGGTAAGCTTCTAACTGGCTTGGGGCCAGTCTCTGGTCCCCTAATAGCCTCTGACCCAGTTGACCAAACATGATTAGAGCTGTAATGTTGGGCGATGGTCCATTCAAGTATGTTCTTTCTGTGCTGTGTGTTGGTTCTTACATAAATCCTGGAAATTTGAGCCAATTTATTCAATAAACTAAGTTCCATCTCTAAAACTGAGAGTTTTTTTATTTCCCATTTATAAATATTTTTAAATTTTATAAATATACTATCAGAATGAACTTGCCATTGTGGGAATAAAATTGAAGAATATCTTTTGGCCCTGGGCACCAGTGGGCACTAGACAACAGGCACCAGTAGGAACTGGGCACTGACAAACATTAGGCACCAGACGGTACTGGGGACAGCAGAGGGGAGCGGGAACCCCTAGTGTGCACCCGGCATCACTGGCAACTGTGCAGTGGCATGCAGGCAGCAGTCACCACTAGGCAGCAGGCTCTGGGCATCCGTACCAGGCACCATTGGGCAGTGGATACCATCGGGCACCACCATGCAGTAGGCAGCAAGCAGCACCAGGCACCAGCAGGCAGTGGGTAATACCAGGCTCCAGCGGGCATCCTTACTGGGCATCAGGCATCTCAAGGGATCAGGCACCACTGGGCAGCAGGAACAACCAGGCACTGGGCATCCCTTCCACTCACCTCTGGTCAGCACCAGTCACCAGCGAGTAGCAGGTACCACCAGGGACCATTGGGCAGCAGGCACCATCTCAGATGACCTTAGAACAGGTAGGATTATATGAAGGCCATCCCTCAAATACCCTGGACCCAATCCATATAGGTCTGTAAATATCAAAGCAAGCACTTTGAATTGATCTCAGAACAAATCAGTAGCAAGTGAAACATTGGTCTGAACAAGTCAAACTGATAAGCGCCAGCCACCACATGGACAGCTGATTCTGCACTAGTTTGATGTTGTCAAATATTTGATGTGGTCTCTTTGGTAGAGAGATTTGGAGATCCCTGCATAGATATAACTGCTGTGGAACATCCCAGTCAGTTAAGAATGCCCTTCCTCTGCCAGGGAAAATGGGAATTTTACATACCAGATAAATTCCTGTTCCTAGTAGAAGGGCATTCCACCCCTACTATGTTGTAGGCAACTATCGATAAAGTTTTGTAGTACTTGGAGTAAATTGGTACTGTAATTTATTTAAAGTTGAAACTAGGAGGTTAAAAAAGAGATAATTCAAAATTATTCAATTTATAGAAGAGTTCAAGATATGGCAATTGAACGGTTCAAGAAATGGAAAATAAGATTTACCTCTAGATGGAGGCATGATTGTTTTTCCAGCTCGGTGAAACAGTCTGAAGAAATGGTCAGCCCAACAGGGAAGAGAAGCTGTTTAACTGTCATCTCTTCCTCGGAACTGGTAGGAGGGGCTTTCTCAGCCAGTTAGGAATGCCTTTCCTCAACCAGAAACAGGAAATCACCTAGTGAATAAAATTCCCATTTTTATATTTCAGGCAAACTTTTACAAGTCAACACTGGTGCTAAAGAACAGTTATTTTTTGAAGCTCCTCGTGGGAAAAAACAGACTATTCCCAGTATAGAGGTAAGACTAAGACAATTTTGTTCAATTATAAATATCTGTTCATTCTTTTTGGACTTTTATATAATTTGAATACATTTTAGGTGAGTACAAGATGCCATTCTGTATTGCTTGCCCTACAATAGAAGTTGATGTTTTGACTATGCAGTCATGTGCTGCATAATGATGCTTCAGTCAACAACAATAGATCCAACTTTGTTATATTAGGATTTGACTTAACCTGAATGGCGACTGCAAATGAGAAGGAATGTGACAATCCCCAAAGAAGGGGAAAATATATCCTTTTAAAATCACAATCTACAAAATTGCTTATCTTACAGTTGTAGAGAGGCAATTGTGCAAGTAGTCATGCAGCATGCCTGAGCTGGTGGTTGAGTGAAGTGCTGCTGAAGAAAAACTAAGCAGGAAAAGACCTGGGTAACTTTGAAAGTAACTTTGGGAGAATAAAAGCTAATAGTCATGAGACAACAGAGCCAAAGGTGTTGCTTTTTACAATTTGGCTGACCTGAAAACTGCTTCTGCTGGAAACTTGGAAGGCATTCCCTGATGCCAGATGTCATAATCACTCTGTGAAAGGTTTCTATCCAGAAGAACAAAGTACTATGAGAGCTGCCCTAAGAACAATTACTGGGTTGTTTTGAGGACAAAATGGGTAAAAAAGCTAAACTGCCTTGGGCATTTGTATTAGCATGAGAAAGGCATGGTATATAAACCCTTTAATAAATCATTCAGTTCATGATTGAATTGAATTGAAAGGCAAATGGGTCCTTTGTGTTTCTAAAACTGCTGACTGCTTCTGTACAATTGTAAAAAAAATCTGTTTTTAAACATCTGTAAAGGGATGCCTTTTTAAAAAACTGCTTTTATTTAACATATGTTTTGGAATCAGCAAGAAGTCCCAGAATCAGACCCCTCAATACCCCTCAGGGTATTGAGGCATGACCTTATGGAAAAGGAAGCGGGGACTGGTTGACAATCCTGTCTGTGATTGTGTGAATATTCCACAATCATTACATCAATATTGCAGTTGAATGAACCCTTAGAAAATACCCTGGCTCCTTGCAGGAATTACACCAATTTGAGGGCATGGCTTCCCAGTAGTTAAATCCTAAATTATTTGTAAATCCTAAGTAACCAATTTAGGCTGGCATAACTTACCTGCTCCCTGTTCTTGTGGTAGTATGAGGGTGGCACATGTCTGTGCACCCCACAGGAATGATACAGGAGTGCCTTATAGCATTTTTGTGAAAGCTCCAAGACACCCTGGGACTTGTGCCAAGACTTATTTCAGCCTAACTGAGAGTTAGGATTGCAGCCTTGGGTATCTGGCCAGACCGAGAAATTTATTTATTTATTTTAAAAATTTATATCCTGCCTTTTTTGGGCTGTAGACCAACTCAAGGCAGCTCACAGTAAAACATATTAGAAACATTAAATAAGGCATTCAGTTAAAAGCAATTAAAAACATACAAGCTTAAAATAATCCCCCCAACCTCCACCTCAATGAAATGCTTTTTTGAAATAAAATGTTTTTAGGATCCAGATGAAGCTCTGTATCGAGGGCACTTTCCTAAGTTCTAAGGAGAGGGAGTTCCAAAGCTGGGGTGCCGCCACCAAGAAGGCCCTATTTTTGGAGGCCACACCTCTCACATCCTTTGGTTGTGGCACAGTCAGTAGGGCCCCCTCAGTTGACCTTAGGTGATGGGTCAGATTGTACAGAAGAAGGCAGTCCCTTGGATACCCTGGATCTGAACCTTTGAATTCAGAAATAAATGGACAGCCAGTGTAGCCATTGAAGCAGTAGCCCAACAGTCAAACCAACGATCCCCAGCATCCACACAAGCCGCCGCATTCTGGACTAGTTGGAGCTTCTGGACCGTCTTCAGAGGCAGCCACATGTTGATCGGTCACTGTGGCCTGATCCAAGTGACTCAGGTACGGTTGCAGCTGGAGGATCAGCTGAAGCTGAGCAAAGGCTCCTCTGGCCACCTCCTCCACTGGGACTCTAGGAGCAGCTGCGAATCCAAGAGAACCCCCAATCTGCAGACTTTCTCTTTCAGAGGGGGTGCAACCCCATCCAGAGCAGGACGATATTCCAATACACAAGTCAACAGCTTCCGGATCAGGAGAACCTCTGTCTTATCAGGATTTAATTTCAGCTTGTTCACCCTCATCCAGTCCCCCACTGCCTCCAGATAGCAATTCAGGACTTCAATTGTCTCCTCGGACTCAGGAGGAAAGGAGAGATAGAGCTGGGTGTCATCAAATATGCTCATATACTGTACTGCAGTGGTGTTCGAACATTTCAGCCTGGGACCCCCTTCTGAGAATGAGAGTCTGTCCAGTACTGGAAGTGTTGTTTTGGCTGGAAGTGACATTAAAGGTGCTCAGTGACGGATTCCAATATGGCTGCACCCAGAATTTCACAACTCCCCCTGAAATGAAGTTGCACCCCCCCACTTTGAATATCACTTCTATACTATGCATAAGTGAATTCCATGTTATGCTGCTGTATTTTGCCATATGAATGAATACATAAATTAATAGCAACAGAGGAAAAAGAAACCTAGAAGTGCATCTTTAAATCTATTTTTCCATTGGGGAGGAGGTTCCTGAAACAGAACCTTAGTAGATAATGAGGGAAACTCTGTATAATATGATGATGCTCCCATAAAATTATAACAGAGCTGAAAAATCTTGTAGATCTTGTGTAGTTGTGTTGCTGTGACCAATGAGATTCAGCCATATTTTTTGGTGGATTACAGACTGGTGCCAGGTACCACAAGACGTTACGATGTGGTACCAGACCAATACAGCTGAAGAAGTGGGTTGTGGCACATCGCTAAAAAGACTGGGAAGTAGACATTTAGTAGTCTATACCATCTGTGTAAGTCCTTTACAAAATGATTTTGCACAATGCCATGAAGCAACACATGTCTATAATCCAATACAGAATGAACCTAAGGATAAAAGAAAACATGAACCTAATTGTGCAATATGCCTTGTTGGGGGCTAGGGGAGCTTGGGAATCTTTACCAAACCTGAAAATAACGGCTCACAAAATTAGGGGATATTTCAAAATGAATATGAAGCAATAAAAAAGAAGCATTTAAATTTTTAATTAAACAAGAACATCTTGTTTTAATTAAACAAGAACATTAATTTTTAATTAAAGCAAATGACAAGTCAAATAAAGTTTGACAAGTTGAGTTTATTTGACTTGTCGTTAAATTTATTGACTTGTCGTTGAGTTTATTGTCATTATTTGACAAACTGAGTTTATTTGACTTGTCGTTATAACTTGTTTATTTGAACAAGTCATAACGACAAGTCAAATAAACTCAGTTATCGTGATTGAGTAGTTAGTAACATATTGGTGAACAAAAGTGTGTCAAACTGGACAAGAGTGCCACACGTTGACTGTTCAGTAGGGTGTATGGTCACCCAAGACTGCCAAAACACATTGACAGTGATGGGGCATGGACAGGATCAGTTTGTCCAGCAGTTCTTGTGGAATCCTCGGCCACTCTTGCTCAAGAGCAACGTCTAGCTCAAGAACTGTTGTGGGAGGCACTGGATGGTTGCCAGATGCCTTCCCAGTGCATCCCAAGCATGTTCAATGGGATTCAGGTCTGGAGAACGTGAAGGCCAGTCCATGTGTTCGATTCCTGCCTCCTTGGGCATGTTGTTGATGAGATGTGCAGTGTGGGGCCTTGCATTATCATCTATGAAAAGAAAGTTGTTTCAAATCGCTCCAGCATAGGGTACCACTCTCGGGTGCAGGACCTCATCTCAATGTCTGACAGCAGTCAGCAATCTGTTTCTGATGACGTGGAGGTTGGTTCGACCACTGATGCTGATGCCAGCCCAGACCATGATTCCACCACCACCACCAAAGGAGTCTCTTTCTCACGTGAAACGAGGATTCTCCTGTGTTCCTCTTTAATGCCAGATCAGGACACGATGATTCTCAGGCTGCAGACTGAACCGTAACTCATCAGAGAAAAGGACAGGTGACCACTAATCACGGGTCCAATGATGATGCTCATCAGCCCATCTTCTATGTGTTCTACGGTGTTCAGCAGATAACAGAATGCATACCATTGGTCACCGGGTATACAGGCCAACACAGTGGACCCGTTTTCATATGGTCTGGGTGCCTATCTGTCATCTAGTGGCAGCAAGAGACTGTCCCCGTAGCACTGTTGAATTGCTATGCCTGTTCCTTCTTGCCAATAAGGTCAAGTAGCAGTTATCTCTTACTATTGTGGCAGATGGGCAACCCTGCCCTTGTCTTCTTTGTACTGTGCCAGTCTCTTGAAAGCAATTCCACAGCGTGCTAATCACAGCCTATTACTGTTGCCACTATCGTCTGTGTTTGACCAGCTTCAAGACATCCTGTGCCTCTCCAGGCCTTATATTTGGGCAAATCGTGTTACAGGGGCATTGCAAGGGCTGGAAAATTGCAGGCTGTGCACTTTCAAGATCAGGAAATGTGCAGATACTCCAGTACTTTCAGCCTTTTGTATAGTGCATTTTCACCTGTGACATAAAAGTTGGTTTTGCATCTTATTTGCATAATCAAACAACTTTTGTTGACTTGTTTGTTTTTGTGGTGTTCTTATTTAATAAAAAATATCAAATGCTTCTTTTTTATCACTTTGTATTCATTTTGAAATATCCCCTAATTTTTGTGAGTAGTGTATTTGCAGGGAGGAGCCAGATGCAAATCACTAGCACTGTCTCTTTGCAATAGATTTTTATCAAGGTTGTGAGACACTGTCCTCACTATTTAAATAGAAAATAAACCTTCTTCCAGAAAAAGTATTAGGCATATTAGGCAAATGCTTAATTTGGCTCTAATACGACGCTCTGCCCACAGCCTTTGATTTTAGGCAACATTTTCCAACTATAAATACTCATCCCACTCCTTTTTAAATTCACTTCACACTTACATCTGTGTCATAAGTGCTCCCGAAGCATCTGGTTGGCCACTGTGTGATACAGTAAGCTGAATTAGATGGGCCTTTGGCCTGATCCAGTAGAGCACTGGTTCTCAAACTTCCTAACGCCATGACCCTTTAATATAGTTCCTCATGTTGCAGGGACCCCCAACCATAAAATTATTTTTGTTGCTACTTCATAACTGTAATTTTGCTACTGTTATGAATCATAATGAGAATATCTGATATGCAGGATGTATTTTAATACAGCAACAGCAGGATCTGACCCACAAGAGAGATAGCAGTGTGAACCTCAGTCAGAATGATCACAGGTCATAGCTGAAAAAGAGGAAAAGCCCCACCCAAAATGTACAGCACCCAAGAATAATGTAGGACATAACAAAATAAAAGCTATAAACACTACATACACACATACACAAAGAGGAAAGAGGAAGTCCTATTGACTACAGTGGAATTTACTTCTCAGAAGGTATGCAGAAAATGGCTCAGTCCAATCCCCTATTCTTTTTTCTCAGGACTTGTCCCCTTTTTAGGACTTAATTCTGGAAAAAAAATTCGCTTGTCCTCCTTTTCCTTGTGAGTAGCCGTCTTGTAATTAAGAAATTATTTGTCATCAATTATATGCAGAGTGACCATATGTCCTATTTTTCTAGGAAGTGTCCTCTTTTTAAGCCTGTGCCCTAGAATAAATCTTCATTGTCCTCCTAACTACCTGCTGCCTGCTCACAAGGTTAACGAGGACAGTGAAGATTTTCCAAGACACAAGGCTTAAAAAGAGGACATGTCCTGGAAGAGGACATATGGTGACCCTCTCTCCCCCCCCCCCCCATGGGATCTCTTGTCAAACAGTGCAGGCTGCGATACCTCAAGGGCAAGATCCTATGCCTTCCTACTCAGAAGCAAGTCCCATGCTAATCAATGGGCCTTTCCTTCAAGCTAACTGGAAGTTACACATCCACAGACATTACCTGGGAGTAGAGCTATTGACTATAATAGGCCTTCTTGTGAGTAGAGCTGTGGAAGGCTGGGCAATGTGATGTCCTGTTCACTTTTACCTGGGAGTAGGGCAGGGTGTCTAGCTCATTTCATATTTAGGGCCAAAGTGAGCATTAATGGTTCTCCCAAGGGCCTAATCCTTTCTGCCTCTCTATTTAGAAGCAAGTCCCATTAGATCCAATGGGGCTACTCCCAGGAAAGTGTCTTTAGGATTGCAGCCAAGATGTAATACAACCTATATTACATCCCTGGCTACAGGGTGCCTGTTCACAAGGAAATGAAGGGAAATGGAGATTTCTTTCCAGGACAGAAGCCTCAAAAAGGAAGACACGTCTTGCAAAAAAGGAAAATAATAAAAAACAGGCTTAACCCCAGAGGGGATGGGACAGGAAATAGGGCTTGAGTGGGATGGAAGTTAGGACTATCACCAGCTTTATAAATAAATTTATTTTTGAATACCTGCTGAGCCAGTTTCAGTGCTGGGGTTTCTATCAGGAGCATTTTCAAGGCCCAGGGCCTGAGATCAGGGCCATTCTGGAAGGTTTGCACCCCTGCACACCAGCCTAAATGTTTGCTTACTCATGAGTAACTGGCTGTGCAGTTTGTTTCAATGGGGTCAGTGCAACCTCGGAGGAGGGAACTTCCTCTGGGGTGACTGTGGAGCTGCCTTCATTGGATCAGGACACTTCTGGTGTCCTTGCATCCTCTCAGCCTGCCTTTTATGACCCCCCCACACACCCCAGTCATACACACATGCCCTACCTCTGGGCTGCTGCTGAGGAAGGGCTCTGTCCAGGCCCCACCCCCAGGCGTGCAGTTAATTCCCAAAATACATTAAGCAAAAGAAATCTTGACATATTTACTGGTCGCACAGACCAACTAAATACCTGTGTGACAGTGCCCCTCATTATTGCAGCCCCTGCAGAGTGGTGGCACTGAGGGTCGGAAGAGGGAGGGGGAAGGAAGCTGGTGGGGAGAGGGGAAGAAGACCCCAGGAGGCCATGGGGACTGACGGAGAGGCAGAAGAGGGAGCCCTGGAGGTGGAGCCCAGCCCAGCTGAGGAGGAGGTGGGTGAAGCAGCCCTCTGCTGCCCAGAGCTTCCCCAGCTCCACAGTTGCCTCCCAGTAGACAGGCTCTAGGAGGAGGTGCAGGTGGGGGACACAGGTGACCCCTCTGAAAGAGAGGAGCGACCCCCCAATTGGATCGTGACCCCCAGTTTGAGAACCACTGCAATAGAAGCTCTTATGTTTTTAACGATTCCATTGACAACGGCCACACTGGGTCTTTAGCTCACAGTTTAGGTCTGTTCTGGTATGCCAAAACTCCCAAATTCCTGTCAGAATTTTACTTAGAAATAAGGAGTTTCTCTTTTTAGGACCAATACTGACACTGGCCTCCTCAGTTCAGTACTCACTAGATCAATACTAGATCAAATCAATACTCACAGATCAGGCTCTCTTGACTTCCTGTCAATTGAGTCACTTGTAACTTTCTGATGATGGGAAGGTCAGGCCAACTCAGTAATTGCCACTTGATCAGTGCTCATTCTGGTCCTCATAATAAATCTTTTAATCTCTGACCTTTATAACAAAATGATTGCAAATCCCATTTTTCATTGCAATCCTGATGGGTGCCACCTATTTCAGTGGGAGGAGTGCATATTATATGTCACCTGTACCCTGGTATGTGTTCTGAGATTAGATAAAATAACCATGTGTAAGTGTCATGCCTCAAACCTGCTATCATTGTAGGCAGAAAAGATTTCCTGGACATCGTGGACAAGTGTGCTTGGTTCCTGCTGTGAAGGAATTTGGCCAATAATTGGAGAAGTAACAGATGTAACTGCTTCATGCCTCACTAGTGATAATACAGTCTTGGCAACAGGAGATGATTTTGGATTTGTAAAGCTTTTCAGATACCCTGCCAAAGTAAGTAAATATGAAGTTGTTTCATGAGACTGGGGCTGGAATCCTAAGAGCACTTTCTTGGGAGTAAGTCCCATTGTACTCAATGGAACATACTTCTGAGTAGACACAAATAGGATTGCACTGTTTGAGTGTTAAATAACCAAGTCCCATCCCCTTCCTATTTATGAACAAAAGTACTGAGAATGTGCATACGCTGTATTATTCCCAATGCCTACAGCATCAAGTGATTCCCAATACTGTACAGCATCAAGGGCACAAACACGTATAACAAATATGTTTCTGATGTTACAGGAACATCACTAAAGTTATCTGCAAATTCAGCAGCAGTAGAAGTGCAGTTTCTATTGCATCCTGCAGGGAAATTTCAGCTGCTGGATGTCTTGTACCTCAAGTTGTACCACATGGTACAGAGACATTTTGTTCTCTTGCTTTGAACCTCATGCAGCCATGTTCAGCTCAACTAGAATCTGCACCAGTGAAATTTATGCCACTGAATCAGGTGATAAGGGAGATAAGACACTCACTGATGACACTGATCCCCCCACCCACCCTTGGACCTGATCCTTCTTTGTTGCTCTTCCCTTGCCCAGTTCCACCCCTGCCCTGTCCTGGCCCCAACACTGCTCTGAGTGCTGATGCTGGTGGGAAGGCTCTAGACTTTCTGCCAGATCATGTATTCTTTACATCAAGGGTGCCCAAATCTGACCCAGGGAAAAACTGCATCCCACAGTGAGCCTCCATGCAGACTGTGGTAACCCCCTTCCAGCCTGCATGCGAGCCCTGTACTCATCTGGAGTCGTGGGAAACTCTGCTTCCCTTTCCTACAGCTTAATGTCCTGCCCGGTCTTAACCAGGCACAAGAGAACTGGCCTTACACTGAGGAGACCTCCAGTAGCTGAAATCCCTTTGCGGGATTCAGCATAGCTCACACCAGACCACTGCATTGTCACACAGGTATTTAGTTGATCTGTGTGATCAGTAAATATTTCAAGATTTCTTTTGCTTAATGTATTTACTTTGGGAATTAACTGCCAGATTTATCTATGAGCTTAGTGAGAAGATATATTATTCAGGGACAGCTTTGATTTCACAGATATTTTATTAGAAGAAAAGCCAACACTGAAACAATGAATGATTTTTTTTCTTAGAGGCTTAATTCCATTTTATTTTGAATGAAACATTCATTCTTTCTACATTTCATATTTAGGGAAAATATGGGAAGTTTAAGAGATATGTGGCTCATAGCACACATGTAACAAATGTTCGTTGGACTCATGATGATAGTTTATTAATTACTGTTGGAGGTGGAGACACTTCTTTAATGTTATGGACCCATGAAATGGAGGGTCATCGTGAAACCAGACAGTGTGACAGTGAAGAATCTGATCTAGATTCTGAGGAAGATGGGGGTGAGTAACAGTTTTGCTATACATCAATTTTAGAGATCAGTTTCAACTTTCCTATGAAATCCATAAATACAAATATTTTTTAAAACTAAAAAATATATTTTCCATGGTATGAATCTCAGCATGAGAATTCCAGGTTTTCTAAACTTGACATGTTAATAACATATTTTTATGTAATTATATCTTTTCTCATACTTTTTTTGTTGTTGTCTTTAGTGTTCTGGAAGAAGAGCACTAGCTTGTAAATAACATAATTTATTTTCCAATAGTCCAATAGTCCTTGTGGTTATAAATATTTTACTAGGATATGACAGTGATGTCACAAGAGAAAATGAAATTAATTATACCATCAAAGCCTTATCAACCAACATCAGACCAATGTTTGGAATCAAACCTCATCTGCAGCAAAAAGAGCCTTCAGTAGATGAAAGGTAACTTTTAACTTTGGGGAGCAAAATCTATTTGATGGTATATTATAACAAAATAGAACAGAGGTATATTGTGTGTATTTAGGAGGCTAATGTGTTCTGTCATTTGTTTTTCAGTAAATGTCAGTATTAGATAATATTTCAGTTTAATCCTACATGGACTTAGTGTGTTGATCATCTAGAATATCTTGTACAGTGCAATGAGCAGCATTTGTGATTAACACCCATATCCTAGAGTCAAATTAAGCCCTTTACAATGGAGTAGTTAAGGTGACTTTCCATAAGATAATCCTAGAGGGTGACGTAAATGTATGGACCCATAACTGCTCTGATTTTGCCCTAAGTGCACTAGGATTATTACCACTGCCAAAACAGTGTTTTTAGCTTTCATAGATGTGATAGTTGTGGGTAGGAGAGTTGTAGAATAATATTCCGCTTGTTGCGAGAACATGGAAGATATAGCATTTTCTTGTAGTCCACTGGTTCTAAAACCTTGAGCAACAAGATCCACTTTTTAGAATGAGAATCTGTCAGGATCCACTAGACATGATGTCATCAAGCTGAAATTTTTAAAATAATCTTAGGCTACAATCCTACCTTCTCTTCCCCAGGAGTAGGTGCCACTTATTGTTAAAAGCATAGACATAATAGCATATTAAAAATACAGACCTTTAACATTTTCCCAAATGCAGTCACACATCAAGTCTACTATATTAAAACATTGAAATGAATGGGGAACCATTTAAAATTGGCTTGTGATCCACTTGTTTGCTCCTGACCCATGGTTTGAGAAACACTGCTGGAGTTGTTTATGCAGGGATATTGGAGTGGGAGCAGGTAGACAAACACACATACATTTGAACATATGAGTTCCTGTAGTTTTGGGTGTAAAGATAAGAGAGGTTTCACAGTGGAGTTGACTTAGGAAATGAGCCAGGTAATATGAGTATTAATCCAGATATATGATTAATTAATGAGCCTGGAAGAGTGCAGTTTTTTTTAATTATTCCCCCTTGGTAGGCTACCCGGTCACATAAGGGTCTCCATTGGCATACTCCTGCCATTTTGGTGGTATGTGGCTGAGAAGAGATTTTTAAGAAGAGGGAATAAAATTGGGCATCTGCAACTGCCACTGGATCCACCCCAACATGCCCCCTGGTTTCTCCTCTGAAATGCTCTATAACTCCCCTTCCCTCCCCACAACCCACTCACTTGATTTACAGCATCTGTGGAGCCTCTCAAGGCCACTGCCTCTCATGCCATACCTCTCCCCATTCATGGCAGCAGCCTGGCAGCATACAGCAGTAACTGTGCTTTTGTGCTTCTGTAAAGGAACTAGCCCCAATAAGTGGGAAGCCCCAATAAGATTGGAACCTGAATTTTATGCATCAATGCCATTCAAATGTGATGTTCAAATGTGAGTTAAAAATGCCTTTCAAATGTGATGATTTATGGATTGTGCATTGGAGAACCAGTACCCATATTTCCGTAACAGAGTAGCATGAATAATAATAAGTGGAGAAACATTTTATTCATGAGATTAATTTCAGTTTTCTTTACTCTAGATTTATGATATACATTGTTCATATTTTAATATCCCTGCTTAATTTTTATGCTTCCTGTGAAGGCAAGGAGTTGTGAGGTAAGTTCCTCTGTTCTAAATCACTCATTATAAAGCATATTTCACTTCAAGTCCGATGTGGAAAAATAGTGGTACTAATATAAAAAGCAAGCAATGTGCAAATCTGAGTGCATACTCGGGGGAGAAAGACTTTCCATAAGGTATTGAAAAAGTTCTGGAGAATTACAACAACCTGTAGAGGTTCAGTGTTCAGAAGGTCAGGTGCCTTTGATTATATGCTTATATTAGGATCAATAGGTCCTGACAGAAAAGAGGGGAAAAAGTGTGAGGATATTTCATGTCTGGGGATTCCACATGCCTCTACATCAGTGGTTCTTAAGCATTTCAACCGGGGACCCCCTTATGACAATCTGTCTTGGACCCCTTGGAAGTGATGTCACAGCTGGAACAGGAAGTGACATCACTGTGATGCCAGAGTTCAGAAGTAAATCCCATTGTGTTTAATGAGAATTACTCATAGGAAAGCAGCCTGAATTCCCCCTATTCCAAGATGGTGTTGCCCAATGCCAGATTCCAAGAGGGTGGAGGCCAGCTTTTCAAGATCTCCCTGAAATGAAGTTGTGATCCTCAAGGGGGTTCTGACTCCTACATTGAGAACCAATGCTTTACATTGTTCTGTCTGCAAAATGGGTGGCAACTATAATAGCACAAATAGGAAACTTATAAAGAGTAAGGTTCATTAGTCTTTGTGAGGAACCCTGCTGTGTAAGCCAGAAGTGAATCTTCTTTCTTTAGCCCTTTTCCAGTTGCTGACTGCCTTCGTGAAGGCAAGGATTCTTTCTGGATTTGGTTGAAGCATAAATGCACATTGTTATGGTTTATTGCATGTTTAGAGCATGTAACACAGAGTAAAAGAAGCAAAGAATTATATTGCATCTCTTAAGTAGCTGAAAGTTCCTCAGACAGTGTCAGGTGAACCCTTGGTAGCAAATTGGTTTGTAGAAACAGCTTTCATAGCATTTTAGAAGCCTCTCATTATACTTTCAAAGGCTTGTCAGCGTTGGCACTTCTATTTCACTCCTACCTTGCTTGTTTATAGCATTACTTTGAGAGGCCTGAGGAGCCTAATTAAACCATACTCATTAGGTGGAAATAGATACACGTAGGAAAAGCCCAGAAATCAAGTAAAGGCAAGCAGCATGACCAATGTGCCAGCCATATTATTCAAGGCAAGTAATTCCCAAACTTTTTGTATCAAGACCCATTTACTTTGTAGGGAGATTAGGAGAATCAGTATTTGTTTTTTGAATAGCTTCAGGACTACAGGCAATTAGTTATCTGATTTTTCTAACCATCAGCCTTTGGCAACTCACCAAAAATCAGGTCGTGCCTACCAATGGGTAGGCTACAAATGAACCATGCTTCAAAATACAATGAGTTTTGCATTGGTACTACACCAGCTTCACCAACTGGGGAAGTTGAAGCTAACCCATAAAGCTGATTAGCCAGTTATATGAAATTGGGCCACATGTGGTGAGGGGATTGCCTGCTGCTGTCACCAAGATCTTAGATGTTTGGAAAGCCAGCACAGCAAGTGGAGCACCACTCTTATGGGCCATTCTCCTCCTCTTGTGATCTTTTGGCCCAAACTGTCCTCTGAAGCAGTTGGTGGCATCTTCTTGTCACCACCAGATGCCATGCCCTATTTGCTATAGGCTTCAGGTACAATGGCTGTATGGTAAAGGGGGGGGGGCACACAAATGCTCTGCTTGGAGCTGCCCTTTGGGAACTATTATACTGACTACTCTATCTGTGTATGGGGAGGGGTTGGCTGGCTGGGAATCTTCTTCTGACACTTAGATGCAAATCTAACTGATATGCATTAACTTTACTAATAACAGCCCAGAACTGTTTCTTGCAGAGGTACCATATAACAGCATTCATCAGTAAAAAAAACCCATCTCCCTTTCTAGCATCTCAACTGCCTTTTTGTCACCTTCTTCCTCTGGCTGTCCCCAGCTGCCCCCAGCCTCTTTTCAGCCTGGCATGTTATCATTTAACACAGTTGCATTTCCTCAGCCTGCTTGTTTGACATGGCATGTTGGCCAGAAGAGGGCTTTTATTTAGAAAGATGTATTTTAAAGATGCCAATATGCCTTTGTTCATAATTGCAAAGTAATGTAATTTTTTTATCAGTACAGGTTTCCCTGTTTATCCACTAGGATTCTGTTCTGGAACCTCCAGTGGATTAAAAAAATCAGTATATAAAGAAAACAATGGGAAAATAGGTTTAAAGACACACTTCCATTCTTTGTCCTTTGTTGAGCCTAATTGAATAAGGTAGTGCCTCAATATCTGAGGGGTTTGATTCTGATACTGAGATGTGGTATGACTGCCTCTCTACAACAGTAGAAAAGCAGTTTTTTAAACTATGATTTGCAGCAACCATTTGTGTTGAGTCAAATCCATGCATAAAAATCTGTGTTTTACTCAGTTGGACCTGTATTTTAGTTTACATTTTAATCTGTGAATTATTATACCTTTTCTACAGAATAAATGAGATAAATTAAATATGCTATGGGATCCAAAAGTGAATCTCATTTGCAGTTGAACTGTGAAAATTTCAAATGGGGAAGCCCTTCTGTTTTCTAAGCTTGAAGGTTCTTATCCAGTTGGTTGGTTGGCTGGCTATTGTTAGAGATTGAGATTTCAAAAAACCTTTAGAGATTAGGTGCTCAGTTGTCAAAGCAGTAAGCTTCACTTCTGGGGCTAATGGCTGTAAGGAGATTCTGCAATCCAGTGGGACTGCAGAATGAGGGAAAAGGTTTAAATACCACTCTTCTAGTCTTGATCTTGATTGAAGTCTGATCACAGGTACTGTTTTTCTTTTGGAACAAAAGAAATAGGAAACATGTTTTATAGCCTAGTCCAACACCTCTGGTGCAGCCACACCAAAAAGGTGTATTAAGTGTCCAGTGGGAGATGAATTGGGAGGCTTTGGAGAGAATTTAAATCACCTTACATCTCTATGAGTCTACTCATAGAGTGAAGTGGGTCTCTGGACCTAAGCTGGCTCCTAGAATATTTATCTCACTGAAGTCTTTATCGTAGGTCTCTGAATCTTTTGGGTGCAAGTCTGAGGAGAAAATGCATGCACCATTGCCACTGACTTCACTCCAGCTGTAGCCCCCCTTCCCACCCTGTTTTGTACTTGCCTTTCCTGCACTGGACCTTTACATTCTCTGGTTGGTTTGGGGGGCATTCTGAAAATGGCCACCAACAGAATACTGCATCTTGCATAGGCAGCCACTTTAAGACTCTGGTGTCTTAATCCCTGATAAGATTGGGCTGTTACATAAGTGAAGACTTCTCATTTTAAACTTGTCATTTACTCTTCTAAATATGTGCAGAAATGAGTGATTGGGGATATGATAATAGGTAGGAAGGAGGTGTGGCAGGGGGTATAACCAGCGGAGCTCTGATCCACCTATAGATCCAGAGCTCCCATCTGGCTTCTTGATCTAATATGGAGCTCTCCGATTCTGCACCAGCTATGCCCAGGATATGGCTTTACCCCATCTATACTCAATGGCTGTCATTGTTCTGTTGTGTATTATGTTGGATGATGAGCATTGAGCAACATCTAGCAAGCCAGTTCCTTCCTTCTTCACTATATAATCGTTTTTTCTTGCTTATTTGCTTCCCATTCTCGGATGTCCTTCTCAGGATTCATTCTGACTCATGGCAGAGCTTTGTGTACCTTAAATCTCTGTGTAGTCTACTTCTGCTTTGTACATTGCTCTTGGTAAAAAAAGCAGTAGGCCTCCATTATTTCCTTACACTTAGATATTTCCAGAGCAGAAACAAACTGCAGAACAGAAACAAACAAATTCTACACGCTATTTTCTGCTGTAAAACATTTTAGGCCATTGATATTCTTACCTAATAACCACATTTCACTAAGTTAACATTTGGCCTAACTTGATTAAGTAATCATTCTCTCTTTCTTATCTGCTGCTGAAAAGAGGTTCCAGGTAACAATTTTATTTTGCTAATGTCTATTTCATATTTCACCTTTACCTTTCAGCACCACACAAAACTGTCATTCCAGTGCCAGTAACAAACACATCCTCCCAATCTTCAACATATTACCATGTTCCTTTTCACACTTTCCATTCATATGTAAAGTAGGTTGGGTTGGATCCAGAGACTTGCAAACAGCTTTTCTCTCTTGGAGCATAGATTTTCTGCTTTATCTTCCATGTCTCTGCAAAAAAGGCAATCCCGAATACCTCCTGACCCTCAGGATCAATCTGAGATATGGTGAAGGGGTTTGCAGAAAGGAATAGGAAATGTTTTTTGTCTCTGGATCCAACTCTGTAAACATACATGCTTTCGTTGGTTTGTTTCCTGTGAATCTGTGAAATTTAAAGGCATTTTTGAAATGCAATGTATGCATAAAATGGAATTAGATCTTATTCAGTCCTTGAAGACATGTTCCTATCATATGTTTTCATGAAAAAAATTGTGCATAAACCCTACAACTTCTTTACACAATGGGAATGAGGTACAGTAAGTCTAAAGACAGCCCAGTCCTATGCTTATTAGCCATCATTGCTTGCATTCAGTACCAGTAGAAAATTAACAGTGTGCTGCTGGAAGTACCTGCAAGAAGGCCAGGAAGGATTTCCTACCCATGCTATCACATTTTCTGTCACTTGCTGGAGTAGATAAGTCAGCAGGAGAGGCAGGAGCAGTGGGGGATAGTGGAGTAGAATGGGGAGGGGCAGAGAGATGGGTGAACCAAATTCAGAAAAGAGTCATCAGGTTTGGCACCAGTGGAAAGTGCTAAATTCTAATTTCTTTCCCTGACACAATCCTACCACAGAGGTCCATGCAGAGCTGCATCAACTATTTAGCTAGCGAAGGTTTGAGTAAAACACTACAAAGGCTTACCACCAAGTAAACAAATGATGATTCCCTTACCCAACAAGATCTCTTTAATTCCCCCCCCCCCGACATTGAAGTTTCCATTGGGATTTCTGTGCTCCAAACATCAATGCAGTTCCTTTTTCATTGACCAAATGGATACAATAACTTGTAACAGAAGGAGCATGGAGTTTGTGTAGCTTCCTAGAAAACTGGTGGTGTTTGCAGGTTAGCGTGAAAAGAGCAAACAAAACAAAATTAATTCCCTAAACACATCTAGCTAGAAATACAGTCCCTATTGCTAGCTACTTGAAGTTGTCCCAGAAATTAGAGTCCCTGCACTTACTGGAGAGGATGTAGGTCTGCCTTCTGAAAACCAAAACTAGATTCCCAGTGCAGGGTGTTACAGTAAGATGTACTGGCCAACCTTGGGGGAAGGAGGGCAGTGGGTGGGACAGTGGGTGGGACCAAGCACTTTTATGTATTTATTTAAAAGATTTATACACTGCCTTTCCTCTTTTAGAAACATATACCGAAGTGGCTTGTAATCAGTAATAAAACATACAAGTGAAACATACAATATTTAAAAACAGGTAATAAAAATCTAGTCAAAAACCATTTGAAGAAGGGCAAAACATAGGAGCTACTATAGAGGCATGGAGGCAGACAACCCATCACCTGAACACAAGACAAACCAGAAAGATCTTTAGCCCTTGCTGGAATGCCATAATGGCGGAGGTAGATCTTAATTCCCTTGGTTGGGAGTTCCATAACTGTGGTCCCACTACTGAGGAGGTTTGCCCCCATGCATTTTGCCAGTTCCCATTCTCCTGGTGGCACAGAGTAGCCTCAGGCAGTTCAGATTTGTACCATTTCCTGAGGGGGCACAGATCTGAGTGGATACATTGGTTGCTGCTGCATTAGCCAGGGTAGGGAAAAAAATTTCCCTTGCCCTGCAGTAGTACAACAGCAGCCCCAAACTTGCTCTTGATATCTCACAGGCCAACTGGCCTGCCTTTTCCAGTGCAAGTTCAGATTGTGCTCTAATTTTGATAGTGTTATTGAAGTACCTGGTTGGAAGAGTGGAGGAACCCATTTGACCAAACAATCCAGCTTTCTACTTAGGCCCTTTGGTTTGTCCAATCAGTAGATACATTTCAGTGTCGGGAAGATTCTTCTACTACTTCAGCATGAAGAAGGGCATTAATCCAATTCTAGCGTGTGGCCTTCAGCAATGGCATTTCTCACAAAGAATGCTACAGAAAGATGTTGCGGCAGCTCTTCGATTGTTTTTTTCTAAAGTTAATTAAACAATAAGCATAACTAAAAACAAAAATAATTTAAATAATAATACATGGAGTATCTCCATGTAAAAGATTACATGGAGTTATCTAGCAGTATAACATGAGCAAAGACAAAAATTCTAATTACTTATTGCCTTTATGTTAATAATATAAATTTTCACCTTTACATAATCTGTCTCCTTCTGATCTTCATAAATTAATTAAAAAAATTATTACTCTTTAATAGACTTTTATAATTACCCATATTTACTCGAAACTAATGTGCCATCAAATCTAATGTGCACCCTGATTTTGGAGACTAAGGGCACAATCCAGAGTAACTACGGGAGCATGTAAGAGACATGTGCACCCGTAGTAACTGCAACACCTAGTGAAAACCTATGGGAAATTCATATTGCAATCCAGAGTAAACTGTTCTTACTCTGGAGCAAGGACTCCCCATAGTTACTCTGTATTTCACCCTAAATTTGGCTGGAAAAGGTGTGCATTATGTTCAAGAAAATGCAGTAATTCTTTAAAACTAATCTTCAAATCCAAAATTCATTAATTCATTGTACACACACTCTCTCTCTCTCTCTCTCTCTCTCTCTCTCTCTCTCTCTCTCTCTCTCTCTCTCTCACACACACACACACACACACACACACACACACACACACACACACACACACACACACACAAAAGTCAATAACTGGTTTCCAGTCTACGGGCGCAATCCAGAGCAAGTTCAACCTGCTCTGCCCTAACTGCTCTCTCCTAACTATTCTGTATCCAGAGCAGAAAGTTATGCTGCATCCAGAGAGTCAGGAAGCCGGGGCTGCCCTAACTGCTCCAGAGCATGCTAAGTCTGTGACAGCTGGGGAGGGCTTGCTCCTGAGTAGACCCCCCTCAGATCACACTGAAGAAGGAACAGCTGTGGTGCCTACATTATAAGGAAGCCCAGCAGTTCCTGACAACCAGTTACAGCTGCAGTTCTTCTAGTGCAAGATGGATGCTTGGAGTGGTCTGCTGTATCCTGAGGTTAATGGGCTGCCATAGTTGTGCCATATCCTGAGGTTGAGAGGCAGGGGTTGCAGCTAGGCTGGCCAAGAACTCAGATTTTTGGTCAACACTACCATTCTTTCTCAGGCCTTATCATGGACCCCTATGGGTCTACTCATTACTATACCTGCTCCTGAGGTGGTATATCTCTGAGGAACTGGAAGAGGGCATTTCTGCCTTGAAACAGGCTTTGGATACAGAGTAACTGATCTGCCCTAGGCAATGCTAAACTTGCCTCTCCTGAGCTGCTTAGGCTGCCCCAGTTAGGGCAGAGCAGGTCCACCTCTCTTAGGGCACCCTATGTTGCCTTGCTCTGCCCTAAGCCTCATCCAGAGTAACTGGGCAGGAGCATCTTGCAGTTGCTCCACCCTAGTGATAGATAGGGCACCCTAAGGCCTCTTATGTGCAAGGAATAGTTGCTGTGGATTGGGCTGCCTATCTTCTTATCTATATATAAAAAATTAAAAAGTCACTGACTGATTCACTGACATCAACACCCCACCAAAACCGCTAGACCTAGAAGCGTGAAATTTGGGGAGGGTATAACTTCCATGATGGAGGCGTCCACTAAGAACCAGTTTTTGGAAATTCCAACAAGAAGGGGGTGAAAAGGGGAGCAACACGTTTATTCCCCATACTTTCCATTGAAGAATCCCTGACTGAGAGACACTCTGCCCAACCCCTGGAACTAAAACCGTGAAATTTGCAGGGTGGTGTTCCTTCTGTGACATCAACACCCACCAGGAACTGGTGTTGAGAAATTTAACCTTTAAGGGGCTGAAAAGGGATGCAATATGTTTTTGTCCAATACTTTACATTGAAGACTGACATCAACATCCAACCAATTTTGTGCCTGAAGCACTGGGAGGGAGGGTACACTGCGGGGAGCGGAGTTGATGCACATGGGAGGGTGTTGTGCATGAGAAAATGTTGTGCCTGGGGGCGTTGTTATATATGGGCAGTTGTTGTGCATGGGTGGTTGATGTTCATGGGGGGAGTTGCACATGGGGAATTGATGCACATGGGGGTATAGTGCAGGGGGAGGGATGGTGTGCATGATTGATGGTGCACGGGGGGATGGTGCACATTGAGTGCATGGGATGTGCTTGGGTGATGGTGTGTATTAGATTTTGTGGATGGGGAAATGGTGTGCATAGGGGAGTGTTGCATGGGGAGGGAATGGTTTGCATGCGGGAAGGGTGCTCACGGGTTGGTGTGCATGGGGAGGGAAGGGTGCACATGGAGGAGATGGTGCACATGGAGGGATGGTGCATTGCTGTGTGTGTTGTACAGGAGTTCTGGGACCGCCACTGCATGGCAGTGTGTGTTGCATGGCAGAGTGTTACAAATATTCTTGAAATTTTACTCACCCAACGCGGATACATTTCACTAGTATATATAAAATTGAAGAGTGACTGAGTCACTCAGTCATGGTCCACCCATCACTGCTGGACCTAGAAGCATGAAATTTGGGGAGGGTATTCCTTCTGTGACGTAGTCACTCACTTAAAAACCTATTTTTAGAAATTCAAACTGGAAGTGGTGAAAAGGAGTACAATGCATCTTCTTTCCAATACTTCACATTAAAAACTGATCAACACTCAGCCCCAACCCATTAACCTAGAAGCATGAAATTTGGTGAGCATCTTCTATGATATAAGGAACAACTAAGGAACATGGACAGATTTGATGCCTGATGTTGCCTGCTGTTGCCCGCTGCCTGGTGTTGCCCATTGGTGTCCAGTGCTTGGTGCCTTGTGCCTGGCAGGGATGCCCATAGCTCAGTAGGGATCCCTTGTGCCTTCTGCCACTTGTGCTGGCTGGTGCCTGCTGCTCACTGCTCATCCTGGTAGGGATGTCCATTGCTCATCCTGATAGGGATACCCACTGCCTGCTGGTGCCCACTTCCTACTGCACAGTGGTGCCCACTGCCTGATATTGCCTGGTAGGAATGCCCAGTACCCACTGTTGTCTCCTCCCATTTGTGCCTTTGGCCATCTGAGGCAATTGTCCACCAGGGCCTATTGGTGAGTGTGTGTGTGAGGGGGGGGGGGGCTCTGAACATGTGGAATGCCTCTCCTGCAGAGCCCTGGTTGGTTCCTAGTTTGAACATCTTCAGGAGTCATGTGAAAACCTCTCCTTTTGAATAAGAATGATATCTGACCCTTGCATTGTGGATGGTGATGTGTGTTTCAGCTGTGCATTTTTATATGTTTCTACTGCCTTTTGGTTTTTTCCCCATGAATTTGTTGTTTTTATTTTATTATAAGCTGCCTTGGGTTATCCTAGGGGTAGAATAAACATTTTTTAATATTAGAGGAGTAGAACTACCAAGCTTCTTAAGCCTGCTTTAACTTTACATGTAACAAAATCCATACACAGAAAGCGTTTTGCATTTGTCGGAAACTTGTGTGTAGATTATGTGCAATGATTGCAAGTATATGCAACCTGTTGGCATGTTCATGCTACATAATAGTCTTCTGTATTTATTTATTTAAGGGACTTATACCCAGCCTCTCCCTTTCCAAAGTAAATGCCGTAGATAGGCAAACTATTCCTTTTGTCCTTAACCTTGTGAAGTAGGTGAGGCAGAGAATGAGTGACTGGCCCACGGTCACCCAGGAAGCTTCATGGTTGAGGAGGGATTTGAAATTGGATCTTTCTTGTCTCAGTCCAACTCCCTAACTACTACACCACCCTGGCTTTCACACATAAATATATATGAAATATAATTATTTTGAACGTGATTCTTGCAAAAAAAATTAATGTAATTTTTTAAGTGCTTTAGGACTCATCCACACAACCAAAAAGTAGCTTGAACAGCTATAAAGACAGACAGTTCCTAACCTCTCACTTTTGGATGATGAAATTATTGTCTTTTGGATGCTGATTTCTGCATCTTCTGATGCACTTCTGATACCTTTTGCATCTTTTGGATTCCATTGCTAGTTTTTAATGTGTTGAGCAATGCTTTAATGTTAAAAATCTAAAAGAGATATTCAAATATTTATATTTATTTTAATATTAAACAGTCTAGGTAATAATTGCATTTTTCCATTAACCATTTTTTACCATATGGATATATTGCTCATGAATTGAATAAAATAGCTGCCATTGCCAGAGAAGTATACCAAGAAGGCACCACAGTTGAAGTTATCTTTCTCCAATGTATATTTTCAGAGTAAACTTTCAAAACTGTATCTTCAATTTCCTTAATTCTTCCTTATCACGTCTGAAATTATATAGCTTTTTTTCCCTTTTGGCCTTTTTCCCATTTTGCATATTGTCCTCATTGTTCTCAGTTGGTATACAGGTTTTTGTATGATAGTGTTGTTTTACATGTGATTTAAAAAATTTTAGGTGATTGTCTAAACCAGGGGAAGGCAACCCCTGGCAATGGTGCTGAGCTCAGCACACAGGGCAGTGCTTACCAGCACACCAAGGTACTCCTGGCAGATACAGCCAGGAATGCTGCCACTGCTGCAATTGCCAGCAGGCCCATTGCCAGCGCCCAGAATGGCAACATCTCTCCTCCCCTCATCCCGACCTGCTTCCACCATAATGGAAGGCCCTGGGACATTGACCCTATGTCCTCTTGAGCCTTCTGCAGGAGAGCAGATGTGCACCTTAGATGCCGCCAAGTTGGGAGAGCAGCACCCAAGGGCCAGCCTCACTCCCTGCAGTGTCTCCCTTGGGATCCCTCCCAGGGCCAGCTAATAAGCAACAGGCCTGGAGGCACTGAGGCCAGAGAGGTGGGCAATGCCAGCAAGGTGCTGGGGAGGCTGGAGAGGCAGCCTATTCAAGCTTGCCCTTTCCTGTGCCCAGTAGCGTAGCTAGGGAGTGCAGGGGGTGCAGATGTACCGGGCTTCAAGCTTTAGGGGAGCTCCAAGCTGAGCTTCACACTCGTGTTAGAAATTGTGAAAAACGGGGTATGTTCGAATGATAATACTATCATGTTATATATCTTTGGAAAGGTCATTTAATGCAGAATGCAATGAAACATACAGCAATGAACTATCCATATTCTATCCAATATTATGGCTAATTAACTAAAAATGAAAACACAAAAGCCTATGGAACAAAAAATGAATTTTCTTAACTGAACTTTCCCATGATACTGATTACTCTGAGAGCCAGTTCTGATACTGTGTGGAGCTAATAAGGTATTAATATGAATCAGCTCTCAGTACATATATCATAAAAGGTACAGATGTCATAAAACAGTTACCCATCGAAACTAGGTATACAAGCACTTCTAAGTGGTGCTCCTATTATCTTTAGCAAGGAAAGAATAACGATTCCTCTTTACCCAGGCAAGCTTCCCCAACCAATAATGAGGGACAAAATTTTCATTATTTTACTTAAATTTAATTTTATTTTGTTGTTGGGGGGAGAGCAACAAAATCTTATTTGACTCAAGATAGCAAATAGGTGTTTTAGCTGTGCACTGGCAGAGCAAAAGGGTATTTTTTAATAACAAAAATTCTTTAAAAAAATACTCTTTATTTAAAAATCATTTATTTAAAAAATACCCAGGGATGACATCACTTCCGGTTGCGATAGCACTTCCTGGGCAACATTTTGAGCTTTGCACCGGGCTACATGATCATTAGCTTTGCCACTGCCTGTGCCTTTCTACTCAGAAGTTAAACCCCCAAGTAGAAAGAACATATGGAACATAGTTCCAGGAAGGGACGGAGAAGAAGGCAGGAATTTTCTTACCTGCAAATGTCCTTTTCTTGGAGGAGAGGAAAAGGTGCATTCAGGGAACAGCCTGGGTTTGGCCCCGCCCTCCAGTGAGACAGGGCTGGACTGAAACTTGTCTCCTCCTTGCGTGGGGCAACTCTTCCAAGAGTCCACATCCAAGAGCCCGAAAAGGAGAAGAACGCCAGCGAGAGCTATGCTCGGAAAAACAAAACTGTTCGAGAACACAGAACAGCCACCAAACATGTGAACACAGCTCCCCCGAGCACCTGCTGGTAACACTGGGTCTTGGGATCACACAGAATACAGGCCATAATGAAAAGATAACCAGGGTAGGCAACGGACCAGGAGCATCCTAAAACTGTTCTAACAAAAAACAATCCCTCCCCGGGAACCCCCACCGGTTCTGTATAGGGAGACAAGGTAGGGTGCATCTCCGCTGAAGTGGGCCTGAATGCACCTTTTCCTCAACTCCAAGAAAAGGACATTTGCAGGTAAGAAAATTCCTGCTTTCTCTGGAGGAGGGAAAAGGTGAATTCAGGAAACAGCCTGGGATATCCCAGAGCCTCACACTAAGGGTGGGGGAGACGCAGCTATCTTTAAGACACCACTCTTTGGAGCACTCTGCGGCCAAAAGTGGCCTCCGCCGAGGCTGCCTAGTCAACCTTGTAATCAGTGGTGGGCCCGTTCTGGCCCAAGAACCGGTTCTCCGGAAGTGGGTGGGGCCAGGGTCAAGGGGCGGGGTCAGGGGCCGGGGAGGTTTTTAATTTAAAAATTAAAATTTTTTTTAAAAATTACTTCTGAGTAGACCTGCTTAGGATGGGGCTCTGAGGTTGCAATCCTCTCCACACTTTCCTGGGAATAAGTCCCATTGACTATACTGGGACTTACTTCAGAGTAGACCTGCATAGGAAGGGGCTCTGAGGCTGCAATCCTCTCCACACTTTCCTGGGAGTAAGTCCCATTGACTATACTGGGACTTACTTCAGAGTAGACCTGCTTAGGATGGGGTTATGTGCCTCTCAGCCCCCCAGCCGTCTGGGGAGATGCTTCTGAGGGCATGGTGGTGCCACGCGGGTCGCTCCAAGCCCCCCCAGCCGTCTGGGAAGAGGCTTCTGAGGGCATGGTGGTGCCGCGCGGGTCGCTCCAAGCCTCCCCAGCCGGCTGGGGAGAGGCTTCTGAGAGTGCACTGGCGCCCTGTGGGTTAGGGTTAGGACCCCAAACCGGTCCGCTCAGTTCTCCCTCCCCCCACTGCTACCGGCTCCCCAGCGGCGGAGGATTTGGAAGATCTGGTCCCCGGGGACCAGAGCGAATAGGCATCTGCCCACCTGTGCTTGTAATGCTTAATAAATGTATTCAGGGATGCCCATGCTGCCGCTTTGCAAATGTCCAACAGACTTCCCTAGTTCTATATATGTAAAAACTCAGAGCTCGTTTTACATCGAGGGAATGCCAGGCCCGCTCTTTCTGAGAACTTGGGTTTGGGCAGAGGGTGGGTAGGACCACTTCATGGGCCCTGTGGAAAACTGAGTTTACCTTGGGCATGAACGAGGGATTGAGCCTGAGAACGACCCTATCTGTCTGGAAACTGCAAAGGTTTGGACTTGTGGACAGTGCCCCAATTTCCGATACCCGTCTTGCTGATGTGATAGCCACTAAAAGTATGGACTTGAGAGTCACAAACCTGATTGGCACTGTGGCAAGTGGCTCAAAGGGCACCCCCATGAGGGCTTTCAACACTGTTGGAAGGTCCCATGTTGGGAAACGGTGGATGACCATGGGCTTTAGGAGTTTTAAGGCCTGAATAAAACGCTTGCAGTCAGGATGTCGAGAAAATTAGTTGCCTCCATTGACACCCAGGATGGAGCTTATTGTGGACAATTGCCTCTTGATGGTGTTTGTGCTTAAACCTTTGTCAATGCCCTCTTGCAGGAATTCCAAGACCTGAGAACGTTTGGGTCTGGAGCTAGAGAAACCTTTAAGTTCACACCAAGAGAACTTTCGCCAGGTTCTAGTGTAGATTTTGTTTGTGGATTCCCTTCTGGAGGCCAAGAGCATGTCAAGGACCCGCTCCGAGTAGCCCTTCTTTAGGAACTCCCGCCGCTCAAAAACCAAGCTGTCAGGTGGTAAATTCCCGGATTGGGATGGAGTAGTGGGCCTTGACATAGAAGGTCTGGCCTGATCAGGAGTCGTAGCGGTGGTCTGGCCATGAGGTTGAAAATGGCCGGGTACCAGGGGCAGCGGGGCCAGTCTGGAGCCACTAGGATCAGGGATGTTTGAAACCTCCTCATGCGATGTAGCACCGATTGCAGGAGTGGCAGCAGAGGAAAGGCATACAGCAGTTGCCGAGGCCAAGGGAAGAGAAGAGCATCGGTTGCCAGGGCCAGCGGATCCAGAAACCGGGAGATGAACTTTGGAACCTGAGCGTTTTCCCTGGAGGCGAACAGGTCAATTTCCGGCTTGCCAAAGGTGTCCGTGATCAGCTGGAAGACCTGGGGATGTAAGCTCCAATCCCCTTCCAAAACTTTCCAACGGATGAGCCAGTCCGCTTCTAGGTTCGTCTTCCCTGGAGGATGTATAGCTCGCAGGGACAGAAGGTGGGATTCCGCCCAAAGGAAGAGTTTGGTGGCTTCCTTCATTAACCCGGAAGACTTTGTGCCTCCCTGCCGGTTCACGAAGGCCTTTGCCGAGATGTTGTCTGTGAGAACGAGCACATGGCTGTGATGGACGAACTGCTGAAAATGAATCAAGGCTAAGCGAATGGCCCGCAATTCTAGGCAGTTTATGGAGAATGTGGTCTCTTTCCTTGACTACATCCCCTGTGCCAGCTGGGTGTGAAGACGGGCTCCACATCTGAGGAGGCTGGCGTCGGTAGTGAGAGTGAGCTCGGTGGGCTGAGCCAGACTGGTCCCGGTCGACAACCGTTGAGGAGCCAGCCACGACTCCAGCGAAGTTATCACCTTGTTCGGTAAGGTCAGAGACAGATGGGCCCTCCTTTCTATAAGTTTTGCATAAGGTCATAGGAAGGCCTGGAGAGGCTGCAGCCGGAAACGCAACCACGGTATGACATCCTGGCAGGAGACGAGGATACCCAATAGGGAGGCCAGAGTTGCCAGGGTCACTTGATGGTTTTCCCAAACTGTTGAAAGAAGCGTCTGGATTTTTTCCCTTCTCTCCGGGGACAGGGAAATATGGAAAGGCGAGGTGTCCACCAGAAGGCCAAGGTGGACTAACGTTTGAGCCGGAGTTAATGAACTCTTCTGCATGTTGATGATGAACCCATGCACCTGAAGGTAATCTATAGTCTGATGAAGATGTTGAGAAGCTAGATAGCTGGAGGAACCAGCAATTAATATATTGTTAAGATATGGAAATAGATGGCTCCCCTGCCTCCTCAGATTTGCCACGAGGGTCACCAGAATCTTTGTGAACACTCTTGGGGTGGCTGAAAGCCCGAAGGGGAGGGCTCTGTACTGATAGTGACATGTGCCATAGGAAAACCGCAGATATTTCCTGAAACGTAGGTGTATCGGAACATGCAGGTAGGCTTCTGACAGGTCCAGAGAAGCCAGAAAATCCCTGTGTTCCAAGGCGGCCATGATGGTTCTCCAGGTCTCCATTTTGAATTTTGATTTGACAGTGAACTTGTTCAGCCATTTCAGGTCTAGGATAGTGCGGGTGTCCCCGTTCTTCTTTGGTACGAGGAAGAAGACCAAGTACACCCCTCTGCCCCTCTGGTTCAGAGGGACCAGCTCGATGGCATGGATGTTGAGGAGATGCTGGATGGCCGAGGACTTCATTCTGTGCTTGTTGGGATCTCCAGAAATCGGGACCTGCCAGAAGCAGTCCGGTGGAAGAGAGTGAAAATCCAAGGTGAGGCTCTGGGACACGGTTTTGATTACCCAGGAGTCAGTAGTAGATTCTCGCCATCGTTGAGTGAACCCAAGCAGTCGGGCCCCAGTAGTGCAGGGTTTGCCGGAAGGCCCGGCATCATGCGGTTCTGGAGTCCTTGGGCCCAGCCTTGCGGGAGTACTGCTGCTTGCTGTACCCGGGCTTGGATCTTGGAAGCACCATTGCGTTGGTCCATCGGGACTTGAGATGGGAGCCGGAGGAATCCTGTTGTTTGAATCGAAAGGACCGAAAGGACTGTGGCTTGAGTTTGGCAGGTTCCTTCTTCCCTGGGGGAAGAACCTTCCTCTTGTCTTTGGACTCGACCAGGATGGGGTCCAGAGCCTTGCCGAATAGTTTGCCGCCCTCGAAGGGTAAATGGATCAATTTGGAGTGCGCTCCGGATTCTCCAGACCAGGATCGTAGCCAGAGGGCCCGGCGAGCAAATACATTTGCTGCCATGGCCCTGGTGTTGAGGCGCATGGAGTCCAGGGAGGCGCCCGCAGAAAAAGCTGAGGCTAAAGCGGTCCTCCTGAAGATGCTCTTGATTGATTTAGGCAGGTGTTTAATCTTAGTGGCCTCCTGTGCCCAGATGAATGCAGCCCTAGCCATCACTGAATTGGCCGAGGCAGCCCGGAAGGAGAAGGAAGAAAGCTCGAAATTCCGACAGAGACTCCCCTCCATTTTATGATCGGTAGCGTCCTTGGGCCAGATGTCCCCATCTACCGGGAGGGAGGAAGAAGCCAAAGCCGCCACAGGGGCATCTACAGATGGAACCTTGAGGAGCGCCATTTGTTTGTCCGGTAGGGTATAGTATTTGTTGACCAGCTTAGGCCCGACTCCTTTGGAGGAAGAGGCTTGCCATTCCTGGGTGAAGATGTTGTTGAAGGCCTTTGGAAAGGGAAACACCGTGCCCTTAGACTCGGACTGAGGGAAGGCTTCCGCCTTGTCATGGTCCGAATCTGAATCAATCTCAGAAGGCTGGAGCAAGTTGAGGCAGATGGAAGACCGATCCTCCATGGCCTCTAAATAGTCTGAAGGAAAGAGCCTGTCTTTCTTGCAGGTCTTCTCCTCGGTGTCCCTACCCGAGAGCTCCACCTCCTCCAAGTCCGAGTCAGATGGAGAGGATGAGGAAGAGGAGGAGGTGGACAGAGAGAGGGGGTCCTGCTTGCGTTTCTTGGAGGTCTTACGATTGGATTTGCGTTTGACTTCAAGATGCTTAGTCTTGCGCTGTCTTTTTCTGGGTGGGCTGGGTGGAGATTCCTCGAAGAAGATGGACTAGGTCTGCAGGGGGCCTTCTTGGACAGGGCCCTGGCTGAGGACTTGACCATAGCTTTGACAAGAGCTGGGAGAGTTTGAGAAACAGCCTCATCTATGGCCTTTTTGATAGAAGCCGCTGTGAGGGAGCTAGATTGGTCATCAGAGGCAGGGGACCCCAGGTCATTCTGATTGCCAGGTGCCATCTGGTTAGAGACCCCATCTGAGCCCTGGTCCTGAACCATACTGCTGTACAACACTTAATTGGTTAGAGCCTAGAGAACCAAAACCTCCCTTAAGCCTATATTTCCCCGTTTCCTGCCCAGCACTGTGGGCCTCTGAAGTCAGGTACAGGACAGGCAGACAGGAGGGCGGGGGCAAACCCAGGCTGTTTCCTGAATGCACCTTTTCCCTCCTCCAGAGAATACTGTATATCCTTAGAGCCCAATTCTGTGCCTCTCTACTCAGAAGTAAAACCCTTTGCAAGAGGCATGCCAAGGATAGGATCTGGCTGTTTTTCAGCGTCTCCAGCTCTCACAGCAGCACAGCGATGGAGAAGACCCTGGGGAGGGGGTGGCAAAAGAAGCCACATACTCTGGAGGACAGAAAAGCCCCAGGAGGCAGTCTCTGCAGGCACATATATTACTTTAGAATCATGTAGGCACAAGGAATAACATTGTAACATTACTTTGTTTGTTTGGCACTACAGCACCGAAAGGTTTCTGACCTCTGGTCTACACTATTATAGAAAAAGAAAATTTTAAGTAATAAGTAAATAAATAAGAAATAAATATTTCTTTTTAGAAATAAGAAATAAGTATTTTAGAATTTAGGGGGTGCACCAGGAGCACCGTTGTCTTCTGTGCTCCCTTCGGAATTTGGTGGGCCACTGTGAGATACAGAAAGCTTAGCTGGATGAGATGGGCAGGCACAGGATCTCATGATTCAGCAGAGCTTTTATTTTCTTATTTATTTTCTTTGTTAATATTTTCCATTTTATTTTTCAAATTAAAGTATTGGTCAAATCAATTGAGAAATATACATTACATGTATATGTAATGTAATGTAAATATACATTACAAATATATTTTTAACAACTTAATGTTTAGAATGGTGTCATTGGTATAAACTAAAAGTTGAGTAATTTAACCATTTTCTCTATCCAGCTGACAGTTCAGAAGATCATGTTTTAGTACTGAATGGGTGACGGACAACCTTTTCTTATTCACAGTTCTTTGTTTCAGACCACCAGTTAGTAGGGCATTGCCTCAGCCTGAAAAGCTTCAGACAAATAATGTTGGGAAAAAAAAGAGGCCTATTGAGGTAATAACTATTATTCTTTTTTAACAACTTGTTTTAGCAAAAATGTTATCTATAATTTTCACTTATTGAAACAGATGTTAATCTCCTTTGGGGTGAGAACAAGTGATAAGGCAGGGAGCTCATATATGCTGTTGTATCCTTTATTCTAGCTTTATTCAACCAATGTTACGGTACCCCAAGTGTACTTGAGGTGTTGTTTAGTGGTACTTGCAGAACCCCTGGACATCTTCCACCTAGCGATGAGAACAGTAATGTGAAATGACAAAATAAAATTCAGCCTGTTTAGAGAGCTCCAAATCATGTTTTTCCCCACTTGAAAAAGTCTTCCCATACATTCAGAGCATCTTTCTGGTGTTTGTCACATTGTATCTGGCCTCCCAACCCAAACATAATTGGCAATAATGTCATTGCCAATTAGTTTCAGTAGTCCTTAAAAAGGGTGGAACATATCAACTATGATGGAGCACAAATGTTGAGAAACGCTGCTTACCCCACATCTGTTTGAAAGCATCTCACTACTTCTGAATGAAAAGGTGATATGAGGCAAAACTGAGAAGTGGGTTCACCTACAGGTAGAATGATAAGAGAACAGATCCCTTATTTTTTCCTCTATATTTAAGGAAATGTTATAGAACTCTTCTTTGATGTTTTGAAGCTTTAATAAAATGTTTCATACAATATCCATCATTCATAAGGCAGATCACTCCTATGGCAGTTTTAAGGACGTGATTATGATAAATCTTATTTGTTTAGGATCTGTTGTTGGAATTGGTGTTTGGATACCGAGGTAAAGATGGAAGGAACAATGTGCATTATTTGAATGATGGTGCTGACATAATTTACCACACTGCATCTGTTGGAATCTTGTATAATGTGGCAACAGGTAGGAAACATATATACCCTATGGACACAAGAGCCTGATAGGACTGAAACCAAAAGTCTATCATATCCAGAATTCTCTATTGATTTGTTTTTTTTTCTGTGGCTATCAAATGCTTATAGCTGCAATATGTCACTGGATATCAGTTGCTACAGAACAATGGCAGGTAAGGACTTTTGCCCACAAGCATGGACAGAAGATAATAACCTTGTCCTGCCATTGGTTCCCATCAGATGAGATCCTGGCAGAAGCATTCCAGGATTTTCTGCAGATCCAGAAACCTGCAGATAATGGGATTTGTGGATAGCCCCTTTAATTGTCCAAAGGTGAGAGGTGCTGTGCTTTCAGGGGCTTTATAAGGTCCCTTCGAAGAACTTAGAAGAACTTACAGTTGCAGGGACCCAATTAACAGAAATTCGGATTATGAGGATTCCATGTACTGAAGATTTTACACTTACACTTGTATTTACACTTGTACACTTACCTATTAACACTTGTATAATTTTTTCTGTTCTTTTCCCCAATCATACATCCCTAGTAACGTATTTTTCTTTTTAGGCTCTCAGACATTTTACCAGGAACATACTGATGATATTTTGTGCCTCACTATAAATCAGCATCCCAAGTTTATCAACCTTGTGGCAACTGGCCAAGTAGGTATGTTTGTATTTTTTTAAAAAAGAAATTAATATATAAGCATGACCAGTTAGTTGTATGAATTCATAGATGGAAGAAAGCATTTTATTTATGCTCCTTCTATTTGTATGAATGTTACTCAGTTACCTGTGCCAACTCTATATTTTCTTACAGTATAACTGAAAATGATTTTTAAAAAATTATTGGTGCTTTTATAAAGCCAATTATATTTTTATAGTTGTGTTTATCAAAATAATGTTCATGCATGAGCCCCATTAAACATACAAAGTTTTATTTTCTCTTAGAATGTTCTTCACAGTCATGACCAGCATTCAATTTACTTATTACAATTCTAACTAAACACATTTCTAGAGGAAAGAGGAAGAATTTGTGTATTTTAGGGACTCATGCAGGTGCAGAGCAACTGCATTTCCTATGCTCTTTCGTTGACAGCAAAGGAGAAATCAGTGTAACTGCCTGGGAGGTACATACACAGACCTTTAAACTACCCTGATATGAACTCTGTTGTCCTAAGATAGGTTGGTCATCTTCCAAGTGGGCAGGAGAATTTTACCACTATCACTACAGCTATGTGATTAACACTGCAATCCTAAGCATATCTACTCAAAAGTCAGTCCCACTGAATTAAATAGTACTTACTGTTAGGAAAGTGTGCTCAGGATTGCAGCCTAAATGTTGTAATCAGTGGTGCCTTGTATGACAAACTTAATTCGTTCCGGAAGCATGTTTGTCTTACAGAGCGTTCTTACAAAATGGATTTTCCCATAGGAAATAATGGAAACTCAAATGATTGGTTCCACAACCCAAAAATATTCATATAAAAATATTAACTGTTTGTAAAAATAATGACAAAAACTGTAATATAACACAATTACTGTAATAAAACACTGTAATATACTGTATGTACAATAAAACAGAAAAGGATGACTAATTTTCACCTATAGAGTCATTGGTGTCATTTTGAGCAACTATAACAAGGAACCTTCTAATGACACTTGCTCTTGCCTCCTTTTGAGGATTTCACGGAAATGTAAAACTGTGGTTGTGATTAAACAGGTTCAAGTCTACTCATAGTTATGTCTGTTTTGATCCCTTCTGGAGTGGGGAGAAAGGGGTACCCAGGGCTTCTCCCTGGATGCAAAATGAGCATGATCCTATGAAGTCTACTTAGAGTCAGGTCCCTTTTGTTCCTTTCTGGAGTGAGATTCCAGTCATGGAAGGGGGGTGATGGGGAGAAAGTGGTACCAAGGCTTCTCCCTGGATGCAAAAAAGACATGATCCTATGAAGTCAGGTCCCATTTGATCCCCTCTGGAGTGGGATCCCAGGCATGGGAGAGGGTGGTGGGGAGAAAAGGGGTGGTTGGAGTAGGGTCCAGGCAGGGTTTCCTTCAGGAGGGTCCAAAGGGGGAACCAATAGGGGGTTCCCCTCCTACCTGGCAGTGGCTGGCTGCAGAGGCTCTGGTGGCAGGTGTAGATTCAGAGCAGGGCTCAGCTGGTTGGCGAGAGGCTGGCTGGCATGTTGGGTGCTGAGGCGGTGAAGGGCTGCCCGGTTCGGCAAGGGTCAGCGGCCTGGATGTGGGGCCACTCGCTGAGGCAGAGGGCAGGCCACTGAAGAGGCTCCTCTGCTCCAGGATATCTGGCGGTGGCCAGCTGGGCACCAGAGGCTTGAAGGTGTGGCGGTGCTGACTGGGGGAGCTCAGACAATGCTGCTGGGGCCAATCTGAGTTCGTCTTACAAAGCACTTTCATCTTGCAAAGCAGAATTCCTTAGAAATTTTAGTTTGTCTTTCAAAGCATTCATCTTACAGGGCATTCGTCTTACGAGATACCACTGTATATTCATCCATTGTTTTCCCAAGCATTACTGTCTTCTGTATAGAGTCCATAGAGGGGAACAAATAAGCAGACTTTCGAAAGAAAGCTGATATAAGCTTCACTATTGTATAATTATAAGATTATAAATAAAGTGTAATCACTAAAATGATTAAAATCAGTCTAATTTAAAATCAGTCTAATAGTTAGAACAAACCTTCATGCAGATTGATAAAATTATCCAATCTTCTGCTTGTTCTTGTTTGTCAATCCATAGCCAAAAACATGAGTTGTGTCCAAATCATGAAAGTATGCAGAAATTTTGCTCTGTATACAGCTGAGAGTAGTACAACTTTGTGCAATTTCTGACCAAGAGCACAATCCTAACCATGTCTTCTCAAAAGTAAGCCCCACTGTAAGCCCCATCTTGTTCAAAGTGCCTCACTTCTAGGAAAGTGTCATGTTTCAAATAAGCATCAACATTTTCATTCTGTGTATCTGATTCCATGGACCAATATTGGAACAACTCTATACATATGGAATAAAAATTACTTCAGTGTAGAAATAGCTGCAACAGAGTTGATACTTCAGTACAGTGATTCTGAGATCTAAACTTGTTCTTTGTGCCACATATACTTTAGCTCTTATGTTTATTCTGGTTATAATGGTTTTTCTGCTGCTTTTCCATTACAGGAGACTCAGCAGATATGTCAGGTAAGGGAAATTAAGTTGTAATTTTCAGATATAACTAGGCTACTTTAGTATTTACTTACAAGGGTTGTATACATTAATGGAGTGTATATTTCCATGATGTTAAGGCTCCATATTACTAGTTCACTAACACTAAAAATTAAGAAAAATATAAATATATATGCAAAACTCACTTCAGTGAAAATCACATTATTAGTTTGACACTTTAATTTTAATCCATTGTTTTTCTCTTCTGTTAGATAAATAATAATCTGTTTCTAACATATGCTTTTATTTACTGACCAATACATTTGATTTCTAGAAACTTTTTGGGGCTGACAACTATGTTAAACACTCATTAGTAGTGTTTTACATGTAGCTTTTTACTAAAAAGGCCTGGGTGACTGAGTTAATAAAGAAATCATCTTTTGCGTTTTACGACATTGTTGTCTTGCAATTTTGACTAGTCATCCAAAATCATTAACAATAGCATAAAATTGATTTTGTGGAATATCATTTTGTTTCATCTGAATCATTTGATCATCATAGTTCAGCAATAAATTATTTTCCTGCTGTTGCACTGTATATTTGTTCCCATTTTGCATGAATTACAGTAGTCATTTTTAAAAGAGCAGTAATTTTAGTTGTCTACTAGGAAACATATCACAGGAAAGGTTAACGTGTAGTTAATGTGTATATTTGCTTGTGTGGCACTAGTTATTTTTTCTTACCTCATTCTCTTTGACTTCTTTGAGCATGACTTCCTATCATAAGCCTATAAAAATTGTCCTGGAAAAGTATCTTCCATCTTGAACACTCGAATGGTGAAGTCAGAAGATCAGCCTTTTGGATTCTTCATTATAGTGGTCCTTGTTGACTAGGGCCCCAATCCAGCACAGTTTAAGTTCACCAAAATTAATGGGCTGATAAGGCATTTCTAAAACTCTGTACAGGGTAAGCTCCTGCCCTTAGCCCAGCTCTGCGACGCAGCTGGAACCCATTTTATCAGCTCTGCCTTTCCCTTGGACAGTTTCAGTGGTGTGGAGAAGAGGGATTTGCTTGGGTAACAGCTTATCCTCCATATTAATCTACCCAGACCATCGTGCTTCGCATACAGCGTCGAGCATGATACCATAGTCTTTCGAGGCTGCCAATAATAATTGTTCTGTGCCCATATCTGTCCAAAGAGATTATATAGTTGAAACAATGTTTAGAATCATCAAAGTGAGAGAAATTGTCCAGATAAATTCTTTCTGGAAAAGTTGATAGTCCTCGTAGACTGCAGCCTTTAGCAGGGTGTTTTAACTTATGCACATGCCTGTACTATTACATAGATACAGAAATCTATAACATGCTGCATGAGAAGTACTGTTGCTCAATGGTTAAAAACGCTAAGCTTGTCAACCTGAAGGTCGGCAGGTCAGCAGTTCGAGACCCAAGATCCATACAATGAAGTAATGTATGTAATTCCTGTTACTTACCCAGCAACTTGTCAACTTTTAGCAGTTCGAAAGCATGTAAATGCAAGTAGATAAATAAGTTCTACTTAGGTGGGAAGGTAATAGTATTCTGTGCATCTTTGGCATTTAGTCATGCCAGCCACATGACAAGGGAGCCATCTAACAAGTCATTACTTTTTACTTTAATGTGCTCCACATCTGATACACAGATGCAAACATTCATTTCAGTGTATGTGTATTTCAGATAATATAGAACTTTGAGGAGAGAACTTAGCATTCAAAAGGTAGACTCCCTTCTCTGGTAACTTAAGCACCATACCTAATCTCTCAGTTACTTTATTAGTGATAGCCATTAGTTTTTCATTTTTCACAGGTTTAAAGGGTGTTCTGCTGATTGTGACCTATATATAGAAATTTGTGAAAAATTTGTCACAAATGATGTTGAAGGCTTGTCCTGTTTTACAAAAGAGAACAGTAAACTTAAAGCTTTCCCCCATACATACTATGTAATTGTTTATATATCTTCCTGTGACAAAGGGAGATTGGATTGAGAGTAAGAAAAAGTAAGCTTTGTGTATAGGTGGTTTCTTTTTCCAAACATTGTAATACTTGTGTTAAAAATCGTATACATTTCTACTAACAAAATTAATTCTTGATCTTTTTATATTTGTTCAGCTACAGCACCTTGTATTCATGTGTGGGATGCAATGAACAAACAAACGTTATCTATATTACGATGCTACCATTCAAAAGGTGTTTGTTCGGTCAGTTTCAGTGCCACTGGGAAGCTTCTTCTGTCTGTTGGGCTGGATCCTGAACATACCATTACCATTTGGAAATGGCAGGAAGGTAGGAAAGTATTTTATCTGTGTAAAAGAAACGTTATTAATGAGACACTATTCAGAATAGCAATTAAAATTAAAAGGCAATAGCTCCTATACAGTACATCCTGTGTCGAGTAATCTGTTCAGGAAGATGGAGCTACAGAGCATGCAAAAATGTCCCAGAAAATTTTCCTATTCTAAACATACATTTGTGCACACATGGATTTGTTACCTGTACTGAATAATTTGTGTGCATCTGAAGTTATTTTTCCTGCCTTCATAAGGCTACTTCATGCATTTTTCAGGAATAAGCCTGAATTTGTCAGGCAGCTGCAATTTATGTAATCATGTTAATTAATGTTGTATTGATTTCTAGGGGTAAACTGTGCATAACTGTGACGCTGCAATCCTAAACCCCAGTTAGGCCAGCATACATCCTGGCACATGTTCCATACTGGCGTGGGGGTGTCACAAAAATGTTATAAGGCACTTTGCACCACTTCTGGGGCTATTAGGCCAGTGCACAGACATGTGTCAGCCTCTCCACACCACCACAAGAATAGGGAACAGGTGAGTTGGGTCAGCCTAAATTGGTTAGGATTGCGTCCTGAGCGTATACCCAGCTGTCTTTCCAAATGACACACATGTGGAACTTACTTTTTACCAGAAATAGGCTTCAAACTCATATACAGACTCAGTATAATGAAATACAGTACATAAATACCTTGAAATGAAAACTGGTATCAAACAATACTTTGTAGGGGTACTCATTTAAGAAGTATAGTATGTCGGATGGTAGGTAGATACAAATTTTTATCACGTGCAATTTTTGTAGTACCAAGACTACAAAAGTAGTAGTACAAGACTACTACTACTGATCAGCGTTCAGTGTGCCAGCCTTAAACCCACCCTCAGGAATGGCACAGAAGTGCTCAACGGCACTTTTGCAACACCTCCATGCCAATTCAAAGGATCTGGTGGGCTAACATTGGGCTTAGGATAGGATTGTGTTGTTAGTATTGGTACTACCACCACTACCATTAGACACTACCTTGAGCTATTGCTACTACTTAGATTGGGAAGGGCTATTGCTACTACCAAGTTAGACACTACTTTGGGCCATTACTAACATAATACTAGTAAAGAAAACAGTAGTAGTAAAGACAATGGCCCAAGGTCATGTCTAATGAGGTTCTGATGAAAAGGAGGATATAATGGTGGAGAGCAGAGAACCTGCAAAGCCCTTTTAGAAGTTTGGAAGGCATTTCCTAATACCAGATATGATGAGCACGCCATGAAGGATTCATTCCACCTGGAAAGAGAAGAGTTGTATGAGCTGTTCATAAAATAATTACCCACCTCACTGGGTTGCTTTGGGAACAAAAAAGGGGGTACATGGAAGGAGCCTCAAAGACTACTGTGGAAATGACATTCCCAGCAGTCAGATGTACCTCAAGCAACACTGGAAACTACACCAATGCCTAAATCCTTCCACCGCCAGAAAAACTCTGGACATGGTAAATATATAACTATAACATTTCATTGACTTGACATTATATGGCAGTTTGAGAGGGGATACTTCTCAGTGTATGTGCTTTGCAAAGACAATGCCTAGTTTTAAGCCTGGCATTTCCAGGTAGGGCTGGAAAAGGCTCCACCCTGGAAAGCTGCTACCAACACTGAGCTAGATTGACCAAAGATCTGACTTGGCTAGCTATATTTCTGATACATCCCTTCTCACTATGCATTCTTACAATTGTGTGGACATGATTTTGAATTATCGTTTATTCTTTCCACTAGGTGCCAAAATTGCCAGTAGAGCTGGCCATAACCAGCGTATTTTTGTAGCAGAATTCAGGCCTGACTCTGACACGCAATTCGTTTCAGTAGGAGTGAAACATGTGAGATTCTGGACCCTTGCTGGAAGAGCTCTGCTCAGTAAAAAAGGTCAAACAAGTTCAATAGAAGATGTACGAATGCAGACCATGCTGTCTGTTGCATTTGGAGCTGTACGTAACTTACCAAATATTAATGGTAAACTGGGCATCTTTACCCAAACTGTTCTTTTTACTTTTTATGCTCTCTCTGTGGAGGTGGTTCTCAAGCATTTCAGCCCAGGACGCCTTCTGAGAATCTGTCTAGGACCCCGCTTCCCTCTCCCCCGAAAATGATGCCATCAACCTGGAAGTGATGTCATAGCTGAAAGTGAACCCATGTTTACTTGGATGTAAGTCCCTTTATGTTCAATAGGACTTACTTCCAGGATAGCATGGATTGCCCCTTCCAAGGTGGTGATGCCCAGTGCCAAATTCCAAGATGGCAGCACATAGCTTTTCACGACACCCCTGAAGTCTCAATGAGAACCACTGCTCTGTGGCTTTACACTGATAAATCATAAAGTCCATCACATAGAACTTCAGCTGTTGCCGCACAGGTTGCTCTGATAGTGGACAGTTTGCCAGAGGTGTAGCTAGGTAATTTAACACCAATTTTTGACACCCCATAATGACAAAATGATTTAATTATTATCATTATTTATTAATATAAAATATTAATACTTCCATATTTTTATACCTCCCTTCTTTTAAGGAGCTCAGGGAGGTGGGTATGGTTCCTCTCCTTTTGTCCTCTCAACAAAGCTGTGGTAGGAGAGGCTGAAAGATAGTAATATTCATAACATGAAATGAAAACTAATAATAGCCAGAAAATAAATGCAAAGAATATAGATGAACGTTGGTCCCTTTCCCTGCTAACTCCCCCCTGTTCATATAGTCCTCAGTGACATTTGGAGGTTCAGTGTAGCCATCATGATTAATCACCACTGATAGACAATGGTCCACCATGACTATTTATTATGAGTAAAATCTTAATACAGTAGATAGTCAGGTTTGTGTGAAAGAAGATGTTTCAGGTTTTTATGTATTTGTATGTTTTATTATTTTATGTGCACTAAGCTGTCTTCAACACTCTTTATGAATGGAAAGATATAAATTCGATCAATCAGTGAACCAGTATTCTGTTCCAAAATAATCTTCAATATATTATATTTAAAGATCAGGTCAGATTTTCAACATTTAAATTTTGAAATAAAAAACTAAACTAAGGTTGCAATCCTAAAGACACTTTCTTGGGAGTAAGACCCATTGGACACAATGGGGCTAATGTCTGAGTAGACATGGTTAGGATTGTGCTCTAAATCTATAATACTATAATACTAAAACTGTACTAACTACTGACATTAAGTGTTCAAGACAGTCAGCTCTAGTTAGTACTTACCACCAGTTGCAGTTTTGTTACATTTTAGAAAATATGCATTTATTTCCTGATTGAAATCATATGATAAGTATATTGCCCTCCTTTTTTCAGAATAACTTGACATTTACTGGTACCATCAGTGGGGATGTATTTGTTTGGAAAGAGCATATATTGAATCGGATTGTAGGCAAAGCTCACAATGGGCCTATATTTGCAATGTACACAACACTGCGAGACGGCTTAATTGTAACAGGTGGCAAGGAGAGACCGTGAGTCCAGTTTTCTTATTCAGATTCTTTTTACAAAGACAGTGATGAATAAATGTGCAGTAAAAATCACATGTTAGTCATTCAATGTTTTAAACCTTGAAAACTGGTTACATTTTTACCTTGTCAGCTTATTCTTATAGCAGAGAACCAGTGACTTCTGCTATTACAGTTATAGGGGTATCCTAACTTTCCAAATCATGTCATCATGAATATAAAGCACTAAAGGATTTTTTCATGAGACTTTCTGACTGCTAGGATACATCGTTGCTGGACTGTGCAAAAGAGGAATATTCTCAGTTGGAGGAAGGGAGAACGCTCTTAACCAATGGGTGCAGTCCTCCCTGGAGGCCAGACGTAGTCCAAGTTCTATTTCCTGGGAGGGCACCCAGGATTCCCCAGTCTCGTCCAGCCTCATAAAAGACTGGACGCATCTCTAGGGAGCTTTAGGCTTCCTTGTTGTTCTTCTTTTACTCTCCTCATATCTCCTCTCTTTCTCTCCTCTGCTCTGCCTCTCTACCGTGCTCCAGGCCCCCCCCCCCCCCCCCGTCAGGAGGGAAAGTCTCACTGGGAAGCCTTTCCATTGCTCCCCCGGTAGCACAACGGGGCTTCCCCTGACTAGCGGGAACACTAGTCAGGCTGCGCAGCATGCCAGATGCAGCGACCAGCCCAGAGGCACGGGCCAAGAAGGAGGAGGGATTGCGGCAGTCTCTCCAGGTGCCGGGTGCTCCAGAGCCAGTGCAGGCGCTGCAGAGATCTTAACAGCAGCCGTGGGGGTAGCGCCCCATACCGGACAAGTGCTAACCTCAGCAAGCTTTAGCTGCACTGCAGCTGCAACAGGGGGAGAGGACATCAAAAGCACCTGGCGCCATCTTGCAGCCCGTTTTTTCCCATGCAGCAGCCATTTTGCGACTGACTGCCTTAGCGAGCGCCATTTTGGAGGTAGTAATAATTTATTTACGATCCAAGATCAAACAACATAAACATAGACAATCAAGTACAAAAGCATATCATAACATATAACATTTGTTGTCAGTTATATACATAAAATATACATAAAATCAGCAACTATAAAATGTATCCATTGCAATAGGTCCTAAGTAATTTGAAATTTATAGTTGGACTCTTGTGTCATCTGTGCTTTACGTATTTTCATTGCAGCCACTAGAAAGCTAGCACAAGATTTAGACTGCAAGTCATTTGTACCAGTCAATAACCATCTGGCTAGTTCGCTATTCCCCTAAAGGCTGAGTGGACCAAGTTAGAGGTTGAATAAATTTTTCACGGATACCACAATAAAATTGGCAAGACAGTAAAACATGGTCCGTAGATTCTAATGCCCCGGTGCCACAGGGACAGAGTCTGTCTGGTAGTGGAATTCCTTTAAATTTACCCTCAAGAATCGCTGAGGGAAGTATACCCCATCTGGCTAAGAATAAAGCTCTTCTATGAGAGGGGATCTCTAGAGCTGTTAAAAGGGCTGAGGGTTTGATCCAATATTTCCTGTCATCCAGGGCAATAAAATTTGGACATAAGCTTACGTATTTTGCCTTTCGGTATCGTGAGTCCTCTGTTTAACATATTTTTTTGCTTGATTCATACTTAGAGTTGCAAAGAACTTGGGGTGAATCCGAAATGGCCTAATTCAAAAAGAATCTACTTTAGCCAGGAAGATTGAAAGTTGTCACTCAAAACCAACAGGGCTAGACCCTCTCTTATATGATGGAGTTTTATCCAATAACAATGGAATGGGGATGTACAACAGCTTCCACTTTAATTAGTCCGGATTCCAGGCGTAGGCTACTGTTTGAGGTGTAGCTTGCCACCTGGAAAGCAGAACGCAGGAATTTGGATTGTATGCATTCTAAGTGGGTGTAACTAGAAATCAGAGAACCCACATATGTACCATAGAGAAGTTGGGGTAGAACTTTCGCAGAGTACAGCGTGAGAGCTGCAGGAATATAATTCCCCCCTCTTGATCTTAGAAACTTAATAATGGCTTGGGCAGTTTGTAGACCCTTTTTTGCTACGTAGTCATGATGAACTCAGCGAGCGCCATTTTGAAGGTATGGCTGATGACATTAATAATACTGGGGACAACCCTGGGGAGGTGGAAGGCCCCACTATGGAAGTGGGCACTACCTCTAGCCTCTCTAAGATGATCAAGGAGGCTGTGGAGTACTTAAAGAACAACTTCAGGAGGTTCTAACACCCCAAGGTACTGACCAACCACACAAGGCCAAGCATAAAAGGTCACCTTCTCCACGCACTAAACCCAGATATATGGCTTCTAAATCTGAAGATGTTATTCACCCATGCATGGATACAAAGGTTTTGTGCCAGTACACCAGACTCATGATGACTCTTCTCTATCTTCTCCATCTGAGTCAGAAAAGGAGGAAGCGGAATTATTGGTTGACAAGGACCAGGCGGCAGGGGACACACAAATGGTTGACTGTCTCTGCCCCACAGACATGTTCACTAGAGTCCTTGGCAAGTCTGCACACATTCTTGACTTGGAATTGCCAGCAGCACCCCAAAGACCTAACACCCCCTCTTCCAGGGTGAAACAATATCCTCGGACCACCTAAGCCACAAATTGTGCCTTTTCCTGAGCCCCTTGAGAGTTTCTTGAGAGAATAGGAGTGGGAGAATTTCTCTCATACCCAGCATCATAGTAGGGTTATTGACAAATTTTATACCCTACCAGACCCCATCATGGCTAAGCTCAAGGTTCCCCTGGTAGATACACCTGTATTAGCATTCTCCTCGGCAACAACACTGCCCTCAGAGGGAGAATCCGGGCCTAGGGACAACTGCAACAAAAGGTGGAGTCTGTCCTTAAGTGTAATTTTGAGTGTGGCTTCCAAACCTTTAGGGTAGTGGTCACCAGTTCAATATTCTCAAGAGGTGCTTAAATTTGGGCCAAGTAGCTCACAGATGAGGACAAAAAGCTGTCTCCGAAGGCAAAAAGACTCTAAAAAATTGCTTTGGCCTCCGCAGCAGCAGCAGATTGTGCCTACAACTCACTTCAGCTCTAGGCTAGGTCCATGGCCAATGGCGTCTTGGCCAGATGACACATTTGACTTCATCAATGGGAAGGAGATTCAGGGTCTTCTTCTAGAATTATTAATATTACCTTCAAGGGCGGTAAGCAGGATAGAAAACCAGGATAAGCAAAAGATTCTGCCATCTTCCAAAAAGGCTTCTCAGAAGAAGCCGTCTTTCGTCCCTTCAGTTCAGGCTGTAAGCCTCGCAGAGACATGTTCAAGTCAAAACAAACTGACTCTGCCCAGGCCCAAACAGGGAAGCCCTCCAAGGATGGCACCTTTGCATGACTTATTGGGCCATCTGGAGTCACTCCCGGTGGGGGCCCAGCTCCTGGTCTTTGCAGAGCGCTGGAGTCTTGTAACTTTGGACTCTTGGGCTCTGCAGACATTCAGGACGAGGTACTCCTTACAATTTATCAGGTTTCCTTGAGACCGATACAGGATGGTCCCAGTCTCCAGGGATCCTGTGAAGCACAATCTGAGGTTGGCAGCCATCCAACACCTGCTTCAGATTCATGCTTTAGAGCCAGTACCGCACAGACAGAAGGGCAGGGGGTCTGTTCGGTGTTTTTCCTGCTTCCAAAATGGAATGGTGATTGGAGGGCCATTCTGGATTCGAAATGGCTGAACTGCTTCCTCAAAAAAGGAAGTTCAAGATGGAGACATGGAGGTCCATAGTAGCCTCCCTGCAGATCGGGGACTACCTAACTTTGGTGGACCTCACACAGGCTTATCTGCATGTCCCCATCTTGGAAAAACACCAGAAATACCTTCAATTCTGCTATGGAAGCCAACGTTTCCAGTACAGATCAATGCCCTTCGGTCTGAGGGTGTTTATCAAGTGCCTGGTGGTTCTGGTTCCGCATCGCCAGTGTCAACAAGACAAAGGGCACATCAGGACCTCGATCTCACCCTACATTGGCTGCGAACCTTTGGTTTCATGGTCAATGTGGAGAAGAGCTCTCTGGATCAACTAGGTCCTACAGCATCTCGAACTACAGTTGGTTATCAAACTGTTCATGGTATCACTATCACGGGACAGGCAGGAGCGTGTGAGAGCTGCCCTTCTCAGAGCACAACACAAATCCCATATGGAGTTGAAAGAGCTTGCCACTCTCTTGGGTCTGATGATATCTTGCCAAGATATCATACAAGATATCTTGCCAAAATATCATACAATGGTCCAGGTTTCACCTCAGGCCCTTGCAGCATCTCCTTCGGCTTCACTTCCATCTGGTGGAACAGAAGAGATCTGCTCAAATCAAACTGTTCCATACATTCCTCCACAGTATCCATTGGTGGCTAACGCCAGACCATCTGAGGCAGGGGGTCTCCATGGTCCTCCCAACTAGGTAAGTTGTCACCACAGATGTCTCACTATTGGGCTGGGGAGTGCACCTAGAGGGGACAATGACACAGGGAATTTGGTCACCTGCAGAATCAACTGGCTGGAGTTGAGGATGTTCAGATTGGCATTGGCAAAATTTGAGGTCATGTTGGAAAGCTCACATGTTTTGGTTAGGATGGACAACATGACCACAAAAACTTTCATCAAAAAGTAGGGGGAACCCAATCCAAACTGTTGATGGAGGAGACAGTTTATTGTTTCAGTGGGCTGAGATCCACTTTCAGTCCCTCAGGGCAGAACACCTAGCAGGCTCGGCGAATGTAACAGCCAACTGGCTCAGCAGACAGCAGGTGAGCGATGTGGAATGGCATCTCCATTTGGAGGTATTCCACAGGTGGTGGTGCAGCTCTAAATCATCCACATGTACGTTGGTTTCTGGCAGAGGTAAGTCATCTAACCCTCCCCCTGTACACTGGTTCCCATCTTGGGATCTCCACCTGGTCCTCAGCGCCCTGACTAAGGCTCCCTTTAAACCTCTGGCATCCACAGACCTGAAGTACTTGACCTTCAAGACTATTTTTGGTTTCAGCCACATCTGCTTTCAGGGTGTCTGAAGTGGGAGCCTTATCAGTTAATACCAACTTATGTATTTTTCATAGAGATAAGGTATTTCTTCGCACGGACCCTTCCTTTATACCCAAAATTAACTTGTGGTATCATAGGGCGCAGGAACTGATTATCCCCTCCTTTTGCCCGAATCCCACTTCTAAGACAGAGGCCTTCTGGCACAAGCTAGATGCCAGAAGGGCCTTAAAGTATGTGAAAAGGACTAGAGACCTACGTAAGATGGACTGTTTAAGGGATCTAAGATAGGAAAGTGTGCTTCTCTATCTACACTGGCTAATGGGGGCCATAGTCTTAGCGTATTCGTCCTCAGGAAAAACTCCTCCTACTGCTATTACAGCCCATTCAATTTGTAGTGTGGCAACCACTGCTGCCTTCAAGGGGGTGGCTTCTTTGGAATCCATGACTGGGTTGATCAAGCAGCTTCAGCCGATGCAGCTTTCAGTAAGAGGGTGTTACAAAAAGTGGTGGCACCATAGGATCCTTTGATCTCCCCACCAGATCTCTGGACGGAAACTGCTTTGGTTAAGAGTGCTCTCCCTTTCTTCTACTGAGAAAATTGGAGTTCTTACCTGTGACACTCCTATTCTTGGAGGAGGAAGGGAGAGCGCTGCCCACCGCTTACTTCGCTCCTCGCCTCCAGGGTTACTCCTGACTACATGGCTGGGGGTCTCACGGTAGAGGAGGGGTGTATTCTTCTCTACCCTTCTCTGTGCCTTTTATCTGGGCTAGCCCATGGCAATTCTCACGTTGTTTTAACCTGTGCTCTTTAAGTCTACTGATATAGAGACGGAGGAAGCAAAGGTGGAGGGTGTTCCAGATCTACTCAGCTTGGTATACAGACTGGGGAATTCTGGGTGCCCTCCCAGGAAGTAGAACTTAGACTCCAGGGTGGGCAGCACCCACTGGTTAAGAGTGCTCTCCCTTCCTCCTCCAAGAATAGGAGTGTCACAGGTAAGAACTCCAATTATTTCCATTTTCCAATTTTCCTGTTGCAGAATGTATTATGTAATGGAACACCTTCAGTAGATGCTTGCATGAAATGAAGTTATGTCTGTCAGTGCATGCATTTTTTCCCCTTACATTTGATTTTTTTCCCCATAATCTTGGGCACAATCCTAACCATGTCTACTCAAAAGTCAGCACCATTGTGTTCAATGGATCTTACTCCCAGGAAAGTGTCTTGAGGATTGCAGCCTTAGTCGCAAGTCAAGGAAATTCAATCCATCATGACCCTTTATGCTGAATAGCACAGTCCTGAGTTGCATGAAGCACAGGCATGATACAGCTGCAAAAATGGCTACCATGATAGCATGTGCACACCAGGAGCTGCTGCCAGCTCCTTGCAAGAAAGGGACCTGCATTCCCTTCCCCCTGGTAAAGGATGTAGCCCCTTAAAAGAACTACTTGATTCAGTGATGGCTTTTGAGCTAGTGCAGAATTGAAAAGTTCTACATTTGTCTTTCCCCCACTCCTAGAATCAAGAAATTGCGTGTAAGACATGAGGCCCAACATGGCAAACGGGATCCAGTGGAGCTGAGCTCCTCTAGTGCCACCAACTCCCTTTCCCTATCACATCTCCTTCTCACCCAGAACACCTCCCCCACTCCCCCATACACTTCTCTGCAGCCTGACAGATTGGGCAAGCACTAAACAACATAATGTGGGCTTAGCACCAGAGGTGGCCCAGTGCTGAGCCAGTGGTAAGGCTTGCAAATGTGCAACAGTTTATGGCACATTCTGCAACAGTAATGACACACTCAGGATTGGGCCTTAACTCTGTGAAGCAAGGTAACTAATAGAAACTGCTACAATATTGAAAGCAAACAACTGTGAAAATTGAGAAATGTAAAAATCGTAAATAAGCTGAGTTGTATTACCGTGTTTCCCCTATAATAAGATCCTTATTTTTTTGTTAAAAAACACCTTAGGTCTTATTTTCAGAGTAGGCCTTATTTTAATTAACATTGACAGCAAAATGTAGGACAATAAAGCAAAAATGTAGGACGCCTGGACAGGAAGCTAAAAATCAAGACAAATCCGGTCATATGGTCACCCTGGGCACAGAAGTAAGTCCCATCCATCCCCACCACACTCAAAGGGCTTACTCTCAGGAAAGTCTGGCTGAAAGATTCCCTATTCTGTGTGTGTCTGCACAGAAGGGTTGGGCTTTGAGGCTGCTATCCCATCCACACTTTCCTGGGAGTAAGTCCCACTGACTATAATGGGGCTTACTTCTGAGTAGCAATGCAAGGATCAGGCTGCTATCCCATCCACACTTGCCTGGGTGTAAGCCCCACTGACTATAATGGGGCTTACTTCTGAGTAGACCTGCATAGGGTTGGGCTTTGAGGCTGCTATGCAGAAGAGGGATTTTAGTAGGTCTTCTTTTCAGGGGAGGTCTTAATTTAGACCTCTGGGCAAAAGTCTCGGTAGGTCTTCTTTTCTGGGTAGGTCTAATTAATGAAATTTGCAGTATTTAGGGCCCAATGATGCTCCAAAACTTTTTCTGAGTCCTTTTCTGACAACTTCCTGGTTCGTAGCAAAAATTCAGGATCAGGGCTGGTGTGCAGACTAAAAAATCTTGCAGAAGTGTACAAGATTCCAAATGCATCTGGAAGTTTGCAGTGGGGCAATTCAGGAGTGGTGAGGTAAATCCGGGATAAACATGTTGGCTGTTTCGCCCTGCACAAGATATTGTGTCTACCTTGTTTCCCCTTTAATGATTTTCCTTATCCATGGGGAGTGAGGTCTGGGAATTGAACCACAGTGAATTAAGGAAGCACCACCTGTACTGTATTTTGAAATTGGTTTTTTCATTATTTGTTAACTTCAGTCATGGTGTACAGTTGATGAAAGGTTTTGGAGATTGTTGTGCATTCTTTAAAAATTGCCATGTGTGTGTGTTTTTTTTCTCCGGAAGCAAGTCTAATAAGTTCAGTGTATCTCACTCTCAAGCATCCATGGACAGGATTGCAGTTATAGACAGTTTTATTCATTCTGTTTGTAATTTCTCACTTTATTATACTAGTTCAAAAGAAGGAGGAGCAGTTAAGCTATGGGATCAGGAGCTGAGGCGATGCCGTGCCTTCAGATTAGAAACAGGACAGATAATTGACTGCGTTCGCTCTGTATGCAGAGGCAAAGTAGGTATTGGTCTTAATAACTACATGTTTTAGATCTGCTATGCCCTGACAAATTACAAATCAGTTTTTTTATCCTTAGCTGCCAGGCTACACAGGGTGCAGTGAATCTTAGGAGGCAGGTAGAGGTCTACTTGGGATATTTTCCCCCTTACTCCAAGTAAAGCCCCAGCTACCCCGTGAAGCTTCTCATGCCTGCAATATAACGTGTATATCTGGGAAATCCGGGTTGGGTTGCCTGGGTTGAGAATGGGAATTAGCATATGGTGAAAGAGGCCTCTGCTTATTCTGACCTGATCCTTCCCCATTTCACCCTCCTCCACTCAAAATTACCCTGCCAAAATTACCCTGCCAACAAACCACACTTTCACTAGCACAGGCACTGATGGGTAGTGAGGGCTTGAGGGGTGGAACTGGCCTCTGCAACTTGGGCAGCAGATCTGGTCTAGAGAGTAGAGCCTCTGTTTCCCTTTGAATAAGAGCTAAAGGTCACCTGATCAAGATTATCAGAAGCCAGTTAAGTACATCGGTGAGACCTTGAAAAGTGGCTGCTGAAGCTGAGTTATTCCTTCTGCTCTTTGGTAGGAGTGAAGAAGTTATCTCCGCTGCCCTTCATGTGAGAGCTGGTTTGTCAGCCAGTGTGTCAGATATCAGGGGCCAGGTGAAAACCAAATATTACATCTTGAATGTAGCTGGTTCTTGATAGATAGAACTCTCTATGGTTTTTCAAATCTCTTCAGGGTTTAGAATAGCCTGCCTATGTAAACCATCTTGAATAAATCATAGGAGCAATCAAATGTCCCAAAAGGCAATATAGAAATACCTCTGTATTATATATATTTTCCTAATGCCCTTCTCAGCAAGCCCTGTGTTACATGAAGCTGCTCAGATTTGCATCAGTGATTTTGCTGGTGCAGACTCAGATAGCAACATGGGGTGTCTGGCATGACATATAGGATAAAGCAATAAATATCCCCTTCCTCTAAATCAGGGGTATCCAAACTTTTTGGCAGGCTGGGAAAAAAATTGGTTAACATTTCAAATTTACATAAACTTACTTAAATAAAGAAAATCTATATATGAAAGAGAAAAGTCACTCACTCACTCACTAACACACTCATATACGCCCTGTCAAAACCACTGGGCATAGAAGCATGAAATTTGGGGGGCGGTGTTCCTTCTGTGACAGAGGGAGTAACTAAGAACCAGTTTTTGAAAATTCCAACTGGAAGGGAGTGAAAAGGGGCGCAACAGTGAAAAGGGGTGCATACTTTGCATTGAAGAATCCCTGACTGAGGGATATTCTGCCCCAACCCCCAGACCTAGAAGCATGAAATTTGGGGAGGGTATTCCTTCTGTGACATGAACACCCACCAAGAATCGATGTGGAGAAATTTAACCCTTAAGGGGCTGAAAAGGGGTACAACATGTTTTTGTCCTATACTTAGCATGGAAGACTGACCAACATCCAGCCAATTTGGTGCTCGGTGCCTGGTGCACTGAGGGGGGATGATATTTGGAGGGAGGGGTTGCACTGGGGAGGATGCTATGCATGGGGGTTGCGCATGAGGGCTGTTGCACATGGGGAGATGATGCTTATAGGGGGTTGATCCGCACGGGGGGATGTTGGGCATGGGGGTTCGATGTGTATGGGGAGATGATGCGCATGGGGAGCTATTGTGCATGGGGGTATGAACATGGGGAATAATGCATGTGGGGGTTGATGCGCACGGGGGAATGATGTGCATGGGGGGTTGATGCGCATGGGGAGATGATGCGCACGGGGGGATGTTGTGCACAGGGGAATGAACATGGTGAATAATGTGCATGGAAGTTGCACATGGGGGGATATTGCGCATGGGGGATGTTGTACATGGGGGTTCAATGCGCATTGAGGGTCAATGCACATGGGGTTGATGCGCATGGGGGGTTGATGTGCATAGAGGGGATGATGTGTGTGGTGTGGATGAACATGGGGATGTTGCGCATGGGGAGATGACGCTTATAGGGGGTTGATGCGCACGGGGGATGTTGGGCATGGGGGTTGGATGCGCATGGGGGTTCGATGTGCATGGGGAGATGATGCGCATGGGGAGCTATTGCACATGGGGGTATGAACATGGGGAATGATGCGTGTGGGGGTTGATGCGCATGGGGAGATGATGCGCACAGCAGGATGTTGCGCACGGGGGGATGTTGCGCATGGGGGGATGAACATGGTGAATAATGTGCATGGAAGTTGTACATGGGGGGATGTTGCGCATGGGGGATGTTGTACATGGGGGTTCAATGCGCATTGAGGGTCAATGCGCATTGAGGATCAATGTGCATGGGATTGATGTTCATGGGGGGTTGATGTGCATAGAGGGGATGATGTGTGTGGGGTGGATGAACATGGGGGATGTTGCGCATGGGGTGGATGCACATGGGGGGTTGATGTGCATAGGCGGTTGATGCACAGTGGGGGGATGTCATGGGGAATTTTACTCCTGCAATGTGGATATGCTTTCGCTAGTATTAGAGATAAAACTTTATAAAGGGATTGGTTTATAAACACATTGGGCTGATCTTCAAACCAGTTCATAAGCAGAGAGGGGGGGGTGCATGCAGCCTCCCTGGCTCTCAGAGGTGAAGTGAGTGGAGCAAAGTTGCCTTCATCTCCAGAGGATTACAGGGCTTGCACACAGGCTGGAAGGAAGGAACGTTCTTCAGGCTTCATTTGGCCCCTGGGGCGGGGTTTAGGAACCCCTGCTCTGAGTTGTATTCCATCCAACTCCTGCTTTGAAAACAGTGCAGGGCAATTGGCTTTCCTGTTCCAGTGCAGATTAGGATAGGACTGCCCATAACAGAGCTGTTTTGCTATTGAATAGCAAAGCTATCCATCTATAGCAGGTCAGTGGGTGGGATGGAGTGATCCAGTTGGGTTCTCTTCTTCTAGTTAGGTAATGATTACATCATCAAAGTAAATTTCTTTAAGCCCCAGCCCCCAAAGTCTTCATTTAACATAGTGAAATGTTGTGAGGAGGGGATATGTGGGCTTTGTTCTTTTAAACAGCATCCCAGCTCTTTCTGCTGGGCACCTTGTTATTGCATTTATTTGGACAGCCCTTTTGTTGTGCATTGTAACAAAGTTCTGGTATTTCCCATCACCCAGTTGTATCCATCCTATAATATTTTTCAATTCCCTTTTATGTTTACAACTTTAATAAATTTAGGTCATACTCTGGCTTTTGCAGGGATTCTGTTCCTGGAACCTCAGCAAATGCCATAAACCATGGATAAATAAATCTACAATATTGCCCAACCCATAGAGGACAAACCAATTACCCAGAGAGGACAAACAAGCATTTATGAGGTTTCACAAAAAAACAAAAAAGTCTCTCTAAAAAGGCTCCAGGAGGCATTCTGAGTTGTTGGGAAGGCCATCCTCTGTGAATCTGAAAACCTACCAGAGATTACTTCTGATTGTGTCCAGAAGCTTGGGATGGACTGCAGATTTCTCTAGTCGTGGTTTTGGGCACCCTTGGAACAGAACCCTTGTGGATGCTGAGGTATAACATCCGTTGCTCTCGTACCTCAGGTCTTGGGTTCTTCCACTATGGGTTTGGGACTCACAATGGGTGGGTCCCAAATTCACGATGGGTCAAATCCGCTCATAATGTCAACCCATAGTATTTATATTTTTCACCTCTTTCTGCCTGATCCATCTTCATGAGTAATTCAGTGGATTGTCACATCCTGCTGATACTATTTTGTTTTTTACTAAAAACCATGGTCATTTGGTGGTCTCTACCAGGAGGAATCCCCCCCCCCAGAAAACCCACTTCCATCCATCTTCTATAGGCTGGGATTCTAGCAGCAGATACAAACTACAGGATTTTTTCCCCTGTTCAGAAGCTGGTCCAATAAAAGGGGAAGCAGGGGACAGGATGTCATGTTAACCACTAGATGCTGCTCCCCTTAGTTAACCTGCCTAGGATAAAGTCTTGGTCCTTTCCTGATAACATTCTATATTATAATTCATAGATTCAGGAGTTACATCAATAGGTGTTGTTTTATTAATTTTATTAATAAATTTTATTAATTTTATTAATAAATTTTATTAATTTTATTAATTTCCTTTAAATTACCGTTTCAGGGAAAAATTCTTGTTGGGACAAAGAATGCTGAAATAATAGAAGTTGGAGAGAAGAATGCAGCATGTAACATTCTAATTAATGGTCATATGGATGGGCCTATCTGGGGACTGGCAACACATCCTTCTCGTGATGTTTTCCTCTCTGCTGCAGAAGATGGGACAGTAAGACTCTGGGATATTGCTGACAAAGTATGTATATAATCTATCTGTCTGTCTGTCTGTCTGTCTGTCTATCTATCTATCTATCTATCTATCTATATATAAACTGAAAAGTCACTGACTTACCCTACAATCCAGAGTAACTATGGGAGCACGTAAGAGACTTTACATGCACCCGTAGTTACTGCACCACCTAGTGAAAACCTATGGGAAATTCATATTGCAATCCAGAGCAAATTGTTCTTACACCGGAGCAAGGACTCCCCGTAGTTACTCAGGATTGCACCCTTAGTCACTCACTCACTTACTGACTCAGTGACTCATCAACACCCATCCAAAACCATCAGACCTAGAAGCATGAAATTTGGGGTTATTTCCATGGAGGTATCCACTAAGAACCATTTTTTGGAGATTCTAACCAGAAGGGGGTGAAAACAGGCGCAACGTGTTCTCCTCCCTATACTTTACATTGAAGAATCACTGACTGATCAATCCTGTTCTCTAACCTGGACCTAGAACCATGAAATTCGGGGAGCATGTTCTTTATGTGATGTGAACATCCATTAAGAAGTAATTTTTAGAAATTTAATCTTTAAGGGGGTAAAAAGGGGTATAACACATTTTTGGCCTATGCTTAACATTGAAGACAGATTAACACCCAGCCCCAAATTCTGCACCTGTCCGGTAGGGGTGTGGCGGTAATGGGGCATGGTTGTGGGGTGATGGTGCATGGGGTTTGGTGGTCCCCAGGGGGATGTTGCATGTTGGGGCATGTTGCATGGGGGTCTGGTGGTACATGGGGGGCTGATGTTGCACAGAGGAGGACTTTTCATTGGGGGATATGGCGCACGGAGGAGAGATGGTGCATAGGGAGGGATTTTTTATTTCCGCAACTGGGTAAATTTTGCTCGTTATATAAATAAAAGTAATCATTTTGAAAATATACAAAGAAACTAGTAGACAAAATGTTTAAATGATTTAAATCTACAAATATATTTAGAAATTAAACAAATATGAGAGCTTAAAAATTAGTCATGATATTACCTTGATTTGTTCTCTGAACTGAAAGAAATATTTGATATGTTTCTTTGTTTTAAAAAATCTTACAGAAGATGGTAAACAAGGTCAATTTGGGGCATGCAGCACAGACTGTATCTTATAGTCCAGAGGGTGACATGGTAGCTATTGGCTTGAAAAATGGAGAATTTATCATCTTGTTAGTGAACTCCCTAAAGATATGGGGAAAGAAAAGGGACAGAAGATCAGCTATTCAAGACATCAGGTGAGAAGTCATTACCTGCTATGGACTAATTGTAATTCTCCCTGAAAATGGAAACACTTTGTCAGCATAGTTATTCTTAACACTACTGATCATCATTCTTAAAGGAATGAGCCTCCAGTTCTGAGTCCTATTTGGACTCTCTGGTCACAAACACTGACTCCAATAATAGTCTTTAGAAGTTGTACATGCAAATAAGAAAATAAATGATAATGACAAAAAACAGTTTAAAAGAAATAGAAGCATCCACATGATCAGAAAGTATTTTTACCATGTTTGAATGGTGCGCTCAAAGAAAATTGTCAATAAAATCCCATTTTTAAAAAATTATTTGGAGGGAGAATTTTTAAAATATATCTCAAGTATTAGAGGAAAAATAAGTTTAATGTCATACAAAGTTTAATAAGTTTAATAAGTCATATAAATGATTGAAGAGAATGAGACAGGAGCATTGACATGGTGCCATCTTTGGTTATAAAAAAAGGAACAAAGCCATGGAAGTTATGAAAATTTATAATTTGTTTGGAGAAGTATGAATAGATGAAAATGAAAAATGTTTTTAGCCTGATTTTTATATATAAATGAAAAATATAAGATTTGAGAACTTTTAATATTTAAAAGACCCATTAATTTTTGAATTAAAAGACAATAAATACAGGAAAATTTATAGAAAATAATTACAGTATGTGGTATCTAAGACTGAAATAAATCTACAATTCTAAGATATTTAGGTATTTATTTGTTATGATCAAGGATTCACTTCAAGCTGTTTGTTTATGTAGGTTCAGCCCAGATTCTCATTATTTAGCAGTGGGTTCTAGTGAGAATGCAGTGGATTTTTATGATCTGACATTGGGACCTGCTCTTAACCGAGCCAGTTACTGCAAAGATATCCCTAGCTTTGTAATTCAGATGGACTTCTCTGCAGATAGCTGCTATCTTCAGGTAACTGTAACTATAAATACAAAGTGTTCTGGTAAGTTTACTTTTGTATTTCAACTTCTATCTTTCAACTATCAACTTTCTATCTTTCAACTTCTTTTTCAAGGTTGGAGTATTCTAAATGCAATACTGCTTTATTTTACCTCAGAGAAAGAAATAGAAAGAAGTGTTTTTTTTAAACAGATAGTGATTATTGGTCCATGAGTCTGTTTTATGCATGATTTAGGTTTGGTTCAGACATAATGCAAATCACCACGCAGAGTAGCATGAAAAAGCACCAAACAAGGTTAAACCAAGAAGCAATTACAAGCAAAAACTATTAGAACTACTTCTATATATAGTATGTCTGTTAGCATGGCTTTTGTAATTTCCAAGCTACATAATGATACCAACAGTGCCACTGAAAGCTTGATGGCTGCACCAATTAAGCTTAGAATCTGCAACCGCTCATTGAGTTTATAGTTTTTATTCATATTTGTATATAGTTAGTGATTGTATTGTGATGTGAAAATGCAATAGGTTTTTATATTTCTAGAACATTCTAAGAAATATTGTTTTCATAAGGCCCAACTGAAATTTAAAACTAGTAAAAGGGTCATTGACAAAACAGCGTAAGTCATGGGAACTAGGTATATAGGTATCTAGATACGGCATGGTTTGAGATGTTGGCTAGTTTCTGCTTATTAAAAAATGCATTGTTTCAAAATAACTTCATTAAAAAGTTTTAATTCAAGTTTAATCCCTCTTAATTCTTGAAGGTTTCTACTGGGTCTTACAAAAGGCAAGTTTATGAAGTGCCTTCAGGAAAGCAGCTTCTGGATCAGGCTGTGATTGATAGAATAACATGGGCCACTTGGACCAGGTAAAAGCACACAAACTTTTAGGATTTGAAATGTATGGAATAGCATCTCCTATTTAATAGAGAAAATAATTCAATACAATCCCTCCTGCTATGTAAAAAGTGCTATATATCTCCTTGCATTCCAAAGGACTCTCAAGAGTCTTCTCCAGCACCATAATTCAAAGGTATCTATCCTTTGGTGGCCAGCCTTCTTTATGGTCCAGCTCTCACAGCCATAAATTTCCACGTGGAAAACCATAGGTTTATCTAGACAGATCTTTGTTGGCAAGGTGACATCTCGACTTTTAATTAAGTTGTTTAGCCCTGCAATAGCTTTCCTCCCTAGAAATAGGCATCTTGCTTTCTTGGACAGAATCATCATCTGCAGAGATCTTAGAGACCAGTAAAATAAACTCAGTCACAATTTCCATTTCTTCCCCTTTTATTTGCCACAAATTAATGGGACCATAAGCCATGATCTTTTAAAAAAAATGTTTAGTTTTATGCCAAATTTTGCACTTTTTTTCTTTCACCCTCGTCAAGAGGTTCCTTAGTTCCTCCTCACTTTCTGCCATTAGAGGTAGTATCATCTGCATATCTGAGGTTATTGATATTTCTCCCAGCAATCTTAATTCAGGTTTGTGATTCATCCAGCCCAGGCTTTCTCTTAAAGTACTCTCCATATAAATTAAATAAATTTGGTGGCAATATACAGCCTTGTCACACTCCTTTCCAAATTTTAAACCACTCTGTTTTTCCATATTTGGTTGACTGTGACTTCTTGACTCAAATACAAGTTTCTCAGAAGACGAATAGATGATCTGGTACTCTCATTTCTTTAAGAACTTGCCACACTTTGTTGTGCTACACATTCAAAGGCGTTTGCATAGTTGATGAAGCAGAAGTAGGTGTTTTTCTGGAACTCCTTTGCTTTCTCCATAATCCAACAAATATTAGCAATTTGATCTCTTCAAATTGCTAATATTTGCTGGATTATGGAGAAAGCAAAGGAGTGCAAAGAGGAACTCTTGTTCCTCTGCCTCTCTTGAAACTAGCTTGCACATCTGTTTGTTTGCGATTTACTTTTCTGCCTGAGCTGTGCTTGTAGGATTTTGAGCATTGCCTTGCTATTCCTTGCCTTCATTTCTTGAAGCATGTGAAATGAGTGCAATTGTGCAGTAATTCGAACATTCTTTGGCATTTCCTTTCTTTGGAATTGGAACAAAGACTGATCTTTTTCAATCCCAAGGCCACTGTTGAGTTTTCCAAATTTGCTGGCACATTTAATATATTACTTTAACACCATCATCTTTTGAGCTTTTCAGGAGCTCTACTGGAATACCGTCACCTCCACTAGCTTTGTTGTTGGAGAGACTTTCTCGGAACCACTTCATTCTTCAAGATGTTTGGCTTAAGTTCAGTGATCACACCATCGTGGTTGTCAGGGACATTTAGATATTTCTTATAGAATCCTCTGTGTATTCTTGCCACCTTGTCTTAATCTTATCTGCTTCTGTTAGGTCCTTACCATTCTTGTTCTTTATCATGCCCATCTCTGCACTGAATGTGCCTTTGATATCTCCAATTTTCTTGAAGAAATCTCTCGTCCTTCTGTTCTTTTCCTCAGTTTCCTTGCATTTCTCATGTAAGAAGGCCTTCTTATCTCCCCTTTTCTATTCTCTGAGACTCTGCATTCAGCTGGGTATATCTTTCCTTTTCTCCCTTGCCTTTTGCTTCCATTCTTTCCTTAGCAATTAGTAATGCTTCAGACAACTATTTTTCTTTCATATAGCATTAAGCTAAAATACTTTGGGTCTCATCAGGCACATCTTGTATCGTGCATTTATGACCAGGTAGTCTCTCATGTGAAAGGCAAAAGACTGAGAATTTGTTTTCAGCCTCCACATCAGAAACAGAATGGGTCTCCCTTTTCTCTCATCTCTAACCGGCATGTTGGACATTTATTTAAGTTTTTAGTCTTCTTTTCACAAGAAAAAAACTCAAAAATTGATGACATGTGTCGGGGGATGCTCCCCCTCCTTACCTGGGGGAAGGGAGTCCAGGGAACTCCAGCAGCTCCTCACTTGGGGCAAAGGACGGGGTCCCTCCCCAGGCAGCATCCAGAAGGAGAGGGGAGCTGCAGCAGCTGACAGGATGCCCCAGCAGGGATCAGGGTAGGCAGCCGCCCCACGCATGCCCGAGACTGCTGGGCAAGGCAGGGGGTGGAGACCTCCCTAGCAGCCGGGAGGAGGCAGCTGAGGTGCCCTCTGGGTCCACGTGCCACTGGAATGACTGGCGCGGAGTGAAGGGAGGACATCTGAGGCTCAGGGGAATGCAGGCAAAATGGGAGAGAAGAGAAAGGAGGGGTTCAGAGCAAGGGAGGCACTGGAGAGATAGGAGGACACCAGCTGAAGGGAAGGCACCAGGGCAAAGACAGGGCACCTGGGATCAGAGTGAGAGGAATATGGATGGGATGGGGTTAATGGCACGGGAAGACAGAAGGGATCCACCCTGGGAGGAGGGCGGCATAGAAAAGGGGTGAAGACACCGAGGATGAGGAGGAGCCAAGGAATAAGGCATGGAGCCCGTGGTGAGGTTGGCTTAGGAAGCGGGTGAAATAGGGCTGGCTCAGCCCCCCTTCCATCCTACTGAGGCACTTCATACCCAATTGATGCTGATCCTCCTGGGGTGGGTCTGTTGTCATTCAGCCAAGCAACTAGAAGCTGGGGGTAGGTGGTTCAGGAGTGCCCCATACCTCACAACATGCAATAAAATAAATAAAAATAATCCACAATGAAGGCACTGAGGCACACTGTGAGTCTCTGGAATACATTGAAGGCTGTAGTGATGTGTATAACATATCAAATAACAAAGGTTGTTCTGGCCCACTTTCTTGTCTGGCAAGAGAAGAGCCAGCTTGTCTGACTTGTAAAAATGTGAAAAACACACCTGCAATGAATAATCTGCAATAAACTGCCATGAATAGACAATAGTTTAATTTCAGTAAGTTGCTATATGTCAGTGCTCTCCAAACTGGAAACCAATGTCCCCTAAAAACTCTCCCTGCCCTGAGTATTGCTTATATTGCTGTGGTGATGTTTTTTTCGAGCTAATTTGGGCACAGGGATGCAGAATAGTAAGCACCTCTCACAGAATTAAGAGCCCTGGTCTGAACATTACTTTGTTTTTTTGGAAAATCTTCTTTGTCCTAGTAATTATCTCGCATATGTGCAAGGTCCACTTGTTTGTACACCTTTCTCCACTTGAACCAATCAAAGGCATCTTCAAGAGTGACAATGTGTCACATGTCCTCTCTCATACGATCCATCCAAAGTTTCTTTGGCTGGCCATATGATTGTCACATATCTGGGTTGTGGTACAAGGTTATATTGGCCACTGAATTTTCATCACTCTTATGCACATGACCATGCCATCACAGACGTAACACATGGTCAGCTGCACACTTACAGACCATTCCAACTGAAAAATATCTATAGAAGCAGGACAGATGTTATGGTACTAGTAGACCTACGTTCAGTGTTGGGACTAGAACAAATATGTAAAATTTCTTGCAACTGATCACAACATGCAGTTCGCTGGCCTTTAAGAAGGCTCTGCTATAGTAACCTGCCTAGGCTCTCAAACTTTAGCACTTTTTACAATTAGATTATGTTAGGACCTACCAGAAGTGATACCATCAAACAGAAAATTTTTAACAATCCTAAGTTACAATCCTACCCACACTTACCCAGGAATAAATCCGATTTGCTATCACTGTTAAAAGAATATACATAACTAATGGAATTTACCTGTTGTTGTGGGAGTAAAATTTCTAGAATATTTGTTGCGGCCAGGCATGGCACTATAAGCAGCAGGCACCAGGGGGCAATACCAGGCATCACCAGGCACCCCTATAAGACACTAGTGGGCACCACAAGGCACTGAATTGGTTCTTAGTGGGTCCTTACATCACTGAAGGAATATGTTCCCCAAATTTCATTCTTCTAGGTCCAGGGATTGGTGCTAGGTGTTGATCGGTCAGTCTTCAATGTTAAGTATAGGGATAAAAACACATTGCACCCCATTTCAGCCCCTTGGGGGTTAAATTTCTTAAAATTGGTTCTTAGTGGGTGCTCATGTCACAAAAGTAACACCATTTACAAATTTCACACTTCTAGGTCTGGCAGTTTTGGCTGGAGATTGATGAGTCAGTCAGTGAGTCATTTAGTGACTTTGATTTTATATACTCTACTAGCGAAATGTACCTGCATTGCAGGAGTAAAATACCCCCTGTACATCATCCCCCTGTTGTGCAATACCCCTCATTACACAACTTCCCCATTGCACATCAACCTCCCATGCGCAACACTACCCATTATCATTAGCATCACCCCCATGCACATAAACACCTCCTATGCGCAACACCTCCTGATGCACATTGTCCCCCCATGCGCATCATCCCACCCATGCGCATCATCCTCTCATGTGCAACATCCTCCCATGCAACATCCCCCACCCTGTGCACCATACCCCCACAACCATAGGCACCCTTACCAAGCAGGTGTAGGATTTGGGCCTGGGTGTTGATCAGTCTTCAATATTAAGTACAGGCCACAAATTTGTTGTACCCCTTTTAAGCCCCTTAGGGGTTAAATTCCTGGAAATTGGTTCTTGGTGGGTGCTCCCATCATGTAAGGAATACGCTCCACAAATTTCATGCTTCTAGATCCGGGGTTTGGGGCAGATTGCAATTAGTAGTGCAATTAGGTAAAAATCATAATATAAACCCATTGCTATATTATGATCTTATAACTATTACAATATGCAGTAAAATTAATTTTGTTTCTGCTTTGCAGCTGTAAATTATAATCACCAGTAAACATTTTTAATCTTAAGGCTTTTAAAATAGGGGTGTGCATTAGATTAGAGTAAATACATATATAGATAAAGAGTATGTTAAAAGTATATATTTGTAAATTTTCCCAAATGCAGTCACATACCATGATAGCAAAAGGCCTAATAAAATTAAATAATGACATGAATGTGGATCCACCTGAAAGTAGCGTGTGAGCCTCTTAGTGCATCCCAACCCATAGTCTGAGAACCAGTGGTCTAACGTCACTGGGAGAGGCCCTCTTGTGTCTGGCCTCCAGCTGAGGCATGGCTGGAAAAATGTTTTCTCAGTAGTGATAGCCACTTGTAGGAATCTCCTGCTTTTGGACACCTTTTTGGGTACCTTGCTGATGGCTCTGCATCAGCTTGTTAAAACTTTGCTGTTCCAGCCCGCCTTTTTTTGGGATGAAAGTTAATTTTTCTGCCTTTTTCTTGGTTGTAATCATTTTGTTCATGGTTTTCCCCCCATGTTCTCAAATATTGTTGACAGCCAACTTGATTTGTTCATATTTTGGTACATGTAATATGTTTTCATATTAAATAAATAATAAGGTATTTGTTTGCAGTTTATATAGTGTCTGGTTACCCTCATTCTGTTTCATTCAATCCTAATTGATTTTATCTAGTCTTATCAACTAAAGACTCTTATTAAGTTATCTTGACAACTCTTATCAAATGTGTATTCATTTTCATGATAAAGTCCTGATAGTACTTCTTTAAAAGCTCTTTTTCCTGCCTTTTGTTTCAGCGTTCTAGGAGATGAAGTTGTTGGCATTTGGTCCAGGCATGCTGAAAAAGCTGATGTTAATTGTGCCTGTGTTTCTCACTCCGGAATCAGCCTTGTAACAGGCGATGACTTTGGAATGGTCAAGTTATTTGACTTTCCTTGTCCAGAAAAATTTGTAAGAACTTTTGCTTGATGATTATGAGAGCTTAGACTGCAATCTTAAATTTAATAAGATGTTCTGACAACACAACTTCCCTTGGGGAGCAGCTGCCTTATATAAACTGTCAGTCTGCTGTACTAAGAAAGGAAGAAACAACGTAGCTCACCATACAAAAAAATTATCTTATGTAATGGACTAAATCATTTACACCACTGGCAGTGACCAACCTTGGTATCCCATATATGGAGTAAGACCCAGGGTGCAAGACCTTACGGCACTTTTGCGATATCTCCAGGCCAGCGCAAAATTTATGCTGGCCAAACTGGGGCTTAGGACTGCACAGCCATTGAATTTAGAGAGTCAGCTTATGTCAGCATAAGTCCCATGCTGGACTGGGGGTGTTCGCACAAGTGCATTAAGGCACTTTTTCCCCTCACCTGGGAGGGATAGGCCCCTGCACAGGCATACGCTGACCTCCCCACACCACTAGGGGAAGGTATGCCAGGTGAGTTATGCTGGCCTAAATTTCTTAGGATTGCAACCTAACCTAGGTCGACACAACTCATTGGTGTTCCTGTTCCCATGATGATGTAGAGAGGCAAGCACATGTCTGTGCATTGTCTTAACCCTCCCCCTAGGAATGGTGCAGAAGTGTCTTAATGAATATTTGTGACACCCCCAGCTCAGCACAGGACATGCCAGGCTAACTTGAGGTTGGGTTTGGAGCTCTACTTTCAGGTAGTCATGGCTAGGATTGTGCTGCTACAGTGACATTCAAAAAGATTGTCAGGATGTTTCCTTTGATAGAACAGAGCAATGCCCAAGCTCATAATTCACTTCCTTTGATAGAACAGAGCAATGCCCAAGCTCATAGTTCACAGGTAGAATAGATTTCTACCTGTTAGGTTTTTTGAAATTATGAATGTCACTGCTTGAAAGGACAGTCCTTACTCTTTTCTTATGAGTTTTGTCCCTGACCACTTTTCCTGGTGACTGTTGAGCAACAGATTGTACCTGCCTTCCCCTCCTCTGAGGCTGGCTCATAGTTTTATAGCTAGGTGCAAGAGTATAAACTTGTAGGAGCAAAAAAGAGAATTAATATTTAGGAATTTTCATGAAAAACAGAAGTGTAGTCCAGGTTCTGTTCCCAGGTTTAAATGATTAAGCTGAAGAGCACTGCTGTAGGGTGGGGAAGCAGATACCAGGCAATGCAATGTGAGGTAGTTTCATTAAGAATTGAGAGTATTTCAAAAAACAGTGAAGCTGATGTATGTAATTTATTTGTTTTCTAGGCAAAACATAAAAGGTTTTTAGGTCACTCTGCTCATGTGACTAACATTCGCTTTACCAGTGGAGACAGATATGTTGTCAGTGCTGGTGGGGATGACAGTAGGTAGGTAAACTGTTTTTGGATTTATAGGAAGACTCTCTTGTGCTCTGTTAACACAAATGGTTGCTGTTTCTGAAAATGCAGTCAACTATTTAAAAGCCATCATTATGTTGAACTGGCAAAAACAAGCTGAACAATTTCTTTGGTAACCACAAGTACCATCTGAAATAAAATTGTATCCCAACCACTATCCCAACCTTGCAGAAGCAAGGATTTCTACTGCAGAAGAAGCAAACATTAGTATACAATCCATAAATGCATTTTGAAGACAGTTTTTCTTTTTTGAAATCATACAATAACATAAAATAACTTTTATTTCTTGTAAACATACAGTATTTCTTGTAAACATACAATAACTTTTATTTCTTCCTTTACTCTGAAATTACAGCATATTTGTCTGGAAATGTGTACATATGCCTCATTGAGAAATATGAAGACCTTCCAAAGATGACACTGCATGAAGATAGAGGCGTGAGTGCCCCAGAGATACAGAGACATTCTCCAGTGCCCTGCATGTTTCAAGAAATGGTGCTGATAAAGACAGATATCCATCTATCTGACTCCAATCAATCAGATGGTTTGCTGCAAACATACTGAGTCTGGTCACGTTACTACAGTATCTGATAACCTACATCTATTTCCCACTCACTGCCAGATTCTGAAACACCTGGATAAGGGGAAGTGAGTTTTGGCTCAGTGTACAATTTCCCAATAAGATCTTGGATTTTAAATCAAGAGACGTTATTTCTGACCTAGTGCTGTATATCAATGTGTTTACTTTCAGCGTAAATGTTTCCTTTAAGTTCTGGGAACTGACTGGCACTCAAATAGAAGACTTCTTATTTTATTACTGAAAGGAAAACTACATTGCAGCTCTTAAATAATATTTTTTGAAATGGGAGAGAGAATAAAATGTAAAATATATGAATGGTCTACAAAAGGTTTGTCTAATTAACAACAAAAAAGTTCCAAGGATTAAATTTGTTTCTCAGATCTGCAGAATTTTCTTGATTTTAAGCCTGGGTTGTAATGTCATTTCTGGTGAATGCTAGTAGACATGCATGAACCCACCTTTCTTCAAGGCTAATTAAATGCTTTTGTTTCACTTAAGCATTAAATTAGTTATGTGAGCAGAATCAGACTTGCTCACGTTGTGAGTGCCTTGCCCACAACCGAAAAGTCTAACTCCAGTTTTTGCCTTGTGAATAAAAGTGTTCTCAATGAAAGATAAATTGCTGTGTTTCCTTGCTGAGCTGTGCTGGAAATGTGGAATAGGCTGTTATGGGTTAAGTTTGGGGTTGTCATTAGATGCAATAATGCAGTAGAAATTGTTTCATGCAGCAGTAGAAATTGTTTCATTTTTGCAGCACCACTTGGCAAATTCAAAATGAAGATGATACACACTTTGCAAAACAACGTATTAACAGGAATGACAGGCTGAAATTAACTCTTCACATCAGAATTGTACAGTCAATTCAGATATGCAGGTGCCCATATAGCGTAGTATTTTGAAACAAGAATTTCAACTTGGAGCACATGTGAAGCACATTTGTTTGAAAATAACCCCACATCAAAATTCATCACTATGGAAAAGTTGAAAATGAAATGGCAAATTAGATTTTGTCTTCCAAGTCACCCCACAATTTATTTTGGAGAGCAGCTGCCTCATACGAGCTATCAGTCTAAGAAAGGAAAAAAAACAACACAGCTTATCCTACAAGAAACAGTAGTCTTTGACTAGTCTTTGTGCCCCTGGCAGTGACCTCTGCTTTGACAATCTTGGCATCTTAAATGAAAGGTTACATTTTGAAGTAGAACAGATACTGGAACATTTTCCCCTAGTCATTAAGAGTTAATTTCTTCACTATAACTGAAATCCTTAAGAGCATTGTCTTGCCCAAGCACCTGCCTTTCCTAAATCTTGTTTTTGCTCTGAGCTGTGAAGAGCTTGCTGGCTTTATCTTTTTATAGTTGAAAAAGATGATCTTCATAGTGTGAAAGAGATTCAACAAGAGATAAAAACAGTAAAGTAAAATTCCCAAATCAGGATCTAGATGGTGTAATATCTTAACGCTAAGATTAACGTAATTATAGAATTGAAACTGGAGAAAAACAGAACCACTATTCAGTGTCAAGCTATCTGGTGTCATACTCACTGGTTTTTCATAGTTTAGCTCCTCTGTGACTTGTTTGCAAAGTTTAATTGCTTCCATGTTCATTTTTTAGGCAGGCTATTAGGATTGCTACAGTATTGAATGCCAGTTATCCAAATTTTACCAAACTGTACTTACAAAATCACGCATTCCACAAATTCCACGCATCTGGAGATTAGTTTCTAGATTGACTCTTGGTTTTGTACTGGAAATTACTGGTGTGGATAAAGTGCCAAATTCACATAAACACAAGCTTTGAAATGATAGCGGAAAATTTGATTTGTCTGGTTACAGTGTTAAAAGTATGCAGTAAAATATTGATTTATTTAGAGGTAAAAAAATCTAAATTAAATTACCTTGAGTATTTCTGATAATTCTTTCATTTTTTCAACCAGTCAGATTCAGAACAAATCTTCCCATCATCAAATAGATGAACTACAGCATGTAACTCATCCTAAGAATGACTGGCAAAAACAATTCCTTTTCATATTTTGTACTTAGAAGATCAGATGAGAGCTTGGAAGGAACAATGATTAGCTAGAAAATGACTTTTTGCTATCCTGAACTCTTGCCTCTTCTATCACTCCTCCTTCTATCACTCCTTTTATCACTCACTTCTGCTTGTGAGTGACTTTTGTAAGATGAGATATGACTGAAATAAATTGACTTATTAAATGACTTTTAAATAAAAGTAAGCTAGATAGTAGAGCAAGTATTGAAAGGTGCTAACAAATGGTTAGTATTACTAAGTACTCAGCTTTACCTTCAGATCTTAGAGTCTCTTGGTACTGGCTCCTTTTAGATACTATAATGTTCAGACATGGCCTTATGTTAGGTGATTATAGTTAATGAACTCATATTAGTGAACTTTTTCATTGTCAGGGTTTTTCTGTACAGTTCATGGAAATATAGGTGAATGATCCCTCAGAACAGCCATACAATATATCTGAAATAAGAGGTACTAAATCAATTTTTTTAAAAACCCTCAACAGAGAGATGAAAACCTTCCATCTTAAGATTTAGAGGGAATGTTTCTGATCTCAAATGGGACCAATATCATAGCCTTTTGTATTCAATAGTGATAGAGCACAATCCTAACTATGGCTGCAATCCTAAACACACTTTCCTGGGAGTAAGACCCATTGAACACAATGTGGCTTACATCTGAGTAGACATGGTTAGGATTTTGTCCTTAGTCTACCCAAAAGTAAGCTCCATTGTGCTCAATGAGTCTTACTCCCAAGAAAGTATATTTAGGACTGCAGCCATAGTCTGATATTTCAAGAATTGCCTGGATATGTTTGTCATAGACAATGAATGCCTTAGCCCTTCATCTTCCAGTTATATAACATCATTTTCTTCACTTCCTCTTTTTCCACTTCAGGTATTGAGGGAATACCATTCTATGAAGGGTAAAAATGAATATTGTTTGTCACACCAAAATTGGCCATAGCAGATACTATTCTGTTTGATTTGAGTACCCACCACAGAGTTTTTCCAAGTGCTGTGTTTAAGTTTTTTTTATAATGTAGGCTACAATCTTAATAGACTTGGGTCTGTAAATTTTTCAGCACAAGTGTTGCATCATAGAGTGTGTCTATCGAGAGGAGATTGCGGGATTAGTGAATTGGTGTAAGAGTTAACAGCCTTTGTTTTAAATGTTGAAAAGACCAAAGAGATAGTTGTTGATTTTAGAAAGGGAAAGTTAAGCCACTCTCTCCACTACTTATTGACAATTTACCAGTTGAAATGGTCAATAGTATCAAGTTTCTTGGAGTGCAACTAATGAACAGGTTGACCTGGTCATTAAATACCAAGTCACTGGTGAAGAAGGCTCAGCAGCATTTGCACTTTCTACGTCGTATTAGGAAAACACATCTCTCCCCCCACCCCTGTTCTATACCCTGTTCTATACCCCCAATCTCCTTCTATAGAGGGACAACTGAGAGCATCCTGTCATATGCCATCACAGTCTGGATTGGAAGTATTACTGTTTCTGATAGGAAAGCGGTGCAGAGGGTGGTAAGGGGAAGGCGGAAAAGATAATTAGAAGTCCACTTCCTTCCATCCAGGACACTGCACAAAAGCAATACTTGAGTAGGGATTGCAGTATTGTTCAGAATGCTACTCATACCCTTCATCACCTGTTCTCCTTGTTACCCTCAGGGAGGAGGCTCCAGAGCATTCACTGCAGAACATCCAGATTTGGACACAGTTTTGTTCCATACTGCATCAAATTAGTGAACTCTCAAGCTGCCTTTTTTCACCATGTTTTTCAGAATGGACAAAATTAATTTGATAAATATGTACATGATTATTTTGGTATGTATATATTGATTTAATGTAGGTGTCTTGTTAAAAATTGTATGAGTTTTACTCCAGTGAGCAAGCAGTGAAATTTCATTTTGTGTGTACTACCGGGGGTGCACCTTGTGTGCACAGTAAAAGTGACAATAAAGGTTTATCTATCTATATACATGACATGGTGCTGAGGGACAGAAAATAAATTAAAAATACTTTGTGAGCTGATAGCTGCAATCCTAAGAAACTTTCCTGTAAGACCTTTTGAAAACAATAGGGCTTACTTTTCAGTAGACATGATTAGGATTGTGCTCAACGTGCTAGAAGTTTGACTGAATATAATAAGTGGGTAGAAATGTAAGGAAAGGAGAGGGCAAAACTGCACAGGAAGGTGAAAGGATTTTGAAAAGGGGCAGCGGTACTGGCGAGTTTCAGGGGTTCTCACAGGTTCTATAGAATCATAAAATCATAGAGTTGGAAGGGACCTAGTAGGTCATCTAGTCCAACCCCCTGCCTGCAGCAGAAAATCCCCCTAGAGCATCCCCGACAGGTGCTCGTCGAGCCTCTGCTTGAAGATCCCCAGTAAGGGAGAGTCCACCACCTCCCTTGGCAATCTGTTCCACTGCGGAACCGCCCTCACCGTAAGGAATTTTTTCCAGATATCCAACAGGAATCTCCTCTCTTGCAGTTGGTTCTGGTTCTGCTTTCAGAAGCAGCTATGAACAAATGAGCCCCTTCCTCCCTATGACAGCCCTTCAAGTATCTGAAGAGGGCAATCATGTCTCCTCTCAGCCTCCTCTTCTCCAGGCTGAACATCCCAGGTTCCCCCAACCTTTCCTCATAGGGCTTCCCTTCCATCCCACTGATCATTCTTGTCGCTCTCCTCTGGACTTGCTCCAGCTTGGCTGCATCTTTCTTAAAGTGAGGTGCCCAGAACTGAACACAGTACTCAAAGTGAGGTCTGACCAATGCTGAATAAAGAGGAACTAGAACTTCTCGCAACTTGGAAGCTACAGACCTCTTAATGCAAACTAAAATGGCATTTGCCTTCTTTGCAGACACATCACACTGCTGACTCATGTTCAGCTTGTGATCCACGGCGACTCCAAGATCCCGCTCACATGTTGTGCTGCCAAGCCAAGTATCCCCCATTTTATACCTGTATTTTTGGTTTTTATTGCCCAAGTGCAGAACTTTGCACTTCTCCCTGTTGAAATTCATTCTATTTGTTACAGCCCAGGATTCTAGTTTATCCAGATCCTCCTGGAGGTTTCTCCTGTCTTCTGTTGTGTTTGCTACTCCTCCCAGCTTGGTGTCATCCGCAAATTTGATCAGGCTCCCCTGTATCCCTTTCTCTAAGTAATTAATGAAAATGTTAAAGAGAACTGGTCCCAAGACAGAGCCTTGGGGTACCTCACTTGAAACAGACCTCCAGGTTGACACAACCATTTACTAACACCCTTTGAGTGCGGCCATAGAGCCAGTTGCAGATCCACCTAACAGTTGCCCCGTCTAGCCCATATTTTTCCAACTTCCCAATTAAAATGTCATGTGGGACCTTGTCAAATGCTTTGCTGAAGTCAAGATAAATGACATCCACAGCATTGCCACTGTCCAGTAAGCTCGTAACCCTATCAAAAAAGGAGATGAGATTTGTCTGGCAAGATTTATTCTTGGTAAATCCATGCTGGGTTGTTTTGATCACCGAATACTTGTCTAGATGTGCACAAACTGTGTGTTTTATGATTTGCTCTAATATCTTGCCCGGGATTGAAGTCAAACTGACTGGTCTATAATTTCCCGGGTCTTCTTTTTTCCCCTTCTTAAAGATTGGGACTACATTCGCCCTCTTCCAGTCCAGGCACTTCTCCACTCCTCAAGGATTTCTCAAAGATGATCGACAGAGGCTCTGCAAGGACATCTGCGAGTTCTTTAAGAACTCAAGGATGCAGCTCATCTGGTCCAAATGACTTGAATTCATTTAGGCCAGTTAAGCGGTTACAAACCAGTTCTCTGTCAATCTTAATCTGCTGTTCTGCACTATCCATGTTTTCATTACCTCTTAGGGGATGCAAGCACATCCCCGCATCAGCCAATGATCCCGCATCCCCATTTGCAAAACCCTCCTTCCGAGAATAGATGGACGCAAAGTAGGAGTTGAGCAGCTCTGCCTTCTCCTGGTTTCCAGACACCTGCTGTCCATCTTTGTCCAGGAGCAGCCCCACCCCCTTGTTTCTCCTCCTGTTCCTTTGGGCATATCTAAAGAAGCTCTTTTTGTTATCTTTGACTCCCCTGGCCAGCCTCAGCTCATACTGAGCTTTAGCATTCCTGACCCCCTCCCTACAGGACCGGGCTATCTGCCTGTACTCCTCCCTGGTGATCTTTCCAGTCTTCCACTCCCTATACTTCTCTTTCTTTAACTTCAGCTGATCCCCAAGTTGCTTGTGCAGCCAACCTGGTTTTTTCAGGTTTTTTCCCCCTTTTTCATGGGAATTGTTTCTGACTGTGCTTGTAGAAGCTGCCTCTTAAGGAGCTCCCACCCATCTTGGGCCCCTTTCCCCATTAGATCATCAACCCATGGGATCCCACCTATGACTCCTCTAAGCCTGTTGAAATCAGCTTTCCTGAAATCCAATGTATACGTATCACTCTGCACTCTTTTTATTTCCCACATTATTCTAAATTCCAGCAGCTCATGATCGCTTTCCCCTAAAGTTCCTGCCACGTTGACCCAGTCTATCAGTTCATCACAATTAGTTAAGATCAGGTCAAGGATGGCCCCTCCCCTTGTTGCTTCTTACACCTTTTGGACCATGAAGTTATCTTCCAGGCCCCTCAGGAATCTACTGGAGCTTCTACTAGAAGAAGAATCTACTAGAATCTACTAGAACCCTTTGCTAATGAGCGCCTGGACATAGAAACTGTTGTTAATTTATTTGAATCAAATAAAACGGGCAAATTTGATCTGCATAGGAAAAGGGGGAATGGGTTTTGAAAAGCATCAAGCAACATGACACAAATCATAAAAAATTTTTGGTCTGTTTCTGCTCTGTATGTGTTTAAATTTTTATTTTTCAGGTTTTTCTATTTAGCCACAAGCGATGCCAAATGTAATGTAATTGGATAATTTTTGTGCATTACATTTAGCACCTTTAGCGGTTGAATGCTGCCCACATCTTTTGAACTGTTTTGTTCTGAGGGCTGGATTAAAATCATTTGGAGGGTTATCTGTGCCCTACGGCCATCCTTTGGAGATCCCTGCTATACACATTAACTTGAGAGCAAGGCCCACTGAACTCACTGGGGCTTACTTCCATCTAAATTGCATAGGATTGTGGTGTTAGTCTGTGCAGGCTTTGCCTGTTTATGAACATGAATATTCAGTGCATATAAATCTGCAAGCATGCCAAAGTCTACTATTTATTCATTAGTTGCAGTGGCAGAGGCAAACAAATTCATTTTCCTGGTTTTATTTTTGAACAATTTTGTTTTGAAGTTTGTGCTGTTAACAACCCATTAAAGATAAGGGGAATAAACCAAGGAGCACCTCTGGAGGGGCTATCTACAGTATTTATATACCGCTTTTCAACTAAAAAGTTCACAAAGTGGTTTATAAGAAAATGAAAAAAATTAATAGCTAATGGGTCCCTGTCCCAAAAGGACTCACAATCTAAAATGCAAAAAGAACACCAGCAGAAGCCACTTGAACAGACATTGCTGGGGTGTGTAGGGCCAGTTACTCTCCCCTTGCTAAATAAAGGAGAACACCCACTTGAAAGAGTGCCCCTTGCCCAGTTAACAGGGCTAAGCTGCAGCAGAGGCAGATATCTATGCCCCTTCTACCATACACATCCAAAATATGCACATCCAAAATATAATGCAGGTGCTTTCTCCTTAAAGGAAAGGGATCATGCGAATTTAGGCTTGCATCACAAGTTGCATGACAGACAGAATGTGAATTTGAGAGCTGTATCTTTTGTCAAAATTCTATATACATTATTACTTAATATAAGTGCTAAATGTGGATAGGATCCATATTCCACACAATTTTTGACATGTCTTTGGAACAGTAAACCCTTCTGTCCCATCAAACAAGTCTTGAAATTTGCTGTACTGTCAAGAAAAACTTGATGCATGGATGGCATGGAATATTACTGTTCAAAATTTAGAAAGCCAAAGTCCATTTGGGAATCATGGATTCCCTTTGAATCTTGGCCTTTGCCGCTGCTTCTTTTTAATCTGCTCTTGGAGACAGTCAACTACATTTATTTGAAGGAATTGTGTATATCTTTCAGCAGATAAAGCGAGGATCATTTTCAGTTTCAGGGAGGAATGAATTACACTCTTGTAGCAAAGATATTATCAGCTTAATTATCTTAGTCATCCCTCTGTACAACAGGCAGGTTGTTCTTCTTTTGTTCTTGCAAAGAGCAAAATGATTAAAGAAGGATACCGTAATAACTAGTGTGACTTTTCATACTGAACACAGTGCAGATGCCTATAATTCAAAATATATACTATATATATGGTATATACAAATGTTACATGTAATATTAGTAAACTGAAGACTAATATCTTAATATCTGAATATAATACATAAGTATTAACTAACATCCAACTATATGCTATCTCCAGGATGTGTGACAATGACAATTGTTGTTTTGCTATTGCAAAAGCTAAACAATTTAGAATTGCAAAGGTGATCCTTTTCTACATAGAAGCATTTCAAAAATAAAAAAATGCAAGTTGGCTTGATGTGATCTGAAAACAAATATTGTTGTCTCTAAATGTTTCAAATTAGATGAAATTAGTTTACTCAGAATTGCATTTTAAAAATGAATGTCCCCATATTCATGCTTCATCTTAAATATACAGAAGAGCTCATTTTTATCTATGCACTGTGCAAATATAATTGGGCCCTTTGATTGCAATTGCAACCTGGAGTTACGCCAGCCTAAGTATTGGCACAAGTCTTGTGCTGACCTGAGGGTATTACAAAAGTGCCATGAGACAGTTCAGCACCACCTGGGGGTGGGTTAGGACAGTGCACAGACATGCACTTGCTTCCCTACACCATCACAGGAACAGGAAGAAAAATGAGTTGTCCTGGCCTAGGTTAGGATTGCACACCTTTGTTTCACTGCTTCTTTATGGGAAAAAAACTGGTGCTGTTAAATACTGCTTTCACCAGTTCTAAGCCTATTTTTTTCTTAATTGTATTTATTACCTTATTGTGCTTTGGGGCCTTGGTGTAACTGCATTAATTTAATTGGCTGGGTACAGAAATAGCTTAATCCAGCTACTAGGTATGTGAGTTCTTCAATGCAGAACCACTTGGAAAAGAAGTATACTTGGAAAAGAAGAATATATTCAAGTATATATTCATTTCCAAATCCAAGAATACTTGGAAAAGAAGTATTCATTGGCAAAAAACATTTTTAAGTATATTTCAGTGCAGTCCATAGGCCATAAAAATGGTGCAGCTATGCTGGCTTAAGAAGGCCATATCCTGAGCTGACAAGTTAGGCCAAATCCACAGGGCTTGAAGGCCTCTGGCTGGTTCAACTTCTGCTGAAGAAGCAGCAGCACAAGGGCAGCATGCACACTTGGCTGGTGTAGTTGTGCTGTATCCTGAGATGGGCTGGTGTAGTTGTGCTATATCCTGAGGTTGAGAGGCAGGGGTTGGCCTAGGATTTAGAATTTTTTGCCATCACTTCCAATTTTACTCTGGCTTATGGACCCCTATGGGTCTACTCAGATTTATTCCTGCTCCTTAAGTGGACTAACTCCGAGGAGCTGTGAGGAGGCATTTCTGGTCTGGAAACAGGCCCTGGATACAACCTAACTGCACCATTCTAGGCCATGCTCTAAGCCAGGCATGTCCAACACAGGGCCCCGAGGGCCGCATCTATGGGCTTTTTAAGCCAAATGTGGCCCTCGAGCCTCTTGTTGGACATGCCTGCTCTAAGCCATGCCTCTCCCGAACTGCCTAGGCTGGCACAGCTAGGCCGGCCCAAGTCCACCCATCTTGGACCAGCCTATGTTGACTTACGCCAGCCCAAGCCTTTCTGATATAACTAGTCTGGACCATCTTGGAATTGGGCGAGCCCAGTGATAGCCCAAGTGCATTTCAGGATTTCAGCCTTTGTATATCAAATGTGAAGCTCAACCTAATAACCAACACTAAAAATGGGATGCAGATTATGCTATAGCAAGTTTCCAGTCTTAGATTATACTGACATGTCCTGTTAACAATATGACCTATTGCCCAGGATTGGTTGTTTTCATGGGTGGGGAAACAAATCTGACAAAGATTCCCTACAGAAAAGTATTTTTATTATAATCCTAAACTAGAAGAGAAAATTTGACTGGCTCCAAATCATAGGAAGGATAAAAGGAGAAGAAATGTCTTTAAATAATTCAGTCCACAATCTTGCATATTCTGGTTCTTGGAGTGCTTTCACCAATTCAGTTTCCCATGTTTTTGAAGATGCAATGAATAGGACATCCTCCATATCTGCAGATCCCATATCCAAGGTTTCAATTATTCGTAATCTCCACTCATGAAAGAAGCTCATGATTCCTATTTTCTGTGTTCCTCCTCTAGCATTCTGGCTGATTGCATCTCATGTTCCTCTTCTAGTGTTTTGTAACAGGAAGGGCTGCAAAGAAAACTGGGAGACAGTGAAACAATAAAGGCCTGCAAGGTGCCACAGTATTGTAAGCATAGGGCTTGCTTTCGTCTCTGGTTTGATATCCATGGGGGATACATGTAAATGTACCGTATCTCCTGGCGATACCAGGGTACACCTATGTTTTGTATCAGAATGTTTTGTTTCAGACGCAGGAGTGTTTAATTAAATAAAAAGAGGTTGCTTGGGTAAAAAACAAGATTTAGGAGAAGTAGTATATGAATGTGACCTTTGCCAGTTAATCTGCTTCCAAGACTCATTACAGTAGCATAATGTGAGCTGACAACTGTAGGGAAAATCGTGCAGTATGAAAAAATTGGCTTTTCAAGCCAGCTTCTACATCCACAGGCTTACCATTGCCAGACTATGGTGGAAGAATTTGCCAGAATTTGGTGGAAGTTGGAATGCAGGCATAATCTGTTAAGGAGTCCATCAAAAGAACCAGTACATGCATTATTGTCCTCAGTAAAAACTGGAACAGCTTCTTGCTCTTTGAAAACATTTCCATAGTAAGGTACAACAGAGAAGGATGCAGTTTAGAAAATTAAATATTCTTTTCTTTAATCCCCTCCCCCTCTGTATTTTTTTTCTTAAGTGAAAACATACTTCCATTTGTTGAAACTCCCTTTTTCTCAGTGTTACCAAAGGGGGAAGGGAAAAAAATCTTTTTATGCCCCTCTATATTTCATTGAATTTCCAAAAATTAACCATTCTGTTCCATAGGATTACTAAATTTCGCTCAGATGTTTTTGTTAGACAATCAGTGCTTTAACCAAAAACAAATCTTACATCAAATTAGTCCAAAAATGTATGTTAATTTGATACTGTAATAAAGGCAATGATTTTAAATGTGTTCCCATCACAAAGAACTAATTCCTGTGATTATGCAATCCTATAGTTTATTTTAAAAATTATGTAAAAATTATTTTCAAGCCTTTTTTGCTTAAAATTTTTAAAATTAATAACTGAATATGAACTTAACTTTATCTACAAATTTAGTTTCTAAGTTATTTCTTGAAGTGTAACTTTTGGAATTCAAGAATATATTTGTCAAACTTGAGTTAAAAATGTGGAGCTAACTTTGTTTTCTGATATCTAATGTAAATACTTGTACAAAATATCTTTTGTATATTTTTGTGAAAATGTGGTTCCCCAAAACATACAAAAGATTTAATAAAAAAGTGCATCATGTTACTGCTTAATCTTGTATATATTATATATTATCTTCTAAAGAGTCTTTAAAGAGCTTCTGTTGCTGAGATCCCATGGTCTACTTAATATGCTTACAGCATAGCAGAGCAGTCTCTTCAACCAAATATTTCAAGAAAATAGATGTAGAGCCCTTGTTAGATCATGCCAAATCTTGATCTAGTCCAGCTTCCTATATCTCACAGAGGCCCACCAGATGCCTCAGAAAGGTAACAAGATGAGTGTATTCCCTTACATCTGGTATTTAGAGATGGTCTCCATCAAGAGCAAGGAGGTAGCATATAATCTATCATAGCTTATAGCCTGTGATGGACCTTTCCTCCATAAATCAATTTCCTTTTAAAGGGGGTTGGTGTGGGATTTTATACGCCAGGTGCTAACACAACATCCTATGGTAAGAAGTTCCACAGATAATAGGATACAGATGGTACACATATATTTCTAAGTAGAAACTTCTAATAGGCCCTTCTCACTCCTTCCTTCCAGAAAGAATCCTAACCCAGGCCGCCACAACTTGCTGGTCTTCCCATTCCCATGATGACGTAGAGAGGCAAGCCCGTGTCTGTTCACTGGCTTAAGACCTCCAGGAGTGGTGCAGAAGTGGGCATCACTAGAGAGATGCAGGGGATGCAGCCTGCACCAGGTGATGTGTCAAGGGAGGTGATGCACACTCAAAGACCTTAAAAATGCAACTTCATAATTGTGTGAAAAACCCCAACATGTCATAAAGGATTGGATTCCTACTGAAGAGCAGAATCCAGTGCAAAAACCTGTTTTGAAATACAGCCTTCCTATCAAACATTATGGTAAAAATTCTAAAAAAACAAATATGCATTGAACTCTATGGGAAGTGAAAGTGACCTATATTGCAGCTTTACTCATGAATAGTCCAATGTGTCATAATCCACTGGAAAGTGTGGGCTTGAGAGGAAGCCACCAGAATTGTCCTGATCCAATAAACACAGCCCCCACATCATCCCAAAAGGAGGTCCCTGATGACTATATTGAAATGCATTAAAACGAGAGTGTTAATCAAGCTGTGTTTACTAGCAAGTATGTAAGCATGCCTTGGCTATTGTGAAAAGTCAGTCCAGGGGAATACAAGGCTTCCAAAATGATCCTGATCAAAGACCTCTAAGGGGACACCTTCAGGAGGTGACACCCCTGGCGACCAAGATGGTTATGGTTTGTAGAAATAATTCCCATATTATTTACCACTGGGTGTATAATTTACAACAGAATGCAGTGAAACAAACCACTTCAAAATACCTTTATTCTATCAAAATGCATGATTTAAAAAAACGGCGGAGGGGTAATGGTACAAAACCACTCCCATCATTCAGGTTGTTGCCTTGCCCACTGCATGGGGTGATGTGCTGGGCCTCTACACTGGGTGATACAAACCCTAGTGACGCCCGAGTGCCTTTACAGCACTTTCGTGACACCAGCAGACCAGCACAGGACTTGTGCTGGGGCTTAGACCAGCCTAAATGGGGATTAGAATTGCAACCTTTAATGTGGGGTAAAGTTAAACACCTCCTTAAACTGGTTGAGAGTGGGCATTGACTACACTATTGCACACTCATTCCCTGAAGCTCTTCTGGTACCTGAAACTTTATATGTTTGAGTGATACATGGGCGCAAATGCTGACAAAGCCAGATTCTGCTTTATACAGAGCTTGTTATATATTCTGCTTAGCAGGGATCCTAACTAGCTTTTCTTCCAGTGCCAACTGTCATATACTGTATTTTGATATATTTATTTTTAATTAAAGATGGAGGAAATTTCCTATAGGTTGCAAAAGGTCTACAGAGAAGGAATGCATTTAAGTGAAAACCAGGGTAGCTTTTGTGCAAATTATGTCTAAATGCCATCATAATCACATACTTAAGACATCAGTAAACTGATTAAATTTCCCTACTTTTTCCTGAAGTCTACAATAAGAGAAGACGAAGAAAAATATAAAATATGAAACCTCTTGAGAAAGAAGAATTCTGTACAAGCACTGATCAGCCCCCTAACAAACTTCAAAATTAGAAAATGACATAATAATACATAATGGAATCTCTTCCACTCTTTTATTGAGTGGTCCCTAACAGTGAATGGTGAGAAATAGGAAGAAAGATGCTAGTCTAATGTCAGTAGGATAATATCCATGCCTGGACATTTTAATTAGGGTTAAAGCAAAATCCTCATCCTACACAGACATATCTTTACAGTAAAAAATATGTAAAACCAGTTATTAAATATACAAGTTCTGAAAATTACACATTTCAAGTATGCAATCAACTTGTTAAATGAAATAATATGTAAAAGGCTTGGCATAGTGATACACCTTATCCAGCATCTTCTCCCATGAGCAAGGTCCTTCCATCATGATACAAATTTAATAAATGGGTCGCATCATTATTCACTGTGAAAAACAATGAGAAAATCAAACTGTAGCTTATCAAATTTAGTCTCCTTGTAAAAATGATACAATAATCATTGTTTGACTAACTGGACACAAAAATCATCAAGCCAATCACAAATGCTTCAACATTAGCAAAACTGAAAAATTACAGCCTTCAACAGAGCATTAACAGCTTTCTTGTACATGTTACTTGCCATTTTTTGTGGACAGCTTAATTCTTATTGTGAAATGAATTCCAAATGATAACCAAATTGGTCAACGGAGTAAGAGAAAACAGTTACCTAGTTTGAGTTCGTGTCCATTTCAAGGCATGACGAGGTGGTACAGAAAGAGAAGGGTGATAGAACGTGCAGTCTGGTCTGGTGCAATGCGTGTTAAACCGACAATGCTAAAAAGGTATTAGAAAACTTTCAGAAAAGGCTATTGCATCAGAGCTCTCATTTAATCCATTTAGACCCAGAAACTGCCTTACTCTGAGTCAGACCACTGGTCTAGCTAACTTAGAGTTTTCAACTCTGACTGGCAATAGACTCACCAGTTTCAGACTGAGATTTTTCCTAGCTGCATGCAAAGCACATGCCTGACCATTGAGTTACAACCCTTCCAAAGCAATGGCATTTACTGCTTGCAAATAAATATCCTCCTTTGAAAAGTAAAGTGCTTTTAAATGAGGTATCTTGTTTTTCTTGAATATGTGTTGGAAGGTTCTGATCTTGTTTACATGTAATCCTTAAGGCCAGTTCACAACATTCAGACTCCAAACAGGTCAACAGAGTGAGACAACAGTTTCCAAGCTTGAGCTCATGTCCATAGTATACATACATGCATATTGCTTACAGCACAAACATACCAGTTTTCAATGGGGCATACTCCCAAGAAAGTATCTTGGGGAACTGCAAAAGGAGCTCAGCTCTTGAAAGCTTAATTGCCTGCCACGTTTCCATAATAAGCAGGCCACATTTAAATCATTAACTGCTCCTTAAGGGAAGCTTATCAAATTAAAGAGCCGAGCTCAGTTGCTTTCAGACAAAATTGCATATAAATAAATTGCATATAACTAGGCTAAACCTATACCATTCAACTAATTCTCTCCATTTCCAGCTGAACCTCTCTCTCTCTCTCTCTCATGCATCCCCACTTGCTAGATTCAGATTCCCCCTCCCCCTCCTTTTAGGTAAATGTTCATTGTTTGTGGCAACTCTTCATCACTATGTGTGTACAGGATACTCTTGAAGCTTCAAAAAAAGAATGAGAATCATTTCTGGGGCTGGGCAAATATACATTCTTTTGGACCAGAATGACAATTCCAGCTTCAAATGTTTAGGATTCAGCCCTTCTTTTCAGAGTCCCATTGAGATAATTTTTCAAAGGCACTTACTTTAGGATGATAAAAAGGGCATTCCATTTTTTTACATGCTGGGAAAAATCGACAAAGCTGGCTGCTGGAAGATGCTGGTGGAACTGGAGGTGGGGCTGTGAAAGCAATTAATGGAGAGGGAAATTAAATATCAAGCACAAAAACACATATTTTAATAATATCACCTACTGCCATCTAACTCGAATTCATTTCAATTCCTGGATGATGCAACTCTCAAACTGTAGTATTTTATAGTATATGTGATGCTATGTTAGATTTAGGAAAAATACAGAATATACCATATGAAGAAGTTTACCACTTGATTATTTTATTTGTTGGCATGAACTTAAGGCAAGTTCAGTGCAATGCTGAAATGCTCTCTAATATTTTCATAATCACTTCAACAACTAAGGAGTGACAAGTTACTTCTGTGGAACAAGATCTGACAGATGATTGTCAATGGCAAAAGTAAAACAAACTAGAGGCCTTTGGTTTCACTGAACTGGAATTCTGGCAGGAGAGGGTGTCCCGCTGTTCATAACCACATTCATTTGAGCAAGTCTTTACCTGGTTTAGGAGGAGGCAGTGGGGTCCGCCGGCTGGCATGAGTGTAGGGGCAGTCTGGCTTGGTGCATTTGGCATCATATTTGCAGTTGGGATGAATGAACAAACACTTGTCGGCAAACTTGCAATTGGGAAAAACTCTGAAATGCAAAAAAAAAAAAAAATCCACTGAGGTAAGTCAGCAAAAGGAACCCATTTTAAAACTAATGTTCATATTCCTGAGTCTGTTCGTTCGGCCCAAGTCTTGAAACCGTTCATACCACACAGATAAAGTAATTTGCTTCCTAAGTCTAGCGTTCTAAAGGAAGCTTCAAAACACAACTTCATTCTGACTGTTGTAAAACACAGCTATGAATACTTTCCACAGTCAAATAACATAAATGTTTACAGATAAAGGGAAAATACCCAATAAAACGTCATGAAATATAATATATCCAACTCTGAAGAGTGTCTGACCTCAACTTACACCAAGCTTTATACTACTTAGAACACAAGCCTAGCCACATCTACTCAAAAGTAAGCCCCATTGTGTTCAATGGGTTTTACTCCCAAGAAAGTGTCTTTAGGACTGCAGCCTTACTTGCATGAGAGCATGGGATGATGGAAAGCACACTCATCTCCATTTTTGCACGCCGGCCAGTATTTGCAGCGCTCAGGTACTTTCTCTGCTTTCTGTATGATGCTCACCTCCTCCATCTCCACTGCAGAGGGAAAAAAAGGCTCACATGAATTTGGAGTATGACTATTCACATTCTGCATGGGAAGCATTAAGAACATTTATATCAAATCAAACCAAAAAGAATCTGGAAATACACTGGTAAAGAATGGGATGCTGTGATTCTCAAAAGAGGATATGATACAGGAAGAGGTGGGGAGCAGCAAGAATCCATTTGTTCCTAACATGGAAGGCTAGAGAGGGCTTATTCCCCACCACAATAATGTTGAGTGGGAAACACAATCTGCTTTCATTTCAGTTTGGGTTAGGGCAGGATGAAAAATGAAACATATAAATATCTATGCCAATTTTATTTCCAATTTTTTGACCTTCTGGTCCCTCTGGCACTTGATTTGTTTCCATAAATTCTGGAATGTGGTTTAGGTTTGAGTGGTCCTGTCCCATTTGGGTTCCATGTCAACTAATGTGAATTGAAAGGACACCTTAGAACAGTGGTTCTTGAGCATTTCAACCTATGATCCCCTTCTGAGAATGACTATCTGTCCAGGACCCCCTGGAAGTTACATCATGGCCAGTACAGGAAGTACCATCATACCAGAGCTCTTCCATGTCTATTGTATTTTATCAGACTCACTTTCATGAAAGCAGCCTGTCTTCCCCAAGATGGTTGGCACCCAGCCATTCATGATCCCCTGAAAGGAAGTCAGGGCACTCCAAGTGGTCCCAACCCCCACTTTGAGAACACACCCAATCCTCTCTTGTGACTAGTAAGATTAGTAGCGATAGCAAAGCTGCCTTTACTGGAAGTTGGTCTGCCATTATATAACCTTTGCCAATAAGCTTCCCGAGAAGCTGAGGGATTCGAAGAAACTGTTGGTAACCTACAGATCTGTTGGAAAGACCCCAACACAGGAATGTGCATTTCAGTTCCATCACTGTATTCTCATCTCATATTTGGCTTGAACACCCAAAGAAAGCAACACAAAGACAGTTAGTAATCAGGCTAACAAAAGAAGATTATCCAAGGAGTACCATCAGTGCTCTCCAGCTGTCTGGATATAATGTGCATCTGCTGTGCGCGAAGGCTTCTTAATCCCCTACTGGCAGATGCTCTAGGGGGAACTGGCCTTACTCCTTCCATAAGGTTCATTTCTTCCTCCTCTTGATCCGACAAGTATCCTGGTGGACTGGGGACTCCATCCAATGTTACTATGAATTTAGGACTAGCAGGTTTCTCTGGCTGCACAAACTGATCTCTGTAAAAGAGCATAAAGCAACAGAAACATCAATGCTACTGAAAGAGAACGCAAAATAAAAGAGTTGCAATTGACGCCACAAGTACAGCATAATTGTGCACAACAAATTACATTTTTCTCCAACCTTTTCCTCAAGCAGCTGTTCTCATGAGACCCAGACTATAAGACAGTCTGACTTAACGGGACTGGCCCAAAGCCACCCAGTGATCTTCAAAGCTAAGCAACTGAGTTGAGTTCCAGCTCAGTGTTCTAACTACTCCCCATTTCAGATTTCATGACAGACAATTCCCGTACAAGAAACTGGTTTCTTTAGTCTGAAGTTCTCTAGTGCTTTTTCAGAGATCTAAACCACATTTCCAAAAGCTGGCATGCTTTAAAAAAATTAAAATGAGGGTGTAATCCTAACCAATTTAGGCCAGTACAACTCACTCATCATCTCTTTCCTATAGTGGTGTGGGGGAGGCCCTGGAGTAGCCCAGAAGTGTGACGCTCCCAGGCCAGAATGAACTTATGCCCCAACTTGTGACAGGGGTAGGAATGCAGTGTAGGAGCAACATTTAACTCCTGACATGCCAAAAAGCTTAACTGAGTTTGTGTTGAGAAATCCATACTGTGTTTCTGCACAACTCGCTGTTAGAGGCACAACTCCTGACTAGAAGAGCACAGACACATACAGATACCCAACAACCAGCCTCTATGAAGAAGGAGATTCTCCTGCATTTCTGTGTTGGAAATAATTGACAGTACAATTCTAACCCCGGGGGAGGCCTCAAAGATCCCAGCATAAATCCCATGCTGGTCTGTGGGTGTTGCAAAAAGTGCCATAAGGCACTTTTGTGCCATTCCTGGAGGGAGGATGAGGCCAGTGCAAGGACACAGGCCTGATCTGGCCCGTGCACCAGGACTGGCACTTGCTCATTTAAGTCCTATGCAAAGCAGAGATGCAGTAGAATCACCTGACTGCTCATGGGGGTGATTACTTTTGGATCAGAAGAGCCGTTAATAAATTACTGTAGTGTGGTTTTCATGGCTCAGTGGTTAGAATGCTGTGCTTGCCAACCAGAATGTTGGCAGGTTGGCAGATCAAGAACCGAGTCTTGAAGACTGCAAGATGGAGTCAGCTCCCATCTCTTGCCCAGCTCCTGCCAAACTAGCAGTTCAAAAGCACGTAACTGTGAGTTATACCTGGTATAAAATGCCTTCAACAACAGATAGGCAACACACTAGTTGAAGAACATCTCAGTCATGTCAGTCATGTCAGTGATGGATCCCGCCTAGGCGGGAATAATGCTAAGATTTTTAGTGTGTTTTTCTGACATACTCATGCTTCTCTCGCTGCACGTGGTTTATGAATTTCAGTCAGCCCACATCTTATGCATTCATATTTGCATGAATTCAACCACATGCATTTGGCAAAACCAAATTGTTTAAATGGTGCAAGCTATTTCTGCCTGCCATTCCACTTATTAAATACACATTTGGAAGAGAGTGCAGAGAATGAAGCTATTATCAGTCTCAGTTTCCATATGCCGCTTGTAGTTTTTAAAGTAACAGTTCATATGTTTCAGCAGCAAGGGATTTTCAAGATGATTTTTAGTATACCATACACTATTTTAGCTTTATGCACTTCTCTGGAATGGAACTAACACACGTGTTCCAATTACACTGGACTATAGTAGCTTTGGGGCTTAACGAGAAATTGGAGAATAGGCAAAATACATCACAAAGGTTGCAATCCCAATCACACTTTACAGGGAGTAAGTACTATTGAACATAGTGGGACTTACTTCTGAGTAGATATGCTTAGGATTGCACTTAAAATGTCACAAAATTACTCTCTTCACTATATAAAGAACTAGCGAAAAGCATATCCGTGTCACAGGAGTAAAATTCCCCCATACGCCATCCCCCCACTATGCATCAATTCCTCACACACATCAACCCCCCCAAGCGCATCCACCCCCAAGTGCAACATCCCCCATGTTCATCAAACCCCCATGCACAATAACCTCCTTGCACAACATCTCCCCATGCGCATCAACCCTCCATGCACAACCCCCCATGCGCAATATCCCCTAAGTGCATCAACCCCCATGCGTAACATCGCCCATGCGCAACATCCCCCATGCACATCAGTCCCCATGCACATCATCTCCCCATGCGCAACATCACCCTATGCACATCAAACCCCCATGCGCAACATCACCCATGTGCAACATCCCCCCATGTGCATCAACCCCATGCGCAACATCTCCCCATGTGCATCAACCCTCCATGCGCATCAACCTCCATGTGAATCAACCCCCATGCGCAACATCTCCCCATGCACATCTCCCCATGCGCATCAACCCCATGCGCATCAAATTCCAAATGCAGTTGGAATTTCTGAAAACCAGTTCTTAGTACACCCCTCCGTCACAGAAGGAACCCACCTCAAATTTCACGCTTCTAGGCCCAGCAGTTTTGGCAGGGCGTTGAAGAGTCAGTCAGTCAGTGAATGAGTGAGTGAGTGAGTGAGTGACTTTTCCCTTTTATATATATAGATAATGGCATCTTCAAGATGAAGACCACAATTCTGTATGCACTCACTTTGGAGAAAGTCCCACTGAAATAATGACTAACTTCTGAGAAGACAGAACTCTAAATAGCCTCATTCACACATACGTGCTTTCCCATGATGCAACCAGGATTAAAATCATTCACAACTCCACTTTTGCCACAGCCGGAACCCCAACCATGACAACTAGGTACAGAATGACTTTTTACCGTGTCTGTATGAATCGCCCTGAAAGAGGCTGCACGGCCTCGGTGGCCCTCTTCACCACTTCCAGATTCTGGGGCACCAAAACCTCTTCAGACAACTTTGGCTTCTTCAAGATAAATGAGCGGGTATCTGAGTGGACCATTGATTCCAAGTCATAATAATCTGTCAGAATAAAAAAATGTAGAAAATTGTTGGATACAATAGGGTTGCATGACACATTTAGGTCAGTGAGGGTGATTCAGGAGAACATCGTCTAATCCCATTCATTTAAGTGGGTCTTCTGCAGGAGACATTTTTGGTGGGTTTTTTAAAAACCTGAGGAAACAAAATGAATTCAACAGACTTCAGTTTGCAATCTATACAGTTACCTGGGAGCAAGTTCTAGTAAATGCAACTGAGTTTACTTCGGAGTACACATGCAAAGGATTGCACTGTTAAAAATACTTCACAGTTTGCTACAACTCAGAATAATTTTGTTTTTTTCTAACAGAAAATTGGACCAAGAACAAAAATAACTTTTGGAATAGTTGTATCTTGATGCTTCATCTAAACAGTAATTACTGTTACATGACAACAGAAAGCATATTTAGGGTGCAATCCTAACCAATCTAGACCAGCACAATTTACCCACTCCATTCCCATGTGGTAAGACCAGTGTATGTCTATACACTGGCCTAAACCACCCTCCACCCACCCCCGAGGCATGACACAGAAATGCTTTACAGCACTTTTGCAACACCCTAGGCCAGCATGGGACTTGTACTGGGATTTATGCCAGCCTAACTGAAGCTTAAGATTGCAACCTTAGTCTTCCCACTGGCCAGGCTGATCATATGAGTGGAAAATCCTGGACTTGTCCTCTTTTTTAACCTTTTGTCTGGGTGTCCTCTAAAAAAACATCAGTGTCCTCCATTTTGGCTGTTCTATTATGTTCCCTTTAAGCTCAGTTCTCCTGCACACAGCCATCATCAATAAGGCTTCCCATTCTGCTGAGGGGCCAATCCAATAAGCCCGATTGCCATGTAACACAGTACACCAGGGGCAGGAAGAAGCAGGAGAGAATAACTTGCTTCTCTTCCATTTTTCCACTGGAGGTGTGCAGTCTTTTTCAGAGTTCAGGCAAGGTTCAGATCCACACATCAATAAGAAGCAAATAATCTGAGGGGGTGCTGCCTGGGAAGGGATGGTGCAATTTTGCAAAGAACTTGCAGGTGTGGTCTGCAAGTTTTAGGGAGACCTGAAATGTGCATTTTTGCAAAGTTTTTATATGGACTACTATATAAAAATACAGTATTTAAATTTAATTACAGTATTTAAATTACTATGAAATTAAATCTATGAAATCAATGTAAGTATTTTCAGCTTTTAGTTTGTCATGTCCAACATTTTCATGGAATGTCCTACATTCTGGGATGTCTTGACTTCTTTTCTGGTTTTGAGCTTATGATCACCCTGCCACTGGCAAAATAAAGAAGGTTGTTTGTAGGGAAGGCAGTTAAATGAAATATAAGATGCAGGGTCATGTAAATTATTCTTTTGAACCTAAAAGCATGGATAGTTGCAAGATGTTTTGGGCATTTGAAAAACACAAAGCCATAGCAAACCTTGGGTCTTCTGCAATGCTTCATCAATACCTGGTTCAATTGGGATGCTGGTCAACAGCTGCCTTTGTGGGGTTCCTGCAACAAATATAGAAGGAAAAAGCCTTTCAGTTGCTTTTGAGTTAGACAGGAGGTGACTGGGTAGTGATTTCCCCGCAGATCAATTCTCAGAAGGTGCTTTGTTTTTTAAATGTATTGCTATAAATCAGGGATTTTAACATAAGGCAACTAAAACTGACCAGGAGAGCTTCACACAAGGAAAGCTGAGGAATATAGAAGGAGAATGAAAGTTTAGGCAAGTTTAGGCATGGCGGACAGTTGCGTTTTTAGTCCTCTTTAGTATAAATTCTCATTTAACAGCTGGGGAATACTGAGGCTCAGAGAGATGCAACTTGCCCACAGATCACCAGACAAGGAAGCAAGTTTTCTAGCTGTTAACCAAGTGGAAGTAGGAGATCCTGGCTAATTGTTGCAAGAGATCCACCAAATGATCCTCATCTACTTTCTGCCTTCGAAGAGATCCAGTAGGAGGTTTTGTTTTTTCCTCCTACAGTTCTTGCACTCAGATTGAAGACACTGAGTTTTCCTTGTTCTTTCATGAGCTTTATGGATGAGCTTATTCGTGACTTGAAATCATGATTTGAAAGATTTCGTGACTTGAAATCTTTCCCATCTTCCTATAGATGGAACGAGGCCACAGAAATACCACATGCAAACATGTACTGCCCAATCTGGATCATACATTACCTTTTCCCATGATAGGGGAGGGCAAGAATGCAAGAGATTCTTACTGAGCTGGGGCTCCCCAGTAGGCAAAGCTAGAAAAAAGTTCAATTGTGGACTACCTGTTGGGAAGCAGGTTCCTCAGCCTGATGTAAGGTTCTGAGGAGAAGAAAAAAATTTCCCTGTTCTTGCAGCATTGTCAGTATTACCTGGAACTCTTCCTAATGTTGGTTCCTTTGGTTCTTCTTCTGGAATTTGTGAATTGACTTTGGACAGCCGGTTCTGGACATGTATCACTTCTAAGAGGGCTTCATCATGGGAGGTTCGAGTTCGGGGAGCAACAGGAACCATCTGCTTCGGTGCGACTTTCATTAGGCAAACAAAACAACATGTGTGTTATGCAAAGTGCAAAAGATGTACTAATGCCTTCTCTCAAGGTGACAGAGTTCTCTTTAAATAAAATACACAATGGACCAAACAGCAACAGTTTTTAACAGTTTCTAACTTCAACCAATGCAAAGGAAAAAAGTCCCAAATCCTAGAGCTGACTGAAATTGGGATAGCTGGTGACAATTTCTCTTTATAAGACTGGACACTTTTACATTCCTCCATATAATTTCAACCTGTTTTTGTCAAACAGAATCTAGAATTCCATTTTCAGATAGAAATAGAGATGGCGAGAGAGAGAGAGAGAGAGAGAGAGAGAGAGAGAGAGAGAGAGAGAGAGAGAGAGAGAGAGACAGACAGACAGACAGACAGACAGACAGACAACTAGTCACCTTAGCCTCCCAACTTGTAATACTGCTGGAAGCCAATTTACAGCACAATCCTAACTGGCACTGGAACAGCAGGCCCTTGCTGTATCCATCACAAGTCTGGTGCTGACTGTGGCACAGCCTAGGACCAGGACAATCTGTTCCCCTTATCCCAGACAGAACTGCAGCAGCCCCAGTGGGTCTACTTGGACCTGCACCATCTGACGAGTTGCTACAAATCCGAGCACTGGCCTGGGTGCCCAAATCTAGCCTGGGTGCTCAAGAACAGGATCTGGCATACGTAAGTGCTGGATCCTTGTCCTGCTTCCCATTCCCGTCTCACTTGTCCACAGGTCCATTTGTCCTTCCCTGCCCCAAAATGCTTCCCCCCTGCTCTTTCCTGCCCTCTCCAAGCTCCCCTCACCCCAATCTACAGGGAGGCATGTGTGCACATCCTTGTGACAGCCTCCCCTACACATTTGGTGACACACTCAGGCTGGCGCAAGGGGCTTGTGCCAACTCAGGGGCATTTTCCAAATATGCCCTTAGTAGTACATATGGATTTAACAAACGCAGGTTAAGTTATCCATAGGACAGCACCTTAAACATCAACCCAACAATAATTGTTGCTTTCTTTGTACCATCAGAAAGATTTTGGTTCACAGGAACAGACTAGATCAGGTGCTCTCTATCAAATCAACACAATTACCTGCAGCATAACCAGTAGTCTTGGTGACAGACTGGACATGTTCTCTGTCAAATCAACACAAATCTGTCAAATCAACTCAATTACCTGCAGCATAACCCGTAGTCTTGGTGACAGACTCTTGAGCTTCAGATATTGCTTTCAATATTAAATTCTTATTGGCCTGTTTGGAAGGTGGCAGTGATGGCCTGGAGTGAAAAAAAGATATCCACAAGAATGTAGCGGATTACATTGTAGGCATTCCTTTTTTCTTTCATACATATAAAATGATGCTTTGCTTTGAAGTGTCACATTCCTAAGGCTGAAATGGAGATGGCTACACTCATGAGAACCTTTGGAGTACTGTCCTCTCATGAGCTGCACTTCCCACCACTATATTACTCTCTGAACCACAAGTCCTCAGACCAAGTTACAGGATTGCCATTTGACGCGTCACTATGGCAGTAACGCAGATCAAGTCAGATGTTCTACAGCCCTCTCCAATGTAATTTTCTTTTGTATAAATAAGGTGAAACACCTCTGAACCTAAAAGAAGTCCATTCAGATAACCATGACATTAAAACTTTTACCTTTGGAAAAAGCAAAATAAATCAATTGTAATCAATTACAATAATCAATTGTAATAGCTCTACATTAAATAGTCAAATGCAACCACTTCCAAAATAAAGTTTTTCATTTATTTACCTGAACGGCTTTTTAAAAATTTATTCACTGTATTTCCACCCCACCTTTCTCACCAAAGGAACTAAAGCTGCTCCCTTAGCCTTGCATTCAGGTGCAAATTAACATTGAACAGTCCTGTGTTCCTTCTTGAGCATTTTAGTATATATTTCACTGTAAATGTCACAAAATTCAAAATTCTAAAATAGCTTTTGGATACCTTCTTTCAGGTTTAGCAGGCACAGACACACTGCTAGAGATGCCTCCAAGTCGCAGGCCATAGTCTTCTTCCTCTTCTTCCTCCTCCTCTGTCCCATCAACACTGAACTGTTTCACCTTAACCACAGAGCTGATAACTGGCAGTTTTCTCTTCCTGGAGATTTCTTCCTGCAAGCCAGAGGACAACTCAGCTTCATCCACATGATGGTCAAAAGAAAGGTATTACCACTGTTTGTGCAAGTACAGATTTACAGAAGTGCTCCTTTTGGAGTGGTCTGAAAGAGTAATTCGGTTTACGACTGCATTTGCTCGAGCATGATACCATAGTCCCTATTCTCAAACTTTAAATGGGTAAGAAGCCTGGCTCACTGGCTTGGAATGCGAGCGCAGTTTTATCCGGTCAAGCGAACGATTAGAGGTCTTGGGGCCAAAACAATCTCAACCTATTCTCAAACTTTAAATGGGATATCATAGTCTTTCGAGACTGATGGATGCCAATACAATAAGCAATACAAAACAACACAGGTATTTCTATACCATCTTTCAGGTCAATTGGATTGTTCCTCAGACTTTAATTCAAGGCAGTTTATGTAGGCAGACTGATCTAAACTCCCTAAGGGATTTTTTAAAACACAGAAACATTCAGTCTTTCAAGAAACAGCTACACTTGAGATAGAGCGTACACCACTTGGTTTACACTGCTGGCCCCTAATGTCTGGCATGCTGGTTGACAGAGATGAACATAGCAAATGACACTACACATGTTCAGGCTTTTTCCACCAGGGAAGTTGTACTGGGAAGTTACTCTAAAGGGTTCCTATAGGAAGAGTTCAAATTTAAACGTATTTTGAATGTTAAAAGAATCCAAATGTTCCACATTTTCTTCTTGGGTAGGATCCTAAGCTAATCACTGGTCGTAGTTGCTCCCCAAATTATTCCTAAGTGGAATAATACTGCTTCTTTGCATTTGCAAACTTCTTCAGCAGCAACTCAATGTGCACAACAATTAACCAAAGCTATTTTGGGGATGAAAATAATGGAACAAGTATCATTATCAAATGATCAAACTGTTCCTAAACAAGTAGCACAATTAGGGACAGTTCATACATTCCATCCCTTTCAAGTCCTTGCAGGGCAGGACATTTCTAAGGGCACTTCTAAAGACATAGTGGCTGCACCAGTAAGAATACACTGTCTTAACTGGCTCATCGTCACCCTAACTCTACATGGCTGCAATCCTAAAGATGCTTTTCTGGAGGTAAGACCCACTGAACACAATGGGGCTTACTTTTGAGTGGACATAATTAGGATTGTGTTCCATGCCTCTAAGACTGAGTTCCAGAATCTTCTACAATGCAGAGGGGTTCCATAGAAGATAGCACAAGGAAAGTGTTTCCTGAAAGTTTTAAAACCACTGGTTTCGTACTAAGGGCACAATCCAGAGTAAGTAGGGGAGCACGTAAGAGACATTACGTGCACCCGTAGTTACTGCAACACCTAGTGAAAACCTATGGGAAATTCATATTGCAATCCAGAGTAACTTGTTCTTACTCCGGAGCAAGGTCTCCCCTTAGTTACTCTGGATTTCACCCCTTGTCTCTACAAAATTCACACAAAACCCCACAACTTCAGCCACAGATCAGAATGAAAATTCTGAAAATCAGAAGGAAAATTCCTACATAACTTTATATAAAGTTAGCAGTATACACAAGCACACTTTTCATCTCCAAGTCACTAAAGCATTTGCGTCTGGATGCCATAGAGATGCCATTTGTGAGTATTTTTATCTCTCTTGCTATGTTTAGCTCAGGAGACTCCAGGTGTCCATGGTGACCTCCATTTGTTGAGTACGTGTGAAAAACCAGCATTGCTTGGGCTTGCATATTTACCTCACTGCTAATTTTATCAGTGTTCACTTTGGAAAGGGGCCTGTAGCTCTCAGCCAAGCTGCCAAACGCGTCTGGATTGCAGAGCTGGTTGGTCTCCAGTGACCTGCCACCCTGTGTGTCAAGCTGCTTCCCGGACTGCAGGCTACTCGGCTGCAGCAGCCTTTGCAAGTGCATGCTGGCTTCGGCACTTCTACTGGCTGGTGGGCGATAAATTTCAGCCGACGGGCGGGAAGAGCCATAAGTCACTGTGACAAGGGGCTTCTTCCGGGGCAACCGATTCTCCTGCACAAAATTGAGGTCTTCGTCAATGAGATCATCTGGCTCAGGTTTAATGTCAATCACAGCTTCCAAAGGGGACAGTTCCCGCAGAGGTTTCACAGTTGACATCAAGAGAGTTGGCGAGCCATCTTGGTTAGCTTGCCTGTCACAGAAGAGAGCATATTAATTTCTTGCATGTAGAACTTTCTTTGAAAGAAAAAAAGAAATTTAAGAAACAAAATTGAGAGACAGGATGGTGTAGTAGTTCTGGTGTTGGGACTTAGACCTGGAAGATCCAGGTTCAAATCCCCACTCAGCCATCAGGTTCCTTGGTGACGTTGGGCTCAGTCACTATTTCTCATGTAACCTACTTCCCAGCTCTCAAGAAAACAAATAATGACCTTACCGGCCAGCGGAAGCAGTTCTCTGTTCTTGGGAGCTGGTTGAAACTCTGGAATCAGTTCTTTCTGCTAGAGAACTTGAAACTGTAAGAGGCTGACGGATTTCTTCCCCCCTTTTTTCCTCCTCCCCACCAGAAAGACTTTTAGCGGGTGGCAGACTGCTCTCAAAGATGCTAGATTCAGAAGCCTTTAGGCTCGTAGGCTCTGAAAAACACACATACTGGACCTTAGCCCAAAACTCAACACAGTGTTCATACAAAATCATGCAGTGTCAGCTGCTATAGATTTCAAAAGATGCACATCCCTGTAGTCCAAAGAGAAGCAAAGTAGGCTTTCTAAGCAATTATTTTTCCAATGTATAAAAACTGTGTACATTTCTCTTAAATTTCTAATGCCTATGCAGATTACAGTTAACTATACACTATCAATGAAGTTAACAAGTACAAAAGTTTTTTTAAAAAACCTATGGCTTTAATATACACGAAAGCACACACAAAATACTGTATGTGTACTGAATGAAAAGATTTTTCATTCATAAGCATGCATCTAATGACCTTTGCTTACCTGTAGTTACAGATCGAAGCTTATCTAACACACCATGAAGCCTGAAAGGGAAGATAATGCTTTATTATACAGCATCAGTGTTCTCAAGCTAGGTCTGGGGATGCTGCATGGGTGCAGATATCAGCACACTTCCTCCTATATATTCAAGTACTTGTGCAGCAAATTTCATCAAGCTAATATGTAAAAGCATCGCTCAGTTTCACAGAATGAAGGTGCAGAAGAGAAAGGCCGAGATGATTAGTCAGCTGATGCACCTCCCTTTACAGGGAAATGCTACAAGGTTTGAGGGTGTTCAGGCATCCTAATGAGAGATATGGTTGAGCGATATAAAATAAAGCACAGAATGAACCAGTGGATAGAGAAAAGTTATTTTCCCTCTCACACAACTCAAAGACCAGGAGACATCCATTTAAATTGACTGGTGGTAGAGTTAGAACAAATAAAAAGAATAAAATAATTTGAAAATGGATTTCTTCACCCAGTGCCAATTAATCTGTTGAACTCCTTGCCACAGGACATGATGATGGCACCTGACTTAGATGGCTTTAAAAGGGGATTGGACATATTTATTTAGGAAATGTCCATCACAGGTGACAAGTTGTGTCAACTGCATTTAACATATGGTTTTAGAGGTAGCCTGTTTCTGAATGCCAGAAGAAAGGGAGTGGAAACAGGATATACCATCAATACTCTCCTATACTTATCTGTGATCTCACAGATAAGTAAAGTGGAAGTTTTGAGCCAAAATCATGGTATTTTTATGACCCTCAGATACATTTGGGGGCAGATAACTCAGGGGGATATCTGACTCTAGAATTTTAGGAGATATAGAATTTTGTCTGATTTTACTCAACGCCACCAGTACTGTAACTGTTACCGTCTTATAACATTCAGTCTTTAATTTATTGAAAAGTAGTGGAATTTACCCATTGTTGCAGGAGTAAAATTTCAAGTATATTTGTGGACAATGGGAACAGTTGGTCACCGGCAGGCACTGCTGGCCACTGTATGGTGGACATCAGGCGGTGGGCCCCAGTGGGCACTGGGCACCACCAGGCAGCAAGCACCGGAGAGTATCAGGAGGCAGTGACAGGCAGCAACATACATCTCAACTAGGCACCGGGCATCCCTACTGGGCACCGAGCAGGAGTATGCAGCAGGCACCAGCAGGAACCGGGCATCACTACTGGACACCATGCACCATTGGGCAGCGAGCGCCACCATGCAGTGGACAGTGGGCTCCAGCAGGCAGTGAGACCCAATGGATACCACCAGACAGTGGACACCTCTGGGCACTGTGCATTCCAACAAGGCACCACCAAACAGCAGGCACCACCAGGCAGTGAATAGTGAACACCAGTGGTAACCACTGGGCTCTTGGCATCTCTGTCATTGTGAGATCAAACTATCTTGATCCGATGGGCCCTTGCCCTGACCCAACAGTACTGTGCCTATGTTCTTAATGAGATGGATGACAAACGTACCACACAGTAAATCTCACAGTATTATTTCCTAGAAAGAGGGAAAGATCATCTGTCATCTGCTCTTGGCTCTTCTTGTTGGCCACCATGACCATGATATAATCAGGGAGCTCCTCATCTAATTTAAAGAAAGAAAAATACAACTGGGCCTCAGATTTTGTTTCATGACTAAGAGTTTAAGAAATATACATCAAATTTATAATCAACAATCAATTTTCTAAACAACTTTGCAGAACGGGTTTCCCAGCTTTATTATATTTGAACGTATATGTGCATTAAATACCCCAATGCTCATAGGGCTTGTGCTCTGAGGAAGAAAGAAGTTCTCTAGACACAGCATCTCTGTCATCACATTAACATTTGCAAAGTTTTCCTGCACCAGACTAACTGAAACTACAGGTGTCCCTCATTATCATCTAGGGTTCTGTTCCAGAACCCTCCATGGATAAAAAATGAGTGTATAAAGAAAACAATGGAAAAATAGATTTAAAGACCCACTTCCAGGTTTCTTCCTCCTCTATTGTGTCTGACTGAATAAGGTAGTGTCTCAATATCTTCAGGGATTTGATTCTGGGACTGAAAAATTGATTGATTCCTGGCATGACTACCTGGCTTCTATTCAAAGCAAATCTGAATTGTCTTAGGTTAAGCCACACATCATTTCCATTTTTATTATTAAATTATTATATTGAATAATAATCATATTATTCACAGTATTGTTTTATTATTAAATTATTCACAGTAGTGTTTCTTACAAACATACCACATAGAAAATCTCACTATTGTGGAGTCTAAGCCAATGGTTCCCAAACTGGTGGTTCATGACCCACCAGGGAAACTGGTAAACAGGCATTCCCCTTTAAGAGGAGTGGCTCTGAAATTGGCAGCAACATGGTCACAAAACCCCCTCAATCCCCAGCAAAATCCCCTCAATCCCCAGCATCAAAATGATTGTCCCAAGCGTATTGCTCCCGCTTCCATTTTCCTCCCCTACAATACTTTCCTCCCCTATGTTTTCTTCCCCTACAATACAATACTTAGGTTTCCAAAATCCGGGTAGGAATTGTTCTAAGCAGTTAGTGAAAACAAATAAGGATCAAACTAGAACAGGGATAAGCACTGCTCCCTAGAGTCAGGCACAACTAGCAGTACAATCTGCAGGGGACATCTTTACCTTTATTTCTGATTCTATGTATTATATATAGAATTACACTACAAAACAATTTTCTATTGAGATCCAAAACCAGCAGAACTACTGTAAAACTTACCTACATATGCTCCCAGTTCCTGTAGTTTTCCTTTTATGGCACTCTACATAAGGAACAAAAATAAGTTTACATTACATATGTTCAAAGAAAAGATATTCAGAAACTTTGGAAGCTGCAAGCTCAAACATAACTCCTGTGGCATACATGAAAATGGCTTAAATGATAGACACATCTACTTTACACATATATAGAGAAAGAGCAATTTTTATTTGAATTTAAATCACAGTATACATCTCTGTAAAATTTACCTTTTAAACCAGGTTATCTGAATTGAAAACAGAGAACTATAGGGATCAAATTGGTTTCCAGGGCAAAGTATTACACTATGGCTGCAATCCTAAAGACACTTTCCTGGGAGTAAGATCCATAGAACACAATGGGGCTTACTTTTGAGTAGACATGGTTAGGATTGTGCTGTATGTCTGCAATCCTAATCTCCAGCTAGACCAGCATAAACTGTGTCATCAGTCCTATGCTGACCTGGGGGTGTCATAAAAGTGCCATAAGGGGCACTCATAAGGGGTTAGGTTACTGCAAAGGCATACAAGTCCAGACCTCCCCACACCACCCCAGAAAGATATGTTATGTGTATTAGGCCAGCCTAAATTTGTTAGGATTGCACCCTATGTTATGTCCTTTATTTCATTACTGTGAGCTTCCTATTGAACACAGAAACTACCAAGCCACTGCAAGTGCTGCATTAGAATCCAGGAGATGCTATGTCACTTGCTTCTGTCACCCAAACCATCTTTACTACTTTATAAGAAGAGCCTCCACTGGATCAGGCTAAAGGCCCATCTAGTCCCGCTTCCTGTATAACACAGCAACCCACCAGATGCTTCAGGGAGCACATATGACACCTGCATCCAGGTGCCCTCCCATGCATCTGGAATTTTGAGGTTGTCCACTTCTACACACCCCTCATGGCTTTTAGCGTGTGATGGTCCTTTCCTCTAGGAATTTCTCTAATACCTTCTTAAAGGCATTGAGTCTAGATGCTATTACCCATCCTGTGGCAGGAAGTTCCACAGACCAACTTCATGCTGGGTAAAGAAATATTCTCTCTTGTCCGTCCCAACCCTCCCAACATTCAATTTTAGTGGACGTCCCCTAGTTCTGGTGTTGTGTGAAAGGGAAAAGAGCATCCACACTGTCCATTCCATGCAAAATGGTGCGCATCTCAATCATGTCTCCACTCAAGTGCCTCTTTTCTAGACTGAAGAACCCCAAACACTCCAGTCCCTGCCGCCTCTTACAAAAGCCCCTCAACCTGCATGTCTCTGGGATTCCTTGCCACATAAGATGTAGGAATATGTTATGCAGGGGATGCACAGGATGGAGAGAGGGATGCTCTTTTTTTCCTCTCAACACCTGAAAGAAAACATCCGAGTGTCAGGTCTCCCCCATCTCCTGAGGCAGGGAGTTCCATAGACACGCAGTCTGAGTGGCTGTCCTTTAGACCTGATGTTGTGAGAGAGGGAAAGAGCCTCTCTATCTGTCCCCTGTATAATGCCTTCCTCCATATCATGAGGCAGGGAGTTCCACAGACACTCAGTCTGAGTGGCTGTCCTTCAGTCCTGGTGTTGTGTGAGGGAAAGAGCCTCTCTATCCGTCCCCTGCATAATGCCTTCCTCCATATCATGAGGCAGGGAGTTCCACAGACACTCAGTCTGAGTGGCTGTCCTTTAGTCCTGGTGTTGTGTGAGGGAAAGAGCCTCTCTATCCGTCCCCTGCATAATGCCTTCCTCCATCTCATGAGGCAGGGAGTTCCACAGACACGCAGTCTGAGTGGCTGTCCTTCAGTCCTGGTGTTGTGTGAGGGAAAGAGCCTCTCTATCCGTCCCCTGCATAATGCCTTCCTCCATCTCATGAGGCAGGGAGTTCCACAGACACTCAGTCTGAGTGGCTGTCCTTCAGTCCTGGTGTTGTGTGAGGGAAAGAGCCTCTCTATCTGTCCCCTGTATAATGCCTTCCTCCATATCATGAGGCAGGGAGTTCCACAGACACTCAGTCTGAGTGGCTGTCCTTTAGTCCTGGTGTTGTGTGAGGGAAAGAGCCTCTCTATCCGTCCCCTGCATAATGCCTTCCTCCATCTCATGAGGCAGGGAGTTCCACAGACCCTGAGAGTGAGGGGCAGTCTCTGGTTCTGGGGTTGAGTGGGGGGAAGAGCCTGCCTCCTTGCACTCCCTCCACCCCCATCATGTCTCCCCCGTCTCATGAGGCGGGGAGTTCTACAGGCGCTCAGAGTGAGGGGCTGTCCTGCCCCAGTGCTGTGCAGAGGGTGAGGTGTAGGGTGCCCCTTCCCAGAGGGAGCTCAGCGGAGACCGTGGCCCAGGAGGGAGCCCCGTGTGTCTGAGTGGGCCCTTGGAGGCGGGGGCCGTGGGGCTCCTGGGGGGCGTCCCTGGGGCCTCCTCCCCGCCTCTCTGGGGCTCCTCAGGGCTTCCTCACCCGGATCTTGCGGCTGATCTCGGTCCCGATCTCCATGGCGACGCCGCCGCCTCGACCCGCCGCTCGCGGAACCAGCTAGGCCCGGAGCGAACGCAGCGCCCTGGAGTGGCCGCCAAGGCCCGGATGGCCTCCGCACACAGCGGCCCCTGCAGGCCGGAGGGAGCGGGAGCCGCCTGGGAGTTCCTTCTGGGTCTCCCCGCATGGCCCTTGGCAGGCACAGGACCCTCTACCTCACAGAGCACTCTGTGATGCTGCAGAAGCACCCACTCCCCAGGGAGTTCCACAGGCCATTCACATTCACAGGCCTACTCAGGGGCACCAAGACCTCAGGGACTGCTCCTGTGGCAGGGAGTTCCACAGGCCATTCACACAGGAAGAGCCCTGCTGGACCAGGCCACGTAGGCAAGATAGCATCTCCACATCCTGTGACAAGGAGTTCCACAGACTAATTACGTGCTCCTAACTCTCAGAACACTCCATTTTAATGGGCATCCCCCAGCTGTGGTGTTATATGTGAGAGGAAGAATAAGCTCTCTTATCCAGTGGTACTGAAAGTGGGGTCAGGACCCTTCTGGCGGGTGGGATCTGCCATCTTGGAATCTGGCACTGTGCCTGTTAATAGCAGGCCAGGGTTTGAGACCCGGGTCTGCCCCACAAGACAGGGTGAGCAGGCATTCTTGAGTACTGCAGCCCCAGACCCTCTTCTGAGAACGACAACCTGTCTGAGACACGCCCGGAAGTGATGTCGTGGTCAAAAGTTACATAGGGTGCAGTCCTAACCATGTCTACTCAAAAGTAAGCCCCATCGTGTTCAATATGTCGTACTCCCAGGAAACTGTCTTTAGGATTGAAACCATAGTGTCATTATCATTATGTCAGAGCTTCTCAGTGTCTACTGGGAAGTACATCCCGTTGTCAAAGAGACATTCAATGCAATCCAGAAAAATGAATTTATTCTTTAGGACAGAAAAATGGCCCATCTAAGCTGGCCTAAATAGGCCGTATCCTTAGCTGACAGGCCAAATCCACAGGGCATGGAGACCGCAGGGCTGGCTTAACTGCTGCTGAAGAGGCAGCAGCTCATTGGGCTGGTGTAGTTGTGCTGTATCCTGAGATGGGCTGGTGTAGTTGTGCTGTATCCAGAGATGGGCTGGTGTAGTTGTGCTGTATCCTGAGGTTGAGATGCAGGGGTTGGCCTAGGATTCAGAATTTTTTTGTCATCACTTCCAATTTCACTCTGGCTTATCATGGATCCCTATGGGTCTACTCAGATTTATTCCTGTTCCTTAGGTGGCCTAACCCTGAGGAACTGCAAGGGGGCATTTCTGGCCTGGAAACAGGTTCTGGATACAGCCTAACTGCACTGTTCTAGGCCATGCATGCTCAACATGCCCTCAACTTGCCTCTCCTGAATTGTTTAGCCTGGCATTGCTAGGCTAGCCCAGATCCATCTGTCTTGGGCCAGACTCAGTTGACTTACACTCTTACGTCACTGGGCTGGCCTATCTTAGAATTGGGCCAGCCAGTGATAGTCTAGCTCAAGTGCACTTCAGGATTGCAGCCTTACTCTTAGAAAATATGGATTGCAAACCTGTTCCCCATTATAAGACGGTGGCACTTAGCACCAAATTCCAAGATGATGGTACTCAACTTTGTACAACTATCCTAAAATGAATTCACAACCCTCAAAGAGGTCCCAACCCCCACTTTGAGAACCACTTTTCTAGAGCAGCTCCAGCCTCTTTAATCTTTGCCTGAAGGTCTCCATTGATGGAGTATTCTCCATCTTCCTTGGCAATCCTTGTCCTGCCCTTCACTGGTCAGTTTCCCCATTGCCTCCAAACTCCAGAATATGCTTCTGTCTTCCCTTCAGTTCCCTGAACCCAGCTCATTTATGCTTGCAGTCCCCCCACCCCGGAATATCCTAGCTTCTACTCTCTCTGTCCACTCCAAATACAGTATCTCCATCTCCACCTACTCTGTCTTCATTGAGTCTAGATCAGGGCTGTCCAACCTCAGCTTGAGGGCTGCAGAACCTTTAACAAGGATGCAGAGGAGGAAATTTCAGCAGGTGAAGCTTTTCATCTGTGAGATTAAAAGCTGCACCTGCTGAAATTTCCTCATCTGCACCCTTGTTAAAGTTTCTGCAGCCCTCAAGTTGAACAGCCCTGGTCTAGATTCTGGAAAGCGATCTTTAATATGAAATATCCATCAGAGTCCTCCTTTCATGTTAAATTCTGTCCCCTGTTGTGCATCCTTGTTAGATATACCATTCAGTACACATTAGGTAACTGAATAGCATTTGAACTCTGTTGAGATAGCCATTCCTTGGCAATGGCAACTGATATACAAATACCAGGATTTGATCCTCGTGATCTCTGTACTGTATTTTTCTGTTTCCTGTTTATCTCTATGGCTAGGAGTTCAGAGGGCAACTGGAGTTCTTGACTCAATGCTGCCTCACAAATATTTTTTTGCTTCAGGTCCCAGACATTTACAAATGTACTCATTGGCCCATTTATACCATCTGAAAGCCTAATTTAAAGGAAAGCTTAAGGGATTCCTGGGACCCATAAAGAATAAGACCAATAATTTTGGAACAAGCCTTGTTTTAATTGAGAAGTCTTAATATAAATGACCGTATAATGAAAAAGAAGTGATCAGCTGCTGTTTGTTCTAACCCCCATATATATTTCTGCAATGCCCCCTTCGCCAAAGGAGCAGCTGTTCCATTGCTGACATTCTCCCTGCCATGCGTTCCAAATTTCTAAGGTAATGGCTTCAAGTGTACATAGTCTTCTCTGGGATAAGTTTGTGTCTTAATGTCTCCCACAGTTTCCAGCTCTCAAATTATTTTGAAGGGCTTTTCTGAGTCCTTTTCATAATAGATTTCTTGTTACTCCATTGATTATTTTTATTTTACAATACCTTCCTGCTGCCCTCTTCTTCCTAATTATGTTTCAGAGTAACATTTCTTCATTTGCAAGTCCTACAAGTTGGGTCACCTTAACATCTTGCAGAGAAGCTGACGATCAAAGAAGATGCTGCATATCACTGTGTGTAGTGCAAAAAAACATGGCGCTTGCAGGGTTGGAGGGAGATTGATTGGAATTCAGACTTGGTGTGGGAAAAGGGTGCTTATCTCTTTCTCTGCCATCTGTTTCCCTACTTCAAATTGCTGAAGCTAAGCAGGTGACCAGTTAAGCTGGTCAGTGCCTGGTGAGAGACCACCTGGGAATTCTGTATAAGCCGCCTTGCAGAGCCAGCCCAAGCCCTTTTGATGCCGGAAGCGGGATCCTGAAAGCTGCCCCCTAACTCAGTGATGTGCCAGCCTCTGCTCCTCTCAGATTCCAGTGTTGTAGTTCAGCATTCTCCTCCGTTTCATCTTTATCTCCTTCCCCTTCTTTTGAATTCAGGAGTAGGAGAAGGAGGAGCAGTGGTGGCAAGTAGGTGGACAGAGCTGGATGCCCTTGTCTAATCTGCTGCCTAAGGTGACTGCTTCAGTAGACCTGAATTATGGGCCTGCCCTGTTTTTTTGTTTTTTGTTTTTTGTTTTGGAAGGGGGAGGCTGTTCATGATGAAAAGATAGGATATCCATGATCTAAATAAGTGTCCATCCTAAAACTGACTTTTCTCCCAGGTATGTTTCCCAAAGGAAACAGCAACATGTAAATAAGGATCTTTCTTGTGCTTATGAAATGCTGATATCAGGCACACTGCCATTGCCACGGGACTCCAACAAGGCTGAATTTAACTCAAATTTAACTGCCATGTTGGAGAAGTTTGAGGGCTTCCTTAGCCTCAAGTGGAAAAAAACTGTGAGTTGAAAAAAGTTGGTTCAGCTGTGATGTTTTCAGTTCACCATGGTTTGCAGGCTCTGGAACAAGCTGTCTGATTTTGTTCTTGATTTTGATAAGTAACTTCCTGGTTTATGGCAAAAAAAAAATCTTAATCAGCAAATTATGGTTTGAAACAACAATTCCAAACTGGCTGTGATGTTTAAACCGGAAAAATCTCATAAACAGTTGTAACATACCCTGATTAAAGTGGGTAAGATTCTCAAGCAATAATTTCAGTGGTTTAAACTGAATTAATTTTGGCTCAAGTTAACCCATCTCATGCTCACTTGACCTGAAAGGGGAAGGGAGGACAAGCTGCTACTGTGACCATCCGGCTGTGCCAAAAAAAAGCTCTTGGGTGCTTTTATAGTGGCCAATGCCGGAAGAAAACGCTCCCCCCAAAAATTAATTATAAATTTAGCTGCAACTGCTGAAAACTAGATTTGGGAGAAGCAAGAGAGAGGATGCAGCAGTGGCTGCTCTGTTTTTTGACACAGGTGACCATTAACAAGTAATGTCTTGTAGCATGAATAAGAAGACGACACAGGGTGCAATCCAGAGTAACTATGAGGAGTCCTTGCTCCGAAGTAAGAACAATTTACTCTGGATTGCAATATGAATTTCCCATAGGTTTTCACTAGGTGGTGCAGTTACTACGGGTGCACGTAATGTCTCTTATGTGCTCCCGTAGTTACTCTGGATTGTAGCCACAGGAGAAAAGCTGGAAGAAGAGGAGGGAAAAAAATGCACCCGGCCACAATATTTGCTGCAGGCCTCTTGGCTGATTAATGGTCTCAGCCTCACTTGCCTGCTATAAGAATGTAAACTGTTGGAATCCCTGTCTTCTTTTGGAAGTGGTTTATGGCTTGTGACTCATGAGATGAGCTGCCACATAAAGCTTATATTGTATTTCGGAATGTGCTCCCTCCAATCTTACCCACTTTCCTGGTGGTGAGATGGTTCTGAGAGAGTAACAGTCTCTTTTCAAAGCTATTTTCTGTAAATGGCTTGGATTTGTGCTGTTAATTGCCAATTGTGGAAGCCCATCCTTTAAGTAAAGCAATGTGGGTCACATCAGATTGCAAAGGGGCACAATGGTGGTATCTTTTAACTGTGATCTGCTGCCCTGTATCCCTCCTGCTTGTGCAGATGCAACCTGCACAAAATAGCTTTCCACCTGCTAAAAGAGAGCAGAGAGCGGATCTCACCATTTAGTGTCCTCAGTTTCTTCAAACATGGAAATGCAGGACTTTCAGTTTGATTTATGAATGAAGGTGCTTGTTCATTGCACAACCCTTTAAAGGTCTGCAGTTGAAAAGGAAAAAAACTGGACAAGGAGGTGGGACAGTGCAGACAGGTAGCAGTTTGCCTCTCCAATCGCAAGTATACATTTTCAGATATGTAAAACTTTATCAGGTTCATACAGTATATTAATTCTAAGTGGTTCAGATTGAAGATATCAGGAGCCTGGGGGAACACAAGTATGTGAACCATAAAAACACAAATATGTGTGTTAGCCTGCCAAAGTTTTTTACAATACTTGTAGCTGGGCTTGTGAACTGCTTTCACTCCTACCCTGGATGAGAGTTGCAATATATAGTACTAAACATGAGGAAAAGCATTCATGGTGACCTATTGAAACAGAAGGATCCTCCCAGTGCAACACCCCCATGCACACCTTCTCCGTCCCCCCAGTGCACCTTCCCTCCCAGTGGATCAGGCACTGGGCACCAAATTGGCTGGTGTTGATCAGTCAGTCTTCAATGTTACATATAGGACAAAAACACATTGCACCCCTTTTCACCCTCTTAAGGATTAAATTTCTCAACATTGGTTCTTGGTGGGTGTACAGGTCATGTAAGAAACTCCCTCCCCAAATTTCATGCTTCAAGTCCAGGAGTTGGGGCAGGGTATGAATCTGTCAGTGATTCTTCAATGTAAAGTATAGGGAGGAAAACATGTTGCGCCCAGTGATGGGCAGGCCTGGCCCTAACAACCGGTTCTCTGGAAGTGGGTGGGGCCAGGTCAGGGGTGGGGCTGAGGTCAGGGGCGGGGCCAGCAAAAATTTTTTAATTAAAATTGTTTTTAAAAAAATTAAATTTTTTTAAAAAATTACTTACCTCTAAGTAGACCGGCATAGGATGGTGCTCTGAGGCTGCTGTCCTTTCCACACTTTCCTGGGAGTAAGTCCCATTGCCTTTCATGGGACTTACTGCTGAGTAGTAAGGTTTGGATCCAGGCTGCAGAGCCAGTCACTTTCCTGGGAGTAAGTCCCATTGCCTGTCATGGGACTTGCTTCTGAGTAATCAGGATTGGGCTAGCCAGAAGAGTTCAGTTGAGGGCCCGCCTACGCAGGTCCTCTCTAGGAAGTCTCCCCGCTGCCTAATAAGCTGGGAGCGCATGTGCACTGATTTTTAAACCATTCTTCAGTAGCGCTCAGCCGCGGCTGGCGCTACTTCACAAAGAAGCCTCGTGTGACCCCTCCACCCCCCTGGAACCGTATGTAATCAGCCCCCCCTGCCCACAACTGCCCCCAAGTCACCCTCCAACCCCCCAGAACTGCGCCCCAGAAAACCTCACGAAGGGGGGCGAACCGGATTGGTAGCCCCCCTGACGCCCCCCTAACTACCGGTTTGCGACCGGCGGGCTCCCGGTAGCTACCGGAACGCCCGATCCGGTCCAAACCGGTGTTAGCACACCACTGGTTGCGCCCCTTTTCACTCCCTTCTGGCTGGAATTTCCAAAAACTGGTTCTGAGTTGCCTCCATCATGGAAGGAACATCCTCCCCAAATTTCACGCTTCTAGGCCCAGCGGTTTGGGCTGGGTGTTGATCAGTCAGTCAATGACGTTTCAGTTTTATACACTGTATATAGATTTAGAGTATTTATACAGATGTGTGCAAAAGTAGGAATACAGTTTTTATTATGAAAAAACAAATAACACAGTAGAAATTGCAATCAAGTACAGTCTCTTAAGTGCTCACATTGTCAGACTTCACCATTTACATATTATTAACTCACAGCTGTAGCTCCCCTAACTGTATCACAACTGTATCTTAACTCACTTTTGCATCCCCCCTCCAGAATATTGCTTGTCATTCTAAAAGTGGCTTATATAGCAAAGAAATAAGAAAAGGACTTCCTGTCCCAAAGGGGCACACCATCTAAGGCTGCAATCCTAAATATCCTTACTTGGGAGTAAATCCCCCTGAATACAATGGAACATACTTCTTCATAAACATGTTTAAAATTGTCCTGTAAAAAGAAATAGAGGGGAAACAGCAGCAACAGTTGCTTGGATATACACTGTGATGGCCTGAACGGGGACAGTTTGTTCTCCCCTGCTATATATAAGAAAGCCACCCCTTTAAAAGAGGATGCCTTTCCCAGTTAGCAGGGACAACATTCCCATCTTTTATTTTGCGTCATGTGCCTCATGACTTTTGAAGATGGACGCCTTATATACTTCCATGTTTAATTTAAGATATGAACGTGACAAACACGCACTCGAAAATAGCTGGACTGTGCAGTTACATCAGGAAGTTTGGCTTGGCTATGAGTTTGACTACCTATTGAGCGTACACTGTGTGTGGGGAAAAAACCCTAGGGAATGTTCACACAATATGTGTGAAAAATTGAGTTGATTCTTTCAAATAAGGTGTTCTCTTTCTTTTGTGTTGGACATAGTGTTAAGCACTTAGCAGTTTTAGATGCTTTATAAAATGACAAAGAGTGCAATCCTAACCATGTCTACTCAAAAATAAGCCCCATTTGTTCAACCGGTCTTACTCCCAGGAAAGTGTCTTTAGGAGTGAAGCCAGAGTAACTCCAATAATGCAGCAATTTAACATTTGATTAATACCAACCAGATGTTAAGACGATGAAAACAGAGAATTTAAATGGCCCATATCCATAGTGACTGTTGTGATAATAGGTAGTGATAATTAGTCACTGTTGTGATAATAAGTAGTGATAATTAGCAAGAAGTTATGTTCTTATGTAAGCAGGGCAATGCCTGGGTGGTGGGCATAGTGATGTACCATCACTCTGCCCCCACTGGTTTTCTTGTATATAACTTTTGTTAGAATAGAGATATTTCAATATGATTTGTTTCATGGCATTTTGTGTGAAATTATGCACTGATTAATATATAACTTGATGGATTATTCAAAAATAATATGATTTTAAAAATTTTGGCCATGAGTACTGTCAACTCCCTATATGCATTACCCAATGTGGTCTGCACCGACCACACTCCCAAGCGACACCACTAATGTCCAGAATGTTTTCAGTCCACTTTTCACATACCAAACAAAGTTGGAAGGGGAGAAGATAGGGATTACCCTCGAGTTGTAGATTGGTGTAGTATAGATTGACATGAGTGAATGGGGGGCACAATCCTAACCAGTTTAGGGCCAGTTCCAGCTCACCCAGCTCACTGATCTCACGGTGGGAACAGCACAACACATGTCTGTCTGTCCATTGGCCTAACCAGTGGTGGGCTCCAGCAGGTTCGCACCTACTCCATAGAACCGGTTGTTAACGAGAGATAGGACATATAAAGTTTAAAAATAGCCATTTAAAAGTGGCTGCCAGGTGGGCAGAGAACTGGTTGTTAATTTCTTTGAATCCCATCACTGGGCCTAACCCACTTTGGCCTAACCTCATGGCATTTTGGCAACAACTCCAGGCCAGCATGGGACTTGTGCTGGCCTAACCAGAGGTTAGGATTGCAGTCTGGGTGAGGCAAAACTGGTCTAGGAAGGTGTTAAGGAAATGAGTCTTGAAGGGTAAGAATTCCATACAGCAGGGTGGGTAAAAAACAAACAAACCAAGAACAAAAACAGCCTGACAAATAGAAATGGGTCTCACAAACAAGAGGAATTCAATGTTCCAGAAAGAACAAACTCTAAAGAATCTGCAAGCAAAATAAAAATATATGGTATAGCCACTTAAAGAAACTGGCCACACTACACACTGCATGTTGTGGTTGATCATTGGATTGTATCTCAATGTTTCTGTCTTTTGATGTAGGATGCTGGGATGCTTTCTCCAACAGAGAAAGATGTTCTTCCCCCAGATGAAAGAAACCTGAAGAGACAATACAACAGGAGGATGTAATACAGCAGCCCCGATATCCTATATGGTCCCATCCTGTCTGCTTTTTTCAAAGCTAGAAGCAAAGAGCAGTTTCAGGATACCGGGAAGCAATGTTTTCTTGATCAAACGAGCAGCTTCCCACTGCTACCTTCAGAACAAACACACACAGGAAATCCATCCAGACATGGACCTCCTGTTCATGTCTAGTTTGGTCCCTGAGCGTATCTATGTTGGATTGTATCTATTGTATACACCGGGTGTCCAAACATGCTTAATGTAAGAGCCACATAGGCCTACATTAAACTTCTGATATCTGAGACTCTTGAGAGAGATGTTTGAGAGCTGCAGTATTTAATAAGCATTTAAATTCTTAAAGAACTTTTACATTTACTCACCATGAACATTAAGTAAACTTGATTTAATCCAACGGAATCTGTTTATACCTGGTAATTATAGAGCTTGCTTGCTTGCTATCTTGTGATGCAAAATGTAGCTTAGCCAACTTTTCACCTGCAGATTTGGAACCTGCAAATTTGACTTCCTATAGGTGCCAAATCTGAAATGTAGAACCCACCCTGACTTCCTTGATGCGACCAGAAGCATGTTCTGGTTGTGTCTGGGAGAATTTCTGAGCACGCTGTGTGTCATTTTAAGGCAGCTGTACTTCCAATTTTTCAAAAAACTAGAAGTGCTTCTCAGAGGCCTCAGAAAATCCTTGGTTAGCAGCAGATTTTGGCATCCGTGGGGATTTTGGTGAATTTTGGTGAATGCTGAATTATGACTCTTGTTTTGGAAAGCTCCATAGGTTACAAGCTTATATGACGAAGAGCTGCAGGTGGCCCATGAGCCACAGTTTTGTTAGCCCTGGTATACATGACTTTCTGCTCCACCCTTGTCATATGCAATTCAACACAGGAAGGGCTATTTTAGAGAGGTTGAAAGAGCAGAGCGTTGATTATGCATTTGGTTGTAATAGAATGGTGTTGAAAGAGCAGAACCATCAGAAAACAAACCATCAGAAAATGGAGGGTTCCTATATTATGCTAAATATAATGTTAAACTAGAAATATAGGAAGCAAATGGATTCAAAATACACAACACCCAAGCATTTACTAGGAAATATAAATAGTAATCTCTCTCTCTCTCTCTCTCCCTTTGAGTTTTCTTTTAGGGGGAAGTTAATGGGAATCTCAAAAGACCTGATTCTATATTGTGAAGATGAGTGCTGGGCACAGAAGGCTCAAGATGGATAGCAGATCATGCAGTCATTTCCCGGATGTACTGTGGATTAATGAACTAATCTGTTTGAAGGAATTATTATCATAATGAGGCTTAAAAGCAATGAACAATCTTATGTGATGAATTGATTTGTGCTTTCGTGACAATGGAAACGGCTCTTTATAAAGATTTGAGGTCTAATGACAGCATTATCATGAACGAGGGACGTGCTTGGGTGTCAATTCATCAGATACACATATTACTACCACATCCAGAATGCCTTGTTGCATCCAGTTCAGGATTACAAAAGTACTTGGGAGCAGAGGTGTACTAAGGTTGGAGCCTAAGGGGCACCTGCCCCAGGCACTAACCTGGTGCCCTTGGCATTTGAGTTCCTAATTACACCGACTGGGGTTAGTAAAAGATAGAGACCAGCAGTGCAGTCCTAAACATGTCTACTCAGAAGCAAGTTCCATTGTGTTCAATAGGACTTACTTCCAGGAAAGTGTGGTAAGGATTGCAGCGTAGATGTCATAACTGCAAAAGAGGGCGAGGCCCCCCCTTGAATGCAGAACATTCAAGAAAAATGTAGGACATGTCAAAATAAAGGTTAAAAAGACACTCATATATATTGCTTTCATGTGGTTAATTGAAAAACTATCTTACTTATTATTAAGTTTAAACTCTTCCATATACTGTAATTTATTACATAAAATTTATTAATTACAAGAAGGCTCAAATTAACAATATTTATTACATAACATTTATTAATTACAAGAAGGCTCTGGGTTCAATCAATTACCGGTATTTACATATCCCTTTTCAACAAAAAAGTTCACAAAATGAATTAGCTGTTAGTTATTTTATTTTCTTGGTAAACAGTTTTGTGAACTTTTTGTTGTAAAGCCACCTGCTCACAAGGACTATGAAATATTTTTTTTCCCCGGGACACAAAAAGAGAAATTGTCCTGGAAGAAAATAAAAAGAGGACATATGGTCAGCCCTGTTTTGAGCTGATGTTCTGGATCTGGGCACAGATGGCAGCAGTTCCCAGATCCTTTGCAAGGCTTGTCTGGCAGCTTGATGGTGACTGCCCCCTGTGTCTTCCTCTCCTCCTCCTCCTCCTCCTCAGCAGCACTAGCAGCTGTCCCATTGCTGACATTCCCCCTGCTGCCAGCCAGGCATTCCAACCCAGTGAGGTCATGGAGCTGCAAACACCCAGGGCTGAGCCTCTGCTTTCATGATCGCGCATGGCTGGAGCGCAGGGAACGCCTCTCCAAGGGGAAGAAAGGAAGGCAGGCACACAGCCCTGAGCCTGGACTGGGAGCCTGGGGATGCTGCTACTGGGGATGCTGGTGCGCCTGCAGCCTGACACTCTCTGGCTGCCTGATCAGGAGGACCCCTGGGGATGCCTCTTCTTCTGACTCCCCCCTTGGGGTGCTGCTGGTGCTGCTGACACAGGAACTGAGGGATGTTTTCTCCATGAGTGGCTCCTGGTGCTGCTGGTGCTGGTGAGGACTTGGTGCTCTCCAAGGAAAAGAGATCAACCCCAACACCCATCCAATGGCTTCATTCCCAAAGGATCCCCACTAGGCTGGGGAAGGAAACCCTCTTGGGGCGCAGCAACAGGTAAACTTGGAGTGGAAAGGAGGTTCGCACCAGGCAACCTGCTGGGGATGCTTCTCCTTCTTTGTACTTACTCTGGAGTAGTCCTATCTGCGGTGATTTACTTACAGGAGTAGCCTGCTCTAGGGGTACAGTCCTATTCCCACTTTCCAGGGAGTAAGCCTCATGTGAGTGAGCTATAGTATGAGTGAGCTATAGTGGAACTTTGTTCTGAATAGATATGCATAGGTTTGGGCTCTAGACTAGGGTACTTACTCTGGAGTAATCATATCTGGGTATTTACTCGAACTACAATCCTATCCACACTTTCCAGGGAGTAAGCCTCACTGAGTAAATTGGAACTTTGCTCTGAGTAGACATGCATAGGTTTGGGCACTACGGTACTTATAGGAATCCACACTTTCCTGAGTGTAAGCTCCAGTAATTATAGTGGGACATAATTCTGAGTAGACTGGGCTCTAGGATATTTACTTTGGAGTAGTCCGATCTGGGGTACTTGCTTGGGCTGCAATCCTTTCCACACTTCCTTGGGAGTAAGCTCCATCAAATATACTGATACTTTGTTCTGAGTAAACAGTCATAGGTTTGGGCTCTAGTATACTTTGATCTGTAGCTTTACGTGGACTACAGTCCTATCCACAGTTTCCTGGGAGTAAGCCCATTGACCATACTGAGACTTAGTTCTGAGTAGACATGCGTAGGTTTGGGCTCTAAGGTACTTACTCTGGAGTAGTCTGATCTAAGGTACTTATTCTGAAGTAGTCCTATCTAGAGCTACTGTCCAGACTTTCCTGGGAGTAAGCCCATTTACTATAGTTCTGAGTAGTCATGTATAGGATTGGGCTCTAGGGTACTTACTCTGGAGTAATGCAATCTAGGGTACTTCATCTTGAGCAGTCTGAACTAGGGTATATAAAAAGATTGCTGTCCTGAAGGATCTGTTGTGGTCTGGACTTTCCTGTGAGTCAGGATTGGGGCCATTTTCCAAATAGGTGGGGGCATGTAGTCTGCAGAGGGGATTGCCAACATCTTGCAGCCCCCTTTCTCCAACCCCCACCTTCCCCATGTGTGTCTTTGTTCATTTATCTTGGCAGTGCCTTAGGTTTCAATAAAGTCTCTCCTTTCTACTCTGCCCCCCACCAACAACGTAACACAGAAATAAAGCTCTTTTTGTATTTCATTTATAAATAGCATCAGAGTTATATATGTAGGGGACATTTCACCAGCAAAATTATAGCCTTCTTTTTATATTCCTGGCAGCTGGCTTTTTGCTGTTCCTTGTGATGCTACAAACTCAGAGCAAGGGAAAGCCTCTTTGTTTCACCATTGAAGATGCTCTGATGTGCATAGAATGTGCACTATTTTATTAATATGTAGTATGTTCACTATTTTATTTGCTGGCTAAATTGGCTGCCTTATCCAAGCGTTATCCATACTGGCTCAACACACCCACTCCCTCCAAGAATGTTTACATTTTCTCTCCGTTCTTTCTAATTTTTTCATTTTCTTTGTAAACCGCTTTGTATCTATCTATCTCCAGTATTTATATACCGCTTTTCAACTGAAAAGTTCACAAAGTGGTTTACAAGAAAATGAAAAAAATTAATAGCTAATTAATAGCTAATGGGTCCCTGTCCCCAAAGGGCTCACAATCTAAAATGCAAAAGAACACCAGCAGAAGCCACTAGAACAGACATTGCTGGGGTGTGTAGGGCCCGTTACTCTCCCCCTGCTAAATAAAAGACAAACACCCACTTGAAAGAGTGTCTCTTGCCCAGCAAGCAGGGGCTTTTTTAGTTGAAAAACAGTATATAAATACTGGAGATTAGATAGATAGATAGATAGATAGATAGATAGATAGATAGATAGATAGATAGATAGATACAAGCACAATAAATAATTTTGAGGGGTTTGTAAGCAAATAGTCTGATGATATTGGCTTGATTGGTGGATTTCTTAGTTTTTAAAATTGGCAATATGTACCGGTAACTCAACTGAATAAAAACTTTCCACATTCATTAATTTTAAAAAATTGTATTAAGGTGAATGGAGCAGAAATAATAGTCATAATAATAATAATAAAGTAGTAATTGTGTCCAGAAATGAATAAGACCGATCTTTTGGTAGTTATACTTTATTAAAAAGTTTGGCTAAATCAAAAATAACCCTGCAAGTATTCTTGGCCTGCAAAGTCTGGAATGATGGATTGGAGTCAGTACTATTGAAACTTTGGTAACTTGCAGATAGACATTATTTTGAAATAGGTGTGTGTTTCCAAAGGGCGAGGAGTGGGGAGAGATTAACATGACAGCCTCCGTAGTAGCAAATAACAGCTGCTAAACAAAACTGGTAGTGCTGTCTCTGCAAGAATTTTGTGCTGGGCTAGCATGAAAAGTTGTTGAATAGGTTTGAAGCTATTCTTCTCCTCCAACACATTTTCTAATTGGCTTGCTGCAAATGTATTTAATTGTGGCACAGTATATGCTGTTTGTGTCATTTTTGTGTCTGAGAGCAATCCAGACTGGGAGGGAGGGCTGGAAGTATCCTGAAATCCTCACTAGAGTTGCTTGAGAAGGGTATGTGAAAACATACCTTGAAAATCAGGAGAAATTTGTGAGTAAATTCGCATTACAGTAAATGTTGTTTGGTATTGCTATGAAACAAAAAATGAGGCAAACTGTTGGATTTGGACTCCAGCCAAAAAGAGACACTTGTCAGTCTCATTGATTTTAGGAGAAAGATGCGTTCAGTCCTATATCTGTTTACACAGAAGTGAGTTACTCTCTTACTCTCACATAAGTGTTTATAAAACTGCAATTTAAACCTTTATCTTTCCCTGAATAGCAGTTTCCCATCACAGTGATACATTTTTCAGATGGAAACTCAAATATTTGTGGATCTAAACAGTAGTGCTTTTAGCATGTTGTCATTGGTCATCTGGTCATGATATCTCCAAAGGCAGAGGTTCCCAAAGTGTTGTAACAGTGCTATGGGGTGTTGTGAGACACGCACTGCGGCATTGCAGAGTAATAGTGAGACTGCCAGCACAATCCTAACCCATGGTTAGGCTGGCATATGTTCTGGCCCAAGTCCTGTGCTGGCCTTAGAGTATCACAAAAGTGCCATCAGTAACTTCTGTACCCCTTCTGCAGGTGTGGTGTGTGTGTGTAAGGCCAGTGCATAGACATGTGCTGACTTCCCCACATCACCACAGGGAGATGAATGAGTTGTGCTGGCCTAAATTTGTTAGGATTGCGCCATTTGACACAACACTGCCAACAGTAGGAGGATTGGTGTAACAGGCAGAGCATGCTTGTTTTTGCACACTTGGAAAGGTCTTCATCCCCAGCCTGACCCTTTTACTGCTGTTTGCTCAAATTTCTGTGGCACACCTGCCGACCATTTGTGGCACATCAGTGGGCACAGTGGCTGAAAATAGTTGATCTACTGTGTGAATACTGACTTCTGCTATTAAATACAATTACATTTTCTTGGGGTTCGTTTCTTGAGGCTCATTTGTAAGCACCATGAAATTTGTGTGGGATGATGACTGACACTATAAATTTTAAGAAATTCCCTTTTTCCAAATGAGAATTAAATATGTGCTTAACACACCCATTGAAATTAGTGGGCTTAAAAATGCTTAGCTTGCTGGATTGTGCCAAGTGGTTTTTTCATATGCCAGATAATTAAAGAATATCATGGTTAGAATTCTCAGTGCTCATAATCCGAAAGGTCAAAAAGTGTTGCAAAAATTTTAACACTGTAGGAGTGTTTCTTTTACTATAGGGTTGAAAACCAGCTTTAAAGTTGACCAGTAAACCAAAACCATCCTCAGGTTGCAGCTCTCTATTATCTGTTCTGGAGGTGTAACAAATTGGACGTCTGGAAAGTGTGGATTGCAATAATAGTGGGACTATCATTGCCTTTCTATAAATGAATGGAGATAATAGAACAATATGTTCATTGTTATTAGGCTGCAATCTGAAAGACACCTTCATAGGAGTAAGACCCATTGAACACAATGCGGCTTAATTTTGGGTAGACATGGTTAGGATTGTGCTCTTCATGGCATTTCTAGTGGTTCTGTAGTTTAAATACAGTAAACTGTGGCCTGAATGTGCTGTTGGTGCCACCAAGAGCCACCAGGGCCACCAAGAGCTGGCACTGGGCCCTTGGCGAAGTGCTTGGTTGCCCTCCCTTCCTAAATTTTCCTACAAGCCAGATGTTACTACATATTTTAAGCAAGTTTTAAAATGACAGTTTTAACTTAGCAATGCAAGATTGAAACTACAGTAAATAAAAATATTAATCAGAATGGAATAATTTATTTTTTAGATCATGCTACTGCATTTCTTTTCTTCTGTCTCACCAAAGCCTTCATTTGCTTTTTTTTTTTTTTTTTTTTTTTTTTGCTGATAATGCAGGGACGTCCTAGAACTGCTTTCACTCTCTCCCTCATTACTATGTGATAAATTTCAGACAAACCCCAGGTGGAATTAACTTACCCGGACTTTTTCTCTTTCTTTTTTGTTCTCAAGATTTATACTCCATACTGTAAATTTCACTTTTAGACCATTCCAAAAAATACATTCAGACCTGATCCAAGACCATGTGTTTTAGATGCACACTAGAAGGGATGAAGTTGGCTGTTGGGATCTGGGAATCAGTGACCTACTACTGGGAATGGGAGGTGGGGCTGGGTCTTGGAATTTATGTTGGATCCAAGCCCCATTTCTGACATAGCCCAGAGACAGACCTGGTTTGCCTCTGATATGCTTTGTCCTATACCACCTCCCAAGGTAATTCAGATCCAAGTAGACCTGTTGAGCTGCTGCTGTGCTACCCAAGTTGAGGGGAAAGGTTCCTCTTTCCCCCAATGTTATCTCAGCAGCAGTCCTAAATTTGCACTAGTTGTAGCACAGACTCACTAGCTTGCTTGCTCCGATGGAAGTTAGGATTGCACTACTTATCTTCAGTAGTCTGGCAGTAGTCTGGAGTGACAGTTACTGCTACTGTAATTACTGTAACTCTTTCCTAATACCCTGTCTTAATGTATTCTAGAGAGACTATAGTTTCTAAGGTATCTAAGGGTTCAATCCTATTCAGTATTGCGCTGGTGTGGTGTGTGTTGCAACCTGTGGTGTGAAGGCAGCCACAGAGGTCTCCTCAAGTTATGGGAACATTTGTTCCCTTACCTTGAGGCTGCTCTGCCGCTGCACCATTGCTGGAAATTTGAATAGGATTGGGCCCTTGGAGCTGCCCTTAACAAACCACAGTCTTCAGAATGTGTTGGGGTTTCCAAACATGCAAAAAGTAATGCATATTCATGCATAACAGTTACAAAACCACCATAAATCATCATCAAATGCAGCAAGACCAAACAACCTAATTTTAAATTTAAATGAGCTGATCTCCCCTTATTTCCTTTAATGCCCTCAGCGATAAACAGAATTAATGCAACATCTTCAAAATGTACTATTAAGGCCCATATCCTAAAATCAAAATAAGCCCTTTGCGTTGGAGCAGTTAAGGTGACTTTCCATAAGAAACACTAAAGGGTGCCGTAACTGCGTGGACCCTTAACTGCTCTGGATTTTGCCCTAAGCTTATGTTAAATAAGCTGGTGTCCCACCAGGCATAAAATGCCTTTTTATGTTAGGAATAGTGCAGAACATACAGGTGACATTATGCCTGCCCAGAAGGCTTGCGCTACAAGCTGTTAGGATGACTCAAGAAAATCTTTGCTAAAGATGCTGAAAAGGGATTAGAGTTGTCAACTTTTTCCTGTACTGTAGCTTGTTTATTTGCCTAACTTGTAGAATCAGCAAATGCTGCTTCTTGTTTTGGCACAGAGATGTATGGGAAAAGATTTTCCCTTTTCTATTTCTGCTTATCATACAGCTGTCAAAGGATTCTGAGTCCAGGAAAGAAAGTTGCACTCATGGTAGAGTTTTGAAGGAGAAAGGTGAAGAGTGGAAGGTTCTTTCACATGTACTGGGGAAAAATGATATGAGTAAGATAAAGGGTAAGAAAAGTTATTTAAAAGAAATTATCTGTCCTGCCTTGGGTTTCCTTTTTTAAAGAAGAAAGGCCAGATATAAATCAGACATTGTCTGTCTGTCTATCCACTCTCTGGGAATGGGGAGTGAGTTGGAATGGGGAGTGAGTGAGTTGTGCTGGCACACATTGGTTAGGATTGCCACCTCAACCTTCACTTTCACCCACTGCTTATCACTGATGGACTTGGAGGGGACACCCAAACATAAACTGTGGGAGTTCAAGGTAGTTAACAGCGATCTGATTTTTTAATAGTCTCATGACTTTAGTTATCTGATCTTTTCTAAGCCGTGTATTCATTGTTGGGTCTGTGGGACCCCCACCTGAAACTGGGTCCTGACCTGCAGGTTGAGACACAGTGCTCTAACTTGCTCAGTTACACACCCGGGCAATTTAGTGTAGTTGGCCTTTATGAGGAGATAACTGCAATGTACAATGCATGTTAGTTTCCCAGTTAAAAACTGCAACACAGAGTTGTACTGGCATCACATGAATTGCCAAGCTCCTGGGATATTTACTGCAGCAGTGACATGGGTATGTGTCCATGTACACATTTGTCACTATGTTCACATGTGGAGGGAAATGTTGTAGACGTTATATGGAGAAACTTTAGATTCTTCACATAAATTCAGAACATGATGTAGTCCAAATGTAGGAGTTTAATGAGATGGGCATTGTGTTGGTAGTGACACAGGTTTGGGGATACTTAAATGTTGTTCCTCTTAGATTTCCTCATAGTATAAGAAATACCTTGTGCAGACAAACGTCTCTGCAGTAATGATATTGTGCGGTAATGATATTGTGAGCAGCTCAAGATGACACTGTATATTTTTCTCATCCACTGTACCCAGTGAGAAACCATTTGCGACACAATGAGCTCTGTTGTTCATGCAAACTGGGGAGGATTTTGGAGATTAGATAGAAATTGTAGCAAAAAGAGCAAAAGTCACATCAGGGTCTTGTTTACTCCAGTAGGCAGACATTTGGGAAGGAAGAGAAGGCAGTACTTACTGGCTTTTGCTTGTTACGGTACATACCAGTGGCGTCACCAAAGTGGTGCGGCTGGTGCGGACCACACCAGGTGACGTACCACTGTGGGGTGATGCGCCGGAGGAGTTTGACACTCCTCTGGCCGGCCCTGTGCATCTGTGCGCCCATTCCTGCCAACTTCGAGGCAGAATGGCAGCCAGAAGCTGCTGCTCCGCCTTGGAGCTAGCTGGGATGGCCAGCTGAGGTGCAGTGTGCAGAGGCACAGTGCACATGTCCAAGCCTTTGGAAATGCACAGTGCATCTATGTGCAGCCATTGGGCCTTCGGAGCAAGGCCCAATCGCTGCGCAGAGACGCACTGCACATGCCCAAAGGCTTGGAAATTATGATAAGGATACACTTCGGGTGCAGTCCTAACCAGTTTAGGTCAGTGCAAATCAGTGGCGTGGGGAGGCCAGCATATGCCTGCGCACTAGCCCCCAGGAGGTGCAGAAATGTCACCCTTTTGTGTCACTTTTGCACCACACTTTTGAATCACACGTTTGTGACACAGGCGCCGACTTCCTCCTTTCTAAGGAGGAGAAGGCTCCTCCTCTCCTCTTCCTTCACACACTTGTGCTAGGACCTGTGCTGGCCTTACTGGAGATTAACTGTTGTCCTGTTCTTAATTGAAGACCACCACCTGTTCCTCTGAGTGCTGTAGTCATTTACCAACAATAACATTTCCCCTATTGATTCAATTGTTTGGGGGTTTTTTTGACTGAAGAAATATTGGCAAAAAATTATTGTTTATCATGGTTTATCACACCATGTGCATTGTGTGACTTGGCAGACTGCATGCGCTTTAGTGCTCATGCACATATACATATATGCACGTGTGCTGGAGACAATCATACATCCTATAAGTTCTAAATAAGTTAAGTTCTAGTCTGGGAAATTAGCTGAACACTGAAGATGAACTACTTGCAATTTACACTGGAAAAACTTGTAATAAGGCATTTGCCCCCAATTGCAGTCACTGAGACAAAATAGGAACGATAACTAAAAAATAGGAACTATCCCTGGTAAATGGGGACAAATGGATCACATGGAAGTTTTTGCCTGTTTTGCAGTTCAAGTGTCCTGTGTGATCTCCTTTTCCAAGGATAATTCCTTTGTTCCCAGGACTGATGCCAACAGAAGAATCTGGATACATTCAGAACAGGGTTTATCATCTTGGGTTTTATTAACATGTGTTCAGCTGTATATTTGGATGGAATAGTGCAGCCCCATAATAAATAGGAATGATCAAGCATTTTATTTTCTATTAATATTTATTTCACTCTTCCTCAAAAGAACTTAGGCTGGCATTCGTGATTCTCTTTTAGCCCATCCTTAGTTTTGTTTTCTCAATGACTACAGCTTCAATCCTAACCTCCACTAAGGCTGGCATAAATCCTGTGCTGACTGGGTGAGTCACAAAAGTCCCATATGGCACTTCTGCCTCATTCTGCGGTGGGGTTATGCAAGTCCACAGGTATACACCGATCTTCCCACACCACCATGGGAAGAAATGCCAGGTGACAGACCAGCCTCAAATTGTTAGGACTGCACCCTACATGAAGTAGGGTAGACTGAGAGTGAGTGGGCAGGATGACCCAAATTAGCTTAATGATTTAGTGGAATTTGAACCCTTGGTCACCTTGCTCTTAACAGTGACACCATCTGGTTTTCAGAATACAACTAAGTTTAAAAAGACTTTTTGGACTTTCATCACATATTAGAAATGCTGGTGTGATACATAAATTTAAAAACTGCAAGGCTGCAGGAGTTGAGAATATGACTGAGAAGACCCTGGTTCAAATGTTATCCAAGTCATAAAATTAAAGGTGGGCCTAGAACCTATCCTGCTCCTGCTTCCATCTATAATAACTACTCAATAGTTCTAGGCTACCCAGCCATATTACTGTAAGGATCAGTGAGGCAGAATCTGTGGTTAGCTTAAAAACCATTTTCCACAATGTTTTGCAAATTATATTTTGGGTTACCTGAAAGTTACCTGCTTCTTTTACTCCTACTTTAATTAGCTGTTTTTTTCCCTTTCTTTCCCAGAATTTTTGTGGATGCTTCCTGTGCTTCGACCTTGGAGGAGAAGTGGTTGCTCTTTCATGGCTGCTTCCACCGCGGCTGGTTAGTCAGGGTCTTTGCTACTCTTCACTGCATGCATGAGGCACAGTGTTCCCCAATGGTTTTCTGTGACTTCCTGTGAATGCATTAGGGAAGAAAATGCCGCTCCCTTTTGGACTAAAGCTGAAACGAACTCGACGCTACACAGTGTCAAGCAAGAGCTGTTTGGTGGCTCGGATCCAGCTTCTTAACAATGAGTTTGTGGAGTTCACACTGTCAGTGGAGAGCACTGGGCAGGAAAGCCTGGAGGCCGTGGCTCAGAGACTTGAACTCCGAGAGGTGAGAAGGGTTACGGGATGCTATGGGTGTCTATGCGCTGGGGTGAATACATCCCCCTATGCTGGGCTGTCTTCTGAGTTTCCACAGAGTACACATTTTTTGTTGTCAGCACTTACATGTACAGAGGCAGAGACAAATTTCATAGGTGTGGCTGTGTTAGTTTATTGCCACATAACAGCAAGTGTTTTGTGGCACCTTGAAGATTAAAGCTGCAATCATGTGCTCACTTTCCTGAAAGTAAGCTTCATTTAAGAAAATGGGGCTTACAACTGAATAGACAAGCAAAGGATTGTGCCTAAGGCATTCAATGTGGTTTTGGTTTTTGGTGGGCCAGAGCCCATTGGATGCACAGTGATTCCTTAATGAAAACGCTTTGGGTTTCCTTTTTTAAGGAAGAAAGGCGGAATATAAATGAGTAAGTAAGTATGCATCCCACATCAACCCTGCAATGTGCATATACCAGTGCGCCACCCAATGCAGGGCATAGCGGGTCACCCCTCGGATGTATGCACCACCCCTTCAGGGACTGCACAGGCGCCAAAGTTGACGCTGCGGAAAGGCACCAACTTTGATGCCTGTGTAGTCTCCTTTGAAGCCAGTTGGCAGACGGGCTGGTCGGCAGCCCTTTTAAAAATTGTCAGGGCTGCCTAGCGCATCTGCCCATAGCGAAAGCAACACTTTCATGTTATGGTACATGCCATTGGCCACACCAGGTGACGCACCACTGCAGGGTGATGTGCCAGAGGAGTTTGACACTCCTCCAGCTGGCCCCGTGCATCTGTGTGCCCATTCCGGCTGTCTCTGAGGCAGAGCAGCAGCCAGAAGCTGCTGCTCCGCCTTGGAGCAGGCTGGAATGGCCAGCTGAGGTGCAGTGCACAGAGGCACAGTGTGCATGTCCAAGCCTTTGGACATGCACGCAGTGCATCTCTGCGCAGCCACTGGGCCTTCAGAGCAAAGCCCTATGGCTGCGCAGAGACACACTGCACATGGACATGCCACACTTCTGGCTGCTGTCCTCCTCCTGAGAGAGGCCGAATGGCCATGCAGAGGCGCGGACTTCCTCCTCTCTAAGGAGGAGCAGGCTGCCAACGAGTTTGTTTGTTATGTGAAGCACAGTTTGTTACATGAAGCAAAATCCTAGAGAAATTTTTGTTTGTTACGTGAAACATACTTTATGTGAGGCGTTTGTTACGTGAAGGCACCACTGTACACTATAAGAGAGATGCTCTTCATGCTCCCAGAAATTTCATTTTTTTAACCTTTTAAATTTTGGCTTTGAAATGTTTTTAACAAATGACATCTACTCCTAAAAGCAAGCATAGTAAATCAGATTTTAAGGCGTGCAAATCAAACTCCTGGACTCACACAGAGTGAGTCTGTGAGTCTTTTCCCCCCTTCAAAACACATTCTTGTATGGATTATTTTGGCAAACAGGAAGTGGAGGTAAGACTGAAGACAGCACTCTTAAAATGTAGATGGGGAAAAGAATATTAATGACAAACAGAAATACATTGTTTGCGTTCCAAGAGTGTTAATTAAAAAAATGTTTCCCAGTCCTTTCCAGTCAATTGCATCTTTTTTTAAAGTATTACTTATCTTGGATGAACGTTTGACAATATCACAGCCTTTGTTGCTTTTGAGGCAACTACCTCAAACTAATGTTTCCTCAGGTGCAACCACTGGAGACTTTGCTAAAATTCTAATTTAATTTATTGGTCAACCTTCCTTTTTAAAAAAATGAACACAAGTTCAAGCAAAATAAGAACATGCCATTTTATCTCACAACCACCATGTGAGGCATGTTAGTTAAGAGAGAGTGACTGGCCCAAGGTTGCCTGCAGGACAATCCTATCCATTTCTACTGAGAAATAATCCCACTTATAATGGAAGTAATCCTTCCGATCTTGGATGGAAGGATGAATAGGATTACAACCTACAAGTGAATTCTATGGGGCTGTGGTGGCTTAGTGGTCAACGACACTGTGCTTGTTATCCTGAAGGTTGGCAAGTTAGTGGTTTGAGACCTGAATACCACATGATAGTGAGTTTTTATTACTTGTCTATCTTCTATCAACCTAACCATTTGAAAGCATGGAAAGAGGTACACCTCAGGGAGAAGGTAAGTGTTTCATGTGCCTTAGTCATGTTGGCCACTTGACCATGGAGACATTCAGACAATGCTGGTTCTTGGCCTTATATTGGGGATGAGCACTGCTCTTAAGAGTCAGTCACAACCAGCAGGGCAACCTGTGGAGGATATCTTTACCTAAGTGAACTCCATTGCCGAGTAAGGATTTAAAAACTGGGCTTCTCTAGTCCTAATTTATTGTGGACACTACAACACGCTGTCCGTGTCCATTTATCTCTAAAGGCTCCCACTTGACACTTTGCAGTAAGAGAAGTGCACCTTTGGGAGTTCTGATCCTTGTGGGAAGCACCTCCCTGCAGCGGTGCTGCCAGTTTTTGAGGAAAGGTTCTTGGGAGAAGCCATACATGATGTCTTTCCTTCAAGTGCTTCTGATTCTGTGGAAAAATGGGAGCTTGTCAGAAGAGCAAAATAAGGCAGTGGCAGCGAGAGGAGGAAACTTGTTCCCCTTTAGGGGTTTTAGAAGGGAAAGTGCAGGGAAAAGGAATGAAGGTAGTGGAGCAAGATGGCAAAGCAAAAGGCTTGAAGGAGTAGGCGGTGACAGGAAGCATCATGTCTGAGGAATAAAAAGGCAGAGGAGGCAGCAATGACTGGAATTTGTTGCATAAGCATGTTGCCTGATCAGTTTTAATTATTTTATTTAGGAAATAATATCCTCATAATTGGAGAAGGGTCTATTAGCAAGGGTCTGCTCCATGTGTGTACACTGTTGGGTCTAGAAAATGAAACATGCAAAGTTTTCTTTTTATATTCTACACAAGTAGTTCTTGAGCACTTCAGCTGGGACCCCCTTCAGAGCATAACAATATGTCCAGAGCCCCTGCCCTCAAAGTAATGTCACCATCAGAAGTGACATAAAACAGGAAATATTTTATGATATAACTGGTGCCAGAGTTCCTCCCCATCTCCTTGGACATAAGTCCTACTTTATTCAAAGAGACCTACTCCCAGGAATGCAGCCTGGTGTCCCATTCCAGGATTGCACCCAGTATTAGACTCCTAGATGATGGTGCCCAGCTTTCCATGACACCCTGACATTATGTTGCAACTTCTCAAGGGAGTCTTAACCTCCACTTTGAGAACCACTGCTCTACATAGTGGTTCTCCACCCCCTAACCATTACTCTTTCAAAACAACTGCCATCTGAGCACCAGGAGTCACACACCCTCATTTTGTGAATTCCTCCATTTGTGAAAAATGTCAATGTATAGAAATTCTGAATGCATTATGTAAAGTGAATAATTTGTGCCTGTTGTTCTTACACAAGTTGAGCTTGTGCTCAGAATGGTACATTTCTCTGGAGCCAAACTTGGGTGTTGTTCTGCCACATGCCATCCTGCACATGTTCAGAAGGTCAGATAATCTTAATACTCTTTCCAGGTTTACCTCTCTCTCTCTCTCTCCCCCTCCCCTTCATTGCGTGCTATAAATATGATGGAAAAAAGCTAGTTACCTAAAACAAAGTATGCTGTGGAACACAGATTGTGGTATTTGCAGAATGCGAATTGAAGGGAATGCAAATACAATCTGGTTTTCTTGCGACACACCCTGGCCAAGAGGCCAAGTGGTAAACATGCCTTCATTAAATTCCAGGAGTCAGTGTGGGCAGAGTACAGAGATGACTTGGAGTGCAATCAAATCCTGTTGTTGCAGTACATTCAGGAGACTTAATACTCCCTAAAAATGCATACAAAAGTGTTTTATATGTAGGGCCAGACATGTGACATGGAGTGCCATATTTCTTTTCCCTGTTTGTTTTTAATGAAAAGGACGATTGGGAGTGCAGAACAGCAAGTGGAAGGAACTACACAATCCTTCCCCGGCTGCCTTTGGTGGGTAGTCCTTTTTCTCAGCTGTTTTACTTTTAGTGAAGGGGAAAAATACAAGTCCCCATATTCCCCCTTGCATCTGTATAAGGGAACAACAACTTTAGGAGACACATGGAGATAGGATGATAAAGGGTTGAGGACCCTTCTCCCTTCTGATCACAGCTTTTTAATCGGTTTAATTTTTTTCAAAGACCTGGAATTCTGTGTTAAGAGTTTAATATGGATTGTTTTGTGACAGCAATTCTGACAGTTCAGATAGACATCCAATAGCCTAATGCTCAGACCTAACCAAGGCTGCAATCTTAACTCTCAGTTAGGCTGGCCTAAGCCTCGGCATAAATCTTGTCCTAACCTGGGGGTGTCACCAAAGTGCCATAAGACACTTCTATTCCACTTCTGGGGGAGGGTTAGGCACAAAGATATGATTGCCTCCTTACATCACCACAGGAACAAGTAGACCAGTGAGTTGTGCCAGCCTAGGTTAGGGTGGGCTGAAGGTAGGGTGGGCTGAAGGCCTGCAGAAAGATCATTATAATTTTAGATTGTGAGCCCTTTTGGGACAGGGACCCATCAGCTATTAATTAGCTATTATTATTTTTCCATTTTCTTTGTAAACCGCTTTGTGAACTTGTTAGTTGAAAAGCGGTATATAAATACTGTAGATAGATAGATAGATAGGTAGAGCCTGACAATCCAATGGCATTGACAGCTGACAATGGCAGTTGCACACAGTCCAGACTCAAATATGTCACAAGCAGACCATGGTCATTAGAAGTGCATGAAAGTAACTGGTTGCAGGTGACCAAAGTAGTGACAAGTTTTAGACTACATGGCAAGAATATGATAGGTAGCACAAAAAAGGGAATTGATGTCATGTGGAGAAATTTTGGTCCCACATTACATGGTGAGATCTGAGACAGAGCAATTAACTAGTCTGAGATAAATCAGCTGCTGTGATTAAAATTGGATTGATTCGAGTGTGGTGTTTTTACCAGACAGGGATTTGAAAAATCGGAACAGTTGGAGGGTATAATTGGCAGGCTACTGTGATTGGCAGGCTGTATTAACCTGTGGATTGGCTCACATAAATACAAGAAACCTGATCATCTGTCTTCACCTGGTCAACAGTGTGATTCCTTCAGGCTTCAGCTTCTTGACCTACATTGAGGTTTGGCTCCTGACCCTAAATGCCAGGTTTAAATATTGGAGCATCCTGTTCAGAAATGGTGCTCTGCAGTATCTCTCCATCCATGCCTCCATGTTTTGCTAAGGTGTCTTCTGCTTCCAGTTTTAGAAGGGAGAGGAATTATTGTTGTATACCTGGAGGCAGAGATGGTAGTTAACATATTAAAGTGCCCCTGCTCTAGTGAAGAAATCTTGGCACTGTCTGCCGTCATTATGTCTGAGAGAAAAGTCTTGTCTGTCTACTAGTTCATTGATGCTAATTATGAGATTATCTTGCAAACATGCACCTGCCACATATATAAGTGGGTAAAGTCAGTGTGATCATGACTGTTCCAGCAAATGCTGCTGTGCTATGGTTTCATGACCTAGGCTACAATCCACATAATAATTAAGATCCTTGGGCTGAAGCCAGTTCAACTGGGCAAGTAAATAGATTTGAAACTGGCTGAAACTCAAGTACAGTACTGTGACCAAACCTGTTCATGGATTGTTACCGCAAGAGATGTCATTTATCTACAGAGACTTGCAGAGTAAACTGTAAAGGAGAATCCAAAGAATGATGTTTGGCTATCATGCCCACACTGACAAGAAGTGGGTCGTGTTATGTGGCTGTGGCTAGAATGTTCAAAACCAGAATTACTGAATTCTGAATTGTAATTACAGAATTACAATAGTTTGGTCTAGAAGTGGGTCAGAAAGGCTTAAGCAAGATTTGATGGTAAAGCACAGGCATGACCTAGAATATTTTTGAAAGACAGAGGTGGCCTCTGTTTACTGACTGCAAGATTCCCTTAAGATTAAGGAATAATAATAAATATCATAGTCATCATCATCAATCACTTTTCAACAGGAATAGTTCCCAAAGTGGTTTAGATAGTATGATAAAATAAATCACATGGTTCCTTTCTCTCAAAGTGGTCACACTTTAAACTAAGTAAATAAGGAAGAGACACCAGCAACAGTCACTGGAAAAGACACCATGCTTGGATGAATTAGTGTGACTATAAATAGCCCATGAGATTGCTACAACTAAACACTCAATGTTTCCTTGAAAAATAATCATTATTGATTCTGTTACAGACAAAAGAAGTGAATTTATCCTTAATGGCAAAGAATGGCTAAGCTATTTTTTAATTTTATATCAAACATTTGCACTCTTCCTCCCAAGATGACTTGCAGAAAAACATAAAACTTCTACAGTAAAGTCTTAAAGTAATAGATGTAAAAGAAAAGAAAATATAGAAAACTGTTTTTATCCACAGAGGTTTCTGGAATGGAAGTCTAGTGGAGGACAACCTGTACTTAACTTAGATTATTTTGCAAAGAATAATTTAGTATATTTTCAAACCTTTGTGTGTTCCCTAGTTAATCTTTTTTATTTTTCAAAAATTCTCTTGACATAAATGCATTTATCTGAGGGAATTATTTTGCCCTGCAGACAGATTTTCTAAACACTGACTATTCATTTCTGCATAGAGAGTGTTACCTCACGCTTATATTCCTCCCATCTTGTTAGATGGTCCATAAATGTATAAAAACCTTGCTTTTTCATTGTCCACATAACAAAAAGAGCAATTAGCTGGAACATGATTGTGTAGAAAACTTACTATCCTTTTATCTACAGCTAACTTACTGCCCGGAGGTTGAATGATGAGTAAGTTGCTAAAATAAATAAACTTTACAACAGTGTTAATCTCAAAAGCTTAACATATTTCAAGAGTTGTGTCATGTCATTTTTGTTGGGTTGGATCATCACTTATGCCTCTGGTAGTAGATTACTTTACCCATTATTAAAAGTAATTTCTCTTTCTGTCCGTTCAACATCAGATGTCCAGGCTGCTCAAATGCAATAAGAAGCTTCTGGAGCAAAAAAAAGTAGCTAAAAAGAGCTTTGAATGACCTGGAAATGCTGCACGAGTCTTGGTTATACCAGGAGTACTTTTCCTGTGATTGGAATCCTAAAATGTTATAATTATTAGAATTCAGTGAATTCATTTGTTTTACTTACATAAAGCATAATCCTAACCAAGTATACTCAAAAGTAAGCTCCATTGTGTTCAATGGGTCTTAACAGCCATTACTTTTTATTTGAAGGAGATATGTCAACACTGTATTATTTTTGCATTGGAGTCTGCTGGAAAATATGCATCCAGTGGTATATGACATGATGGAGTTATTCCAAAAAATCTTAGTGTTTTAGCGATTTTTGCATTTTTTGGTCACCCCCAGTGTGCCACTTCCCCTGAGGGTGGTACCTGGGGCCCAAGATCCCCTTGATGTCTCCTAGGTATGTCACTGCTCTGGGACCAGATTAATATATTGGACTGAATGATGACTGGTTGGCCAACACATGTTGCTCTCCTGGTCAATACAGTTAAATATATTAGTTACAATTAAATGTGTTAAATAAATGCATTATAAATATATCTGTGAAGACAGAGATCACCTCCACGTGGAAAAGTGGAAACCGGACTTTTTCAGCTTGCAAATGCAAAATGGTCACCAAACAGGACTTAAGTATCACTAGTTAAAGCCTAAATAAAACATATTTATTAACACATAGCCAAAATACATAACAAATTACAGTAAAACAAACAAAGAATGAATATCTGTATTTGGTTATTTACTGAAGAAAATCATAAGGAAATGCCAAAAACAATTTGATCACCATGTCCAATGCAAATCAATATCAGGGAAGACCATTTTAGCCTTTAGACCAGCAGAGAGCGGTTGAAAGAATGAAGCATGTGTTGAATGAATCCTGAGTGTAATTGAAAGGAGTGGAAATGTCAGAAAATAAACTGTTGGAAAGTGAGTGTTTATGAATGACTAGCTACCCAAGTATACGGATCGACATGCACTAATGAGAATGAGAGTCTGAGTTAAAGGCTGGGATCCTCTCAGACTCTTTTAGGACCCACTGTTGAGAAAGGGAACAGGTTGCTTCAAAACAGTGTCTAGTTGTGACCCAACTAGGGTCACAAAAAGATTCAGCAGAACCAAAAGGGACGTTCTCCCCTGTCTAGGCCCCAGTGTCAGTAATCTCCCAGGGATGGAAACAGTGCTCAGCGTTGTCACTTATTATTACTAGCGAAAACGTACCTGCGTTGTTGGAGTAAAATTCCCAACTGTACACCATCTCCCCTCATGCACAACAGCCCCCCATGAGCATCATCCCCCCATGAGCATCAACCCCCCATAAGCGTCAAACTCCCATGCGCATCATTGCCCAATGCGTAACACCCTCTGTACAAGATCCCCCCATGTGCACCACCACCCCACCAACACAAGAGACAAGTGCCTACCCATTCTCCCTTTTCTGAGCTGCGTTACTGGATCTTGCTCCTCTTCTTTACAGTCCTAGACTGTAAAGAAGTCTTTGCCTGCCTTGGCAAAAGGGAAATAAAAAATTCCTTGGTTTTACTCACACTGCCAAGTTTGGCCAAAGAAGGAAAGGGTATCTCTTCCAAGGGAGGAAGAAGAAAATAACTAACAGGAAGTATTTGCTCCATTGTCACTTCTACCTTGTTTTCCTTCTAGATCACTTATTTCAGCCTGTGGTATTACAACAAGCAAAACCAGCGCCGTTGGATTGATTTGGACAAGCCGCTAAAAAAGCAGTTGGATAAATATGCGTTGGAGCCAACAGTATACTTTGGAGTAGTGTTCTATGTGCCTTCCGTCTCTCAGCTTCAGCAGGAGATTACCAGGTAAGTCACACAGAGTCGAATGTAGTGTTCTATGCATATGTAGTATTCTGTGTGTGGTGTTCTGTATTCTACACACATGGAACTTTACAGAATTACTATGAAAAAATAGGCAGCTGAGCATGGCAAGACTAAGCCATGCTTAGGTGCAATAGGTGCATTGGAGGGAGTAGGTGCATTGGAGGACCAATAGGTGCAGTGGAGGGAATAGGTGATTTACATTTCCTGGAATCAATAGAATGGAAAAAATACTTTTACTAACATTATTTTTCCATAGGTACCAGTATTACCTGCAGTTAAAGAAAGATATCTTGGAAGGAAACATTCCTTGCACATTTGAGCAAGCAATTCATCTGGCTGGATTTGCTGTTCAAGGTAATTTACACTGTTATAATAGTGTTTACCTAATTTTAGGAGTAGAAACATTTGCATCACAGTTTAAACACATGTACTATGTTTTTGGGATCGGTGGTATATGTTTTTATGCCCATGCAAGATCATAAAGGCTTGTACTACAATCAGTTGATTAATTCTTAAAGTAGAATCATAGAATCCTAGAGTTGAAAGGGACCTAGTAGGTCATCTAGTCCAACTCCCTGCCTGCAGCAGTACCACAAAACTCTTTGTTGTTTCTTCTTTTGTATACACTGCAGTATGCAATCCTAGAACAATGTCTACACCCCAATCCTTTTGGGGGATTTACATAGCAGTGCATCTAGCAGACCACTGCTATAAGTCCCCTTCTGTTAGCATACCCTGCCCCACTATCTCTGCCCACTATCCTGGGATGGTCTCCATCCCAGCTTATGCTCAATTGCTAACATTCCATGCTTGTGTGGAGATGTTTGCACTGTTCATAATTTTTTTACATACCCTGACCGTGCAGTCCTAACTTGTGCTGGAGCAGGCAGGTTGGAACACCTATGCTGTATATACAGTGCAAGTTCTGGGGCTGCTGCTGTGCTACTGCGGGAAAGGGGAGGCTTTTTCCCCCTTCCCCATGTTAGGGCCACAGCAGCCTCAAGGGGTCTACACAGACTTAAGCCACCTCTAGAGATTGCCTACCCAGGTTTAGGCCACCTCTTAGGCCACCCAGGAATCAAGGCTAGGATCCAGCATAACTGCCAGATCTGAGACTCACCTCCTGCTCCTTGCTCTCGTGCCCATGGCCCTGCCCTCCTTCTACACCATCTTGCCATGGATCGCCCCTCCTCCCTATCTTCTGTCCATCTCCTCCCACCCTCCCCTTGTCTTCCCCCTGAATAGAAAGGTATCATTGGTCTCCCATTCTGCCAGCCTGTGGAGGTGCAGGATGGCAGAAGAAGATAGAGGAGGTGCATAGAAGGTGCATGCTCTGATCCCCCTGGAGATGGTGCATGGAGGGGGATGGTGCACAAAGCATGGTGCATGGTGTGGTGGCAGTGCTCTGGGGAGGGGGTAATGGTACCCTGGGAGGAATGGTGCATGGGGGTATTTTACTCCTGGAATAGTGGGTAAATTTTGCTAGTACAGTGGTACCTTGAATAATGAGTGGCTCGAGTAGCGAGCGTTCCACGTAACGTGTAAAAATTTGTGTGGGCTTCTGCCTCTCATAACGAGCATGATTTGCATAACGAGTGCTCATTGGCTGGGCTCCCTCTCCTCCTGTCTGCCTTGGCTGGGCTGAGGCACTGAGGCGGGACTTTCTCCCCCTGCCTGCAGTACATGAAAAAGCCAGCAGTGGAAGCAGAAGAGCCTCTTCAGTTGGAGGAACAAACATAGCTGTTCCTGCAGCCAGCAAACATGGTCAGCCCAACCTCTGCAGCCTCTGTCAGGTAGGAGGGAAAACTCCTCCTGCACCCCCTCTGCAGCCATCCCTCAAAGAGGCCCCCCCCCAAGAAAGCCCCCCTGCCTGGACCCCACTACAACCACCCTCTTCTCCCACCAACTTCCCTGCCTGCAGTTTTCCTTTCCTGTGAGTAAGCCCCAGTGGATTCAATGGGGCTTGATTCTGAGTAGACAGCATAGGATCTTGCCCTTCTGCTGTTGCTCTTCATGCAAACTTGGAAAGAGTCAGGCTGCATCCTACACACTTTCCTGTGAGTAAGTCCCAGTGGATTTAATGGGGCTTGATTTTGAGTAGACAGCATAGGATCTGGCCCCTTTGCTGTTGCAGACTGCCTATCTAGTTTGCATAGATAGATCTCACACAGAGTTGGTTTCCTTGTTAAAGATGCTCCAAAAGACACCAGTGACTCTTTTAGTGAAAATTAGTCATCCTTGGCCAGAAAGGTTTTTCTTTTCTTTTTTTACTGTACAGAATATTGCAGTGTTTTATTACAGTAATTGTGGTCTGTATTATATTATAATGTTTTGAATTCAATTCCAGGGTTTTGTCATCATTTTTACATACAGTTAATATTTTTATATGAATATTTTTGGGGTTGTGGAACCAATCGTTTCCATTGTTTCCTACGGGAAAATCCACTTCACTTAAAGAGCGTTTCACTTAAAGAGCATGCCTCAGGAACAAATTAAGCTCTTTATGTGAGGCACCAGTGTATTACAATAAACTTGATTTGAAAACACAGTACAAGGGAAGTGTGGCAGGTTTTTGGACCAATTTGAGCCACATAGCTTGCTTCATCTAATAAAATGTGTTTTCCAAGGAATGTAGTAAATGCTATGCTATTCAAAAGCCTGTGGCTGCTTCAGACAGTTGTGTATTGTGTATTTAATCCAAGTTGTGTATTGAAAATTGCTGTTATTTTCTGGTATGCCTTTGGAAAAATATGCAAATGTGCTTTGTGCTGTTTTCCCTTTGTATGGCTGGCATACTAATAATGAAGTACTTAATGGCATGCTAATAATGAAGTACATTTTAATACCTAAGAATACAGTTTTGTTATTTTGCCACAATCTTCGTTTTCTCTTTGATTCCATTATTGGGGTCCTAGGTCTCATTATGGGGTCTGACCCATAAACTAAGTTATCACCTATCGTTAATAGCCTATTTCTGCTGTGATAGAAAATAGCATAATTATAAGCATAATTATAAGCATAACTTTAAGCATAATTAAAGTAAACTGTGAGCAGATGTTAATTATGCAGTGCAAACTTAAAGGAAAAAAGAACTGCTTCTCATTCTCCTGTTAGCTGTTCTTTACCTATATGGTATACACGCTTAAAAGCTGCACCAGGTCCTGGAGTACGTGATCTTGAAGTGATTCTATTCCTATTCTACATTCCAGATTATGTTTCTATTGCAGCGTGACAAACATGGTATACTTTAATCCAAATAGAGCTTTAGAATATATATTAGAAGGTGGGGTGGATCATCAGTAATGATCAAAGGCGTGTGTGTCCCTAGGTTCATCTATGAAATGGGAAAGGGTGTGTTCCTTTCAACTCTTATATCTTTGAGATCAGTCCATACATAAAGATGGAAAGCAGGGAGACTTGAATATCACACTGGCCCTGGGGATGCAATCCTAACCAATTTAGGCTGGCATAACTCACCTCTCATAACTTTCCATGGTGGTGTGGCCAGCACAGGACTTATGCTGGGACTTATGCCAGCCTAACTGGGGCTTAGGATTGCAGCTTGAGCATGTGGACCATTATTTAGCTGCCTCCTTTTCCTTGCTTAGAATGCTAATCATGAGTGTTAGGAGAAACCTGCCAAGAATGTTAATGTGCCAATGAGATCTAACAAATGAATAGAAATAGTTTGTTTATGTAACAACATTCTTTCAAATTTTTATTTAGTCCTGGCTGGTTCTTTAATAGCATTCATTCAATAAATAAATACCTGCTTAAACGTGTTTGTACATCTTAGGCAGTGTAAAGTATCTTGCAATCTTTCTGTAATCCAGTTTCTAGATAGAAAATCAAAACACCAACCACTGCGCTCTATGTCTGGAGTAATTTCTGGGACTTGTGTATCATGGAGAAATTCCCATGGCACTTGACTGGATAGTTTGTTTTCTGTTGCCCTGTTATTCAGACAGCAGAACCCATTATTAGTAGATTTGTTACTGACAGAACTCCATCTTGATGGTCATACTTAATTCCTGCTTATTTTTTCTTTAATCCTCAGCTGATTTTGGAGATTATGATCAGTATGAATCGCAAGAGTTTCTACAGAGATTTGCATTGTTTCCTGTGGTAAGAATGGTCTTGACATTTCAAATAATCTGGAAAGTGCCTGACTTGACTGTTCATGCATGTCATCCCCAGACACACTCCAAAGGGAAATCATTCTTTACATATATTTTTTTAAAAATATAGTCCAATCATGTATAGTTTGAGGCATTATGTAAAGAAATGTCAAATAATTACAAAAATGAAATAAAACAAACTCAGTTGTGTTGCGTGTTGGAATATCACCTTTGACATGTGTAAATAGTTCACTGTCACAGGTCTAGTTTTTACTAGTTTCTTCTAGTTGATTGACTGATTGCCTTTAGTTTACTGTGCACTTCATTTTATTTATTTTATTTCAGCCCTGCTGAAGATAGGATTGGGCTACCTGGGATTTAATTATTTGTATTAATTGTGCTGGTCTATTGACCGTAATAAAGGTTTATTATTATTATTGTATTAATTAAATTTGCCATTTAAAGACCTTTGTGATTTTGGGGACTTAGCATGATGCCTTCTCTTTTGTTCTTAAGGGTTGGTTGCAAGATGAAAAGATCGTGGAAGAAGCAACCCAGAAAGTTGCCTTACTCCATCAGAAGTACAGGTATGACATTAAGAGCAGTTTTTAGTGATGTAGTGCAGTTCAATCACATGGCATTTACAAATAAAGAAATGATGGTTCCCTCTTCTGATGGACTTGCAATCCAAAATTGACTCATGGGAGGCAAGAAAGGAAGGGAAAGAAATGGGAATCAAAGATAAAGTGAACAAGAATCTGTAGCTGATGTCAGCATGAGGTGCAGGAGTTGGGTGGAACAGGGAAGGGAAGGGGAGAAGAGACAGGTAGGAGGCAGGGAAGAGATGGATGGGAAGGAAAAGGGATGTGGTCTGGAAGGGGGCAGTGAGGGTCTCAGTTCCCATTTCCACATCAGACTTGCATCAGTGGTATAACTGACACAGATCTGAGTAGAGATGTGCTGTCTACAGAGACACCTCTCTGGCAAGGTAACAAATGTTCTTTTATCCAGAAGAGTCTGCTGGGACTGCTGCTGGAAGCAGTGTGCACTCTGATGCTGCATCTGCATTGGCATGGGCAAAAGGATAGGATATAGACCTTAATGGACTCCGACATTAAAATAAATATAGAAAAATCAACTAAAAGATGTCAGTACAATTATGTCTCTGTTTTATTTTGAAGAGGCCTTTTGCCACCAGATGCAGAGATGTTATATATGCAAGAAGTTGAAAGAATGGAAGGGTATGGTGAAGAGAGCTATCCAGCAAAGGTATTGTTAAAGTTTTCATACATGAATTTGCTAAAAATCTTTCAATGATCACAGATATATTTGTACAGTTTAATTTTTTTATCATACAGAATTCTGCATTTCAATATTTCCAGTTTCAGTTTTAGGGGATAATTCAGGACAGAACTGAGATAACCAGATCGGGACAATTTGGGCCAGAATTCAGATTAATTTGGATAATTTCAGAACTCAGGAGAACATCAGGTTTTCACCAGAAAATGTTGCTTCTTGCTATGAGTCTTAGGCTGCAATTCTGTCTCCTAGTTAGGCTGCCATAAGTCCCAGCACAAGTTCTTTGCTGGCCTGGGGTTATCACAAAAGTGGTGTAAGGTACTTCTGTGCCACTTTGGTAGGGGTTAGACGAGACCAATGTGCAGACATTAGCTGGCCTCCACACATCACCGAGTTATGCTGGCCTCAATTGGTTAGGATTACATTCTCAGAGAACACCAGGATCTTATAATATGCTCTTTCCTTCCCTCTTTGTGAACCACAGGGTGTTTCAAATTCATTGTGTTTGGTTCTAACTAAATGACTGTTTCACTTTAATGCAAATTAAAGGAGCTGAAAATCTTTGCCATGCATGCCTTTATGAATCCATAACTATGATCATGGATTTCTTTAACAATTTATACCAGGGCAGTTGAAAACTCCTTTCAGATGTTTTTCAGCTGAATGAAAAAGAAGGATGAAATTATTATTCAGGAAGAATCAACTTTTGCTTCCATTACGTTTACTAAGCAATTCCTTAGAATCCGTTATGTGGCCAGCCTAAGAATCACTGCTTTTACTGTCTACCAGCTTTATTTTCCTCTGTGATGTCAGATCTGGTTGGCCACATTGCATCATGACTATTATGTAATTCTTGATTACATGGATTCATTTTGGAAAGGAAGAAACCCCACCAGGAAAATAGTGTAGTGCTAGTTTGTGTGGGGAGTAGGCTTTCCCATGTCATGGTTCAAATTGTTTTTGTCAAGTTTAGTTTCTTGGTTATGGCCTGGAAACATATAGGGAAGTAATGAAGAACTTCATAAAACGGGAAATGTAGCCTGCTAACTAGATCTTGTTTCCATTCTGCATTCTACATATCTAGGAACCTGTTTCAAACATCCCTTCCAAATGTCTTCCATTTTCTAAACTGTTAGCAAAAATAATTCGTCTTCAGATTTGCCATCTACATATTTATCTTCAGGAGAAATAATTGCAGGATTTTGAAATCAAATGGCAAATTTGTATGTCAGGAAAATTTTATTCTATGCTCAGCAGTAGCAGTGCAACTTCATGGATTTCTAAATCTGTTGCTTCACTTGGAAATAGAGGGAAAGAGGCTATCAGTGCCACAGACAAGAGCAGATTAATTTTTAAAATGTGTTTGAAAGCAGCAGTGCTATATTCTTGCACAACTTGAATGGTTATGTTCACGGTGGGGGAAAAGTAAATAGCATTTGTGTTGATTGTGTTCATTAATTTTGGCTGTTATCCAGGATAGCCAAGGAAGTGACATTTTCATTGGAGCTTGCCTGGATGGAATCTTTGTGAAGCACAAAAATGGTCGTCCTCCAGTTATATTTAGGTGAGTTGTTATCTCCCAAATGTGTTGATGTTTTCTTGCAAGTCATCACAAGAGTTTGATGGTCTTTCAGTTGAGGTCTGATTGTATATTGAAGTAATACAGAACATAAATTAAACTTTCCCCCAAACTCTCCCATTAAAAAAAATAACAATCTAGGGGTTTCCAAATCCCAACCATGGGCCCAGATGCAGCCCATAGGTAAGCCTTGTAATCCGCCATATTTGTGTGAATTAAAAGATATAACCCCCAGTGGTTGTACTACTAGTTGTGACTGACTGTAGGGTGTGGTGCTCATCCCTGTTTCTAAGCTTTTAGAGCCAGCATTGTCCAAAGAAACTTCTGTGGTAATGGGGCTGGCATGACTGCCAAAAGAACATGGAACACTGTTTGTGTGAGTTGTGTTGGCCTAAATTGGTTAGAATTGCATCCTGTGACATTTTAATTTAGTGGTATGAAGATTACCTGATACCTCTGGTTAGCATTCCAGCATTCCTTTTGTGACTCCTTGTATGCAGGTGGAAGGGCATGTAAAAGCAACCTCATTGGTTGACACCTGTCATGGAAATGAGGAGTAGCTAAGTTTGCACTGTAATATTCTGTCCATTGTTGTGTCCATGCAGTTACAGTACTATGATCTGTGAGGTTATGAGAGTTTGTAATTCATTCTTCTTTCCTCCATCCCTCCAAAAGGTGGCACGATATTGCCAACATGTCCCACAACAAGTCCTTTTTTGCATTAGAGCTGGCAAACAAAGAGGAGACTATTCAATTCCAAACTGTAAGTGAATTTTATTTTTATGCATTTTAAAACAGCGATGATACGTACAAGGATTACATCAGACATTTACCCTTTCTATATAGAAAAATTGATCATGTATACATTTGTTCTGGATACTTCCTTCAAATTAGATAAATAGCCATGATCACTTTTTATATAGGTAGTTCGGGGCCATGGAAGGACTTTCCGTATAACCTTAGCTTTATTCTCCATTTCCTTTAGCACATCAGGAAATACAATATGTAGTGTTGGGGGAAGCATGGAGAGGCACTCATTCTTAATTTCTCTTAAATTTCTCTTCTCTTGCTAACACATGGCTGCTACTTGTCACACTTTTCCTCTCTTTTACTTCTTTTCATCACCACAAGTATGGTGTTTAATTTTTATGTTTGGTATGATAGTATAAAACATGGATGGACAGCCTGAGCCACTGGCAGCAAGGACTGCAGGAATTGGTGGCATGCTTGAGTAGGAGAACGTTTTGTAGCTAGTCCGTGTGCTGCACTAATGCTCATTGACTGTGTCACCTAATGAGAGAACCATCCTAAGGCACTGAATGGCTGTATATATTTATATCCTGCCTTCTTGCTATAAAGGGCACCCCAACATGTGCAGGTTCTCTCTTCTGGGATGATTGCTTGAACTGGACCAATAGCTTGGTCGTGTGAATTCACTCTGTAAAATATTGACTGAAACTGACACAGAATTGTCTGACAGATTTGTCCCACCTATTTTTTTTCTTATGTGTATCTCTTTTGCTTGGCAGGAAGACATGGAAACAGCAAAGTATGTGTGGAGGATGTGTGTGGCCCGGCACAAATTTTATAGACTAAATAAATGCAGTCTGTAAGTACAACAGTCCTTCCATATCAATTCTAAACGTTACTTTCTTCTGTATCACATGTGATTGATTCAAATAATGACGTAATCCTGAGAATGTTTATTCATGAGTATGTGCCATTTGTTCAATGAGGAAAGTGTGTATAATTTGCAACCTATGTAACTTTTAGCCCAATCCTATCAGAGACATGTTTATAATAGATCTCACAAGACCTGCTATCACACGAGCCACTCCAGCTTGCTACCAATTACATGGGAGCCAGGAAGCTCTCCAGCAGCAACAGCAGGCTGCCAGACCACCACTGGAACATATAGGTCTTGAGAGTCAGAAGGTCTAACAGGGTAGAAGAATTGTTGTCTTTGCCTGAAGAACATCTGGGTATACAAGTTTGAGACAGCCAGATGTATCAGAGAACTGCAGACATGCTGCTGACAAGCTGTATCCTCCCAGCCAGCAAGGGGAGGAGTTGCATACTAACATTCCAGCCAGTGAGCAGTGAATAACTACCTTCAGTGAGAGAGGAGGAGTGCCACCAACTAAGCATGGGTAGTTAATGCAACCAGAACATTACCGGATCAAAAAGGAATCCATCTGGAGTGAAGGTGTTCTATGACATAGGCTACCATCCAGAGTAACTATGGGACCTTTTACACCGACATACACCTATGGGAAACATATGAGAAATGCATAGAGCAACCCAGAGTAAGTGCCTCTTACGTCTTCCCGTAGTTACTCTGGATTGTAGGGATAGTAGTATTTCCTGTATTGCAAAAATTCCTATAGGGATATAGAAAAACCAGCCTATGTAAACCATCTTGAATTAAAGCTGGAGGAGAAATCTGATGACACTAGGAAGGTGGTATATAAATACTGGTATTTTTTAATTATTATTCGGTTGACAGTGGGGGTTGTTTCAGGAAGGACTGAAGGCACTTCAAAGCAATTAATGGAGTGGGTTAAGTGGGGTTTGGGAGAGGATCTTTGTAGAAGTGGCACATACCAAGATCTTATTTTCCCCTTCCTGAGCTGGACACATTCCCCAGAGTCGACTGACTCCAGCAAGAGAACGGTTCAAGGGACAAAGCATCTAATGTTACATGTAGTTACTTCAGTTTTCATATCATTGTGTATGAACACTGTGGTCTGGAATGTCATCTGATTAACATGTTGCATGTATTGCCCTGTGATATTCCAGTATAAGAGACATAAACTGTTTGACAGCATTGAGTCAGTCCTCTTACTCAACCCTCAAAAACAAAACAAAAAGCCACCACCAACTGAGCTTAGTCCAGAGATTTGGAGAAAACATTGTCTTTGTCTGTCTTGTGGTTTCAATATCCATGAAGGATGGTGATGAGGACTAAGAATTTAAAAAAAAAGAGGGAATCATTAAATTCTATTCCTTCATGCCCACAAATAAGTTACCTCCTAGTTCACTTGCTTCTCATCCTTGATATAAACTAACATAATTCCCCTTCTTTATAGTCAGCTTATCTTCTTATTTTTGGTCCAGGAAAGGCTAGATGGTCTAGGAAAGTCATGATGGGGGCATCTTTCTAAAGCTCACCTGAAGATCTGCTAAACTGTCTTCCCACATCCTCTCTTTTGAATGTGCTGTTTCACTGTGTACATTTTGTCTGCATGTCCCTTGTCTCTAGAGACTCCCCAGACTCTCCACCTGAGGAAGGCTCTCAGAAATCTTTCCTCATTCTTTCCTTTCCGCGCTTTCCAATCCTTTCTCGTCCTTCTCTGCCCAAAGGGTGAGCTAGAAAACAATCTCTTTCCTTCCAAGTTTTTTGCATGCCAAGTATTTGTATGTCCTATGTTTGCTTACCTAGTCTTGATCTGGAAATGATGTCACCCAGCTCACTAGTCCCTTTGTCAGCAGATTCCAGCAGGGGTACCATTTTCTTGCACTGAAACATTAATGCAGTGGGATAGCTGTGGTATTTTGATTTTTTGTTTCGGGTCAAAAATATTTTGTATCAGGCTGGCACTAAGTGAATAGGCATTGGGGGAGGCAAAGCAATTTCATGAATGTATCTGATCCTTACTGGTGCCTAGGGCTAAAATCAGGCACATAGCTTGTGTCTTATGTTTTAACTAACAATTATTTCAGCAACTGATTAATACAAAATGTGGGGCTCTCTAAAAGAATTGTGCTTTTTGTGATGTGGTTTCACATACCACTGTGAGATGTAAAAATATGCAACAATGTGCATTAAGTGAAAAGGGAGAACCTCATCTTTTTGTAGGGGAAATTTCTTCAAGGGTTGCTTTAGAGTCGCTAGATGCTAATTATTACCAAATGAGTGCTTGTTAGTTAGTACTCTAGGTAGGTGGTTATAAGTACATGTTTCACATCTCATTTGTCAGGTTAGGGATGGGTGCAGTGGTGGAAAGTGGAAATGGTTGAAAACTGGAATCCGGTCTTGGTTTTGGTTTACAAATGTTGCTTTCAGTGTTTTATTTTAGCTTGCAAATTGCAAATACCTTTTTTATCTTGCAAATTTCCTGCTGTCACAAAAAAATTCTGCAAATGGAATCTCATTAGTACCTTAGGGAATGGCATTAATGAGAGATCCAGAGTATGTGCTCTCTCTCTCTCTCTCTCTCTCTCTCTCTCTCTCATAGAGACATACCAAACAGTTTGAATCACCATGTCATGTGACATGGTAATTACCAGATGGCAATTTTAGCTTTTAGATCAGCAGAAAGAGGTTGAATCACAAGAGCATGTGTTGAATGAATGATTTCCTGGTATCACTGAAATGAGCTGAAAGAGAAGATAATCAAAAAATGAACTTCCTTAAGTGGAAGATACCTGTATAACAGTATAGATAGTAACTCTTGCAAAGGATTCAAATGACATGAAACAAAATGCTGGTGTCTTGTTTTTGTTGAAGTTCAGGACATTTGTGGAAATCCAAGTTGCTCTTCCCAGTGTGAATTCCCAGTATGAATGGATGATGATCATTCCTGCTATGTTCTGCTCAACTGCTGATAGTGGAAGCATGTTAGAAGTCATTGCATCTTCCCTGATTTGCTTTTCTGTCCTCGGTTGTGGTGGGCTGCAGTTATGTTAAAGAGGTGGTAGTCAGACTTACCCGGGGGTTGGGGGAATGGTTCCACACACTGAATTAGGTCCTAAATTGTCTAACATGTTTTGTTTTGTTTGTTTGTAGACAAACTCAGACAGTGACAGTGAATCCAATTAGGAGACGATCGTCCTCCAGGATGTCTCTGGTAAGGTCATCTGCTTTTATTCTTTGGTTGATACTCTTAAAGTATTGCCAATAAGAACTGTCAAGTTTCATAAAGCCAGCATAATAACGTAATCAACAGACTTGTAGAACACTTTAATAATAGATAGCCTATGGACTTGCTGGATTTAAACGTGGCAAGAAAATACTAGTTCAAGAACCATGAGGGGTGTATGTAGAAGTGGACAACCTCAAAATGCCAGATGCAGGGAAGGACACCTGGCTGCAGGTGTCATATGTGCTCCCTGAGGCATCTGATGGGCCGCTGTGCGATACAGGAAGCTGGACTAGATGGGCCTTTAGCCTGATCAGCCTTTAGCCTGATCCAGGAAGCTCTTCTGATGTTCTTAACTTGTTTTATTAAGGCTGCACTCCTGTGCACACTTTCCTGTGAATAAGACCCTTTGGACCCAATGAGACTTGCTTCTGCATAGCTGTGCATTGTAGCTTGCACTGTGAGTTTGCAGCAAAATCTGTGTGCATAATAAGGGTGACCATGGAGGACAAAGTGCCTGTACTTTTAAACCTTGCATAGAAGAGGGAATTTTGACAGGTGGTGCTTTTAAACCCTTCCATATGGTGATAAACCTGTCTAAATTTCCTCTTCTATGTAATGTTTCAAGGTTTAGGCACTGTCCTCCATTCTGTATGGTCATAGCGCTACTTAATAAACCCCATCAAACACTGCTGTTTATTTCTTCTTTCTTTAGGAATCTTTCCTTGCTTTTTCTTCTATAGCAGGAGTATCCAGACTTTCAAATTTAGGGCTCCTGGACCTTTAACAAGTGTGTAATTTCAGCAGGTACAGCTTCTTGTCTCATAGATCACAAGCTGTACAAACTGAAATTTCCTCTTCTGCATACTTGTTAAAGGTCCAGGAACCCTAAAGTTGAAATTTTTGAAAACCATGCTCAGTAGGGTTCAAGCTCTTCCTAGCTGTTGCTTTCAATGGGGCAATAGGATACACCTGCTTTTTAATTCATATATAACTGTGATTCAGCACCCAGTAGCGTTTAGTTACATCCATAATGAGTCTAAGTTTGGCTCTGCCTGCCACACTGAAGCAGTTGGAGTATCCATGTTATGTACAAATGATTTAGCAATATCATGAAATGGCTGCTAAATTCTCATTCTTGAATTGGCTGCTAAATACTGACCAGGTGATTTGACAGTTCCAATAACCTATTAGCCTCAAAAGATTCACAGTCAAATCCTGATGAGCTAACAGGTACAAGTTTATTAGTCAAAACACCTCTATCCCTATTCAGCAGGCAGTGGAAACCCATTTCTCCTAACCTGAAGGATATCAGACTGATTTCTCAGTATGCATCCAGTTGGTCTTGGTGTGCACATTCTGTTATGAGTTGAAATCTGTTATAGTGAAATCTGATCTTCCATTGCAGTGAGTGGGGAACTGGGGTTTGCAAAACCCATGCATGAACTTTGCAATACTTATGGGTGTCTGAATTTGGGTGAAGGTTTGGCTTCTTTTGGTAACAATCTCTATTTGTTTCTATGGTATCTTTTTAGCAGCCAAAGCCACAGCCTTATATGATGCCACCTCCACCACCCCAGTTACATTACAATGGGCACTTTGTGGAACCATATACGTCATCCCAAGGTATGAATCCAGTGTAGTCTGAAAATGTAAGACCTGTGTGTTGCCAGTAATTTGTCAGCCTGATAGGAAGAAGCTTTAGGGAGAACATTCTGTGTATCAGTAAGAAGAGGCAGAGAATGACCAGGAGGAAATTAGGTTGTTAAATGTTTAATGCTAAGTAGATCTATGCCTTAGTAGTTTAATTCTGTTAGATTTAACTCAGTGGTCAGGGAACAGGGGTAAAATACCCCATGTGGGATAAAAATGAAATTCCTGGGGTAATGGATGGTCGACATTGTAATGCATGGTAATGCGCGACCGTCCATTATCCCCAGGCACTGGCAGAAGGAGCATGCTGCGTGGGGTGCAGAAGCAGTGGGAGGACAGAGGCCTGGCCAGAAGACACAAGGCAGGCCCTAGAGGGTGCTCCTCCACCCTCCTCACGGCCAGGCAAGGAGAGCGGCCTGAGGAGAAGCAGCAGGGTGAGCTCCGTTGTTGCGCTCCATCACAGCCTCCAGCCTGGCAGGCGGCCCAGCCTCTGCTCTTCCAGGAGCCCCTGCCTGCCTGGCCTCCATTCCTCCTGCCGCCCCCCTGCCAGCCTGGAGATGGCCAAGGGAGAGCAAGGCAGCCACACTCCTCCAGCAGCAGCTGCCCCAGTGTCTGCCACTAGGTACTAATCCTAATCATGTCTACTCAGAAGTAAGCCCCATTGTGTTCAGTGGGACTTACTCCCAGGAAAGTGCAGGCAGGGACATGGATCTGGCGCCAACCTCCACATAGCCTCCCCCTTTCTAGCATCCAGTCTATTCAACATGTAATACACAGCCGAAGCCTAACCATGTCTACTCAGAAGTAAGCCCCATTGTGTTCAATGGGGCTTACTCCCAGGAAAGTGTCTTAGTCCCAGGAAAGTGTCAGGCCCTTGTGTATAACACGCTTCCCTGCGTGATGCCCTGGGCCCTGCCAAGTCCTTTCAAATCAAGGAGTAACGTCGGCATATCTAAATATATTTTGGGGTAAAAGGTAAAAAAGTTCCCCAACCCCTGATCTACCTAGATCCAGTAGAACTGATCAGTGTGCAGAAGGAGAAGATTTTCTAAAGGAATTCCATCCATGTTGTTCTAAACTTCTTAAACACAAACCAACCATAAAAGCATTAAAAGAATTAAATGGAAATGTGCAATTAATGGTTTGTACAACTCTTTCATTTTATCCCTGTAACCAAGAGGTAATCCTAAGCCTACTGTTTAAGGACCCAATTCATTGTAGCAGGAAAAAAATACCTCTGGGTCCCACAACCTATCACTAGAATAATAAGGATGATGTGGCAAAGACCCTATGGTGAATATTGCCCTTAGAAAGCATCTTTTAAAATCCTTTGATGTTCCAGAAGTTGACTTGCTTGCCAGAGCTCATGGCTATATAGAGACCTTGTTGGCACTTGTGGCAGTCCCATTAGCCTCAAAGATCACTTGTCTCAAGTCATGTGATGGCTCTAAATATTGTAAGTGCAAGTTGCACATAGGAGTGGGTGGTGGCAAGGGTTTGGTGCACATGTGTGTATACATTTCATGGGCCCAGAAACACAGGATGCCTGAGGATCCAAATGCTGACCCATCTGACAGTAAAGTGCTAGCCCATATACACCAGGCTTTTTAAACAGGGAGGGCTGACTGCATCTCTGGGCTAGGGAGGAATATACCTTATGCAATGCATAAGATCTTGTGTTTAGTCCTCCTCATATCCCTTCAGGACCTGAAATACCAGTGCTGGAAAGACCTGATGTCTTGGAGAGCTGTTACCACTCAGAGAAGAAAATACCTACAGTATGTTCATACCTTCCAGAGATTAGAATTCAGTATTGCATATTGTTTCAGGGTTTGAAATATTTTGTTCTTGACAGTGGGGACATATGAGGAGAGATATGTTGAATTAGTCACAGCAAGACAATACATTGGCGAGGTGCAATGTGGGCAAAGTTGATAACAAATTGTTACAAGCTCTTTTGCCGTTTCAGTGGATGGCTCTAAACAGGTGCTAAATTTCTTTCAGATAATCTCTATGGGAATGCCCAGAATGGCTACTACTGCCACTCGCAGACCAGCCTGGACAGAGCACCCCATGATTATAATGGCAGAATCCGCAACGGCAGCGTCTACAGTGCACACAGCACAAACTCTTTAAATAACCCGCAGCATTATATGCAGCCGTCTCCCATGTCCTCCAACCCGAGTATTACTGGCAGCGATGTCCTGAGGTCAGATTACGTCCCGTCACACCGGCACAGTGCCCTCATACCACCTTCTTATCGGCCTACCCCAGATTACGAAACTGTGATGAAGCAGCTTAACCGGGGAATGATACATTCAGACAAACAGAGTCATTCCATGAGAAACCTCAACATTGGCAACTCCTATGCTTACAGCAGGCCCGACGCCTTGGTATACAGTCAACCCGAAATCCGCGAACATGCTAATTTCAACTCTCCTCATTCTGGCCATTACCCATTTAATCTGAATTATAGCTTCCACAGTCAGTCCCCCTACCCTTATCCTGCTGAAAGACGCCTAGTGGTTGGTGCGGTAAGTGTTCCTGAGCTGACAAATGTTCAATTGCAGGCCCAAGATTACCCTGCACCAAATATCATGAGGACTCAAGTGTACCGTCCCCCTCCTCCTTATCCTTATCCAAGGCCTGCCAACAGCACCCCAGACCTTTCCCGACATCTCTACATCAGCAGCAGCAATCCAGATCTCATTACCCGTCGGGTCCATCATTCAGTCCAGACGTTTCAGGAGGACAGCCTGCCAGTTGCTCATTCCCTCCAGGAAGTGAGTGAACCCTTGACTTCAGCCCGACATGCTCAGTTGCAGAAGAGGAACAGTATTGAAATAGCTGGTCTGGCCCACAGCTTTGAAGTGATGAGGATTAAGGAGAGGACCAGTTCGGCATCAGCTGCAGATATGGCACCTCCAAAGGTGATCCCTGCAGGGTCACAGCCAACTGTTTTCCTGGAGAAAACTAAACAAGAAGAAAATGAAGAGCAGGAGGAAAATGCGAACTATGGCCATAAAAAGTCTCTTTCAGATGCCACAATGCTAATTCATAGCAGTGAGGAAGAGGAAGAATTTGAAGAAGAGAACAAGGCTAATGCAATAGTCTCTCCACTCATTAATGGAAAACCTCAGCTTCCATCTCTCATGGGAAATTACCCTTCTGAGTCTTTATTGAACTACCCCTACAGTTCAGTTGTGTCACCTCCTGGGCCTTTGCACATACTAGAACCCAAGTTGCATATTACCGAGACTGAGAAGAGGGTTAAGGATGTGAGTCCTGCACATATCATGGCTGATACCCAGCTGCAGAGACGAGGTGATGGGCTACTGACACCATCTGTGTCTGAATCAGACTTGACAATGTCTACTAGGTACAGAGTGCGAAAGGATTCTGTAAAAAAGAGACCGGTGTCTGAACTACTTTCAGGGAAGAAGAATATAGTAGAAGGACTGCCTCCTTTAGGGGTAAGTGCACAACTTTTCTGTTTTTTTAGGTCATGGTTAAAAGCTTTTCCATCCTGCCTCTGTACAAAGGAGTTCAAGATAATTTGTTGTCCCACGGGAATCTGTCTTGCCTCATGTCTTCCTTGTCCTGCAGGCATCTTTGACATACCCTACAATTCAGAGTAACTACAGGAGCACGCAAGAGACATTACGTGTACCCATAGTTACTGCACCACCTAGTGAAAACTTATGGGAAATGCATATTGCAAACCAGAACAAATTGTTCTTACAAGGACTCCCCGTTGTTACTTTGGATTGTGCCCATAGTGAACTTTATGTTTCAGCTTTTTCTAGCACTGAGATTTCCTTGATTGCATATGTTTATATTATTCAGCAAAACTACAGAATGTATCTGGGGATAGCATAGGGATATAGCATGGAAATTCTAATATGTGTACCTATAGCAAACAAACATCGTGTTCTTCCACAGCACCTAATTTCTTATGAGCTGTACTGGTTGCTGGTGCGTAATTCCTTTCAATATAATGTTAGAGGTCCCCAGGTTGCTGGATCTCATGTTTTTGAGGATATACGCTGGATTCTGAAAGGTTGTATATTTGAGTGAATTAGAAGGTGTTGCACACCATTTAAAAAGTCCACATTGCTGGCACCCAAATGCTTTTGTTTGCTTGTAACGCAAAGTGGTGTGCATACTACAATTTCAGAAAACTTCTCAAAAGCTCCACAATGTGGTATGGGCTGGCATGTTCATCTCATTAAGGATCCCAGTTTCAACTGAAAACAATTCAAGTTTTTGTAGGAACAGCTACTGAAGAAGTATTCCATGGCCTTTCATAGCTTGTTGTTGTGATGGCTAACAGTTCAATTCTATGATGTCTATTTTATTTATTTTTAATAGTGAACATTTTAATATTTCATTGGTAACAGATATCAGCGTACCTGTTGCAGGTTTTTCTTTGCTGTTCCATGGGCTCACTTAAAGCAGGTTTCCATAAGGAAGTGTTTCTTGAGCATTTTAGCCTGGGATCCCCTTCTGAGAATCTGTCCAGCACTCCCCAGAGTGTCCAGCACTCCCTAGCCATTCCGTCATGGCTGGAAGTGACATCAAAGAGGTGGTGACTCCCTGGTCACAGCAAAAGTCCTCCATGGAAAACTTACTCCGAGGAAAGCAACCTGAGTGCCCCACTCCAGGGTTGTGGCATCCAGTGCCAGATTCCAAGATAGTAGCACCCAGCTTGATCCTCCTAGAATCAAGTCAAAGCCACTTTGAAAAACACTGCTGTAAGGCATTGTGTGAACCAAAACAAAGTAGGTTCTATAGGGTCCCAGTGATGTGAGATTTAGTGGCAGATAATACTGGGGTGCACCTGCTTGCCAAGGCTTGCATTCCTAAATTCTTTTACAGGCATTTCTTTTGGGGATGTTTGATGTTTCGATGCAGAGCACACACTGATCGCAACTCTTTGGAAAGTGGTTAGGCTGATGATGTAGTAAAAACACTGTCTTTAAGAAAACCTGGAGTTGTGGGAATTTGATCAACTTGGTTAAAGGATTGCCCTGTTTGTGAACAGCTTACTGTGGTTGTCCAGGAAAGTGGGATTATCTGGAATGCTTTTTTTGAAAAAAAAAAAAAAGCTTATTTATCATTAAAAGCTTGAAAGTGGAGTGTAGACAGACACGGTGGAAAGAGTGTTGTTTCAATCCTGTAGTTTCTGAAGGGTAATTAGCCAACAGTGCAGGCAGCTTGCCTTGTTTCCTATTGCCAAAGAAAGCCCAGAGGAACACCCCTTTTCAGACTGTGTTCTTTTACCCACCAGTACTCTCTTTGCCCCAGGTCCTGTTGTTGCAGCGTGCTGTAAGGTTGTCTCATTCCAACAGGTCATGAAAAAAAACAGAGCAGAAGCCAAAAAAATTGGTCCTTTGAAGCTGGCAGCTTTAAACGGACTGACGTTATCTCGGCTACCACTGCCAGATGAGGGGAAAGAAGAACCTGCCAGAGCTACAAACGATGAGCGGGTCAGTGCGACGTTTCCTTGATCTTTGTGTTTTAAATGGTTTCACCTTTAGTGTTTGCTTAATTTTGGAATCCCTTATATTTTTAAAATTTAGATGAGGAAAGGCATCTGGATTTGCATTTATGAATAAGTTTGATCAGGACTTATTTTTTTTCCTCCTTAATTTTTAGGGAGGTAAAAACTTGACGGGAAAATGTTGTGATAATTCTGCTCTCTGTTTCTAGTGTAAAAGCTTGGAACTACGGTTGGAACAGGGAATGGTGTTTACAGAGTATGAGCGAATTCAGAAGAAAAGGCTCCTGGATGGCGAGTGTTCAATAGCTCATCTTCCAGAGAATGCAGAGAGGAACAGGTTCCAGGATGTGCTTCCTTATGATGACACCAGAGTAGAGCTGGTCCCTACAAAAGAAAATAATACGGGTTATATCAATGCATCCCATATTAAGGTGAGATCAGAAGGAAGGGAAATGTTTCAACCCAATTTAAAAATGGCATGAAATAAATTCAATAACAATGCCTTGAATTTCCAGATTCTTTTGATTTGAACTTTGGTAAATCTCTTGAGAATCTCTTGGCTAAAAGCACTTTATACACGCATGCACGCACACACACACACACACACACACACACACAGTACAGAAGCTGCTATCCTTAAGGTCCTATTTTTGAATACCTGAGTTTGTAAATGGAGCTTAAGTGATCTCCATATGTATGAACTGATTAGTCAGCCTTACCTTCTCTTTGAAGGTGACTTGTCAGGATTAAGAAGCATATCATAATCTCATTAAACTGTAGGAGTTCTGTTTCCCACCCAAGAGTAGAAAACATATTTTGAGCTTAATCTCCAATGGGCTTCCTCAGGCTACACCAGCTCTTGAGCAGGCATAGGTTTGAGGAGCTTTTGGGGGTGGGTCTGGATCAGGAAGGGGTTATAGGATTCTGCATGCTCTAGTGCCGCCAAGGTCTGCTCTTAGCCCAGCCAAATCCATCCATGATCCTCCCCAAAACCAATTCTCACCACCAACTTAATGGGACATGGGTAGAGATTCTTCAGGCCACTGATATCCATGCGTGGTGATGTTCCGACCCACTGGAGTGGTATTAATGCCTGTCATCTACAGTGATGGATCTCAGGATTCTCGTCTGTAAAGCTAAAGTAGGTTTGATACCCTGGAATCCAAAGTGAGTCTTGTGGTACATTAGAAACTAACAAATTTATTGTAGCAAATGCTCTCCTGTGCTACAGTCCATTTCGTCAGATGAATGAGTGTTGCTCTCGATATGCGTGCATGGTTGTGATCATAGTGTGACCAAATGATCATGAAATGAAGGATAGTGTGTGGCAGTTTGATGTAAAGAATTGTCATAATTTAACTCTTTCTGCAATGACATGATAATTGTATAAATGTGTTATTTCACAGGTCTCAGTTGGAGGCATGGAATGGGATTATATTGCCACCCAAGGTCCTCTGCAGAATACATGCCAAGACTTCTGGCAGATGGTGTGGGAGCAAGGGATTGCCATTATAACCATGGTGACAGCTGAAGAGGTTGGTATTTTGCTCTGTTTTGATGATAATTCCTTGCAGAATTGTCTAGTCCCATTAAAAACAATGTTTGCTTTTCATTTTTATATTGACTGTGTGTCATCTAGGAGGGAGGTAGAGAGAAAAGTTTCCGGTACTGGCCGCGACTTGGCTCAAGGCATAACACGGTGACATATGGAAGATTCAAGATCACCACCCGATTCCGGACAGACTCTGGATGTTATGCCACAACAGGTTTGAAGATCAAACACCTCCTGACGGGGCAGGAAAGAACAGTTTGGCACCTGCAGTATACTGACTGGCCAGAGCATGGCTGTCCAGAGGACATAAAAGGATTTTTGTGTAAGATGTGGTTATCTTTCTTTCTCAAAGATACCTTTTGCAATTATTTGATAGAAATTAAGTTTGTAAAGATTCTGTAGAAACAGTGCCTTTTTACCTGGCCACTGCAGAGAGAGTGAAGAGACACCAGCATGAGTTCACTCACAATTGTTCTGTTTTAAATGTATGACATGAACCGCTTAAAGTTTAAACAGTTTATTATTTTTGTAAACCACTGTGGGCATCTGAACATTGCAAGAGAAAAAAACTGTTTGGAAAACAGCTATTTGGAATATTTATCCATGGTGATCATGCAGAGTGAAATGCAGGGTGATCATGCAGGGTGATCATGCAGAGTGAAATGCATGATCACCCTTCCATAGAATGACTGCAAATATCCACTTTATCTAGTAAATAGTAAACTTATTTTAAACAATGATGGGCTGTATTTATCTTGTGATTCAAGATGTGAGCTACTGTTATTAAAGTTCATGATTAAATGGTTTGAAAATGATCTGATCTTTTCTCCAAAAACGAGAAAAGTGTGGAGAAAGGTAATTGGCTCATTTACTGACTCACATTGAGACTCAGAGACTGCTCTCGCTAGTTTTCTTATCCCTTGAACACCTTCCCCATACATCTTCCCCACATAACATTTACCATCCTCAGCAGCTTTTTTCACCTCATTGGCAGAGGCAACAACAAATTGCCATGGGAATTTTTTTTCTTTTTTCTCTCCAGACACAGGAAGGAAGACAAGCCAATGGATTAATGTGGTTGTAGCCTTTGGTAGAGCTTCTGCAATTGAGAATAGCCCTCCCAGAGACTACAGAGACTACTGTTTGCCTTCCTTCTCACTTGGAGGAAAGAAAAAGATTTGAATTGGTTTGCCAAGTATTTTAGAAACACTCTGTTGGGCTTGATCAAGGTTCATCTCATCCCAGATCTTGTTTCCAGCAGTGGCCAACCAGACACATGTAGAGAACGCAAAACAGGGTGTGAAGCTCTTCTCCTGTTATGCATTCCCTTCAATTGCTCTGATTGTTTGAACACTTCATTTATCCGTTATGACTAATAGCTATTGATACATGAATCCATGAAGGATTTAAAAGGTCTCCCTTTTAAAGCTCTCTGAGTCAGTGCCTGTTATAGCACTTTGTGTCAGCAAATGAGTTTTTCATAAAAAATAATTTTTGCCTGTCTGGAATTTTAGTGTAACTGTTTTAATTAAGAGTCAGGTATCTCATTGTCTGAGCCCACTTAATAACGTGTCTGTTCAACTTTCTAAATTTCCTTTTTAATTTATTCCTTTCTCTTTCATTCTATGGAACCTGACAGCATATCTGGAAGAGATACAATCAGTACGACGTCATACAAACAGCACCGCAGATCCTATGTCCCCTAACCCTCCCCTTCTGGTGCATTGCAGTGCTGGTGTGGGTAGAACTGGTGTGGTCATCTTGTCGGAGATCATGATTGCCTGTCTGGAACACAACGAGGTGAATTTATTCGTGTTGAACTTGAAAGCAATTTTATAGACACAAGTTTTTCTTGTTTGGTATTCCTGTCCAGGCTCAGTATAGCAAATCCAACAAATTATCTGTGACACTGACATAATGTTCCTCTTTGGAGATGAGAACTAAATGCAATAAAGCTGTGTGCCGTTAATGGCAGACCTCATCAAAAACAGAGCATCTCAGCTTCATTTTTATTTGTATCATTATCTCAACATGATGTGAGGGAACGAGATCCAACCACCTACATGAATTAGCAGGTCTTAGGCTGCAATCCTAAAGACACTTTCCTGGGAGTAAGACCCATTGAATACATTAGGACTTTCTTTTGAGTAGACATGGTTAGGATTGCACCCTAAGTCTGGCTTCTGGTAGGTGGGAGGCCACCTGGAGCTGCATGATGGAAGAAAGGATATACATGTAATCAAATCGGTGTATAAAAAATACATGTAATCAAATCTGTATATAAAAAAATCAGAGTCACTGACTGACTCACCAAACCAGTGGTGCCCAGTAGGGTTATCTGGTGCTCACCAGGGGTGCCTGCTGCCCAGTGGTGCCCAGTAGGAATGCCCAATGCCAAATAGCGATGACCAGTGCCCGCTGGTACTCATTGGTGCCCAACTCTGTCCTTAAATATCCTTTGGTATCCAGTGCCTAGCAGTGTCCAGTGCCTGCTGGTGTCAATGCCAGTGCCTGGGGCCAACTAATATTCTTGAAATTTTACTCCCAAAATGATGGGTTAATTCTAGTAGAAATATAAAAATAAGCATGCATAATATTGCATGATGAAAATTCAGCAAAACAGACTCTTGCTGAGAACTTGGAAGACAGTCTAAACCTGCTCTTGCTCAGAGGTGTACTGACCTAGCCATGCTGCACCACAAGTCTGTGAGGATGGCACAGGGGGAGGGGGAAGACATTTAATGGCCTTTCGGGCCAGGTCTGGGCGGGGTGGGGGGAAAACAGGAAGGAGATAGGACAAGGCATTCCAGGGTGGGGGATGATGGGCACACAGGTAGACAGGAAGGGAAATGGGAGCGACAATTATGCCAGATCTAAACCTTGCCTTTCGAGTAGGTGGGAACAGCCTCTGCTTGTTCCCATCTCCTGAGACTTAGAACACCTCCAGAGGTGGCATAAATCTGAGGAGACCTAGTAGGGATGCTGCAGCCCTCATCTTTCCTGCAGTAGTCTCATTTGCCCCGGCAGCAGTCCCAATACTTGTGCTGGATTCAGTGCAGGTACAGTACGTCAACCTTCCTAATCCAGCGCAAGTTAGGGTTGCACTGTCACAGTCTGGGTTGGCCAAACTTTCTTAGGCCACATACAACTTTTAGCTTTGGATGTTTGAGAACTCCAAGAGAGATTTTTGAGAACTGCAGTGTTTTAAGAAGCATTAAAATTCTTAAATATATTTACTTGTCATGAACATTCAACTTCTGTTTTTAATCCAGTGGACTCTCAGTTTATAAGAAGTAAATTGAAAGTTTGAAAATTTTTTATTTATCTTTTTATATATACATATTACGATACAAACAGAAGGTCAGCTGACATATTACCGAGACTCTCATGTTGTATGTCAAAGAGCTGCATGTGACTCATGAGCCACAGTTTGACCACCCTTTATAGTTTTATTAATGTGTGCTTGATTCCCTTTTCCTGTTTTGTCTTCTCTAGGCACTGGATATTCCAAGGATGCTGGATATGCTGAGACATCAGCGGATGATGATGGTGCAGACGTTGTGCCAATACACCTTTGTCTATAGAGTTCTCATTCAGTTCCTTAAGAGCTCAAGGCTTATATAATGAGGCTGCTTAAGCCTCATTTTTCACAAGAGTTTACAAAAGCAGAATATTGCCTTCCGTGGGAGGTCTCGAGGACACAACCTGCATATGAGGCCATCTTTCTGACATGGTTTGAAAAAGCTGAGCACCAGCCTAGTGTGGTCCAGTCTCCGCAGAACAAGGCTTCTTGAGTGGACAGGCTTCTTTCTTTGTTCATGTAGCTGGAACAGGAAAGGAACAAGTGTGGCTTTTAAAAATATGTACTGGTATGCTGTGCTTTTCATCTACTTGTGAGACTGTGTTATTTAGGCAAACAAAATGCTGATTTTCCCAAGCCAGCATTACGCCATTTAGGTTTTTTCATTCTAAACTTTTTATTTTTAAACAATCCACTTTCAAAGTACAGGGGAAAAAACCAGTCGTATCTGTTTTACTTATAGATACATTATGTGGTTAAATTGTATGTCTTGCAATTATGAAAGCCACAGTGCATTGAACTTTTCTAATTGAATCAATGTTTATATACAGTATATATTTTAATATAATCAAGGACTTTACTGATTCACATTGGAACCAGCAGCTGCAAGAAATATTTGAAGGTAGCACTTAAAACATTTGTGTCTTATATTTTAGCCTTCTTTCTTTCTTTCTTTCTTTCTTTCTTTCTTTCTTTCTTTCTTTCTTTCTTTCTTTCTTTCTTTCTTTCTTTCTTTCTTTCTTTCTTTCTTTCTTTCTACAGAGCAGCACAGTATTTCAGAGTTATATTTGTAGTTCTCAAATTCCTTGGTTTAAAAGAACTGGAGAAATTACAGGAAAGGGGGAGTGATAATGACTTGTACAATTTGAAGCAATAATCAAGCAAAAAGAGCTGTTGTCTATACAAGATATTAGCTAATAAACTCACAGTGCAATCTTAACCCATATGTAGGCCAACATATGTCCCGTACTGTCCTGGAGGTGTCACAAAAGTGTCGCTACTCCTTGGGGGTGGTGGTGGTGTTAAGCCAGTGCATAAGACATGCACTGGCTTTCCCATGCCACGATGGGAATAGGAAGATGGATGAGATGTGCTGGCCTAAATTGGTTAGGATTGCGCTCTGAGAGTTGGGAGAGATGGTTACGTTTGGCACTTTTAAAAACGAATACCAGAATTTATTACTTACAGTTCAAGATCCTTACACTGATGTGTTGTAGCTCCTGGAAAGGTACCAAAAATGATGATGTCCTCAGTATTGTTCATTTATTTAGAAGACAGTTTGCTACTACTAGTTGAAATCCAAGTGGATGCTGATAATATCCATGCACTTTCTTGGCTCTTCATCATCAAGGAAAGTGTGTTGGATGAGCAGAGATACACTTAACCAATTAGCATACATTATTAATTTGTTTTCTTTAGGAAAATCTCTTTTAAAATGGATTGAGTGGAAGATGCTGATTTTAAAGTGGGTGTTGCACTAAGGCAGTTAGTTGTTTGTGAGACAGAGTGGGAGTGTGATTATTGGTTTACATTTTTTAGTGGGAAGGCTGCAGTATTATTCTTTTTTATGTTCCCTGTCAAGAAACTCCATGTCACAATAGAACTCTTCAACCTATTTTTTCCTCTCATAGGCTCTTGAGATGTTTGGGGAGGAGGCAGGGAATGGGTTCACAATCCTAAAAGTTCCTTCCAGAAGGGCTGAGATGAGGTTACCTAGGAGTACACATCTTGACAGGTCTACATTGGATGATCACTTGGATCACTTTATAATTACTGGGAAGACACAGAAATGGAAAAAATACTAACCAGAAAAAGTCTGGTTAAAAGCTTATGAAAGGTTTACATGTCAAAAGTAAAGATGAATGGGTGTTTTATTATGCCTGCTGGCAGGTAGGGGTTGCAAAAACTCTGTATTTCTCTACAGCAGTTATGCAGTTGTAAATGCCAGAAGCGAGATGCCTCAAAACCTGACTAGCTGTGGCTGTTGTGCACAGTTTAGCCAGTAGTCCACATCTGTGTGGCCAAGTGGTTCGTTTTCAGTTTTAGGGCTGCACCGTCCACCATGGAATGGGCGTGAACTCTGTTGAAAGGTGTTTGTGGGGAGTCCAATCCAACTCCATAGCATATTCTTGAGCTGGCTCAAGACCGATGGGCAGAAGGCTCTCCAAACGCTGCTGGTATGCTAACCTACATGACACAGACTCTTGTCGCTTTTTAACCGTGAGTCTGCATGAACTACATTTCGAACATGTTTTTAGTCAATATTACCTGCCCATTAATGGCAGCTTTGCAACTGAATCCCCTGTGACATGGCATATTGGCTGAATTTTTTTAAACACTAGCAAGTTCCTTCATGGACTTCGAAAATGATATGTTTTCAGTACAGCTTCCCCTCAAAGAGGGTCTCTTACATCAACACTAAAAAGGGTGAAATGGGTATGAGATGGTAAACTTGAAAGTAATGCAGAAGGATTAGGAAATGTTCTGTCTGCCCAAGATGGCAGTCAGAGGAGTTAAATTCTTAAGAGTGCCTTTTACCTTCAAAGCCTAATAAGGCAGGTGAAAATATAGTCTTCTGTATAAAGTATTTTTAATGTGACTTTTGAAACCCGTGTTTTTTTAAAAAAAATTTAGGATTTGAATATTTCAGCATTTTTATTTTCTTGGTTTGTAATTCACTGTAACAGATTCTGAATAATGGCATTGGGATTTGGTACATATTGTCCTGGCTTTGCTTGACACAGAAAGGAAGGAGTCACTAGGAACTGAGGTTTGACATCCCTCTGATTTTGTACGTGAACAGGACAAATGTGAGTTTGTGATAGATGTGTGGTTACCTGGCACTCACCTTTACCCTACAATCTAGAGTAACTACGGGCGCACGTAAGAGACATTACGTGCACCCGTAGTTACTGCACTACTAATGAAAACCTATGGGAAATTCATATTGAAATCCAGAGCAAATTGTTCTTACACCGGAGCAAGGACTCCCCATAGTTACTGTGGATTGCACCCTTAGTCTCAATATAGAGGGACATAAATTTATCACTGTCTTCAGGGAGGTGTTTGGTTCTTTTCACCATACCTGAAGCTCAGGGGAGCTTTGATGTCAACAGGGGGGATGGGGGTTGGTGCAAAACTGGAGGAAACCCAAAGTAACTCTTCTGAATTGAGACTGTAACTGCAGTCCTATAGGAACCAGATCAGTTTGGGAATATGAAGTACAGCCCCAGCTGTGTAATGTTCTAGAACAGTGGTTCTCATACTGGTGGGTCACAACCCACTAGGGGAACTGGAAAACGTTACAACATGATTGCCATAATTGTGCTGCTACTGGGCAAAGATGGGGTTGTGTAACTTACATGAGGTCTCTATGGCTCTTTGGTCTGGGGAGGCTGCACCCCTCTGCAGCCCTTCTTGAGGCTCGAGGATGATGAAAAAACAAATTAAAAACCACGTCTGGTTTTTGTCCTGGAACAGGAAGTGGGGGCTTTCCCCTCATTTAACATGCAGAAAATGAAGCTTCCTGGGTTACCTTGGGCCAGTTACAAACTCTCAGCTTCACCTACCTCACAGGGTTGTTGGGAGGATTAAAGCTTTGTAAGCTGCTGTGAGCATTTTCTTTGGCATGGAAAGGAGGGATATAAATCCCTCAAAGAAAAAATAATGTGATCCCCAGGTAAGTTAAAAACCCCTGCCCAGCAGCCGCATCACCACCTCTATCATCTTCTTCTTCTCTCCTTCTTTAGTGTTAGTCCTGTATGGTGGTGGGGCCCACTATTCTGGATCGCTGTTGCCATTTCTCTCAGTTGTGAGCCTCGTCTGGGAGCAAGCAGTTCTCATGTCACCATGCAGTGCTGTTGGTTGATCTTTCAATCATCTGCATAAGCAGAGAAGTAGTGAGTTTGCTGCTTCACCATGACAAGTATGATCTTCACTAGGCAGTCATCAAAGATTGTTGTGATCATGTTTCTGCGCCCCTGCCCATGCAAAGACTGATGGAGGGTTCCCAAAGAACCACTCTTCTAGATTGCAGTGATGGACACTGTATTGTTCAACAAAAGCTGCAGTACAAGGTGGGTTCTTTAAAAAGAACTTTGAGGCTAGATAAGAAGAATAAAGGCGGATGAACCAGGCCTGTAGAAAGTGATGTAATGGCTGGATACTGTGTGCATGTATATTTTTTTTAGGATCTTGAGCTACATATTTTAGGCCCACCCTAAAAGCACAGTTCAGGATGCCTAAACATAAGAAGTGAAGCAGTAGGAGATTTGATGTAACTGAAATATTCCAAGACAAACACAGTAAATCGAACTTTCAGAAATGGTTCTAGAAGGAAGATTACCATAAACAAAGGTGATGAAATAAATTACTTATTTAATAAATTCCAACAAAATCATCTTACTAATGGTAAGATGTTCTCTGAACTGGTGTGTAATTCCAGGCCCTTGTCCACAACTACTCTTCAAGCCAGACAGCCTATGTTGACTTCATTGCAGGCATAGGAAAAGCTTTAGTGTTTCTTCTCAATATACATTTCTTTGCAGCTCTCTTGTGTTTCCACTGGGGGGACTGGACCCCAAAGAAGTGAAGCCCATGCCACTCCAGTAATGTTTGATTCTGCCTAGAATGGGAAGTGTTTGAAGGATTGATTTACAGGAAATCCTAAGATTTAGAGACCACAGAATCCTATTGGCCTTAATGGATTTTCAACAATTTTGGGCACAATCCGGAAGTGTACTTAGGTTATCCTATCTATCATAGGGCTGACCCAACTGCAAGATGCTCCACCCTAGTTACTCTGGAAAAAGCTTGAGGCAGCCTAAGGCAACATAGGCCGCCCCAAGACAGGTGGAGGTGGCCTGCCCTAACTGGGGCAGCCTAGATAGTTCAGGAGATGCATGTTGAGGGCATGTTCAGCATTGCCTAGGGCAGAGCAGTTATCTTTGTATCCAGAGCCTGTTTCCAGGCAGAAATGCCCTTTCCAGTTCCTCAAAGTTATACCACCTCAGGAGCAGGTATAGTAATGAGTAGACCCATAGGGGTCCATGATAAGGCCCAAGGAAGAATGGCAGTGTTGACCAAAAATCTGAGTTCTTGGCCAGCCTATCTGCAACCCCTGCCTCTAGAGTTTAGGATATGGCATAACTATGGCCGCCACTAACCTGGGAATACAGCAAGCCACTTCAAGAAGCCCCTTGTATTCACTGTAGACTGTCCTGGCATCCCATCAGGGACTCCTTCTAAGGCAGGCACCACAGCTGTTGTTCAGTGTGATCTGAGAGGGGGGTCTCCTCAGGAGCAAGCCCTCCCCTGGTTTCACTGACTTATGCTGAACATGCTCTGGAGCAGTTAGGGCAGCCCAGGCTTCCTGACTCTCTGGATGCAGCATAACTTTCCGCTCTGGATTCAGAATGGTTGGGGCAGCCCAGCTAGGGCTCTCCTCACTGCCCTTACTCTGGATTGTGCCCCCAGTGAATTTACTCTATGCAAGAAAAAGAGAATGCTGGACTTTGCATTTAATTTCCTCTCTTTGCACCTATGTACAGGGATTCATGCAGTGCTTTATTCCAATAGTAGTACATGTCCCTGTTCAAGTATTATTTTTTCTAGTGTCAAGCTAAGCATTTTTAATACATGTGTTCCGCTTTGTCTCTCTCAATCGATACTGTAAAAATGTATAATCACTGCAGCTTTAAACTTTGTACAATTTGAAATGGGTTTGTAAAACAATGTACAAATTGTATTTGATAGACAAAAAGGCTTGTTTTACTTTGATATGTAATATATGTGAAATGAATTATATCATAGTCTATTTTTGCCATGGAAATAAATATTTGAAGCGCTTATACATTAGCTGTTTCATTATTTAACAAATGGTTTACAGGAAAGAGTAACCAATTATGTGAATCCAAAAAGACGTTTTTAAAATTGAGTGGGGGGGAAGAACCATTATTATGCATTGTATTTTAGAATCTCAGAGGATGGATGTCTATATAAAAGACAGATTTTCCCAACATCCTGGAACATTTAAACTGATAAGGCAAATAAAGCTGGAAATTACAGATTGAAGCAAGATTCACCCTACAATCCAGAGTAACTACGGGAGCACGTAAGAGACATTATGTGCCCCCATAATTACTGCACCACCTAGTGAAAATCTATGGGAAATTCATATTGCAATCCAGAGGAAATTGTTCTTGCACCAGAGCAAGGACTCCCCGTAGTTACTCTGGATTGCACCCTCAGTCTCGGTGGTTAGGATCTCTAGAGGAAAAGGGCCTAGAAACATGGGTATCAAGCTAGTCGATGGATATTTTGCTAGCAGCCTAATCCTACATGCTTCACTGAGCCCATACTCTCCAAACTTGCAATGGCTCATGCACTTTCAACCACCAAAAATCATGTCTTGCTGCAAATTCAGAATTATTTGAGGAATAATAATAAGGAGAAAGGGCTAAACAAGATTTGCTTCAAAGAAGATTTGTCAGAATGGCAGTCCAACCCCAAAGAGTTGTCAGCATTGCAAGGTCTAGGGCAAGGTCTAGACCTTGCAATGCTGGCAACTCTTTTGCAGAATTGCATCAGAAAGCAATTCAACTTCTGTGGTTCATTGGAATATATGCTGTGTTTCAATTTACTCTCCTTTAGAGAAAATAAGTTTGTCAGGGGAGCATTAATGTGAAATATCACATTTCTCTTTCAGAAATTTATGCAAGTCAAAGCTTGCTTTTCCCTGAAATGCATTTTGTTCTGCTTTCTCTATTTTTTTCTCCTAATATTTGTAACATAGTAGGAAATATGGGTATCTTCCAGGCATCTACATATATTTTCCTGAACAGAGCAAATAACAGTTTTGTATATGTTAAGTGTCTGCTGATCTGGACAACACATTTTTCATATCCTGTGTAGTACAGGGTGCCCCTTCCCAAAAGGTAACCGAATATGTATGTGAAGACATGTAGAACACATCGTTGTCCATAGGTAATCACTGTGTACAAAAGCTAAAAGCTTACTAAAGTATTTTGGTTACCTTTGGGGGGGAGCACCATGTACTAGTAGTGATTTTGAACCCAAAACTAACACATTTTGATGTGCTAAGATGTGCCAAGATATGGCACATAAACTAACCCATAAACTAACCCAAAATACACATCTTCACCCCTCTAGGACTTTTTCCAAGGAAGCATATCTCCAAAATTATTGATGTGGTGAGTGTCAGGTCAATATCCAAATTTAAACTGAACATCTGTCATCCTAGACATAGCAACCTGGTATTATTTTAAGTACTGCCACATATTTTTAGAACTTAAGGTATCTGCACATAATGAACAAAGCAACTGGGAAAGACTTTGAAGGGCATTGTTAATAGCTGATGGTCTTGCTTTGGGTTACTTAGCTGTGTTTATTATTAGTAAATTATAACATGGGCATCATGTTCCTTATGTAAATTTAGAGCACCAAATTCTTCTGAGAACACAGTTGTGCTCACCTGTCCAGCATAGAAGAAAATGAAGACTTTTCACTAGGATTAAGTTCTCACAAGGAAAGCCAACTGTTAAGCCCAGCTAATACTGATAACTGATCTGAAGCGGACAAAAACATTTTTCAGAGTAGCTGAATCTATTTATGTCTGTTAATGTATGACTCCAGAGCTATTTTAGCAATGGGAAAAACATTCCCTCTCATAATTCTGCACTCACACTTCCCATATCAAGCTCTCTTTCTAGCCCAGAAGCTGTGATATGTGAATTGTGCATGGACATCCTCTGCCCAGAATAGCTTTCCCATTCATTTCAAATGAGATGGCTGATCCATAGTGGCATTTGTGGATGTTTCTGTGTTTTGTTGTTTGCAGGTTATAATGGCAGGAGAAAAATGGAGCTGTCAAGACTCTAATTTGAAACACAGATCACCAAATTGGTACTGCCAGGAATACAGATGCCACTGAAATTAAGTTAAAACTCCCATTTGAAACCATAATGGGTTTGGCTTTTCTGCCCATATGCAACAACCAGCGAAATGGCACATGGAGAGCCTAACCACTTTGTGCCAAAATCCACAACCTGTGGTGGGATTGACCATATAATATAATTTTGGTGACTGTCTTTTGTCTTAGGCTGTAATACAAATTATTTGAGAGAAATTCCCATTTAGTTCACTGGGGGCACAATCCTAACAAACTTTCTAGGACTGGCAGAGCTGTGCCAGTGGAGTACATACTGCATCCTTTCATATGAGGGTAAGCCATGGAGGCCTCCTCAAAGTGTTTGTTCCCTTATCTCAGAGCTGCGTTGCCAGTACATTGGTGCTTGAAAGTTAGTTAGGATTGTCTCCTAAGGCATAATTCTGAGTTGATATGGATAAAATTGTGCCGTTAAAGGTATTGTTAATGGCATGATAGTAGGCTAGGTTTGTTGGTGAGAGTTCTAAGATGAATTGCTTGGATCCATCCCAGCAAACAGATGGTCAGTAATCACTTATTCATGTATGGAAGAAAACGAGTCTACCTGAAATTAGTAAATGTTTTCAAAGCTGATGCTCATTGTGCTGGTCAGACTTGCAGAGCAGGGGACGTTTCCTTTAAAGTTAATGTAGACAGAAAGCACCACAATGCATTGGACCTCATAGTGTAGCATATGAGTATTGCACAAGGACTCAAGGACCTAACTGTAGTAAAGACATATTAATTCCAAGACTCTGACTTTTACGGTTGCAAATTCTGGATCTATTTATTATAAATAAATTGTATAAATAAACATAGCTGCATTTAAAATATATAATACCTCTACATAAAAACGTTTCAGTAGTTAATGACAAAGTGTTACATGCAGCTGAGCCTTGCAAAAATTTGCCTTTTGCCCACTGTGGTATATATAAGTAGTTTGCTACAGCCTGATTGATAATACTTGGAACTCTTCCACATGAAGTTTCAAGTTCATATGAACAGAAGATGAGAGAGGGAAATGCTGATTTACTAGTGTTTTATTTATTTAGCAAAGTTCAGCTCTCTGCACTGGCTGTGGCTGCTGTCTCTTGATGCGTTTCTGCTGGTTGTTCACTGCTGTGCATTGTCAGTGGAGATATGAAAGGACTCTGCAAAGCTGTCTTGTAGGTCATCAACTTCTCTCAAAGACTCACTCGTTTCAAAGTCAGCATCACAAGTTGTTGAACTGAGATTTGGTGCCAACATGGCAGAGTTATCTGGGGTTCCTGCAATCATCACCAAGGACAAAGGATCTGGCCCAACGGGCACGAGTTTGCTTAGATTATTGGAAAATTCATCTTTGCCCTCCATGTTTGGGGATGTATCACGGCACACTGAGTACTCTGGTTCAGCTTGCTCATTTGCTAAGAAATCTATTGCCTTTAAAATATCCTCGCTGTTTGTTGCCAGCTTGCTCTGTCTTTGAGTGTCTCCAGGATGTTGGAGGTACTCAGCAGATGTATTCTGTTGCAAGCCAAATTTGGCAGGTTCTCCCACAGACTTTTCCTCCTTCTTGCAACCCAGGTCCATTTTCAGAATATCCAGCAGATGGCGCATCTTGGCCTACAATTCAGGAGAAGAAATTAATACCAGTATTGATAAATGAGAGAGAGAGAGAGAGCGCTACATATATGTTCATATTTAGAACATATCTTGGCACATTTTTTCTTTAAAAAAGGTTCACAAAGGCCAGCACTTATGCCGATGTGGTGTGATCCTTAAGCAACACTTTGGAAATCCTGTTTTGTGAATTCATTTTCTTATGGTTAATTTTTTTAGACTGCCTTTTACACACAGGACATACCTCTTCCAGATGGTTCTTGTTTTGTTCTATGTGGCGCTCAAATAACCTTTCCAGAGCTCTAAAAAATACAAAATGTTCTGAAATTAGGAGTTATTCAGGAAAGTCACACATCTTGCCCAGTTTCATCTGCCTCCACTTCTTTTCCTGTTTATTTTGCATGTACTGATTTTGGAGTGTGAGCCTTTTAGGAACCTGCACTCTTTGTAAAGTGTCTGCACAAACAGGATGCTCAATTGGCAGGTACCTGCAAAAGGCAAGATTATTTTGGGATAACACCCCTTTGTCAGGAAAAATAACCTGACCTTTTGCAAGTCCTTATCCATTGGTATCTGTGACATAAATTGCTGTGATGACTTTTTTGTTGAAAAGTGATATAGAAGCATATCACTTTTCAACTACAAAGCTGGAAAAAATATGGCAGAATAATTCCATCATAATCAAATGTTAATTTACAGAAGCATCTCTTTAAAATGTTGGATGCATCTAAACTCCAAAATACTCTCATATTTCTGAAAAAAAATTCTGAAAAAAGTGTTCTGAAAAACACTTTGGGATGAGACCAGTTTTAGCATGATGCTTGTGGGGAGCCTGCAGACTAATGAGGGATTTACTCAGCTATTACTCTTTCACATGGCTGGATGAGATACAGCTTATCATGGTACTCTGCACAATCCAGAGTAACTACGGGAGCTCTTACATCAATGTAGTTATAGCGCCACCAATGTAAATCTATGGGAGATCCATAGAGCAATCCAGAGTAAATTTTTCTTACGTTGACATAAGAGCTCTCGTAGTTACTCTGGATTGTGCACTGAGTAAGAACTGACCCCAGTTTCCTGGGCTTCCTGTTACCAGACTGGGACCAGTTCTCCACCTACCCCTCCACCCCATTTGCTGGGATAGTGGGCTCCTTTTTTGCAAGTTCATATGCTTCTCACACAGTCTTCTCAAAGACTTGCACAAAGCTGTCATAGTGCTTTGACCTCTAGCTGCTTGGCAATTTTGTATGAGATTAGAAAGGATGCAAACTCCTTTCTTCTATCTAACAAAAGCCAGGGTTGCAATCCAATGTATACTTACCTGAAAGTAAGCCCCACCAACTATAATGAAACTTACTTCTGAGTAGCATGATCCCAACAACTTCCCCATAGTATTTTCTTCACCGGTGTTGGCTATTATAAACCTGCCGTGGATCTTATCCTTAGAAGGCTCATACTGTATATCTATGCATATCATCACCGCAAAAATTTAAATGGATGAACCAGAATACATCTAACCTGTTTGAAAAAATTCCAAGTCTCAGAATCTCATCTGTTATGTCCTGGATGAAATTTAAATATAGAAGTTCTTCTTCCCTGCATAAGGGAACAGAGAATAGACACTCAGTCTCCAAAACAGATATTTATTAGTTTAGATATAACTAAACTTATAACTATAGCTTTAAACTTTAAACTTATATAAGCTATAAACTTATAACTATATCGGCTTTAGATATAAAGCTATTAATAAATCTAGACTGGAGATTGGAAGAAAGCAGTGAATTGTTAGAAGACAAGCAGATTTATTAGTATGGAAACATAATGAAAAAAGTATAGTATGGAAACATACTGAAAAAAGGTTCTGGAGTTGATATACTAGTATTTCCCAGCACTTAGGAAAAGTACAACAGAATAATCCCATCTTCTCTCAGGAAGAAAACATCTTATAAGATAGCCCTGCATGACACACAAATTTTATTGAAATACTGTTTGTGCTTCAAAATAGGGGTTCCCAAACTTTAACTGCAGGGCTCCAGGACTTTTGAAGGAGGCAATTTCAGGAAGTGCAGCTTTTCATCTCACAGATCACAAGCTGAAATTTCCTCTTCTACACACTTGTTAAAGGTCCAGGAGCCCTGAAGTTAAAGGTTCAGAGACCATTGCTTCAGAAGATTCACAGCCATATACAAGCTCAATCAAATGTTCAAGTAAGATGCTATTCTAATGAACAATCAAATGTTCATTCATAAACAATAAAGAGGTTAATTACAGCAAAAAAAATCCAGAAAATAACAAGGTTAAAATGAAATAAATTATAAATGAAGCTTCAGTAAATTGTAAAGAGCAGCATAACAGCTCAATCCTAAGGTCCTACTGCCAAGTGCACTGCAGTGCTGGAGGTGGCAAACATGCCAGGAAGCACATTTGCAGGAAGCAGTGCTAGTCCAGCAATGGCAGAAGGTTTGAGCCTGCTGGTGCTGAGTTACTGCTGGTCCAGCACTGGTGTTCCACTACTTCATGACCTACTAGGTCCCTTCCAACTCTATGATTCTATGATTCTATGATTCTATGACTTGTAGTTGTCCAGACTGCTGGGCAGCAGCATGGTGAATGAGGGCTCATACTGGGGAGATAGGAAGGAGGCGTTCTGGGGTGTAGGGAGGTAGGGTAGGTTGGCATGTTAGGGGATTGTGAGATCTGTGGAGCTGAGCTCTGCTGGATCCACAGCCTCCATTTAGGACCTCCATTTAGGGCCTGATTGTACAGCAACTGAATAGTTACTGCAGTATCAAGTATCCTTCAAGGCAAGTGTCGGATCACTTCCTTTATTTGGGGGAAGGAGACAAAAGACCCCTTTTCTTGAGAAACTGCTGGTGGTAGCCTGCAGCACTCAGGATACCATGGCAGCTATTTTGGCACCATGGCAGTTCTGGTACTACTGGCAGGATAGGATTGGGCTGTAAGTGAGGTTGTTATAACACCCAGAATACCTGCCCACCTCACCTTCAGTGAAAATGCCACCTGAAACAAAAGTATTTTGAAGTCTTGTTGAAAGACGGCCAGATGTCAAAGGTCTCAAGTCACAAAGGACAGAATTTGGGGACTGCAATCATCTCTGTTAGACCACAACTAAAGTGAACTGTGCTGTTCAGCTAAACAAAACATATTGACAGGACCACTGTGTGTCCCAGCCCAATGCGTCCCAGTCATTAGCATCCTTGGATATTCCAATCTATATATATAAAACTGAAAAGTCACTGACTGACTGACTGACTCACTCACTTAACTCACTCACTCACTCTCATCAACACCCAGCCAAAACTGCTGGGCCTAGATGTGTGAAATTTGGGGAGGGTATTCTTTCCATGATGGAGGCACCCACTAAGAACGGTATTTTGGAAATTCCAACCGGAAGGGGGTGAAAAGGGGTGCAGAATCCCTGACTGATCAAGGCTCTCACATAACAGTGCAGAGCTCTTTCTAGAATGGTTCATGAGGCTTAAATTATCTTTTTGCTTACTTTTAAATATTACTGTATTGTTGGCAAGCTGAATATTACTTCTACATAGTTTGTTTAAAAGTACATGTTTAATGAAAGAAGGCAAAATATTTCAAGCCACAGAAAAATAATTTAATTGCTCAGGAGTCTAAATAGCAGGAATGCTATCTAGTAAGCAGATGCAAAACAATGTATTACACAAACACTTAATAGAAGTAATCAGCTATCAGCTTGCAAATCTGTTAATGTGTTGCTACATTTCCTTCCATAGAATGAATGATATCTCACACTACTTGAGTGAGTGGATCGACACAATACCCTGACTGCTGCTGGCATGCACTCTTTTGGATCCAATGTTAATCATTTGGTTTGGACAGCTTCCAACTACTTGGCATTCTGTTCAGACAATACGTTAGTGGTCTTAATGCTGAAGAAATTCCATAGCATCTTCCAAGAATGCTAGAGTGTTTTATGATCACTAGAGGGAGAATGATGATATGGGGTGTTGCAGTTGCAGATATGGGGTGGGGGAAGGGGGCAAAGGCCCAGGCAAAGTGCTTGTTGTGCCCCTGATGCTGCTGACTCTGCATGCTATGCTGCCTCACCTGGCATGCAAAACCCTGCATTGTGTGCTGCTGTGCATGAAAAACCTTCTGAGACTACCTGTGCAATCTTAAGCAATACTTCCTGTTTTGTTGTTATAAAATAAACCAATAAACCAGTATTGTTTATAATTGTGTGGGAAGCCTCAGAAGGCTTTTTGAGATGTGCTGCACATAGTGTGAGGCTCTGAAAGCTTTGGTAGAGATTCTGGGGGCAGTGTTTCAGGGACCTGCTTCCCAAGGCACAATGGGTGTAAATCTGTCACTGGGTGTTAGGGTGCAGGTTAGGATCAAGGAGATGAAAATCAAATTTCCATATAGTTATCAAGCTCAGTGGTGACCCTGAGAGAGTCTCTTAGTATACTTGACAGAGTAGTCAATAGGACAAAATGGGCGAGTGGATGGAGAAAACCATGTTAGCTCTCTTGGAGTAAGAGTGGAATAAAGTAGAATGAAGAAATTAGGTAATCAAACTTCCTGAAGCTTAGGTGAGGTTGGGAATTGAATAAGAAAGAAAGAAAGCAGCAACCTCTCTTACGCCACCCAGAGAAGGACTGACCCACAGAAGGGCTGTCTACATCATTTTCCTGGCTCAATTCTAAACTGGGGGGGTGGGGAATTAAGCACCAAGCTCAGATATTAGCCAGGGGGACTTTCCTGTTCACCTGGTGGAGGAATGGGTTTGCCTTCCTCCTCTACCATGCAGGTGATAGAATGTCTGAGCTGAGTGTTATGTTCCATGGCCTAGTCATGCAGCAGTTTTCTGGTGCAAGTTCTACTCCTCATAGGCCCATTAGGTTTTGCCTTTAAATCATACAGGCAGTTATTTCATGCAATGAAATTTCATGCAAAGGACAGAGATACATGTGTTTCCTCCATTTTATTTGGGTTTTTTGGCTCAATGAAGACTGATGTAGTTTTGAGCCCAAAAACCAAGGGTAGGAAGAAGATAGAAATTATTTTCCCATCAAACTGATTCAAACCAAAACCTAAGCAATCAAGATTTGCTTTCTGCTCTATCCCTAAACTTTATACTATTCTCGCAAATTACCAATAATGTTGAATTATTAATTTTTGTAAATGTCTTACTTACTCGGCCTGGATTTTTCTCACTTTTGGGGGCTGTGCAAAGCATGGAGATGTCGTCACGCTAATCCATAAAAGAAAACACAGAAAATAGAGAAAAGCAGAAAGTGAGGGCAACATGGTGATTTCATAAAATATTAAAGTAAAATAATGTTGTGAACTGCACTTTGGTGAGAATGCTCTCTGTTGGAGAGCCCTACTCTACCTTCTCTATAGAATTATTTTGCAGAGTTCCTGGGGAAAAGGAATTCATGGGGAAAAGAAATTAGTACTGTATTATACAGGTTTAAATCTATAAGATAAGGTAGCCTTATAAAGATTACCACTTTGTGATGGAAGGAACTGGTCCTCATGTAAATTATGTATTAAAGAAGATACATTAGGCTCTTTGCAGAAAATAATCATTTTGGGTGCAAAAACAGATCCAACTTTGGTATCTGTGGGGAAACCATTATTAGACTCCTCACAGATAAAATCCATGGGTCCTGAATCTGCCAAAAAGAGGACCCACCTTGATCTCCTTTGGGAGGAGGAAATTTTGGCAGAAAAAATGGAATGGTGGGATAATGTTAACCTCGCCTTCCCTCATACTCCATGCTACAATCCTGAATCACTTTAAGGAGCCTTTGTTTCAGGAGCTGAATGAATTATATCTTGTCTACATCCCAGTCTATGGACATCTGTTCTTGACAGGTCAAGCATCATGTGTAGGCACCAAGACTTGAATGACACCCAGATGGAAACATATTACTACAGGGAATTTATCTGGCCTTCACTGTGTTCTGCACAATAACACCATCATGATAATATGAATATGAAGAGGTGGTTTGAAAAATCACTTTCTGCCTTTCAACTCTGAAAAGTACGTTGACTTTTATTTGCTTCTGGAATATCTATATCTCCAGCATTCTAGTGGGAAACACTGAGCAAATAGGTCTTTGGTTCAGTGATTTTACAGCTTGCCAGGTGGATCAGTCTGGTGTTCAAGAATATGCCGCTCCCTAGATCTACACCATTCTGATGTTTCTGTGTTTGACGCAGAGTGTGAACCAATTGCACAAACATCAGTTGTGCCTTCCATAAATAATTTTTTTTTCTTTTTGGAAGGCACTTCTGACTCACCACAGTTAAAAAATCAGAATGCGTAGCTCTGAGGTTGGGTGGTAATCCAAGAAGTTGATCAGGAAAAAAGAGTTAAAAAGTTCAGAAACATGGGGTGATGGGACAGGAGAAGGGCAGGAATGTGTGTGAACCTCCTCTCCCTGTGGTTAAAAAAAGAAACACAGCTGTCAAGATAAACCATCAGTTTTGTTTTTTTTTTACAATTGACAAGACATACTTCTGGCTGGGGTCTCACATCCCCCAATGACCCTACCAATTTGTGGTTCTCCAACAAATTTCATGCAATCATTCATGTGTCAGTGGTTGAAAATTGCTGATCTAATGTCACAGCTAATTTGAGTTGGAACTAAAGGAATAGACTGGATGAACTTCGGATACTATGGTATAGGCTGGAAAATCTGGTTCCTTTGCAGTGTGTTCACTAGTACCATATGGGCACAATCCAGAGTAACTATGGGGAGTCCTTGCTTCGGTGTAAGAACAATTTGCTCTGGATTGCAATATGAATTTCCCATAGGTTTTCACTAGGTGGTGCAGTAACTACGGGTATACATAATGTCTCTTACGTGCTCCCATAGTTACTTCGGATTGTAGGGTATGTTAAGTATGGTGTGTGAAGTATGGTGTGAAGCATGGAGATTGGAAATTCCAGCCCTGACACATGCATGTATTATGCAAATTTTATATGATTGTGTTGCAATCCTAATCTCCTGTTAGGCCAGCATAAACCCCAGCATAAGTCCTATATTTCCCTGGGGATGTCAAAAAAGTGACATAAGGCATTTCTGCCCCACTACTGGGGGGAGGTTAGGCCAGTGCACAGGCATATGCCTTTCCATGCCTTTCTAGACCTGACCTTTCCACACCACCACTGGAAGATATGCCAGGTGAGTTAGGCAGGCCTAAATTGGTTAAGAATGCACCCTGTATTGCATGTCAAGTTTATGAAGACCATATGAATACTTCCTTCAATTTAAGCATCTCCTTAATTCTTAATTCTACACACGCTGTAGACTCCTCCATCCCCCTCCCCCAACACACAAAGTTCATTATTGGGCTATTAAGTAAAAACTGGGGTAAAGTAGCAACATTTACAGTACTCTGGCATTCTCAGAGATCAAGAAGCCTCCAGTTTTCCTTACCTGCTTGGGATGAACACGCAGAGGAACTGCCCAGAATCAGGCAGGCTGACAATTGTGCTGTATTTACCCAAGAAAGAAGACAAGCAGGACCAAATGGCACCCTCCCCTTAAGTGTGGGGAGCTAAATTCCATGGGTAATTCCACAATACCATGAAGATGAACCAAGAGATTGTATCATTAATAGGAATAAAAAGATGGTAGTTCACAAAATGTGCAGAACAGAGCTTTGTTTTCCTCCCTACTGCATGTAGGCTTCCTTAGTAATTAAATCTTACACAATTTCTTTGAGGGCTCCTCTTTAATTTCCTAGTAACCTTTCTAAAGTTTGTTATTGCTAGGTCTGAAACTTTAAATGTACATTGAACTCAACTTGTATTTTTTAAAAATAGGCTTTTAAAAAAATCTATCTGCAGAATTTTTATTTTAAAAAAAGCCACCAGAAGCAGAAAACATTGGACCAATAAACCACAATTTGATCGTGAGGTCGAAGTCACTTCCAATGTCTAGTTAATTAGAGTCTCTCTATTCTCAGTAGGAACGAATGATGTAGGTATGAAAACTTTCAATTCATATTCCAATTTGCCTTTCACATAGTTTGTTTTGCTACTTAAATTTTAACCGAATGAAAATGTAAACATTTCTGCTCAGTCTACGCATTGCAGCTTCAATCTCCTAAAAGTCATCCTTTCAAAGACAAGCTTGGTAAAACCACCCCTTCACTCACTTTTGGGGGGCGGGGGCGGGGGAAAATCCCAGTATAACTATTTCCACTCTGGATGTCATATACCTGGGTGGGGAGGGCTGAGAAACCATCTTTACTTCATCAACCATCTTTACTTCATCAACGATCTTTACTTCATCAACAATCTTTACTTCATCAACGATCTTTACTTCATCTTTATTGGGAGATGACACTTTATCTTCCACCTATGACAATATAGGAAAAAAAACCACTGTATTACAAAAGGAAAAGGAGAGAGGAGGTAGGGTGAGACAAATGGGAGAAACTCTTGGGGGGGGGGGAGCATCTGTGCTCTGCTGAGAATTACAATAGCAGCTGCATCCCTCTAACATGTAGCTTCTCACCAGCATTTTGCGCCCAACATAGTGTGCAACAACATTTTGTGCAACAACATAGTGTGTCCAAAAAGTCTTGCAGTTTGAGAACACTCCGTGTAGCCAGTTGCTTTTCAACATATCCGCAAGGACCATCACAGGTTATAAACTATGAGGGGTGTGGGTTTGTGTGCATAAACAGATGTGGACAACCTCAGAATGCCATTTGCAGCGGGGACACTTCGATGCAGGTGTCTTATGTGTTCCCAGATGCATCTAGTGGGCCGCTGTGTGATGCAGGAAGCTGGACCAGATGGGCCTTAGGCCTGATTCAGCAGAGGCTATTATGTTCTTATGAAACATTTACCTATATATAGTTATGCAGCTTGTCTAAAGCTACTGTCACAGTAATGATCAAAGGTGCAATCCTAACCAAGTTAGGCCATCTCCTTGTTCCTATGGTGGCATGGGAAGGCAGGTATATGTCTGTACACGGGCCCTCAGGAGTGACACCAAAGTGCCTTATGTACTTTTGTGATATCCCTGGGCCAGAACAGGACTTGTACCGGCCTAACCAGGGGTTAGGATTGAGCTGTAAATTTCTCCTAACTGAAATAGATCTGAAAATTCTGGATAGCCTTTGCTGCCTGATAATTGAGTTTGCAGCTGCTTTTTCAGTAACAATATTTTAACTAATGATTTTACTGCTGCTGCTTTGTTTTTATTGTCTATTTTATATTTTTGTTTGTATTTTATAATTTTTCAAAATTTATGTATTTTGATTGTTGTTAGCTGCCTTGGAAGGCCTCCAGGGGGAAAGGTGGGATACAAATAGAATAAGTAAAAATAAAAATAAAAATTACCTGCATTATAATCTTCTGAAATTCATCCACATCTTTTTCTCCTGATCTATCAGACATAAACTGAAAACTGCAAAATTCAAGCAGATATATTAGAGAAATTTCTCGGAATGCACCATCTTGTACTTACATAATGGAGTTTTTAAATATTCAAGTTCTGGAACCCTAATGGAAAATTGTGACTGGGATGCAATCTTTTCCTGGAAATAAATCCTATTGAATTTGTTTCTGAGAAAACCTATATAGGACTGCACTGTTAGAGATCTGTATCAACCTCAGTGATACTTTTGCATGATGAAGACAAACCCCATTGGAAGGTGGGCACTTATTTATGTCAGTGCTATGAGTTCTAAAAAAAATGTGCTTTCTTATCATTCTGATAGGCCAGTTGTCTTCAGGCCGTGTGCTGATGGAACTTTTTTAAATCAGGATCAGGACCAGACTGCAGGTGAGGCAACTGCATCAACAGAGTGTGGGCAGGGACTACCTGCACAAATGGCTGACAGCTTCCAGCAGCAAGCCAAAAGAGTGCCAACAGTGCTGGTAAGTAGGCAGGTAGTGATCTTGTAGAAAATTGATTGAGATCTATTATGGGTATGTTGAGGCCAATCTGCAAGTGAATATTGGCAGAGAAAACGTATCTAATGCCTCTGGACCCATTTGGATTTATACCAGCAAAGAGTTGATGCAAATCTGACTAGTCCCACAGGGCACCACAGCAGAATGAAGTAATCAAATTTTTTAAATTTATCTTTCCATTGTTGCTTGGTCATTGGCCAGACTATAGCATGTAGTGGAGAATATACATGCCACTGCCAACCCAGGACTGGGCTGTAAGAACAGCAGGAAAATGCAATATAGATCTAGTTGGCAGATATTAATTCACTTGGGTGTAGGGTGGTTGGCTGCTGTGAGATACAGGAAGCTGGACTAGATGTGCCTTTGGCCTGATCCAGCGGAAACTCTTCTTATGTTCTTATCCTATCAATTTTCCAACTCCAGTTTAAGGACAATGCAACTCAGGGTAAGTACAATGTTCCCTTTCCCCCCCCAAAATGTATTACTTGAGGAGGCCTCTGTGTCTGCTTCACAACTGCAGGATGCAGCACATACCCCATTGGCACAGCTATGCCAATGCTGGAAAGTTGTTTAGGATTGTGCCCAGAGTTATCATTCTAAAGTGTTGGTGTCCTCAACTGCTAAGGGGGATTGACTAAGGAAACAGGTGCACCTGATCCACAATAATTTTCTGATTTTTCAGGGTTCCACAGTTCATACTGTGTAAATTGTAGTTCTATGCAGCTCAGTTTGACACAATCTGGGACTGATAGCTTTCAATAAACTCCTAAGCCTGACAAGATTTGATCATATTTTTCTGGAGAAGATGTATATTTATTTGATTATGCATGGCCATTGTATGTTACAAAGGCTACAATCCTAAAGACACTTTCCTGGGAGTAAGACCCATTGAACACAATAGGGCTGACTTTTGAGTAGACATGGTTAGGATTGTGCAATAAGGCCATACCAATTGTTTCAATATTAGTAAAATGCTATTAGTTTTGCATGCAAGTCTTAAGAGCTAATGTGGCTCTGGCCTTAGATCTTTGGAGACCTGGGTTCAAATTCCTTTTTAACTACACACAGGTGTTTTTGGGACAGGTCACAGATTCCTCCATTTCACCCTGCTCAATGTTATCAGTTCACCTGGCAGGAAATTACAAATGGTAAACTCTGTTTCAGAGAAAATGAATTTGCCATTTCAGTCCTGGGAGGCAGATAACCACTCACAATTTCCTGCTGAGCAAACTAAAGCTGTACAGCAGATCACCACTACATGTACTAAAACAACAAACATATATACGCTGAACAGTGGCATAGCTAATGATCATGTAGCCCAGTGCAAAGCTGAAAATGCAGCCCCGGAAGTGATGGCACAATTGGAAGTGATGTCATCCCTGGGTATTTTAAAAAAGAAAATTGGGGGAAAGCCTGCTGCCTCCTCCTCAGAAGTTCATCAACCATTTGTTCTGCTAGTTGCATAGGTAAAGCACCTATTTGTTACCTGGAGTCAAAGAAGATTTTGTTGCTCCTCTCCCCTGCCCCAACAACAAAATCAAATTTAATTAAATAAAAAATGAAAATTGTGTCCCTTATTGATTAGGGAAACTGTGCTGGGGAAAAAAATGAATGGTTCTTCTTTCCCTTCTAAATATGAGCACCACTTAGAAGTTCCTGTATACCTAGTTAGCATGGGTATTTTATTATATATGTACTGTATATGATATTTGTACTGAGAGCAGATTTATAATAACACCTTATTAGTTCCATACAGTACCAAAATTACATCTCATTGGCTCTCAGAGCCATCAGTAACATGGGAAAGTTTGAGTTTAAAAAATCCACTTTTGTTCCCTATTCCTTTATGTTTTATTTTCTGGTTAATTGGCCATAGCTTTTAATAGAATATAGATATAGAAACAAACAATTCAGTATGTTTCATTGTATTCTGCATAAAACTACCTTTCCAATGTTTATATTACAGGGGTCTCCAAACCCCGGGCTGGGGGCTAGATGCGGCCCTCAGTGAGCCTCAATTCGGTCCCCGGCAAGACCCCTCAATCCGGCCCTTGGGCAAGCCTTGTAATTCACTCCAATACATTCTTATATGTAAATTTTTGTAAATGTATCCAAATTTGAAATGTAAACTAGCTTTCTGGTTTAGAAAACAGTGTTAGAGAGATGATGTGGCCCTCCTGCCAAAACGTTGGAGGCCCTTGATATATAACATGATGATATTATCATTCATACAAACCCCGTTTTTCACAATTTTAGTTACTAGTGTCAAGCTCAGCTTGTATCCCTCCTAAAGCTTGTAGCCCGGAGAAACTGCACCCCCTGCACTCCCCTAGCTACACTACTGATTTTAAATGAACTATTCCTGCATGACCTGAAGCATGGAAATAGATGTGCAAAGCAGGACACTGACCTTTAGCATACAATACATATTAATGCCTGACATCATATATTAATTGATCTATACACATGGACCCTAGTACTTTGACTGCATAAATCATTTTATTTCATTAAATTTCATTACTCACACCTTCTAGTGACTAAATGAGATATGGAGCACAATCCTAACCATGTTTACTCAGATGTAAGCCCCATTGTGTCCAATGGGTCTTACTCCCAGGAAAGTGTTTTTAGGATTGCAGCCATAGTGTCTTTTACAATTACCTGAAAGTGGGTCTTTAAAACTATTATTCAATTGATTTGGTATCCATTTTTTAATCTACTGGGGTCCAGGAGCAGAACCCCAGTGAATAATGAGATACACAAATATTGGGACAGTTTCCAAACCCTTGTTACAATGTCTACCAAACATTTCCATGCTCCTTTCATGGTGGGACCTGGGGATTTGATGTAAAATGTGTGCCTATTGTTTTGTGGGAGAGTTAGGGCATGTTAGGAACCCAAAGACAGATTGTCTGAATTAATAGTAAGATGCAGCAGATGCCGTAATAAACATAACATGATTGAGCATGGTCTGCTCAAGAAATTTCTTCACCTGCTTATGTCAGTTTGTGTCTCTGCTTCCACATGCTGTTTGGGGATCTCCTTCATTCTCCGTTTAGCCGGCGTATAATATCTGTACTGTGAGAGGTAGGATTTAGCGTCTGATTTTAAAGTACGTGGGGTAAACGGTTGATGATTGCTGGTAAAGTGTTCAGAGTGCTTGTCGAGGAGATCCGCACTATTTGATTTGGATTCGGCATTCTGGACCTTGGGAGAAGATTTGTTTGCAATGCTATCAGAAGAAGAGCTTGCAGAAGCTTTGGAGTGTATTCGATGCATGCTTGATGTAGTGACACTTGAGCTGGAGACTGAGATGTTGGAGGTTTTCAGAGCATCTCTCCTGCCAGGTTTTTCAGGACCAGGAGAGTCTGTACTTTGCTTCTCTGGAGTAGACAGGTGGCATGGCACAGACTTCTGTTCATACGGCGCACCCAAGGACTGGCCCACATTGCCTTCGGTTTCCTGTGAATGCTGACGGGGAAGAGGAAAGAAGCACAGATGGCAAAGTTCAATGACAGAATTGTTGTTGATACTCATTAAAATGTGCAGTTTGAAAAGTACTAAGCTGTTAAATAAAATATATGATTATTTGCCTGTACAAATATTTAAATAAAACATCTGCTTAAATAAAACAAAAATCAGAACATGAATTAAACTTTTTTTCGCTTGTGTTGATACCTCAGATAAAAAGCTTTTATCTTGTTGGGATAAAATGCAATTGACTTCAACATACATGATTCTGACATGCACTTTCTCTCACACACACACATAAAGACGCACTCACTTGGAGACTCAAGGGATGGGGCAGTGGTGGTGGGGAGAGCAGGGCCAGCTGGGGAAGCCTCTATGGGCAGTGGAGAAAACACTGGAGGAGGTGGGCCAGCTGGGCAAGTGGCAGAGAAGCCTCTGGAGGAGGCGGGCCAGCCAGGGAAGCCAGGGAAGCCTCCAAGAGCAGCAGAAGAGCCGTGCCAGTCAGGGAAGCCTCTGAGGGTGGCAGAGGAGCCATGGAAGGAGGCGGGCCAGCCGGGCAAGTGGTGGAGAAGCCACAGAGAAACCAGGGAAGTCTCAGAGGGCAGCTCGTGAAAGGCTGGCCAAACAGGAGGCAGGGGAGGGACCTCTTCCTTGGTCCCACCTCTTCCCACTCTGGGAAGGCCAGAGTGAGAAATTTTTTTAAGAGTCAGTATGCCCTCGGAATTCTGGAGAAGGGGGGTTTCCCCCTTTTCCGGTTGGCTCCCCCTTTTCCATGGGGTCCGGGCATTTCCAGTCATCTTGTCAGCCTGCCTTGTACCTGCTACATGGGGTGCCCATGGTGGAGGGGGGATGGTGCATGGGAGGGATAAGCACAGGGGGACAGTACATGGGGGCAGTGTACAGGAGGGATGGTGCATAGGAGGGATGCTGTACAGTAAGAATATGGGACTTCCACTACATGGTGGTGCACAGTGGTCCCCACTGCACGATACCCCCTGATAACTTCCAATGCCCAGCACTTGTCAGTGCCCAGCAGTGTTCATTGCTCACAAGTGCCCACTGTCTGCTGCCCAGCGGTGCCCAGCAGTGCTCAGCTAGGCCCAGACCCACAAATGTCTTCAAATGTTTGAGTGAATGTTTGAGTGTGGAAGGTTGCACTTTTTTAGAAGACCAGATTTCCTCCAGCTGTGGCAGGCTGATAAGGAGACTGACAATGATCACCATTCTTATTTTTGTCATCTCATAAAAGACTAGCATTTTCTAAATAAGAGCTGTTTTATTAGAAAAATAGTGTGCAACCAGATGAAGCAGAAAAAGGAGGGAAATCCAAATAAAAATGAGGAATGAGACAAAAAAATGAAGGAAAGGAAAAAGCAAAGTCCAAAGGAAAGGTATTGAAAGACAAAAAAACCTGTGGGGATCTCAGACAAACATCATGGTCAAAAGTGACTTGAGTCAGGAGTAGACTCTGAAGGGCCAGAAGGCATGGACAGGACAAGCTGATAATCCATTGACCTTCAAGGGGCAAGAACCTTAGATTCAGAAACTAAGTCAGATATAGCAAAGATATATGCTATCTTGCAAACAGCCTGTTGGCCCACGAGGTCATGTCATTCTTTCTAGGCAGGATTGTGGCCATTTCTCTTCCATCCACTGTCAGGGTTGCATGTTGAAGTAGCAAGGTTGGCTCCTCAGATCAGCCAATTCTGAGTTGCCTCCAGTATTGCAGTGTACCTAAATCCTTTAGGGATTCTTAACATTATGGTTTGTTCATAATGTTATGGTTTGCTCATAACCAAACATAATGGTTTGCGCAGTTATGAAAAATCCTGGCTTATTTGATAGAGCCTTATGCAATCTGTATTAAAAGTTGGCCTCCGTCAGTCTTGAAAGACTATGGTATCATACTCGGTGCTGCATACGCTGCATGCGAAGCATGAAAGCCTGGGTTAGATTGTTATGGAGGATAGGCTGTTACCCAAGCAGCAAATCCCCCCTCTCCACACCACTGAATTAGTCCAAAGGAAAGGCAGAGCCAATACGATTGGGTCCAGCTGCATTATATAACTGCATTATCTTTCTTGCTGCATTATTATTGTGTATGTGACAGACTTCTGACCTTGAGATGGTTGAGTTCTGTGTTAACACCTGCAGAACTAAGCAGCCTATAATGGAAAAGCTTTAAGAAAGTTTCTGACGGATAAAACAAGAAGTCAGCACTCTTGAAGGCTTTGAGTGACTTTGAAACAGAGAAAGTCAAAGTTTAGAGTTAAAGAAAACCATAAACTGAAACAAAGCAACACATCTTGCTCCTTGGGGATTCTTTCTATGGCTCCTAATCCATACCAAAGTATGAAACCAGAAGAAAGATACTCACCCAATAGCTAACCTTCAACAAAATGTGTGTATCTTTCACACAGATCCCAAAGAGCTGTGAAAGTGCTATTGAATAACCCTGACAGCACAAAACAAACCACAGAGCTTCCTAGCTTTGACTCTCAAGTAGCCACCCTGGCACGGTATTAAAAAATACTGCAATAGGCACAAATAGGAGATGTCTTATTGAACAGGAGAACTTTATAACACTTGTTTAAACCTAATGCGTTGTAACACCCACAGGGCACAGATGCCTTTTTCAATACAATTAGGTCAGTTTTCAAATGCCTACACTGCAGACATGCAAGAGTTGCATTTTAGACTAACACAAGGTCCAAAGAAATGAGACCAAATGGATAGTTTTGTTGGATGACCAGTCTGGCACACAGGCCACACACACACACACACACACACACACACACAGAGAGAAACACACACACACACACATCATATTAGTTATGTTTTCTTATGCAGAAATTTGTACTACGGACTGGTAATACTATGCTAACTTGAATTACGAAAACATGTAGCAATTAGCCTTCCCAAGCCTACCACATTTGTGTGAGAGACTCTTTTCCAATAGTTTGTTGATGAATGTGAGTGCAGTGATAGCAAATGGGCAACACTGGGATCAGATGCAACCTAGTGGTTTTTGCATGCATGTCAGATATTTTCAGATTTTAAATGCTACTATAACACTGTTTTATTATTATCAGTAATAATAAATGCGAATTCATGGATGAATGGAATGGGATTCCAGGCTTACCATAAAACGGAAGGGAATACTAATGAATGCATTAAGAAAACAAATCAGGTGGATAATTCAATGCTGAGATGGGATAATCTGTACAGGCATTGATTTTATTTTGAGTTATCTAGGAAAATGCTCCTATCTATGAATAAGAGATGAACACTACATCTAGACTCGTAAGAGCCCAGACAATTTCACTCATTAATCATGGGCTGCTCATAATACCACAAGGTGCTTATATGGTACACATTCATTGACTGTACCTTATTTCATGATTTTCCACTTTGTACAGATATTAGGTACAGATATTGTAATTATTATCTCAAGAACCCAATCATAGAGCAAGAGACACTCTTTCAAGTGGGTGTTCATCTTTTATTTAGCAGGGGAAGAGTAACTGGCCCTACACACCCCAGCAATGTCTGCTCTAGTGATTTCTGCTGGTGTTCTTTTTGCATTTTAGATTGTGAGCCCTTTTGGGACAGGCACCCAATAGCTATTAATTAGCTATTATTTTTTTTCATTTTCTTGTAAACAGCTTTGTGAACGTTTCAGTTGAAAAGCGGTATATAAATACTGTAGATGGATGGATGGATGGATGGATGGATAGATAGATAAATAGATAGAGGAACTGTTAATATTCCTATAAAGATAAACAATAACACATAGTAAACAATCTTTTCCTTTTGCATACACTTCAACATTAAGTACTGACACTTTATAAAAAAAATCATGCTTTTTAATACAAAATTAAGAAATAAAAAAGGCCTGCAAAACATTTTCCATGGTTATAAGGATAAATTTACCCCCTAAATCTATTTGTTTTATCCATTGCAGCCTGAACCTTTTGCCATCTAACAATTCCCTCTCCTGCTCTGATCAAGTTAACTACTTATACACATATTTTGAATCAAATGGAAAGTGAAGTAATATATTGGTCATAGACCAGTTAGAATAACAGACTTTAGACCTCAACACACACAAATGCTATATGATATTAAGAAATGCTGTATTAACAAATATTTATTAACAAGTATATGAAGCTCTAACCAGGTAAAAGCAGAAATGAAAAAGCACAAATGAAACCACAGGTCTAGCTGAAATGCAAACAAGATAATCGATTTTTATTTTTCCCTCAATGGTTTACTAATTGTGCCATTTGCAGCAAATAGTTCATAAAAATTTAAACAAATTTCTTCTCTATTCCAATTGGCCCAAATGTAAACACATGAAGCTGCCTAACGTTAAGAACTAACCCAACAATCCAGAGTAACTATAGGAGATTACGTGCACCCGTAGTTATTGCTCCACCTAGTGAAAACCTATGGGAAATTCATATTGCAATCCAGAGTAAATTGTTCTTACACCAGAGCAAAGACTCCTTGTAGTTACTCTGGATTGTGCCCTAAAGCACACTACTAATCTGCCTTAGATTGCAATTCTATATAATATGCAGAAAATGCAACTTAGAAGTAAGCAGGCAGTCAGAAGTGGACACATCTATGTGGGGATGTTAGACTCATTAATGTCTACTCTGACCAGCAAATTCTTAAAGGTTTCAAGCAGAGGCTTGAATCAGCCCAGTAATCTACTTAACTATGATCTTTAACCTGAGATCAAACAGCTTATCTCCAAATTTCAGTAACTTCCTTGAGGCTGTACAGCATTGTATTTTGAAACTTATTCCCAGGTAAAGGATCAAGAAATTGAGAAATTGAATTTTCTTTGTTCTATCTTAATTAATTAGGTATGGTTAGATTTGAGATCTGTTTTCTGAAATTTCTGTTGAGTGCTGCATATATGCAACGGGTCGAATGTGTTCATGCGTGGGCTGGGCAGAAATTGTTAAATTATGTGTGTTATAGAATATACAGTTTCTGCTTTTTGGCCTAATCCTATCAAAATGCTGAATAAGAAAGTCAGTACCCAGTTTTGTTAGTTTTTCTTTGGTCTCTATGACTCATAATCCAATGAGTTCAGCGTCTGTATGAGATCTATGTAGGCAGTAACAGACAAAAATTACATAAGACCATAAAAAAAAGCAGACCTCTGTCAGTCTTGAAAGACTATAGTATCATGCTCTGCGCTGCGTACGCTGCATGCGAAGCACGAAAGCCTGGGTTGGATTGTTATGGAGGATAGGCTGTTACCCAAGCAGCAAATCCCCCTTCTCCACGCCACTGAATTAGTCCAAAGGAAAGGCAGAGCCAATACGACTGGATCCAGCTGGTGTCGCAGAGCTGGGCTAAGGACAGGAGCTCACCCTGTCTTGTGGGGCCAACCCAGGTCTCGAACCCTGGCCTGCTGGTTAACAGGCACAGCGTCTTAACTGCTTGCGCCACCCACAGCCATAAGCAAGACCACCATAGAAAGTTAAAGATATAAAAAGTCTTGCAAAAGACATATCTGGAATTGCAGTAGTAACCAAATAAATCCTCTTGAAGTTAAAGGGAAAGAAAATGATTTTTTAAAATGAGCAGAAACTGCATTAATGCATTTGTTGTTGGACTGCATCACTGAGCAAAGCATGATTTACTCATACTGGGTTCTGCCTACATACTGGTAGATCATTGCAGGAAGCTTTGGTGAGTATTTGAAGTAGAGCCTTCTCACATCCAGACTATTGAACCCCCTTGCCTGGAAGTTTGGCCTCATTCCTTTTAATTTCCTATTTAGACAGGAGTGTTTTGATGCTGGTTGTCCTTTTATTGTTGGATGTAGCTGCTGTTTAATCTTTCATTTTGATCACTTAAAAAAAATTTCTTTGTATTTTATATTATTGTGTGCCCTTTCAGGGTGAGGCTTCTTTGTAGCCAAAAAGCCATGTAAATTTTAGTATAAACAAATAGATAAAGCAAATTCAGTGCCAGAATGTAATTTATAGTGGCAGTCTTATTGACCTGTTTCATGCATAGGAATGCGCACAAGGACTTTAAATCTGATAGTCCATTCTACATCAGATTTTTTAAAATTAATTTTTAAATTATCAGAAAGGTTTTATAATAAATCTGCACATTGCTAATCCTACAATCCAGAGTAACTACAGGAGCACGTATGAGACTTTACGTGCATCTGTAGTTACTGCACCACCTAGTGAAAACCTATGGGGAATTCATATTGCAATCCAGAGCAAATTGTTCTTACACCGAAACAAGGACTCCCCGTAGTTACTCAGGATTGTGCCCTAAGCCTACAAATTAATAGATCAATTTGTTAGCAAATTCCCCAGAGCTTCTTTTTCTCAGGGCTAAGATGCAACAACGATTTTGATGGAAGACCATCACGGTGAGTTAAAGATGAAACTTATTATCTTTAATTTGACAAGCCCCTCCACTTTTCAACAAAACAACAGTCTATGCATAGTGTATCTACATCACCAATGGTCATGAATAAAATTTCAAAGCACAGTTATTATCCAGCTGTCTAATAACATCATCATTCACAATGTCAGCCACTAAACAGTAACGCAAGAATCAACTGGCTAATGACCAGCATTATACAGCAGCTGGATTCAAAATAACCCATGTGCATATTTTAAAGTGAAAATAATACCACTTTGGGTGCAAAGCAGAGTAACTACGGGGAGTCCTTGCTCCGGTGTAAGAGCAATTTGCTCTGGATTGCAATATGAATTTCCCATAGGTTTTCACTAGGTGGTGCAGTAACTATGGGTACACGTAATGTCTCTTACGTGATCCCGTAGTTACTCTGGATTGTAGGGTATGTCTCTGTGTGTTTGTCACTACTATGATAATAATATAAAGCCAATAAAGGTTTTTCCTTTCCGCTCAGTGCTAGTCAACAACATTTCCTGTTTTACTATACAATACTTTTTATGAGCAATATGTTTCTCAACATTTATATGCTTCCACTGAAAAAATGACGTTCATAAAGTAATTTTATGAATTACTCATGAATGTTAATAAATCAGTTATACATCTCTCCATTGAAATCTAAAGGATTTAGGAGGTAATCCTAAATTAAAAGGGAACACTATTGGACATAGTGAGACTTACTTTTGAGTTAACCATGCATTGGATTGCGCTACTAGTGTGTTCAGTGGAAAGTGTGCACAGGACTCCAACCTTGGTGCAACTCTATGAAGATTTTCCATAAAGTTCAATTTGAGCCCAATCTTGAGCTCTTCAGCACTAGTAGTACAAGGGTGTTGTAAAAGGTTATACTGGGTGTTGCAAATGTGCTGTAAGACATGTCAATGCCAAGTCAGTGCTGGAGCTGAGCTCAGAGCTGGCCAGATACTTCCTGGAGCCACATAAGAGCTCTGGGTATTGGTGAAGTCTTCAGAAGCAAGGACTGGTATTCTGGGGCTGGGGGAGGGTATATGCAGGGAGGAAACAGGAGTGGGATTGACTGAACTATGCTCCCCCAGATACTGAACTGTCTCGGAAGTTTGTCTCTGCAAAATAACCAATGCAGATTGGAGAGTTTCCCCTGTGGGTGGAGGAAGTGAACATAAGCCCCCTTCTCCAAAGGAGATCTCTGGAGGCTGCCGTGGACTGCAGGATAGAGTGGTAGCCATTTTGGCGCAGTTGCACCCAATGCTGCTGTTACTTCCCAGGATGCGTACACAGGTCTGCAGCCTAAAAAAGATGCAGGAATCATTTTTCCCTCTCAACAAATTTTATAACCAAATGACTTTAAATGAAATTATTCTTAGTGAAGCCCTGCTTTACATGAATTTTATTGTTTCAGTCTGTTTTAAGGTTGTAAGGTGTCTTGAATCATAGAAGTAAAGTGGGATACAAAAGTAAAAACCTCCTTAACCTGGTAGAGTAAAAAGAGTGGCCTAGATAGGGGGGTGGCCAACTTTCCAATTTTACATCTCCTGATTCTTTTGCAGAAGCGGGAATTTCAGCAGGTGCATCTCTCTCTCTCTCTCTCTCTCTCTCTCTCTCTCTCTCTCTCTCTCTCTCTCTCTCTCTCACACACACACACACACACACACACACACACAGATAATATGAATGTTATCAGTGAATGTTGCTAATGATTGTTGCAATGAATAAATGTATAACAAAATATTCAATAACAATGAATGTTACAAAAATGCATATCCCTATTTTGCTTCTCTACTTTTCTCCCCTTTCTTGATTCAAATATATATTTTTGTGCTGTACCTATGGTGCTCATATACCATCTGCTCTAAAAAATGACTACATTCTTCATCTTGTTAAAAATATTAAAGAATATACAGCACTATATATTTTAGGTTTGTTACCCCCAAAATGCAAATCTGAAATGAATATATCACAAAAGAAAGCATTTGTGGTCATATAAGTAGTTCACATAGTAATTTACCATGGAACAAAACCTTGAATGATGGCAAAACAATCAAAAGTCAATTTGTAAAAATATAAACACGCTTACTTTTCTGTAAATGGCTGACTGTGGTCTTCTGCTCTCCCTGGAATTGGATCGGGACACATCTTTAGATGAGCTGATCTCCTTTTCACACTTATCTATTTCCTTCTTAAGTTTCTCTCTTCGCAGTTGATCTGAAACTTGGGGAAAAAAAGTGAATCAAAATTGTAAAAAATAAACTCTGAAAATTCTCTTTTAATATTTTTCCTGCAGCGAAATTACAGACTATTTTGGGTTGTGAAAGAAAAATTAAAAACAAAATAGACATGATTCTGGGAATGCATACAGATGGGGTCACTGCATCTGTAAATTGCACCTCCATAGATCTGGCACAATGCAAGTATACCAGAGCCACATTAAGCTAGACTAACCCTACAATCCTGAGTAACTATGGGAGCACGTAAGAGACATTACGTGCACCCGTAGTTACTGCACCACCTAGTGAAAACCTATGGGAAATTCATATTGCAATCCAGAGCAAATTGTTCTTACACCAGAGCAAGGACTCCCCATAGTTTCTCTGGATTGCGCCCTTGGTCTCATCTCAGCTCTCCGGAAGCCCTTCGCTAGGCCTTAGAATGCCTTAAATATAGAAGACTAAAATGATACAGAATTTGCAAAATAACACTGCCATATACTGAGGAGGAGTACCAAACACAACAGAAGACAGGAGAAACCTCCAGGAGGATCTGGATAAACTAGAATCCTGGGCTGTAACAAATAGAATGAATTTCAACAGGGAGAAGTGCAAAGTTCTGCACAATAAAAACCAAAAATACAGGTATAAAATGGGGGATACTTGGCTTGGCAGCACAACATGTGAGCGGGATCTTGGAGTCGCCGTGGATCACAAGCTGAACATGAGTCAGCAGTGTGATGTCTCTGCAAAGAAGGCAAATGCCATTTTAGGCTGCATTAAGAGGTCTGTAGTTTCCAAGTCGCGAGAAGTTCTAGTTCCTCTTTATTCTGCATTGGTCAGACCTCACCTTGAGTACTGTGTTCAGTTCTGGGCACCTCACTTTAAGAAAGATGCAGCCAAGCTGGAGCAAGTCCAGAGGAGAGCGACAAGAATGATCAGTGGGATGGAAGGGAAACCCTACGAGGAAAGGTTGGGGGAACTTGGGATGTTCAGCCTGGAGAAGAGGAGGCTGAGAGGAGACATGATTGTTCTCTTCAGATACCTGAAGGGCTGTCATATGGAGGAAGGGGCCAATTTGTTCATAGCTGCTTCTGAAAGCAGAACTAGAACCAATGGGTACAAACTGCAAGAAAGGAGATTCCGGCTGGATATCCGGAAAAAATTCCTGATGGTGAGGGCGGTTCGGCAGTGGAACAGATTGCCAAGGGAGGTGGTGGACTTCCCTCACTGGAGATCTTCAAGCAGAGGCTCGACGAGCACCTGTCGGGGATGCTCTAGGGGGAATTCCTGCTACAGGCAGAGGGTTGGACTAGATGACCTACGAGGTCTCTTCCAACTCTATAATTCTATTATTCTATGATTTGCTGCAGAGTGTCTGTTGACCATCCCGAATGCTTCTGACTGTGTTTCTAAGGGTGCAATCCTGTGTAACTATGGGGAGTCCTTGCTCCGGTGTAAGAACAATTTGCTCTGGATTGCAATATGAATTTCCCATAGGTTTTCACTAGGTAATGCAGTAACTAGGGGTACACGTAAGGTCTCTTATGTGCTCCTGTAGTTACTCTGAATTGTAGGGCTAGTTGCAATCCTATGCACCCTCTCCCTAAGAAAGTCCCTTAAGTCGAGTGAAGGGAGCTGAAGCTGTAAAGGGATGATCATGGATTTTATCAGTGATTTTTGGCATCCATGGGGGTGGAGGAAGCATCTGAGAATGCCAAGGCCCACGGGTAATGCTCAGGTTAGTGATATGACACATAAGGACACCATTGTTATTGATCTACAGATCTGACAGCAGACCAATTGTTACAATTAATGACTGAATATGGAACCACTCTTATGAAGAGCAATATCCAACCTGTTCAGTGGGGCTAAATTGAGCACTGTAATGTGTCTGGGAGTCATATGTTAACACTAACATTTTTTATGGTGTATATGTGCCTTAAAATGACAACAGTCTAAAAGGAGAAGCTCCCTGTCTAATTGACCACAAAATAACGGATCAAGCTGGAGTTGCACTCAGGTCATACTGGTAAGGTATATCACTTGTGCTTCAACAGAAGTGGGCTGCATTGTGTTTGGAATTTTTGTTGTAGAAGATATAAGCTAAAGCAGTGGTATTCAAGACCGTCTTCTGTTACTGACAATCTGTCTGGGAACCCCTTGGAAGTGATGTCGTGGCTCGAAGTGTCATTAAAGGTGCCCAGTGCCAGATTCCATGATGGCTGAACCCAGCTTTTTGCGACCCCTCCCTCCCCGAAATGAAGTTGTGATCCCCAAAGGAGTCACAACCCCCACTTTGTAAACCACTGATCAAAGGCACTACAGAATCCTACTTGGCAATGCCCTCTATGTACCATAGAGGCAGTTCTTTATTAAAAACGAACATTAAAAATTAAACATTTTCCTTTATAACAAATGCAAGTTCTGAACCACTCTGTGGAGGTAATTCATTGATTCTGCAATTAATTGATTCTGCATTGATTCTCTGAAGTCAGTATAGATGCACTGATGTAAAATGCCCTATGAATCATCTCTATGAATGACACAACGGCCATCTGTTAATTAAGTTTTTGGTAACTATGAGCTTTCTCTCTTTCTGCTTCACTTATGGTTAGATACACTCTCGTGTTCTTAAATATATATGGGCACAATCCTAACTAATTTAGGCCAGTCTAACTCACTTGGCATATCTTTCTGTGGTAATGTGGGGAGATTGGCATGTTCTGGTGTACTGGCCTAACCCCCCAGCAGTGGGGCAGAAGTGCCTTAAGGAACTTATGTGACAACCCCAGGTCAGGACAGGACTTATTCCAGGGTTTAGGATGGCCTAACTGGAGCTTAGGATTGCAGCCTATGACAGTATATCAAAGTAAATGCAACAATTGTGCATCGTGTCATTTGTATTGTGTTATTGTTAAAATGTATTGTATATATGTATCTGTATATTATAAATGCATTATAAATGTATAAATACAACACATTAAATTTGAAAATGTACTTTATATTTAAAAACCATTTAAATGAGTCTACATTACATTTTTTTCCTGTACTGCCTTTGAAAATTACACATACATTTGCTAAATTTCACCCATTATAAGTAAGAAATGAAACTCTGGGAATTAGTTATGACCACATGACTTTTTCTTAAGTAAAAACTGAAATTACTATTTGCAGACACCATCTGCAAATAAGATGATTTAAAAATCACTCTTGTTCAGGTTGATAAAATAAATCTGTGGTTGATAAAAAATAAATTCCAAATCTTTTTTTTTTTAATGAAGCTGATACTGACAGAAAATTAGCAAACACCACAAAGTTTTCTTATGGAAAGTTCATTACAAGGAAACAGGAATAGAACTTTATGGAAAGAGAATTGCCCTGTTGGATTTCTGCATCCTTGTATCAAGAATGAAAGAAAGATAAGACTCATAATTTAAACAACCAACTTTATTAAAATCTAATTTGATCAAATGTATAGTAGATCATATACACTTTATCAAAAAGGTTGAACACACACACTTATTTTTATTAATGCAAAAATTCTGACTAATATATGGCCTGCCTCCAAATTCCTGCAACCCACCTACAAGACTATTCAAAGTATACCAATGTGCTGCAGCATAGTGGCTGAAAACAGATTATCTTGACTGTATTTGTCAACTGGATCACAAAGCCACAGTTGGGAGGTTGCAGCAACTTGTGAGAATGACAAACCCTACAATCCAGAGTAACTATGGGAGCACATAAGAGACATTTACATCGAGTAGTTACTGCACAACCTAGTGAAAACCTATAAGAAATTTATATTGCAATCCAGAGTAAATTGTTCTTATGTCGGAGCAAGGACTCCCCGTAGTTACTCTGGATTGCACTCAAAATTAAAGACTACTAGACTAATGCACCACCAGGTAAAGGAGAATATGTCCCACCCCTGTTGAGGTTTTTAGCAACTGTGCTAAAATCAGGGTGACTATATGACTGGAAATTTTTTTAGCCTCCTGTCCTGGTGTCCTCCAAAAGGGCTTCATTATCCTCCATTTTGGCACTTTCCAATGGTGTGCAGTACCCCATCATGTCATATGTCACTGGATTTGTATTGAAGAGCAGAATCCAATGCAAAAATTGGTTTTGAAATATATCTTTCCTATCAAACGTTATGGCCAAAAAACTAAAAATAAAAAAATATGCATTGAGCTCTATGAGAAAGTGAAAGTGCCCAATATCGCGGCTTTACTCATGAGAAGGCAAACATGCCATTGTCTGCTGGGAAGGCCAGGCTGAGAGGAATCCAAGACCTTGACCTCCTTTTGAGGTTTGGGCACCTGGTCACCCTGGCTAAAATAGCAGGTTTAATAGGGATTATTTTTCCTTCTCTCTCTAATAATCATTTTTGGTTATAGTGAACAGTGTTGAGAGGGCAGTATGGGTGGAGTGGGTGTTAATGGGAGCAGGGGTGCAAATAGGGTAATAACAGGGGAACAGTGGGGGATCTCATCTCATAACTGATTGATTGATAGGATTGACTGATTGGGTTGATGGCACAAAAAAAGTTTTACACCACTGGTCGATGAGCTATACCATGGGAAATTGTGAAGGACAAAATGATGACAATGTATGCTTTGTTTCTGCTGGTCTACATTTCTAAGAATCTTGTTTTTTGCTATAGCAAGAGGCTGGTCATACAGGAAAAAATGTGCTTGGACACACCCTCCCTATTTCATTTTTAAGCTCCATTTAATTAGTTATTGCCTGCTTTGCCACAAATTAAGAATTTAGAATGACATCTGAAAGAGCAACCTCATCAAATGTCCTGCATCAAACGTCCAGCATCAAACTCCAGTTTGCAGCAAGTGGAAACCTTATTTATTGGTAAAACTAACTTCTTTAATTAATACAAAGGATGAAAGGAAGAGTGGCAGAAGCACAGGGAGATTTTTTTTGTTTTGTTACAGTATCATATGATGGTTTGTCATTAAGTATGAATTAACCATTTAGTTCTGCAGTCCTTCTGATCAGTGTCCAGGCTGTGTTTTTAGGCTGTGTTCTTAATATACTCTCAAAAGAACTGCCAAGCTGGAAAGGATTCACAGCTCCTGTAATTCAGACATGGGCATTCACACCTGTCCTGTTTGGCAGAACTTTTGTCACGTTTCTGCCACACATTCTGCAGTCACAGAATTCCTCTGGTTGCTGCTCTCAATCAACATGCTAAGAGTGATTCACAGCTTAGACATCATGAATTTCACCTTCTATTTTAAGGGCACAATCCAGAGTTAGGGCAGTGAGGAGAACCCTAGCTGGGCTGCCCCAACTATTCTGAATCCAATTCAGAAAGTTATGCTTCATCTAGAGAGTCAGGAAGACTGGCCAGCACAACATACCTGCTTCCCTGTTCCTGTGATGGTGTCAGAGGTCAGAGCATATTTGCACACTAAGCTGACCTCCCTCAGAAGTGGCAGAGAAATGCCTTATGGCACTTTTGCAACACCTCCAGGCCAGCATGGGACTTGTGCCAGGACTTGTGGCAGCCTAACTGGGGTTTAGGATTGCAGTCTGACAGTTTAGTCCTCACCCCTGGTTAGACCAGGCTAAATCCTGGCTCAAGACCCATGCTGGCCTGGAGGAGTTGCAGAAGTGCCATAAGGCATTTCAGCACTGCTCCTGAGGGAGGTTAGGTTAATGTGCAGACATGCACTGACCTCTGCACAACATCATAAGATCAGGGAAGCAGGGAAGTTGTGTTGGCCTAAATTGGTTAGGAATGCGCTTTCAATCTGTTCATTAAGGACTGGCTCTAGAGTTTGGTTTCTTGACGTCTATGATGATAAAACTCAGAATAGTTATTGCCCAGAAATTGTAAATCTATAGAAATTATTTTAAAAGGACAAATTACTCCAAATACTTACATTTGATGCTGTTTAGCCTGCTTTTTGGCACTGAGCAGTCTACAGCCGCTGAAAGCAAGCAACATAACAGAAATGAGTGAATCAATTTGACACTATCTTTGCTTGACGTTGGCTATTGGTATGAAAAGTAACTTTAATGAAATAAAGCTGCCTGTTAACTAAAATACATAAAAAACTGTTCACACTTTTCATTATTCTGTTATTCTAATCAGATGTATTGTTTAAGGGATTCAATTTTATTTTATGAAATAGAAAGGCATGATGATAAAGTTTATAAGTATTATAATGTGCTAGAAGATGATGAATGTGCAATATGGCATCTATGGAAAATGTACCTCAAAGCACACTGAGGTCATTAATTAAAGCTCTGGATATATTGTTCCCAAACACCATGTTGCTCAATAAATGGTATTTGTTCCGTTTTGAGGCTTTAATGATTACAAAACCAGAATCAACAGTTGATTCCCAATCCCCTTCCCAATCAACAGTTGCCGAGAATATGGGTGATGATGCATGGAAGTGAAGGAACACCAGAATGACTACATCAGCATATTCTAATAGTATATTTATTTAAGTCAACAGTCAGAGACGTAAAATGTGTCTCATTTCCAGATCAGTTAATCCTGTGAACCAGCTCCATCTGAAATAATGAGAAATTTTTCCAGTCTGTTTATCAAGTAAAACACTAAAGCACTATAGATCACAGCCATAGCAAGATATGTTGGCACCCAATATCACATAAAAAACTGCACATCTGTCCTTCTCCAGATAAGGAGTAAATGTGAGTTTTGCTGCTAGAAAATTAACTAATATGTCCACCAAAAAGGAATCTCATATATTATAGCCCTCAGTTCCACATAAAACTATGCTTAAACCCAAGGATTTGAGTTTGCCTAATTAAGAATCTTAGAAGATCTCTTTGGATCATGCCAAAGGCCCATATAATCCAGCTACCTATATCACACAGTGGACCACCAAATGCCACTATGGTTTCTATGCTTTTGATGCATAGAACCTTCCAGTTTCCTGTCCTCCCACTAGTGAAGCAAAAGTAATGGATGGAGAAAATAAAGACAGAGGTGAGGGAGCCAGAACTAGTGCAATATCACTATGGCTAGCAGACAGGAAACATATGGCAGATGTACATTCACATCTTCTTTTCCTCAAACCTCACTGTCCCCTTCTGATGCTTGCCATGGTCCAGCATTGTACCTGCACATGTGTCAACTGTAATCATAGCGTGCAAGCAGGATTAGAACTATTTCAAAACTGTAGGCTAATACTAACCCATGGTGAGCATTAACATCTGTCAAAATGCAATCCCACACATGTTTAACACGGAAAAAATGAAAGGCTATCTCAGTGGTAAGGCACTATCAGTGTGGACCTAGTTTTTCACATTTCCTTAGCTCTCCGTCAGGTGATTACTGCATATGAATTCTTTCATATAGAGAATAATTATCTCTTAACTCTGTGTTTCAAAACCCTTAGGGAACCAGGGGTTACTCCTCTTTCCGGGGACAGAAAATAAAAATTAAAAGGATGGTATAAAGCAACCATATGACCAACTCTAAGGGCAATGCTCACCCCATTACAAAGCCAAAGAGCCAGTGTTGTCCAAAAGTATCTCTGTGGTCATGTGGCCAGCACAACTAAATGCTAAAGGTGCACAGAATGCTGTTACCTTCCCACTGAAGTGGAACCTATTTATCTAATTCAATTACATGCTTTTGAACTTCTGGGTTGGCAGGAGCTGGACAAGTAACCAGAGCTAACTCCATTGTGTGATACTTGGATTTTGAACAATTAGGTTGAAAAGCACAGTGTCTTTAACCAATGGGCGATTGCAATCCTCTAATGCAAGGGTGTCCAAACCCCAACCCAGGGGCCAGATGCAGCCTGTGACAAACATCCATGCGATCTGCAGAAAGCCCTCCAACTATCTGGAGGTGAAGAACGCTCTGCTCCCTGAACCCCCAAGAGGATATTCTAAGGGCTGGAAAGGCTGCATGCACCTCCTTCTCTCTGTGTATGAAAGTGCTAATGAACTGATTTGAAGATTACTACCTCTCACTGTGTTAGAAAATGTTTATGATTTGAATTCATTCATTCATTCCTAAGTTCAGTCTCTAATATATTCAATTATGTAAATTTATTCAAATTTAATATGCAATTAAGTTCTTTTTTTCCTTCTGATTCTTGGTACAGAGAAATGATGCAGCCCTTCTGCCAAAAAGTTTGGACACCCGTGATCTAGAATGTTAGGAAGGCCAAAACAGAGGATAAGATTATCAGTAACAAAAACATGTATACTGGAAGAGACAGAAATACTCTACTGAACTATCAGGTCCTATAGCAATTGGTTAATGAGAATTATAGAGCAAGTCACTATGGAGTAATACGGACCACAAAAGAGCTCAGGACTGTGACCTGTTGTGAACAGTAGGAGACATCCTTAGGAAATCTAAAGCCAGGTCAGATTATAATAAAGTCATGTGTGTTTTTTAAGCATTTATACCCTATGTGGTAACTCATACCACATAGCTGAGAAATCCCAATCGTCTCACAAATACCTGGGATTTGGGGTGCGAGTTTCCAGAAAAAAGCTAACCCTTCTTTATTGGCTTGGGTTCGGATCAACTGCCACCTGGTAACTCCCTGAGCAGAACTGTCTCTACCAACAGCCATTCTACCTGGCTGCATCGGAAGAGGAGGAGAGGCAGCAAAGCTTTCTCCAGCAAGCTGGCTGGGATCATCCCCGGCTGTGTCTTCTTCATCTACCAAAATTGCCTTTAGAAGCTTCATTAGGTAACACCAGGACTAGCCTGCTAGTTAATGACACCAAGGGAGGCACTCCCTGCAATACTTAACCCACTCAACGTCACCACCCAACTAGCTCCCTTGCCTTTTAAAAAAGTGGGGGAGGGAAAGTGGAGGATGAGCTTCTCTAGCCTTCTAGACTTGTCTCCTCCTTCGTTTCTCTCTGCTTTTTTAAAGGGAAAACAATTTGGAGGAAAAATGGGGATGAAATTGGGGCAGTGGAGGTGGGAATGAAGTTGGGAGAAGTGGAAAGGATAAGGAGGGGATGGTGGGCCCCAGCCTCAGGATGATGAGGTTAAAATTTGTAGGGCATGCTTTGCGGGAGACAGCAGGTGGCTATGACACATCACAAAAGAGTGGTAACCCTGTTATTTCTGATATTTCTATTCCTTCTCTTTCCCCTTTTCCTTATGAAATAGAAACGTTCTGATAAATATGCAATTTTCAGTTAAATTTGGGTCAGCCCAATCCTACTTAATGTGGCACATGCGATATTCTGGGAAGGAGTCTTGGCCTCCAAAGACCTCCTTGGTATAAGGGAACATTTGTACTGGCATGTTGCCTTTTGCAACAGCTGTAAAGGAACTTACACATCTGGAAGGAGCATTCTGGCAGCATATGGTTTAAACAGGATTGGGCCATAAGAAAGCTGGAAGGAATAGAATCTGAAAGCTATTTTATAGACTTCATGTGACTCCAGACTCCATGATTGACTGGATGCTAGTTTTGAATTGACTGACTAAGGGCGCAATCCAGAGTAACTATGGAGAGTCCTTGCTCCGGTGTAAGAACAATTTACTCTGGATTGCATTATGAATTTACCATAGGTTTTCACTAGGTGTTGCAGTAACGACGGGTGCACGTAATGTCTCCTACGTGCACCCGTAGTTACTCTGGATTGTAGGGTAAACCACTAACCTGAATGTATAATATCAGAGTTTCACCTTTTTCAAGAATGTATTATACTATACAAACTAGATTTGTATTATCACACCTAATAAGAATTAAAGATTAAAATCAGAATGGTGTGTAAGTATTCATACTATGTAAGATGAATAAATAGAATGTAGATGGTATCTGGAAGTTGTCTTTTAATGAATATGGGTGCAATCCTAATCATGTGTACTCAAAAGTAAGTCCCAGTGTGACACCCATAAAAGTGTCTTTAGGAATGCACCCTATGAAACATTTGGAATTAAAGATTTTAAAAAGAATGTTTAAATTGACCATATATATTAAACTGCTATAAAGTTCATTTTCACCATCTTATAGCACAGTCCTAACCATGCTTACTCAAAAGTAAGCCCTGTTATGTTTAATGTATCTTACTCCCAGGAAAGTGTCTTTAGGATTGCAATCTTAGTTTTATTCCCATTTATGACACTGCCACTTTCAATCTTTTTTTCCTAAGAGATAGGAAATAGAGGTTTTTTTAAAGAAACCACTTGCAGTAAAAAAAATTTTTTTTTAAAGATAATTAATGCTACCACATTGTGCCAAATATTAAAATATACTGTAACTCCATTTTTGGAGGTCAGTGATAAAAAAGGCAAATTATGTAGTTTAATGATATAGACTGTCATATTGGTACAGGCTGCATTCAGTCTTTTATTTTTGCTACAATTTCCAGGAGCAGGGTGAGGGAATATTCTAAAAATGCATAAACCATGGATTGCACTTAGCATTTCAAGTACCTATTGGCAAGAATAAGAGTTGACAAGGATAGATATTAGCATGTATCTATTAATTCTAAAATAGCAGGCTTTAAATGCCAGCCATTAATTTTTAAAATATACTATAAAACTAAAGCAGCAGTCTTCAAAAGGGAGACTGCTGCATATTGATAAAGGTGTGCTTGGCGCAGATGGAGCTTATTGTTCTGCCCAAGGGCCTGTCTTTGGCACTGCATATCACTTTTGCACTAGCCAGCTCCTTTTAGGATCTGTTGCCCCAGTAGGCTTTGCATCTGGATTTCTGGACATGCACAGCTGGCTGCTGCACTGAAGAGAGACTCCCTGCGCATAACCATATGCTCTGTTCACTTGGGGAGTCAGTAGGCACTGATCAAACAAGATCTTGGAGAGTGGGTGCTCAATAGCAGGTGCTATTATGATCAATAGGAGATGTGATCAATTGAGGTTGCCTGAACATTTCACAGTGTCAGGAACTATAAGCTCACATGAACAGATCACAGAAAAAAAAAATGTACATTTTTACCTCTGGCCTGAAGGATTTTTTTGTAATGGACAGCCATGTGATCCCTGATCAGGTACTGGTTACTAAGTCTGCGGGAGGAGGAGTCAATGCAGAAAGCTGCAAAATTAAAATACATTTGATCATGATAAGATATCTTTAGTTAAACAACTACAACTCCAAAGCAAAAAGTTTTAAACAGAAAGTTTCAGTGATGGTTAATGGATACTGTGAAAAGCAGGTAGAGAGAACCTACTAAGAATTCGTCCTCTACAAGGCCTGCCAAAATACTGTTAATAACAGGTTAGTCAGTGAGAATGGAATGGAAGGTACAGATTTAGGCTGCAATCTTAAAGACACTTTCCTGGGTCTAAGACCCATTGAATACAGTGGGACTTACGTTTGAGTAGACATGGTTAGGATTGCGCTCCCAGTTTGTTTCAAAGAGGCTTGCACAAGAAAATTACTTGAAGGAATTTGTCCAAGAAGCAGAGTATGGATCTAGCTTTTTTCACTTCTACTAGACCTTCCCCTAGTAGGTTCAAAAAGTAGGTTCAAAAACAGAATCCCAAAGATATGTGGACTTCTTCTGAAGGTCCAGAAAACCAGCTGCAGGTCTGCTCAGTTGTCATAAGCATTTTGGGATCAATTTCTGCAGTTTCCATCCCTGTTTTCTGGATTTGATAACTGGCCCAAGAAAATGTTAGAAGACGATTAAGCAGACAGAGAGCACAATTCTAACCATGTCCACTCACAAGTAAGCCCCATTGTGTTCAATGGGCCTTACTCCCAGGAAAGTGTCTTTAGGATTGCAGTCTTACTGAATAATCATACAGAAGAACATCAACACTTACCTTACCAAGCCATGAACAAGGAAAGCACAAATCACAGAGCCATCTGAGTGCTGCTTTTGGGATGTGATGTTTAGCTTTTAACTGCCAAAGCAGGAAAACACATCCCTATATGAGACACTAAGGTGGTGTTGCCTTCAAAACTCAGCTACTCCATCACAACCCCATTATGAAGTCAGTGTGACTACACTGCTGAAAAGTGGTTTAGGGAATGCAACCTCACGGTTTTGACACAATTTCATGCCAGTCAAGGATGATCAACTAACTGGTGAGGCAACTAACCTATTATCCATAATACAAAATTTAGATTTTCAAAAGGATTTTAAATAGCACAGTCTTATGTAAAACACAATCTTATGTAAAACACCTCGCTCTGTGAGAGAGGTGTGGTGGTACACAATTTGTTACCGCTTTTGATTCTTAAAGGTCCATATGGTGTAGGTTTTTTTAAGACATGTTAAACAAACTTCATCAACTATGTTGAGGTACTAAAATATTTAATTGGTTCAAAGCAGGATAGCACAGGGCTAAAAATGTTTAATCAGCTGTGCTGAATAACTTTATTGCATATCAGTTTCATTAATGACTGATCAAAAAGTTGTAACTTAGAAATACCATTATTATTAAAAATCTGAGGCAAACGAAAATCATACCAGTGCTTAAATAAATTATTTTTATAGTCCAAACCATGGCTTTTATTATGCATAAATTATTTTTAAAATCCTTTTATTTAGCACATCAACCAAGTTACTTACCATTACTTTTAGTACTTAAATGTCCTTTGAATGGGCTTGCTGGTCCATACCTGGGAATGGATTGGTATTCAATCACTTAAAAAAAAGATAAGGAAATGAAGCAATCAGAAATAAAAATAGAATGAAATAGGACATAGATCACAAGCCTCCGTTTATTTTGAAAAACACTAGTTTCTGTGAAAATCATCTAAACGTAGAGCAGGTGACCTTAATTTAATAATAATTATAGAACATAACCTAATTATTATGTAGTAATTTGCTCAATAAAAAAATTCACACTGATTCTAATGATTCATAAATTAAAATCTATATATAGTGACACCTCACGTAACAAATGCCTCACGTAAAGTATGTTCCATGTAACAAACAAAAATTTCTCTAGGATTCGGCTTCACGTAACAAACTGGGCTTCATGTAACAAACACACTCATTGGCAGTTGGGGCAGACGCACTGGCCGGCAGCCCTTTTAAAAAGTGTCAGGGCTGCCTAGGGTGCCTGCCCATAGCGAAAGCACCACTTCTGCGCCGTTCCTCCTGTGGCTGGGCATCCGCTGGGCAGAGGGAGAGAAGAGCAGTGGAGAAGAGGGAAGCTGTTCAGGGGTAGCCAGAAGAGAGCAGGGGAGAGAGAGGCTCAGGATGGAGAGAAGGATGATCCGCATGGGGGATGTTGCACATTGTGTTCAGTGGGGTTTATTCCCAGGAAAGTGTCTTTAGGATTGCAGCCTAAGTAGGCTTCATAGGATCACCCACATTGAATGCATGTTTTGAATTCAATTCCAGTGTTTTGTCATGATTTTTACATACAGTTAATATTTTTATTTGAATATTTTTGGGGTTCTGGAACCAATCGTCTGAGTTTTCATTATTTCCTATGGGAAAATCTGCTTTACATAAAGAACGTTTCACGTAACAGACATGCCTCCAGAACAAATTAAATTTGTTACATGAGGCACCACTGTATATAAAAAAGCCACTGACTCACTGACTGATTCACTGATTCATCAATGCCCTGCCAAAACCACCGGGCCTAGAAGCGTGAAATTTGGGGAGGGTGTTCCTTCCGTGACTGAAGGGTGCACTGAGAACCAGTTTTCGGAAATTCCAACTGGAAAGGAGTGAAATGGGGCACAACATATTGAAGAATTGGTGCCCCAACTTTGCATACTTTGCATTGAAGAATCAGTGCCTAACCCCCGGACCTAGAAGCATGAAATTCAGGGAGGATGTTCTTTCTGTCACATGAACACCCACCAAGAACTGATGTGGAGAAATTTAACCCTTAAGGGGCTGAAAAGGGGTGAAACAGGTTTTTCTCCTATACTTAACATGACCAACCTCCAGCCAGTTTGGTGCTCGGTGCCCGGTGCAGTGGGGGGATGTTGTTTGGACGGAGGGGTTGCCTCGGGGTGGATGCTGCGCATAGGGGGTTGCACATAAGGGGTTGATGCGCATGGGGGAGATGATGTGCATGGAGGAGATGATGCGCATGGGGGAGATGATGTGCATGGGGAGGTTGTTGCGCACGGGGAGGTTGTTGCACATGGGGAGGTTGTTACACATGGAGGGTTGTTGCGTATGGGGATGTTGTGTGGGGGGTTGATGCGCATGGGGGTTGATGCGCATGGGGGGTTGATGCGCATGGGGATGTTGCGCATGGGGGATGTTGCACATGGGGGTTGATGCGCATGGGGGATGTTGCACATGGGGGGTTGATGGGCATGGGGGTTGATGCGCATGGGGATTGATGTGCATGGGGGATGTTGCGCATGGGGAATGAACTTGGGAAATGATGTGCATGGGGATTGAAGTGCATGGGGGATGTTGCGCATGAGGGGTTGATGCTCATGCAGGACTGATGCGCATGGGGATGTTGTGCATGGGGGATGTTGCGCATGGGAGGTTGATGTGTGTGAGGGATTGATGTGCTGTGGGATGGGGGGGTTGGTGTACGGGGGAATTTTACTCTTGCAACGCGGGTACGCTTTTCACTAGTTAAGTATATATTTAATAGACTGATCCTATGCAGAGTTAGGTACATTTCAGGCCCCAATCCTATTCAACTGGTGCACTGGCACCATGGCACACCAAGTCTTTGTGCTGTAGTAAAAAGTGTCATAGAGTACTTTGTGATGATGTGAAAAATAGGTATATTGGCAGAAAGCTCAGAGCCTTTCCACCAGCACCACTGGATGGAGCAATGTGCATGAGAGCAGGGAATCCAGCATAGGGAGGCTAGGCAAGGAGAGGATGGAATGGGTCAGGGGGAGGGTGGTGTCAGGGGCAGTAGATAGAGAAAAGGGCCAGGATTAGCAGTGCTGGAGCATGTCCTATCTTATCCCTCTTCTTGGACCCGATATACCAATATGGATTAACAAGGAGTTGCGTCAGAAATATCGCTGATACAGGTCCAGGTTCATCCATAGTAGAAGCCATAGTGTAGCAAAGGAACAAATATCTCCTTACCCCCAGGGTGTCCAGATGCCCGGAAACCCCCGGACAAGTCCGGTATTTAGCTTCCTGTCCGACCTGTCCGGGCAGGGGGGGGGGCTTGTCTGGGGTTTGGGGAGGTTGTGTTGTGCTTTGAGCCATGTTAAAGGCTGCTCGGAGCAGCTCGCAAGCAAGTGCGGTCGTCCGAACAGCCAGCGTTTGAATGAGAGGCTGTGCGCATGCGCAGAGCCTCTATCCCTGTTGGGTTTTTTTTTAAGCTGTGTGCATGCGCACAGCCTCTCAATGCTTTAGTATCAGACCGGCCGGTCTGATTCAAAAGAGTGCTCTGCGGGGTCCTGTGCAGAGCGCTCCGCTTTAAGCTGCCTCTGCAGCTGCCTGAGGTGAGAGGGAAGGTCCCTCGCATCCTCCCTCTCAGGGAGACAGCAGAGGCTGCCAAGCTTGCGGCGAGGGACCTTCCCTCTCACCTCAGGCAGCCACAGAGGCAGCTTAAAGCGGAGCGCTCTGCACAGGACCCCGCAGAGCGCTCTCTTGAATCAGACCGGCCGGTCTGATACTGAAGCATTGAGAGGCTGTGCGCATGCGCACAGCTTTAAAAAAAACCCGACAGGGATTCACACGCTGTCTGCTCGGACGGCCGCACTTGCTTGCGAGCTGCTCCGAGCAGCCTTTAACGTGGCGCAAAACACGACACGACCCCCCTTCAAGCCCAAAAGGTAAGACCCCCCAGAGTTGTTTGACAAAATGTAGGGCAAAATGTAGGATGTCCTACATTTTGTCCTACATTTATAAAATATTTTTTAAAAAATAATATTTTAAAAAATATTATTCATTTTAAAAAATGTAGGACAAGGTCCTCCAAAAGTCTGGATTTTCAACTGAAAATCCGGGCTTTTTGGGACCCTTGTCCTACATTTCGAGGTTGACCATATGGTCACCCTGCTTACCCCGAAGAAACCTCTTACCTGCTAAATTCCCCTGCCCAGATGAAGCATAGCCCACACTGGCATTGCTACAGCAGCATTGGGGAATTCAGGTAGGATAAGATCTCTGCAGAAAACTGGATTGTTTAAATGAAAATAGTGCAGTCCCATATTTTGTTCTCATTCTAAAATCATCTTGCCTCATCTTTCCAGCTTGATTACTTTTGTACCATTCTTTTCTGCCACATTTAACCCACTTTAACCCACTTAAGGCATGAGAACAAGTTATTAGATATCTGTCTCTCCATTCTGTTGTTTAGAGCACAGAGATCCGCATCATAAGATGAGCCTCCACTGGATCAGACCAAGGCCCATCTAGTCCAGCTTCTTGTATCACACAGTGGACCGCCAGATGCCTCAGAGAGTACATATGACACTTGCAGCCAGGAGCCCCCCCCCCCAACACATCTGGCATTTTGAGGTTCTCTGCCTCTACACACACTACTCATGGCTTGTCACCTGTAATGGTCCTTTCCTCTAGGAATCTTTAAAAGGATTGGACAAATTCCTAGAGGAAAGGACCATCACAGGACCATCTACTTTTTTCACAGATTGTCAGCACAATTCTAACCCCGGGCTAGCCTGGTAGAGATCCCATGCTGGCATGGGGTGTTACAAAAAACCATAAGGCTATTCTGCACCATTCCCGGAGGGTCAGGCCAGTGTACAGACAAGTGCCGGTCTCCCTATGCCATTGCAGGAATGGGGAGAAAGGTCAGTTGAGATGACCTAAATTGGTTATGGCTGAACCCTCTGTAAACAATTCTAGATACTTATGCTTTATCCATTCCCAGTCCTAGTACTCTAAGAACCTGACCTAAGTGCAATGCTTCTGAAATGAATGATCTGGCTCTCCTTTTCAGTTCCTGTTGACCAAATAACCATGGAATAATTCTTTAAATTCCAAAAGAGTGTTCAGGGTCCTCAGAAGCCTTTTTACAATCTAGGCATTTTAATCACTTTGAGGGCTTTATATTTATTACAATGACATGGACAGACGCATATTAAATACAAAAATACAGTTAGTAGAAAACAGAATGGAATAGGTTGATTTTGAAAGCCATATTTCATCATGAGTGAAGCTTCAATTGTGGGGAGAAAGGTAAGGACCTTTATTAAACCTACCTGCACCAATCTTAGATTCTCTCTCCTTCCATTTTAGCCAGATCATACCTTTATAGCCTTTGGGATTAATGCTATAAATCATACTCTTATAGCCTTTATAAGACCTTTATAGTTTTTGGAAAACAGTAGCAAAGGCATCCATCTCAAAATATTAGAGGGCAGGATCCCCTTCATCCCACTTCCATTGTGGATGTAATCCTATGCCTGTCTACTCAGAAGTATCATTATATTCAATGGGGCTTACTTCCAGGAAAATGTGTTTAGGATTGCAGCCTGTGTGTGTGTGTACATGGGCACAGCATGCACAGACACATGCACTCGACAGGCAGACAGACAAACCTCAAAATAATAAGCTATTTTTCAAAAGATCTCCAATTTTTTTCTTGTTTACTTAATGTTTACCTAATTTACCTAATGCACCACTTGGATTTGGGAAGCTGAAATACTATGGACAAAATGTTTTATAATTATGGTATCAGCTTCTGCCACATGTGCTACAGAAAATCTTTATAATCCACTAAACAGATAAAGACTACTGTATTAATACATTTATCATGGAGGATTACATGTTCTTGCAATCTGCTAATGCAACGAACTAATAATATGCACTACAAAATGTCAGGAAGTCATTTGTAAAACTCTACAAACTAATTGAATTTTCATTTTCATATAAAATTTGAATCGACTGTTAAAATGTGTGAGCTTTCAAAATGTTCACCATGTTTTCTTCCTGTAACTTCTAACTTAATAGGACAGAACATTTCAGAGCCAGAAAGGAAGGTGTAACTCCCAAAGGAATTGTGAGTACCTACATTCTAGAGGGCACACAAATTATTTCTTCCTTCCATTCACAAGTCTCAAGTACTGGTATGTTGATTAGTTTTAGCAAGTGGAACCTTTACCCTACCATTTTTGACTTTGTGCAATGGCTGCAATGTCATGTTGACCAACTCTGTCAGAACAACTGATTCATACTTAAGCATGCTGTGGTGGCAATTTCTCATATGGCCCAAACCTATGTAAGCCTCTGGAAAACTTGTTCTGGTAGCGTAGGGACGTTAGTACAAAATATTTGGGTCCAAATGCTGGCACCAATAAGCTAGTGCAAGGAGTAGTAAGATGAGGGACTGGAAGTATCCTATCATCTGTTTCTGGGTTCATGTGGATTTGTATCAGAAATATAGCTGGTGCTCATTTGAGTAGACCCAGTGCTCCAAAATAGATGCGCAGCCCAATCCTATACTAGGCTGTGTCACTGAGTGCAGCGAGGACAAAATGGCTACTGCTGTACTCATGCCCACCCCCAGAAGAGTGGTCACCCGCGGGAAACTTTTGTACTCTTCCCTCAGGAAAGCCCCCTATGTGGAGGGTGCTGTAAACATGCTTTATGGTTCATTTATGATATCCTGTGCTGATGCTAGATGTCAGTGCTCAGAAGCTTTCTGACTGGGCTCTTAACTTGGTGCCAGGTAACAAATGTTCACTTAAACTGAGGAGGCCTCCAGGGCCTAAAACTCACCTGTGACATGCAGCATCTTTGGAACAGCTGCACTGCCAAGGGACATGGTATCGGATTGGGCTGCCCATCACATTTTTTCCCCAAGGACCTCAAGGTAGCTCTAATTATCCAATTATCCAATATTCAATGTTTGCACTCCAAAGATTGTAATGTGTGCTTGTGAAGAACCCTCCAGATACGCTGGCCTGAAAATAATCAGCAATATAACCTTGTGGCAGCAAACTAATCAGACAGAGCACTGATTTTCAACCTTTTACATCTCATGGCACATTGACAAGGCACTAAAATTGTCAAGGGACACCTTCAGTCTTTTGACAATTGGCAAGGCACACCATGCTGTTGGGGGGTGGTTCACATCTCTTAATGGTCCTATTGATAAATGATATTTATTTAATAGAAAACTGAATTTGTCATACTCTCATGGCATACTTGTGGAACTCTCGCAGCACACCCCTCCACAAAAGGTTGAAAATCACTGTTCCTGAGGTTGAAATTGGAAAAGATTATTTAGGTGGATTGGACACATTTCTCAAGATACCTGAAACCATCATAAGTTATGCTCTAACTTCGACACCCCAGGGTAGGAGAAAAAGGGGGTGGCCATGAAACACATGTCGCCGGGGCATAGAAGCTAATACAAAAATAAAGGGATTGTCCTGGAAACAACTCAAGATGAAGACACAGGAGAGAGATGGATAGAGAACACTTTTGGCGGCCTCTGCCCCAGCAAATGGGTTACGGGGTGGGGGGGGGGAAGGAAAAAATGTTTGTACTCACAAACATTGGTTATACTAAAATACATTTTTTCTCTGTGTTTGTCAAAAATGTATTTTAGTATAACCAACAGATCATCTAAGAAAGTTACCTAATAAGTTATATAATTATATATATAATTATATATATATAAAGTTATATATAATAAGTTATATAATTTTGTAGAAGAGCAAAGAAATGTAAACTTTGAACTCCATGCTTGCCACATAACTTTCATGACATGAAAACGTTAATCCAGAATGTAGAAGTCTGATTTCTAATGATACAGCTTCACTCACCTCACCCTCTTAAAGAAGTCAAGTCACCTCTTAAAGAAGTCAAGCAAAATGTCTCAAATATTTATGTACATTTGTGAAGAGCTTACAACTAGTCATCTTTAACTAGTAACTTTTTCAGTCCATTTATTTTATTTTCATTTTTCAGCCCATTTCTTCAAATGCGGTTGCTTACTAACACAACATTTGATTTGAAACAATTTATTTGAAAAGTGCAGTCTATTAGGGCACAAACATAACCCACCATTGGGTTAGTCTCAAGACGATTCTGCCAGCCAGTGAGTGTCATGAAAGTGTCATAGAGCACTTTTGTGACACTCTGAAAATAAATTCGCCATCACATAGATGTGCCCCAGCCTTCCCACATCAATGTGCACTATCCTCCACAAAAGGTGAGTTTATTTCAGCCAAGTTCAACTGACACTGGAGTCTGTGAAGGTTTAGGGAAGACAGGGTGGAGTTGGGACATTTGCAGGGGTGGGCAGGCAGAGAGCAGAAAGGGGGCCAGGATCTAGCACTTTTGCTGGATCCTAACCTTGTTCCTGGACAGCCTGAGGTGGCATGAGTCCAAGTAGCTTGATCGGAGTTGTAGTGTTAGTATTGCATTTAAACAAAATCATTGCTTACAGACATCACTTCCAGCCCTGTTGGCACAATGATGTTACACCTAAATGAGTGGCATACCTAAAAAGGTGGGTCCCGGTTCTGAAAAGGTTGAGAATCACTGCTAAAATAGTAAGATTAAATTTGTCAACTCCTAAGAAGTGCCATTATGGATAGGGTCTCAAAATGTCCCCAAAAACAAGGACTATCCTTATTTTTGGGGATTGTGTTCACATATTGGCAAATGGGACAGAGGGTCCTGTCCTGACTTTGTGGAAAAAAATTATGACAACCCTAAGGAGTCAGCATGCATAACATACAGTTGAAAGTCTGAATAAAATGCTCTTTCATGACTTCCATTTCTTCCCCTTTTATTTGCCAAGAATTGATGGGACCAGAAATATGTTCTTTGTTTTTGTTAACCAAGATGCCATGATCTTGGTATTGGTACCAATACCAAAGGTAAAAGGCTATGCAGTCCAAGTAGTCTCATACTGTGACCTGGGAAGGATCTTCCACTCATCAGCCTCTCCATTCTTCTATTTAGCCTCCCAGATCCAAACCTCAGCACGACACAAACTATAATTTCATTTTTGGTAGAAAGTAAATATTTGTAGAGTAGAACTTTCAGAGGATTTAAAGAAGAAGAGCAAGGAACAGGCTGATAGAAAAGGCAAAATGTAAGAAAGCAAAGTGTAGCCAAGGTGATGCTGGAAAAAAGTTCTTCCTGATCCAACATGGTCAGGCAAATTCTGACCATGAGCAAAGGACATGAAGCAAGGAAGCACACAGAGCAAGGCACTTTCTACCTGAACCAATATAACAATATACAGAATTCAAGAGCTTCAAAATGAAAAAAATCTATTAATACAATGGCAAGTGCTGCAGAACAAGGATTGGCTTCCAAGAACCCATGATGACCTATGTGAACGTCACCATGTCTCTCTATTTCCAAGTGAGTCCTTCCTCTAAATTTCTATTTGCTCAGTTAATGCATTTTTGCCCAGTCCACAGGACAGCTCCTTCACAGAATAGTAAGACTACAATCCAGAGTAACTATGGCACATTTTTCACTGACATAGTTACAGTGCCATCTATGGGAACCTATGGGAAATGCATAGAGCAATCCAGAGTAAGTGCCTCTTATATGTTTCTGTAGGTACTCTGGATTGTAAGGTAAGTGCCAGTCACACAGGAGAGGGGAAAAAGAAGGGCACCGAACCTAGTCCATAGGGTCTGGAGAGGCCTGATAAAGAGCAGCATGTTATCAGAAAGGTGGTCAATACAAAAATACAAAAATATTTTCAGGGGTTTTCTATTATAAATGAAAGATACATCTGACATATTCAAACCGCAAAAGTATCACAGTAGCCAGCATTTACATAAATTATGGATGCAATCCTACAGATTCTTTCTGGGAATAAGACCACACAATGAGTAGACAAGACATGGTTAGGATTATTTTGAGTAGACAAGACATGGTTAGGATTATGCTCATAGTCTCCTTTGCCACAATGAGGTATCATTTGTGTATCACTGATTAACAATAAGCATCTGTTTTATTACAGTTTCAACCTTTGACAAATACAAGCGTGGAGAGATAAAAAGCCCAGTGCAAATCACTAGCTTTGAAGTAATTTGGAGTTATTTGGAGAGAGGCTGGTTTGGACTAATAATATTCATGGCTAGACATAAATCACACAGGTCTGTCAAGGAAAACCTTGACTGAGATAACAGAGAAATTAAATGTTTGTAATGAACATTTTTGAGGCTGTCATGTTTTAAACTAAAACCAGAGATGGGGAAAATTAACTTCATTTCATTAGCTTTGTCCTTAGTTGGAATCTTTTGTTTCATTCCAACTGGGTCAAGATATCACATGATACATTAGCCTGAGGCTGCAATCCAGAGCAAATTCAGCCTGCTCTGACCTAACTGCACTCTCCTAACTATTCTGTATCCAGAGCAGAAAGTTATGCTGAATCCAGAGAGTCATGAAGCCTGGGCTGCCCTAACTGCTCCAGAGCATGCTAAGTAATTGACACAAGGGGAAGACTTGCTCCTGAGGAGACACCCCTCAGATCACACTGAACAAGGAACAGCTGTGGTGCCTACAGTGGTGACATGACACTGCACATCACCTGGTGCGGAAGTCTGTACGTCATCCCTGGGATGTGCGCCCCCCCCCCCACCTGGACTGCACAGTCACCAAAGTTGGCGCCTGTGCAGTTGTTTCTGAAGCCAACTAGCTTCAGAAAGAGTACTGCGCAGGCACCATCTCTGACACCTGCGCAGTACTTTTCTGAAGCCTTTTGGCTTCGGGGGAGACTGTGCAAGTGTCAGAGTTGGTGCCTGTGCAGTACTCTTTCTGAAGCCATTCGGCTGCCGCTCCGCCTCCTGAGTGAGGCCGAATGGCTGTGCAGAGTTTCTCTGCTCTAAGGAAGTCTCCTCTGAAGCTGTTTGGCATGCTCAGTGTGTTTCTGCGCAGTGCACTTCAGATGGCCGTTCAGGCCAGCTCCTCAGACAAGTGTCAGCTTCTGGCTGATTCTCTGCCTTGGAGCAGGCCTGAACGGGTGTGCTGACGCCCGGGGCCTGCCAAAGGACAGTCAAACTCCTCTGGCACATCACCCCATACGGAGCGCATCCCCAATGCAGCCCACACCAGCCGCACCAGTCTGGTGACGCCACTGGGTGCCTGCCTTATAAGGAGTCCCTGATGAGATGCCAGGACATTCTACAGTGAATACAAGGGGCTTCTTGGAGTGGCCTGCTGCATCCTGAGGTTTGTGGGCAGCCGTAGTTTGTTCCATATCCTGAGGTTGAGAGGAAGGGGTTGCAGCTAGGCTGGCCAAGAACTCAGATTTTTGGTCAGCACTGCCATTCTTACTCGGGCCTTATCATGGACCCCTATGGGTCTACTCATTACTATACCTGCTCCTGAGGTGGTATAACTCTGAGGGCTGGAAGAGGGCATTTCTGCCTTGGAAACAGGCTCTGGATACAGAGTAACTGCTCTGCCCTAGGCAATGCTAAACATGCCCTCAACTTGCCTCTCCTGAGCTGCTTAGGCTGCCCCAGTTAGGGCAGAGCAGGTCCACCTCTCTTAGGGCACCCTATCTTGCCTTGCTCTGCCCTAAGCCTCCTTCAGAGTAACTGGGCTGGAGCATCTTGCAGTTGCTCCAACCTAGTGTTAGATAGGGCAACCTAAGGGCTCTTATGTGGACAGATTAGTTGCTCTGGATTGGGCTGTGAGTCAGTGGTTCTCAAAACATTTTGGTCATTGCAGGCCTTAACACTCCTAAAAGGAACCTTAGGGAACCCCACTAATAGGATGGGGAATCACAGGATACCAGCACCATTTGTGGAATTCCCTTCTCCTGGAATTAAGAACAGGTTTTCTTTAAAGACCTTTTGGTGGGGCCTCAAGACCATCTTATGCATGAAGGTTTTTGACTGATACAGGGGGTTGTGCTTTTTAATGGTTTATATTTTAATTGTGTTTGATCCTGGGTGTTTTTGTGTGTGTGTGTGTGTTTGATATGATTTAACCATCTTAACTCCCCTTTGGTGTAGGAGAAACATGGGAAAAAGGGATTCCATTCAATCCATCTCTGTGAAGTGCAAGTTAGGAAAATAGCAATGTTGTTAATGCTTGGAAATCTTCCTCCTGGTTGCTTCAGAAAGTGACTGCAGCAGGCAAGCCAGCCAGACCATCCCGAACATACAAACATAAAGAGTGCCACTGGATCAGGCTAAAGGCCAGCAAGTCCAGCTTCCAGTGTCTCACAGCAGGTCACTGGATGCTTTCAGGGACCATACCAGACATCAAGAGACCTGCATCCTGGTGCCTTGCTTCAGGCATTCTGAGGTAGGGATTATTTTAAAATCTTTATGTATTTATGTATTAGGTACATAATGTATTATGTATAAAAGGTATTAGGTATTCGGTATAAAAGGTATTAGGTACAAAATGTATTATGTATAAAATTTTCTTTCCCTGTAAGAAAATGGCTTTTCTGCTTAATAATATGTTCTGATTTGGCTGGCCAAGTCACCCATAAGTATAGGTAAATGATGGACTGCCATAAGATTATGTGCTGGCCCCAGTAGTGATGCAACTGATGCATCTACTGATGCATCTGTTGCAAAAAAAGTTTATATATGCTGATGACATTGCACTAATTAAGTATTCCAAAGATTTAGACACCTTGAAAATTACTTAAAGAAAATGGAAGTATTCTAAGATCTGGATGCTAACACTTGAGGTAACTTGCTTTCATTTAAATAATAGACAAGCTAATTACACTGTTTTCCCAAAAATAAGACACTGTCTTACACATATTTTATTTAAAAACACACTAGGTCTTATTTTCAGGGGAAGACTTGTGTTTTTTTAAATGTACAACAAGTCATCCAAGTCATGACCTCTTGCAGGCCAGGCTTCACAAAGTTTCCACGCTGATTTCTCTCCATTCTGTTTCAAATGAAGTCATTGATTTCCATATGGAAATAGTCCTTGAATGGCTTGTTTATTGCAGTATCAAGAATCTGGACATACCCTACAATCCAGAGTAACTACGGGAGCACGTAAGAGACATTACGTGCATCCGTAGTTACTGCACCACCTAGTGAAAACCTATGGGAAATTCATATTGCAATCCAGAGTAAAGTTTTCTTACACCAGAGCAAGAACTCCATGTAGTTACTCTGGATGGCACCCTAAGGCAGTCATTCCTGCAGGAATCATTATTTGAACTATTCTTTTTGCAAGGAATGGGTTATCTGCAGATAATGGGTTAGAAACAGTCTGCTTGCCTTGTTAAAGTGGCAGGTAATCTTGCACTCTGATACTGCAGTAGTAAAGGATCAGGTTACCTAGAGGGGACCCCTTCTTTTCCCTTCATAATTCAGTGAATAAAGTAAGGGCTGAAAGGCATTATGTAGCTGATTCTACCTAATCTGGTCTTGAATCAACGCTTTTAAAAGTTTTTCCATTACAGCAATTAGGCTGTTTAATTAAGGCGTTTGATTAAACAAGTGATTACAATAAAATAAGCACAAGAGGAGTTCTTACAGTCTCTTGCAGACTGGTACAATCTATGGAAGGAAAACTTAAGGCAAAGGACTGACTTGCTTCCTTCTTTCCTGTTTTATGTGCATTGAAAATAACTCATTCTACACAAGTGCTGGGTGCACAATTTCATCACCTGGTGGTCAGTCACGAAATTACACCTGTACTAGGACTTATTTTAGGGGTAGGTCTTATTTTCGAGAAAACAAGTTATATACCAAAAGAGGAATTTAGGAACCAGCTGTTAAAGTTTAACAGCAATCCAAAATACTTTCTGAAGGTTTGTTTTCTGTGGATCTGGTCTTTCAACACCTTTCAATTATCTCCAGAACTCATTCGTTCTACATGTTTTGCTCTTTCAACTTCTCTCTGCTGTTCTAAAGGTGAAAATTGCCCTTCCCCATGTTGCAGCTCCTGGTCTAATACCATTCCTAAAGGAGTTAATGAGAATCCATTTGCAGAAATTTTTGTGTGGAGCAGGAATCTGCAAGATAAAAGGGGCATATGCAATTTGTAATTTGCTAGCTAAGAAGGCATTGGAAGCAATATTTATAAATTTAAAAAGTTTGGGTTCCACTTTTTGACAGCTTTCACTTTTGGACAACGCTCCAGTCTCTGACCTGTCAAATAAGTGGAGGATGCCTATATCTAGGAGTGACTCTTCACCAGTCTTTAATTGAAGCCTTTAAGAAACTCATTGTGTTTCATGCTGTATTTTGCCATACGATTAAATAAATAAAACATGCTACTTCTAAAATAAGAAGGTTACAAATACCAATCATGACTTTTCCTCTAGAAATTGGTCCAGTCCCCTCTTAAAGGTGTTTATGCCAGATGCCATCACCACATTCAGTGACAAGAAGTTCCACCGAAACTAATCAACTTGTGTGCACTGTATGGTGCAAGTTAGGATGTTATGAAGTTTAGACCTAGAGTAGTTTAAGCCAGAGTAAAATGGAAATGCTGGCAAAAATTTTGAGTCTTTGGCCAGCCTATCTGCAACCCCTGCCTCTCAACCTCAGGATGCAGCACAACTGCACCAGCCCATCTCAGGATACAGCACAACAGCCCACCTCAAGATATGGCACAACTACACCAGCACAGTGAGTATGCTGCCCTTGTGCTGCTGCCTCTTCAGCAGATGTTGACCCAGCCAGAGGCCTTCTAGTTCTGGGGATTTGGCCTAACAGCTCAGAATATGTCCTACTTGGGCCAGCTTAGCTAGACCATTCTCTCTGGCCTAAAGTCAGGATTGCACTGTAAATCATTTATTATTAAAATTAAAACTATATGCAATTTATTTTATATAATTTAATAATTCAAGGAAGCTACATGCTGATTGTTCACCAGGAAAAGGACACAAGGCTTAAAGAAAGGGCACATCTTGGAAAAAGAGGACAAAAAGTGCACTGCCCCAAAAGGTGCACAGGGTGATCATATGATCATAAAAACCCGGATTTGTCCAGATTTTTAGCCTCCTGTCCGGGTGGCCTACATTTTGGCTTCATTGTCCTACATTTTGGCTTCATTTTGAAATTTCATGATAGTGCACAGTACCCCATCATGCCATATGTCGTTGGATTCGTATTGAAGAGCAAACCAAAAAACAAAAACAAAAAATACACTTTTTGGCAGTTTTTTTAAGTGGGTAGGAATTTTGGCCTGCGATTAGAAATTTTGGCCCTGGGGTTCAGGAATAATCTGGTCACCCTGCCCACCCTGTCCTGGTCAGGACGATCAAATGTTATAAATGAAAAAGAGGACAAAGTTCACCCAAAATGTAGGACACCCAAGAAAAACGTAAAACATGATTGACTAAAAGCTAAAAACATTTACATATGTGGTCCACAATGGGGGGTGGCATATGGGGAATATTTTACTCCTGCAACATGAGTACATTTCACTAGTTATATTATTATAATTTAAATATTATTTAAATTATATTTTAATGTTCTATTATTATATTAAATTAATATACTATTGTTACATATATATTATATATATCATTATAATATAATGATATATTTAATTATTACAGGGGGCTGCAAAAGTAGGTGTAAGAGTTAAGTCCATGTAAATGCTGAAGGCCCGCAATTCAAGCACTTAAAGAGATTGTACCCGATTGCATTCTGTATGTCATTATTATGACGCTGTTTTTCGTAATAAAAACTGTATACCTACTTTTGCACCTCTCTGTAATATACGATATTATATACTATGTTATTATAATTTAAACACTATATTAAAATGAAAACTATATGTAACTTATTATATACATATGTGTATCTATTTCACTGATTTATACCCAGTCTTTGTTCCCAAAAGGGCATTCAGGGAAGCTTGGAACACTTTAAAAGTACAATAATACCCATACAAGTATGTGCATATGTGTATCTATGTAAGTTAACTAATTTATTAATTAGTGTATTAATTTATTAATGCCTAGGCTTGTGACCTATAGGAGTTATGAAATGAAAAGTAGAATTGATGACATGGAATTTCTGGATTCCAAGAAGTCTGTCTGCTCAGAAGGAGGACAATGGTGGGTTCCACCCCCTCCCCAGGACAGGAGGCTGAAAAGGAGGAGGGTCCTGGCAAGAGGTCCCTGCGGAGAGTGGCCAGGCAGGCCCCGGAACGCTCCATGACGCAGGTTCTGGAATCCCTGGAGAGGCGGCCCTGCTGGGCTGTCAGCCGGGCGCGGGAAGGAGAAGGCGCCCGAGAGGCTGCGGGTGCCGGGAAGGGGGCAGCGGAGACGGGGGTTGGGGCGGGAGTCCCCCCAGAGCCGAGGCTGTGGGGCGCAGGGAGGACGCGCGCTGCAGAGCCAACTCTCCAAGGGCGCGTTTGGAGAGGTGCGCATTTGGGAGGCGCTCTTTGCGCACAGCCTGGAGGGGCGGCGCAGGGGTGGAGGGGGGTCTGGAGGCCGCCCCTTGACAGAGTGGGGGAGGCGCCCCAAGCCCTCCCTGCCCCCCAGAGGCTGCAGAGGCGCCCCTTCCCCTCCTCCTTCCTTCCCTCCTTCTTCGCGCACAGACTTCTCCGTCCACCTCCCGGCTCCCTCTACCTGGGCTCCTCCTCCGCCTGCCGCCGCTGTCCATGCTGACGCCCATGCCTCTGCGGCTCCGCCTGGCCGCCCGCCCTCCAAGGCCGGCCAGGACCCCCCGTGCAGGCGCCTCCCTCCGTCCCCGGCCGGGCCGGGCAGGGCAAGCCATGGGGCGCGGCAGGCAGCCGGCTGCAGAGGTTGCTATGGCCACCGTCGCCGGGCTAGCCTCCCAGTGTTGCGTCCGGCACCGCAGCAGCGCCGGCCCTGGAGACGCCCGCCCGGGGGACGGACCCGGATCGCCCGGCGGGGAAGGGCGCAGCGCTGCAGCCCCACCGCCGGGGCGCCAGAAGGCTGGCAGCGCCCCTGCACCGCCCCTCCTGCAGGCTTACTCGGAAGCAAGCCCCACTGCACCCTCACTGGGGCTCCTCTAGTATGCATGCTTTTCTGGGAGCCACTCCCAGCCAGGTTTACTTACAAGTAAACCCAAACGTAGTCAATGGGGCTTACTCCAAGGAAAGTGTGGAGAGGATGGTTACCCTAAGAGCCCAATACTGGGCATGTCTACTCAGAAGTTAACCCAATCGTAGTCAATGGGGCTTACTCCCAGGAAAGTGTGGAGAGGATGGTTACCCTAAGAGCCCAATACTGGGCATGTCTACTCAGAAGTAAACCCAATCGTAGTCAATGGGGCTTACTCCCAGGAAAGTGTGGAGAAGATTGTTACCCTAAGAGCCCAATCCTATGTTTGTCTACACAGAAGTAAGGTCCAGCACAGTATAGTCAATCAGGTTTAGTGCCAGAAAAAGCATGGCTAGGATGGTTACCCAAGAGCCTAATTTTATGCATGTCTACTCAGAAGTCAACCCAAATATAGTAAACCCAATGGGGCTAGTGTGAATGAGATTCCAGTCACTTATCCCCTCATCTGCAGCTTTTCTGAATGTGGCAAGGGCAGATTTGATGGGTACATGAGTTACTAGAGACACCCCCATGAACACTGTAGCTTATGCCCTACCTTTGTGAGTACAGAAATACTTAGCATCAGTGGCGTAGCCAGAGGGAGTGCATAACACTAGGTTTTGCAGGGAGCCTCAAGGCTGCATGCAAAGGGCCTTCTCCCCTTTTGGAGTCTTTACACACTGCAGTGAGGCTCCCTGCAAAACTTAATTCTTTGACCTGCTCTAGCTACACCACTGCCTAGCGTATTCTTGCTGCTCTTCTTTCTGGGAGATCCTTATGAGGTCCAGAAGCCAAGATGTGTAGACTATTTGGCCATAACAAGTCCACATTGCCCAGGTTGCACCACCAGGAGGCCAGTCTACACCTCACTGCTTTGGGTGATGTGGGCAGGCTTCCCATAAAGCTGGAATCAGCCGGACATGGCCGGCAATGTATCCAGAGCAGATGCGCCGCCCATAACGGCTCCCACAGTAGGAAGCATTGGGCGGAGCATCCGCTCTGGGGACATCACTGGCTCCCACATTACTTCCTACATACAAACAACCTGCGTATGTGTGCTCTGCAACTCCAACACTGTGTGCACGTGCACACTTTAAACTTACCCCTAATAGCTGCCCAATTGGGCAAAACTCAGCCGTGCCATGCTGCAGCTGCCCCCGTGTCCCTAAATGACCCCACCACCTTCCATGAAGCACCTCCCCAACAGCAGCAGCCCAGGTAAGCCCCCTAGCCATGTCTACTCAGGAGTAAGCCCATTAAGTCAATAGAGCTTACTCCTGAGTAAAGGGTGACCATGCTGGCACCCAAAAAGGAGGACAGGGTCCTCCCCCCAAAATTTTAAAATCTGGACTTTTGGGGGACTCTGTCCTACTTTTTGGGTTCCAGCATATGGTCACCCTGGATGCAGGGCAAACACAAAAGCAGCAGTAATTAAACCAGTTGTAGAAGAAGACAAGGATCCTGAACTTCTGCTGAACTTGTGCAGATCAGCTTCTCTCACCACTGAAAGCATCTTGACATGCTAAATGAGCCTAAGTTCAAGAGCAGCAGAGTTATCTTTGAATCTCTGTTTCTTATGGAACCTATACAGGAACCTTATGGAACCTTTTAATTTAATAATTGTCTTTTAATAATTGAATAATTGTCTTTTAATTTAATAATTGCATTTAGGCTGCAATCTTATCCACATTTACCTGAGATTATATTCCATTACATTCAGTAGGATGTAGTTCTTAGGCTGCAATCCTAAAGACACTTTCCTGGGTGTAAGACTCATTGAACACAATGGGGCCTACTTCTGAGCAGACATGGCTAGGATTGCACCCTTGCTACCATATTTACTCCAATCTAATGTGCCATCAAATCTAATGTGCACCCTGATTTTGAAGACTGAATTTGGCTGAAAAAGCGAGCATTGTATTTGAGTAAATACAGTATATATGCTTAGGACTAAACTGCTGGATTGTGTCTTTTTCCCATTACAGAACTCCTGTTGCACACAACTTTGCAGTGGTATATCTTCAAAGTCACCTGTTTGGCACAGAACTGCTTCTTATAAAAAAGATTACTGTACTGTGGGTGCAATCCTATTGAGCCCGGTGCCAGTCATACCACTGGCAGCAGGTGTTGTAAGTACTTTACCATGAAGTACTTGTGCTCAACACACAGTGCTAGCTCTGAAGCCAGTGCCAGTTGGCATTGGGCATATGAGTTGTAGTTGGTGCCTTTGAGAGTGGGAGGAAGATTGAGGTCAGGGAGGATGGGCTGAAAGGAGCGTTAGGCCCAGGAGATGGTGGAGAGTGGGAGACGATGCCAAATTCTTTGCCCCTTCCCAGCCTCCTTGGTTCTGAACCAGCAAAATAGCTGGTGAGTCTCTGAGAAGACCAATGGGTCCCAAGTACTTTTAATGGGGATAAGGGAACAACCATTGCCCCACATAAAGGACTCTAGAGTGGCTGCCTTGGTCCCATTGGATGCAGTGGTGGCCATTTTGGTACCACTTCTCCCGTAGGCTCTGGGGCAGTTTAGGATTGGGCTTTTAGATCAATTCCTCTCCATCCCTGCTTCTGTTCATTTTATAAAGACTCTCTTCAAACACTATGCCAGATGCCCATTTAGCTGGATAAATAACTGGCATTTTGTTTTGTCATTATTATTTTTCCTTAATATCTGTTCATCTTCGAAATGGGATCTGCTTTAGTGCCATCTCCCAAGTTGTTTGTCACAGTTCCGTTAGAAGCAATTTTCTGAGTAATTTTCTGAGTAATACTGGCATGAAATAATATGGGTATTCTTATCAGAGACTCCACAGCCTCAAAAAGGAATTTCAGAGTGTTGAGGGAGGTCATCTCAACAATAATAAAATAATATTCATGCAAAAAGGTCTTGTAGCGGGATAATTAGAATAACAACAAATCTTCAGATGTTATTCTTTATAGTTCTTTATTCAATTGTAGATCAAATACTACATGGTCAACCAGCCAAATCTAGTGTTTATTAAAAGAGGAGCATGCTAGCAATATAGAATAGGAAGAAAATTTGGAATTATGTTGAAAAACTGGGAACTCTCCAGCTGTGACACTAATCTGTCTGCCAGCAGAGAAGCAGAGCCATTTATAACTTGGCTTTAGTTGCATTCTAGCATCACTAATTTGGTAGCTTAATTTTCATGTAATTCGGAAAGCGTTTTTTTCACATGGCAACACCTTTTACTAATACTGTAATGTTAATTCCTTGTAATGTATTGGCTGCTTCCTAAAATGTTCAGTTCTACAACACACCTGAGCAGCTGTGATTAGCTTTAACCCTATGTGTTATAATGGAGATATGGGGCACAATCGTAACCAATTTAGGCAGACCTAACTCACCTGGCATATCTTCCCATGGAGGAGAGGGGACTGTGCCTGTGCAGTGGCCTAAATCCCCTTCCCCAGAATGGGGTAGAGGTGCCTTTTGTAACACCCCCAGGTCAGCACAGGACTTATGCCAGATCTTATGCTGCATGGGAGAAGAACATAAAGTTGCCACCTGGATGGGGACCACACTATTTTAGTATTGTGGTTGTGAATTTGGGTGCTGCTGATATAGGTCTATAGTTGTATCCTAGTTCCTGGGAATAAGAAATCCAATCTCCCCATTAAAAAAGATTTATAAAGGGTTCACAAAGTTTTATTTGTTCTAAAATTACAAGCCACTATACAAGACAATGAGAAAAATTGTTGGAAATGTAATACTGAAATCCAATTACAGATATTTTTATCCATGTGGTAGGTTTGCCCTATAATACTAACTTCTGATGATTAGTAGTGAGACAAGTAAAATGACAAATTATAACTTAGCATGGAATTCCACAGTAGTCAGACTTTAGAGTTTACAAAAGGAAAGCTATGATCTAATTTCCACCAATTTTTAAAAATCCAAACGACCCATAATTGCAAAAATCATTGTTGTAATTTCACAGAATTATTATGGCTGCAATCCTAAAGACATTTTCCTGGGAGTAAGATCCATTGATCACAATGGGGCTAACTTTTGAGTAGACACGGTTAGGATTGTGCTACAAGAAAGAAATCAAAAGTATAGAAGAATTTGTAAAGACATGACACCAGTTTTATTGATTTTTTAAAGCATAAATACAACGGATTTTTTTACTTTGACAATGGCTTTTCTGTGTTGATTTAAAACATGAACTATTGTGAATTTGTATTCTTTTTACTGAATGACCATTTAGATATAATACAAGAATGAAAGTATTAAATAAAGATGTATGAAGAAGGTAAATTTTTCATTGGTCTCACTGTTCATTTTTTTTGTTAGTTCTTCCCACCATCCTTAGTCTTCACAAATTGAATTGTGAAGAACTGATAGTAAAAATAGCTATTGCAGTTCTTGTCTGCAGAAACTGCTCTCCACCCCTGTTAGTACTCTTAAGTATTCATTGTCCTTTATGAAAGTTGCATGAAAAATAGATACGTGCAACATTTTAAAACCACATATTTGTACAATGAACTGAATTGTTGATTCTGTGATTCTGCTACTTTTGCTGTTTTTCTCCCAGCTGTTCAAATTAAGTTGGTTCCTCATTCATTGGCATGTGCCCCAATTTTAACCCAAAGCTGGTGGTCTCATTCACAAAATTCATTTTTCCCCACAAAAGATTCCTAATGAGCAGACTAAAGATTTTAAAGGCGTTACAACATATTCCTTGGTTACCAGGCAACACCCCCCTGTTGCTTAAAGAATGTAACCATTTCCATTGCTTTCCTGTCTATCAGCCGCGGTTCATTTGGAAATGCTATTTTGCTAGAATTCTGACCCATTCGTGCCAATTTATTTGTCAGTTTTTCAGCAGTTTGGCATCCACTGAAGCAGCCTCTACCTTTCACACAATAACTGCAAGGTCAGTTTTCAGTGTAATTCCTGTATGAAATGATTTGGAATATATCTATGTTGCTGCACATGTGAAAAGTTTAGTTAGAATGTAACTAAGAGGCATGCATTCTTATTTTTTTCAGTTTTCCTTTTTCCCCTGAAAAAAATACTTTCTCTTAGAAAGAATGGAATGAAGGACATGAAAAACTGCCACTAGACTGTTGTGTGTCTGTTTTATTCTTGACATCTAGAAGATGAAATAACTTGGTTTTAGTGAATTGGGGGCTGGCTGCACTATTATAAATCTGGCAACTTGGTGCTCTAGATTCTAGAATGCTACCATATAGCAGGTCTATTATGAACTGGGAGAACCGTGAATCAATTCCCATGGTAGCATCTGTGGTTGTAAAGCAGTATAGACCAGTGAGACTCTTATGGGCCTGTTTGCAACAGCAGGATTTCCTGTTCCGCCTCTTGTTTATGCATAAAAAACAAATGGTATCAACAGGAGGCTGTCTGTCTTCCACTACTTACCCCAATTGATGAAAAGGTTGGCAAAGACAAAAATAAACAACAGGATAAGCTGCATGCTCCCTGGCGTCTAAAAACAAGTCTCATTTTTGCAAATAGCAGGTTTAACAGATGCTTGAACCTGTTTTGGCCTGTAGAACTTCAACCTGTAGGAATTATTATTATAAATGCACAGCAAACAATTTCATGCTGGTTTCATTCACTTCACCAATCGGACCCTTGCAGGGTTTGACCAGATGCCAAACCCAAAATTCCTGAACCCCAAGGCCAAAATTCCTAATCCTAGGCCAAAATTCCTACCTGCTGAAAAAAATTGCCAAAAAATGTATTTTTTGTTTTTGTTTTTCTGTTTTTTGACAATAACTTTTGATAGGAAGGAGATATCTCCAAACTGATTTTTGCACTGGATTCTGCTCTTCAATATGAATCCAACAACATATGGCATGATGGGGTACTGTGCTCTATCATGAAGTTTCAAAATGAAGCCAAAATGTAGGACACCTGGACAGGAGGCTAAAAATCCGGACAAATCCAGGTTTTTCCAGTCATCTGGTCACCCTGGACCCTTCCCAAGAGTCTAGGTCTGTGTGATGTAGCGGCGTATAATTCGTGCTGATCCCAGAAGAGTGGCTTTCTGCAACTGGCAGAGTGATATTTTGTCAATGCCAATAGTTTTCAGGTGCCTGCCAAGGTCTTTGGGCACTGCACCCAGTGTGCCAATTCCCACTGGAACCACCTGCACTGGCTTACACCAGATACGCTGTAATTCAATTCTTAGGTCTTGGTAGCGGGAGATCTTTTCCAGTTGTTTCTTCTCAATTCTGCTGTCATCTGCTATGGTGATGTCAACAAGCCACACCTTACTGCTTTCTATGATGATGATATCTGGAGTATTGTGTTCCAAGACCTTGTCCGTCTGTATCCTGAAGTCCCACAGAATCTTGATCTGCTCATTTGCAACCACTTTTTCAGGCTTGTGGTCCCACCAGTTTTTTGCCACTGGCAGATGACACTTTTGGCATAGATTCCAGTGGATCTTCTGGGCAACAGATTGTGCCTCAGTTTGTAGTCAGTCTGTGCAATCTTCTTGCAGCCACTTAGAATGTGGTCGATGGTTTCATCCACTTCTTTGCAGAGCCAGCATTTTGGGTCATGGGCTGATTTTTCAATTCTGACCTTGATGCAGTGGTGGGCTCCAGCAGGTTCGCACCTACTCTATAGAACCGGTTGTTAACAAGAGATAGGACATATAAAGTTTAAAAATAGCCATTTAAAAGTGGCTGCCAGATGGGCAGAGAACTGGTTCTTAATTTCTTTGAAGCCCATCACTGCCTTGATGGCATTTGTCCTGATTGCCTGTTCTTGGGCAGCAAGTATCAGGCCTTCCGTCTTCTTCTTCAGTGTTCCACTAGTTATTATTATTAGTAGTAGTCCTTTGCCATAAAAAGTAAAAACAGATTTCCTGCACCTTAAAAATTATAGTCAATGGTTCTCAAACTTTTTGGGTGCAATCCTAAAGAACACAACGGGGCTTACTTTTCAGCGTACATAGTAAGGATTGTGCTCAAGCACCAGGACCCACTTTTTAGAAAGACAATTTAGAATGACAGTTCCATGTTGACTTTTTATGATACCTAGTGGATTTCCCAGTATAAAGGCAATTGTCCATATGAGCTTTGATCTCCATTGTAAGCCTGCAATTGTGCCTGACTATGCTGTTGTTGGTTTTTGCAATGGAACCTGTGATTATTTCTATGTTCACAAGTTATGAAAAATTTAGAATAGTATTGAGGGATAGTTTCACTTAATAATTTAATTTCTCATTAATTTCAACAGTCAATTAAATTGTGTTGTGTCCTGGTAGGCAGTGATTTTAATAAGGCATGTTATAAGATTAACTAGGATGACCAGAGTAAATTTCTCCTGCAAAAAGCACTTACCTTTGTATGATCACTGCAAATACCTTCAGTTGTTTTTAAAGGTGTAATAAAGGGAAATGATCTATAATTCACAGTTATGTTTGTTATATTTGACGGTTTGCCTCATTTATTTTTGTTGTGCTATTATTGAAGAAACCTATCTATACAGATTTTTTTCTTAAATGTCATGAATATTGGTTGGATTTACAGAGAAATATTCACCTGATTCGCCAGGCTGGTAACACAAATGCAACAAGCGCACTTTTTGCAAAGGCTAAGTATAGGTGCATAGAACTGCGCTGCAATTGGACAGTTAAGAGTATTTCTTCTCGGTATCAGTGAATGCCTTGGTACCAAAGCACCATCTTGATAAGTAGACAGAATAGTGAGCTGTAAGGAGGCAGTGTTTGTAGATCCTTCAATAATTCACCACCTGACATTATGAGGTTGGCAACTTTGTTGAGTAAACCCATTTATGTTGAAAATGACTTTTTTCTGAAAAAAGAATGTTGAAATGTCAATTCCCAGTTTTGATTTGTGGTATGATTTGATACTTTCTTATAACCCAGAGCCAAGCAAATAAATAATTTGTTGACATACTCATGTGATATTAGTAGTAAAAGTTGAAAAGTTAGCAAAGATGTCTGTACTGACCAAATATTGAGGTTAATAATTATTTATTGCACAATAACCTACAATTCTAGACAACTCCGTTGAGATCAAGGAAATAATATGAGGAAAGAAAATGTCTTCTAGTTTCTAGCTGTGAGCATCCGTCAGCGCTTTAAATATGTCTGGTGATATGGTGGTCTCTCAGGCTGCATTTCTATGCACATTTACATGGAAGTAAGCTCAATTGAAATTAAACAGACTTTTGAGTAGGCTGGTTTAGAATGGTGCTGGAAGTTTGCTAGAGGAAATGTTTTGTTTTTTAAATAATTTTTAAAAGTAATTTTTTAAGCCTATCAGGGCATTATCATTTATTATGTTCAACAACTGAGGCATTAAAGATTGGCTATTTTGTTAATGGTTCCACTAGAAAACATTTTCTGAATTATTACATGATGAGTAAAGTAGATGGCTAAAACTACCTGGTGCTCATTGGCTCCACAAACAGATAGGGCTAAGACAATGGGTGAAATCCAGAGTAACTATGGGGAGTCCTTGCTCTGGAGTAAGAACAAGTTACTCTGGATTGCAATATGAATTACCCATAGGTTTTCACTAGGTGGTGCAGTAACCACGGGTGCACGTAATGTCTCTTACGTGCTCCCGTAGTTACTCTGGATTGTGCCCAATGTCTGTCCATTAGTTCTCTGGGTATCTGTATCTCTGTTTGGAAGTGTTATTCCTTTCTGCATCTTACGATGCCATCAACTATGAATGCTGAAATGGTAGGCTTCTAAAACCAGCTTTTCAAATGGCCAGAAAACTTGAAAAAAATTAATAAATGAATACATACATATTTCCTGTTCTGCTTCTCATTCCTCTGCATCATGTGTCTCTCCTTTCACCGCCATCATCCATGATTTTTGCAAAAAAATATGCAAATTAAGTGAAAATCCAAATACCCAAGTACTGTATTTGGCACACATATTATGCTCATTAAATTTATTTACACTTGTTTGTAATGATACGTGATTGAAATATCTGGGTTTTCAAGAAATACAGCCTAGACTTTTTTTTGAATTGGATCCATGCCTACAAAGGGCTATTTCTGGCAGTTTTGAAGATCCTATTTCCATACATTCTGTTTCTAATGATATCCCATTTCACCTTTCCCAGCAGTATATAGCAGGCATTCATAAAATGCCTCAGGTCACCTTCAGCTGTGCATGGCTGAGATACACACCAGAGCCTGACAGTTGTTTTATTTTGCATTGTTGGCTTGGCTGCAAGTGACAAAGTGCTGCATCTCCTTGTTACTTTGACAGAAATACCGGTAATTGCTATTCCATTATGTTTCCATCCAGAACATTAAAGTTAACAAGGTGGCAAAACTATCAGTGCTTTTTCTGTCATAGCTGCCATGTTTTATATTTGGTGGGTGGCTTAATATACAGGTGGTATATTAGAATCTTTGTCTTTCCATTGGACTATTTCAGTGGCGTGGAGAGGGGGGATTTGCTGCTTGGGTAACAGCCTATCCTCCATATCAATCTAACCCAGGCCTTCGTGCTTTGCATGCAGTATATGCAGCGCCGAGCACAATACCGTAGTCTTTCAAGACTGATGGATGCCTGCTTTTAGTATTAGTATATATCTCGTATAAGGGATCTGTTCCTGCACTTTCTCCACCCCAGCAGATATGAACACCTGTGGTTAATTAAGTTTATGAGTTTCAACCTACAGGGACTTTAAGCAAAACCCAAAGAGGTCATGCACAGCCTTTAGGGGCCTCAGAAAGCCTCTTGGACACCATAAGAATTTCTGATGACTTCCAGGAACTTGTCTGGCTTCCACTATAGATTTGGACCCCATTATCACAGTTATGGCATCTGGAACTTTAGTTGGTACTATGTCTTCAGCCTATCTGGTAAATGTGGGGGGGGGGGGGAAGCAAACAAAAAACCAAAGACACAAAAAACTGCAGAAAACTGGCTAGCTTTCCTATTTTCTCTATCTGAAAGTTGTGTAGAAACCAGTGACAGAATACATTTACCACTTGGGTGGAAGTGGGAAAATGCAAACTGGCTTCTCATGAATGTTCTCCTCATTGAGGCCCTTGTCATCTTGTGAGTCAATAAAGAAGCTAATATGCACAGAGCTACATGTGACAGAAAGACCAGCTTCCTTAGGTTGATTCAACATATAGAACCCTGCAAATACCCCAGTAAGCTATATTGAGATTTGTGGTGGAATGCAAAACTGCACATTCCATGCCTGACAAAAATTAATGCAATCAAATGCCCTATCAAAGAAGAAAACATAAGCAGAAAAACAAAAGGCTACTGTGATCTAACTCAGGGGGGTGCAAACATTTTGGCTGGAGGATCACATCATCTCTGACACTATCGGGATGGAAATAAAAAGAATTAGTTTACATTTCATAATTGAATAGATTCACATAAATGAATATATTAGAGATGAAACTTACATGAATGAATTCAAAACAGGTTGTGAACACTCTCTAACACAGAGGGAGGGGGTGATCTTCAAACCAGTTCATAAACACTTTCACACACAGAGAGAGGGGAGGTGCATGTAGTCTCCCTGACCTTCCCTGGTTCCCCTCTGCTCTGGAGTATTATAGGACTTACTTACAGGGCCGAAGAGAGGGGCCTCGCTGCAGGTCACATGGAGACATGCCACAGGCTGCATCTGGCCCCAGGGCTGGGGTTTGATCCTCCGTAATAGGTAAACACCTATAAATAATTAGTAAATTGTTTTTATAAAGTATTTATATTCCATCTATGTAAATAAGTATTTATGATAAATAAGTATATATATTTATATAAATAAGTATTTATATTCCACCCTTTCCCGCCCCATCAGTAGGAGCCCAAAGTGGCTTACGGTACTTTTTTCTGCATATAGTGGGTCCTCTCTATATGTGAATTGGCTATCCAAAAATTCACATATCCATTAGAGGCAGAATTGCCACCATTAACTATGAATTATGAATTCAACCCTGGTGATGATGAGAGTGAGAAGATAAGAGATCTCTGAAAGGCTATCTGAGGGCTACTCCAGGGCTGGGACAAACCAGAGAAGAAGCAAGAGAAAGGTGGAAGAGGATGGGTGAAATTAGCCATGGCCCCATGCTGTGGTGAAATAGCCCCATGGCTAAACGCTGAGACTTAACAGCACAATCCAGAGTAACTACAGATAAGAAAAATAAGAAAAACTTACTCTGGATTGCTCTATCCATTTCCCATAGGTGGCACCATAACTGTGTCAATGTAAATGTCTCTTATGTTGATGTAAGTGCTCCCGTACTTACTCTGAATAGTGCTGTCTGTTGTTAGAAGAGCAATCTTCAATGAGGAATAACCAGCACAATGAAATAATCATTGCTGCACCCGGGATACTAGCATGGAGAAGGAAGCATCAGACTTTGGAGATGGTGATGAGTTCTCCCCATCACTCAGCTCCATCAACTTTAAATTAAGATTCAGCTTCATTGAGTGTATGTTGAAGAAGGTCTCCTGAAACCTAACTTCTCCATAGGCTCAATGATTCAGTGAGCACAATCCATCTGCATCCATTAGGTTTTCTAGGACACAACCCTCCCCTAAATGGGATCAGTGTTTTAAAACCATTTCAACCATATTTAATGAAAATGCAATTGATACTTGGTGATGCACACACCTTAGTCCCTCCAAGGCCTGGTTCATGCACATACTGTACTTGTCAATTCAATATTGTGAGGACATGCATATGTAGGTGGGAAACATCTCACACACTTTTCATTCATTCACATGTTCATTCACACATTCTCCATTCAAAAGTTCATTTACCAGTCATCAAATATACAGTCAATACATATGGCGGTGCTCGTAAGAAGAGAAGCAAGTTTCGATATCTATATGTTTCATTAGTTTCATTAGTTCATTCTTGTAATTTGATGGATAAATATAAATTGATTTTAGCGGCTGACACCAATATCGCTAATTGAGGCAAGCATATGATCATCATTCACAGCATAAATATGCAATTATTCATTCAAGGGAATATTTGGAAAGCAGAATGATGTAAGTAGCTGTCCAAGGTCCTGAAACACAATCCACTGTTGCTTTTTTCTTGATTTACCTAATCTTTCATAATCTGCTTTTGGATTGCAATTTGGAAGATGTTTTGAAATCTTGGTTGAGAGGAAAAAGTGGGATAGAAATGCTAAAAAATAAATATTAAATATACCTAAAACACAGGAGGGTCTCAAATGGCAATTCTTACAGCAAAAGTTCCCAGACCGAGACATTGCAACGCCCCAGCCAGGTAAGCCCTGTCTCTGCCCCCTTAAAGGATGGGGCAATAGCGAAAGTAGCAACATGATCACTACGATCACACAGCTGTCAGGGGGAAAAATGTTTTTTTTTAAAGAAAAACATACCCCTGGGAATGCTGGCCTTTTGGGTGTGTGTTGTGTGTGAGGAGAGATCACTATCCCTTAAATATAAGAATATTTAACAGAGGGCTATCTTCCTGAACAACAAAAAGCAATACTTGTTTTTGTTTCCAAAGGATGTTTGAACAAATTTAGGATATTTTGGGGTTTCTGAATTTTTTAAAAGTTGCACTTTATATGCCAATTTGAAGTGCTTCCAATATATATAGGTCATGCACTTTCCTTCTGCCATGATGTCAGAAAACTTCAGCACCTATACTCTAGATCAGTGATTTTCAATCAGTGTGCCATGGCAGACTGGTGAGCTATGGATAGTCCTCAGGTGTGCCATGGGAATTTGGAGACTGACATTGATTATTAAGAAAATTAGGGGATTCGAACAGCCTGGTGTGCCCTGTCAATGGTAAAAACAACTGGTGGTCTGCCTTGACAATTTCAGTCTCCTTGTTAGTGTGCCGTGAGATGAAAAAGATTAAAAATCACTGCTCTAGATGACAGCCTGCTGTGATTGGCAAAAATCCACAAAAATTACTCTTTCAAGCAAAACCTAGAGGTGGGAAATGGGAAAATGATATGAGAAAATAAATGTGTGAGTTTGGGTTTGTCTTTTTTTGTTACACATAGAACTTAATGACAACTTAATGAAAAGATATTCAAAATGTGAAGAGGGGAAGGGGAGATGAGTATCTTAGCACTTGGCAGAGGAAGTCCATTATACAAATACACTTGTACTGCTAGAATTGTTTTTGGTCTTACAGCCCAATCTTATCCAATGCTTTGAAAATGCAGTGGCAGATGCAACCTCTGCTACCTTCTATGGGCCTACCAGTGGCAGCAAGTAATGAAATATTATATTTAACCACTCCATGCAAACCCAGTCCTTCACAGGTGGAACAAGTTCTAGACAAACCTGAAGCCTTTATTTCAGGTAGGAACCCCATATATCATTCCTTTTATCACTGTGTGTATTAAGTTTTCACAAAGTGATACTGTCTGTATGGTATGGGTATCTTGGGAATATGGATGGAGAAGATCATTATGAATATGGTAGTTTTGGTACACAAAATCCTCCTGAGAATGAAGTTAGATAGCATCGGGATCTTTAAAAAAATATTGTACAGTAGCATTATTGCTTATCTCCAGATGCCTTTTTTCTTTCTCTTGTTGGTATAACACAAGTTTTAAACATGTTTGATGTTTGTATCAATGAACAGCATGTATTCAGTGATTCAATTTTTTGTTGCTTTGTTGTACACTGGCTTTTTTCAGACTCTACAGCTTTCTGGGTTATCTTTTTAAGATTATCATCATTCCTTGAGATAACGTCAGAACACAGAGCACAGTAATGTGAATCTTCTGAATGTTGATGCAGTCAGTACTAACACCATCTGGATAACTGATGAGCAGATAAGCCTACATTATTTCAATCCATACACTTTCAGTTGAGATAAACCTACCCAACATTATCTCCCACCATGCTGACGTGTACAGCTGGGCATGCAGGGTCTCATCAACTCAAATGGTATCTTCACCCCCAAATCCAGAGTAACTACAGGAGCACGTAAGAGACTTTATGTGCACCCGTAGTTATTGGACCACCTAGTGAAAACGTATGGGAAATTCATATTGGAATCCAGAGTGAGTTGTTATTATACCAGAGCAAGAATTCCCTGTAGTTACTCTGGATTTTGCCCTAAAATTGCTATCACTGCTCTTGAACAGCTCTGATGGATAGTGGAAGGTTCCCACAGGTGGAAGAGCACATGCCTGATATGGAAGAGCACATGCCTGATATGCAGAAAGTCCCATGTTCACTTCCTGGTAGGACCTGCGAAGACTCCTCTGAAATGCCAGATGAGTTGGAGTTGAAACTCCAGATGAGTTGAAACTCCAGATGAACTAGATGGACCAACAGACTGATTAGCTTTGAAGGTACTGAAGGAGGTAGCTTTGAATAAGCAAAAAGTTAACAGTAGTGGCATGTTGCCAGCAAGTTGCACATAAAATTTAGCTGATTTAAACAACTTTTTATACTGTTTTTAGTTACGATCAGTGATGTGTGTGGAGCACATTAATTCCAGAAACAAAACTCTAGCATTTGGAAAATTAGTCTCAGCACTGAGGTAATTTTTAACACCACCATAAAATCAGAGTCTGGATAAACTCATGAGACTCGGCAATGACCTAATGTGATGCTGCAAATAATGAGGTTCATGACATTTGTTTGTGTCTTAAATGTTCTGAATCAGAAATATTTGATTCCGGGCATTTTCACAACCTTTCTTTAATGAGTATTAAAGAAAGTCTTGTTTTGGCAGACAGTCTAACAACATTAGACTTGTTTTGGCAGACAGTGGTAGAGTTAGGACACTGCCAAGCTTTTATGGTGAAAAGCCAAATGGGCTCCAAGAAGTATTAATACAAGGGTCATGGTGGTGGTCAGATCTAGGAGAAAGACAAGATTCTGTAGCATTTTTAATACCTTAACAGTGTTAATAATTGAAACAAAAAGGGGAAACATTCAAAGAACACAATCCTAACCATGTCTACTCAAAAGTAAGCCCCATTGTGTTCAAGGGTTCTTACTCCTAGGAAAGTGTCTTTAGGGTTGCAGCCTAACACTACCAATGAGTAATGTCATGCTTAAAATGTTATATTCTTTTTTTGTATTTTTCTTTTATATTCTGCATTTCTTATATCCTGTCATTATTCCATTTTCTTTGTAAACTGCTTTGTGAACTTTTTGTTGAAAAGCAGTATACAAATACTGTTGATTGATTTATTCTTTTGAAAGAAATACTGGTAGTATATGCAGGACAGAAATATAACATTGGTTAACGGTACCTTACTATTTTTTAGTTATAAGGTGACTTTTTAAATGATTTATAAAAAATGCTTGAAGAGTCCTAAGTACAAATCGGTAGTGTATGACTTCATTTGGCATTATTCTCTGCATAACCAGATCTGGATGTTCCAGTTGAGGAATCCTGAAGTCAATTGTTGGGGATGGAAGCTTGTGAAACTGGAGCCTGAGAGACCCAAGGTACTACTCTGCTGATTAAACACCTCCTTCCAGGTCCAGGCCATTTCTGATTTAAGACTTTCATAGCCCAGTCCTAAACTTCCCAGGACTCATAGCAAAGCAGCACCAAAAGGGCAATCACTTTATAAGCAGATGCCAGTGAGAAGCCATTGGGAGTCTTCTCAGAGGAAGGCAAAGTTCCCTTCCTGAGGCTGAGACACAACCTTATTACATTAGGAACAATAAAGGAGCAAGAAATCTGGAAGCAAGATATTTTTAATCGGTTTTTTTATCTATCAATTTCTTTTTAGTTATATGGGTTATAATGGATTTCAGACTGGCTTCAGGCCTGGCTTGTTGTCTTGCTCTGAATGGGGTTGCACCCCCTCCCCAAAAGAGCCAGTTTGTAGATTAGGGGTGATCCCAGACTCACAGCTGCTCCTGGATGCTTAGGTGTCAGCTGTGGCCAAGAGGACCTTTGCCCAGCTTTGGCTGGTGCACCAGCTGCGGCCATACCTGTCTCAATCGGATCTAGCCATGGTGGCCCATGTGTTGGTGACATTCAGAATAGTTTATTGTAATGCACTCTACATGGGGCTGCCCTTGAAAACAGTTCGGAAGTTAGAGAAAGTTCAGAACGCAGTGGTTGATGTAGTTGTTGGAGCTCGGTGGTTTGACTCCGTCACTCTGCTGCTCCAGCAGCCGCACTGGCTGCCAGTTCAGTTCTGAGCTGAATTCAAGGTGTTAGTTATAACCTTTAAAGCCCTAAATGCCTGGCGATCAGCGTACTTGAGAAACTGTGTCCTTCCATACAGTCTCACTCATTCTTTGAGTTCATCAGAAGGGGTCCCATGGAGAGAGGTTGTGCCACCATGGAGAGAGGCTAGGGGAATGGCGGCCAGAAACATGGCCTTCTTGGTGGCAGCACCTGCATTATGGAACTGCCTCCCTTTTGAATTAAGATCAGCCTCCTCTCTTTTAACCTTCAGGTGAGGCCTAAAGACCTTTTTATTTTAAAAAAGCATTTGAGGTCACATAATGTTTTTAATCTGCCTTCATCCGTCTCTGATCTGGTTTTACTACTATTTACCGGTAGGTTTTTTTTATATTGTTTTAATTGTATTTTATTGTTTTAGCTTTATTTTACTGTCATTGTTTTATTGTTTGTTAGCCACCTTGGGTGCCCTTCAGGCACCCAAATAAATAAATAAATAAATAAATAAATAAATAAATAAATATTATAAAAATAAATATTCTATTAAAATGGATTATATTATAATCTATGGAGTTATATTCCATTTAATTTATAAGGTTTAGGCTGCAATCCTAAGCATGCCTACTCAGAAGGAAACCACATTGTGTTCAGTGGGTCTTACTCCCAGGAAAGTGTGTTTAGGATTGCAGCCTTAGTTATAGTTATAAGGTGGGATTTACATTACACCTTTAGTTATAAAGTGGGGTTATAATCCATGGCAGTTCCACAACAATAATGAGGGTTATAAACCTATACTTTTATAGTATAGTATAGTATAGTTGGGGTTGCCATATGTCCCCAAAAACAGGGGTAATCCTGATTTGGGGGGATTGTGTTCTCTTCCCAATGTTGTGGAAGAGAATTATGGCAACCCTTGATATTCATATAGTGTAATAATATACTATTAAACCAACAACTCTCCAGGTGTGGGAGTTTTCTTTTCCTGCAGTATTTGTACAGTATTTCATATTCCACCAGCAAAACAGTTTTACAAGCAATCTTTCAAGACCTCCCTGGCCTCTTCATTGATGTACAGAGAAGGCTGGGATTTGGACTGCAACTCCCTCCATTTAGGCTTAGGTAAAGCTAAGCCTGAATAATCCACACTTTTCTGATTACAATCAAAGTAACTGTAAACAGGCTGCAAAGCGCAGTCTAATCTGATTCTGTTTTCCATTCAGGTTTACTAAACTCATGTCACTTGGCATCCTGGAGCCTCTTCAGGCTTCAGTGGGATTTTTGTCTATTCATAGGAAATCAGGCTTTATCCTGGTCCCATAGTAGCAATCATGTTAAATTCCAGTCTTACAGAACTCACTCATTATCATTCTTTCCATGTCTGCACTCAGTAACTCCTCTTCCCAGTGTACAACACTGAGCACAGCAGGGGCGTCAAAATGATGGAGAAAGGAGGAATTCAAACTGACAAAGCTTATAGACACTGCTCATGGGGTTTCTTTCCACAACTGTCATTTAAAGACCCTCTCTGCCCTTCACAGATCAGCATTAAAACAATTAAAGTGGTAGCACTCATATTGATCCTTCTTCTTGGGTTGAGTTATGTAGAAAGTTTTGGGTTCATTCCAAAGAGACCTGAACATGATGTACTGACTTTCCCCCTTATTTTGGGGAAGAATATATAACAGTTCCTGATATGAAATAATACTTCAATGAGTAAGAAATACTTGGGATCCAAAAAATTCATGAACTTTCACTCTCAAAACAAAACAGAAAAAACAACACATTCACTTGGTAAGATATACTTGTGAACTCAACAAATAGTAGCAGCTGCTTATCACAGCCAGAGAGATCTGTTGTATTTTGGACCATCTGACCTGTCTTCGTGGTCAGCCCCACATGGTCAGAACACATTGCATTAATGTGTAATGCAGTAACTCGGCAAATGGCACCACAGAATACCTTTAATCACATTGTAGTGGCTGAATTCTTTCTTTAAAAAGGAAAATAGCAGATTTAATCACGACTTCCCTGTGCGTTGCCCAAGTGTCAACTTCTATCTCCTCTCTCTTTTCTGCAGTCATGATTAATCGCCCTTTTTAGGGAGCTCTTCCCAAATAAAGGAGACCAGTCAGGTATCATCAAACAAAGGTTCTTTGTTTACTCTCACTGGGAGGCACTTAAGCGTATAGGTTACAGTCTTTTCCTTTCTCTTTTGGTTACAGGTAACTTAGAACAATATGCTGAAAGCAACGAACCTCACCCCTCCAACATGGAGGTAAGTATACAGGTAAGTATCAAACATATACCCCAACAATAACACAATGTCCTTTCTTTTCCTTCTCAGGTTCAACAAGCTTCTTCCAGACCTGGATCCCCAGGCCTGGGCAACTCCACCTTGGACAGCAACTCCTCTCCAACTCCAGCGTCCTCCTCCTACTGTCCTCTCTTCTGCCCTTTCCCTTATATATCTCGACCTCTACCCCTCCCCATCCAGGCTCCTCCATCCATTCTCCTTCCCAAAGCGCGGGAAGAGCCCGGATTGGGGGAAGCAGAGATCGGTCTCCCGGGGTACATCCCCATTTTCTTGCTCATGTATAACCTGAGCAGTTCCCAATATGAGGCAGACCAGATCTCTCTCTCTCCCTCGGCTGAGGCGAGCACCTCTGCCCAGACATCTCTTTTCTTAACAGTCTCGCTCATCAGATCCTCCTGTGGTTCAGGGGCTCCTCCACACCAAGTCATTCTAATTGCTTGAGTTGCCATAATTCTCTTCTACAAAACTGGGACAGGACCCTCTGTCAACCCTGCCAGTATGTGAATGCAATCCCTAAACCGGGACAGTTTTCTGGGAAATGTGGTGGTGCAAGTGGTTGAGACACTGTGCCTATTAACTAGCAGTCCAGGATTGGAGACCCAGGTCCTACAAGATGGGGTGAGCTCCGGTCCTTAGCCCAGCTCTTGCCAACCTAGCAGTTCAAAAGCATGCAAATGCAAATAGATAAATAGGTACCATAGAGAAGGTACCATAGGTACCATATGGTGAGATAAATAGGTACCATATGGCGTTACAGATGCAGCAGACTATGCTAGCTCTATGGCTCTAGAAACGGGAATGAGCACTGCACCTGACAGTCGGTCTTGACTAGTAGTATAATCTAGCAGGGTACATCTTTACCCTTTTAATTACATCCTAAGAGCCCATCTCTGCAAAAGGGATTTTGTATTTGTTGCAACCACTTGACTGAACAGGGCTTTTTCATCAGCAAAAACAAAGATGTCCCAACAGAACATTGGATGGAGAAACACTCAACACACAAAATGGTCATGCTGCAAAATTTGAATCTGTATTTGCACTTTCTCTTTCCAGAATTTAGGAATCTTGAAGTCCAGCATTTTCCAGGCTTTTGGAAGATGGATTCAGCTCTGATTTTCAAACTCACTGATAGTTATAAAGAACAAAACAGTTCAATATGAGCACAATCCTAACCATGTCAACTCTAAAGTAAGTCCCATTGTGTTCAGTGGGTCTTACTCCCAGCACAGTGTCTTTTAGGATTGGAGCCATAGCCATATCCATCAGCATTCTGATAGCCATTCTGAAATGGCCATGCATGTTCCACATTAACTATTTAAGATGGTATCTTTTATTGGACCAACTTGGAATTATTGATAATTTTTGGTTTTAAAGGGAGAGAGCAAAATATGGATATTTTAAATAAAATAAACCATGGTTTTGTAAGATATTGATCGGAATAAAAAGCAGACCCCATGTATTTGACTGACTGTACAGCTCCCATATCTGAGCAGGCTTTGGTGCTGTTTCAAAAGCTGTAAAAGGACTTATAAATGAGTGTTGATCCAATCCCGCTTGGCCTGCCAAAAGATACCTCTACTTCTATATTCATTTTATAGTCCTTTAGAAGACCAGTTCTGATGATGACTCCATACACAGAGGTGCTTTTGAAAGCTTTTGTTTTTTGCTGAGGGCCAAATGAGACATAACATTGGAGACCTGTGAAATTTTTCTATTTGATTACAACTGGGTCCATGGCACTTTGGGAGGAAAGTTCAACCCTTTCCTCTTTGTGTTTTCCCCAGCTCCTTCTTCTAGATGATGTTAGCCTCAGAAGGGCAAAGATATCCAGTTTGTATCTTACTACAGTATTATACTCTTCAATGCTTGATTCAAATTGCCCTTGACCTAAACTCACTAGATAGGCATAGGCAAGTCACTCTCAGTCTTCTTACATCAGCAGAATGGGAACATTAAAATGGACTAACTGTACAAAGCTGTTGTAACTGAGAAAATGCATGCAATCCATTTTAAAAGGCTATTATTTGTCTGTGGATCAGATTGCAAATGGCAGGTGCAACTGGTGTGCTCACCTGTGGTCACCATTGCATGCTGAACAGTGGTTTCTGATCTGGGCACAACATTCCTGCTCCTTCAGAATAAATTTGCCCCACTGGATCAGTCAAAAGGTCCATCTTGTCTATCTTCTTGTATACCACAATGGTCCACAAGGCACCTTAGGTAGCACAAAACACAACTTGAGACCTGCATACTGTTGCCACTCTCCTGTGCCTGGCCTTCTGAGGTAGTCTACTGGTATTTCTAAAACCAGGACATTGCCCCTTTTTATCCTGGCTTGTCATCCTGGCTTTCCATCCTGGCTTGTCCTGACATTGCCCCTTTCCATCCTGGCTTGCATCCTAGGCCAGATCCTGTGCTGCATCCTGTACCACATCCTGTGGCAAGAAGTTCCGCAGATTAATTATGAGCTGGGTAAAGAAAAGTTTTCCCTTGTTCTAGCTTTCTTGATACTTTTAGTGAATGCACTGGTTCTGGTGTTGTGTGAGAGGGAAAAGAACATACCTCAATCGCTCTATCCACCCCCTGCATAATTTTTCTAAAAAACTCCAAACATTACAAGCTTTCCTCATAAGGGAAATGCAAGATACAATCTTGCAGCTGCTTATGCTAGGCAGGGGGAAGAGAGGGTATATATGTGAATTGTTTTGAGAAAGGGGAAGGATTCACAATCATCTTCTGGACTTTCTGCAATGTGTGCAGTTTAATTTTTCCCTTCACACTGCATGGGCTGAGTGGGAGGCTGCCTGGGTAGAGCAGTTTCCCCACCTACTTCAAGTACTCAGTTTTGGCTTATGGTGGCTGATTCACTCTTGTAAATTCAATGTTTGCAGAGAGAGAGAGAGAGAGAGAGAGAGGAGTTGGAAAGCACCACTCTAGCTGCACTTCTGCTCAAATCTCAAAGGGACACAACACACAAGATGGTCTTGTTTTCTGTCTGGATGAATGCAGTCAAGCGCACAAGGCTGCTGCGACACTGTTGTCTCCAGAACTAGCTCCCTGGAGGGGTCTCTTGGTGCCAACCTGTCTCTGACCAGAAGTCTACCCCTCCACTGGAAGGAAGAAGGTGGAATCTTGCAACAAATACACACTGGGAGGACACGGAAGAGTCAGGATGCTTAAAGGAAATTTCCTCTAGACATAAATAAACAGGAAAATAAAAAGGATATGAAAAATTTGTATTTTAAAAATTAAAAAGATGGGAAAAGAGACCCAAGAAAAGAAGGAAAAGCAAGTAGCCTACTTTGAAGGCAGTTTTTTTTTCTTTTTTCCTAGATCTACATAATGGCTCAAAATGAATGATGGCTACTCTCCAGTGCATCCTCTCACTCACACACACACATGCACAGGATTCCGGGATTCTGTTAACTTCAAGTCTCTTTCAGAACTAGCCAAGACATCCTGGTTAGTGATTTGTGGTGTCTTCTTTCTGTTGTTTTGAATACACTACTCATCTTTTTCCTATTGTAAGTGTGGTGGATTTAATTTTTGATCTACATGGGAAATTCATATACATGGGATATATCTAAGCAAGTGTAATTTAGTGGCTAGAAGCATTTCTTAAGGTCTGCTTTCAGCATGCCACTTTGCATAGTCCACCTATTGGAAGTACCATTGGAAATAACTGCCGATGATATCATCATGAGCGAATTCCTGATTGAGAAGCCAGATCTAACATGATTAACACGAGTAAGATGTTCACAGCAGGCTGGAGGACTTTTTGGAGTACGCAAAAAACATATGTTGGTATTCTGCCCACTGAGCTGAGTCTCCAATTGTAGTTTGTCATGCTGCATTACTGGTCTTGCTGTGAGGAGTTAACCCACAAGTAGTACTAGATACCACTATTACCAGCCGTGGTTTGAGTATGTCTGGTTGAGAAACACTTAGATAGCTAGAGCCTGGGGAGAGTACAGTTCAAATTCCAGTTCAGTTCTGAAATTAACTGGATGGTACCTGGGTCAGACACCTGTTTTATGCCTAACCAAACTCCAAGATTGTCCTACAAACAATCTTTGCAGACAATTCTATGCAGACAAGAGCCAGGTACATTTTCAAAATGTGTCTTGAGGACAAAAAAAATCAACCATCCTGTGCACAGTACATTTACATGGGAGTAAGTCCTGTTAAGTGCTGCAAATTAAAACATGTATTTGGATAAGCATGCAGATGGCATTTATTTATTAATGAGTTTAAAAATCACCCTTTTTCCAAAGAGGGAAGTCTGTGGAACTCCTTGCCACAGGACATGGTGATGGCATCCTGCCTAGATACCTTTAAGAGGGGATTGGAAGTCAAATTTTAGAGTACTTTGGAATTCCAGATGCAGAGGAAGGCACCAGGATTCCTGTCTCCTGAGGCATCTGATGGGCCACTGTGAGATACAGGAAGCTGGACTAGATGGGCCTCATCAAGCAGGGCTAGATCAAAAACTCTCCTGAGCTTACCAGCTGAGTGAAAAGAGCTCAGGCTGAGGTCATTCTGATCTCAAGTGGACATTCCAATCCAGCCATTTTCAACCACAGTGCCATGGACCACTGGTGCAACATGAATGGTCCGAGGTGTGCTGCAGGAATTTGGGAGAAGAGCATCTCGTATTAGGGATTCACATTGGGTGTGGGCATTTAATCCCAGTGTAATAGGTCCTCTTTCTCCAGGACATGTCTTAGAATCATAGAATCAAAGCGTTGGAAGGGACCTAGTAAGTCATCTAGTCCAACCCCCTGCCTGTAGCAGGAAATCCCCCTAGAGCATCCCCAACAGGTGCTCGTCGAGCCTCTGCTTGAAGATCCCCAGTGAGGGAGAGTCCACCACCTCCCTTGGCAATCTCTTTCACTGCCGAACCGCCATCACCGTCAGGAATTTTTTCCGGATCTCCAACCGGAATCTCCTCTCTTGCAGTTTGTACCCATTGGTTCTAGTTCTTCTTTCAGAAGCAGCTATGAACAAATGAGCCCCTTCCTCCCTATGACAGCCCTTCAGGTATCTGAAGAGGGCAATCATGTCTCCTCTCAGCCTCCTCTTCTCCAGGCTGAACATCCCAAGTTCCCCCAACCTTTCCTCGTAGGGTTTCCCTTCCATCCCACTGATCATTCTTGTCGCTCTCCTCTGGATTTGCTGCAGTTTGGCTGCATCTTTCTTAAAGTGAGGTGCCCAGAACTGAACACAGTACTCAAGGTGAGGTCTGACCAATGCTGAATAAAGAGAAACTAGAACTTCTCGCAACTTGGAAGCTACAGTCCTCTTAATGCAGCCTAAAATGGCATTTGCCTTCTTTGCAGACACATCACACTGCTGACTCATGTTCAGCTTGTGATCCATGGCGACTCCAAGATCCCGCTCACATGTTGTGCTGCCAAGCCAAGTATCCCCCATTTTATACCTGTATTTTTGGTTTTTATTGCCCAGTTGCAGAACCTTGCATTTCTCCCTGTTGAAATTCATTCTATTTGTTACAGCCCAGGATTCTAGTTTATCCAGATCCTCCTGGAGGTTTCTCCTGTCTTCTGTTGTGTTTGCTATTCCTCCCAGTTTGGTGTCATCCGCAAATTTGATCAGGCTCCCCTGTATCCCTTCTTCTAAGTCATTAATGAAAATGTTAAAAAGAACCGGTCCCAAGACAGAGCCTTGGGGTACCTCACTTGAAACAGACCTCCAGGTTGACACAGAACCATTTACTAAAACCCTTTGAGTGCGGCCATCGAGCCAGTTGCAGATCCACCTAACAATTGCCCCGTCTAGCCCATATTTTTCCAACTTCCCAATTAAAATGTAATGTGGGACCTTGTCAAATGCTTTGCTGAAGTCAAGATAAATGACATCCACAGCATTGCCACTGTCCAGTAAGCTCGTAACCCAATCAAAAAAGGAGATCAGATTTGTCTGGCAAGATTTGTCTTTTTTTTTAAGCTTTGTGTCCTGCAAAAACCTTCATTGTCCTCTTTTCCCTTGTGAGCAGGCAACATGTAGCCTTCTTGTAATTCACAAATTCTATGCAATAAATTCTATGTAATAGCTTTAAATTTATAATAATATAGGGCACTATCCAGTGGTGGGTTTCAGGGGGTTCTCACAGGTTCGATAGAACCCTTTGCTAATGAGCACCTGGTTCTTAAATCCGGTTACTAATGGGACATAGAACCTGTTGTTAATTTAGGTTTTAGGACATAGAACTTGTTAATTTATTTGAATCCCATCACTGGCACTATCCTAGCCATATCTACCTAATGTGTTCTGTGGAGCTTACTCTCAGGAAAGTGTGGATCTGATTGCAGCAATTGTGTTTAAATTAACCACATGAAAGCAATATATTGTATATGAGGGTTCTTAGCTTATATTTTGTCACGTCCTCTATTTTTCTTGGATGCCCATCATTTTGGGAGACCATGTCCTCTTTTTGTAGTTAGGACATCTAGTCACCCTGGTGAGATCCCTCCACTGTGGCTTGTCAACTGTACAAAATCTGATGAGGTGCTAGGACCATTTTGGTGTGCCATGAGCTGAAAAAAATGATGGAAAAATCACTGCTGTAACCACTATGCAGTACAGTCTCTTTCCAAGGCATTTTATGTGCCAAGGGAGTGTGGCTTTGGCTCTCTGGACCCCCATCTCTTCCTCCAGCTCTGTCTGTTTCACCCCTGGTGTCCCACTCCCCATATTTCCTTGCTGCCACCCCCGTTCTTTCCAGTGGCGTAGCTAGAGGGGCTCAGCAATCAAGCTTTGGGGGGAGCCTCACCTCTTTGGAGCCATTCCAGGTGGGTTTTGCTCTCCTCACCTGGATTAGCTCCAGAGGGGTTGAGGCTCCCCCCAATAGTGGGTTGCTGCGCCTCCTCTAGCTACTTCACCTAGCCCTGTGCATCACTCCACCTAACGACACTGCATTGCAATCTCCTCCTCCGGGTGAGGAAGGCAGCCAGTGAGTAGCCAGCTAGGTTCCCCCCCCCCATTTACTCTGAGCTCAGCCCCCTCCTCTTTGATCACTGATCCCCCCTCCATCAGCCTCCAAGGTCTCCCCACTGAAGTTTCAGATCCAAGCTAGATCGCCTGCTCCCTTCCTCCTCCTCCTCCTCCTCCTCTTTTTCTTCCTTCTCCCCCCCCCCCCGCCCCAAGCCTGCGCCCACTGATGCTGCTGCATTGAACTGGGATGGTCTCCCCCATCCACCCACCTACCCACATGCTGCTGCAGTGACTCCCCTGATGCTCAGATCCTGAACTGGGTGCCTGGAGATGCTGCTGATGGGGGGAGATGGGTGGGGGGCACTGAATCCTTCTTTGGATACATTAGCCTTGCATCAGCCTCCTAGCTGGCAAGGAAGGCTTAACTGAGTGGCTGGCTGGCCAGATTCCCTGGCACCCCCTTCACTCCCTTCCAAGCATCTGGCTCTGGATGTTGATGAATTCACGTGTCCTCCAACCCAATGTGTAATGCTGCAGTGGACAACTTGGCACCCAAGGAGCATCTTTGCAAGTGGACAAGAACCAGAAGCTGATGGGGCTCCCAGAAGATCAGGCAGCACCTTGAATCTGACTCCAGCTGCCTGTTTTGTTTTTTGTCCCTATGCCAATCCTACCAAAGCTCAATCTGGTATATGGCTTTGAATTTCCCCACTTGTTTTCCACTCCTAAGTCCTCCCCATCTGCCTGGAAACTGCCCCCCTCTCAAGGAGCAGGCTCCCCCCTGATCTGAAATTAATTTGTTTGTTTGGCTGCAGCACTGAAGCAGGAAAGGTTGGAGATCCATTCATTTGACTGTGTTTCCCTCCTGGTGCAAAGGAAGCAATGAAATTTCCAATTGAGACACCAAGGAAACAGGTGAACTGGGATCCGCAAGGTGGGTGTTGCTTGATCACTAGAAAAGGACTTTATTATTATAGCTGGGATAGTATTTTGACTTTTTGATTGTATTTTGGGAAGGATTGGGAGAAAAAGGGTGGATCAGGCTGAGATTTGTACCAGGGGCTTTGTTGTTGAGCTCTGCCCCTCCTCTTGAAAGATGGGTAGGGAGATGGGAGGAGGTGAGACTCATGAGAGCATAAACTTGTCCAACTGTAACAACCCATAACAAAATTTGGCAGTGCTTCTCTTTCTCTACCTGTCCAGTTTGCTTCTGTCTTCTACGGCAAATGCAAACTTATTTTGGGATGATGTCTTATTTTGGGATTCTTCATTTTTGCTATGAGATTCCTTTGTTGCTCCAGAAAAATGGGTGGTGGATCTGGCCAGTTATTGTCTATTCCTGTGTCAAATGTCTCTTGGCACCCAGCAAAATAAAATGCCACCGTGGTGTACATTCGTAGTAGGATGGGAATCACAATAGCAGGGTCAATAATGAATCCAAGAGTCCTTTTGACTATTCCACTGTGATCTCAACTGAGCAGTGCGCCAACTGTGGTGGGTGGCTGGGTTAAGAGTGCGCTTTGGTGAAGGTTATGTTGTGGGGAGACTGGGTGGCTGAGGTGTAAAGGACCTTTTACACATCTTTGCTCTGGTTTTCAATAAATAGTAATGAGTTGTGAGTAATGAGTTATTTAATAAAATGAATTGTACAAAACAAACCCATGGCTACATATTTCCATGCACATGCACAGCAATCTGCGGAGCTAGTGTCTAGTGAAAAAAAGGCTTAGTAGTTTCCTTGTTGTTGAATGTTCTTGCTAACAAAGTGTGGCAGTGATGATCTTGGGCTGGTAAGGGTTGCTAAATGATTGGAACAGGTTAAAAAACAGGCTTTTGATAGCAAATGCTATCATAATAAATGTTAGCAAATCAGCAAAGGTGGAGGGTGCCAGCTGTATGCTTTTCTTAAGGTCTCCTTTCCCACTTATGGTTACGGTTTCCATATGTCCCCCAAAACAGGGATAATCCCAATTTTTGGGGGATTGTGTTCACCTACTGGCAAATGGGACCAAAGGTCCTGGCCCGATTTTGTGGAAGAGAATTATGGAAAACGTACTTGTGGTTTGATCAGTTGAACAGCCACAGTTTCCTTGCCCCACCCCTGCTTTCAAATGTGTGTGTATTGACCCCAATATCCAATTAGGTGTTTGTGTACAGAACATTAAAACTTGAATTCAAGCTTCACTTGACTTGAATAGCATGAAAAAAAAATCAGGGATGTAGATTTAAAAATATCACAAGCAGCTGATTTTCTGCCACTGTAATGATCCGTCTCAGTGTGTAGTCATCGTGAAATCTTTTTCCCCCTTCAAATCTCCATTGTGTGTGAACGGGGGAAATGAAGATCATGTAATTTATTTTTCTTATTTGTGCCCTTTCTTCTATTCTGCATTGATTGTACTCCACAGCAATGATGTTCTTCAGTGTGTGTTTGAAGCCAGTTAATTAATCACCTGTGAAGGGCATGTTTCTTTATACCCAACAGGTGGTTGGTTGCAGTTCACCAATTGCAGTCAGAACTTCATCAGCTCCCTTTGACTGACAATGAATCGATGATTATTATGTGATTATACACATGATTATAGGTCTGATTATGGCCCATATCCTAAAGTCAAATTAAGCCCTTTGCCCTGGAGCAGTTAAGGTGACTTTCCATAAAATAACACTAGAGGGTGATGGAACTGCGTGGACCCGTAACTGCTCTGGATTTTGCCCTATGTGATTCTTGCCTCCAAAACGATTGTGGATTATTTTGTGTTCCCAATTTTGGCTCACATCAGCCCATTAGTCATTAAATAACACCAAAGAGCAAGGAAAAGACATGTTAATTTCTAGTTGTGTTGCAAATGTTTGAAAAAGAACACTTTTAGATTTCCTATAAATATTATAGCAATGATGTAGGAACAATTTTTTATTTACTTTTATTTAAATTTCAATTTACCCTGTTGTGCTACTTGTAGGATCATACTTTCTGTCAGCATGGGGTGGCGGTTCTTACCATTTAGTCCATTGGTTCTTTTACTTTTTATCAACAAGGTCCACTTTTTATAATGACAATTTGTCAATCTGTTGCTGGAAGTATGTAATTACCTGGAAGTAATGCCAAGGTTGGAAATGACATCATCAAGCTGTGACACCAAGTGTTAAAAATTTTTAGCACCCCATATAAATTCATTAATGAAAAAGTTTACAATAAGTTCAAAAATGTATTTAAAATTAAAAGAATTGTCCCAAGCAGGGAGATTTGCTGATTTGATTTTTTTAATTACCCAAACATCCCAAAGGCTATAATCCTATTCACATTTACCTGAGCGTAGTCCCCATTGACTATCATCAATAGCATATAAATAGTAGCCTGTTAAAAGCACAAATCTATAACATTTCCCCAAATGCAGTAACATACCATGATAGAATTAAATCTATATATTAAAAATAGAATACACATTGAAATGAATGGGGACTCAGTTGATATTGGCTCATTACTTATCAAGTAGGTCCTGATCCACAGTTTGTGAAGCACTGATCTAGTTGTTGCTCCAGTCCTGGATAGGCTACACCTTCCCCTGAAATTGCATGTAGGACTGGGGAAGACCCTTGCCTGAAACCCTGAAAAGGTGCTTGATAGTGGTCAACCAGGTGGGTTGAAGGTTGGATTCTATGAGCACAATCCTAATCATATCTCCTTAGAAGTAAGCCCAATTGTGATTAATAGGTCTTACTCCTAGGTAAGTGTCTTTAGGATTGCCCCCAAAGTAAGTCAGCATCATATGCTCATAAACAAGCTCTCAGACTTTTGAACTTTCTCAGTCACTTGAATATGACAAGCAGAACTATATCTAGATGTAAAGACATTTGAATTCTTCTGCTTTGACTCTGCCACTAAATTCAGAGTCAAGATTTTGGCAAGTAGTTTGCTTATTTATATAATTTGCATGCTTCTTTTTGCAGTTGTAAAATATTTTGTCATAAACTTTGTCTGATGTATGGGGCCAGTGCTAAATGTTATTACCATCTGTTAAGTGATTTGGTGTCCCCAAATGAATGGAACTATGTAAGTTAATTACCGTGCATTTATGATCCAGTGTTGAAGCAATTATATGGGCCAAACAAATACAGATGTGACTGTCACTTATATTATTATACACTTACATTATTTTAAAATGATTGGTAAGATGTAATTGGCAGCTGATCAGATACGAATCAAACTCACAGGTTCTGATGGCCATATTGTTAAACTAATGAATGTTCACAAACATGGTTGTTTGAACTTTACATACAGTGCAATTCACTGGAAGATGGTAAATTCTTATGACCAGTAGGTGTTAGTAGGAAACTCTGACGAAGCAATCATGTTATAAATAGGTTAACAGATTATCAGAATCTGCACCCATGATCCAGTTCAGCATTTTTCATTGAACCTGATCAAAGATTAATTCATGTAGTACATTTCCCAGTTTCCTTCACTCATGCAAGAAGTCGTCTGTGTAACATGGGGGTGTATAATCTTGGAGCATATGTACAAAACTTAGTAAGAGCAATGTTGAGTGACTGCTTGGAAGCAAGTGGGAAAGGCTGGCCTCTATAGTGTGGGAGAGATGTGTTCTTAAATAAAACAATAGCACTAGATAATTTGAAAGGGTATCTGGTGTATCTTTGGTGTATACACTAGATACACCTTAAGGTGTATCTTTATGGGTGCAATCCTAAGAAATTTAGGCCAACCTAACCCACCTGGCATATCTTGCTTTGGTGCTGTGGGGATGTCAGCGTATGCATATGGACTGGCCTAGCCCTTCCAAAAGTGAGGCGGAAGTGCCTTATGGCACTTTTGTGACACCACCAAGACAGCATAGGAGTTATGCCAAGGCTTAGGGTGGCCTAACTGGAGCTTAGGATTGGAAGCTATGTGTATTTCAAAGATACACCTTAAGATAAGTTGTACCCTTGAAACTACATACTTTCAAAGGTGCAAGTAGCAGCTGAAGCTTGGAGATACTGTAGATGGGAGATGTAGCTTGGTGTAGCCATCTTTTTTCCTGAAAACAAGGAAAAATACAGCCAAGGTTATAGCCAATGTGGTTTCGATGTCATGCCGAGTTTGTACCATCCTGAGAGTAGGAAAAACTTAAGAGCTGCATCTCCTCCCTCTGGCCTGAAGAGAGACATGCCCAGACTGAGGAATCTTTACTAGAATAAAACATTTTTGGATCAAACATGCCCTTACCTTGAGGAGACCTCCATGACTGTTCCTCCACTGCAAGGCGTAGCAAATACCCATTGGGAAAGCTATGTCAGTGTGGGAGAATTGGTTAGGATTGGGATCTTAGTTCACATTTTTAATCTTGACCTTATTAAATTTAACACATACACATCAACTGTGGCACTTTAAAAACAGGACACAAGGCTGAGTGTTTAAATATGTGCCTTGCTTTTCTCAACGGATGAAGATGAAGGGAATCCGTTATGATGACATAGATTTGGAGAGATGTTCAGACCTTCCAAGTTTTCTCCAAAGCTGGAGATCTTGCACCAATTCTCTCCAGCAGACAAGCCCAAACGAATAGTGTTACCTTGGCAACTGGGCCGATCTCACACTCTCGTGATGCAACCATAACGCTATATAGAAGTCCAAAATACTGAGCCACCAGTAAGCACCGGAGAATTACGAGACCCACAAATGGTGATCATGATTGCCCAGAAATCTATGTGCTATTTTCCCATGATGGTCTTTTCCAACACCTATCTGCTTGGATTGGAGCACCACTATCACAGAGAATAAAAATAAAATACGGTTCTTGAGGTTCTCTGCATATTTGAATGACCCTTAATTAACAGGAAAAAACATGCATTTAAGGGAAAAAAAACTGGTACAGATTTTCATGAAGATCCAGGAGCCAAGGGGCTATATAGAAACTTAGAGATAGTTCCCTAAGAAAATAAGAAAAGCCTCCATTGGTTCAGGGGAAAGGCTTCCTATATCACACAGCGGCCCACTCGATGCTTCAAGGAGTATATATGACACCTGCATTCAGGTGCCACCTCCTGCATCTGGCATTTTGAGGTTGTCCACCTCTACACACCCCTCATGGTTTGTAACCTGTGACGGTCCTTTCCTCTAGGACAGTGAATTTCAACCAGTGTGCCGTGTGCCATGGCACACTGGTGTGCTACGGATAGTCCTCAGGTGTGCCACGGGAATTTGGGGACTGATATTCATTAATAGGAAAATTGGGAGATTTGAACAGTCGGTGTTCCTTGTCAGTAGTAAAAACAATCAATGGTGTGCCTTGACAATTTCAGTGCTTTGTTAAGTGTGCCGTGAGATGAAAAAGGTTGAAAATCACTGCTCTAGGAATTGGTCCAAACCCTTCTTAAAGGCATTGAGGTTGGATGCCATCACCACATCCTGTGGGGAGAGCAAGCTTGGTGCAGGGACCCCTAAGGATCAGGATCCAATTTGGCAAAATTGCTCCATTTGCCTTAAGGCCTTCTGAACACTGATGATGTGCAAAGAGAGCCTTTTACCCCAAAAAACAGAAGATGACACGCAGCAGACATTTTTATTTAATTTGGGGTATATTGGACCAAGTACCATTTTGAATCCATTGTCTGTGTTTTGCAATGACTGAGTCAATTAAGGTTTGTGCAAAACCTTTGCGCAAAAGTTTCATATTGTATTTTGATCTTAGCCCCCCTTCAAGAGATGATCATCAGAGTTATTGCTCATGGGCCATTTCCCCTGAAATCCATTTCAGTACAAAAGGTGCATGAATGCACTTCAGCTGTTTTCCTACCTGACATGGTGTGGCTTGCCCTGTTCAGTTTCTACATTCCCTGAAGAGAGCAGAAGATGTCCTTAAAAGAAGATGGAGGGGGAAAAAAATCTTCATTTTAAAAGCCCTTTTGTTATGGAAGAGCAGTAATTAGCACTTCTATAGCAACGCTTTCCCATAGGACCAGTTTGCTGTTTTGTACAATAGGTATGAGTGCTGTGATTTATCAGAGCTGCAGTGTGTGTGTTCTGGAGGGATTGGCTCAACCTTTCCACAAATAGAAAACTTTATTAGAAGGTGGTCCTTGGAACAAGCTGTTCTGCACTGTTGGATTGTTTTAAGGCAGTTAGATTTTGAGCCAGGATGGTGTAGTGGTTAGAGAGGTGGACTGAGACATAGAAGATCCATGTTCAAATCCCTCCTGGGCCTCAAAGCTTCCTGGTTGGCCTAAGGCCAGTTGCTCACTCTCAGCCGCGCCTACCACACAGGGTTGTTGTAAGGACAACAGGAGGGTTTGTAAGCCATGTTGGGCAAAAGATGGGGTATAAATAAATAAATAAATAACTGTTGTGAGATATTTAGTTCCACCAATACTACAGCCTTTTAGGATTGGGCTGTTAGTGAAATTTATGTATACTCAGAATTAACCCCCATTCCATTAAATGGGGCTTAATAGGATTAGAGCCTTTTGATCCAGTACTATGGGCATTCTGAACTGCTAGAACTCACATTATGGGAGCACAGAATTCTTTATGGTGATCACAATAGGCAACATGCCATTGAGCACAGCAGGGCTGCTATTACAAGTGGCTGGCAGTTTTGACCATATACCCAAGGCTTTTATCGGAGGTCTGGCACCATAAAGTTGGTGCAGGGGGCAGGGGAAGCGTGGGGTAGAAAGGGATGGGTGGAACAGGACAGGGAGGGGGGAGGAATGGGACAGAGACTATGGTAGAGGGTACCTGTCAAGGCTGGGAAGGAAGCAATATCCATGGCGGCAGTGCCACCAATATTATATCCTCATTTCTGGTCTTGATTTGCCTTCCCCTGTCTACTTTGTCTTGAGCCAGCAAAATTACTGGTGCAGGTTGGAATACAACCACACGGGCAGCAGATGTTTACCTCTGGGCAAGGGAATAAATGTTCTCTTACTTAAAGGAAACATCTATGAATGCCTCCCCTCCCCCTAGCAGGATGCATTGTGTGCCCCGGTGGCACAGTTGTATCAGTGGGCAGTTTTAGACAGAATTGGGTGGCTAGTTAGACACAGAGCAAGGTCAAAAGATAGTTTTGAAACTGGCATCACTCCATTGACTCAGTAATAGACCAGTTGGTGTTTTTGCTGTTATTTCCAACTAATCAGATGTTGTCAAAGACAGATTATTGCCTCCAAGAGCTCACATGGTGATTATTCACACTGCATATGAATCTGTAAGAATTTTGACTTTTCAAGAAGAAAACAAAACAAAACCCAGCAGTTAAAATATTTCCATCTCAAAACACACAAAAACACACAGACTCAAAGATATACGTTTTCTAAAAACCATCCTATCTTTTCAAAGAAGTGAAGCAAGACTTGATTAGCATTTTAGATGGCTTTTTAAAAGGTTAGAAAAATTCAAAAGAATTAGAAACCAGCCATGACAGCTAATTTGGTCTTTATGTCCAGGGATATGTTATCTGCATACCAGTTGCTGGGGACATACAACAAGGAGTGGAGCATCCTCATGCATGAGTGCCCCAGAGGCATCTGGTTGGCCATTACAGATACAATAAGAAGCAAGTCTAGATTTAATTTGGTCCATGAGGCACATTTGGTGGTTTTCAGATTACAGTACTGCAATCAACAGATGAGAAGACAGCAGCTTCATTGGGGGAGTATGTGGGTGCAGGCTGATGTGCATGAGAGGTGACACTATTACTAGTCAAAAATTTTAAAATCTTTGTATTTTTTGAAAAATGCCATCATGTTACATTACATTTAGTGCATAATTTGTGCACAATGCAATGAAAGAAACAATGGGCACAATCCAGAGTAACTACGGGGAGTCCTTGCTCCGGTGTAAGAACAATTTGCTGTGGATTGCAGTATGAATTTCCCATAGGTTTTCATTAGATGGTGCAGTAACTACAGGTACACGTAATGTCTCTTACATGCTCCTGTAGTTACTCTGGATTGTAGGGAATGTTAAAATATCTCTATTTTATCAAAAGTTTATATCCCAAAAACCAATTGAGGTGGTGCATTATCACAGTCATTACTCAAGGCATGGCCCTGAGTTCCACTGAATACCATTGTAGGTGTCTGTGTGTGTGTTTGTGTGTTTGTGTGTGTGTGTGTGTGTGTGTGTGTGAGTGAGTGAGAGAGAGAGAGAGAGAGAGAGATTGAGAGAGAGAGAGAGAGAGAGAGAGAGAGAGAGAGAGAGAGATGAGCTGACCTGCCATGAACTGGATGATGCAAACCGTAGTGATGCTATTGCTGGAAGAAGCAAAATATAAGAAAAAAAGACAAAAGTCCATACTTGTACAAATGGCATCCTGGTCCATGCAGATATTTATTGGACCATGTTGGGAATTCAGGAAGTCATGGAATAGGTAGGTGAGAATTTCTGACATGTCAGGTGCAGAACTTAACGTAATGCTCTCACAAGTTTTATGTTTCCAAGGTCAAAAGGACCCCCACCCATCACAACCTCTTAACCCTTTAGAGAACGTTCTCCAGGGTGCTGTATGTGTTCATCAGTTAACGGCTGGCTTGGTAAATAGCTACAATGTGATAAAAGAGAGGAGTTTGCATTTCCATGCTGATGGCTTCACCTGAAGACTTTTATTTAAGTGGAACAATTTGGCAGCAGTCTGTGCCATGTCGTAAAGTCAGCCTTGGGGCTACTTACTGCTCTTCCTATGGTTTACTTCTTATCATTACTGAAGCGTTTGCTGGTAGCACTTTTAAAACACCCGCCCTTGAGCAATCTCTTTATTCTGACCTAGGTTCTGACTTTATGACTTAAAATCTCCATTCTAAATTATTATAATGTCCAAATGGACATCTAGCAATCCTAACCAATTCAGGCTGGCATAACTCACCTGGTATAACTTTCCTCTGGTGGTATGGGGAGACCGGCGCATTCCTGTGCACTGGCCTAACCCACCAAGGAGCGGCACAGAAGTGCCTTCATGCACTTTTGAGACACCCCCAGAGTAGCACAAGACTTATGCTGGTCGTGATGCAAGGTTAATATGAGAAAACTGAAAAATGGGTTATGACTTCTAATTGGGATTGTGTTCAAAAATACAGACAGCCAACTTGCAAAGTATTATACATTCTGTGCATTGGAGAGTGGACACGGGGATCATTTATGTAAAATAGCAAGACCTTTGACAACCAGATGCTGTAGGTAACAGTCACTTTTATGTCTTGCTTGTGAATCACCAGAGATTTCTGACTGGTTGTAAAGTTCATGAAGGTTACATAAAACATGGCTTGATCCAAAAGTTGATTGCGGTGTTTTTTAATTATCCTTATATTTGTAGGCTGTGGGTGGTGCAAGTGGCTAAGACACTGTGCTTGTTAACCAGCAGGCCAGGGTTCAAGACCCGGGTCAGCCCCACAAGACAGGGTGAGCTCCTGTCCTTAGCCCAGCTCTGCGACGCCAGCTGGATCCAATCATATTGCTGTGCCTTTCCATTGGACTAATTCAGTGGCATGGAGAGAGGGGATTTGCTGCTTGGGTAACAGCCCATCCTCCATAACAATCCAACCCGGGCTTTCGTGCTTCGCATGCAGCGTATGCAGCGCCAAGCACGATACCATAGTCTTCCAAGACTGACGGAGGCCTGCTATATTCTCATCTGTCATCATGAGACTTTCTCGTCTGCTTAAAGACTGATCACCACAAAAACGCTTCATAATACCACCCAATTCAAATGCAAAACAATATTTTTGGATGGTCCCAGTTCATAGATTTGCTTCTTCCAAGTGCTGGGAGAAAAGGTGTAAATTAAACTTCTTCAAGATTCATAATCAGGGTCAGAACTAGAATGGAATGGTTTCCATTAATAGATCTTTCACAGATGTGAGATGTGTGTTTCTGGATAGCAAGTGATGAGTATGCATTTGTGAACCTGTTTTATATTTGGCTCTAATAGATTTAATACTATAGTTCATTTTCTCTTTTTTATTGTCTTGACTACTATTTTCCTGCTAAAAGTTATCAAAGCTTCTGCAAAATAGCAGTTTTTTTATTTATTCTGTAAACTGCTTTCTAAAATAATTAGGATTTGGTTTTGACCAAGAGCTATTAATTACTGGGGTTTTAATTATAGATGATTAAAGAGGACTGTGTTGATTTTCCAGAAGCTATTGTATTAGCCACTTGCTGATGATATATGCCAATTGTCATATCATGATTGCTTTAATGTGACAGTTTTAAGGGGTTTGGATGACAAACTGATAATTAAGCTTTGTTCTGACCTGGACTAGGACACTGTGGACCCAATCCTATCCAACTTTCAAGCACTGATGCATCTGTGATTTTGTTCTTCATTCCCTTACCTTGAGGAAGTCTCCATGATTACTGGTATCTCCTCCCTCCTTCCACATTGCAGTGCATTCCCCATTCCAGGATGCAGTGCATTCCCCATTAGTATGCTGGAACGTTGGATAGGATTAGGCTCTGTGAAAAATTATCTGCCAAATGCAAAGGCCTGGATCAGAAAGATAGCCTTATTTGTGTGTGTGTGTTGGGGGGGGGAGTATAATGGATAAAGTGACTCAGAGGTGAAGAGTGTTTTCATTAGTCCACATCCCTGTTCAGATCTTTACATCTCTTGGGACATGTTCCTCTTTTGCTTCCAAATCCAGATTTCAATTCTCCCTTTCATGTGTAGGACAAAAATGACATTCTCAACCACTGTGGGTTGAGACACTGTTCCATAAATGTGTAAGCTTGGTACAAGGATTGTCGAAAACTGGTTATTCCCCTTATGGAACCCTCAGAATTGCTAGAGCAGGGAAGGTTTTATGCTTCCCTTGTTGCCTGTATATGTTTATGTGCATGTATACAGTGGGTCCTCCTTGCTCAGGACCCATAGGTTTGAATATCTGCTGAAGGACATCAAAGGACCTCCTGAACATGAAAACTGGAAGTACCTTTCAGAAGTGTCCAGTAGGCCTTCTGAGGCATGGAGAGGTTGTGTATGGTATCCCAGTCATGATTGGTAGGTATGACCTGGTTTGCCAGTGGCATATCCCTCCCTACTGATTTCATTATCTATGGAATTCAGTATCCACAAAGATCTCTTGCAGACACTAAGAGTCCACTGTAGTATAAATTGTGGTAGACTACACTAAAGGACTTATTAAGCCAGATGGGGTTACAATACTTCAAAGTGAGGACACTTTGGAAGACTTCTAGAAGCAAATTCTTCTTTTACTATACAGTGGCACCTCATGTAACAAATTTAATTCATTCCGGAGGCATGTTTGTTATGTGAAACGTTCTTTACATGAAGCGGATTTTCCCATAGGAAGTAATGGAAACTCAGACGATTGGTTCCACAACCCCAAAAATATTCATATAAAAATATTAACTGTATGTAAAAATGATGACAAAACACCGGAATTGAATTCAAAACATGCATTCAATGTGCATGATCCTATGAAGTCTACTTAGGCTGCAATGCTAAAGATACTTTCCTGGGAGTAAGCCTCTTTTAACTCAATGGGGCTTACTACTGGGTAGACATGGTTAGGAGGCTGCAATCAAAGACACTTTCTTCTGCAATCAAAGACACTTTCCAAGTGTCTCCCCACTTTCTCCTTCTCCTCATCCTGAGCCTCTCTCTACCCTGCTCCCTTCTGGCTACCCTGAGCTGCTTCCCTCTTCTCCACTGCTCTTCTCTCCCTCTACCCAGCGGATGACCGGCCACAGGAGGAACAGTGCGGAAGTGGTGCTTTCGCCATGGGCAGGCACACTAGGCAGCCTTGACGCTTTTTAAAAGGACTGCTGGCCAGTGCATCTGCCCCAACTGCCAATGACTGTGTTTGTTATACGAAGCACAGTTTGTTACGTGAAGCAGAATCCTAGGAAAATTTTTGTTTGTTACATGAAACATACTTTACGTGAGGCGTTTGTTACGTGAGGTGCCACTGTATATGCAGACTGTGTTCAAATTATAATGGAAAATGTAGAATGATCTCATGCAATCCACAAACTTATCTCCTGACCCTTCAATTTTAGCTTAGCTCTGGTAGCTAAGGCCAGCAAATGGCAAGGAATTGAGGCTCCTTAGTAGTTTGATGTTGTAGACAGGAAAAGTAGCCTAGCTGGCTTAAGAGATGGTGAGTCTCAGACTCATCAACAAGTGACTATCATTGTCACATCATTCCCTGAATGCTTTGAAGGGCTAATAATAAAGCATGATATTTTGGGACAAGAGTGGTTGTTTTTGGAGGCTTGGGTAACCTTTTGGATTTGATTCTAATCATAGGCTTTGCTTTTTATGCTGGGCTGCTTCCCTCTACCTCACCCCTTTCTTTGAATTCATTGACACAACAGCGGCAGCATTTACTGCAGATTGTGGAAATGTTGCTGAACTCAGCAACATTATCGCTGCATTAGAGAATCCACTTTAGGGAAACAGATGCAGCTGTTCCATACTTGTTTCGGTACTGGCTGGGTTGCTTCAGTTTTCTTTAAAATTTGCCTTATCAGGGCAAAAGAGCAACTCGCTCTGCAATGCAGTTATAGTAGTAACAGAGTTAATTTGAATCAGAGCTTTGCAGAACAGGAGCTGCAATCCTATCCACACTTTCCTGGGAGTAAGCCCTGTGAACTACAATGGGACTCACTTATGAGTAGACATCCATAGGATTGGACTCTGGATGTCTTTAACGCTATGTTCAGTCCTGGGAATGGTCAGTAACAATAATAAAAGAGATTAGGGTTTCTTTGAAGCTGTGCCAAGATTTTTTGTCTCATTGTTAAATCACCAGAAGAAGTTTCTGAACAGCAAGAAATTGCTTCAATTCCAGAGAAGGCATGACTCTTTGACCAATATTTTAAGCATCAGGTAATATTTAATTCAAATTAGGTGCCCAACAATAAAGCGTTGATACTAACCCTACAATCCAAAGTAACTACGGAAGCACGTAAGAGACATTACGTGCACTCGTAGTTACTGCACCACCTAGTGAAAACCTATGGGAAATTTATACTGCAACCCAGAGCAAATTGTTCTTACACCGGAGCAAGGACTTCCCATAGTTACTCTGGATTGTGTCCTTGGCTGCTATCTTAACCAGTTTCCTAAGAGTAAGTACTATTGAACACAATGGGGTTTAGGTTGAAATCCTAAAGGCACTTTCCTTGGAGTAAGACCCATTGAACACAATGGGGCTGACTTTTGAGTAGACATGGTTAGGATTGTGCTCTTAGTTTTGTGTAGACTTGCTTCGGATTGCACAGTAAGGCTGCTTGGAAAGCGAGGTCATCTAGTCACCATTACTGTTACTCAGCCACAATTTTTCTCCCAGAATGCTAGGAATTGGACTATAATATCATGATCCCAATGGAAACTTTTTTCTTTAGTTAATGAGCAACCAGATTGGTTCTTCTATTGATTAGGACAATGGTGGGGAGTCTTTGTCTTCCGTGATGGTCCTGATCAACAAAGGATTGAATCAGACTGCTAATAACAAAAACAAAACAAAAAATAAAAACAAAACAAAACTAAGCCTGAGCATGTTAATAAGACTTTAAACATCTTGTGCCATTTGGTTTTAAGGATATTTGGAAGACCACTTACATGACTAGTTTGCTTGTGGGTGAGTACTTTTTTGTGACTTGTATCAAGCTCATGTTAAAACACATTTGTTTAAATAAAGTCTTATATATATATATATATATATATATATATATATATATATATATATATATATATATATAAGACCCTGCGTGGGATGTACCATCGCCAGATAACCGAAGTTGGGAAATCCTATCAGTGGCTGGAAAGAGCTGGCTTCAAAGATAGCACTGAAGCCCTCATCATGGCAGCACAAGAACAGGCACTAAGTACCAGATCCATAGAAGCGGGGATTTACCATACAAGAGAAGACCCAAAGTGCAGGCTGTGCAGAGAAACGTCAGAAACAATCCAACACATTGTGGCAGGGTGTAAGATGCAGGCAGGAACAGCATACGTTGAACGGCACAACCAAGTAGCCGGCATCGTTTATAGGAACATCTGCTCAGCCTATGGACTAACCCGTCCCAAGACCAGATGGGAGACCTCTCAGAAGATTGTGGAGAATGACAGGGCTAAGGTCCTGTGGGACTTCCATATCCAGACAGATAAGAAGATACTGGCTAACCAGCCAGACATTTGGTGGTAGATAAGGCCCCAAAGATAGCCCTGGTGATAGATGTAGCAATACCGAATGACAGCAACATCAGGAAAAAAGAGCATGAAAAGGTGGAAAAGTATCAGGGTTTGAAGGAGGAATTAGAAAGGATGTGGCAAGTGAAGGTGAATGTGATCCCAATAGTTATTGGAGCGCTAGGGGCTGTGACACCGAAGCTGGAAGAATGGCTCCAACAGATCCCAGGAAGGACATCAGAACACTCGATCCAGAAAAGCGCATTGCTAGGAACAGCTAAGATACCGCGCAGAACCCTCAAACTCCCAGACCTCTGGTAGAGGACCCGAGATTGAGGATAACATATACACACCACCCATGGACGGTGAGAAAACAATTATATATATTGTGATATATATCACAACTACAGATTATAGTAACAGATGCTATTGCTTCAATGTCATGAGGCAAGGTTTTGTTAGGTTGCAAAGTTCCAGTTTGTGTCTGTGATTCATTGGCCCATGTACTACAAACATAATGCAGCTTAATCAAGAAAATAAACTGGATTGCTTGTAATGTACAGCGTAGTCCTTATGAGATGTTATGAAGGGTTTGATTGGATGATTCTGTTTTGAAGCTCTTTATTATATCTTTATATCTTTGAAGTTCTTTATTATATCAGCAAATTACTTTTACACCCTGAAAGCAACAAGGGAGCATTTCAAAGAACAGAATTCCTGAATAGATCTTTTATGGCTCATCTGCTGAGTAGGATGATGGCAGCAGGCAGAGTGTGGGATATTGTAACAGATCTGTACTGCTGCATCTTATAGACTCATAACAGAGAAAATTTGGAAGTGAATTTATAGTGTTGGGTCTTGTTTGAAGCTGTTGTTATGGAAGGTTCAATCTGGAGATGCTTCACCTTCAGAATCTTCCTTCAAATTAAATTACTGGGTATAAAAAGATCATAGAAACTGAATTAGTGCTGGAGTGACATTTAGCCCATCTGGACTTTCCCCCCAAGAACTGCTTCCCTTTAACCCATTTCCTTCAGAAGATAATTACTGATACCTTTTCTAGCATCCAGTTATGATAACAAGGCTGGTGAGATAAGACAGAGTAGTTCTCTTAGCCATGCGTTGTTCATATTAAACTGTCAAGTGCCTGAGAAATCACCCTTGCACTTCTTTCAACAATGGATTGCAGTATTTGCAAATAAATAATTGATTTAATCAGTAGATCAATCAACTAAATCTTTTGTTGATTCGTTTGTTAAGGCTAGTTTTAAATGCCAGATATATCAGGAGAGAGTTAAATAAAGAATATCCACACAGTTTTATTTTTTATGGCTACCCTGGCTTTTAGACTATATTGTTGCATTAGGAAAGAGAAAATGCAGTTATGACCTTTTATTTCAGAAGTGCTAGCTTTGGTTTATTAAATTACACTAATATTACCTTCATAAAGCACCTGTATTGAGATCTGGACACATCTTGAGTGCTAATTAAAAGATAATGCAAAAGCCATTTAAACCCCAGGAAAACATTTTAATCTAAAGGACATCACATTTGGTGCTAGGCAAACTGATAAAGACGAGGACTATGGAAGGTTGTACATAAACCCATCTCATTCAGCATTTGCTACACAGATTGGATCTCCAGGTTTTTATTCAGAGATCTTTCCCTCCCCTAACTTGAGATGTCAAGGATTAAGTTTCTCCTCTTCTGCTTTACTGCTGTAGTCTTAGGGCACAATCCAGAGCAAGTTCAGCCTGCTCTGCCCTAACTGCTCTCTCCTAACTATTCTGTAACCAGAGCAAAAAGTTGTGCTGCATCCAGAGAGTCAGGAAGCCTGGGCTGCCCTAACTGCTCCAGAGCATTTAAGTAATTGACACATGGGGAAGACTTGCTTCTGAGGTGTGACCCCTCAGATCACACTGAACAAGGAACAGATGTGGTACCTACAGTGGTGACACGAGTCTGCGCATCACCTGGTGTGGAAGTCTGTGCGTCACCCCTGGGATGCGCCCACCCCCCTACCTGGATTGCACAGTCACCAAAGTTGGCGCCTACGCAGTTGTTTCTGAAGCCAACTGGCTTCAGAAAGAGTACTGCACAGGCACCATCTCTAACACCTGCACAGTACTTTCCTGAAGTCTTTTGGCTTCAGAGGAGACTGCGCAGGTGTCAGAGTTGGTGTCTGTGCAGTACTCTTTCTGAAGCCATTTGGCTGCCGCTCCGCCTCCTGAGTGAGGCTGAATGGCCGTGCAGAGGCACGGACTTCCTCTGCTCTACGGAAGTCGCCTCTGAAGCTGTTTGGCATGCTCAGTCTGTTTCTGTGCAGTGCACCTCAGTGGCCGTTCAGGCCAGCTCCGAGGACGAGCAGCAGCTTCTGGCTGCTACTCCATCTTGGAGCAGGCCTGAATGGGCATGCTAACGCCTGGGGCCTGCCAAAGGACAGTCAAACTCCTCTGGTGCATCACCCCATATGGAGCGCAACACCGAATGCAGCCCACACAGTCTGGTCTGGCAGCCTGGTGATGCCACTGAGTGTCTGCCTTATAAGGAGTCCCTGATGAGATGCCAGTACATACTACAGTGAATACAAGGGGCTTCTTGGAATGGCCTGCTGTATCCTGAGGTTTGTGGGCAGCCGTAGTTGTTTCATATCCTGAGGTTGAGAGGCAGGGGTTGCAGCTAGGCTGGCCAAGAACTCAGATTTTTGGTCAACACTGCCATTCTTACTCGGGCCTTATCATGGACCCCTATGGGTCTACTCATTACTATATCTGCTCCTGAGGTGGTATATCTCTGAGGAGCTGGAAGAGGGCATTTCTGCCTTGGAAACAGGCTCTGGATACAGAGTAACTGCTCTGCCCTAAGCAATGCTAAACATGCCCTCAACATGCCTCTCCTGAACTGCCTAGGGCAGAGCAGCTAGGGCAGAGCAGGTTCTCCTCTCTTAGGGCACCCTATGTTGCCTTGCTCTGCCCTATTCCAGAGTAACTGGGGTGGAGCATCTTGCAGTTGCTCCACCCTAGTGATAGATAGGACAACCCAAGGGCTCTTACGTGGACAGATTAGTTGCTCTGGATTGTGCTGCTAGAGCCGAGACACCATCATTAAGAAAATCTAGGCTATAAGACATTATTATCAGAAGCAATTCCATTTACCTGAGAAGGTACTGTGACATTGGGCAAAATCCAGAGTAACTATGGGGAGTCCTTGCTGTGGTGTAAGAACAACTTACTCTGGATTCCAATATGAATTTCCCATAGGTTTTCACTAGGTGGTCCAGTAACTATGGGTGCACATAAAGTCTCTTACGTGCTCCCGTAGTTACTCTGGATTTGGGGGTTAGGGTTGAGCCTCAAATGTTGTTCTTGCTAACAAGGCAGCTTTGCCGGGAGTGAGTAGTTCTATAAAACACTGATCATGTTAAAATTTTGATACTTTAAAATCAATTTTTTTCCACTGAACTTACCATCACTTCTCCAGCTCAGCCATACATCACGTAGCCAGGTGGCCCAAATCCTAACAAACTTTCCAGCACTGACATAGCTGTGTTAATGGGACATGAGCTGTATCCTGCAATTGGGGGCAGTCACAGGGCTCATCAAAGTAAGGGAATATTTCTTCTCTGACATCGGAGCTTCATTGCCTTTATTCCAGTGTTGGAAAGTTGGTCAGGATTGTGCCTGTATTGTATTTAATAGACCTCAGTTTTCTTATAAAAACAAAACTAGGTCATAGGATTTTTTTTTATTTGTGGGGCATGCAGGCATGCAAAGTTTAGGGGAGAAAATGCAGTAGGTAGTATCTGTGGATGCCCTTCCTGAGGACTCTTCATCTGAAGGAAGAGACAATGAGGCTGCTAGCTGGGAAGTGCTACATGGAAATGTCAGCATCTTCCATAGTACATATAGGATTGTTAACCTCATGTTTTAAGATGTACCTGCCTCAGCTTAATATAACTGGTTGCCAAGGTAGAATGGAGGAAACAATTCACTGTGTTGATATCATCATAGAGGGATTGGTACAAAATAGGTGCTTAACTCCTGGCTGGTACAATCTGCACAGAGTGCTCCATTCTCTAGGATCTTTTTAGGACCCTAGGTGACTCCTTGGGTGACTCTAGTTTCTGTGTTGGCAGAATCTAGCCAAGCTTTATATGTCCTTCCTGGTCCTGACTACCCATCCAGATTCTAGCCCTCCATCTCAGTGGCTGTAGTCATGTTTGAAAGCAAGATCACAACAATATATTTCATTAGTGTTTGCTCTTTAATTGCTGCTGACATTTCACTTAGAAATATACTATTTTACAGATTTTATTAAATGTCACCTTGGGTGCTTTCATGCAGAGAGGTGATTTTTATAATGATTAAAATGAAAACTAACGAGGTGTGCATATGCTGACATTTAAGACAACTTCTTCATGCTTCCTGATGTATCCTCTCCAAACAAGCAAAACCTTACCTTTTCCCAATGGCCTCTTCTCACTGGGGAAAGACTTTGTTGCAACACTGGCAAGTCCCCTTTGAGGCATGAGGATCTGCCAATTTAATGTGTGTGTTGCATAAACTGAGATTCGTCACTACCTTTAATGAGAGAGATTAAATCCATTTCCTGATAAGTTAACAAACACACAAGCGAGGAAAAAAGCCATCTCTGGAAAGTAGACTTCGAAGAGTGCAGATTGTAGGCAGCAGCTAGTTATTCCTTTTCAGAGCTGAAGGTGGTCTGAAAATATGGACTAGCCGCTTTCCAGATGTTTTGGTGAGTCTTTGATGGGAGTTTGCCTGTGTTGCTAAGCGAACTCTTTGGAGTACAAAGCCTTTGGGAATGAGAATGCAGATCCTTTGGTAGACTCTGGTTTGGTTCCTGGTCCATTTCAAATCAGTGTTTGCACTGTCAAAGCCTTAAATGCCAGAGGACCCAGGGATTTACAGGATCATTGCCTGCTTCATGAACCTCTGGAATGTCAGATCATCCTTGGAGATCTTTAAATCTTTAAATTTTTCTATTGCTTGAATGAGGTGGGTGATAGCCAGAAATGGATTGCTCTCAGTTATGGTATTCTTTCTATTGAGAGAGTGATGTGCTAGAGGGCAAAAAGATGGTCCAGAGTACCTCTGATGTTTCAGAGTATTCAGTGGTTCCCAAACTTTTGGAGTTTACAAACCACTGAGGAAAAAATTGGACCACCTGCAATTCCCATCCTTTCTGCACAAAAGTTACAATTAAATTTATAATAATTAAGAGGCTTATTAGAGTAGTTACTTAGGGAGCAGATATGTTGGTTTCAGCTTTTGTTGCTGGCTGCAGCTATAGATGGTTCATGGGGGAGCATCCTCTCAGTAAGACAGTAGAGATGCCAGCCGCTGCTGTGGGCAGCATGTCCTGTACCCTCTCTGGTGGTCTCTGGTTGAGCTAACTTGGTGAGATTGAAAATGATTAAAGGTGATTTTTTGTGAGACGTTGTGTACCATTTCTTAGGGTCTCATGGACCACTTGTGGCCTGTGGACCATGGCTTGAGAACCAGTGCTGAATATCCTAGCTGAACATCCTTCATTGTACTTCTTTTTCTACCTTATTC